>JAQPPZ010000377.1:0-4800000 GCA_028583015.1 Wollemia nobilis | reverse complement strand
TTACAGTTTTGGGCTCTTGTTTTGACTTTTATTTTTTAGTAGCTTGTGCATGTTTTTCAAGAAATTTTCTATTTTGTCTCATTCCATTTGGTTGAAATTTTCTTCCCTAAAATTGATTTGATGCAAATGTACTTCGATAATTTCTTGCAATGTGCCCAAACTTATGACAGTTATAACATTCTACTGCATAATCCATCAAAGGTGAAAAAACATTTCTACTGGTAAAATACCTTGGTCCTACGTTATACTTGCAATCTGAAATCTTATGTCCATAACCATAGCATTTAAAACAGTAACCAAAAAAGAGATGATTGAACTTGGGTGATGGTATTTGCCATGTTATCATAGGAGTCATAAATCTTCTTCTTCTTTGATGTGTGACATTGGTGAATCCATCATTGTCAATTCTCCTTTCGTGCCTTGCATTATTGCTTTCTTTTGCATGGGTCAATTTTTCTTGATCAACTCTGTTTCTTATCTTCATTCTTTGATCCATTTGATGATTCTCCTTCATCAAAGCCCAAACCAAATTTCATGCCTGTAGTCCTTTGGATATTTATGATCTTATCCAGCTTCATAGAACTTTCTTCATGTTTGTGATGACAACTAATTTTATGATTCATCTCTTCTATCTGCATTCTTAAACCAACAGTCTCTTCTTCTATCTTGCAACAATAATCTATTTTCATGGTTATTTGCACTTCGAGATCTTCAGATATTTTTTTGTATTCTTCTATCTGTACTTTCAAACTGGCTATGATTTCATTTGCATCCTCAAGATTTCTTGAAATTTTCTTATTCTTTTTTCTTTCTATCTTCAATTCGTCCAGAGTTACAATTAGTTCTTTTTTCCAAATTTACTTCTGCATCAATTTCTTCTTCATCACTTTCCTATTCTTTTTCTTTTTTTCCTTCTTTGAGTGCCATGAAAAGAGTTTCACCTGTTTCCTTTTCAGAATCCTCATCGGAGCTATCTTTTGATGAACTGACATTCTTGGAGATGAAACTTTTCTTCTTGAAGTTGCCTTTTCTAAAATTTGTTTTTTTCTTCCAGTCACTTCTTTCTTGGTGCGATCCTTCATCACTTTTGTTCTTCTCATTAAGTGGAAATTTAGCTACAAAATTCCCAACGCCTCCACAATTGAAACATTTAAATGATAACTTTCCTCTGTATTTTCCTTTTCCCCTTTTTAGTTTTCGAACAAAGTTTGCTTCCATTTCATCTGATGTCTCTTCTTCCTCGGATTCTTGTTTTGCTTTCATATTTTTATGGGCTTTAAAAGTAGCTTCTCTGTCTATGAGTTTATATTTTCCTATTCTCATCTCATATGTAGTCAAAGAACTATGTATCTCATCTATACTAAAAGAATTTAGATCTTTAGCTTCTTCTATAGCTAAAAATTTAGAATCAAATCTTTGGGGAAGAGATCTTAATACCTTTTTCATGATGACAGAATCTTTGATTTCCTCGTTGAGTCCTCTAATTGCATTAATGACTTCATTAACTCTCAGCATATATGCCTCTATGTTCTCATTGTCATTCATATTTAAAACTTCAAACTGAGCTCGATGTGTTTGTAACTTGGCCTCCTTGATCTTAGTGTCTCCTTCATGAATGCTCCTCAGTTTGTCCCATATTTCTTTTGTCATTTTACAACTCATAATTTTTACCAGTTCATTGTCCACTAATCTACACATGATAACATTCTTTGCTTTTGAGTTATTCTCAAATAGTTTCTTATCGGCAACATCGATTGGAGAAGTGGTGGGTATTGTGTATCCACTATCTACTGAATCCCAAATGTCATATCCCAAAGCACAAAGATATGTCTACATCCAGAGTCTCCAAAATGCATAATTAGTTTTGTCAAACAAAGGTGCTTTGTTTGATTATAAGCCTTCACCACTTACCATTGTGTCACTTCCAAGATCACCCTACCTAGTTAAGCTTGTTCAGGAACTTGGATCTGATACCAATTGTTAGTCTCACAATGACACTAAGTGGGGGGGTGAATCAGTGTAGATATTTATAACTTAAATATTCAACTCTTAAAGCCAAAACAATGAAAACTTAAAACCAAATAAAGCAAGTATAACAAGAGAGCATCACACAACACAAGATGTACCAAGGTTCACCGATTTGGCTACTCCTCAAAAATGATTGTTTGGACTCCCATCCAAATCTAGCCTTTGCAAAGCACCAACTTTATAATCAATTTACCAGCACCCACTAGAAGGAGCACCAACCCCTGATTTACCAGCACCAACTAGAAGGAGCACCAACCCCTGATGCCAAGCACCAACTTGGACTTCAATTTGAAACTAGAAGATTGACATAAAAATACCTTCACTTTTACAAGACCCTGACTGGTCTATTACTTACCCAACATCACCCACAATTCACAAAACACACATCCTTCTTGCTTGCCTCTCGCTCTCCTCTTGCTCTCTTCACAAGATAGAATCCACCCATGAAATTCTCCAAGCAACACTCCTTTTATAACCATACTTTCTCTTTGTAACTCCAGTTGTAACTCCTTTCATATTCTCATACACCACTTGTCAATTGTAACTACTTCTTTATGTAACTCCTTTTGTTTATATTGAGAAGACATTTCGTCAAACACGTCACATGCAAATAATTGACACCATATTCTCCTACCATGACTATTCATTTTCTCGATCATGATTGTTCGTTTTCTCCTTCGATGACTGTTCATTTTCTCCTTCATGATTGTTCATTTTCTCCTTGCATGACTATTTGTTTTCTCTTTACATGTCTTTTCGTTTTCTTCTTCATGACTATTTGTTTTCTTTTCCCTTGTGCATGCATGCATTTTGGTTTTCGAAAAAGCTTTTCATTTCTATTTTTAGGCCCTTCATTTCCTTTCCCCCACATGGGCATGCATCCGCTTCTTTCCATGACTTTTCATTTTATCCTTCATGACTTCGTTTTCTTTTTGCATGACTGTTCATTTTCTCTTTGCATGACTGTTCATTTTCTCCTTGATGACTATTCGTTTTCTCTTTGCATTTGTTCATTTTCTCTTTCCCTTATGCATGCATGTGTTTTGGTTTCCAAAAAAAAGGCTTTTCATTTCTATTTTGAGGCCCTTCTTGAGTCGCAAAAATGCGACATGTCGCGATATTGTGACACTTTTGTTTCTCTGCCTGCCTGCTCTTTTTGAGTCACGAAAATGTGACATGTCGCGATATCGCGACACTTTTTCTTTCTCTGCCTGCCTGCCCCTTTTGAGTCACAAAAATGCAACATGTCGCTATATCGTGACACTTTTTATTTCTCTGCTGCCTGCCCTTTTTGAGTCACGAAAATGTGACATGTGGATATCGCGACACTTTTTCCTTCTTTCTCTTTCTCCTTGCTTTGGCCCACAAAAATACAACATGTCACGATATCGTGACACTTTTTCTCCTTGCTCTTTCTCTTTTCTTTGGCCCATGAAAATACAACATGTCACGATATCATGACACTTTTTCTCCTTGCTCTTTCTCTTTGCTTTGGCCCATGAAAATACATGTCATGATATCGCGACACTTTTTCTCTTTGCTCTTTCTCTTTTCTTTGGCCCGTGAAAATACATGTCACGATATCATGACACTTTTTCTCCTTGCTCTTTCTCTTTGCTTTGGCCCACGAAAATACATGTTGCAATATCATGACACTTTTTCTCCTTGCTCTTTCTCTTTGCTTTGGCTCGCAAAAATACAACATGTCACGATATCGTGACATTTTTTCTCCTTGCTCTTTCTCTTTGCTTTGGCCCGTAAAAATACAACATGTCACGATATCGCGACACTTTTTTCTCCTTGCTCTTTCTCTTTGATTTGGCTCACAAAAATACATGTCGCAATATCACGACACTTTTTCTCCTTGCATTTTCTCTTTTCTTTGGCCACGAAAATGCAACATGTCACGATATCACGATACTTTTTCCTCTTTGCTTTTTTGCTTCTCTTTTGGCTGCAAAAATGCAACATGTCACAATATCGCGACACTTTTTTCTCTTTTTTTTTTTGCTTCTATTTTGGTTGCGAAAATGCAACATGTCGTGATATCGTGACACTTTTTTCCCTTTGCTTTTTTGCTTCTCTTTTGGCTACGAAAATGCAACATGTCACAATATCGCGACACTTTTTTCTCGATGTAGTGTTTTGCTTTTTCTTTGATCTTTAGCATATGGGCCACTTTGGTCTTCTTGGAAAACCTGTAACAACTTCACCCAAACATCAAAAACATCCTCATAAGCATTTAACATCATTGTACATACTCTGAATAACCTCTGGACTCCTGTTCATTGCATCAACCGATCTATCTGACTGTGTTGACAACAATGACATTACTGTCACTGCACCTTTCTCAACAAGTAATCCCACCACATCACATGAAGTAGACCCATCTACCAACCCAATGTAAAAACTTTTATTTTATGGCACTAGATGCAAGAATAGATTTGGAGCAGACCTAGTCTTAATCTCCCCAACATGTGAGAAAAATATTTTCTCCTATTGATTAACTTGGAGTTGTAACAATAATGCAGTCGAATATGAAGCTCTTTGTTTGGGCCTTAAGAAAGCTGGTAGGTTGGGGATCAGACAACTAAAAATATATGGAGATTCAGAACTGATAGTAAATCAAGTCACGAAGAGATGTGTTAGTAATCAACATTACCTTAAAGCTTACAAAAAGAAATTTTAGGATCCGCTCAAATATTTTGAAGCTTTGAATATTAAAGCAATCCCTAGAGAAAGAAATACTCATGTTGATCTATTGGCATCGATAGGTGCCAATTTTTGCCCCATAATCAATGTCATCAAAAATATAAGATGATAAGCCTTATATATAGGTCTTTTATGTCAGAAAATGACACATTTTAGTAGGTATTTTAGAGTGATGAACAAATAGTATATTTCCTGATCCACAATATGAAATGTTCAAGTGATAGATTAGAGAAAGATGAAGAATATGAAGGCATGATCCAACTAAAAAATAATCATATCCCAAAATGATTGATTACTCTTGAAAGTTTGTTTGACAAAAATGATAGGTCAACTGGTCACAAGATGAAGGTTGATAAACACAAATACAAAGAGGTTTAGCTAGAATCAAAAAATTTTATCAAAGTGGGAGTTAACTGTATAGAGGAAGAGTTAAACCAAATTCAAAGACTATGCAAAGAATTCCCTAATATCATAGCTTGGACTTATGGTGATCTTAAATTATATTTGAAATATACCATACAACATACCATTGAGCTTGAAGAGGGTGCAAAACCCTTCTAACAAAAATAAATGCTGATGAATCCAAGTATTGAAACTCTGACGAAACAAGAACTACTGAAGCTACTTGAAGTCAAGATCATCTACCCTATCAAATATTCTACTTGGGTGGCTAACATGGTTTTTATTAGGAAGAAGAATTGAAATATCAGGCTATGTGTAGACTTCCAAAATCTAAATAAAGCTTCATTAAAAGATCATTATCCTCTCCCATAAATCGATTAGACTCTACATATTATGGCAGGAGCAGAAATATTCTCATTATTGGATAATTTTTCTAGTTATAACTAGGTATGGTTCAAAGATAAAGACCAATACAATATTGCATTCACTACCAAATGGGGAACATTCTCTTAGCAAAGGATACCTTTTGGATTATCCAATGCTGGAGCAACTTTTCAAATGGTAATGGATGTGGCTTTTGGAAAACTTGTCAATAAGATCATATTAATATACCTAGATGATATGACAATGTTCTCTCACCACAAGGAAGACCATGTGGAACACCTGTAGGTCAAAATGACTACACCAAGGGGATATAAGATATTTCTTCCTCAAATTTTTTCTAATTATAGAAAATAGTTGCGATATTGCAACCGACATTGTTTTCATGGATCAAGAGCCAAAAAGAGGTGAGGAGCGAAAAATAGTCATGATATCATGAATGGTCCTATTTTCGTGGATCGAGAGCCAAAAAGAGATGAGGAGAAAAAAATAGTCTTGATATCGCAACCAATCATGTTTTTGCGGATCAATAGCTAGAGATTAAGAAGTGGAAGACAATTGGGCCACGATGTCTATAGGAATATTGGTGTGAATGTATGATAATAGAAAGATCTCAATTGTTTGCTATTAAAGACCCAACTACTCCATTCTTCTTTGATACAATAGGTGCTATTGAGCATCTTACCAGAATGAGCCAACTGGCATATTATTGTAACAAGTTTTAGTTTTTCTATTATTAGAAGATGTATATATATAGGATGAGCGACTCTAACAAAGGGTTGGCTCTTGGACGTTTACAAGGCAATGTATACAGACTTCTAAAAGCAATAAAATACTCCTCATTCTAGATTTTGGCTCAATGGTGTTTAATCATGTATGTATGAATGTTAAATTCTATATAAGTTGTGTTGAATGCAAATCACTTTAATTCTATCTCTGGATTTCTGCACTTTAAGTTCTACAAGTTCTGAAGTTAACAATTCTAGTAGGTTAATGATTATTTTAGTCTACACTAGAGAACTAGTTGTTATTATTTGAAGTATTAAATAATGCTTATCTACAAAAGTTGTATGTATCTCCTTATTGTTGTCTAACCTGTACCCCTTTGACATTTCTAGCAATAGCTATATTTCCCTTTCTTTATGCACTTTACTCTTTCCCCTTTTATATAACAAAGCAAGGAACCAACCTTCTCTAGAGATTGAGCTAGGTAATCTCTATTTTAAAACCGATCATTCAATGTTGGTAAAGTCTTGGTTGCAAACGTAACCAAAGGTAGATTTTGCACAAACAGTTTTTGGCATACCTGATGGGACCCAATCCCACTATCTATACAGACCAAAGTTATGATGGTTGTCTTTGTCCTATATTTTTATCAATCACCTAGTGACTCCATCCGAAAGGTTCAAACCTAAGAAAATCCTTTATCCATTTTGTTGGTTAAATATTAAGTTTTATGAAAACCAAATCTAAAGCAAAAAATTTTGAAGAACCCATTGAGTTCTTTGAATTACACCTCGGTAGCCTTAGAGCTAATCCTATGCTTGTTGCTTGATCAACTTCTTCATCTACCATTACTACATGATCAATAAATCCTTCCCCATCAGCTCTTCCTAGCACTACTACTATTGGACCGTTAAACCTAGCTACCCATACTATTGTAGTATCAACCAACACTATAGTTATAATGGTTGTAAATCAACCAAACCTACCCTATCCTACATGGAATCATTCATGTCCCTTGAATCTAGTAGCTCAGCACTAGATCCCTGTAGCAACTTTAAAAGCATTATCCCAATATTATGGCACAAGAAAAATATCTTATGAATACTGCCAAGATGTGGTCACATTAGCATCTATACATAATATCATAGAATAAGATGTGATGATAAGGTTGATAGTCATCTCATTGAAAGGGAAAATTCTCTACTGGTATAGATCCCTTCCTAATCAGATTATAGCTACTTGGGTCTAGCTCATTGGTAAATTGGTAGAAGAGTTCAATGAACATGTTGATCCCTTTTCTCTGCTCAATTAGTTCACCATTATTTAGAAGCATCCTCAAGAATAAATAGTTGATTTTAATATCAGATTCAGTTGTACTTGGAAGAGAGTGTATGATGGGTTGAGACCGATACATGAGCAAGTAATGTATTATTACCTAAGAGCTTTTAATTTAGATATAAGCATGGTTATCAGACAGTCTCAAGTGTTTACCTTCCCAGAAATTTTCCAAGAAGCTCAAAAAGCTGAAAAATATCTCATTGCTATTGGAATATTCCCTCCAAATATGATAATGCCTATCTTCCTAGATCTTTCACAAGCATCTAATACTACTTTCCCAAGTCCTGCTTCTACTTCTAATATAGATCTCCCCAAATGGATTAGGTAGCCTACTATCCCAGTGATACAAGCACCCCTTGCTCCCCCAACATTACCCATCGTTCCTATAATTCCTGTATCATCAGTTTTACCAACTCCTGATCCTTAGCTTGTAGCCTTATTAGACCTATAGTCAGCCATGAAAAATTTGACCAATAAGATGATCTCAATGGAAAGAAGAGAAGTAGAGAGAAGTTTCCAGCCAAGGATATTTCCATAGGTAACGAGAGATCAAGCTTCCACAAGTGGTAGAAATCAAGAGAGATCAAATGTGGTTTACGCTAATGAAGATAGTGAACCTGCCAAACCTTTGATAGAATCAGACTTCTAGTGTTCTACATGTAATGATCCCCATGGTGAAAATTCATGTATGATCCATCAACATTATATCCAGAAGATAGTTATTGAAAGAGCAAAAAAGACTCATAAAGGGCAAGTAAACATGATTAGGGAAGAAAATCACAATCTCATGATGCCTTCAGTAGAGAAAGTAGTCATTTTGACCAGATCAGGGAAGAAACCCTTACAAGTAGATCCCCAAGAGCTTAATCCCCTAAAAGTACCTTCACCTATGAGAAACCAAGTTGAGAGAAGAGTCTCCCATGAGAAGGTGCCCCAAAGCCTAGGTCAAAAAGAAATGGAGATGCACAAGGAAGCCCCCCTATAGAAAGAAGTTGAAACCCAGGAGCAGGAAAGAGATAAATTGAGATATCCCTCTTTGACCAAGCGTCAAAGGATAGATGCCACTCAAGGATATAGGAACAAGTATGACACCTTTGCAAAATAAAAGGAGAAAAGTATTGATCCACTACCTTTCAATATAGTGGAAGAAATGAAGAAGACTCCTTCTAAAGTAAGTATGTACGATGCATTGCAATTTCTAGGGAAAATCAACTTGTTACAAGAATCCTTGAGGTCCATAAAAAATAAAAGTAAGACTCCAGCTCTAGTTGAATTTGGCTCAGGCCAGTTTGACATCTGCTACAAGAAAAAATAGACCCCCTCCTTTCTATTTGTCTCTCTAGATGGAAGGATGGGTGGTTCATAACTGTATGATAGACTCAGGAGCTATGACTACTATAATACCAAAATTTATGTGTGACATCATGGGGATGGAATACACCAGAAGCATCCCAGGTATTTTGCAGTTAGATGGGACTTCGATCAAAACCATGGGGGTGATAAAATATATTCCTATAGTTCTACATAGAATGCCTCAACTTACGATTATACAAGAGGTAGTTGTAGTGGATTTGGAACCTTATTTTGGTATGTGTCTATCCAAAGAGTTCATTGCTAAAATAGGAGGATATTTATCTATGGATTACTCGCACTTGGAAATTCCATTCAAGGGCAAAAGAGTAAAAATATTCAATGAGAAACCATCTACCTTCCATATTGAGAAAATTGAAGAGGAAGGAAAGCATACCACTATAGTAAACATAATTACTGAGGAGATAGAATATTTAAACTTAATGGAAGAAGCCCTGAATATACTACAAGAAGAATATCAGTTCTCCCTCCAAGACTTCAATGCTATGATCAAAATAGAGCTTGGAAGTTATTCAATCATGAAACCTAAGAAAATTAATCCCACCCCTTCACATGAGGTAGACCCATCTACCAATCAAATGTGGAAAATTTTATTTGATGGTACCAGATGCAAGAATGGAGCTGGAGAAGGCATAGTCTTAATCTCCCCAACAGGTGAAGAAAAAGTTTTCTCCTATCGATTAACTTGGAGTTGTACCAACAATATAAGAATATGAGGCACTTTGTCTGGGCCTTAAGAAAGCTAAGAGGTTGGGGATCAAACAACTATAGATTTATGGATATTTAGAACTAATAGTAAACCAAGTCACTAAGAAATGTGTTAGTAAGAAACACTACCTCAAATATTACAAAAATAAAGTATGGGATTTACTTGAAGCTTTCGAAGCTCTAAACATTAAAGCAATCCCTAGAGAAAAAAATACTCATGCTGATCTATTGGCATCGGTAGGTGCCAATTTCTGCCCCATAAGTAATGTCATCCAAAAGTCTAAAATAGTTAGACTAATATATAGGCCTTCTATGCCAGACAAAGATACCTTTTGGTAGGTGTTTGAGAGTGATGACTAGATATTGGACTTCTTGGTCCATGAAATGAATTGTTCAAGTGACAAAGTATTAAAATATGAAGAAGATGAAGGTATGATCCAACTGAAAAACAATCATATCCCTAAAGGATTGATTACCCTTGAAATTTTGTTTGACAACAATGATAGACCTACTAGTCACAATATGAAGGTTGACAAACACAGATACAAAGAGGTTCAATTGGAACCAAAAATTTTTATCAAAGTAGGAGTAAATTGTACAGAAGAAGAGTTGAATCAAATTCGAGGACTATGCAAAGAATTCCTCGATATCATAGCTTGGACTTATGGTGATCTTAAAGTATACTCAAAAGAAACCATACAACATACCATTGAGCTCGAAGAGGGTGCAAAACCCTTTAGGAAAAAATAGAGGCTAGTAAACCCAAAAATTGAAGCCTTGATGAAACAAGAACTATTGAAGCTACTTGAGGCCAAAATTGTCTATCCTATCAAACACTCTACTTGGGTGGCTAACCTGGTTCCATTCAAGAAGAAGAATGGAGACATCAGGCTATGCATGGATTTCAGGAATCTAAATAAATCTTCGTTGAAATATCACTATCCACTCCCACAAATTGACCAAACTCTACATACTGTGGTAGGGGTAGAAAGGTTCTCATTATTGTATGGGTTTTTGGTTACAACTAGGTATGGGTCAAGGATGAAGACCAATACAAGACCACATTCACCACCAAATGGGGAATATTTGCTTACCAAAGGATACCCTTTGGATTATCCAATACCGGAGCAAATTTTTAGAGAGCAATGGATGTGGCTTTTGGGGAAAATTATCAATAAGATCATAGTAATTTACTTAGATGATATGACAGTGTTATCTCATCATAAAGAAGATCATGTTGAACACCTCAAAATATTTTTTGAGAAATGTAGAGAGTTTGGTATCTCTTTGAGTCCAAAGAAGTCCATATTTATTATTGAAGAAGGAATCTTGCTTGGCCATATTATTTTTGAGGCTGAGTTGGCTATAGATCCAAAAAGAGTGAAATCACTGCTATAACTCCCATTACCTCCAAATAAAAATGGCCTACAATCCTTATTTAGGTAGATCAACTTTGTGCATAAGTTCATAGCAGACTTTGTGCAAATCGTCAAACCTATGACCGAGTTGTTGAAGAAATATGTCAAGTTCAAATGGATAGACTTGTGAAATAAAGATTTCAAAAGTATAAAGGAATAGATAGCCCAAGAACCCATCCTAGTGAATCCATATTACTCCAAAGGTTTCATTCTGTATGTTGTAGGCGAACAAGAGAGTTACATTGCATTCCTTACTCAGAAAGGGAAATATAATGAAGAAAGGCCCATAGCTTTCCTAAGTCAAACCATGCAAGAACATGAAGAAAAGTACAACTTCATAGAAAAACAAGTGTACGCAATCATGAAATCATTAAAAAAGTTTAGGTATTTCCTTTCACATAGTAGAACCATTATGTATGTGGTTCACCCTGATGTCAGGAACTTCATTATACAAGGAGATCTTGGTGATAAAAGATCTGGTTGGGTATCGAAGATACAAGAATATGATGTTGAAATTCACCCAACCAAGCTAGTGAGAGGTAGAGCCTTATGTCAAGAACTTTCCAAACAAGCCTCAATAGAGTATGTAGCTTTCCAAGTGCAGGAACCAATTCTAGAAGATGACCAACCTTTAGAAAGCATAGACTGGGCTAATGAATTGATCAAATATTTTTAGACTAGAAAGTGCCCAATAGGTTTAAATGCTTCATAGAGAAGAAGATACATGATCCAATATTTGAAGTATACCTTACTACCTAAAGGACTATACAGAAAAAATCTAGATGGTGTATTACTTTGATGCATAAAATATGATCAAAAGCAAAGGATTTTGAAAGAATTTCATGGAGGTCCATTAGGTGGACATTACTTAGGAAGGACTATAGCTTTGAAAATGTTGGATGTGTCTCATTCTTTTTGCATGGAAAGTAACTAGAATTATGACGAATTCGAGAGCACATATGGAGAAATAGAAATGCTTTTATGCCTTTAAACGGGTGGGGGAGCCTTTCCAATAGTGGGGTTTGGATTTCAATGGGGTAATCGAACCCAACTCTTTTTTGGGCATAAATATATCTTAACTGCCACTAATTACTTCACTAAGTGGTCTGAAGTAGTACCTAGTAAGAAATTTGATTAGGAAATTATGATAGAATTCATTGAGTCTAATAACAAGGTTTGGCATCCTTGATGCATTGGTCATATTACTCCTAGTGAATCTAGATTACTCCAGAGGTTTCATTCTGTATGTTGTAGGTGAAAAAGAGAGTTACACTATAGTACTTACTCAAAAAGGGACAGATAATGAAGAAAGACCCATAGATTTCCTAATTCATACCATGTAAGAACATGAATAAAAGTACAACTTAATCGAACCTCAACTTTTGTAATCAGCATTACTAATTTCACGTACTTTTATCGCGTAGAACTATTGGAGTGGACCCGATGTCATTCCTCATGGTTACAAGGTGGGTGGTTAGAAATAGGTGTGGGTGGGTGTCAAAGATACAATAATATGACATTGAGATCCACCCAACCAAGCTAGTAAGAGGTAGAGCTTAGTGAGCTTGTCAAAAGCCTTAATGGAGTATGTATCTACCAAGTGTAGAACCAACTAAATACAACCTTTAGAAAGCATAGGGGATGATGAATTGATCATATATTTATAGACTAATAGTCCCGATTTAGGGATGAGCAGAGAATAATATATCAAGGAGGATAGAAGCTTGGAAGTATGCCTTGGACTAGCCTAAATTGGGTGAACAGGGGTAAATCTAGATGTGTGTATATGTGCATTGAATGGTGTCAAAATAAAAGCCTTAGTAATAATTTCATGCATTATTTCTAGAATATGTTTCTATAATTTCTCTTCAAAAAATAATCAGGACCGATTGCTATTGGTATCTATTTTCTCATATGCATTCAAAGTAACTAGAAATTATGAAGAATACCAGAGATACGTTAGGAGAAACAAAAACACTTATATTCCTTTAAAACCTATCCAGGTGAAAGAGCCTTTCTAGTAGTGGTATTTGGATTTCATTGGGGTAATTGAATCCAATTATTATGCTGGGCATACATATATCTTAACTACCTTTGATTACTTCACTAAGTGGGCTGAAGTAGTACCTACTAAGAAATATGATCAGGAAGTTATGATAGAAATTTTTGAGAGTCTAATAACAAGGTTTGTTATCCCTAATGCATTGGTCATAAACAATGGATCATCCTTCATAGGTGCTAAGATGATTTATTTTACCAATAACTATAGGATCTATTTGAAGACTTTTTCAAATTACCACCCCCAAGGAAATGGCTTAGTAGAATCAACAAACAAAACCCACTCAGGATTCTAAAGCGAACTCTGAGATACAACAAGAGAAGTTGGTATTCTCTTATAAATCAGGAATTATGGGTTGATAGGATCACAATAAATAAATCCATCAACACATCGCCTTACTCATTGGTCTATGGTAAATAAGTTGTCCTCCCTATACATATAGAGATACCTGCTCTGAAGTTGCTAAATCAAACTGGCATTGAAGAAGCAGAACCAATGGAAAATAGGTTGACACAACTCTTACAACTAGAAGATAAAAAAGAGCAAGCTTATAATCATCATCAGAAGCATACTAGAGACACAAATAAATGTTTCAACAAAAGAGCTACCCTCAAAAAATTCAAAGTAGGAGACTTGTTTCTAAATTAGAACGAGAAAAAATCAAAACCCAAGAACCACTAGAAACTTGATGCTTTTTGGGAAGGACCTTTCAATATAACTGCAAAAAAAAATAGAACTCCTTCTAGATAAAATATGAATAGGACCAGATGTAATATATCTCTGTTAATGGCTTCCACTTGAAGCTATATTTCAATTAAGCTATGGACTTCTCCCACCCCCTTGTATTATATGTATATACAAAGTTCAATCTAAATCACATCTTGAAAAGAAACATCACGATTTCATGGTCGATCCATTTTTTGTTGGTCAAACAAAGATTGTTGAAGAAGTAAAATGGTCATAATTTCATGATACTTTGGAATTCAAAGACCAATCCAAATAAAATGGTTATGATTTCATGACACTTTGGCATTTAAAGGCCACTTCAAGGAAAATGGTCACAATTTCATGACACTTCGGAATTCAGAGGCCACTCCAAGAAAATGATCATGATTTCATGACACTTTGGTATTCAAAGGCCACTTCAAGGAAAATGGTCATGATTTCGTGATACTTTGGTATTCAGAGGCCACTTCAAGGAAAATGGTCATGATTTCATGACACTTTGGCATTTAGAGGCCACTCCAAGGAAAATGATTATGATTTCACAACACTTTGGCATTCAGATATTGTTGGACTTTGAACTCATGTTCCTATGTAGCTAAAGTTGAAGTTATTCTAGAATGTTGTTGAGAGCATATAGGATATAAATTAGAATTTTCTATGTTAGGGTGTCTAGCTATTAAATAGTGATTTGATTACGAGAATAAGTGTAGGCCATCGTTGTTGTTCAAAATAGGTTCTTTCATTTCCTATAAATTGTAACATGAAAAATCAAATGAATTGAATGATTTTTAGATCTCATTGTGGTATCAAAGAAAGGTTGAAGTGCTCACACCCTAAGGATTGTCCATCACAACTTCAGTGAGTTCAGTCTACTAGGAGCTGAGAGAAGTCTGTTAATTTTGAGGTGAAATTTTGTTGCAAGTATGGAGAGATCTGGTTCATGGTGTGAAGGCAACATTGAAGACTGCATTGAAAGATACTTCTCCATGGAGAAAGGTTGCAGTCATCGGATCTATGATTTGCTATTTGTAATTTCTGTGAAAGAGTACTCAAAAAATGACAAGAAGTGATCCTTTATAAAGCATATTTAATACACTGCGAGGAGGCATCACTGTGAGGAGAATTTGGTGCACATTGACTAGTGCACATTGAGATGTTGCTAGTATGTATTAAAGGAGATGAATCAATCAATTTTGAATATTTTAAAATGTGTTGTGCAAATCCAAAGACTTGCGTATTGAAACGTGCTATGCAAATTCAATTTTTGATAATGTTGAGCCCTGCATGGATGATCATGAGGCCACTGTGTTGAATCCCATGTCAAAGATCTAGTTTGAACATAATGGAATGTTGTATCATATCTTGCAAATATTTAAAAAAAAAAATCATCAATTGTATCACGCCTTGTAGGTGTAGGTGCATGTGTAGTGTGAGAGGTGATCCATGTGGATTATTCATAGAAAGTAAGCGATCGAAAAAAAAAGGTCAGTTATGTTTGGATCCATTTGACTTGGTGCTTTTTGGAATATCGTGAAACACCAAGACATGCTGAAGAACACGATTTGCATTAGATAATCATTGCGAACAAGTATCCTATGCATTCGAGGATGTGCTATGCATGACTATGTTGTGCACTCTAAAAGACAACAATTGACCTATGAAAACATGCAAAGGAAAGTGATTTGAGACATCACGTTGGTGATTTTATGTATTGCTCCTTGTTCCCCACATAAGTACATTGGTGATTTGATGTCTTGAGACATCACAGGATGATTTGACTATTGCTACATCATGCTTTGCTATGAGCACACAGTAGCAAGATCCAATCTCATGATTTACGATGCACATATGGTGTATCATCATAGACGTCGTAACATGGAGAAAGGATGATAAATACCATTGCTATTGTTGATGTGTACTAGCTATTACAAAACAAATTTATGTTTCAAATGTGTTTCAAGAGTGAGGAGGGCTGTGTAAGGCACATATTGCATAGAACACAGTGACATTTGGTGAGTGTTGTTGATATGCTGTGTGGAGATAGCATTTGGGACAATCGTGATGAGCACAGAAACCACTATTGTATTTCATGAAAAGCAGTAGTAAAAGCATAATTATTTTTTGAATTGCAATAATTGCCTATAGTAGAGTTTTGTAGTAGATTTGAGAGTTGCTGTCACAGAGACTGCAATAAGAAAAACTAATTTGTTTTTAGTTAATGTCCTACGTGGACAAGTGGAGACTTTTGGATGTCCAACATATCATCAAACGAGACTACTATGTCGACCGTTGTGTTGAGATGAGACTATTTCCCGATGGTTAAAGGTGGATTACACCAAAAACATAGCAAGTAGAAAATAGAGAGAGGTATTTTGTAGTCATTGTTTTTTTCTCATTTTGTGGATAGATTGCAGAGTAATAGTTCAATGGCCTCCAATAATAATCTTCCCATTCTTGAATTTAATGGGTTAGATTATGAGTATTGGTCTATCAAGATGAAGACCCTACTCATAGGCAAAGGGTTATGGGACATAGTAGAAGAAGGCTACATTGAACCAATAGATTGGACTATTTTAAGTGCAATTGATAGAACTACTAAGAAGGATGCCCAAAAGAAAAATTTATTTGCTCTCTACCATCTCCAAGCAGCTTTGGAGAAAAGTATCTTTTCAAGGATTGCTTCTTGTTTAACAACCCTAGAAGCATGGAAAGCCTTGCAAGAGAGCTATCAAGGGAGAAATCAAGTGAAGAAAGTGAGGATTCAATATTTGAAGAGATATTTTGAGAATCCCAAAATGCAAGAAGATGAAAGAGTAGGTGATTATTGTGTGATATTGAAAGCAATTGTAAACAAAATGGAGATACTTGGAGAAGACATAAAAACTGAAGTGGTTGTGAAGAAAGTGTTGTGAACACTTTTTCATAAGTGGAACCATATTGCTATTATTATTGAAGAATATAAATATTTGTCTACTCTAACATTTGATGCACTAATTGGTTCTTTGATGCCCCATGAAGAGAGACTCCAAGGTTCTACATCATCAAGATTTTGAGGTGACAAAAAAGCATTCTCATCCAAGGAAGGTGAGACTCATGGCAATGCACAAGGAAGGGGACAAGGAATAGGAAGAGCAAGAGGAAGAGGTAGATCAAGAGGTGTCTACCAAGGAAAAAGAAGAGGAAGAGGAGGTGACAAATCAAACAAGTCTTGTTTTCATTGTGGTAAGCTTGGTCACTTTGCAAGAGATTGTAGAATAAAGGCTTCTCAATAAGGGAGAAGTAATAATTATGGAAACTATGGAGAAGAGGAAGGAACTTCTTCAAATTTGTTCCTCACATATGGAAAATCAGATCAAAATCTTAATGAAACTTGGATTTTGGATATTGGTTGCTCAAATCATATGAGTGGCAAAGAACGGTTATTTGCTACAATGGATTCCACATACAAGTCCAAGATAAAATTGGGATATGACAAGGCACTACAAATTGAAGGTATGGGAGCCATGGAGGTTCCAACAAAAGAAGACACAAATAAGGTGAAAAATATCTATTACACTCCTAAACTCCAACATAATTTGCTTAGTGTTGGACAAATCATGGAAAAGAACTATAAACTTGTTTTTGAATATGGAAAATGTGTAATTTTTTATAAAAATAATTGTAATAGAGTTATCACAAATGTACGTATGACAAATTATAGGTTATTTTCTCTTAAGTTTGGGTAAAAATGAGGTGCTCAACTTGCTAGTGTGGCCATAGAAAATCCAAGTGTGCTTTGGCACTTGATATAAGGTCATCTTAATTTTTTAAGCCTGAAGTTGTTTACTTCACAAGCTATGTGTTTTGGAGTTCTAAAAAGCAAATTGTTGTATCCCTATCAGCTATTGAGGTTGAGTACATAGAAATCACAAATGCTAGTACCCAAGCCTTATGGTTGAGAAAAGTACTTGAAGAAATAGGTGAGAGACAAAATGATCCTACCATATTGTATTGTGACAATATGAGTGCCATCCAATTGGCACATAATCCTATCCACCACAGCAGGTCCAAGCACTTCGACGTGAAGTATCACTTCATCAAAGACATGGTGGAGAAACATGTGGTTGAGCTAAAACATTGGCGCACTTTGGACCATAGTAGACATCTTCACCAAAGGAGTTGCGAAATCTCAATATATAAAGCTGAGAGACTATCTTGTCAGCCCTCTCAACTTTAAGGGTGAGAATTTTGGACTTTGAACTCATGTTCCTATGTATCTAAAGTTGGATTTATTATAGAATTTTTTTGAGAGCATATAGGATATAAATTAGACTTTTTTATGTTAGGGTGTCTAGCTAATAAACAGTGATTTGGTTACGAAAATAAGTGTAGGCCATATTTTTTGTTCAAAATAGGTTCTTTCATTTCCTATAAATTGTAACCTGTGAAAGCAAATGAATTGAATGAGTTTTAGATATCAGAGACCACTCCAAATAAAATGGTCATTATTTCATGACACTTTGGCATTTAGAGGCCACTTCAAAGAAAATGGTCACAATTTTTGTGATAATTTGGCATTCATTGGTCACTTCAAGGAAAATGGTCATGATTTCATGACACTTTGGCATTGAGAGGCCACTCCAAGTAAAATGGTCATGATTTTGTGAAACTTTGGCATTCAGAGGCCACTCCAAGGAAAATGGTTGCAATTTCATGACACTTTGGTATTTATAGTCCACTCCAATAAAAATGGTCACAAGCTCTTTAATGTGAGCTTGTGTGAATTATGTTGCAACAAAGAGGAGTGTTTTTTTATTTTCATGGGAAGTCAACAGCGCACAAAGGTATAAGAGGAATTAATTCCTCCTTCCTTCACATGGGTACCAATAGCCCACATGGTCGGCTCCAAAGTGCAAAGGTGCTTGGACTTGGGGAGACAACAGACAGAATCACACTCGAAATCCTTTTGGGTGAAAACAAAGGTATGCTTTAAGTTGAGCACCAAAAATTTTGGGGGTATTAGTTGAGCATTTAAAAATTAATTTTTGCATATTTGATTTGGTTTGTAAGGTTGTAGGGGGAGTTATAAGGCTTATGCAAAATTTAATTTTTGGTGTTATTTTCTTTAGTGTTTGGAAAGGGTAATAAGGTGTTTTAGGAAGATTGTTTGAAGTCTTGTGGTGTTGGATTTTATTTTAAGTTGGAGTTTATAAGGTGTATCCAAATAATTATTTCTCATGTATGGTTTTATGAATGTTAATTCCAAGAAGAAACAATAAGGTGTATTTGAGCTTTGATTATTTTTGTGTCTAAGGAATATTTGAGAAAGTGTTAAGAGTGATATTTTGTCATCTAACCATTGAAATTAAAAGAATGGAATTGTGATTAAGATAAGTTTTCTAAGGTCACTTCTACATAAATTAATAGGTATGGGCATATTATTCTTTGGTTGAAGTGATTGGTTGAGGTTTTCTGAAAACAAGATTGGAGTGAAAAGGGCTTTGTTATATTTTCCTTGTGTAGACACCAAAACGGCACCAATCCGATTAAGTGATTACAAAAACTGATCACATTGACATACACAGCCTTCAAGGCAACCTTTAGAGGTCAAACAAGTGGTCCTGACCACTTGCACAGCAGTTCAGAAGGTCAAAAAGTGAGCAGAGCAAAGTTGGTCATTAAAGCAAAGCCTTCATCAAAAACAAAGCTTTTAACAAACTTCAAGCCATTAAACAAAAGCAAAACATTAAGCAAAGGCAAACTCTAAGCCTTGAGCACACTTAGGCAAGAAAACCTTAATCAAAGATCGGCAAGCGCTGCCTGTCGCGATATCACGACGGTCGCGATATCGCGATCGTCACGATATCGCGCTACCGCGATATCATGACAGTCATCGCGACTGTCGTGATATCGTGGTAGTCGCGATATCGTGACAGTCACGATATTATCGTGACTGTCGTGATATCACGCTATCGTGATATCGTGACTGTTGCGATATCGCGCTGTCACGATATCGTGACAGGTCTCCCCTCTGCGCCTTATTTTGTTCTTGGTGTCACGATATCGCGACGTCATGATATCACGACAGACCCTTGCCTTTGCATTTTTAACATCATCCTACCATTCAAAAGGCACCACGTCGGCATTCAAAGACGCCACGTCGGCATTCAAAGACACCACATCAACATTCAAACGCAAACATTAAAATATTCAAAGAAATTGGTCAAAAGCAATTTAAGGCGGATTTCAACCAAGCGACGGACTTCACCAACTGCCATAATAAGGACACTCTCAACAACAAATTCGGCCCGAAGCCATGCTTCATAACTGCTGATATGATTTTCTAGCGAGAATCTCTGTGCGAGCCATGCCTCATAAATCACCTGACAACGGTCAAATCTCAACGGCACCTGCGGACTTAGGGTTTGACATTAATGTTTTAGAGGCAAAATTCCTCTATAAAAACTAGCTCCATGCAACGTGAAAAAGGACCGCAAAGCATTTTAAGAATACAACGAAGTGCTGTTGAATTCAATACCCGACTGCACCAGTTCGAGTTCATCTTCTTCACATCCATAATCTCGTAAAGAGGTTGGTGGGTGATTTCCAGGAGTGTGAATCCAACTTTCATACCCGACTAGTGGATCACTGTATCCATCAATTTGTCGACAACACACAGTCTTAGATTTCGAGCCCATTCCTAGTGGATTGGCGTCAAAACTAAGCGTTAACGGGGTGGCCCGCTTGGGCATCCCATGCATATTTTTAGTTGATGCAATATATGCTGTTTTTTTTTAACACATCCTGCCATTAACAGCTTTAAAACAGTTTATGTATATGTTGTTCTCGAATACTTTCAAAACAACAAGTTTGCATTTGTATGCCTATGCTGTTTTAGAACGCTTTAAAATAGTAGTCTACGTTTTTTTATGTTCGAATGTATATCTTTCAGTCAACAACATTTGAATATGTACATATCAAGAAAAGTAGCCATCGAATATACCACGTCTTAATATAAGTTTGGTTCTCTTTCAGAATAGCAGATATTTGTTCACTACGTATTTTGTTCTGTTTGAACGTGTATGTCATCTACACTCGTTCTGTGCACTTTTTAATGATCTTAAGCATTACATCTTTGACTGTTTCATATTAACGCAGGTGCTACTAACGTGTTTATTTGTTTCTTTGACTGCAAGAGAAATAGCAGCAAGCAAGGAGTCACCGACAAAAACTCATTAACACCAACGGCGACAATATGTTAACCTACCCATTCTGCACGTGGGCATGCGGGAAATGAGATCACTATTCATCTTATGTATTTAAAAATATGTAACAGAGGAAATGCATTGTAATCGGGCAAAATATTATTAATAAAAAGTTTCGTGCTCCTGCTTTTTAATTTGATCATATTCGTGTTATTACATGCATCAAACTAGTTCTGTTTTTATTTGCATCTTAGTGTTTCTTTTATTCCGAAATCTCATGCTTTCAGTGGCGATCACGGTGGGACCTGTTCCCAGATTTTTAAATCACAGAAACTAATTTTGCTGTGTTTTGTGCTTAACAGGTACTTTTTAGCCGGAGGTCAGAAGCAGCAAGTCCAAATATTACCGGTTTCTAACTGTCCAGGTTATTCTCTGCTGTAAAATCTCCGTTTATTTTTATTTAATCGTTTACTTTCAGTTTCTTTTAAAAAAAAAAAATAATAAAAAAAAAAAAAAAAAAAAATTTTTTTTTTTAATTTTTTAAATTTACATAAAAAAAAAAAATTATTTTCCGGTTTGTAGTGTTCTTTACTGTCTTCCGGTTTGCATAGGGAAAGTCTCTTTCTTTTGCTGCATGTTTCATTTTTATTACTTAAAATGAACCACACACACTTCACGTGATACATTAAACCAAGGAGCTGGTCGTAAAACCCCAGCCCTTGAGCAAGACCAACGGTGGGTTCATCACCACCTTGGCTTAGCTTTGCATCCATTCCCCGATTGTCACTGTTGTTAGACGTAAATCCTGACGAAAGCTGACCGAGTGTTGCTGGGGTGATTCCCATGCACGCGAGGATAAGTCTTCTATGGTAGGTGTCATTAACAGGACAATCCCCCTTCCGTACCGCCTATGTTCCACGTACCATCTGCTCTCACGTACCTATAGTCTCCCTCTCGTAAGGGCGGGTATATAGAGAGGTTGGTATATCGGTCCGACAATGGTATATTGAAGGGACGACCATTTTGGGAGTCATATGAGCCAACATTATGCATTTAAACGTTCTTCAAAAATGGCAAAAACAAAACGAAACATCAAAATGCACTAAACCAGTTTAGGACACACTATTTAATCCTTAATAGAGATAATCACGGTTTTGTGTATGCGTGTGTTCCTTTCTGCTTAGTGTAGACAAAAAGACAAATCATCATAAACAAGATAAAATCTGCTTAGAGAGTAGAGAAGCACCACAATGGTGTACACCCGTAGCCAAGCCCGATCAAGGGCGGAAGCTACGGAAGGTGCACAAAGAGAGGGCGCTAGTCGCCTTCGCTTTAGCCCTGAGGACTTGGCCATACCGCCTTGGCGGTCTGGCCTACAAGAAAGTCCACATCAGGCCACATCAAAAAGGAACTATTGGGAGCCTCCTCATTGGGGTATGCCCATCCAACACAGCCCCTTTCGGGAAGATGCTTTACATGTAGATCTCAATACAAGTAGACAACCGCCTCTTGAGGCTAGATCTGAGTGGCCGCAGCGCGATGAAGCGCTAGAGTGGCATAGTGCCCATGAGGAGAGACAGCGTGACTACGCTACCTCTTCTTTGCCTCACATTCGAACAGAAAGACAAAATCCAGAGCGTAGGGCTCTTTACACAGGGCAAGCTCACTCCGCCCGCCCCTTTCACACCCATGAAAGGGAGTACGAGGAAGATTATCGCATTCCTCGGGAACAACATACAACGCGGGAACCTTGCGTTTCCGCACCAGCTAGATATCATGATCATCCATCGAGGCCAGAACCTCCAGTACATGCCGCCTACCTCGACAGAGGGAAGCGACCCATTGGAATTTTAGATCATCAAGATCGAGGCAAACACATAGAAAAAACATTCAAGCCTCCTCAGCAAAAGAGGGCAGACCAAGTTGACCCGGCAGTTGCCAGACATGCCACCCGCCAAGCCCGAATCACGTAGCTTGAGCAAGGTCATCAGGAATTAGAGTACTTATACCGCTTGAATAAAGAGCGCATGCAATGCGAAGCGGATGAGTTGCGATATAAACTACCTGAGAGGGTGCCAACCCCTCGCACCCAAAGAGAAGAACAATATGAGAGGCACAATCCTTTGGTGCAGGACAGGTCTCCGTGACCTCGTCAAGCTTTGCCTCCGAGACCTTATAGACCCGAGAGGGAGGCCACTCCCCGAAACAATGATGGGTACCCTCAGCGGGGACTCAATCAAGGTCATAGGTCTCGCCCAGAGACTCCTCAAGAACTTTATGAGGAGTATGAACCAGATGAAACTCCCCATCAAGGCGGGAGGGCTGCCAATCGGCCGCCCCTCCATAGGCCTCCAGTCTCCCATCACTCACCACGGGAGCAAACCAAAGAGGAAGAAATAAAATCTTCCGATGCATACAAGGCGCTATTAGAGCGCTTGGAGTCTATGGAGACAAAAGCTTCTGGGCATCAAAAACCCACATTACGTCAACTCCGCAGTCACCCAGTGCATCCCTCAGTGCCTACACCTCTTTACCCCGAACACTTCAAGTTGCCTCAATTGGCAGTTTTTAAAGGTGAAGAGGACGCACAAGAACATGTTACAAGGTTCCTAAGTCAATGCTTCGGCATCCAAGATAATGATGCATTGTTGCTCAGAACTTTCATAACCACATTCGTAGGCCCTGCCTCGGATTGGTTCACACAACTACCCAAACACAGCATAAACAACCTAGATCAATTAGTAGATGCGTTTCTTGAACGCTTTGCCTTCAACACAAAGAAGAAGGCATCACTGAGTGATCTGGCCAGCCTCAGGCAATATGAGGAAGAAACAATGACAACATACGGGAATCGATGGAGAGCTTTGCTTTCTAAGTTACCCTACCATCCCCCTATGTCTGATCTTACACAGATGTTCGCAAAAAGTTGTTTAAAATCAATCTCTGGTCTATTGCTGCTGCAGCAATACGACAGCTTAGAAGAAGCTTTGGCGCAAGCCAGAGTTATAGAAGAGATTAAGATAGGCGAAGGCGCAATCGCTAAGCCTAAAAAGAAAGAGTGGAATAAAACCACTAAGACTGGGAATACGCAATCACAACCAGCTACGGTTAACCAAGTTGCGATAAATGTTCCCAAGCCTGTGCAAGAAACGCAGCCCCAAAAGGCTAATTACCAAGCAGTGCCTCCTAGTTATGAAAAAGATAATAAGAAACAGGAGCAGAATCAGCAGCGTCGCCCTAGGCGGCAATTCACCCCTTACACGGAGTCCAGGGACTCCCTATTTGACCGCTTGTCAGCGGCAAATCTAGTCACCTTGCCAGAAATCCAAACTATAGACCCCAACGCCCCCAAGCCTAAGGGATACAGAGAGGAATTGTATTGTAGATTCCATAGGAGGAGGGGACATGATTTAAACGGATGCTAGAAATTCAGAGGATTAATCCAAGATTTAATTGACAATAAAACATTGGCCGTGGACAACCCCATAGCGCCAAATAACCAACAAATGGGGGTATTCAAGGACCCTTTGCCTGCCCACGAGGAACAGGCAAAACCTCTCCAGATTAACGAGGTGCGACAAAATCTTCCCATGCAAGGATTTGTGGGAATGATTAGCATAGTGACAAGGAACAAAAAGTACCCGACAGCTGCCCCCGTGGTAGCTACGAGGGAAGTTCCAACGACGTCGCAGCCTCAGCAATGCCCTGTGCAAGTACCTCCGCCTAGACCCGAGGTCACGATACGGACCAAACTCACGCAGAGTTTGCGGACCACATCGGCTAGGCTTTCCATTTACGAGCTTATTCAACAATCAACACCTCATAGGGAAGCTCTTATGGAAATATTAAAAGCCATCGAATTACAACCTCACGAAGCAAATTCTTTCAACAACTTCGTGGGACATGTGAAGCGATGTACGGAGCCGGTCATCACCTTCAGAGAGGATGAAGTCAAAGCAATATCGAATGACATGGCAGATCCACCCCTGCACGTTATCGCGCAGGTCAACGGGATCCCGTATAAGAGAGTGTTGGTAGATACTGGCTCATCCAGTAACATCATTACCACTGCAGCACTAAAACATTTAAAGCTACCAGCCTCTCATATCACAGCCTCCACGTACACACTGCGAGCTTTCAATGATGCAATATGCTCGATAGTCGGCACAATTGTTCTACCTATCTAGGTAGGACAAAAGACAATACCAACATTGTGCCATGTGTTGGAAGGCGAGATGGCTTACAATATACTGCTAGGGCGGCCTTGGATCAGGGACATGAAGTGTGTCCCTTCCATCGCTCACCAGTGCTTAAAGTATGCTTTTGAAGGTGAAATACATGTAGTCCCGATGGACTTGGAACCCTTCAAGTATTGCAATGCGGTACAACTAATGCCTCAATCAACCCTCCCTTCAACGCATTTGGATTTCCAGCTAAATCCATCTAAAAAGGGTTCAACACCGCAGGCACCACTGGTGACCAAAACAGCAAAATCCCAGCCAGGTGAATCCTCATCATCTGCTCCTTCATTACCAACACCGTCGATAATGGCTAAACAGAAGGACAAGGGAAAACAAATCATGGAAGAGGCTCAGCCCCTAGAAGAGGGTTTGCCCACAATATCAATAGTATCAACAGAGGAAACACCTAGCACTACGGAAGCTGAGATTCCTAAACCACCAAACATGGAATGGACTCAGGAAGGACTCCCGTTCCCTCCCTCCGAAGCATCAACAATCACTGTTGAAATGGCCAGTACAGGCCTGGGCGAGTACTTAGTACAGAATGTTGTAGCAACGCCTACATTAGAGTCCGTGCAAGACATGGGGAGACCTCGCCTTCCCATAGGAACAGTTGTTCCTCTAGGTCACCCACCCAACCAGACAAATTTTGTGTATGGGGGCCTCGATCATGGTCTTGAACCATGCAAGCAAAAAGAAGCAGACAACGAGCCTTTTGTTGAAAACATCAACTATCTATCAAACCCGGACTTTGCCCTCAAATATCTCGGCCAATGCAATTGGCATGGATACGGGCTAGGCAGATATGAGCAAGGGATGCGGGTCCTTTGCCAACCAAGATATCAGATGCCATACGATAAGTCAGGAGTAGGGTTCCACCATCCCCTACCCTTAGACATCTTGGTCGAAAATATGCAAGGCCTAGAAATAGGCAACAAGGGGGGATTGGCACCAGATCCTTATGCCAATCCAAATACAGAATATACATTGGGAGATTATCTCCCATGGTCAACTAACACCCTTGGCAACAGTAGTAACCCCTCTCCTTTGCTAGAGAGAGGCGAAAGTTCAGAGATTAATCCTCAAAGAGAACATCAACGGCTTTCGAACATCTTTTTGAAGCTATTCCCCTTAGAGGTTCCAGTTGAATCAACACAGTGTCAAGAGAATCAGGTCCCTCCACCAAAAGTGGAACAACCGCAATGGGACCAGATTAATTTACTGGAACAAGGAGAACCCTCAACGTCGCAAGCAACAGTTGTTGAAGAGAATGAACATTTTTGGGTCTCCGAAAGTGATTCGAAGATGAGACTGAGATGGACTATCTCAGACATGCGCGACGGCATCACCGCCCTTTAACTCATGAAGATCTAATGGGACAAATGGGCATACTACTAGGGCATGAATGGTGGGTAGACCCAGCGAGGTGGGACCAAGTGTTGGATCCATGGCTCCAAATTCATGATGAGCATCATCCACCTCGAGACCCTATCATGACAACAGTGCCGAGGGAAGACCCTGTCCTCCTTTTTGCACATAGGGCCGATCCGTTCGTGCCCGTTCCCCTAGAGCTAGATCCAGAGTATAGGGAGCATCTAGAAGAATCAAGTTATCACACCCGCGGTAATGGAGACCAAATTCATTCCATCCACATGATCTCCATTGATCTGACCGCACCCATCCGCAATCCGGCCGATCCATCACGGTCATTGCATCTAGACATAGATGCCATCGACCGGGATCGCGTCAATTCACCTTTATCACCATCAGAGTACTGGCCTTTCGGTGAAATGCCTCATTTTACCCCAAGGACAACTCAGGATATTTTTCAGGCTGAAGAGGAACCCGAGGTTCCAAATGCAGATCTAAATTCAGCTGATGATATCCATTTGATCCCGACTCCACATCAGTTGGAGGACGGATCCCACATGTCAGTCGAGGAGACGACTGATGTAGATATCGGCACAGATCCAATGAATCCACAGATTCTCAAGCTAGGGGTAAGTCTTTCCCCCAAAGAGCAAGCCGACTACATTGCCCTTCTCAAAGAGAAGAAGGAGGTTTTTGCATGGTCGTACAAGGATATGCCAGGACTAGACCCGCAGCTAGTCATGCATAATTTAACGCTTGATCCGACAATCAAGCCTGTAAAGCAAAAACTACGTAAGATGCACCCAACAGTGGCCTTAATGGTCAAAGATGAATTGCAAAAGCTGTTGGATGCACAGTTTGTCATCTACGTGGATTATCCGCCATGGCTGTCCAACATGGTTCCCGTCAAGAAGCCCGATGGGAGGATTCGCATATGCACCGATTTTCAAGATCTAAACAAAGCGAGTCCTAAGGATGATTTCCCCTTTTCGAGTATCGACGCATTGGTAGATGCTACAACAGGTCACGAAATGCTCTCCCTAATGGATGGTTTCTCGGGATACAATCAAATTCGTATCAATCCTGAAGACCAACTAAAAATGGCGTTCACAACGCCTTGGGGGACATTTTGTTATAAGGTCATGCCTTTTGGCCTTAAAAATGTTGGCGCCACCTACCAACGTGCCATGACATATATCTTCCATGATTACATGCACAAAACTTTGGAAGATTACATGGATGATTTGTTAGCCAAGTCTCTCTTGCGCTCAAATCATATCGATGACTTAAGCAAGATCCTCGATCGCCTCATGGAGCATAAAGTTAGACTAAACCCCAAGAAGTGCGTATTTGGCGTCACATCTAGAAAACTCTTGGGTTTCATAGTCTCAAAGCGAGGAATCGAGGTGGACCCAAAGAAAGTCAAGGCAATCCTTGAAATGGTTCCCCCAACCACAATCAAGCAGCTCAAAAGTCTGCAAGGAAAGGTCGCATCGATTAAACGCTTCATAGCGCAATTATCTGACAAGTGCCGACCCATGAACAAATTATTGCACAAGGGGGTTACATTTCATTGGGATGACGAGTGCCAGTCAGCCTTTGACGAGATCAAACAATACCTGGTTTCGCCACCGGTATTGGCACCACCTAGACCAGGAGTGTCATTCTACTTATACATCTCAGCTATCGAGGTGGCACTGGGTGCCATGCTAGCCCAGAAGAATGAACTTCACAAAGAACAGGGCTACATACTATCTTAGCCGCACCCGGTCGAGTTATGAACTTAACTATGCATACGTTGAGAAACTCGCTTGGCAAGTGGTGTTTGCTACCAAAAAGCTATGCCACTACATGTTGAGCAACACTACGTATGTTGTGTCTAAGGAGAATCCATTGCGATACATGATGAGTCGTACTTATCATAGTAGTCGCACGGCGAAATGGATCATGTTGTTGACGGAATTTGACATAGAGTTTATTGGACAAAAATCTATCAAAGGACAAGTCATAGCCGATCAACTAGCAGAGGCTCCTCTTGAAGACGATCAGCCTCTGGTCATAGAACTACCCGATGATGGGGTCTTCCATGTCTCAGAATCGCCAGATTCTGATGAGCCTGAGTCACAAGCCGACATAACCCTATTCTTCGATGGTTCTAAATGTGAGCAAGGTGGTGGCGCGAGAATTGTATTCTTCACACCGCAGGGTGCTCCAATGCCCCTGTCATTTAAATTAAACTTCCCATGCACCAACAACAATGCAGAGTATGAAGCCTTGCTCCTAGGTCTTCAGACAACAATCGCCATGAACATCAAACGACTGAATATCTTTGGTGATTCACTGTTAATAGTCAATCAAGTCAAAGGGGTATATCAATGCAAATGCCCAGTTCTAAAGGCCTATAAAGCCCTCGTGGACAAATTCCTGGCAAAACTTGAGTGGTATGACATCGAGGCACTCCCTCGATCATCGAACCATTTTGCGGACACAATGGCCTCCTTGGGGTCACTAATTCCGCAAGACCTTTCCGGTGATATGACAACCATTCAAGTCAAAACCTTATCGCAATCCGCGATGGAGCGATGCAAGCTCAGACTTGACGCCAGGAATCCACATGATCCAGATTGAACCATCCTCGGATAGGTTCTCTCGAATCCGAGATCGTCTGAAACGTGCCAACTGGGGGTCCTTGTTCTCCCCTACTCCCATTAATAGCAACACAACGCTGTTCTTGCAGGTTCTATCCCATTCAGCATTTGCTAGGGATGAACTTCAAGAGGGATTGGTTGTTCATACTGTCGAGGTTTCTGATCAACAGGACTGGTATTTACCCATCCGAGACTACCTCAAGTTAGGTAGTCTCCCACTTGATTTGACTCATGCCGCAAAACGAGCACTCAAGCAGAAAGCGGCTAAGTATGTCTTGATAGGAGACATTTTGTATCGTCGTAGCTATGAAGGAATCCTCCTTCGTTGCTTGGACCAACAAGAGTCCACTTGGGCAGTCGCCCAAGCGCACGATGGTACATGTGGTGGCCACTTCAGTGGTATGGCCATTGCAAAGCGCATTCTTCGCATGGGCTATTATTGGCCATCTTTAGAGCGAGATTGTTGCACCTATGTCAAGAAGTGCGTGAAGTGTCAACATCATGCCAATTTGATGCACGTACCTTCTCAGGCCTTGCAAACAGTCCAGTCTGATTGGCCGTTCTCGTAGTGGGGCTTTGATCTAATTGGAAAGATCTCCCCTGCATCGTCAGGCCGTCACACGTTTATCATAACGGCCACAGAGTATTTTACCAAGTGGGTGGAAGCAATTCCGCTTACCTCTACGATAGGACCCCGCATTGTGGAGTTCATTTTGCATAACATCATATGTCATTTTGGTATTCCATCCAAAATAGTCTCGGATAATGGGACGCCTTTCAAGAACAAAGACGTGCGTGCTTTGACCACAAAGTACAAGATTCAGCACAGCTTTTCGACACCCTATTATCCGCAGGCGAATGGGCAAGCAGAAGCGTCAAACAAAACGTTAGTTGCCATCCTCAAGAAGACCGTCGCAGACAGTCATAAAGATTGGCACATTCAAATCCCACTTGCCCTATGGGCCTATCGCACTAGCATTCGGACACCCACTGGGGCCACTCCGTTTTCGCTTGTGTATGGCTCCGAGGCAGTCATGCCTCTAGAGTTGGAGATTCCTTCCCTGCGCATATCAATGCAGGAGTTCATCGATGATGACTTCACGTGGCAAGCCCGGTTAGACCAGCTTACGTTGCTTGATGAACGACGCGTTAATGCTCTCGAGCATTTACGTATTTATCAAGAGCGACTTAAGAAAGCTTACAACATGAAAGTTCACCTCGAGGGACTTTCGGGTTGGTGATTTGGTTTTGAAGGAAAACCAACAAAATTCCAGTTTGCCATCCCACCTAAGGGACAAGTTTGCGGCAAATTGGTTAGGTCCATATGTCATTGATAGCAAAATAGGACCCGGGACATACCGGCTAGCTTCTCTTGATGGTATCAAGGAAACAGAACCCTTGAATATTAGTCATTTGTGACCATTTCATATCTAAGAGAGCCAAATCTCAAAAGGCTCCAAGGATTCTTGCAATCGCTTGGTCAATCCCAAAAGCTCCAAGGATTCCCGCAATCGCTTGGTCAATCCCAAAATGCTCCAAGGATTTTCAAAATCGCTTGGTCAAATCCCAAAAAAAAGGCTCCAAGGATTCTTAATCGCTTGGTCAATTTCCAAAATGCTCCAAGGATTCCCACAATCGCTTGGTCAATCCCAAAATGCTCCAAGGATTTCCACAATCGCTTGGTCACAAATCAAGAAAATTCAAAAACAACAAAAATCATCAAAAAAACAACAAAAATTTGCATTTTCATTTCTAGGCATATTCCAAATCATCAATAGAGAGTTCTTCTCGCACTTCATCTTCATATTCACAAAAATCAATCCCTCAAAAATACAAAAATACATAGTTGCATTAAAGCATTGCATCCATACATTGCATATCAGGTCAAAGGCACCATAGGCTGTCATAGTTCTACTAGTCCATCTTGTTCCACACTGTTCCATTTTACAAAAACAACAAAAACACCATGCATTTCTTTTTCCACACTAGAGTCAGTGGTCTTTTAATGTATCAAGGGTTTTCGTGATTCAATCATCATTTTGCTCTTTAGCTATGTAATGTATCAAGTCAGACAGATTTTACGAAGGTAGAGTCATACTTGCAATACACCTTGTTACGTAACATCCCAACACTAATTAAAACACATAAAAATTCCCAAGTTGTGTGAACGAAGGATGAAACCTGCATGGTAATCCAGGTCACCATAAGCGAAACGGTTATCTTGCTCATCCCCCCGTGCGAATGGTTCTAGAATGCTGAGAATTGACAAAAGGACAAGTTCTTTCCTATCCACTCACCTCCATATATAGTGCTTTTCACCATTACCAAATTCCAATCATAGTTGGTTCTCCAAGTTGTAAGGATTCGTACTATCCACCCCTAACCAGGATGGGTAGTCATCCCCAAAACCTAAAAGGATCAACACCATTCACAAACAAAATTCCAACAAATCATCATCCTAACATTTTCCATTCACCTTTGGTCTCCAAGTTGTAAGGATTCGTACTATCCGCCCCTAACCAGGATGGGTAGTCATCCCCAAGGCCTAACAGATCAATGCCCTTACTCCATAACCTCCATCATCCCCTTGGTCCCCAAAGCCGTAAGGATTCGTACTATCCGCCCCTAACCAGGATGGGTAGTCATCCCCAAAGCCACAAGGATCAAAGCCATTCACAATACTCCAAACACAAAATCAAATAACAGTGGTTATCACCAATCCTTGCTCAAAAAGAATTAATAGAACATAAACAGTGATTTTTATCACTATATAGACGAGCAACCCTCTAAATCATTCAGCCAACAAACATCCTAAACTTGAATCCCTGGAATTCTCAGCATTCAAAAACCATCTAGGTGATCCTCATTACAGGTTTGGTTGATAGCCTATCTGGCAATGGTGGTATCCTACCCGCATGACGATATGTCTGTCACATTCGCTTTGCGTATGTATAGACCAATGTTTGCATAAGGATGAGCTAGCTTATGGTATCTTGGATAACACTGCAGATTAATCTAACTAAATACAACAAAGGAGTTAGTGGAGCTAATTAGGTGATCCTCAGTACAGGTTCGGTTGAAAGCCCATCTGGCACTGGCGGTATCCTGACAAATACCACACAAATGAACTCAATTGCACACACAGGGATGTGAAATAGCTTGGTCAAAAACAAGTCCGATTCATACCTTGTTCAAAAGTCTTGTAAGATAAAGTACAGTCATGGCTAGTAAGTTAAAACCGTCTGAGTCTCAGGAAACCTTAGCTACATTTTTAAACCAACTGTGCTACTTTCCATCCTTACAAAACCACATGTATACATACAAAGTCATGCATCACAACAATCGCCTCAAAGACAAAATAATAGAGTTCTAAACAGTCTATGGTGCCATAGCCAAACACCACCAAGTCCATCCATCCATTTCATTCCTGCATACATTTGCATTCATCACAACATATGCATCCATCAATATAAAGTAGCATGCATCCACCAACATCAATCATTGTGCATAAAATCATGACATATACAAAGAAAGAAAATCAAAACAACAAAAACATCACAAAATTGCACCACAAAAACCATAGCAATAAGTTGCCGGACACAAGTGCTCTTGCACTTAACCTCTTGGCATAAAGAAAATCGATGTCGGGGCTCAAATTGTCACTCTCCTACTTCCCCAAGAAGGCTATCATAGCCGGACCGCTCCACGGGAAGACGGGTTTTTGATGATTTCACCCCATTATGGCATCACCAAAAGGGTTAACACCCCCCAAAAATAGGTCCAAATGTCGGGAAACTGCACATGCTTAAACGGTAAAACATCTAAAGGCACCCTAACCTAAGTCATCTTGGGTCAAGCGACTCGTCGCTTTTCTCATGAAGGTCATTCCCTCATCGATTCGTCGCTTGAGGGGGTAGTCACACTTAGTCACCAATCAACAAGCACACACCCAATCAAGGCAATGACATGCATTCAAAGAATCATTGACAAAGACAATCACGCTCCTACTTGGGGCAGTAAACAAGCAATCATTAAGTTGATCAAATACTTGGCATTCCCGAAGCATGAACACAAGGTTTCCCCTGTGGACAAAAAGGTTACGCCCTTTGCCTAATCATGACTGATCAATGTCCAAGCTCAAGTCACACCTCACCAAAATAGGTTAACACTTGAAATCAAATTCCTTAGCTCGTCAGAAGCAAGGATTCAAGAATGCATGCCCTTTCCATACTTGGGGCATCAAAAGTTGGTTAGGTTACCAAGAAACCCTAATCATTAGTGCTTTGGTCTTCTATTTTTGCTCAGCACTGCGTCACTCGCAGCGCTTCCCAAAAAGGGGCATCTGTAGACACCAAAACAGCACCAATCCGATTAAGTGACTACAAACACTGATCACATTGACATACACAGCTTTCAAGGCAGCCCTTAGAGGTCAAACAGTGGTCCTGGCCACTCGCACAGCAGTTCGGAAGGTCGAAAAATGAGCAGAGCAAAGTTGGTCGTTAAAGCAAAGCCTTCACCAAAAGCGAAGCCTTTAACAAACTTCAAGCCATTAAACAAAGGCAAAACATTAAGCAAAGGCAAACTCTAAGCCTTGAGCACACTTAGGTAAGAAAACCTTAATCAAATATCGGCAAGCGCTGCCTGGCGTGATATCACGATGGTTGCGATATCGCGACCGTCGCGATATCACGCGGTCGCGATATCGCGACAGTCATCGCGACTGTCGTGATATCGTGACAGGTCTCCCCTCTGTGCCTTATTTTGTTCTTGGTGTCACGATATCGCGACGTCGCGATATCACGATAGACCCTTGCCTTCGTGTTTTTAACGTCATCCAACCGCTCAAAAGATGCCACGTCGGCATTCAAAGACGCCACGTCGGCATTCAAAGACACCACATCAACATTCAAACACAAACATTAAAATATTCAAAGAAATCGGTCAAAAGAAATTTAAGGTGGATTTCAACCAAGCGGCAGACTTCACCAACTGCCATAATAATACGGACACTCTCAACAACAAATCCGGCCCGAAGCCATGCTTCATAACTGCTGATACGATTTTTTAGCAAAAATCTCTGTGCAAGCCATGCCTCATAAATCACCTGACAACGGTCAAATCTCAACGGCGCCTACGGACTTAGGGTTTGACATTAATGTTTCAGAGGCAAAATTCCTCTATAAAAACTAGCTCCATGCAACGTGAAAAAGGACAACGAAGCATTTTAAGAATACAACGAAGTGCTGTCGAATTCAATACCCGACTGCACCAGTTCGAGTTCATCTTCTTCACATCCAGAATCTCGTAAAGAGGTTGGTGGGTGATTTCCAGGAGTGTGAATCTGACTTTCATACCCGACCAGTGGATCACTATATCCATTAATTTGCCGACAACACACAGTCTTAGATTTCGAGCCCATTCCTAGTGGATTGGCGTCGAAACTAAGCATTAACGGGGCGGCCCGCTTGGGCATCCCATGCATATTTTTAGTTGATGCAATATATGCTATTTGTTTTTAACACATCCTGCCATTAACAGCTTTAAAACAGTTTACGTATATGTTGTTCTCGAATACTTTCAAAACAACAAGTTTGCATTTGTATGCCTATGTTGTTTTAGAACGCTTTAAAACAGTAGTCTACGTTTTTTTATGTTTGAATGTATATCTTTCAGTCAACAGCATTTCAATATGTACATATCAAGAAAAGCAGCCATCAAATATACCACGTCTTAATATAAGTTTGGTTCTCTGTCAGAATAGCAGATATTTGTTCACTACGTATTTTGTTCTGTTTGAACGTGCATGTCATCTACACTCGTTCTATGCACTTTTTAATGATCTTAAGCATTACATCTTTGACTGTTTCATATTAACGCAGGTTCTACTAACACGTTTATTTGTTTCTTTGACTGCAAGAGAAATAGCAGCAAGCAAGGAGTCACCGACAAAAACTCATTAACACCAGCGGCGACAATATGTTAACCTGCCCATTCTACACGTGGGCATGCGGGAAAGGAGATCACTATTCATCTGGTGTATTTAAAAAAAATATGTAACAGAAGAGATGTATTGTAACCGAGCGGAATATTATTAATAAAAAGGGTCGTGCTCCTGCCTTTTAATTTGATTATATTCGTGTTATTACATGCATCAAATTAGTTCTATTTTTATTTGCATCTTAGTGTTTCTTTTAAACCGGAATCTCATGCTTTGACCTTGTTGAGAGTGTTTTGAATTAATGCTTCAAGGTTTTTTGGAATAAAGAGTTGTTGATAAAAACTTGTTTGATAAGCATTGTTGTTGAAGTGATTAGTTGAGTGAACTTGAACTAGGGTTTGCAAAGATCATGAGTATCATTTTTATGTGAACTTGAGAACTATCTTGAACTAGGATTTGCAAAGATCATGAGTATCATTGTTATGTGAAGTTGAGAACTATCTTGAACTAGGGTTTGCAAAGATCATGAGTATCATTGTTATGTGAGATTTATTGATAAACATTGTTGGAAACATTTGAGTGAGTTTTCATATGCTTGGACTAGAGTTTGTAAGCAAAGATTAATTCATTTAGTGGTTGGTTGAGTAGATTTTGTTGAGCCTAGTCAAGTGGATTTGTTGATGTGATAATTCAAGTTCTATGAAACAAATTGTTCTATATTCTAAATTGAGTTGAGAAAGTGATTGAGAGTATATGTGTGTGAAGCATATTGAGTCTCTAACAATTCTCTATATGTTTCTAAAAGAGTGAGTGAAAGTGATTGAGCATTGAGGTGAATGTGAAGCATATTGAGTCTCTAACAATTCTCTATATGTTTCTAAAAGAGTGATTGAAATTGATTGAGCATTGTTATGAATGTGAAGCATATTGAGTCTCTAACAATTCTCTTTATGTTTCTATGAGATTGGACAAGTTCTAGTGTGGACTTGTTGAGTAGATTTGAGACAAGTTCTTGAGAGGACTTGTGGATAAATTTGTGTGAGCTTTTATGGAAGCTTACAATACAGATTTGAGGATAGATATTGTTGAGCAGATTGGACAAGTTCTAGTGAGGACTTTTTGAGAGTAGATTGGAAAAGTTCTTGAGAGGACTTGTGGACATATTAGTATGAGCTTTTATGGAAGCTTACAAGGCATATTTAAGACAAGTCTTTGAGAAGACTTGTGATCAGATATGATTGATTTATTTGTTCAAACCTTGAGTTAAGGTTTGGGGAAAATCTAGCAGAGTTGATTAGATATTAATTCAAGCTTTGTGTTAAGGCTTGAGGATAGATATTGAGGATAGATTTGTGCTAGACCGAAGGACTGTGTTTAGTGCAAATTAAAGGATAGAGATTAAGGATAGATTTGTGCTGGACTAAAGTACTGTGTTTAGTATAGATCAGAGGATAGATTTGTGTTAGACCAAAGGACTATGTTTAGTACAAATTTGAGGACAAAGTTTAGTGCAGATTTAAGGATAGGTTTGTGCCAGACTAGAGATAGAGATTCAGCAGATTTGTACTAGACCGAAGGACTATGTTTAGTGTAGATTTGAGACAGATCTTTGAAGGTGACAGAGTATAGAGGACGACAGTCTCCAATGGATAGATATCCATTAGCCAGGGTAGTGAGGATAGATGTCTTCAGTGGATAGATATCCATTAGCCAAAGTAGTGGAGGTAGAACTTCTTCTAGAATATCACTAGTCAGAGCTAAGGAGAAAGAGTTCTCCTATGGATAGAGATCCACAAGCTTGATTAGGGGATTGGTGTCTCCTTTGGACAGAGTTCCATAAACATTGTAATAGGGAAAAGATTCCCAAAATATTGATTAAGAAAATTTTAGTGAAATATTTTCTCTGTGGAGTATCCCACATTGGGTGAACCACATTAAATTTGTGTCTCTATTGTGTGTGGTTATTTGTGCATTACTTTAATTATTGTTGTTGATATTTCCATCTCTACATTGCATAATATTTATTGGAAAATAAAAGTAAAAATTGGTCTTATACTGTTCACCCCCCTCTCAGTATAAGCTTGTGTTCTTCATCTGTATGCCCATCATTATTACACTTATAACACTTAATATTGTTATTCCTTGGAGGTATAAATGTCTTGGGATTCATCCTTGTGAAGCCATATATGTTCCTATCATGAACTCTACAATTCACTGCCTTGTGACCAAACTGATTACAAGAGTAGAAATACCCTTGAAAAAGCTACATGTTTCTAAAACTTTCATATTCATGTTTTCTGTGTCCTGCACTATGTAGCTATGTGCCCAAACCTATGATATGAGAAGCATTGTCCATTGAAACTACCTTACCTTTACCTCATTGATCTCTTAGTCTCTTCTACCTTATGCTGCTTCCTATTACATATGTTCCTCATTTGTGCATTGTTCCTTTCCTTTTTGAACTTTTTGTTGTCCAACTTGTCCTCAGAAGTCTCACTCTCTCTTACACTCTCTTCTTCTGAAGTTTCTTCTTCTTCATAACTTGAGGTTGACTCCTCTCCTTGTTTCTTTTGTACCTATTCAAAACCAAGACCTATATTGTTTTTTGATCGTCTTTGTACCTTGATAATATTGTCTATGGTTTTTGAGCTTTTTCCAAACTTGTGTAGCTTGTCCTTAGAATATTTTACTTCCTTCCTTAGTAAATATACCTCATGCTCTAAACTTTCACATTATACAACCTTTGCTTCTAACTTCTCTTTGAATCTTCTTGTCTTAGCTATTGAGTTGGTTAGATCATCTATAAGCTTTACTTTCTCTTCATCACATTCTTGAAATTTAAGCTTGAGTTTCGAGTTTTGCTTTATTACCTCCCTTAATGCATCAAGTGCATGAATAAGCTCACCCTCAAGGTCAACTTCTCCTTTCTCTGATTCTTCCTCTATTTTTTTTCCTTTGAAAACATCTTCATTCTTTTCTAACTATTTTCTACTAGAAGCACTTCCTTCTTCTATTGCCATAAGAAGATTCTCTTCTGGTCCTTCAAGTGTATCTTCATATTCATCATCACTGAAACTAAATCCATTCCTTGTACAACTATATTCAATATGACCAAATTTACCACATCTAAAACACTTGAGGATTATTGGTGACCTTTTCCTAATCATTTCTTTCTATTTAGCTAGAAATAGAACTTCATCTTTATCATTATCTTAGGAACTATCATCACTATCACTTGAGTACTTACTTGCCTTTTCTGCATAGAAACTCTTCTTATGTATTTGGAAGAACTTTCCTTGATTTCCTTGTCCATCCCTACTTTTCTTTTGGTACCTATGTTTTTTTGTTTCCTTGTTCTTATGATCATGTTTTTCTTCATCATTGCTATTTCCAGCTTCTTGACAATCAGTTACATAGTGACCATACTTTCCACAATTAAAACATATAACTGATTTCGTACCTTTATACTTTCTTATATCCTTGTTCCTTCTACCATAATTTGCTTCTTCATCATTGGATAACTCATTGCTTGAATATGGATTCTTTCCCTTTGTCTTCTTAGTAGTTTTGAAGGTTGCTTCCTTTTGGAGATTATGTTCCTCTTTAATTCTCATCTCAAAAGTTGTGAGAATGCCATGTAATTCATCTCTTGTCAAAAGATCACTATCTTTTGATTCCTCTATAGCTGAAATCTTCTCACTAAACATTTTTTTGAGTGACCTTAAAATATTATCACAAACATCATATTCTTGACCTTTAAGTCCAATTCCTTGCATGGAGTTAACAACCTTGTCTATACGAAGTAGATAAGCACTAATTTTTTCCTCCTCCATTTTTAGGTCTTCAAATATTCCCTTCAAATTTTGCAACTTTACCTTTTTGATATTTTTATCTCCTTCATATATGCCTTGTAATTTATCCCAAATTTCCTTTGCTGATTTGCAATGTATAACATTTATAAATTTTGTTTTATGCAAACCTCTCAAAATTGCATTCATTGATTTTTAATTGTAATGATGTAGAATCTTACCATATTTATTTATAGGTGGAGTAGTTGGTGGTGTGTATTCATTTTCAACTACTTCCCATATTTTATTTCCAAGTGCCATCATATGGATCTTCATTCTTATACTCCAAAATACATAATCACTCCTATAAAATATTGGTGCTAAATTATCTGAGGATCCAATATTAGAATCCATCTATGTTCTTGTAAGCTTTTCCTTCAATATGTTAAAATATTTTGAAGGAACCCACTCTGATACATATTGAGCACTGAATTACACCAAGTTTTCACTTGATGTTGGGGTTGTCTATCTTCCTATTTTTTTTCCAAGCTTGCACCCAATAGCTGTAGCTCAGCACTCAACATTTGATGGACCAAAACTGAGTTTTCGATCCAACCTCTAGAGTATGTTGGTTCCTTATCAACTTAAGCAGGGTGTTGACACAATTATGCTCACTTAGGGTTTGAAGGTTAGGGTAAGAAAAGGCTAGGGTTAGAGAAATGTGAAAAGTAGTGGACGGATAGGCTAATAGCATTACACCACCATACAAATATTTGAAACCCAAAGATACATAACTCAAATCAACATTATCACAAATTGGATGACCCTTAATTCATTAAAGCACATAGAGAAATATTGCAGGCAACGATTTCAATATCCAGACAATGATAATCCAAATAACAAAATTCATCAATATCTAGATTCTACAAAAATGCACTTCCTAACAATAAATATCAAATTCATAAGTAGATTTTAATTAATTTAATAGCTAGTAATCCATTCATTTGGTACAAACTAACCACTTATGTATTCACAGAAATACAACTAAAGAATTTGAACCTCTAATATCAAGCATGAAGATACAAATTTTGAGGCGAAGATCAATGTAATGCTCCTTCCATTAGCTCTTGGGAATATTTACAATAGCATAGGAAAACACACTAGAGTTGACCCTTAAAAATGAGGGTTTGACCTCTATTTATAGTTTTGCAAAAATTTAAAAATACAAAGAACATTACAAAGATTTATTTTGACAGTGCAGTAGAGAATTCTTTCTGGAATTTGCTTACTAGTACATCCTTCAAGAAATATATTGAATGTGGTCCGCCATGGCAACTCGAGGTCTCTACAACTTACTGGTTATTTAGTGCAACTGGATTCTAGGCCATTGGAAATCACGTATCATCATTGATCCTTATTTGATGTTGTCTACCATCATTGATATGTAACCACCTCTAGTTCAGTTTCCCTGGAAACCCTTGACACTTTAGCTTCCTCTTCAAACTGGTTTTTCCAATTTTGGTGAAGAAACATCCCTAAATACCTCAAATTATTTTATGCAATCTCCATCATTGATCTCCCTCATTATATGAATCTGATTAAACCTAATAAAAGCTTATTACAATGACAGGGAGAAATGGCACCATTCCGATTTAAAATATGTATGACATCATCCTTTTATATCAGAAACTACGAAATCACCAATTCGGCTCTTGAATGATCTGAAAACTAAGAAATATTGAATCCAATTTTTGTCCTTCATATTCCTTTGTTATATACAAGGTGCCTTCCAATCCGCATAAAAATATTGATGACATCACTCCTTTGTGACTTTTGTGTATTTGATTTCAGAACGAGTAAGTGCATTAGCATAGGATCGTCAATCTAGACCCATCATAGTGCAGCCTGACCTTTTCTCCATTTTGCACTATCTTCAGAATAAAACCTTTCACTTTGTCACCATTCTAGAAAGGAGAAGTCAAAATTGTCCTTAGTCATGAATCCACATCCGCCTTGGCCATAGCTTTCTGCTTTGTCACCTTTTCGAAAAGAAGTCAAAATCATCCTTAGTCATGAATCTGCATCTGCCTTGGCCATAGCTTTTTGCTTTGTCACCGTTCTGGGTGTAAATACTTTATGGGTTTTCTAGAATCATGCCTTCTAAAACTTAGTCACTTGTAAATTTTTCAATCCACACTTTTTTATCATTGACGTCATCTCTTCTCAAAACTTTGGTAGATTTGAGATGTATCACCAGTCTGAAGCCAGAGACAAATCTCTCGAAATCACTTCATTCATGAAAATTGACTAAGTGTCAGGCAGACTCATCTTCTATTGCGAAGCTACTCCAAAATACACTACAAGGGTTGCAGAATGAATATTTTTCCACTTAGAAAAAATTTCCAAAAGTTTTCGTAAGTATGTAGCCACCTACATTCTGGCGCGTCTCGGGTGGATTTGCTTGCAAAGCCAATCGAACTCAAAGTCTTATCCATTGGGCTTTAGGAGTCAAACATACTCATCTTCAAAAAATATACTTTACAGAATAACTTCCATACAAACACTACTCTCTGATAATTTCATCAGTATGCTGAGAGAGTAGAGGTTCATATCGAAGTGATGCCAAAAATATACAAAACTCATCCGCTCATACAGAGACTGCATCTGAAATACAAATCTTGCCACTGTCTTCAACAACTAGACACAACTCTACTCCTTTTAAAGGGCCTTATTTCAAAAATACCTTCACATATAGTCCACTACTCTTCTTCCTCTGTAGGCTTCATTCCTTTATTGTTTACTTCTGACAATTGTCAGAGTCAAAATAAAACAAATACAAAACTTATGCATATGTACAAAAAAAATGAACTAAGTGTGAGCCCCTCTTGGGCTTGTAACTGATCTATCCAATTCTTCTTCTTCATGGGCCTCTTCCTCGGCCTCCTCATCTTCTTCTTCTTCTTCTTCTTATGGAATAGGTGTTTTCAGAATTTTTCCTCCAGAAGTATCACCAAACAATTGGATCATTAATTCCAAATATTGTAGAGCCTGTTTCCAATCTACTTTAGAGGGATTTGATGTTTCTTTGAGCTGCTTATAAACGTATTGTAGCTCACCAATGTCTTCATAGTTAGTAGCATCCCCTCTATTCACCATATCTTCCATGAGATCTTTCAACCGGGTAAAACCAACAATCATTTGGATAGCTTGTTCTTTGGGTAGTGGCTCTTCCAGAGAATCTATCCCGGATTCATCCTACAAATTATCATTGATGCTTTTCTGGATTTCTTCCATGGATAACAAGCTATGGTCCTCCATCCATAGGCCTTTAAATCCCACTTGAATCATTTCCTTATTCAATTCAACAACATCCTTAATGATACCCTCAATCCTATCAAACAATAGCCAGGCTCTTTGAAGTGCCCTGTGCTTTTTAACCACTATCCTGGTAGCAACTCTAGTAAAATTCCATTCTTTATTAGGTATAGGTTTAGCAGAATCACTGAGTCTACTACCAACCAACCTGTACATTTGTTCTGCCAGAATCACCATAGGCTGCAACTCTCCAGTGATCTGATCTAGCTCTTTCTAAATATTGGAGAGTAGACGGCTGGCATCATTAAGATAGTCAATAATAATTTGAAGCCCTGAAAATTTCTCCTTTACCTTAGAAAGAAACTATTTTCTAATATTTTTCAAATAATTCTTAGAAAAACCTAGAGATTTAGCTTTATTTATTTGAATTTGATTCTTTAAATTCTGAATTTCTTTCGCCCGATATTCATTCAGATTCTTTTGCTTTTCTAATTGATCCTTTATTTTACTGGCCTCTTGAAAATTCTCCTACCAAGCCTTAGCATCTTTTCTCAAGGCCTTTTCTATTTATTTTTTATCATTGAGACTTTTCTTAAGCTTTTCAACCTTTTTCTCCAACTTGTCCACCTTCTCTCTGACCAAATTATTTTTCACATAGAAGGTATCTAAGTGAGCCTTGGCTATGATCAACTCATATTCCTCAAGGAGCTTGTCAATATCTTCTGTGACCTCCTCCACTTGATAATCTTGAATAGTCATCTTAGTATCAGGTTTTCTTACTAGTGGAGTCATAGATCTTAATATTCTCTGTCTAGCAACATGATCAACATACACACTTCTTCTCTTGACCGCCATCCTGCTGGAAGGCCTAGCAAGCCTTTCTACCCAATAATCATTTATACTTTGAGTGGTTTCCTGCTCCTTTGGTATAGTAACAGGTCCTTAAAGACCACCAACCATGGTATATGATGATACTATAAATGAAAGGGTGGACTGAATTATTATTTGGGATGAAGATATAATTACAGCAGCCTCTGTGACAACAATGGACTCTATAACCAATTTTGTTGTTGTTACTAGTAGACTCATAGAAATTGATGCAAGATTAACAATTGGATGGGTGGATATACTTGGAACACAGTGTCCCATTGATGGTGATGATGAAAAATATGGAAGTGAAATTGTGGTAGATGAGGAAGTAAGAACCTCAAATGTTATAGATGGGATTTGAGGTGGTTGTGACAAAATAGGAGTAACTTGTACCTCAATGGCTATTGATGACTCATGAGGTGGACTGCGAGAGGGAGGAGGTGCACTTATCATGTCTTCTTGATTATAAAGGGAGGGATATTTCTTTGGGGAATCATGAGGATGAAGAGGAGAAGAGGGATTAGAATCCATACCTTCACATATTGATGTCGGGTGCTCTTGTTCTATCTTTGTATCTTGTTGTTGCTCCTGATCAATCAATTTTCTTACAGCAAAATCAGCTACTTCTTTAGCAATCTCCTCCATCCAATTTTTGTTTCTTTGAAATATATTTTTTCTCTATTTCTAGAACCTTCTTAGTACTTATATGAACCAATTGAAAAGTGGTCATCTCATTCTCAGAATCCTCCTCCAACTCATTTTCTTACACTACTCTAGAAAGTAATGTTTTCTTAGAAACAAGTCGCAATTCAACTAATGTTGCAGGGGTAAAAGAAAGGGGTTGTTGAGTGGTATTTTCACCCGATTGTGAAAACACACTCTCCGATAGGATTTGGGTTCCAAATCCCCTCTTGCAAAGAAATTAAACAAATAACTTCTCCAAGGTCTCCGCTATATTAGCATTTGCATATATGTATTAGTAATCTCAAATAAAGATATTCAATTTAAATGCTTGGAACACCTTAGTGATTGCAAGTAACTGTAAACAAGGGGCAATGTTGGTTTATTTCATCATGAAGCTTTAGTGATTGTTCATTGTTTTTTTGGATTTTGTAATTTTTAAATGTTTATTTTAAATAAGTTAAACTTTAATGAAAAAATAAAATGCAGAGAATGAAAATGAAATGCAGAAAAAAAAAATAAAAATGCACTCAGTATGATGCTATCCTATTCGACAAAATCGAAGATATGAGGTTTCCATGCATGCAACCTAACCTATTGAACCTAGCAAACATGCACAATCCAGATAAGCTAAGTGCTGGTTCCTAGGGTTTGAACTAAAATTTCCAGATTTCAGACATTCGCATGAAGCAACCAAGAGAACTTGCATTAAACTTCATCTATAAGCCTAAAAATCTGAAAGGGGAAAGATAAACATTCAATCTTGCATGCAGAGAATAACTCCTTCTTTCTTGCCAACAAGATGCAAATTTTTGAACACTTCTGCATTAAAAATATGTCATTTTACAATAGCAGAATCTCTGGTTTTTCCAAACCAGTCTGTGGAAGAGAAACAGCTCAAACAGGCCCAGAATGGCCTTCTCGCCTTCGGCTCTGCAACCTTGTAGCGGTTTTCGACCCTTGTACCAATCTGTGCTTCTGCTTTTAAACTTTTTGGCAATGCTCTCTGTTTTGCCCTGTGACGCTTCGCTTCATCTCCCAGATCGCTTCGTTTCATCTTCCCCGCCTCTTCATTATTTTTGACTTTTGCTCGACGTCGAAACGTTTGATCTTCTCTGTGAACTGTAACCGTTCTATAACCCTTACACCTTTATGCCATGTGTTCTGTGCTTTTTTGCATGTTCTATAATGGCCCATCGTGAATCACGACAAAAATAGCATGTCGCGATATCGCGACATTTTCTATATGCAGCTTTGTTCTTCTACTTGTATCGCGAAAATAAGACATGTCATGATATCATGACATTTTTTTGTAGCTTTATTCGTCTTCATGCACCATGAAAATGAGACATGTCACGATATCGTGACATTTTTCTCCTTCGGGCCGCATGGATGCAACCTGTCGTGAAATCATGACGTTTTTCTCCTTCGTTGTGTTTTGTTGCACTTAGCCATAAAAATGTGACATGTCATAAAATCGTGACACTTTTTCATTCCGTACCATCTCGCTGCTTTCTGTCATGAAATCGTGACGCTTTTCTCTTTCAGGTTGTCTCACTTTTCTCAGGAAATCATGACACTTTTTCATTTACACTCTTTCTGGAAAATCGTGACGTTTTTCTCTCTTTTTCTTTCATCGTGAAATCTGCTTTTTTCTTTCCTAATGCTGTATTTGTGACTCTTTTTTCATTTGTCCTTCCTCACTTTCTCATGAAACTGACATGTCGTGATATCGTGACATTTTTTATCTTTGCCCTTCATCTCGTCTTCAGGTCACGAAAATGGCGACATGTCGCGATATCGCGACAACTTCTACATTGACTCTTCTCTTGCTGCCTTTGACCGCGATTTCATGACAAGTCGCGATATCGTGACATTTTTCATTTTGTCTTTCTCTCTCCTCTATGAACCATGATTTCATGACATGTCGTGATATCATGACATTTTGAGTTCATTTGCTTGACGATTTCATGACATGTCGCGATATCATGACATTTTCTCTTCATGATGCATTTTGTTGCTCTTAGCCATGAAAATGTGACATGTCACGAAATCGTGACACTTTTCATTTTCCTTTTGTTCTTGGCAAAAAAGTGACATGTCATGATATCGTGACACTTTCTTTTTCTTAGCAGCAACACGTCGCGATATCGCGACAACTTTCTTTTTTTAAGTAGCAACATGTCGCGATATCGCGACAACTTTTCATTTCTAGCTACGATGGAGCAACATGTCGCGATATCGCGACACTTCTTCTCTTTTGTGAAATTTTGCTTTTTCCTTGATTTTTTAGCATCTGGGCCATTGCGGTCTTCTTTGAAAGCATGCAAAAAAGGTGGGTCCCCAATTTTGGGGTGTGTTGTGGATCAGCCACAACAAATGGCGACTCTGTTGTCAAATGCTCTTGAGCATTTTGGTGAGAACCCAACCTGAAATATAGAAGCTTAGATACGAAGCGTCAGCACATAAAAGATAAACAAATACCGATAGATCAAAAATACATGAAACATCGAGAATCATTAAGTATCAGCTCGGTGTGTGCAATGTGTTTTCATTCCCTATCGCTTGAACTTGATCAACATTCCATTGTCGGTTTCACTTATGATTTGTATGCAAGGCTATGAATGATTTGTGCAGGATTTGATGTATGATGAAGATGCTAGAGATATAACAACTTGCTTTACAAAGGCTCAAACCTTCTAATATCATGAACAAACATATCAAAACTGTCAAACCCTCTTAGGACCAAATATATGTATACTGAATTAATTTATTAGATCCCAAAGTTGGTTATGTGTCACTACCATCTTGAACCCATGTGCAAGTGTAAGTGAAATCGAGCTTTGGGGAATAGGATTCCCAACCTAAGCGAGATGGGAATTTAACCCTATCCTTACTACTCTGATTTGGAGTTCATTACCTCATCTTGAACAAAATGATTTAACCAGTTATGGATGAAATGGTCAGGCTAGTCTATCCGTTTGAACAGTCAGTGGTCTTGCTTTTAGACAAGACATGTTGCCATGCATGGGCATACTTAACCCCATAATCCATGATTTGGCTTCATTCATTCTCTTCTTCTTTTTTTATTTCTTGGACCTTTGGGATGACTACCCATCCTTGCTAGGGACATGTAGTACGATCCCTCCAATCCAATATTAAGATGAAATGGAAAATATTAATTTTATTTTTATTTCTTGGACCTTGGGGATGACTACCCATCCTTGCTAGGGACATGTAGTACGATCCTTCCAATCCAAGATGATAAAATGAAAGATGGAAAATATTAATTTTATTTTTGTTTCTTGGACTTTTGGGATGACTACCCATCCTTTGCAGAGGACATGTAGTACGATCCTTCCCATCCAAGTTTTATGATAAAATGAAAGATGGAAGCTTTGGGGAATCAGATTCTCAACCTAGGTGAGATGAGAATTATGCCCTATCCTTACTACTCCATGAAGGTCAAATCAGAGCTTTGGGGAGTTGGATCCTCAACCTAAGTGAGATGAGGATTTAACCCTATCCTTACTACTCTATTTTAGGCTTTAAGCTTTATGGAAGTGGTAAAAACCACTATTTTAAGGATAATGTTGCATGATAGGACAGACATGAAATATTCTTTTCGCCTCACCTTTTCTTCCAAGCATGGTTTTGATCATTTTGCCCAAGATCTTCTTTAATGTGCATAGAACGTGCTTGGTTCAAGATAGTTCGGGCATCAGTTCCCAACCTTAGGATCCTTTTAATATATGTTATAGAATAACCCTAAGAGGATTCGACACCTTCTCAATGATTGCACATGAAATGATAATGTAACTAAGATGACATGTATATGCAATGAGGAATGTGACATGAGATATGAATGCATTGCTTCTTTTGAAATGTGGATGGAGTATACCACCTACTTTGCCATAATTTGTAAAACTGACAACTTCATGCATCACAAGTTTCAAACGATATTATTTAAGATGTTTGTGTTACTTGTGGAGCTTTCTACAACACAATTCCAATGTTTCATATTCTCCTGATCTTAGGCATAAGTTGACATCTCAAATTTTTTTTTTCTTTTTTTTTTTTTTTAAACAAACCAAACATGTCCAAAGGACCAACACATACTTTAAATCAAAACTTATTCAATCCAAAACCAAAATGCAATCCAAAAATGAAACTTTGAAAACACAAACCCAAAACCAAAAACCAAAATCTATATACAAATGTACAATATAATACAAGATGATGCAAAGCTTGGACTATCACTTTCCTGGATCCCAAACATGATTAGAACATTTCAACAAAAATATAACATGATGTGCATGCCAAATGTTGTAGGAATCCAACAAAAACAATATTAGACCACACCATGCAACAACTTTTAACTTCCCTTGCTCACCCCACCAATTAGATTTAGTTCCATTAGTACTCTCATAGGTGAGCATCAAATTACTAAAATGATTAGACAATGATTGATATTCAATTTTATCTTGTCTATTCTTTAAAGTGCAAGTTTCATAATTCCATTCATGATTTAGAACTAGGCTCTCTTTATCCAAAATGAAACTTTGTAAGTAAGAGCCTATTTCTAAAAATTTTAAAGCCAAATCATTTTCCAAATTTGTAGGCCAATCAAATTTGTGCAACAGTTTGCAAGCATCTAGGATATTTACTAAATTAGGATCATTAAAAGTTTTTACCCTAGATTCAATTAGTAATTGTTGATGAATTTTATTTAACAATTCAAGTGCATCAACTTCTTTTTCATTCATTAAAACAATGTTGTCAAAGGTGTGATTAGAAATCATACCTTGTTTTTCATTCACCTTTAATGACATTTCACCATAAACATCATTCAAATTCAAAATATGGTCATGCAAATTCTCACCTAAATCTTGGATGCTTGAACACAAAAGGTTAGATTCTAACTTTTGAACATTTTTATTTACCAAAATTTGATGGGGATTTGCAATTCCCTCTTTTACCTCATGGTCTTCATACTCTTCATTGATTACTTGTTCATCAAACATACCAAAATTGGGCACCCAATTGAAAACATGCCCATCCTTTTCAACCCTCAAATATTTTTGGTCAAAGTGTATGTCCAATGACTCATCTTGATGATCCTTCATTTGAGTTGCTTCCAATTGATCAATCTCTTTGTCATTTGGTTCCAATTCTTTGTTCACTATCCATGGTATCTCTTCATTTGAATCCTCAAAATCATCTTGCAAACTTGTATCCGCATCTTCAATGAATTTATATTCAACATGATCAAATTTTGCAACCTTCTCAAATCTTGTGAATGTGAGATCTTCGTATGATGTAGAAGTTTCAACATCCTGCATATCAAGTGAAATATGAGTTTCATCTATAAGGGTGTGAGAAAAGAATGCATTATCATATCTCCCCCAACCATTATAAAAATTATCTTCCAAATTTGTGGGATGAAACTCCATGGTATTTGTGGCATGATCTTTTGATTCATTCATCAATTCACTTTCTTCTTTGTCCTTGGTAATAGGATCATTATAATCTTCCAAAATTTGATGAGATTTGAAACCCTCTTCCAAAACATCCTCAAATTGTACAGGAGTTGTAATATCTTCCTTCGAGTAGGCGATTATGTTGTCCTGTATATCAATTGGCACACAAGTTTCGTTAGCAGTTTTGGAGTGAGTGTAGTCTTCCCACTTCTTCCAAGCATCATAATAATCATCTTTCAAAATCAAGTGGTGACGTTCAACTACTTCTTCAACATCTTCCAATTCATCAATGTGTTTCTCATCAAATTCATCTTCACCTTCCTTAGATGGTTCAATTATTTCCAAAAGTGGGTCATTTCTTGAATTCAAATTTGTAAGGCTATCATCGTCCAAATTAGTAACCCATGATTCAATTTTATCATAATTTGGAGGGTGAAGAATTTCTTGATCGTTAATTTTACACATCTCATCAATAGTATCTTCCAAGAACAAGTGGTGAAACTCTATCATATCTTCAAATTCATTTATTGGTTTTCTTCCAATTTCACTTTCAACCACTTCATTCAATTCTATGGTAGGTTCCGTCCTATCACATATTTCAAACATTGTTGAATTTGGGACCCCTTTATCCGAATAATCATGCATCTCTATGAATGAGATCATTTCTGCATAATCTTCACTAGCGGATGTTGGTTTAGCACTTTGCACCTCCCCTTGGACTACATCTAAGGTGGTTGTAACATTTGGATATTCAAATTCATCCCCTTGATCATTTACCTTAGATATCATTGGAGTGGAGGGTGCTATTTTTAATGGTTGGTGTAGGTTGGCATCAATATCTTTAGAAGGACAATCTCTTATGTGAACATGTTGTGCCTTTTCTTCTTCAAGACCTTGTCGTTCTATCTCTTCTAAGATCTCATGGATTTTCTCTAGAGACAAGCCACCCATTTTTTCCTCAATGAGTGAAGCAAGTGTGGGGTGTATGGCTCCCAGGTATACTTCCATGGCTTCCTCTTCTAATGTGTTAAAATTTTCCCACATTTGGGAGTGCAACTCACGAAATCTTCCATTGAATTGACTCAAGGATTCATTAGGCTCCTTACATATGGAGGTAAACTGATTTTTCAAGATTTCTAAGTCAACCTTGATTACCAAAATGATAAAGATAGGCTGCTTCTAGTTGTATCCAAGAAGTCCTAACCTCCATGGGTAGTTGGCTGTACCAAAAGAATGGTTTATCATCCAAAATGTATGCAAATAACTTACAAGCCACCTCCTCATAGAAAATCTGGAATTGACATAATGTATCCTTGTAGACATGTAGTTTTTGCAAGTATCCTAGTGGCACATCTTGATTAAAACATCGTAGAAACTCTAATAACAATTTAGGAATTTGATAGGGTACCACATGTATAGACAAACCCTTATAATGATCCTCCATCATAGATACCATTCTTTCTCTTAGAGACATCATTTCTTCTCTCAGGGATACCATTTGCTCCTCAAATGTTGCCATTAGTGAAACTCAAAATGTAACTTTAGAACCAAAATCTGTTAGTCAAAAAGGAAGGAATCCCGACACATCCGCATGAAATGACTAGCAAATATCCAACCTGCAACGTATGAAAAAATCAAGTTAGCATCAACCAAGAGATGTATTCATTAAAATCAAATGAAAAGTAATTGCATGGAAACAACACTTCGTTAGTCAAGACCAAAATTTTCAAAATTAAATCAAATCACATTGTTTCTGTATGAACAATCAAAAAGCGTTAGAATGATATACAACATACCTGAATTGTTTAACGTAAATAGAAAAAAGTAAACCAATTCAGGCCCTCCTTTTAACAGTCTGTCGAGTGTTAGAGGAGTAAAGATAACAATTAACAGGGCATGAAATATTCAAAATTTAAATCCCTGTAGCACTTAAATCACAGTGAAATAAACCAGTTCAGCCCTCCTTCTAGCGCCAATCTATTGAGTGGTATTTTCACCCGATTGTGAAAACACACTCTCCGATAGGATTTGAGTTCCAAATCCCCTCTTGCAAAGAAATTAAACAAATAACTTCTCCAAGGTCTCCGCTATGTTAGCATTTGCATATATGTATTAATGATCTCATATAAAGATATTCAATTTAAATGCTTGGAACACCTTAGTGATTGCAAGTAACTGTAAACAAGGGGCAATGTTGGTTTATTTCATCATGAAACTTTAATGATTGTTCATTGTTTTTTTTGGATTTTGTAATTTTTAAATGTTTATTTTAAATAAGTTAAACTTTAATGAAAAAAATAAAATGCAGAGAATGAAAATGCAATGCAGAAAAAAACTGAAAATAAAAATGCACTCAGTATGATGCTATCCTATTCTGACAAAATCAAAGATAATGAGGTTTCCATGCATGCAACCTAACCTATTGGACCTGCAAAATATGCACAATCCCCATAAGCTAAGTGTCGGTTCCTAGGATATTAACTAAGATTTCAGATTTCAGACATTCGCATGAAGCAACCAAGAGAACTTGCATTAAACTTCATCTATAAGCCTAAAAATCTGAAAGGGGAAAATAAACATTCAATCTTGCATGCAAAAAATAACTCCTTCTTTCTTGCCCATAAGATGCAAATTTCTGAACACTTCTGCATTAAAAATATGTCATTTTACAATAGCAGAATTTTTGGTTTTTCCAAACCAGTATGTGGAAGAGAAACAACTCAAACAGGCCCAGAATGGCTTCCTCGCCTTTGGCTCTGCAACTCTGCTTGCAGTGGTTTTGACCCTCGTACCAATCTGTGCTTCTACTTTTAAACTTTCTGGCAATGCTCTCTGTTTCGCCCTGTGACGCTTCGCTTCATCTCCTAGATCACTTCGTTTCATCTTCCCGCCTCTTCATTATTTTTGACTTTCTGCTCGACATCGAAATGTTTGATCTTCTCTGTGTAACTGTAACGCTTCTGTAACCCTTACACCTTTATGCCATGTGTTCAATGCTTTCCTACATGTTCTATAATGGCCCTCTATGAATCATGACAAAAAATAGCATGTCGCGATATCGTGACATTTTCTATCTGTAGCTTTGTTCTTCTACCTGTATCGCGAAAATAAGACATGTCGCGATATCGTGACATTTTTATACCCGCAGCTTTATTCGTCTTCAAGCACCATGAAAATGAGACATGTCACGATATCGTGACGTTTTTCTCCTTAGGGCCGCGTGGATGCAACCTGTCATGAAATCGTGACGTTTTTCTCCTTCGTTGTGTTTTGTTGCACTTAGCCATGAAAATGTGACATGTCACGAAATCGTGACATCTTTCTACATTTCCTCTGCATCGTAAACACCCTGCCTTTCATTTGCTCCTTCCTCACTTTCCTACTGAAAACCTGACATGTCGTGATATCGTGACATTTTTTATCTTTGCCCTTCATCTCGTCTTCAGGTCATGAAATGGCGACATGTCGCGATATCGCGACAACTTCTGCATTGACTCTTCTCTTGCTGCCTTCGACCACGATTTCATGACAAGTCGCGATATCGCGACATTTTTCATTTTGTCTTTCTCTCTCCTCTATGAACCGCGATTTCACGACATGTCGCGATATCGTGACATTTTGAGTCTTCAACTTGGTTCTTTGTCTTGCACCGTGATTTCACAACACGTCATGATATCGTGACATTTTCTCTTCATGATGCATTCTACTGCTCTTAGCCGCGAAAATGCGACATGTCACGAAATCGTGACAATTTTCCATTTTGCTGCATTTTGTTACTCTTGGTTGCAAAAATGCGACATGTGATATCGCGACACTTTCTTTTTCTTAGCAGCAACACGTCGCGATATCGCAACAACTTTCTTTTCTTTGGAGCAACACGTCGCGATATCATGACAACTTTTCATTTTTGGCCGCGACGGAGCAACATGTCGCGATATCGCGACACTTCTTCTCTTTTGTGAAATTTTGCTTTTTTCCTTGATTTTTTAGCATCTAGGCCACTGCGGTCTTCTTTGAAAGCATGCAAAAAATGTGGGTCCCCAATTTTGGGGTGTGTTGTGGATCAGCCACAACAAGGGTTTATACTTAAATCTTTCATCTTTTTATTTCTAGTTGATATCTGTGTCTGGAGGTTGTGCTTCCAAAGCTAAACATTTAGGCCTAGCTTCCATTTCAATAACTGGAGTACTGACAACTTTTTCCTTAGAATATTACATCTTTCTCATCAGCTTAGCTCCCTTAGGAAATGTTTCCACCTGCTCAATAGTAGGATGAAAGGTCTTCAGTACTTCAGTCACTATCAAGGGAGTTCCTAGTTCTTCTTTATGAGCCTCATGATATGTAGGTGGAGGGAGGGATTCAAAACCAGATTGAGGCTTCTCAACAGTTAATACTATGTTCCTGACATCCTTTTATTTCTAGGTTCCAATGTTTTTATTATATCTTCTTGAAAACTCCTTATCAATATTCATTCCAAATTTAGACTTAGGCTTTCCAATTTCAATCCTCATTCTCCACCAATCTATTATTTTGGCTACATTCCATGGTCCCTTTTCCTCCTCTTCTTCTTCTTAGGTGTAGGATCCTTCTTCTTTGTAGACTTAGCCTTGGGCGGAGGGTCTTTTTTCTTTGTATACTTAGCCTCAGGTGGAGGATCTTTTTTTTTTGCTGATTCAGTCTCAATTTTTTCAATTGTAGCCTTTGCAATCTAATTACTTGGCTTATTGTCAGGATCAAAATCAACAATTTTCTCATAAAAATCCAACCATGGGGGTAATTGACCCATATTTGAGACATTCCACTCTAAAGAGCAGTCTCATCATTATTCCCACCTTTTCAAAACAAGCGCTAGGCCTCTTTTCAAACTTATAGGCCTTATCTCCATTTAGGGTTTTATTTTTAGCAGTAAAAATGCCATCAGGGTCATAGCTCCATATTTGGGGAATATAAAATAGACCTAACCTATCGAGGTATTGGTCGATTTGTTGGATCTACCCCTTCTTGGTGATGGTGATGTCATCCAAAGTGTGGTGGGTAAGTAAAGACTTCCTCTTCCTTCCAAAGCCATAGTTCACATCAATGTACTCTGCCTACCTCAGATATTCTAGGGAAAAAAGTCTCTATGTAACAAAATGGGGCAGGAGGAAGGGTTTACCCATGAAACCATACAATATGATCACAGTACCCTCAGTGAACAAATACTAGTCTCCTTCTTTTGAACTCTTTGTTCTCAGAATCTTCTTAGTTAAAGGTGGCAACCTAGGGCACTTACCATACATTATTTTTAAATCAGGTCCCATAAATTCCAAATTGAATTTATAATAGGACTCATTGCTCCTCAAATGGCTTGTCCAATAATAAACCGATAAGGGTTCTCCATCATTGGTTTTATCCTTGACCAGAATCCATGACATTCTATCTTTGGTGGTGGCATAGAACATCCACACTAAACTTGAGAAATGCCTAAAACTAGGAGCATCGACGCCCCTTTTCATGCTTACTATTTTTTCATGTATTCTCTGTGCGAGAAAATCTGGCCACTCAAAATAAACCACTCTAGTCCCTTTCTTTCCTACATCCTTCTCATACATTCTCTCATTAGAAATATAGTATGCTATGGAAATTTTCCATCCATGTACCATTCTATCAGAATTTAAACCCTCCATGCAAGCCAACATAGAAAATAGGACGGGGTTTGCAAATTTATCAATAGAGATAGGGACCTCGGGTAATTTTTCCTGGGGCTTAATATTAAGCTATTTATAAACCCAATTTGTAAATAACTCACTGTCATTAGCTTGCTTTTTTGTTGTGTAAAATCTAATTTGCTCAATGATTCTAAACGACTTTGGTATTACTGGGGGGTCAGACCCTAGGGCAAAGAGTTTATGACAAAAGGAAGTGGTTACATTGAAAAGCATTTTGCCCTCATAGGTTTTAACTACTTTAGCCAATGGATCGTAAAATTTAACTATGGCAGATATCAACTCGGGGTAGGAATGAATAGAATCACAAATATAGAAAGAGAGATAAGAAAGAATAGCATATCTACCTTCCATGGCTAAAGCAGCTCTCACCTTGTATCTAACATTCACATTTCTCCTTAGCCTAGTTCTTTCTATGAGGACCATTTATGTGTCTACCATGACTTCGGCCTTGTCGAGATATGGTGCCACCACCTTCTTCTCCAAAGTTTCAAACTCTTGAACATCCTTTGAAGACTCAGTGGGTGATTTTTTAGGGGCCATTTTGACAGTAGCAAGACTTCGTTCTCCCTATAGTTTGTGGTAATTTCTTCAGAAATCCACTCTACCCTTCACCACTCTGGGGATGCAAATCGATGCCAAAAAAGCATCGTGTATGTTTTTTATCACCTTTTATTCTTATGGAACATGTGTATCTTCCACCATTAATGCAGCTATTATGTGACCTTGCCACTGGCACACTTTCTAATTTTTAATCATTCCCTTCGATGGCTCAACGGTGGCACTATGTCTTTTCATTGGTCAAAATTTCAAATTGTGCTACCACCTCACTGCACCCCTTAGGCTACTCTCAGGTTATGGCACAAGTTCATTAGCATTTATTGTGGTATCATGCTTTGGTCTCCATGTGTCATGGTTAGAATCGCTGCTTGGTTCCACTTCATCTTTGAAATCGATGACTTAAGAAGCTTTTGGGTCCATAGAAACTTAGTACTTTTTAGGCATAAATTTCCATCCAGATTCCTCTTCGACAGTGTTAACTTCAAAATGTTCTCGAATTGGGAATGCTCTTCACTTTATTTTGACCAACGGCTCACCATTTCAAAATAATCTTAGCAGATTTACAATGCGGACTTGAGAGCACACGTCGTTGCAAAGAGATTCTCATAGTGCGGAATGAAACCATGTTGTGCACTTAGTTCATTTTTTGTTAACTTTTTTTCCTTTTTTCTTTTTCAAGATTTTTTCAAGAGAACTGATTACAAAGTGCAGAAAGAAATTAAAGAATTTAAAGTGCATAAATGAGGAAAATAATTATACAATGTATATACATATGTTATATCAAAATCACTCCTTACACATAGTAGAGCTTGAGATGAAAACCATTCACCAAAATTGGTTGTATGTTTTGCTTTGGATCTTCCAGCTAGAATACATTGGACTCCTTAGCACATAATATTCTTAAAGGACCATACCAAAAAGAATCAAACTTTTCATGCTTGCCTAACTTTGCTCTATCAACATTCCACATGAGAACTAAGTCTCTAACCTATAATTTCTTGAATATGGCCTTCTTATCAAACCATGTTTTAATTTCTAATGAATGTTTTTGAAAACTATTATATGCCTAAGCTCTACTGTCTTCTAATTTCAAAAAATGTGTCAATCTAGTTTTCACAGGATCTTCTTCTAACTCTTGTTCTGAATTGACAAGCTTGAGTGCTGGGATCTCCAAATGGATTGGTAACACTACCTCCTTTCCATACACTAGTGCATAAGGGGAAGTATTGATGGAATTTTTAATAGTAATCTTGTCTTCCCATAGATCTTGGTCCAATAATAGGTGCTAGCTTCTTTTATTACCTTCTAGTGATTTCCTCAAAATCCTTAATAGGTTTTTGTTGGTAGATTATGCAAGTCCATTACCTTGTGGATAATAATTGGAAGTATTTTTAAGAGTAATTTCATACTTATTGGAAAACTCGATATACTTGGATCCTATGAAAGCTAGGCCATTGTCACTCACCAAAGCTTCTGGAACTCCAAACCTTGAAATCAAATTTTCCATAAAATTGATCACAACATATTGATATGATTTCTTGGTAGGAATAGCTTCTATCCATCTGGTAAGATAATTTGTGGTAGTTAATATAAACTTATGCTCCACCGAAGAATTAGGGTTGATGATCCCTATGAAATCGATCCCCAATTTTTGAAAAGGCTCTTCCACTTGAATGGGCTTGAGAGGGGATGAAGCATTCCTTGTCCTTCCCACATATCTCTGATATTTATCACAAGCCCAGGTGACTTTAAAAGCATCAGTGAATACAGTGGGCCAATAATAGCCTTCTCTTATGATTTTTAAAGCTATAACCCTGCCTAAACTATTCCCACCAATTTATCCTCCATGGAATTCCTCCATGACCTTTTTTTGCTGGTCATATTTTAAGCATTATAGAAGAATTTCATCCAAGTTTCTTCTGTATAAGTCCTCTAGTAGTAATACATATTTTAGGGAATGAAGCATATATCTTCTCCTTTGGGAAGAGCTTAGATTAAGGGGGCATAATCCACTCTGGAAGTACCTAAACATCTGGTCAATCCAATCTAAGTCTTCATCTTGTATTATTTCAACCTAATTTTCACCTTTTGTTGCCTAGCAAGCTGTTACTTCTGTTAATGCTACAACTTTTGTTAACCCTTGGCACAAAGCCCTACATCTTACTAGCTTGGTGGGGTGTATTTATACATCATATTCTTGTATTTTGGTAATCTAACCAGCTCTTTTGTCTCCTAAATCACCTTGCAGGATAAAACTTCTTACATCTGGATGAACCACATATACCAGAGTCTTGCTCTGTATCAAATAATGCCTAAACTTCTTTAGTGACTTCATCATAGCAAATATTTTTCTTCAATAAAATTGTATTTGACTTGATAATCATGGAGTATCTGGCTCTAAAAAAACACAGGATGTTCCTCCCCTTGATCATCCTTCTGAGTGAGCACTGAGGCATAACTTTCTTCAGCTCCATATGCATAAAGAATAAAATATTTGTTGAAATTTGGGTTTATCAGTATTGGGGCTATTGCAATGGATTGCTTAATGAGCTCAAAATCTTGTTTTCTGAATTTAGTCCACTTTAATTCGACATTTTTCTTAAGTAACTTAGATATAGGCCTTACTTTCTGTGCAAAATTAGAAATGAATTTCTTGACAAAATTGATTTGGCCTAGGAAAAACTGCATTGTCTTCTTATTTGTAGGCAAATGAAGAGCAAGAATTTATGTGATTCTATCTATATCTATGGTCATGCCTTCTTTTGAGACTACATGACCTAGTATATTTCCTTCATGGACTGCAAAGAATGACTTCTTATGGTTGAGTGAAATACCAAATTCTTTGCATTTTTGAAAAACTTGCTCCAAGAGTGACTGATGATCTTTTTTATCATGGGAGAACACAGTCATGTCATCCAGATAAATCAGAATATCCTTGTTGATCAGTGCTCCGAAGGCATAGTCCATAGCTCTCTAAAATTTGGCTTCTGCATTGGATAGCCCAAAAGGCATTATCTAGTAGGGAAATGTACCCCATTTTGTGGTGAATGTTGTTTTATACTAATATTCATCTTTCATCCAAATTTGGTTATATCTAGAGTAACCATCCAATAACGAGAATATTTTTTCTCCTTCCACTACCTACAATATATGATCAATCTGAGGGAGATGGTAGTGATCTTTAAGGGATGCTTGGTTCATATTTATAAAGTCCACACGCAAGTGTATATCCTCATTCTTTTTTCTCATGGGTACCAAATTGGCTACCCAAGTAGAATGTTTTATTGGGTATATGATCTTAGAATTTAATAACTTTAAGAGATCCTCTCTCATAATTGCTTTGATCCTTGGATTGACTAGCCTCTGCTTCTGCCTAAATGGTTTTGCATCAGGCTCTAGCTCAATAGTGTGTTGGATAACCTTTTTATCATACACCTTGATATCTTCATATGACCAAGCCACAATGTCTTGGTATCTTAAGCATAGAGCTTTGATATCTTCTGCTTCCTTAGGAGAACATCGGATTCTGACATTGAGCTTTTTCTCTATACCAACTTCAATTTCTTTATAGATTTTTTCGTTAACCTTCATGGATTTGGTCTTTTTTCTATCCTTATTATCAAATAGAATTTCAAGGGTGACCATCCCTATTGGGATATGATTATTCCTTAGTTGGATAATGTCCTACTGATCAATTTCCTTTGAATTCTCCTCTTGGATAGTAGAAAGACATACCTCTCTCACCAAAAAATCAACTATTTGTTCATCACTTTCAAAAACCTGCCAAAAAAACTACTTATCTAGTATTGCAGGTCTAAAAATTATTTTAATTCCCTTGGCCTTCTTGATTCCAAAGTCAACATAAGGGTTGGAATTAGCTCCCTTTGTTGCTAATGCATCAGCCAGAGTATTCTTTTCTCTGGGAATAAAATTCAAATTTAGGGCATCAAAATATTCCATTAAATCCCATACCTTGTTTCTATAAGCTTTTAAGTAATGGTGCTTACTGTTGCACCTATTTCTTACTTGATGGACTACTAGCTCAGAATCGCCATATATATTCAAAATCTTAATGCCCATACTTTTTGCTTGTATCAATCCTAGACATAGGGCTTCATATTTTACTGCATTGTTAGTACATGTCCATGTCAGTCTATAAGCAAAAAATTATGTACCTTTTGATTGGGATTGAAGGACCACACCAGCTCCTGCACCATTTCGGTATTTAGCACCATCAAAGTGCATGATCCGAGTTTCTTTCTCTCTTAGAGACTAGTTGGATATAGTAGGGATTTTCTTCTCTGATTCTCTTGATATGTTGTATGTTCCCATACTAGTCCCGAACTGACTATAGTCTTCCTTGAAAGGCAACTCATCTTCTATGTCCAACTCTTCAATTTTTTCCACCAGCTCAAATTCTTCCAAAGGATTAAGATTGCATATGTCTTCTTCAATATTTTCAATGTGATAAGCTACTAGTTTTTCATGAGTTATCCTTATCCTTTTTCCTTTGAAAGGGATTATCATGCTAGAATAATCATATACATACATCCCCCTAGCTTTACAGTAAACTCTCTCAAAAGACATAATCTAAAATAGGGTTCTAAGTCAACCACAACTATTTCTTGCACTATTGTCACCTTAAGGGCTTTGTGCAACCTCATAAGCACATCTTTAATGACTCCAACTGTCTTGACAGGTGTTCAATCTAGTTGTAATACTCCAAGACAAGATCGAGTATACTCCATACCCATCTCTTCATAGATTGCTTTAGGTATTACTGTAGTTGATGCTCCCAAGTTAATCATACAATTTCTAACTACCCAACCTTCCATTCTTGGGTATATATAGAAATGGGGAGGTTTATTCTTTAAAGCAACAGGTGTCATTTCTTTCTTTTATAATGGTATACTAAGGATTTTTGTGGCCAATATACTCTGCATATTTTTGTTGAGAGAAGTTTTAAGCAGGTCAATCTGACCAGGGATGCATAGAGTGTCATACAGGCTAGCTTTTGAGGGGATCCTTTTCATTTCTTCAATAATGTTGTATTCAAATTTAGTCAATGAGAGTCTTTCCATCCCTCTTTCTTGCTCACCGTATCTTATTTTATATTTTTGGGTGGCATTTAATATTTATCTTTTTGTAATAGAGGGGAACCTAAATATTTCTTGATCTTCATCCTTAGATCTTATTCAGTATCCTTCTATTTTCTTTTATGGTCTCTTAGGGAGACTATCTGTCTTCTCTTTGCCCTTTGCTTGAGGGATAGGGAAGGTGTTGCTACTCTGAGGAAGGGTATCAACTTTTTCCTAATAAGGTACTTGGAATTGTTCCATTTTTTTAGGGTCTACTTGTAAGGCCTTCTTCCCAGATCTTGTCATAACAACAATTGGGCTATCCTCAACTAATTCTTTTCCAACCATGATTTGATTAGGGTGCCATAACATATTGACTCTTCCCTTTTGATTCCTTTCAGCTTGATCCATAGCTTGTTGAACATGGTGTTGGTACATCACACAATACTGTGAGTCATGGGGGTCATTACATACTAAACACCAAATATTTGCAAGGGTGGTATCTGAAGAACATTCTGGCTCCTCATATACTGCACTCACCTTGACCCCAGTATTGTTACTCATACTAGGTCTTTATCTTTTTTAACATATGGGAATCTCCTCTATTGTGATCTTTCTTGGTCTCTCTTTTCCATTGAATTTATTATATTACTCAAACAGGATAGCAAAAAATTCCTGAGATGGTTGAGAAGGAAGGGGAGGAAAAGGGGCTACAGAGGTCATAGGCTTTGGTTGTGGGATTGCATTCATTTGTGGATATGGGGATGATAAAGAGAGAGGGTCTATGTAAGAGGGGTTTGTGGATTGAACTTGGCTACTAGTGGTTTCTGAGTTTTAATGCAACACAATTTTGGTGGGAAGTCTTCCAACATTGATTAGGATATTTTTAGCATGAACTACTACATTGTAAATTTGGGGGAAGGTTTCTACTCCTGATTTTTGTGTCTGTAGCCCCAACTTTGATCCAAGAGCTCGGATATAATACATATAAGCCAAATATGTAGTTGGTCTAGTAGTGGGGGGAATTCTTTTCCATGTTCTACTAAATCTCAAATTGAAATCTGATATAGTTTCTTGCTGAGTTTTTTTCATGGAGGTAAATTCATTAAGTAGAGAAAAAGGATCAGCATATTCATTAAATTCCTCTATGAATTGTTTTGCTAACGCTTTCCATGAAGTGATAGTATTATCTTCCAAGGTTCTAAACCAATGTAATATTTTTCCTCTGAAGGACAAAGCTAGAATTCTTACAATAATATCTTCTTCCTTTATGTTGTGGATTGCTGCCAGGTTCAAGATATCCTGACAGTGCTCATAAGTTGTTTTCCTAGATCCATCGTAACTAGGAATACCTTTAGATACAGCTTGAGGGATGGCATTCATTTGGGCCAATCTAAGAGGACCGGTTGTGTTCCAACTGGGATACTTTTGTAATGGCTAATCAGGGGGCTCGTTTTGAGCTATATTTTTGGTTGTAGATCTTATTGGGGGAATTATAGGATGGATTGCAGAATCCTCTTCTAGAAGTTCTTCCTCTACTAGGAAATCTTGATATAAACTTTTGGCAACAATAGCCCCTCTATAAGGTAATTCACAATAGAAATAGGAATTAGGGTTATTCCTTTTAAAAGACCTAGTATACATGAAAGGATACTGGTCTATAGGGATAATTCTTTTTTTGAGTCTAAATACCAGGGAGTCATCAGGTGAACTTGCTCTTCTTCACTTATAATTTCAATACAATTCACCTAATCTTAATTCCTTCGGGTTGAGATTATAGTAACTCATTTTATGGGTTACGTGTTCCTTGAGAACTGGTCCCACCGAGCATGCCAAAAACTTTTGGTCACTGAATTACACCAATTTTTCACTCGATATTGTGGTTGTCTATCTTCCTATTTTCTATATAGGATTACACCCGATAGCTGCAGCTCAACACTCAACATTGGATGGACCAAAATAGATTTTTCGATTCAACCTCTAGAGTAGGTTGGTTCCTTATCAACTTAAGCAGGGTGTTGACACAATTATGCTCACTTAGGGTTTGAATGTTAGGGTAAGAAAAGGCTAAGGTTAGATAAATGTGAACAATAGTGGATGGATAGGCTAACAGAATTGCACCACCATACAAAGCTTTGAAAAAAAAATCCAAAGATACATAACTCATATCAACATTATCACAAATTGGATGACTCTTCATTCATTAAAGCACACAGAGAAATATTGCAGGCAGCGATTTCAATATCTAGACAATGATAATCCAAATAACAAAATTCACCAATATCTAGATTCTACAAAAATGCACTTCCTAACAATAAAGATCAAATTCAAAAGTAGATTTCAATTACTTTAACAACTAGTAATCCATTAATTTGGCACAAACTAACCACTTAAGTATTCACAAAAATATAGCTAAAGAATTTGAACCTCTGATATCAAGCATGAAGATATAAATTTTGAGGCGAATATCAATGTAATGCTCCTTCCATTAGCTCTTAGGAACATTTACAGTAGCACAAGAAAACACACGAGAGCCGACCCTTAAAAATGAGGGTTCGACCTTTATTTATAGTTTTGCAAAAATTTAAAAATACAAAGACAATTACAAATATTTATTTTAACAATGCAGCAGAGAATTCTTGTTGGCAATTTCTTACTGGTACATCCTTTAGGAAATCTACTGAATGTGGTTTTCCATAGCAGCTCAGGGTCTCTGCAACTTGCTGTTTATTTAGTGAAACTAGATTCTAGGCCATTGGAAATCATGTATCATTGTTGATCCTTCTTGGATGTTTTCTACCATCATCAATCTGTAACCACCTCTGGTTTGTTTTCCCTGGACACCCTCGACACTTTAGCTTCCTCTTCAAACTAGTTGTTCCAATTCTAGTGAAGAAACATTCCTAAATACCTCAAATTATTTTATGCAATTTCCATTGTTGTTCTCCCTCATAATATGGTTCTAATTAAACCTGATAAAATCTTATTACAATGGTAGGGAGAAATGATACCATTCTACTTTAAAATATGTGTGACATTATCCTTTTATATTAGAAACTACGGAATCACCAATTCAGCTCCTGAATGATCTGAAAACTAAGCAAGATCGAATCTAATTTTTTTCCTTCATATTCCTTTGTTATCTGCAAGGTGCCTTCCAATCTGCGCAAAAATATTGATGACATCACTCCTTTGTGACTTTGATTTCAGAATGATTAAGTGCATTAGCATAGGATCGTCAATCTGAACCCATCATAGTGTAGCATAATAAAACCTTCTGCTTTGTCATCATTCCATAAAGGAGAAGTAAAAATCATCCTTAGTCATGAATCCACATCCACCTTGGCCATAGCTTTCCGCTTTGTCACTATTCTAGAAAGGAGAAGTCAAAATTGTCCTTAGTCATGAATTTACATCTGTCTTGGCCATAGCTTTCTACTTTGTCATCGTTTTGGGTGCAAATACTCTATGGGTTTTTCAGAATCGGGCCTTCTAAAACCTAGTTGCTTGTAAATTTTTCAATTTGCACTTTTTGATTGCTGACATCATCTCTTCTAAAAAATTTTGTGGATTTGAGATGAGATGCATCGCCAGTCCAGAGCTAGAGACAAATCTCCCATAATTGCTTCATTCATGAAAATTGACTAAGTATCAGGCAAGCTCATATCTTCTATTGTGGATCTACTCCAAAATACACTGCAAGGGGTGCGGAATGAAGATTTTTCCACTTAGAAAAAAATTGCAAAATATTCCTAAGTATGTGGCCATTTTGGGCCTACAATACCAATTGAAGAACACAAGCTTATATTGAGAGGGGGGGTGAATAGTATAAGACCATTTTTTACTTTTATTTCCCAATAAATATTATGCAATATATCAATGGAAATATCAAAAGCAGTAATAAAATCAATGCACAAATGACCACACACAATTGAGACACAAATTTAACATGGTTCACCTAATGTGTGCTACTCCACGAAGAAAAATTTTCACTAAAATTTTCTCAATAAATCTCTTGGGAATCCTTTCTCTATTACAATGTTTATGGACCTCTATCCAAAGGAGACACCAATCCCCTAATCAATTTCATGGATCTCTATCCATAGGAGACACCAATATCCTCAGTTGGTTCATGGATCTCTATCCATAGGAGAAATCCTTTCTCCTCTACTCTGGCTGGTGAACTTCTAGAAGACACCTATCTTCACTGCCATGTTTAATGTATCTCTATCCACCAGAGACTGTTTTCCTCTATATTGTATCACCTCCAAAGCTTGCTCTTAGCTTTGTATCAAATCTACACTAAACACAGTCCTTCTATCTAGCACAAATTTTCTCAATCTCTATATCTAATAAGCACTAAATACAGTCCTTCGATCTAGCACAAATCTGCTCAATATTTATATCTGATCTACACTAAACATAGTCCTTTGGTCTAGCACAAATATGATCAATCTCTATCTCTGGTCTAGCAAAAAATTGTCCTTAAATTTACACCAAACTCAATCCTTAAATCTGTCCTCAAGCCTTAACACAAAGCTTGACTCAATCATAAATCAACTCTGCTAAATATGCTCCAAACCTTAACTCAAGGTATGAACAAATCAATCAATCAACTCTTATCACAAGGCTTCTCAAAGACTTATCTCAAATATGCTCTACAAGTCCTCACTAGAACTTGTTCAATCTGCTCAACAAGTCTTCACCAAGACTTGTCTTAAATTTGTATTGTAAGCTTTCGCAAAAGCTTACACAAATCTATCCTTAAGTCCACTCTTGGACTTACTCAAATCAGCTCATAAGCTTTCACAAAAGCTTATTCAACTCAACTCAATCTATCACAAAAACTTCTTCAATCACACAAACAAACTTCACACAAAATCTTGTTCAATCTCACAGAAACATATAGAGAATTGTTAGAGACTCAATATGCTTCACACTCATAACAATGCTCAATCACTTTCAATATTTCCTTCAACTCAATCCAAAAATAAAGAAAATTTTATTTCATGGAACTTGAACTATTATTTCAACACATCCAATTGACTAGGCTCAAACAACTTCACTCAACCAATCACTCAATGAAATATTCCTTGCTTACAAACCCTAGTCCAAGCATATGAACCCTCACTCAATTATTTCCAACAATGCTTATCAAACAATCTCACATAACAATGATACTCATGATTTTGCATAAACCCTAATCATGCATATGAAGGCTCATTCAATATTTCCAAAAATGCTTATCAAATAAGGTTTTTATCATCAAATTTCACTCAGAAATATCTTTAACAATCAAACTCAATAATGCTTATCAAACAACCCTTTTCACTTCAACTTAGCATTCACAACATTCAACAATCACTCACAAAGAATATGTTCCCATACCTTTTGTTTGATGAAGGATTAACCACAAAACCTATCTCAATCACAATTACTCTCTTTGCCAATCTCAAGGGTTAGATAGCAAATATTTGTCCTTAATATTTTCTCACAAAAATATTTCACCAAGTCAAAATATCAAAAACTTACTCAACCTTATTTCTCCTTTCAATATAATTTTTATTAACTTTGTTTTAACAAAAATATCTAACTCCCTTGGCACACCTTATTACTCCTCTAAGTACTCAAAAAATCAACATCCAAAAATAACACTATGCATATCCTTTTATCTCCCTTTGTATAACTCACAAAGACCTTATAATATGCAATTTCCACTTTATAAAACCTTTAAGAAATTAAAATTTTAATTTCCGCAATTTTTGGAACCTTGTAATTATGAGTGCATACCTTACAATCCACCAAAAGGATCCTCAACGGGTTTCAAATGCGCAACCTCTTCCTACTGAGCACCTTTGCCAAGTTTGTTCCCACCACGTGGGCTACGTACCTCCACGCAAAGGGAAAGGCAAGCACCTTCCCTTTGTCCTTCATTGATCGTGTATACTTCAAAAAAAAAATTCCTTCGCTTAGCAAAAATGAAGACCATGGGAATCGATCCCTCACCCTTGCACTAGCAAACGTCTTAGCACAGCCTCTAGCTACCAACCGTGCTACCCAGTGCCTTGCAACGTGGATTGATTTTACCTCTTCGTTATCCTATCTTCTGCCTCTCAAAAGCTTTTTAAAAACACACACGATCTGCTTCCTTGTCTTGTACACGATATTCGCTTATGTCAAATGGATCACATGGATAATATTTACCATAATGTTTACCACTTATTATATGCAAAGTGCCATATGCTCAACGATGTCAACGATTCGATTTAATTCGAATATTTTGAATTAATTAAACTTTGTGTCCTTTTAACCCTAACCTTTAAGGTTTTAAATTAAATCATAAATTAATTTATAATTAACTTATGATAAATAATTTATAATTAACTTAATAACTCTTAGAGTTAATAAAATTAAATTATACATTAATTTATAATGAGATTATTATATCTAGGTCTTGACTTTAGACCTTTAATATTATAATAAAATTTTATAATATTATTTTTCTTAGGCCTTTCTTTTGCCCTTTAGACCTCATCTGACCACCTGGAAGCAATATTTGTTTTGCACTTATTACATTATGAAAACTGATGATGCTCACTAAAACTGATGCTTGACATCATTCCTCTTGCACTACTTGTTGAAACTTACTCTTGACATCAATGAAAACAAATCTTGCTCATATTTCCAACAAGAAAAATCATCTTCAAATGAATGGACAATCATAGAGAAAATTCAACTTCATTCATTAAATATTGGAGAAAGCATAGAACTGTTCAACTTCATTCATTAAATATGAATAATGGAGAAAGCATAGAACTGTTCCTAAGAAAAGTAGCTGATATCAAAGGGAAATTATTCACCTTAGAAGAAATAGTTAAGGATGAACTTCTTACTCAAGTAACCAAGAGAGTACTTCCATACAACTATAAAAATTTGGTAACATCTTTACAATTTCTAAGTAAAGATACTTCTTTTGATGACTTAGTCAATATTCTACAGGAATATGAAGTGGAAATTATAGTTAAATATGAGATATCTAACACTACATTGGCATCTAAATATAATCCATAGGAAAACATTACTTCTTCATCAAAAGGACAAAAACCATGATACAAAAGGTATTGTCATATATGCAAGATAAAATGCCACAGTACTAGCTATTGCATGTTCAATCCCAAGAATTAGAATCAAGGAAATCAGATGAACAATGGGAACCAATTTCAGCCACAACAAGATCAAAATCCTCATTAGAAATAATTTCAGCATCCAACCAATTATCCCCAATTGGAGTATCAAAAAGGACATCTAGCTTAGAGGATAGAATAAATTGAATAACTAGGAGAACCGACAGATGATTATGAAATCAAAGCTCTTTTAGTAATAATGACAGGTTTTGAAGACACTAACAGCTTGCTTTAACAGGTTACAAAAATCAAAGAAGAAGAATCAAAATTTCATATTCAAGAGAAAGATCCACATTGAAGACTAAAGTCTTCAATACCCAAATATTGTAATATAGGAAGGTGTTATAAATAGCTTATATTACATTATTTGGGTTATGCAAATGTACCTTCCTTGGTACATACTTAGGATATTAGATTACTTTAGGGGGAAGTTATCTAGTTACTTCATGCAATGTAATAAATGCACAAGTTTCAATGTGCAATTTGTAATGTGCAAGGTGTCCACTTGTACAACTAGGTAGAGTGTTGGCCAAGGAACTTATCTTCCTATATAAAGGGTCATAGATATAGAAGAGATAACACAGTAGTGTAGGATATACAATAGTGTAGTGTGTGTGAGCTATAAGCTTAGAGCTCATTCATGGAGCAGTAGCTTGCACCATGGAGTGTTCATTTCCTCCATAGCTACTATTGTACTCATTTCCCTCATTTCTATTTATAGCATATTTCATTCATCTCACATATTTACTTTCTTTCTTATTATTCTGCATCTTGTGAATGCTATCTCATATTGCATGTTGTATCACAAGCTAACAATAACAATAGTAAATAATGTAATAAATACCTAGCAGATATTAATTGGTCAAATGGTCAAAACTTGAAGAAATGTGAATTGTGGCATCTTTAGACCATTGTGAAATATATTACAAAATTTCATCTCATAATTCATTCATTTAATATGTCAATTATAAAATTATAATCCAAGCAGGTGGATGAGTAGGTGATTAAATTGCTAAAGTTTTTGAGGTTTGTATCAATAGATCAACCAATCTATAGCTTTTTATCTATGAAAAATAACATCAAAATGTCATAATCCATACCAATTAAATCAAGAAATCATAAATTTGTAATACTTAGAGGGTATATGATGTCACAATAACCTGGTCTATTATATGATAATGTCAACATAGCCAATAAGATTGTGTTATGAAGTTTTTAATATTTTTTGGATTATTTTTAAGAAAAAATCATTAGATTTATGAAATATGCATTTAAAAATATACATGCAAAGGAAGGAAGCTATTTTTATAAATAACTATTGATTGTTAGGTGTTAAAACATATTTTTAGGTAAAATCATGCAAAAAGTATTTTTTGGACAACTAGAATGTTAGAACTAAAGATGTAACCAAAAATGAAGCTTAAGATAAAGATCCACTATAAAGTGGATATTTCGAGGAAGCAAATAAAAAATTACATCCATATTTAGGCAATTTTGACAAGCATCAAGTAGATATTCTTAATAGTGGAATTTTAAATTCCAAAAAACTATTTTTGTGTTTTGTGATTTCAACATAGTAAAGTGTTAAAGCATAATGTAAAAACTCCTTTTCACAATCCTCAAATATAAGCTCCTATATATTTTTTGGTTAATTTCTAATTGATGTGACCAACTTAATTTGTGAATGAAATTCATGATTGTGTATGTTTGACTTTTGTCTTTTTGTGTATCTTTATTACCTTATGGAAATTTATAATAATATGCATTGTTGATATTAGGTTATTGACCATATTGGTTATTACTTATCCTTTCATGAACTTGTGTGGTATAGTGTAATTTCTGGTAATAATTAATTAGATCAAAATTATTGTTATTCTAGTGAACATGCATGTGATCATTGAATTTGATAAAGAATCAATCTCTCAAGAACTTCATTTTATTACAAAAAATTTAATACTTTCCCCTTTCAACAAAGGTAGATTAGGGATTCAATTCTCTTTGGATATTGGTTGGGTAGAAATTTGATGATTGGTGCAAATTTGATTATCCAATATTACTATGGTTCATGGTGCATGAACAATATTAAGCAGAATAAGAATCAATAAGAATTTGATGAAAAATATATAACAAGTTTATTTAGCATTCTTGTGAATTGGTTTTAGTACTTGTGCAAATAATTGATTTTTTGGCAATTTCTCTCTTGTTGATCATCTATTTAATCACTTATGCAAATAATATGATACCATTAAATATTAGATATCAAGGAACCTAGTTCACATTACATACATACATGTAGAAACGTTTTGTTAACTGACATTTCTTGAGATGAAATCTAGTCATCTAGTATGTTGAAATATGTATTGTTCACTTTGGCCATGGTCAAAAATGTCATTTTATATTATACTTTTGTAGTCGTCCACGATCTCATATTCATCTTGAAATTAATTCATATATTGTTTAATGGAACAAATAGTATATTTTTTTAACAAGTATTAGAATCTAAACTTATGTGTTATAAAGTGTATTTATGTCTCTACTCGCCCATCATTTTGTATTCTAGTTTAAATATTTTCAAACTTCAATGAAGTAATTTACAATCTAAAGGTATCACATCATATCCTTTGTAATATCTTTCTCTATTTTAATGTTGTATTTTATGAATTTATAAAATGTATTGATTCCATTTATTTCTCTCTTGATTAAATTCTTCATGGTATCTTAATTCAAAACATATTAGGTAGATCCAAAATATTATCCTATTAATAGATGAAAAATATTAAATACATAATTTCAAAGAAGACATATAATTAGAGGTAATCAAATATATTTTTGATTAATATAAATATGTGTATAATAGATTTCCATAGAGATATCTAATAAGGCACAACCAAATATTTAATAAAATACATGGTCATGCAATACCATACTTCGAGGAAGGAAGATGAAATTATAGGGTTGTATCTCGATGAAGGAATCTAATGCGATATGTGTGCTTGAATAGTGCTTGATATATCATTATATATCTAAGTGTTCAAAGAATATGTTTATGTAATATATTAGGTGGTCAAATGTGAATAAACATAATTAGAAGTTGAATCTATCCCCCTTTCATTAGTTATAAAAAAATAAACTATTTAGATTTTGTTAGAAATTATTGGTGCTTTAGTAATTAACTTTGGGAGCAGTGGTGTATGGTGATAATGTTTGCATCAACTAACGATAATGGAAACAAGTAATACCACTACCAATAATTGGTGTTAATGGTATTGGTAATAGATGATGGTGTTGATGCTACTAATGTTAGTGATGTTGATGGTTGAAAGGTTTCATATCTACCAATGATAAAGATACTAGTGTAAAACTTGTATATCATTAGTTATTATACTTTAGCACTCAATAATGACTAGCTAGAACCACTACTAGAAACTGGATCACTACTATAAATTGGCTAAGGTCTTTGGCACCTAGCACTAATAGATTAGAGTGCTTTCTCAAATCACTTATCCCCTTTAGAAAGCAATAAATCCAATGATTCTAACTTCTAAATTAAGTAGGATAACTTCTTATGAAGGTAGCAAAAACCTTTTCATTGTTACACAAACAACCATGTTGGTTGACATAAATAATTAGAATTCAAGACATTCTTGAAGTGGGATATGTATTTTAGAGATGTAAAGAAGTATTTTCTATTTGTAACAAAGAGAAAATTGAATGGTGATAGAGGTAGCACAAATCCACTAAAAAATATGCTATAATTGGTTGAGTATTAGTGTTCATTATTTCTCTAATTCTTCAACCAACATCAACATAATGGGATTATGCTTGAGCTTATCTTTCTATTTGGAATCATCTATCATAGCAAGGAATGTATGCCAATGAGCCATGTGGTGTAATTTTGGTTATTCCAATAACCTAAATTCCTATGAACTTGCATGCAATGCAAATGCTTTTTATGATACCTCAAGCCTAAAATGGATTAGATGGTTCAATATCTCTAAAAAATCCATAGGATAAATATGGAATTGAACATGTTATATGCAAAGAAGAAAAAAAATTAGAGATAATGAAGGCATATTTTATTCATATAAAGAATCGTACAATGGATATCCATAAGGGTGGTGTTGGTCACAAATCTGCCTAAGTACAAGATATGATCACTTGTGCACCCTAGACTCAACCAACATTGAAAGGCCGAAGGAAAGAGATGTCCTCCAAACCAATCTCTAGAGAGGGTTGGTTCCCTTACTAAACCCTACACTATTGAAGACTAAATTTGCAAGAAAGAAATTGGAAATAACCGAAAGAGATGGGAAATATGACCACAGGTCAAAAATGTAATATTGGAGAAATATTAACAGTAGGAATTCCACTCAAGCATATAAATAGCATATAATAAAAGAGAGACACATAATTTACTTACAACCTTGCACAGATAACCTCCAGGATTGCATTCCAAAACTCACTTCCTCACCAGCAATATTTAAACTCAGATGCAGAATTTAAATTTAACTAGCAGATAAGAAATACGAGCATGAAAGAGAAATGCATAAAATAGAAGGAAATCACACATAAAGTCACTTGAAAAATTAGAAGCCAAATATCTCTTATTTACGTAGAGAACTTGATATGTTTTCTTGCAAAATGTCTCTCCTCCTTTAAAATGGAAATTTGATTAGTATTTATAGAGGTTTTCGCCTCTTTCATTAAATCATTTGGAGGCAAGGTGTCGACTGTAAGTCTTAGATTAATGTGGGCCCGAGATTAATTGACACAACGAAAAATAACAAGGGAAATATTAATTAAATAAAATAACACACAATTAACCTTACAATAATTAAACCTTTATATAGGATTAGTACATGTAGAAGAGTAGGGAAGGGAGGTTGGAGGAAGTTCGAAAGGATGAGAGAACGACGGAGTAGGAAGTGGAGAGGGAGGTGGTAGTGGGTGTGGGGAGAGGAAGCAAGTGGAGTGATAAGAGAAAATGGATTGCAGGGAAGGGGGAAGGACATTGGAGGAATAAGGAGAAGAAAAAGGCAAAGGATATAAAACAACAATAAAAAAATCATGTCGACCATCAACCTAGCTTAGCCAAAAATAGGAAAGAGAATTCACACTTTCTTAGAAAAATCCAATTTTTTCTAAGCCTTTTGAAGATAATCCCGGTTCACACTTGCTACATTCTCCTCCTTAAAGTTGAGAGGACTGACTATATAGTCTCTCAGATTTATAAATTGAGCTTTGGCCAGTGCCTTGGTGAATATGTCCGCGACATTCTCCAAAGTGTGGCAATAGTGAAGCTCAATAGTATAAGTTTCCACCATATCTCTGATGAAGTGGTACTTCATATCAAAATGCTTTGATCTACTATGGTGGACAGGATTGTATGCCAACTGAATGGCACTAATGTTGTCACAGAATATTCTAGTTGGACCACTTTACTGCTCTCCAATCTCTTCTAATACATTTTGTAGCCATAGAGCTTGAGTACTAGAATGAGTGTCCGCTATATACTCAGCGTCTATTGAAGATAGCACTACTACTATCTGCTTCTTGGAACTCCAAGTTATTAGTCTTGAACCAAGACTAAAACAGTTACCCAATGTGGATTTTCTATCATCAAAATTGCTGCCCCAATCACTATCACTGAAGCCTTCAAGCTTGATAGTATCACTTCTGTAGTACTGGATTCCAAAATCCAATGTACCCTTCACATATCTCAAAATTATTTTAGCCACTTGCAAATGCAGCTCGGATGGATTAGACATAAATCTAGAAATAAGAGATACAAAGATACTCGAATGTCTGGTCTGGTGTTGGCGAGAAACATCAAACTCCCAACACTACTTCTAAAAGTGGTCACATCAACTTTCGGTGCTCCATCATCCTTGCTTAATTGGATCCCATGTCCAATTGGAGCTACAACTAATTTGCATTGCTCCATAGCAAACTTCTTAATCATATCTCGAGCATACTTAAGTTGACAGATGAAGATCCCTAAATCTATCTGATGGACTTCCATTCCAAAAAAGTATTTCATTAATCCAATATCCTTCATCTCAAATTCCTACATCATGGAGTGCTTGAACTCCATATTGAATTTTTCATTACTACCCATAAAAATGAGATCATCCAAATACAAACAAACTATGAGGATGTCATTACCTTGATTCAGGTAGTAGAGTGTGGGTTCATTTTTGCTTTTTATGAACCCAAAATCTTTAAAGTACCCATCAATGCGTGAGTACCAAGCTCTCAGTTCCTGATTGAGGCCATAAAGTGCCTTCTTTAGTTTGTAAACAATATGTTCTTTGTCTTTCTCTTCAAATCCCCGTGGTTGCTCAACATACACTTCTTTTGTCAAGTAACCATTGAGAAATGCACTCTTTACATCCATGTGTTGGACATTCCATTCCTTATGTGTAGCTAAGGTAAGAACTATTCTGATAGTCTCCTGTCTGGCTATAGGAGCAAAAGTCTCTTCATATTCAATTCCATATTTTTGAGTGAATCCCTTCGCAACTAATATCGCCTTGTACCTCTCGATGCTACCATAAGCATTAAACTTGGTCTTGAAGACCCACTTACATCCAACATGTTTCTTTCCTTTAGGAAGCTTCACCAACTCCCAAGTGTTGTTTTTTATAGAGGTTATCTCCTCTTTCATGGCATCTTGCCAAATATTTTGTGTACAAGCCTTCTCATAACTAGAAGGTTCAAGCTGTGAACTAGTTAACAAAGCATAGTTAACTAGATCTCCCCTAGGTTCCTGCTGGGAGACATCATCACCATACAAGTGCATATTTTCTTTTCTTTGTAGAACAAAATTCATTTCACTAGATTGACTCCTAGTGTATCTTTTTGAAAAAAAATTATCCAACATCTGATATGATGGATGATTCTATAGAGTTCTCTTACCTCTGGATGGAGAATCGATGTCCATTGGTGAGGAACTTACTGATCTCTATGGATAAGGACTTGGTGAAGAAGTTGAATCAGAAGATGAACTTGGTTTTGTGGGAGGATACTTCTTACCTTTCTACGGTGTCTTTTTTTGCACCTACATAGAAACTACATCATTGGATTCATCATCATTGAATATTTGGGGCTTACCCCATTCTCCCCCTTCATCAAAAATCACATCCCTGGAAAGCACAAACTTTCTAGTCTTGGTATTGTAGAGTCTGTAAGCTTTTGTATTCTCATAGTACCCTACAAAGATGCATGCCTGACTCTTTGGATCGAGCTTCTTTCTTAGCTCATCAGGAATGTGAGAATATGCTAGTGAGCTAAACACTTTGAAATACTTAACATTTGGCTTTTTACCATACCAAGCTTGGTAAGGTGTTTGCCCTTCCAAACTTGAAGTAGGACTTATGTTCAAGATATGTACGCTGGTCCTGGCTACATCTGCCCAATATGAATTAGTCAAATACTTCGTCTGAAGCATAGACCTTGCCATCTCCATAATGGTGTGATTCTTCCTCTCTGTGACACCATTCTACTATGGAGTGTAGGCAGCTATGAACTGCCTCTTAATGCCATGTTGCTTACAAAAATTCAAGAACTCATTAGAGGAGTATTCTCCTCCCCTATCTGATCTAAGATATTTTACAAAATATCCACTCTCACTTTCAACTCTTGTTTTGAAATTGACAAAGCATTCAAATGCTTCATCCTTATGTTTCAAAAAATATATCCAGCACATTCTAGTAAAATCATCAATGAAGAGCAGGAAGTAAGAGTTGTTACCAAGACTCTTGGTCTGCATCAGACCACAGATGTCTGTATGCACTAGCGAAAGTGGATGACTGGCCTGCCATGCTTGTCCATGAGGAAATTTTGATCTGGCATGCTTCCCCAGAGCACACCCTTCACAGACTTCCTTACTATCCTGAACTTCAGGAAGTTCGGTTACCATCACTTGTGAAGTTAGCATTTTCAAACTTGTTGAATTCAAATGACCATATCTCAAGTGCCATAATAAAATTGGATTGGAAATAGCAATATTTGCTAACTTATATGCCCCTGGCTAGCCAAAATTTAAAGGAAATAATCTATTTTTTGACATTGGCACTTGTGTAATGATTCTATTACTATTATTTTTATCAAAAATAGTGCATTTACCCTCATCAAAAAGAAACTTGTAGTTATTTTATAACATTTGACCAACACTTAAAATATTGTATTGGATATGGGGTGTGTAATATATATCACTTACTTTTGTGATGTCTTCTTTAGTTGGAACTGCCATGGCTCCAATGCCTTCAACTGCCAATGATTTATCATCTCCCAATTTGATGTTGGATTTGTATGAGGAGTTTAGAGTAGCAAAGAGTTATTCTTTGCCACTCATATGGTTTGAACACCCAGTGTCCAAGATCCATGTATCATTCATGTTCTGATCTGCCTGACCATATGAGAGAAAGAGATTTGTGGCCTCTTCCTCTTCTCCAAAATTTCTAAACTGACTGCGTTGGCTGCTACTGCTTCCTTGTGAAGGCTTTGTCCAATAGTCATGAGCATAATGGCTAGGTTTGCCATGATTGTAGCAAGTTTTTTTTTATTTATCTCCTCCTTTGCATCTGCATGATTGTTTCCCTCTATTTTGCTATCCTCCTATATTCTGTTGTTCACCACTGTTTGAGAATCCTCCTCTGTTAGGAGTTCCATCTCTCTGATTATTTTTACCTATACCTCTATACTGTCCTCTGCCACGGTCTCTACCTCTGCCTTCATGAGAAGCAAAGGCTTTATCGTATCCTTCGTAACTTGTGGAAGGATTTTGCTGTAACCTCTATTCATGTGAGATAAGTGAGTCAATGAGGGCTTCAAAAGACAAATAAGTTAGGTCTTTGGATTCTTATATAATTATGGCAACTAAATTCCACTTAGGAAGAAGTGTCATTAACACTTTCTTCACTACAACTTCAGGCTTGACTTCTTCTCCTAAAGTGACCATCTTATCTACTACGGCTTTCACACACACACAGTAATCACCAACCTTTTCATTCTCTTGCATTTTAAGAGTTTCAAACTCTCATTTCAAGGTTTGTAGTTTAACTTGTTTGACTTGGTCACTACCCCTATAACTTTCTTTTAAAGCATTCCAAGCATATGCAGCAGTTATAAAAGAAGCTATTCTAGGGAAAATACTTCTATCAAGGGCAGCTTGGATGTGATAAAGGGTGGAAGAATTATTCTTCTGAGCTTCCTTTTTAGCCCTTTTATCAGCAACATTCAAAGCTGCCCAATCAGCAACAGTAGGTTTAGTATATATCCCTCTTCAATTACATCCTAAAGACCTTTGCCTATCAAAAGAGTTTTCATTTTAATTGACCAATACTCGTAATCACCACCATTGAACTCAATGATTGGTAGACTTGTATTGGATGCCATTTCAGAAAGCAAATTTTATTTCAACTTCAAATAAGTAGTACAAAGAAGTACAAAATAGATAACCGATTTAAATCAAATCTAGCCTTTTTAATATGCTCACTGATATGGCATTCTTCTTCTTGAGGATCACCCAAAACTGGAAAGGCAAAGTTGTCTGCTTCGTCGTCACTAATTACAATGACTTCTGGTGGTGCTGCTGGCTCATAACGTCTGTTGAGAACATCTCATTTTTTAGTTTCAGGTTTCACCTCCACCGGTTCTTCTTCCTCTTCTTCTTCTTCTTCTTCTTCTACTATTGGTTCTGAATCAGGAGAGCATGGTGTATAGCTCTCACTTGTTTCTACTTCAGGCACTATAGGTGTATAACTTTCACTTGATTGTCCTTTAGGTACTATTTCAATCATCTCAGACTTGTCTATCCTTTTCCCAAAGATATTATCTTTAGAATCTACCTCGTATCCAGAGTCCAGTTTCCTCAGATGAGCAATCACTTGGTTTTTTGTTTGGCAAAACACTGTATGAAGTCCGTACCGCTAGACTTTCTTGTCAAAGGAATCAGGTGTCTCTCTTCTCAACAGAGAGAGTAATGCATTATAGCATCCGGCTAACCGGATCATCTACTCATAATCACACCGCATGAACTAGGTTACAAATTAATTTTTATGATGCCAAAAAAAACTTTTACCTCAAAATATTTTTTCACTTTTCAAAAAAAAAATTCAAAATTTGTTTTAATAAAGGTATTTAAAAAAAAATTAACAATTTCCTATATATTTTTTTAATTATTATTTTTAAATAAATGTATATTTAAAAAACATAATAAAAAATATATATAAATAGAAATTATTAAATTAATTTCTAAAACCTTAAAAAAACTAAATAATAAAAAAAAATTATAAAATAAACCTTTTTTTTGTTTTATTCCCCGATGAGATTCGAACCACTAACCTCCGTCGTCTACCCAGAAGTCTTGGTCGCTGCACCACACGACTACTATGGTAGAAAAGTGTCAAACTTCGTTATAAACCCTTCGTTCTTGGCGATTACGCAAAAAAATAAAAAACCTTTGTATTTTGACCCCGGTGGGATTCGACCCCGGGTCTCTACTCTCCAAGCGGAAGCCTTGACCGCTAGACCATGCTAGCCGGATGGGAGGAAGGAAGAATCACTTTAAATTTAAAGTGAGCGGATAAACAATTTTAAAAGAAAAAAATTAGTCCCACATGCAGTGGGAGGTGGGCATGTTCAGGATTTATCAAAGCCTATGAACACATTAAAATTTGATTGCCTTAGGGTAATCGACCAACAGATCCTTTTGCCCAACTTCGACCAATAAACCTCTGCCATGTGGTTGTGCCATGTTAACTCTGCCAGCCTCGATCCATGTGTTGTCTAGTCAGCACTCTGCCAGCCTCAATCCATGTGTTGCCCAATCAGCACTCTACCAGCCTCGATCCACATGGACCTCCTTGCCGACTCAACCTACCATGTCACCACCTGCCACGTCAGCTACCACCTAGCTTCGCTTCTAGTTTGTCACTGCCATGTTAGCCTGCCACCTCAACTACTTTTTTAGCTCCTCGAGTTGTACACCTCAACGTCAGCCTACTATCTACACCCAGTCAACTCCTCGAGATTTGTGCATCCTTAGGATCCATGTGCTCCTCAAGATTTGTGCCCCAGTCACTCCTCAAAATCCATGCACTCCTCAGGATCTGTGCCCCAGTCCCTGAACAGTCTGCTACGCTCAAATTTTGTGCCTCACCTTGGCCCTCAACTTTCATGCCCCCTGGTGCTCTGATACCAGTGTAAGTCTTAGATTAATGTGGGCCCGAGATTAATTGACACAACGAAAAATAACAAGGGAAATATTAATTAAATAAAATAACACACAATTAACCTTACAATAATTAAACCTTTATATAGGCTTAGTACATGCGAAAGAGTAGGGAAGGGAGGTTGGAGGAAGTTCAAAAGGATGAGAGAACGAAGGAGTAGGAAGTGGAGAGGGAGGTGGCAGCGGGTGTGGGGAGAGGAAGGAAGTGGAGTGATAAGATAAAATGGATGGCAGGGAAGGAGGAAGGACATTGGAGGGATAAGGAGAAGAAAAAGGTGAAGGATAGAAAACAACAATAAAAAAATCATGCCGAAGATCAACCTAGCTTAGCCAATAATAGGAAAGAGAATTCACAATTGCTTAGAAAAATCTAGTTTTTTCTAAGCCTTTTGAATATAATCTCGGTTCACACTTGCTACATTGGCTACTTAGACACCAATAGCAACAACTCTCTTCTCAACAACAACAACAAACCAATGAGAAAATTCCAAATAAAATATCTACTAATTTTATCACATGGCATATCAAGCTTCATCAGGAATCAATGATCTTATTTCAATCTCTATGGTGGCGCCTTAGAAATGCATACCCACGAAGTAGTCGGTTCCTCAAAAATGAACAATATCGCACTGGAATCAATAGTGCCATACTTAAACCTAGCATTTTTAGCAATAATATTGCCACAGGAATTAAATTTATCAATATTAATCCTTTTTCAAAGAGGATTTGCATTTAAAACATGAAATTTCACTCGAAATGGACCTTTATCTTCAATTCGCCAAGTTACATCTGAAACAAGCTTTTACTTGGAATGTGCACTTAATACTTTTATCCTACGTAAAATGAAATTTTACCCCAATATTTGTCCTTTTATTCCGACTTCATCTAGGAAAATATTCTACTACCATAAGTGGGACCAATATTGGAAATTTGATTTCTTTGAGAATTAATGAGAACAAAACTACCGGTAGAATAGTTTCGCCAATGAAATGCCCAAAAGAAAGAATGTTCATTACACTTTGGAGCGAAAAGGCATTTTGGAGAATGAAAAGGCATTTCGGAGAACGAAAAGGCATTTCGGAGAACGAAAAGGCATTTTGGAGAATGAAAAGGCATTTCAGAGATCGAAATAGCCATTTTAGGCAAAAAGCATTTTGGGGAACTAAAAAGCATTTTACTTGAATGGCACTTGAAATTACACCCATCAGATATTTAGAAAATTTTCAAAAAATTGTTCAATGTGTGAAAACACTCAAAAGCATTTGTAAGTTTTACTGGCCAATTTCAAACAAAGTTTACAACAAAATTTCAATGTGGTAAAAATGCCAACATTTTTGGTAGCTCGCGGGGTATTCAACTTGCCTGAATTCAATCTATCCTAGACCTTTATTCATTGGGTGCAAAGTCCCCACTATTAGCTGCATCTGATGGTCGACTACTGGTACCATCTTCGTCCTATTTTTTGAGATGTGTCATTATGGATTCATACATTGCAATTGCATCTGCCCATGCATCTATGGTAATCGCCTCACGAGCTTTGAGTGTACCCACAAGATATTGAAAAGTCTCAACCTTTTCTAGATCAATATATTTGGCCCTTTGGCTGAGCTCTAGTAATCTAGACTCAATGTGAATAAAATTTCTTATCAATGGCAGTACATGCTCTTCAGTGATGGGCTCCTCCAAGTTATCAATATCTGAGGTATCATCCATGAAAATAATCCATAATGCATCCAGGTCTTTCTTCACCAAAATATTCCCCTGATCATCAAAAAAGCTAGGGAAACCATTAGCTACAATGGTGTCAAAGTGATCCAAGGAAATGTGCCTCTCATGCTCAAATTTCTCTTGCAGTCTTAGGGCTTCTTTAAGCAGTTCCATCTTGGAGAAAAAAATACGCAAGGTGATCTTGGCACTTGCCCAATTATGGGCCATTTCATTCATTGGACGAAACCAGAAATCCACTTGAGTCATTGACTGGATCTTCATGGCCATTTCTAACTTTGGCTCTAAATATTGCTCTATGTTGTTCACTATAGGCCCGCCATATGAAACAATTGCTTGTACTTCCTGAAGGAACATGAGAACTAATGTAGTCTTGGTTGCCATCTTCCTACAATCAGTCAACAACTGACTACAAGCTTCTTTAATTTTATCCTTGGTGAGGGTCACGGATTGCATTGATTTTGCGGCCAACTGATTCTGTAAGTTCTGGAGCTAGTCCTGCAAGGCTTGGATCTTCAATTGTGCTTCTTGCTCTTCTACCTGGAACTTCCTATTGCTGCCACTATTGAGATTTAGACTATGCAATATCCAGTTTGGCCTTTTGTGCTTCCAAGGCCTCCTTTAGCTCCTTGATCTTTGCTTCAGCCTGGATGAAACAATCCTTATAATGCTTAGCTTGTAGATAAATTGAACTTGATGCCACTTGTATGGTACCCATTTTCTCTATTGGATCCATCTTTGTGAGGTCCTCGGTGACTACTTGGTAGGAATAGTCGGTGGGCACCATTTATCCTTGAGGTTTCTGAACCTGAGGAACCATTGTCACTGTGTGCATCTCCATTGCCGCTAAATCAAAAGTTACTTTCTTCATTGGTTTTACCATGGCTAGCGCATCCTTTCTCTTATGATTCTTCAACCATCTTGATGAACTTTGTCATGCCCTACTAATTTTTTCTGCTATCGAGCGCTCAGGTAGCAACTCCATCTCAAAAGCTAGCGGCTCCCTATACTGCAAAAATTAGGAAAGACAGGAAAAGGGCTTGTTTAGTATTTTATTCAACCATAGGGATGTAAGTGGAGGGTGCTTCACCCATGCTTACTCGAAGAGAGGCTTGTGTGGTTATAGAAGTAACAGGATGAGAAGGCATGGAAGATGAAATGGAGGGTAATGGAATGGAAAATGGATTTGGGGTGGATGCGAATGAACTGATGGAAAGAGAAAAGAATGAAATGGGTGAAACTAGGGAAACACTAGTGACCTACGACTGTGGGATAGAAATGGGAATGGAAGAGGTAGATGCAGCAACTAGAGGTGAAGTAGACATGGGAACTGTAGATGAAAAGATAGTGGTCACCAAATGCTTGTTAGAAAGAGAAGAAGAAATAAAATGCATACCTGTGGGCTCTAACATCATTTGAGCCGATGGTGAATGTTGTTGTGCCACAATATTGTCCTCTCCTTCTGATCTTTCCTTCTCCACATTTGGATTTACTATTATCACCATTGGAACTGATTGTCCCAACTGAGCCAAAGAAGATATATCCAAAGAAACAATTGGCTCAATTGTTGGTGAAGGAAGCAATTTGGTGCTCAACGTAGAAAGGGCTCCACTCCTGGGTTTCTTCACTATGTTAGGGAAAGGGACTCTCATAGCTACACTTCTCTTCTTTTATGGAAGTTGCTCCTCTAGAATAAATTTCTCTTCTACTTCATCTTCAATAGTTATCCCCTCTTATTTTGATGCCTCCTCTTGTCTTGTTATATCTTCTTCTCTATCTGGACTGCTAATACTTATGGGAACTAAATCGGCAAGGGAGAGGGGCTGGTACTTTTCATACTTTTCATCATAGATCATTGAAAATGCATCATCCATAACCAATGGATAATTTACCTTGGGCTTATTTTGGTGAATCCTCATGATCCACCAGTTGGCAATCTTCTCATCAGACCAATCAGGCAATTTTACCTTCATTTGTTCAAATAGACCTGGAGGAGGAACTTGCTCTGGATGATTTTCTGGATCATATTCGACCTCCATCTCATAAAAATCATTCCAAGGAGGAAGTGACATCATCTTCTCCACATGCCATTCAAGGTCATGGCCTTCGAGATTATTCCTTTGTTGTACGATGTCTTCTCCAGGGTAATAATGAAAAGTCTTGGCCTTGATGTGACTGGAAAAAATACCCAAAGGATCATACTTCCATCATTGAGGAAGCTCAACCAATTCATGGTCATAGAGCATCTCAGCAATTAATTTATTCTACCCACTCTGAGTAACCATTATATCACCAAACTTGAAAGGCATAGCACATGTATTCTTCTTTCCCCTGCCTGACCCATAGGTATCATTTATAAAATCACTTTGTTGGGATACTTCCAAGGTAAAAGGGTGTTCAGTTGTAAAATATGGCAGCAGAAAAGGTTTACCAGTAAAACCAAACATTCTAACCACCATGCCTTGTGTCAGTAAAAATACATCGCCTCTTTTTTGATCAACCACTTCTGCTTGCATGGCCCGAGGCACTTTGTTGCATACTCCATAAATTAACTCCAAGGCGGGTCCTAAAAATATCATATTGAAATTATAATAGGACTCCTTTGACAAAATATGAGTCCATGAGTATACTGGCAATGCTTTTCCTACTTCATTTGTATTATTTATTGCTATGAAGGCAAAATGAGAGTGCATATGATAGAAAAAATACCATGCCAAAAGGGAACAATGCCTAAAAGTAATATCTTCTCCACTTTGTACCTTTTGCAATTGTGAATGTATCCTCCATTCCAATAAATCTACCCAATCAAAGAAAATCGGGTTTGGAGTTGTTGTCATGGCGGTTGGAGCATAAAACCCTACTTGTGAAATGCACTGCACCAATGATGCTTGCCATTTGTGCACTATAGAATCTAAATATAGTCACGTTAGCCATGCTATCATTGAATACAAATTTGGGCTCTTGAAATTATTTAATGGTGCTGGAAATTTTGGCAATTCTCCAAATCATGGTGTCTTCAATAACTAGCTCTCCATGAACTACCGCATGTGAATAGTGGATTGATACCTCTCTTCCTCTTCTTTAAAATTGAGCTTTTTATGTGGCATAATATGGAGGTTGCGCTCCACAAGCAAACGTATCCCATATGGAACTAGCCAAAATACTGAACAACTCTTCTTCATGGGCATTTTGGACAGTTCTTGTACCCGTATTATAACATTGCGTGATGGCCCAAATCAGCTCGGGACATGGGTGCACGGGTGTACACAGGTACCAAAAAATATGGGAATGAAATGCTATATTATGGGGACTTTCAACAGACATCTTTTGTGTACAAAACTTAGCATCCAAACACAATTTTTCCACACCTTTGTTGGTGATGCTGCAATCATTGATATGCACCAAGCGATCATCATAGGGTCTTAGTTCCACATCTTCATCCTCCTCTTCTCGAGGTTTTCACTGCTTCTTTTTTATTTCAAGCCTTTTTTGCACCTTCACCTTATTTGCTTCTGTGGCTTTCTTTCCCATCTTGAGATTTCTTTGAATATGTAGCGAAGAACAAAAAACCTAGTGCAAAAGATATTTGCAAGACTTCTATACAAGAACCCTACAAATGCTTTGATTTAAGACAAAAGGGTTGGCCTCCTTTTATAATTTTTCATGCATATCCATTGGAAATATTGCTAATTTAATGGGCACCACATGCATTTAATTTTTTTTAGTGCTAGAAGTGGTTTTTTTTTGTTGGAAAGTACGATGAGTGGGTGGAGTGTATGACGTGGGGCGAGAAATGGAAATATGCGGATATTACATACAATGTAGTATGGAAATGGAGGTTCATGGGGAAAAAAAAGGTGGAAGGGTTTGAATGCATGTGGTTTTTTTTTTTTACCTTTCGGGACCTGAAATGGGTATTTCGGGAGCAATTTCACTTTATTACGGATGGGAAAAGGTTTTGGTGGGAAAGTGATGGAGGGAAGTTTTTTAAAAAAAGGAAAAAAAAAAAAAAGGGGTTAAAGATAAGGCCCCCCCAGGGAGGGGGAGGGGTTAAAAAATGGAAGTTTTTTTTTTTTTTTTTTAGGAGAGAGGGTTAGAAAAAAATGGAAGCCTTTTTTTTCTTTTTTTTTACACCTCCAAAATTTTGGACCAAAGAACACATCATCCAATTTGATTTTTTGGTACTTAACTCCTTCAAGAACTACATAGTTAAGCATATCCTTCCTAGAGTAGCACTCAGATGGGTGACCTCCTGGGAAGTCTCTGGCTCTGACCACTTTTTTAAATTTTTTTAATCTTTTTTTCTAATCAAAATCAGAAAGAAACCTAAAATGAAAATATGTACATATTTACATCCATAATCTCTATTTTCATTGATAATAGGCCTTCAAATGAAGACCATTGACTAGAATTGATAGTGCATGACCGTCCATATCTTGCAAATAAAAATAATTAATTTGATTGGCACCTATGATCTGAAATGGACCTTCCCATATTTCCTCGAACTTGTGATGTTTTTCGGGCTTTGACTTCTTTTCGTTCCACTTCAATACGAGATCGCCAACCTTAAAGGTCCTTTTAGAAACATTTTTACCAAACCATTTCCTCGTCATCTCAGCATGCTCTATGAAGGCTTGGTATGATTTCTCCCTTTCTTCCTCCAATTGTAAAATTTGAGCCAACCTCATGTTCATGGGATCAGACTCATCATCCTCATCATTAATCAAATGCCATGTTTGGAGGGCCGGTAATTCAATATGGATAGGCAAAATCACTTCTTTACCGTATACCAAGGAATAAGGGGACGTCTTGATATATTTTTTCATCGAGATGCGATCAGCCCATAATGCTTGGTTCAAAAGTAGGTGCCAGCTCCGCTTATTGTTGCCAAGGGTTCTCTTAAAAATTTTGAGTAGGTTCTTGTTTGTAGACTCAGCTAGGCCGTTCCCCTATGGATAGTAATTAGATGAAGTTTTCAAATAAATCCCATACTTACCCATAAATTCAATGATTTTGGTGCCTATGAAAGGAGTTCCATTATCTGTTATGATTGCATCCGGGACACCAAAGCGAGTGATCAACCCCTCGAGGAAAGTGATGACCATGACTTGATCCACTTTCTTGGTTGGAATCGCTTCAGTCCATCTGGTGAAGTAATCAGTCACAGTCAAGATATACTTGTGGCTAGCAAACGAGTTAGGATCAATGACCCCAATAAAGTCTAGGCCCCATTGTTGGAATGGTGCTTCTACTTGAATCAGGTGAAGAGGTAATGCCCCTTTTCTGATTCTACCAACATATCACTGATAATTATCGCAATGAGTACTTACTTTGTGAGCATCAACAAACAAGGTAGGCCAAAAATAGCCTACTCGGATGATTTTTAAGGCCATGGGCCTTCTTGCATAATGACCACTCGATAGTCCAGAATGAAATTCTTCTAAAATATTTTCTTTTTTGGAGTCACTCACACACCTGAGTAGAACTCCATAAATGTTTTTGTAAAATATCCCCTCAAGCAACAAAGTATATGTGAGAGCTTGCAACCTGAATCTCCGACGTTGTGAAGCATCAAGGCGAGATGGACATATGCTTGAGGTAAAATAATCAATTAGCTCTTCGGTCCAATCAAGATTGTTGGCGGTATGGTTTGCACAAATGATCTCACCCAGATTATCCTTATGCAACATATCTAATGACTCGAAAGCTGCACTTTTGGCTAGCTCCTGACATAGAGCTCTCCCACAAACTAGCTTGGTTGGTCGGATCTCCACATCATATTCTTGAATTTTTGAGACCCAACCTGCTCTCTTGTCTCCTAATTCTCCTTGGAGAATAAAATTTCTTACATCAGGGTGTATGACATGCACAACTATTTTTCTTTGAGAAACGAAGTGTCGGAATTTCTTCAATGCTTTCATTACTGCATATACTTGTTTTTCAATAAAATATATATTTCTCTTGATGAGGAGAAATAACCTGACTCAAAAAAGCAATTGGCTTCTCACCTCCATCCTCTTGTCATTGTGTCAAAACTACAACATAACTCTCCTATTCGCCTACTGCATAGAGAATGAAATATTTAGAATAATCAGGATTAATCAATACTGGAACCTGAGTAATTCTCTCCTTGATTTCCTTGAAATCCTGCCTTCTTGTTTCAGTCCATTTAAACTCAATACCTTTCTTCAAAAGCTCAGTCATGGGTTTCACCACTTGAGTGAAATCAGAAATAAACTTACGAATGAAATTGTTTTGGCCAAATAAATATTGCAAATATTTTTTATTGGCCGGAAATGGTAACCTCAAGAGGGCTTCAGCTCTTGCAGGATCGATTGCCAATCCTTCTTGTGAGATCACATGGCCCAAAAACTTCCCTTATTTAACGGCAAATATTGACTTCTTCGTATTAATCGAGATCCCAAACTCATGGTACTTCTCAAACACCTACCTCAAATGAGCAATGTGGTCTTCTCTGTGATGCGAAAACACAGTCATATCATCAAGATAGATCACAATAATCCTATTCAATAACTCATCGAAAGCAATGTCCATATCCCTCTAAAAAGTGGCACCAACATTTGAAAGTCCAAATGGCATCCATTGGTAGGTGAAAGTACCCCACTTGGTGGTGAATGTTGTTTTATATTGGTCCTCGTATTTCACCCAAATCTGATTATACCCAGAGAAACCATCAAGCAATGAGAATTATTGGGTACCAGCTACTACATGAAGGATTTGATCGATCTGAGGTAGAGGGTAGTGGTCCTTTAAAGATGCCTGGTTTAGATTGTGAAATTCAACACACAATCGAATGTCTCCATTATTTTTTTGTACTGGGACCAGGTTAGCCACCCATGTTGAGTGCTTTATTGGATAGATTATCTTGGCCTCTAGCATCTTCAACAACTTCACTTTCATGAGGACTTCAATCTTGGGATTGACAGGCCGCTATTTTTGATGAAAAGGTTTTACCCCTTCCTGTAGTTCTATAGTATGTTGGATCACATTCTTATCATAACCCCTCAAATTGTGGTAGCTCTAGGCAACAATATCTGGATACTCGAAACACAATTTCTTGATATCTTCCAGCTCTTCTAGGGTGCCATCTATTCCAACCTTGATGATTTTCTCAGGCTCCAAATGCAACTCTTTATAATCCTTCAAATCAATTTTAATCTTGTGTTTCTTAGCCCGATCACTTTGGTCAAATAGAATTTCAAGTGTAATCAGTCCCCTAGGGATGTGATTATTTTTTAGCTGAATCATCCCTTCTCTCTCTTCTTCAGCAAGGAGTCTATCATCAACGCTTGCAGTTTCTTTAAGCAAGAAGTTAACTATCTACTCATCATTGTCAAACACTTGTCAATAGAGATTTTTTTTAGGAACTGAGGGTCTGTAAATCATCCTAACTGTCTTAGGCTTTCTAACTACTTGCTCAATAGGAGAGTAGTTAGCACCAAGAGAGGCCAGAATATCTACATGTTTATTTAGCTCTCTCGAAATCACCTGAACATTTAAAGTAGTGAAATATTCAAACAAGTCCCAGACTCTATTGCGGTAGGCCTTCAATTAGTGTTGCTTTGACACACACCTGATAGTGATCTGATTAATAATGAGTTTAGAGTCACCAAAAATCTACAGTTGTTTAATACCCAACTTCTCAACTTTCTTCAATCCAAGGCATAATGCCTCATATTCAGCTGCATTATTTGTGCAACCCCAAGTTAGCCTATAAGAATAGGTCTTTTGCAACCCTTCAGGAGAGATCAACACAACACCAGCTCCTGCACCATTCTTGCACCTGGCACCATCAAAATAAAGCTTCCATAATTGATCTGCAACAAGATCGAGAGAATCAGAAACCTTCTCTTCAATATGCTCTAGCTTTGTGATAGTATAGCAACCAATGTCCATTCCAACCATCATATTGAAGTCCATGAGTGAAAAATCATCCTCTATGTGAAGCTCACCTAGTACTTCTTCCATTAAATCAACTTCTCCTAACTCCTCGGTCATCATGTGAACCGCTCCTTGGGAACTTTCTTCTTCCTCCAACTTCTCAATGTGAAAAGGCAAGGGCTTCTCATTATGAATGTGAATATTCTTTCCCTTGAATGGTATCTCCAAATGCGAGTAGTCTAAGGAAATATATCCCCCCAGCTTAGCCGTGAACTCCCTCGAGAGGCACATGCTAAAGTATGGTTCCAGGTCAACTACTACCACTTCTTGGATGACCATGATTTTTGGTATACTATGGAGGACAATGGGAATATCCTTGATCACACCTACTATTTTCATAGGTGTCCCATCCAACTGCAAGACACCATGGCTACTCCTTGTATACTCCATACCCATGACTTCACAAACTGCCTTTGGCATGACAATTATCGTAGCACCAGAATCAATCATGCAGTTGTGCACTATCCATCCCTCCATCCTGAGTGACAAATAGAAAGGGGGTGGTCTATTCTTTCCAGTGGCTGAAATAGTTAATGTTTGAGCAAAAATTGTCTGGGTCAGACTCTTCCCATTATCTTTCACATACTTTAATGATTCTTGTAGCACATCGACTTGCCTAGGTAATTGTAATGCATCATAAAGACTAACCTTAGGGGGAATCTTCTTCAACTCCTCAAAAATGTTGTATGCAGATGTACCAGACTCCTTATTTTCCTTAGTGGCCTCATATTTGCTTTGATATTGTTGTGTGGCTTCTACCCTCTATATTTTAGTCAAATATGGGTACTTGAGATTTTCTCTATCTTGTTCCTCTATTTTAGCTCTTGCCTATGAAGTCGAGGCTTTTTCTTGCAATATTTCCTTCGCTCATGGTGGTAAAATATCTTTTAATAGAACAGGTGAATTTGGCTTTGGTGTTGAAGCGGGAGCTTTCACTTGTACTTGTTTCTTCTCATTTTGCATCTTCGGGTCAATAGGTACCCTTAACGGTTCCATCTCAGCTAGATCTACTATGACTGGCTTCTTCCCAGCTCTTGTGAGAACTGAGACTTGTTCTTCGGATGGAACCATAAGGTTGTGATCCATTTCAGTAATCATGTTAACCTGACCTCCAGAAGATCTTGCAGCTAGTGTTTACACGTAGTTAAAATGAACCATACAAGTCTCCTCGCTGTGTGGATCATTACATGTAGAGCACCAGTATGTTCTATCTATGGGGCCAACTTCCTCATTCATCAATACATTCAGGTTCCTTGCTTGTTTAAGTCACTTGCTCCCTGGTGATTGGTGGAGGTTGAAATATCTTGGGTTGGAAATCTCTCTCGACTTGCTTTCTTTCAATAACTATGATTTTATTGCCCATTGCTCTTATAGCTGAATTAGCGGATTTCACCTCTTGCAAAAGTGTTATGTAAGGATCAAGATTTGAAGGTATAGGAGGTGTAGGTAGAGGTAGAGGTGCTGGTGGTGCAGGTAATACAGGAAATGGATAAATGGAGTTGAGAGTAGGTAATTGTTGAATAGCTAGACAGTTGATTGATGTGATACTAGGATAGGTGCGATTTGAGGTGCACTTGAGCTCCATGATGGAATAGGATACATGGAAGACATAGGCTATGAAAATGAACCCGAATATAAATTTTGTGGAAGATTAGGTAGGATGGACATTATTACCTTTGGGGGAAGCCTACCTATGGCAATCAAGTTTGCTTCCACCTTCTGCGCTTATTCAAACAGATCTAGGAATGTAATCATATTGGACTGTCGGATAGCCAAGCCAATGTCTATGTTAAAATATTTGAGATAATAGAATGCAGCTTACTCATGACTAGGACGAAGACCTTCAGGAACTCTCTGCCAGGTTCAAGTGAATCTGACATTGAAATCCACTATCTCCTCCTGTGGATGCCTTTGAATCATGTTAAATTGGTGCAGCAAGGAAAATGGATTGACTTGTTCATGAAATTTCTTGATTAATAACTCCCCTAACTTATCCCATGTCGTAATAGTGCCCGGTTGCAATGATCGGTACCAATACAACAATTTCCCTCTTAGTGACAATACCAACAATTTTATCATCACATCTTCATCTATTATGTCATGGATGGTCACCAAAGAAGCTACATATTAGATATGCTCATATGCAATTTTACCAGTACCATCATAGGTCAGAAAAGCTTTCAAATCAGCTTGAGGGACGGGATTTTGTGCTTGTAAATTCAAGGCTCCCAAACTATTCCATGCTGAGAACTACCTTGGTGGATATGTTTGATTTTTGCCATTTGGACCGGTATGTGTGGTTGAGGAGGTGGAAAACTAGTAGCATTACTAGTTGGACTTGAAGAAATAGAAAACACACCAGCTATTTGTGAGGATGTTGCGAATGACGTAAGTGATGGGGTGACCAACCTAGGGTTTTCACCTAATTTTTGGATTTTGAGTTCAAAAAACTCAATGGGATTTTAAAATTTTTTGGCCTTCGATCTTGTGATCATGAAGTACAGCTCTCATTGTTTCCACGTTCAGAGGATTTTGGGTAGTGCTGAGTCACCAAATGTTCTAACTTTATAGCATGAAGGTGAACACCAAACCTCAATACTATTGAAAGTGAAACTTTCAAGGTCCCACTAGGCATGCCAAAAATTGTTGGTCACAAATCTACCTAAGTACAAGATATTATCACTTGTTCACCCTAGACTCGGCCAATATTGAAAGGCCGAGGGAAAGATAAAATTCCTTTGGACCGATCTCCAGAGAGGGTTGGTTCCCTTACTAAATCCTACACTGTTGAAGACTAGAGTTGCGGGAAAGAAATTGGAAATAAATGAAAGAGATGGGAAATATGGCCACAAGCCAAAAATGTAAGATTGGGGAAATATTAACAGTAGGAATTCCACTCAAGCATATAAATAGCATATAATAAAAGAGAGCAACATAATTTACTTACAACCTTGCACAGATAACCTCCAGGATTGCATTCCAAAACTCACTTCCTCACCAGCAATATTTAAACTCAGATGTAGAATTTAAATTTAACTAGCAGATAAGAAATACGAGCATAAAAGAGAAATGCATAAAATAGAATGAAATCACACATAAAGTCACTTGCAAAATCATAAGCCAAATATCTCTTATTTACGCAAAGAACTTGATAAGTTTTCTTGCAAAATATCTCTCCTCCTTTACAATGGAAATTTGATTAGTATTTATAGAGGTTTTTGCCTCTTTCATTAAATACATTTGGAGGCAAGGTGTCGACCACTCAGACACCAATAGCAGCAACTTTCTCCTTGGCAACAACAATGAACCAATGAAAAATACCAAAGAAAATATCTACTGATTTTATCACATGGCATATCAGGCTTCAGTAGGAATCAACGATCTGATTTCATTCTCTATGGTGGTGCCTTGGAAATGCATACCCACAAAATGGTCGGTGCCTCAAAAATGAACAATATTGCATTGGATTCCAAAGCACCTGGCAGTTTTGGTGATAATATTGCCACAGGAATTAACTTCATCAATCTTAATCCTTTTTCAAAGAAGATTTTCATTGAAAACATGAAATTTCACCCAAAAAATGGGCCTTCATCTTCAATTAGCCTAGAACGAGATTTTTCTTGGAATGTGCATTTAATACTTTCATCCTATGTGAAATGAAATTGTACCCCAATATTTGTCTTTTTCTTTCGAATTTTTATGGGAAAATATTCTATAGCCATAAGTGGGGCCAATCTTGGAACCTTGATTTTTTTTAAAATTAATGAGAACAAAGAAAACAAAAGAAGGTATTTCGAAGAGCGAAAAAGCCATTTCGGAAAAAAAAAACATTTCGAAAAGAAAAAGGCATTTCAAAGAGCGAAAAAGCCATTTCGGACAAAAAGCATTTCGAAAAGCAAAATGTATTTTGGAGAGCAAAAAGCCATTTCGGACAAAAAGCATTTCGGAGAAGGGAAAAGCATTTTACTTTAATTGCGCTCGAAATTACATCCATCAAAAATGTTCAATGTGTGAAAACACTCAAAAAGCATTTGTAAGTTTTATTGGGAAATTTACAACAAAATTTCAATGTGGCAAAAATGCCAACATGTGTAAAAAGGCATAATCCAATATCTAAGAAATGTGACGACATAGTTCATATTGTTAGGAAGGAATAAGAGATGGCATGGGTTTTATCTTTATAAGGGAGTATAAAATGGTATACTATCTAATATTTATATGTTACTATATTTGAATATGCTCAAGTGACACATTTATGTGAGGATTTAATTAGTGGAACTAAATAGGCATCATTAATAGTTGAATCGATTCTCCTTCCAATGATTGCAAAACCATAGGATTATTTATATTACATTGGTGCTTTCTTGACCTCTTGGTTCTTGTTTTTGGTGATAATTATGGTTGGATCACTTTGATGTTGGTGTTGGTTGAATATAACAGTAATAGGCACTAGTTCTTATTGATTATTAATGTTAGTGGAAGGTATGGGGATGATAGGCATTGATGTTGGGATTATTTATGCTAGTGGTATTAATGACTTAAAGGGCTAGTTCCTACTGGTGGTAGTATCACTAGTGTTGGCACCTCATCATGATTGGTCCTAATGCTTAGAAACCTATTAATGACTATTTGATGCCACTATGATGCTAGCTAATACCTTTGGCATTGGGAATTGAGGAATTTAGGTGCATACTTAAATCACAACAAAGAATTGCACATGTTAAAAAATTATTACATCATTAGCATAGATATAATTTAATAATGTGGAGCATGCTACCAAAATTCATTTTAGGCCATCTACACTATAATTAGTCTTGATAATAAGGGGTTTTTTTTTACACCTATATAGGAGAGTTGGTTGTAGTTAGTTAAGTGAGTCAAATCCACCTTGTTATATAAAGAATATCATTTTTTATTAATAAAAAATGTCCATAACCCTATTAGTCCACCATGTGGTATCAAAACTTTCAACTCTCCTAAAGCATGTGAAAGAAAATATCAAATTTGTAAGGTGTTGCTTGGAGGAAGATATTTCAAATATGTGCTACTACATGAGGTTGAATAAAGGTATTGTATGAGATTTTGGACACTGGTTGGTGGTACCACTATGAGGAGCATAAATATTATCTATTATTGTAAATAAAATAATTAAAAACAAGGTAGAAGCAGTGTCATAAAAGCAACATCGATAATTGTCCTACAAAGAATACAAAGGAGAAGGCACAATTTTTTATTTTGTTTATATTTTTTTTAGATTTGTAGAACGTGGAATTTCAGTTAGCTATTACCTAAATTTTTCATCTAGAGAAGAGTTTTTATATAGATTTTTCATCTAGATAAAATTTATTGATTGGAGAAAAGCTATCATAGGGAGAAGAGTTGTCTAGATAGTTGTCATCTGAAGACATTGGTGCCATCACATAACTTATTATCTAGAAGAGTCGTCTAGAGTTGTTATTACAAGATATTGCCATATGAGGTAAAATTTAATATTATCATCTAAAAAAGGACAATCATAAGTGAATTTTGATCTTGTCATCCATTGATCAGGCTATCTAGCAATAAGGTTGTCTAAAGATGCATGGTGGTTGTCTATTGTGAACTTGTCATCTAATTAATAGGTTGGTCATCTAAAATTTAACTTCTAGTAAAGTGTTAGCAATTAAATATTTGTGTCATACATTATTGAAAAAAGAAAAAAACATATGTTACTTGAAATTTACCAAGAGCAAATTATTGTACATGATTTTTTGCTTCTAAATAATATGCCATCGAGAAATAAAAAGGAGGTACCAAGATATTTAGATTTAAAAATACTTTTAAAAACTACTTCTATTTTAATTAAATGTAGGCGATAAGATTATAACTTAGCTCGCACAGTCAATTGAGTCTCCAAACCACACCTTAGACTGCCTAATAATGAGGAGGTTGCGGTTTTTGTTACTGTTAGAAAAGCTACTGAGCTTGTTTCTAGTCAGCTTAAGGTGTTTAGGTCTAATATTATTAAGGACTATATTAGAATTGATAAAAGTGTTAGATAAGATTGTTTGTTGCTCATTCCCAAACTATTGTAATGTTGTTATGATGATGTATTCTTTGATTATTCTTTAATATGAAGTATTTTTTCAATAAATAAAAAAATATTATGACTTGGCGTATTTTTATTACATTAAAATATTGATAGAATATTCTTTAAAGATTCAAGGTTTAGTGTTGACCTCATTAAAATAGAGCATTGATGTTTGTCAAGAGTGTTCATTTTGGAGTGAGATGCATCAATTTTAAATTGGCCATTAAAGGATGAGGTGCATTTGTAGTTGTCTAATTATATTGATGAACTACAAGAGAATATGTTATATTTTGCATGTAAAGTTGAGTCACCCAATTAGAAATCGATGACAAAGAAATAGTTTGGCTCAATTTGAATAGTTGAACACACTTTTGCTTTGGGTCACACTTAATTACTTTATCCCAAATGTAATTGGCATATTTTATCTTTGGTAGTTATATTATATTGGGTATTAAAAAAAAATTGGCATCACATGGTGGACACCACTTGCTTGGCATGTTGGAAATCTTTGTGGTCGTACTATTTGTATTGGTTCATGCCCTTAAAAATTGTAGTCATGTAGTTGTTATGTGTACATGATATATTTGAAAATATTTTTGGATATAAAGCACCTCTATTATCCCACATTCATTGTGTAAAAGACATTTTGAGCACTTACATTATGCATTGGCAATATAGTGTTTACACTTGATCACTATTGTGCACTTATATTGTGCATTGGTGATATAGTGTTTGAAGATATTTTTGGATACAAAACACCTCTATTTTCCCACATTAGTTGTGTAAAAGACATTTTGAGAACTTATATTGTGCATTAATATGGACCTTGAGTTTTGGCACAACTTACTTGAAGGTTGATGAATGTTGTTGCTAATTTGTTGATTGATTGATTTAAGCCTAATGAAATAAAATTTTAAATGATGATACTTTTAATTTTACAATTTTTGAAGATGTTGGATAGGAAGAAAAATTAATTATTTTTTCCTACCATCCTATTACAGAGTATAGGCATATTTATAGTCATCAAAAGTATTTTTTGAGCCTAATGCAACCATCCTGTTGAAGAAAAATATTAAGAAATTTTGAAGACCACATGTTCAAAAACTTTATTCAGTTTAATGGGATTCATATGGTTGACCAAGATATGATCCATTTTAAAGAACAAATTAAACTGCATTGTATACTAGAGATAATGCTTCATTCGAGAGAAATGGAAATCCCCAATATTACAAATAGTAGAGTGTTCCTATATTATTTTTAGAATGGTAATGTTTCTATTCATAATCAAAATATTGTACCTATGATTGGTTGAATGCATCCCTAATCACAAAGGTTTGTATATAGATGAGTGTGTCCCTATTTATAACTATGTATATGGATAGAGTGTGTGTCCCTATCCACTTATGATGTAAAATATTGGATAGTTTAATTTTTTCCTATCCTTTATTGAGTCTAGTATGGTCAGCCCTAGTGAGGTGAGTTGTTGAGTTTGTCATTTTTCATGATGATGTAAATCATGGATTAATATGTATGTCCTAATCCATGATATTTTAAAACTATGTAAGTTATTGATTCCTACCCCTATTTGAAATATGATGCAATTAGAGGAAAATGTTAGAAATTTATGACATCATTAGCAGAAGTATAGTTGATTAATATGGAGCATGCTAATTAAATTCATTTTAAATCACCACCATTATAGTTAGTCTTTATAATAATTGGTTGTTTGGTATACCCATTTAGTTTTGGTTATATTTTGTTAGTGAACCAACTCCACCTTGTTGTATAAAGAACATCATTTTTTATTAATAATACTTGTTCAACACCTTGTTGATCCATAAAGGTGTAAAAAGGGATAATAAAATATTCAAGAGATGTGGCATATGTTATATTTCTAGGAAGTAATGAGAGGTAGCATGGGTTGTATCCTTATAAAGGAATATAAGGTTGCATGTGATTTCGATACCTATTTATTATTATAATTGAATGTGCTCAAGTGATACATTTTTGTGAGGGTTCAAGTAGTGGAACTAAATAAACATTGATAATAGATGAAATTTTTATCCTTCCATTTATTGCAAGACTAGGATTAGTTATATTGCATTGGTTCTTGCTTAACCTCTTTCTGCTTGATGTTTGTGATAGTGGTGGTTGTATCACTTTGATGTTGATGTTGGCTAAAGATACTAGCAATAGGAACAAGTTCCTATTTATTATTAATGCTATGGTATGTATTCATGTTATGCCCATTGATGTTAGTGGAATTAAAAATTTAAAGGAATAGAGCATACTAGCAGTAGTTCACTAGTGTTGGCATTGATCATGATTGATCTTCATGCTTATGAACGTATGAGTGGCTAATTAATGTCACTATGATGTTGGCTTATACCTTTGGAATCATTAAGGGATTTACATGAATACTTAGATCATATCAAAGTGACTGTGAATCTTCATTACTTGATTCTTAATATTGATTCACATCTTTTATAACAACATATAAGCAAATTAAGGCCTTTGTCTTTCAGATTGCCTAGTTTTCCAAGCCCTACAATAGTGAAGGTTATCCCTTATTCTATTATATTTAGGATAAAATTGTACAAATATCTAATAAAATTTGACATTATGATACCTAATATTGATGGGTCAAATTATGGTCTTTACAAATATCAAAAGAACTATCTTAGTTAAAAGTAAAGGGATATGGTTTATTATTATAGATCTAGACAAGGATATGATGTTCTAAACACTAATGTCAAGGTAAAACAACAACTAAAATAACTAGGCTCATGGATTGATCACCTTGCATGTGAAACCAAATGTGGGACTCCCTACTAATGAAAAATAGGAATCACATGGAGTTGGGGCAAGATTTCAAGAACTATCAACAATAATTAGGTTAGTGGATTGAAAATAGATCTTGTTAATATCAAGTTCAAAGACTTTGACAATGTCAAATATATTTTAAGGTTCAAAAATTTCAAAGTATATATTGATACTATTGGAGGTCATGCAAAGAGGAATTATAAGTATGTTAATATTTTTTTGCAAATGGGCCCAAATGTCACAAGTCTATATTTCCTAGGATTGTTTAATCACATGCACAATCTCACATGCAATAGTAACACAAATATTTCACAATAAAAAACTTCTCCATTACATTCATAAATCTGAATTTCTCATATTACATAGCATGGAGATTTATCTCCAATATATAACCTTATAAAAGACTCTTCAACTCTCCTAATTTTTGCTCTTCTTAAATTCACAGGAGATGCAACCATTCATATGTATTTCTTACATTATAACAAAGCTTCTCATAATTACATAACTTCCTACTTTTAATATTGATACATCTCACATGATTATTCACTTACACATATAACTCATACTTGCACACATGACACCTTTTACTTAGAACTCACACTTGCACACATGACATATTTCATTCACACTACGAATTATACCTTTCACTCACACTTGCACTCATGACACATTGACACTCTTCACAACTTGACACCTACTATTGACATAAATAATAGACACACTCCTAATCTAAATATTTATAATGGTCCTCATTGTACCACATAATGCAACACTACTAAGACCCCCCGTATTATATTTTTTGGTGTAAATTTTTCTTGCCTTCAATCTTCAACTTTGATCTTCATCATGTATTCATCCTCTACCTTTGCTTTGACATTACTGTTGGTGCTAAATCTGAATTATCTCTTGCACTTGTTATGATTTTGACTATTTCCATAATTACTCTTGAAATGATATGTTTGAGAAGCTCATCTAGAGCCATCATCAATATGCTTTTTATAATTTCCCATTCATGAACATTATTTCCCTTATACCAACAATTCTTTTGGGAATGATTATTGCTCCCACAATTTTTACAATGAACAAGATCCCAATATTTTTTAGTATTGTGCCCATGTTTATTGCAACATTGACACTTATCTATGAACTTTTATGGGCTTTACCAAAGATTTATTTCTTGATTCTTCAATCTCTCTTGATGTTTTTGTCTTAAAATTTTTGAAAACAATTGATGTATCACAAATTTATAATTATACATTGCAATTATTGGTGCCTTTAAGACATTGTTTATGAAATATTTAAGAATCAAAAGAACTATGCTTTCAGCTTTCTTTTGGATGAATTATGTGTGCTCAATTATTCGGTTGATCCATGTTGTATTCCTTTTGAAATAACTTGTAAATACCTTTTGGAAGATTTTTCTCTCTTCATACTGACTATTTATTTTTCCTTACTTCCTAGCCATGATTTCTTTCAATTCTTCTTCTTCAAGTTTTAATCTTAATCAAACAAATCCAACTTAAAAGTTTCAATTTTTAATTCCTTTATTTTCAAATTGTAAATTCAATTCAATCACAATATTTAATTTCTCTTCACTCAATTTCTTTAATTCATAATCTAATATTGCATTCAACTTCAATCAATATTAATTTCAATTCATCAACCAATTTCTTCTTCCTTCAATCAAACTTTCAAATTTTAAATTCAATTCCTTCTTATATATCCCTAGTCAATTTCTAATTTTTCAATCCAAATTTATCTTTAATTAATTAATTATCTTATCCCTTCATTCAATTTGATTTGTACTTAATTAAATCATTCTTGTATATCTCCCAAAAATAACACTCTAATATTTTAATTAAACAATACACCTTATAACTCCAAGAAATCAACTCCAAATCAAATATGCACCCCGAATAATAAAAGGTGCTCAAAATATTAAATGTTACCTTCAATGGTGCTTATCTAAACATCTTATTAGGGCAAATTGAATTCCACTCTTTAGGAAAAACCTTCCAAAATTATTTTTGGCTCTCTGTGACACACAATCAGTCATTTTGAAGATGTTACAACAATATGTAACCTTCTCCACATATTCATTGTTAGAAACCTTCTATTAAAAATAAACTCATTCACATAAATATTGCAATTAAAACAAAGTTTCATGAAATACAGTATATTGCAATACACAATGTAACTGTAAAATTTAAGCAATCTCACAAAACAATGCAAAATCATAGGCCTCTTCAAGGGGGAAACCTCCAATACTTTCATTAATTTACAAAAATATACATTTGTTCATTTATCCATGTCTTTTAAAGATACACTTCATGCAACCCTAACCTAATGCTCAAAAGTTGGATTACATGCAAAATATCACTCAAGCTAGAATATTCTACCTAGGGTTATGCATAAGGGGTCAGCTCCAAAGTGTATTTATAAAATCTGGGTGAATCTAGTGCTAAGGTGTATAGACATTGGGGCGAATTTTTCATTTTTTTGTAGAAAATATATCAAATTGTGGCAATTTTTTGAAAACCGTGCAACAAATTCTTCAACCTTTAAAATAGTGACTAACAAACGTGACAGGAAAAAAGCACTGGATAGAAGCGACTAACACAATACGAATGACAGAAGTGACTGACACAACATGAATGACAAAAGTGACTGACAAGTGGTGACTGATAAGCGACGACTGTCAAGTGGTGACTGACAAGTGGCGGTTGATAAGTGGTGATCGACAAGAGGCAACTGACAAGAGGTAGATGGCAAGAGACAACTGGCAAGAAGCGACTGACAAGGGACGTCTGACAAGAGGTGACTAACAAGTTGTGACTATCAAGTGGTGACTAACAAGTGGCGGTTGACAAGTGGCGATCAATAAGAGGCAACTAACAAAGATGTGGATGGCAAGAGATGACTAGTAAGAAGTGACTAACAAGGGACGTCTAACAAGAGGTGACTAGCAAGTGGTGACTGTTAAGTGGTAACCACCAAACTACAAATGATAGGTGGTGACTAGAATGGAATGACTAGCAAGTAGCGACTGGAAATATGTGACTGGTAAGATGTGAATGATAAGCAATGATCGAAAAGGTATGACTAACAAACAATGACTAGAAAGATATGACTGGCAAGACACAGCTAACAATAGGCGACTATTAGGATTTGACTATTAGGTGGCGCCTACCAAAGTGCGATTGGTGACATGCAATTGGTATCATGTGACTAATTAGGTGTGACTGACAAGAGATGACTGGCAAGAGCCGACTGACGAGAGGCGACTACCAAGAAGTATTTTTTAAGGTGCGGATGGTGCCATGCACTACCAAGGTGCACCTATTAAGAGTCTACTGGCAAGAGGCAACCGTCATATTATGCCTCGCATGTTGCGACTGTCAAGATGCACCCTCTCGTATGCCACGTGCCATGCAATTTCCAGCTGCTAATTACCGTCAATAAGATGCTATTATGTATCCTCTCGTTTGCCACATGTCACACATCCATCGACTTTAGGCATGCAGACTTCTATAAATAGAGTAACAGCATCATTTTTACCTTTCGCATGACGATTTCCAAACCAATTTCAGACCTTTTCTAGGCATTTTTCTTAGCATTTTTAGATCATTTTCAGGTCATTTTTAGGTCATTTTCAAGCCGTTTTTAGATCATTTTCAAGCCATTTTCAGGGTATTTTTAGATCATTTTTAGGTCGTTTTCAAGGCATTTTTAGACCTTTTTCAGGCAATTTTTTGAGCTTTTTTTTATCATTTTCCCAACGTTTTCCTTGAATTTTTAAAAATGTCTAGCGGTTCCTCTCCTCTCCCAACCAACGTATCATTCAAGAGTTGCTATAATCCCCGAACATGAAGAACATTTTTAACATTCCATGGAAATATTTCGACTAGCTATACACCTCCAAAATTGATGGAGTCACGACAATGCCATAGTTGGACATCAACATCTTCCTCATGCAACGTATTGTTAGTTTTTATGACCATGATGTGTCCATTGTACATATCCTATTTGACAACAAGGAAGTTTTTTTTACTATGAATCCCTCGGATGTCCAGCAATTAATAGGACTGTTATTTTTGAATGGTCTCCTGGTTAACAACCAGTACATGTTGACTGATTCTGACAAATCAACATTGGCATCCAAATATGTTGTGAATCCAGACCGTTTGAAAGGTACATTTTTAAAAAAATTATTTTTCTTTATCCTTTATTTTGATGTATTATTCTTTTCAGTGTCCATTCTCTAATAATGTTCTCTTTATTTTTTAGTTAATTCTTAAAAATCAAAAAGGGGTCTGAACATTTCAAACATTTCAGATAAATTTCTTTATGGTTGTGTTGAATTGTTCTTGGGAAGCCTTATTTTGTAGGGCCGACCTACGGATATGCCCTTTTGGGCTTTGTCATTGTTGATTCATTGTATTAATGGAGGGAGATATGATTGGTTCACTTTAATTTCTAACTGTATAAAATAGAACCTCCTTTCTATGCAAAAAATTTAATCTACGTATACGATAACCTCCAGTAACTATATTCTTTGTCTTTTTTATGAAGCTTATTACAATATTCAAACAAAAATTCCTCCAACTGCATTGCACCCGGATTTGTTGCGTATTGGGTTAAGTGAGAATAAAATACAAGTAAAATTATTTATTGGAATAGTCTTTTTTTTTTGTCTTTTCAAATTTCAATCAATCTTGTTATTTTTTAATTTTCTTTTGAAAATAGAGAAGAGCAGCTCACTCGTCCAATAAAAGGGATGTCGCCATCAGGATTCAAGAAACATCTGGTGATTCTGACTTGCAGTCGCAATCGTCATCAGCACCTTCCACCCGTAAATGTAGGAGGTCTCCTAATGGACAACATACATGTCCTACTCCTCATACTTTTGGGCATTCATCTGCTACAGTGAACATTGAAGATGAAACCTCCACCTCACAAGGTAAACATATTTTTAAAAAGTTCTAATTTTAATAATGTATTTTAACAATATTCAATTATATTTAGTTTGAGAAAAATTTTAACTATTTTCAGAGGAAGAGCAAAGGCCAACCATTACAGCAGCAACGACAATGGATGCAGAGTCTGATTCGGGTATGTTTAGTTAAAATTGTTATATTTTAATGGCATTGTTTTTAAAAACTAGTTTTAATTTATAATTTTCATGTTGAATTTTGTAGAGGCACCGACTCGATTTACAAGACTCAAAAAAAACATGCCTCCATTGGGTGCACAACAATCACCACAGCAAGTCTAACGCTAATTTCATCCATGGCAAGTCCAACGATCACCACAGCAAGCACCACCTGTAAGGAACCAATCTCGCATGCATGGGAAATAGTTCCTCACACCACTGTATCAGCCTATTCAAACTCAAAATCAGACTCAATCTGTTATTTCAGGGATGGGGTTCCCTCTTTTAACACTTGATAATTTATCAAATGTAAAGAGCGCTTCTCATATGCCCCCTCCAGATGCCAATCTGGAAGATGATTTTATGTATCAAGATATGAATAATTTGAATTTACCCTTAAAAACATGTGATCTGCTTCATGGTCTAGCATTAGGTGATGAATCACAGGAGAATGTTGAACAAGATGTCACCAATGTTTCCACTTCCCCCACCAGCATGTCGATACCGATAATCATCCGACCGATGACGATAAAATAAACTTTTATGAAAATATTTTAATAACAAATGTTTGTAGGGCTAATGTTACTAATAATCTTCTTTTTGACATTGATATAGTACGACAATGGGAATATCGGGCCAAGGTTATGATCAAAGCAATAAATGGTCGATATAAGAACTTAGAACATAGAAAGGAGTTGTTTTCGAAGGTAGAGAATGAGCCAAAAAAGCTCGATGCTCTGTTACTCAAAGCTCAATCTGGCACTATCAATGTTGATGCTACAAGCAGTGATGAAGTTTTGGTCATTATACTTAACTAATTAAATAACCTGAATGCCGAAGCCCAAGCATATTTCAATGAATGGGAACTATCCAAGAAGAAAGTAGCAGTGGAATAAACTGCAAGACTTACAGTAGATGTAATTTTTACACATATTTGAAAATCATTTTTTTCTTTAATATACTTTTAAATTAATATTAATTTTTTTCTCTTGCATTTTGCAGTCTAATTATCAGTATTTAAAGCAGCAGGTGTCAGCCATGAAAACTTGGATCAAGACTACAAAAATCAGTGTGACTAATGCTATTGAATTGAAAAAGATACTACAACACACTGTTCGACAAAACCATTGGTTGAAGAAGCTTATCAAAGAAAAGGTCCTGGATGTGGATGCGACAATAAAATAAAATGAGAAAGAGTTGAATGCATCATTTAAGGAAGATCCCGCGAAGGAAGAAGGTTTAATTCTATCAGGTATAAACACTACAACTAAAATTTTGGTACGATTTGGTGCATTGGAAGCAAAGGATATTGAGGTAGATGCAGTTGACACTTCATGCACTTTCCAGCAAGAAAACATAGAAAAGTAGAATTGTTGTTTCTTTATTTGATGATTCAGGAATGTGGCATCGTGGTGAGAAATCATGGTTTCAAAGACTCATATTTTAACATATTTTTAAACATAATATTTGATATTATATAAATGTTATAGTACTTTTTAGTTTTTCTTTCAATATTGTAATGGTTTGATCAGTTGTGTGGATGCAATAAATAATTTTGAATTATGTGGATGCAATAATGGAGCACCAATATCTAGTTTGTTATAAATATTTTATTATACATGGTTTGTCATACATTGTTTTCAATACACGGGATGTATACATGGTTTCAGTACATGGTTTCAATACATGGTTTTTTTAAATGGTTTCAGTCAATTTGATATTCAATACATTGTTTGTCATACATTATTTTCAGTAAATTGCATACATGGTTTCAACCAATTTGATATTCAATACATTATTTGCCATACATTGTTCTCAATAGATGGTTTGCCAAACATTGTTTTCGATGAATTTTATATTCAATACATTGTTTTTCATAAATGGTTTATTCAATACATTGTCTGCCATAAATGGTTTGTATACATGGTTTTAGTACATGGTTTGTTGTATACATGTTTTCAATACATGGTTTTTTTAAATGGTTTCAATATATGGTTTCAGTAAATTTGATATTCAATACGTTTTTTGCCATACATTGTTTTCAATTCATGGTTTGTCATACATTATTTTCACTAAATTGTATACATGATTTCAATACATGGTTTCAGTCAATTTGATATTCAATACATAGTTTACCATAAATGGTTTATTCAATACAGTGCCTGCCATAAATGGTTTGTATACATGGTTTCAGTACATGGTTTATTGCATAAATGGTTTCAATACATGTTTTGTTTAAATGGTTTCAATACATGGTTTCAGTCAATTTGATATTCAATACATTGTTTGCCATACATTATTTTCAATACATGGTTTGTCATACATTGTTTTCACTAAATTGTATACAAGATTTCAATGCATGGTTTCAACCAATTTGATATTCAATACATGGTTTCAACAAATTTAATGTTCAATACATTATTTGCCATACATTGTTCTCAATAGATGGTTTGCCAAACATTGTTTTCAATAATTTGTATATTCAATACATTGTTTGTCGTAAATAGTTTATTCAATACATTGTCTACCATACATTATTTTCAATACATGGACTTTTCAAATTACATGAAATCATAATATACACATATTTTGTTATTGTTAGTCTTACAATGGCACTGAGATGGGGGGGGGTTGAATCAGTGTAGCTATTTAAAACTTAAAACTTTAACTCTTAAAGCCAAAAAAATGAAAGCTTAAAACCAGAAACAACAAGTACCACAAGAGAGCATCACATAACACAAGATGTAACGAGGTTCACCAATTTTGGCTACTCCTCAAAATAGACTGCTTGGACTCCCATCCAAATCCAGCCATTGCAAAGCACCAACTTTACAATCAATTTACCAAGCATCCACTGGAAGGAGCACCAACCCCTAATTTACCAGCACCAACTGGAAGGAGCACCAACCCCTGATTCCAAGCACCAACTTGGATTTCTATTTTAAATCTTGATTGACATAAAAATGCCTTTTGTGTTACAAGACCCTCACTGGTCTATCTTAACTCAAATCAATCTCATGGAAGCATACACTCTTTTACAGCTCTACTTACTACACACTTACAACCCTTTCTTATAGCTTACTCTTGCAGCTCTCACAGCTCTATACTTCTTACAGCATTCTTCCAGCTTTTTAATAGCCCATAGCACTATCCCTCTATACAGCAACACATTGCTCTATCACCCCGTTCAGAGCACAACACTCTCTTACCGCACAAAGCTCAACTATTTTATGGCTCACTCTTGCTGCTTTCTTTCAGCCCCTATGTTTGGCTCTCTCTTCTCACTTACGGCTCTCTTACAACCTACAGCACTATCTCACTATCCGACGGCTCTTTTCCCCTCACAGCAATGCTCTCTCTATTCTCTTTTTGTAGCACTTTCCCCCTATTCTTCAACACACTGCTCTCTCTTCCCGCATGGAGCTAACCTCACTACTTCACGCAAATCTCCTTTTATAACGATGTTCTATTTCTATTCTTAACTTCCATATTCGTGCATGCAGCCTATTAATAGTAATAGCTTCTTTATTCTCACATGCAATCTTATTAATAGAACGATTCTTTGAAATGTTTCTCTGTCCAACTCTTGGTCTTCTTCTGATGACTTTCAGTAACCACCGCTGCATGAAATTTCTTTATAACGGCCCCTATCACTGTAGTAATGACTTCTATTTACTATCACTGTAACTGCCCCTGTAACTATCGTAATTACTTCAGTTCACTATTCTTATTTAACTGCATGATTGTCTTTGCAACACCCCCTGCAACTACAGTTCTGACTCCAGTTAACTTTACTTCGACTGGGTTCTTCTTCTTCCATCACGCCAATGCGACCTGTCACAAAATCATGACATTTCTGCCCCTTTGACTTTTCTTGTCGTTTGACCACGAAACCAAGACATGTCGCGATATCGTGACACTTTCGCCTTCTTGCTTCATTATTCGGCTTGCACCCATGAAAAAACAACATGAGCTATTCTCTGTCTCTTGTCCGCAAAAATGAAACATGTCACGAAATCGTGACACTTTCGCCTCTTGAGCTCTTCCTCCTTGAATTTGCCATGAAATCACAATTCTTTTGCTTCCATGCTCTTTCGTTTTGCTTCTGTCACGAAATCGTGACTCTTCTTCTTCCATGCTCTTTCATTTTGCTTCTGTCATGAAATTGCGACGCTTCTGCTTCCATGCTCTTTTGTTTTGCTTCTGTTGTGAAATCGTGACACTTCATCCTTCAGAGTCTTTCTCTCTGCTGTTGTCACGAAATCGTGACATCTTTTCTCCTTAGCTCTTCTCTTCTCTTTAGGTCACAAAAACGTGACATGTCACGATATCGTGACACTTTTTCTCTCGAGCTCTTTCTCTTGCAATATGTCATGAAATCGTGACACTTTTTTGTTCGTACCATCCTTCTTGCAAATTGTCATGAAATCGTGACACTTTTCCTTGCAAGCTCTTTCTCTCAAACATGTCGTGAAATCGTGACACATTTTCGTCCGTACTGCCTCTCTTGCAGATTGTCGCGAAATCACAACACTTTTCTTTGTGAGCTCCTTCTCTTAAACATGTCACGAAATCATGATAGTTTTCTTTTCTTGCGCCTTCTCTCCAATCATGTCATGAAATCGTGATAGTTTTCTTTGCCTGTGCTTCTTCTTTGAACATGTCACGAAATCGTGACAGTTTTCTTACTTGCCTTCTTTGCTTCCAACATGTCGTGAAATCATGACAATTTTGCTAGCATTTTCTCTCTCTTCTAACATGTCATGATATCGCGATAGTTTCTTTTCCAGCTTCTCAACATGTCACGATATCGTGATAGTTTCTTTTCTAGCTTCTCAACATGTCACGATATCATGACAGTTTCTTTTCCAGCTTCTCTACATGTCACGAAATCGCGATAACTTTTCCAACATTTTCTCTCTCCTCCGATATGTCGCAAAATCATGACAGCTTTTCCAGATTTTTCTCTCTCCTTCGATATGTCGCAAAATCACGACAAAAAACATGTCATGATATCGCGACAGTTTTCTTACTTGTCTTTTTCTTTGATCCTTTGAATCTGGGCCACTTCTGTCTTCTTGGAAGTTCACTGTACATGCTCTGTATGATCTCTGAACTCTTGTTCACTTCATCAACCGATCTATCTAATGACTTTTGCACTCCTATCCATTGCATCAACCGATCCTCTGTCTATGTTGACAACAATGACAATACTTTGGCTGCACCTTGCTCATCAATCAACTCCTGTCCATTGCACCTTGCTCATCAATCAACTCCAATCCATTGCGTCAACTGATCAACCTGACTGTGTTGACAACAATGACAATACTTTGGTTGCACCTTGCTCATCAATATCCCCCTTTGGAATTGTTGGCAACACACGTAATTGTGTGCAATTACCTGTAATTCTTCTCCCCCTTTGACAATAATACCAAAGGGTGGCTGCAAAACTCCCCCTGAGTCCATGCACAACATTCTCAGGCAAAAATTATTATAGTTAGCAAAAACCATAAACATGAGCAATATGATAAACAAATGCATAAATGCTCCCCCTGAGAATTTGATCCCGATAGCTAGTCAATTCTTAGACTATTCTTGGGAATATGTGACCTCTTCAGTTCATGCTATCTTCTGAGCCTCAACCCTCTGTACTCTATCATAGGCTCACTAAGAACCTGTTTAACAAGCTCACATAGAACTTGTCCAAATCAGCTCACAAGTCCTCACTAGAACCTGTCCAAATCAGCTCACAAGTTCATCAAGAAAAACTTGCTTAGCATGAACCCACAAAGAGAATTGTTAGAGACCCAATGTGATTCATCAACCTCATAGAAGCATAAAGAGAATTGTTAGAGACTCAATATGTTCTATACTTAACTCCCAATCTCAATCTCATCTCAATCTCAGAACAGCCAACTAAGGGTTTCACCATCTCAATGCAAGTAGCAAGACTTACTAACATAAACCCTAGTGCAAAATGCTTCCTCTTCCTCAACCAGAATTATGCATTCACCCAAAGAAAACTCATCAATGATTTTAATGCATTAACAATCTTCAATATCCAAAAACTGGGATTTACACCAACAAGAATACCTAGTAGACAACCTTTTACCTCCAAACTCAATTTTAGAAAATACACCATCAACAATATACATGGAAGAAGTTGCCCATACCTTTGTTTGAGGAAGAAGAGAATAGTTCTTCAACCTGTTACCAACACCACCCTCAACTTTGCCACCAAGTTAGGGTTAGATTATAAAAGTAACCACAAAAATATTTATTCCATAAAACACCTTATGACTCCAATCCTTAGAAGTCAACTACCAAAAAAAATATAACGCATACAAACAATGTATCCTTTTACACCTTACTCAAACTCAAACTTCTGGACCGTTACCTCTAGCGTTGGAACCTCAATCTGCATGTAGTCATCAACTCTCGATATTCTGCTTCCTCAGGAAATATCTCGCATTCCTCAAATAATGCAAGACCTTCTTAGGTGCATAGGCATCTTGTCCTCCTAGGCGCTTCACCACCTGGGCACTATTCTTTCAACGTCTCTGCCTTGCATGTGCCACTTGGCACTCTTGACCAACTGAGTGCTAGTGCCACTGTTTGCTTTGACTCTAGCATCTCTTCCCACTCAGAACACAGATTCTATTTTATCTGTATATTGGGAATGTTACAGGCTTCATAAACCAGCACCTGCAAGCTTATTCTTCCATGCTACGTCGACCTGTGCTACATGTTCTATCCCTAGATAATGCCTATCAGCTGTTGCATCAAAAACCTAGCTATTCACAATGTTGTTCTGCTAAAGCACATTAGTTTGATACTATCTCCACAAATTTTTATATGAACTGAAACACATTTTGACAACTATATGAAAATAACCTGACTGCTTGCCTTTCACCCTCAGATAACCAAACACATACATAGGAGCATTAAAATAATACTTTAATATTGCTCCCCCTGAGGATGTGCCATCTGGAGTTGCTTAGAGCAATGGTGGAGTAGCCTCCTTCAGTCCAAGGAGACACGATTTCCTTTGTTCTGCCTTTCTCCAGACTTTCCTGAACATTGGCTTGAGTTTTTCAATTACTTCCCTATTTTGCCCCTGTTCATGAACTTGAACATTTCTCTTGCGGGGTTGTCTCTTGTGCATTCTTGATGGATGATTCTTTTCTTTTCTTTTATGCACATGATTTATTCTCTGTCTGTATTGCATTCTTTGAGTCTGATGAGATCTACGGTCTTGCCTTAGGTTAGATACAGATGTGCTCGGACAAAACCTTGCTATGTGCCCATGACCATTACATTTAAAATATTGCACATATTTTGTTCCCTGTCTATATTGCATTCTATGTGTATGATGAAATCTATGGTCTTGCCTTAGATTGGATACAGAAGTGCTTGGACAAAACCTTGCTATGTGCCCATGGCCATTACATTTAAAACATTGCACAAGGAGTGCACTCAGGAAAGCAGATGAGTTTTTATCAGCATAACTTTTTGATCTATTGTTCAGTCCACAATAAATTGCCTTGTGACCATAGTAGTTGCATTTAGAACAATAGCCATTAAAAGCATTATTATTAAAAGAGTGAGAGTGAGAGAACCTCTTTTGCTATGGTTGCTTTGTTGTAGATCTTCTTTGATATTTTCTTCCTTTTGAAGATTCAGCTTCAGAATTTTCTTGCTTCGATCCTTCAGCAGTGTGCTTCTTCTTCTCTACATTTTTGGAAGATGAAGGTTGTTCAGCTTCATATCCAAGACCAAACTTAGCCGTGGAGCTTCTTTGTTGCTTTATCATTGTATCTAGTAACTTTGTGCTCTTCTCAAATTTGAGATTTATATTGGCCTCTTCTATTTGTTTCTTCAATGAAACAATCTCTTCTTCTTGTTGGCAGCAAATAGTCTCTTTCTCATTGATTTGAGACCTGAGAATATCTTCAATCCTTTTGTACTGTTCTACTTGTAGATTTAGATCAACAATAACTTTGTTAGATTCCTCTTCACTTGTGCTGCATACATCATCCAAGTGTGTCTTCAAGGCTTCTTCTGATTTCTTGGCCTTTTGAACTTGTAGGAAGAGATCTTCAATCTCATCCCCATATTCTTCTAACTTCTTGGACATTCTTTTGTTCTTTTTCTTTTCTATACTCAACTCTTCAAGTGCGGCTATCAACTCACCTTCTAGATCTACTTCAATCTCCAGGTTTTCATTGCATACTTCAGAATCCACTTCTTCTACCTTCTCTAGTTCAGTTTTCTCTTCCACATGAACTAAAACTGACTGAGATGCCTTTTTGGAGGAGGATCTATTCTTCTTACCCATTGTGTACTAATCCAAGATCAACCCTGACTGATTTAGCCAAAACTGGGAACTTGGCTCTGATACCAATTGTTAGTCTTACAATGGCACTAAGAGGGGGGGTGAATCAGTGTAGCTATTTAAAACTTAAAACTTTAACTCTTAAAGCCAAAACAATGAAAGCTTAAAACCAGAAACAACAAGTACCACAAGAGAGCATCACATAACACAAGATGTAACGAGGTTCACCAGTTTTGGCTACTCCTCAAAATAGACTGCTTGGACTCCCATCCAAATCCAGCCATTGCAAAGCACCAACTTTACAATCAATTTATCAAGCATCCACTGGAAGGAGCACCAACCCCTAATTTACCAAAACCAACTAGAAGGAGCACCAACCCCTGATTCCAAGCACCAACTTGGATTTCTATTTTAAATCTTGATTGACATAAAAATGCCTTCTGTGTTATAAGACCCTCACTGGTCTATCTTAACTCAAATCAATCTCATGGAAGCATACACTCTTTTACAGCTCTACTTACTACACACTTACAACCCTTTCTTATAGCTTACTCTTGTAGCTCTCACAACTCTATACTTCTTACAGCATTCTTCTAGCTTTGTAATAGCCCACAACACTATCCCTCTATACAGCAACACACTGCTCTATCACCCCATTCAGAGCACAACACTCTCTTACCATACAAAGCTCAACTATTTTATGGCTCACTCTTGCTGCTTTCTTTTAGCCCTTGTGTTCGGCTCTCTCTTCTCACTTACAACTCTCTTACAGCCCGTAACACTATCTCACTATCCGGTGGCTCTTTTCCCCTCACAACAATGCTCTCTCTATTCTCTTTTTGCAGCACTTTCCCCCTATTCTTCAACACGCTGCTCTCTCTTCCCGCACGGAGCTCAACCTCACTACTTCATGCAAATCTCCTTTTATAATGATGTTTTGTTTCTATTCTTAACTTCCATATTCGCGCATTCAGCCTATTAATAGTAACGACTTCTTTATTCTCACATGCAACCTTTTTAATAGAATGGTTCTTTGAAACGTTTCTCTGTCCAACTCTTGGTCTTCTTCTGATGACTTTCAGTAACCATCGCTGCATGAAATTTCTTTATAATGGCCCTTGTCACTGCAGTAATGACTTATGTTTACTATCACTGTAACTGCCCCTGTAATTGCCCCTGTAACTATCATAATTACTTCAGTTCACTATTCTTATTTAACTGCATGATTGTCTTTGCAACACCCCCTGCAACTGCAGTTTTGACTCTAGTTAACTTTACTTCGGTTGGGTTCTTCTTCTTCCATCATGCCAATGCGACCTATCGTGAAATCATGACATTTCTGCCCCTTTGACTTTTCTTGGCGTTTGACCGCAAAAACAAGACATGTCGCGATATCGCGACACTTTCACCTTCTTGCTTCATTATTCGGCTTGCACCCACGAAAACACATGTCACAAAATCATGACACTTTCACTGCCTTGAGCTCTTCTCTATCTCTTGTCCGTGAAAATGGAACATGTCACAAAATCATGATGCTTTCGCCTTTGAGCTCTTCCTCCTTGAATTTTTTGTGAAATCACGATGCTTCTGCTTCCATGCTCTTTCGTTTTGCTTTTGTCATGAAATCGTGACACTTCTACTTCCATGCTCTTTCATTTTGCTTCTATCATGAAATCGCGATGCTTCTACTTCCATGCTCTTTCATTTTGCTTCTGTCATGAAATCGTGACACTTCATCCTTCGGAGTCTTCCTCTCTGCTGTTGTCACGAAATCGTGACATCTTTTCTCCTTAGCTCTTCTCTTCTCTTCAGGTCACAAAAATGTGACATGTCGTGATATCGCGACACTTTTTCTCTCGAGCTCTTCCTCTTGCAATATGTCACAAAATCATGACACTTTTTCTTTTTTTTTTTTTTTTTCGTACCATCCTTCTTGCAAATTGTCATGAAATCATGACACTTTTCCTTGCAAGCTCTTTCTCTCAAACATGTCACAAAATCACGACACATTTTTGTCCGTACTGCCTCTCTTGCAGATTGTCGTGAAATCACGACACTTTTCTTTGCGAGCTCCTTCTCTTAAACATGTCGCGAAATCATGACAGTTTTCTTTGCTTGCGCCTTCTCTCCAATCATGTCGTGAAATTGCGATAGTTTTCTTTGCCTGTGCTTCTTCTTCGAACATGTCACGAAATCACGACAGTTTTCTTACTTGCCTTCTTTGCTTTCAACATGTCACGAAATCATGACAGTTTTGCTAGCATTTTCTCTCTCTTATAACATGTTGCGATATCGTGACAGTTTCTTTTCCAGCTTCTCAGCATGTCACGATATCGCGACAGTTTCTTTTCCAGCTTCTCAACATCTCGCGATATCGTGACAGTTTATTTTCCAGCTTCTCTACATGTCGCGAAATCGTGACAGCTTTTCCAACTTTTTCTCTCTCCTTCGATATGTCATGAAATCATGACAGCTTTTCCAGCTTTTTCTCTCCTCCGATATGTCGCGAAATCGTGACAAAAAACATGTCGCGATATCGCGACAGTTTTCTTACTTGTCTTTTTCTTTGATCCTTTGAATCTGGGCCACTTCTGTCTTCTTGGAAATTCACTGTACATGCTCTGTATGATCTTTGAACTCTTGTTCACTTCATCAACCGATCTATCTAATGACTTTTGCACTCTTGTCCATTGCATCAACCGATCCTCTATCTGTGTTGACAACAATGACAATACTTTGGCTACACCTTGCTCATCAATCAACTCCAATCCATTGCATCAACTGATCAACCTGACTGTGTTGAGAACAATGACAATACTTTGGTTGCACCTTGCTCATCAGTTGACAATTGATATCATAATATATGAAATCAAAATACATGTAAAAAACAGTAATATCTTTGATGCAGTAATCAATATTTTGTTTCAAAATACATGAAACCTGTCTCAAAATATAATCAAATCTCCATATTTGATATCAAATCAAATAAATGAATTAAATCCCAATATAATATTGGGAAATGAAAGCATCTTTGCATCATAATAGTGAAAGCTGGAATAGCCTCTTTTCAGATTGTGCAAATTCTTATGCACTCATTTCATAAAATTATGTCATCACAGTGTCATCAATGTTACCATTATCCTCATCATCCAAAGTATTCATGACACCTCTTCTCTCTGCCAAATATTTCCAATATGATAAAGCTCTTTCATAAGGAAACTTCTCAACCTCATAGATCGACACATATAATCTTAAACAATTTTCCAAATTTTTGTCCAATCTATTCCGAACTTTAGATTTTACATATGATAATGCACTAAATACACTTTTATCCTCAACAGATCCTAAAATCATTGTTTGGCATAATTCATACAAATTAAAATATTCACTCATACTATCTTGCAAGATACTATTGGGATATAAATATTTCCAGAAACGTGAAATAGAACCCCTCTCATGGTGATTATCAAATTGTGAAACTTGAGCAGACATTGTTGTTCCAAAATAGTTTGATTGGCTTTTCAAAAGATCTTTGTTGAGAATGTCATTGATTTCAATACCATTGAATTTCATAGGTTTAGTGAAATGGCTAGCAAGATTGCCCATGTATTTTTGAAACAAATCACTTATATTCTGGTATTCATTACAAGGATTCCAAAAAATCGGGTTAACCACACCCATAGCCTCAAGCAATTCATCTCTCTGAAAACGGTCTCTAATCTATTTTGTCAATGATTATGCTATGTGTTTCAATTTAATTTTTGTATCTATTACAACTACATGAAATTTATTTTGTGTTACGGGCATTTGTTCAACTTCATTTGTAGCAATATCCATTCACTGACAAAAACAATATAGAGGAATTTCCTTTCCATGGACATTAATACAAAGATGATTGTTTATATTGAACTTCAAAATTTTTTGAGTATCATGGATGTTTATTAATGCTCTCCAACTCTCAAACATGGGATCCATAAAAATTTCACTAGATGCGTACATCATATCAATATGTAAGCAAATTTGTTTTCTCATCCTGATGAAATCCATAATATAAATCGATCTTTCTTGTGCAATTTTGATCAAAGTATTCATTTCTTCCAACATTGGAAAAATACCACACAATGTGAGAAGTGTTTCAAATTCAATCATTCGTAATAGCAAATCCTTAGCCTTATCAACTGCCCTACGATTTACATACATAAACCCTGTCAAGGACTGATATTCTTTGAAAACTCTATATGTCGGTTAATACATTGAAATCCATATAGCATCCATGTCTTTTAAGAGTTATTTACCATCAGTAACTCCAAGTGCAAATTGTTGAAACTCTAAAAGTATTTTTGGACTACATGAAAAATAATCATTAATTTCACGGACAAGGTCTTCCACTCTAGCTACATTTATAAATGTATCCACAATTTTATATGCAAGATTAATTCTATGAGCCATGAAATGAATAGAGATCAAATATGGGGCAAAAAAATTTTGTAGTCTAACATAAAGACTTTTCCTGTGTCCATGCATTGTAGCAGCACCATCAGCTCCAACACATATTAACTTAATGTCTATTTCCATTTCATTAATTCCTGCTATTTCCTTTAAACTAGAAACAACAACATTGTAAATGTTTTATCCATTACAATTTTCCACCATCTTACGTAGTCCAAGTAAATGAGGTTGCCTTAAATGATTTTCCAATGTGTAAACATGCATGCAAATCCAAGATGTTTTGTCAACAGCAGTCACCTCATCAATTGAAAGTGATATGAATTTGGCCTTTTTAATTTTCTCTTTGAGGTCATCTTGCTCAACCAATGACAGACATTTTGCAATTTTCCAACCACTTCGATTTGACCAATGGGCGCTGGGTAAATTCTGCACATCATCTAGTTGAAATAGAGATTTATAATCTATGAAATCTGACATAGGTCTACCCTTTTTAAGAATAGTGAGTACAATATCAAACTGTAAAATTTTTGAAGCTAAAGTAAACTTTTGCATTTTTTGAAATTGGGCTTGAATCGTTGCACCTTTCTCAACCAAAGTTTATTTTCCTTTCATTGCTTTATCATATTCTTGTGCATATCTGATATGGGCACTCTCTGATGCATCCTTCCACCTATAATTTTTATGTATTGGTCCATCACTTTCTTTTGTTTTTATATAAACCTTTCCACAATTTTTTTCTACTGTATATTTCTTAACTTGCAATCTGTGATATTTTTCGTGTTTCCAGCTACAAATTATGCATCTCAATTCTGTTATTACCTCATTACTATTCTCTGGAAGCACTGGCTCAACAAATGGAAAATCTGAATCTCAATCAGGCTAAAATGATCTATTAATTGTCCATCTAGATGACCTGGCACGTTTATGTTTTTTAGAAGAAGATTCTCCGGAAGTGGGTACTGCATAAGAACTATTACTTTTTTTTCTATTTGGCGTGTTTGTTTCAGGAATCTCTTCATGTTGTTGTTCCATTTATTTAAGAAAAAATTCATCTGTGGACTTTTCAATATCATAGTCATGTGGAAGTGGATTCATACGAGGTTCAACATTGTTTATTGTAGAGATAATACTAGGGTCATTATCACTATTCTTTTTAAAAACACACATTCTGTTAAAAGCATACCTTCTTTTGAAAAATTCAGATAAACAATGGACAAAGCCATACACCAAAAATCACCATTCTTAATGAATGAAGACATTATATATGAAATGAATAATGAAAAAAAATAACTGGTTAGTAAGTAAAGGTGTTCATACCTTCAATTTTTGCAGATGCTGGTGGTTGACTGGAATTTGAAATGTTACAAAATTATTTGAGGATACTCCTTTTATCAGAACTTGAAGACTGGCCTCTCTTATTTCCATTGCCAACAGGTGACATTTTACCTATATAAAAAGAAGAGTAACAAGAAAATCATTTTGAAAAATGGAAATAATTGGTTAAAGAGAGAACTACTATTCAAGACATCACAATATCTTACACATCACCTCCTTATTGAGCGTCAATGAACACAAATGTATAAAAAAGAAACAAATTTGATAATAAAAACTTATCGGCAAATGGTTGGCCCTCTATGTCAGTCACCTTGGTAGATTCGCGTGTGACGGTCGTGCTATGGCAGTCGCTTCCTGTTAGTCACATTGTGACAGTCACAATTTGTTAGTCGTGGCCTATCAGTCACAATTTGTTAGTCACGACCTATCAGTCACATGTTGTCAGTCATGATTTATTAGTCATGATTTGTCAGTCATAGCATGGCGATCACAAGGTGTCGCACTTGCTAGTCGCACGGTGTCGGTCACGTCGTGTCAGTCATGTAGTAACAGTTGTTGCATATCTATCGCTTTTGCCAATAGCCTTTTGTCCATCGCTTTTGCCAGTCACTTTTTTACGATCACCTTGTCAAGTTGAGATTATGAGTGTTGCTCCCAACCTCCAAGGTTACCTATATATAGTGGGGGTACAAGAGGCGATTTTGGCGGGATAATTTTTTTCTCAAATAATTTTAGGGAAAATATTAGGCGGGAATACATATTGTATAGGGACGATTTTACCCTAAAAAAATAATTCTTGTAATTTTTGGGCGAATGGGCTGACCTCTAAGGTCCTAAAAATAGCAAAATAAAAAATGTTAAAAACCTAAAATTTGCCCTTGTGCTTAACCCTGCTTCTACATAATATCATTTGGCTACTACTGATGTGGTGTAGGGATGGGAGAGGGAACAAAAATGAGTATACTTCATGATATGATCCACTACCACCAAAGTAACTAATTTGTCATCGAACTTAGTTAACCATTTAATAAAGTCCATGGAAATATATGTTCATACTTGTTCTAGAATAGGTAAGGGCTGAAGAGTTCCTAGGGAATGCATCATTCCTCCTTTCATCCACTGGCAAATGTCACACTCTACTACAAAATTTTGAATGTCCTTCTCCATTCCCTTCCAAAATAAAGTATGCTTAATCCTTTCATAGGTCTTGAGGAACCCAGAATGGCCATGCATCTCCTTTAAGATAAGTTATCGTAGTTAAGAAGTGTGGGGAATAACAAGGCATTGGAGATATCTCAAATCTTGTCCATCCTAATTGTATCTTGGACACAAGCTAGGTGTTGATTGAAAGGTGGCAATCAAAGTTTACAAGCTTGAGTCCTTGAGCATGTCCTCTTGGATAGAATTAATCCACTATGATATGGTTGAACAGACAATACAACATACTTTGGGCCTCAAATTGGTGAGAGAGTGCATTAGCCATAATGTTCTACTTGCCTTTTTTAAAGGTAATCTCATAATCATAGCCCATGAGTTTAGAGACCCACTTTTATTGGTCTAGTGTGGAAACCTGTTGCTCTAGGAAGTACTTGAGACTTTGGTTATCTGTTATGATGGAAAATGATGCCCAATAAGATAGGGTCACTAGTGAGTAAATTTATGTAGAATTATTAGCATCTCCTTTGCATAAGTTGATTTGCCTAGATTTTGACTTGAAAGCATTTTACTAGTGAAGGCTAAGGGTTTATCCCTCCTACATCAACATGGCTCCAATGCCATTTCCCGAAGTATCACTTTTAATTACAAAAGGTTTGGAAAAATCAGGTATTGTTAAGACTAGAGTGGTTGTTATAGCATGCTTTAGGTCAAGGAAAGTTTGCTTAGTTGGGTTTGTCTAAGTAAAAGAATTTTTTTTTAACATGGTCATTAACAGAGCAGCAATTTTTCCATAGTTTGTTACGTATCCAAGATATGTACTTAATAATTTAATATTGTATTATATAATGGTATGAGTCGTTAATTAATTAATGGGTAAGGAATACCACATGTCAAATTAGAAATAGGTATGTCATAGAATCATATATGTAACCACTGGAAAATATTGTCATATGTAATCATAAGGAATATTATCATATCATTATGCACTTTGTAACTCGTGGAATGTGAACCACCACATGGGTGATCTTGTAACTCATGGAAGGTGAACCGTCACACTCTTGTATAAAAAGAGATGTACCCCCATTGTAAAAGGAGCATATAGATGAAGTATTCTTGTATAATTATTGGCACGTGGAGTTGGAGATCTTGTGGAGTGACTTCCTTCCAATAAAGAGCATTGTACATTGTTGCCCTACCTCAAGGGTATAATCAATCTCTATTTCATTGTGTGGATTATTATTGTACAATTTATTTGTGGATGCATGTTGTACATTTTACATATTGGTGAATGATTAATTGTAATAAGAAGAGAGGTCCATGACATTTGGTATCAGAGCAATGATTTTGGAAAAGTGGGGTTGTTTTTTGCAAAGTAAGGGCACGTTTTTAGAAAAATGTCACATTTTGCAGAGGCCATATTTTTTATTTCAGCAGTCATTTTCAAAAGGTTTTTGCATCATTGTGTAGATAATTTTGATTACTTCAAAAATGACTCCTCATTTATTTAATTTTGAAAAGTATTGTAATGTCCCCTTTCTAGCCAGATAGCTTTTCTATAGTGGTTAGCCTATTCACGAGGTCTTGTAGGCTAATTCCAGTGTGTAGGGGCCATTGGTGATGTTGTGTGCTTTCAATTACCCTTTTTCGGTGGCCTTTTGGAGCAGTTTGGTCGTCATTGCTATTTTTAGTAACTATTTTTAGTAAGTTAGGGTTTGACCAGACAATTTGTGGGTTTTTCTAAATTTTTTGTTCAACGAGATGAGCTATTTTTATCTTGGTGTTTCGAGTTGTCACTTGTTATATTTGGACGCTTACTATTTTTAGTAAGTGTGTGTGTGTGGGATCAGAGTTTGTACTTTGAGTTAAGTTTCTAGTCCTTGGTGACCAATTCAGAGCATTTGGAACTCAGAGCAGTTATTGGCTATTTTTAGTAGTACTTACTATTTATAGTAAGTCAGATTATTGGGGTTATGGTTGGGCAAACAGTCTAGTATTCTTCTTTGATGAATTGGATATCCATTTCATCTTTCAGTGGCCAGTTTTGGAGGTTATTTTGGGCAGTGGTGCTAGGATTTACTATTTTTAGTAAGTCAGTATTTTTGCTAGAGCAAGTTTTACGAGTAAATACTTTGGCCAAATGGGTATCCAAATCCGCTATCAGATGTTTGTTCGGGCGAATGGTTGCAAATATTTTAATACCCGCAATTTATTTAAATGAAGTCAAATATTAATTATATTCATAAAGTTTATGACTTTATATTATAATGGGTAATTGTCACTTTTAAAATATTTAAAGTGACATATTTTATTACATCGAGAGATGTTCCTACAATGGTAGATAGGGGGTGGGAGGAAAAGAGGTCATACATGTCATGCCGTAAATAAATTATTTTTTTATTAAAAAAGTCGACATTAACAAAAATATTTAAAATATTTAAACTAAAATAGCCGACTAACCAACCGTTGCAAACATTTAAACTAGCTTAGATATAAAGGATATATATCTAAAAATGTTGAGATTTATCAATATCGATGTGCCTATCTTGGAGATCACACCCATAGAAATGAGTTAGGCGCCTCGATATTGATAACTCTCGACGTTTTTAGATATATATCCTTTATATCTAAGCTAGTTATATTAAGTGGACACCTAAAAGGACAATTATAAAGTGGAGTATTTAATGTTATTAAATATTTATTATGGCTAAGTGAATTGACCCATTGGGAAAAGGTATTAAAGTGCAAATTGAGAATCATTTTGATATTCATGTTTTGGGAATTTGGAGAGCTTTGGCTTTGGAGAAGACATTTTGCAAGGAATTGCAAGGGTTTTCAAGCTTGCTGGAGACGATCATCTATAGCAAGGACATCCATTTCGATTGTGAGAGATCAATCCTAGTGGATTCGAGGTGTGTGCATCTAGCATTCACAATTGGGCTTCAAGAATTGATATTCCAAGGGTTTCGAATTGTTGATTGGAGAATTATTGTCAAATCATTTAAGGAATATTGTGGTTGTTGATATATCTTCTATTTCTCTTCCAACCATACCATTGCGGTCATATTCTGAGCATGGGTCATCAAATATAGTGAGGGATTTTCTTATCATTGAAGAACTTTATTAAATCTATCCTGTCATACAGTTGAAGGTATTTTGCAAGCAATTTCAAGGGTGTCGTACAAGTTATTAATTGTTTTTGGTTGTACAGTTGCTAACCCTACATTTGCAAAGAGTTGGAATGTAGTTTTTGGGGTGAATTGCCTCCTTGATAGGCCTAAAAACACCTCAGATAGGGCTGACATAATTAATACAACACTCAACATTAATTTGTGACATGGAGAAGTGAAGTTTAGAGGATCTGCAAACAATTTACTTATGTCCAGATTGGTTGTAGCTGAGAAATCAGTCTTACTTAGAATTACAAGTAACCCTGGTACTTTGTATTTCTCTTACTCTATATGGTGGGTTTAAATATATGTTATCCATTGTCCATATCTCGAGTTTTGTGAGATTCAATAAAGTAGAGTAGGTTTATGCTTTGCTTTCATTCTTACATTTCCCATATCTAGCATTTCAAAATACAAAACTGCAGCAAACCAAAATCACACAATATCAAAAAAAGAAAAAAACCAAATCAGACTTTGCCATAAATCCAAACTAAATCAGGGCAGGTTATTACAAGTATTGAGAAAGTTATGAGTATTTGAAGTTGGGTTAACTATGCTATTTTTGGTCGCACAAATTTTTTTCAAACTAAAAAAATTCGTGTTAAATATTTTAGCAATCACTTTTAGAATATTTTAGCACCAACATGTAGGTTATTTTGAGTATTATAAAAATGATTGCTCACTTGTGAAATTTTGATAAGTATTGAGAGAGTTATAGTTGTTTGAAGTTGGGTTATTGAAGTTGTTATTTTGGCTACACGGTTTTTTTTTCAAAAAAAAATCATATTATTTTTTTAGCAATCATTTTCAGAATCTTTTTGCACTAGCATGTAGATTATTCTGACTTGTAAAAATATGATACATATTAAGAGAGTTATAGCTATTTGAAGTTGGGTTGTTGAGGTTGTTTTTTGGCTACGTAAATTTCTTTTCAAAAAGAAAAAATTTGTATTAAATTTTTTTAGCAATCATTTTTAGAATATTTTTGCACCTGTATGTAGGTTATTTTGAGTACTACAAAAATAAGTACTCATCTATTAAATTTTATAAGTATTGAGGGAGTTATAGTTGTTGCAATTTGGGCCTTTGGTGTTGTTTTTGGGGTTGCACAGAAAATTCATGCAAAGAGAAACAAATTCATCTCTCAATCCAGGTAAGTAAAGCAGTTGTCATTTATTTTGTTTTGAAGGAAATTTGCAGATTTAATTGTTGAAGAAGGGAATAGATGAGAGTTTAGATTTTTTATTTTTTGAGTTTTCGATTATTTAAAACCCTGGCTACTTTATAAAAAATGGAATTTTCAATATTCACTGGAGGGGATGATAGTGATGTTAGGGAATGGTTGATAATGTGAAAAAAAATCTAAGCGGGAATGGAAAGGTAAACTTTAGTTTTCTTTTTTAGGGGAAGCTTCAAAGTGGTATGTGAATTTTAAATATGATCATAAATTTTCATACACATGGAAAGAATTTGAAATTACATTTTTAAGCAAATGGATATTAGAGGAAAAGGATAATAATGTGCAAGCTAAGAAAACTACATCTTTTGTGTTAGGACCAAACAATGGTCAAAAATATTTGTTTGAATGTAAAAATTATATTTTGCAAGTTCATGGTTGCTTCAAAATCAAAAAATTATTGTTTCCATAACCGTAGCAGCATATATAATTTTATCAATATGTCTTTCACTAAGAGGTTGCAAGTTCAAGCAAATAAAATCAAATACATACAACTTGAGGGTCAAAATATTCAAATTTTTGAAGATTTGAAAATCACCATGGATAAATATGTTTTACATTCATATTTTCATGTTATTGAGATGAATGATGTAGATATTATCCTTGGTTATCATTGGTTGCATTATTTGGATATTATTAATATTAATATGCAAAAGCAATTCATGAAGTTATGGTACAACAAGAAGAATATAACATTACAGGACATTTCTCAATGTAAGGACAAACAGGTAGCTATTGTAGGGAACAAAGTGAAGAGCAAATAAAAGAACCTAAAATGGAATCTTAGAAGGAGGCAATAGCAAAAATCAAGGAAGCAAAAGTAAGGGAAGAATCAATGAAAAGAATTAAGAGGGAAGAGCAAAAACAGGTTGAACATCAGGCTAAGGTTGGAGTATATCACCATCCACACCAGCATGAGAGGCAAAAAATATGGAGACATGGCTTGATACAACATAAGAACAATGAGGGACATATAAGGAACCAAAGGAGGCAAAAATTTGAATATGCTACAATTCATAAATGCAAGCAGGTATAGATGAAAAAAGATGAAATTTATTCTTCCAACATGGTATTAGCATCAACAAATACCACATCAATCATAGTTTCATTAGGATGGATGGATGATCAAGATTGGTACTAGTACTCAGTATGGCTCAGAAGACCATATTATTTATCCTCTTCTAATGTTTTGAGGATGAAATATTTTGTAAATGGGATGGAATGTTAGGTACCCAAGATAGATACTTATTAAGGAATATTGTCATATTAAGGAAGGTCACATGTCAAATTAAAAATAGGTATGTCATATAATCATATATGTAACCATTAGGGAATATTGTTATATGTAACCACAAGGAATATTGTCATATCATTATGTGTAACTCGTGGAAGGTGAACCACCACATGGGTGATCTTTTAATTCATGGAAGGTGAACCATCACACTCTTGTATAAAGAGAGATATACTCCCATTGTAAAATGGGCATATAGATTAAGTGTTTTTGTAGAATTATTGGCTTGTGGAGCTAGAGATCTTGTGGAGTGGCTTCCTTTCAATAAGGAGCAGTGTATGGTGTTGCCCTACCTCAAGGGTATAATTGTTGTGAAATGCAACATTATTATTGATGTAATCAAAGGTTAAATACAACATTACATGGTTAGATTAGTCTATAGAGTATGGAGCTAATCAACCATAATAAACCTAATAATATTCACACTACTAATAATAATATGATATTCGCCCGTAATGAATATCGAATCTATCTTAACAACCTATTGACCAAATGAGGTAATAGGATAATTACCATAGTAGAGATGGTAACTCTAACATCCCCCCTTATTACATTATTTTGGTAATAATATAACTACTAGCTATACTAACATCCCCCCTGATTACATTATTTTGCAATACATAGAGTGCTGCGAAACAATGCAAATTTGATACGTGCAAGTGCCTTAGTGAAAATGTCTACAACTTGAGCATTGGTGGGAATGTACTGAAGCTGAATTCGGTGCCTTGGAATTTTGTCTCGAATGAAATGACATTATGTGTCAATGTGCTTGGTTCTTTCATGATGCATTGTATTCTTGACTAGGTTCAGAACACCCTGTTTGTCACAAAACAAGTGTATTGGATATTTGGATGGAAGACCCATACTTGTCAAAATGCGACACAACCATATCACTTCGCACATAGCTTCACATGCGGTGTGATATTATACCTCTGTAGATGAGATAGCAATCACCTATTGCTTCTTGATGTGCCAAGAGATAGGACTAAATCCAAGATGAAAAATATATCCTGAAGTTGACTTGCAATCATCAAAAGACCCGGCATAGTCGGAGTCCATGTATCCTTGCAAGAAGAATTTACCATTCCTCTTATATTCTAGGCCATATTCCATAGCACCATGGGCATAGTGAAGAACACGTTTTACTCCTTTCTAGTGAGTAGTCTTAGGTTCCTACATGAACCTCGAAAGATAGTTAACAACAAACACGATATCTGGCCTAGTGTTTGTCAGATATATGAGACTCCCAATCAACTGTCGATAGAGAGTACCATATACCTGAGGTGAATCATCATACCATGATAACTGAAGCCTTGATTCCATCGGAGTTGCCATTGGCTTGTAATCAATCATGCGATATTTTGCTACCAATGTCTTGGCATATTTTTTCTGAGACACCTTGATGTAGTATTCCTTCTAGCTTACTTCTAGACCAAGATAATAATGGAGAAGTTCAAGATCTGTCATCTCAAAATATTTACACAAGTCACTTTTGACAGCAGAGATCATAGTTTCTGAACTCCCTGTAATGAGCAGATCATCAACATAGAGTACAAGCAACACTATCTCATAACCTTGTTTCTTGAAATAGAGGTTTGCATCTAAAATACATCTCTTAAATCCATGTTGTAGGAGGTGATTATCCATTTTTATATACCAAGCTCGAGGAGATTGTTTCAAACCATACAAGGATTTTACCAACTTGCAAACTTTTTTCTCTTGGCCTTCCACTTCAAATCCTTCAGGTTGAGTCATGTAGACTTCTTATTGGAGATCACCATTTATAAAAGCACTCTTGACATCCATTTGGTGAACTTTCCACCCATACTATGCTACCATAGCACAAAGAACTCGAATGGTGGTCATCCGAGCAGTAGGTGCAAAAGTTTCCTCATAGTCAATGCCTTCCTTTTGAGCATAGCCCTTTGCAACAAGATGGGCCTTATGCTTATAAATTATCCCATCTGCCTTGTACTTGAATTTACTCTCTCTTGTCAAGCCATGCTGCGAGTACGAGGCCTATCCAAAGTCAAATCAGGTGGAGTAGATAGCTTGGAGTCTCTTATTGTACTTGTATACCATTTTAGATTTTTATTCTGTGGTGTTGAAGAAAATGGAGAGGAACCTCCAATTTTTTATGATGAAGGAGACATCTCAACTTTATATTCCACAAGATCTAGGTATACATCTGATGTGCTTTGTGATGTGAAAGCCTCATCAAAAACAACATCTCTACTGACATGAATCTTCTTCGTCAAGGGATCAATCAAATGATAAACCTTAGAGTGCTCATCATAGCCAAGAAGAATACACTTCAATGTCTTCTCATATAGCTTCTTCCTTTTCTCTTTTGGTATGTGCATGAAAGCTTTACACCCAAAAATATGTAGATGATAAATGGAGGGTTTCCTACCACTCCATGCTTCTTGTGGAGTCATTCCTTGTAGGGTCTTTGTGGGTGCCCTATTCAACAGATATACTACTGTGGTGATAGCTTCTACCCAATATTGTTGCCCAATACTAGATCCTATGAGCATGCAACAAACCATTTCCATGATGGAACAGTTCCTCCTTTCAACAACTCCATTTTGTTGAGGAGTATAAGCAGTAGTTAACTGTCTCATGATCCCATGTGCAGTCAAGAATGAAGAAATTACTTTAGAGGTAAACTCCCCCCTCGATCTGAGTGGAGAGTCTTTATAGAAGCCCCTGACTCCTTGTCAACAGATTTCTTGAATTGCTAAAAGAAACCAAATGCCTCAAATTTTAGAGTAAGAAATAACACCCACATTTTTCATGAGTAATCATCTACAAATAACTAAAAATACCTCTTCCCCCCATAACTTATGGGTGTGAAATGACCGCACGGATCGGTGTGAATCAACTCCAGAGGTTTCTTTGCTCTTGTAGAGCTTTTCTCAAAAGGTACTCTATGTTGCTTTCCTGCTGCGATCAGAGCACACTGGCAATGTGGTAGAAAGGGAAGGAATACCCTTTACTATCTCATACTTACTTAGCTCAAGTAAGTAACCAGAAATAAGATGCCCATATCTCTTGTGCCATAGGGAAGTTGCCTCCTTTATAGAGATTGTCATGGTGACATGTGGAGTAGATATAACATCTAATGCAAATAAGCCATGCTTATATGAAGCGGTTGCAATGTTCTTACCCTTCTTGGTAATAGAACAACACTTTTTGCCTCCCTCAACACTAAAGTTCACAACCATATCTTTGTCCAAATTTTGTGTGACTGACAACAAATTGTTCGTCAATCCTAGAACATAGAGGACTTTTTCAATCTGACACTTGCCATCAGAAAGAGTGACTGAAATAGTACCTTCTCCCTAAACCTTGTAGGTTTTATCATCAGCAATAGTGACAGGTTTGCCCTCTTTGGCCTCAAAGGACTCAAACCATGATTTGTCACCAATCATGTGCTTACTAGCACCAGAATCGACATACCATACAGGATTCATCTACTTGGAGGTTGTGGTAGTCATGAGCACCTTGTGTGCCCACTCATAATCTAAGTCATATTCTTCTACAACAAAATTCACCTTGGGTTGTTTGTTTTTGTTATGTGGTTTGTTCTAGCCTTTCTATTTAGGTTGTTTATTCTTATGCCAACATTTGTTTGTATCATGACCCTCTTTGTCACAGATCTTGCAATATCTTTTGGTTTGTTGATGTTTTTTACCTTTTGAATCCTTTTGAGAACTACATCCCTTTTGAAAATTACCCTTCTTGTTTGACCCCTTCCTATTGGTGTATAGGGAAATGTTAGAAGAATCATCTCACTGTAGTTTGCGTGCCTCCTCTTCTTGAAGCATATTTACCAACTCTACAAAGGTAACTTTTCGTTGTGACACCTGAAGGGAAGTGATAAAAACCCTATAAGAATCAAGTAAAGCTCTCAATACAATTGAAGTAAGGAGCTTGTCATCAACAGGTTCTCCCAAAGAATTCAATTTTGCTTTCAATTCAGACACTCTGCAAAGAAAGAGTTCAACTGTCTCCCCCTGCTTCATGTTTAGACTATGTAATTAAGATTGAAGAAATAGAATAGTGGAATCATTCTTTCCCTCATATATAGTTTTAAGGGCATCCCATACCTCTTTACTATGTTCACAATCAGCAATATGGGGTTGAACTTCATCAGACACAACAAGCAAGATGAGCACTTTGGCTTTGTTGTCTTTCTTGTCAAAGTCTTTCTGGTCAGAAGTTGGAGCTATAGCTCCAGTAGCATATGAAGTTCTTGTTGTTTCTCTAGATACAACATCCCATAAATCATCCATGATTAGGATTGGCTTCATCTTGTTTTTCCATGGTGTGTAATTTAGACCTTTCAACAACTGATGAGAATCATTCATTAATTTTGCAGACATTGTGAAGGTTCCTTATAATACCAATTGGTCCCCCTTTCTTTATACCTTAATGTCAGGTCGTTATACTATATAAAATACCCGCCCTTACGTGAGGGAGACTATAGGTAATTTTAAATATTATACGATACATGGTACATAGGCAGTACTGAAATGGAATCGTCTCGTTGATGGCACCTACCATAGAAAGTCGTCAATCCTCATGTGTGGGGCGTAACTTCCCCTAAAAACTTTGGATGTCAGAACTTTCATCAAGATTTATGCCTAAACACAAGAATGATTAGGGTAGTGGATGGAGTAACAAAAATGCAAAAATGGCATACTTATTCCTCCCCGACGATTTATAGAGAACAATCTTAGACGTCATTTTAGCAGCTATATTAGGCGGTGGATACAGTAGCCCAATCATGACAGCATTACCTGTAAGCGTGGGCCAGAGGTATCACAAATACCGAACGTTGTAGTGCAATAAATTGCATAGATGGGTTTATTTATTTTGGGAAGTAGGGAGTGTATTTGATTTTTAACTTTTAATGAAGTGGTGCAAAAAATGAAAAATGCAACATACAACATAAAAGTGCCCACAGAAATAAACCTCTAGGTGTCGGGCGCAGCCGAAAATGCACCTTTTTACAATGAATTTTGCAAAAATAATCTGACTAAGGTGTCGGCCACTGTCGAAAATGCACCCTTATAAGTCTTCCCCCCTTTTTGTTTGCAAAATTATATCTCCCCTTGGTTGGAGAAAATTTTATCCCCCCTTAACACAACAAGAAAGCCTCCTGGGCAAATGCTGAAATTCTCCCCCCTTAGTGCAAAAAATGCAAACAAAGAAGCCTCAAATTCACTCAAAATTGAGTGATTTACAATGTGTTGCAAAAAATAGAGCTCTTGGTTGGGAAAATTTTCTACATAGAGTGTGAAAATGCAAAATATATATTTCAATTAAATTAAATTGAAAAAATTATAATTATATAGTTTAAAAAATTTAATTTTATAAATAAAATTAAATTTTAAAATATATATATAATTATAAAATTTATTTAATTTTAAAAGAAATAATATATTGTTTTTAATATTTGCATTACTCTATGAAATTTATGAGGGCAAAATAAAAAATTTGTTTTTTTATACCTTGAGGGCATTGATGGGTTTTGAACCCCAAACCTGTCGATCGACAGTTTTGTGCGAGCGGTGGCCTACCACATCGGCTACTACAACCGATGGAAAATGTAAGATATTACCTCCTACTTAACAACCAACTAACCCTATTTTACCTCCAACGAGCGGCGGTGCTCCTCGTCGCGTCCTGGATTCTCCGAGTGGCGCATCTCTTCTCTTCGTTGACTGTAAAAAAATAGTTCAAACCTTCTTGTGAAATGCTGCAAACAAATCAACCTACACATGGGGTCTTTCAATAATTTCCCACTCTGGAGATTATCTTCAACGACTGCAAATTGCTGTGTCGCAATGTCATTGGCTACGCCAATTGTTTCCTGCCAAGGCAAAATAAGACGACTTCTCTGCTCAATCCTCCAAAAATGCAGCCAAATATCCAAACGTCTTCCACCCATTGTTCAACAGACCTCTCTAAGGTCCTGTGTCGCACTATCTGTAGTGCAGTTAGATCTATAGATCTGCTTCAGCAGTCAATCCTGCTGTAATCAGAGGTCAACCCTGATGTAGTCCGTAGTGCAGTTAGAAGCATCTTGCCAGGAAGTTGACCATGTCTCTAGACTCATTGATCCCATATCTAGGCTACGAATGTGCCCAGCATTATGGCTCTGATACCATGTTGTGAAATGCAACATTATTATTGATGTAATCAAAGGTTAAATACAACATTACATGCTTAGATTAGTCCGTAGAGTATGGAGCTAATCAACCATAATAAACCTAATCATATTCACACTGCTAATAATATGATATTCGCCCGTAATGAATATCGAATCTATCTTAACAACCTATTGACCAAATGAGGTAATAGGATAATTACCATAGTAGAAATGGTAACTCTAACAATAATCAGTATCTATTTTTTTTGTGGATTATTATTGTGTAATTTATTTGTGGATCCATGTATATTTTTTAATATTGGTGAATGATTTATTATAATGAGAAGAGAGGTCCATAACATAGTTGCAGATAAATTTGTGGTAATACCCTATGAGTCTTAAAACTTTGTGAAGGCTCTTAAGAGTGTGAGGCTTTGGCCAATATTGAATGGATTGAATCTTCTTAGGGTCAACTTTAACTCCATATTTGGTGATAATGTGTCCCATATACTCTACTTCATCAAGCCAAAAGAACACTTAGAGCTCTTAGCATAAATCTTATGTTGAGCTAAAAGCTACAAAGTTTGATCCACATGGATGAGGTGCTCAACCCAAGAGTGACTATAAACCAAAATATTATCAAAGAAAAGTAAAATGAATTTTTGAAGGAATGGGTAATAAAATGTGGAGGGTGCATTTGTTAAGCCAAATGACATAACCAAGAATTCATAATGGCCCTCATGAGTGTGGAATGTTATTTTGGGGATATCCTCCTCCTTGAGTTGTATTTGATGGTAACCCAAGTGAAGGTATAACTTTGAGGAAAATATAGCACCATGCAGCTCATCCAATAATACATCTACCATGAGGATAGAAATTGTGTCCTTAATGGTGAGCTTATTGAGCTCACAAATGTCTATACACAATCGCCATGACCCATATTTATTTTGAACCAATAAGATTGGATAAGAATGAGGATTGTTCCTAAGCCAAATGACTTTGGATTTTAACATTTCTTGTACCAATTTCTCTATGTTTTATTTAAGTGCATGGGTGTATCGGTAAGATCTAATGTTATGTGGCACACTATTGGGTACCAATGGAATTGCATGATCATGGGAGCGACGAGGTGGATATCTATCAATTTTAAAAAAACTGAATCATGCTTTGTCAAAATAAGTTGTAAATCCTCTAGGAGTTTTTCCTCTACTGAAGTGGGCAATTGTATTACAAATATTTGAGCGATTACCCCATGGGAAGATTTTTTAACTTCTTCATATAGTTGGAACTGATAATCTAAGGAGTTTGTGAACCACAAAGACTATAGGATCTACCATTCTAAAAAAATAACATCCATAACTCTGCAAAGTTCCATGTGATGGTTCCTAAGGTACCTAACCATTGAGATCCTAGCATAATATCGCATTCTCCTAATTGAAGAGCAAACATATTTGTTGTGAGCTCATAATCCCCTATACTCAACTTAACATTGTGGTATTTGCCTTTACATGGTAATGTTCCACTATATGCTACCATAACCTCAAAGGAATTATATGCATGAATGTAGCAATTGGCTTTCTTTGTGACTCGAGGATCAATAAAGTTGTGTATACTTTATGAATCAATGATAATGGTAAGATGTTGACCTTTGAAAAAGCCTACTACTTTCATTGTCTAAGGGGTAGTAATTCCTGCAAGAGCATGGACAAAAATTTTGGGTTGTCGTTTGGATTGTGTTTCACCCTCATCTTGAGGTGGTTCCTTGGATGGGTCTGCTTCATCATCAATTTTTTCACTATTTACTGACTCCTTTACATCCAACAAAAATAACTTCTTTTGGGTGCATTTATGCCTTAGTGAATATTTTTCATCACAATTATAACAAAGACCTTATGCACATCCATCATACATATCGTCTATAGTCAAGCACTTATAGGGGGTAGATTTATTTCCAAGATTATGTGTGAACTTAAAAGGAAATGAGGGTTTTTCCCATGAAATTTTATATGACCTCCTTTGAGCCAAAAAAAATATCTGGCCAACCATATCAATCATATGGCTTGCATCATAGTTTACGGTTTGAACATATTGACCTCAACCTTAAGATCATATTTCAAGCCACTAATGAAACAACTTAGAAAAATCTTTCATTAAACCCCTTGTTCATGTTAACCAATTTCTTAAATTGGGTTTGGTAGTCACAAACCGTAGAGATTTGTCTTAGTTTGATTAATGCTCCTGTGAAGTCCTCATATTCACTAGGGCCAAAACGAAGGGTCAATAATTGTGTTGTAACCATTGATACCACTATAAAGCTTTAGATTCAAAGTTGAAATATGCCATAGTGATCCACAAATATTTAGGGATATTATGAAGTTTGAAAAACTGATCTACTCAACATAACCACCCATCTGCATCATTTTTGTTGAACTTAGCAAAGTCTAATTTAGGCATCTTAAAGGGAATATCAAGGTCAAAAAGAGTATGAGAGCCTTCTCTATCCTTATGGATTCATTTTCCTTGACCTAATAGGTTAGTGTCATGATGCTCAAACATCTTTGGGCCATCCTTAAGTTTTTCATCAACCTCTTGGAAGCGTTCTTCAAAGTCGACTTTGAAGCTTATGTAGTCACCTCTCAAATGTTGTATGTATTTGCTCCACAAATTTGGTTTTTTATACCTCCTTTTGGTGTCCTCTTGTGCCACTAGCCATTTTGGTGTGATTTGAACCACTACTATTGACTTACTAAAAATAGATGGTTTTAGGAGTTACTAGTTTTAGTAAGAAGCCAAAACAAGTGCTTGGGTGCTATATATCAAAATGATCAGCTCGAAAAGATTGTAATGGACTAGGCCCCACAATGATGTTTTTTGGCATCCCAAAAAAATTATTGGAGGCTATATACCAAATTGATTAGCTCAACAACATGGTCACAATAAGTTATATATCACAACATTGATGTTTTTTTAAAAGTGGTCTTCACATGTTAATTTTTCTTTTGGAGGCTTATTTTTCTCAAAAAAAATGGTTTATTGTCGGACAACCCCTTATGACATTGTCTCTACATTATTAATTACTAATATTGTTTGCACTGTATGTTATTGACATTATGGTTCCTTGTACTTATGACTATTTATTATGACTCTATCACTAATAATTCTTTACCTACTATAAATTTTGATTATCACAAATAACAATTACTGACACTAACAACTAACAACTCTAACCTGACTATTATTGTTCTCAAAATGGAGTGATACCTGACTATTATTGATATTGGTAAACTTTATCCTAAGTATGACTGACTCTGATTGTTTCTATTATGTTCCTCTCTAAATATTTCGTGTGTTTCATGCAATATTTTTATGATAGGGAAGTTTCCTCCGTATGCTAAATTTTTGTGGTAGAATTTTTAATTGTAGGTTTAACTTTCAACAAAACAGGAAAAAAATTACAGGGAGAACCAAGGTATGCTAAGCCAAGGTGTATGTAATACCCATAGGCCCTTTGTTATACCACAATGATGATCGATAGTGCTCGAACTAATATTTTAGACCATTACTCAAGGAAGAATCCACGTATGCCCTTGAGCACACTACCTGCCTCTTTGAAAGTACATGAGAGTGATCTTTTTGAATGATGTTTGATGTACTATGGATAATACAAGGCCAAAAAAATTCTAGGGTTAAAGGTTTCTCCTAATCTTAGGTGATCTTCCAATATACCTAAAGATACATGGGAGCTCAATTTTGTAGATGATTGTTGTCTGAGGCCTGGGTATTAGAGCCTGATTGCCCCTTACTTCACTAGATTATTTATAGGCAATCTAGATTAGCCAATAATGATAGCTCCTTCATGATATTTTAAAACCCCCAACACAAGGTTTCTAACCTAGTAAACTATTGCAAAAAAAAAGGCTATGGTTTTGTTGTTGTTTTGTTTTTTTAAAAGAAAAGCAAAAAATAAAAAACATGGAAAATTTATACCTAACAGTCGTAATGGAAGGGAAATAATTATTGAAGTCGTAATAGAACTTAACCCTGAAAAGTGTCCTAATACCACTTGTGAGGAACCTTCTATTAAAAATAAACGCATTCACATAAATATTGCAATTAAAATAGAGTTTCATGAAATATAGTATATTACAATACAAAATGTAAATGCATAATTAAAGCAATATCATAAAACAACAAAAAATCATAGGCCTCTTCAAGGAGGAAACCTCTAATTATTTCATTAATTTGTAATAAGATACATTCGTTTATGGACCCATCTCTTTAAAGATACACTTCCTCTAACCTAATGCTCAAGAGTTGGCTTACATGCAAAATGCCACTCGAGATAGAATATTCTACCAACCATCGATTGCATTCTTGATAATGGTTACATGAAATGGCCCCACTTCTTTAGGTGCCTAACTTGCCACATATCATTATAAAGTATTACAAAATAACATAATTAAGGGGTCCCCACGTTGGAAGGGGGTCATTACATAATTATATGAGAATTACAAAATAGTGTTAGGATGAGGTCCTAACATTCATCTCCTCTAGGGTTCCTCTTCTCTATGTGTACTTCCTTCCTCACTGGTCACTTGCTATCTAAACTATAACACGACTTTTTGAAACTATGTATTGCTTCTCTAGACTTCTTATGGCTCCTCTATATTTGTACGTATGGATCTTTTGGACAATGTATAGATCCCTATACTGTGTATAATTGCTATGGACTATGTATAGCCTCTCCAAACTCTTTTATCACATCTCAATAGAATTATCATCAACTTATCTCCTCCATGACATATGCCTTCAATGTTTACTCCTCAGATCACTTCACCTTCAAAGATCCAATGCATCTTCTCCTTCAATGTTCAATCTTGAATAACCAATGCTCCAACAATCTTCCAATGCTCTTCTCCACAACATTCAATCTCTAATAACTAGTCCTTTAGCAATATTTCAATGCTCTTCTCAACTACATTCAATATTTGACCACATCTAGAAACTTCAATGAATCTCCTTCTTCAATCTACGTCTTCTCCAAATTTCTTCCTTCAAACTTCCTCCAATATTCTGCTTCCAATCTTACGCTCTCTCTATCTTAGATAACTTAACCTAAAGTGACTCTCACCAGCATAGCTCTAAAACAAAATGGCTCTCAAAAAGGTGGTTCTAATACCACTATTGGAAAATGGGTCCAAATATCACAAGTCTATATTTCCTAGGATTGTATAATCACTTGCACAATCTCACATTCAATAGTTACACAAACATTGCACAATAAAAAAAAAATCTATTATATTTATAAATTAGAATTTATCACATGACATAGCATGGAGCTTTGTCTCCAATATATAACCTTATAAAATACTCTTCAACTTTGATAACTTTTGCTCTCAAACTCATAGGAGATGCAACCTTTCACATGCCTTTCTTACATTATGACAAAGCTTCTCATGATTACATAACTTCTTACTTCTAATATTGACACATCTCACATGACTCTTCACTTATATATATATATATATATATATATATATATATATATATATATATATATATATATATATAACTCACACATAACTCATACTTGCACACATGATACCTTTCACTTGTAACTCACACTTGAACACGACACCTTTCACTCATGACACATAAACACTCTTCACAACTTGACACCTACTATTGATATAAATAGAAAACACACTCCTAATCTAAATATTTACAATGGTACTCACGGTATCAAATAATGTAATACCGCCAACAATATTCTTATCAATCATCTATATTTTACATGTGAAAATTAGTTAGCACTTTTTATAATTTTTTTTTTTTTTGAGAAGACTAAAAAGGTATTTTTGAAGATATATTTGCTAGACATTTTTAACATCAACTTCGTTTTAAAAGATATGGTAAAACAACCACCCAAAGAATAGGCACATTTAAAATATGCTCTAAAGCTCATCTTTTCCAAAATTAAACCACAAAAAGTATAAAGTGATGATCAAGTCTCCCAAAAAATTCATAGAAACAAATATATGAAATATGTAAGAGATAAAATTTCTACTTGTCGTGCACAGATTGAAAAGCTCGAAGAAATAACTTTGATATTTTATTCTATAAAGAAATTGTTGTATTTACAAAAAAAAAAGATATATGTACCTCTAATCATGCACGTGTCTTCATGCACTTGCGATTGGATTTCATATTCATCTTAAGAATAGATTACTAATTAAAAAACTATAAGGTATATGATTAACCATTGCCACATTGTTTCCTACTATTGTCAACTACATAGTGGAGAAAATTTGTCATTAGTTCAATAATTTAGACTCAAGTTTTGCTTTTTTTTAAATTTAAATAATGGTATAAACAAATTTTGAGATGTTCTTCGTTGTTAGAAATATTTATTCTCATAAACATAAATCATCTACAAGATACTAAAATATCAAATGTTTGATCCCCAAATAAAAATCCACAATGCAATAATCCACATAATGAAATAGAGATAAATAATACCCTTAAGATAAGGCAACATCAATAATACCCTGTAAGGACGGAATAATCCATAATATCTCCCACTATGGAAGTGCCACTTAGACAAGGAAAAGTGTAAATATCCAAAAACTCACTAATCTAACCAAAGGATGTTTTTTTTTATTTTTTTCTTTTTTTATTTAACTAACATACACCCGAGAGGGATTTACATATCCCTCTACAAAGTTATCTAACTATTATCATGTTTCAACCTGTGTGTCTCACCTAAAATGAGCTAACTTAAGCTATCCATCTCATCTCCATTATAAACTAACTTAAGCCATCTATCTCATCTCTTTATGAGCTAACTTAAGCCATCTATCTCATCACAATGATGAGCTAACTTAAGCCATTTATCTCATCTTTATTATGAGCTAACTTAAGCCATCTATCTTATCTCAGTGATGAGCTAACTTAAGCCATCCATCTCATCTCCATTATGATAATTATGTTTACTTAAATCTACTAGATGTTTGTAGATATATCTATTTTAGGTATTTAGAAAAAACATTTAATCAAGGTTATCTGAAGATCCTCCCTAAGGGATCCCATAATCTCTTAGGTTTCACTTTTTACCAAGGTTCCACGAGCCTGGGGACGGGGGACGGGGGGACGGGTTTTCGGGGACGACGGGGGACGGCGGGTCGATTTTAGGGGACGGCTGGTATAATACTATAAAAAATGAATTTTTTTAGAAATTTAGAATAATCTACACATTCAAAATTCTACACCCAACAAAAATGATATTTCATATTACTAATCAATGTGTGTTCAGATGATTTCAGCAACTTCCATTGTAGATGTGAGCATTCAAAAATAGGCTTCGATATCCCCGATATGCATTCATTGTAAGTTGTCAGTGGGCCCACCATTTTCCACGTGACTCTCTAGCTCCAATACTAGCAAGACATTTGTTTTTTCTTTGGTTTTCCAGGAGCTGTATATATATTATTACTTCTATTATACTCCTACAGCTATATGCTCCTGTGTTTTTTTGGTGCAAAATGGTAATATATGAATAAATTATATTCTAATGCTAAAGAAAAACAGCAAAATCCTGCATGATTTCCACAGGCTGGCAGTAAATACCAGTTCTTAGTATCTTAAATCCATATGGGCTTTAAAGGGCCCCCACCTGTTATAGGCCTTGTCACATCTTTAATTAAAGTCTTAGATTTCACAGTAACACTGTTTCTACCAGAAAGACGACAGCAGAAATCAAACTGAATGTTAACATCTAAATGAACTGTAATACATGCCCCACTACATAGATACGTGTCCCTGACAGAAATCCTTTGTTATTTTTCTTCGATGGGATAAACATTATGTGGAACTACGTGTAACATTTTTGTAGGGGCATTTTATGTTCAGATGATTTCGGCGACTTCCATTGTAGATGTGAGCATTCAAAAATGGCCTTCTGATATCCCTTACATGCATTCATTGTAATTTGTCAGTGGGCCAACCTTTTTCGACTTGTCTCTCTAGCTCCAATACTAGCAAGACATTTGAATTTTCTTTGGTTTTCCAGGAGTTGTATACATATTATTAGTTCTACTAATACTTCTATAGCTATATGCTCCTTTGTTTTTTGGTGCGAAAAGGTAATATATTATATTCTAATGCTAAAGAAAAACAACAAAATCCTGCCTGATTTCCACAGGCTGGCGATAAAACTAGTTCCTAGTATTGTAAATCTAGGTGGGCTTTAAAGGCTTCCCACCTGTTATAGGCCTTGTCACATCTTTAATTAAATTTTTACTCTATTTCTACCAAAAAGACGATAGCGGTAATCAAACTGAATTTTAACATCTAAACGAACTGTAATACATGCCCCACTACATAGATATGTGCCACTGACAGAAATCCTTTCTCAAAATCTACAGAGCAATAGTGAAAGGATTGTGAGAACCTCTCAAACTGCATATCACTATACCTACCTATTGGCTTCTGCTTGTCTAAACCTTGGAAAGCCAGCATAACAGTTAGAATTACTAGCCTAACAGCTAGATTTACTAGCCAAGAGTAAATGCACTAAAACAGGAATATTAGTAACAAAGGCCCTCACACCTTAATCACCATAGACAACCTTACTTATAGAGAGACTATCATGAAAAGCTACTATCATTTTTTTTTTCCCCTTTGGTGGGGACACCCATCCATCCCTGGGGATGGCTGGGCATCCCCGGGGACGCCCCAAAAATGGGGACGTCCCGGGGACGGGAGGCCACAGGCCTCAGCCGTCCCGGGGATGTTTCCCAGCCGTCCCCCAAAAGGGGGATGGGGGAAACGTCCCCCTTGCTATCCCCCCATCCTGGGGGACGTGGGAAACAGGGGGACGCATCCCCCGGGGGGGGACGCATCCCCGTGGAACACCGCTTTTTACTTCTAAAATATAAGCATAATCACATTGAGTCATTTATTCTAATTATTTAGCTACATGGAATAATATTTATGGAAACATCAAAGAAGTACTCAAATAAGATATCAGAGCCCAGCTACAGCAGTTAACAAAATAGAATAGTTTATGAAACTACAATATCAAAGATTATTTATAAACAACAAGCAAGAAATACATCTTTCATTCATACATTAAGTTATTACATAACCCAATTATGGTAGAGGTGATTTCATACTTTAAAATAATAAGTGTTAGAACATTTATCCAATTAGAATATTGCTAAACTAGAGCTTACTCCACAATATGTTTCTATGACAAATCTTTACTGCCACATACATCAGGTTACTATTTTAGATCTAAATGTCCTCCTCGGTCCTCATTCATCCATCGATCAATTGATATTGGCAAGGGATCATGATAGCTCATGGATCTTATGAAGCGTGCATCTACTAAATAACTTATGAACAGATGCATTTATAATTTGGATGCCAAATTGCAACTATACAACTATTCAATGCATTCATTCATAAATAATTTTATCAACATTAGAGGAAATCCCATACATCTACTCTTATTCTCATCAATAAAAGGAGAGTTATCTTATCAAATAAGGAGTAATTCACAACCTCCAATTAATCAGTCAAAGATTCATGCTTTTTGTCATACAAAGTCATTTCTTTAATCAATTAAGGTCCCATACCCTCAATCAATTAAATACTTATAAACAATCCATTTATTTAATCAACTAAGGTCCCATACCCTTAATCAATTAAATACTTATAAACAATCCATTTCTTTAATCAACTAAGGTCCCATAACTTTCCTGGTGCTTTCAACGATGTAAAAGGTTTTAAATGATCGTTGCATAGTGGTTATAGGGGTATACTACGTGGAGATCTGTGTGGCAGCTTCTGAAGTGGATAGCGTTGAATACTATGGTGGTCATAAAAATTCGGATAGCCTGCTAGAATTCGTGATGACTACCGATTCCACCATGTAAAATAAAAATAAAAAATAAAAAAACTAAGATCCCATACCCTTAATCAATTAAATACTTATAAAAAAATCCATTTCTTTAATCAACTAAGGTCCCATACCCTTATTCAATTAAATATTTAAATTTTAAAAAAAACCAAAATTTCTAACTAATTAAGAGCCCATACTCCTAATTAATTAGATACTTAGACAAAAACCAAATTTTTTAAATAATTAAGAGCCCATACTCCTAATTAATTAAATACTTAAATAAAAATCAATTTAAACAAACACCATTATTTTTGTGGAAAAGTCCTTCCATTCAATTTAATTACTTTATTATTAATCATTCTTATAAACCCCAAAAGCAAAATATTATCTCCTTTAAAAGATACTTTACTCATCGACCATTTCAAAGGGGGGTTAATATTTTCACCAGTCAACTCATATAGTCAATAGCCAAGTGGACATCAAGACCAAATAATAGCACAAACATGATGGATAGGTTGACTGACTACATCGACTATAAGCATAATAACCCCTAGCAAGTAGTGGTCTTCATGACCACCACTTGATGGTCATCAAATAAGGGAAGGCTCCCCCTATAACTGGTGCTAAGGCAGCCCCTACATAGAGAATGTGGGATAACTTGGGGTTGTGTGTTAAATAGTATATTCCCCAGGGGGACCGATAGTAACCAAGCATGCAAAAATACAAGTCAGATAACCATGTTTCAACACCAATGATTGATATTGAGTTGGAGACTCACACGTGTCACACCAGAATAAATCAACCCAAGCCAAGCACCCTAGGTGCTTGGCTACATACACACAACATTAAGGAGGATAAAAGGGGGTACAAATCCCTCTCATCACTCATGTGGGATAATCTCTCATGACCTCCATTAAGGACACAGTTGGCCAACATGGTGTAAGCTTTCGAAGTCAAACCCCGCCTGACACCTGGAGGAATTGCTACAAAAAATACATGCTTGGGTCAAATAAATCTCCATGTAGTGGAAGGAAAAGATTTAAATTGAATATAAGGTTTTTATATTAATATTGGGGTCTTCGCACCTTGAAGCAATCTACATATAGGATGTTGCACATAGGTGACGGCGGTCATCCGTGAAGCATGGATGTCATTGACACGATTCAAGGGATAAAGAGAGGTGGTTTGAAGATTAGTTAGGCTTGTCTAGGCTAGAACCCTACGCTCGATGGTGAATTTACTAACGTCCAATTGACTAGTTGCTAGTGCATGTGTTGAAAGGTATATGTGACAAGCTACGCTAGGCATCAATTGGATTGGCTCACTTGGTTAATCACAACACAAGGGGGAAGGATATAAAGGATATCAACATCGACAATAAAATTAGAAATGGTCTCGCAGAAGGTGAGGAGATAGCCCAACCGTAGGATTTTAGTCGAAAAGGAGTAATGAAAATAATTGACTCAGACTAGCATAACAAATATTCCAAGGACAGATTACAGAGGGGTTTGCCAAAGGTTTTGGTCCATTTTGCTAATAAAAAAATGAAACGAAATGAAGAAAAATACAAACATAGGAAGAAAAACCTATGATATTAAATATCTAAAAATTTTAATAAGAAAGGTAGCCCCAACTCTAACTAAATTCTCCATCAACTCTACCGTTCTTCCTCCAAGATTTTCAACCAGTCCTCCTTGTCCTCCCTTGCTCTATTTTTCTCCCTTATACGTACCCCCAACCTCCTAGTTTCTTCCTTTTTCTCCCCTCTTAACCATAAAAAATTCCTCTACATTTCCCCAAAGTCTTTCTTTCGACATAAATGCCAACAACCAGAAGTAATGCTAAGCGGCAAGGGGAAGGAAGATATTTGAATTTTTAAAATAATTCTTTCTTTTCCTTCAAATATCTAGCTTTAAATGAAAATCCATGTTTTTTATTTCATTTCATAAAGTTATTTATATCTTTATCAAATTATAAGAGGGTAAGGCTAATCATTTTCTTTATCTAATTAATACATGATAAAGCTATTCATTTTCTTTTTCTAATTAATACAAAATAAAGCTATCTATTTTCTTTATCTAATTAATATAAGATAAAGTTATTCATTTTCTTTATCTAAAAAATAAAACTTTTAAAGCATTAATATTTATAATATTGAATTCAATTTAATTCAAACCATAAAGGTCAAAAATACCTATACTAATATTTAAACAATAGTATGGTATTAAGATGGGCTAAGGATCTAATGGAACCTCTATATCCATTAGTCCTTTCCGAAGGAGGTTCTTCACCCAATCCTTTTTCACACAACAAAATATGAAAACAAAATTGACCAATCAAGTGCATAAAACAAAATGGGTGATTTTTTGTAGACCCAATCACCTATTCTAGCTGAGGACTTTTGGTAACTTCTAGGTTACCAAGTTTGGCTCTAGGTGCTCAAATCACTGATGATCACCTCAAAGCAAGAATGCATGCCTATATGAGGGTAGTCATTCATGTTATCATTAGCTGCATAAATCATCATCTCCCTTTTCAATTACCTCGTTCTCGATGGTTGATTCTATCTCTTCCACCCACGGATATACTTAGTCCTGCACATCAACAATACATCAACAGTACCATATTCTATAAAAATAATCAATATACAACATTGCATAACCATCTAAATGCGATAAAACTAGGCATCAAGTAGTCATTCATGCAAAAATTCCTTCCAAGGCGGGTCATGACACAAAGTCTCATAACCACTTAGAAAAAACAAAGTATCCTATGTGTAGAGAGGCAATAAAATATTACAAGTATGAATGATGTGTCAAATACAACATAACTCCTATTTTTATAGACTAAAAAAAACAATAACCCTAACCCTAATGCTCAAGGGTCAACTAATCTAATCTTATCAACATGGCTATATTGAAACCATTACATAGAACCCCTACTTGAAAAATTTATCCTCAAAAGTGGGAATAACTAGAAAATGGTCACAATATCCTCAGTTGCATCTTCTTCTAGGAGATCCTTCACTTAATGAGGAACTCCTAAATTTGGTGAGAACATAGACTATGGACTCACGACTTAGTACTCTTTTAGTTCCATGCATTAATTATGCCATTTTAATAGCCATATTGATTGCTACTTTGGCGCCATGTTTTTGCCACATTGAAAGATATCTCCAATTTCACTTTCTGAAAAAATATGATATAAAAGAATGTCACTATCATTGTTTTGGATGGTTGACTTCATAAAGTCGTGTCTCCCTCAATATTGCTCAAATTCCTTCATATGACTACATGTTTAAAAGCTCTTCAAATTTTTAATATGATGGCATAAGAATTTATCTAAGTTGGACCACTTTGTGCAAATATATGCCTCTTGGAAGATGAGAAGTTTTCTCAAAAAAATATTCAATTTCTACAATCCAAAAAATTATTCCCATAGGCCTGAGGGCTCGGCCTATTGGTCAAAGTGCTCCCTTGGGAAGGTAGAGACCACGGTTTGAATTCCTCATACCTCGTAGAACTGGAGGGTGTGTCATGCCAACCCCATTAGCTACATCAAAAAGTTTACCCGACGCAATTGGAGGTTATAGTGGAAACAAGGAGCAATATTTGAACCCATGAAGAGGAGATGAAAAATGTAAGTTATCGATTCCTCTAGTAGATGCAAAAAAAAAAACAATCCCCACTTTGCTAGAAGAGTAGCTTGGATACCACTTGTTACAAAACTTTATTCTCATGAACATAAATTGTCTACAATATACTCAAAAATCAAATGATTCAATTACAAATAAAAATACACAATGCAATAATCCACATAATGAAACATAGATAATACCCTTAAGGGAGGGCAATACCAATAATAATCCTTAATGAATAACTCCATAATATCTCCAAATATGGGAACACCCCTTACATAGGTCGATGTCTCATAGCACTTAGAGAGAGAAAAATCTCTTAGCATATAGAGATAATAAAAGATTGCAAGTATGAATAATGTCTTAATTGCAACATAACTACTCTATTTATAGACTAAAACAAATGACTAACCTAATTCTAGTGCCTAAGCTGACAATAATGAAAATAGCCAATGTGGCTATATTGGAACCATTATATCCATGCTCCTAGAGTTGTACCCCATCTTCTCTCCATCTATTTTATTACTTAGACTAATAAAAGGATGAAATTTTAGCCAGATTTATGAGTTTTCAAGGACATTCATGAAGGTTTCAAGGTTTTTAGTTTAGGATATTACAATAAAAGGATCATATGTATAATTTTGGAGAGGCCTTGGGATCTTCCTATCAAAAAGGCTTTGTCCCTATGGTAGACAATGTTGACAACACTAGTGACATGTTGCACCAATACTTGGGGGACACTAATTTTGAATCTATGAGTGACATGATTCATTTTTACATGTTTCAGGATCTTTTGCCCATTGTTTCTCTTAGTGGAATGTGTTTGTGTGAAGGATGTGTTTTAACAAAACATGGGAGTCTTTTCTAAGGACAAAACTCAATTTGTTTCTCAACCTTTAGAAATTGTTCATAGTGATATTTGTGGTCTAATGGCTATATCTCCTTCTTCCTAGTTCCAAATACTTTCTAATACCTAATGATGTTTATTCTCGGGTTTCTTTGAATATGCAATATTAAATCCAAGGATGAAGCTTTTGCAAAATCTGATGATTCAAAATCTTGTGTAAAAGCAATGTGGGAAGAAGATCAAGTATCATATTACTAATAACGAACGAAAATGAAAGAGTAATGCATTTGAAGACCTTTGGACTACTCATAACATCACTTTACAGAGAATCGTTATCTATGCACTACAACAAAATGGGATAGTTTAGTAAAAAATGGCTATTATGAATATGACTCATAATTATGCTAAACAAATTGATTTCAAGTTTTGAACATATACAACTCATATTATCAATAAGACTCCCACAGGTGTCATCAAGGACACAACTTCTTACGAGAGACAAAAAAGTGACCACTTTTGTACTGATGCATATTTAGTTCAGGAGCATGGGTGCATATTCATATTGAGTGATAGAGCAAGTTTAAACAAAGAGTCACAAACATGTTTTTGCTTGGTGTAAGAAAAAGTTGGGAGTTTATTGCCTTTATGATTCAGCTACTCGCATTGTGATTATTTGGAAATACGTTAACTTCAATGGGGTGCTTACTCATGGGCCTTTTGGATCTCTCTTGAATCTTCAAACAATTATTCATTTCATTATGTTCCTCTTGACGCAAAACATCTTCATGATGATGATGTTACTGCTTCTACGAATTCTATGGATGTGTATTCAAAGGTGAGGCTGCTATCTTTTCGCCCAATACTTTTGTTGTAAATGTTTGTTCAATTTTTAATATTGTAAATCTTGCTTCGGCTCACAATGTTGGTTTCCTAGATTAGTTTTCACCTTTAAGCATTCTTCCTTGGTTGAGTCTAAGCTTATGACCTAGACGGCTAAGAGTACACAAAAGGCCTATGAGGGACTCTTAAGCCCCTCATCTTGTGTTTTTCTCAACAATGATGATCAACATGGAGATCCTACTACGTATAATCATAAAAGATGTCTAAAATGGAAGTCATGATAGATGAATATTACTCATAAATAATAAGACATGAAAGTTATATGCTTGTCAAGGGAAAAAACCTCGTTAAAAGGAAAGGGGTCAAGAAGATCATAATTGGTCATGTTGAGAAGTATAAAATTTGCCTTAGTGTAAAATGCTTGTCTAAGTTTGAAGATATTGATTATAATTAGACATTTGCTCCTATCATCTAAATGGATTTCATTTTGCATTATCCTCTCCATTGCAACTTCATATTCTTGGAAGGGTCATCAAATCAATGTCAAAAGTGTTTTTCTTTATGGGGACCTTTAGGAGGATATTTATATGCAACAACTATTGAAATTTATTCTTAATGGCCTATATCATTGGTTTGCAGACTCAAGAAATCCTTGTGGACTTAAGTAGACACCACAAGCTTGGGCTGAAAAAAATCAAATATTTTTTCTTAGTTATTGCTTTCACTATTGTCAATGTACCCATGGTGTTTACTTTAAACATCATAAGGATCAGATTCTTATCATTGTACTTTATGTTGGTGACTTTATTATAATTGGAATTTCTACTCTCATAAGTTAGGAGATGAACCTATGACCTCAAGACCTTTTTTAGATAACAAATTTTGAGCTACTTCGCCACTTGCTTGCCATTCGAATCATTTTTCCTTCTCTAAGGATCTCTCTCTTAAATTCAATATGCTTTAGACCCTTTGTAACACATTCAAATGGAGGACTGTAAATTGAGCTACACTCCCTTTGCATCAAAAGTGAAGCTTACAACTATATATTCTTTGGTTGATGTCACTTATCAATCTTTGTGGGATAGTCTTCTTTATCTTACCTATACAATATCCAACATCACTTTTGTTGTTATTTTTTGTTCCAAATATATGAAAAGGCCTCATGAGAAACATTGAAAAGCTTTGAAGTGGATTCTGCATTACAACATAGATACTAATTATATAGGTATCCATTACACCACATACCCTCTTCTCTTGTAGGGCTACTCAAATGTAGATTGGCTAGGTGATAGGTGATTTTGATGAGTGCAAATCCACTTCGAAAAATTTATTTCTCTTGGATTTGTTCCTAGTTGTTGGCGCTTGAAGAAACATGATGCGTCTTCCAAATAAGCAATAATATTATAGTGCAATTATTATCTGGAAATGTTTGGGTAGAACTTGTTGCTTCTTGCATTGTTATATATTCATTAAAAAAAGACTCCAAGACTATAATTTGTGATAACTAGAGTGTTGTCCAATTGGTTTGCAAACTAGTGGGTCATTAGCAAAATAAGTAAATTATCTAGAAATGTTTGGGTGGAATTTGTTGCTTCTTGCATTGTTATATCTTCATTAAAAAAAAGACTCCAAAACTATAATTTGTGATAATCAATGTTGTCCAATTAGTTTGCAATCTATTGGGTCATTAGTAAAATAAGCAAATTGCAATTTCAATGCATTCCATTTTAGAGCTTGCTTCAAAAAGTTAACTTGTACTTTCCTAGGTGTCTTTTACAAATCAATTTGTACTTATCTTCATCAGAGCCATGTCAAAGGTTACCTTTATTAGAATGTGAGATCATCTTAGTATAAGAGAGTTGTCATTATAAGGGGATGTTCAATAATGACTTCTCTATGACCCTTATTAACATTGAAGGAGGATGTTGAAATGGGTAATCAATCACTTTGGCCATAACCAACATTATGATTTTATATTATATTTTTGTAAAGTGACTTATGTATTGTTTGAGTGATCAATAATATGTTAGTTTAAGTAATAGAATTTGAGCTTTTATGTCATGGAGTGCATTTATATCTCCATTCACTTATTGTGTAGAGCAATTGAAATTTTTCTATCTTGAATGAAACATTTTGATGTCTAAAGACATCCTATCATCTTTTTCATGATTTATTTTTCACTATTGCAAAGTTCTCTTTATGAATATGGATAATGTGTTGATTTTGTTTAGTTTCTTCTTGATTACTTCATTGTTTGCATCAAAACATAATATCATCTTTTTTACATTTTTGAAGTTTGAACTTATATATCTGATTCAACTGTTTTTGCCATTTTTCTGGGTGAGGGGGTTGGGGTTACAAGCCGTTATTTATAACCATGAACATAAGATCCATCAATTAATGAAAGTCCAGGACTTGATCATAGAACTCCATAAACATCCTATATTCTATTACCATGGCACAAAGGCCCAACTCCATGAAATTTGTATATCACCTACCTTATTCAGCTAACCAAAATGAGAAGGATAGGATTGAAACTGACCGTCAACTTTTCTTCCTTTGAAATGAAATGTTATTAATGTCCGCGGGGGCCAACTGTTTTCCCCATTTTTCTGGGTGAAGGGGTTGGGATTACAGGCTGTTATTTATAACCATGTACATAAGATCCATCGATTAATGAAACCCCAGGACTTGATCATAGAACTCCATAAACATCCTATAATATATTACCATGGCACAAAGGCCCAACTCCATGAAATTTGTATATCACCTACCTTAGCTGAATGAAATTTGTATATCACCTACCTCCATAAACATCCTATAATATATTACCATGGCACAAAGGCCCAACTCCATGAAATTTGTATATCACCTACCTTAGCTGAATGAAATTTGTATATCACCTACCTTATTCAGCTAACCAAAATGAGAAGGATAAGATTGAAACTGACCGTCAACTTTTCTTCCTTTGAAATGAAATATTATTAATGTCTGCGGGGCAAAGGGTCTATAAGAAGGACAATAACAACTGGCAGCTAGCGAGCTAAAAAGCCCAACAAAGAAAAGAAACTAAGTTAAATACAAGACATAGCCTGCGTTGAAATCATATAATATTATTTTATATGTAGTCACCTATTAGAATATAACTTTGTTTAATTATGTTTGAATTGTACAAATTGACCATCAAAGTCAAAAATATATTCTAAATACATCTTGCCCACATAGAGTTTATCAAACTCCTTACCAAAGTAAATGTTCAACTTTCTGTCATATCAAATTTTAGTCATCCAACACAGAAAATATGCAATCTGTTCAAGTAAAGCAAGTGCAAAAAAAATTGCCAAAAAATCCTGAAAGGTCAACGACAAAGCTCACTAAAACATTGTAAGAAAAAGCCTCTTGAAAATATATAATAACCTTCGCTGAAAAAAAGCACGAGAACAGCTGCTCATTCCATGACACAATCACATCTATTTACGAAATCACAGAAGCCAAATGAAGGCTTAGAGCCTTCACACCAAAGATTTAGAGTGTTTTAAATTGATTTGCTGTTTTATTATTACATGGCTTGCAGAATGCATGCTAAACATCTAGCGATTTAGATGAATTTTTATTTTCAACTAAAATTCCAGGAACTAACTATAAGCATTCACACTATTATGATAAGTAAATAATGTCAGAAACCTTCACATGGAAAATTTGATAGTCTGCCAAAATATGCAAGTTACAATTGGCTGTGGATGTGAAAATGGTGGATTCAATGCTCAAATCTGCTAACAAAATGTCAATCCTCTATTCTATATTTTGTATTTATCAACAAGTTGTCTGAACAACCTGCACCTCCTACTTATTTTAGAAGCATGTTCTACTATGATACCAGAAAATAGTCTGCAGTCAAGAAATTATGAAATATTACCGAGTTATGATAAATTGCTTTGATTTTTTTTAATTTTAAATGACTTTGGTGGCCATCAGTGTAGGTCGTGTGGTCCCTATCTGTTGCACCACAACTGATGGTTGTCCAACAATATATACTAAACATGATATATCCCACATTGTAACATATGAGCACCTATGAATAAATTAATAAAAGGCCTTAACAATGGTTAAGAGTCTATGCAAACAGAAATACTCGTCTCAGAGGACTCAATCCCAACAACCGTTACTAGAAGAAATTAAAAAATGATACATCAGAAAGGATATTGAACACTAGACAATGACTCAAGAATCAACATCTTTGATTTGACCATGAATGTTGCATTCTTACAACTCTCCATTTTGAATGTTCTTCCAAAGATATACATCCATCTACTCGTAACAACAAATTTAATGTGCCATATAAATTGACACATACAAGCAAAAGAATGGATGACTCAGAAAAATGAATCACTGGCCAGTAATATGGGGCAAATTCTATGAAAAAAGAGTAACAACATCTTTCCGATATCCACGGACCATAAGGAGCCTAGGAATGTTCTCTACCAAAAGATCCATATATTCCATGTAAAGGTATGGGGGGTGAGTTGGTGGGGGGGGTGGCAAACTAACAAGCACAACTGCTGCCATTCTTGAATATCGCAAGATTGTGGCATTCAGCTTCAAACTAGTATAAAGAAATTTATTAACTTGTTGCTCACTGACTGGTGCTAGTTCAGCTTTCATTTTTCTCTTCATGTCCTCTGCCTGCAATGCTATCCTTTTCCGTGCTTTTGAAAATGCCTCCATTGCATCTTCACGTTCAGTTTCTACTCCTTGATCTTCTTTGTGTGCTTCCCATGACTTCATTGTAACAACTATCACTTCAGCTTGCATGCGAAGGTCATAAAGAAATTTTTTAACATCTGTTTTCAAGTCTTCTGCCTCAGTGTCCTCTTCGGCAATGCAGAAGAGCTGAATCTTACAACTCTCAAAGCTTTCCTTTGTAAGTAAAAGCTGAGATAGAAGCAGCATGAGGCCACCATCACTTACTATCCAATAAAGGTCAATAGTTCCATATTGTTTCTGATACTCTCCAGGCCATTCATCCAAACCTTTAACTATGACAACTGCTTTATTAGCAACAATACAGTCATTTATAATGCTGACGAATGTCCCCGTAATCTCTTTCAGATTTTCCTGTCTCCATATTTCTGGGTACCGCATTACAACAATATTAGGCTTAAGGTTTCCAAGACCCATTGTTTGGACTATACCACGAAAGCCTTGTTGCATGTTCTCAGCCACAATGATTTCTGCAACCCCCTCACAGTTCTTGTAATCAATGTACGTGCTCAGCTGTCGACATGCAATTTTTGCTTCTTCAGCTTTTTCATTATAGTCGCCATCTAGAATTGAAACAAAGATTGACATCCCTCGGCCTTTTTTCTTCATGCAATTTGCAAAATCAGCAAGCTTTGGGTGGCATGGTACATTCTCTGGTAGCTTACCCCATGGCCTGCAGAAGACGAGGGGGATTGGGTACCAATTCTTTGGATGGACTTGATTGGCTGCATTCAGAAAAGGGTCATAAAACATTCTTGATAAAAGAAACAAGGCAGGTTCAAGTGCACAATTTTAAAACAAACTATATTAAAAATAAATGAAATATGAAGTATTTTTATTTCATCCATAGGAGACCCAATAGAATCTGTGGAACAGAAAAGAAAACAGTAACAGCTATAAAATAGTGTTGCTACACAGCTAATATATAAGGCTTTTACAAAAGTCATCCTGTCAAGGTGAAATGAAACAATGGAAATAATTAATAAATAGAGATTCATCTGCAATAGAGTAATGGTTTGAAACAAAATATTATCCCCCTTCTTTCTTGTCTCTGTGACAGTCCACACCCACATGTAGATAAGATATGATGTAGATATTTATTCAAAAGGAAAGAGATTTGTGGACATACTTAAGAATTTTAGATCCTGACATTTTGGATTGAAAATTTCTATACATTATCAGAGAAATGAAAGCAAATTCTCTTTTGCATGTGTCTATCTGTAAAAACCTCAAAACTATACAAATATTTTCAATTCACTCTACAATGCTTTATTGTTGAAATTTTTTATTGGCAAGTAAAGGCAAATCTACGACTATGATCTCATGAAGATATCAGTTAGACTCTTGGCGAATCAAATATCACATTTATAAATTTATGAGATCAAACTTGCAGCCAATGAATTTGATGTTTAATGAAAAGTTGACTTGAAAAGTGACTTCATAGTTGTAGAAAAAACAGAAACAAACAATCTGGTGGACAATATCAAGAGCAGCTGCATTCAAAAGCGTTTGAGATGACAAATTTAAGTCTACTTCCCACAATATGAACAATTAAAACATGTAGCACCGTCCACCTATGTTGGCTATTGGGCAAGTGCGAGTGCAGAATGCATGCATGAGATAAAAAACCGGATAAAAAGAACAAGGTTTTACAATAATTGTGAACTAGTTTATTATTAACAAGCTTTTGCATGGAATGCATCTGCCACATGACAGGGCATAAGCAAATGCAAACAGATATTATGTGAAAATGGGCATCCAGGAATATCACCTCCTAAGGAGCGAAGACTTCGTAAAGCAAGTTGAAAATATGCACTTTTGAAACCATCTCCCCAGTCACCTGCTTTCCCCTGGATACTCACATAGTAGTATAATAGAGTTGCAAGTGCTAGTGAAATAATGGTGAATGGCCAAGATATCAAGAACATGATAACTGCAAAACAAAAGGCTATGATCAAAACAAGGGAGCCCAATATATAGTTTGACAAAATGCATAAACCTTAAATACTTCGATGGAATTATAATTTTCACTTTATGATTTTTGTTATTTCTGTGAACTCTAGAAATTTACCAAAAAAGGTGGTCCTATCACCATAGAAACGAGAAATTGGTTTCTAAAAATGTTGAACATAAAGATCAGTACCTAGTTTGCATTTGCATTTAGTAATGTCCATGGAAATTACATATGCTTAGATTCCAAGAATAAACTAAAATTGAAGCAGAGATAAGAGCTGTACCAATACAAAGTGTGGCACCAAGAAGTGAAAGACTCCAATGGTGGAACTTCCATCTTGGACGCCAACTTGGTGCATCCAGAAGGTCCAAAAGGAAACATGACAAGTTCACTCCGGCATAGCAGAGAAGAAAGAACATAGTTATCACTGGTGTGATCAGATCAAGATTTCCGAGCACCACACAAAAACCACAGATAAATGCCGTAAAAAGAGTTGCAAGGTGTGGTTCAACACTGTCAGCAGCCTTGAAGTACTTCAGAACTGGAAGAATATCATCATTAGCAATTGCTGCAAGCAGTCGTGGAGCCCCTGTAAGACTCTGAAGGGCTGCTCCAAGAGTAGATAAGATAATCCCAATGTAGATGACTGCTGGTACCGGCCAAGCCAGCGTTGCTGTCAGAAGCCTGACCAAGCATATTAAAATGAACAAATTACAAAGTGTTCAAATACCAAGCATATTAATTCACTTGTTTTTACTCTTCAGAGAACTTTATAAACAATAAAGAAAGCTTCCAGCTTGCCTCACAATTGACATGCAAATCTGCACCCAAAAAGAATTTCTAGGCAACCAAGAGAATTCTATAAAGCTCACCAAATGGGGACCGTGTGTAGTTTGGCTGCATTTGTGGGTACGATATAATGGCAAAAAGAAAAAAAAATAAAAATAATAAAAAACATGGCATGGATTAAAAACCATATTACCTGTCTGTTAAAAGTCCCTCTCTTGTGGCTACAGCTCCAAACAGCAATACAGAGATCAAATACAAAACAGTAGTGGTAGCAATTGCCGACAGTGTTCCAACAGGTATTGACCGTTGAGTGTCTCTCAGAGATGCAGACCGATTTGAACCAGCCATTATTCCAGTTACAGCAGGAAAAAATAGTCCCAGCAATGACCTAAGGAAATTAAAGTGTTACGGACTTTTTCGAGTTTACTAGAAAAAAAACAAATTCCATATGCTGGTAAAACATGGTATCATTTATGTCAACACCTTTAAAACCATACAATTTTTTAAAAAATGGAACTACAGGGGGGAAAAAAACACACATCCACAAGGCCTGAAAATACCTGTAAAACAATGTTAGTACTTTTATACAATATAGTTAGAAAACATAACCTGAAATGAATATATTATATATGACTTCATGTCATTTGCCTGGAATTATACATGGAAAGAAAAAGCAAATTAAACTAGAACATGAAGAAGTGACTACAGAATTCCATGACAAATCTGGTACAATATTCTTATGCTGTTTCATGTCTTTGTACCATAACTGAATTCCTATTCAACTAAACAGGAAACAACAGTCTCAAAAAGGCCCACGGCTACTAACTACAAATGCCTAGTACAAAATAGCTGTAGAAGTGATGATTATACAAAGCATTTCATATTTTTGCAGGATTATGAAGTTAACTTGCATAAAGATGAGGAGGAATAGAGGTCAGTGAAACGGGAGGTGGCATTTTCAAGAATTTCGTGAAATTCAAAATTAGAGCTTCAAAAGGAGATTTTAGGATTTTCTTTCCTCCTTTCCTTTTTCTTTGGGTGGGGTCGAAACGACTGGGGGAAGGAAGTGGCAGCACCAAGAAAAGATGGGAATGTAAAAGCTTTTTGAAGCAGTCTACCTACTGCCATCACAGCTTGAGAAAATCTAGCAACAAACAACCTGTCTTCAAGCCCCTTCCAATAAGCTTCTGAATGTAATTTTTTATAAAACAATCCAGAACAGACTCCGCCATACAGTTTACTGCAACAATTTAATAAGGGATTTGGTTGTCAACCATGATGTATAGTGTATTTCTACTGATTCTCGGGGCCTGTAATGAATGTTATCCTATGTGATGGGTCTCAGGTCGAGCACTCCCAATCTTTGGTGGTGTTATGTTCAACTAATGATAGTATGGATAAATGCTAAGTTGCTGCAATCAGCAGAAGGCAAGATGCTGACTGATTTACCCATGCCACATTTTGTTTGGTTCCGATAATAGATGATAATGGATTATAAATGTAAAGTTAAACCGAAATGTCAGCAACAAAAACCAGAATGCAGCATCATATAAAAACTTCCACTTTGAAATGATATAGAGTGTGAAAATCGAAGGCAAGTAATAAGATAATTCTGTCTTGGAGATGATTCAAGAGTCCAAATTTTGCTTTTAACTTGAGATGAATGTGCATTCATTGTCAGGGTTGGTGCAATAACATAATCTGTAATTTGCTATGCATTTTCTAATAGATGTCATATGGAATAATCCCTTAAGCAGTAGTAGCTTGAGATTAAATCATTGCAACAATGAGAGGATTTCTTGTTTTTCATTGGTTTTATAAGTTCTTGGCTATGTTGCAGGAAACTACCGTAGTGCCCTTGTTTCACCATTTCAGAAACTCCTTGAGAACTCCCAAAAACTCATCATCTTGACCTCTCATGTTTCTGGAAATTTTAAGGCACATTTCCAAGCATTTCCAGGAGTATTTCCAGCCATTTCCTACCACTTTGAACAAAATCTAACCCAAATTTGGCGTTTTTAAGGGTTCCTATAATCTGGTGCAAGGCCCACATGAGTCACACATGACCACCTTCATAAAATAAAAATATTAAAAATTAAGTTAATCAACAAAACAAAGATTTAAGATGAGTTATCTTGAAAATGAAATAGGATGGGATCAATGAAGCCAGAGACTAGAGATTCAGCACTCTAATCTTCGTTTTGTGTGCTATGAAAAAGAAGATTAAACAATGGGAAAAACAAGGGATTGGGATTTGAACCCTAAAAATCTCGAGTTGCACATTTTTGGCTGCATTCAATTTTGAGGATGAAGAATGCACGCAATTTTAGTTGGAGCTATTGGAGTTGGGTCTTATGCTTCTTTTGCTGATTTTCACAAATTCAAAGATTAAGAGCTAAAGTTCATAATACATTCCATACAAATGTTTTTGGCACTACTTGCGTAGACTCATAAATAACTTAATAAACTTGTGTGGTATATACATGTTTAATCTTCTCTAGTTATTTCTGTCTATAATATAAAATATATATCTTTGTCTATATTCATCAATTTCACAATTCCCATTTTATCCATCACAGGATACAAGGAAATAAATCAGGATACTACCAAATCACAATTAATCAAACCAGCATGATTAATCAGGACAATACCCTGCATAAATGCATGCATTCATGGCTAGATAATCATAAAGACATACTTCCATTCATCAATTTCACTGTTCTCACTATTCTCTTCACAGGATAAACACTAAAATATGCATTCATGATTAAAATTCAATAATTGAAACAAAGAAAATTCAATTATGAAGGATTTTCAGATTCTATATGTTCATTAATACAAAATGCAAAAGTATAATAAACAAAACCAGAAAATGTTTCCACGAACCAAATAGCTGCCCAAAATAAAATAAAAAATAATAAAAATGGAACCAGCAAATTCTTATAAAAATATTATGCCACGACAAAAATTGGCAAAGAATTGTGTTCTTTTTCCTTCTTTTTTTTTTTTCTTTATCAAATATCTGGCCTTCATAATTAAGTTTACATCTATTTTTATCCACTCATCTGCTGTGGATCCATTTTCGATATGGCATTCAATCCATTATCACTTGGTTTCCAAGCCATATTCCACTATCCTTCCCTCAACTATTGGTCCAGCATGTGTACTCAACATACCAAAGATGGACTTATTTTGGACCCTCTTCTTAGTGGATATGAAGATCTAACCAAAAAGATATTACAGGCAAATTTGACCTCTCTTAGGCCTATTGCCAGATCAATGCTACAATAATTATCACTCCATGTTCAAACATTTTGATTTGCTCTCATCCAAAAACAAAATGACCACAAGAAATACAGCTCCTTTACAGATGTCTGTGTATAATTAGGAAATAGAAGGTGGAGGATGGGCATCCTAGGAACATGAAAGCTGCCAATTTCAGATTGACCTCCAATATGATGACTATAAAAAAACATATTTTGACTCACCTGTCCCCCAAGATTTGACAAAATAGAACTAGAGATGCAAACATGTATATTAACTAGAAAACTAATGAACAGTATTAAAAAATTTCCTAATGAACAATGGTTTAAATATCATATGAATCATTTAAGGAATAGATTCCAGAACATTGTTACAAAGCCTCTTATTTTCAAAGCCTGCAAAGTTCATTTAGAAATAAATTACAGAGAATAATCATAAACACAATTTCATTCAAATACACTGAAAAATTAACTACTCTAGTTTGGACTACCTAAGCAACATTCTATTGAAATAAGATTGATAATTATATGGTAAATTTTCTTTATTGTTTGACATTGTCTCATGTTGCATCAAATACTTGGAGTGTTGATATTTTATTATGGAGCTTTCACACAAGGGTAACGATGAGTGAGAGGACGAAAGGAATACTTATTAAAAGACATACCAGAAAACACAAATACATAATATGTGATAAATAATTAACCCATACAGCATGTAAGCAATCATCCATAGATAACAAAAAATAGATGAGAGTTTCAATTATATCATCATTATACTATTCACCAATCTGCATGCAAAAAATGTGTACAGTATTTCAGATGTTACTGTTTCTTTAAAACACAAGTTTTTCTCAAGCGAAGGTAGGAAGAAATTTGCTTACTCAAAATCCCAGTAGATTATCCCATCTGAAGCAGGAATACCAGCCCTGTTGGTGCGCTGATAATCTGAATTCCAGTTATTCTTGAACGTATGCCATCTCAATCCCGAAATTTTTGCTGTAATAATTATATGAGTTAACCAATTAAAGATTATACCATGCACAAGAAACCACAGAATATAATGTAATCAAAGCTATAAGCTCAGCCACCATGACTAGAAATATCTGGTAAAAAAATGGTGCTTACTTTTATCATGATGTCCTGGAGAGGCAAATATGCCAATAAAAATGCAAAACAGTGATAACAGAACAGGAACAAGGAATGCCGGTGCAACCTTGTTGATTATTTTCACGCCACCAAATACAATAAAACATAGAAGTATAGTTACTATTATTCCATATACTTGCAAATCATGCAAACTTGGGCTCAGGATTGTTGCTCCATTAGGTGCCCCTGGTATGGCTGTTGAGTTCAAGCTTGTTGCACTCTCTGCAAGATTTTAAATAAAAACAAAAATGAAATTGTTGTTTTAGGCAAGCGACATAAATTAAATAGTGGTAAAGAACATGAACAAAATTGAGGTGACTTACACAATGAATGAAACAATATAGGAAAATTTCCTACTAAAGATAAGAATGTAAATTCAAGATGAGCACTTAACTTCTTTATCATGCTTAAATCTAGCTTGTCCTTGTTTTGATACGATGTTTTGTAAATCCAATCAATATTCTATCGACTGGTGTGACAAAGAAATTTAAGATGTAAACCTTTTTGACATTACCTTTAAAAATTCCAGCATTTGGTACAGCATCCAAAAAGGTCTCAACAGCTCCCAAAATATATCTGAAAGAGCATCTGAACTTTTAGGACTTCCCAAAATGGAGTAAAAATATGAAGCAAGTAAAATAACACATTTTCCATACCAAAAAACAATGATTTAAGCAAGCCTTGAATTAACCAACACAACAGAAAGGCAGTATATTACTAAATACATCGTCCAAACATCAAGGAATGCAGATTCAAGAAATGTTACAACATAACCCTATCTATCTATTTAACTAACTAATATACTCAATGTAGTAGGTGATAGCTAGATGTTTTGGATAGCATGATATGCCAAAATTTTAACATGCAGAGCAATGAGTACAAACAACAAAAATATGTGTTGAAGCTCCAAAACATGATGCATAATTGCAGTTAACCAAGGCACCAAAAATTGACAACAACTTAGCTTAATACAAATTTACTCAATATATATCAGTCAAGCATTGGTACATTGTGATAATTCCTGACAGAATCTGCAGTGCCAAGAGCCAAATGACAATTTCTATCATAAACCTCAAGCAATCCCAGCATGCTTATTTACAGAATTTGTAAGGGCTAACTCAGCTAGCCTGTCAACTAGGCAACAACCAAATAATATTCACAACCTCAGTTGTATGCACACAGGTACATAATGTGATCACCGATAACATGCTTGCATTCCAATTGCAATTCACTTTTGCTTTTGACACTTGGTTCTAGTAATTTTGTTTGCCATGTGATGTTCCAAACAGAACACAGTGGACATCGTAAACCTTTTGTGTTAGGAAATTCAAGTAGATCAGCCACTCCCACAGTTCATCAACCTCCCTATAACATAACTTGGATGACAATTTGTTGTTTTCGTTGTTTTTGACTGATATTTGCTTGTAAGGTTGTAAGCCTGGGTATGCCCATATTAATCCCTCCCAAGAGGGATCATTTTGCTCAATGGTATGTTCTAAGAAACTTGAGTGACCCACTATAGGAATTGAATGTGCTCCTTCAAGGGTTTTTCTTTAACTTAGGAAATAGGGTTGAAGTAATTCAATTGAATCAAACCTTATATCATAGTTTGTCAGGTTTCCAAGAAAAGTGTCCCCATTCTTCTTGTCTGTTTGCAAATTCTGATGCTATGTTGTATGAATGGATTTCCTTACCATTTGACCCATCATCCAAACTAAAATTACGATAGTATTTGAGACTTGAGTGAATCCTATGAGTCTGAAAGCCAAGTGGCCCCGAGTGTGTTAGATTGGGTTGAGTTGCCATGACTCAAGTGTTCAGAGCCAGTCTTACCAAACCAATGCCAAGACTCGCACATCATGGCAAGATGACCTCTTCCTTATATAATAGATATAATGCCAAGACTTGTGAGTAATGGCAAGACCACCTCTCCTTCTCTCTCTTACTGATTCACATGCACACACACATAAGATATAAACATCACTATGGTTACTGAAGTACAGTGGTGAATATTCCAAGCATAGAGGGCAAGATGACAGATTAGAGGCCAAACAAGACCACAGTCAATGCAATTCTACTCATCATTCTGTACTACGCTTCTACAAGTTGCTCGTCCCTTTCTGCAATCAGTCGCTCTTTGTGCTTCAATTCCTTGGTCTTTACTTCCAACATCTATTCTCTAATGGAACACTCAAATTTCAATTGTGTAATAAGTACACTTTGTTCCTCTTGCATCTTTGTCTTCTCCTCAGTCTCTTGCTTCAAAGCAACCAATTATGTCTCAGTCTCTTGCTTTAAAGCAGCCAATTCTGCCTCAGCTTCTTTTTTTGCTACCTTCATCTCCTCGTACTAGTTAGCATGTGCTTCCTGTGACTGATGGATCTTTTACAATCCAGTAGCTAACCACTCAATCTAGTATGCCAAGAAATTAATTCTTGGATAAATCTTCGCTAATTTAGATGCAATCTTCCTATACTCCACACCTGCTCCATCTTCCGAACAAAGCATCAGGTCTACTTCATCAAGCTATATTCGAGTTGGCTGTTTGTATATTGTCATCGTTCCGACTGGCAATTCTTTCATTCCGACCATCTTATGTATGTTATCGGCTTCCACTTCCCATGGCTGCTTTTGATGGATTTCAATGAGTGGCTTTGTCCTATCTTCATCCTGAACCCACTATATTAATTTATCCAACTCCTCGTATACCATCAATGGCCATTTCTTCCACTATCCATCATAACCAAGCCTAAATTCCACTCTTGCTCTATCAAAAAATTTGGTCATCTTCTCGAAGAATACATCAACCTTTTCATCCATCTGGTCTCCTAAGGTCGTCAACAATCTAAGTTTGGCACTTCAATCATGAAATGCTCACTTGTCTCTTCTAGAACTTTGACCTCAGTTTCTTCCTTGGCGAGGCTCTGCTCTCTTTCTCCTTCACCATCATCTCTCAGATTGTTGTTCTTTGTTGCCTTGCCTCCTGATAGCGGCTGCTCCATAGTATCAGCTAACCATTCCATTCTTTGGTTGTTACCTCCTCTCCTTATAGTTTTATACTTTCCTACAAGTTGCCTTCCATTCTTCATTACTTCAACTAGCACTATTTCTTCCCTTGCTAGTTTTTTCCCTTTCTCCATCACTTTGAATGGCACTATTTCCTCCCTTGCCAGCTCCTTTGTTGTGGATGTGATCTCCAACGGTAGCTCTTCTCACAACTAAGGTGATGCATATGGATCTATTTGCTGCTAAAACTCTACAAAAATGTCAACTGACTCCATTCGCATTTCTCCAATTGCTTCCACTTGAACAGCATCCACTGCATCCCATTCTTTATCCATATCCATAACGTCTACCAATTTCTGCACCTGCTGCGCAACTCCTTGTGCAGCCTTTTCCACAAACTGTTGTTCTACTTTTGCAACATCTTCTTCGGTTTCCTGTTGTACCAACCTCCTTTGCCTCTTCTCTTATACCAGTTGTTGCTCTTCATCATCTGAATCCTCGCTTGCCTCATCGTCTGGCAAGTCCTTTCTCTTTAGTATTTTCTTCGTTCTCAATGGAGTACTCGCCTTTGTAATCCACCTTAATATTGTTGGCTCTTGCTCTGCTATCTCCCTTGGAGGATTTAGTCCAAGAAACTGCAACTTTTCTTGTGCCACAACATTCATTAACAGTGCGGTGGAAAAAATTCTTTGAATACTACATCAAGAAATTTTTAATGTGTTGTGTATGATGCCCAATCATATAAAACACCCTCCATGATTCCTTGCGCATACGGTACAAGCCAAGTAGGCATCTCTAAACAACATTGCTCTCCCTGCAACTTGGACATTATCACGTTCATGGCACACTGCAACTCCATTGTCTTCAACTCCCATGCTTCATCAGCTTCACAACTTCCTCTGGAGTTATATTGGTGACTTCACTGATCATTTCAATCCACCGGTTTTGACCTATAACCTCCTTCATGACCGACAGTCCATGACTTGACAATCCAAATGTTCTTCAGAAATTGGCAAGTGAAAACATCACCTACACCTTTTTGTCACCAATCTTCACTTTGTTGGCGTTTTGTTGTGGATTGTATGTTTCTAACATCTACAACACATAGCTCTTGAAGACCTCCTCAAAGTTTGGGATCTGTAGTATGCAACTTACGCTTGCATTTTAAACACAGCTCTAAGCGAGTGATCTACCGCGCTTGCCTTCCACCAATTACGACAAAATTCTCTCGTCGTTTGTTGCCATGTAATATCCTTCAACGGTATCGACATCCTTTCCTTCCCCGTCTAAGGCGATGCCTCCACTATCTACTCTTTCAGAGTGTTAGCTCAAGGTTGTCCCTATGACTATCCACTATGCTGCCTACTCCTACCTCGTTCTATGTCAAAACCGTGTTCCTTCTCTCTTTCTTGGATGCGGTCAGCGAGACTTCTCGCACTGCTTCTAATACTTTCTTCTCGCCTTCTTGAGCTAGGTGGATTCCTTCTTGACTCCTATTCCACTCTCTCCATCCTTTCACACATGTTAGGTCTTCTCTGCATTTCTAACTGTAATCACTCCTTCAAACTCCAACTGCTGCTCATATGGCCCCTATCTTCTACTTCGAACACTGGTATGACACCTATCGTCTACTTCTAGAACTTATACTACAAATACACTTGGCAAGTACGACAGCCATCTGACTCCTTGCTTGCCTGGCCCCTTGCAAGTCTTTACTTGTACGGCAGTCGTCTACTCCCTCACTCGTATGACAATCATTCTAGAGCAGGGCTTGTACAACACAGGTCACCCCGGCAACTTCCTAGCATGACTCACACAACAACCTTCCTTGTATGTCCTCTGCACAGTCTACATCACTTTTGTCATTCAATCTTCACATCGTCCACATGCAACTTATCACACCTCCTATTCGTATGGCTATACCGTTATCCGTACACTTGCAATTATTTTTCCAAAAAACCCTTTTACGCAATCATTCTCCATTATGTGCAGAATTTATCCCAAGGTTCCATTACTCTACAACTATTCTGTCGACAGCAGTTGCTTCTTCCATCAGTGGCTTCTCTTGTTGTCGACAATCTTCCAACAACACTTCTACGCACTCCTCTGGAACTCATTCCTTCGTCCGCTATGTAGATGCAGTCTTCGTCCTCCCTCTCCTCAAAACACCAACAACACTTCTACGCACTCCTTTGGAACTCATTCCTTCGTCCGCTATGTAGATGCAGTCTTCGTCCTCCCTCTCCTCAAAACACCAAGCAATACAATGCTCAGGCCTTCCCTTATGGATTTGTTTATAAGATCAACAAGGGTAGTTGCCACCCATGCAACTGCTTTTGGTCCGCCACCTCACCACACTGCATTCAACTACCTTGCACGCTTTTTCTTTTTGTCTTTTTCTATTTTCAAAAATGGAAACGTGCCTTTTTAAGTCTGTGTGTCATATGATTCGTGCGGCGACTACAACTGCCTCTTCAATGACCTTCTGCCCGGTATGTTGTCTGCCCTGTTGCATTTGTACAACGATCTTATCCCTCTGTCATACCAACACTTGCCTATATCATACCAATGCCTGCATCATTCATACGACACTCACTGGTATGGCTAGGACTAGCATGGCAATGTGTTGTACCAACCCCCTCATACGGCATACTTGTGCACTAGTACGGCCAGGACTTGTATGACAATGTGTCGTACAAGCCTCTTCCTGCCTTATATAGTTGGTTATCCTCTCACTTCCTTCAATATTGCGTGATTGTGTTGGTACCTATTGCATCCAATCAGGTACTTCATTTTCTCTCTCTTGCCTTTGTCCATGTTGCGTTTTCCTTCTACTTCATGACAATCCACTCTCAGCCATATGTTCCATTCAACATTTCTTCTTTCCAGGCAAGCCTCCCTGACTTGGGACTGTCTATTCCTTCTGCCAGGTTGTCCGATGTTCGTCCGCATTCTCCTTTGATCCCTCGATCGTCTATTGTTGTATCTTCGGTTTGGACATGAACCAAGAGGTGAACTTGACGGGACAACCTGTTGGTTACGTCGTATTTGGTTGTTTTGTACACAAACAAAGGAAGGTCCTTGCAGGCCTTCCCACTGATCATGTGGCCTAGGGGTAGTCGAAGGGAAGATACTTCCCCGCAAACTTCCGAGAGGGATGCCAATCAAAATCTTCCTTTGACAAAGCAATCATAGACATCCGAGAAGACCTAATGACCTTCCTTAATTGCCTACATTACCTCTTTCCAATGCGGTGTCTAGTAGTCCTTGCGAATTACTAGGACCTTCTGCTTCTTTAACGACCAATACTGACGTATTATCTACTCACCTTCTTGTGCATCTTCCTTCCTCGAAGTGAGTCTGTCAATTATTATATTTTGGCTCAAGGACTGGTTGACTTAACATATTACTCTTGGATCACAGATTAAGTGGTGAACTTGAAATACCACTACTTGTGTCGAAATTGATTGCATGAGAACTGCTACTTGAATCATTGGAGCTTGTGGAGGACATCTAGTGGTATTTGTCCCGCCAATGCCTCCCATTCCCTTCCTGAGATGTCTGTGCTTCAAAAACATCCCTCTATATTCGAGTTGCTTCTTCTCTATTCCATCTTCATTGCTTTGTTTCATTCAACACTTCCTACCTCCTTGCTTCTATTACGTCAAGATTCTGGATAGTCCTAATCTCGTGAGCAATTTGTGCCCTCATCTGTGTGTTATGCCTTCGCAACTCTTCCTACCCTTAAAACATTTGTGTTTCCAAGCGTATCCTTTATTGTTGCACACCTGGGATCATTTCCTCATGCTCACTATCATCATTCCAAGGTCCATGCTCCGATCGTTCTCTACTCACAAAATCCATTCGTTGCACATCAACATCTAAAAGCGATCTAAGTCGCCTTTCCTCTTCCATATCTGGGAATTGTACATGTACCAATATGTATCTTCTTTTCGTAGAAAAAGGTTCCAAATCCTCTTGTTCTATCACGGGTCGTTCTTCTGTTTTCCCAAATAATCGTCTCAATCCTAGATCACTCTCTTCTTCCCTGTTCTTCTGCATGTTCGTCATGGTGTTCTTCATTTGCCTCTGCCCGAATGAAGAGACAAGTTGGCAAAAACATCTCATAGTCCTCCATCTGCCAATGGAGAAGTCCACTATCCAATTGACCCTCATCTTTCATAGACTCTTCCAGATGCAGCACTCCTTCCTCGTTTGGTTCACGTCCCTTGTCTTCCTTTGAAGACGAACTACCTAACTCATTGGACGTGGCAATATCTTTGCTTACAAAGGAATTCTTTAAGTTGATCATATAGTTGTGCTACCCTTTCTTGAAACTATGTTGATCCTTCTCCCAATTGTGATTTACCTTTGCCATGCACAACCAACCTCTCCCTAACAATGCATCATACGCCGGTTTCAGCATGGTTATCACAACGAAATTGATGTCAAACTCATGATCAGCAATCTTCACCTTTTGAGTCGTTAAGACTACTTTCATTTCAATTCCATACTGATCCGCACCACACAGCTTGAAATTTGGACACCACAAAAATTTACTCCAATCTCTCTCCATGTCTTCTCAGGCAAGACATTGACACTTGACACCCCGTCGACAATCACCTGCGTCAACTTATGGTTTAGCAACTTGATATGAATTAATGTTGGCTTTTTGCCAACATCAATTATCAATAGAGTTGGATCAATGAATTGATACCTTCTCCTAGTTGCTTCTGGTTGGTTTGGCAGTTCCATCATTCTTCCTGGCTGCATTATTTATCCTATTGTCTCGTATAGCTTCGGTAAAGCACTAAGTAGACTCAACACTTCTACTGTCATATTTAATACTTGCATTGCCAGCTCCTGTGTTGACGTCTTCTCTTTCAAATTCAAGTTTTTCTCTTCAAGGAGTCGCTCTTCCTTGGTCCTCATTTTTTCTTCAATTACATCATGTGCTTCCTACCATCTCTCCTTCCCTAAGACAAGGTTTGGAGTACTAGTCCACCTTCACTTGACCCCTTGTTACTGCAAGTGCATTGTTCTCCTTTTGTTGTTGGTTTGTTTGAGGCTCTTCAATGTCAATGAAATTGCGAGTTGCTCAAGCTCACCTTCTTCAAGCAGTTTGCCTCCTTATGACTACACAATCCACACCAACAACACATTAGCATATTATTTCCAGAGTCGTCTCGACTGGCTGGTTCTGACAATTACAAGCACAGTGCCCCCACTCCTAGCACCTTTGAAAATGAATGATCGACCTGCCATCTGCGTCATATTGCAATCGACTTTGTCCTTGCTATTGATTGCCTTCTTGCAGTTGTCTCCCACATCGACAACTGTTCCTATATCCACCGCTTGTTCTTGGTTGTCCATTCTTTGATGTACTCGGTTTTTCATCTTTCACTTCCTGTTGCACCAACAATGTCTAGTGTCTCAAACTCCTTATATTAAATGGACAATCTCCAACCGCATGCCCTTTCACTTCACAAATGTTGCAATAGGCGTTCTTCGGACAAGTAATATTTGTGTCCTATCTTACAATCGGAACACCAAATATCTTGTCTCTCCTTTTCCTCCTTTGCATCTCAAGCCATCCTTTCCAGGTCCTTCCTCATGGCTTGGATCGCCACGTGTAGATCGTCATGGTCACTATCTGAATCAAATTCTTTGTAGTGACTTAGGCCTGCTATCGTTTGCTTCGCTTCACTCTCCAATGTGATTGCTCTATTGTACGCTTCTTCATAGGTAGTTGGTGGGACTACCTTCATCTTCTTATATTTTGGCAACAACCAATCTAGGAACCGTCTTTACAACCCATATGCTAGCAAAACTTCCATCTTGTATGACTTCCTTTAGTCTTCTATTATAAGATTTAATATCTTTGTCCTACTTCGTGGCATAAATTTCTCCGATGATCTCAATATCGTCTTGAAATCTTCTAAATTCTAAGATAACAACTTTCGTTAACACTTCGAATGATGTAAAGGGTTGGTCTTTTATCTTCTTCAAGTGCCAGCCCATTGCAATTTCATGTAATGTCATAGAAAATAATCTTAACCATGATTATTCGTCTTCCAATCCGTCCATTCACCATATGGTTACACATGTTTCGATATGGCGTTTTGGGTTTTCTTTTGCATCACCCAAAAACGGTGAGCACTTTTGCTTACCCGCAGTTTTGTAACTTGTGCCATACTCACCATAGGTGGTTGTTGTTCTTCAAGTCGTTCTTCACTTGGCACTTCCTCACCTCGTGCACTATCACCAGCAAACAATCTTCAACCAATATTAGCACTTTCTAATGCTTGCGACTATGTGTGTTGGATCTGGTATAATTGCCCAAGCGGTCTCCTACAATTGCCCTTGCACCTAACTCCCGTCCTCTGTGCCTCTCGGCAAACTCCCCCACTCTTGTGCTGGCATTTCCCGCCAATCAACGTCGTCTCCACGTGCTCTTTCCATGTTGGCACTTTCACTTGCACGAACGTTCTCCACGATCTCTACCTCGTTTGCTCGCATATTCCCTTGAACTTCCTTCGTTGTTAACAGCAACGTTTGCCACCTCTCATGTGCTTCACTTGGATTCTCCTCATCTTGAGGACTCCACACACGCTCAACTAATAGCTCTTCAAGTTTGGTTTCTTGAGACTACAGTACTTGGTTGGCAATGTTTTGCTCAACACCTCGTTGTTGAGTAATCCTCATACTCCTCACACGAATCTGGTTTTCTCTACAAGCCCGTCTTCCACTTTCTCGCGGTAATGAATTTGTCATTCACCTCCACACACTTCATGTGTGTTGCTCTCCTTCAACTAGACCCAATTTCAATACAATAACGACAATGGTGCCAAATAAGCACAATGGTGAGAATTCTACGAATGGAGGAAAAAAATGACAAATTAGAGGACAAACAAGACTACAGTCAATGCAATTCTGCTCATCATTCTATACTAGAATGGCAACAACAATTGACTAGCATGGCAAAGTACTAGAATGGCACTTCCACTAGAACAGCACAATGCTAGAACGGCAAGCACTAGAACGACACTTGCACTGGAACGACAATCACTAGAACAGCATGCACTAGAACGACAGTAATGGGATCGCAAGTGTTGGAACGACACTTGCTAGAATGGTAGGATCAACTTAGCAGTGCTCCACACTACTAGAATGGCCACAATCAGTCTACTAGAACGGCAAGCACTTGAACGGCAACCTTAGCAATTCCACTTGTACGTTGTTCTAGACTGCAACTCCCCTGTTCCACACTCAAACTACAACAATGATCCCTGCACACAAAATCCAACACAACTACAAACTACCAATGGCAATCATACTTGTACACAAATCACACATCATGGATAGAAGATGAGTCATTTGCATTACTCAATAGTACAACATTACAAGGTCTCGTACAATGCATACGCAATCTGTATACATGCTACATTGTCTGCACATACATATGGATTGCCAGTACATGGCTCTAGCCTCCATAGATGTTCTCTCCCTAGGCGATCAAATGTTTTATACCTTTTAAAATACAAGATGGGGTGTCGTATACAACCAAACTCCCTTTTGAATTCAAACCTTGGACCTCCTATTCAGAGTTCTAAAGCTAAACACCATCCAAGAAAGAAAATTATTGAACAAAGTCAAAAAGTTTCAAATTTACACGAAAGTGCCAAACATTGGAAACTACCCGAGAATGGGTTAGGGACAAGAAAAATCTCTATTTACGAATTTAAAAATGGAATTTGAAAAAATAAATCTATTTACGAATTGCAAGTCCTAGATACTTGCTCTCATAGCATAGCCAAACTCATGGTATGTCTCAAATGAAGGAGGGGTGGGTCTATTTAAACTTGTGTCCTAGCCGTTGCCAACAGTGGCTTCCAAGACAGCGCACCACCCAACTGTCTCCCCATTCGGACGTTTACATAGCATCTTTAATGTTTTCTATAATCTATTGCAATTTATCAAATCACATGATTAAATTGCATTACATGGACATTTCATTTACATTTGTGTTTCATGCATTTCATTACATATGCATTTGACTCACATTTACATTACATTTCATTACAATTATTTACACTTAGTGCATTTTGCACTTATTCCTACCATGTTCACTACTTTTTCTTCTGAGGTCCAGAACTAGTGCCTACAATTACTTTTGCTAGTAACATTAATGATATAATGGATATCACCATAGATATCGTAATTTTTGCATTTCATTTATTTTATATTCCTGTGAGATGCAGAAGAGTTGCAATTATTTCATCATTTATATTAAATCTGCTATGTTTTATGTTTTTCCCCTGAAGTGTCTAGTCAGTGACAAGTTTTGTCCCAAGTTTGAGTCTCAGTCAAAAAAGAGGCCCATCAAATCTGAGTCTCAATATTATGACTACAAAAACAAAAGTTTGCATCTAAATTCGTCTTTGATAGGACTCTCTTATGATGTCTTCCTTGCCTTTCTTATAAGTAATTCAAAATCAGGGATCTAGATTCTAAAGCAAAAAGGGTCTTGTTCCTAAGCAAAAAGGGTCTTGTTCCTTCAATATGGATCTTTCTTCCAATTAGTAATAAAGGCTCTGGTAATCGGCCATGATCTTTAAATGATTGATTAGCAGGTATTCTTGCCATTTTTAAACTAAGAGAAAGGCAAATATCTATTTCTCATACATTAACTTCATCATTTTTATGCAATTTTTTACTCTTGAAGGCAAGAGGTCTTCCTTCTAGCATAAGTACTGCTCCAATGTCTTCTCCCAATGAATTGCCTTCAATTATAAATGTCAGGCGTTGCTAATACAAGCATAGTTGTCAAAACAAGCTTCTGTTGTTCAAAATTTTTAATTCTTTCCTCAGAAGCCAAAAAATAATTTCATACAGATTAACAAAAATTTTATGATACGTTCTAGACCTCAAGAATCTTCTAACAAACTTGAGATTTTAGAGTTGGTTATACTGAATAATATTTTTTTGAGGCTGACCTTGACTATTAAAGTCATGTTCCCTAAGCATTCAGTATCTGATTTCATAAAGTGTCACTTCAATATCTTCATGTTCATTTTTTCTTTTTGAACGGATCTGTAGTACTTTTTGCATATGCTGGATAAAATACTCCAAGTTTCTGGCATACAGAAGGATTTTACAAATAAGAAAAGTATATGCCTGTATACATAGGGCTCAAAAATTCTGTTCACAAGTGCCTGAAGGGTTAGTTGTGCATTTTTTCAATGAGTTTACACAGGTTTTTATGAGGGGTCCCAGTCCCCTCATACTGAGTGAGGTTTGAACCTTGAAGGGTTAGTTGTGCATTAGTTAGCCTAACCGACATAATTAATTAATCTTTATGGTCCTCATGTGCATTTAAAATGGTTTTAGGGAACTTCTTCAGCCTTTGTCTCTTTTGATGATAATGTAATCTTAGACTCAACTAAAGAGGTGAGTAACTTCAAGCAATTTTTCCCATGGTTCATTAGTGAAGAGGATGGGAAATTTTTTTTTGATAGTGATCTCTCTAAGCCTTCTGAAATCAACACATAATCTAAAAGACCTGTCCCTTTTATTGACCAACATCACTAGAACTAAATGTGAACTCTTGCTTTTCCCCTCATCAAATAGTTCTAAAATCAACGTCTCATTTTTCCTTATGCTAATAAGGATACATGTATGCTTTGCTATCTGGGGAGCCACTTCCTCCCATAAACTCTAAGGTGTTATCCGTTTCCTTTCATGCAGAAGCCTTTTGGTTCGTTAAACAATGTCAGATATTTCTTGTAATTTCAGTGATTCAAGATTGGATTTTGCAATCATAATAATGGCATAACCCAAAGATTATGCCATTTCTTAACACATAACTTCTCTATTTATTGGGAGATAATTAGTTTTGTTGATTGAAAGATAAGTCTATTCAGCTTATACTGTTTACCTTGTAAGTTGTACCTAATGAAGAGCTATTCCAGATTAACAGTAAATGTTCCTAATTGTGGATGGCAATGGCAACTGGGCATTGCCTCAACACCAATGAACTCCTAGCATCTTTAAATCAACCCAAGAGATAAGCAGAAGCGTAGGTTGCAGATTTGAATCTAGCTTCTAAGCTACTAGGCTATTTTTTGCCTCTTTTTTTACCATCATCATCAATAAGGAAAAAAAACAAATGATCTTTTACCCAGCAATTCTCAGTGAAAGTACTTCTTTCTGGTTCCATAAACTATCTTTCATAATATTATGCATCTAGAGCAACTAGATTGTCAAGTGCAATTTTTACATCCTGGGGGTTGCTGATTTGAGTGAAGAGTCTTAGAATCTTTCTTCACCTGGACAAATTTGCATTTTCCACTAGAATGACCATACTGTTTATGACAATTGCAATACTTTTTTTCTTTTTGTTCTTTCTTTTTTTTTAATAGGTTATATGGGATTGAAACAAGCCCCACCCATATTACATTATGACAACATAGTTATATTATAATAGCTTGCCAATTATGTATGTATCCTTTGCAAGATTTCAACCTAAGTATCATCCTTGAAAGTTGAAGAATTTAACCGGTTGAGCTCATGCCATTTGATAATTGCAACACTTCTTTACTTCACCAACAAATCAAAGAATTGCTGCTGTTAGAAATAGAACCTTTCTTGGACAATTAGATCTCAATTTATTTTCACAATACATAGCTAGTTTACATCCTTTTTCCAAAGAATCTAGTACACCAAAGAGAAATTTGATCTTAGGTACCTCTTCTTGACCCAAATAGATTTGTTGCTAATATCTTAACTACCTCACACAAATAAATTTGTGATTCTGTCCATCAAGCAATTCCAATGCTCAGTGTTTTCATGAAGACAAGAATCACATTTCCCAGGCACCTATGCTCCTTCAGCCAGTACATCTCTAGCGCTTAATGAGGTCTTGATAACAACTAGCTACAAAATACACACTAGATCTTGGTATGTCTTCAGGCCTTTCTGTTGTTTGTTGATTCCAAATTGATCTAGAAGCTTTTAGAAAAGATAAGAACCCTGTTGCTAAATTGATTTAGTTATGTTAATGTCTATCTGTGATAAATATGTGGATTCTTTTATAATGAAATAGTCCTAAACATAAGTTTATCTAAGGTCTTTAGCATAACCACAATAGTGACTTGCAGAGAGCGTGAAATAAGAAAAGACAACCAATCTTTTATAATACTATAGCTTAATTTGTACATAATGTTAAAAGAATGCAAGACAAGTACTGCATGAGTATCCCTTATATTAAGTGTTTTTAACAACATAGGCTACACTCTACCCAACCTATATCCAACTCCCATTCACAAAAGGTGTCCATATTATTATTAGTACTTCTAATGTTCTAGTAACAATCACTTACAGTTTGGTGGGAATTACAGGCAATCTGACATATCTGACTGGACTAATCTTTATGATTGGGAATAATCTTGCAATACACAATTTTTTAAGCTCCCCTTATTTGTTCTTACCCATATCAAATACCGTAATACCAAGGAATAAAAGCAATGTAATCAAGTCCATTAGATATCAATGCCTCTTGTACCTTTTGAAGCACTACCTAATCTATCCAATCACCATTGTAGTCTATCATTATAGACAGTATTGCATCTCACCCAACTCAATCATATCTTTAGCTATTGAAACCATTTACTATCCACAGAAATATATGAAGTATTCTTAATAGATCATGTTTCCTCTCATAATCCCACTATTTCTCTGTAATAAATAAATGTATACAGAATCTACAAATAAGATAGATTATGGCATCTAGTTATAAAATTATGATCATATGTGAGTTGGACATAGTCAGAACTTTTTGAGAGTTGTGCAATAGTTCATGTTTGCATTCAATGCATTTGCAGACAAAGAAATAGGAAAGAAAAGAGCAAGCTATGTGACCACATAGTCGGGTGGTATAGGCATATAGAACTGCAAGTAGCTCTGGCAATCGTATAACTGTCCTGCCAAGAGGCTTGCTATTTGCTAACTCTACACGGCAGATATTTAGCAATATCCACAAAATATATTTTGATTTTAATAACCCAATGTTTCTCATCTCATGTTCTGTTATCAAAACATGCTTTATGTCATCCCAAACAAAGGACAAGATAAGAAACTGCAAGTTATGGTTCTTATGAATAAGGCCACTAGCAGGATCTGAGCTTTCAGTCTTGAAAACATCCCATCTACTGTCATCAAATTTCCTTGATTTATCTCTGTCTAGATTCAAGTCCTGTGTGGCAGGTGGTCATGCTACTGGTGAATACCTTATTATTTAGACCCTGGATTATACATCACATAGGTTCCAATCAATTCCCAAATCTGTATAACCGAGATGGATTTGGTTGTGACTGCATATTCTGAAGGTTTATTTTAGTTTCAAGAATAGCACTTATATGCAGTATTATTCTCACAACAAAAAAAGAATGACTACTACTATAGCTGAACACTATCCTCGTAAACAAGATTTTGTTATCATCTTTAAACCTCATTTGCCTCTTTAATCGGAAAGAAATTTGTTTCAAGTAACAATTGATATTGCTTAGCCTCTACCACACCTACTTTTACTTGCTAATTCACATTGCAGAAATGGTGACAGGTTTGATTAACATGGTTGTTCAGTGATACAGCTTCTAACTGCATCAAATGAATTGTTTGCAATCGTTGTTCTTGGTAATGATATTTTGCTGCTGTGTTTGTCCAAATTGCTCTATTTGCTTATGTTTCATAAAGTCAGGATCCACTTGTTGAACAAGACTAACCCTTTGGTTCAAGTAACAATTGATATTGCTCAGCCTCTACCTCACCTACTTTTACTTGCTAATTCACATTGCAAATATGGTGACAGGTTTGATTCACATGGTTGTTCAGTGATACAGCTTCTAACTACATTATATGAATTGTTTGCAATCCTTGTTCTTGGTAATGATATTTTGCTGCTTTGTTTGTCCAAATTGCTCTATTTGCTTGTGTTCAGGATCCACTTGTTGAACAAGACTCACACTTACTCCATTTTTACAAAGAAAAATTTAGAAAGTAGAATGATATATCTAACAGCAGCCACTTTACAGACCTAACAAAAGCATAACATAGTCGGTGTGACAGGATATTTCAACTGCTAAACAATTTTTTAAGTACCAAAGATTCAAAGCACTGAGGTTACTTAAGTTACATACACAAATATATCTTCTGTTACAAAATAGAAACAAAACAATACAGAATTGCTTACAGTGCACCCGCAATTGCATTGCCAAGGAAGAAACACAGGCCAATGCTGACACCAACCTCAGGACCCAGTGCTCTACCAATGAGGTAATATGGCCCACCACCCTGCATTTCCACAGAAGGAAATATGAAAACTTCCATAGAAAATTCAAAGAAGAAGAACTGATTTAAATCAATAAAATGCAATAATCTGAAGCTCTGCTGTCTTGTAGGATCTGATGTGCAAAAATCATAAGGTTGATATATTAAATGCTCTTTAGGACTCTAACAAATGTGATAAGCTGAATCAATTACAATGTATTGTCCAGAAGATATGCTTCAGTGTAAATCTAACATCAAAAGACAGCGACTGCCCAACACACCTAAAATATTACAAGCACAAATTCATCCACAAAGATTCTCTGATTTTATTTCAAGGACAGATCAAACTTTTATAAGCCCATAAGAGCCCGACATCTAGAAACTATGGATATCTTCCAGTTAAGATCCGTGTCAATAACCACATCCTTATCTACAAAATAACATTCCAATCCATAATTTGCAGTTAGACATTTCCTAACAAAATGTCTTGACGCAAATATATGCTAGATGTATATGATGGGTATTGTTGCATGAATTAGATTAGAATCCCAAGGTTGGGTCACTTGTGTTGCTTGATGTAAGGATTTCAACTGAGAATGCAGGGGGTCATGTTGACCAAACACTTTTGAAATAGTTAGTGATCTCAAACTATGTTGCCTCAGTTTAAAGGTTGAAAGGATATTTCCAAGGTCTCACATGCCATGCTACCTGGTCCATTAGATAACATTTCAATTGAAACAGTCATTTGTTGATTGTAAATTAGAGGCATTCTTACTGGAAAAATCTATCTGATGTAAATAAGACTGCTGGACTTTTTCTTCTTTTTTCTTTTTCTTTAAAGCAAGGTTGGAAACAATTTGTTTGTAGCCTCTCATATTAGTTTTTATATAAAGTAGCAATGCTTCAAAACAAGAGATGTTGAAACTAGGTTAGTGACCAAGCTCTTAGAAATAATTTCAAATGATCCATAGAATCAGTGTTGTAGCCTGAAGTGGATAAGATAATTCTATATATGACAGATGACCAAACTAGGACAATGGGACTCACCGGAAATAACCTTGTTACAATATACAGCAGCAACCAGCCCAAAAAAACAAACTAACTAACTAACAAGCAAAAGCAAAGCAAAGTAAATAAACTAAAGAAAACTAAAGTGAAACTACTGTACAATAGTTGATCTCACATCATGGGGTTGACCAAAAATTGGGTAAACCCTAAATGTGTTGTAAGTAACCAAAAAGTGAGAAGACCAGTGACCAATGCAAAAGAGCTCCACTGGATCCAAACATCAATATTGATCAGTAATGGAATGCAAAATAGAAACAGAGGCATCATCATCACCAACCATCCCAAAGCAGCCAACACAGGAATTAATGATGCTCCCAATAGAATGGCCAGGAATAAGAGGGCACAGTTGGATAATCCTGGGAGAACATAAAGTCCAATCCCTCAAAACTCTCCAAACATCCATGGCTGAGGAACCAATTGAAGATGACTAGACACTGGTAAGATGAATCTGTTTGCACCTCTTGTGCAAGGGAACAGTGGTTGATAACTCAATACCGGAGAGCCATAGTCCCATCCATAGTAGAGAAACTTATCCATAGTAGAGAAACTCAGACTCGGAAAAAACTCAGCAACGCCAAATCGGGACTCAGACTCAGACTCGGGAAAAAAACTCAGAAAAAACCAGCCAAAAAAACCGAGGGAAATGCAATTTTTCATTGGGAAAAAAATTTTGTTCATGAATATCACAACTAATGAACATTATACAAATCCAAAATTAATACTATAAGTGATACAACCTTAAACTACACATGAAAGTGACACAACACACTTCAATTAAAAAAAATGTAATGCCTCCAAAATCTAAATATTCTTGTACTACTTATGATATGAAAAGGTGCAAATTATATCAAGTGGCATTAGCTCAACTGGTTAGATTCCTCAACATTAAAGGAGGAGACCCAGGTTCAAATATTGCCAAGCGATACACGGATAATATCCAAGCTTTGTTGTAATACCACTATGTGGTGATGATATAATATGGGTGGGACCCGTTTCAATCCCATATAACCAATTAAAAAAAGGTACAAATTACAAAATGTGTCAAATTGCCTCAATAGGCCCACTATCTAGTGTTTTGCAATGCCTTTACCCTTGCCCTAGCAGAAGCTCTAGTCCTCTCTCTTTGTGCCTATGCCCATGCCACTTCCTGTGCCTTTGCTGCTAACTCCTCCATTATACATTCAAAATCATCCATTGAAAAGAGAGGTTCTTGTTGCTGCTCCTCCTCTCTGCTCTCTTCTATTCCAAACATCTTCTGCAACTGGCATCACTTCAATTTGCTGCCAACAACATATTGTTCTCTGATTGCTCACTCCACTTTCTCCAATCGGCTGTATCATCAACTTGATCACCATGACTGGCAACGCCCATCGCCACCTGTGTCAGGGTCAAGGGGGCGGAAGCCCCTATGCAAGGTCAAGGGGAAACGCCCTTTGTGCGTACCTTTAATACCTTCACTGTCTGGACTGAATTTTTCTCCTTGTCCGCATTTTGGTGCAGAAAGGAGATTTTGAAGGGAGTCCCAATTTGACCTTGCCAAGTTTATGCATTGACAGCTGAAACCAAGTTTTTTACTTCAGATGTAACTTTCGGGTGGCTGTTAGACTCTTTAAAACTAAAAAACACATTGGATTTAGGATGCCCTTTAGTGTTATTGTTGGTCTGAAATCATCTTGTCTCTACTCTCTCTCCAACTGGGAACAACAAAAATGTGGGACTTTGAAAAAAATAAACCTTTTATGCTGTTTTCCTATACCCATGTGTGGACAGCCAAGTTTTTTTTCTTGACTCAGCGAGTTTTTTTGACTCGCCAGTCCCAAAAACTCGCTGAGAAAAAAAGAAACTCAACGAGCTAAAAACAACTCACCAAGTCGATTCCAAGTGACTCGAAAAGGTCGACTCGGACTCGGCGAGTTTTTTAACAGAGGTCCCATCTAACCGCATGCAAGGAGGCACCATAGACCTGGTAGCTACTCTTGTATGCCAACATGGAGACACAAATCCGGCATAAGCATTCTGGAAAGTTGTAGCCTCAGACAAATGCTTATTGCTCATGATGACTGAGGTAGGATGAAATGAGGTGATTAAATGAGAGGTCGTGAAAATCTCCTGTAATATCTGATGTCAAGGAGTGATAGCTTCTCAAAGGAACAGATCCAACCATCACTGGTCAGGATAGCTGAAAAAGTGTTATGCTATCCACCTAAATCTCTATACAAGCAATAATACCTCCCCTAAATCTCATAATAGACACGACACCCAAAGATGAAATATGCAATATGTACTGCTTTATAACTTTATTTAGCTTTCAAGTCAAGATGTTATCGATAGTTATCAACTCAGTTCTTGTTGTTTCCCTGTGGATCTGCAATTATCTTATGACTGCAGTAAAAGACCTTTAATTCTGTTTCCCTGGCCATATTTGGATGATGTTTGATGATCCAATCAATGTGTGTGGTTTGACTGTCTTATTCCAGATTGAAGGCTGTTGTCTAGTGGTTGACAGAAGGTGCTGCCACATTAAAAACCTAATCAAACCTCATAGGCCAAACTATTTCACTCTTAAAGTTGATTGGCCTAAAATGCAGCCCCACATTGTTGCATCAAGTGCACATTCTAGATGAACCTTGACATAAAAGTTACCCCTCGGCCATAAGATCTAAGCTGAAAGTGCCTTCATCTCATTGAAAAGCACTATAATAATAAGAAGAAGAAAAAAAAAATGTTGGAATTAATGTTTACTTTGGTGTCTTAATGGCACACAGTGTCCGTAGCATTCTTGATGTTATGTATAGAGTCACAACTAAATGTTGCAATATGCAGTGATGACTTACCTCACTTGCATGTATGATATCCTTCCTGTATGCATGTATGACAAGCCTATGACATACAATTCCCTTGCATTCACATGTGACAAGTGTCAAACATGTGTAGATTCAAGTGTAGCATAAATCTATTTAGGGCTCATTCTACAAACATAGACGACTGAGAAGTAACTATATGCAATTGGAGACTAACTTTACCAATTTTTGTGTGCCTATGTAACTGTTTGTGGGCATATGATTAGAAATGGATCAAAAACAATAAAGAAAGAAAGAAAAGCATAGAAGATGAAAGGTTGGAATGCCAATGAACATCAAGAAACAATAAACAACATAGGTTAGCAGTGGTAAGGGCTTTGGCCTCTCTTTGAGAGGTCCAAGGTTCAAACCCCACTCAGTATGAGGGGACCGGGACCCCTCATAAAAACCCGTGTAAACTCATTGAATTTTTATCAAGTGGCATTAGCTCAACCGGTTAGATTCCTCAATATTTAAAAAGAGGAGACCAAGGTTCAAATCTTGCCAAGCGATATATGGATAATATCCAAGCTTCATTGTAATACCGCTATGTGATGATGATGTAATACGGGTGGGGCCTGTTTCAATCCCATATAACCAATTGAAAAAAAATAAACAACATAGGTCAGAACTCCAAAGGGTTTTTGCTTGTAGTTTGAGAGGATTCTGAATAAGGTATAATAAAGGAGATTTATTGTAGCACTTCCATGACTTCCCAATCCATACTCATTACTCAATCCCTTTTATGCACCTTGGCCCAAGAGGGCAGGTAGCTTAGAAGTAAAGCACTTGGAGTGGTCGTGGGGAGGTCCTCACTTTGAGTCCTAGATAGTCCATGCTTTCCAAGATGGTCAGAGACAAACTAGCTAGGTAAACCCCTCGTGTGATTTGAGGGAAGGTGTGTTGGAGCTTGTATACACACTCATTATTCAACCCCTACCACACTCACTAATTGACCCGAAGAGGACAGGCAGCTCAGTGGTAGAGCACCCATAGCACTTGTTCGGAGGTCCTGGATTTGTGTCCTAGCTGTTCCATGCTTTCCAACATGAATAAGCAGGCAAAAGAATCCCTGTTATACTTGCAAATGGAAATCAAGAAACAAGAAATTACTCTGCGATGAACACTTACAAGGATTCTTTCTAGCAGTTTGAGAGGGTTTTAAATAAGGCACAACAAAGAAGAGATGTTGTAGGACTTCCAAGACATAGCTCTCAAACCTCTCACAAAGGCAATACTGTTGAGAGGAACAAAGCTGTTTTACACTGGTCCTGTGGAGTTTACTTTCCCAAGAGGGTTCTCCACATTAAACCCATATTTTCCATATGTATCTGTTTCCTAGTCTACATTCTTCTAGCTGTTTTCATGTAGTTTGATGTGTAATTCAGCATTTAATATGATATATTCATATGTATTTCAGCATTTAAGCATACAGAAATTGTCCATTTGTATTCTAAATTGTCTAACCTATAAATGGGAATGTGAAAACATCTACATAATAGAGAATATTATTTTCCTATTAATAAGGAAATACAAACAATTAGCAAATAATTCAGCTATGCACATGTAAATTTCACATGTACACACTTTGAAACCTCAACAGAGATATATTTGGTGAACTGTATCATGTTGATAAGTAATGAACAATAAAGTAAACCAAGATGAACATTTATAAGCTAGGTTCCATAAAGTTTCTAGGACAGGGATTGTTCAACATGTTAGGACAGGTTTCCAGGATAACCCCAAGACAGCAGGACGCATCTCCAAGATCCCAAAGCTCAGGGTGCATCCCCATGGAACATACTTTATAAGATTCTTTCTAGCCGTTTGAGTAGGTTTTTCTTAGGGAAGAACAAAGGAGAAATGTTGTAGCATTTCCAAGACATAGCTCTGGAATCTATCACAGAAATAACACTTTGGATAGGAAAAACTGTTTTGCACTGGTTCTGTGGAGTTTACTTTCCCAAGAGGTTTTCTCCATTCTAAATCCATGTGTCCCATATGTATTTTTTTTGCTAATCTATATTCTTCTTGCCGTTTTCATGTAGTTTCGAGTGTAATTCAGCATTTTCTACGATATATCTATATGAGTTTCAGCAAATGAGCACAAAGAAATTGACAATTTGTATTTTATCTTGTATCAGCCATAAATGGGACTATGAAAACATCTAAATGATGCAGTCTCTTATTTTCCAATTGATAAGGAAATACAAACAATTAGTCCATAATTTAGTTATATACATGTGAAATTCACATGTATAAACTTTGAAACCTGGGTAGAGATCTCTTTAGTGAAGTGCATCATATTGTTCAGCAATTAGAGATCAGATTTTGTAACAAAGCAGCTTCTTTTGGCCATGTGAGACAGACATGGGGCCTCTTTTTTGGCCATGTGTGTTCTTCCTTTCAATCGTTATCTATTTGGCAATTACCTCCCTAGCCAGTTGCATGGAGACAGACATGGGGAAATCAAGTAGAAAAGACAGGTTCCAAGAGGATAAATCCAAGGGTCAAGAATTGCAAGAAATATTAGCAGCATCTCAAAGGAATTTTGGATTTATGAAATAATCATGGGTTGGTCCAAATGCTACAAGCACAAGAACTCCTTGCTTCTATGACTGAGAGGCTCATAGTCGAACAAATTCAAATGCGTAAGTTGAAAATCTTGCTAAGGAGTGGTTCACTCAGAGTGCAAAAAAGGTATAGGAAAGCCTCATTGAAGTTTTAACAAGAATTGATAACCTCCAAGAAAATGCTGGTCAGGCTCCAGTCAAGTGTCAAGAAACGCAAAAGAAAGAGGATTTTTCTATTCATGAGAAGAAATCTCCAACCAACAATGATGGGCCAATGATTTCTGTCAGCATGGTGACAAGTCATAATTCTGATTCCATTTCAATTGAACATTCTAGTGGATCATTAGGATGTTCTGAATTACATATTAAAGGAATTGCCTCCAGGTTGTTAAGAAGAATAATCTGCAATACCTAGGTCTTCATGAAGAAGACCAAGGGATCAGCAAACCAATTGAGGCCGAGGCAAGACTCAAGCATGTAGGTCTTGGATATATCAATGCAAGCATATACCTACATAAATATTCCACTAAAGCCAATATAAAATGAAATATGCTGCAATGAGGCATGCGATAAAGCAACCTCAATGTGCAAGATAATGGCAAGCCCAATGAGAGATATTAATAAGAATGAGCACACCTATGGAAAAAGTTAAGGACATAATCCCTCCAAATTCCAAGTTTACCGTGATCATTATGAAAGAAAAGGCCATACATTCTATTCGTGTTGGAATATTCATCCATCTATGCATTGATGAAAAAGGATTCATAAAGCAATGTTTGAAGCAACCAAGTTGCAATTACACATTAGATCCCTCCAAATAGAGCAAGATGTGCAGATAAATCACAAACCGCCATTCCAAGTCAATAGGAGTTGATTGCACTAGCATACCTCCTCAAAAAGACAAATTGTCAACCTGGTTGAAGGGGCTGTCCACTTGTTTTCTCCATGGAGGGGTGAACGTGGTTGACTATGTCCTTACCAATAAGTCATTGATCTCTGAAATTTAAAATTTTCTAGCGTCTAGTCAACTTGCCCTTGCCAAACATATAACACTGACCTTCTACTTCAATTTTCACCCTTTTTCCTTCCATCTTCTCTTACTTTCCTACCCATCTCTACTTACCCTACCACAATTTATTTGATGCTTGGTATTTTGATAACTATGCCACTCGTCTTTCCCAATTGACATCTAGATATTATTCAAAGGATTTTAGTATGGCAACAACCAAGTATGAATTTTTGTCTCGTACCTTATGGAAAGCAGCTAGTGACTCCTTTCCTCCTACATTTCCCCATTCAAAATTAGTTTGTTGTATTTATTTTTTCTTAATGAACCGTTGATATGATAAGGAGTATATATCTATACATCTTCAGCTTTGCTTTGTTCTTGCCCATAAGCCTGCTCGCATATCATCTACTTTGGAGGGAACATCAATATCTCATTCAACGCAAGAAATGAGAATTTATTGCGTCTAGGTGATGTGAGCCTTTGAATGCCCTCCACCACTTTATTAAAGCCTTTTAGCACACCCCCTTTCCTAGTCAACCCCCACCATCATGCATCGATTTCCACACTGGAGTCTCTCATGCTAATGCCTTGCATCATATCCCAAGGCAGCCCACTGTCCATATCTCTTCCCACCCCATAAGTTGTTATCTTTCTTCCACAAGATATCAAGAGAGTTCTCTACACTAGCAAAGCTATTGATTGTGAACAATTTCAAGTTAAGTTTATGAAATATGGTGTTGAATTGCTTGCCCATCCTATTCCAAAGCTATGATACAAGCTTATTTTCTTTGGCTTCCCTCCCTCTTGGTCACAACATATCTTCCACTTCCAAGTATAATGATCTCATAGCACTTCCAACCCATAAGCCTTGGCACCAATCTAGAATTCTCATTATATAGTCAAACGTCATTTCTTCCTAAGGCATCAGACTTCCTCATGGCACCAACCAGACCTGTGGCATCATGACTATTACGGTGCTAGCGTTGCCATGGAACCAACCCAATGGCACCAACACATAGACAGATAATATTAGAAAAGAAACCGAACACACTAAGAAACTAAGAACACAAATAACTTGAAAGAGGGAATGCTTATTTCCTTATGAAACGAGGAGAGCACGTCCTCTTAAAGTCAAGGAATGACATAAACCGTAAAATGACTTCATTAATATGCCTAAGTCTATAGTCTAGATGACCATTATGAACTAAATAACTCTAACATCCTCCCTTAATGGTCATTCTAGAAACCAAACCAAGTTTGTCTCTGAATTTTACAAATTTATCTGGGCCAAGAGACTTGATGAAAATGTCTTAATTTGGTCCTAAGTTGGGCAATATTTCAGCTCAACTTCTCCATCTTCTACAAGTTGTCGAATGAAGTGACAATGCACGTCAAGATGTTTTGTTCGCTCATGGAAGTCGGGGTTCTTTGCCAGCTTGAGAACTCCCTGGTTATCACAAAGTAGTACGGTGGGTTGATCTTAATGGAATTGCAAATCTGCAAGCATTCTTCTAGGCCAAACTGCTTCACATGCCCCTTTTATGCTGCTCTGTATTCTGCTTCTGTAGAGGAAAGTGAAACTGCATGTTGTTTCTTGCTGATGCAAGAAACTGCCCTTGTGCCAAGGCTGAATACATAACCTGTTGTAGACTTCCAGTCATCCATGGATCCTGCCCAATCCAAGTCAGAATAGCCACACAACTGGGTTCCCTGCTTTTCCCATATAGAATACCAAAGTCCAATGTTCCCTTTACACAGTAGCACCCTCTTTGCTGCTGTCCAACGTTTTGTTTTTGGAGCTTGCATAAATCAGGAGATATAGCTGACTGCATAGCTCAAGTCAGGTATACTGGTGGTAGGATGGATCAAGCTGCCCACTAGTTGCCTGTAGACTGATTCATTGACTGCCCTTGAATCAGTCTTGGCTGAAAGTTTCAGCCCTTTGTCCATAGGTGTAGATGAGATTTTACAATCTGCCATCCTGAACTTATCTAACAACCATTTGGCATATTTTGTTTGTGAAACAAAAATATGTTTATCCGTTTGCCGAACTTCTACACCTAAGCGGTAATGTAGAAGGCCTAAATTTGTCATGTCAAAAGCTAAACATAACTTTGATTTTAACTTTGCAATTAGTGATGATAATGTCATCAACATATATCACTAGAATCACCACATCACCATTTTCACCTTTGATGTAGAGATTGGGATCAGAAGGACACCTTATGAATCCTTATTCTCCCAAATACCTATCAATTTTGATGTACCATGCCCTGGGAGCTTGCTTCAACCTATAAAGAGCTTTCTTCAATCTGCATACAAGATGTTCCTTCCCTGGACCCTAAAATCCCTGCGGTTGGTACATGTATACTTCCTTTAAATCACCATTGAGGAAGGCACTCTTCATATCCATTTGATGTAGTTTCCAGCCAAACTGTGTTGCCATGGCTAGAACCAAGCAGATTGTGCCCGTTTTTGCAGTAGGAGCAAATGTCTCCTCATTGTCAATCCCTTCCTTTTGAGCAAAGCCCTTCGCAATCAGCCTGGTTTTATGCTTGTCAAGCATAAAGCAAGGCTGGGCATCTCATCTGCCTTGTACTTAAATTTATAGACCCATTTGCAGCCAATGGGTTTCTTCCTTGGAGGTAGCTCTGTGAGAACCCATGTTTGATTTTATATCAAAGTCTCATTTTCGGCTTGCATAGCAGCTTCCCATTCTGGGATGCCTTGGGCTTCTTCATAATCCTCAGGCTCAAAACAGTTTTGAAGATTAGTCATCAAAGCATAATTCATTGTACTATATGCCTTACCTCTTTTTGGTCTACCTTCCTGAATTATACCAGCCAGCTCATCACAATGAGCATCATCATTATAATTCACTAAACCAGATGCCCTATCTCTTTTTGGTCTACCTTCCTGGCTCATACCAGCCAGCTCATTCCAATGAGCATCATTATAGATGATGTACCACCTACTTTGGTCTTTTCTTGCTCTCTTGTGGCTGCAAAACATCGCTGGTTTCCTACTGATTTGAACTATCTCTAGCATCTTCTTGGCTGTAAAATTCAATGGGAGTCATGTTGAGAGGTGATTCCTACCTCTTGTTGACATGCCCCATCCATTATCAGATCAGAGGACTTTAATGCTCTTCCCGGATTCTTTTTCTACCAAAGCCTTGAACTCCTTGAACTCATTAAACACATCTGATTTCAACTTCAAAAAATACACCCACATCTTCCTGGAAAAGTCATCTACAAACAACAAAAAGTACCTATCACCAAAGAATGATGTTGTCTTCATAGGCCCACAAATGTTAGCATTGATCAACTGAAGAACTTCCTTAGCTCTCCAAACTTGCCCTCCTTCAAATGGAGTCCTGTGCTGCTTACCAGCCTGACATGCTCCACAAATTTCTTGTTGATTCATATAACTAGAAGGCCATCAACCAAACTTTCTTTAGCCATATAAGAAAGAGATCTCAAATTCAAATGCCCATATCTTTGATGCCACAATTCATTACTATTTTGACCACTCTTGGCCATCAAAGCACACTCTTTTGCATCCCTTCCATCAACCAACCTGAAAATCCCGTGCTCTTCAATACCAGGAGCGATCCTCTTCTTACTGACCTTATCCACAAAGTAGCATTTGTGATTACTGAAAATCACATGTAAGTAGGGATTGAGCTTCATAATTTCACTAATAAAAAGTAAATTTTTATCCATTTCTAAACATAGTGAACATTAAAGAAATACCATCTCTTTACCTGACAAGATTATCTACACATTACCTTTGCCTTCTACCCTGTATTCCTCCCCACCACCAAACACCACAAAGTCATTAGAAGATTCATTAACAACATAACTAATACACCAATCTCTCCTATTGGTAAAATGACGAGATGCACTGGAATCTATATACTTTTAGGTACCAAGACAGGTACTTAATATTTAATAATTTAATATTGTATCGTGTAATGGTATGAGCCATTAATTAATTATTGAGTAAGGAAGGCCACATGTCAAAATAGAAATAGGTATGTCATAGGATCATATTTGTGACCGTTGGGGAAATATTGTCATATGTAACCACAAGGAATATTGTCATATTATTATGCACTTTGTAACTCACGGAAGGTGAACCTCCACATGTGTGATCTTGTAACTCATGGAAGGTTAACCATCACACTCTTGTATAAAGAGAGATGTACCCCCATTGTGAGTCAATCTATGATGTATTCCAAGGTTTCAAGCTTAAAGCCAACCTACGTAAGTGCACCTACGTAAGTGCACCTTTAGCACGTATGTAACTCTTTGTGAGATGTTGGTTGAACTTACTGGGTAGGTTGTCTTATGCCTTATTTTAAAACACTTTGTGTTTGGGCATGCTTGTAATTTTAGGAAATGCTGTTTAGGAATCTTTTCCAATATGAATATGGAGTGAGTCTTCTACCTGCAGCTTAGACAAAATGGCTTTAGGTCTGAAAACTGGGGCAGAGACATAGTAATTCTGCTTGAAAGGAAATACCAAGTTTCAAATATTCTCACTTTGCTTCATAATTGTGTAGTCCAAACAGACCGTGAATTTGTGGGTTTTTATGTTACAATGCTTATATGCCAAATACACAAAGTATATCATTGTGAGTAATTTTGAAATGAAATGCAAGTCTGATGGCAAATGCTAGATCATTTTGTATTGTTAAGTAGATAATAATCAAAGTTTACTAATAGGTTGAGAATGAACTGGGCTTCGATTATTTCTATATTTTACATTCATTATTGTAAATTTATACTTTATTTCTGTGTTATCTCAGTTCATAGTAGTACGAGATAATCTTGTGAAAAATTTTAAATTTGACCTCAATGGTGCTATACTGAAGTATAGGTAAGATGCAATGGTTAACTCCCATGCTTTACGTATGAAGAACACAATCTGTTTCTCCTGTTTAGTATGGCTAATTCATGCACTTTCATTATTTTTTATTCTTAAACATCATTTTTTTGTCACTTTGGAAAATTTACAGTATAACTTTTAAGACTTATATGTCTGTTGCTAATGTGTCCAGTTCCCATATGCATATTATTACTTTTTTAACTAGTTAATGTTAGGTGATTGATATCTTTAAGGATTATATCTGATTCTACAGTCGTCATAAACTTGCATGCAGAAAACAACAAAGAGTGGTCTGCATATCTACTCGGATACTTTTGTGCACTTACCTTTGTGATTTTCTTGTGCTTTGTAAGTATGATAAATTCCAATGCTATTTGCAAGATTTACAGATTAATTAGGTTTTTTTTAAGGAGCTGGCTAATTTGCTTGCCTCTTAAACATAGTTGTGGCCAGCAACCGACTTGTTATAGCTCTGGTGACTCAGCTTATTGCTCTGTCTATCATTAATGTGATTTTAGTTGCTAATTTCGAAAAAGTTTCAAAAAGGTTGTCCACTTGTAAAATTAGTTAAAGAAATTGCAGTTTCATTTTTCCCCCCTATGAGGGATATTTTCAGAAGAGAATATATAGGTCAAAAGTTGGATATGTTATGACTTGGGTATTGCTGCATATATAATACAATTTTTTTTATTGGTTATATGGAGTTGAAATGGGACCCATCCATATTATATCATGACTGTTACCGCAACAAACCACATGGTCGTATTACAACAAACTTGAACCAAACATTCTCACCCATGGGTACAACTTTTGTTAGTTATATGATTTTAAATCACACGGGCCACCCATATTATGTCTATTTAAATGAACTTGATGTACAACATCTATCCCCCTTTTAGATTCAAACCTTAAATCTCCAATTTGGAGTATCCCAGACTTCACTGTTAGGCCCACTCAGAGCTAGGTTCTGTGATTGAGATCCTCAAGCATTTACAACAGTAGATCACTGCTGGATATTAAGAGAAAAAAAAAAACAGCAGTTAGGGTTTCAAGCGAAAAAAAAAAAAACAACAGTTAGGGTTTCATTTTTTTTTTGGCTTGAAGGACTAAGCTTATTTGCAAGACTGTTTTTTTTTAGTCATTAATATTTCAGCAGTTAGGGTTTCAAGCAAATAAAAAAAAAAACAGCAGTTAGGGTTTCATATTTTTTTTGGCTTGAAGGACTAAGCTTATTTGCAGGACTGTTTTTTTTAGTCATTAATATTTCAGCAGATCTCAAAGATGGCAGCAGCTAGCCTCAGATTTGAGGATAGATTGGAAGGTGCCTCAAATTTTTTGCCTTGGAAAGTTAGGGTAATGTTCTTATTGGAAGAGAATGATCTTTGGGATATTGTCAAGGCTGATGTGACTTTGCCTACAGATCCGCAGGAATTGGTAGCTCACAAAAAGAAGGAAGTGAAGGCCAAGCGGATGATCTTGGATGCAGTGAAGGATCACTCGATTCCTCACATATCCTAGAAGACTAAGGCAAAGGAGATGTTTGATGCCCTGGTTAGCCTCTACCAGAGCGAGAACATAAACAGGAAGATGATATTCCGGAACAAACTCAGATCTATGGAGATGACCAGATCTGACACCGTTACCATTTACTTGATGAAGATCATACAGATTCGTGATCAACTGGCAGCAGTGGGAGAGAAGGTTGAAGACACAGAGTTAGTGAACGTGGCACTTAATGGTTTCTCAGCTTCATGGGAACCATTTGTCAAAGGCATTTGTGCTCGTGAGAACCTTCCCAAATTTGAGAAACTGTCGGATGATTTCATCCAGGAGGAGACTCGGATGGAGTCAAAGGCCAACAAGAAAGGTGGTGACGATAACCTAGCTCTTTGTAATATTCCAGCCAAAAATAACACAAAAAATTGCAGTTTTACAGAAAATTACAGCAATCACACAGTTCTGATCACACACAGAAAACTCAGCAAAACTGATGTTTATTTGTAGCAAACATGCATAGCAGATCTAATTACTCCATAATGAGTAATGGACTGCAACTCAGAAAATAAAATAGGGAACACACCAGATCTGGTTGAATGAACCAAGGGTCTTGGCTTGAATTGCCAAGTTCTGATACTGATGCAAAAAAAGCTCTCCAAATTCTGATGTACTCTTCAAACCTCTGAAATGGCCCCTCTAGGGCAGAACCTCTCACCTTAGGGTGAGGAATTGCAGATCTAGTCTCTCCAACTGATTTGTTCAATGAAGCACCAATGCAAAGCCTGTGTGACTTTGCCCTAAGGAATATGTGAGCTTTGGAGTTTCAATGGAATTAAAATCACAAAGCCTCTAAGAGGTTGGAGTGCTCTTAGGGTCCCTTCTCCTGAAGCTTGTCCACTCTTCAAGAGCCAAATACAAATTGCTAGCCACAGCAAATTGTCCAGAAATATCAAAATGAGAATAATAATCAAGCCCCTCACAAATGAGATGTCTCATCCTTATATAGGCTTCCCCTCTCAATGGCTGATTAAATCGTGGCCCTTAGATCCAATATGAAATAATGAATGGTGGGGATTTCATCTTGGAAATAATGAAATTCGGATGTAATGTATTTAATACCAAAATAGGCACTCAAACCACCCAACTTCTAGTTGGAATGGTCCCAAATGGCCTCACAACTCCCAATGTTGGCTTGGGATCTCTTCTAAGTCCAGCCATGCCCTTTTAGAATGCATCTAACTTGCTTTAATAGTCCAAACCTCATCCTTATCTTCAAATTATTCTTGGAACTCACAAAATATGACTAGGATCAAAGACTTTGACTTACAACTGCCAAATAGCATTAAATAATGCTTGGTCTTATCCACACATCACAGCTTATCCTCAAAACAGTCTTGGGAGTTGTAATTTTCGGATATACACTTGCCAAGGCAATAAATGCACTTGGTCTTTATCCCAAAACATAACTAAACACCAAAATAACAATACTAAGACAAGTATTTACATCATACTTAGCAATTCTTGCTAAAGAACACCCTAAAATACTCTAAAACATGAAAAATAAAATATATACAATGCTGGAAAATATTTGGGACATCACAAGTCCTCCCCTCCCGAATTGCTTGCCCTTAAGCAATCCAAGAAAGTTGGGTGTTGAAGGATAGCAGGTCCTTCCCAAGTAGCATCCTCAATAGGCAAGTCTTTCCACTTAATAAAGTACTCACTAAGGACCTTGTTCCTTAGCTTCTTCTCCCTTGTGCCCAAAATGGTTTCAGGTACTAAAACAAGTTTTCCTTCCTCATCAAGGGGTGGTAAATCTGTAGATGGTACAACATGCTGTCCCAAAGCTTTCTTCAAACAAGAAACATGAAAAACATTGTGAATCTTACTGTTTGGTGGCAGTTCCAGCTCATAAGCAACCTCCCCAATACACTTCAACACCTTATGTGGTCCATAAAAACATGGCTGAAGCTTCTCAGCTCCACTTCTTTTCAATGTGGACTGCCTATAGGGCTATAGGCGCAAATATACCAAATCATTTACCTCAAAACTGCGTTTTGTTTTGTTTTTATCAGCATACTTCTTTTGCTGATTTTGGGCCTGTTGTATGTTGTCTTTCAATGCTTTCAGAATGTCATGATGTTGTTGTACAAAATCAGTTGCAGTAGAGACCTTGCTGTCCTCAAACAGAAAATCTGCAAATTGTGGTGGTTCATAATCATATAGTGCCATGAATGGAGACATTTTAATGGACATATGGTATGAATTATTGTAACAAAACTCACCTAAGTACAACCACTTTATCCAAGTATGTTGTTGTCCCAAAACATAGTTTCTCAAGTAGTTTTCCACCCATTTATTTACTTATCTCAGTTTGGCCATCAGTTTGGGGGTGGTAACTAGTACTTGGAGTCAAGTTAGTACCACATAATCTGAACAACTCCTGCCAAAACAGACTCAGAAACTTCTTGTCCCTGTCACTAACAATGGTTTTTGGCAACCCATGGAGCCTAAAAACCTCCTTGAAAAATAAATCAGCAAGTTGTGGGGCTGTTGTGGTGACTGAAATTGCAAAGAAATGAGCATATTTTGACAATCTATCAACTACAACATATATGCAGTCCTTACCTTGGACTTTAGACAAGCCTGTGATAAATTCCATAGACATACTTTCCCATTTTTGATGAGGAATGGGCAATGGTTGTAACAAACCAGCAGGAAGAGTATGTTCAGCCTTGTTTTGTTGGCATATGGTACACTCCCTCACATGCCTCAAAACGCCTTCTTTCAGCCCTTTCAATGTAAACCTTTCTTTCAACAGCCTGTATGTCTTTTAGAAGCTCGGATGGCCTGCCATGGGTGCATCATGCAAGGTTGCCAACAATTTGTCTTTCATTTTTTATTCTGGCACAAGAAAAACCCTGTTTTTGTACAAAATCAGTCCATCCCTGATTTTATACCTGTCATCCACATGTTGCCCATCAAGTATGTTAGCAGCAAAAACATTCTTAACATACTCAGCCACTTTCCAATCAGCTGAAATAACAAAAATAATATGAAAAGAAGGGTTTTTAGAAAGTGTATCAGCTGCTGTATTTTTCTTCCCTTTCACAAATTCTATCTCAAAATCATAAGCTTGCAATTTTGTAACCCATTTTTGTTGCCTATCATTGAGATCATGCTGCCCAAGGAAATGTTTAAGACTGTTATGATCAGTTTTGACTACAAACCTGCTGCAAACTAAGTATTGTCTAAATTTAGACAATGCATGCATTACAGCCAACATTTCCTTATCATAAATGCTGAATGTCCTTTCAGTAGGACTGAGTTTCCTACTCTCAAATGCTATGGGCTGTCCTTTCTGCATCAAAACTGCACCAATACCCAAACCAGAAGAATCACATTCAACTATAAATGGCTGTGAAAAATCAGGAATTGCCAAAACAGGACAAGAACACATGACTGTTTTTAATTTCTGAAAGGCTTGTTCTGCTGTTTCACTCCATACAAATGCCCCATTTTTAGTCAATTCAGTCATTGGGGCTGCCAACCGTGAAAACCCTCGTATGAATCTTCTGTAATAACTACACAGCCCTAAAAATCCCCTTAATTCAGTCAAAGTATTTGGTTTGGGCCAATTCTTGATTGCTGTAATTTTTTCTTCATCTACATAGACACCTTTAGAACTGATTATGTGTCCTAGATACAAAATTTCAGTCATTCCAAACTCACATTTTGACATTTTTGCAAAAAACTGTTGCTGTCCTAAAAGTGTTGCATGTGTTTTTCCCATGTACTGCTATAAATCAGAATGTCATAAAAAAAAACTAGCACATGTCTTCTTAATTCATTCCTGAAAATATGATTCATAGCAGATTGGAAAGTGGCAGGTGCATTGTTCAAACCAAAAGGCATCACTAGAAACTCAAAATGACCAAAATGACACCTAAAAGTTGTTTTATGTACATCCTCATCTCTCACTTTGATCTATGAGTCATTGAAAGATGTGCAGATCTGGTACCCATGTCTAAAGGCTTAATAAAGGCTTCATGCCAACACAAGCTTCAAGCCAACCTACGTAAGTGCACCTTTAGCACCACATAAGTATCTTACTTGGGCAACATTATTGACTATAATGGCATACATATAGTCCCAAATATCTGCATCATCCAAGATTCTGACAAAACGTAGAACGTTTTTGGGCCTTGTCAACTTCTACTACAAGTTCATGTTGAGAATTTCATGTGTCATGGCCTCTCCATCGAGTCATGCATAGGAATGTGAAGTTTCACTCAACCTCACAACAGTAGGTGTTTGACAGCTCAAACATCGCCTTTGTTCAATGCCAATGCTCTCTATGCCAGACATCACCCAATTGTTCGGAGTTGAGATTGATGCATCAAGGTACACACTTGGTGCCATCTTGATCTAATATGTGCATCCGATGACATCATTATCAAACACTCTGACACAGCTTGGTGCTACTCAACATATGAGGAGTTATACGCCATTTTTCAAGTTATCCAACTATGGCACCACTACATTATGGGCAAGGAAACTATCATTCATTTTGACTATAGGCCTTATAATTTCTACATACATAAAGTAAACTAGATAATGTACCCCACATGAAGTGGATGACACACCTACAACAATTCCACCTTATGATCAAGCATCACAAGGGCAAGGCGAACCAAGAAGCAGATTGTCTGAGTCATCCACCAGTGCAAACACTTCTGCCAATCCTAATGCCAAGGAGCATGCCGCCAACAACTGGCAGGTGTTGTACCCTAATGATGTCAACTTTATCATATCGATCACCGACGCTGGGCAAGTCAGCACCAGACCATCATATTGAGGATGGGTGGTTGTATTGTCTTGGAATGCTCTATGTGCCTTAGAGTACACCGCACCAGATACTCATCTAAGAAGCTCGCCACTCCAAGGTGGTTTGACACTTTGACATCAGCAACATACTTGTCATGCAATAGTATTTTCGCTAGCCACACATGCACCAAGAAGTGGTGATTTACATTAGATCTTGTGCATCATGTAGCATGGCAAAGCCAACCAACAAGAAGCTAGGTCCCTACACACCACTACCAATTCCTTTCATAGAGTGGGAATCCACCAACATAAATTATCTATCAGGGTTGCCAACCACCAAGCATCAACATGACTGCATTTTTGCGGTTGTTAACAGGTTCACCAAAATGGTGATAATGGTATTATCTAAGAAGCGCATTGACATAGCAAAGACCCCCTGATTGTTCTCTTCGAACATTTGGGTCCTCTTTTGTATCCCGAGGTCCATTATTTTAGTTCAAGATTCTAGGTTCATTTGCAACTTCTAGCTCCATCTTTGGGATCAACTAGATAGCAAGCTCCAAACATAAACTAACATGTTGGTACATCTCCTTTAGATGTACAAACATAAACATCCTCAGACATGGAATGAGAATCTACTATACATCCAACAATCCTACAACTAAGCCATGCACACTTCAATAGGTCACAACCCATTTCAGGCATGTTTTGGATTTCAGCACAACACCCCCATGGATATTGCCCTGCATATTCCAACTAGCACCGTGACACCAACACAAGCAGAGGAAGCAACCAAGGTTGAGCGATTTCTGCAGCAAGTGTAGAACATCTAACTCAAGTACAAAAAATCTTAAAGCACCTACAACAAAACCACAAAGTGTACAATGATTAGCACAGAAAGCCACATTAGTTCCAGGTTGGAAAAAAGGTTTGGCTCCATTTGAAGGAGCACTTCTCTAGCCCGCACCGAAAGATCAAGCCAATGAGTTATGGTCCTTACACCATCCAATGCATGACAGGTGAGAACACCTTCATTCTTGATTTGCCAGCTTACTTGGGGATGCATGCAATGCTTTATGTAGAACTCCTCAAAGTCATGGCATCCACCTCTACTAAAGCATGTGGCAATACTACATCCAATAAATCTGGACATGACTAAGTTGGAGCCTATAACTGCAAACCATCTAATCAACGTCACCAACAAGTTCTAATTCCTGAAACTATTACCGAGTCTCAGCAGAAAGAGGTCTAGCTTGACATTTGGAAATCAACCTAAATGTCCTGTATTCGGCATGGCTAGTCCCATAAGTCAACACAAAGGAAGTTCTATATTTAATTCTTGATGTAGCTTCATTAGTTTCCCCATCAAGCTCCAAAAATAGAGCTTTCCTTGTGTTTGAAGTAATAGGTTATACGGTTTACCAACATCTAACCTATCTATAGTTGGGTCTTCGAGGATCAAAACGTAGTGAAAAACTTGCATGGTAATCCCCTTCACACCCCAATATAGGAGGAATCACCCCAATGCATACACCAGTGTCAAATCTCTTCAAATTTATTTGAGTCAATCGAACGAAAAGCCCACCGCCTTGACTATGTTGCCACTTGCCACAATCCCAAAAGTTCAAAAGAGTGGCTCAATACGAGTTGCATTCCTAACAAAAGGGATAGCCCTACCCATATGGGTGTCAACGCGCTAGGAAACACAACCTATTTTGGGTTTTCAAGCAACGTCAGTTCTCAACTCATGCAAAGTGGTACACATTTGACCAATTCAAGTGTTCTTTCCCATAGTTGGAGGTTGAGAGGGAAGACAATGGACAATTTTGTAACTACCATTGAAACTACTTCTTGATCAGTTGAGGTGTTAAACCACTTCATCTCCCAACTGCTTCGTAATTGATGTACATTTGTCTTGATCAATTGAGGTGTTCTTTCCCATATAGCTTAGAATTGTCTTAGGCTACTTTTTTTGGTCTTTTTCTATTTTTCTCCTGCTTCATTGTCTTCATCTCCACATATTGTTCTTCCTATCCTGCTTAGTTTCTCTTCCCATATTTCTCATCTTGCAAACCCAAACTGTCCTTGCACTGCCTAAGCTTTTTTTCTACTACTTTCACTGCACTGGAACAGAGTGTCCTATGCCTTCCCATGCCACACACGTCATGTACTCGACATTTGTAATGTTGTCAACATGGCTATGTAAGACTTGTATTCTATAGTGTCTTACATTTGCATTATTTGTAGATTAAGTTGCATTCTTGTGAGAAATATTATTTTGTGCCTTGTTGTGTCGCACGACCCCGAAGCATAACTCTTCTGGCATCGCAAGTTGGTTCAAGGAGTTGTCCTTCGTGCCACCACATCTTGGGCCCCAGTGTAGATCAATGTCCACCCCAACCACAAATGCATGGATAAGTCTGATCCTAATAATTATAGATGATGATGGAGCACACATTTGGTAAGTTTTATACCATTGTTCTAGACATGAAACTTGTTGAAAATTTGGAACAAAGCAAGCTTACAACAAAAGGCCAAAGTAGTAAAAAATGCGGGCTCCCAATGGCATATTTATCTTTTGTTGACTTCAATAAGGCCTTCACCACAATGGCTATAAGTCCAACTATGTGGTAGGACGAAAGAACTAGGCATATTGGAAAAATATAAGGCAACAATCCACAAGATATAACGAGGTCTGGACCAAATATAGAACACAAGAAGGTTTCTCAAATGCTTTGGAAGTGACATATACATTAAAAAATATGTTTGATATCCTCGACTTTATTTGGCTTACATATATTAAGTTAGAAGAATGGTTAAATGTGAGCGAAGGGGAAGGTACCCAACATGGTAGTTATGTGGTGAGCTACATTTGTATGTAGATGATCTCATTTTCATTTCAAGGACAGCACAAGAGTTAAGCGAGCATTTAAAGGCCTTAGAACACTTCTACAAGAAACTTGCCATGCAAATAAAAACTAACAAAACCGATATAGTGGTTTTCATTGACGAAAAGAAAAGAAAAGAGCTAAGCTTCCTATTTGAAGTGGGTTTCCTAGAAGAAGTAACACAATATAAGTATCTTGGTGTAGCTTTCAATAACAAACTTAGTTGTACAACGTGCAAATTGAAATAATGGGAGCCTAAAGAGAACACTTTGCATTGTATAACAGATGTTAGGAGGCAGAATTTTGGGATTGGAAGACCATCCAAGTATTAATCCGATTGTTGGTAGTGCCAGTGGGGCCTTATGGGTGTGAATTATGGGCCAGCGGTATATCAAGAAGGAAATGAAGGCAATTAAAGAGGATCAAAAAGCATTTTATTACAACCAATTCAAAAAAAAAGCTTTAGTTCCATACAAAATACTCCTAGCAAAATCAGGTACTTCACCTATAATGGCAGCCACAATGATCTGTCTTCTAGGATATCTGAAAAAGATTGAACAAATAGATTTAAATAGGTGGCTAAAGGTTATAGTAGGGGATGAGCTGAACCAAATCAAAAAAAAAAAAATGAATGAGACAAAATTTCAAATGGACGAATAAGTGTGTTATTGATTGAAAAGAATGCCCAAACAACAAGAAGGATATAAAAGTCTATGTAACGCAAAAAATCAGGGTGGCAATGTCGACAAATGAGCTAGAAATAAAGAAGGCACATTACCATGCTCAATTTCACCTCACATATGTGCAACATCAGCAAGCATATATAGATGCAAAGATCAAATGAAGAGCAAAGATGCATATAGCCCAACTGAGGACTAGCTCACATTGACTCAGATGTGAGACAATTAAATGGAAGAAACTGAAAGAGAAATACGAAGATAGAATATGTACTTATTGCGCTGTATGGGCAGGGGGGGTAAAGAAACACTTATCTTAGAATGCAAGGCTTATAATGGCATTTGAAATAGTTATTCTGGTACATTAGCAATGGATTCTATGTCTAAAGTCTTTGAAGAAACAAGAATAGAGAAGCTAGAAGAATTTATCAACGAAAATAGTAGCAAAAGATCAATTCTTCAGAAAGAGAATGGTGGCTCAACTTTGATTTTTCACAAAAACTTTGAGTAAGATAATATATTGTGTTTGATAACAAATCTCTGTAGTCCTATAGATTGTTTTGGCCTCACAAACATTAAAAGCCTTTTATTCTATTCTATTTTCTAATGTGAAGACCCAGGTTCAAATCTTGCCCAGCGATATATGCATAATTGCCAATTGTACTACCAATATGTGGTTTGTTGAAATATCATGGTAAGCAGTCATGATGTAATATGGATGGGGCCTGTTTCAATCACCTACAACCAATTCACATATATATATATATATATATATAGAACAAGAGGGCAGGCTGGTTTTAGGAATGAACACCAGATTAGTGACCATGTTTTTATCATTTGGGCTATTATTAAGGAAGCCCATCAACAGTCTCCTAAAGTCTCTTGTTGTTTTATGGATTTTAAGGTCTTTGAGATTATTCTCAAGCAGTTATTGTTTCAAAGGCTCTCTAACATTGGCATCTCATGGCTCAATATCACTACTACCATGAGACTCTATCTATCATTAGCAGTCATTTTTCAAAGGCCTTTGGATTCAATGAAGATGTTCAGAGCATTATTAGAATCAAACAAAGCTGCCATCTTTCTTTGACACTCTTTGAGATCTACACATGAGCTTGAGGAATTTATTCAACACATGCATGTTGATGATTGTTGTCTCTCACATTACTGTTGATATTACTTTTGTAGATTATGTACTTCTCCATTCTCTTACACCTAAAGGGCTTGGAAAGACAATTGGATGCACTCACTAGCTTTGGTGATCTCTGACAGCTAGCAATCAACCTTTGCAAAACTAAGGTCATGATCTGCAACACCTCCAAAAGTGCTCTTTCACAGTTTCAACTCTTCTACAAGTTGATTGAGATCACCACAACTTACACATATTTGAGAGTTCAGTTTACAATCCCTTTCTTTAATCTCAAGCCAGCTTCACAGTCATAACTTTGCAAGGGATATGCTTCTTTCTTTGTCTTGGAATGCCAATGTTTTGATTTTCAGTTTCAATTCCAAGACATACTTATGAAGATGTGCCTCTTTGACTTCGTTATTTAACCTACTGTAATGTCCCCTTTCTAGCCAGTCAGCTTCGCAGTTGTGATTAGCCTACTCACGGGTTCCCATAGGCTAAATTGGATGTGTGGGAACCCATGGTGATCTTAATCAGGCCAGCTTTCAGTTGCCAGTTTCTGTGGCTTATTTGGGTAAAGGAGATGGGACTTACTATTTACAGTAAGTCAATTCTGGGGTTTCAGTCAAAGCGGATGGTACCTTTGGATTGTTCGTCGAAATGGGTATCCAAATCCATGATCAGTTGGAAGGTTGGTTTTGCAAAGCTTAAAAATTTTAATGCCCGAAGATTATTTATATAAAATTAAATTAATAATTTAATTTTATATAAGTTATGACTTTATAATAAATGGGGAGGATTAAAGAGTCACTTAAGTTAAAATTATTTTATAAAGTGACTATTAGAATTGCAAAAAAGGGGACGCCATTTATAATGAGGAAAAATAATTTCTAGAAGACATTTTAAATTGCCTTTTCCCTCCAAAAAGCCATCGACCCCTTGTGAGCTCTATAAAAGGAGATTTGGTCATTCATTTCAGGCATCCAGGTTTATATGTTTGCTTTGGCATTTGGTGAAGAAGCTTGCAGAGAATCTTTGCAGGGTTTCGAGCTTATTGGGGACGGCAACCTCCAATAAGGACATCCTCTTCGAGTATGAGAGATTACCTCTGGTGGATTAGGGTGGCGATTTCATACAGAGATTGCTCAAGTGCTGATTGTGGAGAGATTTGCAAAGTTTTTTCAAAAGATTATACAGAAGTGTTTTCAGAGGTGTTGGGTGAAGTTGTTGATTGTTGGCCGTACAGCACAGGCCGTACAATTACCAGCCAGGCGTGATATCTTTGGGGAATTGGGCGATCAGTCCATAAACCCCTATCTCCTCCTTCATTGGTGCCCAAGGATGGCGAGTTGCCAGTACATCATTTCGTGGGTAAAGAAAGTTGCATTTCTCGAGCTAAGTGAATAAGTGGTATGTACAAATTTGCTGATCAAATAATACAGACTGAAAATTCCAGATCGATATATCTTTGTGGTATTTGTGTGTTTCCTCGATTCCTTCACTGGGTCTTTAGCATTACTAATGTAAAATCTGCATGTCAAGTTTCGTTTAATTTGGTTGCATAGTTACAAAGTTGTGACAGTTGCAAGTGGACTGATTTAGCATTTATCTGAGTTTTTTATTAATTTGAAAAAATACAAAAAAAGTACATATTTACAAAAAATTTAAAAAATATTTTAGCCAGATTGGGAAGGGTTGTTACACCTACAATTCTATATGGATTTAAGGTTTGGGAACCAAGGGTGTGCTAATTGGGCCCATATTGAGAGGGTCTAGACAATTACACTTAAAGGGATGGTTAGAAGCAAGAGAAAAATTTCGCAATGTATTGTCCAAGCTAGGTTTATTGCCCATACCCTTCACATTCAAACCATCTTTAGAATTATCTTCCATCTATATAGAGTCAAATCCACAGGTGATTAGGCATCAAGCCAAGAGACAAACATACTCAGCCCTTTGTTCTTCAGAATGGGTTTCCTTTAGGAGTAATATGGGATGACGTCAAGGAAGGTACTTAGGAGTTATCTTACTTCTTCAGTCAATTGTCATCTACGTGGACCAACTACCTTCCTTCAAATACTCTCTAAATACTCCTTCCAATATATCCAAGTCACTTGGATCTCTCCACCCAAACCTCTTAGTCCTAGGTTGGCAGTCTGTGCTTAGCAACTTTTGCAGATTGTGAATAACATTACCCCGCACCTTTATTATATCCAACATTAGACTAACAGTCTTAGAATTCTGGCCATGGATAGCTTATATTCCCTCTCATCAGTTGCAGGTAGACTCAAACTGCCATATTCCCAAAAAGGAATTGCTATGTCACTTTTCCTCCCTCCAAGAGGTGGAACTAAAGAACATTTGATCTTGAGGTGCATAATCTAATATGAGATTCAAGGGAGATATTATTGCTTATACAAAGAGTCAAGCAAGTTTCTAGCCACCTTTTTCCACTATCCAAACCAAAGTTGCTTGGCTTTGTAACTTATAGAAGTGATTGCTTGGCTTTGTACCTTAAGGAAGTGATTACTGATAGGTGTCAAATACTCCATGCAAGAGCAATGACCACTCAATAACGACATTAATTTTACATATAATGAGAGGAAAAGAAGCATAGGGTAATCCATATTCTTTGACCTTATATCCATTATGTTCATTGCTTCACCTACACAAGGAGGCATGATGATAAAAGTTCTCAGATGAAACTAGTTTGTTTCCAGCCCATAACTTTGTCATGAAGGAGCTTCAAATAGAGGCGCATCATACGTCATTAAAAAGTTAAATTTTCTACAAAATACAAGGTCCAATCACTCTTAGTTCACTTGTAACTAATATGGCCTTGTCAATCTAGTTGATGCTCTAATCCTTCTTCAATGTTCAATATTGATCCAAGGGCTTCCCTATCATTCTTAAGACATTGTTCACTACATGTGCATTTAATATTTTTTCCAATACAAAAAATCTGGGATGTATCAATTAATATAGTGATCTATTATTTCTTAATAGCATATCTACTATTCCAAGAAAAGACGGCAATTCTCCGACGTCGAGTTTCGGCCACCCCTCACATACTGAGGAGTTGTAGACAAGCATAGCTCACTAGTTTCTTGTCCTCTTCTATTGGTTCCACAGTCATGGATGCTAGAGAAGTCTTGAGGGGTCAAACTCCATGTCCTCCCAAGATTATTCAAGCATGCCCTCTTAGTCCTGGCCATTCTCTTGGGAGCATCATTAGATCCTGTGTTGGCCCTTTTGGGATAGTTGGTGACGACAATGACTATGCTTCTACTTTACATCCCACTATAGATTAATGTTGGCAATTGGATCCATTAGAGCTCCTTTCTATCTCTATTGTACCTCAACTTCTAGATCTCTTTTAATCATTACTTTGAACATATTAAGGTCAATCCATTTTGGTTAACCCTTGAGGTTGTAATTTTATGCCATACAATTGTTCCACTTTAGAGTAGTTTACACTAGATTTTTTACTCTAGCTTAGCTTATTTTCATAGTACTTTTTGGTTACTATAGTGCCTCAACTTCTAGATCTCTTTTAATCATTACTTTGAACATATTAAGGTCAATCCATTTTGGTTAACCCTTGAGGTTGTAATTTTATGCCATACAATTGTTCCACTTTAGTGTAGTTTACACTAGATTCTTTACTCTAGTTTAGCTTATTTTCATAGTACTTTTTGGTTACTATAGTGCATTGTAACAACTCTTTTCAATGAGTCCCATTGACCTACTTTGGCCATCTATGGACATTAATAGAATTCAATTGGGAGGTGTAGACTAAAGAACATTTCATCTTTAGGAATCCTGTTTATTTTGAGATTCAAGGGAGGTACTATTTTTCAGGTATCTTGACCAAAGATGCTTGGCTCTTTACCTTAGAAAAGCTATCACTCTTCGGCATCAGTTATTACAGGGGTGTCAGACTACTACCCAACTAATCACCTCATTCTTTCACTCTATTTCTAGAGTCAAGAGTAATAAGCACTCATTTGAAGCTACAATTATCAAAAATGTTGTAGCTTCAAATGAGTGAAGTTTGGTCGGATCACTATGGGATAGGGTACATCCCCAGCCATATTGAACCTCTACCCACTTCACTCTCATCCAACAATAACGACAAAGCCAATCTTTTCTTTCTGCAATCCTATAAAGACATCATTTCCCTAAACGAGTTGGATTGGGATGAGGATGGGAGATTATTGCTCCTCACAAATCATAACCCTTTTAAATTTGCACAATTTGCAAGTGTGAATTTCTTGACCCTAGCTTATCCTAAGCTGATTGCATACAAGAGTGGCTACTAGGGCTTCAGTTCTTTATTCTTTCTTGCAACAAGACAAGGCTACAATTCTTTGACGTCAAGTTTCCGCCACCCCTCACATACTAAGGAGTTGTCGACAAGTGTAGCTTACTAGTTTCTTGTCCTTTTCTATTGGTTCCACAACCATGAATGATAGAAAAATCTTGAGGGGTCAAACTACATGTCCTCTAAGGATTATCCAACCAGGCCCTCTTAGTCCTGGTCATTCTCTTGGGAGCATCATTAGATCCTATGTTGGCCCTTTTGGGATAGTTGGTGATGACAACAATTGTGCTTCTACTTTACATCCCACTATAGATTAATGTTGGTGCTTGGATCCACTAGAGCTCCTTTCTATCTCTGTTGTACCTCAACTTCTAGCTCTCTCTTGATCATTACTTTTAGCATGTTAGGGTTTATTCATTTTGGGTAACCCTCGAGGCTATAATTTTATGCCATACAATTGTTCCACTTTAGAGTAGTTTACACTAGATTCTTTACTCTAGTTTAGCTTATTTTCATAGTACTTTGTGGTTACTACAATGCATTGTAATTTGTAACATCTCTTTTCAATGAGTCCCATTGGCCTACTTTTTCCATCTATGGACATTAATAGAATTCTCTCTCTGATTCGTTAGTCTAGTTTAGCTTATTCATGTGGTACTTTTTGGTTACTACAGTGCATTGTAATTTGTAACAGCTCTTTTCAAAGAATCGGATTGGCCTACTTTGGCCATCTATGGACATTAATAGAATTCTCTCAAGAGGTGGAGACTAAAGAACATTCCATCTTTAGGTATCCTATTTATTATGAGATTCAAGGGAGGTACTATTGCTTGTATATAGACTCAGGTGGGATCACTTGCCACTTTTTTCAGCTATCCTGAACAAAAGATGCTTAGCTCTTTACCTCAAGGAAGCTATCACTCTTCAGCACCAGTTATTACAAGGGAGTCAAACTACTACTCGACTAGTCACCTCATTCTTTCACTTTATCTTTGCATAAGCACTCATTTGAAGCTACAACTATCCAAAATGTTAACGAAAAAGCTATGCACCCTTGTTTGCATACAAGCGTGGCTACTAGGGCTTCAGTTCCTTCTTCTTGTTTGCAACAATACAAAACAGCAGTTCTTTGGTGTCTATTTTGGCCGAGTTGTAGACAAGCATAACTTACTAGTTTCTTATATTTTTCTATTGGTTCCACAAGCATGGATGCTAGAAGAGCCTTGTGGGGTCGAACTCTATGTCCTTCCAGGATAGGCCCTCTTAGTCATGTCCATTCTCCTAGGAGCATCATTAGATCCTAAGTTGGCCCTTTTGGGATAGTTGGTGACGACAACAACTATGCTTCTACTTTACATCCCACCATAGACTAATGTTGGCACTTGGATTCACTCGAGCTCCTTTCTATCTCTGTTGTACCCTAACTTCAAGCTCTATCCTGGTCATTACTTTTAGCATATTAGGATTTATCCATTTGGGTGACCCTCAAGGCTATAATTTTATGCCATACATTTGTTCCACTTTAGACTAGTTTACACTAAATTCTTTACTCTAGTTTAGCTTATTTTCATAGTACTTTGTGATTACTAAAATGCATGGTAATTTGTAACAATTATTTTCAACGAGTCCTATTGGCCTATGTTACTTATGTACATTATGTTACAAGTTATGCTTTCTATATTTTTGAAGCCATATTTCTCTGGCTTGTGCAGCATGTTGTAACAAATTGTCTTTCAAGTCCCACTGACCTATTTTGACTATTTGTAGACATCAACAGATTTTCTTTCGTTCTTTCTCAAAAGATCAGTTCTGACATGAATGACTTGGACATTCAAGTTATTTATGTCTCAAACTTATATTTGGATCAACTATGTGTGCAGCACTAACCTCCCTAAAATAGCAACAAATAGATGCCTTTATTATGCCTATATAAATGGAAAAAACCATAGGAAGAGATTTGACATGGAAAGAGCATGGAGAACAGAAAGAACTAAGAGTTGGTGCACTTTTACTTACATCTGCCAATGCCCACCGCTTGACTTGAATGTGCTCAATAATTTTTCGAAACCAGATATTGTCCTCAACAAGAGGTCAGAGGTAGCTGAAAATTTTGAAGAATTCAAAGAGGCCAAAAATGAAATTTAAAAAAGGATCAAAATGTTGAGATCTGCCAATGAAGGAAAACATACCTGGAAGGAATTTGGACAGTTCTTCAAAAGGAAGGATTTCAAGAGGAAGTTCACTACCATACCCACATGAACAAATGTAGTGAAAAGAACGAACAGAGCTTTGGTAGAGAAGGTTAAGTCAATAAGGAAGACCAAGAATCTTACACAATTGTTCTAAGGAGAGAAATTGACTCAAAATCAAGAATGCTGCATAATTGACAAATAAAATATCAACTAAACCAGTCAGAAATGTTGCAGCATTGAAATTTTGGACTAAAAAGGAGGCAATTCAGCTATGTTAAAATCTTTGGCTGCTGCATTTTCCTAAGAACAGAAAAGTGCAAGAAAAGTACCCTCCTCTGGTACAATGAAACTAGCAAAGCCTTCAAATTGTATAATGTCAATGCAAGGAAAATATAAATTTTCCAAGATATCATACTTGACAAAGGGACAAGAAGGTCGTCATCAGAACACTTCAACATCAAAAGAAACAGCCAGAATCTAGCACAAAGAAACAGAATGATTTGTTAAACTCACAAAATGCATTGAGACATGATAGTAATGAGATTCAAATTGTAGAGGTTAAGATGATTTTCTTGAAGAAGTACGTAATTTTTTTATAAAAAACTACAACAGAGGCCCAATTACCTATGTAAGAAGAAGGAAGCAATCCAAAATGGTGACTTAATATGTGAGTTATGCCCCTTTAGATGCTTGTAGGTAGACACGTTGGTCCATATAAGCCACACAAGCATCCATGTGAGTTGTACATAGTTGTGATGCATGTTTTGTCTTGGTGCTATGTTGTGTCAAAAATAATTAATGTAATAACAGCAAGTGATGTATATAGTATTAAGGGTGTTAGGAGGTTAAGTCAATATCCAGATCTCCAATGTTCTTCAGAAGAGAGGTGCATGGTGGTGCAGCTTATGGAGAGGAAACAAACAGTTTTTTGGAGTCTTCCTTTGGGAGAGGAAACAAACAGTTTTTTGGACTCTTCCTTTGGAAGAGGAAACGAACAGTTTTTGGAGTCTTCCTTTGGGAGAGGAAACGAACAGTTTGTTTTTTCTATAAAAGGGGAATGACCCCTTGCATGTAAATGTTGATTGAATGTAATTTTGCCAAAATCAATAAAAGATCAAGCTGCCATTGCCCCATGGTTTTTCCTGCACATTGCAGGTTTTCCACATAAAAAATGTGTTATTGTTTTTCTACGTTATTGTGTTTTCTGCTTGCACATACTTTTGCTATATTTTCTAACATCTAATATCAAAGCCTAGGGTTTTGTGCGAGTGGGAGCTGCAACAATGACTGGAAGTGTAACTAAGTTTAAGATTGAAAAGTTTGATGGCAGGAACTTCGCCCTATGGAAGATGAAGGTGGAGGATTTGTTGGTTCAAAATGACCAAGCCCTAGCATTGAAAGGGATCACAAGTAAACCAAGCAACATGAAAGATGAGGAGTGGGCAACGCTGGACAGGAAGGCGGTTTCTATAATCCGTCTATGCCTAGCGAACTCCGTCTTATTCAATGTTGTTGAAGAAAAGACCGTGGAAGCCCTTTGGAAGAAGCTTGAAAATTTGTATGAGACGAAATCTGCAACAAAATGGTTTTTCTGAAAAAACAACTTTATAGCCTAAGGATGAAGGAGAGTTCATCTGTGGCAGATCACTTGAATGAGTTTAATACCCTTATCAGTAAACTGGTTTCAGTTAATGTGAAGATGGAGGATGAGGACAGAGCTATCACCCTACTTTGTTCCCTCCCAAAAAATTGGGATCATTTGGTGATGACCATTAGCAATTCATCATCAGGAATTCTAAAATTTGATGATGTGGTAGCCGCTTTGTTGGCAGAAGAGTTGAGGCGAAAAACGTCTCTAAAACCCTCAACCAATGAAGCCCTAGTTGTGAGAGGTCGATCTTTCGAAAGGAGTCAACAAGGAAGATCACAATCTAGATCAGTCTAAAGGACGCAAGCTAAAAGGGAAGTGCTGGCGTTGTGGGAAGCCAGGGCACTCAAAGAAGGATTGTTGGCAGCTAAAAAAGGAAAAAAATGGTGAAAAGCAATTTCAGCCATCAGCTGAAACCAGTACAGTAATTTTGGAAAGACGGCAACATGTGAGGCTTTTTGTAACAACAGTAGATCTGTTTTATATACCTGGGTTTTGGACTCGGGTGCATCTTTCCACATGTCTCCTCACAGAGACTGGTTTGGCAAATATCAGCCATATAGTGGTAGGAAGGTCTACTTGGGTGATGATCACCCTTTAGAAATTGTGGGAAGAGGGGACATAAGGATCAGGCTAGACGATGGTAGAGAAAGGATGTTATGTGATGTACGACATGTGCCAGATTTGCGAAAGAATTTGCTCTCAATCAAGATGATGGATAAGCTAGGGTAGTCTATCACTTTCGATAACAACTATTGCAAAATTATTAGAAGAGCTATTGTAGTAGCAAAGGGAGAATCTTATGGGACCCTATATCGTTTATGCGGTGATACGGTGACAAACCATGCAGCAACAACAAATTCTATTCAAGATGCAGTAATGCTATGGCATCAACGCCTAGGCCATATGAGTGAAAAGGGTCTGAAAATTCTGCATGACAGAGGTATGCTTTCTGGGATTAAGTCTTGCAATTTAGACTTGTGTGAGCACTGTATTTTTGGTAAACAAAAGAGGGTTCGGTTTACTACAAACCCTGGTAAGAAATCTGATTTTCTACAACTTATACATTCGGATATATTTGGACCAGTCCCCACTCAGTCCTTAAATGGTGCCATCTATTTTCTGACTTTTTATAGATGATTATTCTAGGAGAGTGGGTTTATTTTCTGAAGAAGTTGGAGGCTTTGCAGAAATTTAAAGAGTTCAAAGCTCGAGTAGAGAAAAGTTTGGGCAACCTGTTTTATGTCTTAGGTCAGATAATGGGGGTGAATATTGCTCCAAGGAATTTGATAAATTTTGTATGCAGGAAGGAATTAAGCACCAGAAGATTGTACCATATACTCCACAACAAAATGGTGTGGCTAAGCGGATGAATCGCACAATCATGGAATGTGCAAGAAGCATGCTCAGCGCATACATGTTGGATAAGAGGTTCTAGGCAGAGGCTGTTAATACAGCCGTTTAACTCATTAACAGGTCACCTACAGCTGCATTGGATGGACAGATTCTAGAGGAGGTTTGGTGTGGTAAGCCATTTGATTACTCTCATTTGCGTACCTTTGGTTGTGATGCATTTGCCCATGTGCCTAAAGAAAAAAGGTCCAAACTTGACCCAAAGTCAAGCAAATGTGTTTTTCTCGGCTATGGAGATGCAGAGGAGTATAGACTGTGGGATCCTACTGCCCACAAGGTAATTATTAGCTGAGATGTTATTTTTGATCAAAAATCCATGCAAAGGAAAGAGGTACAGCAAACAACTAATATTGTACCAGTTGAAGTAGACATGAACGAAGATGAAAATGAAAATCAGCATGCTGAAATTTTTGACCAGCATGCTGAATTTTTTGACCAGAATGCAGAACCGCATGCAGAACAGCAAGTAGAGCAGCCAAAACAGTCACAAGACCAAGAGCCACAATCAACAGATCATTGGGTTAGAAGATCTACACATCCACAAAAGTGTCCGGAAAGGTATTCTCATGTTTATCAGTCCTCTTTTGCTTTGTCAACTGATGATGGTGAGCCTAGTTCATTTCAGGAAGAGTCTAAGAATGCATAAAAGTGGAGGAAATCCATGGAGGAGGAAATCGAGGCACTTCGCAAGAATAAAACGTGGGAATTTGTGGATTTCCCACTTGGAAGAAAGGTTGTTGGAAACAAGTGGGTTTACAAAGTAAAGAAAAACAGCGATGGGTTGTTGGAACGCTATAAAGCTCGCTTGGTGGCAAAAGGCTATGTGCAAAAGTCAGGTATAGACTTTAATGAAATTTTTTCTCCAGTTGTGAAGATGACTACTGTTAGAGTTTTACTTGCACTTGTAGCAGCACTTGTAGCAGCTTGATGTAAAGACTGCTTTCCTGCATGGTGATCTTGATGAGGAGATTTATATGGATCAGTCTAAGGGCTATGAAGAAAGAGGCAAAGAGCAGTTGGTTTGCAGACTGAACAAATCTTTGTATGGGTTGAAACAGGTGCCAAGGATGTGGTACAGAAAATTTGGCACCTTCATGAATAGCCAACGTATCAGCAAGAGTGAAGTTGACCATTGTGGATACTATAAGAGGTTTGATGATGGCAAGTTTATTATTTTGTTGTTGTATGTTGATGATATGCTGGTTGCAGGCCCCAGCATGAAGAAATCCAGATCTCCAATGTTCTTCAGCGGAGAGGTGCATGATGGTGCAGCTTATGGAGAGGAAACAAACAGTTTTCTGACATCTTCCTTTGGGAGAGGAAACAAACAGTTTCTTGGACTCTTCCTTTGGAAGAGAAAACAAACAGTTTTTTGGACTCTTCCTTTGGGAGAGGAAACGAACAGTTTGTTTTTTCTATAAAAGGGGAATGGCCCCTTGCATGTAAATGTTGATTGAATGTAATTTGCCGAAATCAATAAAAGATCAAGCTGCCATTGCCCCGTGGTTTTTCCTGCACATTGCAGGTTTTCCACATAAAAGATGTGTTACTGTTTTTCTGCGTTATTGTGTTTTCTGCTTGCACATAATTTTGCTATATTTTCTAACAAAGGGTACTCTTAATGTTTTGTATATATGAAGGTAGTTGGGTAGTAAGGTGGGTTCAAGAGTTGCCCTCCACCAACCTCCACCAGCATGGACCATATATACTCCTTGTTGTCTGTTCTAAAACATGATCATCAAGACAGATTGATTGTGTTTGTTGTATGCACAACCAGGTCACATTCCAAAGAGGTATTGCAGATGACTGGAATCTGAATGATACCTGCTAAGTGTGCCGCATACTTGCATGTATCTTTAAGTTTCTCTTCCCATTGTGTCGCCTTTCTTTGTATAATACGGTATCATACTGTGGTATGTTGCATTCCGTATTTGATAGCATGACTAGAACACTCACACTGCTTAGGGAAGAGCAGCCTTCCACTTTTCAGGAAGCAATAAAGAGCAAAAATTGAAGAAAGCAATGGATGGAAAATTGAAATCCATCAAGACAAACCAGACTCAGGATCTTGGATGATTATAAAAGCCACTAGCCGCAAATGGATCTATAAAACCAAGTTCATGTATGATGGATCTATTGACAAACCTAGGGTTTCTCAAGCCAACAAATGGGCTGCCTCATATGTTTACTAAGCCTTTGGGTAATTTTAAAAAAGGGAAAAAGTTAGAACAGCTCAGAGTTGGTCTTGTTATCAGAAGTAACAATGTAAACACTAAGGGGGTGTGTTGAAAATAATGTCTGCTTTGGTTTCTTAATGACCCAATATTTGCTTCATGTACCTAATGTACATTATGTTACTTATGAAGGTCACAAATTAATGCTCTAATAATTAGCAACAATTAACAACCCATCATGTACCTAATACACCTAGTTTACTTTATGTTATTTATGGTGGTCACAGCTTAATTTTGTAATGCCTAGCAAAGTGGTAACTTTAAGTGTAAGGTATCTTTCTTGTATGTGGGAAAGAGAAACACCCAACATGCACTATGCTTGCATGCATGTGTGACAAGCTTTGAATAGGATGAGAGAACAATTCTATCAAACTCGTGAAAGTCTTGTGTCATTATTCATTTACTTTGCTCAAGAGTGGAACCAATGCTAAGGTTGTATAAAAACCCTATTTGAAAAACTGATGCATATATATGGATGCAGAACATATTTAAAACAACCTTGGTAATATGGTGCCTAATATGCCCTTTCAAAAGTTAAGAAATGTCCTATTTTGGATGTGTACTTCACCACATTTATGATTTGTTCATTGTGCCAGGTTACTTTAGGTGATTTCATTAGGCTATACTGAAACATAAGCAAACTCATGTGGTACGTCTTGATGTCGAAGTAAGAAATAATTTTCCTTTAATTTCTTTGCTTTGGCATTGGTGGCAGTGTCTTACGAACTTACGAAAATCTGTAAATCACATAAGGTGGTGACCAAGAATGTGCTCTGTAACCCCAGGTCATGGCCACTGTTGATGTATCATAACATTCAATGATTAATTGTTTTCAAAGTTAACTCAGAAAACACAGGACCTACTTTTGAACCATTCATTTCAATGCTACAAAGCATTCCGTAAAATTTCAAGTTTACTTCAAAATTGGTTTAGACACGTGTCCTTAAGAATTTCGTATAATTTATGTATTTACACTTAACATTGGCATTGAAATCAACTGCTGCCATTGCTGTGGTATGAAAACTCCAGTGTGCGTTTTATTAAAATGCACCCAATATATACAAACAGAATTGCTAAACAATCAATATGGCATATCTCAAGATAACCCAGATTAGAACAACCCTAAGCTAACTTAAGACCTAGTTAAGTTTAGCAACTAACTAGTAACTTAAATTAATGATATCTTAGGTTTTCTAGAAGCTAACTAATTACCTCTAGAAACCCACGTGAGCTTAGTGGCTCATGTGATTATTATCAATAAGCATAGAACTTAATTAAGAAATAAATCTAATCCTAAGAAATAGAAACCTAGGAAAAATAATAATAAACTAATCCTAGGAACTTACAAACGATGTCCTCATCAGCCATTGACATGGATGATATTGCTATGATGTTATAATCAGGTTACACACAAAATCCAACTCTTCTTATAAATGACTAGAAGATTCTTAAAGTCGGTTCACAAACTGTTTACAGCTTATTTGTAACTGTTTAGATGAATATATTTGTATTCCTACTCCATCTTCACAACAGAAACTTTCACCTTCAAGGCAGCATTGCCAATACTTTAAAGGTCCCTGTAGACTTTATTGATATAAGCAACGATATGACTCTTAGATGATCTCTGAAGCAAATGCACAATGATCCCAAATGACAGCAAAACAGATTATATTGGGTGCCTCTTTGCAGACTTCAAAAAATAACAGATTCAGTATCAGCAATTAAATATGCACCCTGCTTACAGAAAATCAAATGAAAAATAACAAAATAACCCCCTGTGAAAGACCAGTGTATGTGGAAAAGATTAAAACAGACACACATATCTATATCATAGACTGGTCTTTGTCAACAAAAATTAAACCAGAATAAGTACATTAATTTTAGATATAATGAGAGGAAAAGAAGCATAGAGTAATCCATATTCTTTGACCTTGTATCCATTATGTTCATTGCTTCACCTACACAAGGAGGCATGACGATAAGAGCTCTCAGGTAAAAGCAGTTTGTTTCCAGCCCATAACTTTGTCATGAAGGAGCTTCAAATAGAGGTGCATCATACGTCATTGGAAAGTTAAACCTTCAACAAAATGCAAGGTTCAATCACTCTTAGTTCACTTGTAACTGATATGGCCTTGTTAATCCAGCTGATGCTTTAATCCTTCTTCAATGCTCATTGATGATCCAAGGGCTTCCCTGTCATTCTATATGACACTGTTCACTACATGTGCATTTAATATTTTTTCCATTACAAAAATTCTAGGATGCATCAACTACTACAATTATCTAGTGTTTCTTAATAGCATATCTACTGTTCCAGAACAAGACTACAGTTCTTCAGCATCGGATTTGGCCACCCCTTACATACCAAGGAGTTGTAGACATGCGCAGTTTACTAGTTTCTTGTCCTCTTCTACTGGTTCCACAGTCATTGATTCTAGAGAAGTCTCGAGGCGTTGAACTCCATGTCCTCCCAAGATTATCCACACACGCCCTCTTAGTCCTGACCACTCTTCTGGGCGCATCATTAGATCCTATGTTGGCCCTTTTGGGATACTTGGTGACGACAACGACTAAGCTTCTATTGCACATCCCACTATAGATTAATGTTGGCGCTTCGATCCATTGGAGCTCCTTCTATCTCTGTTGTACGTCAACTTTTAGATCTCTCTTAATCATTATTTTTAGCATGTTAGGGTTTATCCATTTTGGGTAAACCTCGAGGCTGTAATTTTATGCCATACAGTTGTTCCACTTTAGAGTAGTTTATGTTAGCGGTATTACATTATTTGGTACCATGAGTATCATGAAGTACCATTGAGTACTATTGTAAATATTTAGTTTAGGAAGTGTGTTTAATATTTGTCTGAAGTATGCATCAAAGTGTAAGGAGTGTTTATGTGTGAAAGGTGTCAAGTGTGCAAGTAAAGAGTCATAAGTGATGGCGATTCAGCTAGATTATATCACAAGCCTTTTTATCAAGGATCAAATATTAATCACAATATTAAAGCATACAACTCTCTAGCCAATATTAATGAATAACATTCATAGAATAAAAACAATATTTCTCAATAATAAAACTCACAATATTAAACCGACAAAGAGAAGCGATTTGAGTTTCAGTTACAATATCTTGTTTACCGACAAAATAATTTTTCAGCATTGTCACTGCCGCCATCAAGAAGAACCGTGCTGCCATCAAAGCCATCCATGCTTCTTCGCAACAGCAGCAGCAGTTTGCGCAACAGTGTTGAACCCTTTGGAGGACAAGCTTGGTAATGGATTAATGCAAAGTCAAAATGGACGGCTGTATTCCTTTTTTATGCCATTATTTTGCATTTAATTTGTTTTGTTGGTGATAGCAAGAATTAAGATATCAAAAAAAATTTGAAAAAACTTAATTTCTTTTATCAAAACCCTAGCTACTTTTAGAATTGTTTTGGGTTAGATCATGGAGTTACCAATTTTCACTGGAAAATATGACAATTGATGCTCGAGAATGGTGGATGAAGTTTAGATCTCTATATTCTAATGAGATTTTTTGGACTTGCAAACTTTTCTATGTTTTAAAAGAGGAAGCTCATGATTGGTGGGCAAGTATTGCTAAGGAAAGGAAACATAGTTTCACTTGGGATGAAATGGAGCATGCATTCTTGAGTCAGTGGAACCCATATAAAAAGATAGCTAGTTTGAAGGTCACCATCAAAAGATATGAAGAAGAAAAAAAAAGGCTTCAAAGGGAACTGAAGGATATGAATTAAGAGGATATAATATAAGGAAAAAATATAGATGACAATGAGCAAGTTCATAATTGCATTTAAAAGGAAAATCTTAAGAAGCAAAGCGGTTATGGCAAGGGAACAAGTTGAAAAACCATTAAAAAACTCAAAAGTTGAATTTACAGTAGCAGCAACAATAGAGTCCATAGAAGAAGCAACGACAAAGTCCAATGAATCCTTGTCAGAAGTGCACAAGGATACACTGAAAGAAAGGTATAAGAGAGAAGATTGTGAAGGAGAATTTAAAATTAAAAAAAAATGAAACAAATTGTTGAAGAATCAAAAGAAACAGAATGTCAGGTTAAGGTTGCAGCATATCAGCACCCACACCACCCTGAGCAACAACAATCTTGGAGGCATGGATTAAGGCATAAATATTTTAGATCTACATGGAGTCAAAAAGGCATCAAGTATGGTAGTGTTTGGCAGAAAAAAACATAATGTTTATGGATTTCAAAGGGGTGCAGCAGCATTAGGGAACAACAGGACCAACCGTTCGAAATATCAAAGCAGAGCAACAGAAGCATGGAGCCAACAAAGCAGTTATGGATATTCAAGTGGCACAATGGAAACTTGGCATCATCAAAGACCATCACTAATCAAGATTTCACTTGGATGGATGGATGAACAAGATTAGAAATTGTCAAGAAAAAGGATGCTAAATATTTGTATTTACAAAAAAAATTGAAGAAGATCCAAAAAATGAATATAAAAAATTCAAACTTTTTGTGAAAAAAGATGTAGATATCTAGTTATAGCATCTCAATTGAGATGAGAATTGAATATGTTTGTAAACTCTCAAGCTTTACAGAAGAGAGTTGTGATTTATCAAGGGTGGGAGACCCATGTAAAACCCCTTCTTCTCAAGCAAAAAAAAAAAACTCACAATATTATTCATAAATCAAATATACAATCTCATGGATTCTTTGTGATCCCATGTTCTTGTTACAATGCATGGAGCTTTGTCTCCAATATAACCTTAGAATATGACTCGTCAATACTTGACTATTGTTGTCCTCACATATCCGAGAGATGCATCCTTTCCTATTCTTCACATAAGACAAAACTCTCATGACTTTGCACTTGTATATTTAACACGTACACCTATGACTCTTGACTTACTTACATGACACTTTGCACACTCTCACACTTTACACACTTTATTACATGACACTTGGACTCTTCTCACACATTAACACATACATTAAAGAAATATAACTCACACTCCCTAATCTAATAAATACAAATGTACCATGGGGGTACTTTAACATATACCAAATAATGTAATATCTCCAACACCCCCTATATTACATTATTTGGTTTGAAGACTTTTAGTCTTCAATCTTCATCTTCATCTTTCGCCTTTGTTCTTCTTTTAATTTTTTGCTTTGTTCTTCTTTTTCTTGGTCTTGGTATTTTTCTTCTGTTTCTCTGAGTTCTTTCCTATTCTTGTTACACTTCTCAACAAATCATCACAGTAATATGATTCATATCCTTCTTCAATATTGATTTCACTGCTATCTGATTTGTTATCTGATGTAGGATATAAAGATTCACCATTTTCATATTTATTGTCAATTGATTGTGTATCATGATTCTTGTTATCATTTGATGACTTCATGTCATATTTTTCTTCAATATTCAAATCCCTGATATTTGACAATTTTTTCCATTTTTATAAAATCAAACTTCTAACAAAAATAATGCCATATACTATTATTATTATATCAACAAGTACAGTGATGGCATTTTCGTAGTCTTCACTTGCTTTTGTCAATTTTGTGCTCAGATAATCTTCAAGAGTTCCAAACTATTCATTTTTGGCTTCTTTGAAAATTGTTTGTAATACCTTTTTCAATTTTGCATCTTTTTGTTTTTCAACATTCTCTATCATGCTTTGTGTGCAATGTTTTAAATTTTCCAACATTTCTTCACTATCCTCTAAAAATACATTTTGAGTAATTTCTTCCATAATGATTTTTGTAAAACAATTCTTCAATCAATTCCTTTGATGTAGAAATCCTTATTTCTCAGAAATTCAATTAAACAATTTCTTCAAACAATCAATTTCAACCTTTAATCAAGCAATAAATTTATCATCTTCTTATAACTCCCAAATCACCAATTTTCAAATTTCTTCAATCAATATCTCATTATGAATTCTTCATTCATTCAAATTTAATTCACTTCTTATCTCTCCAATTTTAATTCAATTTTGACTTCCTTATGTGTCTCAATTTCATTAATTCATTCCTTCAAATTAAACTCCTTTATCAAAAATCAAATAGTATATTCTTCAAATGTCTTTGCCAACTTCTCTCCATTCATTTAATCGTTCATTCATTTTTACCTTAGATCTCCAAAAATTATTATTCACAGCAAAAAATGCTTTATAACTTTCACCTTATATCTCCACTATTAATTTGAAAAAATATTTGAATGCACCTTAAGAGTCCAAAGTAGGAATTACCTTATCATGCGCTTTGGTCAAACGTCTTGTCAGGTTTGTTAGGGTGCAAGTAACACTTCATGTCAACTCTGATGTGTTAGGGCATCAGGATATTAGCGTGTTACACTTTGAATCATGCAAATCTTCTTCACTTTGGCCCGGTTTCTGTGAACGGCCTTTTCACTTTCAACTCCAACAAACGACATGTCCTCTTTTGCGAATGGCTTCTCCTCTTCTGCAAATGGCTTCTCCTCTTCTGCAAATTACTTCTACTCTTCTACGAATGGCTCCTCCTCTTCTGCAAATTACTTCTCCTCTTCTACGAATGGCTCCTCCTCTTCTACGAAAGGCAAGTTCACCCATTTCGTATTCTCTACCACTTTTACTACTTCACATGCAACGCTCTTCACAAAATCAAAGTTTGTGGCTTTTCTTGATTTCACAGACAACGCTCTTAACAGAATCATAGTCCATGGTTTCTCTTGATTTCACAAGCAATGCTCATCACGAAATCACTGTCCATGGCTTCTCTTGGCTTCTTAAACATCGCTCTTCTCTAGCTTTACAAACTCACATTCCGTTTCTTCTAGAGAAACCAGTGAACTCTCCATGTCCTCCTCAAACTAGTTCTTTTGCTCAACTTGGGTGGCTTTATCTTCACCGTTTTCTTTATCTTCACCGTTTTCTCACCTCCAACCTTCAACAATCTTTAGGGTGCAATCAACCCTTTTTTCAATCTCTTTTTCTCGGTGCAGTATCAACCGACGTTTCTCCTTCTTCAACACTTCCTTTCCTCCAATTTGCAAATTGGGCGATCTCAACCCTTTCTCCAAACTTCACAAATTCAAATGGCCTGAGTGCAACTCTAATACCATTGATGGTGATTCAGCCAAAATATCTCACATGTCCTTTTATCAAGGATCAAATATTTTTTTTTTTTAAAACGAAAAACCCCTTGCGGAGCCGCCTTGGTCTGAGAGACCACGAACAGGGGTTCTACACCGTCAAAGTCACCCGGGGGTCGCACCCGACCTTGCCCGCACCAACATTATCAATTGGATTTTGGATACCCAATTCAGCTTTTTGGTAGGGTGGAGATTTGAACCTGGGACCTCCCTTGGAGGATTGCCCTCTCCTCTCCAACTCACCTACAACACCTAGGTTATCAAGGATCAAATATTAATCACAATATTAAAGCATACAACTCTTTGGCCAATATTAATGACTAACATTCATAGAATAATAACAATATTCTCAATAATAAAACTCAATATTATTCATAAATCAAATATATAATCTCATGGATTCTTTGAGATTCAACTTTCTAGTTACAATGCATGGAGCTTTGTCTCCATAATATAACCTTAAAATGACTCTTCAATACTTGACTATTGTTCTCCTCACATATTCGGGAGATGCATCCTTTCCTATTCCTCACATATGACAAAACTCTCATGACTCTTGACTTTACATCTTGCCACATATCATGTGACTCTTCACTTGCATATTTGACACCTACACCTATGACTCTTGACTTACTTACATGACACTTTGCACACTCTCACACTTTGTTACATGACACTTGGACTCTTCTCACACGTTGACATATACATTAAAGAAATATAACTCACAATCCCTAATCTAATACATACAAATGTACCATGGGGGTACTTTAACATTTACCAAATAATGTAATATCTCCATCAATAAGTGTTAGGTGTCAACTGAGGAAGTGAAAAGTCATATGAGATGTGGCAAGATGTGAAGTAGGAGGTTATGTAATTATGAGAAGCTTTGTCATTATGAGAGGCTTTGAATCTCCCGTGAGTTTGAGGAGAGCAATAGTTAGGTATTGAAAAGTCATTTTGTAAGATGATATATTGGAGACAAAGCTCCATGCTATATAATACGAAAGTATGTCGAAATTCTGATTTATGAATGTAATAGTGAAGTTTCTTATTGTGCAATACTTGTGTTACTTGTGAATGTGATTTTATGTGATTATTTCAAGGTTCCACAAGCCTGGGGGACGGGGGGACGGGGACGGCGGGGACGGCTGGGGGGACGGCTGGTATAATACTATAAAAAATGAAATTTTTTAGAAATTTAGAATAATCTACACATTCAAAATTCTACACCCAACAAAAATGATATTTCATATTACTAATCAATTATGTAAGTGCAGCCATTCATATTCAGATTAGTTACTAACACATAAGTGCAGCCATAATTGAGTCATTTAACATTTTCATGTTCATATTAGTTACTAATTTGCAGCCATTTAATTGTTTCAAGTTCAACAACTATAACTTGAAGGTTCAGCCAAGGATATCAAGTGCAAACAATGTTCAAACAGTCATCATTTTAAGTAATAACAGTCATCATTTTTTCAGCCACCAATGTTCAAACAAAGACTGTCATGTTTAAAAATTTTCAGTCACTAACTGTTCAAATATGACAGCAATAAGAAATTTGAAATAGTCATAGTATCAATGCTCATTTGCAACAAAAAGACTCAAAACTAAAATAGTAAAGGAGTATAGTTATACAATGTAATAGAACTCCTATGGAACTTCTGTTGGGCTATCACTATCAAAATCTGTATCACTATTTGATGAGATGCCCTCATCATCTAAGTGAAGATCCTCCAATGAAACTCCAACCAACCCCTCATGACTCTCATCCTCATCAATCTGTCCTTGCATCCTCTCGGATCAACATCCCATCGTGTAGTCGGAGATTGCTTGTACTCGGCTTAACTCTCTCACGAAGACGAAGAGAGCTATGCACCGCAACTAGCTTCTCCGCTCCGCGAGAGGTAAGCCTATTCCTCCTCACATTGTGGATAAAGTCGTATGTAGACCAATTCCTCTCAGCAGCAGAGGAACTAGCAACCTGTGAAAGAACCCTAATTGCAAAATATTTCAAGTTAGGTGTGCTGTCCCCATATAGCTGCCACCATCCAATGGGATTTCTTTGGGCAATGGTAGCCCTATCCTCCCTACACTCTGGGTGGTGAAGCGAGGGCCCTCGAGATTAGCAAAATTGAGCCACTCATTTCTAATATTTGAGCTCTCCTCCTTCGCATATATCTTTCTAATGGCCTCCAAAAACCCTTCTCTCACCTCTGGATCCTCATGGGGAGGCACTCTCCCAGGCCTAGGCTCATACCACTTTGGGTTTACTGAATATGCTGCCATATGAAGGGGGGTGTTCATCCTATCCCACCTCCTCTGTATAATAGGCCTGATGTAGGCCTCATAGAATAACAGGGATGGATCTCTAGCAGAAATGACTTTTTTAATCTCCCCCAACATGCTGTCAAAAGTCTCATATATTTCTCCTAGACTAGGAGCATCTGTGTCAGCATATCTGATGACAGCAACAATAGGGGCAACAAAAGACACAATATACCTACAAGAAATCAAAAACAAAATTTAGAAACTTATATGTCACATTGTCATATGAGCACTCCAATTTGAAACAAACAATGAAAATTGAAAAATCATAAATTAAAATAACATTTTGGTTTCTTACTTGGCTTGAGACCACCAACTATCATCCAATGTTTTGTCTCTAATTTTTTTGCCCTCCTCTGTCCTTGATTCTGGCCACCTCTTCCACTCCGTGCATACTACCATGGATTGTAGAGCATCTTGCACCTCAATCATCCTCTCCAATAAAATGAAGTAGGTGGCGTATCTAGTGTCTCCCGGTTTGATGAACTCCTTCTTTGAGAAGGACCGAAAGAGGGCTAACGAAGTGTGATGGTTGCAAATGAACATTTGCATATCTCTGGCTTGTGCAACCATCTCCTTCACCCAATCTATCCTCCCAATGTCTTTCAATGCATTGTTCAATGCATGAACACAACACGGGGTCCAAAAAATATGTTTATATTCTTGTTCTATCATTTTGCCTGCACGTTGGCAAACAGGGGCTGCATCTGTAACTACCTGTAGTGTACAACAAAAAATTAAAATGGTCTCATTTAAGTTTTTAACAGCCATTTAGAATCTAGATTTGTAATTTTAAAATTTAAAGATTTTGATTTTCATAAAAAAATCTGAAAAAATTAAAACTTAAAACTTAAAGTAAAACAGAAATTATCGAATTGATTACCTGTACAACATTGGAGGCTCCAACCTCCTCAATAGCCTCCTTCAACTGAAGGAACTGGAACTCAGCATCCTTTTTTTTTCCCGTGCAATCAATGGCTTTGAGAAAATAGGGACCTGCTTTACATGTGACGATGATATTGATGAGTGGACGTTGACGAATGTCAGTCCACCCATCCATGATGATAGAACATCCATGAGTCAACCATGTGTTCCTCATCTGCTCCATAACCACCCTGCATTTGGAATAGTGTTTGTCTAAAAGAGAGGTACGCAGCCTATTTTCTCCAGTGCGGTAGATATGAAGTCCCCGCCTTGGTTATTTCTCTTACCGCGTCCTTGAAGTAGGGGGAGCGTGCAATATGGAAAGGCAGCCCATGTGCAAAAAATAATTTTGCTATAGCATCATCTGCTGATTCTCTTCCTTGCACATTAAACATTTCATTTACAGTTCCCCTTTTCTTTGAGGGCAGCGGTGGCATATTGGATGTTTGGGTTAATTCTTGTGGCTGTTCTAAGGAGGCCCCAACGTCCTCTCTAAATGATGGGCTGCCTGTAGATGAAGACAAACCAGAATTTTTAAATCTAGACTCTTGCACAATCTTATGGATTTCATTAACTTGTGCCCGGGTCATTTTTTGGCAAGCCCTAACCCCTGTTCTTGCCTTATCTGTGAGATGAGACTCAACCCTAGTATAGCTGCCCTTAAATGTAGTTTTGCAAATATTACACAGCCATGTTCTTGAGCCCCCAGAATTTTTTTTCCCTTGGTCACAATTAGTTACAAATTGCAGCAGTGGTTTTTTTATATTAAATGGACCCCTGGCATATTCTTTAAGTAACAAAGATGGGCAGTCAAAACTAGGTTGAGAAGCAGTGCTATCCCCTTTGGAAGTTTGGGGTTGGATGTTAGAGGATGAATCCCTAACAGCAGCAGTATTCATGTTTATGTTTGGATTTTCAGTTTGGTTTCCCTCCTCCAAATCAACCTCAAAAGACCCTGATGCACTGCTGGCCATGTTTTGTGATGAAATTAAAATATAAAATTTCAATTTGAAAACTTCAAAACCCTAACAGCTTGGAAGAGGTAAAAAAAATTTAAAAACCTAGTGCTGTTGCTGTTGTTTGCTGCCTTCTGCTGTTGCTTGCTGCCTACTGCTGCTGCCCTTGCCTTCTGCTGTTGCTTGCTGCCCTTGCCTTCTGCTGTTGCTTGCTGCCCTTGCTGCCTACTGCTGCTGCTATGCTGCCCTTGCTACTGCTGCTTTTTCCTTTTGCTCTCCAGCTCTCTTTTTCTACTCTTGAAAAATGAAAGATGAGTGTAAGTAGTTTTTACTTTTTTGTTTTCACTTTATATAACATAGTTTTAGGTTTAGGGTTTTGGAGGGGGGGTGAGACTCAAAATGGGTCCCACCCCATACCTTTTTAAAAACTTAAAAAGTTAATTTTTTTTTTTTTTTTTTCCCCTTTGGTGGGGACGCCCAGCCGTCCCCGGGGACGGGAGGCCACAGGCCTCAGCCGTCCCGGGGACGTTTCCCAGCCGTCCCCCAAAAAGGGGGACGGGGGAAACGTCCCCCTTGCCGTCCCCCCGTCCTGGGGGACGTGGGAAATGGGGGGACGCGTCCCCCAGGGTGGGGGACGCGTCCCCGTGGAACACTGGATTATTTTGATCCTGGAGAAATTTACCTATGAGATCTTTAGGCATATTTGCCATCAGTTTATATTAGAATTTTTACTCTGGTTTAGCTTATTTTCATAGTGCTTTGTGGTTACTATAATGCAATGTAATTTGTAACAGCTCTTTGCACTGAGTCCCATTCCATCTGGAGACATTAATAGAATTATCTTATCTGTATTTTATATATTCATTGTCCTTCAACATGGTTCGTGTTTTCATATATCATTGTTCAAGCTTGATCTTTGGTGTGAAACATAAGTCTTGGTAACATATGTGTAACTAATAATGTTGAACATGGAAACTTCAACCTTGTTAGAATAATACATTAGTTTATTAATGTATGGGCATAATAGTTTATTAATGAAAGGGTACGTCTCTTCAAACTACCCAAATGCATTGTATAATTATTCATAAATGATTATAATGAAATAATGTGCTTCATTCTGCATTTCATATTTGATATGGTATCAGAGCACCAGGGTTTGCCATCAAACTTGGGAGGATTGGAGCATTAGGGTTTGCCATCAAACCTGGGAGAATTGGAGCATCCATTGCCCAACAACGTTTGAGCCCAGCTAGTTGCCGTTAGAGCCCAACCAGCGGCACAAGCCCCTCCATTGTCGGTAAACCACCTGATCCAACAAGCAATGGGCCCTTTAGATGCACTTCTGGCAACACAAGTGGGAGAGGACTTCGGCAGATCCCCACATCCTGGCAATCCGTCACGGCAACGAGGATAATCCTGGATGAACCGCAGTTTTTAGGGACATCGTTCACCTCTATAAGCACGTTCTGGAAAGCTACAAGCCCGCCAAGAAGACGGTGAAGGCAATAAACGACGTGAACGACAATATCTTGACGGCCAACGACAAAAATTACGCGAAAATTTTCTAAGCTTTATAATCTTTTTGTTTCCTCTACGGAGAAATAAGGACATGGCGGTACTTTAATTTAGCAAATAAGAAACTGGCTTATATCCTCGTTTGAGAACGAAACATTAGATTCTTATTAAAATCGATATTGAAAGGTGAATTAATTTTAATAAGAGTAGAAGAGCAAAATTCTTCATTAACATTCCGCGCAGTTAAGCATCTCAGGCCTTGCCTTCAATCCATAATTTCGTTATCAAAGCGAGGTTGTTTCTTACCGAAAGGGAGGCGTTAGATATATGATCCGTGGAAGGGCTTTGGCGCAATTTTACTTTGGCTTCTTCAGGTCCCTGGCCACAGTTTGCCTGATTGGGAATCGCCTATTATCAACCAACAAGTAAAGTGTGGGTTGGCACGCTTCTACACTCCTGAACGAGTTGGTACAGCAGAACACATCCAGAGTGAAGGCTCGACACGCGCTCTTGCAGGCCACCACACGCTCTCCCAAGTGAGAATCCACAGACAATCTTTTAAAACGGAAAAAAAAAATCCACAAACCACCACGCTCCAGAGGTCCAAATTCACCAGCTTCGGGTTCCTGCAAGCCAATGATACGTTCAAATCGGAGAATGATTGCTTGGCCGAGGAGTTATTTTCGCTCCGTGAAGAGAAAATCAAACAGAATGTCCGGATCGAAGAACTGAAGCGTGAGACGGACAGCGGTGACGTCAACTTGCTCAACGGCGGGATACGCATGGCGCCGACACCCGCGAGACCAAAACGCCCGTCCGAATTTTATATTAAATATCTAGGTAGAAGCCGCCATCTTCCAGGAGTTGATGGCCTGCACCGATCAAAATACCGGGCGTATTAGGGCTTGACAGCGGCGAGCAAACCGAAACCGAAACCAATAGCAGTTTCACAAAGTTATCAAGTTATAATATAAAGTAACTGATAATAGAAATATTTAATAAAGTACTTATTTTGTAGGTTCAAGAAGTACTTATTTTGCTTAGACCTAAAGGATGACCTAGAGGCAAACGACCGAGAGGCAGATCCAAAGGCAAATGACCGAGAGGTAGACCCAGAGGCACAACGACCCAAAGGCAAAATGACCCAGAGACAGACCCAGAGGCAACAGACCCAGAGGCGGACCTAGAGGTATTTACCTAAGCAAGAGAAGAATCCAGAACCAAGAGCCTAAGACATTATCCCACCTAATGTATTATGGGGGGAATGTTAGAATAATACATTAGTTTATTAATGTATGGGCATAATAGTTTATTAATGAAAGGGTACGTCTCTTCAGACTACCCAAATGCATTGTATAAATATTCATAAATGATATAATGAAATAATGTGCTTCATTCTACATTTCATATCTAATAAACCTATGGTTTATGGGTAAAGGTAAATTTAAGGCAACAAATACTAATGATCAGTGTAGGCATAAGGTAAGATAATTATATTTTTCCACAGATTACCAAATTAGGCCAATAGCATTCATCGAAAAGAGCTGTTACAAGGCACTACAGTAACCAAATAGTACCATGAAAATGAGCTAGAGTAAACAAACTAGTGTAAACTACACAAAAGTGGAACAACTTTATACCATTACACTGCATAGATTTGTGTTAGTGTTACAAATAATTTCTTCCGTTTCTAGTAGTCTATTTTTCAACAAAAGAAAAGCGAAAGAAAAACCGCCATCTATTTCCTTTTGCAAAATGTAGAGAATTTCAAAATAAGTTTAACATCTAATCTCACATTGAAGTTTAAGCACAAAGACAAGAGCAAGAAACCTACCTTCAGACAAGAAAAGAGTTCCAAAAATGCTGTATGTTTACATTAGTCTTGTACACCTAGTCTTCTATAAATATGAAGCATAATTTTGTTAAATACACTTATAACTACATATTTGTTAACCTACCTTCATAGCACCATTGGTTGCTATAGCACTTAATGATATTCCAGTTAAAAAGGTGCAGAAGCAGCACAGAGCTACAAGTAAAAGACTCCCGCCAATACCTGCAATGCCAACAATCCTGCAAACATTACCACTCTGGAATCAGTTTACAGATACCTTTGAGGAATAGAATGAGAACCAAATAACAATAAAAGAATACTAAATGATCCACACAGCAATTTCAGTACAGAAACTATACATCACACTATGAAACATTTTCAGGTTTCGCGAAATATATCCTGTATTGACTTTGACAGGTCCTGTACAGACAGATAGAAGTTGTACTGTATTCTACAAAAGGCAGATTTACAGCTACAAAAAAAAAATTCCTACCCACTCCCATGGTAGTCTAACCTAGCAGATACATCAAATTCCAAGTAAACTTCTTGTTTCCATTCTCCAGGTTTGCAAACAAAAGTTTCACCTTGGTCTCTTGAAAAACTTGGAGTGAAAGGCAAATTCTGAGAAGTTGTTGAGGATGCAAAAAAATTGAATATATTATTTAAAGTTTGAAGCAATTCAGTTCTGCCATTTGTTTCCAAATAACCAATCAAGTCAACTGGTAGTTAAAACTTAAATGGATGACTTAAGCGTCAATCATCACCTAGGCAACACTTGGACAACTTAATCTGTTTATAAGAGTATGCTTGGTTTTTGGCCACCAATAAGTTTGATCATGATGGGAATATGTTCTAGTAATTAATGATAACTGAAGCATGAACTAACAGCCACCACTGGCTACAATGCAAAAGAAATGGCAATGCCCAGACAAAGATGCTAGCTTCATCACAGAAGCAAGCATGGTAAGCAAGCGAAACCCTAAATTCATAGCCAATGAAGAGACTAATAATTTATTTGCAAGCTGCCCATGGGGTTTGGAGTAATTGGTTGGGAGTGAAGCTCTCATACCATCAACCAAGGTTTCAATCCCATGGGTGAACCTTAACATTTTAATCAAATGGCATTAGTTCAACTGGTTTAATTCTCCAACTTCCGGGGAAAGACCTAGGCTCGAATCTCGCCAAGCAATACAGGCATAATTGCCAAGCTATTATAATACCACTCTATGGTCATGATGTAATGTAGGTGGGGGCTGTTTCCATCCCATATAACTAATTAAAAAATAATAATTTATGTGTAACCTTTTAATTGCAATATTATAGCCATTGGCTGGAAATGGGCTATGAAAGAAAAGGGCTTTGCAACAGTGGCTAAAGAATGAGAGACCACAGTGAAGTAATAACAAAGCCAGGTCCGAGGGCTTGGTTCAACGGTCAAAACGCTTCTGTAGGAGCGCGGAGACCAGGGTTCCAATCCCTCGGGCCCCATAGTACTGGTGGGCGTGTCGCATCAGCATAGCCGGCTACATAAAAGGTTTACCCGATGCAACTGGAGGTTATAGTGGCAACAAGGAGCAAGATTTGAACCCACGAAGAGGCGTAGAAAATTGTAACGCGTTACCGATTCCTCTAGTATAATCGAACAAAAAAAAAAAAGCAAAGCCTCACTTGCATAATTTGAAAAAGGGGAATGTTTCGCAAAAAAATATGGTGTGTCCTTCAAAAGAAAAGGAAAGTAAGTTATCAATGTAAAAAGTACACAAAAGGAAAGTAGTAACATTATCAACCAAGAGGCCATACAAAAACAAAAAGTATCCCCATGAACAAAGCAGCCATCTAAATGAAGAAAGGTCACCACCACAATGGGCAAATCCAATGCAAGCCGAAAAGGAGTCAAGCACAAGCATGAATGCAACAATGGAAAAAAGTTTTAACCTCATTTTTCTTGTGACCATTGTTTTAATGGTCGTATACCTCATTTTTGTTGAGACCTTTGTCAATATAAACACTTTGGGAAAAAGAAATATGACTCAACCATGTAAAGGAGGCATTTATTTTCCATGTGCAAAATTAAGCCCTCCAAAGAGAAAGCAAGTGCTGGAGGAAATTCGCATAGTGTCATTGGAAAGCCAATGAAGATAGACTATAGTTGGGTTACTTCAAACAAAAGGAGCAGGGTTTCTACCAACGTAAGAGGTTTACATGAACTTCAATGATCTATTGTCAAGAGTATATGACAAAAATCAAACAATGACACAAGGTGTTAGCAGCCTATTGAAGACCACACAAAGGGGCATGGAACCATTAAAAATAAAACAAATACTATGCTGGTTAAAAACTAATAAGAAAATTTATTCACATGGAGAATTCATACAAAAAAATCTGTGAGATGAGATGTTAGAATCAATGCAAATTGTCTTTGCGCACTTGCACAATGTAAAGCTGAAGGTGAAGTAGTTTTTATCGTCCACGAGGCCATAGGCTGGGATGATCCCGATGGAGGATGTTGTTTACCCAAATATATGGTTATCCAATCATACTCCAGTTACTGAATCATGGTGTACAACCCTACCCCTCGCAAGATATGAACCTTGGAACTCTTATTCAAAGTTCCAAAGTCTTTACTGTCAAGCCCACTTAGGTTGTACAATGAAATACAAAAAGACATGCTTGGGATATGAATAGTTCATCTTTCAACAATAACTTAAGGTTTTGTTGATATCTCCCAACCACTTGTGTTGAGTTGGTGCTTACATGGAGGCTTTGTTCGTTATTTGGAATTGTAATTAGTGGGCCCCAATTTTAGGATTGTTGAGGACCTTCATAGTGTTCTCTTTTCTTTCTTTTCTTTCTTCATGAAACAAACGTCATTAGACATCGTGGAGAAGATTCTGATCTGTTTAACAAAACAAAGGGCTGAATCACAGATATGGTCACAAAAATTACGCCTTCAACAAGACAGTTGACTTTTTATGAAGATTTTCTCAAACTACTACCAAGGTTAGTCACCCCTCTTTAAAAAGAAATGGCCTCCGTTGTTTTAAATGATCTCTGAACATAAGAAATTCAAATTACAGAATTTATGTTCTGCAACTTGAGTACAACAATCCCCTGAATTCAATTTATTGAGTGTGACAGAATCTGAGTAAGAATTCCATCAAACCAAGATGTTGCAGTAGTGTGAATGTATCACATCTGAGACACATTCTTGGGCCTCTATTCTACCTGTATAGTATTTTTAACACCTTGGCCTTCCTTTCCCAAAGCTTGGTCGTGGCATCCCATTTGCTTTAGAAGTTTGAGTCCAATGCCCTTGGCATGTTGCTCATAGCTGTCAAATAAATTTGATAGACAATCAGTAGGATGCTTTCTTCTGTTTCTATCTAAGCATTCTGTATGAAATCAATGTATTCCACAACTATTTACATTTCTCCTAATAAATTGAGCAACATTTCCTTTTTGGCATCACATTATTCCTAATGCTTCTTTATAGGTTCAGTTACATCTTTGGTCAACCAATCCTATGAGAACAATGTTTTCTAACGTGGGTACGTTGGGCTTTCCACAGGATACCATAACAATGCTTTTTTTTCAATTGGTTATATGGGATTGAAACGGGCCCCACCCGTATTACATCATCACCACATAGTGGTATTACAACAAAGCTTGAATATTATCCATGTATCATTTGACAAGATTCGAACCCAGGTCTCCTCCTTGAATGTTCATAGGAATCTAACCGGTTGAGCTAATTCCTTTTGATCTCTCCATAACAATGTTGTAACTGAAAGTCTCTTCTTTTTCACGAAGTGTATTCTACAGTTTTCGGTTCTATTTCAGAAACTCTCTTGGTGAACTGTCTACTGATCTTAACCCTTTGTATTCTATTGGTGATTGTTTGTCTTCTTGTGTGCTTTTCCCAAAAGTTGATTTTTTTTGGAGCTAAGCAAAGCTATTTTGGTGGCAGTTGTAACCCCTACTATTTTGTAGCATGGATCTCCCAAAGTGAAATGACACTACAAGACCTTGAAGTGAATTCCCATATATAACGTTTACTCAAGAAGGGGATCACACACATCTTGGGAACACATCGCAACCCACCTTTATCTGAAAAGGGATCAATAGCATATGAGAGATGGCACTTGTTGACAATTTTGTCACATTTTGTCCAAGGGGTAAAATTTTGTAATATTGTTTGTTTTTCATGTTTGAATTCTCCTTCTCCTCCATATTTTGTTTTCTTCGCTCTTCTGTCATTTTCATGGCGCTTCGGCGCAGCCAGTACCCGCCTTTCGCTGCCCCCATGGTCATTTCAGGTGCAGGAGCCGCTTCGCTTACAAAACAAGGAAAAAGGGGACAGCTTCGCTCAGAAACGAGGTTAATAGGCAGCTTCGCTAAGAAGATAGGCAAAAAGCCCCTTTGGGCTTGAAAATCAGCTAAGGCATGGGGAGTAGTTCGGCCAAAATACCCAGCGAAGCTGCACTTCGGCTTCAACTCCAACGAACCTCCCCGTCCCAGTAACAAAAAAAATCTAAGGCAGTTGGCTCACTTCGCCCAAAAAGTTGCCGAAGTTGCACTTCGGCCAGTGTTTCCAGCGAACCATCTCCAAAAGAAGCGCCAGTTCGGGCTTAAGCTTGGCGAAGCATGCACTTCGGGCGTCAAGGCGGCCGAAATTTCACTTCGGAGCCCATTTTGGCGAACTTCCACCCAAACGATGGAGAAAACTCTAAGGCAAGTGGTCCGCTTCGCCCAGAATGCTGCCGAACTGCCACTTCGGGCCTCAACTTCAGCGAAGCACCCATCCACAGTGAAGTACAAGCTCAATCAAGGATTTTTCCAAGGCAAAAGAGTTGGGATTTTCTTCACTCCTCGCCGCAGCTAACTTCCCCTTCGGGTCAACTCCCTGCCGAAACTGCCACTTCGGATTTCAAATCCAACGAAGCATCCATTTCCTGCAAAGTGGTAAGGCAAAGAGGTTGTTCTGCTTCGCTCTCAAGACCAACAAAATTGCAACTTCGGGCCAGTTCCCAGCCGAACTTCCACTTCGGGCTAATCCTCCTGCGAAGCTACGCCTTGGATGCGACCTCAGCGAACCGCGCCCAGTAAAGTTTGTTTTTGACTTGGGCAATCTGATGCATTCAAGGTCCAGTCTTCCCCCCCCAACCTCCGCGGATTGTCAGTTCGGCCAAATCTCCTGGCGAAGCTGCACTTCGGGTGCAATTCTGGCGAACCTTCAGCCCAGGCGCGATTCAGGCCAAAGCATCAGCGAAGTATCCCCTAGGCGCCTTCTGACACCAGTGCTACTCTCGAGGGGCACACGTCCATAGGAAAAGTGGGTGGGGTATAAATCCAAGGCATCTTCATGGCACATAAATGCAAATCTTCCACTCAGAGTGGTCCCTCACCAACTGCAGTAATGAGACAAGAGGTCTCAACTACAAAATTCTTCGAGGGTCAAATCCTAGCTACCCCAGCGTCCTGGTGTGCTTTAGCATTAATGTTTCTGAGGTGAGGTCCTCTATAAAAACCCACGCATTGTAATGAGAAAAAGGGGGGAACATATTGCTAGAAAGTTGTTGTATTCAAACTTTTGCATCAATACTAAGAATTCTTGGCTCTGACTTTGTATCTTCTTTGTATGACGCCTTTGGCAAGCATTTCTGCTAATTTCATTTATTTTTTTGATTGTTGTAATTCTGTTATCTGGATTTAAGCATTAGAGGATAAGTGAACCTGGAATCTTTCTAAAGGATACATAGGGAAGTAAGCGCAGTGTTAGTTTCTGTTTCATTCTCCGTGTTGATAGCTGCTGGTTTAAATATAGATAGGTGATTGTGCTGCTTGTTCTTCCCCACTGTTACTGCTATGCAATTTACATTTCTTTCTGCAATTTTTAAATCTCTTTCCAGTTCCCTAATCTAAAACCCCAAGTAGTATAGTATAGGAGCTGGCCTTCTCCGGAGATTGGCACGGAGGGCATCTCTTCCCCCCGGCCTTTCAAGGTTGGTCCGCGTCTAGAGCGCATATGCGAAACAAATCCTTTCCTGGGGCGGATTCATGACCAACAGCACTAGTGGGTAAATTTCATTTTTCTACTTCCATTCAACCACCCAGTCATGTATGATTGTGGATGGGTTGTTTTCTAACTACCCCTATATACAATGAAGTGTAAAACCTTCCCTTGTACCAATATCTATGAGTGGAAGACAAGCTCCCCCTCTCAATCAGAAAGTAGCACTTTTGAGGCAGCAACAATTGCAGTAAGGTCTGGATCTATGATTTACTTTATCCACTTCAACAGAACATTGCTTTGTTTTCCTAGATTGGCCTTTTCTATCAAGAGTTTTCGACTGTAAATTGGCTGGGTTTGTTTGCTTAAAATTAAATTCTGAACATGACTTACTTTTATGTATACTGCACCACTTACTCATATTTCCTGCTAGTTTTTAATTTGTAATCTGATTTTATTGTTTACCCTGCAACATTTATCTGATTTATCGTTGCCTTTACTATTTTTGGCCTTTGAGTCATTACCTCCAGCACTTAATTTCCTCCCTTTGTGTCTGTATTTCTCTTCATTTTAGTTACACACTTGTATGTCTCTCCCATGTTGTGAAAGTGAAGAATTCCATTTCAATGTGAATGTACCATTGCAAGCCACATATACTTGAGAATTATGTATTTCCATAATCGTGAACACCCAATTTCTAAAGAATAACAAAAATTATTGTACTCCTTTATTGATTGTATCTAAGCCTTGGCACAATTGTCACCACTTTATGTACTGATAATCATAAATTCAAAAGGCATATTCATCCTTGAGAGCATCCACAAAATCTTCCCAAGACATTTTTATGTTGGCTACACCTACCACTTCATTTCTTGATCTAGCCATGTGATCTATCCACCTTATCGAGCGCATAACGTTGTCCTCAGGACTCCCTTTTGGTCTACTCAAAATGTGTTGGAAAGCTTGGAAAATAATAAGTTTCGACAAGGAACCAATGCCATAGATTTGGTTCTCAACAACTGCATGAAATAAAAAACAAAAAATAATAATTTAAAAAACGCTATAAAGGCCCTCAAAAATGCAAAATAAAATAATTATTAAAAATAGAAAGTTTCTATTTTTTTATATTCACAGCCAAAATATATCTCTAGCAACTTTGGCATATAAGTAGATGACGAAACACAGAAGGACAAGTCATGTATGTAATTTTCTTTTAATATGCACTTTGTAATTCATGAAAGGTGAATCACCACATTTCCATACAAGTGACCTTCCATATTCAATACAATGGATTTCCAATCCACCAGACATTGTATAAAGAGAGATGTACCCTTGCCTGTAAAAAGCATGAGTAATAGATGCAATGTTACAGCCTCGTGTCTCTTCTCAAAGATTGCTTGCATTGTACTCGTGTTCTGAGCAATAAAATCATTACATTATTTTTCTCATATGTTTCTATGTTCTGATTTGTTGTACTATGTTGTTTGAATTGCATTGTTTCTTGATTTCTTTAAATCAAAACATCGAGTTTCGGATCATTGGTATCAAAGCAATCTATCTTTTGAGTGTATGTCTATATATATGAGATCAAGCTATCCGAAGCTAGGGTGTCAGAGGTGAGATCCCTCTAATTACCTCCCTTGTCACTCCAAACAATCTTAAATGGAAAAGAGAATACACAACACCGAGATAGTCAATCCTTTCAAGAAGATGTTGAATGAAGCCCTTGTGAAACAGGAATGAAATGAAATGAAATATTATTAATGTCCACGGTGGGCCAAAGATGACCCAAGGGACTATGAAAAGGACAGCAATAACAACAATCGAATGGGCCAAAGTGCCCAACAAAAGAAAGAAACAAACAAAGATAAATATAATGACGCAACCCGAGAAGCGGGCCAAAGGGAATAGGAAGGGAGAAGAGAGGTGGGCTGCAATCCATTAAAAAAAAGTTGTGTGAAGTGGTCTCCATGAGGAACGGAGAGAGAGAGAGGGGGCTGCCCTAAAGGGCACTCGCCCACGACCCTGGGTACTAATCTCTCCTAACAATCGAGGCCAAAGAATCTCCGTTGAAAATATCGATGATCTATCTCTGCCCATCACTAATCTGGAGCCCCAACAAACCATGGGTGCGTTGTCTAGTGGCCCTACCTCTGTCTAATCAATCCGATATGTGACGTTTTCGTGCGTTGTCTAGTGACCCTGCCTCTGTCTGAACGATATAATGGATTACTTTGCTCAATTATTTCAACAGCTTCCTGCTACAAAGTATGCAACCTCTGACTACCCTAGCACCATTCAATGCTCCCACACCTTTTAAGGAGAAGGTGAATTTTGATATTACTGTTTTTGAAGGAAAAATTAATGCTGATGCAATAGAAAATTGGTTGGATCAGTTTTCATACTTTTCTATAAATATATTCACCAGCAATGAGAAAATCACCTTTCCATTCCTGAAAGATTTATTACCTGTTCAAAAATTGGTGAGAAGCATATTGTAACAAGGTCAAGGAGGAGAATGAAGATGAAGAACTAAGGTTCACATGGGATAATTTCATGGAGGCTGTTAAGAAAAAATATTATCCCATGGGAGCCTTTGATGATTAGTCCATGCAATGGTAACAATTACATCAAGGTAACTAGTTAAATACCAATCTTCTAAAGACTAGCTTAGATATAAAGGATATATATCTAAAAACGCCGAGAGTTATCAATCTCGAGGCACCTATCTCATTTCTTGGGGGTGTGATCTCCAAGATAGGCGCCTCGGGATTGATAACTCTCGGCGTTTTTAGATATATATCCTTTATATCTAAGCTAGTTTAAATGTTTTTGTTAATGTTGGCTTTTTTAATAAAAAAAAAAATTGTTTACAGCGTGACATGTATGACCTCTTTGCCTCCCACCCCCCTGTCTGCCATTGTAGGAACGCCTCTCGGCGTAATTATATTGATATTTTTCATACCATGGCAGCAAAAGTTGATATTCAAGATATCGAAAGGGATTGAATTCTCAAGTACTATTATAATGGGTTGCAATAGTACTGTTGCCACATTTTGCACGGGGTGCAATGTTTTCAATTTTTGTAAGAGAGCTGCTCTTCCCTTTCCCTCTTCCTCTCTTTCCCCTTCCTCTTCTCCCCCTTTCTCTCTCTTCCCTACATTCTCATTCTTCCCTCTTTCTCTTGAGCCCCTCAGTCAAATCTCAAAAATGACAGCAGTTGCCCTGAAAAATGGCTAAGTGTCAGGGCGCAATCCGACTTCGCAGCGAAGTCGGAGTGCGCCCTCCAGTTGGAGCGCAGCAGGAGTGCAAAGTGCGCAATGCGACAGAATCAACCAGAAGAACAAGTGTTCGGGCGCAACCCGACTTCGCAGCCGGAGTGCGCCCGGCGCACTTGGTAGCAGGTTGGCAGGAAAAATGACTAAGTGCTGGGGCGCAACCCGACTTCGCAGCGAAGTCGGAGTGCGCCCCCTTTCCAGGGCGAAGTCCGTACGGCGGTAGAAATCAGCTTTCACCTGTGCGCAACCCGACTTCGCAGCGAAGTCGGAGTGCGCCCTTCGACAGGTGCGCAGTAGGGGAATAAACTCAGAAAAGTACCCAAGGCATGAAGGCCTTCCCGACTGCGCTGTTTTCTACCTGCGCAACCCGACAGCGCTCTGATCCTGGGCGAAGTTGGATAAACTGCCTTTCAAGGCAAGCACGTGTCAAGCAGCATCATCCGACAAGTGTCCAACTTTGGGATCTGAGCCAAGACGTGCCGAGCAAAAGGACAAGCATGGGATGCACTACTTATGCCAACTGCCTCATTTAAAGCTGATTGGAGGTTCTACCCGCTTCAGCTACCCGCATTCCTGCCGATGAGAAGTTCTACCTAACGCGCTGCCACGTATCTGTACAGCCTTCAGGGAGACCATGTTGCAGGTACAGTTCCGCCCGACAAAGGTCAGCATCAGCAGCTCCATGGCCGCTTTTGTCAGCTAATGTTTGACTGGGACTTTGTGCCCATTAATGTAATCGGGAGGGACTCGGGCTATAAATACCCACCACATTTTCATTGTAAGGTGGTGGAAGGGGAATGTCTGTTAGGGAACCATTGTAGCTGTGCTTCTGCTTCTTAATATAAAGTATATACCTGGCTCTGTTCTACTACTTTTATTTTGTATGCTGCCTCTCTTTGTCATATTTCTTGTGTCATTGCTCGCTGTTGTGCTGAACTCTGAACTCCAAGCATTTGATGGCCAAGTACTCCCGGACTTCATAGATCAGAGGATACATAGAATAAATTAGGTAGCAGCTCCTGCAGCTTGTGTGTTATGTTTATGTTGTTGTCCGTAGTGGTGATTGATGCATTGCCGTGCCGTTAGTTCTCCTTGTAGGGAGAATGTCTGCTAGGGGACCATTGTAGCCGTGCGTACACTTCTCTGCATAACACATATACTTGGATCTGACATTTCTTGGTTACGTTTTGTATTTATGTTGCTGTCCGTAGTGGTGATTGATGCATTGCCGTGCTGTTAGTTCTCCTTGTAGGGAGAATGTCTCGTTAGGGGACCATTGTAGCCGTGCGTACACTGCTTTATATAAAAAGTATACTTAGATTTGGCGCTTCGGTTATGCTTTGTATTTATGTTGCAATAAGTAGTGGTGATTGATGCGTTGCCGTACTGTTAGTTCCCCCCACCCAACTCCAATCACCTTTGTAAATTCTTTCCGCATTTTTATCTCTTTCCTGCACTCTCATCCTAAACCATAAAACCCCCACAGGAAGCCGGCCTTCTCCGGAGATTGGCACGGAAGGCATTCCTTCCTTCCGGCCTTTCAATCTGGTGGGCGAATCTGGGCGCGTTAACACAAAATCCTTTCCTCATGGCAGATTCGTAACCAACAGTTTCTCTGGCACGCCCGGTGGGACATAGAGTCCCACATTTGAAAAATCTCAAGCTCGTCTTCACTCGGGCTGACAGTTCGTTCCGAACACCCGGTGGGACAAGGAAGTTTCCCACCCCCAAACAGAATCGAAGCACCGGTGTTCGCTTCATTGCTGTTCAAAATCAGAACACCTGGCGACTCTGCACGAACATATCCTCTGAGTCCGAAAGACCGGTCCTAGCACCTTCATGCAAACGAGAAGGTGGCGAGCAAGGGATCCGAGAAACCCGCCTGCCTTTTACGAACTAGACATCAACGCTCGAGGCGAAATTGTCAGGCCGGCTGATCAACAAGCTCGTGTCGACGAAGCCGAGGCTGAAATCCAAGAAGAAGCCGAAGCCGAGGTCGAAGGAGCTGAGAACGAAATAGAAGAGGCCGAGGAAGAAGAGGAATCTACATCCTCGGAAGGTACCGACACTGAGTATACAACCGACGGAGGAGAAGAAGAAGAAATGGCTGCCCAGCAGCAGAATGATGATGATCTCTTCCCGGCGGTGGACTCTACGGGGCCCTTGGCCCTGGTCGGACAGCAAGCCGTGCCCCTTGCTGCCTTAAAGTCCATCCCTACATACGACGGCTACGGCAAGACGGCGTACGAGCACATCCAGGACATCCTTGCCCCGGCCGCATTGCACTCCATTATCGACGAAAGTGTGAAGACCCGTCCGCCGGCCCTTTCCCTAAGGGGAAAGCTTCTCTACCGGTGGAGATCGCCGCCGGAGGGATCTATCACGGTAGGGCCCCAGCTCGCCGAAGGCTCGTGAAAGGATGCAACGAGTCCGCCGACCCCACTTCTTTGCCGCATCGTTCCAAAGTATCCAGAGACACCCCCAAGAGGAGGTGTCTGACTTTAACATCAGGTTTGCGAGATCCTGGAAACGGGTACCTCGTGAACTTCGGCCTTCAGCCGGCATGGCTGCTCACTACTACCTGAGATCCTTCAACTCAGACATATGCCTCGCCGCCGAAGATTGCCGTAATAGACTCGTTTCTCGCTCCGTACGATGCTGCCCAAGCAAGCTGAAGCGGATATCATTTCCATCGGCAGACTCCCGTCCAGGGTGCAGGAACCCATTCATCCCGACTTCCCTGCATCCCAGTATCCGTCGCCTTCGGTGGTGCGCCGTCCACATCATGGCAGCAACCCCAGCAGCAATGGAATCCGGCGCCGGTCGTAACTCCTTACGGCCCGCCGCAAATGCATTATCCTCACCCGCCTCCTCCTCCGCATTTTCCAGCATTCCCTGCTCCCCGCAGTACGCACCTTATTCCAATCCTCCTCCATTAGCCGCATTGCCTCCACCGGCACAATTGCCGCCTCCTGACAATAACATTCAGAATACAATCCTCCAGGAGGTACGGGCTTTGGCCTCAGGTTATCATGCCATGTCCAATGACATGACCGCTCCGAAGAAGAAGCAGGCCCAGATGGACCTCGCTCCTAGGAGGCCATATCCGCCCTCGGCGCTGACAAAAGACAGACCTCCAAAACAACAGCTGCAGAGGCGTCCGCCTCCGAGAAATGCTGCTATAGAAGACCAACCTGGTCCTTCTGACCAGGTTAACTGGTGCACTACGTGCAATGACCCGCATTCGGAGGATGACTGCACACTGCACCAGCACTACATCCAGACTTTGGGCGGCAGCGCCATAGAGGACGATGAACTCTACATGATCCTGGACGGCGAAGCCAACTTTGCCCTCCCAGAGGAAAATCTAGTGCCGCCCGCCAAGGAAGAAAAGAAAACTGCAGATGCTGCCAAGCCCTTGCAGGTGTATGCCAGAAGAGAAAAGGCGCAGCCCGGTGGGCTGCCACCATACAAGCGGTTGTGGCCCTACACAGCCCAAGAGAAGGCATCCAAAGACAAAGCTCCAGCCAAGCCTCCTCCGGTAAAGGCAGCCCCTATTCCAGCCAAGCCTCCTATAGCAAAAGCTCTAGTTCCGGCTAAAGCTCCCGTACCTCAGCCTCCAGCTGAAACCAAAGAACAAGCACAGGAGAAGCTGAAGTACCCGTCTCTGACCAAGAGACAGAGAGTTGAGGCCACCCAGCAGTACCGGACGAAGTATGAGCCGACAAAAGAAGCAGAAGGAGCTAGCACCTCGGGCTACAACATAGTAGACGAGTTGAAAAGAACACCCGCTAGAATCAACATGTACGATGCTCTTCTGCTCCCAGGCCAGGTGGATCTGCTGCAGGAATCTCTGAAAAACATGAAGAACGGCAAGCAGATACAGCCCGCTGTCCTGGTTCAACCTCTGACAGTCTCGACCACTGGGAAGAACAGACCGCCTCCCTTCTATCCGTCTTTACGGATGCAAGGGCACATAGTACACAACTGCATGGTGGACTCTGGCGCTTCCACGACCGTTATGCCGAAAGCCGTCCGCGACGAGATCGGGATGGAGTACACAAGGAGCAGCCAAGGCGTGCTGCAACCGGACGGCACCCCTGTCAAGACAGTTGGTGTCATAAAGGACATCCCTATTCGGCTGCATAAGGCTCTCGACATCGTGGTCATTCAAGAAGTCGTGGTTGTTGACTTGGCTCCCTACTTCGGCATGTGTCTCTCCCGGGAGTTCACTGCGAAGCTGGGCGGGTACTGTCTCTAGACTACTCACACATGGAAGTGCCCTTCAAAGGAAGGAGACTGAAAATCTTCAATGAGAAGCCTTCCACCTTCCTAGTAGAGAAGATACCCGGAGAAGAGTCGCAAGACTGCATGGTCCAGCTGACGGAGGAAGAACTGGTGACGGTAGAGCTGACGGAGCAAGCCCTCGAAGTGCTACAGCTCGAAGATGAGTTCTCTTTGCGGGATTTCAATGCCGTAATTGAGACAGAGCAGGGTTGTTACACCGTTGTACAGCCCGAGAGGCTTGACAAGTCAGCTGAAAAGGAAGTGGGACCCGCACCTGAGAAGCTGTGGAAGCTTTTCTTTGACGGCGCGCGATGCAAAAATGGCGCCGGTGCAGGGGTGCTTCTGGTTTCTCCGACCGGGATCCAGAAGGACTATACCTACAGGTTGGCCTGGAGTTGCACTAACAACTCGGCGGAGTACGAAGCCCTGTGCTTGGGATTGCGAAAGGCAGAGAGGCTGGGGATTAAACACCTGCAGATCTTTGGAGATTCAGAGCTGGTGTGTCACCAGGTTACGAACAAGTGCGCCTCCAAAAAGCACTATCTCAAGGCATACCGCAACCGGGTGTGGGACCTGATGGAGTCGTTTGACTCGTTGAATGTCAAGGCGATATCACGCGAGAAAAACAAGCACGCTGACATTCTGGCGTCTGTTGGAGCCAGGTACGTTCCTGCTGACGACGTTGTCCAGAAACCGAAGCCGGTTCGCACTATTTACAGGCCTTTTGTGCTCGATAAAGACACCCACTGGCAGTGTTCGATTGTGACGAGGAGATCGTCACATTTTTGGTAAATGAAGCATGTTCAATCGAGAGTAGAGACCCTGATGACGAGCAATATGAGGGGTTGATACAGTTGAAAAATAATCATGTCCCAAAAGGACTGATTACATTGGAGAGTCTATTTGATCAGAATGACAGAGCTATATCTCATAGGATCAAAGTAGACCCGAAGCAGTATGCCGACCTGGAACTCGAACCTGGTAAAACTATCAAGGTCGGGACAGACTGCACTTCGGAGGAACTTGAGCAGATCAGATCACTGTGCCGAGAGTTCCCCGACATCGTGGCCTGGTGCTACGAGGATTTGAAGGGGTATGACAGAGATGTAATCCAAAGATACCATTGAGCTAGAGGATGGCGCCAAGCCATTCCGACAGAAGCAGAGGGCCGTAAATCCGAAAATTGAGGCCATGATGAAAGCCGAGCTCCTGAAGATGCTGGAGGCCAAAATCATCTACCCCATCAAACATTCATCCTGGGTTGCGAATTTGGTGCCTGTGAGGAAGAAGAATGGCGACATCCGTCTCCGTGTCGATTTCAGAAACTTGAATCAGGCCTCCCTCAAGGACCACTATCCGCTTCCCCAAATTGATCAAATTCTACACATCGTTGTTGGAGCCCAGAGATTCTCACTTCTAGATGGATTTTCCGGCTACAACCAGATTTGGGTCAGGGATGAGGACCAAGCATAAAACGGCGTTCACCACCAAATGGGGGACGTTCGCCTATCACCGCATGCCTTTCGGCTTATCCAATGTCGGTGCCACATTCCAAAGGGCCATGGACCTGGCCTTCCCAGAGCTGCTCAACAAGATCATTGTCATCTACCTTGATGACATGACTGTTTTCTCTCACCAAAGAGGGGATCATGTTTCCCACCTACGGCAAATATTTGAGAGGTGTCGAGAATTCGGCATTTCTATAAACCCGAAGAAGTCTGTCTTCGCGGTAAAAGAGGGTAAGCTGCTGGGACATGTCATCTCCGAGAGAGGCCTCGCCATTGACCCTGACAGAGCAAAAGCCCTCCTTCGCTTGCCAGCCCCAATTGATAAAAAAGGGCTGCAGTCCTTCTTCGGTCGGATTAACTTCGTGCGGAAGTTCATCCCGGACTTCGCACAGTGATCAAGCCTATGGCCGAACCGCTGAAAAAAGATACAACTTACGAATGGACTGATGAGAGAGAGCAAGCCTTCGAGGAAATCAAGGCTCGAATTGCGCAAGCTCCGGTGTTGATAAACCCGGACTACTCCAAGGACTTCATCCTCTACGCGGTGGGAGAACCGGAAAGTTACGCCGCAGTCCTAACACAAAAGGGAGACGATGGCGAGGAGCGCCCCATAGCGTTCCTGAGCCAAGTGATTCAGCCGCATGAAGAAAAGTACAACTTTATAGAGCGGCAGGTTCACGCGGTCATGAAATCCCTCCGAAAGTTCAGGCATTTTGTCTCCCAGAGCAGAACGACTGTCTTTGTGATTCACCCGGACGTTCGAAGCTTCATCATACAAGGGGAGCCGGGTCACAAGAGAGCAGGATGGATTGCAAAAATCCAGGAGTTCGACATCGAAGTGCGGCCCACCAAGCTTATCAAAGGCCGAGCCTTGTGTCAGGAGCTGGCCCGAAGCGCTGTAGCCGGCATCTCCGCCTGTAAGTGGGAGGACACAAGCAACAAGCATCAACCTGGCCAACTCCTTATCGGAGGGGAGTGATTGGACAGATGAACTGGTGAGATATTTCTGCACCGGAAGATGTCCAGATCACCTGAACGCCTCACAACGAAGGAGATTTCGGCTAGGTGCACTCAAGTACACTCTTCGCCCCGAGGGGCTTTACTTCAAAAATATTGACGGCATCCTGTTGCGGTGCGTCATGAAATCAGACCAGTCCAGGGTCCTCGGAGATTTTCATTCCGGGATGCCTGGAGGTCATCATTCTGCAAGGCCTACGGCCTTGAAAATAATTAGAGCCGGGTACTATTGGCCCACTCTATTTACAGACGCTTATGCGGTCTGTTCCAAGTGTGATCAATGCCAAAGGTTTGCTGGCAGAAACAGAAAAGCACCCCTGCCCCTTCAACCGATTCAGGCCGAGACTCCGTTACAAGTCTATGTACCACCGATTACTTCACACGGTGGGCATAGGCGATCCCAACCAAAAACGCGGACCAAGAAACGGTCATCGGGTTCCTTGAAAGCCCGATTACCCGCTTCGGGGTTCCATAGTCAATTGTAACGGACAATGGTCCGGGTTCGCAAGCGCTGTACTCACGGAGTACACTGGCAAACTTGGCATTTATCACAAAATGTCTTCTAATTACTACCCGCAGGGGAATGGCCTTGCTGAGTCTACTAACAAGAACCTCCTGAAGATCATCAGAAGGACCATTGAAAGGAACAAGCGGACTTGGCATTCACTTCTGAACCGGGCGCTGTGGGCGGACAGAGTTTCATTCAAGAAATCCATCAAAACGTCCCCTTATGCGCTCGTCTATGGTAAAGAGGTTGTCATGCCAGCCCACATCGAAATCCCTGCCCTATGGATGTTGGACGAAGACAGGAGCAGTGGAGACCCGGTGGATGACAGACTGTGCCAACTTCTGCAGTTGGAGGAAGACAGGGAAAAAGCATACCAGGCCTTCACCAAGCATGTTGAAGCCACTCAAGGCTGGTTTGCGAAAGGCACCACTGCCCGAGTTTTTGAAATCGGGGACCTGGTGCTGAAGTGGGACTCATTGAAGGCGAAGCCGGGCAACCACGGGAAGTTCGATGCCCTCCCGGGAGGGCCCTTATCAGATTGCCCGGGTGAACCAGCTCAACGCTTACATACTTCGGGATATGGAGGGTCAGCTCCTACCTATCCCCGTTAACGGGTTCCACTTGAAAATCTACCGCTGTTGAAGGTGCCCAATCGGGCCCTTCCTTGTACAAATTTCCCTTTTTGCATTTTTAATTTTCAGTATGTACAGTTCTTGCTTTCAGTTTTTTCGTTTTAGAAGAGCCCAAGTCGGACAGAAGGAGAAAACACTGACTTCGCGGCGAAGTCAGGTATCGCCCCTGAGAAAGAGCGAAGTTCGTAGAAGGGACTGCCCAAGAAAACAGTAAAAATCTGTTGTCTGGGTGCGCAACCCGACTTCGCAGCGAAGTCGGGCTGCGCACCACCCGAAGGGCGCAGTTGGAGAAGGAGCATTAAAAGGAGTTAAACAAGAGTTCGGACTACGCCCGGTTTTCAGGGGAAGTCCGACTTCGCGTGTCCGAATGCACCCGGCTCGGGAGTTCGAGGCGCGCCCAACCTCGCGAAGTCCGAGTGCGCCCGTTTTCCGGGCGCTCGGATGATCCTAAATCGAAAAGATTTAATACTCCCAAGTGTGGGTCTAGGGCGCGCAACGGCTGTGAAGGTTGGGTTTCCGAACCAAAAGGGTTTTATCTTGAGGAGTGTGCCCAGGTAGCGGCGGTGACGTCAGCGAAGGCACGACGTCCAAAGGCAGTTTCAAGCATTGCACGGCTTTCAATGAAAATGCAATTAAGAAAGCAAGGCGCGGCGGCCGTGGTGCATTTTTCAAAGGACATTCCTTGCACGGCCGCCGAAAAACATAACACTGCCACCAACCGGCCGACCTACTTCCCCTTTCGCACCATTAATGACGCAGTCATTGCCTAGAAAAGGAGGTCTGGCGCGCCCAGACAATTCGAATTGTGCAGACTGACTCTGTAACGGCGAAATCCTGTACTGACATCCAAAAGCCGTATTTCTTGCCTTTTCGAAGGAATGGAAAAAGGGAAAATGCCAGTGCAAGCTCAATCCAGCGAAGGGCGCGAAAGTGGAGATTTCCCGCAGTCAAATGCTTTCAGGAGTGAGACGCCGCAGGATCAAAAGTCAAAATCCCGGACAAAGAAAGTACAGCATGGGCAAGCCCCACCACCACCGGTTAATTACCTGTCCGGGTACAAGGACGGCTTGTTTTCCATGAGCCTTACTAAACTGCGGATAAATGTGGAAAATTGGGCTGATAAAGTTTCGCCCTCTCACCATTTCGGGGCTGCGTACAAGTCGAACCTTTATCGGTTCTTGTGCCCTCCTGTCCATCAATGCCCGGAGCTGGTCGACCTAATTGTCAGACATTACAGACCAGCTACCCGGCAAATTTGCAACTGCAGCGGAAAACCCTTGTTCGCACTCCGCAAAGAGACCGTCCAGCCGGCCTTCGCCCCAGGGTTGCAGTATGACTCCAGCACGATTGTTAGAAAGATAAATCTTAAGGAGCAAGCGGGGCGCTTTACGCATACAAAAAGGATGAGGGATTTCCTCAACTCAGAGCTGAACGCCCCGCTCGCAGCTGGACAATGGCCAACCGGCCCCATACCCCTGGAAAGGTTTCAAAATAAATACATATACACCATCCTGGCGTGGGTCCTCGGCTGCGACTCTGACGAGTTGGTACGGCCGTACCAGCTAGCGCTGGCAGAATGTCTCCTATGCGGAGAATCTTATGAACCAGCAGCGCAGAAAAGTGGGAAGCGCCCGATCTTCTTCGACTAGGCGGACTGGCTTGCATACGCCATTCACTCCAGCCCGGTGAAGCTACAGAAAAAGCAGTCAACTGAATTTCGATTCAGTTCCTTCTTGGCTTGGCTATGTTTGTATCACTTGCACTCCCGTATGCCGATCCCTAACCTGAAGAAGGTAAATGAGAAGGGAGAGCCACAGCCCGTCTATGAATGGACGGATGACCTATACCGGAAAGGGTCTTATTACAAGTTCAACTTCAACTTTCTGGGCTTGGTCATGTCAGTCTTCAACGATGGTGAGATCCCTCGCCCCCCGCAGGAAATGACAAACTATTTGTTGAATCACAAGCTCGGGGACGTTTTTAGACTGACGCAGGGGATCGTGGTCAGAATCTACGGATTCAAGGGCAAGCCTCATCTGCTGCCCTACTGGTGCACGGATCATCAGTTTGGGATGGAGGTTGCGCGGCAGATGGATTACGTTGAAGAGGAGTTCGGCCAGGGAAAGAAAAAGGGCCATATCTTTCAATATCCTCTTTCCTGGGCGAACGTCGAAATATCAGAGATAGGACAGCATGTCTATCTCGAGCGGGAGCTCTATGACATTGGCCTGATTCTGCTGCCGCAACGCTGGAAGTACGACCCATACGGGATAAGGGGAAAGTTTGCACATATCTGCCCCCGGGCGGATATAATCGAAGACAGATGCGATGTGGTCCATGTTGACCTCGACTGGGAGATTGACTTGATGGAAGCATGGCCTCCGTGGCAGGAGTTTTACTGCGAGGAGGTAGCATATGACCCCGAGCGAAACCCGGACCACAAGTTCACTTCTCCGGGATTTAAGAAACTCATCACCAGGCAGTGCCTTAACTGGCCAAAAGAAAAAGTTGTTGAATGCTGGAAGATGAGGTGCCGCACGCAGCACGATAAATCCGTCAAAAGGAATCTGGCCGTTGATGATGATTTTTCAGCTCTATATGACCAGCACATTGACAGCTGGCGGCCTTTCGCATTCCGAGATTACGTTCCCCGAGGTCCCTTCGAGGGTTATAAAGGGGGGTCTTCCTCCCAGCAGTTGTACACTTTTACAACTGCCAGTGCGGGCCCAGCAGATATCCAAGTGGACCCAATGCAGCCTGTTGCTTCCAAGGTGGTGCCCGAAAAGGCGCAAAAATCATCCAAGTCAACGCCCGAGGTGGCTCCTCAGGCACAAAAGACGCCAACGCCGCCAGCGAGCGGACCGGCCGCGGCAGTGTCTTCTCGCAAGTCAAACCCCGGTACAAGTTTACCGTGGGAACATCAGCGCCCGCTGCACCTACTTCATCTCCTTCTTCCGAACCAGCCATTGCTCCAGAAGAGAAAAAGAGGAAGAGAGTTGAGAGGGTCAGGCGACCTAGCCTGACGGTGCAGCAGTCAGTCGCAGAGCCGCAGCCGCGTCCAGCCGCTCCAGAGGTTGTTTCTCTGGATAGTCCTGAGCCAGCCGCCGGAACCAGAACCGCAGACATTCATCCAGCATCGGCTCAAGCGAAGCCTGCAAGTACGTCCGCTGCCCCGCTCCCTCAGATCTCATCTGGCCCTACTCCGACTCCATCTCCCGCTCAATCCGAGCAAGCCATGGCCGCATCTTCCTCCCCATCTCCACAGCCTTCTAGCGGCCACCATTCTTTCGACCAGTTTGCTCAGGACCCCAACGCCTTCCTATCCCTGAGTCAAACCCCAAACCCTTCACCCGTGGTTAGTGCTGAAGCTGCGCGTTCACCGCTGCATCCATCGCCTCAGCCGCTTGAAACCCTTCCAGCATCAACCGCTCCGCTCTCCGCTCCCCGGTCCCCCTCAAAAGCGGCCGCTCCTTCCGAAGTCCTTCCGGTTTCTCCTATTTCCCTGTTCGCAGGAGAGATGTCACAGCAGAACCCTAGGCTGGGGGAACCGGACTTCATGGACGATCTCCAGAACACGGACGATTTGCCTCTGGCAACAAGAGCCGTAGAATATCCTATCTCTTTTCTCCAAAACTTGAAGCGGAGGAGACCTGAGGAGATTGCCGCCCCGGTAAAGCGCACCAAGTTTGACTTCGAGAGGAGAGTGCTCACGACAGAAAAGATAACTCCAAAAGTGAAGAAGCCTCTCCGGGAAATGACCAGGGCGGACTACGAGCTTCAGAGAAAGGAGAAGAGCTTTGACGATATCCACCAGCAATACGAGATTCATGGAATCCTTCGTAAAGCGGATAATCTCCTTGTCAAAAATCTGGAGGAACAGGAAGAGCTTTTCCGGTTGCAGGACAAAACAAGACAGCTTGAAGAGGACCTGTCTAGGTCCACTGAGCAGCTGGAATCGGCGCAAGCGAGAAATAGATGAATTGAAAACCCAGCTGGCTGCTTCTCAACAAGAAGCCGCAACGGAAAAGCGAGCAGCCCTGGAGCAGATTTCTCAGCTCCAGGAGTCTTTGAAGCAGGCGCAGTCGCAATCTGCAGAGAAAGCATCTCAAGCGACGGTCTTTTCAAAGAGCAAAGTTAAGGAGATGCGGGCTGATCTGCTGCGGGGATGCAAGCCCCACATGTGTAAAGCCATGTCGGTCCTGGATTTCGCATCCAGGATCCAAGAAGTTTCTGCCCAGGGAAAGCCTGTGGTAGAGGAGGCCGAACGCCAGGCGAAGCAATGGCTGGACCTGGCGATAAAACTTCAAGAACACGAGCGCGATGGCCTCCAATTCTCCCCCATGTCCTCATTCGCTGCAGAATGGGCAGATGCAAGGGTAACCTTGCATAAGTATTTTAAGAAAACAGAAGAGGTGAGAGTTGCCAGACGAATGCTGGATGCATTCGAACATGAAAGAGACATTTGTATGGCTCCCCTTCACGCTCTCTGAACTAGGGTGCCCGGGCTATGTTGAGAATGGTGAGTTTCTCACCCATGAGCAGGTGAAAGAGAATTGGCTGTCCTTTGAGGCAGATACAACTGAAATCGATAGCTGGACCGAGCCAATTCAAGAAAGTCAGGTCACCCAGATGGTGTCCAAGTGCTGCAAGATCAGCTCCTACTTCCAGGAGCTGGGAAAGAGATACCTCACCATCGACTTGCACGCGGTCGCTGCATTCCACGCAGCGTTAGAAGAAGTTGCTGACCGCCGACCCTTCGAAGCAGAAGCCTGGGGCCAAGCCCAGGCCGCATACAAGCGCATCTGCGAGGCAGAGGCCGACGCTGGAGAGCATTCAGAAGGCGAATCCGAGGCAGCTGCCGGAAGTGGATCTGAAGAACAGTTGCCGCGAGGGGAACGGCCAGAGCAGCAGAAGGCAAGGGAAGTAAGTTCCTCTGCACCCAATGGATGAAGGCATGGATTCTTTGCGCCGAGGCGAGCTCGACACCCCGCGAGCCGCCGTAAATGTTGCCACATTTTGCACGGGGTGCAATGTTTTCAATTTTTGTAAGAGAGCTGCTCTTCCCTTTCCCTCTTCCTCTCTTTCCCCTTCCTCTTCTCCCCCTTTCTCTCTCTTCCCTACATTCTCATTCTTCCCTCTTTCTCTTGAGCCCCTCAGTCAAATCTCAAAAATGACAACAGTTGCCCTGAAAAATGGCTAAGTGTCAGGGCGCAATCCGACTTCGCAGCGAAGTCGGAGTGCGCCCTCCAGTTGGAGCGCAGCAGGAGTGCAAAGTGCGCAGTGCGACAAAATCAACCAGAAGAACAAGTGTTTTGGGTGCAACCCGACTTCACAGCAAAGTCGGAGTGTTCCCTGCTTTCTGGGCGCACTTGGTAGCAGGCTGGCAGGAAAAATGACTAAGTGTTGGGGCGCAACCCGACTTCGCAGCGAAGTCGGAGTGCGCCCCCTTTCCAAGGCGAAGTCCGTACTGTTAGTTCCCCCCACCCAACTCCAATCACCTTTGTAAATTTTTTCCGCATTTTTATCTCTTTCCTGCACTCTCATCCTAAACCATAAAACCCCCACAGGAAGCCGGCCTTCTCCGGAGATTGGCACGAAAGGCATTCCTTCCTTCCGGCCTTTCAATCTGGTGGGCGAATTTGGGCGCGTTAACACAAAATCCTTTCCTCATGGCAGATTCGTAACCAACAAGTACATTCGAGAGGACATAGACCTGTTCAAATTCAAGACCTTGGGAGAGGCATACAAATTTGTTGTCAAATTGGGGCAAAAGCAAGAAAATAGAAAAGAAAAGGAGGAGGAGCAAATAACAAGAATCAGAATACCAAGTACCAATCCAATAAAGGCAACACTAATAATCCAAAGAATCAAGACAAAGAGGTCTGCCCCGAAACCAGAATAAGCAAAAGAAAGTGTTTTAAGATAAGAATACCCAAAAGACCAAGAGTGACAAATGGTGCGATTACCATAAAAAAGCAACTGACATTCGAGGGAGGATTTTCTAGCAATTCAGTTTTATTCGTTGAGATGCAACTCTCTACATCCACTACACCACTACCTACACATCCATAGGCCAAGGATAGAGAAAAGCGGATCATGGAAGTTGAACGAAATGTGACCATCACCACCACACGCCACACCAGACGAGTCACAAGAGAAGGAATGCATGTTTCACTCACAAATGCAGCTCAAGGGTTAGCCATTGCATTTAATTATTGATAGTTGGAGTCAAAGGAAATTGATTTCTACTCAGATTGTAAAGGATTTGAATCAACCTATCACACCACACTCACATCCATATAATATCGGATCATTGCAACAAAGGAGAGACAGTGATGTCACTCAACAATGTCTCTTCTCTTAAGCCATCAAACCCTTCAAAGATGAAGTGTTGTGTGATGTGCCCTTAGATATTTGTGATGTGATCCTAGGCCAACAATTCATGTGGAAGAGACATGGTGTGTGTGAGTCAAGACCTCGAAGTGTTGTCATCACTATCAATGGTTAATGTTTCAAGATGCCAGGGGTATCTCGTCTTACCTCTATTTTCTTAGTCGATGCCAAACAATGCAAGAAGATGATAGCAAAACAAGGAAATTCATTCCCCTAATGATCAAGCCACAAAGCACAAGGACTCTTGCTACCCCCACATTGATTGCAAGACCTACATACCAGAAAAAAATGGAACAAATTGTAGCAAAATGCAATGACTTGTTCAAGTCACTGACTAGGGTGCCACTTCATTGTGAGGTAAAGCATTCCATTGATTTAGTTCCTAATTCTCCTTTGCTTAACACACCTATGTATCACAAATCAATTATTGAAGATGATAAAATCATAAGGAAAAACCAAGAATTAATTCGGAAGGGGCACATCAGGCCAAGTGCTTCACCTTGTGGCAGTCCAATTTTCTTGGCTCCAAAGAGAGATGGAACGTGGAGACTTTGTATCGACTATAGAGCTTTGAATAAAATCATTGTCTATCCACTCCCTTGGATAGACTACTTATTGGACCAGCTCCGCAATGCAAAGTTCTTCACCAAAATTGATCTCAAATCCAACTATCATCAAATACCCATCAAGCCCACTAATGTATGGAAGACTGCATTTAAATCCAAGGAGGGTTTGTTTGAGTGGTTGGTTATGCCTTTTGGCTTGACCAATGCACCTGCCACCTTCATAAGGATGATGGATGACATCCCGCATCCCTACACCAGCTCATTTTGCAATAGTCTATTTAGATGACGTTCTTATCTACAGTGAGAAATGAGAGGAGCATCTATGGCATGTTTGATAGGTGCTTCAGAATTTTCAAAGACACAAGTTGTATGCTAATTTGGAAAGCATTCATTTAGCATGATGAAGATTCAGCACCTTGGGTATATTGTTGACAAAGGAGTAAATGTTGATCGCAAGAAGATTCAAATCATTAGAGATTGGCCCACACCAAAGACTCTTACAAAGCTTTGCAACATTTTGGGTCTTACCAATTTCTGTATAAGATTTGTATCAGGGTTCTCATACATTGCTTGGCCATTGCATTAAGTTACTAAAGGATGTGCCAAATCTAAGTTCCATTGCAGAGATACACAACAGAGAGCATTTGAGAAGATAAAAGACCAATTGTGTTCAGCTACTATTGTTCCCCTGCCTGATCTACAACCTTTTGAGGTAATGACTAACGCATCAAAGTGCATATTGGGAGTTGTCATCACACAACATGCGCATCCAGTTGCCTATCATAGTGTATTCAATGCCATCCAAAAAATACTCCACATATGACAAAGAGTTCTATGCCATTGTCCAAGCACATAAATAGTGGAAGCGCTACATCTTGAACAAGGAAACAATCATCTATACAGATCATGGGCCTCTTGAGTTCATTCAAACACAGAGTAATCTAAGGAATTAAAGACATCAAAAGTAGGCCACATATCAGTAACAATTCCATCTGATCATCAAGCATAAGAAATAGAGTGCCAATATGGCAACAAACTGTCTCAATCGACCACCATTTATTGCACTCATGACCATTGTTGATTCTTATGGGCATGAGACTTCCAATTGGTCAACCTTGCATGAAGTAGATACTTATTTTGTAGCTAGATACCAAGCTCTTCATGGGGGTAAGCATACTTTTGACTTTTATTTGCAAGATAATATCCTCTATCACATGGGACATACTTGTGTGCCATCTATTGAGTAGTCAAAGATGATTTGGGAAGCGCACTTCAACAAAGTAGCAGGTCACTTTGGGTGGAGAAAACATTGTCAGACCTCCAAAAGCACTTCAATTGGCCTAAGAAGAGGAATGATGTCAAAACATACATCAAGTCATGCACCCCTATGTTGTCGACAAACTGAGCAACAACAAGCAAGGATTGTATACACCATTGCCAGTGATAGCCCAGACTTTGGAATCCATCTCCATCGATTTCCTCTAAGGTTTGCCCACATCTAAGCATTGTAATGATTGTGTTTTTGTAGTAGTAGGTCATTTTCCAAAAATAGTTATCATGATTCCTTGTAAAAAATCCATTTCAGCTGAAATTGCTAAACTCTATTTCGGGCATGTATGGCTCAACTTTGGTTTGCCAAAGTCCATTGTCTCTGGCAACGATAGTAGATTTTTGAGTATTTTCTAATCCACCCTATGGAGCATGTTGGACACGAAATTCACCATCTCCACAGCCTTCCATCATCGAACTAATGGTCAGAGTTGTGAATTGACTAATTTTACATCTTCGTCAAATATACAATTCCAAGCATCCACACAAATGGGATGAACACCTCCCCTACATTCAACATGGGTATAATCGAGCTTTGCATAACTCTATGCCATTTCATGTCAGTTTAGGGTTCCAAACCTTGGTACCTACTTATGTAGCTCTCCCTATGCAACCCATGGAATACTCACCTCATGAATAAAAAGAAGCAAAATAGGCAACATGCTTTGTGAAGCAAATTTAGCATATCCAACAAGAAGTCCATGACCTTTTAAAGAAGACAAATCAGAAAAACAACCAACGCCATGATCAACATAAGACCCCGTATCAATTCAAGGTTGGAGATAAAATACGGTTATCTTTAGGAGATACATGCAAGACCCCATAGGAAGATCAGACCTCTTTGCTAAGGACCGCACATCATCACCACGAAGGTGGTAGATAATGCTTTCAAGTTGAATCTTGCATCTTATCTTGGTTTGCATTCAATCTTCATGTTGAACTTCTCAAGCCTCATCATCTACCTTTGTTCGATACTTCGACAATGGCAAAACAATTGGACATTAAAGAACTCAATCCAAACAGTTTAGCACCAATGGAGGAGGATCAAATTGTTGATACATGGACTAAGACCACTAGAAGGCAGTCCATTCAGATGTACAAAGTGGTCAACACAGAACAACATGATCACCAAGGGAAATGGCTCACAATTAATCAGATAAGGAATCAGTTTCCGCACCTGATGTCAAAAGTTGATGCAATGGGGACCACTGCCTTTCAAGGGGGATCTAATGATCTAGGCATATGACCTATCCACCTTGTCGAGGGCATAAGTACCAAATATTTACAATGGTACTCAAGGTACCAAATAATGTAATATCGCGCGACAACACAAAATCCATCTCCAACCATGTTGACACATCACTAGACAACAAAACACAAAAGGACAAGTCATGTGTATGTAATATTCATTTAATATGCACTTTGTAACTCATGGAAGGTGAACCACCACATTTTCATACAGGTGACCACCTAAATTCATTACAGTGGAATTACAACCACCAAAAATTGTATAAAGAAAGATGTACCCTCAACTATAAAAGACATGTGTAATGGATTATAGCCTCACATCTCTTCTTAGAGATTGCTTGCATTGTACTTTGTTTTCTGAGCAATAAAATCGTTATGTTATTTTTCTTATATGTTTCTATCCTCTAATATGTTGAACGCTATTATTGTTGGAATTGCATTGTTTCTTGATTTCCTTAACTCAAAACGTTGAGTTTGGAATCATTTCTTCCTTGACTTTGGTGGAATATGTTTCCCATTAATTTCTGACAAGGACAAAAGCTTTTTACAAAACTATTCATAAATTACAGAAAAATATGATTGTATCGGTACAATTGGTTCTCCATTGCATTAGCATCAACTCTTCCTTTGAAAATTGAAATGTCAAAATATACATGTACCTTGAATTATGTTGAGCCTCCAAAGAACCTTCCTATTGAAGAAGGTTGAGTTGAAGCAAGGATTTTTGAAGAATCTACACGAATCGTTTATCATCTCATTCCTTTGTTATTCCAATGCTTATTAACATCACCTTAAAAGGATTTGATGTTTCCTTGTTGTCTAGCATACATTTTGTGCCCAACCCTTGTTCAATTAAAACATAAAATGGAATGCTTTGATACCATTGATCTAGATTTGGTGATAAACCCAATTATCAACATACAAATTGCAAAGTATAATAGATTGTAGTAAACATACAGGCATGGAACAATAAAAAAAAAATACATAGAAGTATCGGATCAGTAAAGACTAAAAAGAAAATTTATTCATATGGAGCATTTGTAGGCACATGTGAACATTCGCATGAGCATAGTGTGTTGTACATAGCATGTTGATGTTGTCTTATGTTATGTAGTGCTATAATAAAATAGTATATCATAGGTTATAGGGCACTTTTAGCGTTATTTATCTATATGGGCAATTTGGCAATTGAGCAGGTGTGGCAACTGCCAGTCGCCTACCATTTCCCATGATATCTTTGTATAGTATATCCACCTTGGTTGAAAGATACATAGTAGTTGGTTTTTAGATGATATTGGTTACATGTTCATTGTCTATACCATTCAATCAAATCATAGTGTATTTTAAATTATTGGAATGTGAACGATGTGTTGTTAGTTGAGTGCTTACATGTATATGAGAATTCTTCCCATCATAGTTCAAAAAATCATGAGTTTTTCTTCTCGGCAAGAAAATCGCATAAAAAAATTGCCGCCAAGTTTTGGCAAGTTTTAGACAAGAAAATCGTCAAAGAAGTCTAGAGAAATTACAAAAACTTGGCCAAATTTGAGCAAAAACTGCTCTAGCCTAGTTTTTACCTTGTTTGCCAAGTTTTTGCAAGAAAAAGTTTTTTTTTTTCTGTATATATAATAAGATAAGATAAGATAATTCTATTAGTGCCCGTAGATGGCCAAAGCAGGCCAATGGGACTCATTGAAAAGAATTCTTACAAATTACAATGCACTGTTGTAACCAAAAAGTATTACAATATTAAGCTAAACTAGAGTAAAGAATCTAGTGTAAATTACTCTAAAGTGGAACAACTGTGTAGCATATATTACAGCCTCGAGGGTTACCCAAAATGGAACAAATGAATTTAAAAAAATTCTTCGATATTTTTTTATGCTAAGTTTTTACTAAGATGTCACATAGTCTCCAAAATTTCCCTTGTCAACTCCGAGTTTACTCAATTTTCCAACTATGCTTCCCATTGTGTCTTTATTTACGAAACATGGAATTGTATTCTATTATATTGCATTGTATAGATGTTTGCATGATTGGAATACTCCCACACGCTGCACATTGTCAATGTTGCATGTCCACAGCCTTCCAAGAGTTACATGGAGTTACATAAGCATCACTTTAGAAGATAAACAATGGGAAGATTAGGGCATGGTCGACATACATCGAATGATTATCTCTTCCTCTAAAAGAGGCAAGATGGGAACCAAAAACAAATAGTGATACATATCCTTTGCTGATATCAACAAAGGACAAAGACAAACAAAACCTGATTTGGCTAGAAAATCCTATATTCTTGGACATAATTGACACAAGTTATGCATCACACAATGTGCGAAGTGAAAGTCTAGTACAAGAACCACTATACAATGGTGTGTATGATGGTACTCGAGACGGGAGTCCAAAAAAGGTGCAACTACAGAGTAGTGTGTCCAATGTTGTGTAGGATGAGAGTCCAACACAAGAACAACGATAGGGTGTTCCATCCAACAATGCACAAGACAAGAGTCAAAAAAGGAAGCAACTCAGGTTGATGAGTACGACAATACATAGGACAAGAGTTCACCAACAGAGCGACTATTGCCAAATCAACTAGTCTAAACAATGACTAGCTTTTAGGCAACAAAAATGCCCCAAGTATCATGGTGATGAAACGAAGGACCTAATCAAACATTATAGAACCTACACCACAATTTGGAAGGCCAATGGATGTTGGATTTCACAATAAATTGTTGAAACAAATAGAAGCAACTCATCCACTCCAGTCGTATAGCAAGAGAAGTTAGAGAGTTGAAGAAAAGAGTGATAACACACAAGATGAAGGATGCCCTTAGGCACCCACAAAATGATATCAAGATAATGATCACGCCAATAATATGGATCAAGTGGATGAGATGTGTAAATGCCCTAATAACTAATTACAAATATATAACACTTGACCAACATAACATTAGGGTAATGGTATAGGAAGGTTATCGATAACAAGGTTAAACTATGGGCTTATTGGCTAAATACATAATTCCTCATTAAACATTATATAATGCTTGTCTGTAGGTTTATACATGATTACATCAAACAATCTCAATTATGGCCAGATAAAGTCATGTTGCACATTTTCAACACGCTCCCATAGTCTATACTAAGGGGGCAAGCAGAGAAGACATTAATGATAATAATATCTCCCCCCCCCCCCCCCACCTCCCCGCTTTAATGGAAGCTCTAGTAGATCATTTCAATGCAACATGAGAGGACCCATTAGAATCTCCCTCCTCATCTAGAAGGTTGTCTCCCGCCTTCTTTAACTCAACTTTAATCTCCTATAATCTCACTGAACAATTCTTAGTAAGATGAAATTCCCTTTTACAGTATTCGCAAAAAGTTTTTGACTTCTTCAAATGATATGAACAGGATTGATTCCAACCAGCTTGATTTCCATTGATCACCAAAACATATTTATAGGCATCATATGCCTTTACAAACTGCCCTTTTGGGGTCAAAAACCTACCAACCATATTAATGTGCCTACCTTTCCAAAAGGCGGCTAAGAGGTGGCTATTGCCACGTTTACAAACATGTGCTTTTATTTTATAGCATGTGCCTTTCTAGAAGATTTATATTATTTACCTTTTTTCTTTCCTACATTCTAATTTATACCTTTTAATCCTTATCATTCCTCCCAACAACAAAAGCATTGGACCCCAATGCATACAAAAAGGGAAGGAATGACTGAGAGGAGTGTCGGGTACTACCGATAATGCACTCCATATTACAATAGGGACTTTGATGCATTACTAGGCATATTAAACCTTTACAAAACTGAAAATTTTGACTGCCACTAGATTGGCCTCAAAAAATGCTTTCCTATGAGTATATATAAGCCTATACTCGAGAAAATATGGATGCCTCAATTTGCGAGACGCCTCACTAGTCACCAAAAATAAAAAGGAAAGAGTTTCCTTCGAACAGAATCTGAGGGAATATTCCTAGCATATTCTTGTCTTTTAAAATTGATATGGGCTTGGGTCGTTTCCATTTTATTGCAAAGGGAGGATAGTATGTAAATAAAAGGCGAATTTGTTGTTCGCACTAGGAATGTGGGATTATGATTTAAAATGTATGAAACAGAATTACGTTCGCCAAGTCATCTGGCACATCAAAATCCGTCGTGTGGCTATTAACGTGGCAAACGAGGGGTCAACAAGAGGTTTGAATATTCGCAAATGGTACATGGTCCAAGGTCCATGCTAGCAGCTAACAGGAGCGAAGGAATCTTCAATTGTTGGTGGAAAATAAATCCGAACGCCCAAGGGGGGCATCCGGCTCCATATCTGCTCACTCAAATACCAAAGTCGAGAACATACACCACTCTGCAACATTTGGTAGCACTCGTCTGGTAAAAATCTTGTTGATCCATTCTGTGTGGCCATGGACAATAATGATGATTCATTGAGACATCTTGTTCAGATGCTCAAAACATTCTTCATTTGTAGATGGTAATAGAAACTTGAGGATTCTGACAGGTGACGGTAGAAAAATTTCTCTTAACTAATATTTAATAACCCTAAAAATTTGCATGAAATAGATAGTTTCAGAGCTGGTCAATCTCAGAGAGTTCATCACTTGGCACTGTCGATTGTCGGGTAGGTGGTGGGGTGATTCGAGACAACAGTAAACAGGGCCAAGGAGGCAGCTAGGAGAGCATCACTACGGAGGTCGCGTGGGGTTGCGCAGGTAGCAACAGCCCAAACAAAGTTCCACAAGGGGAGCCACAAACTATGGAGGCAGGTTTGTGGTTTGCAGTTGAGAAGTCAAATCGAAATGCTCCATCTTTAGACAATTCCTCTATGCTGATGTCGAAGACCACATCCATGCCTTTTAAAAATTACCAGCAATCATCACTAGATGTTGGCTGAGCTAGGCTTCCAAAAGGTCACATTCAGCGCTTCCAAATATTATAAAGAATAGTTGCCAAAGATTGCCAGTTTGGAAATGAGTTTTACAGACAAAGACTCATTTTGTTGTACAACAGGATGCTTTCCTGATGATGGTGAGATTGGGAGCAGCCCATAAAGCGAATGGTAAATCACCAATGAGTTGGTTATTCTACAAAGTGAGCCTCATGAGGCTATAGCATGACCCGTAGGTTTCAGGAATTTGATCCATAACGCAATGGGATCTTCAGTCCACATCAATGGTGGCAGGCGCGACATCAAATGACAACAGCGAAGATCTAGCATGCTCGGATTGAATGGGCTCCTTTGGTACATCCAAACCATCCCCCTAATGGTCTTCGTAACCACGACGGTGACTCGCTTGCTATAGAGGCCGCAGGTGATGATCCAATCGAACAGCTCCATGCCCTCGTTGAGCTCCATACGATGCACGATGTTGTCATCCTTGTAGCCTTCAAGCTCTATCTCGCGCCTCAAGAGCTCTGGAACAAGGAAAATCAAGCGGGGAAAGGCGTTAAAGCCCAAGTTAAAGAGACAACAAAGCCCCCTGAGCATGAGCAACCTCTTTTCAAAAATTCATATTGCCATTGTTGGAGAAAGCTAAGTGGCCAAGGAGGCGGCCACAGTGGTGATCATGCACAAGTAGTGGCAATCCAGGGGACTTTAAGGGCCGATGGCACAAATCTTGAACTTCCACCAGCAAAGTCCGAGTGCGGCCAGCTCAACTTCTTCTATGAAAACTTGGTCCTACCTCTATAATTTGCAAAGCACCGACTATTTTCAAGGTTTTGTGGATTTGCTCTGTCAATTGCGCGAATGGCATCAAAGCACATTCTGAAGGAGCTCAAGGATCTCCAAAAATATCCCTTGACTTTAAGCAACGCAAGACCAGTGGCAAACGCTATGTTCCCTTGCCACAATCAAATTAGAGGAGTGCACGGTGGAAGGTCTAAAGGCACCGACACCATATGTGATGTGCTTTTCACAAGCCAAGCTACAGTTTCATTCACGAGAAACATATATATAGGCATTTTACATGCCATATTTACAATATCACATGATGTCTCCCACAATGGAAGTTGTTGCAACCAACAAGAAGCCAACAAATCAACAATCTAACTACAAGCTAAGAACAAGCTAGAAGCCAACAACACAACAAGCTAACAAATTAACAGACTAACAAGACCAACAAACCCAATCCAACGTGAGCTTTGTGAAAGCTTCATATTGGACACTAGGAAACATAGCTTAGGATAAATAAAATAATAAATACCTAAGCTATATCCTAAGTCCTAAAGATGTCCTCATCATACCTCCCCACAATAGAAGCATTGGACTCCAATGCTTTTACAATAGAAGTAGGAGGGTGAGACACCAAACACTAAAGACATATCCCGCTGGTTGGACGAATCGGAAGCCGAGATGACATGTCATCGTAGGCCTAGACAAGGTCAATGATGCCAATCAGTGCCTATGCTAAAATGCAACGTTTGGCCACAACTGTGTTGCCAACCCAAGGAGGAAGTCAACAAGGACCAATGGCCTACTACTTTTGTTGCTATGTCATCTACAAAACAGGAACCCTCCTGGCTGAAGGAGGCTACAAAGAGGATGGTCACTCAATGCCAAAAGGAGGAATAACAGGAGTAGTGGGAGTCGATGGTGAAGGAGGAATCGACTCCATGTGAGGTGGTGCAGCTAGTGCTAGTGTATCATGCGGCCTACTGAAGATTAATGCAATCTTCTATGGCTAAATGGAACGGAGCAAAAGTGTGGTATTCTTAATACAATGAATAAGAAATGTCTTATTCGCATGATGCAAGGTATATGTTTTGTTAAAAACATCATACTGAACCCTCTTGTCATATTGATAGGGCTTACCAAGAAGAATACCACAACAATCCATCGGAGTCACATCACAGGTGACTCTATCACAAAATGTGGGCCAAATGCAAAGGACACCATGCAAGTTTCTATGATGTAGGAGGTGGAACCATTATCCTTCCATCCAAGTGAATATGGACGAGGATGTGGTTCCATAGGCAACTGCAACCTATCGACTATGTATCTCGGACAAGTGATGAGACATTAGGGTTACATTGTTTAGTTTTCCCTTAAGCTCATCATATTCTCTATCCTCTCCTATAATCTCAATGGGACCATCTTGTGGACAATGATATTTTTCTTCTTCCTAAAGCAATCAGATTCCACATGACCTCTTCTTTTACAATGATTACAAAATTTCTTGATATTGAAAGAAGAAGGAGAGGAAGAAGAAGGAGAAGAGGAAGAAGAAGAAGAAGAAAAGGAAGAAGGCTTCTTCGCCTTATGTGGCTCTTGCTGGTTTGGAGGTCTCGAAGCTCCCATGGAACCAAACTGTCGTGGTCCTCTTGATTGAGCAACAAGCTTCTCTTCCACCAACTACGCTTGATTGAACTCTGCATCCAAGGTGGTGAGGGGGGTATATTTCAACTCCCTAAATATTGGTTCCTGCAAACCACTCTTAAATTTGATAATGAGTCCATTAGCTGAATCCTCCACGCTAGTTAGGATTCTCAACTTGTTAAACTAGTAAATGTAATCTTGTACACTCATGTTGTTTCCTTGCCTTAAGCAAAGCCATTTGTAGATGAGGTCTTCTCCATAATTTGAAGGATAAAAGGTATCCTTCAATGCCTTTACCAATTGATCCCAATTTTCAATGGGATTTTGAGTATGTTGGCGGTCAGTTATCAAAACCTTGGCTACACCAAAAAGTTTCAATTTTGTAAATGGGACTCTTTCATCTTCAAGGATTTGAATGTATACAAACCAAGTATCCATGTCAAGGACCCAACTATTTAGGACCTCGAGATCTCTTGAACCGTCATAAATCTTGACCTCACGTTATGCTTTTGTGCAAAGGTCGTTTTTGTAGATTTTGATGTCATTTGAACCACTTTGGACCACTATATCATTTACCTTAGTTGCTAAGGCGCTTACAATATTGGCTAATGCAGCCATTTGGTCAACTAAATCTAAGGCCTTTGCTGAACAGTTATAAGCCAGGAGTAGCTAACAAAAATGACCTAAAGGGTTACAAAATTTAGTCTTTTCTAGGCAATCACAATAACCTCTAGCCTCCCAAGCTTGTACAAGAAGATGTCTTTTGCAAAAGAAAATTGTGCATAAAATTGCCTTTTATATGCACTTTTACAAGAACAGAATTTATTTATTTATTTATTTTGATTTAGTTAATTAAATTAATCAATTTTAAAGTCCACTTTAGGCCTTGCAAATTAATTTTAATTAAACTTTGGAAAGAGAAGGCTGCAAGGGTTGGATAATAACCTCCAATAGTTAATTTTTCAGACTGCGTGAGTGGCGGTCTTTTGGATTTTGGCTGTCAATGATCAATAGAGCGCCTCCAATCACACCATGCCAATAGGATTTTCCAAATTGCAATGGTTCACTTCGTGCGGATTCCTCTGTCCGCTTGGGCCATGCCATGTGGCAGCTGCCAAAGAAACTTCCAATCACAAGGCTAGAAAACGTGTGTGCATAACCACGGTCCAAAACTCCTTCGACGGCAGCTTGTAGGTCCTCGAAGTCAACTGTCAGGAAGGGGTCATCGATAGTCAGCCTTCAATCCGCTTGGGCCACATGTTGCTCCACGTCCAATCATGGCAAAACAAGTCATAACACCAAACGACACGTGGCAAAATAAACCAATTGCCACGTCACATCCAATTCAACACATTTGATCACAAGCCACGTCCACATTTGGACTGCTTTGACCGGCGATCAACAATCTCTCTAGAGTCTAGAGCAAATTGTATTTGAACCAAGACTAGATGAATCTTCCCACAAATGTGGGATAAATGGATTTTTCAATGGCGATTCCTTAGCGTGGCTCTGCCGCACCTCTTCCTCGACGCACAACTTGGAACACTTCCCTACTTAATTGCTTCGTTATCAAAGACTGTGGTAATTGCTTAACCACCAAAAACAGGTGGAAAACAATCTAACTTTGAGCCTTGAAGCAGTTTTTGCTGACTGTCATGGAGTTTCAGTTTGGGCTTCGGACAAAAATTTCACCAAAATATTGCCATGTCGGAAGATTGTCCAAACCAGATTTAGACGCCAAGATACAACGTCTATCAGACCAGGATATAACACAAGCCAAACTTGACTGAGATGGACTTCACTTGGAAATGCTCTATCTCTTCCACTTGGGTCAAAAGCTTGCTTGCCCTCCATATTCTTCAATAGTATTCCTACGTCTGAAGTTTGCTGATCTGAACTCACGAAGCATAGTGATAAGGTTTGTGAGATGTTTGGTCGGGCTATTCAAAACAAACGGACATCACGTCCGCACTCCAGTTGTAGTCTTTCTACAAATAAAAATTTGATGCCCAAGATTGACGTTCAGCGCTTTGCAAGGGTCAGGAGGACTAGCTCAAGTTGACCAAAACGCTGCCAAAGGAGCAACCTGCCAACGCATATGTGGGCTGCGTGGTAGGAAATTGAGGGTTCAACCTTATGTTGATGTCAATTGAGAAGGACGTCAAACAAAGGCCACATCAAAGTGACAAAGTTATGTCGAAGGACAGCATCAAAAACTTACATCGTGAGTCAACATCCAAAAGAGAAATCGAGAATAGCAATGATCCTCCTTCGCACCGGTGATGGAACATGTGTGTAGGATGGTGTTTGAGAACGAATGACACCTAGCAGTTGCCACTTCAAAAAATGAATTGTGTGGTCTTCGGGTGGTTCACATCCTTGAAAAACCATTATGTCATGCAAAATATAGTTTGCATATTCAACAAGGACTTCCCAATGCTGAGCACAAACAAATTGCAACAAAGTGAGCACTAGAGGTTGGCAATAACCCAAAGCTCCAGATCACATGCTCTAATACCAGTGATATGGTTTTCACAAGCCAAACTGAGGATGAAAAGCCAAGCTGCAGTTTTATTCATGGGAAACATTTATATAGTCATATTACATGCCATATTTACAATATCACATGATCTCCCACAATGGAAATGGTTGTAATCAGCAAGAAGCCAACAAATCAACAAGCTAATTACAAGCTAAGAACAAGCTAGAAGCCAACAACACAACAAGCTAACAAACTAAAAAACTAACAAGACCAACAAACCCAATCCAACGTGAGCTTTGTGAAAGCTTCACATTGGACACTAGAAAACATAGATAGCTTAGGATAAATAAAATAATAAATAAATACCTAAGCTATATCCTAAGTCCCAAAGATGTCCTCATTAGTAGGGGAGTGGGGACAAATTATTCTCGCTATGATTCCAAATGCGAGGGCTGCGATAACAGAGTCATTAATGGCGATTGCAACAAGTTTGATGGGAAGGAGGCCACAAGGGTGACCTTTGCAGCAGGAGGCATCTGAATGCTTTTGTTGTTCTGTGGAAGGTTAGCAAGGGAGTAAGTCCAACGTAACCTGTGTTGTCATTGTTCCAAACCAATAAAATTTCTGGTGAAAACTACCAAAGATGGAGTAAGAGCACCATATTTTTTGAAGTGTGGCTTGCATTTGAAATCCGATTTCGTCTGCTCACAGAGAGGTCATCAAGATTTGGAGGAGCCATTGTGACGCTTTTCTCAAAAGGAACCCTCACAAGTACAAAAGGAAAACCACAATCATATGCAATGTAACTGTGGTGGGTGAAGGCCATTTAGGATTTATCTAGGGGCCTCCTATGCCCTCAACCCAATTGACCCCTTGCTCTACTGTGTAACCTGCAACATCTTCTTCCTCATCCTTGTCCCCATTCTTCGACGAGGCCTCCGAAAAATCAGTGATGGTAGAAAGTTTTGTATTGTTGTAGGCAAAGCCGACGTCCGCGATGTAGAAGTTTTCTTCAACATAAAAACTTGGAGTCCTCAACACTGACGCTCTCTTCCAAGTCCTTTTCATTCAATTTTGACACATCCAAAAACATTTTGGCATAAAGCTCTTTTGCCGTTTGTGCTAGTTTCTGAATCAAAGGAGTTCGAAGGTACTCTCGGTTAGGCAGCATGGTGGATTTAAGCAACCCACAGTAGGGTCAAAAGGCTCCCATACCAATGATATGGAACAAGATTGATTCCAACCAAATTGATTTCCATTGATCACCAAAACGTATTTATAGGCATCATATGCCTTTACAAACTACCCTTTTGGGGTCAAAAATCTGCCAACCATATTTAATGTGCCTACCTTTCTAGAAGGCAGCTAGGAGGTGGCTATTGCCATGTTTACAAACATGTTATTTTATTTTAAAGCATGTGCTTTTCTAGAAGATTTATATTATTTTATATTATTTACCTTCTTTCTTTCCTACGTTCTAATTAATACCTTGTAATTCTTATCATTAAAGACTTTGCCTTGCCCTTGGGCCACTAGGCTTTAACCTCCATTGATTTGAAATCCTTTGCATGAGTGTATACCTGAGAAGAAAAAGCACAATTTCACATAGCCACCTAGAAGTGACCAAGAAGAGAAAAGAGAGCATCAAGGGTTAACTTTTCATGCTCCTTGAAGTACATAGGAGCCACATGGATCATTAGTCCAATAATCTAAAAGGAAGAAGTAAGATTAGAAAGGACAATCTTGACACATTTTGCATCATCCTTCGCATTGCCTCCTAAATATGTAATACAGAGCCTTAAACCTTGAAACATTATCCTCAACATTATTGACATCCACCATCTTGAGAGAAGAAAGCTCTGGCTCCAATTGATTGACCTATGTGGCATTAACCTTTGACAGCAAATCTTGCAAATTAGCCCACACCTTGGTGGGACCACTCTCATATTTAATGTGGGAAAGGATGTCAGACTCAATCGACATCAGAAATAGATGCAGAGCCTCCTCCATCTTATCTGCAAGGATTTTCCCATCTAGGGGTTTCGCAATTTCTTCCTTAGAGATGCACTAGAGATCTATTCTTCTTAATAGACAAGTCATTTGAGTTGATCAAATACTATAATTTTGCCATTCTAGCTAGTAACATAAGCCAGACAATCCATTTTGTGCAAATTCATCCTCAACACTGTAATAGGTCCTTAAACTGATGTCACCAATGCCAAAAGCACAAAAAATTATGCAATTTGAAAAAATTGGGCCCAAACGTTTCTATATGTGAAAGTCATTCTCTCCAAAAAAAAGTATGAAAAATCAAATCTCTCAAACCTCCCAGCTTCTAACAATTTCCCAATGGATGACTCTTTTCTTGCATAGAGGGAAAAGTAATCACAAGAAGCTTGTGTAACCCAAAAGTTCCACTTTGAAGAGGATTGATGGGCCTTCCCATTTGACATGCAACCTAATCTTTGATTATTTGAGAGAAACATTCGAAGTAAAATCATAGTGTGTGCCCTATGAAGTTATGGTGCTACTAGAGTCACAAATAGAGCTATTTACAATCATCTGATGGTAATAACAAAAGAGATGTTCTCTTATTGAAGATTTGGCTAAGATCATAACAGCTTCTGTAACATTGTGGGTTTTAAAGGGTCAGTCACATTCTAAAGCTTGATCATTGCTTGTCATTTGTGCCTGGACTGAGTCCATATAGATTATTCTAATGTTTGTCAAACCATACTTGTCTCACATGTGTATAGGTGTCTCTTCCAATTTCAATATTTCAACCTTAATCCTATATTGTCTCCTTGAAGTTAAAAAATTCTATGTGCTGCATTCCACGCCCTTAAGATGCTACTAAATCCCACATAGTGGCATGGAAAATAACCTGGTACTAAACATCTATAGGCAGCTACCACAATATCATTGCCATTCCTGACCTAAGTAAAAGCTTCAAACTTCATCCAGGGGAACCCTTGACAATAACATTAAATTCATTGGGATGGTAAATGTTGTTAAATTTGGATGCTTTTATTCTTTTTGATATTAGTACGTAGAAAAATCTGAAAACATAAACATACAAAAGCATAACATCCCCTCAGATTAAGGAAATGCTTACCAAGTAAAGCGAATATAGAATATAATTCCTAAAATGTTTTGCAGACACGGCATAAACACCCCCATGAGTGTCCCCATTTTAACATCCTTTTCCTGCAAGTAAAAATTGCTATGGTTAGGATAGTAGCAGCTATATCCAAAACAAATTCCTACTAAACATTTAAATTAATAATCAGTATGTTTCAACTTAAATCTTCATCAAAGTTAAAATGAAACTGTTAGCTGACTGAAATTAGAATGAATTATCACATATATGTAAAAACCCTGCAAGAAGGGACACAATGTATATTTTCAGTTTTAAGTAGCTCCTTCTGTAGTTATATTAGTGCCCAAAATGGAATATCACAAAAGAAACCAGGAATGAAGCAATTTTGCCGACTATATTCTCAAGAAGAGATGGACAGAACAGTTTCCCGAAAGCATCGGACACAACTATCTACAAATGCACAACCAAAATGAGAAAAGGTTCTACCGTAGGGATTAAAGCTATGACATCAGACATGGATCCCCCCTCCCAAAAACATATATATTAGCACAGATACAGATATGGCATGTGTAGGATGTAGCCTAGATGCATCTTTTAAAACATATTAGGAACCAATATACATATATATATATATATATATATATATATATATATATGGCATCTGATAGGATTTGTAAACATTATAACCGATATGGAACCCAATCCATATCCCACTCAAAGAACTATGAAAAAGTAAAAAGCTTTTAAAAAAAACAATAAAGCACAAAAAACTTAGCAATTTTCATTTCTAAGAAACCCAAAAATGAATAATTAAATATTATATATTTCATATAATTTTTAGATATTTGAGCAGTCATTTCATTTTTTTTTTATTTTTTAATGAGTGATTTGGAGGTTGAAACAGAAACCCTTCTGTATTACAACAAAACCACATTGCCACAGGCCACTTTATCACGGGAATGCCTGTAACTAAAGCTTGAATCATCTGAAATGAAAATTCTCTCCAACCAGTTGATGCCTTCTTCAGCAGCATATAAAATAGCTACCACATCTAAAGGGCATTCATGAGACATTGTTTATAATATGGTGGAACCTTGTGATCAAGGTCCAGAGGTCAAGCAATGACATTAGTCGTGTTCTACTTCTTTATGTGTAAAATTCACAAAAACAATTAGCACCGAGTTCTGCAATTCCGTGCCATCATCCATTGTGCTCAAACATCCCTGCCTCCCTCCGTCTTTATGCACATGAACATTAATCTCTGCACGTAAGAATAGGCCTTCTTAAGTTTGTTGTTATCAACTGGATTTACTTTGGATATCAAGCAGAGATATTACACTGTACAATTCTATGAAATAATGCCCTATCAAACAAGGTCAGAGTACACTTAGCAGTAGCACAGAGTCCAGACACATTACACTCTATCTGTCTTTCTTGATGCTTGACATGGTCTCCAATGGAAGAAGACTTGAAATCACTTAACTTTGACTGCCAGATGCTTGAAGATCCATTCAAGTAAAATTAATAAACTATAATAATATATGTATGTCCAGCTCCCTCAAATTTTGAAGACATCAATGCCAGCAACATTACACACTGCTGGTAGTTTCAAAAGCAATGGCCATAAACCGTTCTGGTTCAAGTCAACATTAATATCCCCAATTCACAGCAAAGCTTGATGCAGAAGATTTGGAAAACTAGCTCAAAAAAACTAAATCCTAGTTCTCAACAAATGACTTTGTAACAATAAAGAAAATCACACTTGTTGTATTGAAAATTTCAAGAAGTATTTTTGTTCATGGGAATCATATTGTGCAATGTAAAGCACAACAAGAACCTGTCAGAATATGGGATTAATTTGGAAAAGACCATTGTGGAGAATTTTATCCACTGAGGCATTATGAGAAGCAGTATGTCAAATAATAGCAATTTCTCAGCAACAAGACCAAACTATTTCAGACCACACTGATGAATTCATAGAGTTGTGTCAAGCATTGAAGATGATGGTACATTAGCCAGACAAGTCTACCATAAGAAAACCCAGACTGACTTATATTTAAGAGAAATCCCATCACCATCCATCTGAAAAGAAAAAAGGACTTAAAAATCTAATCATAAGACCCATGAGAATATCAAATAATAAGTATTTCAAACAGGAGAAAACCTGGCTCATTGATGTGCTCAAGAAGAATTGTTAAAAGAACAAAGAGATAAGAAGGTCCTTTAAAAACACTAAAAGAACCTCTCATCCTGCTCAAAAGAGTAAAAACAACTGCCAAAAATAAAAATACAAGCATTTATTCCCTATGTTCAGGGACCACAGATTTAATCGCCATGGTTCTAAAAAGAAAGCATAGTAGGACTGTTTTTGTACCTCTGCATACATTACAAAACAATCTTAATCCCCCTATAGACCCTTTGGACCCTAAACAGATTAGTTGTGTTTATTTGCTTCCCCATTCAATTGGACAGTCATAGGCTAGTAATTCTGAATGATCAATTCAGACAAGTATAAAAGAACATTGCAGTGACGTTTGCCACACTGTACAACAAAATCAGCACTGACTGAGCATTCTCTGTTACAAGACATGACATTTTTTTGGAAAATGTGAAGGTTATTGCTAGGGTCAATCATTATTCTGAATGTCATCCCAGGAAAGCAACTGAAATCAAAAACTATTATAACTTCTACAGGGACAATGGACTAAAACTAAGCCATTCTTGGAGGTCCATCTTCCATGGTCTCACTTGTAAGGAAGGCCAGGATTTTTAAGGTCAATTCTTAAACTATATAAGTTCTAAAGGAAATAAACTAAATCAATGAATTGTATTCTATATTAGTATTAAAACTATGAAAACTAGTCTCTAAAAGAGTCTGAAAGACAAATATGTTATTAGTCTTGTAACTATGTTAATAAAGTTCAATATTTGAACTTAATATTATTAATCTTATAAACAGATTAGAAAAGTTAATTATTCTAAAATTATTAGTTTCAAGATTCCACTTTGAAAAAGTATCTACTATCTATATTGTACAAAGTGAAATCTGATTTGCTTTCTCTTCCCAAGAGAATTTCTGAAGAGGAAAAAAAAACCAAGTGTTGTTCCAAAACCTACACAGACATCCAAACGTAGCTTCCAATAACAAACTACTGAAGGACTGCAGCAGCTTGCAGGCATACATTATTAGAAATAGAAACACTTCACAATACTTAACATTTTAAGATGAACAGTCTTGCACAAAAATATTGCAAACTCAAAGGAACCATAGAAGGAGAATTCATAAGTTAGTGCATTACATGCCACTTCATATTTGTACTCCTGCAAACATCTACATGATGATGATTAAGACCCACAAAAGCAACAAGTCCTTTGTAGACGAGTCAATAGAAATCTTGGCACCAAAATTCATAAAGCAAAACATCAAAAAGTGAAGTGATTTTTGTTAAAATGAATGATCTATGCCTTGTACATGTTTTCCAGCACAATTGTAACAAACAAAATCCTTTGTGAAAGAAAAGGCAGTTCACAAAAATTGTACAGATCCAATGAAGGGAAAGAACACCTATTTCAATCACAATTGTGTGAATGACCAATCTTTCATTTCATTGTTGATACTAATAGTCCAAAGAAATCAATTACAATTGATGCAATTAACATCTCAAGTTAACTACAGAACCACATCCACAATCTCACACTACTGGATGGCTGCAACTGGCCAAAGAACTTAGTGCAACTCAACAACAAAAGTTGGCCATCAAGCCCTTCAAAAATTATGTCCTTTGCGACTTTGCACCTTAGATGTTTGTAAACCTGCTGCAGCAATTCATGTAAGAACAATGTTAACCGTATGCATTAGGCCTGCAGGGCATAGATCTCAACATGGGTGATTATACAAATAGAATTTCAAACTTTTCTCGTGTATAGTTTAGTTTGATTTGAAAAAAAGTACTAAACAAATTTAAAACATGCAAAGTAGGCAAACAAAGTGTCTTGATGGTGTCTCACCTCACAGTCAAATAATAGCATTATAAATTTTCAAGAGGAATAGTTTCCAAGGGGTTTTATTAGTCACTTGGGGATCTAAACTTACACATAGTTTTTTCCTTTGGTTTTCATGATTTTTAAAAAAAATATTTGCAACATGAAAGTGTTAAAAAAATTTGGCTGAACCAAACCAAACAGGTGTGGTCAGCCAAATATCACTGGTCCAGATCCAAGCTGGACCAAGAAAAAACCTGGTTACTATGCCACTCACATATCACTTTGCCATGCTCTATCTTGATCATTATCTCATATTCAACCTAGAACAAACATTAGCAACATATTCAACAAGTGTTGCAAAAAATATGCAAGCACCGACTGTATGCCACTTTTGATACCTTCTCATTTGCTATGAAGAACATCACGTACCTTGGAAGCATTGCTGATTACATAGAATTCCACATTCATCCTCAAAAGATACAAGTCATTTGCAACCAGCTTATTCCAACACACATTTTAGAATTACATCATTCCTTAGGCCATGAAGAGTTCTACAACAAATTCATATTTCACTCCTCTCCAGCAGCATATCCACTCAACATCTTCTGAAGAAGTGCAAAAGTAACTTCTTAATGGGTCAAGGACCAACAAAAGGCTGGAGAACCCAAGCACCAATTGTATTCTGCTATAGTGTTAGCAATTCCCAATCTTTATCAACCATTTGAGAGTCAGAATGATCTCACCAAGCATATGCTCAACATCAGTCTTGAATCAATTATGGCATATGGTTGCATATCACTTGAAAACCTTCAATAATGCCATTCACAATTCCTTAGGTTATCGTTGGGCATTGTATACATTGTTCAAGCATGCCAATGGAGAGATTTCATACTCGAGAAAGAAAAAATCGTCCTGTCGAATCAACCACCACTAAGATTCATTCAAACTCCATGGGCAAATTGCACAACAACCAAAATGTATTGTTTAATATAGCTATCAAAAACAAGAAAGACACCACAAATAAAATCATGGATATGCCTCAATCATCCTCTTCTCAGTGCCATGTTAAAAATGCTTGCAGTTATAAGAAGACCTGCATTATGTACTAATCCTAACTAATAACAAAAAGGCAACTCTGTTGTAGATCATTACCTATAAGGCAATCTCAGACACCACCTTGGTCACCTGTCTAATTTGCAAGGAAAGTGATGCCACAAACTCATATGGCAAGCACATATTCAAAGTCAGTTGGACATTTAGAAATCAACAAGAATCTTGCTGTCTTACAAATGTAATTTCTTGACCAAGTCTCAAATCAGATATAGAGGATTATATGTGAAGTATATCATCATACTTTGGCTAAGTCCATAAATTGGACCAAGGATTGTACACGACCCTTCTAGTCTTGTAGTGCCCTTAAGAATCACTTCCTGGATTTTCTTGTCATGTTACCAATTGCAATACATGGCTGTGAAAGTGCATCCATGGTGATAGATGAATTTTCCAAAACTGAAATCCCCATGCCATGTCACAAGAGGGATTCAACTAGATAGTCCTCTGTTGTTCTTTTTGTAGGTCTGCTCTCATTGTCAACTTCTAGTAATAATCATATTCTGATGTCAACTTGATCAATACTAGTTAGACACTAAGGAGAAAGATGAACACCAAACTAGACAGGTCTACAGCATGTCATCGGTGGACAAATGGTCAAAAAGAGGTCATGAATCGCACCATTTTGAAATATCGTGCAGATGTATTATCACAAGCATCCTCACCATTAGGTTGAGAATCTTCATTTCATTCAGCACAGTTACAATCAAATGCAACAGAAGCAACAAGACACAACCTTTTCAGATTATTTTGTACCTTTCAACCTTCTGCACCAATTATGTTGATATATGAAGCCAAATTCTCCAGAATATACATCAGCAAAAAAAAAAAATGGATAAAGCATTTCAGTTAATGTGAGCATATTGTGCCCTTCAGTCATTATAAGACTTATATGGCCAAGTGGAAAATTGAACTGGCTGAGACTGGGTAAGAAAAGATGCAACATGGCACTCAGAAGGCAAAATATTAAGCTGAAGGTCAGGCAAACACAAGAAATATGCCCATATTGATGCTAATGCTTGCACTTAGAATGGATCACAGATAATGTATGCTTCAAAGTAGAAGCTTTGATATTGTGCCATACGGTCATCATGAAGCTTGTCTCTTTGAACATTTGAACTTTTAGTAACACTTTCAAATGGTGAAATTTGCAAAACAATATATGTAAGAAATTAAAGTTCTTGTTTTATAAGAAATTAAAATTACTCCTGCTGAGTTGTTGCATTCCTTGTCAAATGTCTGGCCTCTTGCAGATTGTACAAATACCTCTACCTCTGGAAAATCCAATGGCATAGCTATTCTTAGAATCCCACAAAAAGCAGGCAACTCGCTGTTTCCTCTCAGATGAGTTCAACATAATATTTTATACAAGCCATTTTAGTCCCGCTTGGCAACCGTGTTTGCCTAGCATACAATCCGTGTGACATCCACATACAAGCGGCGTGTAATTTGTATTTATCTCCCCCTTTTCACTTCCTAAAATAACACTCTGGACTCAAATTTCTCCTTGGCTTAGGCAATGACCTTCCTTAACAATTACATTGGGTAGGATTACAATGCCATTTAAATTATTTTTCAGAATACTAGCTGACAGCAGTTTCCTATGGTATCTTGCTCATAAATATCAACATTTTCATGGCAAAATTATTTCATATGCAATAATCTTCAATATAGAAAACAAGGGTTTCACCTGTATTTGCTGAAGAAGTCAACAGATATCTTTTATGCAAGAATTTACTCCAGAATCAAGTAGGCATAAGGTTAAAAGTGCACAAAAAATGTGTTATGCCAAGAAAAAGGAACTGCATCACTCATAAATATGGCATGCAGTGACTTTTTCATTTTTATATGTGCTGACAATCCAGCATGTTTTAATGGATGTATGATACCCCCACAGGCCCAACCACCTCATATGGCAGCAAAAAAATCAGTGTGTATCCTAATGTGGTAAATAACAAACATAACTTTTTAAGGCATTTTTCCTGTGACAAATTTTGGGAGATAAACTTGTTCTCTGGAGGCTGACCCTTCTCATATATCATGCTCTCAAGTACCATCAGTACACTCATCCAGGTATTTGCATCCTATTGTTTTCATCTCTCCCACAGCACCTCTTTCCAGCGCCCAAACATTCTCATACAACCTATGTTGCCAAAACCCATTTTGCAATTAAAATTTACAAATTCACATAAATTCACATAGGACCCACTAATGCCCTTCATTGTCTTATTTAAGCATAAAGATCTTATTGTCCTCCTCAAAATGCATCAAAGATGCAAACTATTAACATCAAGTTCAATGGCGTCACAATTTAAGTAATATTTTATATTTCTTCTCTTATTGTAGTGTTGAGAATAGTTGAAAAAATCGGAATCGGCAAAGAATCGGCATTTTTTAAAATCGGCAAAAATTGGGAATCAGCAAAGAATCGGAAAAGAATCAGCAAAAAAAAAACCAAAGAAAACAAAAAATTTCATTGAAAAAATGTTTTTTTCATGCATATTACAATGAATTAATATTATGCAAATCAAATATTCCAATAAAAGCAATAATTCATGTCAAGACATCATACAAGGCTCAAGCTTTAAGTACACATAAAAGTGACAAAACACATCTTGTTTTGCTTATAATATGAAAAGGTGCAAAGCAACAAGTAACAACAAGGAAAAAAAGGTTTCATTTTTTATATGCCTGCACATAGAAACAAGTAACAACAAAGTTACAATCACTTGAAAAAGAGAAAAAAAAAAAAACCTAAACCTTAAACCAAAAGGCTAGGGTTTAGGGTTTAAAAATGAAGCATTGACTGCTGAAAAATGGGCTTGCATACATAGTTATCAGGCAACAATATTTACTTAAAAAGAGGAGGAAAAAAAATCCCTAAACCCAAAACCCTAGGGCCTAGACTAGGGTTTAGGGTTTAAACTTCAAGTTCAAAGTTCAAAGTTTCAAATTCAAACATTAACAGCTGAAAAATGGGCTTTGCATACATAATTACCAGGTAGCAATATTTACTTAAAAAGAGGAGGAAAAAAAAACCCAAAACCCTAGGGCCTAGGGTTTAGGGTTAAACTTCAAAGTTCAAAGTTTCAAACATTAACATCTGAAAAAAGGGGTTGCATACATAGTTATCAGGCAGCAATATTTACATAAAAAGAGGAGGAAAAGAAAAATGGGTTGAAACTTTAAACTTTGAAGTTTAAACATAAACAGCTGAAAAATGGGCTTGCATAAAAAAGCCCTAAATCGGCCACAGCCTAAAAAAAAAAATGCAGATTTTTTTTAAAAAATCGGCGATACAGATTTTTTTTAAAAATCGGCAAAAAATCTTTGCATCGCCAAGAGTTTGCAGATTGCATCAGCATTTTAAAAAATCGGCAAAAAATCAGGATTCTGCAGATTTTTTGCAGATTTTCTCAACTATGGACTTGAGACATTTGTGATTGATTGTAGTTTTAAAGAGAACATAGGTTCTGTAGGTAAAATCTTATCTTTAAGATATATCAATCAGATTGTGCTGTGTAAGGTTTGGATTATGTTAAATCAAAAGAAACACTCAGCTGAGCATAATTCCTTGCTCAAGTGTTTGCCCTACAATTGATGATTCTATCCTTCTCTTTTTCCTTTATGATTTTATCCTCCTTATTCTTTATACTTCTTTCCTCCTTAATCTTATGTTGAAGTGCTAGAAAATATTGTAGTAAACAGTTATTATAGGTTGCAGATGTACTCTGATCTCCTATAATGTGCAAAAACTGCTGATTACACTTATTTTTAGTACAACTAAGGAGACCTGATACATACAGGCATTTGGAATTGCTTAATCTTCCTAAAAATCAGGTTTTCCCAACCTTATTGCATAAATAGATGAAGTACCAAAAAAACACACTCAAATGAGTCTGCTGAAATTAATTATTTTGAAAAAATACCTATAAACCAAATACACAATTGTGTGTATACATAAAGAGTTGATATTGAAGATGGTTTGTAGGAAGAAGAAATTACATAGAGCCAATTCTTCACATTACATTACGCTTGTTGAGTAAATAACTGAAAGAAATAAACTTTCTAGACTTAAAGGCTGTACAAAAGTTAGATTCAAGATGATTGCTGGATGAATTGGCATAGAGTAATCTGTCACCTCATGTTAGAAAATAACTGTTAAATTACAAGTAAGCAGAAAAAAAATACAACAAAAGCTAAAAATTAACCGACCTTTGGACGTCCAAGAGTAATCGAGACATTCTCACTGTCCATAGAAGTTGTTCGTGCTGGAGCCTGTTGCCCTGCCATACTGCACAATCCACCCCTTAATTTAGCTTTCACTGTAGGTCTAAGGGTTCAACATGTATTTTCTCAGTTCTCTTGAGACTTGAAAATTAAAAATTTCACAGCTAGTAATATTCTTTCCATCACCACCTTCGAAGCCCCAATTTGTCAACGAGGGAATCAAAACCAAACAACTCCAGTTTAAACTCTCTCCCAGTTCGATCAAAAATTTCCCTAGTTGGAGAAGGCGGCCCTTCATTTGTTCCATTTGTTCCTTGCGATGATTCCGGAATCTTTCCTCTCCTGCTAGAAATGCTTACAACTGCTTGTATTAGGGAAAAGTTTATAAATATCAAGCACTGCTATAGACTCAAATTCATAGTAAAAATAAGGTACAAAATAATGTGCAGAGGTATACAGAGTTTCAGATAAACAACACATGCAGCATGGAAAAAACAACTGTTATTAATGCACTAAAACTAAAGAGTTTTAGTTATCTCGTCCTTGTAATTATCTCACTTAGAAACTAGAAAGTCTTAGTTTGCAGGTCCAGTTCATCTCAATTACCAACTAATGCCTTACTTTGCATGTCCCTTTGGTTCCAGTTGGACTCAATGACATGTCCACGCAGGTGTACAGATCACTAACTGCATGAAGTTAGACTAATTAAAAGAGTACCTCAACCCCAGCCATTTCCTCACACCTAGCTGCCCTATAAACAAACATGAACTCTTCTCAAAGTGGTTCTACTAAGGGTTTTGACAATGGGAAGAATTTTTTTTCTTTATTATAAGCAAGTTGGACATTCTACAAAAAAATGCCATGCCTTGAAATCAAAGAAGGCCAAAGCCCTTCTAGAGTCATAGCCACAACAGTAGCATAAGATTCAACAATTGAGGTAACCAATACCAACGCTTCATGCTAAGCTCATTTTATGGTCAACAATCATGATTTGAGATATTGGGAAGCTTTGTTCAAACAAATTAACCAATCAAAAACAAATTGTTAGAGGTGATCCTTGATAATGGGAGTCAAAAGAACTGGATTTCGAAAAAATGGTGGCTGATCTTCATTTTTCAACTACAAAATATCAATGCCCCTACCTGATGGGACAGATCAAGAAGGAAGCAAAACCTACTGTCACTTGCAATGTCTCACAACATTACACAGTGATATATGATGTCACATCATTAAAATTGCTGCACTTAGCTACTGAAAGAAACATATTAATATTGCCATAATACCGTTTTTTATGGATTTCACAAGACTTACTGGTTGCAAAAGGACGGTAAAGTGTATAATTCACTTCTTCTGCTGGTACTTTGTTGTCTCATAGGCCTTCAATGAAACAAATCAGTTTGCACAAACTTTTTAGTCTTCGTATCTTTTCAGAAGATGCTCTTTGTATTGCTCCTATGCTTGAACCCCTTGTGAAGACATTCAACCTTGAGACAGACGATTCTCAATATGCCAATGAAGTTCTTAAGCAAGAAGGACATCCGGTCTCTGATGGCTTTCAACCCTTGGCCCATATTCCAGTTCTTCTTCCAGCTCCACATTAGTTCCACGAACAGAAGGAACAAGACAAAGCTTCTTCATTCATGCAAAATTTGGCTGAGCCTTATAATTCAAGATATTTTTCAACATCCACAAACCACATTCAAGGTACTCCATAATGGCCTTCAAGTACCTCATTCTTTCCAAGTTGGTGACCATGTTTGGCTTCACTTGGACAAGCAAAGGTTTCAGAATCAACAACCCACAAGTTGAAGCCCATCAAATAGGGGCCTCATACAATTCTCCAAGCAAATGGGCCAAACGCTTTTCTCAGCTCAACTTTGAGTTTACAATATTGTCATTGTGAGCAAGCTAAAACAGTACAAGCCATGTATTTGGAGGGGGAGGTTTCTATCACTTATCCTGAAGATCCCATCCCAAAATTTCAGCAACCCTTGGCAGATAATAAGAAGCCAACCACTTCTTGGTAGGCTGGAAGGCACTTTGCAAATGGAAGTCAAGTAGTTCTTCAAGTTTGCTCTTGCAATGAAGTTTATTGTCTACTCTAAAAGTTGGAGACCACTTCCACCAAGCCCAAAGGCAATGACAAGCTTTACAATGGTCTTCATTCTTAATCATTCCCTTAATCCTCACAACTATCTCAGTTAGAAACTAAAGAATCTTAGTTTGCATGTCCAGTTAATCTCAATTACCACCTAGAGTCCTACTTTCCACATCCAGTTCATCTCATTTGGACTGAATGAGTTGTCTATGAACATGTACAGATCACTAACTGCATGTAAGTTACACTGTTTGAAGTGTCTATGCATGCCAGTTCAAGAGCAGTTTTCAACTCTTCAACTTCATCTGTGTAAATTTGTTTATACCTTAACAAAGAATCTATGGCAGCTATTCTCTCTCAGTTTCTCATCCGTTTCTGTTTTCTGCTATTTTTATATCAGTTTGTGGATTCTCCTCTCATGATGTCACTGCTTGAGAAAATACATTTCTACTGACTATGCTTTAAGTAATTCTAGAGACTGCTTAAAGCAGGTTATTTGCCACTTTTTGTTCTGTCAAACTCATGCTCTACTTGATCCAAGATTTTTCAACTTGATCTTAAGAGAACCACATAGCAAGTGATCGTTACACTCTCACATTGCCGCTAATATCTGTGTTAGAGAATGCAATAGTGCTAAATATGGCATTGTTAAAAATGTGGGCACACAACAGTTTGTGGAACATTCCTCTCGACCACTTATAGAACCATAGAAAGCAAAAAGTTATATTTGTGTACAACCATTCATGCTTATAAAACAAGACCTCTTTGAGCCATCTTTTTGCCGCCCTCACGTTAGACTTTAAAGTCAGAGTACAATATTCCACTTTAGCTAGTTCAGCCGCTTTAGCTGAGAAGCAAGCCACCTCCTCATGCCATCCTAAAACCAAATATTCATTGCAAGCCAACTTCTCTGCCAGATCAACACAAAGACCACTTTAAAGTAAAGGCATGCCTCCTGAGTTTTAATCCTAGGTCTTCGTCATCCGATGGCATGATAAGTGTTCCATCTTTGTTCAGATGATTCTTGTACAAAGTTTAATCCTTTTGTTTGTATCAACTAAAAACCAGTGATAACTACAGCTCCAGTCATGATGTCTCTCGGCATAATCTACCTCTCCTTGGCAGTGGATCTTGCTTACATTCAGCAACTGAGCCCCAAATATACGATATTCGTATTATACTTTTAACTGTTCCGCATAATGTTATACCTTGGGCTACAGAATGTTAGACATTGTGATATAATTTTTAAAAATTTTGGTCCATCTTTGGAACACTTATTTCGGCTCCGTCGAACTGTTGTAACCAAGCGTAGTTTTCGACTCCTGTTGATCTACTTTGTTCGCAATTGCTCATAAATATAATTTATTTCTTTCTGTACGCGAACTGTTGCAACCAAGCGTAGTTTTCGACACCCGTTGATCTGTTGTGAGTTATTTATTCCTATAAGTCTCCATCCATCTTAAGTCCATTTCAAAGAGGACGCTGTAAACATGTTTGGTCCAGAAATGTGTATATATAAATGCCGATTCTAACATTATAACAAAGCACTAAAGTTGAACATCATGTTATTGTAAGTCCTGACACGATACATAATTCCAGACAAGGACCATGCCCTTGCAAAAAAGTTCTCTAAATTTGTCTAAAATTACAAATAACAGTTACAAAAAACATGAAACTAAAGGTAATAACATTTCGATCTGCGCCTAAAACTCATAGAAACGACATGAAATCTTCAAGGAAGAGCACAATTCAGAGAGTTTTACAGCTCGAATTTTTTAGAAAATAGCCGAAAAGTAACAAAACCAAGCAGAGATCTGAGTCCTTTTCACAGACAAACACAGAAATTTTCAAAAAGGAACAGAATGACCTACTTGATAGAATCCGCGGGTTGATTCGATCCCGGCTGAACAGAAGATAATTCGACCACAGCCCTGTCGTGAGGCGATACAGCCCGGTACTGCCTCCCGCTCCGCAGACCGTATGCCCCGTTCTCCGCCTCTGGTTCACCGTTTTCCATAATTTCACCCCAAAAATATCTCTGAAGCCCGGGGCGATTCGACGCAGAAGAGACCCCGCCCAACGAGATTCAATTCGGTGATATTTTTATAAAAAAATTACAGAACAATGCTTCATTTATTTAAATTGTTTTCCTTTTGGGATCCCAAGTATTGGACCTGAGACCTTTGAAAATGTAACTAGATCAGGAAATAGATCCCGCATATGCAGAATACACGGACGCGCATACGTAGGTGTCAGGAAGAGACGTACATTACTTAAATTTTATATCTGAGTATTTGTTTTTTTTAATATATATTTTATTTTATTTTAATGTAATTGTTTATTAGCTTGGTTTGATAAAGTCTAGTTTATGTATTTCCTTGGAAATTTATTTTGTCCTCTTTAGAAGGAAGTTTTAAAATTAATAAGTTTATGGAGCTTATTAAATTGAATTGTGGAGTGAACAGGTCTTAAGGATATTTGTTGGGGTCAATTCAATCTCTTGGGTTTACCAAGAATGTTTGTTTCCCATTTAATAATTATATATTATAATATTTATTAAATAATTATTTTAAGGGGTTTAAAGGGTTTAGGACAACAATATACAATCAGGTTTTAATCGTATGGGTAAAACTTAATATTTAAATAGTTATTGGATCAAAAGTATAAGTGGGAGTAAGTGTAAAGTTATTGGATCAAAAGTATAAGTGGGGAGTAAGTGTAAGCTAGGAGCAAGTTTTGCGTAGTATGTTTCTCTTATATTCATTCTTAAATCATACATTATGTAAATTTTTTTTATGAGATTTTTTATGCTTCTATGTATATATATATATATATATATATATATATATATATATATATATATATATATAATATATATAATCCTTCTTTGTGAAGTAAATATTTTTTATATTTGATTCTCTTCATGGAGTATCCATTCTCTCTATTTGGGCCTCTTCCTCGGAACACTATTTATGTATATACTATGTGAATATAGAACATTGCTTGGCTAGCATTTTTACAATAATGTCATTCTTTTAGTATACTTAAATGGAACTATAAAATCTTAAAATATTAGACAAGTAAGAAAGACTAAGAATGTGAAATATTACTCTACTAAGATGCAATGTATAGATAGTAGAGGTGAAATTTTGGTACTATGAAGATTGTTTAGGAAAATGTCAATAAAGATGTTGAATTTTGAAATATTTGTATTCACACAAAAAATTGAAAAAGTTTCAGAAAATGAAAATCAATAATTTAGACATTTAATATAAAATGATGTATGTTTCTAGTTGTAGCAACTCAATTGAGATGATAATTGAATCTGTTTGTAAACTCTCATTCTCTAAAGAAGATAGTTGTGATTTGTCCAGGGTGGGGGACCTGAGTACAATCTCTTTTTCTCCAGCAAAAAAAGAAAGACTAAGAATATGATTCCCAAACTGAGGTTCATTCTCCTTTTAGGCACTTCTTATTCATATATCTTATTTATCCCTTTAGTGAGGGTTTGGTGTGTGATAAAAGTGATTCCCTTGGAGTTCACATAACTAGTTAGTCTAAAGTCCTAGATTGCATTTACAGTCCTACTCAATGATGATTACTTATTGTTCTTTATCAATTTGCATTGTTTTCAAATGTTATGTCATTACTAGTCTCATTTATGCCTTGCCATGAATAATTTTTTTAAAAAGTCTAAGGGATTTGGGGCAGCAATACATAATTAAGAGTTTCGCACTATAAATCAAGGTTCTAATCCCATGAGAGAGACTTAACATTTATATAGTCATTAAACCAAGAAAAAGTACAAGCTAAGCATGAGTGTAAGCTAAGAGTGAACCTCACTTAGCATGTTTGGAACTTGCCAAGAGACTCTAATCTTCATACTTGGATCATGGTCTTCTTATCCATTTCTTTCATAGGATCTTACTTCTATGCTTCCTTTCACTCTATGTGATCATGCATTATCTATATTTGAGCCTCCATTGTGGAGCAAGCATCTTCTATAATTGATCCTCTTTCATGGAGCACCCATTATCTCTATTCAGTTCTTCTCCTTGGAGCAATGTCTATGCATATACTATGTGAATTTGGTACATTAATTAGCTAGCTTTTTTTAAATGATGTCATTCTCTTATCACGCTTAAATGGAATCATAGAATCTCAAAATACTAGACAAGTAAGGAAGACTAAGAATGTAATTCCCAAACTAAGGTTCATTCTCCTTTTAAGCACTTCTTATTCATCCATCTTATCTAACCCCTTGATGAGTGTTTTATGTGCAACAAAAGTGATTCCCTTGAAGTTCTCATAACTAGTAAATTTAAAGTCTTAGACTAAATTTGCATTCCTACTTGATGATGATTACTTATGATCCTTATCCATTTGCATCGTTTCCAAATGTTATGCCATTGCTAGTCTCATTCATGCCTTGCCAAAAATAGTTGGAAAAAGAAAAAATAAAAATGAAAAGAAGGAAAAAAATGAAATTTGCATGAAAAAACAATGCACAATAAGATCCATAAAGAATATGCTCTCTCTCTCTCTCTCCTTATCTATCCATCTATCTATCTGTGTGTCTACCTATCTATCTATATATCTATATGTTATATGGGTATGGGTGATGGCATATATATATTAATCTTTGACATGACCATTAGTGATTGTACATTATAGCATTATTAATATATGCCATCACCAATGATGCTATAATGTACAATCACCAATGAGTGTGTTAAAGGTTCATATATCTATGTCATCACTCATACACATCTAGCATATACATGTCCTCTATATTCTATGACCCTCCCTTCATCTAAAGAGGTTGTTGTATGCTCCCAACCATTCCTTGATAAGCCATCTTTAGTCACTCTATCTCTATCCTACTCCTAAACGACTACACCACTTCCTTTGCATGCATCCCCACATCCATTTCCTAAGTCCATTGGTGACCCAAAAGAATCTCTCAAATCTCCACTCCATCAAAAGGCCCTTCCACATTATTTCCATATGATTTATCTATTGCATGGTGAAGAATTTGTGGATGAGATTTACATGACGATATCTCCCCATGTGAACTTCTCTTCCTACTCCAGCACCATATAGGTGCACCAGGGCACCTATTGGTTGTTTTGTTGTAGAATAGTCTATGCCAAAGCAATCCTATTACCACCTTTTAGCACGTCCAGTGGGCTTATGGTCTCCTTATTCATAACGTAGCCTGCATATGTAGGATACATAATAGAAGTCATCCCAGTATGCCTTCACCTTTGTCCAATAATGGAAAGTCCCCAAAAGGCCCATACATCCTCCAAGTGACCCCAATATCACAGGTGACTCCCCTAAACACCCATTTAAAGGTGTTCATCCAAAGCTACCAATGCCTCGATGCCTCCTTCACAACATCTGTGTGAGGCCATACATAAGGTCTTTGTGCTATCTCCACAAACCCATAGTCAACCAATCCTCTATTGTGAGTCTCTCTAACACCTCTATCATCTAGGATGAATCTCTATACCTCAACAAACTATTCTTTACTTTATCACAATTTTCTCCACCTCTATCTACCATCTAGTCACATATGGTAGCCACAAATCCAAGGCATTAGCCATATAAACATGCAATCAAGACATAAATTTATAGTGTTATAGTTAATTTATGTATTTTTCTCTCATAAGTAAAATCACTATCCTATCAAACTAAAGTTTTGGCATATTTTGCTATAGTTCCAACCTAAGGCATTGTCATTTGACGATTTCTAGAGCATCATCTATTCACAGGTGGCACTTTCTTTATGACTAAGGCAAAAAGTCAATTTAGGCCCCAAATAAGCCAAAAATGCTCAAAATAGCCATGTAGCATGACTATACTTCCTATGATGATCTTACTCATGCAAATCATATTCAAAACATAATATAAAATAACCTATTCTTATGTAAGCCTTTAGTTCTATATAGACACAAAAGATCCCATTCTACACTTTTTTTTGTGTTCATTTCTAATTTTAACTCTATAATAGTTACTAAAATTAAATTTTAAAGCTTTATAGTAGATCATAATTCAAAACCATGATTTACATTGCCTACCTATTTAAGACATTACCTTCTATCCATCTCAGGAACTTTAGGTATTATCATTATCCATGCTCTAATCTAAGTCCACCACAAGACTCGACATGCTCAAATTTACAAACCCACATAACTTGAAATGCAAATCGCTCATATTCACTTTCTCTCATCTAGAGTGCTCAAATGTTGAAAATTTAAATTTTTATAATGAGGGTCCCACTAGCCCCTCATTGATATTTATAAACACCCAAGACACTTTTCCACATAGGATACTCATGCACAATCATGCATATTATTCACCCACCTACTTCACCTAGATGACTCACTACACTTTTTTCCTTACATTTTGTTTCAAGATTGATATTTTTTATCTTGATTACAGAAGGGGCTTGATTGAGGTAGACCCTTCATCCATTACTAATTTTTTATTGCAAACTTGTGCAAACACCCTTCTCTCCTAAGATAATTTATTAAAGCTTCATTTTATGATGAAATGGGTACCTCATGGGCATAATATGCATATTGGAGAATTAACATCAATATTTGTCAATGAAAACCTATGGATAAGCATAGGTGAGTTAGGTAAGTAGGCTTTGAAGTTACAAACCATAGAAAAATCCCTAATATCTCCTACCTAATGACTTATCTATAGGATTAGGTTTGTTTGTAGTACTAGCCTATGATAGCCATGTCCAACTTTGGCACCTTCGTTGTTTTCTCTCACATTATTAGTGAGAGAACCACATAAGTCTTGAGAATGTCCCTTTATAACAATGCTAGAGCATTATCTATCCATAGTTGATGCCTTGTTGAAGGTAAAATATTTTCTTAATCTAAGTTCACGATCGACATCCTCAAGACCCTCTCATCACATTTATCATATCAATTTCATGAAATTTGGCCTAGCTAACAAGGGTCCCCTATCTACTGACACTCTAATCAAGATAATTTCAAACATCAAATTGGTATAAATAGTAGGTATTGACCTCATTTTAGGACATCTTCCCACAATTTTTTTTTGTTGGACAATAAGGGATTAAACTCGGGTACCCCATCCTTGACAAATTACATATCTCTTCTTTAGAGCTTGAGAGTTTAAAAATAGATACACTTCTCATCTCAATTGATATGCTCTAGCTAGAAGCCTATGTCATTTTATATAAAATGTTTGAATTCTTGATTTTCATTTTTTGGATCTTTTCAAATTTTTGTATGAATAAAATTACTCCAGAATTTAGCATCTTTTTTGACATTTTCCTATAGCAACCTTCACAATGCCAAAACTTCACCTTTACTGTCTATGCCTTGCATCTTAGTAGAGTAATATTTCCAAAACATCGCACTATAATAGTTTGCTTTACCAAATATGGATTGCTAGTTTCCTTCCCGAAACACAAGTGCAACCACAAAAATTATAATAAATAGTCTCAATGAAAACACATTATTTTTACAAAATAAAGCAGATACTACTAATGGAAAACTTTAAAGTAATTCTTAATCATTAATTGATTTAGGCAATCAACATTTTTTGTCAGTTTCAACTAAATTTTCTACTTCCTCTAACCATTGAAAGGAGAATTTAACTTCACGATCCTCAATCAAAACCCCTTTATTGGCTAGCTTATCTGCACATTTGTTTCCTTCCCTTAATATATGTGTAAACCTAATTTCTTCAAAGTCTTTAGCAAGATATTGAATTTTCACAATTATATATTGTATGTTCCATGGAGCCTTTGCTTTCCTCAAAAGTGCATTTATTACTATGAAATAATCACCTTCCATCCATACTCTATTCCATTTTATTTTTTTACATATTTTAACCCTTCTAAAGTTGCCCAAGCTTCAGCTTAATTATTTGTCTTAAATCTACTATTGAAAGCATAATGAGACAAAATATCTCCTCTATTATTTCTAATTATTCCTCCTCTTGTTGGTCCTAGATTTCTTTTAGATGCTCCATCAAAATTCAATTTAACCCACTCCACATATGGTGGTTTCCACTTTATATTCTTTGCCTTCTTTTTGCTTCTCTTGTACTCAACATCATAATTTCATTTAATGACTTGACTCCATCTATCAAGACTCTCTACTTCCAAATTAGGGACTAGGTGAGTCGATAGGGTTGGTTTAGACTTCTCTATGGCTAAATATATCTTATTTTTCATTACCTCTAAAGTGCTTTCCTTCCCTTTAAATATTCTTCTATTATTTTCTAGCCATATAGTCCAAAGTATTGTATCTTTTAATATATCTCATATTGTCTGTAAAGCCTCACTTTTATAAGTGCTCTGCCATTGCTTTAACCAATCTTCAATTCTACTATTCATCACCATGCATTTACCAAACATATTAAGAATCCATTGCCATAGATTCCAGACTATTGAGCAATATCCCAAGAGATGGTCTATACTCTCCTCCTTATTATAGAAAACACATTGAGAGGGGCCATGAAAACCCCTTTTCATAATGTTATCCTAGGATAAAATTCTTCTATGACCTATTAGCCAAACAAACATTTTGACTTTATGAATGCTTGGGCTATCCCAAATATCTCTCCATATTCTAGTGACATTATTATTATGTTGGTGTTGAACAATATATCCACTTCTTGTTGTGTATTCTCCTAATTATTCAAATCCTAAATCAATTTATCCTCAAAATAATCACATTTGTTATCTTTCTACTCAATTGCCTCCTAACATCAATATCTTGTATACTTGTAAAAAAATCTTCTTTCCATCTGTATCTTCCTTCTCGATCCTTGTACAAAATGTTTTAAACCCTATCACCATATTTGTATTGAAGTAATATTATCCAAGGTTTCAAAATTGGATCTAAATTGAGTGGTTTTATATCACACCAAGTATCCATCCAAATAGAATTTTTTTCTCCAATTCCCATCGTCCATCTTAAACCTTTAATCATAAGATCAATAAATTTCTTAAACCATTCCAAAGAGTAGAACCATTTGGAAGGGAGAATGCAATAAATATTAAACTTGGGTTATTGGGATTAACATACTTACTTAGAAGAATTCTTACCCATTGTCTTTGACTCTCTTTGTACAATGTCCAAATAAATTTTCCCCTAAGAGCTAAGTTTGCATCTGTAAGAACTCTTAAACCAAGACCTCCCCTAGTTTTGTCATCACACAACTTGCTCCATTTCACCAAAGGAAAATTCCTTTTATCATGTAAACCTGACCATAAAAAGGATCACATAATAAAGATTAATTTTTTTCAACTTATTTTGGCATAGAATACATTGACATATAATAAGTTGGAATGGCTTGTAAGACTGACTTAATTAACTGCACTCTTCTTGCTCACGATAACCATCTACATTTCGAAGATGGAAGTTTATTTTGAACTTTACTAGTAATTGGATTCCATAAATCTATCTTCATTCTCCCCTCAAATAAAAGCATCCCTAGATAAGTTATTGATAAATTTACCTCCTCCATTTGAAGCAACCTGCAATTTCTTGCTTTGATATTAGCAAGAGTGTTAAGGAAGTAAATTTTGGATTTAGTACTATTAAGTTTTTGACCTAAAGCTCTTTTGTACTCTTTCAAAAATTTATTCAAAGCTTTGACCTCATTTATCCTTGCCCTTCCAAAAAGGGTTGTATCATCTACAAATTGTTTATGGGTGATGTTATCGATGTTATTACTAACCTTAAGTCCACTTATAAGCCCATATTTTTAAGCCTTCTTTAAGTTCCTACTCAAAACTTATGTCATAATAATGAACAAATAAGGAGATAGAGGATCTCCTTGTCTAAGATATTTCTTGGATTTAAAATATTTTATCACTAACCCATTGACCAATACTTAATAAGAAACTGTAGAGACACAAGCTTTAATCCATCTAAACCATTTTTTTCCAAAACTAAACTTATCTAAAACTGCAAAAAAAAAAATCCCATTTAACCCTATCATAGGCTTTACTCATATCAAGTTTTAAGATCATAACTTTCTCTTTTCTTGAAGCTGCTAAATGTATAACTTCATGAGTTACTATGATCCCATCCAAAATGTGTCCCTTTCACAAGCCTCCTTGCTCTTTTGAAACGATTTTGTCTAAAAATGACCTTAATCTATTTGCCATCACTTTGGAAATAATCTTATATGCCATATTACATAGGCTTATGGGTATAAATGAATTAAACAATTCAAAATCCTTCTTTTTTGGAATTAGGGTAAGATAAGTTGCATTTATTTTATAAGGAATGTATTGTTTTACCCTAGATTGTTCTACTACCACCAATAAAGGATCCTTCATTATATCCCATTTATGTTGGTAAAAAATCACACAGAGCCTATATGGACATGGGGATTTATCCTTATTAAAATAGAAAAGAGCTAAATAAACTTCTTCTAGAGTAATAAGCTCCATCAATTTCCTATTATCTTCTTTTGTTATAGCTGAAGGAACATCTTGAAGAAGTTTATCAAAAAAAACTTTGGTCTCCTTTAAAACTAGAATATTCTGATAATTGCCTCTTTTCTAATTTCACTTTGATTTTCAATACTAACCCCTTCTATTGATTTAATTCTACTAATTCTAGAAGATGATCTTTATACTATAGCCATCCTATGAAAAAACTTTGTATTTTTATCTCCTTTTAACCAAGTTTATCTTGATTTTAATCTCAAGAATTTATCTTCCTTACTCAAAATATTATGATATTCACTAAGCAACCCCCTTTCCTCTGATGTTGGATTATTATCATCACCTTTTTGGAATTTTTAAAGTGTATCGTTTAGTTCTTCTCAAAAATCTTTCCAAATGTGTTCTTGTTCCATTCTTTAATCTAGATGTCATAGCTTTAATTTGGTTTGGAAGAGCATACAACCCAACATTACCTAAATAATTCCACGTTTGAGCTATCATATCAAAAAATTGAGGATGGTCTTCCCACATTTGCTCATATTAAAAATATGATCTTTTATTCACTAACCACCATTGTAACTCTTATTGGCCAGTGATATGAACCAATCCTTGTTAAGGTATTAATTTTAGCACAAGTTCCTTCATCTAGCCAATGATTTGAGAGAATGCATCTATCTAATTTTTTTGTTATTAGGTTATAGCCTCTCCTGTTCTTGGTCCAAGTATAGTTATATTCTTCAAACTCAACTTCCCATCGATTATTTTTTTGAATAAAAGCTAAGAAATCTTTCATACTTTGGGTTGATTTCGTAATTCCACCAGATCTTTCATTCAACTTAGCTACGACGTTAAAATATCTATTGATCGTGAATCAGGTTTCTTGGTCTTTACTTCTCATAAAGGCTTCAATCCCACTCCAAACTTATAATCTACATGATTGAGTTGTAGGTCCATAGACATTAATAAGGATGAAACAAATATCATCAAAGTAGCAAGTGACTAAAGAGGCTATCCAATACCTAGTTTTATGAATGGTTATACAAGAGGTTCTAGAAGGATTCCAACAAGTTAGAATTCCCCCTGCCGCTCCTTCAGAATCCATGGCATCCCATTCACATCTTACCCAAACTGCTTTCATAGTTTTTGAAACTTTTTCTTTTGTCATTTTAGTTTCCTGGATACAAAGAATATCAGGCTTATTACTTAAACATAGGTCCCTAATACACCTATGCTTTGAGGGGGCATTAACACCCCTTATATTCCATTAGATGATAATCATGTCTCATTAGGGGCTTTTGGCCATTTTTGCATATTACCAATATCATTTTTTGTTTGGTAAAGAGAAATTTAACCAACTTAGTTTACGTTTCTTTCTCTATGTTAGCTCTTGCTTCCCTAGATCTTGTTTGATAATTTGAGGGTTTTCCTCTATTTGCCTTGCATATATCAAGAGTAGGTCTTATTATTATATTCCTCAATATTCTTTCACAATTTTATTTTTCAACATATTTATCCTCACTTGGCTCTATTATAGAAGCTTTTGACTTGTCCTGCTCACTTTCTATTATTTTCTTATTAATGGCAAAGGTAATAACTTCTAAAACTGCATTTTATTTATCAATTATATTCTCTTGAATGGTGCATGATACTTCAAGAGAGTCTTCAAAATCTGATCAGACACATTCCTTAGGTTCATCGAGATTGTTCTTCCTTAAATTAGGATCATACTGAATAGATGGTTCCTTGCTAATATGTTGAAATTATTGTACCATATCCTCTAAGTTTTGATCTACTTTTTCTTCATAGACTAAAGCCTCAAAAGAGTTGGTATTTCTTCCAATATTCTTCCTTATTAGTATCCACTGTTGATTTTATTTGATTTTTCTAGATCTATTTTTTGGAAGTAGAAAACCATCTTCATCCATAACCTTTTATAAATTTCTCTTATGATTTTCTACAAACGATTCTGCTAGGCTCTTCTTAGGGCATGATCTCTCCATATGCCCCACCTCATGACATATTATACATCTAAAACATATGTTTTCATAATTTATAGTTTGGATCCACATTTTATACCCATACTTATGAATGATTGATTTCGATAAAGCTTTACTTATATCAATCATGACCAATATTCGAGCATAAATAGCCAAAAATCCATCTTTTGTTGTATCTGAAATCTCAAGGAAATATCCTAGAGTGTTGCCTATTGCCTTGAAGGTATATATTTTCCAAAATTCAATGGAAAATTCAAACATCCTAACCCATAATGATACTAGGAATAGATTTACATTTTTAGGTGAAAAACCTTCATACCAGCAGGGAAGGAAGAGTCCTGTTATTCCCAAAAACCAAGGACTCCCTTTCAGGATTCTTTCTCTTTATTCCCTAGAACAAAAAATGTCTAGGAAGAAACCTTTGGAAAGAAATGATAGAATCACTTTTGGAGACTTCCAACTCCTATCAATCCATTTTCTCAAGGTTGAAGCCCCTGGCCAATACCCATTAAATTTACCAAAAAAAGCCCTATCTTGGAGCAATGAGGATCTCTCTAAGGTGTGCTCACTAACCTCTACCACTAGAGATGATTTTAAAGATTTAACAATAAATCGGCCCATGGAAAGGAAACTAAAATTTAAAATCTATTGAAATTTATATGAAAGTCCTATGGCAAATATAATATTTAATAAAAACTTTATAAAATTTTCATGCACAATTTCTAAGATAGAGAAAGAAAAAAAAACTTAGTTGAAGAATTCTTTGTCCAAATATAATGTCTTGCCTCGTCGAAGTCCTAGCCCTTCGTTGCTCTTCCCATCGTTCAAACCCTAGTTGGAAAATATTTACAATTTTATTTTTTGCAACTTGAGAAATTGTCACTGCCCTTGTTTCAAATGGTTGACTTCACAAGATTTTATCTCCCTCAATATTGCTCTGATTTTTACATATGACCACTCATATTAAAGCTATTCAAATTCTGCACAAGCTAGTATGAGAATCATCTAAACCGGATAACTCTTCATGAAGATATGACCCCTAAAAGATGAGATACTTTTTAGGAAAAAATTCTAATCCTTCACACTTTGTAATTTTGTTTTTCATGAATTGGAAAATTGTCACTGCCTTTGTTTTGAATGGTTGACTTAATTAGGTTGTATATCCCTTGATATTGCTCAAAGTTTTGCATATGACCACTCATTTTAAAGCTATTCAAATTCTGCACAAGTTGGTCCAAGAATAAGCTGAATCGGATAACTCTTCGTGAAGATATGGCTCATAAAAGATGAGATATTTTTCAAGAAAAAACCCTAATCCTTCGCACTTTGCAAATTTTTTTTTGATAAAATTAATAAACGAACATCTTCCAACATTGAATTTCACAAGTCTTTGCAAATTATTTGATGGTTCCATCTCTTATAAAACAAGATAAGACACTTAGGGGTTTTTCTCTAACCATTTTCTCTTCTATCACAAGGCAATAGGGTTTTTACAAGGACATCTGAGAATTTTGATCAACACTCTTATTCTCTATCCAACATCAATATTATTGTTGAAAATGTAATCTAACTTATGGTTAAGGTTGACATTGCATGATGTTATCTTGTATAGGCCTACGGGAAATCATTATATAATTATATTTAATTATTATTAATATTTTATTATGTAATCCCTATGGGCCACAATTAACCTCATTATGGTTAAACCCACCTTACAAGTTGTATTTAACCTTAACCTTGGTATTAGTATAAATAACCCCATCGTTCCATCCATTGTATCGAATTGTTGTAATTCTTATCTATGGCAATATAGTGATTATTTATGGTGCCTATGGGTCCCCACTATATATTTATCTCTTTCATCCTTCTTTTATGATTTCTATATAAAATTTGAGTTGATGGATTACTTCTATTTGTTTCTAAAAATAGATGTGAAATCCAAGTGTAAAGAGTGTTTATGTATCATTTAATTAAGTGTGAGTTATGTGTGTAAGGTGTCAAGTATGCAAGTTAAGAGTCATAAGTGTTAGGTGTCATGTGGAAGCGAAGATTCATATGATATGTCAAGATGTGAAGTAGGAGGTTATATAATCATGAGAAACTTTGTTATAATGAGAGGCATGTAAAATATTGCATCTCCCATGTGTTTGAGGAGAGAAATTGTCAGGAGTATTGAAGAGTTTTATTATGTAAAATTATATATTGGAGACAAGGCTCCATGCTATGTAATCAAATGTAATCCAAATGATTTATGAATGTAATAGAGAGTATTTTGTTGTGCAATACTTGTGTTACTTGTGAATGTGATTTTATGTGAGTGATATTTGATCCTAGAGAAATTTACCTATGAGATAATAAGGCATATTTTCCATTATATGGGTCATGGATTTGAATTCGTCAAAGTTTTTTCGATCAATAAGACATAGCAAAAATAGCAAAAGGAAAGTTCTCTTACTAGTGCTATATCCTAAGTGCTTGCCAACTTGGCCATGGAAAACATGTAGGCATTTAGGTGGAGGCAGATCTCAAGTTTGAGACACCATCCATTTTGTATTGGCATGTATATCAATTTTTCTCGAATAATAATGCATTATCTAAGAAGGTATGCAGGGTTTAAATAGAAAGTTATGACTGGCCAAGTTGGTTATGTTGACCAAGCAACATTGTTAGGCAAGGTATCTAAAATTCAAATCATTGGGCACATATCCTTTTGTATTTTTGGTTGGGTGTTATAGCAAGTGAATTAGTCTTCTACAAAAACTTGTGATTGAAACCTCATCAAAAGTAATGATAGTTTGGTTACCACAAAGAGCTTTGTGTATCGGAAACCCCAATTCAAATCTATGTGAATCCATAGGCAACAAGTGGGGGATTGATGTAGAATAAAACATGAAGCTATATTATTCATCATATGCAAGCAATATATAGGAATACAATGCAATCTCATGTAGGTTAAGTGGTTGCAACAATTTGCCAAACATGGCCAACCACTTAACTAACAGATAACCAATTTGCTAACTATGGATGACAACAACTTGCTAGGAGATAAACAAGATCTCTAGCAGTTAACTAACACCCAACAACATGCTAACAACCTATTTCTAACATGGGCATACTATGCCTCACATGAATACAAAGTGCAAGAAATAGGAAATAATAAATAATAATATATTAACTTAGGCTTAAGTGGATAAGCCTAAGTTATCCTCAACACTCCTCCCAACCATATAAGCATTGGACCCCAATGCTCTCAACAAATGTGGAAATTCATGGGCCATATCATGGTGAGGAATCCAATGAGCCATGTGTGGAAAGTGACCACAACGAGCGACAAGGTATGAAGTGGAAGAACCCTATCCAATGTGATGAGTCTTCATCTCGAAAACTCTATCTAAAATGAGTGAAAGCTGACGATCAGGTGCCACTGCTACTGTAGGGCTGAAAATAGGATCAGGTACCAAAATAGGATCCTGAAATGGTGTCTCTAGAAAGCGGCGCTTATCCAAAGGAACCCAAACTCTATCTCCAACCTATGGTGAGTGAGGATTGTGATGCTTACGCACCACTCCCTATGGAGTCTCCTGCAAGTCCTATGGTATCTTGCCTAGAAGGCTCTACTGGTGCTCAATGAATGAAGTAACCTTAACTTACTCCTCCATGTGTGCAATGGTGAGAGTGGGCAAAGCCATAGGTAACTTCTATGGAACAAGTGGTTCTATAGATGGAGGTGTACCTGAAATTATACCAATGGAGTGAATGGCATATTTCTCATGAGTGAGAATGGTGGGTTCCTTAACCACTTGCTCTTGTGATTGTTCATTAGGTGGGAGTGAAACTTCTTCCTTTTCTTGTTCCTTAGATGGTGTTTTTTCTTCATTTTGTGTGGAACTCATGCTAGTGGGAGCCAAAATGAGTGCTTGACTTAGTGGCTTTCTTACTTTCCTACAACTTAACATCAAATTGGAAGTAGGTGTAGTGCTTTGTATCAAGTATGTTTGACCATGCAACTCCAATGTGTAGGTGTTATTTTTAGAATGATAAATAGCATTCCTATCAAATTGATAGGGTTTACCTGGCAAGAGCCCACAATAATCCATCTTTGTGACATCACACCTAACTTTGTCCATAAACTTGTTATCCAAAGCAAAATTCAAAGTGCAAGTGTGGGTGATGTTGGATGTGGAGTCTACATCTTTCCACCCAAGTGAATATGGTTGGTGATGTGGCTTGATGGGAAGTTTCAAATTATCCACAACGGACTTCACAATGAGGTTCTTTTGATATCCGTTATCTATGATACAATCAACATAGTAATCATGTGTAAGGTGGGCTCTAGTGACAAACAAATGGTCATGCCCCCCTTGAGCAAATACATTGGACATGAGGGTAACTTTCTTCAGTTCACCCTTTAAAGCAGGATATTCTTATTATGTCCCTGTAGCCAAAATGAAACCATCTTGTGGTTCCTCATGTGTAGGTTGTACAAATAGGGATTTATTCTTCTTAAACTTCTCAAAAGTATAACATTTGGATTTTACATGACCATGCTTTTTACAAAATTCACAATACAATGAAGAAGAAGGATCTTTAGCATGAAAGGAAGAAGAATGTGCTTTAGGAGAAGTGGGAGGAGAAGAATAATGAGGGGAAGAATGAGAATTGTTCTTCACCTTTTGTTGATGCTGATTCTCGCCTTTGGAAGAGCTCTCCTGTGATGAACGAGATTTGTGATATGCACCAAATTTCTCCTCTGCAAGAATGGCATGATTGAATGCCACATCCAAGGTGAGGAAAACATTGAATTTAATCTTGCAAGCCACGAGTGAATTTATTAATCAAGTCCTCTTCTAAATATTTCACACCAAGCAATACCCTTAGCCTATTGAATTGGAAAATGTAGTAAAAAAATAGACATCCCATAGGTTTGCCTCAATCTATACCACTTGGTAGTGAGGTCACTTTGGTAGTTTGGTGGAAAGAATGTATTTTTTAGAATTTGAGTTAATTATTTCCAAGTAATTGTGGCATTGTGGCTTTGTATTTCTATAATGAGAACTTTTGCTAAACCTGTGATTTTTAGTGTAGCAAATGTGGCTTGTTCATCCTCCAAAATTTCAGCATAAGTAAACCAAGTTTGCATATCCAAAATCCATGCAGATAAAACATCCGGATCTCTGGATCCATCATACAACTTAACCTCACATTTGTCTTTGTTGGCATGGTTATGGTGGATTTTGAGTTCACCAGGATTAAATTGCACAACAATGTCTCTCACTTTTTTTGCCAAAATATCTACTGCTTCAGTGAGGTTTTCCATGTTAGTTCTGAGATCATGAGCCATTTGATTTCGGGTGTATGCCAGACTAGGAGGATTACAAAATGGTCTTGCAAAAACTTAATATAGGCTTTAGGAACAATGTTCAGTTTTCCTAATGCAATCAAATTGCCTAGATTTTACAAATTTTGCTCTAAAAAATAGGGCTATTTTAGTGCTCTTTACAAAATAAATCAAATTTTGTAATTACAAATTAGCACTAAAAACAATGAAAAATTAGCCCTTTTACAATACCAAAATTTGGTTAGGAGCAAAAATTTATCAATCTGCTAAAAATTTGCAACACAATGCAAAAAATTTGGTCAAAAACATACCAAAAACGAGAAAGATATCACCTTTCAAAGTTGCTCTCCTTGTTTGCAGGTTTTTGCGCCAATTTTAAAATTTTGAAATTCTAGGAATATTCCCTCCGAATTTGAATTTCCCGCTGAATCTTCTTTTTCGTCAAATCTTCTTTTCTCGGGCGCCAAATAAAAAAAAATTGTTTGAATTTTTTTAGCCCTGGTCAACTAGGCTGACACGTGACGCAACAACAACCAATTGGAAACTAACACGTGGCGCAACAACAAACACTTGGAAACTGCCATAGGCAAAGATCCGAATGCAGCATGTAGGCCCAAAAGTCCTCTTGGCTCCACCAACCGGAGCTGAGTGCACCAACCACTAGCGTTTCCCTGCGCGAACAGGCTATGTGACCACCACGGGTGGTCACAACCACCGAAGTGCATCTTCATGCTTTGAAATTGCCTTTCGTCCCCCTATAGGGACAATGTGGGACAATTGTCCCCAAAAACTTTAAACTCTTCTTCCTCCTGGTCGTCGGTAAATTTTATGGCGACAAATAATTTTTCATGGCGCCACAAACCTTTGGGGAAAATAATTATTTTTGTCAGATTCTTACGTCCTCGTCAGGAAACGTAAATGACGTCGAAAAATTGAAGTTCGTCACTAAAAATGGTTTATCACCAAAATTTTGATGTTGAGGTTTTCCCAATGAAGGGATTTTACATCGGAGATTGTTGTCTTCCTTGCCAGGGAATTTTTGTCTGCATCGCCTGCTAAAACAATTATGTATCTGCCAAGATCGAGCAAGGTTGTCAAAATTTGTTTTGATCACCGATTTGTTTTAGGAGTGTCAAAAATCGACGTGCTCTGCTACTTTTCATGAACTATCAGAATGTTTGAAACCAGTCGAAAAACTGCATAGGTCTACCTCCTGCTTCTTCACCTCAACTACGCCTCTTTCGACAAGGCTCAAGGGAATGTCACCACGCTAGGAAAATTATAGTGTTCACCAGATTTGGGGGGTCTCCTCTACTCACCCTTGGTGGGAGGTTGGCTGGTTGGTCTTTGGCTGATGCCAAGGGGTCAGATGTCGGTTGTTGTTGTCGGCTCGTCAGTTGGTACTGGTTAGCTGGTGTGGTAGTCATCATCGCTTGTGGCCGACCAATTGTTGGTGTTGGTCGATTGCTGGTGTCGGTCATCAAAAGGTGGATGGCGTCGATCATCCAAGTTGGCGTCGACTGCCTTAGAATAGGCAAAATCCTATTCACGATTATGCATGATTTTTTTTCTAAATATTAATATTAATAAGAATATTAATATTAATATAATAAATTTATATCATGCTCTTTTTTTATAATAAAATTAAATATTAATATTAATAAAACATGTCGTCTTATCGTGGTCTAAGAAGACCGATATCGCGACATCGTGACATGTTGGAAAAGTGTCGCGATATCACGACATGTCGTCTTATCGTGGTCTAAGAAGACTAAGGGCAAGAAGGGAAAGTGGCGTGATATCGCGACATGCAGCTGTGTCGCGACCAAAAAAGAAGTGAAAGAGAAGGAAGGAAAAAGAGTCGTGATTTCACAACATGTTAGAAAATGGGTCGCGATATCGCGACATGGAAAATGTGTCGTGATATCGCGACATGTCTCTTTATCGCGTCCAAAAAAGAAGAGAAAGAGCAAGTGGAAAAAGTGTCGCGATATTGCGACGTGTTGTTTTTTCGCGACTAAAAGAGAAGAGAAAGAGCAAGTTAGGAAAAGTGTCGCGATTTCGTGACATGTCGTATTATCGCAGTCAAAAGAGAAGACTAAGGGCAAGAAGGGAAAGTGGCACGATATCGTGACATGTCGTATTCTCGTGACCAGCAGGAGGGTAAAAGTGTCGCGATTTCGTGACATGTCGTATTTTCGTGACCAAAAGAGAAGAGAAAGTATGGGAAGGAAAAGTGTCACGATTTCATGACATGTTAGAAAAAGGGTCGCGATATCGCGACATGGAAAATGTGTCACGATTTCGCGACATGTCTCTTTATCGCGACCAAAAAAGAAGAGAAAGAGCAAGTGGAAAAAGTGTCGCGATATCGCGACGTGGTGGTTTTTCACGACTAAAAGAGAAGAGAAAGAGCAAGATAGGAAAAGTGTCACGATATCGCAACATGTCGTCTTTTCGTAATCAAAAGAGAAGACTAAGGGCAAGAAGGGAAAATGGCGCGATATCACGACATGCAGCTGTGTCGCGACCAAAAAATAAGGGAAATAGAAGGAAGGAAAAAAGGTTGTGATTTCACGACATGTTAGAAAAAGTGTCGCGATATCGCGACATGGAAAATGTGTCACGATATCGCAACATGTCTCTTTATCGCGACCAAAAAATAAGAGAAAGAGCAAGTGGAAAAAGTGTCGCGATATCGCGACTAAAAGAGAAGAGAAAGAGCATGTTAGGAAAAGTGTCGCGATATCGCGACATGTCGTCTTATCGCGGTCAAAAGAGAAGACTAAGGGCAAGAAGGGAAAATGGCGTGATATCGCGACATGCAGCTGTGTCGCGACCAAAAAAGAAGGGAAAGAGAAGGAAGGAAAAAGGGTCGCGATTTCGCGACATGTTAGAAAAAGTGTCGCGATATCGCGATATGGAAAATGTGTCGCGATATCGTGACATGTCTCTTTATCGCGACCAAAAAAGAAGAGAAAGAGCAAGTGGAAAAAGTGTCGAGATATCGCGACGTGTTGTTTTTTCGCGACTAAAAGAGAAGAGAAAGAGCATGTTCGGAAAAGTGTCTCGATATCATGACATGTAGTCTTATCGCTGTCAAAAGAGATGGCTAAGGGCAAGAAGGGAAAGTGGCGTGATATCGCGACATGCAGCTGTGTCACGACCAAAAAAGAAGTGAAAGAGAAGGAAGGAAAAAGTGTCGCGATTTCGCGACATGTTAGAAAAAGTGTCACGATATCGCGACATGGAAAATGTGACACGATATCGCAACATGTCATTTTTTCGCGATGAAAAGAGAAAAGAAAGAGGAAGGAGAAGTGTCACGATATCGCGACATGTTGCAGTTTCACAACCAAAAGAAAAGAGAAAGTGTTAGAAGGCGGAGTTGTCGACCGCCTTTGTTCCAAGGTGTGGGTAAATTTTTGTAAGGGTATTACTCTTTGTTGGCTTTGTGTCCTCAGCAGAGGGCTAATCAGACTATCCATTTTGAGTTATTGTCTCGATTTAGCGTTGTGCTATTATTGTAATAGGTTTTGGGTCAACCTGTAAAACCCGGTTGTAATGTTTATGTCCCTTAATTACCAAAAAAAAATATTAATAAAACATTAATATTAATATAAAATTTTAATATTTTTTCATGCACATTTGAAGCCCAAACTTTGGCCTCAATAAAATTTCAACCTCTCTTTGGTAATTGGTGCTGCTCGACAAACTTCTTTCGCAGATCTACAATGTCCACCTCATGACCACAATTTGGCCTTAACTAGTGCTTAACACCTGGTGTAGGGGTAATTTTTACCCTCTGTCACCTCAGCTTCAACTTGATGTTGTGGGTGACTCCAAGTCAACTCCACTAGCATCTACCTAGGACCTAGCAGTGAAGTGGCAGTTATGTCCTCCTTCCTGCAAACTTTTCCTTAGGCTAACTGATACCAATGATGTAGATACAAACTATGAAGCTATATTATTCATCATATGCAAGCAATATATAGGAATACAATGCAATCTCATGTAGGTTAAGTGATTGCAATAATTTTCTAAACATGGCCAACCACTTAACTAACAGCTAACCAATCTGCTAACTATGGATGACAACAACTTTGCTAGGAGACAAACAAGATCTCTAGAAGTTAACTAACGCCCAACAACATGCTAACAACCTATTTATAACATGGACATACTATGCCTCACGTGAATACAAAGTGCAAGAAATAAGAAATAATAAATAATAATATATTAACTTAGGCTTAGGTGGATAAGCCTAAGTTATCCTCAACAAGGATCCATTAGAAGTTTTGGTCAATGTGGTATCTTTGTGTGCCATCAAACCTTTATTTTACATATTAATTCATATTTGACCAATGAAAAATGGCAAATGACCAAATTCTTACAAGTTAGTGGCAACTAGGTGGCATATATTGAGTGGCAACCACCAGCATATGATTGAGTGCCAAGTGGTAGGTTGGGATTGGCTATTTATTATCTAAGGTTTGTGAGGTTTATTTTTGTATTTTTGAGGACTATTTGGGAAAATATTCCAAAGGCCATAACTTTTGCATACAAAACATTTTAAGCCTTTTTTATAAATGGCACATTTTTTTATCTCTATGCAATAGTGACATTAGTTTCAAGACCGATTATAATGTTAGGGTTGAATTATAGAAGATAGTCCTCAAGGGATATTTCCTTTTTTGAAAGGGAAAGTTTATCAAATACTATGCAATCAAAATCTTTGGTCTATATTTTTGGAGTATGTGGTTGGATTTATGACATTTAAAGTAGGTTTTAAGTCTTTTATAGGCATACAAGAAAAAAATTTAAGATGTTCTTCAAATAATCCATTTTCATCCTTTTGGATATTGATGCAGCTTACTCGTGAATATTTAACATTTCATGATCTCTTACTTTCTAAGCTTATAATAAATCTTTGCTTAAGCAGGTCCATGCAAGGCCTCTTTTAGTGATAGGAATTAGGTGGCCTAAGAGCAAGTTGAAGTTTCCAAACAAGGTGATGTATGTTATAAAAGGAAAAGTCATACCTCCAACTTTTACCTCATGTGCTTATAGAATATGGAAGAAAAAATTCTTTAGAAACAATACTCTTAACTTCTCTTCCCCATTTGGAGTGTTAGTGAAAGTGTTCCTTGGATATGTGCGAAAGTATTTTGTAGTGGTATTGATGACTAAAATCCAATGGGAGTATTTTGATAGTGGTACTGATGACTACAATCCAACCTAATGAGATTGTTGTGTAGAAATATTTTTGCAACAATTCATTTCAAATGATGAGGGGGATCCAAATGAGTCTTCCTCACGTGTGGAGAGCCACTAGAGCATCCATTATGGGGGGGAGATATTATTACCACTAATATCTTCTCTCCTGGCTTCTAAGTTCAAATTATGACAACGTGTTCAAAGTGTAATTAACTTATTTCCAAGGTTGATATTGTACGATGTAATCTTGTATAAGCCTACAAACAATCATTGTACAATTGTATTTTAATTATTTGTAATATTGCATAATGTAAGCCCTATGGGCACGACTAAACTTATTATAGTTAAACCCACTTTATAATTTGTAATTAACCTTGAACCCTCTTGTTATGTCGAATCAACTTACACTTTTTTATAATTGGGTTTTTGGTATTAGCATAGATACCCCTACCACTCCATCCATTGTATAAGAGTGTTGTGCTTCTTATCTATGAATAGTATAGTGATAATTTATGGTATCTATTTGTTCCTACTATATATTTCTCTCTTTTATCCTTTTTTATGTTTTTAATATAATATTTGAGTGGATGGATTGCTTATAGTTGTTTTTGAAAATAGGTGTGAAATCCAAATATTACACTACTTGGCTCATAAGAAGGATCTTCCCTTCCTTCTCTAGTTAGTAAGACATATCTAAGCAAGGAGTCCCTACTATCATAGAGTCATAAATAACATGTCAACATCCTATTAAATATTAGTAGACTAGGCTAAATTAGATGAATCAAACTCAATACACTTGATCTTCTTCTCCTCCTAGCTCTTCATATAATACAATATAGTCTTCTAAATCCTACAACATCCCTTTAAGAAAGTATCTATAATCCATTTTTATTACGTATTAATAAAATTTTCATATTCTCCCCTGGATTAGCTCTTCTTATACAAAGGATTCCTTACCTCAAGGTCAATAGTTAGGCTCCCTATCAACCAAGAAGGACAAAACTAGAAAATAAGGACATCAAGGACAGTCAAGCACTTGAGATTTAGAGCATCAAATACATCCAAGCATTTAACAACAAGCATCTTCATCAATAACATCCACCTGCAAAGTTAATATACATGCATTTCCTTTATTATCTTTATATTATTGTATTTTTATTATCTTATTCATTTTATTTACTCAGTTGCTTCCAAGTATTTATTTCACATATGAGTTTTAATCATTCAATTATGTATATCTTGCCTATACATTCACCACACTTATCTTCATACCTAGATTATCTCCTTAGAGTACTCATATTATATATTTCAATTCCCCACTTTCACTTTAATCTTTAGAGTTTTCTTTAGTTTGGACTAGTGCTAGTGTTTAGTTCACCAGTGAGGTGTAGTGTCCTCCTAGACTCATCCAAATTTAGGAAAAACATCTTGGTGAACTTGAAAAGAACCACTCTTTTTGAGTGTGTACATTCCCACCATAACATTAATACTTTAGGTTTTCCATATGGATCCCAACTATTGTGAATATTAACCTCACCTATTATGGTGATAGGTGGTGTCTAATATGGTGATAACATGTTATACTTGTATACATTGAGTTGGTTAGTTGATCAATATGTTTTTCGACCTTAACTGACTTCATCTTGTGTTATAAATTTAATAATTTTTTAATAATATAATTGTTCAACATCCTATTAGTCCAACATGTGGTTTTAAAGCAAGTTATGAGTGAGATATCGAAGTGAGATAGAAGTAGATGAAAGCAAATTCAAGAAGATTCAATAATTGAGGAAGCCAAAGCAATGGATTTATTCTTTATCTATTATTATTTATGTATTTTTGTAGATCACAAGTCTATGTGATGCAATTTTATTTATATTTTTCAATGAGCATGCAATCTTCTTTATATTGCAAATAGTAGAATGTGTCGCTATTTCCATTTGTACCTATGAATAGTCATGTGTGTTCTTGTTTATAGGAGAGTTGTTGACAATAGTGTGTGTCCTTGTTTACAACATGATTAATTATGAAGGTGAAATGTGTTTGCTTACTTGGTGAGTCTAGTAGATGTAGATGCAATAATTTATGTGTCATTATCCAAAAGAGAAAGGCATGTGGTGGCATATTCCTACTAAAAGTAATAGATGATAAAATTTCATGATCTTGATAAATGATTGAAATATTGCATAGAAGGTAGAAGATTGTAGACGTTCATATCATGACCGACTTGAAGAGGATATGTTTTATCCATTTTATTGTTACTTATTTTGCAAATTCATTCATAGTTATCCTCCAAAGTGGTTACTAGTTGCATGAAGAATGACTAGAAAAAGCATGTTGAAGCTTGATGTTTATGCACTGGAAAAATAGTTAAATGCTCAAGGTTTAAATATTGAAGAAGTCTTGCCCAAACATGTTTTATTGTTCATGAGATTGCCAATATGTAGAAGATCAAAGGAAGAGGTTCATCGAAGGGTTGTTTATCATGTTATCATCTTGAGATATCATTTTGTCAAGAATGTTATCACCCTATTGTGAGTGAAGAGCCATCAAAAAATGTTTGTCATATGAAGTGTAAGTTAAAAATTTATCATCTAAATGAATGAGTTGTTGTGTGAAGAATTATGAGACAAATAATGTAGTGACGATGTAAAGCCATTTAATAAGTCTAGAGATTGTGCCATCTAAAGGAAATATTGTGATGTTTAGAGAACATTAAGTGCATGAGTTGTTCAAATAGTCCCAAGTAGAGAGGTCATCTAAAGAAATATTGGACTATCTAAAATTGTCAATTGTGTGGTTGTTTGAGGGACCCATGCTGGGTCATACTATCTTCAAAACCATTGAAGATTGGTCATCTTACAAAATATAGGGGTTGCCCAAACGAGATCACGTTTTCTAAGTTAATGAATTATTTGAAGAGCCCAAGCCATCCTAAGTAGAGGTCATCAAACAAGGGTCATTTGATGCATGGATGTTATGAAGACAATCATTCTAGTTGTGCATGAGATGAGCTCATTTTTAAACTCAACTGTCTCAATTCGCTTTTTTTGCTTTGTATGACAAGGGTGTTTTCAAATATGCTACAAAGGGAAGAATGTGATACATGTAGCTACATTATCTTGGCAAAGATAAATAAACACTACCTACACATGACAATAGGATGTGTGACATTGCTAATTTAACATCCATTCAAACTAATATAATTCCTTATCTAGAGGTGATGGTGTTGTAATCCATGATAAAAAGAATATTATGCATGAACAACATAAACATTGACAATAAATATCACTTCACTAGTATTGTTATCTATTATCAAACATAGAGAATTCATAGATGTTGCAGGAGAAAATGAGATTCATTTTTACTTGTAACAGGATTGAATACAAGTAGAGGTTATTCATGAAAAATTATGTTATGACAATTTGAAGATCAAAGAGCACAAAGTAGTCACGTTCAAAGCATCACTAACAATAGCCAAAGTGAAGAAAGGTGGAGCTATAAAATATTGTGACCCTAAAAATATTTTTCATATAAAGTGTAAGTTAAAAAGCTGTCATCTAAAAGAACAAGTTGTTGTATGAAGAAACATGAGGTAAAAAATATGGTGACGATGTAAAGTCATTTAATAATAGTCTAGATATTGTATCATATAAAGGAAAGAATGTGATGTTTATAGAATCTTAAGTGCATGAGTTGTTCAAGTAGTCCCAAGAAGAGAGGTCGTCTGAACAAATATTGGGCTATCTAAAATTGTCGATTATGTGTTCATATGAGAGACCCATGATGGGTTGCCCCATCTCCAAAACCATTGAATATTGGACATCTAGATGTGATGGCATTGTAATCAATGATAACAAGGACATTGTCAATAAAGATCAAATCACTAGTAATGTTATCTATTATCAAATGTAGAGCATTTAGAAACATTGTAAGAGAAAATAAGATGCATTTTTACTTGTAATGTGATTAAACATAACTGGAGACTATTCATAAAAATGATGTTGTGACCATTTGAAAATCAAAGAGCACAAAGTAGTCATGTTTAAAGCATCACTAACAATAGCCAAAGTGAAGAAAGGTGGATCTCTAAAAACACATTATAGACTAGCTATTGTTTCACTAAATTGTTCATAAACATTGGTTTATAATGTTGCATGCAAATTACAAATCATATGTCATTCATTTGTTGTTATCATCCAAAACACTAAGAGTACAACATTGTTATTTGATGATAACAATCAATAATGAAGATTCATGTCTAAATGATGTTAATAGAGTCATTATTTTCTTTGGAGATGTTGATTCCTGGCCAAGACAAGGGAGAAAATGTGATGTGTAGATGCCAATAAAAAATAAATATTATGTTGAGCATACAAATAAAGGACATGTTACACCAAGTTGTTGAAGCATCATGCAAATAAAAAATTATAATGTTTGACCAGAGTATTGATTGGTTATGCATGTGCAAAACTTTGCATGGAATCAACAATTGTGGATATATGTTCATGCAAAAGCCATTTGCTATTTTATTAGTGGAAATTAAGGATAAAACATATTCCATTAAAGGTACTATCCTCCATTTATCCCACATGCACTAGGATACGAAGGTTTCCCATATTTATATTAAATTTGCTTTACACAAAGTATTAACATTCTATTAAGAACAATGCGAGAATACTTACTAAGCTCTTAGTGTGTGTTACCTTGGAATGTGTTGTGTGTTGATTAACACATTGATTTATGTCATTATAGTGACATTAATGTGACAACTATAAATATTTTGTTTTAAGACACAAATATTATATGCCACATTACTTATGCTAAAAAGGCCTTCAAGATTTATATGATAACTTAGAAATATTTACATTATGCCCACATGGAAGTGAGGCATTTGGGCATCCTAAATGGTGTAGACAATCTGATGGGTTTTGGCATGCTATTATAAAGATCAATATTCAATCAAGGAGTATATCACCTATTCCTCGACATAGATTGTATAAATCTAAAATATTACAATTGGTACTCTAAATTTTTGCTAATTTATGGATTATTTTTTTGTAATTTTGAACAACAAGACTTGGATGAAATTAATTAATTTTGCTTGTTATCCTGATGAACAAGATAGGTGTATTTATAATCATCAAAATTATTTGTTTGATCCTGACATACTTGTTGAATAATTGATACCCATTGATGTAGTGATCATTCATGAAGGTCAATTGATTGAGGGGTACACAAGTGCATTTCTTGGAGTATGCTAAACTTCAAGACGATTTTGGTGATTGTGACGTGCAAGAAGATAATGGAAGCTACCTTGCTAAGAATTAACAGTCATTTTTGTGGCCACCATAGGTTGTAATGAGAAATGAAGTAAAAGGGCATGAAGCCTTACTTTAATATGTTTGTGAATAAGTGCACATGACACTATTCACTTATTGGGTAATCCAACATTGTTACTGGTAAATTTGAATTGATTTTATATACTTGTGTGTATACTCCATAGTTTTTGAAATACAATGAGGCAAGTCCCACTATAAAATGTAATTTAATGAATGATCTTAGTCTAGTCTAATTGATGATTTCTTGTCACCATTAAGCAATGATGCAATAAGAAGGGAAATGTTATGAATAATGTGTCACCTATAAGAGTGTTGGGTGGTTTTTAATATGGTGATAATGGGTTTTAATCATGCATATTGATTTGGTTATTTGGTTGTTATATTTATCGACATTAACTAACTTCATCTTGCACTACAAACATAATATTTTCTTGATGATATAATTATCGAGCACCTTGCTTGTACAACACCAACATGGGTAACCCTTTTACCAAATATTAATTTATGAACTACCAAGTACCTGACAACTAAATTATAATCAATCACAATATTAAACATGGGCTCTATAAAATCAAAATTATATACAATACCAAGAACAACCATGTCAATCATAATGATACTAAACAAAATTTTAAAAAATGAGAAAAAATATCTAAACAACATGGCCATGAATTGAATCAAGTGGCATTAGCTCAACTGGTTAGATTCCTCAACATTTTAAGGAGGAGACCAAAGTTCAAATCTTATCAAAATATACATGGATAATATCCAAGCTTTGTTGTAATACCACTATGTGGTGATGATGTAATAATTCTAAATGATATCATAGTAGCTCATGAAGTTATGCATTCAACAACTTCAAGAAAAGAGAAAGCAATGATCTTAAAACTTGATATGAGTAAAGCCTATGATAGGGTTAAATGGGATTTTCTTTTTGCAGTATTAGAAAAGTTTGGATTTGGGAAGAAATGGGTCAGATGGATTAAAGCTTGTGTCTCTATAGTTTCATATTCAGTGTTGGTCAATGGGTTAGTAACATAATCATTTAAAGCCAAGAGAGGCCTTAGACAAGGAGATCCTCTATCACCATATTTGTTCATTATTATGGCAGAGGTTTTGGGTAGGAACTTGAAGAAGGCTAACAAATATGGGCTTATAAGTGGACTTAAGGCTAGTAATAACATCGACAACATCACCCATCAACAGTTTGTAGATGATACAACCCTTTTTGGGAGGGCAAGGATAAATGAGGCCAAAGCTTTGAATAACTTATTAAAGGAATACGAAAGAGCATCAAGGCAAAAAGTTAATAGGACAAAATCCAAAATTTACTTCCTAAACACCCCAACTAAAATCAAAGTAGGGATATGCAGGTTACTTCAAATGGAGGAGGCAAATTTACCAACAACTTATCTAGGGATGCCCTTATTTGAGGGGAGAATGAGGATAGAATTATGGAATCTAGTTATAAGTAAAGTTCAGAATAAACTACCAACATGGAAAGGTAGATGGTTATCATTAGCAGGAAGAGTGCAACTAATTAAATCAGTCTTACAGGCCATTCCAACATATTATATGTCCTTGTATACTATGCCAAAATCGATAGAAAAAGTTTAATCTATATTATGTGGTCATTTTTGTGGTCAGGATTACATGATAAAAGGAAATTTCCTTTGGTGAAATGGAGCAAGGTGTGTGATGATAAAACTAGGGGAGGTCTCGGTTTAAGAGTTCTTATGGATGCAAACTTAGCTCTTAGGGGAAAAGTAATTTGGAGATTGTACAAAGAGAGTCAAAGACAATGGGCAAGAATTCTTCTAAGTATGTTGAGCCCAATGACCCAAGCTTAATATTTATTGCATTCTCTCTACCAAATGGTTCTGCACTATGGAACGGTTTAAAAAAATCAATTGATCTAGTGATTAAAGGTTTAAGATGGGTGGTGGGAACTAGAGAAAAAATTTCTATTTGGATGGATACTTGGTGTGATAAAAAACCACTCAATCTAGATCCAATTTTGAAACCATGGATGAGATTACTTCAAGATAAATATGGTGATAGGGTTTCAAACATTTTGTACAAGGATCAGGAAGGAAGATACAAATGGAAAGAAGATTTTTTTACAAGTATACAAGACATTGATGCTAGGAGGCAGTTGAGTAGAAAGATAACAATAATGATTATTCTGAGGGGAGCCAAGGATAAGTTGATTTGGGAGTTGAATAGCTCAGGAGAATACACAACAAGAAGTGGATATAATATAAAGCACCATCAAAATAGGAATATCGCAAGAATATGGAGAGATATTTGGGATAGCCCAAGCATTCCTAAAGTCAAAATGTTTGTTTGGCTAGTAGGTCATAGAAGAATTTTATCTTGGGATAACCTTATGAAAAGGGGTTTTCATGGCCCCTCAAAATGTGTTCTTTGTAAAATGGAGGAGGAGAGTATAGACCATCTCTTGGGACACTACTCAATAGTCTAGAAACTATGGCAATGGATTCTTAATATGTTTGGTAAATGCATGGTGATGAATGGCAGAATTGAAGAATGGTTAAAGCAATGGCAAAGCACTTTTAAAAGTGAGGCTTTATAGACAATCTGGGATATATCAAAAGATACAATACTTTGGACTATATGGCTAGAAAGGAATAGAAGAATATTTAAAGGAAAGGAAAGCAATTTAGAGGTAATGAAAAGGAATATTTGTTTAGCCATAGAGGAGTCTAAACCAACCCTATCAACTCACCCAATCCCTAATCTGGAAGTAAAGAGCCTTGATAGATGGAGTCAAGTCATCAAATGGAATTATGATGTTGGGTATATGAGAAACAAAAAGAAGGCAAAGAATATAAAGTGGAAACCACTAGATGTGGAGTTGGTCAAATTGAATTTTGATGGAGCATATAAAGGAAATCCAGGACTAGTAGAGGAGGAGGAATAATTAGAAATAATAGAGGAGATATTTTGTCTCATTATGCTTTCAATAGTGGATTTAAGACAAATAATGAAGTTGAAGCTTGGGCAACTTTGGAAGGGTTAAAAATATGTAAACAAATGAAATGGAACATAGTATGGATGGAAGGTGATTCACTCATAGTAATAAATACAATTTTGAGGAAAGTAAAGGCTCCATGGAATATACAAGAGATAATTTTGGAAATTCAAGACCTTGTTATAGAGTTTGAAGAAATCAGGTTTACACATACATTAAGGGAAGGAAACAAATGTGTAGATAGGCTAGCCAATAGAGGGGTTTTAATTGAGGATCATGAAGTTAGATTCTCTTTTCCTTGGTTAGAGGATGTAGTAAGTTTAGTTGAAGCTGACAAGAAAATGTTGACTACCTGAATCAAATAATGATTAAGATTTACTTTAATGTTTTCCATTGGTAATATCTACTTTATTTTATAACATTAATGTGCTTTCATATAAACTATGTATTACAAATTTTGTGGTTGCACTTGTGCTTTAGGAAGGAAACTAGCAATCTAGATCTAGTAAAGCGGGCTATGATAGTGCGATGTTTTGGAAATATTACTCTACTAAGATGCAATGCATAGATAGTAGAGGTGAAGTTTTGGTATTGTGAAGGTTGTTGTAGGAAAATGTCAAGAAGGATGCTGAATTTTAGAATATTTGTATTCACATAGAAAATTGAAAAAGTTCCAAAAAATAAAAATCAAGAATTTAGACATTTTATGTAAAATGATGTAGGTTTCTAGCTATAGCAACTCAATTGAGATGAGAATTGAATATATTTGTAAACTCTCATGCTCTAAAGAAGAGAGTTGTGATTTGTCAAGGGTGGGGGACCCGAGTACAACCCCTTGTTCTCTAACAAAAAAAACTGATGTCATTTGATATAAATTTTGACTTTTTTGACATTAGGTGGTTAATTAATACACACACGTGCAATTTAGGCATTTTATTTTGGAGTTATACCATATTTAGAGATAAGACACCGTCAAAAATATAGTTTTTAAGTGAAATTTGGTAGTGTTATTCCTCTTGGGAATTCTTAATATAGTAGAGAAGTGACTTTGTGGTTGATCATTTGCATCAATTTTGATAATATTTTTAAGCAATTGCACATTGTTGATTTTATCACTAATAACACATATCTTGTTATTATTAGGGTTTACTTTTAGGGATCCTTCATATTCTAGTATTCTTCTTATATTTCTTGCATATAACATTTGGCTCTTAAAGTGTTGAAGTTTTTTTGAAAAAGAATTTGAAAAAATTATATTAAAACAATATTATTTATAAGTTGGAATGAGACTCCTCCTATTCTTAGCCGACAAGAAAACCTGTTTAAAATAGTAATAGGAGATCTGCATTAGAGCCAAATCTCCTAAATATTATGTTTGCAACGGCTGTCCAAATTAGCTAAACACTAAATTTCATCACCAACCAACCTAATCGTCTCATCCTCTTTAGCCATGCCATTGTGCCACTGAACCCCTACCTCGATACCCACCTTAACCAAGAAGTTTACCACTTTATTCAGAGCTCTAACCCATATAAATTGGAATCACATCATCTAATTCCCTCCATAATTCCTTAATTTGGGTGAAAAAAATCCTCAATATTCATGTCTTCAAAGCAAAGTTGTAACACCCTATCTTGGCAAAACTTTTAAAAAAGAACAATGAGCTATGTATTGGTGTGAATGATTAATGGCATAGTTTCTTTATGATGTATAAATGATAGAATGATTACATTATTTTAAGCATGGAATATGGTACTACTGATGTAATTATGGGTGCAAGAATAGGTACTACCTCTTGGGTGGAAAACCATGTGGAAAAAACCACCTACAATGAGGAATGTATTGGGAAATGATAAGGATGACTTGTTCATCAGTAGCTCAGGGTAACATGAATAAATACCTTTCATATAGTTGCATTTGCATTTTGTTTGTCTTCTTGTTCTCACCATTGGGCCAAGATGTTGCTTATGCAATGAGTCTCCTTATTAGGTTGGTGATAGCATTGGACTATCTTAAAAGAAGCCACGATAAAACAATGGTGTAGGACTTTATGGATGCAAATATATGTTGTCTATGTTGTGCATAGTTTGATAAAGTTGATGAGTTGATTTATAATACTTTTGGATATTTCTTAAGTGATGGCTTAAATACTTTAATTAAATAAAGTATTAAATGGATCTTTGATATTTAAAGTCTTAAAGAAAAGTTAATTAATATCAAAGTAATAATGGATGCCACCTTCTTAGAGGATTAAGTTAGGAATCGATTTCACTAAAGATTGGGATGTATTATGAGCACTCTTGCCATGGTGGTGAGTAATGCCCTCTTGGGTGTTTTATTTGCGTTCACCCCATGCAAGGTTGTGCCCTTGATTAAATATGGTGAGAAGCAAGCTAGGGCGGGGTGTTTTTTGGACTTTGGAGGAAGTTAGAGAAGAAAGGAACATTCCAATAGATGGTAGCAATTCAAAGACAACGTAATTTTGAGACAAAAGGAATACAAGAGGATCTAATTAGGTTGCCTCCTTGTTGTTTTACTACCATTACTTTGCCTAGTATTTTTTCTTAGTTGTTTGTTCATAGGGTTTGGTTGGATTGTGTTTTACCCAAACTAGTGGATCGTGTGGGTAGATCAAAACCCTTCTTGCACCCTTGTGTAGTGGATTATTTGCTTGGTTTTTAAGCCTTTTTTTGTTGGTGTGCTTCACCTTAAATATTCCCTATCTCAAACTTTGTCTTTCTCCCCTTCTACGTGTAATATCCTTGTGCTCTATGTGTTGTGCCTCATAGTTTGTAGAGTGCGTTGTGTTGTAGGTTTCATTTTTTACCTTTATAGCTTGGATCACATCAGTGCTTGTTTTTTAAGGGGTTAGCTATCTTGAGTTTTGTGCACTCCCTTGCATGCGGTCTACCCTTGCTTCATACGTAAAACTATGTAGTGCATCTTTGGGAGCGTTTGGATCGTCGCGTTGGATTCCTAGATTTTGGGTCAAACCTTAGAAGTTGTTGGTTTATGTTTTTAATTATTTTTGGGTTTGGCACTTCATGTGTTTGATTTAATTAAATTGCTTTTTAGTTGATTAATATTATTAAGGAAAGAATATGAGGTTTTTTTTTATTGATTTGATTAAATTGCTTATTTGATGATTAAGCTTATTAATGAAAATAATATGAGGTTCTTTATTGTAATGAGTTAATTGCTTAATAGATGATTAAGCTTAATATTATAAAGAATACTATATTTTGTATTGTGTTGTTTTAGTTGCTTAATAAGTGTTTGTTTATTAAGGAAAAGTTTAATAGATCTATGTTGTATTAGATTTATTAGTTGCTTAATAAATGGTTGTTTATTAAGGAAAAGTTTAATGGATCTATGTTGTATTAGATTTGTTAGTTGGCTTAAGATGAAGGATAATAGATCCTTGCCTTATGAGTTTTGGTTTATGTATGCTTTAGATTTATTGAAATTAGAAAGATATATTGATTTCCTAAGATCTATGTGGGTTAAGGAATCATCATAAGAGTAGTATGGGATGCTCTTGGATTTTAAATGGAATTCTATTATAAGGGATTGTTTGGTTTTGAAAGAGAAACCTATCATAATGAAGTCTTGGGATCTTGGGTAGATTAAGGATTCATTATAAAAGAGAAGTATGGGATTCTCTTGCATGAGATTGTTATGTTGATTGTTGGAAAAGATAGTATTATTTTGGTTCTTGAGATCCTTGTGGATTAAGGGATCATTATAAAATAATAGTATGATGTTTTTCTTTTATCATGTTATTGTTGAAGGTGAGTTTCAACAATCATCTATTGTTGTGCATGTGGAATTGCATAATAGAATAGGCATGTTGGATGCATTGCATGAAGAGTTGTTTGATCCCTAAGTAAACCTCATTAGTTGTGGGTGGTTTTCCCATCAAAGAAGCTACGAAGGCTTAGTTGGCTGGAGATCCTTGGCAGTTATTTCTTATTATTGATATGTAAAAGCAAAGGCTTGTATTTGCTTGAAAGAATTGTAAAACTTGACTATTGTTTAAAAGAAGGATTATGTTGTTTTAATGTGCCCTTTTGTTATGAGCAAATGTAGATTTTATTTAAGCAATCCTTTGATCCTAGTTAGCATGGAATTGCATTAATTAAGTAAATGGAGTTGTTGTAGATATCTATAGCTATTTCATTTAATGGATAGAATGTTTCTTTGAAACCATTTAATGAGTAATGTGGTTTAATTCTATCGTGGTTTAATTGTATCTTTATATCAAGATTTATATAATGCTTAAATGTGGCTATTGGTTAAGAGGAACTCTAAGAGATTATTCTTTCTAGAATTTCATATTTGATGGTTTATGTTATGCTTTCTATTATTGTTTGAGATGTCTATCTATCCTGGGATGGGTAGGAAGGTTCCTCTAGTAAGCCATAAAGCCCAATATTGGGAGGAGTTGCATGAATGCAATAACCAAGTAAATATGAGTCTTAGAAGGAGTTGCATGAATGTAATAGTAAGAAAATCATGAACCTAGAAGGAGTTATGTGGGTACAATAACCAAGGTACTTGTGAATTGTCACACCTTGAACATGTAGTATTAATAGTGTCCCATTTAAATGTTGGGAAAACTATTCACTATTACCACTGGTGATCTCCTAATCATGTATGATCAGAGATCATGTTAGTCGTTGTCAAAGGCATGGTAACTAAGAACCAAGGCTCTACGATAATCAACCTACCTAGATAGACTTAGAGTTAGGTTAAGGAATAAGCATCCCTCTCTAAATATGTAGGTTTAAAGGATAATCCCTATGTTGTGGTCGCATAGTCCTATGTAATGGAGGGTACAAGAAATGTAGGGAGACTACTTATTGGCATCCTCCTAAACGTGTAGATTTAGTGAGGTAAACCCCAAAAGAAACCATGAGAGTTGGCCACTCTTGTCCACTAAGGTTAATTTACAACGACTTTGAACTCAAATGTGGAAAAGCCTTGTACATCGAGAAAAACAAGTTAAAGGGTGTTTTCCCTTATGAGTCTTCATTGGTAAGTGCTCTTGTTATAAAAAAATTGGGTTGGTGGTTTTGGATTGTTATAATTGGTATTAGAACTCTAGGTCGTAGGGCTAGAAGCTTCTGTGGAGTGCACTTAGGTTGAGCCTTGACTTGATGTGCGAATTTGGATCAGATACTTTGCAAATGAGACCTGTTCAAAAAGAAATTTTGTTGAAGAAAACCAAAATAGTTACACCATAGGGTAATACTGTACAAAGGGTAGGATGTACTTTAGACCCTAGTAAGAAGACTAGGAAGACAACAAATTCTAGAAAGGGGTCTACGAAGATAGTGAACCTTGACAAGAATGTTGGAGGACCATCAAAATATGATAGGAGGACAAAATATCTTTCCTCCATGGTAAAGTTGCTCCAAGAGTGATTGGAACAACAACAAAAGTTAATAGATTCATCGGTCAATAGAGAAACCAATACTAGAAATAGATAGGCTCGATAGGAAGAAAATCCTATCAAAAGAGGCTAAGAGGGCAGAGCCTGAATAGAGGCTAAGCTTACAAGAGACCTTAAGAATGTTAAGGTAACCAAATTTAATGGAAAAATAGGAGGAGATGCAGTTGAATCATGGCTGAAAGAATTAGAAACCTTTTTCTCCATGAAAAATTACTCATCAAAGACTAAGATGGCATGGGCCACCATTCATCTCCTAGAGGTAAACTTGGAATGATAGTACACCTCCAACTTAGGTAGACAAATCCAATCCATAAATCTCAAATGGGAGGAGTTCATTGAGGCTTTTAAGAAAAGTTTTCTTATAGACCAATTTTATATTAAAAAATTCAAAGAGTTCTCTACCCTTTAACAAGGGATACTGTCTATAGAAGTATCTTTTCAAAAATATGTGAAACTCCTAAATATGTCCTAAAATATGAGAACGAACGTCTTAAAGTGTAAAAGTTTATTCTAGGGTTAGACCCTAAGATAAGGATGGTGATTAATCTACTCAAACCAAAAAAATTGTAAGAGGCTTATGACTTGGTAAGGTAGGAAGAGGCCAATATTCAAACCAAAAGGACTTTCTTCAATTAACAAAAATTGTAAGGTAATAGATGAGGAAAAGAAACAAAGGCAATCCAAAGTTCAAAAATAGGAACAATGGAAACTCAAGGTAAAATAAGAAGAAATTTTATAAGAAAAACAGTTCCAATCCCAATCCCCTAAAGCAAAATGAGTTGACATAAAAATAAAATATAGGGGAGAAGATGTAGGAGAGATCCCAAGTACCTAAGTGAGGATGCTACATCTGTGGGGGTCCTCACTATGCCAATAAGTGCCCTTAGAGAGGAGAGTCAAGCCATAGAGCAGAAGAGTCATCACATCAAATTTATATCAATACCGAAAATCAAGATTTGGATGGCCAAGCAACACTCATGTTGTTAAATGGTAATTTTTTTAATAAAGATGTAAAAGTTTTGATAGATAGTGGAGCCACATATAGTTTTATTTCCACTAGTATTATTGGGGATATGCTAAAAAGACCTAGATTTTTGGCACAAGGATGAAAAGTCAAGTATGGTTATGGGTAAACCTACTTAGTGGATCAATGTTTACCTACAACAAAGAGAACTCTAAAGGATCTACTATATATCACTTGTATGTGGTACCCCTTCATGCCTTTGACATTATCCTAGGGATGGATTGGTTGAAGTCTCATGGAGCCTTAATAAATTTTCAATATAGGTGGATGGATTACACTGATAAGGATAAGAGGAGAGTAAGAGTTCAAAGTGGGTGAGGTTATTTTTTATCCCACTTGCTTTTAGCTATGCAGTTAAAGAAAGCCATCAAAAGAGGCAACTTGCTCTATGTAGTGAATATCAATGGTAAGTCTGGAGAAAAAGGGGATGAAGAAGTTTTTAAGAAGCATCCAATTATCCATGATTTTTATGATGTATTTCCTAAAGACCTTCCAGGTCTACGTCCTCGAAGGGAGTTCAATTACACTAGTGAGTTAATGATAGGAGTCAAACCCATTTATAGGACACCTTACAAAATGACTCCAATTGAGTTCTAGAAACTAAAAGAGCAACTTTAGGACTTGTTGGAAAAGGGTCTGATCAGACCAAGTGTGTCACCTTAGGGTGCTTTATTACTATTTATGAAAAAAAAAGGATGGTTCCTTGAGACTATGCATATATTATAGAATGTTGAATAAGGTAACCATTAAGAATAAGTATCATCTACCTTAGATAGATGATCTCTTTGAAACTCCTAAATATGTCCCAAAATATGAGACGCTAAAAGTCTAACAACTAATACAATATGATATCGAAGGGACAAGATTAATAAAATAAGTAAATGCAAAGAAGGAAAGTAAAATAATGTGCCCATATTTATTAATAATTGTGAATCTCCTTTACAACAAGGTTACAAGAACATCCCTCTTAGGGATTGACCATTGTGATACATATTACAATCCACAACTCATGTGGTAGATGCCTTCAATAGACTCTTAAGATCTTCATAACTTTTCTTGAGGGCTTACTAGATGCCTCCTCCAATGTCAAGAGGTAGGATCTTGAATGATTCTTTATCCTTGTAAAGATCTATCACTTACGTGCAAGGAGACAACAAAGCACATTAGTAGCACATGAAACCTCTCATGATGAGGTTGATTTCCAAGAAAATGTATGAAATATAGAAAATGTGTAAAGAAAGCATGAACATACATAAAGATACATAAACTTGTCTAAAATATTGGCAAATAAGCATGAAGCATAGCTTGAAACATATGAAAGAACCTAAATATGCATATAATCTTGTATATTGAGCATAAAGGAACCTAATATATGAAAGCATGTAAAGGAAAACATGAAGTGCACAAATGTAAGCAAATATGCCTATGAAATTGATAATACATTGTAGAAATACAGTAAATATGACTAATATAGAATAGATAAAGTTAAGTGCATTCTAAGAAATATAAATCCATGTCTAACTCGAAGGATTTTGCATGCCAAAACCTAGCTGTTGTAGCTCATAGCAACTGGATCTACTAGCCGTTGTTGAGTCCAGCAACTAAGCTTGTGGGCCCTTGTTGACAACAACGACCATGAGGAAAGTGTTCTTCCCTTGAAATCATATATACGGATGCTAAATTCCTTCATTAAATTGATGGTCAAGGGTCTTCGGTGTGTCTAAACACATATTTACGGGTGAATTGTTGTAAATTTGCAATGGATTGGTATGAAATGGCAAGTTTGCTCCTCAAGCTATTGTAAACTTCATTGCTTCAAATGGAGGTGTCATTCTCTAATTGGAAAACATCTTGGCACTCCTCAAGGATTGCAAATGACTCTCTAGTTCGGTAGAGCTTTACTGCATTCAACTTGTCTCACTATTTACCTTTTTGGGGGGTCTATAAATAGACTCTCCAAATCCCAATCTTGGCTTCACAAGGAAGCCAAGATCAATAATTAGTTGGCTTGAGTAGTTGGGAGGAAATATTTGAAAGCTTCCCAAACCAAAATCGCTCCAAAACCATTACAATTTGGGTAGTTGCAACAGATTTTGCTCGGCTCAAGAAGGTCGAGTTTGTTATAGGGCTAGCTGCTCTTGCTCAGTGCAGCTAGGGGTAGGCTACCCTTAGTCGCTCTGATCATCAACGACTAGGATCCTAGCCACTGATGCTATCAGGACTAAGGCTACATAGGCCTAGAATGCCTAAAATGAGTGGTTAGAACCACTTCTTGGTCTTGGAAAGGTCCAAGCTCATTCATATGGTCTGCAAAGGTGCCCATATGAGTAGTATCCTAAACATGACATGTTTTAGGTGTCTATAGATACCCCTTTTGGGATGCATTGTGGGAAAACACGATGCTAAGCAAAAATAGACCATCTAAAGCCATGTTATAGATTTGCTGATGTTCATTGATCTTGTCAATTCTAGATGCCCCAATCATAGAAAGGATGTGCATCTCAGAATCATTGCTTCCAACAAAATGGAAGGCTTAGCTTGAGTAAAGCTTTGGTCATATTCTACATGAAATTAGAACAAATTGTTTTGACCAACAATTATCGAAGAACAAATTGCCATATCTTTACAATGATGTTTACCTTTTCCCCTATAGAAGGGTAAGCTTGTGATAGTTTTTAGCAATGATTCATAAGACGAATGTAATTTACATGATCAAGCGATCCATTATTGATTTTGATTATGAATATTGATATTATGACTACCCCCTCAAGAGACGAGTCGATGATGAAAGAACAAGTGATGAAAGCAGCGAGTTGCTTGACCATGACGAATAATTTGGATAGTTCAAGATGTTTGCATTTTTTTATATGGCAGGTTCTATTACAGCTATGATTTCAACTGTTAATAGTAATTGTACATCTCTATCCCATGGAGCAATCCGATCGCAATGGCCTTCTTAGGGAATCAAGTTGATAGTTGTTGGATATTTTGAGTAGATGAAGTTGTCATTGATGTCAAGAATGAATTGTCATGGATGTCAAAAGGTCAAAAGGAGTAACACAAAAGGTTGGTGGCAAAAGAGCTTCATAATGTTTATTTTTAAATATTATGTGAAGCACAAAATAAAAGGTTTTTATTAAAACCATGGTTGGGAAAATAAAAAAGGTTTTCTAAAACCTAAGGAGGCTTTTATTTTAAAAAATCCCAAAGGATATTTAAATATTTAATTTATAATATTTAAATTCCTTTGAATTTAAATAATTATAAATAAATATATTTTGAAGGTAAAGTTGGTAGCGTCGACGACAACATTGTTTCCTCAATGTATTTTCCTCTCCGTCGATGTGTGTGACAAGGGAAGGCATATGGTATAAATACCATAGCCATTCCTAAGGTTTGGAATTGATTTTATTGCATCTACCTTAAGCAAAAATACATCCTCAACACGTGCCTCCTGAATAGTGTAGTGTGTGGTTCCACCGACGTCGAAGGAAGAGCCAAGGGCTCTTAAGGGTTTGAAGGAGTCAAAGCACACATTGTGCTTTGAGGTTCCAAATGGATCACGTGGCTCACATGACGTGGAAGCCGCGACCAAGGTTTGTGGGAGTATTGTGCCAACTTTCGAACCCCACGAATTGCAAAAAGTGGTAATATTTTTGGAAATTATTTTAATTTATTTTGCTAAAGTTTAGGAGGGATAAGGTGGAAATTAAGTTGTGAAATTAACCTAAGTGTTGAGGAAATATTTTTGATATATGAAGGGTTATTTTTGCTAAAGTAAAAGCTAGGGTAATTTTGTTTTACCTTAGAAAAGTGAGAGATTAACTTATTGCATTATTTTATAAAGTGATTTATTTAATTAATGCAATATTAAGTAGGGAGTCATCAGTAGAGTTCAGATTATTTTTTAGATATCTTTCTGAAAAAGGTTATGATGAAACTGAATTGTTAAGATGTTCTTTTGATGAGCTAGAGTTTTGAAAAAAGTGTTTTGATTAAATATTTGTGGTGTTGGATATTATTTTAAGATGGAGCAATAAGGTGTATTTGAGCTTTGATTATTTTTGTTACTAAGAAATATTTTGAAAAAGTGTTAGAGTGATATTTTGGTCATCTAACCATTGAAAACTCAAAATAAGGAAATTATGATTGAGACAGGTTTTCTAAGGGCACTTCTACATAAAAAAAAAAGGTATGGGCACATCTTCCTAGTGAATGATTGTTGAATGTTGTGAATGCTAAGTTGGAGTGAAAAGGGTTTTTTTGGAATAAAGAGTTGTTGATAAAACCTTGTTTGGTGAGCATTGTTGAGTTGATTTTTAAAAGGTTTTTATGGAATAAAGAGTTTTTGATAAAACCTTGTTTGATAAGCATTTTTGTTGAAGTGATTAGTTGAGTGAGGAACTTGAACTAGAGTTTGTGCAAAGATCATGAGTATCATTGTTATGTGAAGTTGTCAAAGATCATGAGTATCATTGTTATGTGAGATTAGCATTGTTGTTGAAGCAATTAGTTGAGTGAAGAACTTGAACTAGGGTTTGCAAAGATCATGAGTATCATTGTTATGTGAGATTGGTTGATAAGCATTGTTGGAAATATTTGAGTGAATGATCATAAGTTTGGACTAGGGTTTGTGAGCAAGGATTATTTCATTGAGTGATTGGTTGAGTAGAGTTGGTTGAGCCTAGTCAAGTGGATGTGTTGATGTGATAGTTCAAGTTTTGTAAAACAAATTGTTCTATATTCTAAATTGATTTGAGAAAGATATTGAGTGTTTATGATTGTGAAACATATTGAGTCTCTAACAGTTATCTATATGTTTTTGTGATAAAATAGAGATTGAAAGTGATTTAGAGTTTGTGAGTGTGAAGCATATTGAGTGTCTAATAATTATCTATATGTTTCTATGGTAAAAAGATAAATTGAAAGTAATTGAGCATTGTGGTGAATGTAAAGCATATTGAGTCTCTAACAATTCTCTATATGTTTCTATGAGATTGGACAAGTTCTAGTGAGGACTTGTTGAGCAGATTTGAGGTAAGTCTTGGTGAAGAATTATTGAGCATATTGGGCAAGTCTTAGAGAAAACTTGAGGACAAATTTATGTGAGCTTTTGTAGAAGCTTACAATACAGAGTTTGAGGACAGAGATTGTTGAGTAGATTGGATAAGTTCTAGAGAGGACTTGTAGACAGATTAGTGTGAGCTTTTGTGGAAGCTTACAAGGCAGATTTGAGATAAGTCTTTGAGAAGACTTGAGAGAAAATTTGATTGATTTATTTGTTCAAACCTTGAGTTAAGGGTTGGGGCACATTCAACAGAGTTGATTTGTGATTAGATCAAGCTTTGTGTTAAGGCTTGAGGATAGATATTGAGGACATATTTGTGCTAGACCAAAGGACTGTTTTTAGTGCAGATCAAAGGACAGAGATTGAGGATAGATTTATGCTAGACCAAAGGACTATGTTAAGTATAGATCAAAGGATAAATATTGAGGAAAAATTTGTGCTAGATCGAAGGACTATGTTTAGTGCAAATTTGAGGGCAGAGTTTGGTGCAGATTTGAGGATAGGTTTATTCCAAACCAAAGATAGAGATTGAGCAGGTTTGTGCTAGATTGAAGGACTGTGTTTAGTGTAGATTTGAGACAAAGCTAAGAGAAATCTTTGGAGGTGACAGAGTATAGAGGACAAAAATCTCTAGTAGATAGAGATCCATTAGCTAGGGCAATGAGGACAGGTGTCTTTAGTGGATAGAGATCCATTAGCCAGTGTAGTGGAGGCAGTAGTTCTTCTAGAAGATCACCAGTCAAAACTAAGGGGAAAGGAGTTCTCCTATGGATAGAGATCCATAAACTTGAATAGGGGATTGGTGTCTCCTTTGGACAAAGGTCCATAAACATTGTAATAGGGAAAGGGTTCCCAAGATATTGATTGAGAAAATTTTAGTGAAATATTTTCTCCGTGGAGTAGCCCACATTGGGTGAACCATGCTAAATTGGTGTCTCTATTGTGTGTGGTGATTTGTGCATTGCTTTGATTACTACTATTGATATTTCTATCTATACATTGCATAATATTTATTAGGAAAGAAAAGTAAAAAGTGGTCTTATACTGTTCACACCCTATCTCAGTATAAGCTTGTGTTCTTCAATTAGTATTAGAGCCGGTTCCTTCGGAAGAGTTTAACAGCTTGAAGGAAAAGCTTTCAAGAACATAATGGATTATAAGAATGGGTCTTGAGATAATTCAACACTAGTGTTTGATCAAAGTGATTATATATTTTGGAGTATGAGAATGAAGATTCACCTGATGGCACTTGGAAATGAAATATGGAAAACCATTGAAAACGGATACACACCACCAACAACTCCACCTATAGATAAAGATGTTAAGCTTCTACATCATTACAATTCAAAAACAATGAATGCAATTTTGAAAGGTTTGCATAGAATAGAGTTCATAAATATTATGCATTGCAAATCAGCAAAAGCAATTTGGGATAAGTTACAAAGCATATATGAAGGTGATAAAAGTGTCAAAAAGGTAAAGATAAGAAATCTCAAGGGACAATTTGAATATTTAAAAATGAAGTATGAGGAAAACATTAGTACTTATCTACTTTGGGTAGATGAGGTTGTTAACGCCATGCAAGGACTTAGACTTGAGATTGAAGAATTTGATATTTGTGATAAGATCTTAAGATCTCTTCCAAAAAGGTTTAGTGAAAAGATCTCTGCTATAGAGGAATCAAAATATGGTGATCTTTTGACAAGAGATATGTTACTTGGTATTATTACAACTTTTGAGTTAATAACAAAAGAGGAACCTAATATCTGGAAGAAAGTAACCTTCAAAGCTACTAAGAAGACAAAGGGTAAGAAGTTAGATTCAAGCAATGAGTCATCCAGTGATGAAGAAGCGAATTATGATAGAAGGAATAAGGATTCAAGAAGATTTAAAGATGTAAAATCTGTTAGATGTTTCAATTATGGAAAGTATGGTCACTATGCAACTGATTGTCAAGCCAAAAATAACAATGATGAAGAAAAATAAGATCATAAGAACAGGAAATCAAAAAAATATAGGTACCAAAAGAAAGGCAAGGATGGATAAGGCAGACAAGGGAAGAAGTTCTTTCAAAGACAAAATAGAAGCTACTATGCAGAAAAGGCAATTAAGTACTCAAGTGATAGTGATAATAGTTTCTAAGATAATGATAAAGATGAAGTCCTATTTTTGATAGAAGAAAATAAGAAGTTAAGAAAAGGTCACCAATAATTCTCAAGTGTTTTAGATGTGGTAATTTTGGACATCTTGAAGATAGTTGTACAAAGAATGGTTTCAGTTTCAATGATGATGAATATGAGGATACACTTGAAGGACCAAAAGAGAATATTCTAATGGCACTAGAAGAAGGAGGTGATCCTATAGAAGATAAGTTAGAAAAGAATGAAGATGTTCTCAAAGGCAAACAAATAGAGGAAGAATCAGAAAAAGGAGAAGTTGATCTTGAGGGAGAGCTTATTTATGCTCTTAAACTTTAAATAAGGTAAGAAAGCAAAACTCCCAACTTGAGCTTCAGTTTCAAGAATATGATGAAGAGAGAGGAAAGCTTATAGAGGATCTAAACAAGTCAATGGATAAGACAAATAATTTCAAAGAAAAGTTAGAAGGAAAGGTCTTAGAATGTGAAAAGTTAGAACAAGAAGTAGCCCTACTAAGGGAAGAAGTAGAGAAGTCTAAGGACAAGCTACACAAATTTGGAAGAAGTTCAAAGAATTTGGATAAGATTATCAAGTCACAAAAGCCTACATAAAGCAAAAGAGATCTTGGTTTTGAACAGGCTCAAAAGAAACAAGAAGAGGAGTCAATCTCAAGTTTTGAAGAAGAAGAAACTTCAGAAGAAGATAGTGTGAGAGAAAGTGAGACTTCTAAGGATGAGTTGGACAAATAGAAATTTCAACAAGGAAAGAAATAATGCACAAAGGAGAAACAAATGGAACATGAACCAACATAGGGTAAGAGAGACTAAGAGACCAATGAGGTCAAGACAAGGAAACTTCAATGGACAATGTTTCTCATGTCATAGATTTGGGCATAAGGCTTCACAATGCAGGACACATGACAAGAATATAGGAATTTTAAAAGTAGGTAGCCTTTTCATAGGTATTGCTACTCATGTAATCAGTTTGGTCACAATGCAATAAATTGCAGGGTCTATGACAGGAATAAATATGGCTTCACTAGAAGAAATTCCAAGATATTTGCACCTATAAGGAATAACAATACTAAGTGTTACAAGTGCAATAATGATGGACATACAACAAAGTGGTGTAGAGCAGATATTCCAAAACCAAGCTTGAACAAGAACATGGATATGAATAGGAATAGTCAAAGAAATTAGAAAAATCATATGAGAAAGAAAGTCGACAAAGTTAAAGATCAGTGCTTGATGAGAGTAGAAATACTCCCACCCCAGAATTAACCACCTCAAGAGGAGGTGGGGGAGGGGCTAAGCTAAGAGAATTATTATTAATCCCAAGCCCCAAAAGTGACCCTTTGCCATTGATGTCAAAGGGGGAGAGATTTAAGTAAAGGGGAGAGATTTGATTTAAGAAGAGAGCATTGAGTTAGGGGGAGAAGTTTCCCAGGGGGAGCAGGACAAAAATAGGTTAAGAAAATTTGAAAATATAATTGGGTTGCCATCAATGACAAAGGGGGAGATTGTTGGACATTTTGAGTAGATGAAGTTGTCATTGATGTCAAGAATGAATTGTCATTGATGTCAAAATGTCAAAAGGAGTAATACAAAAGGTTGGTGGCAAAAGAGCTTCATAATGTTTATTTTTAAATATTATGTGAAGCACAAAATAAAAGGTTTTTATTAAAACCATGGTTGGGCAAAATAAAAGGTTTTTATTAAAACCATGGTTGGGCAAAATAAAAGGTTTTTATTAAAACCATGGTTGGGCAAATAAAAAAGGTTTTCTAAAACCTAAGGAGGCTTTTATTTTATAAAATCCCAAAGGAGATTTAAATATTTAATTTATAATATTTAAATTTCTTTGAATTTAAATAATTATAAATAAATATATTTCGAAGGTAAAGTTGGTAGCACCAACGATAGCATTGTTTCCCCGACGTATTTTCCTCTTCGTCGACGTGTGTGACAAGGGAAGGCATATGGTATAAATACCATAGCCATTCCTAAGGTTTGGCATCGATTTTATTGCATCCGCCTTAAGCAAAAAGAAGCTCATACAAATTTTGAAACGTGTACCTCCCAAATAGCGCAGTGTGTGGTTCCATCGGCATCGAAGGAAGATCCAAGGGCTCTTAAGGGTTTGAAGGAGTCAAAGCACACGTTGTGCTTTGAGGCTCCAAGTGGAGCACATGGCTCACACGGTGTGGAATCCACGACCAAGGCGTTGTGGGAGTATTGTGCCAAGTTTCGAGCCTCGCAGATTGTGAAAAGTGGTAATATTTTTCAAAATTATTTTAATTTGTTTTGCTAAATTTTAGGAGGGATAAGGTGGAAGTTAAGTTGTGAAATTAACCTAAGTGTTGAGGAAATATTTTTGATATATGAAGGGTTATTTTTTCTAAAGTAAAAGCTAGGGTAATTTTGTTTTACCTTAGAAAGTGAGAGATTGACTTATTGCATTATTTTATAAAGTGATTTATTTAATTAATGCAATATTAAGTAGAGAGTCATAAGTAGAGTTTGGATTATTTTTTAGATATATATTTTGAAAAGGGTTATGATGAAACTGAATTGTTAAGATGTTATTTTGATGAGTTAGAGTTTTGAAAGAAGTGTTTTGATTAAATATTTGTGGTGTTGGATATTATTTTAAGATGGAGCAATAAGGTGTATTTGAGCTTTGATTATTTTTGTGACTAAGGAATATTTTGAGAAAGTCTTAGAGTGATATTTTGGTCATCTAACAATTGAAAAATAGAAAGAAGGAAATTATGATTGAGATAGGTTTTCTAAGGGCACTTCTACATCAATAAAAAAGGTATGGGCACATATTCCTAGTGAATGATTGTTGAATGTTGTGAATGCTAAGTTGGAGTGAAAAGGGTTTTTCTGGAATAAAGAGTTGTTGATAAAACCTTGTTTGGTGAGCATTGTTGAGTTGATTGTTAAAAGGTTTTTCTGGAATAAAGAGTTGTTGATAAAACCTTGTTTGATAAGCATTGTTATTGAAGTGGTTAGTTGAGTGAGGAACTTGAACTAGAGTTTGTGCAAAGATCATGAGTATCATTGTTATGTGAAGTTGTCAAAGATCATGAGTATCATTGTTATGTGATATTAGCATTGTTGTTGAAGCAATTAGTTGAGTGAAGAACTTGAACTAGGGTTTGCAAAGATCATGAGTATAATTGTTATGTGAGATTGGTTGATAAGCATTGTTGGAAACATTTGAGTGAATGATCATAAGTTTGGACTAGGGTTTATGAGCAAGGATTATTTCATTGAGTGATTGGTTGAGTAGAGTTGGTTGAGCCTAGTCAAGTGGATGTGTTGATGTGATAGTTCAAGTTTTGTAAAACAAATTGTTCTATATTCTAAATTGATTTGAGAAAGATATTGAGTGTTTATGAATGTGAAACATATTGAGTCTCTAACAATTCTCTATATGAGAGATTGAAAGTGATTGAGATTTTGTGAGTGTGAAGCATATTGAGTCTCTAACAATTCTCTATATGTTTTTATGGTAAAAAGAGAAATTGAAAGTAATTGAGCATTGTGGTGAATGTGAAGCATATTGAGTCTCTAACAATTTTCTATATGTTTCTATGATATTGGACAAGTTCTAGTGAGGACTTGTTGAGCAGATTTGAGGTAAGTCTTGGTGAAGACTTATTGAGCAAATTGGGCAAGTCTTAGAGAAGACTTGAGGACAGATTTGTGTGAGCTTTTGTGGAAGCTTACAATACAGAGTTTGAGGACAAAGATTGTTGAGTAGATTGGACAAGTTCTAGAGAGGACTTATAGACAGATTAGTGTGAGCTTTTGTGGAAGCTTACAAGGCAAATTTGAGATAAGTCTTTGAGAAGACTTGAGAGCAGAGTTGATTGATTGATTTTTTCAAACCTTGAGTTAAGGTTTGGGGTAGATCCAATAGAGTTGATTTGTGATTGGATCAAGCTTTATGTTAAAGCTTGAGGACAAATATTAAGATAAATTTGTGCTAGATCGAAGGACTGTGTTTAGTGCAGATCAGAGGATAGATATTGAGGGCATATCTGTGCTAGATTGAAGGACTATTTTTAGTACAAATTAAAGGATAGATATTGAGAATAGATTTGTGCTATACTGAAGGACAAAGTTTAGTGCATATTTGAGGATGGAGTTTAGTGCAGAGTTGAGGATAGTTTTGTGCTAGACCAGAGACAAAGATTGATCAGATTTGTGCTAGACCAAAGGACTATGTTTAGTGTAGATTTGAGATATATCTGAGAGCAAGCTTTGGAGGTGACAAAGTATAGAGGATGACAGTCTCCAGTGGATAGAGATCCATTATCCAGGGCAATGAGGATAGGTGTCTTTAGTGGATAGATATCCATTAGCTAGTGCAGTGGAGGTAGCAGTTCTTCTAGAAGATCACCAGCCAAAGCTAAGGAGAAAGGAGTTCTCTTGTGGATAGAGATCCACAAAATTGATTAGGGGATTGGTGTCTCCTTTGGATAGAGGTCCATAAACATTGTAATAGGGAAAGGATTCCCAAGAGATTGATTGAGAAAATTTTAGTGAAATATTTTATCCGTGGAGTAGCCCACATTGGGTGAACCATGTTAAATTGGCGTCTCTATTGTGTGTGGTGATTTATCCATTGCTTTGATTACTATTGTTGATATTACTATCTATACATTGGATAATATTTATTGGTAAAGAAAAGTAAAAAATGGTCTTATACTATTCACCCCCCTCTCAGTATAAGCTTATGTTATTCAATAGCAATTCCTTGTAATCTTGCGATGAATCACTATGTTCGATGATCTGCTAAAAATATCATAGAAGAAATGAAATGAATGCCTCTTTCTTGTGTAGTTTGGCCACCATGGCCTTCTTAGGGATTGAAGTGAATGCATTTCAATTCATCGTTGAATAATTTACCACAAATGACCTTATGGTAATTTACTCATCTTGCCATATTGCATGGAATGCAAGTCGCTGCAACCGCCAAGTGTATAGGGTAAATAACTTAATATGAGGCACACTTGAATTTTGATTTTATTTTATTTTTTATTATTTTTAAATTTTTTTAGAATTCTAGACTGGTAGATATTTATTATTGCTCATTTTGAAGATCCTCACGATGAAAAATTTGGAACATTTATTGTTGGTTACTAGCCGCTGTTGAAAGGTACGACTAGTTTTTACAATTTCCTTAGAAACTGTTGATAGTAGTGATCAGGGTTTTCCTAATATGCACTCACTGTTGTCATCAATGACTGAGGGTCAAATGGAAAATATAAAATAAAATTTAGGGTTTTTGTAATTCATTATTGCTAGCTAGAAGATAGATAAAATGAGATCTCTAAGGGGAGAGAGAGATAAAATAATACAGAATGCTACCAAACTTATCATTTACCATCATGATAGATCAGTCGAAGGCCTCTACTAGTGGTAGAGCTGAAGCTCCTAAGGTAGATTCTTCATCTCTCACTCATAATTTGAGCATTTAAAAAGAACCTCACTAATTAATGGTGTTAAATGAACTTCACTAAACTATCGGTAATGAACCTCACCTTAGGTAGATTTAGCATTAGGGTAGCTTAGATGGGTGGGATTTAATTTTTGAGAAATTTTTGGGGTGAGAAACAACCTTGCAAGGGTCTTTCTCGTAGTCGCTATTGGTAACAACGACTCCCAATCTACCAATTGAGGGTTGTTGTTGCTATCAGCGGCTAGGTTCAAACACCAACGACAAAAAAAATTGACCGTTGGTGCTAGCCACTGTTGACATCAACGATGGCCATGGCGGCTACTATTGCCTTGAGTAGCTAGGAACCTTAGCCAATTTTTTTTATTTGTTTGATTTTTTTCTAAGGTTTATTTTTATTTTTATTTTTTTATTTTCTTCCCTTAGACCTTGACTGTGCAGGCACGTGAGCTTAATTTGCTACTCGAGTTGTTGCCCAAGTTGAGTTGTGTGGACCTATATTGGTTTGGGGGCTTTAGCCTTGGATATATTCTAATATTACTGACCATCAGGTCAGATCAGGCCTACATCACAACATTAGCCCATCGATGTAACTCAAGGACTAACACTTTTCATCTCTCAACTGGTGAGATGATGGTGACGTCGAAGGATGTTTACAACATTTTTTGGATCCCTATAGATGGATGAACTATCACATCTTCGACTACCACAGTGAAGGTTACAATATTTTAAAGGGTTCTCGATGATAGGCACATTAAGGCATTGGGTGACATAGAGCATGGTGAGGTGCTAGTGACCTACTGGTACAGGGAGGATGTCTTCTCATGATGCCAGGACATTTTGATGCACATTATCTATAATGTGATTCTGCTAGACACTTCAAGGGAAAGGTTCCCTTGGAAACTCTTAGCGATGGTGCAGGATCTGCTTGAAAGCACCACAGATGATTCGCTCATCATGGCATGGGGGAGTGCACTTCTAGCCCAAATCTATGATGAGTTATACCGCATTACGTGATGGGGTTGAGTAGGCATAGGTTGCAACATGCTATTACAAATTTGGGTATGAGAGCACATCAAGATAGACTGGCCTAGAGGATTACCTTTGGAGACCACAGTAGTAGTGGTAGTGACTCAGTGCTCTGGTTCCCGTTGGTCATGGGATTCAAAGACATATCGAAGCATATCTTATGTTGGGGATATTTAACACTACACAAACTCACTGATAAGGCTTCAACCAAATCAGATCATATGGTGGTCCTACTTGGATTGCCCAACATGAGAGGAGATCGATAAATACTTGGCTTGAACTAGGCATAATCGCTAGGTTATTGGGCGTAAGCCTGGGGTGTGGGATTTTTTTCATTTTTCCTGAGTGACCAAGTAGTTTGGGTTCCAATAGGACATCCTAGAGGAGCCAGTCCTCTACTGTTACCTTAATATGGAGACACAACTTACGTGGTATCAAGTCACAACTTTGACAAATGATGATGATGCCTTACGAGACATAGGGGCAGCAAATACTGGGATGATAGCTGATTATAACACCTGGTGAACCACTAGGCTATGGTAGGGTGGTAGTCCTCTAGGCTGCTCTAGAGATAATATGATTACTGAGGCTACATTTGATGAACCACATGGATGGTGAGTGCATGCCAAGACTGAGGGTGAGTGGGATCAGGCGACTACACAGGTGGAGGAGCCACATGAGGAGGAGAAGGGTTATGAGGAGGACTTGGATAATGAGATGTCCCAACTACGGGCTCAAGTACATAGTCTACAAGAATAGTTGTAGACAGTGCAATGGTATATCTTAAAGAGAGATACCTCTCTTGCTACAACACAGACCCATCTGAGTGAAGGATAGATAGAATGAAGGGGATACAAGGAGGAGAGGACTCTTTTCCAGACTCATATAGACTCAACCCAGGATACTATAGATAAGTTCACTACATAAAGGGACATACTATAGGCACAAATTGACACCCGGATGGTTGAGAGGGATTCCTTCAGGACACAACTAGGGGCTGCTACTATGGTTTTAGGGTAGGCTGCAATAGGACAGTTTATAGTGGGTACCTCTGTTATAGGAGATGTAGTGACACTATAGGCACATGTGGCTAGGCTATAAGGTCTAATCAATCAGTATGATGTTGGACACCAGTCTAATGGTGCATATATTAGGTAGTTAGAGGGGGAGGTGGCCATGCTTGATGGTACCCTACCAACACGGTCTACTATAGGAGGATCTCACAGGAGTAGGCAGAGTGAGTCTGGCTAGTCCTCAGTGTGATCAAGTCACAAGTCAGGTGCATGATCAAAAATATCGATGAACCCTAGCTCCAGGAAGCCTCATAAAGAGGGAGCAAAGGGAGGAGGCAACTTCTAGAGCATAGGCACTGCATTATATGACCTGGTGTCTAATAATATTTTTTAGTGTAAGGTCTGAGGACCTACACTATTGTAGCCTATGGGCATTTTGTACCTCATGTACATATTGACTGACACACACACACACACACACATATATATATATGATACTCCTTTTTTATTGCTCATTATGTGTATTAGTTTATTACTTCATGTTCTTGTTATGCATATGTACGCAATACCTATATGATATTTTGATTATGCTATATGGATGCAATGTACTAATAACATGCACTAGCTAGATGATAGATGTATGATTAGCTACAATGATCTATATGTATCGATGCACTATTATGTATTCATATATGTATGCAATGCTTATTGTTAAATGTATATTGAATTTTTTCAATTGTTTATGCATTTAATCTATGTGATATGATATGATAGATGATATGTAATGTGATGCATTACTTACACGAGGAATGAACTAATGCCAATGAACCTATATTATTTAATCACTTGAAAAATAAATAATGAATCTAATATGTGTTTTACAAACTAATGGATGACACCACAAAATGTATAAAAATCATGAATGTAAATGGTAACTCTGATCATAAGAATTAATCATTTTAGCATCTATATGTGAAATGAAATAATTGAAATATATGTTTTTCCCTTATAAGCTTTTGTAACTTAAAAATATGCAAAAAATACTCAGTGGTCGTCTAAATATCATTGCTGATATCCATACAATATCTATTATATTTCATGGACACCCCTTAATAAACAAAACCTCAAAAGAAAAATGGTGATTCTTTAATGAGATGATTTGTTGCTATAAGGGATTGTTGAGGTTTTCCATGAGACTCAAACACCCTAGTTGACTAATCAAAAGTTGTATAATGACTATACAGGACTCCTGAAAGATAAAAGTTTTTGTTATGAAGACCAAGATATTCATTATCCTTGTGTGTGCAAATGAATATATTAGATAAGATATAAGACTACCTCATTGCTAGACGGGATTTATTCAGCCCATTGTTGTAATGAGGATCACCAAACATTCACCATGATCCTAAGTTGGGATGTAGTTGGACTAGACCACTAGGTAATACATGCCACTTAAAGCTAGCTCATTTGTAAATTGCTTAGAACTACCCCAATGACAAACAGGATTCATTCAACCCACTGTTGTATTGGGAATCACTCAATGGCTTAACGTACTGACTATTCTAGGAATTCAAGCTCTTCACCCCCTTATTTTCTTCAAATTTATTTGGATACTTGCTCATGCTTAGCGATGAAAATCACTATTTATTTTGCATATTATTTATTTTTATTTTTTGGAGCAAGGGATTTGCTTTGATTTTGGGATTTTGATTATTTTGTATAAAAGCAAGGGATTCCTTGGATAGGGAAAGCTTGTCCTTTTGTCAATGATAAACACTCTAGACCATGCACATCACAAAATGAGCAAGTAAAAATCTTTCGCTTAAGGTGACCAGGATCAATTTGTAGTGTTAATCTTTCCTTGTTCAGACTAGGATTATTAATGTTTAAATTGTGATAAGATTTTGACATATGCTAGGTGCTATCAAAACTAGAACTCATCTTCAAAGGCAAAGATAGCTTAGTACAAAATCTAATAAGATCGCTAGGTATGGTTGAATGACCAAAAAATCTAGTATATACCTTATAGCAACAAGAAGGGTTGTGTTGAAAAACATAATTACTCACAGGGGTGATGGATGATGATGATGAATAGATGCATGATTAGCATACAAACATTGTATCATTTATAAGATTGTAAACACAAACTATCCTAATGCAAGTGCAATGGATGAAAATGTCTAATGCAATGAAATTAAATGAATGCATATACAAAATGAAAATGCATCATGTAAATGTTTTTGTATTTTTGATTCTTTGCAATGTTTTTGAATTTTATTGCTTTTTTATTTGTTTGGATTTTTGGTGCTTTTCAAATGTTTTTAAATTTTATTGATTTTATGTATGAAACACCTTTATATGAAGAATGTTGAGAGGTTCAGGCTCTTCAACACCTTCTAGCGATGTTAGGCGATAAGTACCAGGTCCTATCTTCTCTGAGATAACAAATGGACCTAACCAATTGGCCGTAAATTTGTCTTGCAGATGTAGTGGTAGGTTTCAGTTGTATTGGTTCTATTTTAGCATAATATCCCTAAATTTAAATTCTCTCATGTGGAATTTATTATTGTAAGCTTATTTTAGCCAATCTTAGTAAATGGTATTCACATGATGTTCATCAAGAAGCATCAATTGATCTAGGTAACCTTACCACGTAGTGTCATCATTGATGAACTATTTCAATGCGATGCACAATGTTGGAATTTCCAATTCCAAGGGCATGATGGCCTCAACACCATATACTAGTGAGAATGGTGTTGCCCTAGTAGGCATCCATATACTAGTTATATAAGCCCATAATGAAAGAGGCAGCTGAATATGTCAATCTTTATGATTTTCTTGAACCGTTTTCTTTAAGATTGCTACCACTATTTTGTTCGAGGCCTCTGCTTGCCCGTTTGCTTGTCGATAATATGGAGTTGCAAAACTATGTTGAATATTATACGTAGACGTTAAAGCCCTTACGGTTTTGTTTTTGAATGAAGTTTCATTATCCAATATTATTTTGGATGGTATCCCAAAATAACATTATATTATGGAGTATGAACTCCACATGTGCTCATGTCATTGTAGTTAAAGGGATTGCCTCCACTTATTTGGTAAAATACTCAGTGGCCATTATGATAAACATGTATCGACTTGAATATGGGGGAGAGATCTTACCAATTAGATACAAACCCTAATGAGTAAATGACCAAGATGCTTGGATGGGCTATAAGGTCTGCGATGTCAGGTGTGTCAGATTAGCATGATATTGATATTTAACGCACTTCCTAACATACGCTGTGCAATCCTTCTCCATAGTGGGCCAATATTAATCCATTTAAAGGATGCGCTTGAAAATGGCCATACTGCTGAAATGGCCACCGCATGTACCATCATGAGCTTGTAAAATTATCCAAGCTGATTCTTAGAGCTCAAGGCAAAGAAGGAGGATTCCATCATAGCTATGACGATACAAGATGTCTCCTAACAAGACATATCTAGTCACTTTTTGTTTAAATGCTCTTTTTGTAGCATGTGACAATCTGTGTGGGATTACTCCAAGCTTAAGGAAATCATGTAATTATAATAACCAATATTGATAAGCAACAAATTTGACTGACTGAACGACGTGTTCCTGCTGCAATTTGACTTGTACAAAAGTAAATTTGGAAATAACCTTATGGAGAATAGTGGTACCATTCTCTACAAGACCTTCCAATAGTAAAGATCTCCAAGATGCCTTCTTTAGAAAGTTTCTAGCTCTATAGAACCACTCATGGTTTGGTTCTATGTGGATCAAGTGGACTAATTCTTGATTGTCTTGTGCCTCACATCGTATCATGGATTGTGATATCATTTTTACTTGGATGGTAGTGAAGTCAATAAACGAATTCTAAGGGATTAAGGATCCCAAAGACACCATAGTGTCTGCAAATATGTTGGAAATTTGAGGGATTGCCTTGATGTCATACCACTCTAGTAGGGCTAGGTAAGTATCCATAAGTTCCTTGTATGCTTTCAAGATGGGACACCTACACTGATAGATTCCATTAACTTGATTTACTATGATAAGGGAGTCACCAAAGATATTCAGCTTTTTGATCTTCATGGTGAGCATTGTTTGAAGACCCAAGATTAGGGCCTCGTATTTAGTGTTGTTATTGGTGCAAGGTAAATTGAGTTTAAATGACAAGGGCATTGGAGCACCTTATGGTGTGAAAAATATAATCCTTGCACCACCCCCTTGATCGCATTTGGAACCATCGAAGAACAACAACATATTTGCTTTATTATCCGATTCTTTAGGTTTGGGCAACTTTGACAATGCAAAGACTGCATCATTGGGAAGCTCTATGATGAGAGACCTATGATCCCAAAGAGGAGCCTCTGTTAGTTGATCAACTATGACTTGTCCCTTGATTGAATTTTGACTGATGAATTTTAGGTCAAATTCAGTCAATAACATGATCCACTTTACGGTACGTGTGTTATGATATGTCTTGCTCATCATGTACTACAAAAGATTTTGTTTCAATATTACATATGTCGTATGACTCAACATGTAGTGATGCAACTTCTTAGTTGCAAAGACCACTGCTAAGCACAAATTTTCTACATATGCATATTGTAGCATGTAACTAACTAGGGTTTGACTGATGTAATATATTGCTTGCTCTTTGCCTTGCATGTTCTTCTGGGCTAGCATGGTTCCTAGTACAAAATTTGTGGTAGATATATACGGTAATACTAGCAACGATTCCAGGTACTGTTTGATCTTGACAAAGGCTTTTTGATAGTATTCATCCTAGTTAAATGGGACCCCCTTGTGTAGCAATCGATTCATGGGTTGAAATTTATCTAATAACTGCATGATAAAGTGCGTTATGGATGCTACTTTGCCCTTTAGGCTTCTTAGTTCCTTAATTTTTGTAGGGGGACACATTTCTAATATATCCTTGACCTTCGTTGGGTCAAATTCGATCCCTCGTTTAGAAACGATGAATCCCAAGATTTTACCTGAAGTTACACCAAAGACGTATTTCTTGGGTTTCAAGCTGATATTGTTCTCTATTAGGCAATCGAAGAATTTTCTTAGGACCTTGACATGCTCTTCATGCAACAATGACTTTGCCAGTAAGTCATCAATGAAATATTTCAAGATTTTATGCATATAGTCATGAAAAATGTATGTCATAGCCCACTGATATGTGGCACCAGTATTTTAGAGGCCAAATGACATAAGTTTATAACAAAATATTCCCCATGGAATGGTGAAAGTGGTTTTGTGTTGATCTTCAGGTTTAATCCAAATTTGGTTGTAACCAAAAAAATCATCCATGAGAGAAAGCATTTCGTGACCTGTAGTTACGTCTACAAGAGCATCGATATTAGGCAACAAAAATGAATCCTTGGGTGTTGCCTTATTGAGGTCCTTGAAATACATGCATATGTGAATTCCTCCATCAGGTTTTCATATGGGTACCATGTTTAATACCCACTCTGGATAGTCGATGGAAATTATGAACTCTACATCCAACAACTTTTGTGGCTCATCTTTAACCATAAAGGTGACAGTTGAATGCATCTTCCTGAGTTTTTGCTTGACTAGTTTCTTGGTGGGGTCCAATGAAAGGTTATGAGTAATCAATTTTGGATCCAAACTCGACATGTCCTTATAGGTACAAGCAAAGAGATCAAGTCTCTCTTTCAATAGAGGAATGAGGCTGGTGCACTCCTCAGGAGATAAGCTCTCTTTGAATTTAACCTTCTTTGGATTGGTGGGATCATCACTGATATCCACTTTGAAGGTTTCCTCTATTGACATATGCGATCCCTCCTCAAGCTGGTGAGGCATAGGGATCAAATGAATTTCATCTGCTATGTTTAAAGGTTCTACCAAATCAAGATCGATCTCAACATGATAGATATCATATGCACAACTTGGCATAAAATGGAATGGTTGCAACATTTTTTCATAGGGGAAGAAATCTTCAGGATTTAGGGGTGAATTAACACGATTGAAATAAATGGCCTTAGGATTGAGATACAAAGTTTTTAAAGGGTCATAATGGATTATGAAGTGGAGTGGCTAGATCGATGGAGACCATGTTGATGGAATGGAAGAAATCTCCAGGACCACATGGATGAAACTCACTAACTTCGGGTTGCTCCCCCTGCTCTAAATGTGGCTCAAGTGATATGGGGATTACCAGATCTGCTTTGGAAAAAAACATATTAATTGGATCCTCATGGGGAAGCAATTACCTTAAGTTGGAAGGACTAGGAAAATCTATATGATATATCACTTCTAAATTCACTGGTCTTCTTTGCATGGGAGGACTTGGAAATATCGCATGATAAATTGGTTTCATATCCATAGACTCCCTAAGATGACATAGATGTTGAGGCCCTAGGTAGGCCATATCTGTTGCATCTTCATATTCCTCATCATCTAAGAAATATTTGCCATCATCTTCTTCAAAATTGTGTTCTGGATTTTCCTCCTCACAAATGGAATCTGATTCGAACCTTTCTAAGGAGAGACCTGGATGGTAAAACAAAGGTGGTTCTTCTATAACCATGGTCATAGGCCAATTACATATTTATGAGTGTGAAGGGTTTGGATTATAGGGATTCCAATCGGTGTGATAACCTAGACCAAACCTATCAGTCGATAATTGGTATTGCGACTGATACAAATTTTTATGCCTTTGCTCACATAAACCCAATTCGTAATAATACCAATGGTCAACAATTGAAATAACAAAGGGTGTGCTCTAGGTTTGATAGATAATGAACATTTACAGCAAAAGGTTCATCATCATCTTCTTCTATGGGTGATCGATATACGAGTTGATCTAAACCTCCATAGATGAAATTTGTCTGGTTGGGTGGCACCCCCAGTGGTACCATCATCCTAAATGGAAATCGATGAGCTTGAGGCCTATGTATATCCTGTTTAAATTCTATGATTGGTGTAAAAGTTACGATCTACACCAGGTATTCAGCTAACCTGGGATTGACTAGGTGAATCATCTTGCGATGCAGATGATGCGATTGATGACACAAGCGAGGCAGGCTGAGGTACCTCCTCAACTATATTTTGTGAGTTTTCCTCCTCCATAGGATTTGGAATCTCGGTAGTTGTTGTATTAGGGATTACCCTAGGTTTCTTTTCACCTAACACTACCTTTAGATTTGTTGATGTTGTAGGCTTTTCAAAAGCAACCGTTGTACAAGGGGTTGGTTGTAGTGCCGAAGTAGAAGGATCGGTGCACACTGACTTTGACTTACCCACTAGATGTCTGATAGGAGATGTAAGTCTAATATCCAAGTGCCTAGATGGGAGGATGAAGTATTATGACAAGTGAACCTGATTGACATATTTGAACGACTCTTCATTTGAAGGGATCACATGTACTTGTCCCTCATGCATATATTTGATGCATTGGTGCAAAATCGAGGGGATGCAATGCATGTCCCTTATCCACGGTCGACCTAGGAGAATGTTGTATTGCATAACACCTTTTAGAACATGGCACATCACCAAGATAGTTTTTAGCTCAACCTAAATAGGAAGGAATATTGTACCTACTATAGAGCACAACGCGTTGTTGAATGCTTGCAGCGTAAAAGTTAAAGGTACGATATGTGACTTAGGCAAATTCAAATATTTTAAGGCATTTATGGTTAATATATTGATTCATGATCCTGTGTCAATAAAAACCCACTTAAAATGAGTGTGGTTCACACATGCAATGATATGTAGCGGTGGGTCTGCTATAGTAGTGGAAACTGTTTTGATTTCATGATCGTAAAATTGGATCATAGGTTCCTGGATCTACTGCACATACCCCACAAAGTTAGTGAAATATTCAGGATCCTAGGGTTGAACTTCAATAGCTCTTAATATTTCCATAAGCGTCTCCCTATTCCTAGGATATTATTGTATGATCTGATATATCGATAATTTTGTCGAGGTTGTTTGTAGACTCTAGATGAGTTTATTCCTAATTGTTACCACTAATCTTGTTGGTGGGCCTGACAATGGATTATGTGTTGGCCTCTACTGAGGCACAACTTGAATTTGAATGGGTGTTGCAAGAGGATCTGGTTGGTTGTACCTCTTGTTTCTAGTGACCACATTCACCATACCAATAAATCCTTGAGTAGGCGGATTGATCCACACTTGGTTGACTTGTCCAATATTGTTACTTGGTGGCTCATGATTTGATAAAGGATATTTGAAGATTCCCATGTTTTGATTATCTGGCACCAAGGGATTGTCTATCTGCAACTGGTCCTTATCGATCATATTCTACACCACATGTTTAAAATCATGGCACACTTCGATGTCATACCCCTTTTGTCGATGGTATGGGAAATAATGATCTTCTTTAAACCCTTTGGGTTTAGGACGATTGGGATCTAACAACTGAACTTCAAGCAATAGAAGCACCTTAGCCTTGAATAATTGATTAAGTTTTGATGTCAAAGTCTTTGATAATGGCATAAATTGGAAAGGTGGATGATGTTCTTTATCTTTGCCCTGCTTCTCGTTGCGCTGATTGTACTGTGCAAAGGGTGGTTGTGCTTGATAATTTTGTAGTTGCTAGCTTTTGTCCCCCTTTGGAAGGTTTAACATGACTTGATTAACATGTGCAGGCTTGGCCTAATGATTTTAATTCCTCATGTTTTTATTGTTTCATTCTTTCTTATTTTGAAGTTTCAAGTCTCCTTCTTGCAACTTGATATCCTCAATGACTTTGAATTGCACCAAAGCCTCTTCGAATGTTTGATACTGCTATAGTTGTAGCAACAATGAAATGTGCTTCACATAGATCTTAGTAAACATTCATGTTAATTCTATAGTTGGGATGGAGAATGGAATTTTGGCCATCAATTTCCTCTATCGATTGCCATAGTCTGTGACTGACTCATCATTGAATTTCTTTAAAGCAGCCAGATCAAATAGGTTGGTCTTCTTCTTGATGCCAAATGTGTTCAAGAAAGGTAATCACTAGCTGTTCAAATATAGCGATGCTATGCCTCTTCAGCTGATTGTACCATTCCAAGGTTGGGCTTGAAAGGGTTATCATGAAAATCCTTAGCAATAAGGCATCATTATTTTGAATCTAAAAACATAGATTCATGAAACTAGTCACATGTTCCTGTGCATCATCGTCACCTTGGAATTTGTCTAGCTTAGCTATCTCGAAATGCTCGAGATATGCTGAAATAGGGACCCAAGACACAGAGGCCTAGTATGAATCTTGTTTAAGGTAGGCTTTTGATAAGTCATCCCCTATTTTTTAATAGCTTTAATTTTCTCAACAAGGACTCTATACGCTTGAGAGGACATGATTTCCTCTTCTCTAAGTGACCTTTGTGGTGCCAACGAAGATAAATTTCTCTGAGATCGAGATGGACGACTATGCTCACCATTCACATCTACAAAAGAGGGTTCATGATATTTTTGATCTTGTTCATCCCTCTCTGATTCCTCGTATTGACTATGCCCAAGATGCTCTAGCGTTTGATGATGTTGTTTCCTTGGAGTATGCTCGAATGTATGACAAGTGCAGTTCTTGACTTACCTAAGGTGCAGCTCTGGATGTGACACAACACGTCTAGTAGTGGGTTGCTCCCTATATTCACTAATTGGAGGTAGGTTAGGCCTAGCTAACCTATCCTCTCTCTCTTCACACTCCTTCTGCTCAAGGATGCGTTGCTCTCACAAGCGGTGCTCATATAAACATTCTCAAAGCAACATTTATCGTTGTGCATCATCTTGTTCGAGTCGCTCATGTTTTGCATGTAAATCCTCCAATTGATCTTGGAGTATTTGTTGCCTCTGCCCTAAACAAAGCCTATGTGCTCGATCTGGGAGATAATCTCTGTAGGGTCTTTGGCTTTGTAAGTTTGTACAAGGAGCCTTATGAGTTCCAATAGATTGGTCCACTACACTCTTGCCTTTGTCTATAAAGATTGCATTGGTGTTGTGTTAGTACCTTTGTTCTATGCCTGCATGTATGGATGGGGCATGTGTGCTATGGGAGCATTTTGAATATTCTCCCTATGCATAGGTATACCTCTCTCTATCCTCACTATGTGTACTCTTCGAACGAGAGTGAGCAGTAGAGGTCCTACACCCTAATCTTCCTAGCACTTGTTCTAGTTTGTTGAGTTGACTAGTCCTCCAAGATTGGTTAGGAGGCATATCATTGACTCCAATAATATTGAGATATATCACAAAAATTCTAGGTTTGTTGTGATTTGGAGTCTTTAAGGGTCTATGATCTAACACAACCCTTTCATCTTGTCCCTCATTGGGCAGATATTACCTATACCTATCTTGTGATGGTGGGGGTCTTGAACCACCCTCATTTTTGTCACATAAGGATATTGTATTTTATCCTCTAATTGGGGTGTTCTTATGAGAACCCCCATGAGTTGAGTTATCACCTCTAATGTTAGTCCAACTTCATTCAAAAGTATTCTGTGTGGGAGGTTCAACTTCATTATTCTGCATGTTGGTTGGGGCATTGGTTTCCACCTCGATTATGGGTCGAGGGCGGCAGTCTCGTGTATTAACCATAGCGTACAAATTATCTCGTATGTAGATTTTAAGGTAAACAAAGCATACAATATGATTATCTCTTTTAGATCTTCTTTATGATCCCTAAAATTTGTGTGTGTGTTTTGATTTGTTGATAGTATAATCCAACTCTTATCGTGTTTTTTTGCAAAAGTTGATGTTATACTCAATTTGTTCAAAGGTTTTCACCTATATACTCGCATACACCAGAATATGGGGATGAAATCCATACTCGACAAGGTAGCATAGGTACTACTAACCCTCATCCAACACACCACAGTCAACTATACACCCTTCGAAGAGGAGTGTCTATGATTTGCTATGGATAGGACAATTCTTGGGTCAGCCTTGGCCACGGACGGGTCCCGATCAGGGTTATGCATAAGGGGTAGTACTAAAAAAGTAATTATAAAATCGAGGTGAATCTAGGTGAATGGTGTATATCGTTGGGGCAAATTTTAAAAAAATTTGTAGAAAATTTATCAAAATGAGGCAATTTTTTTTTGCACAAAAATTATCAATAAAATTTTATGGCTATTGGCAGAAGGCGAGTGACATAATGCATGTAGCAGAAAATGAGTGGTACAAGGCGACTGGTGAAAGGCAAGTCACATAAGACGAGTGGCATAATGCAAGTGTCATAAGGCAAGTGACAGAAGGTGAGTGGCATAAGGTGAGTGACAGAAGGCGAGTGGCAAAAGGTGAGTTGCAGAAGGCGAGTGGCAAATGGTGACTGGCAGAAGGCAACTAACAGAAGGCAACTGGCATAAGATGACTAGAAAAAGATGATTGGTAGAAGGTGAGTGGTAGATGGCAAGTGGTAGAAGGTAAGTGGTAGATGGCGACTGGTAAAAGGCAACTGGCAGATGGTGACTGATAGATGATGACTGGTAGATGGCAACTGGAATAAGGTGACTGGTAGAAGGTGAGTGGCAAATGACAACTGGCAAATGGTGAGTGGTAGATGGTGAGTGGTAGATGGTGATTGACAGATGGTGAGTGGTTGATGGCGACTAGTAGATGGTGACTTGTAGATGATGACTAGCAAATAAAGAGTGGCAGATGATGAGTGGTAGATGGATAGTGGCAGATGGTGAGTGGAAGATGGTGACTAGTGTATGGCGACTAGCATATGGTGAATAATAAAAGGTGACCATCAAATATCGATAATAAGATGGCACCATGTGTCATCTCATCTGCCACATGTCATGCATCTATCAACTTTCGCCATGCATACTTCTACAAATACATATGCCGGGTCATTTTTCACGTTTCCTACAGTGTTTTCTAGAGCAATTCCAAAGCTTTTTTTGATATTTTCAGTTTTTTCCATAGCAGTTTCAAAGCCTTTTTAGATGCTTTTCAAAGCATCTTCAAAGTGTTTTGGCAGCATTTTTAGAATGTTTTGGCAACATTTCAAAGGGTTTTTACAATATTTTCAGACAATTTTCTAAGTGTTTTCCAAGGCTTTTCAGAGCATTTTCCTATGTGTTTCAGAACATTTTCCTGCATGTTTTCAAAAATGGCTAGCTCTTCCTCTCCTTTGCCTTCAAAATCTAACTACTTCTCCAACATCAAGAACATGTTCAACACAACTGGAAGATATCCGTAATGGATTTACACCTTCAAACTTGCTGGTGTGTTGAAGATGCCACAGTTGAACATTAACGTTTAGTTGATGCAAAAGATCGTTAATTGTTACAACTATGATGTGTCCATTGTTACGATGAAAGTGGATAACAAGGACATTGTTTTTTCTGTTAAACCCTCCAATGTGCAGCGACTAACAGGGCTACCATTTTTTGATGGTGTACTGGTGAACAACTAGTACACCTTGACCGATGATGATAAATCCTCCCTAGCAACCGTTTACTCTGTTCACTTAGATAATTTGAAAGGTATCTTTTTAAAATTATTTTTTATTTAGAATTAAATATTGATGTATTATAATTTCCATTCTCTAATAACATTCTCCTTGTTTTTTTTCTAATAATGTTCTCTCTTTTTTTTAGTTAATTCTTCTAAGTCCAAAAGGGGCTTAAAAATTTCCAACATTGGAGAAAAATTTCTTTATGTTTGCATTGAATTTTTTCAGGCAAGGCTTATTCTGCAGGGGTGACCTACAGAAATGCCTTTTTGGACATTGTCTTTGTTGATTCGATGTATTAGTGGTAGAATATTTGACTGGTCCACACATATTTTCAACCGCATGAAACTGGACCTTCCAAGTGCCCAAAACATTCAAACTTCATATACAGTGACAACCAACAATTTTATTATTTGTCTTTTTTAGAAAGTTTATTTCAATATTCAACAAAGTAATCATCCCACTGTATTGCACCCCACTTTGTTGGCTATTGGCATGATTGATAATGACATACAGGTAAACATAGTTTTTTGGAATATATTTGTTTTCTTTTTTTTCAATTTATCTTGTTACTTTTTAATTTTGTTTTGAAAACATAGAAGAGCATCTCAGTATTCAAGTAAAAGGGATCCCACATTTAGGATTTAAGAAGTGTCTGCTGATTCTAACTCGTAGTCACAGTCATCACCAGTAACTCCCTCCAAACGTGCAAGGTCTCATGGTGATTAGATTCAACATACACCTATGACTCCTTTTACTTATTGAATTGCTACAGTCAACATGGAAAAAGTTACCTCCAACCCACAAGGTAACCTCATTATTCAGAAGTATCATTTTAAATGATATATTTTAATGACTTAAAATTTTGTTTTTGATTTATTTTAAATATTTTTCAGAGAAAGGGCAAATGGTTGAATCATCAACGACTGCAAATTCTAAGTCTTGTATGTTTAGTTAAAATATATATTTTTTAGAAAAAAACAATAATTTTATTTTATTAAAGGAAAGTGGGACTTGAGGGAAGAAAGTAGAGAGGGGAGGGCTCTGGTCCCTCCCCTGCTCCCCCTCCCATGGCTCCTGGTTCCTGCCTAGTTCCTGGCTCAATCTAGGTCATCCCTCCCGGGGAGTGGTTGTTTGCAGATGATCTCCTGGGGGGAGATCCTTTTCCACTATCTGTGCCCCTCCCGGCTGTCTAGGGTTTCCTTGGTTGTTTTTTCGGACTGGTGCTTCCTAGGGATCCCTGTTTGGTTGGGGATCCCTTCCCTTTGTCCCTCAGGCTTCCCCCTGGGGTTTTTTGTAGGTTATTCGAGTGGATCTGGTCCCCTACGTTTCTCGGTGCGATGGAGGTGACGGTTTAGGGTTTGGACAACTTCCCTCTTTTCTTGCGAATCCTCGGTGGGCTCTGTGCTTGGACGGGATTCTTGGTCCCTGCTGCTGGGTTCCTCTTCTGTTTTCCCGGGGTGGGTTCCTTGTGGTGCAACTCTCTGGTCACTTCCTGATGGGCTGGATCCTCTCTGTGCTGGCTGTCGGCTTCCTGCAGGATGGCTCTCGCTAAACGAAATGTTTTCCTGGTAGGCGGGATGGTTTCTCCATAGGGCGGGATCCGCCAAATCTGCCGATTTTCCCGTGAGGCGGGATCCTTTCTTTTCTGCTGGTTTCCCGGATGGTGGGATTTCCCTGTTGCTTCCTGCTAGGCGGGACTGTTTGTGGTGGTTTTGACTGCTTCCCGCGAGGCGGGATTTTATTGTAACGGTTTTTCTTTGCTTCCTGTTGGGCGGGATCTTCTCGATGGTGGTTTTTGGCTACTCCCCGCTGGGCGGGATCTCCAAAACTACTTTCTTTCTTATTTGTTTATTTCCCGCTGAGAGGGATTTTTTCATGCTTACTGTTACCGCTGGGCGAAATTTCAGTTTTGGTGTTTAGTTTCAAGGGATTGATGCCCTAGGCCCATTTCTTATGTAATCAGGTTTTGGGATCCTTGTTAAAACCCGCTATAAATACAAACACTATAATTAAAAAAAATATATATATATATATATATATATATATATATATATTTTTATGATATTATTATTTACACAGGATTAAATTTATAATTTCATGTGAAATTTTGTAGATAGACCTGCTACATTCAAAATACTGAAAAAAATATGCCTCCATCATCTGCCCAGCCGCAAACGTAGCAACGACCGTCAACACAGCAAGTTCCTGTCCATCCACAACAGGTACCATCGATGAGGAACCAATCACGCATGTGTGGTAAAATGTTCCTCGCATTGTCATCTTGTGATATAATAAGTGCTACTCAGACACACAATGTGTCTGAATCTAATATTTTTGTTTTACCAGTTTTAACCCTAGAGAATTTCTCAAATGTTGAGAGTGCGTCTCATATCCCTCAGGAACTCTAGATTGTGATTTTATTTATCAGGATATGAATCCTCCAAATTTCCCTTTAAATGCAAGTGATATGCTAAAATATGAAGAGGGCAATGATGAAGAAGAAAATATTGACGCAGATGCCGCCAGATTTTCCTCCTTCCGCCCCAGAAATTTGTCGCCCATCATCTAACAGATGATGATAAAGTAATTTTTTTTGAAAATGTATTATTAGCTAATAGATGTAAAGTTGTAGTTCATAATAATCTTCTTTTAGATATTGGTAAATTAAGAGAATGGGAATATTGGGCCAAGGTTTTGATTAAAGAAATAAATGGTCGATATAAGAATTTTTCAAAGAGAAAAGAGTTATTTTTAAAGGTTGAGAATGAGCTCCAAAATCTCTATGCTTTGCTACATAAAGCTAAATCTACCACTATGGAGGCAGAGTCTGCATACACAAATGAAGTTCTGGCCATTTTTTTGAATCATTTGGAAAACTTAAATGTAGAAGCCAAAACATATTTCAATGAATGGGCACTAGATTAGAACAAAGTAGCAGTTGCAAAAATTGCATGACTTACAGCTGATGTAAGTTTTACATCTAACTAAAAAATCATTTTTTTCTTAAATATATTTTGTTTATAAATATTAACCTTTTTTCACTTGTATTTTGTAGTCCAATTTCCAGCACTTAAAGCAACAGGTCGGTGCCATGAAAACGTTAATCAAGACTGTCAAAATTAGTATTAATAATGCTATTGAAGTGAAGAAGAGGTTACAATGCACTGTTAGAGAAAATAATTGGTTGAAGAAGTTTATTAGAGATAAGGGTCTGGATGTCAAGGTTGTATTGAAAGAAAATGAGAAAGAGCTGAATGCATCATTTAAAGAAGATCCAACAAAGGAAGAAAGTTCATTTTTATCAGGGATCAACACTACAACTGAAATTTTGATTAGGGTTAGTGCATTAGAAGCAAATGATATTGAGATAGATAAAGGTGGACCTTTAGGAAACACAACAAAAGAATAGAAGTTTGTTGTTATAAATTTGAATTGAAACAAAAAATCTTTGATATTTTTTATAAATTTTGAAAGAATTGTATCTTTCCTAAAATCAATGAAACAGATAATTTCATAAAAAATTGTATTATCTTTTTGAAATTTTGTTTTAAATATTGTTATGTTTTGATTATTTGTGTTGATGTAGAAGTTTGTTGTTTTTAATTTGAAGTGAAACAAAAAAAATGTTTGATATTTATTTGTAAATTATGAAATAATGATATCTTTTTTGAAAATTAAAATCAATGAAAGATAAATGATTGGAAATGTTTATTGTCATCGTATGCTAGTTTTGATTATTTGTGTTGATGCATTAATTAATTTTGAATTATGTGGATGCAGTATGCCAATTTTGATTATTTGTGTTGATGCATTAAGTAATTTTGAATTATGTGGATGCAGTATGCTAGTTTTGATTATTTGTGTTGATGCATTAAGTAATTTTGAAATATGTAGATGCAATATGCAAGTTTTGATTATTTGTGTTGATGCAATAAGTAGTTTTGATTATTATGTGGATGCAGTATGCAAGTTTTGATTATTTGTGTTGATGCAATAAGTAATTTTGAATTATGTGGATGTAGTAAGTTGTTATTTTATGTTATATAAAATAATTTGAAATGACTGGAAATGTAGCCTAAATATTTACTTTGATACATTGCCATAAATGATATATACAATACAAATCAACAAAAAAATTTGAAACTTTAGACTAATAATTAACAAAGCTTATGTAAAATGATAGATAATGCAGTGTTCTAATGATAGATAACAAATTTATGATATAAAAGATAATGATGTGTTCTAATCAACACTATATAGGGGGCTACTCAAATAATCCAATTTCATTCAAATATACATAATCAATCAGTGGACTATGCTAGACAGAGTATCCAATGGCATTTCTAATATCATATTATATGACTAATGACATCAAAATTATAAAGAGTATCCAATTACATTTCTAATATCAGATTATAAGATTAATGACATCAAAATTACATTTATCAAATTACAATATAATCTCAATATTCCTTTCATTATAATGCTGAACTCAAATAAAATCAAATGAAAGCATCCTTGCATCATAATTCTGGAAGCTAGAACAAACTCTTTTTAGATTGTACAAATTCTTCTACGCTCATACCCAAAAATTTTGTCATCACAATCTGATCAATGTTACCATCATCCTCTTCATCCTCAGTATTCATTACACCTCTTCTCTCTGCCATAGATTTCTAGTGTGACAATGCTTTTTCTTAAGGAAACTTCTCCACCTCATAGGTTGACATATATACTCTCAAACAATTTTTCAAATTTTTGTTCAACCTATTTCGAACTTTATTAGATTTTAAATATGATAATGCACTAAATACCCTTTCATCTTCCACAGATCCTAAAATCATCGTTTGAAATAATTCATATAGATGAAAATTTTCACTCATAGTATGTTGTAAGATACTAATGGGATGTAATATTCTCCACAAACGTAAAATAGAACTTGTTTCATGATGGTTAGAGAGTTGTGAAACTTGAGCAGACATTGTTGTTCCAAAATAGTTTGATTGTTTTGTCAAAAGATCTCTATTGAGAATGCCATTGATTTCAATATCATTGACTAGCACACTTTTATTGAAATGGCTAGTAAGAATGCCCATGTATTTGAGAAATAAACCATTTATAATATGGTATTCACTACAAGGATCCCAAAACATCGGATTAACCACACCCATAGTCTCAAGCAATTCATCTCTTTGAAAACGATCTCTTATTTCTTTTGTCAATGATTCTGCTATTTATTTCAGTTTAATTTTTGTATCGTGTACAACTACATGAAATCTGTTGTAGGTTATGGGCATTTGCTCAACTTCATTTGTAGATATATCCATTTGTAGACCAAAATAATATAAAGGTATTTCCTTTTCGTGGACATTAATACATAGATGATCATTTATATTGAACTCTCAAAGATTTGAGGATCGTTCACCAGAAAGCTCTGAGGATCATTCATGTTTGTTAACGTTCTCCAACTCTCAAACATGGGATCCATAAAACTTTGACTAGATGCATACATCATATCAATATGCATGCAATTTTTTTTTCTTGCCCTGATGAAATCCACAATATAAATCGATCTTTCTTGTGCAATTTTGATCAAAGTATTCATTTCTTCCAACATTGGAAGAATACCACACAATGTGAGAAGTGTTTCAAAATCACTCATTCAAAATAGTAAATCTTTAGCCTTATCAACTGCCCTATAATTTGCATACATAAACCCTATCAATGATTGATATTCTTTGAAAGTTGATACATCGAAATCTACCTAGTATCCACATATTTTAACCGTTTTTACCTTTAGTAACTCCTAGTGCAAACTATTGAAATTTTGAAAAATATTTTTGGACTAAGTGAGAAATAATCATGAATTTCACAGACAAGCTCTTCCACTCTCGCAACATTTGTAAATGTATCCACAATTTTGTATGCAAGATTCATTCTGTGAGGCATACAATGAATAGAGATCAAATATGGGGCAACAGATGTTTGTAGTCTAACATAAAGACCATTCCTGTGTTCTTGCATTGTAGCAACACCATCAGATCTGACACATATTAACTTAGTGGTTGTTCCATTTCATTCATTCTTGCTATTTCCTTTAAACTAGAAATAACAACATTGTAAATATTTTTGGCATTGCAAGTTTCCACCATCTTGCGTAATGCAAGTAAATGAGGTTGCCTTAAATAATTTTCCAATGTGTAAACATGCGTGCAAATCCAATATGTGTTGTCAACAACAGTCACCTCATCAATTTAAAGTGAAATGAATTTGGTATTTTTTTACTCTCTTTGAGGTCATCCTGCTCAACCAATGAGAGACATTTTGCCATTTCCCAACCACTTTGATATGACCAATGGGCACTGGGTAAGTTCTGCACATCAGTTAGTCAAAATAGAGATTTATAATCAATGAAATCAGACATAGGTCTACCCATTTTAAGAATAGAGAATACAACAAAAAACTACAACATTTTTGAAGCTAAAGTTAACTTATTCATTTTTTAAAATTGGGCTTGAATTGTTGCACCTTTCTCAATCAAAGTTTGCTTTTGTTTTATTTCTTTATCATATTTTTGTGCATATCTTATATGTGCGCACTCTGATGCATCCTTCCACCTATAATTTTTTGGTATTGGTCGATCACCTTCTTTTGTTTTGATATAAACCTTTCCACAATGTTTTTCTACTGTATCTTTCTTAAGTTGTAATCTATGATCCTTCCCATGTTTCCAGCTATAATTTACGCATCCAATTTTGTTATTTCCTCACTACTATTCTCTGGAAGCACTGGCTCAATAAATGGAAATTTTGCTATCCAATCAGGCTGAAATGATCTGTTAATTGTCCACCTAGATAACCTTGCACATTTATGTTTTTTAGATGAAGATTCTCCAAAATTAGGGAGTGTATAAGAACTATTATTTTCTTTTCCACTTGGCATGTTAGATTCAGGAATCTCTTCATGTTGTTCCATTTGATCAAAAATATTTTCATCTATGGAATTTTTATTAACGAGGATATGTGGAAGTGGAGGTATAACAGGGTCAACAATGTTTTCTATAGAGATAATACTAGTGTCAATAGTAGGGTCATTATCACTATGGCATTTAAAAGCATACCTTCTATAGATAAAAATGGACATATCCATCAACCAAAAATCACACTTCTTTATGAATGAAGACATTATATATAAAATTAACAATGTTAAAAATATAACTGGTAAGTAAAGGCGTTCATATTTTATTTTTGTGCAGATGTTGATGGTTGATTGGATTTCAAAATATTATGAAAGTATTTGAGGATACTCTTCTTATCTAAATATTGGTCTCCCTTATTAGAAGATTAACATGAACAACAAAATATTTATCCCAAGCAGAATAAACCTCCTTATTGAGTGTTCATGAACAAAATGTAAAAAAAGAAAAATTAATGGTAAAAGAAACTTACTGGTAAATGGTGATCATTGTATACTATCATTCACCATAAGCTAATTATCTTCTATTGGTTTCCTTACGCCACTCACCTTCTTCCACTCGTCTTATGCCACTCACCTTAAAACAGTTGCCTTATGCCAGTCACCTTATGCCAGTTGCCTTCTGCAAGTCGCCTTATGCCATTCACCTTTTTCTAGTCACCTTATGCCACTCGCCTTCTGCCAGTCATCTTATGCCACTAGCCTACTGCTAGTTGCTTTCCACCAATCACATTTTTCCAGTCGCCTTATGCCAGTCACCTTATGCCAGTCACCTTTCTCCAGTCACCTTTTGTCAGTCGCCTTATGCCACTCACCTTATTCCACTCACCTTTTGCCACTTGCCTTCAGTCAGTCGCATTCTACTAGCCCCCTTTCACCAATCGTATTATGTCAGTCATAGACTCATGTTTTGTCAATCATTTGCCTTCTATTGCTCACTATCCAAAAAAATAATGGTGTAATTATATGAGAGTCGCTGTTAGGGTTAGCTATATATAATTGGGTACAAGGGGTAAATTGGACAGAATATTTTTTATAAATTTAAGGCAAAAATTAGGCGAGAAACCTTATGATAGCATGGCGAATTTACCCTTAAAAATTTGGATCTAGAAATTTTTGTGCGAATGGGCCGAGCTATATGGTCTCAAAATTCACAAAATTAACATTGTGAAAATTTGAATATTCGCACTAAAATGCGAAATTTGCCACTATGCAAAACGTTGGTCTCGATGATACAATATTAGATGAGCCAACCGAATGGTAATAACTTCCACTATTGGTCTCGATCAATGGGTTGGATGTGAAAGCCCAAAGCTATTGATGTTTACTTTGAATCGTAGCTTGTGTGTGTTCTTTTTAATTTTGCATTAATGAAAGATGGATCAAGAAGCATTCATGATTCTTCTTCTACATGCCTAGAAAATAATATTTTACTTTTAAAAAGATGCAGGATTAAATGCTCTTTAATTTCAGAGAATGCACATGTAAAATCAAAATGATATTGGTCTTTGAACAAGCCCTAAACAAGCAAACACTAACACACTGTCTAAGCAGGAGCCGCTACTATGTACAGTAGGCAACAGACTCAACCACTGTATAGAGTAAGAGTAAAAAATTCTAGTTGTTGAAGACTAGGATAGCCAACAGAACTGGCCACTATTTCTAGCAACGACTAGCAGCAAACATAATATTTTCCAAATTTATCCTTAAATTTTGCTATGTTCGCTATTTAAAATCTGTAATTTGCATTCAAATAGACAAAGTACACATAAAAAGGATGAAAATAAAGAGATCCAACAAACATGGAATCCTCATTCGATGATGATGTTGGCAATTTTGGGTACTTTGGGTACATTGCCTTTGCTCAAGTGTATAAGTTGTCATTGATGTCAAGAAGCTCTTGAAGGAATTTGATTTGATGTCAAATAATTTGTTTTGATGAAGGTTATGGCATGACAGTTTCAAAGGTCTTTTACAAACCCCAAGTTGGCAGGTTTAGAGATTACAGGTGGATGCATTGGTTTAATGCATTTGGGTCCAGGAGGAAGTATTTATTTAAATAATTAAAAACCTTGTTAAGGTTCCATTTAATTATTTTTAATAAATAAATTATTATTTGCAATGGGTTCTCCTAATCCATGGCGCAAATGTTTTAACATTGTGGGCGCTAGCCAAGACCTCCGCCGACGTGTTAAACTCCTCATCGACATCAAAGAGCTTATGGTAAATTGCATATAAATCTCCCTCAACAAAAACAAAGATTGATCCCATCCAAATTTCGAAAGGAGTTGCTCGTTGTAAATTCGACTGTGTCTTCACTGATTTTCGTGGATCCGCTGTTCGTTTGTTTGCACTCACCGTTTGTCAAATCCGTCGTAAAGTTTATTATCGTCGTGTCGCAGCAGAGGAAATGAAGGGACTGTGGTTTCATTTTATCCCTGGCGCAGAAGGATCAAGGTTAACAGCGTGAGGTTTAAACCTCATTGGGTGCCTTTGGCGCACCGATAGCGGCTAGGCTGTTGGCGCGCTACCAAACGGGAGGCTCCACGTTCGAATATCGTGAAAGGGTTTTTCGTCGTGAAGTGGATGCAGCGGGTGGTGTTAGAATTCATGCGCAATTTCTCCATAGCGATTTTTGATGTTGGCTAAGGTATTTTCGAAATTAATTTTTGCTAAGTGTTTTTGCGGATGGAGGAAGTTTGTTAGAGGGAAAAACAACTTAGGAATTATAAGGAGTTTAAAGCTTGTTTGTATTTTGATAATAGATTCTTTTTGAAGATGTTGAAATTTCTTATTGCATTCTTATGACAGATAAATTTTATTTGTGATAAGACTATAAGGGAGAAATAAGGTGTATAAGGGTTAAATCTTTCTTGTAATGTTGAGAGTGCTTTTGGTTGTTTATGGAAATGAAAGCATGATGTTTTAAGGTTAATTGCTTCTTGTGTGAAGTTGTGAAACCTTAAGAGGGCAGCTTTGAGATTGACATTTGCTTTCATTAAATTGGTAATAATCAAGCTATTATTTACTTGGTTAAAGTGTTGAGCTTACTCCTTTTTTGATGATTTGAAAAGTTGTGTGTGCTATTGTGAGTTGAGTTGGTGGATGCTTTTGTTCAAACAATATTGGAGAGAAAAGGAGTTCTACTTGTTTCCTTTTCTAATGTTGATTGAGAAATGCTTCAAGGTTGTGTTTTGAGCTGAATGGTGTTGATTGAACCTTGTTTGGTGAACATTGTTGTTGAAGCCCTAATTGATGGTGAAAAGAACATGAGTATCATTGTTATGTGATTCTTTGCATAGTTGGCAATTGTTGGAGTTTCATGTTCTTGAAAGAAAACATTCTATCCTATCCATTTCAGATATTGAGTTGAGTTTTTAGATTTGAGATTGATTTTGAGTTGAGTTTTCAGATTTGAGATTGAGTTTGAGTTGAGTTTTCAGATTTGAGATTGAGTTTGAGTTGAGTTGATTTGAGTTGATTTTTGAGATTGGGAGTTGAGTATAGAAAATATTGAGTCTCTAACAATTCTCTTTATGCTTCTATGAGTTTGACAAATCACATTGGGTCTCTAACAATTCACCTTGTGATTTCCTACTAAGAAAGTTTTTCTTGGTGAGCTTGCTGAGGTTTTGGACAGGTTTCGGTAGGGACTTGTGAGTAGGTTGTGGACAGGTTCCGGTGGGGACTTGTGAGTAGGTTTTGGATAGGTTTCGGTGGGGACTTGTGAGCAGGTTTTGGACAGGTTTCGATGGGGACTTGTGAGCAGATTTTGGACAGGTTTCGGTGGGGACTTGTGAGCAGGTTTTGGACAGGTTTCGGTGGGGACTTATGAGCAGTTTTGGATAGGTTTCGATGGGGACTTGTGAGCAAATTTGGACAGGTCCTAGCAGAGGACTTATGAGCTGAGTTTTTGATAGTTCTATCAGAGAAATTGAGGACAGAGGAGCACTAGTTCTTTGAGAAGAACCTGAGGACAGATTTGGCAAGTCTTTGAGAAGGCTTGTGTGCAGAGGATTGATTTGTTCAAGTGTTGGACAGATCTGACAGACAGAGGAAGACTTGTACTAGATCGAATGACTGTGTTTGGTACAGGTTGTTGAGCTACTGTGGACATGATCATAGAAGGCAGAGGTCTCTTAGGCTAAGCATTAAGGACAGGAGGTCTTCGGTGGAAAGGAGTTCCATGTGCTGGCAAGAGGTAGAGGCGATTGATCTTCTGAGGGATCATTTCCAGAGCAGAGGGGAAGGTATCTCCTTTGAGCAGAGGCTCATAAATTTAGAGCAGAGGGGAAGGTATCTCCTTTGAGCAGAGGCTCATAAATTTAGATTGAGGGGAAGGTATCTCCTTTGAGTAGAGGCTCATAAATTCAGATAGGGGATTGTATCTCCTTTGAGCAGAGGCTCATAAATTTTGATTGGGGGAAGGTATCTCCTTTGGGCTGAGGCTCATAAACATTGTAATTGGGAAGGATTCCTAAAGAACTTTGAGATAACTTTTAGAGAAAAGTTTTGTGGACGTAGCCCAGCCATTCTGGGTTAACCACGTTAAAATTGGTGTCACTTTATGGATGATATTGTGCATTGCTTTGATTTTGCTTTGGGTATATTGCTTTACTGTTTTGAAGTATAAAGGAAAAAGTAAAAAGAGGTCTTATACTATTCACCCCCCCTCTCAGTATAAGCTTGTGTTTTTTAGATGAAACAAGTTGCTTACTGTTTTGTAATATTCTCTGCTAACCACTGTTGCTCAGGGCAGCTAGGATGCTAGCCGCTGAATTCAAACGTAGCTGGGACTGTGAGCCACTGTCAATCAGAGCAATTGGTACCTGCACATAGAAAAACACAACAAATCAATAAATATAGTGAAAAATGTAGGGTTTCTATCGTGATCGCCACTGAAAGAGCGCTAAAAGTCTAACAAGTAATGCAATATGATATCAAAGGAACAAGATTAATCAAATAACCAAATGCAAAGAAGGAAAGTAAAATAATGTGTCTATATTTATTAATAAGTGTGAATATCCTTTACAACAAGGTTACAAGAACATCCCTCTTAGGTATTGACCATTGTGATACATATTACAATCCACAACTCATGTGGTAGATGCCTTCAATAGACTCTTAAGATCTTCATAACTTTGCTTGAGGGCTTACTAGATGCCTCCTTATCCAATATCAAGAGGTAGGATCTTGAATGATGCTTTATCCTTGGAAAGATCTGTCACCTGCATGCAAGGAAACAACAAAGCACATTAGTAGCACATGAAACCTCTCATGATGAGGTTGATTTCCAAGAAAATGTATGAAATATAGCAAATGTGTAAAGAAAGCATGAACATACATAAAGATGCATAAAGTTACCTAAAATATTGGCAAATATGTATGAAGTGTAGCTTGAAACATATGAAAGAACCTAAAGATGCATATAATCTTGTATATTGAGCATAAAGGAACCTAATATATGAAAGCATATAAAGGAAAGCATGAAGTGCACAAATGTAAGCAAAGATGCCTATGAAATTGATAATACACCATAGAAATGCAATAAATATGACTAATCTAGACTATATAAGGCTAAGTGCATGCTAAGACATATAAATCTATGGCTAACTCAAAGTATTTTGCATGCCAAACCCTAGCCACTATAGCTCTACTAGCAGCTGTTGAGTCCAACAGCTAAGCCTGTAGGCTGCTGTTGATAATAGCAACCATGGAGAAAGTGTTCTGCCCTTGAAATTAGGTCTGTGGATGCTTAATTCCTTTTTTGAATTGATGGTCAAGGATCATCGATGTGTCCAAACATAGATTTATGGGTGAATTTTTGTGAATTCGTAATGAATTGGTATGAAATGACAAGCTTGCTCCTCAAGCTATTGCAAACTGCATTGCTTCAAATGCAGGTGTCATTCTCTAATTGTACAACATCTTGGTACTCCTAAAGGGTTGTAAATGGCTCTATAGTTTGATAGGGTTTCATTGCATTCAACTTGTCTCGCTATTACCTCTTTGAGGGGTCTATAAATAGACTCTCCAAATCCTAATCTTGACTTCTCGAGGAAGCTAAGATCAAGAATTAGTTGGCTTGAGCATTTGGGGGGAAACCTCTAGAAGCTTCCCAACCCAAAACTACTCCAAAATCATTGCAATTTGGGTAGTTGCAACTGATTTTTCTTGGCTCAAGAAGGTTGAGTTTGTTACAGGGCTAGCTGCTCTTGCTCAGTGCGGCTAGGGGCAGGCTGCCCTTAGTCACTCTGATCATCAGCGACTGGGATCCTAGCCGCTAATGCTATCAATGACTAAGGTTGTATAGGCCTATAATGTCTAAAATGAGTGGCTAAAACTATTTCTTGGTCTTGAAAATGTCCAAGATCATTCATATGGTCTCAAAAGTTGCCCATATGAGTAGTCTCCTAAACATGATGTGTTTTAGGTATCTACAGTTCCTTGAGACTATGCATAGATTATAGAATGTTGAATAAGGTAATCATTAAGAATAAGTATCCTCTACCTTAGATAGATGATCTCTTTGATCAGCTAAAGAGTGCTACCATATTTTAAAAAATAGATATGAGATCAGGTTATCATCAACTAAGAATTAAGAAGGAAGTGCTAACATTTGTGTTAAAGAATGCACCAACTACCTCCATGAATCTGATGAAGAGTTTGTTTAAGAAGTATCTAGATCATTTCATCTTGGTATTCATATGGTACACTAATTTATTATTGAACCAAGGAATAGCATGACCATCATCTCAGATTTGTGTTGAAAGTGCTAACGAAGAACCAACTTTATGGAAAACCGTCAAAGTGCGAGCTGATCTAACTCTACAAGTAAAATATTTGGGGCACATTATCTTAGCAAAGGTAATTTCTATGGATCCAAAGAAGATCGAGGTTATACTAAATTGACCTCTACCTACAAATGTATTAGAAGTCAGGAGTTTCATGGGACTCACAAGCTATTATAAACATTTTGTGAGACATTTCTCTAAGATTGTCTATCCAGTCACCAACCTTTAGAGAAAGGAAAAATAGTTCAAATGGACAGATAAGTGTGAGACCGTATTTGAGACTTCGAAAAATAAGTTTAAAATGACACCAATTCTAAATATTTTGAATCCTCTTAGTAAGTTCACTACAAGTACAAATGCTTCTCTAGATGGTTTGGGTGTAGTTTTGTATTAGGAAGAAGCTATAGTGGCATACGAGTCTAGAAAAATCAAGAAGCATGAGGTAAACTATGCCACTCACGATCTAGAATTGGTAGTAGTTGTGCATGCCCTAAATGTTTGGAGACACTATTTGTTGGGTAAACCTTTTGAGCTAAGAATATACCATTAAAGTTTGAGGTATATCTTTACCCACCTTATGTTGAATGCAAGACAAATAAGATGGGTAGAGTTCTTAGCAGAATATGATTTTGGTATGGAATATATCAAAGGAAAATAAAATAAGGTTGCAGATGCCTTGAGTAGGAGAAGGCACATAGCTTCCTTAACCTTGAGCCATATAGATTTTATGGATAGGGTCAAGGAAACACAACTACAAGACCTATATTGCATGGAAATTTGAGATAGAATAGAAGGAAATTTTGAATAAAGCAAGGGTTTCAACATAAAAGAGGGGCTTTTGTGCTTTAAATATCATGTAGTCATACCCAAAATGGGTGACCTGAGGAGTTGGATCATGCAAGAGGTACATAATTCTCTCTATTTTGCTCATCTAGGAGGGTCAAAAATGAGAGAAAATATGAGAAAGACCTTCTATTGTGATGGAATGAAGCACAATATTATTAAATTCATTGCAAGATGTTTAGAATGCTAGAAAGTGAAGATAGAACATCATCACTAAGTTGGAAAATTTTATGCACATGAGATACCTATGCAAAAATGACAGGTAATCTCCATGGACTTTATTGTGAGGCTACTTAAGAATAGTTTCCAACATGATGCTATCTTGGTAGTGGTTGATAATTTGACCAAGGTTGCACACTTCATACTAGGGAACATCAAGGATGATGCACTGATGGTGCTACAAAATTTTATTAAAGAAGTTCTCATATTACATGGGTTTCCTAAGGTAATCATATCTGACAGAGATTCTAGAATCACATCAAAATTTTGGTAGGCTCTACACCATGCGGTAGGCACCAAGTTGAACATTAGTTCTACTTATCATCCTAAAATATATGGTTATATTGAGAGGATGACCAGGTTTTAGAAGACATATTGCACATGTATTATATAGATCAAAAGTTAAAATAGGAGGACTTCTTACATCTCATGGAGTTTGCTTATAATAATGGACACCATGCATCATTCGGAATGGCCCCATTTGAAGCCTTTTATGGCAGAAGATACAAAACCTCTCTATCATGGGATAATCTAGAGGATCGAGTGATAATCGAATCATACACTATCCAAGAGATAGAGGAGTAGCTCAAAGTGATCTGGCTTAGGCTTAAGGAAGCAACCGATCGTCAAAAGAGCTATGACGATCTAAAAATATAACCAATAGAATTATCTATAGGAGATATAGTCTTCTTAAGGGTAAGACCCATGAAGAGTGCCATCAAGTCAAAAAAGTTGGATCCTCACTATTTTGGGCCCTTTGAGTTCATTAGGAATATTAGCCCAGTAGCCTATAGGCTCGCTTTATCGCCCAACCTATCTAATATCCATTATTTTTGCTTATTGGTTTACCTTTCTTTCTTTATTCTTGCCCTACTAGCAATATCAACCTCTCGTGACCTCCTGCCATTGACTAGAATTCATTTTGATGGAAGATGTTCATGCCATGTGTACCTACGAGAATTTCCAATAGTGAAAAATATGGTGGTCTTTACAGTAGGGCCAAAGCAACCATGCTCAGACGAAATAGCTCACATTGATAACCGATAAGAAGTGGTAGATAGTCTTGGCCATACCCAAAATTTAGCTTTGAGAGAGATGTAGTTAAATGCTCAAACATCAAACTCAATTAAACAACCACTAAGTCAACCGAGGATCAAGCTTTATAAAAGGTTGTATTTCCTAGTTATAACCCAAAAATAAAGGATTGAAATAGTAAGCTAGTTTTAAGACTCATTCAAAGCATCGATCTCAGTATAGGAATTTTTGGGAGAAATGAAGAATAGCCCTACAAAGTACAACATAAATATAAGAAAATACCTATTAGCAACTAAAGGAGTGGACCTGCTTGAGTTGTCTCTTGAAGAGTCAAAGAAAAATGATAACCCATGGAATCCAACAATGAAGAGATCATCCTTAGATATGCAAAATGTTAGCCTATTTTCTTCTATTTATCTCTTTCTTTGAAAGCATACATACTACATAATTGTGTATTAGATTTAGAAGTTGATGTTACAATTATGCCTCAAGACGTTTGCAAAAGAATGGGATTAACCATCAACCCAATAGAATCCAAATGGTTTCAATCCAAGGAGAAATTAGTAGGAAGTAGTTGGTCTTATAAAATGATTTCCAATGATGATACATGAGTACCAAGATCTAATGGCCATACAAAATGTAGTGGTTGTGTTTGACATGTATTTGTCTAAAGATTTCCTAGTACAAACAAAGGATGCTTGAGCTAAAGATTTCCTGGTACCAAGATCACATGATTATTTCTTATATGAAAAAGTTAGAATATCCAATGAAGGCTTGCACCCCTTCTATATTGAAGAATATGGAGAGCTAAAATAAAATCTTACAAGAAAATATGTTTGGGATGCACATAAGGAAATAAGTGACTAGCCATAAGAAAAATCAAACCTACCATGGCAAAAATCATGGCATAATAGTCATAGTCCCAAAATTTGTTTAGAAATGTGACCAAACCTAGCAATCAACTATAGCTCTTACCAAAGTTTAGAGAATCATGAGCTTCAACAATTTTGGCCATGAACCAAGGAGATTTAATGAGAAGATGACACAAGTCAAGAAGAGCAAATCAAACAAAACTTGATATGATGATAAATGTGCTTCTAGAAACTCTATAAGCAATATTGGGAGGATCAATGCTCGAGAAGATTGAGCTTAACTATTGGCCATGTTCAAAACAATCATCCATAATTGTCACACATCCAAAGCCAAAAATCCTTTTGGAGTAGAGTAGAAATAGATTAGCATCCAGAAATACTTGATGACAAATGTATGTTTCAAAGAATATATCGAGAGGAAAAGCTCAAATTTGGCATCATATGGTTAGGACATTGTAGATTTCTAGGATAGATTGCAAGAAGTCACATCTTCCAGGTGTGGAAAAACATGTCATATTTTTGTGTAAATAGCCAAGTAAATAAAAATTTGAATAAAAATTTGACAATAGAGGCAATTAGCCAATAAAGTAGTAGAATGTCACACATAACAAGGTGTTGAAAAGTGTACTCCATGGCTACTATAGTAGAATAATCAAGAAAATTAGTAAGTGTAAAAGTCTTCACCTAGGAAAAAATGCAAGGAAAGCATAAAAAATAGGATCACCTTAAATGACAAAGCAACACCCATGATAGATTCATGGGTCTATATAGAAGAGTCTCAGATGGATCACAATTGTAGAGGCTCAAAGATTTTTCGAACTCCTTGGAAGGAAAATCGTCACAAGACTGTATGTCCAAACCTGAGGATTATTCACAATTATGCTTGCCAAAGCAAATCTTCAAAAATGTGTAACTATGAACAACCTTCAAGTTTGATCAGACTAGAAGCATATCAAAGAATGAAGAAGGAAGAAGTTGCATAATCTTGATGAAGGGGTAAAGAATCGATCTGATGTAGAAAGACTCACTGCCCTCAAATATTATCTCTCATTACCATTCCTTTCCTATAGTACATGCTCCAAAATATCATAATCATTCCCTCATCCATCCCATTCATTCCATTAATCAACTTTCACATATTGCCATCCACTATTTTCCCTCATAACTTCGTAGTCCAATGGACAAGATAAGAGAAAATGATAGATAACAAGGTACTCAAAATCATGACATGGCACAAGTTGAGATGACAAGTTATGTGATACATGTGACATAGGACACTCCATCCCATGCGTGATGTGAGAAAAATGCAAAAAGACTAAACCAAAAGAGCTCAATCGACATCAATATATTAAATAAAGCATGTGAGCAAATCGTCCACACAAGCTCCAATTTTTTAGGAAAAAGAGCCAAGTCAGAAGAAAACATCATGCAATCATCATGGAAATATTAGTTGGCAAAGCTACCTCTCAAGTCTATATAAGGCTACTACAACTCAATTAATACAAGATACAAGACTCTCTGGTGCACTCATGGATTCTATAAGAAGTTTGAAGTATTGCACTACTTCTAGCGATAAGTAGAAGAGGCTCCTACACAGTTGTGTGAGGAAAAGAAGAATGCATAGCAAAAATAGAAAACTTTGGCCTACAAATGCTTGGAATATTTGCCTAAGGAATATTGCCTGGACCTAAAGCAAATTTTGGCTATAGTTGAGTATGCTCATGGAGGTACCTTTTTCTTTGGGGATACCATATTCTAGGTATTCTCGTTCACCATCTCTCCCTCTTTACTTCCTATATTCCCCTTTGTGTCAATTATCCTTTTCCTGTCTACCTATACATTGCTCCATCAACTCTTGTTTTCTCATTTTCTATGATCTATGCTTTTCTCGCATTTTGTAATGAATACCACACAATACCATTCCCTCTTCTTTTCTTCATTTATCCCCCTTTATGCCACTTATTCCATCGACCCACATATCTCTCCATCAACTCTAGTTATTCCACTTTCTACTATCCTTTCCTCTCTTGCTTCTTGTAGTAACCATTGTACGTCATACCACTTTTACCCTTTTTTCTTTCAACCTATCTTCTAGCTCCTTCCCTTCTTCACAAGTTTATGACCCAAAGATAAGGCCTACTAGGTTCTTTTTCTGCAAGTAGAAACCTGAGGAGGCACCAAGAATGTAGGTCAAATTCATGATCTCATTTGTAATTTGAAGAGTTAGGCCCTTTTTTTGTAAATTGGCTAAGTGTTTCCACGAATTCAGGACTACACAAATTTGTGATGCAAAAATTGGGCTCTTTGTTGACGTGGCATTGGCACATCCATGCTGGAGCCTGGTACCGTGCAAATTCAATGCATAAAATTAGGATCTTCAAAGTCAAAGTAAAGGCAACAATTGCACAAAACTGAGCCCCTTCTAGTGATAATGTTAGCATGACATCACACAACTCAGGTAATGTGTAAGCTCAATATATAAAATTGCAATTGATAAAAATTGGGATTACATAGATAATGACACCAACAAAAGTGCTAAGAGGAGGAGCTTGAGAACTTGCAAGCAAAGTGTTCCAAATATCCATTGCACGAGAACAAAATGCACAAAGTTTGGCTCCCCTTGATGATGATTTCAACACTCTTGCTCCTGAGCCCAAATTTATGTAAAACTTATAAGATAAAAGTTACTTGATGCACACAAATTGAGATAATGTTGCACAAAGTCGAAGCAACTTTGAGAAATATTTGTAACTATCTCGGTGCCTTCCAAATGATCAATCGATTTCCACCCAAGTATGAAAGTGACAGCTCTGATAGATGTGTTAAAATTATTCAGGCCACATGTAGGGAGCAGTTGCAGATCGATGGAGCTGATTTCAGAAGATTTAAAATTCAAATACAAAATAAGATCTAATTTGACCACCTCAGCTTCTAAAACTTTTTGATCAAGCTATCTTTGTAATAGTTTTTGTAACTGATTGTAAATCTTATGTTGCAAGTCTTAACATGCAACATATAAATTAGCCATGAGACCCCTGATATAGGGATCAACTTTGTAGTCCTTGCCTGGTATTGCTATGTAATCTTGCTATCGATCAATGAAGTGATAGTTGTTTGGCCTTCATTATTGTTCAATTGTAGGTTTTTATGTATGTATTCTTTGTTTTAAGTCATTTTTGTTACACTTAACACTTAGTCTATTTTGTTAAAGCAAATTTTGCTTTTTGGATCGCTATTGGATTGCTAATTGTTTAAGTCCTTGGAATGATTAAAGCATTTTTTTAAGTTGAATAAATCTATGATTAAATTTGATAATGGATGGTCTATTAAGTATCATGTAATTGGTTTGGTTATCATATTAATTAGTGAGATCCAATGTTATTACACTATATTTCGTCCACTTTTTAATCCCTTTCCTAATCCTTTTTCTCTTAAAAATATAATCATTTCAAGGAGTAGGCCTTCTTCAAAGGTTGAAACAAAGAGAAATCTTGTTTCATCTAATTTTAAACTTTGGCTAAAGTCTAGGGCCATCGCCTATCCGCATATATGGTAGATTTTGGTCCAACGAGACCACTCAACAAAGGCACATGATGACTCATACTTGTTAAATCTACAAGCAATTGTGAGTAGAACCAACACTACCAATATTGAACTTAAAAAAATATGATTTAGGATTCAAAATGCTTTCGTATACATAAGTTATGGCCCAAATTGCAAAATTTACCTCAAAAACCTTTGATTTTTTAAAAATATTTTAGTATCTACAATGAATTGGGAGGCTACCACATGTTGTTGCATGAGTGGTTGAGAGGATGCTTATATGTTATGACTATGCAATGTACTAGTAAATCGCATGATGTCACTTGTCATAATTAGATTTGTTGTCTTATCCATGAACCACATTGCAACACTTGTCGTCCAATTTGCTCCAATATCCATGCATTTCCAAGTTTGTTACTGATTGTACAAGCTACTTGTCAAGTTCAATGAGATGGAAAAATATGATTGGCTAATCCCATTATATAGACACCAAGTGACATAAGAATTGTCACATCAATCATTATATGGACTACCACATCAACCCAACAAAAACATAGCACGTCAACATCTACCACATGTTGCCTTAGTATACATGTCACATTAGTACCCTTCCCTTCACCTTAAGATTTGTACACTTCCTGCCATGTAACATGTATGGATTGCTAGATAAATCAGACAAACTAGCATGTGTCACCTCAAGTTCATGCATCTAATGCCACCTGAATCATATGGATTGCCATGTGTTACCTCGAGATTCATGTATCTAGTGCCAACATCAATTGTATTTCATAACACATGTTACCTTGGGATGCATTATAAACTGCCACATGTTGCCTTACGATGCATGTGTTTTGTGCCATCTCAATTCTATGGATTGAAATGTGGCATCTCTATAGACCTAGCACCATGTCATCATACTAGTGTAAAGGGGGTGCCACATCATCTACCATGTCATCTAATGGTGCAATGTCGTTTGTTACAAATTTGGAGGGAAGGCATTGAACTCATGGCGTGCCATGGGCAATGCCTTGGCTAGCCATCTCCCCAAGCACCAAGCTTGGGAGAAGAAATGCAAAACATACACTTAACATGTATGCAACCGTCATATGTCCTCCCTTTTGCATCAATGACACAACCTTGCATCAACATGACAGGCAAATTGAATCATGCATTTTTCTACCCAAAACAAAATATTTGTTAAAATATTCTAAGATTCAAATTTAAAAAATTTATATTTTGGAAGTAAAGAGATATTTTTTCAAACGTGATTTAGAAGTACCTAGAGGCAAAATGATGAAAAGTGTTGAATTGTGAACCACTTGAAATTTTGTAAAGAATCCAAAAATATCAACAACTTGCTCATATATGTCATGATTTGCCTCCTCTCATGCCTTTGCAACAAAAAAAGTTGCAAACCATTTTTACAAATTTTTCAAGTGGCTTAGATGTCTTTGCTAAGCACAAAAGTATGTCCATTACTTCTTTGCCACCAGGGTTTGTCTAAAGAAATTTAGCCTCCTATTTTCCTCTTTCATGAGAGTCAAGCAATCTATCTTCTCACCAGTGTTGCTATTAGATATCAAAAGCCAAAAGAGAAAAGGAAGTGGAATTTTTCAAAAAAATCATGAAAGACAAATAAGGTTTTCAAAAAACCTTGAAAAACTCAATCCTAAAACTAGGACATCCATCTAATCAAAAAAATTAAAAAACAAGATTGAGTCCCAATGAGAGGAAAAATGAACCCATCGGTGAATATTTCGCTTCGCTCAAATCTAGTAATTCTAACAAAATCCTCATGATCCAAGTCCACTTGGGATTTTTTTATCAAAAACCTTTCTTCAAATTACATTGTCAACTTTCAAAAATCTTCTTCACAAGCCCCTACAAAGATTGTCTTCAAGAGGAGCTAGAAGAGGAATCTTCTGCCAATAGAAGCAATTGACTAATGAGGATTCACACCCACTCTGATACCATGTCAAATTTCATAGCAATTTCAAAAAATGAATGGAATCAATCATTACCCAATATTGCTTAACAAAAGAAATACACAGAATAAAGAACACAAAATATAATGGAGTGTCCATAGACACCAAATGATCTTCATTAAAGAAAATGAGATTACACTCAAACTAACAATAAAATGATCGGTGGGAAGGGGTATTTATACTCAAATATATTATGCCTTTAGGTCAAGGTTGTGAGACCAACCCTCAGTAATAAAATAATATAAAAAATTACAAAATTAGCTTTTATAAGATTTAATGGGCCCAAAGGAAAATATGACAAATACAAGTGTAAATAGTCGGTCATTGCCTCAAGAGAATCTTCACCACCATATATTCCAATAGATCAAGGTCATCATGTAAATGAATCATTATATGGTGCATGCCAAACACATAGAGCTCAAAAGTTGGGTTGAAGCTCTTATTTGTGTCACATATATTATCAACAAGACACCATCTCAAGTGTTTAAGGGTATGAATCCATATCAAGTTTAGATAGGGAAAAATCCTTCTATTAAACATCTAATTGTTGGTTCAATGTACTTAGCCCACATTACTAAGGAGAAGAGGAACAAATTTCATTCATAGAGTCATCTATACATTCTTGTGAATACAATGAATAGTCTAAGGATTATTGCCTTTATGATCTAGTTGCCTCAAACGTTATCACTCACCATGACATTTATTTTGAAAATATTCCCTCTAAACGTTTTGTTGGTCATCTTTTGACTTTCTTGTTGATTACTCTCCACCTTGTTTAGATGACATTAATTCCCCTCATGGGGATGGTTCTTCTTCATCTTTAGATCATGGTGATTGCTCTTCAATTAGTTATTTCTTCTAGCTTTTATGGTTGAACCTCCATCTTTGAGTTCCTTTCCTAGGGAATATAATATGATCCTCTGTCTTATTCCACAATGTTGATGCCTCTTTATATCATCATGACATGGGGGATCCTTCATATCCTAATCTTACTTCTCATCATATGTTCCCACCTATTTATCTTCCTATGAGTTGCTCTATGCCTAAGAGGGATCATACTCTTCTTTAGAATATGGATTTTATCCTACAATAAAAGTGTCATTGAAATCCCCCATTGAGGGTTTTGCTAGGGTGGAAGATTCTAGAGATCCTACCACTTACTATCATACCAAGGGATGTCCCAAGTGGGAAGATGCAATGTAGGTGGTGTATGATCCTCTCATGAAAATAATACTTAGGATTTGCTCTCATTTTCCAAGGAGACAAAATTATTAGTTGCAAATCAATCTATAAGACCAAGTTTCATGATGATGGTTAGATTCAAAATTAAAAGTGGTGATTTTTTGATAAGAGATTCTTCCAATAGGTTGTAGTTGACTATAGGAAGTCCTTTTACCTCATAGTTTGCATGGATGTCGTTCAAATGATCATTTCTATCACTCTTTACTCTGAAATAGTGGAAATGTTACCAATTGAATTTCGAGAATGATTTTCTTCATGAGGGTCTTCAAGAGGGGATTTCAATGCAACGATAACTTAAATTTATATATGATGGACCTATGCGTCCAGTATATGGGCTTAAAAGTTCCTTGTATGGACTTAAGCAAGCACATCATGCTTGAAATGAGAAGATTTATTCTTTCTTCCTTAGTTGTAATTTTTTTGGTGTGTGATAGGGCATGATGTTTACATGAAGAGTTATGATGATTAAATTCTTTAGAAGTGTATCAAATGTTGACGATTGACTCATAATTGGAATATTAGATCCTTATTTGAGATATGAATCTATAGCTTCAAGACTCTTTGAGATAGTAGACATGAGATTGCTTTATTATTTTTTAGGTAATTAAATTATACAATTTTCTTTAGGGATTGCTCTACCATAAACTCAAGATGCCTTGAATCTTTAAAAGTACTTTTAAATGAAGGATAGTTAACTAGCTTACACTCCTTTTATGTCTAAATTAAATCTTTACAGTAATAACTCCAATGTATTACTTGATACTATATCTATCAATTTTTAATAAATGTAATATTTGTTGTTATGTATTATTCCAAATACATACACACATCATAAAGGTCATTAAAAAATGGTAAAAATAAAGCACTCCATAAAATTCAAACTTTTCATATCAACATTTTTATATATTTGTAATAAACCAAAGATATTTGTTCTTTCTTAAAATTTTATATTCACCACTTCACAAATACTTCAATAAAAATAGGATCCCAAATTATTATATATCTTTTTAAGAAAAAGTGATATGTACCGTACAACACTTTCTGATGCAGCTCTGAAGACCATGTTCCATTCTGTGATTGTCACATCAAGCAAATTATATACGTAACATGCCGTACACCGTCAATGTTCCTTGCGCTACAGGTGCCACTATGTGAAGAGATACTTTGATGCGACTGTGTTACCTGTGTTACATGTCCTACAGCCACCTGCTGATATGAAGCCTGTCGTCTTCTTTCTCCGTTCTCAAACGCCACTGCTGTATGCTCTACTTGCACTACTATTTCAGTTCTTTTTTATATGAATGGAATAGATAACACATCTTTAACAACTTTCGGAGATTTCTGCTTTGGAACATAGGTTTGGAATATTGAAGTTACTTTTATAACCCTTGTTTTCGAACACAGGTCATTGAAGTTGCCTTTATAACTCCTACCTCTGACTTTCGGAGATTTCTCCTTTGGAACATAGGTTTGGAATATTGAAGTTACTTTTATAACCCTTGTTTTCGAACATAGGTCATTGAAGTTGTCTTTATAACTCCTACCTCTGACTTTTGAACACAGGTCATTGAAGTTGCCTCTCGCTTTGGAATACAGGTCGCTGAAGTTGCCTTTATAACCCCTAGCCTTTACTCGGGTCAACGTGGCTGGGAGCCCGCGGACTCAAGTCAGATTACTACCTTCGAACATAGGTCATTGAAGTTGTCTTTATAACTCCTACCTCTGACTTTTGAACACAGGTCATTGAAGTTGCCTCTCACTTTGGAATACAGGTCGCTGAAGTTGCCTTTATAACCCCTAGCCTTTACTCGGGTCAACGTGGCTGGGAGCCCGCGGACTCAAGTCAGATTACTACCTTTACCTTTATTGGGCATGCTTCCAAGATTTGAACCCAAATCTCCAAAGTCTTACCAATCCACTAACCTAACCTTTAAAGACACTATTTCAAATTTGTTATCAAACTTTATCTTGAGACCTGCTAACGCAAAGCCTGACGTACACACGTGAAGGCTTTTCAGGGTCACATGGCTCTACTTGCGCCACTGTTTCGGCTTTGTCATCAAACTCCCATCTTCAGATCTATTTTGTCATCAAACTCCATCTTCAGACATTTTGATGCAAAGCCCGACGTCTTCAATTTTTAGTAGGTATTTAAGAGAGGGTTAAAGAGTGAAATCGGGTTAAAGGATTAAAACAGCCATGAAAACTTTAAGGTAACATACGTCTTTAAGTTTGATGTAACTGTTTGGAATCGTAGGCAGTTGAGCTTGATCCTACCGATATTATTGCCTTACGGGATAATGAGCAATAATGATGGTTGTTGAGGTAAATGATAATTATGATGGTTGTTGAGGTAAATGATAATTTTGACATAGAGGCTTCGGTATTGTCTTCTAATGTTGCTTTTCTATAGTTCGGGACCACCCTCCAAATTCTCTCTTGAGAGCACCATTGAAACTCTCTCTTAGGCCCTATTTTTAAAGATCGACGACTCTAGAGATCCTCTTGTTTATCCCCAAGCCAATGGATGTCTAAAATGCAAAGCACTATTTCATCTAGAATTTTGATCTTTGTACCACTAGAGCATGGACAATCATCTGAAGTTCCACAAATAGAAGGTTGAGTATGAGAATCTAATAAAAAATCAAATATGAAAGCTTTTTCCTCCTAAAAAATGAAGAATGCTTTCAATGGAAGTGGATTTAAATTTTAAGAATATTTTTGATAGAGTTGTTAAAGGGTTTTTTAATAAGGAATTGACTACTCAAAAACCTTTGCGCTAGTGTTGTTAAAGGGTTTTTTTAATAAGGAATTGACTACTCGAAGACCTTTGCTCTAGTTATTTGGATGGATTTTATTTGGAAGATTTTTTTGATAATTAATTCTTTAAGAGTGTTTTTCCTTCAAAGTGAGCTTCAAAATTTATATGGAGTAGATGCCTCATTTAAGTTTGATGAATTGATTTTATTGGTATGTCATTTAACTAAGTCCTTCTATGAGATAAAGTAGACGCCTCATAGTGAGCTTCAAGAGGAGATTAGTTTGATGAATTGATTTTATTAGTATGTCATTTAACTAAGTCCTCCTATGAGATAAAGTAGACGCCTCATAGTGAGTTTCAAGAGGAGATTTACATGTAGTAGACACCTCATTTTAAGTTTGATGGATTGATCTTTTTGGTATGTCATCTAACCATATTTTCCTAGGTATATCATTTAACCAGGTCCTCCTATAGGATAAAGTAGGCATGAGATGATCTATTCTTTCTTTTTCAATTATCGATTTTAGCATTATGAGGCAATAGAGATGATTTTTTCTATCAATCGTACTATGTAAAAGTGGAAATTTTATCAAAAATGAATTTCTTCATGGAGGTCTTCAAGGAAGATTTTAATGCAACAATAACTTAAATTTATATAAGATGGTCATATGCTTTGCTTGAAATTATAGGATTCATTCTTTCTTATTTAGTTGTAATTTTTTTTGTATGTGACAATACTCACACATGATGTTTACATGCCTCTAGTATATGGGTTTAAAATTTCCTTGGGTGACTAAAGCAAGCAACTTATACTTGAAATGATAAGATGAAATATACCAACTCAGAAAAATAACACTTGCAGCATTTTACAACAAAATATTGCTCAAAACCTAAGTTGTAGAAAACTGGAAAATGCAGCAGAAATAACAACAAAATATTTTGATTTTTTTATTTATATTTACCGCAAAATAAATAGACTAAGAAACCCTTACAAATATGATATGCACTTGTCAAACACAAAACTGCCTTCAAAATTGCAATAACAACCTCTCCAAGGCTGGACGTTCACTTCCTGAAGCAATATTTGACCAATGAATCACTTCTCAGGCTGAGTGCTCCACTCCACCTAGGGTTCCAAACCCTCTCAAATATGATGCCAAAAACAGTATTTGAAACCTCTGATATCAACAATGGATGCACACATGCAAACCCTGAATGAATTTGCCTCTTCAATGGGTAGATAGCCCTAGGGTTTTACCCCTTCAAGCCTCCAATTGATCTCTCCAAAGGGAACCCCAATAATCTCCTACAGCAAAATGTAAGAGCCCAAAAGATCAAAGCTCTCCCAAATTCCAAATTCTCCAAATTCATAATGTCCACAAATGAAACCCTAAAGTCTCTTTTATTCTCAAACCCTAAAGTGCGATTAAGTCCCAACCTTAGATTTAACAATGGAGGGCTGAGATTAAATCTCAATCTCATAAGATCCAATGGCTATGCTATAATCTCATGTTGAGATCATTTAAAGTCACTTAAGTTATATTGAACCCCACACAACAATGAAATAAAAGAAATAATAATAATAATAACTTTCTAAACATCACTTTGTCAAATATCTATAATATAGCTTTATTTTTTTGACACAAAAACCCTCCTAATACCATAATTAACTTACTAACCCATATACCAACATCCAACATTCAAACTTGTCAAAACACACTTATTAATCCCTATAACTCTTATTTTAATTTTATGACGAAATACTCTCGATGACGCTCAAAAGACAATATTTACAATACTGAAATTATTTTGTAAAATATGACGAACTACTCTCAGTGACGCCTAAACACACTTAAACACAAAGGACAATATTATTTTGAGACATTACATAAGATTCATTTAGATGTAAATTTTTTATATGTGACAAGACATGATGTTGTAATTTTTTATATGTGATAAGACATGATGTTTACATAAAACTTTTTGACGATTAAACTCTTTATTGTTGTGTCAAAATATTGATGATTAACTCATAACTAAAAATCCTTATTTGAAAGATGATTTTCATGACTTCCAGGCTCTTTGAGATGCAGACTTCATTAAAAATCATTATAAAAAATAAAACACTATTTCAAAGTCCAAACTCTTCGTAGATATTTTTCTTCCCCAAACTTCTATATTCACCACTTCACAAATACTTTATAAAAAATACAAACCCAAACATCGCTGTTTTAATTATTATATTTTTTAAATATTATATTTTTTTTATTTTATATACCTACCGTACAACACTCTTTCTCATGCAGCTTTTTCCTCCCCTTCAGCTGGCCTTCAGTCTTCAAATAAATTTAAAAACAAAACTCAATTCCTCCTGTCGGCTTTCATGGATCTTTACCTTCCTTAATTTCGATTTGTTTTCATGGATCTTACCTTCCTTAATTTCGATTTGTTTTTTCAGTATCTCTTTGCACAACTGAACTCATGCAATATTAGCAAATTTCACCTCCTTTACTTCTTTAAAGTAAGAAAGCAATATTTATTTATTTATTGTAATCCAAATCTAGAAAAATATTTGTATGTTGCATTCTGTTTTTCTTAAAACTTCTATACACCTTACTGAACCAAAAATAAACTAAAAATGAAACTCAACTTCCCACCAGTTTGCGTTCTTGAGTATGAATTCTTCTACAAGAGCATTACAAAAAAGATTACAAACGAAATGCCTTGTTACAAAATGGAAAAAAATAAAAAAGTGTCTGCGATCATTGTAAGCCATCCCTTCTTACGGGACAAGATTCAGTTTCCATTGTTTTTTTCTTCAAAGACGATAACACAATATTAACTTCTTATAAGGTCATGATAATGTATCCTGTAAGGCAGGGTTCCAGGCAGGGGCTGCAGAGTATTGGCTCTCACTTCATAGGGGCTGCAGATTATTGGGTCTCACTTCATAAAAAAATCATATTAATAAAAAAAAATTGTATTATTAAAAAAATTTAAACACTCTAAACGCCCTGCAGAGTATTGGGTCTCACTTCATAGGGGCTGCAGATGATTGGGTCTCACTTCATAAAAAAATCATAGTATTAAAAAAAATTGTATTATTAAAAAAATTAGGACACTGTAAACGCCCTGCAGAGTATTGGGTCTCACTTTATAGGGGCTGCAGAGTATTGGGTCTCACTTCATAGGGGCTGCAGATTAATGGGTCTCACTTCATAAAAAAAATCATATTATTAAAAAAAATTGTATTATTAAAAAAATTTGAACACTCTAAACGCCCTGCAGAGTATTGGGTCTCACTTCATAGGGGCTGCAGATTATTGGGTCTCACTTCATAAAAAAAATCATATTATTAAAAAAAATTGTATTATTAAAAAAATTTAAACACTCTAAACGCCCTGCAGAGTATTGGGTCTCACTTTATAGGGGCTGCAGAGTATTGGGTCTCACTTCATAGGGCTGCAGAGCTGCAGAGTATTGGGTCTCACTTCATAGGGCTGCAGAGTATTATTAAAAAATATTGTATTATTAAAAAAATAAAAACAATGTAAACATAAGTCAACAGTAATTTTAAAAACATTTATGTTTAAAAATACAGAGTAGAGGACTATGTTATATTCTCTGATTGTCACATCAAGCAAATTATATATGTAACATGGGTTACACCGTCATCTGCAGGTACCAACTATGTCACTGTTCCCTGCGCTGCAGGTACCAACTATGTCAAGAGATTCTTTGATGCGACACTGTTACGTGCGTTACATGCACTACATTCACCACTGTTACGTGCGCTACATGCAACAATGCTACCTGCTGATAGGAAGCAAGTCGTCTTCTTTCTCCACTCTCAGAGGCCACTGTTATATTTTCTCCACTCTCAGAGGTCACTGTTATATGCTCTCCTTGCGTTTGTTATCAAACTCCATGCTGTATGATCTACTTGCGTTACTGTCTCCGGTTTGTTATCAAACTCCATCATCAGACCTGGCGTCTTTAGGAGCAACAACCTTTTAGTATGTATTTAAAAGAGGGTTAGAGGAGTATGGCACACGTGAAGACTTTTTAGAATCACATGGCTCGCGCCACTTTTCGGGTTTTGTCATCAAACTCCATCTCCAGACCTATTGATGCAAAGCCTGGCGTCTTCAAGGCCGGATGTTTAGTAGGTATTTAAGCGAGGGTTTAAGAATTAAAACAGGTTAAAGGATTAAAACACACATGCAAACGTTTTAGGGTCAGTATGAGATTAAAATAATTCTAACCCATGATATTAAAATCAATGAATATTACATTTTAAAAAACCCTAATCCATGAAACTAAAAATCTGCTAAAGTCTTACGAAAAGAAATCTTTCCTTGTACCTGCTTAAACTTTTAAAAATTTTGACCATTCCTGCATATTATAGAACGCCTGAGAAAATTTTCTGTGGGAGCCAGGATTCCGTCTTGAAATTTCTTCGGAGAAACCATCTCATATAAGCATGTTTCTCTCTCCCTCAAAAATTCTTGAAAGATGTGAATAAATATAGTTACTGCTATCTCTCAGCAAGAAAGTAAAAGCAGGAGAATCAGGAGGAAGAAGGGTAAGAGCAAAAATGTTTCGACATGCATTGCATCAATCATCAAGGTGAAACGCAGAAGAGCACTATTCATTAATCCATAAAATCCCATCTGTTTCATAACATCAGAGTTCATGCCACAAAGGGATAAATGCCCCCATCATACTGAGATATATATAGAAGCCAAAGCTGGTGAAAGTTTTACAGGATTTACTTGTCATCGTCTACTTGTCTGGACACAATTGCAACCAAACGAATGCAATATCCTGGAAGGTAACAATACACTGTTAACCCAGAGTCTTACATAATCTTCAAAACGTCTAAAGACTACACAGAATTGATGCATCTGACCTCCTTTAGAGAAGAAGCCCACCTTATAACTTGCCAGGAGTTTTTCAGTCATGGTAAGTTCCACGCTCAGAATAGATCCATCTTTCTACGCACAACCCTGCAACCCTGGAAGGAAAAAAGAGGAAAAAGAGAGGGTTAAAGGGTGGAATCCGGTTAAAGGATTACAACAGCCATGAAAACTTTAAGGTCACATACGTCTTTTAAGTTTGATGTAACTGTTTGGAATCCTAGGCAGTTGAGCTTGATCCTACCATGCCTTCTGGGATAGTGAGCAATAATGATGGTTGTTGAGGTAAATGATAATTTTGATATAGATGCTTCAGTATTGTCTTCTAATAATGCTTTTCTATAGGATATGTCATAGTCTTCCTTGGTTCGGGACCACCCTCCAAATTCCAAATTCTCTCTTGACAGCACCATTGAAAGGCTCCCTCCTGGCCCTATTTTTAAATATTGATGACTCTAGAAATCCTCTTGTTCATTCCGAAGCCAATGGATGTCTAAAATGCAATGTACTATTTCATCTAGACTTTTGACCCTCGTACCACAGTCAATCTGAATTTCCACAAATACAAGGTTGAGTATGAGTCCCTAATATAGAAGCTTTATCCTCTTCAATAAATGAAGAATGCTTTCAATGAAGTGGGTTTATAAGATTAAGTACACTTTTGATGGTCAAGCAAGGCATGCTTGGTTGTTAAAGGTTTTTGAAGGAATTAACTATTTGGAGATTTTTGTCCTATTATTTAAATGGATTTTATTTTGAAGATATTTTTATAAGAAAGAAATTGATTATTCAAGGACCTTTGCTCTAGCTACTTGATAGATTTTATTTGAATGATTCCACTATACCTAATTATTATTGTTGGAAGGTACATATAGATTTTATTTGGATGATTCCACTATACCTAATTATTATTGTTGGAAGGTACATATGGATTTTATTTGGATGATTCCCACTGATACCTAATTATTATTGTTGGAAGGTACCTAATTATTATTGTTGGAAGGTACATATGGATTTTATTTGGATGATTCCCACTGATACCTAATTATTATTGTTGGAAGGTACATATGACGAGGATGTGAAGAGTGTTTTCTTTCGTAGTGAGCTTCAAGAAGAGACTTATATGTAGTAGATACCTCATTTTAAAATCCTTTTACGGAATAAAATACATGCTTGGAGGAATAAAATACATATATGACGAGGATGTGAAGAGTGTTTTCTTTCATAGTGAGCTTCAAGAGGAGACTTATATGTAGTAGATACCTCATTTTAAAGTCCTCTTATGGAATAAAATACATGCTTGGAGGAATAAAATACATGTTTCATAATGAACTTCAAGAGAAGATTTATATAGAGTAGATACCTCATTATAAATTTGATCTATTGATCTTTTGGTAGATCTAATTTTTCTTTCTTAATAAATTTTTCTATTGTATGAAAATTTTACCAAATGAATTTCAAAAATAATTTTCTTAATAAAGATTTTAATACAACAATAATTTAAATTTATATAGAATGGGTCATATGCCTATATGGGTTAAAAATTTCCTTTGGTGACTAAAGCAAGCAATTCATGTTTAAAATAATATGATCTTCAAGAGAAGATTTATATAGAGTAGATACCTCATTATAAATTTGATCTATTGATCTTTTGGTAGAACTAATTTTTCTTTCCTAATAATTTTTCTATTGTATTAAAATTTTACCAAATGAATTTTAAATATAATTTAATACAACAATAATTTAAATTTATATAAAATGGGTCATATGCCTATATGGGTTTAAAAGTTCTTTTGGTGACTAAAGCAAGCAATTCATGTTTAAAATAATATGATACATTCTTTTTTCTTAGTTGTAACTATGATAGAATTTGTTCTTTCTTTTTTAGTTGTAATTTCTTTTAATATGTGACAAGACATGATATTTACATACATCTAATATATGGGTTTAAAAGTTTTTTTTGGGTGATTAAAGCAAGCAACTCATGCTTGAAATGATAGGATTTATTTTTTGTTTTTTTTTTTCCTAATTTAGTGAAAAAACTCGTTGCAAGACCGGTTATGTTTGAAATGATAGGATTTGTTTTTTGTTTTTTTTTCTTAATTTAATGAAAAAACTCGTTGCAAGGCCGCTTTGGTACGAGAAACCTTGGTATGAAAAACCTTGGTATGAGAAACCACGACCAAGGGGTTCAACACCATCAAAATCACTCAGGAGTCGTGCCCGACCCTTATCGTACCAACATTATCAACTGGATTTTAGATATTTTGAGTACCCAATATGCGTTTGGTAGGGTGGAGATTCGCACCAGGGCCTCTTGTTTTAGTTATAATTTTTTTTTGGTATGACAAGACATGATGCTTACATACCTTTAAAAGTTTCTTGGGTGACTAAAACAAGCAACTCAGGCTTGAAATGATAGGATTCATTCTTTCTTCTTTAATTGTAATTTTTTTTGGTGTGTAACAAAACATGATATTTACATGAAACTTAACTTTTTAATACTTAAATTATTTATTGGTATGTCAAAATAATAATGATTAACTCATAACTAAGTATCCTTATTTGAGAGATGATTCTATGACTTCAAGACACTTTGAGATGTAGACTTCATAAAAATCATTATAAAAAATAAAACATTATTACAAAGTCCAAACTCTTCATATCAAAGATATTTTTCTTCCCTAAACTTCTATATTCACCACTTCACAAATACTTCAGAAAATATATAAACCCAAACGTCGCTGTTTTAATTATTATATTTCTTAAATATTATAATTTCTATATTCACCACTTCACAAATACTTTAGAAAAGATATAAACCCAAACGTCGCTGTTTTAAATATTATATTTCTTAAATATTATAATATTTTAATTTTATATACCTACGGTACAACACTCTTTCTCATGCAGCTTTTTACTCCTCTTCCGCTGGCCTTAAGTTTTCAAATAAATTTAAAAACAAAACTCAATTCCTCCTGTCGGCTTTCATGGATCTTACCTTCCTTAATTTCGATTTGTTTTTTCAGTCTCTCTTTGCACAACTTAACTCATGCAATATTAGCAAATTTCACCTCCGTACTTCTTTAATGTAAGAACGCAATATTTATTTATTTTAATTTTAATTTAAAAAATATTTGTATGTTGCAATACCTTAACTTACTGAACCAAAAATAAATTAAAAATGAGTCAACTGCCCACCAGTTTGGGTTCTTGAGTATGAATTCTTCTACAAGAGCATTACAAAAAAAGATTACCGTTCTTGAGTATGAATTCTTCTACAAGAGCATTACAAAAAAAGATTACCAACGCCATGCCTTGTTACAAAATGGGGAAAAAAATAATGTGTCCGCAATCATCGTAAGCCACCCCTTCTTACGGGGCAAGATTCAGTTTCCATTAATAATTTCTTCAAAGACGATAATACATATATTAACTTCTTATAGGGTTATGATTCTGTATCCTGTAAGGCAGGGTTCACGATAATACATATATTAACTTCTTAATAGGGTTATGATTCTGTAACCTGCCTTGGTTATGATTCTGTATCCTGTAAGGCAGGATACAGAATAAAAAATTAAAAAATCTGTGTAACCTGCCTTGGTTATGATTCTGTTCCAGGCAGAGGCTGCGTCTCACTTCATAAAAAAATCATATAATTAAAAAATTAAAACACTGTAAACGTATGTAAACGTAAGTAAAAAGTAATTAAAAAACCTTTATGTTTAAAAATACAGAGTTGAGACTATGTTATATTCTCTAATTATCACACCAAGCAAATTATATATGTAACATGGGTTACACCGTCACTGTTCCTTGATCTGCAGGTACTAACTATGTCACTGCGCTGTTGCAGGTACTGAAAAGAAAAACAGAACATATGCTAATTAAACATAAAATAAAAAAATGAACAACAGATAAAAGGAGGACACAATAAACAAAGAGAAACATATATTTATTCAGAGGAATTTTTGATGCAATATTACATACATACAATTCTCTTTTATAATCATAAAATGGGAGTTTTATGGGAGGAATCTTTAATTTTTCTACTCAAACAACCTTTTAAAATTTTCTAGGGTTTACTACTCTTCTAGAATCTTTCAAGAATCTTTCAAGTTATACTAAAAAGCATAAATTCAAAAAAAAGGTTTCAGAAAATTCTTAAAAAATGATTTCCATGAATATTTATATGTTGCATTCTGTTTTTCTTAAAACTTCGATAAAACTTACTGAACCAAAAATAAACTAAAAATGAAACTGAACTGCCCACCAGTTTGCGTTCTTGAGTATGAATTCTTCTACAAGAGCATTACAAAAAAGATTACCAACGGCATGCCTTGTTACAAAATGAAAAAAAAAAAAAGTGTCTGCAATCATCGTAAGCCATCCCTTCTTACACGGCAAGATTCAGTTTCCATTGATGTTTTCTTCAAAGACGACAATACAATATTAACTTCTTATAGGGTCATGATTCTGTATTCTGCAAGGCAGGGTTCTAGGCAGGGGCTGCCGAGTATTGGGTCTCCCTTCATAAAAAAATCATATTATTAAAAAAAATTGTATTATTAAAAAAATTAGAACACTCTAAACGCCCTGCAGAGTATTGGGTCTCACTTAAGAACCGACTATGTCACTGTTCCCTGCGCTGCAGGCACCGACTATGTCACTGTTCCCTGCGCTGCAGGTACCGACTATGTCTAGAGATTCTTTGATGCTGACACTGTTACGTGCGTTACATGTACTACATTCACCACTGTTACGTGCGCTACATGCACTAATGTTACCTACTGATACGAAGCCTGTCGGCTTCTTTCTCCACTCTCAGAGACCACTGTTATATTTTCTCCACTCTCAGAGGCCACTGTTATATGCTCTCCTTGCGTTTATTATCAAACTCCATGCTGTATGATCTACTTGCGTTACTGTCTCGGCTTTGTTATCAAACTCCCATCTTCAGACCTGTTAATGCAAAGCCTGGCGTCTTTAGGAGCAACAAACTTTTAGTAGGTATTGAAGAGACGGTTAGAGTAGTATGGCACACGTGAAGTCTTTTTAGAATCACGTGGCTCGCGCCACTTCTCGGATTTGTCGTCAAACTCCTCCAGACCTATTGATGCAAAGCCTGGCGTCTTCAAGGCCGGATGTTTAGTTGGTATTTAAGTGAGGATTGAGGAATTAAAACAGGTTAAAGGATTAAAACACACATGCAAACGTTTTAGGGTCAGGATGAGATTAAAAGAATTCTAACCCATGATACCAAAATCAATGAATATTACATTTAAAAAAAACCTAACCCATGAAACTAAAAATCTGCTGAAGTCTTACTAAAATAAATCTTTCCAATTGTACCTGCTTAAAATTTTTAATTTTTTGAACATTCCTGCATTATAGAACGCCTGAGAAAACTCTGTGGGAGACAAGATCCCGTCTTGAAATTTCTTCGGAGAAACCATCTCATATAAGCATGATTCTCTCTCCCTCAAGAATTATTGAAAGATGTGAATAAATATTGTTACTCCTATCTCTCAGCAAGAAAGTAAAAGCATTTAGTACAGAGTCCAATAATGAGGATTTAACATCGGTGATAAGAGGGTTTAACGTCGGTACTATTTTAGTCTACTTTATATTGCAAGGCTGTAGGTTGCTGAACACGAGAATCTTGTTTAACTAATGGCCAATACTTGTAATTGAGGACATCAGTACTATTTTATTGTCTATTTATATTGCAAGGCCGTAGGTTGCTGAACAAGGAGAATCTTGTTTAACTAATGGCCAATACTTGTAATTGAGGACATCATTTTATTGCCTACTTTATATTGCAAGGCCGTAGGTTGCTGAACAAGAGAATCTTGTTTAACTAATGGCCAATACTTTAATTGAGGACATGGATTTAAGACAAAGCCTGTTTTCATGTGTAAGACCGAGGCTCGTGCACATTTAATACAAACAAACCATGTGCACACATTTGGTCCACCCATTAACTTCCAATAACTAAAAGAAAGTTTTGCATGATCGGATAGACCAGGAGCACCCATTTGCATAAAACCCGGCTAGAGTGAGACTTTTCGGACTAAATGACCAATTATGCCCAAAGTTTCACATAATTTATATGAACCGCACCACATAAAGACATATTTTATGTGGAGCACAGATCAGACAAGGCTATAAGAATAATAGGACTGTCCACTGAATTTGGACCAGATTAATAATGACCGCTGTTTTAGTGGGAACACAACATTTGAACCAAGACGTCCCACACCATTTTGAATCAAATACTTGTTACAGAAAACCCCACGGTAAGATTCAACTCAACATATTTCAAGTTTCCTAGAATCAGGAGGAAGAAGGGTAAAAACAAAAATGTTCCGACATGCATTGCATCAATCATCAAGGTGAAACGCAGAAGAGCATTATTCGTTAATCCATAAAATCCCATCTGTTTCATAACATCAGAGTTCATGCCACAAAGGGATAAATGTCCCTATCATACTGAGATATAAATAGAAGCCAAAGCTGGTGAAGTTTTTACAGGATTTCCTTGTCATCGTCTATTTGTCCCTTTTGTCTGGGTACAATTGCAACGAAAAGAATGCATATCCTGGAAGGTGACAATACATACTGTTAACCCAGAGTCTAATATAATCTTCAAAACGTCTAAAGACTACACAGAATTGATGCATATGACCTCCTTTAGAGAAAAAACCCACCTTATCACTTGCCAGGAGTTTTCCAGTCATAAAGAGTTCCACGCTCAGAATAGATCCATCTTTCTACGCACAACCTGCAACCCTGGAATGAAAAAAGAGGAAAAAGAAAAAGACTCGTTAAGCCTTATCCTAGCTGCATTTAGTTTAGACCTCACATACAACTCTCTGTGCATCCTAATTATCGTGCAACGATCTTCACGTTATGGATGGAGGAAGTTTGTGACACATTTGGCAATTGCTCCAGACCACCACTCTACCCACCCTGGCAGTGCCGATCAATCTTCGACTACCATTCCAGGACTCTTCCTACATCAGAGAACTTCTGCTACACCTTATTATTGTTTATTACTTTAATCGTGACTGAACATCGCTCGACTAAAAATGTCACCTCTACTTCAGCCCCTTTTCTACGGTTCAGACCAGGTGAACCACCTCTCTTATATAGCAAGGGGAACCCTATATAACATCAATCCACAGAATTGTCTAATGATGTGGCTAATGGCACCAAATGCTAGGATTTTTTCGGCAGATACTAAAATCGATGAAAAATTAACAATTTTAACTGTGATAGTTCAAAGTAGAAATGTTGGAAGCGTTCGAATCTCCCATTCAAACAAAGTCTCAACTATAATGTGAAATATCAGAAATAAAAATTCCAAAATTTTATGGACGGAGAGATGCCATTTGCTACATGAATAGCAGCTCATATCATTCATACACTCAGGGTCAATTTGCAGAAACTACCCAAGTACCAAATTTCTCTGTCGAGAGAAAAAAAGGCCCGTTGAGAATCAGCTTTCGTCCTCCTTATATTTTAGATAGCAAATCATCATCACTCAGAAACTGCAAATTCCGTTTATATTCTGTAAAGGAAAACCACTCTCACAGACCGTAAGTACTGTTTATATTATATTCTATCAACGAAATTATCCCCCTGACAGAGAGCAACTCCTTTGGCTTCATTAAGTGAATTACGAAGTTGTTGAGCGTTTTAAGTTGATCCGATAAGAACAACCGTTGTGAAGAAAGCACCCCTGGGATATGTGTATGGGGGGTGATTGATCATTGTTAAATTTGCACAACGTTCATTTTCAACAGCAAAATAATTGGGCTTTGTGTTGTCCATTTCATATTGAAGACAAGAAATGAAGACCGCCAGTATTCATAACCCAGAGCATAATTCCTCCACATATTTGACAGCCAGAATAACATTAGCTTCACTTAAATACAAACAATGCCTAGACTTGGCCCATCCATATTTTTGCAATTCAGTAAAAGAACATATCATTTGTTTTATAACATCAGAATATTGCAATTCAGTAAAAGAACATGTCATTTGTTTTATAACATCAGAATTTCAAGTCCACAGGAGAACATCATTTTGAAATATAAAACCGAAAATTTATATATTAAAGTAAATGGGGCATTTTGTAAAAATAAGTCAAAAGCCCCTTGAAGATGTACAGGATTTAAATGTCATCTATTTAACCAAGCTGTCTGAATTACAACCAAAAAAGAGCATATCCTTGTCAATACAGTGAATGTCCATGACTCAAAATAATTGGTGCATCAGACATCCTGTCTCTAAAGAACAAACCACCTTATTATTTAACAAGAGTAGTAGTATGGAAGTCAGGATAGTGCGGTTCAATGCAGATCCAACTTCCATGTACCCAACTACGACATCCCAAAAGAAAAAGAAGGTAAAAAATTGGTTCAACATACTGCAACCCATTACATATGATGATATTATCATTGGTATTTAAGACTTACATATTCCTTCGAGAATGATTTGGTCACACTGTTATGCCGAGTATAACCCGTTTGATGCTGTAAGAAGCTTCCAAGCCTCCAAACTGTACTTTGAAAACACAAAAGAAAAACAACTTGCCACCTCTGCAAAAATCTTCAAAATAGTCCCCAGTGACAATATTGAAGGTATGATCTACAATTTTCCCCTAAGTCCGCCATTCCTGAAGCCAATTTTTTCTTCCTCTCTGCAAACTGTCTTGAGAGCACAAATTGTAGACATTTCATTGTCTATGCAAACTGCACGCTAGCTATCTTAACAGCCCAAATTATAAAACCCACTTCAATGTCGACCCAATTCGTGGAACTAACATGAGCCAAGCCAACAACTGTAATCAGCCAACAAATCTTCCACAATCCATCCGCACAACAACCAGCAAAGAGAATTTCAACAGGCCCCTCCCATAAGCCTTTCGTGGGATTTCCTCTGCTTTTGAGATCCAAATATGCTAACCTAGTTGAAGAGTGTAAAAAAGAATACCTACAGCTAAAACAACTTCGGAAGATCAAAAGACCACCTGCAATGGATTGCTTCCACGGCTGACGTTCCCCTCTGCTCCATTAACAATCTGCCTCTACCAATAATCTAATCATATTTGTTGCACACCTTTTTCTTAACTATTTACACACACCAGAAATTGCACTACATACAATAGTAACAGGATACACAACTCCTTATAGCCAGACAAAATGAGCTATACACACTCTCCCAAGTTAAAAAAAAAATATGGGAGGGTTCCAGTTGTGTAACATTCCTGTCACAATACACTGCTACAACTATACCTCCAAAACAGGAACGTCGCAGAAAAAGAGAAAAGGCAAATATTACTACCACTACCCTGGATGTAATCCTCCTAGTCTACCATAAAGAAAGCGGCCACTTTTTCAGTCCAGACGCAAGAGGCGTCTTAGGTCTTGTGTTGCAGAAACATCAAATCCATACTGAACTGAATTATTGGCACATCTATCAGAGACAGTGAAAACAGATTTTGTCTTCTCTTTGAAGACAGGAGATGGGTGCACTTTATCATTGTTGTGAGAAACTGGACCATGATTCATAGCCTGTCCAACGTTGTTAGAACATTCACTAGCTTCATTGAGATCACTTGCAATAGACCTCATCTGCTGGATAGAGAACTTGGGTAATGGCAAGCTGCTTGGAGGTGGGCTATGGGAGTATGCAGGACCAGCCCAGTTCTCCATCCCAAAAACAGGAGAACCAGATCCACTAAGACGGTCACTGCTTGATGGGGGGCTTCCAACATGAAAGCAATCAACCCCATCAATGGAAACAGAGTCTTTTGATATCACCTGAGATCCATTCCCTATTGTCGTGTCTGCCTTCATTCCCGTTGAGATAGATTGCAAGATTCCTGATCCTCGCTTTGGAAGAACACTAGGATCTGGCCCCAATGGTTCAGTTGACGTTATAACGAAGCCATTATCAATCTTGCTTTGGTCTGTAGTTCTGGCAGCTTTATTTGATTTTGCCTCATCTCCAGGGCTATTAACCGCTTTTGATGCCCAAACAGATTTATTTTTCTTTGTACTTGATGGCTGGATTTCTGTAATACTTACAGTACTTTTTACACTCGGGGGCTTGTCTCCAATCTGACTCTTTTTATCAGGTTCCTTGGACCTTAGTGTTTCCCCACGTTTCAATATAGTTACTTCCTCCATCACAATATGCTTGCTCTGCTGACTGAATTTCCTCCCCTTGATTTCATGATTGGCAATTGTATTCACCAGTGAATACTTTGCATCCTGATAATAATGCCTTGATAAAACTGATTGCTGGGCATAATAAATGGAGAGAGACCCACCTGCCCCATTTGTATCCAGCTTCGAAGGTGTGCTTTGAAACCGCAAGATCTTGTCGCCATATCTGGAACCCTGTGAATACCATACCCCATTGGAAAAATTCCCAGCAGCAGCAGAATGAGAGTTCACTTTCCTCCTCTCAAAATCTTGGGATCTTGGCACTGGTTGAGGTTCAGTTCTCCTCCTCTCCATTTCCGGACTTTTCCCCTTAAAATGCCTCTTAGCATGACTTAATTCCTGCCCTGACTGCAGCAAAGTGACTTGATGAAAAGTTCTGCCATTTGAATGATTGTTCTGGCTTGCTTTATAAGCAGCAAGACAATCCTGTGCTGGCAAGATGGCAGTTCCCATCCTCAAAGATTCCACTGTCGGATGTTTGGCTATCCCCAAGAAATATCAGTGACTGATTTCCCCAACAAGAAGAACGAACAACCCTCCCCTCTCTCTTTCTCTGATGCTCAGCAGGCTATTCTAAGAAAGCCCTATTCTTCTCACTCATAATATAAACTGTTTCCCTCTAGAAAACAGATCTTCCTTTTAAAAAAAAAAAAAACCCTAAAACTACCAAAACAAATCCCCCAGAGCTTTAAAGGCAGCAACTTGGCAAAGGGATGAACAGCTAAAAAAGCATCCCTTTATAGCCAGGACATTATGTGGGCAACAAACCGATTGAAAACCTTAAACTGCAAAGTCCTAATTTTACTTTCAAGGGAGGAAACAACTACAGTAACCTAAATGTCTGGCCCTTTTCACAAATAACAGGCAAAATTGAAAAATAACACACCTGAGCTAAAAAAATCAGAGACAAAGAAAAGAGGAGGGGTACAATAAAAAGCAACCCCAGCAATCACACCCTTTTTACATAACCTGAAAATCATCAACTCTCGGAAACTTTCCAAATCTCCTACAGCCTTGAGATCCTTTTCCACAAATCAAATTTTTAAACCGACCCACAAGGCCAAGTTTCAAAGGGCATCCATAGCCAAACTACCCACTTCAATCCAACCATCAATCACCCGACACACAGATCCAAAGCCACGTACAAACCTTAAAATGGGTTAAATTTGCCAAACATTCTCACAAATAAATTTCCTCAGATCAAAAGAATGCCTTTCACAGCCAAAACACAGCCACCCACCGACCCAAAAGCATTCAAACCCTCATTTTTTTACACATTACAAGACCATAACATTCGCAAAAAAATAATACATATTCAATAAAAACTCAAAACTCCTCAACTTACAAGACTAACAGAGAGCCTCACCTTAGAGAATATATCAACTGTATATATCCTTTCGCTCCACAAATCCAATTGCTAAGAATGCTCCCGGAGCTCTGTATATATAACCCTAACCCCAATCATGCACCGATTATTTTCGCAACTTAACCATGGTTACTGTCACGGGGTTAACGGTCAAATTCACAACTGCAGGCCCAATTTCCCGGCACCGGCGCTGCCGATAAGACCTCACAGTTCACACCTCCACCAGAAAAGTACTACCGACCTATTGTAAATAGCATTAAATATATCAAGCACTCCAACGGTTCGAAACACGCCACGTGCAAATCCCTGCTCTCACTCCGTTCGATGTGATAGAGCAGCGAAGATTTTTTTCCCTTGATCGTAACGGATAAATAAAATCTCTATAGAAGTGTCTTGCTTCCCTTTCAAGGGTGACGTTGCCACGTGGCATCTTATAATACAATATTTTTTTATTTCACTTGGAAATTAATTTTTTTGGGTTTACGTAACCCACTTACTTGACAGCGACTTAAGTCTTAATCTCTCAACAAACATTTTTTAAGCATTTAAACCGATAAGTATATTGGTAATGGTCAAGTACTTGTTATAAATTGTTAGTTACAATTTTAAAAATGTCGGATTCTATTAACTACTTAAATCTAAAATTTAAAGATATATTAATTCAAATTCTTGACCATAATTTATTTATAACAAATAATTTAATAATGTTAATGACCTATTAATTTTTTTTTTTTTTTTTTTCTCTCACTATTTGCAGGTTAAATCTGGGAACATTTGCTTTCGTGTTGTCAAGTTCAATGAAAAGTTGGGAAGGACATTGAAAAAGAGGAAGTCCTTTTTTGTGGATGTTTGAGATCTTGGTGGGGGTGTGAATAGTAAGATGCCTCCTCTGAAAATGAGGTCCAGGTGATCATGAATGGCATCCTCCTAGTTTTGTACTGCTGCTGTTTTGTACTATACTATTATTTGACTATGTACTTCAATTATACCGCTTGGTATGGAGGTAATAGGAAATCTTCCTAAGGAAAATTGGTATTCCTTTTTGACGTTACGTGTAAAATAGGAGAGGTATATAAAGTAGGTGAAAATTATTTAGTTTTATATATATAATATTTTGTTGGTAAATAGATAGTTTTAAAGGTTCGAGGGATTGTATGTTTTGCGTTTAATATTTATTAAGAGGAGAATCTGGATTAAATTTTGGAGGTTAGCCTGTTTGGGGTAAAGTATTAGTCAGACCTCATTTCGCTAAGTGTGTGTTAGCTCAAGAGATGGGGTATCAATCTCGAACCATTATTGGTCTCTTCATGTTGGGTCATTCGTTGTTAATAACGAGGTAAGGTAGGGGTTATAAAGGCAATGTCAGGATTTGAACGTTGGTAGTAAAAAATAAAGGGTAGTTACTGAGTCCTCTGTGTAACTTTGAAAAGCCCAATGTCTTTTGCTATTATGATGTTCTTTTTGTGGGTCTTTACGAGGAAAGCTCAGTGTCTTTTGTTATTATGATGTCCCTATCGAAGTAATAAATATTTGATTTTTAATATAAATATTAAATTAATATTTAAAGTTATAAATTTTAAAATAAAAAGTAAAATAGTTTTTAAATTCAAATGTCAATAAGTTATACAATATGATTATGTAAGTACAATTTAAAGGGAGTTAATATAAAATTAATATATTTTTATGATAATAAATTATTGTTTTTTTAATTGGTTATATGGATTGAAACAACCACATCTATGCCATATCATCATCTTGGTATTATTTATATTCGAATAAAATACAATAATTTTATTTAAAATATTAATTTTATAATTCAATATATATATTGGTTAGTGTGAGAAACTTTGATGACCTGCGCTTTCATCCCATCTCCATTTTTAGGGACCAAACACTGAGCTATACACATCCACATCCATGGCCGCACACTCGCCCACGTTATGGTTTGAACCTTGGACCTCCCAAAGAAGAGCCAAAGCATGAATAGTTGTGTTGTCCCCTATAACTCAATATATTTTATTTTTAATACATAGGAGAATTGGTAACATCATTAGATGTTGCTACTATAAACTACTAATACAATCACTTTATATTAAAGTTTGAACTTGGATTTCTCGAATGAAGATCTTTTGGAGAGGGTAATCATTCCAAGAAGGTTCTAGGTTTGAATCTTCACCCTACCAAAAAGTTGAATTGGATACCCAAAATCCAATTGATAATGTTTGTGCGACAGACCAAATACGACTCTCGAGTGATTTTTACAATATTATAGTCTCTTAAATCAAAACTACTCTAAAAAAAATTCGCTTAAAAAAATATAATATAATATATTATATATATAATCTTGCAATTTGCCTAGGCCTCTACATTAACAAATAAAAACTAATTATCTTCCTTTTTCATTTAGGTTAGATTGAATTGATAGATCTCTTCCTATACAGAACTAAGTCATTTAAACACTCCAATTATATAATTACATTTCATCCATTCGAATTATAGAAAAAACTAGAAAATATAATTCTAATTATACTATTTTTTAGTTAAAAAAAAAAATTATAATATAAATTATTTTTTAGCATCGCATTAAGCATAAGAGTTGCATGTGAGAGTGGGTTAGTTTGGAATCCTCCTCATCGTATAGAACAAGTTAGTTTGGAATCCTTCTCATCGTATAGAAGAAGTTAATAATACATAAAAGAGTCTCAAAAACGATTGTGGGAGAGGTTATTTTTTTTAATCAGGTTATAATAGTTGCATGAGAGTGTGGGTTAGTTTGGAATCCTCCTCATCGTATAGAACAAGTTAATGATGCTGGGAGAGGTTATAAGAGTTGCAAGAGAGAAAGTTAATGATGCATTAAAGTCGTAGAAACGATTGTGGGAGAGGTTATAAGAGTTGTAGGAGAGTGGGTTAGTTTGGAATCCTCCTCATCTTATAGAATAAGTTGATGGATTAAAGAGAGGTTTAAATAAAAAAACTGAGTGAAACAATTTAAATATATATTTAAATATATTTTAATTATATTATTTTTAAGTAAGTATGTTGTTATTTCGGAGAACAATGTAAAAGTTTGGGGTATAGTTTTTCGAAGGTTTAAGGTTCAAACTTTAATATATGTGTGGTTGTGTGTTAATCTCTTATTGGTAAGCATAGTCTTTTTTTTACGAAGGAACATGATTAAGAGGAAACTTACAAAGGATCATAGTTGAAAGGAGATTCTTCAAACCTTATAAATTGATCGTAAAAATGTATCGTACTACTGAAATAAAAAACAAATATATTATGGTCTTATAAATAAGAAAAATTATTAGATTGAATTTAAGAGCTAATAATTTCTATCAAAATCAAGTTAGTTGAATCTAAGTGACATAGAAGAAAATTGTTCATAATTGTTCATGCATGCCACATATGACAAACAATATATATTTACATATATATATATATATATATATATATATATATATATATATATATATATATTATATATATTATATTTATTTATTTATTTATTTTTGGTAATTATAATAATAGATTAATTGTGGGTTTTTATAAAGGATCCCAAAACCTTATGTACAAAATCAGCTTTGCTAAAAGATATTTCATGTCGGATGGTTGGATAAATAGAGCAGTTCGTAAAAAAGACAGGAAAATACAAAATGCCCGAGGGCCCCAGAAGACGCAGACAGTCCTAGAAATTTTGATCTTGAAATACATTAAAACAGAATAATAGCCGAAGACAATATATCAACAAACTTTGGGAGAAGACCTATGATACAAATTCTTCATCATGAGGGAATATCTGCCTTGGCCAAACTGTCCACCTCGGTTGGGAAATGAGAACGCCAAACAACCGGGCATGTGGTCATCAGTCCTTTGTTGGCCAAGTGATCCGCCACCCGGTTACCTTCTCTATAGATGTGCCCCGCCTCCCACCTGGCATGCCGAGAGAGGAGCATCCTAGCCTCGAGGATGATATTCAGGACCCGCCACGACGAGTCTTTGGAGCCACGAAGGTAGTTGATAATGTTTAGAGAATCGCCTTCAATAATTAAAGGCCTAGGATCATTCGATATGACCTGCAACCCTTTCAACACACCACGGGCTTCGACAAAATGATTGGTCTGAGGGCCCGATTTTCATAGTAGGCCAAGATCAGCTTTCCATTATGGTCCCTGACAAGCCCCCGAACTCGGCGGGCCCCGGGTTGCCTTTAGCGACCTCTGTCAAAATTAAGTTTGATCCACCCCAAAGGAGGTTTGGTCCAAGTGACCTCCCTGCGGCCATTCACTGAGTCAACTCTGGAAGAGGAGCCAAGGTCCAGTCTTTTGAAAATAATTGCCTCCCAAGGATTGTGAGGGCGGGATTTGGGAATATTTTTTGAATTCTCGACAAAGAAAGGATAAGGCCCATCGGGCAACGGAGGGAGCCATTCTAGGGATCTTGCCGAAGACTCTAGCATTACGCTCCGAGCCAAATTTGCCAGATGGAATGGCGAAAGGCAGCCTCACAAAGGAATCGGAGCTTAGAATTCTTAAAGGGCTTGGGCCATTGGAGGAAGGCGTCTTTAAGGGAGCGAGGGGAGCACCAGAGTACTTGGAATGAAGACAACACATAGCTTAGGACCGAATGGGAAAAGGGGCAATGCAAAAATAAGTGATCGGATGTTTCACAATCAACTAAGCAAAGATAACACCTGTTGGGAATTGCAAGGCCTCTCTTGTGGAGATTGTCTATGGTAAGGGCTTTGTTATAAAAGGTAATCCAAGCAAAGTAATTTATCTTAGGAATAATCCCTTTCCTCCAAATTGCTTTCCATCGGGGTCCACAAGCGACCTCACACGACGGAAGATCATAAGCGGACTTAACATAAAACCGCCCATCCTGCGTGTTGCTCCAAATAATTTTGTCGTCTCTTATGACCGAAGGAATTAACATCGATTGGAGAACACTGTACAAGAAATTCACCTCATTATCAAACCCATCCACTGTCGAAAGTTTCCACTAAGGGGGAGGGGAACTCCAGTCAATGCAATCCAAAACCTTGAGATGACTGTTTGGATCAATCTGGGCCCTCAAGCCAGCCAAGTTCTGATTTACAGCGAGAGCTTCATTTGTAGCCCACTTGTCTCTCCAAAAAAGGATTGTGGATCCATCCCCCAAGATCCAACGAGCACCCCTGTTAATCACCGAACGACCCTAAAGCACCGTCTTCCAGAAAGCCGAAGCTTCATGAGGAGACTCAGCTTCCAGGAGAGAATTTTCCCCAAGATACTTTCTTTTAACTATATTGACCCATTCCGCCGTGCATTAATAAGAATTCTCCAAGCATGTTTGGCAATTAAGGCAGTGTTCATGAGCCTGGATCTTCTCAATCCCATGCCCCCTTGCTCCTTTCGAAGGCAAACCTTATCCCACGCCACCAAAGGAATTCTGGATTTTTCTTCACTGTCGGACTAGAGAAAATTCCTTTGAATCTGCTCGATTTTGGAATGGATAAACATAGGAAGCATGAAAAAAAACATGAAATAGGTGGGAATTCCTTGAAGACAGGCTTTGGTGAGGGTTGCCTTCCCAGCTTGAGATAGCAATTTGCCTTTCCAAGTGCTGAGTTTCTTATGAAGCCATTCCAAAATCGAATTCCAAATGTTCCCACCGCCTCGCCAATTGCAAATTAGCGGCAACCCCAAATAAGTTGCAGGCAAGGAATCAATAGTGCATTTGAGAATTCTGGCAATGTGAATTTGCTTACGCAGAGGGGTATTAACAAAATAAATTTTGCTCTTCAAATAATTAACTTTTTGGCCAAAAGCCTTCTCATATCGGGACAGAATGTGCTTGATAAATTTGGCCTGAGTGACAGACGCTCTAATGGAAATGAGCGTGTCATCCACAAACTGTTGGTGAGTGACAGGATCAACTATGGAAGTAGGCAGAATGCCAAAAATCTTGCTTCAACGGAGGGCTTCATTCAAAGACCAGATAAGGACCTCTGCCAAAAGAATGAATAAAATAGGAGACAGTGGATCACCTTGTCTGAGGCCACGAGCACTCTAGAAGAATCCAGCGGGGGACCTGTTGATCAGCACAAAAAAGGATGGAGTGGAGATGAAACTGTTCACAAGGTCAATCCAGTGATGATGGAAGCCCAACTTGCAAAGGACAGCACAGAGGAACCTCCTGTCCACTCTGTCAAAAGCTTTATTCATGTCTAGTTTAAGGAAAAGTGCAACATTCTTGGAACATTAGGCAGTATGGAGGGTTTCATGAATAGTAATGACGTCGTCAAGGATGTTTCTACCCTTAACGATGCTCCCCTGAGCTGAATTTACCAAAGAGGGGAGGAGGGATCTCAGACGATTGGCAATGGTCTTGGTAAGAATCTTGTAGAAAACATTGCAGAGGCTTATGGGACGATGGTCAGAAAAACTTTTGCAGGCGGGCGACTTAGGAATGAGAGCTAGGAAGGTAGAGTTGAGCTTCGGATGGATGGATCTTGATGCTTGGATTTCTAAGATAGCCTCACAGACATCAGGCCCCACAACATCCCACATAACTTGAAAGAATTGGGGGGGAAACCCATCAGGCCCGGGGGCCTTATCTGGTTGCATGGAAAAAAGAGCATCCTTAATCTCGAAATGGGAAAAAGGTTCCAAAAGTTTAATACTTGCCTCATGGGGGACTTTGGTAGGGAAATTAGCAAGCAAGGATTTCCGAACTTGGAGGACGCTATCAGGAGGAGCACCCAGCAAATCCTGGAAGAAATCGATCGCTTCGCTTTGAATTTCCTCAATCTCCCTGGTAGTGCGCCCATCGTTACACAACACCTGTCTGATCTTGTTGGCCCCCCTGTGTCTCATGGTAGACACGTGGAAAAACTTTGAATTTGAATCACCGCTCTTCAGCCAGATATCCCTGGTCTTCTGACGCCAAAACGTTTCCTCACTAGCAAGAATGGAATGATAGTCCACCAGGAGGCTCCGTTCCTCCTCTCTGAGGCCTTCAAAATACCCTTGGACCTCCATATTTTCCTCTAAACTCTTCAAGCGCTCAGAGATGGACCTTTTAGACTCCAAATGTTGCCAAAAACCTCCTTATTCCATGCCTTTAAGTTCTTTTTAATCATCTTAAGTTTTAGGGCCAGTCTTTTGGACGCTGAACCAACCACCGTCACCTGCCACTATTCTAAAACCAACTGTTTGAAATCCTTGTGGGAAATCCGCATGGACTCAAATCTGAAAGGGATCTTAAACCTAGGCTTGCCAATGGCTTCTAACAGAATGGGATTATGGTTCGACCCGATTCTTAGCAAAGCTGAGAGAGTTGCAGCGTCGAGGAAGGGAATAGCTTCGTGGGAAATGAGGAACCGATCGAGCTTGACCTAGATGATATTACTCCCAATCCTCCTGTTGCTCTAAGTGAAGGACGCCCCCTTAAGTTTGATGTCTAGCAGATTATTAGACGAAACAAAATCTCTGAAATCCTCCATGCTACGGCTGGCCAGCTTAGCGCCTCCCTTCTTTTCAGAGGGATGAAGATGGCAATTGAAATCCCCTCCCACAACCCACGAGAAGTCACTAAAAATTTCCCTCATTAGAGAGATGGTTTTCCACAACTCAGGTTGCTCCGAAGCAGAGTTCGAGGCATAAACATTGGTCAAAATCCATGAAAAATTATCAACCTTGGAGTGAAACAGGACATTGATAGTTCTGCTGGAAGCCGATAGAAGACTACCCTCGACCTTGTCAAAGTCCCACAACACCATGAGACCGCCTCGTAGAACCTATTGCGAGGTCGGAAAGGAATTTGGCCTTGGCCCAAATGGCCCTGGCAACCCTGACAGAGGCAGAGGCATCAGACTTAGTCTCCTGCACAATGAGAATGGATGGGTTAGACTTCTTTCGAAGATCGGCCACCACCCTACGTTTGGCCGCTCCGTTAAGACCTCTCACATTCCATGAGAGGATTTTCATCTGGACATTTTAAAGACTTTCTTGCCTCCCTTTCTCTGCTGGATGGGATGTTTTGGGACAGGCAAATCACCCACCAGGGAGTCTAAATCTTCTTGAAAAAGCAACCGCTGGGATCCATTTGCAATGTTTGCTGTCGTTTTCTTATCCCTTCTTTCTTTGTTAGGAGGTCGCCCCTGTTTTCTTTCACAGCCGAAATCCACCCCTTGCTTTCGGCTTCTAGTGTTTCGCGGACTAATGTTGCCATGATGTTCGTCCCTCTTGCCGAGCAGATACTCTTCCAGCAGGGACTCGGGAGGTTTTTGGTTTTGACAGATAGGGGAATCAGCCTGAGCAGACATACAGGAAGGAGACTGATCCTTTTCCACTTGAGGTTCTGGTTGGGAACTTGCATTGCACAAAACGATGTATGACTCGAGGAGAACCCTAGAAGGATTTGGAGACTCAGGCACTGTCGTTACAGGGTGTTTCGATTGTTTTCCTTCTTGCTCTGGGGGGTTGCCAGAAGCCCCACCCTTCATCCTCGGCTTTTGAAGAGGACAATTTGACTGAAGATGCCCCTGGGAACTGCATCGGGGGCAAAAGGCCGGTCTATTTTCGTAGTTAGTGACTTGCTTATGAAGAACGGAGCCTCTAGACCAAAGAGTGATGGAGGATGGAAGGTTCGCCTCCAAATCCGCCAGGACACAGAAGCGAGTTTGGACAAATCTGGTTCGGGCCCGAGTGGGAGGGTCAATGGTGACCAACTCACCAATGGAACGGGCGATACCCTTGATAACATTTTCATGCCAACAAAAAAGGGGAAGGTTCGGCAGCCTAACCCATATTGGGGCAATATTAATACTCTGGGTTTCGGGGTTAAAATCCATCCCCCACTTCCTGAGAAAGAGACTCCTGTGTCCCAGAAACCAAGGGCCCCCAACCAAAATTTTACAGTAATCCTTCGCATTATTCAGCCTAATTGTGAAAAAACCTCGGGATAGGGCAGCCAGCTCCATATGACCCGAGGTCCGCCATTTTCCTGCCACCCACCTACGGATGGTCTCCATATCGAGACGCCCTCTAATAAACTTCCCGATTAGGGTAAATTTTTCAAATTCGACGAAACTTGATAGGATTTCCTCCAGGATGTCCAGTTCATCCTCGAACGAAAAGAGGTCCTTAGTGAAAATACCATTTGGGGTTTCGAGCCGTCGCCTCGCATACGATTTTTGTTGGCAGTCTCTCCCTTTGTTAGGCGGATCCTTCCCACGTCCGCCTCCATCTTCGGGTAACTCCGTCGAGCCTCCATTCTCTGACTGCCCTCCCTGCGCCTTGCTACGGCCCTCCAACTTGCCAGTGCCCAGGTTCACAGTGCTGGCGCTCCCGCTCCCGTGCCATCCTACCGCTACCTTCCTGCTCATTGCTGCCCTATTTTTTCTTGTCCTCTCCGATCCAGGGTGAAGCGAGATTTAAATTTAAATTACAAACTTTTTTAAAGAAGATAAATCATTTATTTATTAGTATACATTATATATATTAGTATACATGTTACCTCTTGTTTTTTTATTTTTATTTTTATTTTTTTAAGTTAAGTGTGAAAAAAATTGACGATCGACGTTTAGGATTGGGTATCCTCATTCCAACCATGACCTTTCATATGGAGGAGAGCTGAACTTATCAATAGGGGCCAAACACACAGCCATACACACACTCACTCCCTCACACACTTGTCCACGTCGTGGTTTGAACCTTGGACTTTTCGAAGAAGAGCCAAAGCTTGAGTCATTGCGTTGTTCCATTGGGATCTAAATGTACATAGGGGAGTTGGTTACATCCAAATTATTTTTAGTAATTACCAATCCATAAGGTCGCTTTCAACAAGCATATACCACCTTGTTATTTTATAACTCGGTACGAAGAAGATCATCGATCGAGATTCGTACTATCGTTGTTGGTATGACGTGCACTCAGAGGATTCAAATCAGACTACTACCTTTGCAAACAGACATGCCTTCAAGATTTAAACCTAGGTCTCTTATGGATAAATGTCTAGTTAGACAAATAATTACCAATCTATCTAACCCTTAGAGGCTATTTATATACATAGAGAGGGAATTGATAACATTATTGGATGTTATTATTATAAACCCTAATTTATTGGATTAGATGAAGTGAATGAGACCTCTTACCTTTCAAGACATTAAAGTAAACATTATTGGATGTTGTCACCATAACCTAATTCATTGGATTAAACAAAGTTAATGAGACCCCAACCCTCCAAAACATAGAACTAAAATAGTCAACCACCAAACATTCTACCACTACCATCCAACATATCCCTTTTATGGTGTACCTTCTCAATAAATCTCGGTTTAAACCTTAGACCTTCCTAGAGAAGCCAAAAACCACCTTAGAGCTCTCCAACGTGAAGCCAACATCCTAACCACTACGCAATCCTATGGAACAATATTTACCTTATATATTATTATACACTAATTGAATTGAAGGAGTAAAACCTTTGCCACAAACGCTCACGACTAAGCATCCACATCCCAACCATGACCTCTGATAAATGTGAGAGTTGAGGTTATCCATATGCACACCCACCCCCTCACACACTCACCCATGTTGCAATTTGAACCTTGAACCTCTCAAAGAAGAGCCAAAACCCAAACCGTTGCATTGTCCCCCAAGACTATATCAAACAAATATTACTAACAAAGGAATTTTCAATTACTTTTAATGGCTAACATCCCCTTGCCTTGTCAAATGGTATTAGGTCAATCAATTTAATTCCTAAGCTTTCAAAGAGAAGACTTGTGTTTCATATTTTTCAAACTAGGTATATAATAGTCAAGTTATTATAATACTATTGTGATGATGATGTGACCAAAAGATGCTTATATCAAACTCATGTAATCAATTCAAAAATATATTATTTACCATTCAATGACTAATAAAATGACAAGGCTATAAACCATATAAAACAACAGCGACAACATTTAATGGTCTTATCAATTTTCCTTGTATATTAAATTAAACAATTATATATATATATGAGATAACTCTGGTAAATACTAATGAACTCTTTATTGACAATGTTACTGGTATTATCTTAGCAAGTGTTTAATGAAAAATTGGTAGACCAAATATAGTCCTTGGTCCAACTTTGTGGGATTTTTCACCCCTATTAACCTCAAATTTGGGCATGTGTGTGGGGTGGCCCTTTTGCTTTCTAACCAGTTAATGTGATGATGGAAGTCTAGTGGCATATTCCATGATCAAAATTTTGTTCCACGTTAAAACCTTTCCGCCTTGTTAGTATGGTGTGTTTGTAAATAATCTCACATTAACTATGTTGTGGGACTTGAGTGGTTTATAAACCCCAACACTTGACATACTCTTTGTCAATGGGGTAGAAAGCTTAAAGGTGCAAGTCCTTAGTATCACTTTGTGGGATTTCTCACCCTTAAAGGTGCAAGTCCTTGTCTCACTTTGTGGGATTTCTAACCCCTATTAATATCGAGTTTGGACATGTGTGGGACTGGTCCTCTTGCTTTCTAACCAGTTAATGTGATGATGCATGTTTGGTGGCATATTTCATGATTGGAATTTCGTTCCACGCTAATCCCTGTTTATCTCTCTAAGAATTTGTGTATGATATTTTTATCTAGATAAAATTGTTAAATTTATAGATTGGTGGAATTTTGTTCCACATTAATACCTGTTTGTCTTTCTAAGAATTTGTGTGTGATATTTTTATCCAGATGAAATTGTTAAATATATAGATTGGTGGAATTTTCTTCCACGTTAATACTTGTCTGTCTTTCTAAGAATTTGTATGCGATATTTTTATCTAGATAAAATTGTTAAATTATAGATTGGTGGAGAGCATCGACAAATATTTAAATAAATAATAAATAAATGATGATTGTTGTTTCATAAAAACATTCTACAAATAAATTTAGTTTCAAAAGAATTATTAATGTATGTTTTTAATTTTTGAGAAGCTATAGATATGAAACTATGTGGTTTACTAATATGTTTATCATATATTTATTTAGCTTTTGGTTAGTAGAGATTTTGATTCAAACCTTGAACCTTATAATTCGAAATTTTGAAATTTAAAATATTAAACTTAAGTCTTGAACCTTTTTATTCGAAATTTTGAAATTTAAAATATTAAACCTACTTAAGTTGTATATTATTTATTCCTTGAATTTGGACAATAAAATGGTAAACCATTGGTCACCATCCTAAAAGACTATATGTTATATACTTTTATATACATTAAAAATCTATGAAAAAATCATGTAAATGTGTATGTGATCGAAAACAATATTAAATGATAGATAAAATTATTGAACTTTTGAAACTGTAGAGAATGTCAACCAAACTTCATATTTATCTAAGTTTTGGTTAGTAGAGATTTTGATTCAAACCTTGAACCTTTTTATTTGAAGTTGTAAAATTTAAAATATTAAACCTACTTAAGTTGTATATTATTGCTTGAATTTGGAAAAAATAAAATGGTAAACCAATGGCCACCATCCAAAAGACTATGTGTTATATACTTTTATATACATTAAAACTCTATGAAAAGATCATGTATCTGTGTATGTGATCGAAAACAATATTAAATAATAGATAAAATTATTGAACTTGTGAAACTATAGAGAATGTCAACAAAACTTCAAATAATAGATAAAGTAAATGATAATCGTCTTTCCATACGAACATTGTGCAAATAAATTTAGTTTTGTAACATACTCTTAATTAAAAGTAACATCAAAGTATGTTTTTAAACTTTAGAAAGTCATAAATCATATGAAACTAAGTGGTTTTTCATATACATTTATCACATGCTTATCTAAGTTTTGGTTAGTATAGCATGGTATATAATCTCAGTCTCTTTTGGATTCGAATCTTGAACTTTTTATTTGAAATTTTGAAGTCCTTAAGTATAAGGTCCACCTAAATTATATATTAGTCTTATTTTGTTAGGTTCAATATAAGTATTTAATAATATAATAAATGTAATTATCTCACATGTATAGATAAGTGATAATGGTAGGTAGTTGAGCATTATATAATGGAAGCAAGAGGCAAAGAAGAATATAGTACTCTTAGGATTTCATATTGAAATATTGTAAGGGATGGCTTCTATCCAATGAGGAGCATTGTGTGATGTTACCTTACCTTAAGAATTTGATTTATAAATGTTATTAATAATTTTGGTGGATAAGCAAGGAGGTTCATAGCACACTCCTTCAATTTGAACATTAAAAGGTAAAGATTTGATTAATAATTTTTTTTAATAATTTATGTGGATGAAAAAGTACTTTCATAACACACTCCTTCAATTGGAATATTAGAATGGTAGGGCTAATGACCACCATTCCAAAACCGTATGAGTCAAGGAGGTTCATAACACAATCATTCAATTTAAATATTAAAAAACATAGATTTGATTAATAAATTTTGTTAATAACTTATGTGGATGAAAAAGGAGGTTCATAGCACACTCTTTAAATTAAAATGGTAGGGTTAATGGCCAACGTTCCAAAACACTATGGGTAAGTTTTTTTGCATAAATCTGTGAAAAGTACTAATGCATACATGTTTAGTGTGTTTAAGTATATGCTTAAAACAATATTAAGCTCTAAAATATAGAGATGAGATATATTTAAACACCCTGTTTGATACTTGAAATTTATTGAAAGAAAGTGAAGCTCATGTTAAATACTAAATATGTCAAATTGATCGTTAGCTTGGTAAAAAACAAGTCCATGCATAAAATATTAAAAAAATTATTATTATTTTTGATTGTTTAGAAAAAATGCTTGAAATTTAATATTGTATCTAGATTTGGTTAGTGTGAGAAATATGCACGACTAATGATGTCTACTTAGGGTTGGGCATCCTCATCCCACCATGACTTTTTAGAAGGGAGAGAGTTGAGTTTATTAATAGGGAATTTAACACACAACCCACACACACGCTCGGATTTGAATTTTGAAATTATTTCAAACAAATATTACTAACAAAAGAATGTTCAATTACATTTAATGGCTAACATCTCTTTACTATGTTCAAATGGTATTGGGTTAATCAATTTAATTTATCAACTTTTATGGAGAAGACTTGTGTCTTATATATATAAGACACAAGTCTTCTCCATAAAAGTTGAGAAATTATATATATATATATATATATATATATATATATATATATATATATTTTTTTTTTTTTTTTTTTTGATGAAGAACCTTTTATATACAACATATCCGCAACATGTGAGGGGAGAGATTTGAACCTGGGCCTCTCGATAACTGGAGAGTTTTAACTACCCACTTGCTCTCCAACTCCTCTACATGAGAGTTGGTCACAACCACATTATTTTTAGTAACTGACAATTGCAGTGGTTCAAATCATAGGGATTGCTTCCACCAAACATATTCACCTTGTTATTGTTGACTCGATGTGAAGGGGTTGCTCGAGATTCATATTATCATCGTTGGTCTAATCTGCACTCAGAGGATTCAGAATAGACTATTACCTTTGCAAACAGGCTACTCGCTAAATATTTTACAAACTATTGATATATAATAGTCAAGTTATTGTAATACTACCATGTGTGATGATGTAACAAAGTGAAGCTTATTTCAAACCCATATAATCAATTAAAAAAGATACTATTTTCTACTGGCCCATCAAAATATTTAGAGTAATAAAAAAATTGTGGTTTTTAACCTTGATGAGGCTATAAATCATATAGGACAATAATTTTTCTTTTTTAATAGGTTATATGTGGCTTCTATTAGGGGCCACTCCCATCACAATATCAAAATATTACATTTGTTGTAGCATACATTTTTATCATGACTTTTTCATTTATTTTTTCTCTTAAATATATTCTTCAACTTCCTCAAAGTTTTGTTTCCACAATCAACTCCTTGACATCATTTTGATAAAGGCATAAAATCTCACTTCGTCGATTGCCTTCTAAAATTTGAATATCACTGGTATAAAGATCAACACTATAATTCGCTAATTTATTTGCTACTCGGTTTCCTTATCTATAAATATGCTCACACTGCGAGGAGATTGCCTCTAGTAATAAACAATGAACATCAACAATAATACTATTTTTTATCTAGTCTCCATATCCATTTTTGTTAATAGCATTGATGATAATTTGTGAGTCTCCCTCAATTGAAATATTTTTCCATCCTTTTTTTATTGCAATTTTAATCCCAGTAAGAAGTGCCATAGCCTTTGCATAGTTTTTGGTTGATGTTCCATATGATTCTGAATAAGTGAGAAGAATTTTGCCTTCACTGTTAATGAAACATCACCTCCACTAGTTTTTCCTATATTTCTTTTAAAAGCATCATCAAAATTAATTTTGATAAACCCAATTTCTGAACATTTCCATTTTACCATAGATCAAAGTAGATCCTTTGTTTTAATTTCGTTATCACATATGACTCTTCCATGTATGTGTAAATCTTGTAGTCAAGTTATTAGCACCTCTTTTTCTTTTTTTGCAATTGAGCTTCCCATGATGAGCACCATATTTTTAGACATTATGCAATAGAGACACTAATACGGTTTCAAAATTGGGCATGATTTTGATATTTATTTTTAAAAATTATATTATTCCTTTCAAGCTATAAATTCCAATAAACAATGGCGGGGCAAATCCTCCAAAGAATACATAATGCTTTAGCTTTATTATAATTTATCCAAAATTTTATCAACTCTTTCAATGTTGATGGAGCTACCCAATATAATTTCATATTTTTATAAAAATAACCTCCAAAGAATATATAATGCTTTAGCTTTATTATAATTTATCTAATATTTTATCAACTTGATGGAGCTACCCAATATAATTTCATATTTTTAAAAAAATAAATGATGTGAGCAAACAAACAATGAATAAGTAAGTGGTCTGACGTTTCTAAATCCTTCTCACGTAAGGCACATCTGAAGGGTCTGTAATATCCTCTTCTTTGTAGACTCTCTCCGACAATAATCTTACATTGAAATGCTAACCAAAGAAATGTTGAGGCCTTAAGGAGATAGTCTAATGACCAAACGTTCTTCTAAGGAAAATCAATGGGAGAAGGAAATTTTGATTGTTCTAAATCCTCATATCCCAACTTGATCGAGTATCTACCATCCTTTGATAAATTTCAAACCAACTCATCCTTTCGTGTAAAAATTGGCAAATAAAACTCTCGAAGCATATTTTGAAGTTCATATGCAATTTGTTTGAGTTCCTCTCCTTCAACCATGTTACTAAAAGAAATCAATGTTCTGGAGTTTTTGCTCATAATAATATAATCTGTGACCTTTGGAACTTTACATGTTATGCACGTTTGAGCCAATGGTTTCCATTTTGAGTCAGAGATAAGAGGATAAAGCTTCAACGAAGCATTAAACCAAAAATTTGCATAACTCCCCTCATTGACTGACCATCTAATATGTTTCTTTATCAAATGTAAACTCTCTAATATGAAGTTCCATGTTGACTGTCCTTTGGGTAGAGTTCTTTTCCTAAACAATTTCATTACATCAAGATAACCTATATATTTTTGAAGTAATGTTTTGCCCAATTCTTTTTTTGATCACTGAATAGTCTCCACCCAAGCTTTGCTCCTAATGCCAAATTCATAAGTCTACAATTTTGCAAGCTTGCTCCTCCAATTTTCTTTCCTTTGCAAACCCTATCCCACTTACAAAGAGGAAACCTAAATTTTCCCTCACAACCTTTCCATAGAAAGTCTCTTTGAATTTTATCCATTTCTACTACAATACCTATTGGCAATCTTGAAAGTGACATCATATAAATAGGAATGGATTGTAAAGTAGTCTTTATGAGTTGTAGCCTTCATGCCATGGTTAATAACTTACCTTTCCAACCTTCCAAGCAAGCTTTCATTCTATCCAAAAAAAGATATCCAAAGCTCCTTTTTATTCCCTTGATCAAACAAAGGAATACCCAAGTAGGTTGATGGAAAATTTTCAATTTTGAACCCTAAAATATTCACAAAAATTTGTTGTAAATCTAGTGCAGTATAAATGAAAATATCATAGATTTTGAAGTATTTACCAACTGCCCAATAGCCTTCTCATAACATGATAATATTGATTTGAACTCCATGGCCTCACTGAATGAGGGATGGCCCAAAAGAAAAGTATCATCAACAAATTGGAGATGAGATTTGAAGAGACCTTTTTTGCAACTTGAATACCCTTGATTTTTCCTTCCATTTTTGCCTTTGAAAAGGCTCTCCCTAACGATTCTGCCAGAATAATGAATAGATAAGGAGAAAGAGGATCACCTTGACGAAGTTCATAAGATGACCTGGTTTTTTCATAGAATGAAGAGAATCTATACCATCAAGAATTTGTTTACCTTGAACAAAGGCACCTTGTTCCTCTAAGATAAGACACCCTAGAATGCCCTTTAACCTATTTACCATAATTTTTGAAATGATCTTATAAAGCATATTACAAAGGCTTCTTGGATGAAAGTTATCAAAATATTGTGTCAACTTTCTTGGGAACCGAGGTAATAAAAGTAAAATTGGTCTCATTTATTATAGCCTTTCTTTTTCGAACCTCTTCAACTGCATCTAACATATCACTCTTCAATAAAATCCTAAATTTTTTGAAAACAATTGTAGGAAATATGTCAGGGCCAGGTGCCTTGTTAGGATGAAAAAAGAAAACTGCTTCATGGAACTCCTCCATAGAAATATTCTTCATCAAGATTTCAATTTGTCCTTGAGCGATAAGTGATGGAATATTTTGTAGAAGTTTTTATTGTGCCTCCTTATCTTGCCTAGAATCTGACAAAATATTTTTGAAATAATTTATTGCTTCCTTCCTTATATATTCTTCATCCTCAATATTTCTTCCATATGAAGTTATAATATTTTTAATATGACGAACAAAAAAAATTGTTTTTGCTTTAGCATTAAAAGTTTTTATATTTCTATCTCCTTCCTTGAGCCATTTCTCTCTAGATTTTTAGAATCAATATGACTCCTCCTTCTTCAATGCATTATGATAATCAGGAAGTAATTGTTTTTCTTTCACATAAGAATCCTGGTCCATTCCATTAATTTCTACTATCTCTTGTAAATTTGTGATCTTGGATTCAATTTCTTTTTTTCTTTTAAAATGTTACCAAAATATTTGAAATTCCATATCTTCATTTGCTCCTTTAAATATTTCAACTTTTGAACAAACCTGTACATACATGATCCTTCAAATTTTGACTCATCCCACCATAACATAGCAATCTAGAAAAAATTAGAGTCTTGGAGCCACATAGATTGGAAGCGAAATGTCTTTGGATGACCATTTTTAGGTGACTCACAAGTCAAAATAATGAGTTTGTGATCTGATCCTGCTCGCAATAAAATATCTGAAGATATTGTATATTTTGTTTGCAACCATTTATTGGATAACAAAAATCTATCTAATCTTTATGCTATATGATTTTTCCCAATGCGTCTATTATCCCATGTGTATTGAAAGCTTGAGGGACTAACATCCCAAAGGTAATTTGAATTGAAAAATGAAGCAAAATATTGCATTGATTTCAACCATCCTTTAATGCCACTCTTATTTTCCAAAGGAGATATAAAAATATTAAAATCACCCCCAAGAATCCATAGATCACAATGAATGATCATTGTATTTGACTGAAACATACTAAGGTCCTTCCAACATCTTTTACGAGGAGTAACTATAGTTGGAGCATATACATTTATAACCCCAACTTTGATGTTTTCCTCTTTACTGCAAAATAATCCAACAACCCAATTACTTTTTTGCTTCTAATAGTTGTCCATCCCATTTGCATTTGTCCTAAATTATTGCAATACCGCCTGAAGCTCCCGTAGAAGAAACTGCTAAACAATCACCTGTCTTCCAAATATTTTTAAAAGCATCCTTATATTCCTCACTACGTAATTTACTTTCTTGTATCAAAATAAAATCAGGACTATAATAACCTATTAAAACCCTTAATAACTCTATTTTAGGGGTTTTATTCATAACCCTAATATTCCATGATATTATTTTTATCATCAACACTTTTAATTTTTATTAGTGGGATTAACCCCACTTCTTGTTAGCACTTGTGATATTTTTATTTGGCTTCCCAGATCAATATCCTTTTGAGTTTTTTTTTCTCTTTTTTATTTTTGTGATAGCCTTCCTCTCCTTCCATTCTTGCCACCACTCTCATCTTCATCAATCTCTTCCATTTTTCATATTTTTCAAAATAGGACTTATCTTCTAAAGATTTATGTTGCCCTAAAGAGTCAAAAGTGCAAGGAATAGCCTCAATAACATTTTCTTCTTTATGTTGCCTTGAAAACTCTAAATTGCATAAATGATCCTCCATAGTTATCACTTTCTTATGTTGTATTGAAATACTTAAATTTCCTTGGATATCCTCTACAAGATTTTCTTTACTATACTGCTCTTGAAATCCTAAAGTGCAAGGAATACTCTCCATACTAATTTTTTTTTTTTGTAAGGAGAATATTTTAAGCTACTTGAGGATAATGAAGATGATTTACTTGGATTAAGTTTGACCTCCTTCACATCATTTGCTTTAAATTTTGTCTCCCCATCTTCCTTTAGATTAAAATTTTTCTTCCCCTCTTCCTTCACATCTTTAGCTCCTTTTATATTTGAATGTACTTCCTCATCTCCCATATCATTATTTCCTTCTAATGACTAATTCGAGTGAACTATAATGGCTTTCGCCATTTGATGATATAGAGGGATTTTTCTAGCCACTTTCATAGGAGTGGAAAATCCTTGATTTGACCCAACTTCTCTTATGATATGGTCTCCTTGTTTCAAATTGAAACTACCCTCATGCCCAAAAATTCCATCTCTTCCTCCATTTTCACTTTGCAGTCTCTTGCCATGTGTGCAATTTCATGATATTTGCGACTTCGGAATCCAATGTTTTCATAATCCACTAGTTGATCCCATTCTCTTGATTCATATTTAATCCTAATCGACTACGGTAAAGGATTAGAAATATCCATGGTAACACATATTTGAGTGTATACAACATGCCTTCTCTCCTTAGTAGTTAGTCCCTCCTAGATGAATTCACCTAGGGTATTACCAATATTCTTTAAAACCTCATTATGAGTTGACAAGGAAGTCCAAAAAACCTAATCCATACTGGAAGTCTTTTAATATTTTTTGTGTCCACAAAAAAAAATTCATTGCAAGGTCTTAAATAAAATGCATTTTTACCCCTAAACCATGGGCCTCCATCTATTATTTTATCCCTTATTTTTGAACCAGAGAAAAATAATGGGAAAAAATCATTTTGGAAGAAAAGTCATGGAGTAATTTGAATTCAATCCCCATTTCCTTGAATCTCAGAAAAACCTGGCCAATATCCATGGAACTTATCAATTAACTCTCTAGTTTTAAGAATCATTATATCATGCTCAATCATATCATCCTTCATAATCACTTCTGGCATAGAATCTGCTAATTGGATTGGGTTTTTCATAGATTCTCTCTTCTTCTTATTGCTAGGTAGGGCATACAAACTTCTAACTTGGCCATTCACACTTTCAGTAAGCACTTTCACAAATGACTTTCTTTCCATGTTACCTATTTTTTTTGCACTCACTGCTGGTTGCACTCACTCCTAGCTCATGCTTGCACTCACTACCGATTGCACATACCCCCATCTCGCGTTCACACTCGCTACCAACTGTGCTTACTCCCAGGTCGCGTTCACCCTCGCTACCGCCTACACTCACTCTAGTTGGCTTGCGTTCACTACCGACTTAGAAATCGATTCGAAATATTTTGAAGAATGCGAGAAATCGAAGCGGTGAAGGTGAAGTAGAAGAGAAAGCACTAGGACACTGATGGATGCCTTTAACTGAGAGGTAATCTGCTTGCTCAATGCTCCTCCCCTACAAACTGTAAACCGCGTTGATGTCAATGCTGCTACTATCTCTTCTCTGTTGACTAACTGTGTTATAGGACAATAACTTTTAATTAATAATTGTTATTGTTAATTTTTATTAAACAAGCTATTTTTATAAGATGAAAACAATAAACATGTTATTTAGAATTTTAAAGTTTATATATATATATATATATTTTTTTATATATATATATATATATATTTTTATATTCCCCATAGGCTATGTGGATTGGTAAGTTCTGGTGCTTATTGAAAATTGAGAAGAGACCTAGGTTCAAACCTTGGGGGCATACCTATTTGTAAAGGTAGTAGCTTGACCTGAATCCGTTGAGTGCATACCAACCCAACAATGACGGTACCAATCTCGAGCACCCATTGATCCTCTTCATGTTCGATTAAACAAAAACGTGATGAAATAAATATTATAGAAAGCATCCCCAAAATTTGAACCCTACTTTATAATAGAAAAAACTATAAATATAATTGATTCTCCCATATATATATATATATATATATATATATATATAAATATTATATATACATACCCCTCCCCCTTGAATCTTACCCGAAAATGACATCCCTTTTGAGATGTTTTCCATAAATAAAAAAAATATATATATATTATATATACATATTTATTTATATTTTTTATTATACTTATTAATTATTTAAAGATCTAAAATCTTTATAAGGATTAGATGAGATTGTATTTTTATACTTCTATTATACCTCTTGACTATTAAAAACTAAAACTAAAGTATTCATAATTATACTTAATTGGGTTATTTTTTTAATTCAAATTACTGTTGACTATTAAAAACTAAAGTATTCATAATTATACTTAATTAGATTATTTTTTAAATTGAAAAGATACTCCCATTATATCTATTGATTTCTTTAAAGCAACTACACTATTTTTGTATATTTAGTTTTGCCTTGTCTGCCGTTCCATTATTAAAAGTTAGCTACTATGGGTGTTCAAAATAATCCTTAAAACTTTTATAATACTTTGGAATAAAAAGTCGTCGGAGTTTGATCAAATTTAATCATATTTCAAAATACTTCCAAATGTAAATCATTAAGAACTCACTTATCTACGTACCACTAACCTTGTTAAATGGCATCAGTTTAAAAAAGAATCTATAAAAGTCGCATAATAACTAAGCGCATAGTATAACTTGATGGCGTCACTTCCTCCGAATGTTTTTATATACCATTACATGCTCCAACATCCTCAATATCCTCTATTATTATTATATAATATTATAAATATAATGCAATATTATTAATATATAATATAAAAATCATATAATAAAGAAAATTATCATATAGATTATTAGGTTGAGAAAGTATAACAACAATATTATTAAAGTTAAATTTATATAAAAGGCTGTGAAAAAGTCATCAAATATTTTTAAATCAGTTATATAAAATTTAAATAAATTTTATTAGTATTACATTATAATTATACAGTGATATTATGTTTTAAGAAGGGATAGTCTAATGGTTTAGGTTTTTTTTTGAGAGGTTAAAGGTTAAGACCACATTGTGTGTTAAATTCCTTATTGATAAGCTTAACTCTCCCTTATGAGAGGTCATAGTGGGATGAGAATGCCCAACCTTGAGCATCGATCGTAGGAATTTCTCACACTAATCGAATCTAAAATAACTATATATATATATATATATATATATATATATATATATATATATATATATATATATATATTAATATACCCATGTGTTGTAGGTGAGTTGGAGAGGAGAGGGTAATCCTCCAAGGGAGGTCCTAGGTTCAAATCTCCACCCTACCAAAAAGTTGAATTGGGTATCCAAAATCCAATTGATAATGTTGGTGCGGGTAGGGCTCGGGTGCGACTCCCGGTGACTTTGACGGTGTAGAATCCTTGTTCGTGGTCTCTCAGACCAAGGCGGCCCCACAAGGGGTTTTTCGTTTAAATATATAAATATATATATATATATATATATATATATATATAATTGGACGAGATTTAATACTAAGTCTCCTTAAAAGTTAAAATATTGAATCCATTGGTAGAACAAAGGGAAAATGAAGGAAAACAATGAAAGGTAAATAATTGTATTATTGAAATTCTGAGAGCTTCGACGAACGAAAATCTAGGGTTTTGACTGTTCGAAGCCTGTGCGCGGTTCGGATGAGTGTCGAGTGGCGCGTCCATGGCGTCACGAGGCGAGAAGGAAGACGGGAATAAGGTCGGGTGTTACGACGCGGTGAGTGGCCCTCATAACGCCACAAGCACCACTGCGAAGGCGGGGAATATGGTGGGTTCGACCACCACTAATCAAAATGGGGAGAGTAATGACGACGCTGGGAAAAAGACCACCAATGACGACCATACCTATGGAAACCCTTCGTATGTAGAGTTGCTTCAGAACAAGCAAAGAACCAAACCTAACACCACATGCGAGTTCGTTACATAGGGCTGTGATGTCTTATGCCCTAGGAGCCTCATGGAAGACTACAAAACTCGTGACACTTACTCCCTGGTGGGAAAGTTCATAGGAGGCCGCCCAAACATGAATTCAATTCGCAGATGGACGGTGTCCAAGTGGAAAAATCTAGGAAGCATGAAGCTGTCAGCAATGACTTGGGGTTTCTTTATGATCCAACTCAACACCCAAGAGGATGCAAAACGTATCTTGTCCAGAGGACCATGGTTTTTCGAAAGGAGAAGCCTATTTTAAAAAAAATGGCAACCGAATTTTGACCCAAATTCTCAGAATATCAACTACGCTCCGCTCTAGGTGAGGCTTCCGAACCTCCCAGCTCATTTCTTCTATGAAGACGCTCTACAAGGCTTAGCCAAGGCTATCAGGAATCTCATGGCCATTGACCCAGCCACTTGAGCGAGAATGTGCTTAAATCAGGTCCGCATCTGCGTCAATGTGAACTTGGAAAGCCAACTCTCGAAATACTTGAACCTCATATACGAGGAATTCAAATGGAGGAAACCGCTGATCTATGAGAACAAACTAGAATTTTGTCCTGACTACTAGTTGTAGGGCCACTTGCAGTCTTAGTGTCCTAAGGCTGAGAACCCTATCTTGGAAAACCAGATCGTGGATCGTCCGAAGCAAATTTTTAGACGAACTATAGAAAATCACACAACGACCATCGGGCATCAAGCTAGACTACGAGCAAACACTCCATATCAAAAGGCAAGTGCTTCTATCCCTGTTACTAATAAATTTGATGCGCTTAAATATTATGGTGCTTTTAAGAAAATTGAGGAAGGGGAAATCACTATTGAATCTAACCTGGTTTTTAACCCTGAACCCCTTCAATGCCCTAGGCCCAACCCCAACCACCAAGCCCCCAAGTTTGCCTCTCCCTCGAAACAGTCTCTTAGTCCCTCCCCCTCCTAATCCCCCTATAGGCCCCCCCTGAAACCCTCTGCCCCATCATCCTCCACCCCACAGGACTCTCCACTCCCGAAATCTGTGGCTCCAATATCACCCACCCTCTACGACCCAGTTTACTCTGATAGTGAAGACCATGAACAACCTTCCCCTAAGCAGTGGAGCCCTAAAAAAACTCGTAGCTTCAGGAAATACCAGATGGATGTTGGAGGGGAGAGGAAAAAAGGCATACCGTCGAAAGCAGACGAAGGATCAGGGACACATCAGAAGATATAGCCAATGAGACCTAGAAAACCCTTTTCTAGGATAACAGAATTAGTGCTAAGGAAGAAACCCGAAGACCCAAACCCCTACACAACAAGGAAAATAGGGCAAAAGAATTCCCAAAAGTTATAAATGAGAGTCATCTCTTGGAATGTGAGAGGGATGAATGGGGCAGCCAAGCAGGCGTCTGGTTCGTGTGAAGCATGGGCGCGATGGTGTTTGTTTTTGCTTTACTTTGTAATTGGAATTTTTTGTACGTTTGTGGAAGGACGCCTGTGGAGGTGGTCCGTGAAACTTTTTGGCTAGCTGCTTTATGTTGTTGGTTCAATACCCCCTGGGTAATGGACTGTGGCCTTCCAGCCGCAACTGATTCGAATGTAAAAAGGGGCGAGACCCTTCAACCCGTAAAGTAAATAAAAATACTTTTACCTACCAAAAAAAATATTTAATCCATTGAATTATTTGAATTTTGATTTTTAGTTTAACCTAATAAAAACATTTTTCAACTCGTATTCAATTTCAAACTTTGGAGGTAAGCCTTGTTGGGGCAAAGGTAGTAGTCTAACCTAACTCCACTAAGTGCACGCTAGCTCGACAACAATAGTATCAACCTTGAGCCACTGAGGGTCTCCTTTACTCTGGGTTTCATTTACTAAGGCAAGGTAAGTGTAACAACCCTACTAGAATAATCATTTGGTTTACATTATTTTTATTTACAGGACAAGATATTGCTGATGGATTTGTGATTGCAGGAACAAGTGTCCATATTTAGGCAGAAAAATAAAGTCAAAAGGGTTAGATACCTCTCCTTAGGCGACAGAAGAGAGGCGACCATGAAATATAAGGAAGGATACGATGGTGGTGTGAAAAAGCACCACAACATAGAAAAATTGCATTCATGTAGTTGCATTTTAAATGCTTGGTTGAAAATGTATGTGTGCCTTTGTTGATTTGTGTGTTGTAAATAAAAGAAGCAATCTAGTAATGTTTAGCTTATAATTTAAATAACAAAATAAAATATAAAATAAATATTATATTATATTATATATAATACATATAAATTAATAAAATAAAATATAGCAATATTGATTAAATTAGCTGTGAAATTAAATGGGATAACATATTAAAGTTTAAAAACTCTATATATTGCATTTACTGTTGATGTTGGTTTTATGACTTAGAACTCGACTATCACCTAGCGGACATTAGGAATAGGAGATACTGCATGAAATAATACACTTATTTGAAAGGAAATTCTCTATATTTTCTATAAATAGACGAGTACTCATGAGGGGTTCGAAAGTGAAATTGAGGAGAAGAATAATGCATAGTAGACCAGGAGTTGATGGTATTTTGATTGACAGTTTCCAGGTTAGAGCCCTATTATATTAGTAGATAAAGATATATCTTCCTTTAAATTAATAATTTGATCATTTAGAGTGTTTGTGAAAATGAAAAGTAGACTGTGTAGTTAATCTCTAGTGGTTTCCTTATTGACTACAATCTATTGTGGTGAAATATTAAAATATGTATGCGTGCCTTTTATTTCAAAGACAAACAAGATCTATATTAAGGGTGGCATATATGAAGGAATTTATAGTTGAGTTGAATGTACAATACCTTAAGATAACAATTGGATGATTGTTTGGATGCATTTAGGTTGTTTCGTTGAGATGTTATTTTATTGAAATTGCACTCGAGTTGGGATGCTAGTTTGTACAAATCTATGTATTTTTTATAAAATAAGCTTGATGGTATAAAAATAAAAAAACATTATAGTTTTGTATCCATACAATTACATGTTGAGCCGTACTATTCCCATTCGTCACCTCGGTATGCCTCTCTGATTGATTTGACGATGAAGTAAACACCATGCAGATTCATCATATTTCTAAGTTAGGGTCTAGACCAGGATTCTTTGGGAGACCCGTGTGAGTAGAATTGATAGTTGTACTTGCGCCTAGTGCGCACCCACTCAAGAGAAACTTTTATTTAGGTTGTTATAAAATTAGCTAGCGACTTCTGATCTTAGTACTATAGCCCGAGAAGCATAAATCAATATGAGGATTGGGTATCATCAAGCTTGTAACAATATGTTTGATATTCTATGCTTATATTGTTCTGTGATGTTGAACCAACAATTTATAGTTGTATAGCTAGACTACCATTTGAATTGGGAAACAATTTACTATGTTCTGTAATATATCCACCCTTTGTAATTGAAAACTAAAGGGAAAGAGCCTGAGGTTAGGCAGGAAGAAATACTTGAGGAGATAGAGGGGTCCAACAGGAAAAATATTGGGATTGAGTTGGCCAAGGACTTGAGAAAGATTGTAATATCTAAATTTTATGGTAAGGGAGATGGAGATACAATCAAAAATTGGTTGAATGAGGTTGAAATCTACTACTCCATGAAACCTCTTTTGTCTGAGTCCAAAACATGATGTGCGGTTGTCCACCTAGTTAGAACAACCTTGGATTGGTGGACTACCTACAAGAAGAGCAAGAAAATTGAAGTTGTTGATCTCCAATGGGATACCTTTTTGAAATAATTTAGGAAGAGGTTTTTGACTAGGCAATTTTATGTGGAAAAATTCGTTGAATTTTTCAACTTACATCAAGAGAACATGTTTGTTAGTGATTATCACCAAAAATTTATACAACTATTGAAATATGTACCGGAGTATGATAATAGGAAAGAGCTCAAGGTACACAAATTTATCTTGGGATTAAATCCAAGAATAGTATCTATAATCAGTCTGCTCAATCCCAATAATCTTTCCAAGTCCTATGATTTGGCTCGATAGGAGGAGCTAAATCAAAAAGTGAGAAAGACGTATTACCAAAATATATCTAAGAAAGATAAATAAAATTTTAGAAAGAGGAAAAACATAGGACCTGGAATATGGGAAAAAGACCAAAATAAAAGAGTTAAGGATGGGGCCAAGACTGACAACAGGAAAAAAATTAGGAACAAGTTCCAAGGCAATAGGGATAGATAGGATAGAAGGAACTTTTTAGGGAAAAATGAGCAAATACTCTCTAATCAGGATAAGGGAAAATAAATAGCCCCTCAAAGCAGAAATAAAGATAGGAAAAAGAATAGGGTTCCCGTTGATGGATGTTATGTGTGTGGAGGTCCTCATTTCGCCAACCAATGTCCACAAAAAGCTAACAAGAATAAGGCACCAGAAGAGCCCACTCACTGAATATTTATTGTTAGAGGTAACCCTACACTTGATGGTTAGGCAACACCTTTTCTTTTGAATGGCAAAGTTTATGGTAGAAATGTACGTATTTTAATTGATAGTGGAGCTACAAATAGTTTCATTTCTACTAGTATTATGAGGGACATACTAGAAAGGCCAATATTTTTGGCTAATGGGTGGAAGGTCGAATATGGATCAAGGCTAACCCATACAGTCAACCAATGTTTGTTTGACCCATATATTACCCTACCTCAGGATAAAACGATTTGGCATTTATATGTAGCCCCTGTACACGCCTTTGACATCATTTTGGGAGTAGATTGGATCAAGGTCCATAAAGCCCTTTTAAACTTTGAGAAGAGGTTGCTAGACTTCACATATGAGTCTAAGCAGCGTGTTCGAGTCCACTATGATCATGAATCATTTAGGCCACATCGTTTGTCAGCCATGCAAGTCAAGAAGACTATGAGAAAAGGTGGTGTAATCTATGTGGTTAACATAAACAAAAAGGAAGAACTAAGTCCAGCTCAAGACTCTTTTAAAAAAATTATCCTATGTTGAACGAGTTTAGGGATGTGTTTCCTAAGGATGTACCAGGCCTTCCTCCTTAGAGAGAATTCAACTTCTCTATAGAGCTACTGCCTGGAGTAGCTCCCACTACGAGATATCCATATCAAATAATCCTTATCGAATTACAGGAGCTTAAAACTTAGCTTCAGTATTTGTTAGAAAAAAGACTCATTAAGCCTAGTGTTTCTCTATGGGGTGCCCCTATCCTTTTCGTTAAAAAAAAATATGGATATCTGAGGTTGTACATTGACTACCGAATACTTACAAAATGATAATAAATAATAGAGACTCCTTACCTAGAATCGATGACCTTTTTGACCAATTAAGAGGTGTTATGATCTTCTCTAAAATTGATCTTAGATCTGGGTACCATCAGAGATGATATTTTTGACCAATTAAGAGGAGATACGATCTTCTCTAAAATTGATCTTAGATCTGGTACCATCAGCTAAGGATCTGAGAAGAGTACACCTACAAGACAACTTTCATAACTAGATATGTTCATTATGAGTTTATAGTGTTGCCTTTTGGTTTAATAAACACTCTAGTAGCTTTTATGAATCTTATGAACAATGTGTTTTGGGATTAGTTGGATTGATTTGTGCTTGTATTTCTTGATGATATACTGATCTACTTCTAGAATAAGGAAGAACATGATCAACATATGAGAACTGTTCTTGAGATTCTCAAGAAGAATTAGTTATATGGCAAGTTGTCTAAGTGTGAGTTTTACACTCCATAGGTGCAGTATCTGGGACACATAATTTTTTTTGAAGGGGTTGTTGTAGACCCAAAAAAAATAGAAGCCATTATAGATTGACCTGCACCCACAAATATTGTTAAGTTCTAAAGTTTTATGGGAATGGTAGGCTATTACATATATTTTATGAAATGGTTTTCAATTATTGCTCATCCAATAACAAATCTTCAAAGAAAGAGGAAAGCTTTCAAATGGACAACGCATCGTGAGGAAGCCTTTAGAAATCTAAAAGAGAAATTAACAATAGCTCCCATTCTTAAAATACTAGATCCTTCTAGGCCCTTTATAGTTTGTACAGATCCTTCCATTGAAGGGCGAAGAGGAGTCCTTATGCAAGAAGAAGCAATTATAGCATATGAGTCTCAAAAACTAAAGAAATATGAGATAAACTATGTCACTCCTGACCTGGAATTAGAAATAGTTGTGCATGCCCTCAAGATTTAGCAGTATTATTTACTTGGAAAACCCTTTGAATTAAAAATAGACCACCAAAGTCTCAGATATATCTTCACCCAACATTTTTTGAATGCCAGACAACGTCGATGGACGTAGTTTTTGGCATAATACAACTTTGGTATTGAATATATTAAGGGAAAGGAGAATAAACTAGCAGATACCTTGAGCAAGAGAAGGCACATAGCTTCTAGATCTCAGTACCAGTACAATTTAATCAGGCAAGTAAGGGAGTTATAAAAGATAGATGAATTTTACCTGAAAAGTCGAGCTTAGGTCGAGTAAGGAATTAACAAGACCAGAGATTTTACAATCAAGGAAGACTTGTATTTTTGGGATAAATTAGTTATTCTAGACAATAGTGAAATAAGGAATATCATTTTAGAGGAGGCACATTGCGCTCCTTATTTCACACACTTGAGAGGGGTAAAAATACACGAGAACATGAGGAAATTTTTTTACTAGCTAGGCATGAAGAAATATATAACAATTTTTTTTTGTAAGATGTTTGGAATGCCAGAAAGTTAAGGCAAAGAATTTACACCCAGCTGGTCGCTTGTATCCTTTTGAGATTATTGCCAAAATTAGCCTAATTACCTATAAGTTGACCCTACCACCCAATTTATCCAAAATTTATGATACCTTCCATGTGTCCCTCCTATGAAGATATGTTGTTGATCCATCCCATGTTTGAAATGTTTCTCATTTGTAGATGTCAAACCCCCATCGCATTGAAGTTCATCCAATATAAATTCTTGGTTTTAGAACCAAAAAATTAAGGAAAAAATTGACCAATGTAAGGTCCAATAGGACCAGTATTCTGAAAAGAATACCAAAAGAAGAATGGAGCTGATATGCAAAGACAATTTTCTTATCTATTTGAATGAACATTAATATATATGTTAGCTGATATATATTTATGGAGGAATGTGCACTTATTTGACATTGTATTATGATGAACGTCTAATTTATTTGAGCATTCATTACAAACATAGGGACTATGTTTAATCCTAGTGGGGGAGAATGTAATAGCCCTACTAGAACATCTATTTTGGTTTATATTATTTTTATTTCTAGGACAAGATACTACTTATGGATTTGTAATTGCAAGAACATGTGTCCATATCTAGGATGACAAATAAAGTCAAAAGGACCATATACCCCTCATTCAAACGGTAAAAGAGAGGTGACTGCTAGAGGTAAGAATGGATATGATAGTGGTGTGAAAAAGCACCACGACTGATGAGTAGATCAAGCTCACAGAAAAATTGCATCCATTTAGTTGCATCCATGTAGTTGCATTTTAAATACTTGGTTGGAAATGTATGTATGTCTTTGTTGATTTGTGTGTTGTAAATAAAAGGAGCAATCTAGTAATGCTTAGCTTATAATTTGAAGAACAAAATAAAATATAATTTTAAATAAATGTAATACATATAAATTAATAAAATAAAATATAGCAATATTAATTAAATTAGTTGTGAAATTAAATGAGATTATATATTAAAGTTTAAAAACTCTATATATTGCATTTACATTTGATGTTGGCTCTATGACTTGGAATCCGACTATTGCCTGGTGGATATTAGGAATATGAGATACTGCATGAAAGAATCCACTTGTTTGAAATAAAATTCTCTATACTTTCTATAAATAGATGAGTACACGGGGGTTCATGAGTGAAATTGAGGAGAAGAATAATTGCATAGTAGACCAAGAGTTGTTGGAATTTTGATTGATAATTTTCAGGTCAGAACCGTATTAGATTAGTAGATAAAGATATTATGTCTTCCTTTCAATTAATAAATTGATAATTTAGAGTGTTTGTGAAAATGAAAAGTAGATTGTGTATTTAATCTATAGTGGTTTCCTTATTGACTACAATCTATTGTGGTGAAATAGTGAAATATGTATGTCTGCCTTTTATTTCAAATACAAACAAGATCTATATTAAGGATGGCATAAATGAAAGAATGTATAGTTGAGTTGAATGAACAATACCTTAAGATAACATATTGTAATGCACTGTAGTGAAATGGCGGAATATTATTTGGATGATTTTTTGGGTGCATTTATGTTTTTTCGTTGAGATGTTATTTGATTGAAATTGCACTCAAGTTGGGGTGCTAGTTTGTGTAAATCTATGTATTTTTTGTAAAAGAAGCTTGATGGTATAAAAATAAAAAAGCATTATTGATATGGAAATTAAAATGAAGCTAATTATTATTGAAAACTTAGGACGTTAAATAAGTCCAAAATAAAATCGTAAACCTAGAAATCATGAACGACTCCAAGGATTTATGCACACAAATCCGGAAAGGCTAAAGATGTAAGCCCTACAATGTTGAAAACAAAAACACCTACACCTAGACCAATCAACGGAGGTTAAAAACAACTCACGTTGATTATTATGAACACTAAGTCCTAATTAACATACCCTAGGTCTAAAAATAATTAGCCCCTAGGTCTAAGATTCCTTATCATTCGTCCCAACAAAAGAAGCATTGGACTCCAATGCTTTTAACAATGAGGGAAAATCCCAGGACAGAATGTGAGCAGAAATCCAACGAGCCTGATGTGGAAATTTGCCTCGTCGAGCCACAAGATATGAAATAGAAACACCCTGGCGTGTTTGTCGGGTCTTCGTATCAAATACTGTATCAGCGTCAAGCGAAAGCTGAGCATCAGGAACCACATCAACTGGATGAATGATGGTCGGAACTGTCTCCAATGTGGAATCATAGTATGGTTTGAGAAGATCAACATTGACAACATCGTGAATGCCAAGATGTGCTGGAAGGTCCAAGCGAAAGACATTCTCAGAGATTTGCTGAAGAATAGTATAAGGCCCATAACAAAGAGGCTTGATTTTGCTATGTGCCTTATCTACAAATCGTCGTTTGTCAAGATGAAACCATACTTTGTCACCAACCTGAAAGGAATGAGGTGTGCGGTGCTTGTCCATCTGTTGCTTCTGCTTTTGCTGAGTCTTCTAAAAAATTTGAACCACTTTGGCTTGAAGACTCTGCAAATGCTGCACAAAAGAGTTGGCCTTGTCTTGTTCCTTCTGAATGTGCATTGTGGCTGAAGAAGGCAAAGACAAAGGTAACTCATAAGGAGCAAGTGGTTGAAAACCAAAACACACTTCAAATGGAGAGTGCCCTATAGAACTGTGGATGGCCCTGTTGTAGGCGTGCTCAATGTGAGTGAGGCTTAAGTCCCACTTGGCTGGAGTGGAATGATGGTAAATCCTCAAACTTTGCACAAGAGTACGATTAACTACCTCTGTCTGCCCATCGGATTGTGGATGATAAGCAGTAGAGAAGTTAAGAGATACTCCCAAAATATTCCAAAGTGATCGCAAAAAGTGACCCACAAAGCGCGAGTCATGATCAGAGACAATGCTGGTAGGAAGACCAAAAGAATGCCATACCACATCAAAGAAGAGTTGGGCAAGATCCTGTGCAGTACTTGTCTTGCGACAAGGAATGAATTTGGCCATTTTGTTGAATCTGTCCACCACAACAAAGACACAATCATGCTTGTGTACTGTCATTGGAAAACCACTCAAGAGATCCATGGAAATGCTTTCCCACGGAGGAGAAGGAATGGGCAAAGGCATGCTCATTCCCAATGTCCTATTGGCTGATTTGGAGCGATTACATACTACACATTATCGCAAGAAGCGAAGAACATCTCTTTGCATGTGTGGCCAAAAGAAAAACCTCTGCAGATGATGAAGAGTTTTCTGCCTACCAAAATTTCCCCCATAGAGTGTGGAATGAGCCTCCTTCAGAAGAGACTCCCTGTTCCCATGAGGAACACAAAGTTTGTCCAATTTGTACAACAGTCCATCCCGAATATGAAAGTCCTGAAGAGCTCTCAAATTTGAAGAAGAAGGATTGGAAAGTTGGTGGAAAACTTTGCCAAAATCTGGATCCATAGGATACTGTGTAGGCCAAGTTTGGAAGCCAAGATGAGAAGTAGTGACAATTGTCAAAACAAGAGTAGAAGGAGGATGACTCAAACAATCAGCCACTGCATTATTTCATCCTTTCTTGTACTTGATTACCAAATGGAATTGTTGCAAGTACGATGCCCATTTCATGTGTCTAGCTTCATCAATTTTTGTTTGAGATTGAAGAAACTTAAGGGGCATTTGATCTGTATGAACAATTGTTTCTTTTCCCAAGAGATAATGCCTCCAATACTTGATTGCTTGAATTGGCCTGATGAAGATGAGTGCTAATTCCTTTGCTTGGTTTACAACTTTGCGTGCTTGTCTACAACTCAACATCAAATTATGTGGTGTTTGTTGTGTACTTCTGATTATGAATGCTTTATTGTCTTTGTGCAAAGTGTATGTATTTTTGTACCCATCATGTATAGACCTCCTATCATATTGATAGGGTCTTCCAAGCAACAAGCCACAACAATCCATTGGAGTTACATCGCACACAACCGAGTCCACAAAAGAAGGACTGAAAGCAAAATTCACAGTGCAAGTGTCTGTGATGTCGGATGTAATCCCATTGTCCTTCCATCCCAAAGGATAAGGATGAGGATGAGGATTCATCGATAACTTTAGTTTGTCAACAATGGACCTCGCAATTAGATTTTTCTGCGAGTCGCTATCGATTATACAATCAACCATAAAGGTGTCATTGAGATGGACCGTAGTCACAAACAAATTCTCGCGATCACCTTGTGAAGTATTCATAAGGGTCAATTTGTTTAACCCTGCCAATTTCTTATAAGGCTTACGTTCCCCCCGTAGCCTCAATGGGACTTTCTTGTGAGTCCTCATTGGAAGGCTTTACAACGAGGGATTGTTTCTTCACATTTTGCAACTTAAAACACCTCTTTTGAGTATGCCCTGGCTTTTTACAATAATTACAAATCAAAGGTGATTTAGAAGAAGATTTTTGTGAAGAAGAAGGGGAAGATGAAGAAGAGGGAGAAGGAGAAGAAGAAGATTTAGCTCCCTTGGAAGGTTGTGGAGAAGCCTTCTGATTTCCTCCCGACATAGAAGAGCGAGTCCCACGCGATTGCTCCCTCATTTCCTCCTCAGCAAGAAGGGCTTGATTGAAAGCCATGTCAATGTTTACAATCAACTTGTATTTCATCTTCCTGTAAATGGGCTCTTGCAAACCACTTTTGAATTTGTTAACAAGTTGTGCTGCATTATCCTGTATAGAATTCAAAATCCGCAACTTGCTAAATTGAAAAATATAATCATGAACAGTCATATTGGAGGTTTGTCGAAGACGAAGCCACTTGATCTCAAGGTCAGTGGCATAGTTTGAAGGATAAAAATTATTCTTCAATACTCTTTGCAATTCATCCCATGTGTCAATGGGATTTTGGGTCCGTTGTCGATCAGTGACAAGGACCTTGGCAATGCCAGAAAGTTTCAACTTTGCAAAGTTAACTTCCTGATCCTTTGCGATCTTGATATACTGAAACCAACTGTCCATGTCTAAAATCCAACTGTTGAGGACTTCGGGATCGAGCGAACCAGTGTAAACTGGAACCTCACACTGTTGTTGCACTTCATTAGACGTAACCTTATCAGCCAACACGCTGACAAGTTGGGTTACTTGAGCCAACTTATCGGCTAATTCGGAAGCCATTTGACCCCGAGTGATCGCCAGCAAAAAGTGTCACAAAAGACACAATTACAAAAATGTGCAAAAATAAATGTGCCCAAATTAATTTGCCAAATTTGCAAATTTACAACATGTAAGGGCAAAATGAATATTTGCACTATATGGAAAAAGACAAAAAGGAATTTTTTGTTTTTTCTTGGTTTTTTTTTTTTTTAATTGAAGATTCCCCCTTTTTTTTTATATATAGAAGTGGCCCCCCCTATGTAAAAATAAAAAAAAAATAAAAAAAATAAAATAAAGGTAATGCTAATATCTTTTCAAGTAAACTGCAGTCTGAATCGTTTTGGTTGATCTGCGATCAGGTGGGGTGAATTTTTGCATCTATTTCGCTGCTCCACTCTTCGTCAGCCTGAACCAACTGGCACATGCACATCATGTAGCAGCAAGGGTAAGTAAACGCAGATAAGCCGCGGAAGGCTTACGGTAACCGTCTACACATATTGGTTATGTCATCGTCAACAGAGAGAAGCCATAGTATAGGGTCACAAAACGGTTGCCGTTATCGGAATTTGCAGAAGAGGAAATGGGAGTGCGTCGTCCCAAATTCTCCGATCGTCGACGGTTGCACCCTCGAACTTTCCTTGACCCATGCTGTACACAGAAAAATAAAACCTACGCAGCGTCTTGGTGTCGTTTAACCGCAGTCAGGAAGTGGTTCCCGATAAGCGAGTCGATGGAGTCGTTTTTCCCTGAAAACGAGACGACAGGTGCAGAGTTCGAACACAAACAGAGACACATGTATGCTGTCTCTCGCGATCCCTCCCAAAACTCATGCGTGCATCAGATATTTGGCGCGTGTTTGTCCGGAGCAATAGGTTTGATGTCAAAAAATGACCAACAATTTCGGGTACGTTTGGCATCGGATCAGAAGCCTTCTCTTGGTCAAAACACAGCGGAGGGACGGGATTGGCACCGTCTGAAAAGTATGGTAGAAGCCAGAGGACACGGGCAGAATGGCTGGCACGCAGAGGCAGGTGGCAGGGATCTGACAGCCGCATGTCACGATCTATAGTGTAGCGGGTTCCCAAGCGCGAATCAAAAAAATTAGAAGGCTTCTCCAGTCGAGTCTGGCACAGACGCTAGAACCTGACAAAAATTTGTCAGCGTCACAATTTGGCACAGTCGTTCTGGGGCCTGCAGAATGCAGATATCGTCCAACGGCGAAAAAATGTCGACATTTGTCACTTGTTCCCAAAACACAGTTCGCGGACAGTGGCAGGGGTGGATGCCAGGCTAACGGTAACGTCAGGGCTGTGCAATTCGCAGGTCGCAGAGGATGACCTGCGCAGAGCGGTCTGTCAAAATTCGAAGGAATTTGCAGACGAACGCATCTGCAATGATGAATCGCCCTTCAATTTTTTTTTTTTTTTTTTAAATAAAATTTGTCAGCAATTTTTGACAACAATTAATACTGACAACAATGGAAATTGGCAGCAATTTTTCTGCAATTTCCCTGAGCTTCAACTGGAACAGGTGAACACTATAGAGGTCGAAAATGACCCAAAACCTCTAAAATTAACCCGCTCTGATACCAATGATATGGAAATTAAAATGAAGCTAATTATTATTGAAAACTTAGGACGTTAAATAAGTCCAAAATAAAACCGTAAACCTGGAAATCATGAACGACTCCAAGGATTTACGCACACAAATCCGGAAAGGCTAAAGATGTAAGCCCTACAATGCTGAAAACAAAAACACCTACACCTAGACCAGTCAACGGAGGTTAAAAACAACTCACGTTGATTATTATGAACACTAAGTCCTAATTAACATACCCTAGGTCTAAAAATAATTAGCCCCTAGGTCTAAGATTCCTTATCAATTATAGTTTTGCATCCATACAATTGCATGTTGAGTCGTACTGATCTCGTACGTCACCTTGGTATACCTCTTTGATGGATTTGGTGATGAAGTAAACACCAAGCGAATTCATCATATTTTTGAGTTAGGGTCTGGACCAGGATTCTTTGGGAGACATGTGTGATCAGAATCGATTGTCATACTTGCACCTGGCATACACCCACTCAAGAGGAACATTTATTTAGGTTGTTATAAAATTATCCAACCACTCCCTGATCTTATTACTATAGCCCGAGAAGAATAAATAAATATGAGGATTAGGTATTATCAAGCTTGTATTAATATTTTTTATATTCTATGCTTATATTGTTCTGTGATGTTGAACCAACAGTTTATAGTTGTATAGCTAGACTACCATTTGAATTGGGAAACCATTTACTGTGTTTTGTAGTATAGTTGCCCTTTGCAATTGCAAAAAAAAATATTTTGCTTAGGCATCACTCTAACATGTATTTTGATGCAGGAGCACCCAACGAAAAACAAAATTCTGCAAAGAAGAAAAAGTGTCGCTATATCGCGACACTTCGACCAAGAAGAAAAAGTGTAGCGATATCGTGACACTTCAGCAAAGAAGAAAAGTGTCGCGATATCGTGACATGTCACGTTTTCGCGACCAAAAGCCGAGAGAAGGCTCACGAGGGAAAAAGTGTCACGATATCGCGACATGTCGCGTTTTCACGACCAAAAGCCGAGAGAAGGCTCACGAGGGAAAAAGTGTCGCGATATCGCGACATGTCGCGTTTTCGTGACCAAAAGCCGAGAGAAGGCTCACGGGAGAAAAAGTGTCACGATATCGCGACATGTCACATTTTCACGACCATAAGACGAGAAAAGGTGCAAAGGAGAAAAAAGTGTCGCGATATCGCGACATGTCGCATTTTCGCGACCAAAAGACGAGAGAAGGCGCAAAAGAGAAAAAGTGTCATGATATCGTGACATGTCGCATTTTCACGACCAAAAGACGAGAGAAGGCGCAAGAGAGAAAACTGTCGCGATATCGCGACATGTCGCATTTTCGCGACCAAAGGACAAGAGGAGGCGCAAGAGAGAAAAGTGTCACGATATCGCGACATGTTGCATTTTCACGACCAAAAGACGAGAGGAGGCGCAAGAGAGAAAAAGTGTCACGATATCGCGACATGTCACATTTTCGTGACTCGAGAAAGGCAGGAAGGCAGAAAAGCAAAAGTGTCACGATATCACGACATGTCGCATTTTCACGACTCAAAAAGGACAGTAAGGCAGAAAAGTAAAAGTGTCGCGATATTGCGACATGTCACATTTTCACGACTCGAAAAGGACAAGAAGGCAGAGAAGCCAAAAGTGTTGCAATATCGCGACATGTCGCATTTTCATGACTCGAAAAGGGCAGGAAGGCAAAGAAGCCAAAAGTGTCACGATATCGCGACATGTCGCATTTTTGTGACCAAAGAAAAGGGCAGGTGGTTACAGGGGCCGTTACAGAGGAAATTATCGAATGGTGGGTATACCGAACGTCACCATTAGTTGATAGGTGGACAGAGTCTACAGTGCAGCACTGAACAACAAGTGGCACCAAGGTGCAATGAAAGCAGATGAAGACCAAGAGTCGAAAGAAAATGTTTCAAAGGCCAAGACAACGAGGAGGCACAAGAAATGAAACGAAGGGCCACAGAAGGGAAACAAAGAGTCACGCCAGAGATTTTAAAAGGGGGAAGCAAAGACATGTAGAGGGGGTCGAAAAACTGTAGAGACAGGATTACTTCCATTTTATTTGGCAGACTACTGCCATTTCTGTAAATCTTTTACAAGTTGTTGAATGAGAATTGGGTTTGTTGGTTCTTGAAATTTTGGCTCCCTATCAAGTGGTATCAGAGCAGGAGTTCCTGAGTGTGTGAGCAGATCGCCAAAAGTGAGGCAGTTTGCACTAGGATATGTGGAAGGGTTGTGAGAAGAGAGTGAAGAAGAATGCCTCCATGAAGAAACCATGGTGGTGGGAGAAATGTGGTACCTGAAGAAGATTTCAGAGCTTTGCAGAGGCAAGTGCAAGCCCTGCAAGAGGAGTTACAAAGAGGGGTTGAGCCAAGGAGAGAAGACCATAGTGAAGATGAAGCTTGGGAGGTTGATGATCCATCAATTGAAGAAGAAGCAACGGATCCTGCAGAAGCTAGATTAATTAAGGCCATATCTTGGATCGGGAAGAAGCCAAAGTTTGATGTCTCCACGTATTCTGGGAATCTCAATCCAGAGGAGTTGATTGATTGGATCAATGATATGGAGGAGTATTTTGAGTATGAGGAGGTTGTAGATCTAGATCGGATCAAATTGGCAAAAACAAAGTTGAAAGGCCATGCTAGCATATGGTGGAAAGAAGTGCAGCTAGAAAGAAATAGGAGAGGAAAGGAAAAGATAACCAAATGGGATCGAATGGTAGAGAAGTTGAAGAGGCAGTTTATTCCTGCAGATTACGAATTGGATCTATTGAGGAAAATGCAGAGCTTGAGACAGTCAAGCAAATTTGTCAAGGAATATACAGAGGAGTTTTACTAGATTTTAATAAGAACTGGACATTCAGAGGATAGTAAGGAGAAAGTAGCTCGTTACATAAATGGGTTAAGAATGAATATCCAAGAAGAACTCAGTTTGGTCAAAATAACCACCATTGAGGATACATATCAGTTTACCTTGAAGGTTGAAGAGAAGCTGAATAGAAGATTTGAAAGCAATCAAAGAGGAAGAGGTCATGGTGGAAGAACTGGTGGAAGAACCAGTGGAGGAAAATATGAAGATCAGAAGAAGACTGGTGAAACAAGTAATAACTAGGACCAGAAAGAGGAGAATACCTACCGCCCCCGTAATCAGAACAATGGTTACCAAAGAGGAAGAGGTAGATCTGGACGTGGGTATGGAAGAGGAGGATTTCATGGAACTTGTTTCCATTGTGGGGAAGAGGGACATCGGGCATATGAGTGTCCCCAACACCAAGAGAGGACGAATAAGAGACCCAAGGGTCATGCCGGAGCTATCGTAGCAGATGAAGGTGTCTGAATCGAACATTCTGAAGAAGCAGAAGAAGGAGAAGTGTTGATGACAAGAAGAGCATTGATGAATGGAGGGAAAGATGTGGATCAAAGGAAGAGCTTATTTTGCACGAGATGCAAATGTGCAGGTAAGACCTATAATGTTATCATAGATAATGGTAGCACAGATAATTTGGTTTCAGGAGAAATGGTTGCTAAGTTGAAATTGGAGAAGAGGGAGCACCCGCATCCATATCGAATTGCGTGGTTGCAGAAAGATCATAGAGCATTAGTCAGTGAGTAGTGTTTAGTTAAATTTCATATTGGAAATTATTAAGATGAGGTTTTGTGTGATGTTTTGCCTATGGATGCTTGCCATTTGTTGTTGGGGAGGCCATGGCAATTTGACAGACGTGCGGTGTATGATGGGCATGCGAATACTTACTCTCTAACGAAAGGTGGAGTGCGCCACAAGTTGAAGCCATTGAAGGAAGTGGATGAAAAGGTATGCAGTAGTGCTAGAATCTGTTTGGTAGATGGTAGAAAATTTTTGGCTGGCCTGAAGAGGGATTCTATGTGTTATGCATTAATTCCTACTGTTAAGAAGGAACCATGTATGGATATTCCAATAGAGGTTGAAAGTCCGTTAGAAGAGTTTCCTGATATTGTGTCAGATAATGTGCCTAAGGGTTTTCCACCAATGAGAAAGATTAGCCATCAAATTGATTTGATTCCAGGAGCTAGTTTACCCAATAAGGCAGCCCATAGAATGTCTCCCGTGGAGAATGAGGAGTTGAACAGATAGGTTCAAGAGTTGTTGAGGAAGGGGTTGATTAGAGAGAGTTTGAGTCCCTGTGCAGTACCTACAGTACTAGCATCGAAGAAGGATGGAGAATGGAGAATGTGTACTGATTCCAGAGCCATAAATAAGATTACCATTAAGTATAGATTTCCATTACCTAGAATGGACGATATAATGGACTATTTGAGTGGAGCTAAATACTTCACAAAGATTGATTTAAAGAGTGGGTATCATCAGATTTGCATCAGAGAGGGTGATGAGTGGAAGACTCGCCTTCAAAACCAAAGAGGGTTTGTATGAGTGGTTGGTTATGCCATTTGGTCTAACCAATGCACCTAGTACATTCATGAGGTTAATGAATGAGGTGTTGAGAGAATTCCTAGAGAAGTTTGTTATTGTTTATTTGGATGATATTCTGATTTTTAGTAAGACATTGGAAGAGCATTTGATGCAAGTTCGGATAGTTTTTGAAAAGTTGAGGGAGGAGCAGTTGCTGATTAATTTGAAGAAGTGCAGTTTTGTGAAGAAGGAGTTGGTGTATCTGGGATTTGTCATCTCGGATGAGGGTCTAAAAATGGATCCAGAGAAGGTGAAGGCTATCATTGAGTGGCCTACTCCAAGGAACACAACGGAGGTAAGATCATTCCATGGTCTTGCAAGTTTCTATAGAAAGTTCATTAGAAACTTTAGCAGTATTTGTGCACCCCTGACAGAAACCATGAGAGGGGATAAGGAGTTTAAGTGGACTACAAAGGCAGGTGCAAGTTTTGAGATGTTGAAAAAGAAGGTGACAGAACAACCCATTTTGATACTTCCAGATTTTAATAAAGTATTTCAGGTTGATTGTGATGCTAGTGGCAGTGCCATTGGAGCTGTGTTGAGTCAGGAAGGTAAACCTGTTGCATATTTTAGTGAGAAGTTAAATGATGCTAGGAAGAAATACTCTGTTTATGATCAGGAATTTTACACTATAGTTCAGGCTCTTAAGAAATGGAGACACTATTTGTTAACAAAAGAGTTTGTTTTATATACTGATCACCAAGCTTTGCAGTATATTAATAGTCAGGGAAAACTGAATCAAAGACATTTGAAGTGGGTTGAATTCCTACAGAGTTATACCTTTGTTTTGAAGCATAGGAGTGGGAAGTCTAATAGAGTTGCAGATGCCTTGAGTAGAAGGCAAAATTTGTTGATAGAGATGAAAGTGGAAGTCATTGGGTTTGAAGAACTCAAGAGTTTGTATCCAGAGGATCCAAATTTTGTAGAGGCTTGGAAGGCATGTTTGTCCCCTATTACTTTGGATAGAACTAAGTGGTTGGATTTTATAATCCAAGATGGGATGCTATTCAGAAGGAACCAATTGTGCATTCCTAGAAGTTCAATGAGGGAGAATATGATAAAGGAGAAGCATAGTGGAGGACTAGCTAGACATTTTGGTCGAGATAAGACCATTGCCCTTGTTAGTGAAAACTACCATTGGCCACAGTTGCAGCAAGATGTGATAAAATTTGTGCAAGGTTGCAGAGTATGTCAGATGGCTAAGGGAGTGAGACAGAATACAGGATTGTATCAGCCATTACCTGTACCAGAGAGACCATGGGAGGACATCAGTATGGATTTTGTTCTTGGCCTACCAAGGACACAATGAGGGAGTGACTCCATTTTTGTTGTGGTTGACAGGTTTTCGAAGATGGCTCATTTTATTCCATGTCAAAAAATGAGTGATGCAATTCATGTTGCAGGCTTGTTTTTCAAGGAGGTGGTACTCCTTCATGGTCTACCCAAGAGTATAGTATCTGACAGAGATACCAAATTTGTGGGTTATTTTCGGAGAACTTTGTAGAAGCAGCTGAAAACAGATTTGAAGTTCATTTTTGCATACCATCCGCAGACTGATGGACAAACATAGGTGGTGAATAGAGGTTTGGGTAATCTTCTAAGATGCCTGGTAGGAGATAAGCCCAAGGGATGGGATTTGATTTTTCCATAGGAAAAATTTGCTTACAACAATTCTATCAACATAAGTACTGGTAAATCACCATTCCAAATTGTGTATGGGAACAACCCAAGGAATGCTTCTGAGTTGAGAACGATGGTTAAAGGAGAAAAGAACAGTGCTGAGCCTGAAGATTTTGCAGAGCATATAAAGAGTTTACATGAAGAGGTAAAACAACATATCAGAAAGATGAATACTCGGTACAAAGCCAAAGTAGATCAGAAGCAACGTTTCAAGGAGTTCCAAGTGGGAGATGAGGTCATGGTTCACTTGAGAAAGGAAAGGTTTCCTAGCAAAACCTACAAAAATCTGAAGATGAAGAGGTTTGGACCATGCAGGATCATAGGTAAAAGAGATTTAGGAAATGCCTACGAAGTGGAACTGCCAAGTGAGTTGAATATATCACCTATTTTTAATATTTCAGACTTGGTAGAATACCATGAAGGAGGTAGTAGTGAGACACCAAGAACAGATTTGTGGAGTACTCCAGCGTCTGCGCCATCCACAGATGAGATAGAGGAAATACTAGACACTCGAGAAGGTAAAAGTACCAGGAACAGGTAGTATTCAGAATATTTGGTCAAGTGGAAAGGCAAACCTATAGAAGATGCAACTTGGTTGTCAAAAACAGAGGTTGACCGCCTGGGTTTTCCTCTAATAGTACAGAAGTGAAGGTCACTTCTCAATCCACCCTAGGTGTCTGATGCAGGAGCACCCAACAAAAAGCAAAATACTGCAAAGAAGAAAAAGTGTCGCGATATCGCGACACTTCGGCAAAGAAGAAAAAGTGTCGCGATATCGCGACACTTCGACAAAGAAGAAAAGTGTCGCAATATCATGACATGTCGCGTTTTCGTGACCAAAAGCCGAGAGAAGGCTCACGAGGGAAAAAGTGTCGCGATATCGCGACATGTCGCGTTTTCGTGACCAAAATCTAAGAGAAGGCTCACGAGGGAAAAAGTGTCGCGATATCACGACATGTCGCGTTTTCTCGACCAAAAGCCGAGAGAAGTCTCACGGGAGAAAAAGTGTCGCGATATCGTGACATGTCACATTTTCGTGACCGAAAGAAGAGAAAAGGCACAAAGGATAAAAAGTGTCGCGATATCGCGACATGTCGCATTTTCGTGACCAAAGGACGAGAGAAGGCGCAAAAGAGAAAAAAGTGTCGTGATATCATGACATGTCACATTTTCGTGACCAGAAGACGAGAGAAGGTGCAAGAGAGAAAAGTGTCGCAATATCGCGACATGTCGCATTTTCGCGACCAAAGTACGAGAGGAGGCGCAAGAGAGAAAAAGTGTCGCGATATCGTGACATGTCACATTTTCGTGACCAAAAGACGAGGGGAGGCGCAAGAGAGAAAAGTGTCACGATATCGTGACATGTCGCATTTTCGCGACTCGAGAAAGGTAGGAAGGCAGAAAAGCAAAAGTGTCACGATATCGTGACATGTCGCATTTTCGTGACTCGAAAAGGACAGGAAGGCAAAAAGTAAAAGTGTCACGATATCGCGACATGTCGCATTTTCACGACTCGAAAAGGGCAGGAAGGCAGAGAAGCCAAAAGTGTCGCGATATCGCGACATGTCACATTTTCATGACTCGAAAAGGGCAGGAAGGCAGAGAAGCCAAAAGTGTCGCGATATCACAACATGTCGCATTTTCGTGACCAAAGAAAAGGGCAGGCGGTTACAGGGGCCGTTACAGAGGAAATTATCGAATGGTGGGTATACCGAACGTCACCATTAGTTGATAGGTGGACAGAGTCTACAGTGGCAACACTGAACAACACGTGGCACCAAGGTGCAATGAAAGTAGACGAAGACCAAGAGTCGAAAGAAAATGTTTCAAAGGCCAAGACAACGAGGAGGCACAAGAAATGAAATGAAGGGCCGCGAAAGGGAAATAGAGAGTCACGCCAGAGACTTTAAAAGGGGGAAACAAAGACATGCAGAGAGGTCGGAAAACTGTAGAGACAAGATTACTTCCATTTTATTTGACAGACTACTGCCATTTCTGTAAATCTTTTACAAGTTGTTGAATGAGAATTGGGTTTGTTGGTTCTTGAAATTTTGGCTCCCTATCATATTTTTTGTAAAACCTTTTTATTAATTACACTTTGCTTTCTTTTTTGGTTATTGTTTATATTTCTTCTTCAGATTATAATAATCCATCTAGAAACCTCTGAGTATATGTATCTGTAAGCCTTAAATTAAATTGCATAGAAGCTTCAAAAGCACCTTGGTAGAACTTGTGATGTCTTGATATAGTGAAATTCTTATCTTTAATTTGTTAAAATTTCTTATATTTGATGGATGAAACAAAATAGGCTATATTAATGAAAATAGTGGTGTAACATAAAAATTAAAATTTTAATTTAAATGTCCATCAAGCTAGGACATAAGATTATTGCGTAGTTGAATACCATAGTGTTGATAAAATATTTATTGCTCAGGTGGCATGACGTTTCCATAGAAACAATTACACTTAGCTTTGAACCTTAATAATTAAATGAAAACTATTTATCCTATCTTGCTAAAAATCAAAATTAATTTGCTTGAGATGTCTCTTTGAATATTTTAATAAAGTCAAGAGACATTACTTTGTTTTGCTAGGAATGTGAATAAATGAAGCTGATTAGAACAAAGGATGTAAATAATAAATGAATTTACTTTGCAGATTAGCTCTATTAGATTATTTTATTATTTTTATAGAAGTGTGTGTGTTTTCCAATAAACGATATCATTTTGTGTCATATTTTCTTCTTTACAAGTCCACATATTTTACCCATGCCAAGATTAGGGTTATTGTGGAACTAAATGTCTGAAACCCTATGCATCATCAATGCTCATCAAATTAGTAAGCCAAATGGGTTGTTCATATGTAAATAGAACCCACTATCCACTCCTTGTAGTTACCACGTAGAAATTATTCTTAGGCTTTTTAAAGTCGAGATATAAAAAATAGATTAAAACATAGAGGCTCAATTTAACTTGTTGTTGGTTCTTAATAAGCAATTAGCATAGTTATTGTAAGTTGCTCTTATTAGTTGGTTGGTGAATTTGACTTTCATCCCGATTACTAGTTTTGTCTTAAATACATTAGTTAACTCAAAGCCAAATAGGTTTTAATGATTGTGAGTTTTAAATTACTTCTATTATTAATAATGAATATAGTTTTACTTTAAATAAAAGGAGTAAGTTTTATAAACGTTTCATTTTATTATTTCAATCTAATTTTAGTCGTGTTGACCTTTTTTTTAAAAGCATTCTTTAATGGATTTACATTAAAATAATGAAAGATGCTTATAGGGATAACTTAGGTTTTTGGAAAATTTGAGGTCTACCCTTGTCGTTATTACTTAAATATTTTTGAAAGAAAATGAATTATTTTAAACAAGAAATATTTTTATTTTAGCTAAAGATATACGCAAATGAAGTCTTCAAATCAAGAAATTGAACTTAGTTTCATTCTACCATAGACCTTTCCCTTGAAAACTTATTAAACCTTGATCAACATGGAGAATGGGAGAAACTCGAGACTTAACACCAAGAAGGATGCTAGGTTATCTATTGAGGAGGATGGAAGATTTTACCACCGAATGTCAGTGATTATGAGTAAGGTAATCACTGTGATTCAAGAGTGGTTGTACTCTTGATGAGCAAGGTCAATATGGGAAGGTAACAAGGGGTGGTATGGGATGTCACCTCTAGGTCGTTGAATGAGTAGTACAGTGATGGGTCTCTTCCTCATCGTATGATTAGAAGATAACTAGTAGGATACCGATGCAAGGAGATAGATAGACACTAGTGCTAGTAGACTCAGTGACAAGTTGATATGAGATGAATCCTTGTTAATTATACCATGACAAGAGATACTAGGTCCTAAGCCAGAGTAATAGCAGGCCCTAGTTGATTCCAGAGAAATGGAATCCTCAACTAGGCACAAGTTATATCTACTATAACCCCTTGCATGTATGCAATTTAGGACAAAAATTAGATAATGAGAACCTAAGTCCTCCATTCTAAGGGATGGGGAAATATGCGTTCATCCTATAGGTAGAGGACAACCCGAGTTGTGAACCAACACTCTTAGGGAAGGAGAAGATGGATTCATAAAAAGGTACCTTTTTTAACGATATCTAGCCAGTATTGTCCACCTTGGGAGACCGTCTGCAGCAGTCAGTAATCCCTAGAGTAGGATTTCTATGCCTCGTACTAATAAAATATTTGGGTGATGTCACATCAAAATTTTTATCTTATGTCTTGCCTAGACCTATATCTAACCAAAATTTTCTCTTTATAAATCTAGTGAGTAAGACTAGGTTGGACAACTAGGTGAGTTAGACCTGGGTTGTTACAGTAAGTGTTATAGTGGTAGCTCCAAGGATTTAACCTGTGATCGACGATAACTTCCCCATGGATTTGACCCTATGACCAATAGTTAAAAATGAAGAGATGTTATCAATTTACCTATGTACCAATATATATATTTCAACGTGTTATCCAAGGCCAATATTTTTTAAATGGGTTATATAGAATTGAAATGGGCCTCACCTATATTACTCTTGACCACATAGTGATATTACAACTTGAAAATTATACATGTACCATTTTGAAATATTTGAACACGAGTCTCTCCTTGAAAATTAAGGAATATAGCCAATTAAGTTAATGACGTTGTTTGATATAATTCAAACATTTGTTTCCTTAAAATAAAAAAATCTAACCAATTAAACTAATACTATTTAATAAAAAAACAATATTTCATTAAGTTCTTATAATTCGATCATTATCTTAATCAAATAACAATGATAAATTAGGATGAGGCTCACATTCTATCAGTGTATATACTACAACTCTATGATAATAATTTCTCATTCACCATGGATAAAATCCATTCAGTTTTATCTTCAATAAAATTTAGAAACTTTTGACTTGACTTAAAATCAAACTCTTTATCTAGATCCTACTCCACAAGAGAGTTATTACAAGATACCGGTTGATGAAATGTCAAGAGGGTTCTTACAGGATATGAGTTGATAAAATGTGGTTTTCTAGTCTAGTCATATGTGAGCTTTATTGCATAGAGAATGAGACCTGATACCACCTTTTTTTCCTCTATCCCCTAGCCATTCAATTATGGAAATGGTTGGAAACCTTTTTAGATCTAACAACCTTCAATTCACCTCCCTCAATTAGGCATGGAGGAATTGACCCAAAGTGAATGGATTGGATAGCTTGATGAATAAGATGACCTTGGTTAGCATCTTTTTGATGCTCTAGAATTTTTGGAAAGAAAAAATAAATGCATATTTAAAGTGACTCACCATAATGTCTAACATATTTGGGAAAAGACTACAACTGTTATCAGGGAAACTACTTGCATACTTTGAAAGACCCTCCATGGTATCATAGTAGTGGCACAATATACTCTCAAAGCTTCAAATCCTTGTCAATAAATGGAGACATAGGCACCTATAGGGTCCCCAACCAACTATTGAGAGGGATAGACTATGGAAATACCCTCCCAAATGTATGGGAAAGATCGACACTAATGGTGCATCAAGAGGTAACCTAGGAAGGGAAAGCATGGGAGGCATAGGAAGACTCTCAGATGGTACTTATGCTTTTATTTTTATATTGAATCTTGGTGTCCTCTCTAACAATCTAGCGAAAACATGTGCTATCCTTCGTGGCTTTCAAGAAGCTACTAAGGTTGGTTGGTTTGTAGTACAAGTAGAATCAGAATAATAAGTAACCATTAATTGATTGAAGATATCCGCTAAGACCTCCTCTTAGGATTGAAAGTTACAAAGGATGATTGACAAGATACATGAGCTTCAATCTAGATTCATAATAATAGAGTTTATTCATGCTCCTTGAGAACAAAATAAGATCTTAAATGTTATGGTAAATTGGTCTTTAGACCATAGGGATCTGACTTGTTATAGAGATCGTCCATGATGGTGGATGTAAAAAACTAGGGAAGATCTTTACCATATACTCTATATCAATGCCAACAACTTTGATTCTTGTATGGTCCCTATCAAGACATCAAATTTATATGTATTTAGGCTTTCATCGATGAGATCCAATTCCAATTTAAGGGGAGGGTGACTCTTAATGTGCCCATAGTTGAGAAAATATATGCACCCTTTCAAAAAATCTTCTATTTACCTTATTTTGAAAAAAACACTCTAATTTATGTATGTAGTGACTTAGAAGAAATTCATAAATTCCTCTTTCTTTGTATTAACAAAACACACTTAACACATAGTTGTTTCTCTTCTGTAAAATTTTGGATGAAAACCTTATTTGTTTGGAAGGTTGATGATGTAACTTTATTATATACTTATACGTAATACAAAACAAGTTTTAACAAAATAAATATTATAATATTTAAAAAAGAGAGACAAACCTTCATATCCTAAGCTTATTGTTGAATTAAAATTAAATAAAGTTCAAATTTAAGTTTATATAATATTTAAAAAAGAGAGACAAACCTCATATCCTAAGCTTATTGTTGACTTAAAATTAAATAAACTTCAAATATAAGTTTTTTCTTTAATCCTATAATTTAACGCATATGAGTTTTGGGTGACTAAAACCTACAACTAGAAATTTATATGTTTATGAGAAACTCATTGATTTGCCCATAATTTAAAAGTTGGTTAAATACATAACTTAATTATTAAAACCACCCCACATCCAATAAATTATTTTTTAAGCCTTAAAATATCTTAATTTTCTTGTGGAATTAATATTAATTCTAAATAACGATAATCTACTTAAATTATAGTTTTTTTAAATGTAAGTTCATTGGATTTGATCAATCCTTAAAACCTCTAGAAGATTCATTGGAAAAATACTTAGGAACATCACAAATCACCAACGATAGGAAGTCTCTAACTTATGCTTAAATTTATGTAGAGATGGATTTGAGTGAGCCTTTGCTAGAATCCTTGAATATATAGGTGGAAGATTACTTCTAGAATCAGGCCTTGGATTATGAATCAATATAATTTAGATTGAGATAATGCTTTAGAAATGGACATATCTTCCAATATTGTCCCCAACTACAATAATTTTACTATTATTGAAGGGATGACAAAAGAAGAAAATAAATATAAAATTAAAATTCAGGGAGTAGCTTTGTAAATAACCCTATCCTAACAAATGTAGATGGATTCATTATGGTTCATAGAAAAGGGAGAGACAAACACAAATAGTAACTATAAAGGACCAAAAAATCCTAATTGAAACAAGAATATATTTGATAATCTTGGAGAAATTCTAGCCAAGCCATTGAAGGAAGCATATGATGATCAAGATTTGAATATAGATGTAGATATCTAAGTCCAAAATGGAGAGCCAAAGTAAAAAATGAGCAAATCATTGCATGCTTTGAGATTCAATAATAATAAAAAAGAAATATATGGAAGATAAGGTTTCAATCTCATCTAATGACCATCATGTGGCCTTTAAGATAGGTCAAACTCTTAATCTAGCTATAAATCCTCTTTATAATACATTCCAATTCTAATCAGTTGAAGTCCAAAAGACTATTTTATTTTTGATAGAATATATCGAGTCCTTAAAACCTATAATTTTAATATTACAAAATAAATTGTGGTTGATGTGAATCTTGATCCGAACTCTTTGGATAGTTTTTTGTTTGTGAAACTTGATCTGTCCAAAGCATATGACAATGTAAGCTAGAATTTATTAAAATATAGTTTACTTATCTTCGATTTTGATGATGGTTGGTTATAATGGATTATGGATTATTGTACTTGATCATCCTTTTATATTATGATAATTGGATCTCATATTTTCCTCTTTCACGTAAAGAGGGGTTTGAGATAAGGGGTCCCTTCTATCCTTACCTCCTCATTCTTTAGAGGCTTGGGCTAATTTTTTAATCATTTAAAGTAACATTGTATTATCAATTGTTTCAAAATGGCTAAAGGTATGGAATGTTTTAGGGTTATGCATAAGGGGTCCGACCCTAAATCTATTTATAAAAATAAGATAAATCAATTTGAAATCAAGACGAATCCTGGTCAAATTCATGTAGGAGACATGGCAAATTACCTTTATTTTTCACCAAAAATTATAAATTGTGTGAATTTTATGATTTTGATGATTGATGCCATATATTAAACTATTGGCCTCTTGCAAAATAAATTCAAATATCAGCTAGTTGCAAATGACTGCTCGATTGTTGATCAGTTGCAAATGACTGCTCAACTTCAATTTGATTGCAAAACTATGATCGACTATGTATCGGTTGCAAAATGATAACTAACTTCGAGTTGGTTGCAAAATAGCAACCGAATTTGGATCTGTTGCAAAATAGCAATTGACTCTAGATCGGTTGCAAAGCAATGATCGAATTTGGATCAATTGCAAAACAACATCCAACATCGAATTGGTTGCAAAATGATGTCTAACTCTAGATCGGTTGCACCATAGGTTATTTTACCACTTGTCAAATGATCGATCACTCACCTATGCATGTCTAATTACATGCTACCACGTGTCCATCCACATTCAATTTTTGCATGCAAATATCTATAAAATGACATCTACAGTCATGTTTGAAATTTTTTCTTTTGCAAAATCATAAATCATTAGAGTGAACCCTAGGCGACAAATACCTTGTACCCTAAATGATGGTTACTCAAACATGATATTTGATTAACCATTGTAATCCCAAACTGTGATGATTGTTTTGTTAAAAGTTCTTTTTTGAGAATACCATTGACTTCTACACTTTTAGTGAAATGTTTAACAAGTGTGCTCATATATCTGATAAACAACTCATTTGTAGAATTATAGTTACTACAAGGATCCCAAAATATGGATTAACCACACCCATGGCCTCAAGCAACTCATCTCTTTAAAAACGATCTCTTATTTCCCTTGTCAATGATTTTGCTATTTTTAGCAATTTAATCTTAGTATGGTGTAAAACTACTGCAAATCCACTGTGTGTTATGGGTATTTGTTCAACATCATCCATAACTATAAGTGACCATATTTCAAAACAATATAAATGTATCATATTTCCATGAACATTAATACAAAGACGATCATTGATGTTAAACTTAAAAAAAAATTGAATCATTCATGTTAGTTAATGTTTTCTAACTATCAAATAAAGGATCTGTAAAATTTTCTTTGGATAGTATATCCTATCAATATGCATATATATTTGTTTTCTCATCCTGATGAAATCAACAATATAGATTGATCTTTCTTATGCAAGTTTAATCAATCTATTAATTTCTTACAACATTGAAAGAATGTCACATAATGTTAGAAGTGTTTCCAAGTCAGTCAAATGGTATAGCAAATATTTTGCCTTATTATTTGCCCTACGATTTGCATATATAAACCTTGTTAAGGATTGATATTCTGCAAAAACTTTGTATGTAGGTTGATACAATGAAATCCACCTTGTATCCACATCTTTTAACAATTTTTTTCCTTCTGTAACTCCTAATGTAAACTATTGAAACTTTGCAAACATTTTTACTACATGAAAAATAAGCATGTATTTCGTGGATGAGGTCTTCCACTCTCACAACATTTTCAAAAGTGCTCATAATTTTATATGCAAAATTTATTCTATGAGCCATGCAATAAATGGGTATCAAATACGGGGTAATTGATGTCTTAAGTTAAATACACATACCACTCCTACGTCCTTGCATTGTAGTAGCACCGTTAGCTCCAACACATATTAACTTTGTGGTTATTTCTATATCATTCATTTTTACAATATCTTTTAAACTAGTTACAACAACATTATAGAGGTTTTTTGCATTACAATATTCTACCATCTTATGTAATGCTAGCAAACTAAGTTGCATTATATGATTTTGGAATAAGTTGCATGCAAATCCAAGATATGTTGTCAATAGTCATCACCTTATCAATTAAAATTGAAATGAATTTGGCTTGTTTTACTTTCCCTCTCAAGTCCTTCTCAACCAATGATAGATATTTTACCATTTTCCAACCACTTCAATCTGACCAATGAGAACTTTAGAGGTTTGGCATATCAACTAGCTAAAATAGGTGCTTATAATCTATAAAATTAGATATGGATCTACCCTTTTTAAGAATACTATATATGATAACAAACTGCAAACTTTTTGAAGCTAATGTGGTCTTATGAATTTTTTGAAATTGGGCTTGAATTGTTCCACCCTTCTCAACAAGAGATTTTTGTAACTTCATTTCTTTTTCATATTCTTGTGCATATATAACATGCATGCATTCTGATGCATCCTTCCAGCTAATTATTTTCTTAACTATTCCATCCCTTTCTTTAATCGTTGAATAAAATTTTCCATAATGTGTTTCTATTGTATCTAACTTCAATTGTACTTATGATCCTTACCTAGTTTCCAATTGTAAACTATGCATCTACATTATGTTGCAATGTCATTGTTGTTCTTTGGCTAGACTAGCTCTATAAAGGGATATGTTGATGATCATTCAAGCTGAAATATCCTTCCAATAGTCCACCTAGTTAAATTTTTATGTTTTGTTTTTTGACTTGAAGATTTGATAAAAGTTTGTATTATATTTGATTTACCATTTTCTTTTTCTAGTTGCACGTCATGTTGAGGAATATCTTTGAGTGTTTGTTGGATGTCATTGCTAAGAGAATTTTCATATGGAGGCATATCTTGGTGAGGAATATCTTCAAGTGGAGGCATATAAGGATCAACAATGTTTTTTCATACAATGATATTCTCTATCATTTTATGATGTAAAAGAACACATTTTTATAAATTAAAAAAATATTGAGAAAGAAAGAAAGCATTATTTAAAAGAATTAATAGAATACAAAATAAACTATTTAGTAGGTAAAAAGATTTTGTACCTTGAATTTGTATAGATGTTGATGGCTCATTGGATTTTGATATATGGCTAAAATATTTGAGGATACTCTTTTTGGCCTCCCTTATTTCCATCGCTAGTAGGTGTCATTCTACTTATAAAGGAAAAAGTTTTTCATTTAAAAAATAAAATAAAATGTTGAACAAATCTTACTACTATAAGGCCTCAAAATCATATTGTAGCTAGAATAAACAAAGTATTGGTTGGTAGAAAATATATACCAATTTTTAGTCAGGATTTATCATGATTTTTCAATGTATGTCACTCCTCTTTCTTTGGAGATAGATAATTTTTTGCACTTGTACTTATTCAACAATCAAATAAAATAAATATAGAAAATCAAATCTTGAGCCAAGTACAATTTTTTTTAGATTTTATGAAATATAATTAGAGATTCAAATGCGGAACAATACCTGATTTTACTACTAAATAACCTCAAACTCAGTCTTAGTGGAATAAATAGAGGATTAATAAGCACCATGTGCCATGGAAGAATCTGTAAAACATCCCAATTTGCAGTCAACCATTATCATGATTTTTTAGATCAAATATTTGTGTCTCTGCTCACTCTCCTCTTTTCAGATGATAGACAATTTTTTGCTTTTGTATTTATTCAGTTGATAGATAAAATGAGGATACAATTTCAGATGATGAAAAAAACAAAAGTAGAGAATCTTATATGGCTTAGAAATACACTTAGTGATTCAAATTTAGAGAAAATTCCAGATCTTACTACTACAAGGGCTCAAACTCAAAGTCCAACTAGAACATAGAACCTACAACATACCAGTTTGTAGTCAACCGCTATCGTAATTTTTGGAGTTCAAATTTCTCTATCTCTGATTTATCCCTCTTTTTTAATGATACACAATTTTTTACATTTGTATTTATTCAAGTGAAAGTGTAAATGAAGATAAAGAATCAAAAGATGAATAGAATTAAAGTAGAAATTTTTGATTAATTTTAGGTCGAAAACGAATCTATATAACTTTTAAATACAATTATAGATTCAAATCTCTGTAAATGGCAATAAGAACAAGCTTTTTTTTTCAATGGGTTATATGGGATTGAAACGACATCACCCATATTATATTATCACCACAGAGTGGTATTACATCAAAGCTTGGATATTATCCATGTATCCATTTGGCAAGATTTGAACCTGGGTCTTCTACTTGAAATGTTGAGGAATCTAACCGGTTGAGCTAATGCCACTCGATTAAGAACAAGTCCTTTAGCTCATAGTCTAAATAGAGTAAAAAAGGAATTATTCTTCTCCATTTGCATTTATTTAGCTGGTAGACAAAAAAAATACAAAATTAGATGATGAACAAAATGGAAGTACAAAATCTTATAGAATTTTGTAAAAAAGGTACTTATATCGCTTAGAAATAGACTTAGAGATTCAAATTCGTAGTAAATGCCAGATCTTACTACTACAACTCTTTGAACTTATATTCTAAATAGAATAGAAAGAGGATTCATTAGTACGATGACATAAATTGTAACATATCAATTTTTAGATAATTTTATGCATTTGTATTTATTTTGTCGACAAACAATTTTTTTTGCAACTGATCACTCTCAATAGTCTTTTGTAGCCGATCAAGGATCGACTGGTTTTTACACCCGATCGAAGATCTACTGGTTTCTCTACTTGATCAGATATCGATTGGTTTCTGCACCTGATTGGATATAGGTTGGTTTCTACCCTCGGTAAGATATTGGCTAGTTTCCATCCTCGACTAGAGATCAACTAGTTTTTGCACTCGTTCGTAGGTTGACTGACTTCTGATGGTTTTTGGACCCGGTCGAAGATCGACTAGTTTCTGCACCTGATCGGATATTGATAGAAATTTGTACGTAGTCGGCTAGTTTTTGTAACCGATCGACGATCGATTAAGTTTTTACAATCGATTGATTATCGATAGTTATTTACAACCAGTCAGTTATCGATAAATCTTTACAATCAATCTATTTCAGGTCTTATCTTTTTGTTAGAAATTTTTCATTTTTCTAGCTCATTTTTCAAAGAGTTTGAATATTTTACATGAATAAGTATCGCTGTTGCATTAAGTATATACACTGGTGGTATAAGAGATGAATTTGACAAGATAAATATTTTTTTATAATTTCAAAAAAAAAAAATCCATGATTTAGGCGGGAGTGTTGGTGATTTAAAATTTAAAAATTTGAAATTATTATCAATGTGGGGCGAGTCAAGCCCTAAAAATATTTAGGACCCAAAAATTTCTTGTGAATGGGCCCTAGTCTAGGGTCCCCAAAATTTGTCATTTTCCAATTTCAAAAATGCTAATATTCATGAATTAATGATGATTTGCCACTATGCATAACCCTGTAATGTTTGCCATATTATTGGAAAAAACTACTATAACACAAGCTATATTTTTTAGAAATGCACTAAATATAAATTCGATTTTTTGGAAAATTCCTTGATAAGCAAAAAACATAATTTTTTTCTTCCATATTGACCAACAAATTCAGAGAAGGATTACAAATATTATAAGGTTTATATTATCTACCTCTCCTTTCAAATATTTGGGCATACCAAATTCTCCTAAGTCTCTTACAAACAAGATTAGAAGGATTTACTAGAATCAATGAAATCTAGAATTAATCAATAGACATATATGTACTTACTTTTCATAAGCAAAATGATCCTAATTAATACAACTTACAAGCTCTTCTAGTTTAGATATTCATGGCCTCAACAATCCCTAAAGGATTTTTATAAGGCATGGATCAAAGGATGAGAAACTTTCTATGGGAAGGAAATTCAAAAAAGAGGAACTAACAATTGGTAAGTTGGAAGCAAATGTGCTAGCCAAAAATTAAAGGAGGCTTGGGGTATAATAAAATCTCTCAATAATTTGGCTTTAGCAACTAAAATGTATTGGAGATGGTGCACAAAGAATATTTTATTATGGAAAACATATAAACTATATATTTAAATTTAAAGGACCATTATCTCCTCCTTAGGTTGGCTTGAGAGGGAAAGGGCTCTCAAACATGGAAAACATTAAGTTGAAAAGTAGTAGTGTAAAGATAACTAGTCTTTTTTGGATTGTTGGTGACTAGGATAGGTCTTTAAGTGTGGAGTTTCATTAACTATATAATTTTAAAATTATGTGTGTGTATATCTATATAGGTTTGTTGGATTAAAGTTTTTTATTATTAGTATTGTAATAGCTAAAGGTAATTCATGTTAGCAATATAAACCTTTTGAGTAGTGTCTAGGGCAACAATTTCTTGAACATATGGCTACTTTAAAATAATTTGTCTACTCGAAAGGTCTCTTAGGATAAACACCTTGATTACCCTAGATTGGGTTTGAAAGGTTATATAAGGTAGTCTGTGAATGTAGGGTATAAAAATCTCTTGGAGGAAGACCTAGGACAGGAAAATAAAAAAAAATTGAATTAAGGTATGGCACCTAAAGTGTTGGTCAAAGATAAAACTATACTAGATAAATTTCTTACTTAGATAAACCTTAGAAAATATGGATATCAAGGACTTAGTAGGTGTGAGTTCTACGTAGTAAAGGAGAAGAATGAGAAACACTTTTCTATACTTTTCCTTTGTACTAATTCTCTTTACAAATTGTGGCAAGATATGATAGGAGCTCCCTAAAAGCCATATCCAAGTTTTCAAGACTTTTATATAATCAAGAATTGTGATCATCAAGTTTCAAGGGTCTTAAATTTATGTAAAATATTGGTCCAAGCATGATTTGATGGAATGTTTGGTTAGTGCAAAATTGTCATATCTTCAAAGAAACAGGTAGACTAATAAGCCAAGTGTGAGATATAATTGTAGATATTCTTAAGGAAACCTATCAAGTCTAGCTACAAAATACAAAAATAGGATCTTGGTAAAAATTCATAGTCCTTGGTAGACTTGGAATCCTTATTAAACCACCCTCCCACTTATAGGATAATGATGTTAATGCTCCTAATATCAAGTTTGATAATCAATGGAACAATAAGATCCAGTGGAAGAGATGTTTACCAAAGAACATTAAAATCAATGTTGATGGTGCTTCTTGAAAAAACCTAGATAGTGCAGGTATGGGAAGAGTTTGTCAAGAACATAATGACCATATTAATTTTTGGTTACAAGAAGTACAAGAAGAGTAACCAATAAATTTATAGAGCTAATGGTAATTTTTTAAGCAATTATAAAAGCCAAAAGAAGACAACTAACCACCATTGAACAAGAATAAGATTCCAAGATTTTAGTAGACCATTTTAAAAAACAATCCTTATATGATCCTATACATTAAAAATTGGTAGAATGTTTAAAGTATAAATTATCCTAAAAGGTTTTAATGTGGTAAAATGAATCCACTTAATTAGGGAAGATAATTAGGTTGTTGACGGGTGTGATCATACCAGCATTAGTGCACCGAATCCCATCAGAACTCCGTAGTTAAGCATGCTTGGGCTGGAGTAGTACTGGGATGGGTGACCTCTTGGGAAGTCTCGGTGTTTCACCCTTTTAAAAGAACCCAGGTGTTGTAGGTGAGTTGGAGAGGAGAGGGCAATCCTCCAAGGGAGGTCCCAGGTTCGAATCTCCACCCTACCAAAAAGTTGAATTGGGTACCCAAAATCCAATTGATAATGTTGGTGCGAGGCGAGGTCGGGTGCGACCCCGGGTGACTTTGACGGTGTAGAACCCCTGTTCGTGGTCTCTTAGACCAAGGCGACCCCGCAAGGGGTTTTTCGCTTAAAAAAAAAGATAATTAGGTTGTTGACTTGCTAAATCAACATCTAACTGAGAAGAATTAAATTTAAAATGGAGGAGGAGAAGGAACTTTCTAACTAGACTTGGAAAATAAAATTCTAAATATACTTTGAGAAGACCTCAAATAAGAGTTTGTCCTATATATTTAGACATGGGAGGCTCCAACTCATAGGATGACCAATTTTTGGAAAAAAGAAAGAGGTTGCTTTACATGAAACAAATGGACCACTTTGAACCACCACTTTTCTTCTATGTTTCTTTTTTCAATGAGTTTACACAAGTTTTTATGAGGGGTCCCAATCCTCTCATACTGAGTGGGACTTTTCTTCTCTTTGTTATACAAGAGACAACATTTTTTATTTTGATTGGTTACTGAAATTTTTGGGAGCTTTTCAAAGTTTATCCAAGTTTTCTTTATTAATCTCTCAAGATTATCTGTTAAAGGGATTTTTTTAGTTTTACATCTTTACTTTATTTTCATAACTATTGGAATGTAACATGTAGTGAATTTTTAAATCCCACTTGATTCTAGATTATCATATATATTTTTTTGCAAGTTAAAATTTCATTAAAAAAGAGGTTTTGAAAGGGCCCCAAAACCTTTTTACAACAGGTCACCAGACCAAATACAAGGCCACAGGATAGGCTGAAGGAAAGGCCAAAGTAAAGGCCAAAGGATAGGCTATAAAATCCCACCCAACATGAAAATTGAAAATCCCATCCAGCGGGAAATTTGAAAAATCCCGCCCAGCGGAAAATTTGAAAATTAAAAATCCCACCTAGCAATAAATTTAAAAAATCCTGCCATAGCAAGAATAATACAATTTTGAAAAGCCCACATAGGGAAGAAACCAAAAATCGGTATTCCACCAAGGAAACACCATAAAACCATAACTACCATACACAGAACCACTTCGAACAATAGGATTGAGCAGAGGAACCGCCAAGAAGGAACATCTCGCCTAGGGAGGGTCGGGATACATGCATGGATGCAAGAAAATAGACTAGAACAACATCTCGCATAGGTTTGGAAAATGGATTAGCAATCTGAGGATCACCATAGGCCACAAAATCCCCTTGAAATAAGGTAGAGCTACACAAAGACTAGAGGAAGTAGAGGAAGCAACAGAGGTAGAACTGCAAGCCATGGGAAAGGGGAGAGAAGGTCCTAGGGAACCCAAACAAAAGGAGCCACAAGGTTAAAAAACTACAAGCGTTGAGTCCAAAACCAAAAATGCAATAAGAAACCCTATACAACCTCCAACACCGCCAACAAACAACTTCAAGGATCCAGAAAAGGAAGACCAATGGGATCTTAGCAACAAGCAAAGCAGAGGCCCCTCCAAACCATAAAAAATCATTGAGAGCCCACCGAGAAGACCACATCCAGGAACCCAAGGAGCAGATCCACATAAATAAGCACATGGTCCCCCCTAGATCAAAAAAAGTTGTGAAAAACTGCTCAAGAAACAACTCTCTCAAAGTCACGATGCACCAATACTTGAAGCACCTCTAGAACACGGATCCAAGTAGAAACCTACAAAAAACCTGGTACAGATCTGAGAGCACCAGGGAAAAAGAATCCCTGAAGCAACACAAAAATCCCACGGAAGGTCCTAGAACATTGGAAATGAAAGAACCCCTCAAACAAGCATGGAAAGGTGCAGGCAAAAGGAAAAATGACCTCCCATCCCAAGGAAATCATTTGCAACATCAACCAACCAAGGAGGAAGGGCTAAAGAAGTGCCAAGGAACTGGAACGAGACTAGGAAAGGAGGAAGCAAAAAAGCAGTACATAACCTTCCCATCCTTGTCCAAGTATGATGAATCCTTTCAATTATCATATAAATTTACTTGTTAGAAGTGTTTTATAATTTATCTTTGTCCCAATAGTATAACACATTTTTTTAAATCATTATATATATTATCATTAGATATAAATGCAATTATAAATGTTCTTTAATTGTATATAAAATTGTAAGTCTTAGGTTGTTACAATAATGTCTAGTTTCAAATTCGAATGAAAGGTATTTCGATCCCTTAAAAACAAGCTTGATGTGTTGATGTAGTTGCAAAGAAGGGGTTCAATGAAGAACTACGTCCTCACTTTAACACTCGCATGACACTTTCATTTGAATGGAGCCTCGTCTTTGTTATGAACGATGCTTTCATTGACATAATACCATGTACTTGAATAGTAAATATTATTTTCACTTGAACAACATTATCCTGTTCACTTGAACAGTACTCTTGTCTTCATCTAAACAACAATTCTCCACCTGAATGGCTTTAATCCTCGTGACATTGTTCCTTTCCTTGATCCTTAGTACATCAATAAATAATTTAAACCTCTGCTCGAAACAATTTCAATAATAAAATGCATTCACTTTTAAGCTTGTACACAGAGGATTGATTAGAAATAAAATATGATTAATATTGCTTATGATTACTGGCTATACGCAACATTGTCCAACTTTTATTTTTATACTCTTTCAAGCATTAAGATATACAACGAAACACCTTCTTTAACAATTTTTTTTCTCTTCCTTCCAATCTCGCCATCCTTTTATTTCTTTATACTTATCGACCTCTTTTCTGTTGGTTTCTCTTCCTCTTCTCTTCCTACCAATTAGCTTTCTTTTTTATCTTACATATCGCTCCTCCTATCAATTACTATTCGCTCTCTCTTCCCTTGTCTTAGCAAGAAAAAAAAGTGTTTTATACATGATAGAGACAATAAAGAATAGTGGCGGTTATAATTGTTCAAATGTTCCATTGACGTTCCCTCAAAATAAATTTTAATTTAATAAAAAACCTTCACATATCTTTATACTATAAAGTCACAAAGTAACAACATTCCTTCATAGAAGATAAGTTTTTAAGTACTCTGTTTGTTAAGTGGTTTTTTTATTGAAATTGTTTTTCATCAAAATAACAAAATATTATATTTATTGTTAGTTTAGTTTTTATTTATATATATTTTTATTGATTACTTGAAATTGAAATGATTTTATTATTTGTATTACATTATAACTACATTGTGGTTTATGGGCAAGGAAGCCACTTGCATTATCGGTGATGTGACCCAACCTAGGTTCAATCCCTATGGTGGATGTGTATAAGAAGTATTTACTCAAAAAAAAATTATGCATGTATTATTTGGTAAGATTTGAACTTAGGTCTCCTTTTTGAAAGTAGATGAATTTAACTAGTTTACTTTGGTCTTCTTAAAAATTGAAGAATTTAACTAGTTGAACTAATGCTATTTGATTTGTTGTTAGGTTAATTAAACCATAACTAACTTTATTTTTATCAAAGATATTATTAATTTTTTATCAAATATATTTTGTCTTCATCAAGTTGTTAAGTTTTTGTAGTCACCTTCTTGACATCATTTTCATTAAGAAATAAATGTCATTCAGTCAATTACCTTCTATTAAATTTTGCCAAAACCAAGATTAACATTATCATTTCTTTCTCATATATATATGCTCATATTTTCAAGAGAATACCTCCAAAAAGAGTTGAACATAAGCATTAATGTTCTTTTTTTCAAGTAAGGTTTTGAAAGAGTTGTCCTTTCCCTTTTACATCAACTTAGTCACATTAGTATTTGGTGCCATCGATATTTGAACCTTGGTGTGGGCTACATCATCCATATGCCCAACCATTGAACCAAGATCTTATTGGCCGAAACAATACTCTTATTTTTCATTGAATCCTTACAATATTTTTTATTGGTATCATTAGTTAATTTATTTTATTTTTTATTTGGACAATGTGAGAAACCCCTATGACCAATGCTTAGGGTTGAGTATTCTCATTCCAACCATGATCCCTTGTAAGGCTGAGAGCGAAGATTATAAATAGGGGTTTAACACACACCCACACACACATGTCGTGGTTTGAACCTTGGACCTCCCAAAGAAGAGCCAAAGCCCCAACCGTTGTGTTGTTCCCTTGGGACATTGGTATCATTAATTATAAATTTGTGAATCACCATACTGGTATAATTAATTATAATTTGTAAATCACCATTAACTCAAACATATTTTCATAATTTTTCATTTGTAATTTTGATCCTTGTAAAACATGTCCTAACCTATTCATAGTTGTTAGGTGAAATTCTATATGATTATGAGCAAGTGATAACAATTTTGTATTCATTATTTTCAAAAACACCACTTTCACCACATTTTCTTAGATATCCTTGGAAAACACCACCATTTAAACAATTTTATTTTACCATAAGCTGAAGCAAATCTTTTGTTTTAACTAAGAGACAAACACCTCTTTTTTCATACTTGATATTTCATATAATAAACAATATACCTATAATCATTATGCAAGAGAGACAATAATATGGTTTCAAGCTTTGAAACATTTTTTTGTTATAACGCTAAAAGTATTCATTGTAAAGAATCAAGAATTCAAATCTTATTATCATTTGACAATATTTTTTCACATAATCTTAAGTGTTTATTTATATAAATAAACAATATACACATAAACATTATGTAAAATATATAATAATATGGTTCCAAACTCTTCAAGTGTTATATATATATACTATAAATTATACATATAAGCATTATGCAAAAGAGACAATAATATAGTTCCAAACTTGAACATGGTTGTGAGATTTTTTTAAAAGTATTTGTTGTAAAGAACCAAGAATTCAAATCTCATTAACATTTAATAATATTTTCTTCATATGATCTTAGTATATATATATATATATATTAGCATAACTATTAAAAACAACGTACTACTAATAAATTTATAACTTTTTTTTTTTCAATATGAAATTGAAAGCAGTTCACCAATATTACATCAACTGCATAGTGGTATTATAACAAGTTAGATATAACATATGCATATCTTGACAAAATTAAAACTTAAATATCCTCTCCAAATCTTAAAAAAATCTAATTAACTAGCTTAGATATATAAAATATATATATCTATAAACACCGAGAGTTATCAATATCGAGGCACCTATCTCATTTCTTGGGGGTGTGATATATAATTTTTTTAATGTTGGCTGATAATTTTCTTAATGGTTGCAATTGTAGAACGCCCATTAACATGATTAAAATATCACCATTTAATAATAAATTCATAACAAAATTTCATACATCCCATACATCTACCACATTTCTAACAATAACTTTACTATTAAATAGTCACATCTTTCCTTAAGCTTATCCTATATATAATTTTTCCTAAAACTTAATTAAATTTATTATTTATAATATAAAAATTGGGTTCCATGCAAGGCATCCTTATCCATCTCCATTAAATATGTTTTAGAGCCTTTTTCAAATGAAAAGGACAAAAAGAACAACGGTTTTGCCTTTATTGATGATGGTATTCTAAACTACCATAAACTTGCCTTTATTGATGATGGCATTCTAAACTTTCATAAACTACGTGCTCTTAAATGACATGCCTTTAAGTCAGTGTATAAGATTTTGATTAATATTTTTTTTTAGAGAACATGAACAATCATTTTCAAAAAGTTTTAAATACAAGATTATTTAAAAAACAACCATAACCCCTAAACCGTTAATGCTACTGCCTAAGGGCAAAAACATATTTTGTTTAAATTGTTCAACAACTAGTTCACTGTTATTTTAGCCCCACGTAAATCAATGCAGGAAGTGACACTTCTCGAAACTAGCACTCCTCTGGCAAGCCAAGCAAGATGACTATCGAGAGGTAGACTGATTAACCTTTTAATAATTTCATTTCTTTTGGAATATAATCACGTCTTTTTAAGATATGTATGCAAAAGTTAATACATAATAAACTTTTCATATTAAATAAAACATTTAAAAACTTAAGTGGTAATGAACCTTTTAATAATTTCATTTCTTTTGGAATATAATCACGTCTTTTTAAGATATGTATGCAAAAGTTAATACATAATAAACTTTTCATATTAAATAAAACATTTAAAAACGTAAGTGGGTAATGACAATGACGTTGTTAACTTGATTTTAGACACTGCCAAAGCATAAATAAAAGATAATTAAATAATAATAATTTATAAGTAAACAATGTGAGATCATGCCAAAGCACAAATAAAAAGATAGATAAGAAATCATTATTATTTCTTTTGCACAGGTTTTTCTTCCTCTTTTTACTTCTTACGCTAATTGAATCTCTAAAGTCTATAAATGAGGAGGTGTGTACTTTTTTAAGTTTTTTAATTTTTTTATTTTTTAAAGATTTGGTTAGCCATCACGATTTACGGTTAAGGTTGGATATCCTCATCCCACCACGATCTTTTATAAGAGGAGAGTTAAGTTTATCAATGGGGTCATACACATACCCACCCCCTCGTACACTTACCCACTTTGCGATTTGAACCTTGAACCTTTCAAAGAATTTTTTTTTTTCAAATTTACACATGAGGCACATTCCTTCTAAAGATTTTAAACAAAATTATATTAATAAAAAAATATATTTTAGCATCATATATTATAGCCCAAGGGAGGACAACTCAACGTTTCAGGGTTTGGCTCTTCTTCGAGAGGTTCAAGATTCAAAACGCGGCGTGGGCGAATGTGTGAGGAGGTGGGTGTGTGGTGGTTGTGTGTTAAATTCCCTATTAATAAGCATAGCTCTCGAATTTAGGAGGAGTCATGGTTGGGGGAGGGAGCCTGCTTAGCCCTATGCGTTGGTTGTAAGGGTTTCTCACACTAACCATATATATATATATATAATTTGGTTAATGTGAAAAACCCCTACAACCAATGCACAGGACTAAGCAGTCTCCTCCCAACCATGATCCATGTAAAGTTGAGAGCTATGCTTATCAATAGGGAATTTAACACACAACCACCCCCTCACACACTTGCCCACATTGTGGTTTGAAATATTCACTACACTATATATAATGTGTATTCAAGAAACTTTGGTATTATGAAGGTGGTTGTAGAAAAATGTAAGAAAGATGTTGAATTTTTTTTTTAGAAAAAACTTAGATTATATTAATTTATTAATCAAAACTTTAAAATATTATAGTGGCTTAGTCTCCTCCCAACCATGACCCATGTAAAGTTGAGAGCTATGCTTATTAATAGGGAATTTAACACACAACCACCCCCTCACACACTTGCCCACGTCGTGGTTTGAACCATGTGCGCATATATATATATATATATATATATATATATATATATATATATATATATATATATATATATTCACTACACTATATATAATGTACATTCAAGAAATTTTGGTATTATGAAGGTGGTTGTAGAAAAATGTAAGAAAGATGTTGAATTCTTTTTTAAGAAAAAACTTAGATTATATTAATTTATTAATCAGAACTTTAAAATATTATGGTGTTAAAAAAGATTGTAATGTTTTCAACTCAGCACTAGCTCAGTGCAGAGGTCTGTTAGCCTAAACATAGGGTCCCCTAGGCTAGTCAGTGTGGTTAGGGACTCAGTTGGTGAAGATTTCATGTGCAGAACTCCATGGCACAGACTCACATGTGATCCAATGAGCCAGAATTACCTTGTTTCGGGCATTTGCATCATCCAAAGAGCTTATTTTATCAAGTTGCAAGTGTTGACCAAGGTCGACGATCATTAGGAAAAGGGGGACACTTTTTAGTGTTATATTTTAACGTTGAGTTATAACTTAAAGTTATAACTTAAAAACATAAAGTGGTTCGACTAGGACATGGTGGTCCATTTTTATGAGTTGAAAGACATAAATTTAAAATTAAAAGAAATTCAAAATGGAGCCCTAAAAATCCTAATCAACCTCCCCTAATATTCTCAGGTTGAGGGTCATTTTGGATGGAAGATATTGGTTTTTTGTGGAGCTTTTCGTAGGGATTTTCACCAAAAGATCACAGGGATTGTTGGGAGCTACCTCAGCAGGAATTTGTCGGTTTTAGGTGTGAGAGATCACCTCTAGCTGATCGGGATTAGAGCTTTCGCATCAAAGAGTTCATCTAAGCATTCATGAGGCAGACAAGGGTTTGCCAAAAATTTAAGTTTTTTGGGTCAAGAAACAGAGCATCTGGGTCTTCGTATTTTGACCATATTCCACCTGGGCAGGAGTCAGATTTCTATTTCAAAAATTTTTCCATCACATTTCTCAGTCTAGGCATGCCAAAATTGTTGGGGTTTCAACCTGTAGTTTATTAGATGGAAAAGGTGCACCTAGCCTCCAAGAGCAGTTAGCATCATACGACACGTGTTTCAGACATCAGACGGTGAAGATATCAGTGATTCACTGTTTCAACTTATCATCCGAGCACACCCAGAGCCACGGAGGAATTTTGTAATTTGCTAATTTCAGGTCAAAATAAATAAAAAATCAATTTTTTGTCAGTATTATTTAATTTGTTGTGTTTTTGCATTTTAGTTTCAGTCTATTTATCTTTATAAACCCTCAATATGAAACACGAGCAAAACCAGCATTAAATCCTCAGAAATAAAAAAATCAGATCAAAAAGCAAACTGAAATTAAACAGATCAGACCAATGTGCAATCCGTTTGTCAGATCGGGGTGTACATTTCAAAAACAAAATGAGGTGGATAAAGAGTAAAGCATCCATAACTAAATATACATAAGAATAATAGCTAATAGCAACAAAAAGACTATAGTTATATCTTGCTACAATACACCAAATATCAACACTCATTTGTGGGAGAGCTTGTTATATGGAGAAATTATGGGTGTGTCTTTTGTGATATCTTTTGAAGTCTTCAAAGAAGAAATAGAAGTAATCAAAACCTGAACTTGCTCATCATTGTTAACTGCCTTATTTTTAGTTTTTTTTGGACCTTTTGAAGATCTTGAACCATATGAGAAAGTTGATGAAGTCTATCATTAACATCTCATGGTATACTGGAAGTTCCATAGACTTGGAAATGAATGCGTTCCACATGTAACAAAATATCAAAGGTCAAGTTTGCTAAAACTATATATCCCATGGAGGAGCAAATCTAGTAAACACCTTTTTGCATCTGCACTTTCAAATGTGCTTGAGAAGGATGCGTCTAATAACATCCCAAAGTTTGGGACATTGATCCAGATGAGAAACCAAATAGAGAAAGCTTCCAAGATCTAGTGAAATAGGGAAAAAGATAAGTGTAGAAGACGTCCCAAAATTGCTTAGCTATGTGACAAAACCAAAACAAGTGAATAAAAGTTTCTAAAGCATTACAAAAGTTGCATTGATGGGAAATGTGTAAAATCGAAGCCAGACTCTCAGAAGTTGGAAGTTTTTGATGCAAAATCCATCATCCAAGAAGTTGATATTTGGATTCAATAGGAACTTTCCAAATTTGAGTAGCAAGAGACTACCATTGGGCATTGGTAAAATTCACTTGCCACTTGACATTGAGCTTAGAGTCTAAAAGACACAAAAGATTTTTGTATATCCAACTAGAAGTAATGGAAGATATTCTATGACCATTAAGCCATCTCTAGTCATTCCATTTATTATGGGCAATTGTTCCCAACTTTATAAGGACCTCACAAGAGATGGAAGCCACAACTAAGCCATAAAACTCTTTGAACCTAGAGAGAAGGGAGAAATAATTGCATATCTGGTTCCAGGTAAGAATTGAGCAGCTATCCGAATCCCAAATATCTCTAATACTATTATTACATTTCTTCAAAAAATCTAGACCTTTAATGGAATTGCATAAAGCTAAAGGTTCATCATTATGGAGGATAATTTTTTCTACCAATGACTATTTAGACTGATGCTCAGACCATGTCTTAAGGATTCAGACTTCGAAGCCAATAAATGAGAAACTGATTGTCAAGCTTTCCAATTTTGGGTAACTAAAATAGATCCTTTAGCTGTAAAGTTAGGTGCATTAAGGAGCTTATCCTCCCAAGGGGTTTCTTTCCATTTACCTTTGTGAGTAGCTAGAGATATTTTTGTAACAAAATAGGTGTTTCCAATTTTCATCACCAGTGATGGCTCTAGCAACCCATTTTACAGCTAAACTTTTGCTCTGGGTAAGAGGATCAATGATGCCTAGACCTCCTAAAGCCTTAGGTTGAGTACAAAGTTTTTATGAGATGGTTGTCATTACCACCTTCCCATCCCATTTGGTCTAGTCCAGAGTTAATTTGTTATAAGCTACCTTAGGGGCCATCCAACAAGAGGAGTAATAAACATGAGAGGCTGCCATAATTTTATTCACAACTTGAATTCTTCTTGCTAAGGAAAAAAACTGAGCTAACCAAGCATTAAATTTTTTTGAAGTCTTTCCATAACCCAGTTCCACATATCCTTAGGAGAAATATTAATCCCAAAGGAAATTCCCAAATAACACACAATCATATCATGAGGGATGATTTTCCACGAGGAGAGGAAGAGGTATATAAGACTTTAGTTTTAGTTGTTGATACGAGAGCCACATACATCACAAAATATTTGAACAATCTCTTTAGCCGTTTCCACCTCTTTTTGGGTATTTTGACGAAAAATAAGGGAATCACCAATAAAATGTGAGTTAAGAGCATGCTTATCCCCATGAATCTTAATATCCTGAATGAGGCCATCGTAATGAGCCTTATGAATAATATAACCAAGAGCATCAACAACCAAAGCATATAAAAAAAGGAGCAAGATGGAAACCTTGTATGATAAACTGTTGAAGAGGGGAGGAGGGGGAAAGAACTCCATTAACCTGAACACAAGCTGAAGCATCACCAAAGAGCATACTAATTTGATTACAAAATACCGAAACCAAGCCAAGAAAGCATACTAAGAATAAAATCCCATCTGATTCTATCATAAGCTTTGTCAAAATCTAACTTAACCAAGAGGGCATATTGACTGGAGTCGATAGCCCATTGCAAAGTTTCCTAGGGCATCATAAGATTATCTAAAATATAGTGACCTTTAATAAAAACAAATTGTTCTAGGTAAACAATCGCTTGAGCAACAACTTTGATTTTTAAAGCTATAACTTTAGCTATGATATTGCATGAAACATTGAGGAGAGTAATAGGTCTCCAATTGGAGATTTGGTTATGAGTCGTTCCTTTAGAAATCAGCTTGATAAGCTCTGCATTGATATAAGCTTTGAGGGAACTGTTACGGAGAGCTTCTAGGTAAACATGATGAAATCAGAGGAAAGAATATGCTGATTTTTTTATAAAAATCCACTGGAATACCATCCAATCCAAGAGCTTTGTCATTCTTCATAGAAAAAGAGCATTTTGCAGATCGTTCACAGAAAGAGGATTTTCAAGTTGATCCTGAATAATGGGATCTACTAGGAAGGGAATATGTTCCTACACATACTCCATTAAGATACATTGAATGTCATCCCTTGACTTCGCTATAAAAATTTGGGAGAAATGAGCTACACAAAGATTCATTATCTCTTTAGATTCTAAAAGAGAATGACCTGAAGGGTCCTCCAACTCAGTGATCCTTTATGAAATATTCTTATGTTTGACGTAGTTAAAAAAAATTAGTTCCCTTGTCCCCATGGGAGATCAAATTTAGGCAAGATCTAACATGCACCCCTCTAGTATGGTAAGACTCATAAACTCTAGCTTGATTTTCAATAGTGGCTAGATCACATTGAACAACAATGTTAATAGGGTCTTTTCTAAGCATGGAATGAAGATGATAGATCTCCTTATGAAAGATAATCTCTTGAATCTTCTTCCTCCTATGAATAGAGCACCCATATCATCTAAGGGATGAAACTGTATTAGAAATAGTTGTTTCAAATAGTATTACCAGTTGATATGGGAAATCTATTCCAGACATGCTCTACGAGGTGGCAACAGATAGGATTATCAAGGTGGGACACATTTAATTTGAAAGGAAGCGACATGGAATTAAGGGAGATTGAGGAAGTTTGGATAGAAGATAAGATAGAAAGGTGATCATAAAAAGTTGTGTGAGAAAGGAAGCAAAATTGCTCGTGGATGGAGAATTTATCAAGGAAATAATTATTGAAATAAAATATGTCCAAACAAACTAGATTCCTAGCAGAACCTTGACAATAGTTGGACCACATAAACTAATTATCTTTATGAGAGGAGGCTTTACCAAAGAGAGGGCCATGCACACCTAAATAATTATGACAAAACAACCAACTACCAAATTCAACATTAGAAAGGGGTCTCCTAACAGTCCAAATTTTATAATTAGGATTCACAATCATATTAAAGTCACCACCAAGGATCCATTCTACAGGAGGTAAAGAAATAGATAAAAATTCCTAGAGGACTATACGACTAGGAGAGTCATTGGGAGTATAGATAGAACAAAATCCAATAACGAGCCAATCTAACCCACACACAACGGTGAGTAGGGTCTTCACCAGGGTCTAGAATAGCATAATAGAGAAACTTGGATATGAAAAGGGAAGCACCTCCTTTACCATTAATATTAGAAGTAGTAAAGGTGGATGCACTTCCACCACCAATGATGTCCATATAATGGGTGAGAGTGTGACTAGTGACTTTCAATTCTTGAAAGAAATAAACATAAATATGATTCTCAACAACTACTTTTCAAACTTGAAACTTACAGTAAGGGAGGGAGAACCCCCTAACGTTCTAAGATAGAAGATTTAAATTCATGAGGGGTGATTTAGAGGTTGCTTGACCTCATGAATTAGATACTGGAATGTATTTTCACTAATTGGCAATAATTGTGTGTTGTCCAAATGGGTTTGTTGAGCAAGAACCTTATTTTGAGCAACTTGAGAGAAAGATATAGCAAGATCTTTGACAGAGTTTTTTTTCCTCTATATGGATGGAGTGATTTTAGGGGGGTTGACGAACATTGTTGCTTGCCTACCATTCTCTACCCATCTATCATAAGACTATATTTCAAGAGTTGTGATGAAGGAATGAGAGATAACTCAAGACTCGTGGTTGAATTTGGCGGGGCTTGTGGATTAATAGGAGTATTTGAGGATTTAGTCTGAGTTGTGGAAGAGGCAAGAGGTTTCTTGGGAGGAATGACCTGAGAAGGAGAAGGTTTTTTAGGAACAAGGAGTGTTGAGGGCCATCGATAGGGAATTTATTGGCTAAATTTTTAGTTACAACTTCTATATGAGGGTCATTAGTTGGGATTTTTTTTTGTAATTTTTTTAGCGATCACTTCCATTTGTTCCTTTTTAGCTATTTTTTTGGATAATTTCTAATCAAGTGTCCAACTTATCTATAGTAAAAACACACATTAAGATGTGGAATAACTCAATGTGAAGCTATTTTCTTTATTCCAATGCAAGAATATATAGGAAATACATAAGATAGTACGTGGTTAAGTGGTTGCAACAATTTGCCAAACATGGCCAACCACTTAACTAACAGATAACAATCTGCTAACTATGGATGACAACAAACTGCTAGAAGACAAGACACATCCTAACAGTTAACTAAACATCCAAACAAACTAACAACCTATTTTATTTATTCCAATGCTCTGATAACAGTGATGTGGAATAACTCAATGTGAAGCTATTTTCTTTATTCCAATACAAGAATATATAGGAAATACATAAGATAGTACATGGTTAAGTAGTTGCAACAATTTTCCAAACATGGCCAACCACTTAACTAACAGATAATAATATGCTAACTATGGATGACAACAAAATGCTAGAAGACAAGACACATCCTAAAAATTAACTAAACATCTAAACAAACTAGCAACCTATTTTCAACATTGACATACTATGCCTCACGTGAATACAAAGTGCAGAAATAGGAAATTAATACAATAATAATAAATAATAATATATTAACTTATACTTAAGTGGATAAGCCTAAGTATCCTCAACACATTATGTAATTTTAGGTAGATAAGAGGTTGACTAACATGGAAACCTAACCCATTGAGATCAAGGGAGGGGACAACGACTTGGATATGTCCATTTCTACACAAATATGAGGGTGCACTCTATAATTAGATAAATTTTCTAACATAGAGTGAGACCATAAAACCTTACGAAGAAAAGCAACAATTTTATTGAGAAAGGAGCGACATGAAAGATATAAAAAGGGCAATCTATCCAAAGAGGGTATTTTACCCTAGAGGGACCCTCTAGATGAAAATCCAAAGACCAGCCTTACAAATAACAAGTTTACCTCCAGATAACCCAAGTTTCATATTGGAGGGCTTTTTTTGCATGTTTGGGATTTGCAAAGGAGATTGCTATGTACGCCCTACCCAACCCTCGAATAGCCTCAACTACCCAACCTCTAGTATTTTCCCAAACTCCCTTAGCCCATTTGAGAAATGTTGTGTCCATGGCACAACTAGCCCCAAATTTGGGGACCCACCTTAAAATTTTGGTTTGTTTGAGATTTTACTTTTATTTGAGTGATAATTTCCATAGATATTTACCCTTGAGCTTTCATTCCAAGGTTGACTTTTGGTTGTGTCTTCTTGTCACCTTTTAAACTAGGTTAAAAGAGGCTTACGTCCTTTGCATGGTTTTAATCTTGGTTTGTAATGCTTTAATTAATTTTAATGTTTGAATTAAGTTAATACAAGCATTAAAAAATAATTAATTCAAATTTAAATGAATAATATATATATATATATATATATATATATATATATATATATATATATATATATATATATATATATATATATATTTATATATATATATAAAAGTATCTACATTGGATTAAAGTTATTAGTCTAATTTTAGTTAAAAATTGTTAATTTTTAATTTAAAGGTTTAAAAGTTGCCCACATGTGGTGTTTTGTTGTGATATTCTCCAGGTAGGTAGCAATGACATTCATAAGCACCATGGAGTGGGCGCTAGTGGCCAGGATGTTGACATGGCAAACCTGACTTGGATACGGATGGACACCACCTACACAAAGAACAATGCGGCTCGCGAGCTACGACTCATGACTCGAACAAGGCGAAGGTGAACACAGTCTAAGATGATTAAAATCGTGGCTTGGAACACCTTGGATGAACAACATTGACGTGAGCATGAATGACGACAAGAGATTTTAATTGAGGCAATTGAAGGATGAAGACATGGACGAATTTGAGAGCAGTGGGTGGAGCAACGTGGTCACATGAACGTCGTATTTGTCATATGGGATAGGAGGATTTCGTATGATTTTGAGGATGACATGACAATGACACCACATTGGACAGAATGGATGTGGATAGAGCACCGTGTCTTCACTCTATTATCAAGCCACTTACCTCGATTCATCGATGAATTTACCAGGGTTTCACGTAAGCATTGAAGTGTAGAAAAGGATGTTCATCTGAGAGCATGTATTTGCTCAAATATACACATTATCATAAAGACCAACGTTTACCAGTACGTGCACCGCTAACCAGCAACAACAACCAGTATATTCTAATGGAAAAGGTTGTAGTAAAATAGAAAAATCCTCATGGAATTACTTTTCCATCAACACAACGAGTGCACTTCGAGGAGCTGCAATGGCGGCTAATTTAATTTTATCATGAGATCATCCTTCACTACACTAGATCCGGATGAGGTGAAACTGAGTGATGCAGATTACATGGGTACCCACGATAAGGCAGAGGAAATGCATCTCGTGAATCTCACAGTAGAGGGGGTCCCAATTTTGGGAGGTTGTGTAGCCGATTTCATCGATCATCAAATTGGGAAATGAGGCATATCTCATAGGGAATAGACACATTATTATGTTGGGCGAAGCTACTAAAGACGAAGAAAGGATGAAGCATAGATACGAGATAATTAGTTCGATACCATTTAACCATCAGAGGCTTGTCATTAAACTTTCGATGCAAAGAAGTGTCATTTCATGCTTCAAGAAGATGTAATTCACTGGTCAGGGTTGTCACTGTGTGCAGGTATTTTCCATAGGGTTGTTGGTTCTATATTTGGAGGAAACGGTGGTAAGGATTGCAACTGTTCGGTGTACCTCCATACAAGGAAATTGTAAATCCATAAGCTAAAATATGTGAGCACTCCCATCATACACGCTCGACGAAAAAAATGTTAAATTGAAGATGTTTGCTAGGAAAATAAAATCTATTAGAATAAAACACCTATGGATGGTGAGATACTCGATAGGAGAATAGGTGGAAAATTTGTCATGGAGTAGGATGAAAGTTGAACGTGTTGTGTGTAACCACAACAATGATTAACGAAGGTAGCGTGTAGGTTAAATGGACTGCCGACAGTTATAGAAGTAGATAACTATGTGAATGGTGCAATTATAAACAAGGTAGGTACCATGGCAATTAAAAGGAGTTATGTATGTGAATGCAGCCACATTGGGTTGCGAAGCAAATCTTAAAAATAGTGGTTGCAATGTGTTGGAAGGGTCCAATAATTCGAAAGAAAATGTACTATTGGAAATACTGCAAAGATCAAGTGGGGAAAATGAAAAGTGAAATGTTTCATTGAAAATTGGTAATTCATCCAAATAGAAAACCAAATGAAGCGTTGGAAAAGGAAACGAGGAAAGGAAAATTAAGAGTTCTCCAAAAAAAAGCTTCAAAATTAGATGGATATTCATGAACAAGGGCTAGACATTTTTTAGGGGCGGAGGCAAGGATTGTTATCTTTTTTTTTTTTTTAATGCAAAATGTTGTAGAAATTTGCACCTTGTTAACAAAATTGGAGGAGATTTATTTCTAAATGTTGGAGCTAATGTCTATCTTTCCCTTCCATTTTTTTAGTCTTATAGACAATGTTTAATGTTGTTCAAAGGTTGCATTGTTGAATTTTTGGAGATATGGATTTATTTTATTTTCCCTAGAAGATTGCACCTAGTTTATTTTGGATTGTACAAATCCAACTTCAGATAAACCAGGTTACATTCAAAATCTCTTACATATTCAGTTTTGCAGGATAGGGTAGCATCATGCTGATGGTAGTTTGTTTTCAGTATTTTCAGCATTCTGATCCATTTTTCAAACTTTTTATTTTTTATTTTTCTAACCCTTCCCTTTTTGCAGTTTTTTTAAAACTTTGGCAATTAAAAAAAAAATAAAAATAAAAATAAAACTCCAAAAATAAATGCACAGATGTGAAGAATAAGCTTTAATGCTTCATTTAGAACAATTTCGATTCCATTTTGAAGCCATTTCGAAATTATAAAAATTATTCAAAGTTGTTTTATAAGGAATTTTGTAATTTCGAAATTTGACATAATTTCACATTTTGAAGGTAAATCAAATTTCAAGCTTTGCATTTCATTTTGCAAGCAATAAATTAACTTTCCTTTGTGAAAATCATAATTTCATTAAAGGGAGGTAATTTATAGGGCATTTCAAAGCTATTACATTTAAAGCAATAAATTAAATTCTCTTTATGAAAATCATAATTTCATCAAAGAGGGGTAATTTATATGATATGTCACAGGCTATTTTATTTATAAGTTATTCATGTATATTATTTTACTTTCATGTTCAAAGCAACATTAAATGAATCCAATCATCATTCAAACTTTGCATTTCAAAAGATAGATTTTAGTCTTCTCTTTTATGCTCAAAGTAGGGTTTAATAATGCAAGATAAAACTTGTCTAAAATTTGCTTAACCAAAAGAAGATAAAATCTACCTAAAATACTTCAAGATAAAATGAACTAAGGCTTTACATTTTGGTCATATGAGGGCCAATCACATTTTCTTTTCTTTTAAGTTTCATGAACAATCACTAATATAGCAATAAAATAATACCAATACAGGCCCCTTGTTAACAATTATTTACAAATCACTAAGGTATTCCGAGTACTTATTTGATACATATTCATAAGATTACAAGCACACATTAAGCAAAAGGAACCTTGGAGAAATTTCTATTTCTTTGCAAGAGAGGGTTTCCATTCAAAATCTTGACTGTGATGGTGATTTTGCAATTGGGAAAAATTTTCACTCAACAAGAAATTCAATCTCAAGTGGTATCCCCTATAAAAAATAAAATGACAGTACGTTCAGACAAGTCATTAGCTACTTCACCCACGTGTTGTAGGTGAGTTGGAGAGGGTAGGGCAATCCTCCAAGGGAGGTCCCCGGTTCGAATCTCCACCCTACCAAACGCATATCGGGTACCCAAAATCCAGTTAATAATGTTGGTGCGGTTAGGGCCAAGCATGACTTTTGGGTGATTTTTGACAGTGTAGAACTCCTTGGTCGTGGTTTGTCAGAGCAAGGCAGCCCCACAAGGGATTTTTCACTATTTAAAAAAAAAGTCATTAGCTACTTCAACAAAGGAATCAGGAAGAACAACTGAAAGGGAATTACCTTGATCTGCATGTACTTGAGGTGTTGATGGATTAGGGTTTGATGGATCAATGATGTAGACTTCTGGTAAGCTCCTCTCACTCTCCAAATTTTTTGACTTCTCCATGGAATTGTTTACAAGGTTTCTAAGGGATTCAAGGGAATATGAGATTCAATAACATTGAGGGATGAAGATCATATAAATGTCACATCTTGTGCAAACCATTTTCTTATACCTAAATTTTGCCCCGCTACAAAGTTGGGCTTGTCATAGGATGGCGACGATTATTCCAGTTCTTCACTCTAAGCCCTAAAAGATGCTCAACTTTTGACAAACTCCAAAAATGGTTAAAAATCCTAAAAATAGCACAAGAGTACCCTATTTTTTCCACAAATATTTGAAATGTTTGGATGTTCATCGGGGAAGGAAAATGCCCTTGAAATTTTGAAAGTTGAAATTGTGAGCACTCCTAAAAGCAAAAGCAACCGCAGAAGGGCTCTTTGAAACCCTATTCATAAAGAAAAAATGGTAACAAAATATCTCTTCAAAATCCTATTCAGAATATGTGTTCAATATGTTGAATTCTTAAATATTTGTATTCACACATAATATTGAAGAAGATCCAAAAAAATGAAAATAAAAAAAAATCAAGAATTTGGACATTTTATGAAAAATGATGTAGGTATCTAGGTATGGCATGTCAATTGAGATGAGAATTTCAAGCTTTAAAGGAGAGATTTATGACTTGTCAAGGATAAGGGACCTGAGTACAACCCCTTGTTCTCTAGCTAAAAAAAACATGTATTAAAGAAATATTGAACAAGCTAAAGAACGATAATAAAATATTTAACTTATTCAAAATTAATATAAATTGAAGATGAGTTATTAATGGGTTAAAACAATTTAAACTCATCAAAAGATCTTGATGTTAATTGCTTAATACTTATTTAAGGTGTTGATATGTGTAATAATTCACTATAGGCTAAGGTCAATTGTATATCTTGTTTTATTATTGTTTAGCTCACAACTTCTTATTTGACATACAAAATGATCCATTAGGGATTCATGAGATTGTAATGTATATGGTATATGTACACATTCCCTTATCATTTTGAACATCAATTAAATACATTTTTATTCATTAATGAGAGGATTATTAGTGTCTAAACGTGTCCAAGGGTACTTGTCATATTTTTTCATATGCTTTTTTAATATTTTTTTAGTTCAATATATAGGTAATGTTTTGATTTTGTTCAATTTAATATCATTTATGAATTTCTTCAAGGTATTAAAGTGGCCATGAATTTCCACTACTTGATCTCAAAGATTACTTTATCATCTCTTATGATGACACTTATGGATTTGACTTGCAAAATGATCCATTAAGGATTCATGAGATTGTATTGTGTATGGTATATGTACATAGTCTCTTATCGTCTCTTATTGTTTTGAACATCAATTAAGTACAATTTTATTCATTAATGAGAGGATTATTAGTGTCTAAACCTGTCCAAGGTACCTTGTCATATTTTTTTCATATGTTTCTTTTGATATTTATGTAGTTCAATTATCTAAGTAATATTTTGATTTTGTTCAATTTAATATATTTTATGGATTCCTTCAAGGTATTAAAGTGGCCATGGATTGCCACTACTTGATCTCAAAGATTACTTCATCATATTTTATGATGATACTTATGGAGGGGATGTTCTTTTAGTAAAGTGGCAATGGAGCAACAACTTTTGGAGTGACATTATTTTTAAGATTTTCTAAGAACCCTAAGTTGTATTTCAGGTTTTTTTGGTTAAACACATTTTTATTTTATCCCTTCTATTCTATTTCTTGGTTCTAAAGTACAATATTCAAAAGAATAAAGGTGTTTTACATGTCAAAGATTAAATTAAAAATTGAACATGGCAAGCCATCTTCTGATGCTAAGAATTTTTTTTACAAAACCATGTACTATAATTTACTCAAAGGTTTAAATCCATAAAGAATTAATTTCAAGTTATTTTTTTACTCTCAAATATGTCATACAAATAGGACCTACGAACCATTTTTAAAATTTTAGAGAGTAGTTAGATAGAACAAAATTTTGGGAATTGTGAAAAATATTCACATTGTAATCTATATAAAAATATTTGGGGCTAAAATTAAATATTTTTATTATTTTCATCATTTTAAAATGTTATTTACATGCAACATATTTGTTATTCTATTTAAGAATTTAAATTTAACTTTTTTATTATATAAGGAGAGGATAGTAAGTATTCCAGCATGGATAATATTCTATTCAATTATCCCATTGACACTCTTGAATTGTAATAAGTTTAATATGGTAGTATAAGATTATTTTAAATGGAGCTAGGAGATGCATATTATCCTTTACATTGAAAGAACTCTATGCCTCTTCCTAAAATACATGTTGTTAAACTAATAGACATAGTTTTGTGAGGGATCTAACATGTGTGGTTTCATGTTTGATCACCTTAATCAAACCCTTTATTTTTGCTAAATGGTGATGGAGTTTTCTAACATTATGGATTGCTTTTCATGCGAAGGGGTTCATCATCCTATATTTGAAGGGTCAATGCCTTGTTAGTTATGAAAGCAGCCATAACGATCTTGGATGCCATGGTGGTGCCTAAGGGATCATTTAGGGATGGTTGTGAGATTAATTATTTCTACTTTATCATGCTCTATGTGGTGGCATCACATGTGGCCTCTATTAAGTTACTCTTTCTAGGTGCATATAGCTAATCAAAGTGATGAGGTTCTTTTTGACATAACATCTAAAGTGACTAAAACAAATAATTTTTAAAATATATATGCCTATGATGAATCACATGAAGAACACAAGCTTAATTAGAGAGGGGGGTTGAACAGTATACGATCACTTTTTACTTTTCTTTAATAAAATAATATCAATGCAATGCAATATAAAAAACAGTAATCAAAGCAATGCACAAATCACCACACACAATAGAGACACCAATTTAACGTGGTTCACCCAATGTGGGCTACTCCATTAAGAAAATATTTCACTAAATTTTTTTGAACAAATCTCTTGGGAATCCTTCCCTATTATAATATTTATGGACCATTTTCCAAAGGAGACACCAATACCCTAATCAATTTTATGGATCTCTATCCATAGGAGATACCAATCCCCTCAGCTGATATGTGGATATCTATCCACAAAAGAACTTCTTCTCTTTTGCTCTGGTTGGTGATCCTCTTAGAAGACTACTACCTCCACTACACTAGCTTGTGGATGTCTCCCCACTGAAGACTTTTATCCTCACTCAGAAGACCTCTATACTCACTGCCCTGGCTAATGGATATTTATCCACTAGAGACTACTATCATTTTCTCTTGTCACCTCCAAAGCTTGCTCTCAGCTCTGTCTCAAATTTACACTAAAAATAGTCCTTCGGTCTAGCAAAAATTTGCTCAATCTCTGTCTCTAATCTACACCAAATACAGTCCTTCAGTCTAGCACAAATATGCTCAATATCTATCTTAAATCTGCACTAAACACAATCCTTCGATCTAGCATAAATATGCTCAATCTCTATCTCTGGTCTGGCACAAACCTGTTCTCAAATCTGCACAAAACTCTGTCCTCAAATCTGTTTTCAAGCCTTAACACAAATTTTGATCCAATCACAAATAAACTCTGCTAGATTTTCCCCAAACGTTAACTCAATATTTGAACAAATCAATCAATCAAATTTATTCTCAAGTCTTCTCAAAGACTTACGTCAATTGTGCATTGTAAGCTTCCACAAAAGCTTACACTAATTTATCCACAAGTCTTCACCAAGACTTATCTCAAATCTGGTTGTAAGCTTCCACAAAAGCTCACACAAATTTGTCCTTAAGTCCACTCTAGGACTTGCTCAAATATGCTCACTAGCTTTCACAAAAGCTTGTTCAAATCAACTCAATATATCACAAAAAACCTCTTCAATCACACAAACAAGTTTCACTCAAAATCTTGGTTAACTTACAGAAACATATAGAGAATGGTTAGAGACTCAATCTGCTTCACACTCTCAATAATGCTCAATCACTTTCAGTTTCTCTTTTTTTACCACATAAACATATAGAGAATGGTTAGAGACTCAATATGTTTCACTCTCACCCAACACTCAATCACTTCCAAACTCTCTTCAAATCAATTAAGAATAAAGAACTATTTGTTTCACAGAATTTGAACTATCACTCCAACACTCTCAATCAACTATGCTCAATCAAATTCAATCAATAAATCACTCAATGAAACACAACTTTCTTATAAATCCTAAATAAGTGTTTCACAATGCTTTCAACAACTCACACTATGGAACTCAACCTTGACTCAAGATGATTCCAAATTCACATAACAATGATACTCACAAACCCTAATCATGCACATGAAGGTTTACTCAAATATTTCCAACAATGCTTATCAAACAACCTCACATAAAAATGATACTCATGATCTTCCACAAACCCAAGTTCAATATAGTTTTCAATTTCTCACTCAAATGTTCTTACAAAATTTCACCAATCAAACATATGAAAGCTTACACAACAATGCTTATCGAACAAACATTTTCACTCCAACTTAGCATTCATAATATTCAACCCAACAATATTTCACTCACAAGGAAGATATGCCCATATATTTTTCTTGATGGAGAAATGACCTCAAAACCTATCTCAACACAATCAACCTCTTTACCAATCTCAATGGTTAGATATCAAAAATCTATCCTCAATTTTTTTTTCTTTCAAATATTTCACCATACACAAATTATTAATTCTCAATTACACCTTATAATCTCCAACTCTATCAAATAAAGATTTCACCCATTCAATTTCACAATAACCCCTTTCAAAAATTTAATGCATGAAACAATCCAAACACTACTTATGTCTCCCTACTCAATATTGCATTTTCAAATAATTAACTTTATAAAATAATGCAATATATTTTTAACCTTCAATAAAATATTTCTCACTTTCTCTAAGGTAAAAATTAATTACCTTACCCTTTTAACTCCCTAAGCACTTTAACAAAATCCAAATGACCCATGTGCTAATAATTTTCCTCTTCACACTATAGTCCAAGCGCAAAAATAAACTATGCACTTTGAGCGCCACCAACGACCTTAGATAATACAAAAATTAATTAAAAAATTAAATACCTCCTTGCGCGCTCCCCGTAGGATTCGATCCCTGGTCGAAGTGCCTGCAACACCTTAGTCATGAATCCCTTGTTGCGTGAGCTAAGCGCTCACGTGGGAGTCAAATATGCCTAGGGCACTTTGACTCCTCCTTGCCCACAAAAAGCCAAAAAGGCTTTGTTCCATGTCGTAGGCGGGAATCAAACACATCACCTCTACGTTTTAAACTCTTTGCACACCTTGAATTAACCGCTAGCCCAACCTCTGGTTGGTATTTAGCCCTTCTGCCTTAATCTCTTTAACTTCCATAAATTTTGGGGGCACATAAAAACTATAGCCTTTGTCCTTTGCTTGCTCACGAAAATATTTCGCATTCACTCTAAACTCGCATGCATGAATTAATTTTGGAGACTTGTCTTTTTGGGGGGAAGTGCTATGGTATTTATACCATATGCCTCCCTCTCTCCCACATCGGCGAAGATTATAAAAATTAAATTGTTTTTGGCGCCCAACCCAACTTTGGGTTATAAACAATATTATTTTATAAATAAATTTATAATATAAATATTATAAATAATTTACAAACTATCTTAGGCTTAATTAAACTTTTAATATTATAATGAAATACTATAATATTATTTCCATTGGGTCTAGGTGTTTTCTTCTTTTGCCTTTGGACCTTTTCTGACTGCATTTAATATTATAATAACGAGTATTATAATATTGTCCCTTTTAGGCCTTTGCTTCAGGGTATTTAACCGTTCTTTTGACCAATCATGTGGAGCTCTTAACCAAATCGCTTAAAATAAAAATATTTTAACCCTTCTTCTGCCAAGTCCTACACTGATTCCTGACACTAACTCTTGACATTAATGACAACACAACTAACTCAAAATTTACAGTTTTCACAATTACTAAATGGTTAATGTCATAATTCTTCATAGAGATGGGTTGTAAGATCTCGTTAAGGGGTATAATATAATGGAGTATTATTGGTCACGAATCTGCCACAGGAAAGGATTTTATACAAAATGCGCCCTAGACCCGGCCAACATTGAAAGGTTGGGAGAAAGAAATGTCTTCCAGACCAATCTCCAGAGAGGGCTGGTTCCCTTACTAAATCTAAGCTTGATTTCAGACTAAAGTTGCAGGAAAGGAATTGGAAATATGCAGAAAGAAATGAGAAATTATAGAAAGAGATGGGAAATGTAGCCATAGGCCAAATTTGTCAGATCGGGAAATATTAGCGATAGATAACTTTAAGCACACTAACAACATATAACAAAATACAACGACGTAATTCACTTACAACCTTGCACATATAACCTCCAAAATCACATTCCAGAACTCACTTCCTCACTAGCAATATTTAAACTCAGATGCAAAATTCAAATTAAGCAACAGATAAGAAATACGAGCATAAATGAGGAATGCATAAGATAGAAGGGAAAACACACAGAAAGTTGCTTGCAAAACCAGAGGCCAAATATCTTTCATTCATGCAAAGAACTTGAAAAGTTTTTCAGCAAAAGTCTCTCTCTCGATCCCTCTTTCTGAGATATACATTGATATTTATAGAGGTCTTGCCTCTTTGTAGCATTTAAAATATGAAATGGACCTCCTCGAGATCTACAAAATGTGCAGCAAAAATAAGGAAATGATCCCCTTAAACCAGCCTCGGAGAAACCAGAAATTAAATGAAACAAGGAACCGGTCGTCTTCATTAAATGGTCATCCTCGAAGCATGCTTGGACCGTTAGAAAATCATGAACAAAAGCTTTGAATAATGGAGGCGTCTTCAATTCTGGTGGCTTCAAAAACTACAGGCCTGAGCACGTTCTTCTACCTTGCACGCATTGGAAAGCAGCAAAACATTCAATTTTGGAGTGCTTTTAATCCTTGGAAATCACAATACTTCATCGGGCCGTTGAACCGCTTCCTAGCGCGAAACTGTGACGAGTCACGAAAACGCGACATGTCACGAAATCGTGACGTTTTTCTCCTCCGTATGCTTTTGCCATTTTGGATCACGAAAACCAACCATGTCATGAAATCATGACGTATTCGGCTCTTTGTTCTCCTTCGTCACCTTAGGTCGCGAAAACATGACGCGTCACGAAATCGCGACGTTCCATACTATTTTGCTCCTTTTTTGCTCTGTTCTCATGAAACTATGACCTATCGCGAAATCGCGACGTTCTTTCCCTATGTTGTCCTTGCGCTGTTTCAAACCGCGAAAACGTGACAAGTCACGATTTCGCTACATCTTTCTCTCTTTTGGCTTCATCACTGCTTCTCGTCGTGAAAATGCGACATGTCACGAAATCATGACATCTTCTACTTTTTGTGCCTTTCTCTTCTATCTACCCGTGAAACTATAACATGTCATGAAATCATGACAATTTTCTCTTCCTTGGCCTTCATCCTCTTGCAAGTAGCGAAAACGGAACATGTCACGAAATCGCGACATTCCGTACCATTTTGTTCTTTTCGCGCTTTCACATCGCGAAAACAAGACATGTCATGAAATCGTGACATTTCTTGTCTATTTAGCTTTTCTCCACAATATGTCACGAAATCGCGACGTTTCCTTGCTTTCTCTACTGCCGCTTTCTGTCACGATATCGTGACGTCTTCTTCTTGCTTGGTCTCATCTTCAAAAGTGTCACGAAATCGCGATGCCTTTCATGCCTTAAGCTTTTCTGTCCACCTTGACCGCGATAACGCGACATGTCGCGATATCACGACGTTTTTACATTCTGGCCCTTGTTCACTTTTCTGTCGCGATATCATGACGTGTTTCATTGTCATTGCCCTTTGCTCAATTATGTCATGATTTCACGACCTTTTCTATCACTCTGCTCCATGGCCATCGCAAGTCGCAAAAACGTGACATGTCGCGATATCGCGACAATTTTACTACTCTGCCTCCGTTGACCATTTTGACCATGATTTTGGAACACGTCGTGATATCACGACATTCTCCGACTTTGGCTTCTCTCTCCTCAAAAGACCCGCGATAACGCGACATGTCGCGATATCGCGATGGTTTGAACCCGTGCTCTCCATGCTATTTTTGGTCGCGATATCGCGACAGTCTTCGGACTTAGCTATTTTGGCATCAAAACTCGTAGAGAAAACATAGAGGAATGAGAACTTTACAATTTATGCATGAATAATCACCAATCAAAACAATGTGGCAAAAATGCCAACATTCTTGGCGGCTCGTGGGGTATACAGTTCTGCTGTATGCACGAATCCCAGGCCTGAATCCATTGGGCAACAGAGTCAAGAAAACATGAGAAGCAGGAAAGGAAGTGCTGACTGATGGGAAACATCTCTGTAGACTGCTGCAACAACTCTTGCTGACTTATTGAAAACTCAAATAAATCTGTATTTGGCTTAGCTCACCAGGTGCTGTAAAAGGATCTCCATGATAGTTATGAAAGCACCGGGGTTGCAAAACGGAAATGAATGGAATGAGTGGAGTGAGGACTATGGAATGGAAATTGTAAATGATGGAATGGTGGGAATGGAAGGAGTGAAGCGGTAGATACAACAACTAAAGAGGGAGCTACTATGTCACTAGCTGTAGGGATGGAAAAGTGGATAATGAAAATGAAGGTAAATGAGATTGGAAAATGTGGTATGAACTACAGATAAATGCTGAAAAGAAAACAAGGATTAGAAGAAAAGGGAAATAAAGAAATGGGAATGTCAGAGGGGAAAAAGAAACAATAGTAGTGGCTTAATTACAGATAGTAGAAGAAGAAATGAGTGAAGAAGGGAATGAAAAGAAGGGAGTGGAAGGAAGAAATTGATAAAAGCCACTATCTGTTGGGAAGGAAGAAGAAAAAAGAAAGAAATAAACGTACCTACGGGCTCGCATGCAAAAAGAGCCGAAGTTGACAGAGGAAATCCACAATACTTTTTTTTTCTTTTTTGTTTTCTCTTTTTTTTTTTTTTTTTTGCTATATACAAAAGTTTGCGACATGATTGGCATGCCGCCACCACAAACCCAGTTTCAGGTGGTTATCCGGTGAACCTGCAGTGACCGGACCAAATCTGATTGTATTTCAGCTGATCTCCAGACTCTTCATGCTCCAATGTCCTTCCATTAATGATAGCAGCTTCTGGAACAGAGGACGTATACGCCATTCTTACTGATTCTAGCCTGCATTTGTTCAGAATTTGATTCACAATCAATTCGGAACCACCAAACATCTGCAATTGTTCACTCTCCAATTTTTTTGCTACATTATCTGTGAAGCTCGCAGCATCAAAGTACAGAGTCCTGAATTGATCAGGCACAGAATTCTGATCATCTTGCATCTTCAGTTCAACCTCCTCAGGCTTTGTAATGGAACAACAGCCAATCTCAGTCTCCAGCATGGCATTAAAGTCAAGCATTGAGAACACATCCTCTAAGCAAGGTTCATCCATCAAAATAGGATCTTCTGGTTCTTCGGTTAGCATGTTGACAGGCTGCATGTGAACTTTTCTGCTTCATCCAACCTTTCAATATGAAAAGAGGAAGGTTTTTCATTATGAATCCGGAGTCTCTTTCCTTTAAAAGGGATCTCCAAGTGAGAATAATCGAGTGAAAGGTAGCCTCCCAACTTTGCAGTAAATTCTCTTGATAAGCACATACTGAAATACGGTTCTAGATCAACCACAACTATCTCTTGAATGACTGTAATCTGAGGCATACTGTGTAAAATAATCGGGACATCCTTGATTACCCCTACTATTTTCATAGGAGTACCATCTAACTGCAAGACTCCAGGGCTACTTCGTGTGTATTCCATACCCATAACTTCACAAATTGCCTTTGGCATGACAGTTGTAGCGGCACCGAAATCAATCATGCAGTTATGCACGATCCAACCCTCCATTCGAAGTGACAGATAAAATGGGGGTGGTCTATTCTTACCAGTGATTGAGGTGGTTAATGCTTGAGCATAAATTGTCTGAGTAGGGCTCTTCTCATTATCCTTCATAGATTTCAAAGATTCTTGCAATAAATCTACCTGTCCAGGCAATTGTAATGCATCATAAAGACTAACCTTTGCTGGGATCTTCTTCAATTCTTCAACAATGTTGTATGCAACCACAGCAGATTCCTTCTTTTCAATGGGGGGATCATATCTGCTCCGATACTGCTGAGTGGCTTCTACTCTCAACCTTTTGGTCAATGATGGGTACTTCAACTTTTCTCTTGCTTGCTCCTCTGCTTCCGATCTTGCCTGTGTAGCTGTAGCTTTTTCTTGTACTCTATGTGGAACAGGATCTTTTGGTAAAATAGGTGCATCTAGCTTTGATACTGGCACAGGAGTTTTCACTTGTTTTCTCAAATCAGCTGGCACTTTTAATGGCTCTAGCTCAGCAGGATCTACTGTAACAGGCTTCTTTCCAGTCCTTGTGAGAACTGAAACTTGTTCTTCAGATGGAACCATTAAGCTATGACCTATCTCAGAGATCATGTTGACTTGCCCTCCCGAAGAGCTAGCGGCCAATGTCTGCACATAATTCAAATGAACCATGCAAGTGTCTTCGCCATGTGGATCATTACATGTTGAACACCAATATGTTCTTTCTGCAAGGACTGCATCTTCATTTGCCAAAATAGTCAGGTTCTTCTCGGGTGCTTTGCTTGTTGAAGCAGCTTGTTCTCTAGTAATCGACGGAGGCTGAAATCTCTTGGGCTAGAAATCTCGCTCAGCTTGCTTCCTTTCAATAAGTGTGATCTTATTGCCCATTGCTCTTATTGCAGAATTGGCAGATTTTACCTCTTGCAAGAGTGTTGTATAAGGATCAGGATTTACAGGCATAGGAGGTGCTGGTAAGGGCAAAGGTGCTGGCGGCATCGGTAATGCTGGGAATGAAGTGGAAGCGGGGAATGGCAGAATGTTGGGTGCAGGCAACTAGGGATTTGTTGGAGTAGGGAGCTGAGGAACTGGGATGGGTGCAATTTGAGGTGCACTGGAGCTCCATGATGGAACAGGATACATGGAAGACATAGATTGCAAAAATGAACTAGGATATAAATGCTATGGAATATCAGGTAAAATGGGCATTGCTACCTTTGGAGGAAGCCTACCGATTGCAATCAAGTCTGCCTCCGCCTTTTGTGCTTGTTCGAATAGTTTTGGGAAGGTCATCACATTGGACTGCCTGATCGCCAAGCCAATGTCTGTGTTGAACGCTCGAAGATAGTAGAATGTAGCTTGCTCATGGGTAGGGCGAAGACCTTCAGGCACTCGCTGCCAGCTTCTGGTAAATCGAACATTGAAATCTGCTATCGCCTCCTGCGGGTGCCTCTGAATTGCGTTAAACTGATGCAGCAAAGAAAATGGATCAGCCTGTTCATGAAAATTCTTAACTAACAGTTCTCCTAGTTGATCCCATGATGCAATAGTGCCTGGTTGCAGAGATCGGTACCAGTACAACAATTTTCCTCTCAAGGATAGTACTAATAACTTCACCATCACATCTTCGTCTGTAATATCATGAATGGCTGCCAAAGAAGCTATATCATGAATATGTTCATATGTCGTCTTACCAGTACCATCATAGGTTGGCAAGGCTTTCAAAGCAGCCTGAGGAACTGGATTTTGAGCCTGCAAATTCAAGGCTCCTGAACTATTCCATGCTGAAAACTGCCTGGGTTGAGGATACTGGGCCATTGGGACTAGTGGATGTGACTGAGAAGATGGAAAACTAGTAACAATACCAGGGATGTTTGTGGATATGGCAGATGATGCAAGCGATGGGGAAACCAACCTAGAGTGTTCACCTCTTTTTGTGCTGTCAAGTTCAAAAAACTCAACAAGATTTTCAACTTTTTTGGACTTCGATCTCGTGATCATGAAGTACAACTTTCACTGTATCCACGTTCAGAGATTTCTGGGTACTGCAGAGTCACCAAATGTTCTAACTATACGGCATGAAGGCGAACATTAAACCCTCAATACTATGGGATCTCTCTGAGACAAAAACAATCTGTCCCACCGGCGTGCCAAAAACTGTTGGTCACGAATCTACCACAGGAAAGGATTTTATACAAAATGCGCCCTAGACCCGGCCAACATTGAAAGGCTGGGAGAAAGAAATGTCTCCCAGACCAATCTCCAGAGAGGGCTGGTTCCCTTACTAAATCTAAGCTTGATTTCAGACTAAAGTTGCAGGAAAGGAATTGGAAATATGCAGAAAGAAATGAGAAATTACAGAAAGAGATGGGAAATGTAGCCACAGGCCAAATTTGTCAGATCGAGAAAGATTAGCAATAGATAACTTCAAGCACACTAACAACATATAACAAAAGACAACGACGTAATTCACTTACAACCTTGCATAGATAACCTCCAAAATCACATTCCAGAACTCACTTCCTCACTAGCAATATTTAAACTCAGATGCAAAATTCAAATTAAGTAGTAGATAAGAAATACGAGCGTAAATGAGGAATGCATGAGATAGAAGGGAAAACACACAGAAAGTTGCTTGCAAAACCAGAGGCCAAATATCTTTCATTCATGCAAAGAACTTGAAAAGTGTTTCAGCAAAAGTCTCTCTCTCGATCCCTCTTTCTGAGATATACATTGATATTTATAGAGGTCTTGCCTCTTTGTAGCATTTAAAATATGAAACGGACCTCCTCGAGATCTACAAAATGTGCAACAGAAATAAGGAAATGATCCCCTTAAACCAGCCTCAGAGAAACCAAAAATTAAATGAAACAAGGAACCGGTCATCTTCATTAAATGGTCATCCTCGAAGCATGCTTGGACCGTTAGAAAATCATGAACAGAAGCTTTGAATAATGGAGGCATCTTCAATTCTGGTGGCTTCAAAAACTATAGGCCTGAGCACGTTCTTCTACCTTGCACGCATTGGAAAGCAGCAAAACATTCAATTCTGGAGTGCTTTTAATCCTTGGAAATCATAATACTTCATCGGGCCGTTGAACCGCTTTCTGGCGCGAAACTGTGACGGGTCACGAAAATGCGACATGTCACGAAATCGTGACATTTTTCTCCTCCGTACGCTTTTGCCATTTTGGATCACGAAAACCAACCATGTCACGAAATCATGACGTATTCGGCTCTTTGTTCTCCTTCGTCACCTTAGGTCGCAAAAACGCGACGCGTCACGAAATCACGACGTTTCGTACTATTCTGCTCCCTCTTTGCTCTGTTCTCATGAAACTATGACCTGTCATGAAATCGCGACGTTCTTTCCCTATGTTGTCCTTGCACTGTTTCAAACCGTGAAAACGCGACAAGTCACGATTTCGCTACATCTTTCTCTCTTTTGGCTTCATCACTGTTTCTCATCGTGAAAATGCGACATGTCACGAAATCGCGACATCTTCTACTTTCTGTGCCTTTCTCTTCTGTCTACCCGTGAAACTGCAACATGTCACGAAATCACGACAGTTTTCTCTTCCTTGGCCTTCATCCTCTTGCAAGTAGCGAAAATGGAACATGTCACGAAATCGCGACATTCCGTACCATTTTGTTCTTTCTGCGCTTTCACATCACGAAAACAAGACATGTCACGAAATCGCGACACTTCTTGTCTATTTAGCTTTTCTCCACAATATGTCGCGAAATCGCGACGTTTCCTTGCTTTCTCTACTGTTGCCGCTTTCTATCGTGAAATCGCGACGTCTTCCTCTTGCTTGGTCTCATCTTCAAAAGTGTCACGAAATCGCGACGCCTTTCATGCCTTAAGCTTTTCTGTCCACCTTGACCGCGATAACGCGACATGTCGCGATATCGCGACGATTTTTACATTCTGGCCCTTGTTCATTTTTCTGTCGCGAAATCGCGATGTTTTTCATTGTCATTGCCCTTTGCTCAATTATGTCACGAAATCACGACCTTTTCTATCACTCTGCTCCATGGCCATCGCAAGTCACGAAAACGCGACATGTCGCGATATCGCGACAATTTCACTGCTCTGCCTCCGTTGACCATTTTGACCGCGATTTTGGAACACGTCGCGATATCGCGACATTCTCCGACTTTGGCTTCTCTCTCCTCAAAAGACCCGCGATAACGCGACATGTCGCGATATCGCGACGGTTTTGAACCTGTGCTCTCCATGCTGTTTTTGGTCGCGATATCGCGACAGTCTTCGGACTTAGCTGTTTTGGGCACCAAAACTCGTAGAGAAAACACAGAGGAGTGAGAACTTTACAATTTATGCATGAATAATCACAAATCAAAACAATGTGGCAAAAATGCCAACAAGTATCCATACTATGCCAGGCATCACAAAATGAGTGAATGGAGAGGACTTTTTAAATATTAATTTTGATATCAATTACGCTATTATAAGGAAGTTATTTTTTGAAGATTGTATCTCATTGATATTTTCTTTCAATTGGGCATATGGGAATAAAACAAGTTCCACCCATATTACATCATGATTAGATAGTGGTATCACAACGACTTGACAATTATGCATGTATATCTTGGTAAGATTTGAACCTAGGTCTCCTCCTTGATAGTTAAAGTATTTAACTAGTTGAGCATATGTCATTTGATCTATCTCACTGATATTAAAGATAAATCATCTATTTTTCAAATTGTATAGTATTTTATCTCTTCATAGTTGTAGGATGTAGATAAAGCACCGTCTATTCCTATCCTAAATGGAGCTAATTATTATTTTTGGATAAACAAGATGCAATATATTTTTAGAAGTAAAGGGTTATGGGTTTATTTGGATGAGACAAATCTTATCTTTTACAACACTATTGAGAAGTAAGAGGCTATGTAGATAAGGAAGTAGTTCTTAGTTTAATTATATGAACCTAGAGTTGACTAGACATATCAAAGCCTACAAGAACCATATTATATTTTGGATTGGGTTAGATAATATATTTACAAATACCAACACCACGCAACTCAATATATTGGACTGATAATTTTGAAACTAGCAAACTTCAAACTATGTTCAAGAGTATATCAATTAGTTCAAGAAATTAGAAGTTGCTATTTCTTTTGGAGAAGGGAAATAAAAGGATAATTTTAATATATACATATTATCCTCCACAATGTCTTTTTATGAAATGAATATTTTATCACTTATTACCACATAATCTGCATGGGTTTCCCACTTGCTAAGTTGTTCACTCATCTTATCTAGCATTATATGACAGTGAGAAATTAAGGGAAGATTCCACCTAAGGTTTAGGCACATTCAAAATAGATTTCAAAAATTTTAAATGATAAACTAAAAAAATAGAAGCCCATGGAAAAATATTTTCATGAAGAAATACACACATACATATATGTACATGTGTGTGTGTCTATATATATATATATATATATTCTGGGTATTATAAGAAGGAAGGTCACAAAATCAAATTTAAAGGAAAAAATTCTATGAACTTGAAGAACCTGTCAACAAAATCAAATGTGATTCATCTCTCTCTTCATTTCCTAAGAAAATTATGGTTAAAATTATCATAATATATGTATCATAATACATTCAATCTACTAATCTTTTATTTTTTCCAACTACGGGTTTTGGATTCTAGAGCTACAAAGTTTAAGTACAATACTATATTTTCAAGTCTATAATTAAAATTAAAATTAGGAAAGTGTTGTTGTTGATGACAATATAGACTTATGTGTCTTTACATGTGGTTACATGACTATTATATCCTCCACTTTTATAATTTTTGTTATGTCCTAAGAGGTAGAACCAATCTTCTTTCTATTTACCACATCATCCACACAACAAGAAGGTATTATTTTGGTTAGATTAATGTCTAGTCAAAAATATTGATTATGATTATAATATAGTTGATTTAGAATTTTAATGATTTAGATCAAATATATAATCCTAGTACGGATCTCCCTCTTTTAATAAAATTATGAACTTCTATAGTGACTAAGGCCAATCATACTAGTAAGTTACAGTATCAATGACCAGGATACCATAATTTTGGATCCTTGAGTCACTTGAGTCACCTTTGCATTGTTAATGATCTTCCATCAAGAAATACACCTACCATATTTGTGAGGCTTGTGCATTAGGAAAGCATCATAAATAACCCTTTATAAAAACCGATTTTGGACTTATCTTTGATCATTCAAAGCTTGTTGATGGGGATATTGTGGTCTAATAGAGGATTTGATTTATTATGGGCAATAAATATCTCACCTTCTTTAATTATTTTTCCAAGTTTAATTATATTTATACCTTCAAATCCAAAGATCAAGACTCTATCAAATTCAAGGCATTTAAGGAATTAATGAACCAAAATGGAAAAATATTAGATAAACTAATATCATTCATGGTGGAGAGTACACTAGTAATGCTTTTTGAGTACTTTTTCACTTGTTAGGACATTACCTTTCAAAAAAATATTTGCTAAAATCCTCAAATGAATGATATAATTAAGTAGAAGAATAGATCCATCGTGTACATGATTTATCAAGAAGTGTATGAAAGATATATGGAGCTTAAGTTTTGGGTATGATACCTTGTGGAACATTACTTCAAGATATTAAAACATGCAACCAATGATCATATAACCTCTTTGAGATGTGGATAGAAGGGAGAGATTTAATTTTACATCTCAAGCCTGGATACATATTCCTTATTTATAGGTGAAAAAAGCTTTAGCCTAAGATTCATAATTTTTTTTTTAATGTATATAATGTAGAATAAAAGGCATATAGACTCTATGATCTAACTACCATAGGTTTCATTACTAGGCAAGATATCACCTTTGATGAGATTCCCTCTTATGGATATTCTAGACCTTTCCTAGTTATTATTATTAAATCTCCATCATCTTGTTTGCATCCTATCTATACTTAGACTAAGTTGCTTGTTTTTGGTTAATCTTCTAGTAATATGTTACTTTATATGTGGTAGTTGGTCTTATTTCATCTTATAATTAATTTATTTATCTAAATATTATTGTTATTTCTCTATATTGTAGTTCTTCAATGTAGGAGGTTCATACTCCTTGTGCTTTTGCTATAGATATCTATTTAAATTATAATTGTATGAAGATGGATGTGGTTTTAGGTTTTGCTTCCATCAATGAATTTATATATCTTGAGACCCATAATATATGACTTTTCCCACATCAAAATATGTTAACACTACCCTTCAAGTTACAAGTATGAAAATATAGTAGGAATGCCATCAGAAGTCCCCCACCCTCTGGTTTCCTTAGCAAGGTGGATGAGACACCCTTTCCTATGTTAGAGTATATTACATCATTTAGCTCATGTAAATGTATCACCCTTGGTATATAAATAGAGTAGTAAATTACTTCAAGTAATATAATAAATGCACAAGTTTTTATGTGCAAGTTGTAAATGTGCAAGGTGTCCCCTTGTACAATTAGGTAGAGTGTTGGCCAAGCAGTCCATATTTTTATATAAAGGGCCTCATAGTGAGTGATTATATATTGTTTTAGGTAGTAGTAGGTATATAGGGTAGATCACCATATAGATCGATAATGGGGTACAATGTAGTTCTTCAGTATCAGTTTTGGAGTGTTCATTTCCTCCATACTGCATTGTATCATTTTCATCACTTTCCATTGATAGTAAATTTCAACAGCTTACATTTATGCATATTTTGCATCCTGTGATTGCATTCTCCCTTGGTATATACCATAAAAAGCTAACAACCTATATTTAGGCAAACAAAAACCTAAGTAGGAGACATATATATGAGTAAAGTATGATAATCTTATAAAGAATTGGACCTCAAAGTTGGTCATCTTGCTTAAGGGATAAAAACTTTTTTATCATAAATGGGTTTACAAGACAAAGTTTGGTGTTGATGGTTAGAATGAAAGCACAAAGATTCTCTTATTACTAAGGGATTTTCTAAAAAGGATTTAACTACAAGGATCCATTCACCTCTCTTTTCCATATGGATTCCACTTGTATGATGCTTTCTATCATTGCCTTGTTAAGATGTAAACTTCATCAAGTAGATGTCAAGAGTGTTTTCTTGATAGAGGCTTTCAAGAGGAGATCTACATGAAAAAATAATAGAATTAATAAATAATAGACCCATAAAATTAGTTTGTATGTTCAACAAGTTCTTATATAAACTAAATAGGGTTCTCATGTATGGAAAGGAAACATTCATACTTTATTTTTTAATTGTGAATTCCATCACTATATGGTTGAGTACGATGTTTATGTTAAGAATTATGATGAACATGTTCTCATTAGCATGCTTATGTTGATAGTTTGGTCATTGCCAAAATTCTAAAATTCCTTAATCCAATAAATAAAGTTAAGGCTATAGAGCTTTTTTTTTTTTTGTATTTACATGGTGGAATCGGTAGCCACCACGAAATCGGGCAGGCTATCCAGCTTTTTATGGCCGTCATAGTATTCTACGCTGTCCGCCCCAGAAGCCGCCACACAGATCTTCACGCAGTCCACCCCCTATAACCACCATGCCACAATCATTTTAAACCTTTTACGCCGCTGAAAGCACCAGGAAAGGGACAAGCATTCAGTCCGACGAGGCCCGAGATTTGAACCTTGGACCTCCGCCCCCATTATGGGGTTTGGATGAACCAATTGGTCTACACCTCTAACCTTCTATAGAGCTCTTTTGAGATGATAAATTTGGGTCTATTTCTCTATTTTTTGGACAAATAGTTCAATCTTCTTCAATGATCACTCTTACCTAAGTTATGATTTAGATCTATTAAGTAATATTTACAAATGGAGAATAATAATTCAAATTCTACGTATTTATCTTTTCAAAATAAGAAAAATAGACTAATTATTCTACTCCTTTGGTTGATGATACAATTTATTAGTATTTTATGGAGTGTCTTCTTTATCTCCTATTAAATTAGACATAGTCTTTGTTATTAATTTGTGTTTTAGGTATATACAAGTAATCCATGAGTCAGTAGAATATGATAAATAAATTTATTATTATATTAAGGGTGTAACTCACATGGGATTATATTTTTTCTTGGATAAAAAATGGTTGTACTCAGGTCTCCCACCCTTGATAAATTACGTCTCACTTATTTAGAGCTTGAGATTTTACAAATAGATACAATTCTCATCTCAATTGAGATGCTATAGCTAGAAACATACATCATTTTACATAAAATGTCTAAATTCTTGATTGTTATTTTCTGGATCTTTTCAAAATTTTGTATGAATACAATTAGTCCAAAATTTTGCATCTTTCTTGACATTTTCCTATAGCAGCATTCAAAATTCCAAAACTTCACCTCTACTATCTATGCCTTGCATATTAGTAGAGTAATATTTCCAAAACATCGCACTATCATAGTCCGCTTTACCAAATCTGAATTGCTAGTTTCCTTCCTCATTGAAGTCATAGACCTTCATTGCTCTTCCCATCATTCGAACCCTAGTTGAAAAATATTTACAATTTAATTTTTCACAACTTGAAAAATTGTCACTGCCCTTGTTTTGAATGGTTGAATTCACAGGGTTGTATGTCCCTTAATATTGATCAAATTTTTGCATATGACCACTCATTTTAAAGCTATTCAAATTCTGCACAAGTTGGTCCAAGAATCAGCTAAATCAGATAAATCTTTGTGAATATATGGCTCCTAAAAGATGAGATATTTTTCAGAAAAAAACCCTAATCCTTTGCACTTTGCAATTTTGTTTTTTGTGACTTGAAAAATTGTCACTGCCCTTGTTCCGAATGGTTAACTTCATAGGATCATATCTTCCTCAATATTACTTATATTTTTGCATATGACCACTCATTTTATAGCTAATCAAATTCTGCACAAGTTGATCCAAGAATCATTTGAATCAGATAACTTTTTTGTGATGATATGGCTCCTAAAATATGAGATAATTTTTAGTAAAAAATCCTAATCCTTCACACTTTGCAAATCATTTTTCTTAATGTAAGCAACTTTTCATGCTCCTTCAGCCTTCCCAACCTTCCACTCAACATCCCAACCTTTCCTTGTAGCTCCTTCAGCTGATTCAGCCTTCCACGCTCCTTTAGCTTATCAGACTTTCATGTTTGTTTAGCCATCCTAGCCTTCCATCCAACATCCCAGCCTTTTGTTGTAGTTCCTTCAGCCAGTCTAGCCTTCCATGCTTCTTCAACCAACCTAGCATTCCTCACTCCTTTAGACTTAACACTCCAAAGATCAACTCATCATTCAACCTTCCACAGTCCTTCAACCTCCAGCCTTCCATGCTCCTTCAGCCTTAAGATTTGTTGATTGTTAAAGCTCCAGACCATTTACAAGACCCCTCAGGAGGTAACCCCATACTGAAATATTTACATGGGATTATATTATACAACAAGAACTACATTATTTTGCAAGGCTATTTACATATAAATTGGAAAAATTTCCTTCAAGAAAAAAATTACTTTAAGTCATTTGTTCTTTCTTATATCTAGACTAGTTTCATGGTTGTCCAAGAAATAATATACCACATCTTTATATTCCACAAAAGCAAAAATGTTATAGTCCAATTGTTGCTAACAAAAACCTTGATTAGATTTGGATGGTTCTTGAGTAGTTGGATTTTCTTCAAAAGGCCATAATACTCAATTTGGTGATAATCATAGTATTACTTACTTTGTAAAAAACAATTTAAACATCAATGGAACATGTATATTGAGAATTATATGTTATTAAATTCATCAAATTTACTCTTTAAAATATTTTGTGCTAATGTATTTTACTTCTATAGATTAACTTATGAATATCTTCATCACAATTATGCATAAGGTCACCTTCAATAGATTATAGGATTATCTTGGTATAGGAAGTTTCTCTTAAGGGAGGCATATTCAATTAGGTTCTCTCTTCATGTTCCTCATTTCAGAATAGGGGATGTTAAAATGTAAAATCACCATAGGCTAAAATTAACAATGTATTATGTTGTATTATTATTTGACCTATGGGCCTACATTCACCTTGTAGGATGATCCTTGTCTTGTATAGTGATCCAATAATTTACCATAGTGAAAATTATTGAGATCCATGGGATAATATCATGGTCATACCTCTAATTTTGTACAATGGTTATATATACTTTTATTCACTAATGAGGTATATTTTTGGTATTTAAGGGCACTTCCTCCTATCTTTTTATGTTCCTTTTCACTATGGATGCTATTAATTATTTTTATCTTTCAATGTTTAGGTAACATGTTGATTTCTTTAATTTCTATTTCTGATATTTTTTTCTACAAGGACCTCATGAGTAATATGCTAAAATACTTGATACTCACTTAGGACGTCACAAACATTATAGTAAAACACTTAATCCTAATAAGCAAGACATTAAAATCTTGGAAGAAAAAATAAGTAGTATTTTTAATGGTTATATTAGATTTAAATGGGTCCCACACACAATATCATGACTACATAGTGGTAATATAATAACATTTTTGGCAAATACTCATGTATCGAGTGAAACAATTTAAAACTCGAATTTCTCCTTAAAAGTCAAGGTATTTAACTGGCTAGGCTCATGTTATTTTATTGAGTTGTTAAGGTTACCTAAGGAATTTGAACCATGAATTATAACATGAAACCCCTAACTTCCAAGTTATTATCCAAACCCCTTGGGCAAGAATACATTAAGTTTCAATAAAAGAAATCAATATGATATTTTTGTCTTGTGAAAAGGATAATAAATATAATACTTTAGGTCTAATTAATTACTCTTTTGAAAATTTATACAATATAATAAATATAATACTTTAGGTCTAATTAATTATTTTATTGAAAATTTATACTAACATCCATAGATAAAGTTACATCATATACAATAAAAAAATATGTTATTAAAGGACTTGAACATAAAAGAAACTCAATGCATGAGAAATAGGTCATAGAAAGGCTTAGATATGATTTTAGTAAGCATTTATTATTGTAGACACCCATTTTTGAACACACAACTAATATTTAAGCTTGGTAATCCCTTCATTAATCAACCTTTCAATCAACCAAATTAATCTTCCCTGTGCCCAAATTTGGAGCATTTATTGATCCAATAGTGAAAGCATTGGTGATGTTTTTTCCAAACTCTTTGTATTTGACATTTTCCACCCAAATTTGACCTCCAAAAGTTATGACAATGAAAGCGCCATTATAAAAGCACCAAAAATGCTTTTGCCAACCAATGCTTTTGCTTTTCATGCACCAAATCAAGATATTTGACTTTTGGTACCCTCCAAGCCACCCACTATTAATGGATTAGATCCCTAAGATTCGATTTGTAGGTCCCAATAGAAATCCCAAATCTAATATTTACCAATTTTTAATATTCCTACATTAATGGCTTATTGATCTCTTTTCAAATCTTACCATCTATAATCCTACTATCTTCAATGCAATCCTTTCCTGAAGGATCCATGGCTTCCTATAAAATTCATTAGTTTACATGGCAAAATTATACCAAAAAATTGTCATTATAGTATGAAGTTCATCCTTGCAAGCATTCAAGCCTTCAAGATCAATATTTCAAGTGTTCACAAGCAAGCTAACAAGATTTCAAAAAACTTCCACAAACAAGGGAAAAACAATCTTGCATCTCGGATTGTGCTCTTTCCTATTATTTGCTTTCTCCTTGTCTTGTAGTTCTAAGTTTTTATCTTGTTGCATGCTAACTAATTTTACACATTGCAATTTAATTTAGTTAGCATCTCATTTTGTCATCTCAATATTCATTTCAAGTAAGCAAATCTCTATTTTTGTCATTTTACAGAGTCTTTATACTCCAAATTTAGAGTCCTTTATCATTGTAATCAATAAATTAAATAAAAAATGCATTTAGTTTTTCTTTGTTGCTCTTAAAAATTGAAGCACCATCAGATTGCAGGTTTGATGGTGCTATTGATTTCTAGTTTACACAAAGAAAAAGTGTTAAAGATGCTATCACCAACCATATGGCACTTATGCTACTAAGTATTTGTTTCATGCATTTACTAATTTTGTAATTTTTCACACCTATCTAAATAGGGGCTTGGTTGTTGTCCAACGAAGTCGAAAATTCTCTACGAGATTAGATAGGCCTCTCTACTACTAATCCCATATTTTTTGTTTATTTTGTAAGAAAGTGAAAGTGTCGTTGATAAGCAAAAGCACCAATGATGCTTCTATGGACTTGTGATGCTTCTACCTCAATGGAAGAAACATGTTTTTTTGGCTCCATAATCTTTGTCATTACAATATTTAGGATTTAATTTTTTATATTACTTGCTAGACTGGTCTCTCTTTTATGTTTATTGGATAAAATAAGCAAAAAGAAAAGAAGAAACAAATTATTTTTTAGTCACATATGGGACCAACTAGATGTTTAAGTTTTAGCATTAAAACAAAATCGCATATAGTTGCATCTAGGAATTATTATTGCATTCTCTTATGTCCTTTTATTTAAAAGATAAATCATTATTTAATTTTTCATCAAAAGCAAAAGCATTTTGGCTTTAGGCCTTGGTGTTGCATTTACGTGTTGCATTAGGGCTAGATTAAGGTTAAACTTAGAAAATAGGTATCTTAGGAGAAATAGAGGTGTTCTTCAACAAATTCATTAGACACTAAGCTTTAAACTCATAAATTGTACCTAATTTCAAGGTGAAATAGAGGAGAGGGAATCATCACAAAGAATCCCTTCATGATCCCCTTCTTTTCTTCTCTTGTCACATTTTGGTGAACTTGATATGAACACCACCACAAGTCACAAGATCTTCTTTGTCCAAACTAAGACTTAATAAAGCTAAAATTTACCAAAATTTTAGCAAGACCACTTAATCATGTTTGTTTAAATTATATAATAAGAACATAGCATTGCTAGTCCTACTAAGGGTATTCACAATACTTTGAGTAGCTATCATACAAGCTACTAGGCTATACTAGGTATATAGTGAGCCTAGGGCATTAGTTGCCCATATAAAGTCTTGCACATACTTATGCATAATGAGGAATATATTACAATGGGCTAGTTGGAGTCATAAGGAGGCATATAACTACCCCTCATGTACCATCTCGACCATGTATCCAAATGGTCACTCCTACATATCATTGGCAATCCACATATACACTTTCTCTCATGTACTAACACATATATATAGAAATTTTATATATAGAAAGGCCTTTGAGGTATGTAGGTTAGATTCAATGTATCAAGGGAATGGAACATAAAGTTGCTAAAATATCTTCTCTTTCTTCTTTAATCAACTCTATAAACTTTAAAACTTAATCAAAATAATATTTTCCTTCCAAACCATGGCCAAGATATGCTACTTGACTTGTACTATTGCTCATCAATTGGATATTAACCCTAACCCTTTGATGGAATGTCATGATGACTAGCCTACCTTTGAGAACCTAAAATTTAAGGAAGAAGAAGAGTTTTCTACACCTTTGTGTTCTCTAAACCCTATCGGTGATGATTAAGAAAGAGTGGTTTTCCAATCCACAACTCACATGGATTAATTTTTGTATAAGCATAGGGAGGTTGTCGAATCCTTTCTTAGGGAAGGTCATACCACTCTAGGCATCTCTACAAGGAAACATTCACTCATGGATAATTCCCAACAACCAAGATCAAACCCTTTGCCTCTAAATGAATTGGATTTTTAAATGTAAACTTTATTGCATCAAATTTCTAATTTCAATGAATCAAATCCCATATCATTGCCACTTTTGTAGATGTTGGTAGGAAAACCCTTCTATCTTCTTTGGGACATCATTCATATTTACCTAATCTTGAAGAAATATTACAGAAAAATGTAGGTTGTATATCTCAACAAGTGCATACGAGCTACATTCCTAACTAGGATGTACCATAAAGTATCCCAATTTCTAATCCTCATGTCAATAACCTTCATTCTAACCTCACAAGCATAAGCATAGATTTCACTCAAAAACCTAATCTTGCAATCTCTCATACTTCATATTCTAAACCTTTCATGTCAAATACCTTTGGGAGAAATCATATGATACCAAAAAATAATTAATATTATGGTGTCGCTTCACAAAGGATTACGACATATTTTTTTGAAAAACATATCATCTTTTATGAGTCATCTTCACAAAGGGTTATCTGATTTAGCTGATTCTTGGACCAAATTGTGTGAAATTTGAATAGTTTTAAAATGAGTATTCATTTGAAGGAATCCATGCAATATTGATGGAGATAAGACCTAGTGAAGTCAACCATCTAGAACAAGGGCAAGGATTATTTTTCAAGTCGTGAAAAATGAAATTGCAAATATTTGTCAACTAAGGTTTGGATGATGGAAATAGCAATGAAGAGCTAGGACTTCAGTGAGGTAAGACATTCTTTTTGGACATAGAATTTTTTGGCTAAGTTGTTTTCACTTATTTATCTTAGAATTTTGCATGCAAAGTTTTATAATTTTTTTATCAAATATTATATGTACTATAGGATATTTTGATCAATTTCAATAGATTTTGAGTTTTAATGTCATTTCCATGGAATGATTTATAGTTAAATCCTTATAATAATATCTAGTGGTAGATGTTACTAAGCACACCTCAAAGAGATCCTCATTGCTCCAAGATAGGGTGATTTTTGGTAAATTTAATAGGTATTGGCCAGGGGCTTCAACCTTGATAAAATGGATTGGTAGGAGTTGGAAGTCTCCAGGAGTGATTCTATCCTTTCTTCCCAAATGTTTCTTCCTAAAGGTTTCTTCCTAGCCATTTTTTGTTCTAGGGAATAAAGAGAAAAAATCCTAAAAGGGGGTCCTTGATTTATTGGAAGAGCATGACTCTTCCTTACCCGCAAGTATAAAGTCTTTTCACCTAAAATGTAAATCTATCCCTAGTACCAGTCTGGATTAGGATGTTTGGGTTACCCATTGAATTTTTGGAAATATATGCCTTCAAAGAAATAGGAAACACTCTAGGAGAATTCCTTGAGATTTCAGATACCATGAAAGATGGATTATTGGCTAGTTATGCTCATATATTAGTCATGGTTGATATAAGTAAAGCTTAACTAGAATAAATCATTCTTAAGTATGGGGATAATATGTGGAACCAAACCATAGATTATGAAAACACACATTTTATATGTAGAAGATGTCATGAGGTGGGGCTTATTGAGAGATCATTCCATAAGAAGATCCTAACAAAATCATATATATATAAATGTAAGCGAAACTTACAAATGGTTATGGATGAAGATGGTTTTCAAATTCTAGAAAATAGATCAAGAAAAATGAAGCAAAAAAAATAGTGGAGACTAGTAAGGAAGGATAATGGAAGAAATACCAACTATTTTGAGGCTTTAGCCTATGAAGAAAAAGTACATCAAAACTTATAGGAAACAATACAACAGGTTCAACATATTAACAAGTAACTGTCTATTTAGTATGATATTTATTTGAGGAAGAACATTCTCGATGATCCTAAGGAATGTGTCTCATCATATTTTGAAGACTCTTAAAGTACCATGCACAATTCAAGAGAAAAAAATGGTAAATAAAATTCAATTTTATAAGTTAATACCTCTACCATTAATAAGGAAATACCAGAAAATGAGTAGGACAAGTCAAAAGCTTTTGTAATAGAGCCAAGAGAGGATAAAAATGATGAAAAAAAAAATTGTAAAAAAATATTGAGAAATAGAATAATAAGACCTACTCCTGATATAGGTAAGGTAAAAAGAGAAAAACCCTCAAATTATCAAGAAAGATCTAGGGAAACAAGAGAAAACATAGAGAAAGGAACACAAACTAATTTGGTTGAACTTCTCTTTACCAAACAACAAAATGATATTGGTAATACATAGGCGGGGCCAATAGCCCCTAATGAGATATGATTATCATATCATGAAATATAAGGGATTCTAATGCCCACTCAAAGTAGAGGTGTATCAAGATCTTATGTTTAAGTAATAAGCCTGATATTCTTTGTATCTAGGAAACTAAAATTATAAAAGAAGTTTAAAAAACTATGAAAGCAGTATGGGCAAGATGTGAATGGGATGTTATGGATTCTAAAGGAGTAGTAAGGGGAATTACAACTTGATGTAATGCTTGTAGTACCTCCTGTGTAACCATTCATAAACTAGGCATTGCATAGCCTATTTAGTCACTTGCTACTTTTTAGATATTCATTTCATCCTTATCAATGTCCATGGACCTACAACTCAATCAGGTATATTAGAAGTTTAGAGTGGGATTGAAGCATTTATGAGAAGTAAATACCAAGAAACCCAGTTCATGATCATAGGATATTTTAATACCATAACCAATCTAGATGAATAATTTATGGAAATTAGGAAATTAACCCAAAGTATGAGAGATTACTTAGATTTTATTCAAAAAAATAATCTATGGGAGGTTGACTTTGAAGAAGACTATACATGGACCAACAATAGGAGAGGCCAAAACCTAATAACAAAAAAGTAGACTGATGCATACTCTTAAATCATTGGCTAGATGAAGGAACTTGTTCTAAAATTAATACCTTAACAAGGATTGGTTCAAACCACTAGACAATAAGAATTAAAATGGTGGTAAGTGAATTTAAAAAATATCATATTTTAAATATGAGTAAATATGGGAAGACCATCCTCAATTTTTTTAAATCATAGCACAAACGTGGAATTCTTTAGAAAATGATGGGTTGTATATTCTTGCTAAAGAGTTTGAAGAAATTAGGTTTGCACATACATTAAGGGAAGGAAACAAATGTGCAGGTAGGCTAGTCAATATAGGAGTTTTGATTGAATAACATGAATTTAAATTCTCCTTTCCATGGTTAGAAGAAGTAGTAATTTTAGTTGAAGCTGACAAGAAAATGTTGATTGTCTGAATCAAATAATGATTAAGATTTAATTTAATGTTTTCCATTTGTAATATATGCTTTATTTAATAACAATAATGTGTTTTCATATAAACTATTTATTATAATTTTTGTGGTTGCACTTGTGTTTCAGGAAGGAAACTAGCAATCCAGATTTGGTAAAGCAAACTATGATAGTGTGATGTTTTGAAAATATTACTGTACTAAGATGTAATGCATAGATAGTATAGGTGAAGTTTTGGTAGTGTGAAGGCTGCTATAGAAAATGTAAAGAAGGATTTTGAATTATGGAGTATTTTTATTTATACAAAAATTTGAAAAGATCCAAAAAATGAAAATCAAGAATTAAGATATTTTATGTAAAATGATGTAGATTTCTAGCTATAACATCTCAATTGAGATGAAAAGTGTATCTATTTGTAAACTCTCAAGCTCTAAAGAAGAGAGTTGTAATTTTTCAAGGGTGGGGGACCCAAGTATAACCCCTTATTATCCAACCAAAATAAAGAAGTCATTTGATGCTAATTCCAAGATTATACATCCAAGTGTATTAACCTCCTTATGTCAACTATCAAATTCCTCCTTTCTATCAACACACACCTTTTGTACCATCAAGTATTTTTTCTTCCAAACTTAAAACTTTAACTTCTAAATTAAATTTATTGAGACTATATGATTGTCATCGAAGGGTATTCTTCTAGCCACAAGTATTCATTAGATGAATTGGATAACCAAACCTTAAATCCTTTTATAGCTAATCAAGCTTTACCTCCAAACTTTGAAAATCCTAAGTTTTAAATGTATAAAGGAAAAGAAGATCCCATAAACCATCTTAGTTTTTTCAAAATTGCTTGTAGTGATGTTTCTTATGATGAATTTTTGCCACTAATGATCTTTTACAAGAGCCTTAGTGGCCCTTCCTTAGAATTGTATTACCAAATACCAGGGCACTCCCTTAAGAGCTTTACAGATATTGTTGAGATGTTTGTCAAGAAATTTTGTCTACATTGAGAAAAATGTCACTAAGTGGCCTATACCAAATCAAAAAACCAAAATATAGGAATATTTCCAACTTCTTAGCAAGATGACAATCCCTAATGGGGAGACTCTAGTATGTCCCTCCACCGAGGGACCTTTTGGACATCTTTATTTGTAACCTTAATGAGAAATATACCTTCTATTTAGAGAACTAATATATCTTCTTTTAAAAATATGTGATTGATATGGCTAAGAGAGTAGAGATTACCCTTGTCAAAATATATTAATGAAAAACTAAATCACATAGGCAGGAAGATAAGACTTCTTCTAACTCAAAGGGGCAATAGAAGAATGAACATGTTGTAAGAAAATGAACCACTAACTCATATCAAATAAACAAAATTAGTGTTATAGCCAACCTTCAAAATCTTGTCCTAGATAATCCACAACAACAAACACCCAGAAGGAAGTGCTACCAATTAGATAAATATCTTAAGTCCATACTATGTCAACTTGTAAAATCTAAAATAACAAAGCTTCCACCTGCCAAGCCTTTAGAAATTGAACAAAAAAAAGTTCATTTTTTTGTCCTAATGAGCAATGTGTGTTCCACCACATTAATTTTTATGTAATTGATAAATGCACGAGCCTTAGAAACCTAATCCAATACCTAATTGACAAGGGTTAAGTCATTATTAATAGCTCTTATTTTCAATCCACTTATAATAAAGATCTTAGAATTTTTTAAAATCCATTGTATGATAATAATTAGAATAAAAACACAAAATAAAATTCATTACAAGAATGTCCTACCTTTAAACCAAAGAATGGTTTTCATAATCCATTCTTCTAATAATATATCTCATAATTGTGTTGTAACTAGGCAACAACATAAAAATCTTCATAAGATCAACCTTCTCCTTTGGTCCTTCGCATAAAACAAACTCCCCCTTAAGGACCTCTATTAATCATATGATCAGGAGCAAGGCTAAGGGAAATTTGAATTTGCTTTATCATCTTGAGATTACCCCGAATAAAATCTCCTTTCTTGAATTTCTTTAGATCTCTCATAGGCCATATCAGTGATAAATTCATTAAGTGAATCTTAGTCGATAATAGTTTTGGCCTCACTGTTTGTAACCTAAGATTAATTAGTTATTTTGGATAAAAAAAACACGACTTGGAGAAATTTGATCTTGTTAGTAGGACTTTTGACCATGGTTAGTGTGAGGCTAGTGATACTATAGTCTTACCCCCAAGAGTTAGACCCTTCATTCTCAACACTCTTTTCTATATCATGCCTTATGACTCAATTTATAATAATTTTATTGGGAGTTCATGGATACACAATATGCATTGTGTCCCTTAAACTATTCATCAATACATTAAATATGAATATAGGGGTGAAGTATTTGTCCCAAAAAATGAAGAGCAAAAAGTGCAGCAAAAAACATAGCAAGAAAAAATAGCAACAACAAAAAATGCAGTAATTTTTGCAGCAGCATAAGACAATCTAAATTTGAGGAACTAAAACTGATTAGAATTTGATTAAATTTTGGGAGTGAATTCTACACAAAAAAAAATTTCCAACAATGTATGACACGCACAAAACCAAGTTGTAAAACAAAAGTTATGAGATTAGAAAGTTGACTACAGGTTTTATAAAAACATGGAGACCAAGCATGCATTTCATAACGTGAATGGAATAGAATGTTGTTTTGCATTCCAAAAAAACTCAAAAGTATTACAAATATTTTTCCACAATATTTTCTAGCTATTTTGCACTATTTTTTTCAATGGGTTATATGGGATTGAAACGGGCCCCACCCATATTACATCATCACCACATAGTGGTATTACAACAAAGCTTGGATATTATCCATGTATCGTTTGGCAATATTTGAACCTAGGTCTTCTCCTTGAAATATTGAGGAAACTAACCGACTGAGCTAATGCCACTTGATAGTTATTTTGCACTATTGCACATTTACAAGAGAGAAAATGATGTTAGAACACTTCATTTCACATTTAGGAAGTCCAATAGTCATAGTGACGAGTTCAAGGCCTATAGAAATTTTTAGGATTCTTTAGATTCATAGTAGAACTTTTGGTTTTATCTTTTTCTTAGTCAGCATCAATCTCCAACATACTCCCCCTTTATGCTAAGTGGTGAGACAAATTTATCTCTCAATCTCAAGAAGTATTCTTTATTGATAGCTTTGGTAAATAGGCCTACAAGCTATTGTTTGGAGTTGCAATATTTCAAATCTACAACCTTCTTTTCCACCACATCTCTTATGAAATGAACCTTAAATCAATATGTTTAGTTTTACTATGATGGACTGGATTTCTTGCAATCTTGATTTTATTTGTGTTATCACAAAAGTTGTTGGATTGTTTTGAACTTCACCAATCTCTTCAAGTACCTTTCTCAACTCAAGTGCTTGTGTACTTGTTGTAGTAGTTGCAACATATTTTATCTCTATAGAAGACAAATAAACAATAATTTTCTTCTTTGAGCTCCATGTTATCACTAATGAACCAAGTAAAAAATAATTTCCACAAGTTGATTTTCTATCATCCAAGCAACCTCCCCAGTAAGAGTCACAGTATCCAAAAAGCTCCATTTTGTTCTTAGAATCATAATGTATGCCAGAATTTAAGGTTCCTTTGACATACTTCAAGATTCTCTTGGCTGCTCTCATGTGGTTTTGTGAAGGTTCATTCATCTACCTTAATATAAGTGAAATTGCAAATGTAATATTAGGTCTTGTTGTAGTAAGGAACATTAAGCTCCCAACAATGCTTCTAAATAATTTTTCATCAGCTTTCTCTTCTCCATCATCTCTACAAAACACTTATCCATGTACCACAAGTTTCCAAACTGGTTTACAATTTTCCATGTCATATTTCTTCAACATATCGTTTGCATATTTCGATTGATAAACGAAAAATTTTCCATCACCTTGATGTACTTCCACACCAAGAAATTATTACATCAGTCCTAAATATTTCATATCAAATTCCTTCATCATAGCATGCTTATAATCATTCATCATATTTGAACTAATTACTATATAGGTCAAATCATCAACATATAGGCATACAAGAAGGACATCATCACCTTCATTCTTGAAATAGAGTGTAGGGTTATTTTTACTTTTCTTGAAACCACAACCTTGGAAGTACCCATAAATTCTTGAGAATCATGCTCTAGGTGCTTGCTTAGTCCATACAATACTTTCTTCAAATTTTAAACATGGTTTTCCTTTCCTTCCACTTCAAAGCCTTGAGGTTACTGAACATAAACCTCCCCATCTAGATAACCATTAAAGAATGAACTTTTCACATCCATGTGATAAAATTTTTACTATTTATTGGCTGCCAATGAAAGAGCCATTCGACTTGTCTCTTGTCTTTCAACAAGGGCAAATGTTTCTTCATAATCCACACCATATATTTAAGTGAATCCTTTTGCAACCAATGTCGCTTTGTATCTTTCTATGCTTCCATCACTATTAAAATTTGTTTTGTAGACCCACTTTTTCCTAAAAATCTTCTTGTCCTTGGGAAATTCCACAAGTTCCCAAATGTCATTTTTTCAATGGATTCAATTTCTTCTTTTATTGCTTACATCTAAACATAATTAGTTCAAGCATCTTCATAACATGAAGGTTCCAAATAAGCTTCAGAAAATAGAGCATAAATCACCAACTCACCTTTTGGTTCTTCATTATCACCATACATTTTGAGCTTTTATAATCTTGAAACAACTTGGTCCAACTTTTGTAATTGACTTATTGTTATCCTCATTTGAAATTTCTTGTCCATCATTTAGCTAGTTGCATGTGCCTTGAGTATTCTCTTTTCTTTATTTGTATTCTTGGTGGGACTTGTAGACGAGTTGTTTGTGCTTGAACTTGGTGTAGTCTCCTTTGAACTTGTTGATGGGCTGCTAGGTGGGCTTAGAGGAGCAAAGGGAACATTTGAAGGAGGTCCTCCAGTTTTATTATTTTTTAACATCATATATTTTTCCAACAGAATTTTGATGATTTTACATTCCTATTTCATCAAAATTTACATCTCTAGAGACTACAAGCTTGCAAGTTTTTAGATTATATAGTCTATATGTCTTACTTGTTTCAAAATATCCCACAAATATGCATGGGTCACTCTTGGGGTCCAACTTATTTCTCACTTCATTCGCATGTGCATATGCAAGACAACCAAAAACTCTCAAATGACTTACAATGGGTTTTGTGCCATACCATGCTTCATGTTGAGTCTTCTTGTGTAGTGATCTTATGGAGCATCTATTGAGAATGTAACTACTATATCAACTACATAAGACCAATACGAATTGTTTAAATATGTTGTCTTCAACATGCTTCTTGAAATTTCTACAATGGTTCTACTTTTTCTCTCAGCTACCCCATTTTGTTATGGTGTATAGGCAGTATTGAGTTTCTTCTTGATGCCATATTGTTTGCAAAAATTATTGAAGAAATTTGAACAAAATTCTCCTCCATGATCAATTCTCAAACACTTTATTTTATATCCACTTTCATTCTCAACCAATGCTTTGAAAATCTTATACATGCCAAAAGCTTCATCCTTATGTTTCAAAACATACACCCATAACTTTCTTGAAAATTCATTAAAGAATGTGAGAAAATATGAAGATTACCCAAAATTTGTGTTTGCATAGGTCCACAAATATCAAAATGTACATGTTAGAGTGGGTATGAGGCCCACCATGCTTTTCCTTTTGGAAACTCCTTCCTTGCATGCTTTCCAATCACACATGCTTCACACACACCCTTGTGCTTTCCAACCTTAGGTAGTCCATTTACCATGTATTTTGAAGATAAAAATTCTAGATTTCTAATATTCAAGTGTCCAAATCTGATATGCCAAAGCCAATTCTTATCTTCAAGTGCCATGTGTGCCATGTTCATAATCTTTTTTCCTCTAAAATTCAAAGGAAACATTTGGTTCTTTGTCATAGGAACAATGGTGACCATATGGTTCCTATTATTCTTATCATAAATTATACATTCATTATTATTAAACACAACATTGTAGATTTTATCTACAAGTTGTCCAACACTCAACAAATTATTCTTCAAATTGGGAGTATAGTAGATTTCATGAATTTTCTTTGAACCTTCTTTAGTACTAACCTTTGTGGTTTCTTTTGTAGCCACATCTAAAGAATTATTGTTCCCAAGAATGATATTGGCATTGAAATTCTCATTCACATCAACAAACAACTCTTTCTTTCCAATCATGTGGTTAGAACAACCAAAATCTAGATACCAAACTTCTTGACTAGTTTTTTCAGCCATGTCACTAGTCAAAAACAAATTACCTTGTGCAACTTCATCCTCACATACATAATGAGCTCTTCTATATCCATTTGTGATCTTCACTCTACAATTTCATGCAATGTGACCCATTTTAAGACAATTGTAGCAATCAACTCTTTTTATCAGCCCTTCCATATCCTATTCCAACAACAACATCTCCTCTTCCTCTTCCTCCTCTACCTCTTGAGTAATTCTAATTTCTTCCTCTTCCATATGCTTGTTTACTTGTGCTTCGACCAACTTCATAATTCTTTAAAAAAAAAAAAATTTAGTTAAAAGTATTCTTCTTATTTTCTTTACTGGTTTCTCTTAGTATTTTCTCATGTGACATAAGAACCAACTAGATAATCAAATTCAAGTGTAGACAAATCTTTAATCTCCTAAAATATTATTGCAACATGATTCCATTTGGGCGTAAGATATCTCAATGTCTTCTTCAGAACTACCTCTTTCTTCAAGGTCTCTCTAAGGGTGGCCATATTATTCACCACATCCTTCACTCCAACACAAAAATCACCCACGCTTTCAACCTCTTTCATCTACAGATTCTCAAACTCTTTCTTCATGGTTACCATTCTCACTTGGTAACTTCCTTGGTAAGCCTATTGAAGAAAATTCCAAGCCTCCTTGGATGATGTAGCAACAACAATATGTGGAAATAAACTCTTATCAAAAGCAGACTGAATATAGTAGAGGGCTAATGAATTCTTCTTTGTTTCCCTTTTTGTTGTCCTATAATTTCATTATAATGTGTTCCATTCATGTGGTTATTTATAACCACTCTCAACTACCTCTCAAATATATTTTCCAATTAACAATTTTATAATATTTATGCTCCAATAATCATAATATTGTTTGTTAACTTTTGGAATGGGTAATGAGATATTGAAGTTGGCCATTAGACTCAAGAAATAACAAATGAAGTTTTTCTTCAATGAACTTGTCCAAGAACTTGATCAAATGTTAGACTAACCATGAAAACAAGTTCACTCAAACCTAACAAAAATCAAATATCTAACACCAAATGAATTATTTGACACAAAAAATGAAGAGCAAAAAGTGTAGCAAAAAATGCAATAAGAAAAAAATTACAACAAAAAATGCAGAAATTTTTATAGCAATGTAGGATAGTTTGAATTTGAGGAACCAAAACTACTTATAATTTGATGAAATTTTAGGAGTGAATTCTACACAAAAATACCTTTCCAACGGTGTATGACACGTGTAAAATAGAGCTTTAAAAAAAAATTTATGAGCTTTAAAATTTGACTCTAGGTTTTAGAAAATCAAGGACAACAAGCATGTATTTCACAAAATGAATGGAATAGAATGTTGTTTTGCATTCCAAACAAACTCAAAAGTATTAAAATATTTTTCCATAATCTTGTCCAACTATTTTACACTATTTTATATTTACAAGAGATAAAATGATGTTACAACACTTCATTTCACATTTAGGAAGTCCAACAGTCATAGTAACTCTTCAAGGCCTATAGAAACTTTTGGGCTTCTTCAAATTCATAGGAGAGTTTTTGGTTTTGTATTTTTCTTAGTCAGAATAAATTTCCAACAAGGGGAAAGATCTATCATATTCTATCCAACACCAAACCCTTTGCCTACTTCTAGTTGAATGAGGTTGAGAATCCTAAAGCTTGTCTTTGTCCTTCTCTCAATTCATCTTCTGAATATTCTTCTTCTTCTCAACTATCAATCATTGATGCGTTAAGATATCTCAACTTAAATAATGCACCTAAAAATTATTCTAAATATCAAAAATCTAATATAATCAGTATTAATGATAATAATCAACTTGTCCTAGACCTAGCCAAGTTTCCTTTATCTCAAACCTTAGGCTTGCCTTCTAGTAGTAAGGGTAAAATGGTACAAATAGGAAATTAATCCTTCATTTGTGCTAGTACTACTAACAATGAGAAAATCCATGTCAACAACCCTTTCTTATCTGAATAACAATATGCTTCATGCTTCTTTTTGAACTCATATTCCATTCCAAAGCAAATGCTTCCTAACATAGGATATCAAGATAAAGTACTAGGCCTGTATAAGTAGGGCATCAAAGAGGCCCTACAGTTTGAGGTATGGGTTGAACACTATGGGATAAGTTATAACCCCAACTGTAGTTAGCCTCTCATTTTTTTCTAGTACCAAAGATATCAATGGATTATATTAGGATGACGAGGATGATAATGGTTCATCGCTCCTAATTTATCATAGCCTCTCTTGATTTACATAATTTGCTAGTGAAATCTCCTAACTCTATCTTATATCAAGCTAATTTTTGATAAAGATAACTATGAGGTAGAGGACATCCCAAATGAACCTTCTTAGGATGGTCCCTTTGATTATCTAAACCAAAATGACTTATATATTGGTGGATATTTTCTCCAAATCACAAGTGCAACTATCTTGTAGTCAATCAACCACAATAAGCCATTCCTATATCCTGCATATGTTTAGATGTTGGGAGTGATGCCATATCCCCCTCAATTGGAATATGAGTCTTAGATTCTGATTAAGAAAATTATGGACATAGATATTGCACCTCACATAGAGAAAAATGACAAGAAACACTACAAATGAAAGATAACCTATGGGGAAACCTCAAAGGTTTTTAATCAAGATCGACTCCTTGTCAAACTTAATCCTTGACACCCAAATGCCTCCATAAGCTATGGCCATGTTTTTTTGTAGGGAAAGTAATTGCAATGAAAGTAAAAATGGGAAAAGTAATTTTTTTGCAAAAATTTAAAACCTAAGCTACGGGGACGATGCACTAAGAATTAAAATCCTCGCTTTCAACTACAAGTGACCATAAATGAACATAGGATCCATCAACAAATGGCTAGAATAAGCACAACTAAAAATTGCATATCCAAGAATTGAAAACACAATAAAGAAATGAGGACAAAGTAAAATTAGTCATGACTTCCATTAATATGCCAAAAAATATTACAACGCATAAGACCTAGAGGGTCCAATGCTCCTTAGACAATGAATTAAGGTTTGACCTCCACTTATTATAGTCAAGAAGAAGGGGGGTGAAAGCGAGATCCCATAATGACAAATACTAGACATAACCTAACAACTTCCATTGTCTTTACAATAAAATTTGGGCCTATTTATAAGCCAAGAGGAGGGTCCTTTCCCTCCAAAATTATGTGCAAAATGCCTACAAATTATCCTCTATTCTATAGATAAAATTATTTTGCATTGTTAGTCAACATATTTGAGGTCTCTAAATCTAAGGCCATTAATGTTTGAGGGTTTTTGAACCTTCATATGGTAAGGTATCATCATCATCTCTCGCTTGCTTATGCTCGAATGGTTTCACCATTAAGAATTTTTAGATATTCTTTGAGTTCTCCTACTGGTCAATATGGAAAGCATGGACTTCCCAACTAGCATAGATCAACATGGTAGGATCATGCATATGATGGGCGATCATCACATTGGCATGTGATCAGTTCTAACAGGATAGGCCACAAATTTAATCCTTACAACCAATGGTAGGTGTTTTCTTAAATTTTCCTTTGATTACTTTCTTAAATGTATGGTTGCCATGTGTCCTCAATTATAATGGGACCTTATTCAGCCAAAGGCATACCTCCTTCATTTGGGTGTAGGTGCTTTTCTCCTTGGGCTTTTGACTAGCATCCACAAGTTTATATTTGAGTCTTGTCAAGGTTTTTCCTTATTTTTTGCACTTTCCTCTATTGGAAGGACCACGTGGACCATTAGATTAAAAATTAGTGGCTCATGGGCCTTAGCACCTCAATGTATCTAGATCGAGGTGGTAGATGAGCATCGACTATTGATAGAATATCTATTAGTTAGCATAGCTTCAGAGCTTGCCCACCTTTATCTTGAAATCTTATCTTTTGACTTAAGATAAGAGGCACCTTTCAACTATCTCCTTTGGTTTGTCTTACTTTCAACTAAGTCTTCTTTAGATGAAGTAGGGCTATAGGAAAAAGTTCCCTATAAATTTGGTGGCTCCTAGAGCTCTTTAGCTAATCCAAGAAATGAACCCAAACTTATTGCCTTGCTCTTGGATGCAAAGTCAAAAATTGGAAGCTAAAAATAGAGTAAACATAATAACAAAATTTGGGAAGTGAAAGAGGTATAACGCTGCTTTGGCCTTGATATACCTTCCAGGGTCTCATCTATTAGTGCTGCTTCCTTGCTATAGGACTTGAAAGAATACCCTCAAATTCTTCAAAGAAAGAGAACTTTAAGTGAGCTCGTTTATTATGGGTTCAACTTTCTTACTTGATCTTTGATGCCATTATTTATGATCCTCGAGCTCTTGCATTTGATGAGTGTGTCCCAATTTCTCTCATTTTTTGATTAGGCAAACTTGCCCCTAATTTTAATTCCTTATGAAATTTTTATGGGTTTATAGAGTTTTGAGGGCTCTTTTTGTGTCAACCATGGCCATGGTGAATTTTTTATGGGCCAAGAAGGCTATGCGATTCATGGAAGTTTCAAAACCCAAAAATATTTTGGGTGCTATATTTTAGTAATATTGTATGCTTTTATAGATGATTCCAATCCATTGCTTTACCACTTAGGGTCCCTTCTTGTCCTTTCACTTACTCTTGAGTTTATCCCTTTTGGGGGTCCTATTGATGTTGCCTTGGTAATGGCCCTAGGGATTAGAAAAACTAGTAATAAGTGAGAGAGGATTTGGTCTATGAGCCCATCCATCTAGGTGATGAGAGGGCTCACAACTATTAGACAAGAATGCACCTTGAGAAAGATAGATCCCTTTTAACTATCATCGAAAGAATTTTTGGGATCTTATCTATAACAAGACTTAGCTTGGATACCATTAGAAAGGCTCAAGATCTTCTTATAGTGGGTCAATAGAGCCTCAAAATGTGGGTATTTTTAAGTTGGTTAATAACTTCTTTTGAATTTCTCCCTTTTTTGGTATCTTTGACATATTTTTTGTATTTGTTAGTGAGGCTTTGGGTTCTCTCATCCTTTTGAACATAATTTGGCTTGAAGGATTGTTTGGATTTAGAGTCTTCAAGGCGTAGCAAGGAAGACCTTTATTATATATTCCTTACCTTCAAAGTGTTTGATATGTTAGATTTCCCCATTAGTGAGAGTGAACCCTCCCAAGCAGTTATATCAATAGAGGTATGATTATCTTTAGTTGCGGTGGTTGTCCTATACGCCATGTGATAATTCTTAGGATATTTTCTATGACATCATTATTTTTGGTGAAACTAACACATGCAAATGTCTTGTCTTGCACCAATTGAGAAACTTGATCCAGTCTTGCTACAAGGATATCTATCATCTGCTATTATATTCAACACATGTATCCCTTGTGATGATCATCTATTGAAGATCATTATTATTATTACTAGTTAGGGCACACCTCCCTAGGAGTGTATCTAAATCCTACTAAGGTTGGATTGTGTGTTGCCATATATATTAGGGCGATACTTTCTAGATCATAGATAAATTTCAAATGATAGATGTTGCTCCCTATTTTACCACTACTTTCTAAAATTGATAATATTTTATTACATGAAAACACCTCCCTCTTATCAAACAAGTAGTCGAGACCATTGTAAGTTTTATCCTGTAAGTTTTTTTCCCCTTTTGTGTCAAAAATCCTTTCCAATCATTCTTCCAAAAAGCTTCTTTTTTTTGCTATATACAATATGTACAAAGTAATACCTAGGGTGATGGATCATCCTATGCCTTGGCTCAATTACTTTGTTAGGATTCGTTTCCTATGTCTCAGATGCCCCTTTCTCCAAATAGTCATTGGGGATGTACGGATGTGTCTTATCCATGAAGTAGTCAAAATTTGGTAAGTTCCTCTTATACCATGTATGTCTGATCTCCTCCACTTTCCTTTAAGGGGATTTGCTCTATGTGGTACATGTAGAGGTGCTCCAACAAGATATTGAACTTGGTCCCATATCTAGTTTGAATCAGGATGTGAGTCCAGCCCAATGACAAATATCCTTTAATTTTAGCAATGAAGTCTCTTTAGAGGTATATCCCAAATATAATCAAGAGATCAATCACCATTGTGTCTTGGCAATCCATCAGGTTAGGGTATGCTTGTAGTGCCAAAGGTTTGCCCCAAATTAGCCCAAAGACTAGCATTGGAGTATCATCTAACTAGACTATCCTATTGTTGGTGTGCTCAAGAGATAAGCCAAGTGCCTCTACTACCCTTTTTGGCATGACCAATGTGCTTGACCCTAAGTCAACCATACAATTATGTATCAACTTATCTCCATAAATCACAGTTAGGTAGAATGGCATAGGCTTGGGCCTGCTAGGATCTAGGCATAAAATTTGTATCATGATAGACATCCCTTGTCTACTCAACTCTTTTATATTCTTTTGTAATAACCCAAAACTAGCTATAAGAAAAAACACAAGAAAAGAAAATATTTTTTTAAACTACGGGGAGAGATTTATAAACCCCTATCCAAGTTTTGGTTATACTACTATTTTTTAACTAAGGTTCTCAACTCTTCCATAGAGTTACATCTCACTCAATACCCTACACAAATCCGTTTGTGTAGGTATTCTTTGTGTTATCGCAAACAAGCGTATCTATCTCATCATTTTTAATAAGATAAACTTATCACCTTTAGTATAGTCGAAGGTATATGACCATCACCATACCATACACAAGTTTAACTATGTAGGTATCCTACGCGTATTGCAAGTTAAGTTATCCATATCATCTTCACGACAAGCTATCTTAACTCAAATGTAATCTTTCATACTTAGTTAGTACATTCTCCCTAAGGGGTATCAATCCCTTAGGTCTTTTATATGTTCACCCTAAGAGGTCTCAATCTCTTAGGTCACTTTCTAGTTTCACCCTAAGATCTCATTTTCTTGGGTTATTTTTGTTTGTTTAGCAAGAATACAAGAATAGCTATATCTACTCAACAATAAAAAATAAAATCTATAGAGCATACAAGAGGTACCTAGAAAGGAAACATCATTTATCTAAAAAATAAACATTGAATAAAAAGGAAAATTATATAACAATGCATAAATAAATCATAATAGTAAGTAAAGATACATTTCCCATTCATTCAATAAATTATTACATATATCCAAGTATGGTAAAACCTCCATACTTATGAAAGAATAAAGTAATACATCTATATTCATTTAGGGATTTCTCCTTACAAGTCTAATCCAATATGAACATAAATAAATCATTGCAATAGTAAATCAAACCGATGCATAGGTTCCAGTTACCATCTTTGGTCCTCCTTGTATTTCCATCATTCGTTTAAGGGTAGTAGGGGATCAAGGCAACTCATGGTTCCATGAAAATCATGCATCTAAATGCATCTACTAGTAATATGAAACTAGTGCATTTATTGTTTACTTTGCCAAATTGCAACTATACAAATTTAATTAAAGTATTCATCCATATACTATCTAGTTGATATCATAAAAATCTCCTCATTTTTATTTTCACCTCTCATTTACTCAAGAGAGTCTTTTCAACAGGTACAACTAGATCACAAGTCTTACTCTAGTCAAATATTTTAAAAACCCTTATTCATCATAATCAGAGTCCCATACCTTTAATTATTTAAATAAAACTACATTTCCTTTATTAAACATAATCAAAGTCTCGTATCTTTTTTTTTTTTTTTGGGTAAGTAACAGTATATTTACAGCGGGTTTTTTGTTGAAGGATCCCAAAACCTTAGTTACATAGGAAGCCGTGGCTACAATTGCGAGTAAAAATCGGGGCTGCGCCCATGGGCAACAGTCCGGGGCCTAGGGCCCTAGTGCCTACAAAAATACAGACAAGCTATGAGACCAGCACTACAAAATTTGGTCTAAGACGACCAAAACATGGAAAAAATCGTAAAACATTAAGTGCCAAAAAACGCAAAAACCTTCTCGTCGTCGCTCCGGAAGGCCCTGTGGCTGGGCCTGGCCTGGACGGGGCCTGACTTGACAGAGCAACTCCTCTCCTTGTCAGGGCCATTGCCTAGCCTGTGACGGGTTTGGCCAGGGCATTGGCCACTGAGGAAGCTGCTTTGGGAGCCAATCGTAATGTCAAGGAAGTCCCTGGTCGTCAAATTCTTCATCTTGCTGGTTCTGACTTCGGTGGCCTTCAGGACCTCCACCTTGGCCTTATTGGAGCTGCTAGCAGCCCTGCTATTGCCTGGGGCCGAGCCTTTGCGACTTGAGCAGGATTCGGGCCTTGCTTGGGCCCTAGACTGGAGTTCTGCATTTTTGGGTGGGCTAGCGCCTTTTCGGGGAAGGGGAGCCTTCGCGGGAGGTGGTCTCCATGGATTTGGAAGCTACAGGGGAAGCACGAGGCACAACCGTGCATATTTGGGGCCCCAACACGGGGCAGGCTAAGCATCTGGGCCCTCATCGGTGCTGGAATTGTCTTGCGATACTATTTGGGCTAGGGCTTCAGGGAAATTCGTGGTCCAGGTAGTGAATTCTTCTGCTATGGTGGCCTGGTTGGCCATGAAGTTGGCTGCCCTGTTGCCTTATATGTACACATGCTGAAGGGCGTGATCAGGGAGCCCTTGGATAATGGTGTGGACTTCCCGGATGGAGTTGTGAATATGCCAAGAGCACCTTCCCGAGCTACGGGCAGCTTTGATTATAATTTGGGAATCGCCCTCGATGATGACTTTTGGGGCAGACTCCTTGAGGGCAGTCAGCCCGCTGAGGAGAGTTGTTGCTTTGACAAATTTGTTGGTCTGGATGCCAAGCAGAGCAGCGTACGCTAAGATCAAGGCCCTGTGATTGTCGCGGATGACCCCACCCGCACCCGAGGGCTCGGGTTTTCCTTTAGAAGCTCCATAAAAGTTAAGTTTGACCCATCCAGGAGGGGGAGCCATCCACCTGGTCGCAGAACTATGGGAGGGGCTGGGGGTGGCCTAGGGGGGAAGCTAAATTTTGAGGGAGGATAGGAGGGTGGCCTCGCCCAGAGGCTGGGGCATCTCAGTCAAGGGGATGGAGCCAAAATTCTCAAGGGCAAATGTCACTACCTTGGTCACTATCCATTGGGGGGAGCGGGCTGGGGAGGAGAAGGCTTTGCTATTGCACTCCAGCTAGAGTTGCCAAAGCATATGAGGAAGGCAGGAGCCCCAGAGGAAGTAGATGAAGGGATGGGCAAAGGGGTTGGGCCACTGAGATAGAAGGTCAGATATGGAGTTGGGGGCCACCCATTGGATAGAGAATTGGAAAAGGATGAGGCCCAAGACTTTGGACAAAAAGGGACAATTAGTGGACTCCCAGGCAGCACAACAAAGGAAGCATCTATTCGAGATATGAAAGCCCCTCATGATCAGATTCTTGATCGTCAGGATCTTGTTTTGGACGGCTACCCAAACAAAGTGGCTGATTTTGGGGATCAACTTCTTGGCCCACACCTGATGGGTTGGAAAGGGAGCCTCATCAGGGACTCTTTGGAGATTATAAGCAGATTTGACAAAAAATACTCCATTGGGAGTACCATGCTAAACACATTTGTCGATTCCTCCAGAGGACGGGATGACAGTCACCTTGAGGAGGCACTGAAGCCTGGCAGCTTAGAGCTGGTGCCTAGGATCAAGGATGGGTTTCCAGGTAGCCCACCCCTGGTTCTGGGTAAGATAGGCTGACACTCTGGGCCCTCTATCTACAAGCCCTGGTTTGAGGATGAGAAGCTCTCTGTCAGTAGACAGGGCCTCATCATGAATCCATCTGTCTTCCCAGAAGTCAATCTTGGCTCCGTCCCCGAGGATCCATCTGGTCCCTTTTTGGATTATGTCTTTAGTGAAGATCAGGGACTTCCAAAAGGCTGATCCATATTGGGGCTGAGCTTCACTACGGAAGGGGTGGTTATGACAGTATTTTTTGTGCACTATGCTAACCCACTCATCATGGGTATTGGTGTGCACCTTCCAGGCATGTTTGGCCAAGAGAGCCTTGTTCATGGGGACCACCCGCCTGAGCCTGATCCCTCCCTCACCTTTGGGGCGACAGACCAGGGGCCAAGAGACCAAGGGAATCCTCTTCTTATCTTCCCGACTAGAGAAAGCATTTTTGAATTTGTTCGATGTGAGCTGCAATGGAGGCCGGGATTTTGAAGACCGACATGAAATATATTGGGATGCTTTGCAAGACCGCTACCAAGAGGGTGGCTCTGCCAGCCTGTGAAAGGAGGTGACCTTTCTAGGGGGCCAACTTTCTCTAAATCCGCTCAATCACCCCGCCCCACAGGGCCCTGGAGGACACACCTGTGAACAGGGGAAGCTCGAGATACAAGGAGGGGAGGGTACTAGGGGTGCAACCTAGAATCTGCTCGATTCTGATCTGCCTAGCCAAGGGGGTATGGATAAATAAAATCATGCTTTTTCAAAGGTTGATCTTCTGGCCGGCCGCCTCCTCGTATAGGGTCAAAATATGCTTGAGATTTTTGGCTTGGGGAATTGAGGCATAGGTGGTGAGGATGGTGTCATCCATGAACTTCTGGTGGGACACAAGGGGTAGGCCCGGCGCAGGCCTGATGCCTGAAATGAGACCTCGGGTCACAGAACCTAAGATGGTACGCCCCAGGGCCTTATCCAGGATGATGAAGAGGATCAGGGATAGGAGGTCACCTTGGCGGAGGCCTCTGGAGCTAGGGAAGAACCCGATAGGGGACCCATTGACGAGGATAGAGAACCACAAGGAGGACACGTAGTTGCTGATGAGCCTAACCCAGGAAGGGTGGAACCCGAACTTAAGGAGGACCTTGGATAGGAAATCCTAGTCAACTCTGTCAAAGGCCTTGTTCATATCTAGCTTGAGCAGAAAGGAGGCCTTTTTGGATAGGACAGCCGAGTGAATGGCCTCATGCATGATGATGACATCGTTAGTGATCAATCTGCCTTTGACCAAACTATCCTGACAGGGGGCAATAATCAGGGGAGGATATCCTTAAGATGGGAAGCCATGGATTTAGTCAAGATTTTGTACAGGACGTTGCACAAGCTAATGGGGTGGAAATCTGAGAGGGATCGAGCTGCTTGGGTCTTGGGGATCAAGGCTATGAAAGTGGAGTTGATACCTCTGGGGATGGATTTGGCAGTCTGCAGGTCTCGGATGGTAGCACACACTTCTGCCCGGACGATGTCCCAGAAATATTGGAAAAATTAGGGGGGGAATCCGTTCGGGCTTGGGGCTGCCTCAACCTTCATGAAAAATGTGGTAGCATGGATTTCAGAGTCAGACATGGGATGCATAAGCATCTGATTTGCCGTGGCTAAGATAGAAGACAAAATATGCTCCAAAAGGGAATCAGTCGCATCTGGGGACATGGGGGGGCTATCGCCCAGGAGCTCTTGGAAGAATCGAGTGGCTTCAGCCCGGATGTCCTCTTCTTCCTTGATGATTCTGCCATCGCTACCCACCAACTCAGCAATTCTGTTGGAGCCCCTATTCCTGAGAGTCGACATGTGGAAGAACTTAGTGTTTGCATCTCCATCTTGGAGCCACAAGGCTCTCAACTTCTGTCTCCAAAAGGTTTCCTCCCTAGCCAAAATGTTATGATACTCGCTGAGAGAAAGGTGTTCCTCATCCCTGAGCCCCGGGTCTTGGGAGCCTGCTTGAAATTTGGACTTGAGGTCTTCAAGTTTTTTTTTGAGAATCGCTTTGTTTTCAAAGATATTGCCGAACACCTCCTTGTTCCATACCTTGATTTGGTACTTAAGGCATCTCATCTTGTGGAAGATTTGTTCAGTGGGGCATCCAAGGACTGGGGGAGCCCACCAATTCCCTACCTGGGCCCTAAAGTCAGGGTGATGCAACCACATGGACTTGAATCAGAAAGGCCTCTTGGGAGAGGGCCTATGAGCAGTTTCAAGGAGGAGGGGGCTGTGATCAGACCCAATTTTGGGGAGGGCCAACAGGGTGGCATTGATAAACGTAGGCAGGGCTTCCTTGGACAAGAAAAATCTGTCTATTCTTACTTGAATATGATTTACTCCTACTCTTCTATTGGACCAAGTGAACCTGGCTCCTTTCAGGCTGATGTCCATGAGCTCGTTGAGGGTAGTAAAGGCTTCAAAGTCCTTCATGCTCTTGCCCTAAACCACTGAGCCCCCACTTTTTTTTAGAGGAACATGGGGTTGTTGATGTCCCTGACCAGGATCCAGGGCAGGGGGGCAAAGACTTCTCTCATCGAACTAATTTCCTTCCATAAGGCCGCTTTCTCAACGTGACTGTTAGGAGCGTAGATGTTGGACAGAATCCATGAGCGCCTTGAATTTACGCAATGGACCAACATGTTGATGATTCTAGGGGACAAAGATATGAGTCTTCCATCGAAGCATTGAGGGTCCCACATGCATAGCAGACCCCCGAACGAGCCAGCTGCAGGGGTATACAAGGACTCGTAGTTGCGCCAGGTAGCTTGGGCTACACGTCGGGCAACAGAGTCATCAATTTTGGTCTCCTAGAGGAGGAGGAAGGACGGATGATGATCCCTATGAAGTTGGCCAAGGATCCTTTTCTTGGGGGCCCCATTGAGGCCCCTAATATTCTAGGTGATGAGCTTAATTTGACACCCTTGAGGGGTTGCTTGCCCCCCTTCCCGGAATGAGCGGGGGGTTTGGGTCGGATGGCGTCCGTCTTGGAGAAGCTTGCCCCCACGTCAGAGAGAGTTGCTTGGGAGCCATTGGCTATGTCATCTTTAGTGATCCTTGTCCACTGATCACCCAGGGTGGGGCACCCTATTTTGAGTTTGCTACCAAAGTATGTGGTAAAATACCTGCTCTGGGTCATCTTAGGGCTGACTTCGTCATGCCTGGACGAAGAATTAGCTTTGATCTCTTCGTCGAACTTCTCAGATCTGCACTCCAAGGTAGGAAGCCCAAAAGGGATCACCAAGAGGGCCAAGAGGGGGTCAAGGGAGGAAGGGCGGGAGTGGGGGGGGAAGGGGGCCCCGGCAGAGGGATCCAATGGGGAAGGGAGCCCGGTCGGCTCACTTTCTAGGGCACAAGCAGGGCCCTGTGGGGAGGGATTCAAAGCGGGCTGGGTGGGAGAACCTAGTATCGGGGCCCCAAAAGATGACCCAGGGGAGGGAGTGGCAGAAGGGGAAACCTGGGGAAGACCACCCTCTAGACCAGGGTCCATATGAGAGTCCTTTGGGGTAGGAGGGGGGGCCCCCTTGGTGGTCCAGGCCTGGGATCTGGGGCCATCGTGATGGGGCCCATGAGACGAGGCCCGACCTGATTGAGAAGGGGGTTTGGGGGGATGGCCTTCAGCATTTTTGGAAACTAGACATTGGTGGGAGAGGTGGCCCCGAGTGCTGCATGTGGGGCAGAAAGCAGGTTTATTTTTGTAGATCAAGGGCTAGCTCCAGAAGTAGGATCCAGAAGATATGGGCACCGAGGAGGGGAGAACAGATTTGAGATTGGCGTTGATGCAAAATTAGGCATGCACCATCCGGGATACTACCTTGGTTTTAGGGTCGAAGGCCACCAGGTCCCCGACCGACTGATTAATGAGTCTGAGGACATCTTCGTGTCATAGGTGGAAGGGAAGGTCTGGGAGCCAAACCCAGACCGGGGTGAAGTTGATGCTTTGGGTGCTGGGGTGGAAGTCAGCTCCGTATCACCTGAGGAAGAGGCTCTTGCACCCCAGAAATTAGGGCCCACCCGACAGGATATTTTTGGCATCCTCGTTATTGTTTAGCTTGATAATGAAGACGCCCTTGGTCAGGGCAACCAACTGGATGTGCCCAAAAACCTTCCATTTGGTAGCCGCCCATCTGCGAACAATTTCCATGTTGGGACGCCCTCCCAGGAATTTCCCTACTAGGGAGGTAGAGTAACCAGCTACTAAGGAGGAGTATACCTCCTCTTGGATAGAAATGTGAGTGCCCTTGAGGGAAAGACCTAGCCTCGGGGCTCGAGACGGGGCCCTGGTGCCCGCCAGGATCTGTTGATAGGAGGGTTTAGGCCCGCCGAAGACAAAGCCCAGCCTAGGATCAGGGGGCTTTTTCCCCAGCCCTATGCTTGCATCGAGGCTAGCCTGGGGGCCAGGACCCAAGATGCCGACCCCACCCTGGCCACCAAATGGATCAAGCGTAGATCCATCCTCTGGGCCCATCGGGGGTCCTGCTGGCCCGGGACCGGGCCCTGACGTGCCTGACCCTGACCTTGAGCCCAATCCCGATCGGGAACCTGCACCATGCACTGAACCTATCCCCAGCCCTACGCCCGCTTCTGCTCCTGCTCCCTCCATCTTCGACTCAAAAATTCGGATCCGGTTAAGGTATTTTAGTTCCCTAGCTCAAACTAATATTTCTTTTTCCAAAGTCTCATATCTTTAATTATGTAAAGAAAACTAAATTTCCTTTATTCAACATAATCAAAGTCTCATATATTTAATTATGTAAATAAAACTATACTTCCTTTATTCAACATAATCAAAGTCTTGTATCTTTAATTATGTAAATAAAACTACATTTCCTTTATTCAACATAATTAAAGTCCCCTACCTTTAATTATGTAAATAAAACTACATTTCCTGTATTCAACATAATCAAAGTCCCTTACCCTTATTTTATGTAAATAAAACTGCATTTCCTTTATTCAACATAATCAAAGTCCTCTACCTTTAATTATTTAAATAAAACTACATTTCCTTTATTCAACATAATCAAAGTATCCTACATTTAATTATTTAAATAAAACTACATTTCCTTTATTCAACATAATCAAAGTCCCCTACCTTTAATTATGTAAATAAAACTACATTTTCTTTATTCAACATAATCAAAGTCTCATACCTTTAATTTTTAAAATAAAACTACATTTTCTTTATTCAACATAATCAAAGTCCCATACCTTTAATTATGTAAATAAAACTACATTTCCTTTACTCGACATAATCAAAGTCTCGTGCCTTTAATTATTTAAATAAAACTACATTTCCTTTATTCAACATAATCAAAGTCCCATACCTTTAATTATGTAAATAAAATTGCATTTCCTTTATTAGAATAACTAAAGTTTCACACCTCATTAATCTAATAAATTAATTACCATATTATCAAATTAACTAAAGTTTCACAACTTTAATTAATCTAATAATTAATTACCATTTTAGCTAACACCCAACTACACATGTAAACTAAAATCATATTCCTTATCCTTATATTATAAATTAAGGTGTCTTTTAATCAATTTAATACCCTTGAATGCTCCTCTAGAATGAGCGTTCCAAGCAAACATATAACCCTTTATTCTAATTTATCAACCAAGGTCCAAAGGAAAGTTGAGAGGGTTCGAACAAGGAAGAAACAAAAAACATACATGGTGAATAGGCAAAAAAGTAGAACATGGTAAAATGAAACATAGTCGACATCGTCTAAATGGTATTTAGCAAACAAGATGCATGTGCGGCCAAAGGTAATGGTAGTAACATGACTACACAACAGACGAAGGGTGAGCACCCTACCCAAATAACATAGGATTATAGCACCATGTTGTAGGCTCCAAATCGAAGACCACCTGCTGGGAAATGACCCACTCGTGGTCAGCCATACAAACAAAGACAAAATGTGCCATCTCTACCCATGTGGCACTACGATGACTTATCAATAGCGGCTCCTTTCACATCCCAATCCTACCTAAGAAACCCACTCACAGGGAGATGAGTCACCACAACGGTGTAGGATTAGTCATAGTTTTTCCCATGAAGGTTGATGTCCAAGGGATATTTGACCCAATAGTTAAACACCTTACCCAAGTAGCTTAGGAGTATCAATAAAACTATGGTTATGGTAGTGACAATACAACAATAGTGCCCATCATATATAGCACTAGAGAAAGTGGTGGCAACAACTAGTATTAACAAACCAATTCTAGCTAGGGAGGTAGTCACATGGGAGCCAGGAACCATGAGCTTGATAAGCAGACCAACAAACTCGACGTGGGTAAAGACATCCACCACTCAGACTATAAAATAAGGGTGAGAGAGGAGGTTTCAACTAGGAAAGAAATATAGATGTCCTTAATACTAAATAGGTAGAGGTAAAGGAATGGGCAACAAACCCAACACCATTCATTAAGCATAGAAGATACTCCACCATCCACAAAAGGATAAATAAACATTTCCAAAGAACAAAGAGGTAGTTTTAAATCCTACCTACAACTCTCTTTGATATGGTTTCAACTTGCTTCCTATTGGATGTCTTTCGTTGGGTGTTCAATCCTCCTTTGTGTTTTCCCAAAATTATCTCTCCACCACACTCATCCTTCTTCTTTCGTTCTCCTATGCCTGCAACAAGTCCTTTTTTCTTTTTCTTTTTATCCCTAGTGATCGAACCCTCCTTGCTTACATCTCCCCCGTCAACCACCATATCTAAACACCATTACTTCCTCATCCATCCAACGATGGTAACCAAATATTTTTGTAATTAAAAACTCTTCTTCCCCATTCAAAATTTTGCTATTAAAATAAGCTCCCTGTAAAAGTCGATAGGAAGCTTCCATATGCCTGAACGCGTACACTTACTACGTTCTAATAAATTCAAACAATAAATTTTTATTTTAATATTCCTAAAACAAAAATCTTAAGATTATTTAAATAAAAGTTCTATTTCCATTTAAATAATTTTTTTATTATTTTTAAATTAAAATCTATTATTATTTAATGAAAGTTTCTTTTCTTTCTATTTAAAAGAAACTCTATTATCATTTAAACTAAGGTTTCTTTTTTCTTCGAATGGAATTCTTTTATTATTAAAATAAGGATTTCATTACTTTTTTAAAATGAAATTCAATTATCATTTAAATAAGTACCATATATATGTATACAAAGGGTTCTTTTATCGCATACTAACATCAAGCTACTCTTTAAAATATTTAAGCAACACAAGGAGTTTTAAAGGCAATCAACTTATGTGCATTTTCTCAAAACCAGTGATGCAGCAAAGTGATGAAGTAAAAGCAACCAAATATATGCAACAGATAAAGAGGAAGTCTTTCCATCAACCCAGTCACCCGTCTTAGCCGAAAATTTTATGATAGCTACTAGGCTATCAACTAAGGTTCTAGGTGGTTGGCTTTGACGATTATCCCATAATCGATAATACATACCTATATGAGGGTATCCATCTATGTTACCTTTGTGTTGTCTTAGTCATCATTTCCTCAACCTCAAGTACCCTGTTTCTAGTGGATGATTCTACCTTTTCCACCCACGAGTGTACCTGAACCTGCATATTAACAATATGTTAGTAGTAGCATGTTCTTCCAAAAATCAACTAAACATCGCACAAGTATTTATTTACACAAAACTAAGCAGTAAAATAATATTAGTCAATACATAGTTTTTCATGTTCAAAAAGGTCTGCCAAGGAGGATCATGACATCCTACCCCGTAGGGCTAAACATTGTCCCGAGTGTTTCTAGTTTTACAAAATAAAAATTATTACATTATATTTTAAAACAAAAAGGGAAAATATTTTTGCATGTCCTCCACTTTTTTCCAAGTGGCATTTCTTTTAGTAAAATGGTGTCATTGGATCTTACATTGTTCAAGAGTATGGTTTCACATAGACTTAGAATGGAACTCAAGAATCTTCACCGACATCACTTTAATAGCCTTTGGGTTTGCCATCTACACTTTAGAATCATCCCACACATGTTTAGGGTCAGTAACATATTTCCTAAGTAGATATAAGTGGAAGGTGTCATGGATATTTGACAAGTTATGTGGTAAAGCAAGTTAGTATGCAACCAGGCTAATCTTCTTAGTGATCTCAAAGGGTACCACAAATTGATGATCTAACTTTGTGAATTTGATAGCACTCTTCTTTGGCTTAACCCTTACGAACACTTTATCTCCTACAAAGTACTCTCTTGGAGTCCTTTTCAAATCAACATAAATTTTTTGTCGATTAGCAGCTTCTTTCAACCTTTGTCTGATTACCTTCAAATGATCCTCCATTTCTTTGACCATATCTAGCCCAATTACAACCTGATATTATAGGTTATCCCAAGATAATGGCGTTTTAAACTTTTCTCCATACAAGGCATCAAAAGGAGCCATACCTAGAGAGAAATGATGCCCATTATTGTAGGTGAACTCTACAAGATGTAGGTAGTCTTCCCAATGAGACTTTTGATCCATGCAGTACATGCAAAGCATATTCTTGAGTATTTGGTTTACCCTTTCTGTTTGACCATCTATCTCAAGATAATGCAGTAATGTGCCTATTGCACGATGTAGGGCTTTCCAAAATTTAGAATGAAATCTAGAATCCCTATATGAAATTATTGTTTTAGGAAACCCATGCAATCAAAATACCTCTTTGGAAAGTCTATTAGCCACTACTTGAGCATCATCCTTAATATTCCCTGGTATGAAATGTGTAACCTTAGTTAATTTGTTGACTATTACAAGGATTGTATCATATTGATACCTAGTCTTGGGTAAACCTACAATAAAATCCATATATATAACCTGCCATTTCTAGGTAGGCACATTGTGTGGGTATAATTGTTATACAAGATGCCTATGTTCAGCCTTAACCTTTTGACATTCAAGACATCGAGCGATAAAATCAGTGATATTATTTTTCATTCCTATCCAAAAGAAGGTTATTTTTATGTTTTACCTCATTTTTTCTCCTCCAAGGTGAGTAGAATAAGGAGATCTATGAATTTCTTTCATTATTATTTTTCTTAAATCACCCATTTTTGGTATGATAATTCTACCTTTGTTACACAAAAGGTCATCATTCATGCTAAATTCCTTATTACCCTCAAGGTCTCTGCTCAACTTAGATTGAATTTCCTTACAATACTCATCTTGATATTTCTCTTCCCTCACTTGATCCATTAGATCCATGTGACTTATGGTTATGGTTGCTATGTGCTTCCTTCTACTTAAGACATCAACAACCTTATTCTCTTTTTCTTTTATATACTCAATATCAAAGTCGTATTCAGAAAAAAATCGAATCGTCTTCTCTATCTCACATTGAGTATAGGTTGGGTGAATATATACCTCAAACTTTGATGGTCAGTTTTCAACTCAAAGGGCCTTCCTACCAAGTAGTGGCGCTAAACTTTTAGAGTGTGCACCATTGCAGCTAGCTCTAAATCATGTGTAGCATAATTAATTTTATGCTTCTTAAGATTTCTTGAAGTGTACGCTACTACAAACTCATCTTGAGAGAGTATTCCTTCTAACCCTTCTAGTGATGCATTCGTACATACTAAAAAATTCCCTTGAGGATCCAAGATTTTCAATGTTTATGCCATAGTGAGTTTATGTTTCAACAACACAAAAGTGGCTTCACACTTTTTTGACCACTTGAACTTCTTTCCCTTTTTCTAGATGTTAGTTATTGATATTGCAATCTTAGAATAATCCTTTATATAATTTCTATAGTAGCCCATCATCCCCATGAAGCTTCACACTTTTGTCACATTGGTAGGGGGTGGCCAATTCAAAATAGCTTCAATTTTCTCTGGATCTATAACAATTCCTTCTACTAATATAATATACCCAAGATATCGCACCTCTGAGATATGAAATCACTTTTTGCTAGATTTTCATAGAGTTGGTTCTCCCTTAATTAACATGATCTTGAGATGTTTATCATGTTCCTCCTTGTCTCGAGAGTATATTAAGATATCATATAAAAATACAAGGATAAGTTTATCTAGATACTTGAACACATTTTTTATTAGATTCATGAATGTAGTTGGGGTGTTAGTTAGTCTAAATGGTAGGATGGTAAACTCATAATGTCCATACCTAGTTTTGAATGTCGTTTGTGTCCTCCTCATGTATTATTAATCTATGGTACCCTAATTTTAGATCAATATTTGTGAATAATGTGCCATATCTTAATTGGTCAAATAAATCCTTGATTCTAGGTAAAGGTTATTGGTTCTTGATTGTAGCCTTATTAAGCATCCTATAACCAATACACAACCTTAAAGAACTATCTTTCTTTTTTCACAAATAAAATTGGTGCACCCCAAGGTGACACAGTTGGTTTTATCAATCCCTTCTCCAAGTGCCCTTGTAGTTGCACCTTTAATTCCTAAATCTCAATAACATTCATCTTATATGGATATCTATGGATGGGTTTTTCTCCTGACATAAGTTCAATAGTAAAATAAAATTTCCATACAGGAGGAAGTCCAAGTAAATCCTCTGTAAATATATTCTTAAAGTCCTACAAAATTTGGGGTTTCTCCAATAATTTTATTTTTTGAACTTCTCTAACTTAATTTATTTTTACAACATAGACTATCCCTCCCTTCTTGAGGGCTTTCTTTAGTTGCATATCCAACAACATATAGGGTTTAACTGCCCCCTTCTCATTATGAATTATCAGTATTTCCTTGTCTTTCTCTAAGTACTCAATCTATCTATCTTCAAAATTGATCAAGGTTGTATGGGCCTGTAACCAATACATCCCTAGGATCACATCAAAAGCATGAAGTGGAGCTACATACAAACAACCTTCAGTGGTACCACTAGTTAAATTAATCTCTGCCATTGGAAAATATTGGATGACTGAGTAGGTCTACCCAGAACCATACTCAACCTTCCATCCTTTGGCTAAATATCCTAGCCTTTTTGATATATTACTTGCTAAAATAGAAGAAATAAAACTAAGAAAATAATTCTAACTAAAGTTAAAACATTTCTTAGAGAGGAGAAGAGAATTTACATTCCTAGATCAATGGCATGGATGTTCAATTCTAGTCCTGATTTCCTGTTGTCACCTATATTTCAGTTTTTGTCTCCTTAGCCTAAATGCTTGGTCTTGATTCGCTTGGACAATTGATAATATAATTAGGGCCTCCACACCATTAGAATCCTCCCTTGGGGGTATTTTGTTTTTCCCCAATCACATTTCCCAATTGCATTATTTGAGATGATTCTATTTGTTCTTATTTCCTCGAGGTTGAGTGGATTTTGGAGGTTGGTCCTTTTTCCACTCACTCATATTTATTTTATTGGGGTATTTGATTGTATAATGAGGTCCTCCACATATGTGGTAACCTTATTTGGGCCCCTCAAGGTTTTTCTAATTCTGCTTTACAACTTGTCCCATTTGGGGTGTCTTTAGTTGTCTTTGACCTCCCCTGTAGCTTGGATTAGCTATACTTTTCTTCAGTTGAGCGGGTTTGAGTTGGCTTACCCATCCTTTCTATTGACCTTACCACTCTAAATAACCAAAAATTTCTCTTATCCCTTGGGACTAGTGGTATTTCTTTGTCAGTTATGCAAAATAGGAATCATTTAGATGCTTATGTTGTTGTATTTATTCTCTTTTCTGGTCTATTAGCTTCCCCTACTGTTTTATTTATTCTTTCAATACTGTAGCAATGGTGATGAGTTTTTCCACCTCTTTTCTTAAGTCTCTCGAACCCATTTCTTGGGTCATTTCCTTAAAATTATCCTTACGGTGTTGTCTATTTGGGGAAGCAATCTTTCCTCTCATCTTGGGTGCCATTTATCCTAGTCACAACCAAAATGAGAAAATTAGGTTACAACTTCAACCTAAACTGTACTACTAATTTAAATCTTAACACAGATTTCTCTTGCTAAAAACATCAATAATCTAATTAGGGTAGTGCTCCAATGTTATGATGTAACTTCAATGCCAAAGTCCATACTTACTTATAAGTAAGGTGTCATAACATTCCAATCACCCCTTGGGGTTAATCCCCATTAGATTCTAGCAAGCAAGGGATTCTAGGTCTTCATGACTTTAGCTTAAAACTTAAGAAATCCTTCATAGAAAGACATCCAAATCCTTAAAATACATTAAGAAGCTCTATACCCTCATACCTAGAGCTCTGATACCAAATATAATAACCCAAAACTAGCTACAAGAAAAATCACAAGAAAATAAAAGATTGTTTTTCATTAATATGGAGAGACATTCATAAAACCCTAGTCAAATTTTGGTTATACCACTATTTTATTTACTAATATTCTCAACTCTTCCAAAGAGTTACATCTCACTCAATACCCTACACAAATCTGTATGTGTAGGTATTCTTTGTGTTACCACAAATAAGCTTATCCATCTCATCATTCTTGATGAGCTAAACTTATCACTTTTAATATAGTCAAAAGTATATGTTCATCACCATACCATACACAAGTTTTTTTGATAGGTAAAAATGATTAAGTGTGGGGTTTAAATGGACCCCAAGCCCAAGTACATAAACTGGTAGCTAAAACAATAGTATAAGATAACACAGGCCTACATATTAGCCAACAACAACCTGAACAAAAAGGTACAAACAATAGCAGAGAAGGCTTGATGGAATTTTGAAGTTAGATACACAAAAATACAATCCAAGCAATACCTACGCAAGGGTTGCTTAAGAGAAGTGACTACCTGAAAAATCTGTAAATGAGCTATGACAAAAACCTGCATAGGGGAAGCTCGCAAAAGATCCATAAAAACTATAATAGACACCTGTACAAAAATAAACACAATGCTCAAAAAGGCCCACGTAGGGGCACTATAGACTATAATTAAAATCACACGCAGGGGATCAATAGACCAAAAATAGAGAGACCCAGCATGAGAACAAATAGAGTACTCAATATACCCATACCTAGACCTCTGTAACATCTTTATTTGCAGGAGCATCCCTAGGATGGTTCGAGAGTAGCACCTTAAGAGTCTCACTGATCTTATCCATGGAATTGATAATGTTGTTGATAATGGTAAAATGGATTGTGTTGTGAGTAGTAATGCAAGGATCATCACTATCTTCATCCAAAATGTGGTAAGGGGAGCTTTGACTGGTATCAACCCTTTATTTCCTAAGTTGGGCTAACCTCCTAAATTGAGGTGGACGAAGGCTTCAGTGATATCTTGCTTAGTTCCTTTGAACTTGCTTAGAAATAGAATGAGACCATAAGGTTCCAGAAAGGTGTGAGATAAGGGATCAAGCTAAAGGTTAGATGGCTCAAGCAAGGCCATGTTGGCAAGACTAAGGAGAAAGGAAAACCACAGAAGCTTCTTACTACCTAGGATACATAACGGTGAATAAAAATAGATAGTTATAGGTTGACATAGACCATGATGTAAATATATAATTTTTTGGTACCGTAAATGCCCTTTTCGGAAGCTAAGTTGGTGTGATTGGTAGACCACATAATAATTCTCCTTAGGGAATTGACATAAAAAATAGACATGACACAAAACAGAATTTGCACATGATAGGGATGGGAAATTATTGGGCATGCCAAATGACTAAAAAAATGAATCTCAAAATTTAAAAGACATAGAATTAAGCATCTCGAGACTTGACACATATTGACATTGTTAGATAACGTCCAATTGCACAACCTAGACCTACTCAAGGACTTCACATGCTTGGAAAATACAACCACAAGGTAAACCCACTAGCAATGCCTATCTTGGGATATTGTATACTTCATAGAAGAGAAATGAAATAATCAAAAGCCAACACTAATAGCAAGATAGAGAGTCACGCTATTCAAAAAAAATTTGCCATAAGAACTGGAACCAAAGAAACACATCATGCTGAAAAGGGTAAATTCAACATTGGAGAAGCTGAACCACCAAAACTTATGACCACATATTTGAAACCAAATCATTATTAGTAGCATTTAAAACTTCTTGGGGAAAGCTTTCTTTCCAAATGGATAGAGATTTATGGATAACTCCTCAATTGGAAAGAATATTTGTAGGTCTGTTAGCTTCGTGGTACACATGGTTGATAAAGATATCATTGAAATTTTGGGACAACTTCTTAGCTTCCTAAACAATAGTTCTAACATTCCAAGAGGACACCCTATTGTTTTTAAGAGCATTTATAATGTTCAAAGAATCTCCCTTAATAAAAAGGTTACCTTTATAATCCTTGAGAATATCTAGCCCTCTCCACAACGTATGACCTTCAACAAAATGATTAGTTTGGCACCCCAAATACTTAGCATAAGCCATAATAACTTATCCACTACTATATCTAACTAGGCCACCTGCACCATCATCCCTTGGGTTTCGTTTGGAGGTACCATCAAAGTTTTAGCCACTCACTTGGGTGAGGAATCTAATGGGCACCCACTCTGGGATGGGGGGTTGGTAAACTAGAACTGGAGTTGCAGGGTATATTTAAAGAAGAGAACATAATAGACTCCAATCTAGAATCAAGTGTTTTGGGATAAGGGAAGAACTAGAAATTCTTGACAGCAAAGGCAATAGCTTTGTTGGCAACAAAGATGGGATCCGTAGAGGATGAAGAAAAAATCCTGACGTTTCTTTCAAGCCACAATTGCCATAATATATGATGAAGCTCACTTTCCATAAAGAAGATAATATGATATTTTTGAATGAAGTAGACCATTGGGTGAAAAGGTGACTCAAAAAATTAGGAGGAACCCAAGAGATATGAAAAGTGGACATAAGGTTATCGAAAGCTATCATGGAGAAAGGGCACTCTAGAAGGAGGTTATTGGTAGATTCCCAGGCATTCATGCACAAATAGCATCTGTTGGGGATAAACATACCCCTTTCCATAATGTTATCAGTCATTGGAATCTTATTTTGAATGGCCAACCAGCTGAAATGAGCAAATTTCAGTATGAGGTATTTAAGCCACACTCGATCATAAGGGATATGGACCACTTGATAATAAATAGTTATATCATGATAAGAAAGCAATTAATTGCCATTAAATATTATGAATGGGGTTCGAAGGGGCAGCATTAAATATTTAATTACCATTAAATATTGTTAGGTAATGGAGCCAAATTGATAAGAAAGGAATTAATTACCATTAAATATTGTTGATGGGCAATGATCAACAATAGGCCCATGAATGGGGTTCCAAGGGGCAACATTAAATATTTAATTACCATTAAATATTGTTGATGGAGAAATTTTTATTGAAAATTTAATCGTATTTCTTGGTGAAAAACACTTGTCAAAAGAACGTTATAAGCGTATGGGTGGTTTCGGCCCATGGTTTTTTGGCCCATTGTATTCTGACACCACTATGTGGTTTCGGGTAGAGGAAAAGCCATGAATCTCTATATATTTTGTACTGTAAAGACTGCCTCTATGGTAAAATGCTCTTTTCTGGTTTGGAGGAAGAGAGGGGAGGAGACATTGTACAAGTGGAGAAGATTGTTGTATTGTTGCTAATACAAAGGACTAATTGTTTCTCCGTGGATGTAGGGTACATTGCCCGAACCACGTATATCTTGTGTCTCTTACATTTGTGTGATTGTTGTTGTTTATTGCATTGTTTCCTATTTTGCTTATGGGATCTTAACTAGGGTTTGAACTATTTTTCCATTTTTGCTATTATTATTTGCACTTTGCATAGGTTGTGTATTGTTTGTACATGGTAAATTCCCAACAACTAGTGATCTATTGGGAAAGGGCACTCACAGGAGAGTTTTATGTTCGAGTGGGAGAAATGGGAGAAAGTTCAAAGTTTAAACTGGAGAAGTTTATTGGACAAAATTTTGGTATGTGGAAAACCAAAGTGGAGGATTATCTGTATCAGAAGGATGATCTGTACTTGGCTCTAAAAGGGAAGACTGATGGTAAACCTAGGATGATGGATGATGAGGAATGGGATCTGATAGATAGGAGGGCACTGGGGGTGATCCGGTTGAGCCTAGATGATTTTGTTGCATACAACATCGGGAAGGAAAAGACCACCAAAGGAGCCATGGATACACTAGCTAAGTTGTATGAAAAACCCTCAGCTTCAAATAAAATTTTCTTGATTAGAAAGTTTTTTACTATGAAGTTGCAAGAGGGTGGATCTATCCAAGAACACCTTAACGAGTTTTATGCTGTTATGGGTTCTTTAAAATTTGTAGGGCTTGATTTTGATGATGAGGTTATGGCTTTAGGGTTTCTTTGTTCACTACCAGACTCGTGGGGTAGCGTTGTAATGGCAGTGAGTAATTTTGTGCCTGGATCTGGAAAGCTGGTGTTTGATGATGTGATTAGCACAATCCTTAGTGAGGATATGAGGAGAAAAACCTTAGGGGAGGCTTCATCATCTGGAGTAGCACTATCTACAGAAAGCAAAGGCAAAAACAAAGAAAGAGGAAAAGGCCAAGCTAGAGGGAAAAGCCAGAATAGAGGAAAATTGAAGGGTAGATCTAAAAGCAGAGACAAAAGCAAGATTGATTGTTGGCATTGTGGGAAGAGTGGACACTTCAAGAGGGAGTGCAAAGATAGAAAGAAGAATGAGGACAATAATGGGAATGATGCTCAAGAGGTAAACATTGTAGGTGCAATTTATCAGGATGCCCTGATTCTTGCAGCAACTTGCACGAGTGAGTATTGGGTTATGGACTCTGGAGCTTCTTATCATGTCACTTCTCATAGGGAGTACTTTGCTGATTATACTCCAGGCCATTATGGAGAGGTTTTGTTGGGCAATAACTATCCATGTGAGATTGTGGGTATTGGCACGGTGAATGTAAAGTTGCCAAACAAAAATATTTGGGTGCTTAACAATGTTAGGCACATTCCTGATCTGAAGAGGAACCTGATTTCAGCCAGTGCACTTGATTTGGAGGGATACAACACTAATTTTGGAAATCGGCAATGGAGAGTGACAAAGGGTTCAATGGTGATTGCAAAAGGTGAGTTGACTGGAACTTTGTATTTACTGCAGAACTCATCTTATTGTACATTGAACTATGCTGCTCAGGATGATGCGAAAGCATGGCATTTGCGGTTGGGTCATATGAGTGAGAAAGGGATGAAAACCCTTCACTCTAGAAAACTATTGCCAAAACTCAAGGAGGTTGATTTGGGTTTCTGTGAAGGTTGTGTATACGAAAAACAAAAAAGGGTAAGATTTCTAAAAGTTGGTCCAGAAAGGAAGAAAGAGAAATTAGAGTTAGTACACTCGGATGTGTGGGGTCCCTCATCGGTACTTTCTCTTGAGGGCTACTCTTATTATGTTACCTTCATTGATGATTTCAGTAGGAAGACATGGATCTACACAATCAAGCATAAATATGATGTTTTTGACACTTTTCGGAAGTGGAGAGCATTAGTGGAGATTGAGGCAAGTAAGAAAGTAAAGTGCCTTAAATCTGACAATGGTGGTGAATATTGCAACAAGGAGTTTGAGGACTATTGCACAAAGGAAGGAATTAGGAGAATCAAGACTACTCCTAGGACACCACAGGAGAATGGAGTCTCAGAGAGGATGAACAAAACTATAATGGAGCGTGCTAGAGCCATGAGATTGCATGCAGGGTTGCCATTGTTTTGTTGGGCTAGTGCAATTGATACAATAGTTTATTTGATAAACAGAGGACCTTGTACTGCATTGGATGGAGGTATTCCAGAGGAGACTTGGAAAGGTAAGCCTATAAACTACTCTTTCCTTAGAGTATTTGGTTGTGAGGCTTTTTCCCATATAGATAAATAAAATAGGAGTAAGCTTGATGCAAAGTCTAGAAAGTGCTATTTTCTTGGTTATGGTGTGGATGAGATGGGATATAGGCTATGGGATAATGTTGGCTGAAAAGTTATCAAGAGTAGAGATGTGATTTTCAATGAGGATAGGTTGTACAAGGATAGGCACATACAGGTTGAAGAGGATGCACCTGAGTTTGTTGACTTGGATGCAATCCCAGAGCATGGTGTAAAAAGACAGCCTCTTGTTCAGATTGATGAACATGGTGCTCATGAGGAAGAGCAAGGTGAACAGGAAATTGTTGTTACTCCACCATCATCCCCATAGGAAGTAAGGAGATCTACAAGGGTAAGACATGCACCTGATAGGTATTCTCCTGCTTTACATTATGTACTATACACTGATGTCGGTGAACCGAAATGTTTTCATGAGGCTTTGAAAGTGGATGCTAGGATTAAGTGGGAGCATGCTATGAAGGATGAGATGGACTCATTGACTCAAAATCAAACTTGGGATTTGGTTGAGCTTCCCAAGGGCAAAATGGCATTGCATTGCAAATGGGTGTACAGGGTGAAGGATGAAGTTGATGGCAGCAAGAGATACAAAGCAAGACTTGTTGTGAAAGGATTTGCACAGAGAAAAGGTATTGACTATGATGACATTTTCTCACCTGTAGTAAAAATGACTTCAATTCAGACTATTTTGAGTATAGTTGCAGTAGAATATCTTCATCTTGAACAGTTAGATGTGAAGACAACATTCCTTCATGGGGATTTGGAGGAGGAGATCTACATGCACCAATCGGAGGGGTTTGAGGTCAAAGGCAAGAAGAGCCTTGTGTGTAAACTAAAAAAGAGCTTGTACGGTTTGAAGCAAGCTCCAAGGCAATGGTATCTCAAGTTTGATAGTTTCATGAGTGAGCATGATTTTACTAGGAGCCAGAGTGACCATTGTGTTTATTTTTGGGCTACAAGAAATGGTAACTTCCTTATTCTCTTATTGTATGTTGATGATATGCTTGTGGCAGGATCCAATATGCAGGATATTAAGAAATTGAAAAGGGAGTTGGCAAGTAAATTTGCCATGAAGGATTTTGGGGAGGCCAAACAAATCCTTGGCATGAGAATCACTAGAGATAGGAAGGAGAAAACATTGAAGTTGTCTCAGGAGGATTATGTGGAAAAGGTGCTTAAGAGGTTCAGTATGCATGATGCAAAACCGGTAGCCCAACCTCTTGCAAAGCACTTTAAGCTCTCAAAGAAGCTATGTCCCAAGACAAAGGAGGAGGAAGAGTACATGAAGAAGGTACCCTATGCTTCAGTAGTTGGGAGTTTGATGTATGCTATGGTGTGTACAAGACCATACATTGCCCAAGAAGTGGGAGTTGTGAGCCGATATATGAGTAATCCAGGTAAATCTCACTGGCAAGCAGTGAAATGGATACTCGGGTATTTGAAAGGGACTTCAAAATTCTGTTTGAATTTTGGAGGTTCCAAAGTTGAGTTACAAGGCTATGTGGATTCAGATATGGTAGGTGATTTGGATGGTGGGAGGAGCACTACTGGGTATGTATTCACAGTTGGAGGTACAACAGTGAGTTGGATATCCAAGCTACAACGTGTTGTAGCTCTTTCTACTACGGAGGCTGAGTATGTAGCCATCACGGAAGGTGCCAAAGAGTTCATATGGCTTCAGAGGTTGATTGAGGAGTTGGGTCAGGAGCAAGGAGATGGGACACTTTGGAGTGACAGCCAAAGTGCCATTCATTTAGCTAAGAACTCTGCTTTTCACTCATGGATAAAGCACATTCAGTTGAGGTATCACTTCATTCGATCAGCAATGGAGGATGGTTTGGTAAAGTTGGGTAAGATTCACACTTCCCAAAATTTTGTTGATATGCTTACTAAAGTAGTAACCAGGGAGAAGTTGAGCTTTTGCTCTACTTCGGTTGGCCTTAAGGAGTAAGGTCATGTTATGAGAAACTTTCAGTCCTAGGGTGCAGGGATGTTGCATCAATCTTGTCTCCAAGTGGGAGATTGTTAGGTAATGGAGCCAAATTGATAAGAAAGGAATTAATTACCATTAAATATTGTTGGTGGGGAACGGGGTTCCAAGGGGTAGCATTAAATATTTAATTACCATTAAATATTGTTGATGGAGAAATTTTTATTGAAAATTTAACCGTATTTCTTGGTGAAAAACACTTGTCAAAAGAACATTATAAGCGTATGGGTGGTTTCAACTCATGGTTTTTGGCCCATTGTATTTCGACACCACTATGTGGTTTAGGGTAGAGGAAAAGCCACGAATCTCTATATATTTTGTATTGTAAAGACTGCCTCTATGGTGAAAGGCTCTTTTCTGGTTTGGAGGAAGAGAGGGGAGGAGACATTGTACAAGTGGAGAAGATTGTTGTATTGTTGCTAATACAAAGGATTGATTGTTTCTCCGTGGATGTAGGGTACACTGCCCAAACCACGTATATCTTGTGTCTCTTACATTTGTGTGATTTTTGTTGTTTATTGCACTATTTTCTATTTTGCTTATGGGAGCTTAACTAGGGTTTGAACTATTTCTCCATTTCCGTTGTTATTATTTGCTCTTTGCATAGGTTGTGTATTGTTTGTACATGGTGTATTCCCAACATTGGGGATAAACATACCCCTTTTCATAATGTTATCAATCATTGGAATCTTATTTTTAATGGCCAACCAGCTGAAATGACCAACTTTCGATATGAGATATTTAATCCACACTCGATCATAAGGGATATGGACCACTTGATAATCAATAGTTATATCATGAGTAGATCTAATAGTGAACAACCGAAAATTAGTTTCTTTCCAAAAAGGAGAGTTAGGGGAATTACCAGTGAGGATGATTGTTGCATTTAGGATGGTTTTGAGAACTTCTAAGGCAGCAGAGATTGACCATTAGCACATGGAATATGGAAATGTTTCCAACACTTGGAATCTAATGAATTGTCAATAAAATCTTCAATATTGTTGCCAAATAATGTGTCTAGGAAAGGCTGGAAGATGACAATTTCATGTTCTCTAAAATTAGTTGATTAGAAATCCACCTATTAGTCCAAAAATTAATTTTTCTCCCTATGTCTTGTTGCTACCTTATCCCCTTTTGAATTAAATATCTGGTCTGGGTAATCGATTTCCATAAAGTGGACCCATATTTGGGAATATCATCATTCAGGAAACAACAGTTTTGAAGATATTTTATGTTGACAATTGAGACCCATTCAAGGTTGCTATTGGTAAAAACCTTCCATGTTGGCTTGGCTAACAAGGTTACGTTCATATTAAAAAATCTTCGAAGCCCCAATCCTCTCCAAATTTTTGGGGAGCACACCTTGTCCCAACTGATCAGATGAATATTTTTCTATCCTCGACACCTAACCATAAAAATCTTTTATGGGTTTGCTCAATTTTCATGCAAACAGCAGTAGGAACTTTGAATATGAACATAAAATAAACAAGAACACTTTGGAGATAAGCCATTGTCAGGGTGGCTTTGGCTTCTTGAGAGAGGAGGGTCCCTTTCCAACCTATAAGTTTTTGTTAATCCTCTCAATAACTTTACTCCACATGGATTCCTTTGGAGTATTGGTGAAAAGAGGGAGGCCAAAATATTTAGTAGGTAACTTGGGTATAACACACTGAAAAATGTGTGCAATATTTGTTTATCTCTCTTGGGGAGTGTTAATGAAATAGATTTTGCTTTTAATATAATTTATTTTTTGATCAGCAGCCTCCTCATATGCATTAAGAATACTCTTAATGGTTTTTGCTTCCCACACAAAAGCATGAGTACCAATGATGGTATCATCAACGAACTATTGGTGAGACAGGGCTCTTAAATTGGACACAACCTTAATGCCTAAAATTATGCCATTAGAGTAGGTATTTTTTAGTGCTCTACCCAAGTATTCAGCAAGAATAATAAAAAGGATGGGGGAGAGAGGATCTCCCTATCTGAGGCCCCTGTTACTAGGGAAAAATCCTGCTGCATAACCATTTACCAGGACTGAAAACCAAGGATTAGAGATGCAATTGTAAACAAGATCAACCCATTCCCTATGAAATCCAAATTTGATAAGGACAATAATAAAAAAATTTCATCTTCACAAGTTTAACTAAAATCCAAATGGTATGCTATGCGTATTACGAGTTAAGCTATCCATCTCGTTTTCACGACGAGCTATCTTAACTCAAATGTAATCTTTCAGTTTACTTAGTTAACATTCTCCCTAAGGGATATAAAACCCTTAGGTCTTTTATATGTTCACCCTAAGAGGTCTCAATATCTTAGGTTGCTTTCTAGTTTTACCCTAAGATCTTGTATTCTTAGGTTATTTTTGTTTGTTTAGCAAGAAGACAAGAATTACTATATCTACTCAACAATCAATAACAAAATCCATGGAGCATACAAGAGGTACTTATAAAGGAAACATCATTTAACTAAAAAATGAACTTTGAATAAAAAGAAAAACTAGATAACAATGCGTAAATAAATCATAAAAGTAAGTAAAGATACATTTCCCATTCATTCAGTAAATTATTACATATATCCAAGTATGGTAAAATATTACATCTACATTCATTTAGGGATTTTTCCTTACAAGTCTAACCTAAAATGAATATAAGTAAATCATTGTAATAGTAAATCAAATTGATGCATAGGTTCCAGTTGCCATCTTAGGTTCTCCTTGTATTTCCATCATTCGTTTGAGGGTAGTAGGGGATTAGGGAAACTCATGGTTCCATGAAATTCATGCATCTACCAATAATATGAAACCAGTGTATTTATTGTTTACTTTAGAAAATTACAACTATACAAATTTAATTAAAATATTCATCCATCTACTGTCTAGTTGTTATCATAAAAATCTTCTCATTTTTATTTTCACCTCTCATTTACTCAAGAGAATCATTTCAACAAGTACAACTAGATCACACGTCTTACTCTAATCAAATAATTTCAAAACCCTTATTCATCATAATCAAAATCCTATACCTTTAATTATTTAAATAAAACTACATTTCCTTTATTCAACACAATCAAAACCCCATACCTTTAATTATGTAAATAAAACTACATATCCTTTATTCAACATAATCAAAGTCCCATACCTTTAATTATGTAAATAAAACTACATTTCCTTTACTCAACATAATCAAAGTCCCATAACTTTAATTATGTAAATAAAACTACATTTTCTTTAATCAACATAATCAAAGTCTCGTACCTTTAATTATTTAAATAAAACTACATTTCCTTTATTCAACATAATCAAAGTCTCGTACCTTTAATTATTTAATTAAAACTATATTTCCTTTATTCAACATAATCAAAGTCTTGTACCTTTAATTAAGTAAATAAAACTACATTTCCTTTATTCAACATAATCAAAGTCCCATACCTTTAATTATTTAAATAAACTATATTTCCTTTATTCAACATAATCAAAGTCCCATACCTTTAATTATTTAAATAAAACTACATTTTCTTTTTTCAACATAATCAAAGTCCCATTCCTTTTAATTATGTAAATAAAACTACATTTCCTTTATTAGATTAACTAAAGTTTCACACCTTTAATTAATCTAATAATTAATTACCATTTTAGTTAACACCCAACTACACATGTAAACTAAAATCATATTTCTTATCCTTATATTATAAATTAAGGTGTCTTTTAATCAAATTACTACCCTCAAATGCTCCTCTAGAACAAGCATTCCAAGAAAACATATAACCCTTTATTCCAAATTTTCAACCAAGGTCCAAAGGAAAGTTGAGAGGGTTTGAACAAAGGGGAAACAATAAACATACAGGGTGAATAGGCGATGAAATAGAATATGGGAAAATAAATACAATCGATGTTGTCCAAAATATCTTCAGTGAATGAGACGTCTGCATGGCCAAAGGTAATGGTAGTAACACGACTACACAGTAAATGAAGGACAAACACCCTATCCAAATAACATAGGATGATAACACCATGTCGCAGACTCCAAATCAAATATCACCTGCTAGAAAATGACTCACTCATGGTCAGCCATATGAACAGAGATAACATGTACCATCTATGCCTACATGGTGCAATGGTGGTTGGTCAGTAGTGGCTCCCTTCCTGCCCCAATCCTACCTGCAAAACCTACTCACAAGGAGATAAGTTACCATAGTGGTGTAGGATTGGTCACAATTTTCCCCATGAAGGTTGATGTCCAAGGGAGATCTAGACCAATAGTTAAACACCTTACCCAGTTAGCTTAGGAGTGTCAATAAAACTATGGGTATGGCGACGACAACACAACAATAACGTCCATCAGACATAGTGCTAAAGAAAGTGGTGGTAAAAACCAACATCAACAAATAAGTTCTAGATAGGGAGGTAGTCACATAGGAGCCATGAACCAGGGGCTTGATAAGCAGACCAACAAACTTGACATGGGTAAATACGTTTGTCACTCGAACCAAAAAACAAGGGTGAGAGAGGAGGTTTCAACTGGGAAAGAAATATAGACATACTCAACGCTAAACATGTAGAGGTAAAGGAATGGGCAACAAGCCCAAAACCATTCATTAAGCATAGAAGATGGTCCACCATCCACGAAAGGACAAACAAATATTACCAAATAAAAAAGAGGTAGTTTGAAATCCTACTTGCAACTCTCTTTGAGACAGTTTCAAGTTGCTCCTTGTTAGATGTCTTTCGTTGGATGTTCAATCCTCCTTTTCACTTTTCCAAAAAAAATTCTCCACCACACTCATCCTTCTTCTTTCGTTCTCCTCTACCAGCAACAAGTCCCTTTTATTTATTTTTTTATCCCTAGTGATCAAGCCCTCCTTGCTCACGTCTCCCCCGTCAACCACCTTCTCTAACCGCCATTACTTCCTCATCCACCCAACAGTGGTAACCATATAAATTTATAATTAAAAAATCTTCTCATTTTCAAAATTCCATTATTAAATGAAAATCCTTCCAAAAGTCGGTAAGAAGCTTCCATCTACCTGAACACGTAAACTTCACTGCGTTCTAATAAATTCAAACAATGATTTTTTTTAAATTCCTAAAAAAAGTCTTAATATTATTTAAATAAAAGTTCCATTTTCATTTAAATAATGTCTATTTTTTTATTATACTAGAGGAATCAATAACACGTTACAATTTTCTATTCCTCTTCATGGGTTTGAATCCCGTTCCTTGTTGCCACTATAACCTCCAATTGCATCGGGGTAAAATTTTTATGTAGCTGACGCAACATGCCCATTAGTACTATGAGGCCCGAGAGATTGAAACCCTGGTCTCCATGCTCCTACAAAAGTATTTTGATCGTTGAACCAAGATCTCAGACCCTAAATAATTTGTCTATTATTTTTAAATAAAAATCTATTATCATTTAAAATAAAGCATCTATTGTTTTTAAATGAAAATCCATTGGCCTTGATGTGTGCTCTGTTGTCAGAGAATTTCAATCTACAAAATCTATCCCTCGTGGCTTCAACTCAACTTTCATTTCTCTTATCCCAAAAAGTTTGAATGCCAAATCTATGACTGATTTTTGACCTATAAGCCTATGTAATGTGGTTTACAAAATCCTGACTAAGGCTATTGCTACTAGATTGAGGGATATCCTTCCTTCCATCATTGATCCTTTTCAAGGGAGTTATGTTCAAGGGAGGTCCATCCTTGATGGAGTCATTACTATTCATGAAGCTCTTCATTCTGTCCAGCTTGCCAAAAAATATGCTTTTGTTTTAAAATTAGATATGAATAAGGCCTATGATAGAATTAATTAGGATTTCCTTATTTCTATTCTCCTAAAGTTTGGTTTTCATCCTGAGTGGGTTGAACTAATCAAAGGATGCATATCTACTCCATGGTTTTCAGTCCTTGTCAATGGATCTACTACTAGCTATTTTCCTAGCAAGAGAGGTATACATCAAGGAGATCCCATATCTCCTTTACTATTCATTATAGTTGCTAAAGATTTAGGTAGAACTATTAAGGCATCTTGTAATATCAACCTCATCTCAGGAATTAAATTAGTTTACCAAACCCAGTTTGTTTCTCATCAGTATTTTGTGGATGACACAATCATCACCTCTAATATGTCTATATTTGAGGCCAAGGTTATCAAGCATATCTTACTTCTTTATGAAGATGTTGCTACAGAAGATTAATTTCCATAAAAGCAAGATGTTCTTTTTCAATACCCCCATTGAAATACAAAATAATATTTCTGCCATTATTGGATGTCCAATCTCATCTTTTCCTACTACATATTTGGGACTTCCTTTATTCATAGGGCAACCTTATGCTTCAATGTGGAATAATGTGGTTGAGAGACTACAAAAGAAATTGGTTGGTTGTAAAGGTAATATTTTGTCACAAGCTGGCAAGGTCACCATTACACATGCATCTCTACAAAGCATTCCCATATACTTCATGTCTATGTTCAAAGTTCCTACAGGGATTTGTAATAAAATTGAGCAAATTTAGAAGAATTTCCTATGGTCAGGATCTAAAAACAAGAATCATTTCCACCTTGTTGCCTGGGATAAAGTATGCCAACCAAAAATCTATGGAGGGCTTGGGCTGAGAAGGCTTCATCTTTTGAATTTGGCCCTTCTTGCAAAGCAGGCTTGGAGACTAATTCTAAATTTTGATGCTAAGTGGATCACTATTATTAATCACAAATATTTGCAAAATACTAATTTTTCAATGTTGTCCCTCCTCCAAGAGGGTCCTGCTTTTGGAAATTGATTCTGTTTGCCAAATCCCTTGTTCAGCATGGACTCAGATGGAGATTAGGGAATGGGCAGAAAATTTATTTTTGGCATGACAAATGGCTTCTTAATCAACCACTGATAAATAATCCCCATTTTTTTGTCCTTAAAGGATATACTGATTCTATTTTTGGTTCAAAAGTTTCTAATTTTATCTTTTCTTAGGCAAATAGGAAAATTTGGAAGACTATATGCAACCAAGATCACCCTATGGAATCAAGAGAATTGTAGGTCATCCTCAACTCTTCAATCATTCCTTCTGGGTATCCTTAAGACCAGATTTTTTGGGAAGCTACTAAGAGTGGAGACTTTTCTATTAAGTCTACCTACAAATTACTTTTGCCTCATGTTGAACCTCTAATTCCCTTTAGTCTTGTTTGGCCTAAATACCTGATTCCTAAAATTGCCACCTTTTCTTGGGTGGCTATTCAAGAAAATATCCTTACTATAGATAACCTTTTGAAAAGAGGTCTCCATATTACCAATAGATGTTTTTTGTGTATGAATGCTTGGGAATCCCCCATCACCTATTCCTTGCTTGCCCTTATTTGTCCTTCATTCTCAATAAGATTTTGAAATTATTTCATATCTCATGGGTTGAACCTTGCTCTATTTCATATCTCTTCACTCAATGGCCTAATCCCTTTTGTAATCTCAGGCTTAAGTCATTATGGAATTTTTATCTTCATCACTTTTTGTGGTAAATTTGGTTGGAAAGAAATCGTAGAGTATTTTCTAATTCCTTGCAAGACCCTGATTTTGTTTTTAAAATGATTCTTTCCTTTGACACTAAAAATACCACCCTTTGTCCTCTTCCATATCACCTTGCTTCACATTTTGATATGTCATTGAAAATATCCCTTAATCTTCCCATTATTGATACTTCCCAGTCTCGACCTTCCAATAATAGAGCTCTTTCCACTTGGACTCCTCCTCCCCTAGGTTGGGTTAAGTTGAATGTTGATGGTGTTGCTAAGGGTAATCCTGGGCATGCTGGTGCAAGTGGTATCCTCAGAGATAGTTTAGGCAGGGTTATCCTTGCTTTTGCTAAGTTTTTGGGAATCCAAACAAATCAGGTTGCTAAAGCTCATGCCATGTGGCGAGGCCTAGTTTTGGCTAGAGACTATTCTGACAAGTTATTGGTGGAAGGTGATTCCCTCACCATCATCAATTATTTAAAAAATTCAAAAGTTCCTTCTTGGAAGATTAGGAACTGCATTGATGAAGCTAGAGCATTTAGTCAAACTTTCCAAGATATTATATTTTAGCATACTTTCCAGGAGAGCAACAAAGTTGTTGACTTGCTAGTAAACATTGGAACCCAATCCACAAATTTGGTGATGTGGACTACTGCTTTTCCTCATGATTTGGTTTAGGTCACGAATCAAGAATTATTGTCATCACACAACACTAATGCTGACATGGAGAAATTTAGCCACCTTCCAATTAGTTAACATGCTCATGGTCTGCTTTTACCTCATTGATAGTTCCCATGATACCTTGGTACATGGGTTATCCACTATTTTTGAGTTTATAATTTTTGGGTGTTGGGCTTTCCTTTTCTAGGCTGCATCTTTGACATTTTTCCTTATTTTTCTTCCTCCCACATCTTCATACTCTGATCCCTTCTTCCCATGTTCATCACTTCTTTCTAATATTGCACTGCATTTTACCTTAATCCCCTCATCTCCCATTCCCAACTTCGTCTCTCATCTGTCCACATTGACCCTTTCCATCCTTCTTTCCCTCATGTTTTTATTGCCATATCCATTATGTGGATGATTGGACCGAATATCCACATGATCCCTTTAATCGATTACATTTGTTTTTTCATAATGAACACCTTATTTCATGCAGACCCTCGAACCTCCTTCCCATTTGGCACACTCTTCGATCTGGTCATTGGGCTTCTTCTGGTTTGGTCTCTTTAGTTAGTTCTTTTTATACCTACTCTATTTTGGTTTCTATCCATCACTATCTTTCTCATTTATTTTTGCTAAGGAGGCCCTGTTCCTGTGTCGCCACTATGAGTTTTGTCGAGCCGTCCAAGGTCTGCATGGATACTATTGTTGAAGGTATCCTTGTAGCCAAGGGGTTCCTACCATTTTTTCACAAGTTTGAAGGGGAAGACCCAGAGATTACCATTGCTTTCATGGACACTTGGGATAATGGTCATGTCACCATCCATGACAAGACCTATGATGTTGATATTAAAGTTTTGGTGGAGTTAAATAGGTAGCCTCCTAAGGGAAGATCAATCAAAAGAGAGAAGCATAACTGGGATGCCAAGTTGAAGGATGTCAAAGACAAAGAGACCTATAGGAAAGCTCAGGTGGGGATACATCATGATGAACTTTTATTTCCTTGGGGAAGTGTCCTGAAGTTGATTATGGAGTTTATTACAATCAACGACCTAGATAAGGCTCTTTGTAGTTTCCACTTTGCCTTTTATAATCATTTCTAGGATGTAAGTCAGGTCAATATTCCTCAATTCTTAATTAATTCCATTGGCCATACAATTGAGCACTGTAGGAAGAAAAAGGGGTCTAAACTACCCACTCATCATGGGCTTTTCAATGTATTGTACAAGCATTGGCTCTTACATTGCCCTTAGGGCATCACCGTGTCTTTGCCCCCCAAACCTAGGTCGAGCCCTATTAAGCCTAGTTCATCCCAAACAACACCCCAATCTTCAGGTACCCCCAGGATTTCAGCCAAGAAATAAAAAATTATTGAAATTGTCTGTAACCTAAGGAAGAGACCCCGAAGCGAATCTCCTGAACCTGATCCTGAACTAGAACATAAGCTTGTGCGCTCCTCTCTTCATCTCAAGAAATTAGCCCAACAAAAGGAATATCTGGTCATCAATTCTGAGGATGATGAGAAGGACGACCTAGATCATTGCATGTAGATGTTCATCATCAACTCCATATCAAACTGTATCTCTCATCTTGCTAACCTATGTAATGCCCTTAACCTATATTTTTTAGGAAGTCCTTTGTTGATGGTAAGAATAGTGCTCCTACAAAAGACGCAAAAGCTATGGTTGCTCTTGAGGATGACCCTGACAAGGGTAAAGACATTGATGTAGACACTTCCAATGATGAAATTCAAGATGTCGATGTTGAGCCTGAGGAGGAAGCTTAAGTTTTGCTTTTCTGTCTGGAAAGGGTCCTGGTTGCTTCTTTGTCACCTGCAGTATATGCTTACTATTGTTTTTTGGTTGTACCTAAGGATATCCTCCTTTTTGCTTTGTAGTAAGGACTACCTTTTGAGGTTAGCCCTGATGATCGGGTTTATTGTCGGATTGTATCATGTTTCAAAGCATTTTGGTTTTTTGGCCTTTACTGCCATTTTGTAATTAGGTTTTGGGGATCCTATTAAAACCCCCTCGTAATCTATAACTTTTAATCGATAAAAAAAATGAAAATAAATTATCATTTATTGTAAGAAATTCTATTATAAATTTAAAAGATGTTTTTATTGTTTTATTAAATGAAATTCTATTATCATTTAATGAAAGTTTATTTTCTTTCTATTTAAATGAAATTCTATTATCATTTAAACTAAGGTTTCTATTTTTTTGGAATGAAATTCTTTTATTATTAAAATAAGGATTTCATTATTATTATTTTTAAATGAGATTCAATTATCATTTCAATAAGCACCTTATAAAAATATATATATATATATATATATATATATATATATATATATATATATATATATATATATATATGTGTGTGTGTGTGTGTGTATATGTATGTATGTATGTATACAAAGGGTTAATTTATCGCATACTAACATCAGGATACTCTTTAAAATATTTAAGCAACACAAGGAGTTTTAAAGGCAACCAACTTATGCACATTTTTTCAAAACCAATGATGCAACAAAGTGATGAAGTAAAAGACAACCAAATATATGCAACAGATAAAGAGGGAGTCTTTCCATCAACCCAGTCACCTATCTCAGTAATTTATGATAACTACTAGGCTATCAACAAAGGCTCAATGTGGTTGGCTTTGACGATTATCCCATAATCGATAATGCATACCTATATGAGGGTATCCATCCATGTCACCCCTGATTTGCCTGAGTCATCATTTTCCCAACCTCAAGTACCCCATTTTTGGTGGATGATTCTACCTCTTCCACCCATAAGTGTACATGATCCTGCATATTAACATCAGTAGTACCATGTTCTTCCAAAAATCAACTAAATATTGCACAACTGTTCATTTGCATAAAACTAAGCATTAAAACATCATTAGTCAATACATAGTTTTTCATGTTCAAGAAATCCTTCCAAGGAGGGTCATGATTTTTCATGTTCAATAAATCTTTCCAAGGAGGGTCATGACATCTTTAGAGCCTCTTCCAAATTTTTCAATTGTTTAGGAATGGAGAGGATATTCCAAAGAGTCATGGTTGTGATATATTTCCTTAAGTTCTTCATCACAATGAAGGATCTAATAAAAGGGGTTCTTGAAATAGTTAACAATATTGAAATCCTAGCCCTATTTTCCTTTGGAGGTAGCCTTGGAAGATTTGCAACAGGTTGCCTTGGAGGCTCAGGGGCTAGTCTAGTAATTATTAATACTATTTGGACCCAATTCTTTGGTGTAACTTGTGCTAGAGGAGCCCTTCGATTATCTGCTTCCCTTATCTAGGGTCCAGCCTTTGTTGGGCTAGGTAACCATTGTTCTTCAATGACACTTCTCTTGGCTTGAGTGATGTATTTCGACTAGACTTGCAACCTTCCAAAGGTTGAGGGGCCTACTTCACCCAACATAGTGTACATTTCCACTTTATCCTAGGTAAAAAACTTTTGCTTTAGAGTTGGCAAGTTAGCAGTCTATAGCATGGTCAAGGACTTAACGATAGGTTTTAGACTTGGCATCATGACTTCCAACTAAATAGAATGTGCAATATTGTGATTGGAAGGAGCCATCCTGATATCTTGAGATTTTTTTCAACATAATAGTCAAAGTGGGGATAGTTAGGGGTGTGATAGTACTAACCACTATGATATTCAATGTAGTTGTTCTAGGTAGTGATCAGGTGCATGGCTAAGTTGGCATGCATTTATTGAACTAGGAATGATATAGGTACTGTCTACTAAGTCAGAGCCTATGTCTAACTAGGACTTTCATTGGTAAAAATGGAGGTTTATGATATCGAGTAGGAGTTGGACAGGCACTTGGGTTTTCTTGTTGGAAAGAGAGCTTTGGGTAACTCTAGTAGGTAAAAATTTGGATATTATGTTGTCTATTTAAGGCTATGATATCATTATATAAGGTTCTCAACATGCTATATATCTCATCAATCTTAGCAGTAAAAGGAGCAAGAATATGGGATTGCTTTGTGCTCGTAGTTGGGATAGTTAAATTGGTTGTAGTTTACACGGTTTGAGAGAGATAGTATGAGGGTTGAATGGAAGGAACAATTATGGAGGTGGTCTAGGGGCTAGAATTCCTATTTGGGTTATATCCTTTTTATCCAATATGGATATCTCATAGGCTTCAGGTAATGAATTCCAACTCTTAAACTTGACCATCATGGCAATTTCAGAATTGAAAGCTTTTAGATAGTAAATAAATGCCATACCTAGAGGTGATCAGATATCATTTGGGATACTTTACCAATTCTTATAGAATTAGATGTTGAAATCATCCATTATTGCTACATGCACCCTCTTTATGGTCATGAGTTGCTCTAGGAGAGACACCCCATCCGTGTTTTCTCTAAATCTATTTATCATGAGTTTTGCCAACTGGTCCAAACTTTTAATCTTTTATGGGTTGAGGTTGAGGTACCATTAATGATATATTCCTATAAAATAAGTTGCCAATAACCTCCAAGTTATATATTGATTTTCAATGAAGTTCATAATGCACAAGCTCACTAGGTGGTGCAAATGCTCTATCAGGATGACATCTTCAAAAACTAAGGTAAGGATTTAAGCACTAAGGCAAGAATGGAGTCCCATACATCAGGTGCAATAGGTGGGATCAGGGGACCTCTATCATTCCATTCTATAAACTTTTTGGGATTATGGTGCACTATAGTCATCATGTTGCACTGTCAATTCCTCTTTTATCTTCAATTCAGTGGTGGCACCAACTCTTATTTTTTGGCTTGGACGAAGGCTTTGGTTATAAGTCTTTTGCTCATATAATTTTGGACCTTTTCATTGATAATGGATTCATTATATGGGTAGATATTGCTTCAACAAGCTCATGAGATAGATACGCCCATAAAAGTCTTGGTTTGTCTTTTCTTGGACAATTTACTCAAAGTATTTTATTTTTAAAAAAGTTGTTAGGTGAATTTTTTACGATTCACTTCAAGCTAATTAATGGTGATCTCCATAAAAATCACAATCAAGATATTTCTTTCAACTTTGTGTGATTAATATAGAATTCAATCCCATCAGGCATGCTAGAAAAAGTTGTTATCATCTCTAAATGCACTTGCCCATTTGGATAAAAAACCCAATAAGCTAGGGGTACCCACATCTAGAATATAGCAAAACAATAAGAAGTGTCATAGACAAAAGAGCACCTATAGGGTAACCTCCAAGGTTTTTAATCAAGGTTAGCTCCTCATAAAACTTAATCCTTGAAGCATAGAGGTCTCCATGATTTGAGGCCAAGGGGGTTTTTTAGGAAAAGGAACTACAATGAAAGCAAAAACAAGAAAACTAAAACATTTATAAAAATTAAAATGTAAGCTTGGGGGTGATGCGCTAAGAATTAAAATCCCCTCTTTCGACTACAATAAGTGGCCATAAATAAACATGAGATATGTAGACTTATAGCTAGAATGAGCACAACTAAACATCATGTAGATATGAATCATAAACACATTAAAGAAAGGAGGATAAAGCAAAATTAGTCATGGCTTTCATTAATATGCCATAAATGATTACAAGGCATGTGGTCTAGAGGGATCGATGCTCCTTAGATAATGGATTGAGGCTTGAGCTTCACTTAGTACAATCAAGAAGAAGGGGATGAAAGGAAGAGTCTATAAGGCTATATACTAGACATGAGCAAACAACTCCCAATGCCTTTGTAATAAAATTTGGGTCTATTTATAAGCCAAGAGGAGAGTCCTTTCCATCTAGAGTTCTATGTAGAAGGCCTAAAAATTAACCTTTGGTCTACAACCAAAATCCTTCTACATTATTAGTCAATAGCTTTTAGGTCTCTAAATACGAGGCCATTAATGCCTAAGGGCTTTCAAGCCTTTGTATGGCGAGGTGTCATTATCATCTCTCATTGTTTGCTTATGCTAGAATGATTGTGTCATTAAGCCTTTGTCAAATCTTCTCTAGGTTCTCTTATTGGTAAATATGGTGGGTATGGCCTTCATGACTAGCATATATCAACAATGCAAGCTCATACATATGATGGGTGATTGTTGCATTGACACATAATTGTTTTTGATAGGCTAAGCCAATAAAGTTAATCCTTGTAGCTAATGGTGGGTGTTTTCTTAAATGCTCCTTTGCCTACCTTTTTTTTGTGTGTGCGACTGCCACATGACTTCGACCTTGATGGGAACTCCTTTGACCAATGGTGAGCCTCCTTCATCTAGGCATAGATGCTTTCCTCCTTAGGCTCCCGGATGATTGTAATATGTTCATCTTTAAGTCTTTTCAAGGACCTTTCTTCTTCTCCTCCATTGGAAGGACCATGTTAACTACTGGATTGAAAATCAATGGTCCATCAGCGTTAGAACCTACAATATGGTTAGCTTGAGGTGACAGATGAGTGTCGACCATTGATGGAAGATCTAATGGTTGGTGCAACTTCAAAGCTTTTCTGCATTTCTCTTGAAATCCTATATTTTGATTAAAGGTAGAAGCGTTCCAACCATATCCTTAAGTTTCTTTTGCTTTTGACTAAGTTTTCTTTGGGTGATGCAAAGCTACAGGAAAAATTTCCCTATAATGACCATAATCATCCAAGCTCAAAGGAAAGGGATTTGCTTAATGAATATAATAATATTTTGAGTAAGGAAGAGAAATTTTGGAGATTAAAATCGAGATAGACTTGGTTAAAATAAGGATATGCAAACACAAATTTCTTTCATAGGATGTCAATAGTATAGAGATCAACATCCAAAATTAGTAGAATTAAATTAATAGGAGTTTGGTTTGAAGACCAAAGTGAAATAAAAAATGAGGTAAAGTTTTTAACAGAATATTCTAGGATCATAGGAATTTAAAGTTCATAATAATAAACTCCTACAAGAAGTACCTTTAGTTATAACATGTTGGAGGTATTTCATTATTTGGTATCTTGCAAGATTAATGCAAGAACCATGTAAATAGTTTATTCTAGAGTGTGCTTAATATTTCAATATACAGTAGGTATCATGTTAGTAAGGGTGGAGTTATATAAGTGAGGTGTCATGTTAGTAAATATGAAGTTCTATAAGTGAGGAGTCATGTAAATAAGTGTGGAGTTGTGAGTTATATAAGAGATTATAATTTAATATATGCAATCATGAGAGTCTTTGTCTTTATATGAATATGTGAGATTTATTATTATGTATTGAGATATATGAAGCATTAGATCTCTCGTGAGTGTGAGTAGATGAAACATTTATGTAAGTAGAAAGATCAAACATTGATAATATGAAGAGTCTCATGTATGTATTTATTTAAGACAAAGCATTGTAATAGAGTGTCGAATAATAAGCATTGTATTACGTTGCATTTCTTAAAGTAGATATATTAATAATATATTCAATGAGTTTTTTTTTATTGTTGTTATGGATTGAGTTATGCATATTTTTTCTTAAGATATTTTGAGATCTTGAAAGAGTATTAAACCTGTGAGAATAGTGGATTGCTAATATAACAAATGAAGACAATAGGAAACTGATGGATCCTATTACTCTAGAAGAAGTTCATTTAGCTTTTTTTTATTTTGAAAATGATAAATCCTCAAGCCTAAATGTGTTTTTTGCAACATTCTATCAACATATTTTGGAGATAGTGAAGGATTCTTTATTGGTGGCAATGGAACAATCTAGGGTAAAATAATATATACCTTATAAAATAAATGCAACAAGTATGTAGAATTGTTTGATTTATTTAGGCCCATAAGCCTGTGTAATATGACATATAACATAATCTTCAAAGTGATGGCAAATCGGTTAAGACCACTGATAGACAAAATTATTTCAAAATATTAAGAAGGATTTATGAAAGGGAGACAAAGATAGACATGATCATAGTAGATCATGAAGTTATGCATTTAACAATTTCAAGAAAAGAGAGAGCAATGATCTTAAAACTTGATATGAGTAAATCCTATGATAGGGTTAAATAAAAATTTATTTTTATAGTATTAGAAAAGTTGGGATTTGGGAAGAAATGGGTGAAATGGATTAAAGCTTGTGTCTCTACAATATCATATTGAGTATTGGTCAATGGGTTAGTAATAAAATCATTTAAATCCAATAGAGGTCTTAAATAGGGAGATCCTATATCACCATATCTATTCATTATTATGGCATAGGTTTTGGGTAGAAACTTGAAAAATACATACAAATATGGGCTAATAAGTGGATTTAAGTCTAGTAATAACATAGATAACATCACCCATAAACAATGTGTATATGATACAACCCTTTTTGGGAGGGTAGGGATAAAAGAGGCTAGATCTTTGAATAACTTATTAAAGGAATAAGAAAGAGCATTAGGACATAAAGTTAATAGGAAAATTCTACTTCCTAAAATCTCTAACTAGAACCAAAGTAAGGATATGTAGGTTACTTCAAACGGAGGAGAAATTTGACAGCAACTTATCTAGGGATGTCTTTATTTGAGAGGAGAATGAGGATTGAATTGTGGAATCTAGTTATAAGTAAAGGTTATAATAAACTAATAGCATGGAAAGGAATATGGTTATCATTAGCAAGAAGAATTTCGCTAGTTAAATCAGCCTTATAGGTTATTCTAACATATTATATTTCCTTGAATACTATGCCAAAATCAGTATAAAAAAGTTTAATCTATATTATGCGATCATTTTTGTGTTGAGGATTACATGGTAAAAGAAAAATTTATTTGGTGAAATGGAGCAAGGTGTGTGATGATAAAATTAGGGGAGGTCTCGGTCTAAGAGTTCTTATGGATGCAAACTTAGCTCTTAGGGGAAAAGTATTTTGAAGATTATACAAAGAGAGTCAAAGACAATGGGCAAGAATTCTTCTAATTGTATCAAGCCCAATGACCCAAGATTAATATTTACTACACTCTCACTACCAAATGGTTCTACACTATGGAACAATTTTAAAAAATAAATGATCTAGTGATTAAAGTTCTAAGTGGGTGTGGGAACTGGATAAAAATATTCTACATGGATGGATTCTTGGTGTGATAAAAAACCACTCAATATAGATCCAATTTTTAAATCATGGATGAGATTACTTCAAGGTAAATATGGTGATAGGGTTTCAAACATGATGCACAAGGACCAGGATGTAAGATACAAATGGAAAGAAGATATTTTTATAAGTATACAAGATATTGATGCAAGGAGGTAGTTGAGAAGAAAAATAACAACAATGATTATTCTGAAGGGAGACAAGGATAAGCTATTATGGAAGTTGAATATCTCAAGAGAATACACAAAAATAAATAGATATAATGTAAAGCACCAACAAAATAGGAATACTACAAGAATATGAAGAGATGTTCAGGATAGCCCGAGCATTCCTAAAGTCAAAATTTTTGTTTGGCTAGTAGGTCAGAAGAATTTTATCATAGGATAACATTATAAAAAGGGGTTTTCATGGCTCCTCATAATGTGTTCTATGTAAAAAGGAGAGTATATACCATCTCTTGGGACATTTCTCAATAGTTTGGAAACTATGGCAATGGAATTTTAATATGTTTGGTAATTGCATGGTGATGACTAACATAATTGAAGAATGGTTAAAGCAATGACATAGCACTTTTAAAAGTGAGGCTTTAGAGACAGTTTGGAATATATTAAAAGATACAATGCTTTGAGTTTCATGGCTGAAAAGGAATAGAAGAATATTTAAAGGAAAGGAAAGCAATTTATAGGTAATGAAAAGGAAGATTTGTTTAGCCATAGAGGAGGTTAAACTAGCTTTATCAACTCATCTAGTCCCTAATATGGAAGCAGAGAGCCTTGATAGATGGATTCAAGTCATCAAATGAAATTATGATGTATAAGAGAAATAAAAATAAGCCAAAGAATATAAAGTGGAAACCACCATAAGTGGAGTTGGTCAAATTGAAATTTTATGGAGCATCTAAAGGAAATATATGACCAATGAGAGGAAGAATAATTAGAGATAACAGAGGAGATAATTTGTCTAATTATGTTTTCAATAGTGGATTTAAGACAAATAATGAAGCTGAAGCTTGGGAGGATTTGAAAGGGGTAAAAATGTAGATAAATTAAATGAAATAGAGTATGGACGGAAAGTGAATGACTAATAGTAATAAATGCAATTTTAGGGAAAGCAAAGGCTCCATGGAACATACAAGAGATAATTGTGATAATAAAAGACCTTGTTACAAATTTTGAATAAATTAGGTTTACACATACGTTAAGGGAAGGAAAAAAATGTGCAAACATGCTAGCTAATAGAGGGGTTTTAATTGAGGATCATGAAGTTAAATTCTCTTTTCCATGGTTAGAGGAAGTAGTAAGTTTAGTTGAAGTTGACAAGAAAATGTTGACTGCTTAAATCAAATAATGATTAAGATTTACTTTAATGTTTTCCATTGGTAAAATTTACTTTATTTTATAACATTAACGTGTTTTTGTATAAACTATTTATTACAAATATTGTGGTTGCACTTATGCTTCAAGCAAGAAACTAGTAATCAGATCTGGTAAAGTGGACTATGATAACACAAAATTTTAGAAATATTACTCTACTAAGATGTAATGTATAGACAATAGAGGTGGATTTTTGGCATTGTAAAGGTTTCTATAGAAAATTATTAAGAAGGGTGTTGAATTTTGGAATATTTGTATTCATACATAAGATTGAGAAAATAAAAAGCAAGAATTTAAACTTTTTACGAAAAATGATGTGGGTATCTAGCTATAGCAACTCAATTGAGATGAGAATTGAATTAGTTTGTAAACTCTCAAGATCTAAAGAAGAGATTTATGAATTGTTAAGGGTAGGAGACCCAAGTACAACCCCTTGTTCTCCAACAAAAAATGACAATAAAGTCATACAAATACACTTACAAGTAACAAAAACAAAAGGGTTAGTTGAAAAATACAATAAAATATATTGTATTTGCAAGGAAAAAAATGGCTTAAGTATGGAGGCTCTTGATTCATCATCCAAGCTAGCAATTTTTCAGCCAAGCTAGTGATTCGTCGACCAAGTATTGATCCATTGACAAATCAATGATTCGATAATCAGCTAGCAAAGAGGGTGCAAATTTGTAGATGGGGGGGCATATAAATGATATTTTTATCTTTTATCATAAATGTAAAAGTGAATCCTAACTACTTTAGGGGAAAATAGGGTTAAAAAATTGTTATAAATAAGAGTTATTAGCTATTTCATATTATCTTTTGGTCACTTCAAGAAAGAAAATAGATATGTTTTGTGATTGTAATTTTAATTTTAATCATTAATGGAAAACTATGGATGGTACTTGTGTGTCAACTTTGTCTCTTATCTTGACCTCTTACTACATGAGTAAATGATATTTTTGGTCTTGCCTTCTCACTTCTTAGTAGTCCTCTTTTCCATTGATTTTCATATTTATGAATGAAGATCATATTGTTGTTATTTCGTTGCATCCTAATGGTCCAATTGATAGTACACTAACCTCTTTATGGTTGATTGTATTTAGTTTAATACACTTGGTTTTAGTTTCTCACACCCTTATCTTCATACATCTTGTTTTTTGTACATGGTTTAGCTTCGATTGGCATAGATTAGTGGGATACTAACTTGAATCCATAGGTCAAATAGACTTAAACCTCCCCTCCTCCATCAATTAACATGGGCTACAAGTGCTATTCCAATCAGCTAGTTTTGTGGATCAATACTTACATAATAACCCTCTAATTTTAAGAACCATTATATCATGTTTGATCATCTCATCCTTGATAATCACTTTTGGTGTAACATATACTCCTTATATTAGACTTGCCATATATTCACTCTTTCTCTTGTATCCAACCTAGGCATCCATACTTATAACTATGCCATTTGATAATTTTAACTAAAACTTAAAAATATATATAAATATTTTTTATTAAATTACAAAAGCCTATTTTTATATTACAATTAAAAAATATTATTATTTTAATACTAACACTTAAGATTAAATTTTGTTAACATAATTATTCATGTGTGATATAATTAGATGTATTATATTTATCAAATGGTGCAAGCTAAAATTATTCAAAACATTAACCCCAAGTTAAAATCATCTATACTTATCATAATATATATCATGTATTATGTGTTTGAATATAATTAATAATTTCACATAATAAATTAAATGGAAAAATGTTCCAATTGAATGAAGGTAGGCAACATTACGTTTGCATCAAACAGTTATAACAAAGTTAGAAATACCAATAAATAATGGTCATGAAACCAAGAAGATCATTTTCAATGGTAATATGGGTGTAAAGCAAGGTTGCCCTCTCTCACCCATATTATTTGGTTTATTTATAAATAATTATAAAAGTGGATCATAAAATATTAAGGAGGAGGTGTAACCATTGTAGGGTATATTTATTGTTGTTAATTTATGGAGATGATGTTGTGCTTCTCGCAAAATGTAAAGAAAGCTTACAAAGATATCTAACAACTTTAGTTAAGTTATACAACTATTCTAGAAAAAAATTAAAAACAAGCAAAATAAAGGTAATGATTATTACCCAGGTGTTGTAGGTGAGTTGAAGAGGATAGGGAAATCCTCCAAGGGAGGCCCCAAGTTCGAATCTCCACCCTACCAAAAAGTTGAATTGGGTACCCAAAATCCAATTGATAATGTTGGTGCGGTCAAGTTCGAGTGACTTCCCAGTGACTTTGACGGTGTAGAACCCCCTAATCGTGGTCTCTCATACCAAGGCGGCCCTGCAAGGGGTTTTTCGCTTAAAAAAAAAGGTAATGATTATTAGTTTTTAAGATAAATATATATTATCATATTTAAGAATGAGAATTTGGAGGTAGTTCCTTCATGCAAGCACTTAGGACTTTAATTTAACTATAGCTTTAATTAGTATATTTAACTAGAGAATTCTTAATATGAGGTTGAAAGGTCTTTATGCCATGTTAAATAAATGTACATAAATTCAGTTATGAAATTAGAAATTAAGAAAATTCCTTTTAGAACATTAGTACGAACGATGATTTTATGTGGTTGTCATATTTATCGTTGTGGCCTAGTAAAGGAAGCTTGTAAAATGGTTGATAATGTATTTAAATGTTTTTTCTTGAAGAACTAAATGTTAAGGTTCAAACTCCTTGCCTCATAATATTGACAGAAACATGAATACTACCATTACAAGGAGAAGCATTCTCTCTCTCTCTCTCTCTCTCTCTCTCTCTCTCATATATATATATATATATATATATATATATATATATATGTGTGTGTGTGTGTGTGTGTGTGTGTGTGTGTGTGTGTGTGTGTGTGTGTGTGTAACAAAGTATATGGATAATAGCAAAATTTTACATCAAGTGATGCTTGCAACTAAAGAGAAAGGTTGGTACCAAGAGGACATGCAATGGATGAAATATTAGGAAATTGGTGAAGTGCTTTATCAAAAGACTCATCAAGAAGGATAATAGAAAAATTTTACATCAAGTGATGCTTGCAACTAAAGAGAAAGGTTGGTACCAAGAGGACATGCAATGGATGAAATATTAGGAAATTGGTGAAGTGCTTTATCAAAAGACTCATCAAGAATTAAATACTTCATATAGACAAAGATAATAGTTGCCCTTTGGGAGGATCCTCATGAGAAAATAATATTTTACAAACATGACATCATTCTAATGTTCATCTTCAAAGAGTAAAATCACGTCAAGGAGAAGATCTCAATCGAAAAAATATATATTATCAACCAATTTAGAAAAAGTTATTATCATATTGCAATTAAAACAAGAAGATGAAAAAAGATTAGTCAAGAGAAACACATATATTTACTATGTATGCAAAGAGAAGTTAAGGATGAAAAATATGTGATGTTACATTGTATTACATAGGAACATTTAAGACAAAAGCACTTGTTGCAACATGGCTTAAGAAATTTATACAGGTTCATATGTTCACCACCTAGAATAGTGGGTGGATGTTATAAGAAGATTTTTGAACATTACAAAATGAACATAGATAAGATTAAATGAAATTAGCTCAACCAATTATATTCCTCAACTTTTAACTACCAAGCTATTGTAATTGCCAATCAGATTAATGTAATAATAGTATTCAAGTGAATTGAAGTTGAGCTCTAGGAAAAAGAAAAAAATTATTCATATAATATAATTTTTCTCTTCTCTTTTTTGTCCCATATATCCTATTAGGTCTTCCATAGATAAAATAAATAAATAAAATCATTCATTGGCTAGTTTATAATCAATTATTCATCTTTGTATTTATAAAATAAACAAATAATTTACATATCAATTTACTTTAATTTTAAATTTTGTTATTATTTTGTAATGATAATATTATTAATTTGTTAATATAACACTATGTTTTGAGGGAGGTGGGAGACCTCCTGATCTAGGCAGGAGGCCACTAATTCAAACTTCCTGCTCCCTCCCCTGCTCTTCTAGCGGTGATCCTAGATGAATCCTGTCTTCCTTGGAGGTGTCCTCTGATAGATTGCCTCCTTTTCCATATTTTTTTTATAGGTTGGGTTAGGCTAGTGTGTGAGATTTTCTTGATGTGGATCAGCAATGCCTCCCTTATGGTTGGATTGTCTGTTGTTTTCCTGATGTATGAGGTGGTCCGACTAGCTTCTTGTCCACATTTTTGGGTGGTCTTTAGGAAGAGATCCAACGTATTCTTACCATGGAGGTGGGATTCTTCAGGCGATCTCTAGATCTGGCAATGGTAGATTGGATTGTGCGGCCTATGCAATATTTTGAGAGGAGGTTTGCCAGGCCCTTTTTTATGGTTTTTTGTGATCATGGATGAGTACCAAGGGCTTTCTTATTTCCCATGGAGGAGGGGATTCTAAATATCCCCTTTCATTTTGATAGCACTAGTTGGTGTGGGTGTTTTTTGGTTTATTCATTGCTTGCCCACTGTGCGAGGTGGTCTGATTTGCTTCTTCTCCATATTTTTTGGTGGTCTTTGGGGATTTCTTGTTGCCCATAGAGGAAGGATTTCAGATATCCTATTTTAGTTTGAATGCATTGGTTTTTTGCCCTATTGGCATAGAAATATCAATTAACCTCTCTCTACAGTTTTCTTGTCTCATTTCGGAAGAGACCTCATGCTTTCACAGTACTTGAGGGATTTCACTGTTGGCTTCCTGGGATTACACGTGAGTGGTTGGGGGTCTTTTCACCTTCTGAAGAGGAGCATGTCCCTTTGAAATTTATTCTCTATAACTTTTTAATGTCTAGGGTTGGGACCTGGTGCTTTCACACTGGTTGTAGAAAGGGGTTCTAGGTTTGGCTTCTTGGTCTATTGTTTGAAAAGGCCCAGTGGATGGTGGTGTTGGTGGTATGCATTTTAAATATAGTCTTTGCATCCAACTTTGGTTCTAGTTGAGAGGTTGCCTTGAGTGGGAACATGTTTCAATTTTAAAACTTACCTATTGAGAAAGAATCCCATGTCCATGTGTCCTAGTTCTTGGTCCATGGACATGGTTCTGCTTACTTTCGGTGGGCTAAGAAGTTCTCTTGCATGGGAACTTAGTTTCAAATTTTATTTTGAGCAAGAAGGCCATTTGTTTACGTTCTAAATTTTTAGCCTTCTTTAATGTATTTAATGCAAAAATCGTCCTGTGTAATTTTCCTTAGCAGTTTTATTTTTATTTTTAAATTTTGTGTGGATGTTTCTTGGTTCCTCGAGAAATCCACCTTTCTATTTTGTGCCCATCTAGAGACGGTTTCAAGGATACCATCTTCTGTTTCTATTATCTTATTTAGATATCATCTCCCTATTATTGATTTCTCCTATCTTATCTTTAGGAGGTTGATACACTCATTTTTTCCTCTTTGTAAAAGTTTCGGGGATCCTTTTCAAAACCCCTTCCACCATTCAAAAAAGAATTATTTATTTATCAAATTATTTTAGATCAACAAGTTATATTCCTCAACTTTAAAGGAGGATACCAAGGTTTTTTTTGTAGAAAACATCCCAATTAGGATGCCACTTTCGGGTAAATCCCAAGGAGGCAAGGGTATCTATTTCACCAAAAATGCCTAGTGTAGATACCTAAAATACGTCATGTTTAGGAGACTACCCATATGGGCACATTTGCAAACCATATGAACCCTCTTGGATTTCTCTAAGAGTAAGTAGTGGTTCTAACCACTCAAGAAGGGCAGTTCTAGCCCATCTAGGCTTGGCCACTCTTAGGCAGAGCGGCCAACACATCTGGCCGTTGGAGACAATAGCAGCTAGACATGGCCGCTAGACCTGATAGCAACCAGCATCACAAATAGTATGGTCGTTAATACGGGCTAGATCACACAGTTTGACTGCACCTCTACATGGAATTTGGGTGGATTTTGGTGAGGAACTCCCTGAGTTCCTCCTAAATTCCCCTTCAATGCAAAATTGTGATTAATGCATTCCCCCAAAATGGTTAGTCTCATGCAATTTGGATTGAAGCTTCTCCAGGAAGCCAAGTTCCATATCTGAGAGGGAAGTCTACATATAGACTCTCCCACAAAAATCAAAGGATCCATGAAGTTTCAAAGCTAAGCAACGAAGCCCTGATGAAATGAAGAACCAAGCTACACCCCTTGAGGAGTATTGGAGCATCGTTCGGATGTGCTATGTTCTTGTATCAAGTTCCTCACATTCACCATTCTCAATCACCAATCTATGTAGGAGACACATTCGGTGACCCTTGAACATCAATTATAGCAAGGAGGATAGCGCACAAATCCCTGATTCACAAGGAGAGGAGCTTCACATCATGATCGTTGTCTCGGATAGTGGCCCACAGGCATATCCTAGGGCATAAGCATTATTTCTTTCTACTATTAGTTAGATTTAGTATTGCTCATTTTACTGCTTAATCATAGTCTATATCTGGTTTCATTAATGCATTTACTTCATATTTCTTAGTGCTATATGCAGTTTATTACATGGTATATCATGATCATTTATATTGTTTATCAGTTTTGCTAACAAAAGCCTCTTTTGGAGAGGCAGTCCATACTACTTACGATGCTATGTTGTTTCCATGAATGCAAGTACAAGTCTCATGGGAGCATTTCAATACATTCAGAGCACAAGATCCCTCCTAGACAAAATCTGGAGAAGGAGGTATCTGTAAGCCCTCGTACAAGTTTGTGTGTGGGATTGAGAAGCCTGCAAAAGTGCACCACCTCTTGCGAGGGGACACATTTATCATTACCATGCTTGTAATTCACTATATTGAAATGGGTATCCCTTAGAGGGACCAAAATGTAACCGTGGATCGAAAATATCAATAAAAAGCATATTTACTTGTTTTCCTTAATTACGTATCATTTGCATGTTCATTCCTATTTGATTTGATATAATAAATACATAGAAGCAGTCTTGCAAAGTAGGGTTGTGGTGCACCCCTCCCAAGGTCGCACAGATGGTGATCATGGTGGGACCCCCACCAGGTTTTTTTTTTTGGCTGATTCACTAATGTTTTGGGTATTTTTCTCTATGCAGTTCTAGCCACTCTTATCAATAGTGGCCAGTAGATCTTAGCCACTATAGCTATCAATGGCCAAAATCAACCACTCTGGTCAACAATGGCTAATAGGAAAATAGAGACAGAGGTCAGCCAGGTCATCATCATATGAGGAATTGAGGTTGGTACACATTTCTTATTCTCTATGACTTTCTGTATGCATTTATTTTCTAGATTAAGCAAGCAAAAACATAGCTAAGTAGGAAAAAATGAGGAAAATGAAATAAAAACTGTAGTGTAAGTTTCTTAAATTTCTTCAGTTTCCTCTAGGTGCTACTAGGAATAGTAAACCTCTGCTTGTAAGTTATGCCCTAGTCTCCAATGTGCTAGGCCATTCTATGTTGGTTTGCTTGCATGTGGCCCAATCATTGGTCGCCCATTCATAAAGTAGGAAGTGCATTACACAAATATCATCTAGATTACATTAAACATGCATCCTTCTAAAAACAAAATGTTCTTTCTAGGCATATAGCGAATTAAAGCATGAATGTTGGTTGATGCATCGTTTCATATTTCAAAAGCTAAAAAGAACACCACACACTTGCACGTTCTATCATAACATTGGTAAGGTTGGATTTCATCACCAACCCCCAATTCAGATCGGTGATATTGGAATTCATCTCCTTCCACCGGATTTCCCCCTAGATGTCCTTAGATGGAATAGGGAACTATTTCTAAGTTGGTACAAGGCACTTGTGTTCAAACTGTCTCCCACTATAGCATAGTGGAAGATCTAGGCGAACCCCCCACTAGGATTTAAGTGGTGTACCCTAGACTCTTTTGAGAAATCATGTTCGACACTAGTGTTCTTAGTCTCCACTTTGATTGAGTTCCCTCATTCCAAATCCAAAGAATATACGATAATCAAGATCATCAACAAATCCAAAGACACCAGATAGTTTAGGGAACATGTTAATCCTTAAGAAAGATAAATATTTGCTTGCCTTGTGTATGTAATTTGGAAATTAATCACGCAAATAACTCAAATTAGAATGGTGAACACATGGAGCAACCACCCCTGATCCACAAACAGGGGAGAAAATAGTGCTCCTAACTCTCACAAACACACTGGCATTGAGCCACCCACACATAATGTTGCCGGAAGAAGTTTGACAAGTCTTAGGGGCGACAACTCAACCCTTGGGGGGACTCCACGAGAGACCCCAATGAGAGATCCACTTCCTGGTTCTCCATAACATAGACATGAGGAGGCCTCAAGGCCCCCCTCATCACATAGGAATGAGGATTATTCATGGCGCCTCTCATCATATAGACACACAAAGGCATCACGACCTCCTTCTTCCCATAGACACACAGAGGCATCATGACCTCCTTCTTCACATTGACGTGCAGAGACATCACGACATCCCTTGTTGCACAAACATGTGGAGGCTTCAAGGTCCTCGTCTTCACACTAACATGAGGAGACAACCAGGCCTCCATCATCGCATAGGCAAGAAAGGGAGGCAATATCCCAAGCATCATATGATATGCATAGAACAAATCAGCCCACTAAGGGGTAAGATAATAGGCCTGCATCAAATTGTAGACCAAGAACATCCTATAGCCTCCCAAAAGATGGGAGAATACCTCTAGATCACAACCTCATTGGTGTCAATGGCACTCCATGGGATCATCCATGGAGAACTAGACAATTAGATGGGTTGGATCGGTTTCCCCCAAGACCAACTCCGAGAAGTATTGCTACCGAACATTTTTCTTCAAGAATTTCACATAGTATAGCCACTAGATGCATCAATGAACCAAGGGAGGCTACAAATCAACCCCGTAGCACATACACTACTTCAAATCATAAGCATACTTAACCCTTAAAGCAGTATATGGAACAAGTCGTCCTAGAAGACCGAGGTAGACACACAATAGGAACCTCCCCAAGGGGTCTGAATATCAGAATTTCTCACACAGAGGTAGAAAGACATGAACCCTTAATAGTATGTCACTCTAACCACCTACGTATGCTAGAAGAAGAGCTACACATTGAGCAGGAGCACGTGGAATATCTTGAACAAGAGGAGCACAGGAAAAGGCGTCTACGCTTACAAGAGTAACTCTTAAGAGAAGAAAGAGCAAAGCATGAGGAGCTAGCAGAGAAGATAGCTCGAATAGATGCACATATAGCTGGTGAAAGGTATCAACATGAGAGGTGTGTCGATTCTCCCCATAAGAGAGGTGCTAGATATGAGCATATTCACCATGCTCCACAACATCAACAACACCTGGAACTCAAGAAAATGCAACTCAGTGAGGGCCAGACAAGGATAGAAGATTAGGAACCACCCCCGCTTGCACCTCTAAGCATGGTTATGGGAGAAGAGTATAGATGTTCGGTTGAGTCAAACATCGTAATACCTCCCTTACCACCGTGAGCAAACCTTCAAGAGCATGATATTATCTCCTCGAAGGTATACCAAATACTCATCAAGAGAGTCAAGTCTCTCGAGAAGGACACAAATGGACAAAATCCAATATTAGACAAGATACACAACCAGCCTTTGTGCCCATCAGTCCCAAGTCCCGCATATCCTAGGCACTTTGAGATGCCTAGGTTGGATAAATTCAAGGGAGAGGAAAACACGCAAGAACACATGACCAACTTCATGAATACATGCTTCCACATTGGAAAAAGGATGATGCCCTGATGCTAAGAATATTCATCATGACATTCTCAGATGCAACAACCCAATGGTTCAACCAATTTCCTAAGCACAACATTACCAGTTTCGAACAACTGGTAAATGCATTCCTAGAACGTTTCTCCTTCAGGGCTAAGAAGAAGGTGAACTTGTTTGATTTGGCTAATTTCAAGCAATATGATGATGAGCCAGTAATGGATTATGGATATAGGTGGAGAAAAATCATGGCAAAGCTATCATTCCCTATCCTAGCTAAAGAGCTCATTTGAATTTTCACCAAGAGTTGCGCAAAGCGTATCTCTCTACTATTACAGCTACAATAGTATAATTTATTTGAAGAAGCTTTGGATCAATCCAAGCTTATCGAAGACATCAAGGTCGATGAGGGAGACCTCAAGCTCTACAACAAGAAAGAATGGAGCAAGAACAATCAGAACAACAAAAACAAGCAGAAGCAGGCCAAGCTTACTTAGGTTAAACAAGTTGTATTGGTCGCACCGCAAGGGGGAATGGACAAAAACCATAAAATTATCAGGTTCAACCCCTGATGGCTAACTATGATCCCAATAAAAACTAGGGCTGGAATAGGGAGTGTCGATCACCTCTTTATTTCATGCCTTTGAATGAATCGATGCAGTCGATATTCAACCAATTGAATGAGGTATAGAGGATAATATTTCTTGACATACAACTGCTTGAACCTAACCATCCCAAGCCAAGGGGATACAGGGAATATCACCACTGCCCATACCATAGGATATCGAGGCATGACATCAAGAATTGCATGGGATTTAAGAATGTCATGTAGAACATGATCGATAAGGGAGAGCTCAAAGTTGACAACCCACTGGCTCCCAATAATAGGGATATGGGTATATTTAGGAACCCATTACCCAATCATGAATCCCTTAGGGATCGGGGCATGCAGGTCAACCAATTTCGAGTCGAGCCACATATTCAAGGATGTATCGAAATGGTTGAATTGGTCAACGTAGAAACCAAGAGTTAGAGATATGGGCAACCACAGTCACTTGTGGCTCCCATCAATATACTAGATACACCCTAATAGAGGTAGGTGCAAAATAATCCTCCAGGTCCACCAGTGAGACTTGTAGTAACGGTTCAGAGTAGATTAGAGCAAAATATACAAATGACTCCAGCCAAATTATCCATCTATGAGCTTATACAATAGTCCCCTAGGCATAGGGAGACGTTAATGGAGATCTTGAGATCAATCGAGCTCCAACCCCAGAACCTAGGCATGTTCACACATTTTGTGGGGCAAGTTCAACAGTGCCAAGAGCCCGTGATACATTTTTATGATCATGAAATCAAATAAGTTCCAACTACTATAGTGAACCCGCCTTTGCACATCATTATGTACATCAAAGACATACCATTCAAGCGGGTTCTGATTGATACATGCTCATCAATCAACATCATTACTACCAAGGCTATAGGGCACTTGAAGATACCCAAGTCCAACATCGTCCCGACTTCATACACCCTTAGGGATTTTAATGATGCGCTATGCACCATAGTGGGCACAATCATTTTACCTATAAAAGTAGGGTATAAGACCATCCCTATGATGTGTCATGTGTTAGAAGGGGCAATGCAATATAACATCCTTCTAGGGCATCCCTAGATTAGGGAAATGTAGTGCGTACCCTCAATCTTGCACCAATGCATCAAGTACGTGCACAAGGGACAAGTGCATGTGGTCCCATCTGATGAAGATCCATTCAAGTATGTGCATCAAGTGGACTTGCCGAGAGGTTTTGACCTACCATCAATGCACTTGTACATCAGGCCTTCATCTCCAACCATGCAGCCAGGAAGCAAGAGAAAATCAGTGCGAGGTGACCCATCCACATCGACACCACCTCCTACATCCAAAGCCACTAACAATTCTGAAAATCCTCTAACATATAAGGCTAAGGGTAAACAAAATCTGAAGGCACCCTTAGTGGAGGAAGGGTCCCAAGAGCATCCAACCAAAGCAACGATAGGAATCCCTACTCCCATGGAGGAGGAGCATTCCCAAGAAAGAGTCAAGGAGGTACCTTAGCCTACCTCGCCTGCATCATCAATAGTGTCATATGCACCCCATGTGATAGTTCACCTAGCCAACACAATGCTAGAAGAATATCTTGTGCAAAATGTGACTTTCACACCAATCATTGAGTCTGCACAAGACATGGGGGAACCAAGAGTCCCAAATCTACTAGTGGGGATGGTGGTTCCCTTGGGAATCTCGCCTAACTAGACTAACTTCATATACGCAGGTCTAGACTATGCTCACACTATGCCTAACCCAGAGAAGGATGAAGATGAGCCATTCACTATGAGTGTTCATTACTTATCGAACCTCGAGTTCACACTAAAGTACTTTGAACAATGTCATTGGCATGGCTATGGCCTAGGCCTATATGAGAAGGGGTACAAACTGCCATTTCAATTGTAGTATCAACTACCTACTAACAGGTGGGGTCTAGGATATCAAATACAAAGTTGTGATGACTCTTTAGAGGTAGCCTTAGATAGGCTAAACATTGGGTTCTAAGAGGACATTGATTGGAACCCCTATCAACCCCTTGGTAGAAACCTTTGGGGTGACGAATGGGTATCGATAGTCAATATCGCACCTCCTAAGATATATCACCCTGAATCCTCTATCGAAGCACCCTCATCAAGATCTATCCGATGGGAGGAATAGCCAATGCAATGACACGAGCTAGTGGAGTATAGCTATGTCCCAAGGGAGGATAGATATGAATCTAGATTGGCCTACAATGGGCCTTGGTATGTGCAAAACCTTACTTGGATAGGCCACACAAAAAGTGGCTACATCTCAGATGAGAGTAAATACATCTCGGATGAGGAAGGATACATGTTAGATGAAAGTGACTATGAGTCAAAGGACTCGATATAAATGGCCTACTTGCCGCCATGACATGCAAGCCACATCGTTGGGCCAGAGACAAATGCTAATGGGTTCTTCATAAGTGACAATGACTATGAAGATGAGACTGAGTTGTCCTATCTTGGGCATCAAAAGATAAGCCATCACCCCATTATGGGGCCAGAAATAAATGCCAATGGTTTCTGGATAAGCGATGATGACTTCGAGGATGATACTAAGAATGCCTATCTAGGGCCTCACCACTTGCATCTAGCCAACTTGCTTGTTGAGAGAGAAGTAGTGCTACGTGCCATAGATCTCGGCCTTCACTTCTTGGGAAGGCCTCTAAATCTAGATGCCATTCATCAAATGGTCAATCCAGATTTGCCAAATTTTGGAGAGTAACTATTACCTAACGATCCCATAATTTCATCTATCCATCACCTAGATCCTAAGATTTCGATATCCCAGAACCTCATCGTGAGCATAGAGATCACCCCCTCGAGGTAAAGTTTCACCCATGTGGTCTTGGAGATTTCATTCCATCCATCAACATGATCTCCATTGATTTGACCACTCCACTCCATAACCATGTTGATACTTCAAATCTACTATGTCTCAACATAGATGCTATTGATTGGGATCATGCTAATTCACCCTTAGAGCCTAAGAATTTATTTCCTAGAAAAGAGATGTTGCAACCGTTTCACTCTGCATTAGGTTGCACGCATGATGTCTATCACGCTGGTTTGGACCCTATGTCATTAGGAACCGTAAATCTAGCATATGACATTCATATAATCCCCACACCTCACCAGTTGGAGGAGGGGTCACATATGGTAATAGAGGAGACTTTCAAGGTAGACATCAGCGATGATCCATCTCAACCAAGGAAATTCAAGTTTAGAGAAAGCTTATCTCCAAAAGAACAAGCCATCATAATTCCTCTACTAAGAGAGATACCAAATCTCTTTGCTTGGACCTACAAAGACATGTCGAGGCTAGATCCGAAGTTGGTTTTCCACAACCTTTTTATAGACCCCGCGAAGAAATTGGTCAAGCAAAAACTTAGAAATATGCATCCAACCGTTGCTTTGATGGTTAAGAATGAATTGCAAAAATTATTGGATGTGGTCTTTATTGTTCCCATAGACTATCTGGAATGGGTATCAAACATGGTACCCATAGGAAAACCTGATGGAAGAGTCTGCATTTGCATGGACTTCAAGGATCTCAACAAGGCAACTCCAAAGGATTCATTCCCGTTTCCCAACATAGACACTCTTATAGATGCAACTACAGGTCATGAGATGCTCTCCCTAATGGACAACTTTTTTGGTTACAATCAGATTCGGATTAAACTTGAAGACCAACATAAAACCACATTTACCACTCTATGGGGGACATTCTATTATAGGGTGATGCCATTTGGCCTTAAAAATTCTGGTGCCACATACCAAAGGGCGATGACATACATCTTCCATGACTACATGCATCAAATATTGGAAGACTACATCGATGACTTATTGGCTAAGTCATTACTGCATAAAGAGCATGTTGAGACCCTCACAAAGGTCTTCGATCACCTGATTGAGCACAATGTTAGGTTGAATCCCAAGAAATGTGTCTTTGGTGTAACTTCTGTAAAACTCTTGGGATTCATCATCTCTAAATGAGGCATCAAGGTAGACCCAAAAAAGGTAAAGGCTATCCTGGAAATGGCCTCACCCATGAACATCAAAGAATTAAGGAGCCTATAGGGCAAAGTAGAATCCATAAAGTGATTTATCGCATAGCTATCGGACAAATATTGACCCATGAATCGACTGCTACACAAGGGGGTCCCATTCCAATGGGATGAAGAATGTTAACAAGCCTTTGCTAAAATCAAGGAATACCTTGCAATACCGCTAGTCTTAGCCCCACCAAGATGAGATGTGCCCTTCCTATTGTATATATCTACTGCTGATTTTTCTTTGGGCACCATGTTGTCCCAAAATAATGCGCAAGACAAAGAGTAGGCAATATATTACATCAATCGCACATTGGTGAGCTACAAAATTGGATATGCATACATGGAGAAACTATGTTTAGCAGTGGTCTTCATAACTAATAAATTGTGCCACTACATGCTGAGTCATACAACATATGTAATATCCAAGAAAAATTATTTGTAGTATATGATGAGCAAGATATATCATTACACACGTACTCGCAAAGTGAATCATGATATTGACAGAATTTGATCTAGAGTTCATAATCCAAAAGTCCATCAAGGGACAAGTCATAGTTGATCAACTGGCTGAGGCACCTCTTCAAGATAGTAGGTCCCTCACCATAGAGCTTCCTGATGATGTAGTTTTTGCACTATCAAAAACATCCAAGCCCGAAGAACTGGAAAATGATGCTGAGATGACTTTGTTCTTTGACGGTTCAAAGCGTGAGCAAGAAGGTGATGCAGGGATTATATTTTTCACACCTTAGGGTGCTCCAATGCCCTTGTCATTCAAGTTAGACTTCATGTGCACCAATAACAACACCGAATATGAGGCCCTAATCTTGGGTCTCCAAACAACCATTTCCATGAGAATAAAAAGGCTAAATATCTTTGATGACTCCCTACTCATAGTCAACCAAGTCAAAGGACTATTTCAATGTTGGGATCCAATCCTAAAAGCTTACAAAGAGCTTATTGACACTTATCTGGCCAGACTGGAATGGTATGACATCAAGGCAATCCCTCATTCGTCAAATAGATTTACAGACACCATGGCATCTCTGGGATCATTGATCCCTCAGAATCCATTTGCTGATTTCACGACCATCCACATCAAAATGCTCTCACATTCAGCGATCCAGCATGAGGCTTTGGATAACAAGGAATATGTCAACATGATTCATATAGAGCCAGACCAGGATTGGTTCTATAAATCTAGAGACTTCTTAAAGAAGGCACCTTGGAGGTTTTTATACTCTCCAGGTCCTATGGGGAATGGTACCACTATTGACCACAAGGTTGTCTCTCAATCTATGTTTGTGCAAATCAAATCGTAGGAGGCACAAGCCATATTATCAATCAAGGTCGTAGCATATCAGGACTAGCTTTCCTAGTTGCAAGATTTATTAAGACTTGGAAGTGTCCCATAGGGATTGTCGCATGCCGAGAAGTGAGAATTCAAAAAAAAAGCTAAAAGATATATCTTTCTAGTAGGCATATTGTATCATCGAGGTTATGATGGAGTCCTCCTTCATTGCTTAGAGCCCCAAGAATCAGCTTGGGCAATTTCTCAAGCTCATGATGGTAGATGCGGTGGCCACTTCAACAACATAGACAATCGTCAAGCGCATCCTTTGAATGGGTTATTACTTTCCCACCATGGAAAAGGGCTAATGTGAGTATGTCAAGAAATATGTTAAGTGTCAACATCATGTGAATCTGACACACTTGCCATCTCAGGACTTACATCCCATCCAAGCGACTTGGCCCTTCTCTCAGTGGGGGTTTGATCTAATCAAAAAAATTTCTCCCCCATCGTCATGCCGACACACATTTATCTTAACGGCCATTGAGTACTTCACCAAGTGGGTAGAAGCGGTCCCCCTGACATCGAAAATTGGTCCTCAGATTATGGAGTTCATACTCCATAATATCATTTACCATTGTGGGGTACCTTTCAAAATAATCTTGGATAATGGACCATCATTCAAAAATAAAAATGTGCCAGGTGTGTTTGGGGGAGAGGTCTGTTTGCCGGGGGTTTAAAAAAAAAAACAAAACAAAACAAAAATGTGTGAGCTTTAACGACCAAGTATAACATTCATCACATCTTTGTGACTCCATACTATCCACAGGAAAATGGGCAAGCAGAGGCCTCAAACAAGATAATAGTAGCCATTCTGAAGACTACGGTGAAAAATAATCACAAGGATTGGCATCTGCAATTGCCCTTAGCATTATGGGCTTACAGGACTAGCGTACGGACACCCACTGGGGTAACCCCATTTTCACTTGTATATTGTGTTGAGGCCATCATGCCCTTAGAGTTGGAAATTCCAACGTTGTGTGTCACATTGAAGGAGTTCATCAATGATGACACTGCATGGCAAGCTCACTTGGATCAGCTAACCTTTCTAGATGAACGATGCATCAATGCTTTGGAGCATCTTCACATCTACCAGGATCGTCTAAGACGAGCTTACAATACTAGAGTCCACCTAAGAGACTTTAAGGTTGGTGATCTTGTGCTCAAAGAGAACCAGCAGAACTCAAATCTACCACCCCATCTACGAGACAAATTTACGGCCAACTGGGATAGGGCCCTACATCATCTATGAGAAGATGGGGCCTAGGGCATATCGCCTAACAACACTGGAGGGTTTTGAGGAGTCGAAGCCTCTCAACATCATTCATTTAAAGGCATTCCACACATAAAGCAATCAAAAATATCAAAAACATTCAAATAACTTCAAAAGTTAAAAAAATAATAAAATCATAAAAAATCCAAACAAATAAGAAAACATTAAAATAAAAAACAATCACAAAAGGCTCCAAAGGCACCTTAAAGCCCTTTGTTCAAATCACAAAAGGCTCCAAAGGTATCTTAAAGCCCTTTGGTCAAATCACAAAAGGCTCTAAAGGCACCTTAAAGCCCTTTGGTCAAATCACAAAATGCCCCAAAGGCATCTTAAAGCCTGTTGAGTGGTATTTTCACCCAATTGTGAAAGTACACTCTCCCTTAGGATTTGGATTCTAAATCCCCTCTTACAAAGAAGTTAAACAAACAACTTCTCCAAGGTTCTTGTTATATTAGCATTTGCATATGTGTATTAGTAAAGATATTCAATTTAAATGCTTGGAACACCTTAGTGATTGCAAGTAACTGTAAACAAGGGGCAATGTTGATTTATTTTACCATGAAACTTTAGTGATTGTTCATTGAACCAAAATAAATCAAATGTGAGTTGGCCCTCATATGACCACGATGTAATGCTTTAATTCCTTTTATCTTGATGGTTTTAAGATAGATTTTATCTTGCATTAAATCCTCAATGATGAATAGGGTCTTCAAATATAGCTTCAAAATGTCACTTTAACTTATCCCTCTTTCGTAAAATTGGAATTTTTATGAAGAAAGGGTAATTTTAGGCCCGAAATGGAAATTTGTGAAAAGGCCATAAAACATAACTCCTTCAATGAAATTGGAATTTTCATGAAGGGAATGTCATCATAGGCTCATGAATGCAAAACAAAACTGGAAAAATGAAATTTGACCTTAAAATGGAAAATTTCTATTTTCGGATTTTTAAAATCTGTTACAAAACAGCAACTTCGATGAATTTTAAAAAATACTAAACAACTCCGAAAATGAAATTTCAAAGTGCGTATTGGAAGTCTGAATTATAACCTACGCAATGGCAAAATCATTTTTTAGATTTTGAAATTTTTTAATGTTTATTTTAATGCCTGAAAATAAGAAAAAATTCTGAAATAAAAATTTTTGAAAACAGAAAATTAAAATTTTGCATCAAAATAATTGTTGAAATGCAGCAATGCAAAAGCTCCTTCAGTTTGATAGCACCCCGTCCTGCAAAACCGAATACGTGAGAGTTTCATACATGCAACCTAGCCTATTTGACTCGTACTACACAATCAAAGTAAACTAGGTGTCGGCTCCTAGGGTTTTAAATAATTTCCAGATTGCAGACATTCACATGAAATAACCCAAAAACAATGGCGTAAATTTCACATACAAATCTGAAATTTGGAAGGAGAAAGATAAAACAATTAAAATAAAGCATGCAGAAAATTTCTCATTCTTTCTTGAGGCCTGAAATTTCTGAAAAAAAGCTTTCCCATTCAAATTATATTCCTGGTTTTACACATCAAATTTTGTCGCATTTGGCCATGCCAAAAATTTCGTCCTCTAATTTAAAAAAATTTAAAAAAATATTCAATATGCCCTTTCATTGGTTTTCCAACTCTTCATTTCATTTCCCATGCTATTCGCAGCTCTCCGTTTCGTTTAAATTTCCGTTCGCTTGGCGTTCTCCATGTCGTGTGTTTCTTTTCTCATGGCCCTTTCGTTTCTTTTTCTACGCAATATCCTGCAAAAAAAAAAAAAAACACGTTAAAAAAACAAAAACTAAACTTCACTTAACTAACATGGAAAAAATTAAAAATTAAAACTTAAACAAAAAAACTAAAAAACAAACCTACCACTACATACTACTTAAAGCTAATAAAAGGTGCTTTAAGAGCTATACGTGGCCACCATGAAAAATATAAGATATATATATATATATATATATATATATATATATATATATATATATATATTTATCTTATCCCTTTTTATTTTTATTATTATATTTTTTTTTTGTTTTTATGTTCATTTGTTTATATATATATATATATATATATATATATATATATATATATATATCTTATTTTCTTTCTTTTTTCTTTTTTGTTTTATTTATTTTTTTATTTTTTTAATTCCTTTTTTTTTAGTTTATTTATTTTTTTAAACATGAATTAACCCAAAAGTTAATGTTTGAATTATAAACACTTTAATAAACCTATAAAAAAAAAAAGACAAAAACCACATCAAAATTTATCAAGAAAGAAAAATGTGGGTCCCCAAGCTTTGGGGCTAGTTGTGAAACAGTCAACAAATGGCGACTCTGTTGGGAAATGCTCCTGAGCATTTCGATGAGAACCCAAAAAGAAAACCTGAAAACACATTTCAAAACTTTAACACAAGCGTCAACAAATATCCAAAGAATGCCAATAGATCAAAAATACATGAAACATCAGAATCGCTAAGCATCAGCTCGGTGTGTGCAGTGTGCTTCATTCCCTACCGTTTGAAACTCGATCAACATTCCATTGTCAGTTTTACTTATGATTTGTATGCAAGGCTATGAATGATTTGTGTAGGATTTGATACATGATGAAGATGCTAGAGATGTAACAACCTGCTTTATAAATGCTCAAACCTTCTAATATCATGGACAAACATATTAAAGATGTCAAACCCTCTTAGGACCAAATATATGTGTACTGAATTAATTTACTAGATCCCAAAGTTGGTTATGTGTCACTACCATCTTGAACCCATGTGCAAGTGTAATTGAAATCAGAACTTTCCCAACCTGAGCGAGATGGGAATTTAACCCTATCCTTACTACTCTGATTTGGAGCTCAATACCTCATCTTGAACAAAATAATTTAACCTGTTATGGATGAAATGGTATAGACCAATGTTTTACAATTGTTTTTTAATTGTTGATTATTTTGAATATTTTTGAACTTTTACGTTTTTGCTTTTGACCAAAGGGCTTTGTTGTGACTGTTTCACAACTAGCCCCAAAGCTTGGGGACCCACATTTTTCTTTCTTGATAAATTTTGGTGTGGTTTTTGTCTTTTTCTTTTTTATAGGTTTATTAAAGTGTTTATAATTCAAACATTAACTTTTGGGTTAATTCATGTTTAAAAAAAAAAATAAACTTAAAAAAAAAATAATTAAAAAAATAAATAAATAAATAAAACAAAAAAAGAAAAAAGAAAGGATAAATAATATATATATATATATATATAAACAAATGAACATAAAATAAAAACAAGGGCATAAAATAAAAACAAAAAAATATATATAATAATAAAAATAAAAAGGGATAAAATATTATATATATATATATATATATATATATATATATATATATATATATATATATATATATATAATATCTTATATTTTTCATGGTGGCCACGTATAGCTCTTAAAGCTTTTAAAGCACCTTTTATTAGCTTTAAGTAGTATGTAGTGGTAGGTTTGTTTTTTAGCTTTTTTGTTTTTTTGTTTAAGTTTTAATTTTTAATTTTTTCCATGTTAGTTAAGTGAAGTTTAGTTTTTGTTTTTTTAACGTGTTCTCTTTCTTTTTGCAGGGTATTGCATAGAAAAAGAAACGAAAGGGCTATGAGAAAAGAAACGCACGACATGGAGAACGCCAAGCGAATGGAAATTTAAACGAAACGGAGAGCTGCGAATAGCATGGGAAATGAAATGAAGAGTTGGAAAACCAATGAAAGGGCATATTGAATATTTTTTTAAATAGGCCATACAAACACAAAAGGCAGAGGACGAAATTTTTGGCATGGCCAAATGCGGCAAAATTTGATGTGTAAAACCAGGAATATAATTTGAATGGGAAAGCTTTTTTTCAGAAATTTCAGGCCTTGTTAGCAAGAAATAATGAGAAATTTTCTGCATGTTCTATTTTAATTGTTTTATCTTTCTCCTTCCAAATTTCAGATTTGTATGTGAAATTTACGCCATTGTTTTTGGGTTATTTCATGTGAATGTCTGCAATCTGGAAATTATTTAAAACCCTAGGAGCCAGCACCTAGTTTACTTTGATTGTGTGTAGTACAGGTCAAATAGGCTAGGTTGCATGTATGAAACTCTCACGTATTCGGTTTTGCAGGACGGGGTGCTATCAAACTGAAGGAGCTTTTGCATTGCTGCATTTCAACAATTATTTTGATGCAAAATTTTAATTTTCTGTTTTCAAAAAATTTTATTTCAGAATTTTTTCTTATTTTCAGGCATTAAAATAAACATTAAAAAATTGGTGACTGTTTCACAACTAGCCCCAAAGCTTGGGGACCCACATTTTTCTTTCTTGATAAATTTTGGTGTGGTTTTTGTCTTTTTCTTTATTATAGGTTTATTAAAGTGTTTATAATTCAAACATTAACTTTTGGGTTAATTCATGTTTAAAAAAATAAATAAACTAAAAATAATAATAATTAAAAAAATAAATAAATAAGGATAAGTAAAAAAAAATATATATATATATATATATATATATATAAACAAATGAACATAAAATAAAAACAAAAAATATATATAATAATAAAAATAAAAAGGGATAAGATATTTTATATATATATATATATATATATATATATATATATATATATATATATATATATATATAATATCTTATATTTTTCATGGTGGCCACGTATAGCTCTTAAAGCTTTTAAAGCACCTTTTATTAGCTTTAAGTAGTATGTAGTGGTAGGTTTGTTTTTTAGCTTTTTTGTTTTTTTGTTTAAGTTTTAATTTTTAATTTTTTCCATGTTAGTTAAGTGAAGTTTAGTTTTTGTTTTTTTAACGTGTTCTTTTTCTTTTTGCAGGGTATTGCGTAGAAAAAGAAACGAAAGGGCCATGAGAAAAGAAACGCACGACATGGAGAACGCCAAGCGAATGGAAATTTAAACGAAACGGAGAGCTGCGAATAGCATGGGAAATGAAATGAAGAGTTGGAAAACCAATGAAAGGGCATATTGAATATTTTTTTAAATAGGCCATACAAACACAAAAGGCAGAGGACGGAATTTTTGGCATGGCCAAATGCGGCAAAATTTGATGTGTAAAACCAAGAATATAATTTGAATGGGAAAGTTTTTTTTCAGAAATTTCAGGCCTTGTTAACAAGAAAGAATGAGAAATTTTTTGCATGCTCTATTTTAATTGTTTTATCTTTCTCCTTCCAAATTTCAAATTTGTATGTGAAATTTACGCCATTGTTTTTGGGTTATTTCATGTAAATGTCTGCAATCTGGAAATTATTTAAAACCTTAGGAGCCAGCACCTAGTTTACTTTGATTGTGTGTAGTACAGGTCAAATAGGCTAGGTTGCATATATGAAACTCTCACGTATTCGGTTTTGCAGGACGGGGTGCTATCAAACTGAAGGAGCTTTTGCATTGCTGCATTTCAACAATTATTTTGATGCAAAATTTTAATTTTCTGTTTTCAAAAATTTTTATTTCAGAATTTTTTCTTATTTTCAAACATTAAAATAAACATTAAAAAATTGGTGACTGTTTCACAACTAGCCCCAAAGCTTGGGGACCCACATTTTTCTTTCTTGATAAATTTTGGTGTGGTTTTTGTCTTTTTCTTTTTTATAGGTTTATTAAAGTGTTTATAATTCAAACATTAACTTTTGGGTTAATTCATGTTTAAAAAAATAAATAAACTAAAAAAAAAAGAATTAAAAAAATAAATAAATAAATAAAACAAAAAAAAGATAAATAAAATATATATATATATATATATATATATATATATATATATATATATATATATATAAAACAAATGAACATAAAATAAAAACAAAAAAATATATAATAATAAAAATAAAAAGGGATAAGATATATATATAATATCTTATATTTTTCATGGTGGCCACGTATAGCTCTTAAAGCTTTTAAAGCACCTTTTATTAGCTTTAAGTAGTATGTAGTGGTAGGTTTGTTTTTTAGCTTTTTTGTTTTTTTGTTTAGTTTAGTTTTTGTTTTTTTAACGTGTTCTTTTTCTTTTTGCAGGGTATTGCGTAGAAAAAGAAACGAAAGGGCCATGAGAAAAGAAACGCACGACATGGAGAACGCCAAGCGAATGGAAATTTAAACGAAACGGAGAGCTGCGAATAGCATGGGAAATGAAATGAAGAGTTGGAAAACCAATGAAAGGGCATATTGAATATTTTTTTAAATAGGCCATACAAACACAAAAGCCAAAGGACGGAATTTTTGGCATGGTCAAATGCGGCAAAATTTGATGTGTAAAACCAGGAATACAATTTGAATGGGAAAGCTTTTTTTCAGAAATTTCAGGCCTTGTTAGCAAGAAAGAATGAGAAATTTTCTGCATGCTTTATTTTAATTGTTTTATCTTTCTCCTTCCAAATTTCAAATTTGTATGTGAAATTTACGTCATTGTTTTCGGGTTATTTCATGTGAATGTCTGCAATCTAGAAATTATTTAAAACCCTAGGAGCCAGCACCTAGTTTACTTTGATTGTGTGTAGTACAGGTCAAATAGGCTAGGTTGCATGTATGAAACTCTCACGTATTCGGTTTTGCGGGACGGGGTCCTATCAAATCGAAGGAGCTTTTGCATTCTTGCATTTCAACAATTATTTTGATGCAAAATTTTAATTTTCTGTTTTCAAAAATTTTTATTTCAGAATTTTTTCTTATTTTCAGGCATTAAAATAAACATTAAAAATTTTCAAAATCTAAAAAATGATTTCGCCATTGCGTAGGTTATAATTCAGAATTCCAATACGCACTTTGAAATTTCATTTTCGAAGTTGTTTAGTATTTTTTAAAATTCATCGAAGTTGCTGTTTTGTAACAGATTTTAAAAATTCGAAAATAGAAATTTTCTATTTTAAAGTCAAATTTCATTTTTTCAGTTTTGTTTTGCATTCATGAGCCTATGATGACATTCTCTTCATGAAAATTTCAGTTTCATTGAAGGAGTTATGTTTTATGGCCTTTTCACAAATTTCCATTTCGGGCCTAAAATTACCCTTTCGTTTCTTTTTTCTACGCAATACCCTGCGAAAAGAAAAAGAACATGTTAAAAAAGCAAAAACTAAACTTCACTTAACTAACATGGAAAAAATTAAAAATTAAAACTTAAACAAAAAAACAAAAAAAGCTAAAAAACAAACCTACCACTACATACTACTTAAAGCTAATAAAAGGTGCTTTAAAAGTTTAAAGAGGTATATATATATATATATATATATATATATATATATATATATATACCTATATATTATATATATCCTTTCTTTTTCTTTTTTTGTTTTATTTATTTATTTATTTATTTAATTCCTTTTTTTTTTAGTTTATTTATTTTTTTAAACATGAATTAACCCAAAAGTTAATGTTTGAATTATAAACACTTTAATAAACCTATAAAAAAGAAAAAGACAAAAACCACATCAAAATTTATCAAGAAAGAAAAATGTGGGTCCCCAAGCTTTGGGGCTAGTTGTGAAACAGTCACAACAAAGCCCATTAGTCAAAAGCAAAAACGTAAAAGTTCAAAAATATTCAAAATAATCAACAATTAAAAAACAATTGTAAAACACAAAAATACAAAAAAAATTGCATTATGCATTTCATTCCACATTTGCATTCATATAGGCATTTGCACCCATTGCATCTACATTAGATAGGTTGCATTTACAATCATCACAAATGACACCACGTTTGTACCTCAATCATGCATCTTCAAAGTCCACCATCATTCATAACCCATGTGTGTAGCTATGTTTTTCAACACAACCCCCTCCTGTTGCTATAAGGAATATACTAAGGTTTTTCGGTCACTCAACCATACCTAGTGGTTTTATCAAATTTGGTAGAAAGTTATCTTTGCTTTCGATAGATGAGGTTTAGTTTTGATAGCACCTGGTATATTTCAAAATACCATCACTAATCAAAACAATAAAATCCTAGTTGGAACAAGGGAAATATGAATACTATGAAGTGATACTAGGTATCCTAAGGTGAAAAGTGTAACTTGCTCATGGCCCTGTGTGACCGGTTTGGAAATGCTAAGAATTGGAAAAAGGACAAGTTCATCCTTACCTAAAATCCCTTGCTTTAATCAAAACAAGCAAAAATCCCCAAGCAAAATAAAATTCAAAATGCAAAAGTCATAAACAAACAAAGTAATTATCATCACTACTTAAATCCCTTGCTCAAAATAAAAGAAAGAAAACAAAAATTCAAAATAAACAGTGATTTTTGTCACTATATCATGAGCAAGTATCCCAATAAATATGAAGAAAAGAAGGGAGTATAGAACTTGAATCCCTAGAATTATCAGCATGTTTGAACCTTACGCATGATGATATGTCTGTCACAAGTATCTTGATTTGGTATAGACCAATTTTTGCATTTGGAAGAGCTAGCCTTAGGTGTCCTATACCGCCTAATAGTTTAATCCAATTGAGTCTGACTTAGGATCAAGAGGAACATTTGAGGATCTCCAATACAATAATGGACTAAATGAATCCCACCTGGTACTAGGGTATGCTTATGTTTTGTCTAATATATTCATGTGCACACACAGGGATAATTAGTATCTAGGTCTTCATGACAGAACTTTATCCTTCAAGAGCTCTGTATGGTCAGTATACAACTTTTGATAAAGAAACTAGAGTGTTTGAGTCTAATGGAAAACCTCAAAAATCATATGTAGCAACAAATAATTTCATCTCATAATCATACATAACAAATCATTTCATCTCATAATCATACATAGCAATAATTTACTTCATCTCCAATCACATAATTCACATCATCTCGTTTCACATAAGGATGTTTAAATAATAAATTCTTATGCTAAGGGTTATTATTTACATTCATGATTGTTATACATTTTATGGTGTTGTTCATTAGATTGTTAAACTCATACCTAATCATTATATGTTTTAAGTGATTAAAGCATACAGGTTCATTTGCATTAGATTACCATCACATAAATAGGGCATTACAAACATTGCATTCATCATATCAATACATCAAAATTAGACATGCATATATCAAAAGAACAGTCCACCCACATATGCATACATACCATCATCTACATCATACCATCTAGTCATTTACGCATCATGGAACATACATCATACAAACTATATCATCTGCATACATCAATAATAATACACCTGCACATGTAGGTAAATGCATCATCTAAGCATACATCTATCCCATCACATCACATCATGAATCATTAAATCACATCATAAAATCATAATACTGCATCACATAAACATAAAAGCATAATCATGAAGAAGTACACATGTGAGTCACAAAGTCTAGATATCATATAGTCATGTGTCAAATAAGTACATGTAGGTACAAAAACCATCAATATAACTATAATTGTGTAGTTCAAGCAACCTTACACTCAAAAATAGGTACAAAGTATCAAATAAGTCATGCTAAATCAAGAGTGACCTGCACCACTAGCCTCGCCACCCCCTCTAGGAGTTGGCATAGAGCTGGAACCTCCAATACACTCTATCTGAAACTTGGTCCTATGACTTAAACTAGCTGAAGACTGCTCAGAAGTGCTCCACGTGCTATGCTCTAAACCCCCTACTATGGCCTCTCCTGAGAAGTACCACCTAGCAACCCTATTTATGACTTGAGGATAGCAATGTAAGCAGCATATGAAGTCATCTAAGCATCATCCTCCTCTATAATCCTCTATAATCGTCTCACCTCAGCCTCAAGATCTACACCTGCACCTGAGGCAACCTGACTTCGAGCAGCAGATCGCTCTATAGTGAGTTGTACAATCTATCCCTAGAGATCGATGATGGTGGCATCCAGCTACTGAACCTACATTTGATAGGTCTGCAACTCAGTCTCAGCAAGGTGCAACTAAGCTTAGAGAGAGCACTTCTGCTCCTCAGAAGCTACATCCTCCTCCTCCTCCTCTGAGGCAACCTGCTCCTCGGACACCTGCTCTCACTACCCTACTTTCCCCCAATCATCAATATGAGCCTGCACTCGATGCCCATCAGGATCCGCAGCCTCAACCTCATCCAAATATCATCCTAAGTGGCTGCCATCATGCCATAATTGGGTACCCCACCATAGTGAGTACGCATCTATAACTCTAGCATCAACCACACCAAGATCAACTACGGGAGGGTCATCCTCCTCAAGTACTACTATAATACGGGATGATGGAAAGTTCTTCTTGATAGCAATTCGATGATAGAAAATTGGCTCGAGAGGAACATCTTGCTAGATCCTAAACTATCGAAGCACCCTAGAATAGTAGAATAACTCTCTGATGTCGACCTTGCAGCCAATCAACCATTGGTCATGGCGAGTCCTCGTTGTAAAGTTGGTCGGGTCATCCCAAGAAAGACACTCATGATATGGCCTCCATATAATGTCAACATGTAAACCTGTCAGAGATGCCCTGTAGTGAGAAAGATTTCCTGCATGCCATCGGCTCTTGCGCTCCTCGAGTGCCCTGGGCCACCTTGATTCATCGCACTAGACATCCCTATCCATATCAATTATCGCCATTGGGAGTCCTCTGTGGTGGTCAATCTTGATGTGCTCCCATCCCTAGACCTGAAGGAGTAAGCTATAGGTAATGTTGACTCATCCATGGCACTGTATGTGATACAACTCATCATAACACTATGCTAGTAGTGCACTCCCCCAAGCATAGATGATGGGTTGCTCACTATCTATCAAGTCATGTACCATCGCCAAGAGGTTCCATGGGAACCTCAATTTAGAGTACTCGGGTATAAGGCTATTGCAGACGACCATCAGCAACATGGCATGTAGTCGAGAAAAGACCTCCTCATCGTACCAACAGAAAACATAGATTCCCCTCGAGCGAGTATCCCTGGAGGTAGTATCAGCATGCTCACCAAAGGCCCTCATGAATATAGCACCTTGTGCAGTAGTGGGGGAAGAAACAATGGGCACTCCATCGAAGGGCATGCTTAGAATCTTGTAGACATCCTCCAGCATGATGGTCATCTTGTCGATAGGAAGATGGAAGTTGTTGGTATTTGGTCCCATCAGTGGGCAAGGGCCATCAAGTAGGCCTGATCTAACATAATCATGGGCAAGACAGTGACGTACTGGAGCCCATAGGCCTTGAGCCAGACCCACTTTGTGTCGATCATCATACGCAAAAGCTCGCATAGCATATTTGGGTCCCAAGCTCGAGCAGATAAGATCTATAAGTGTAAAATAAAGGCCTAAATCAATGCACTACAACTAAATAAATGTAATAAACATGCTAAACGATGCAAATATAATCAAACTACTCTAAGGCTACATGAGTAATAAATAAATGCACCTAATCATGCAAAAAATTCATAAAAACAACCCAAAATTCTAAAAAAAATAATTAATTGGCCTAAAAATCTAAAATCTAAATTAAAAACCTAAATTTCCTTGGTCGCTCATTCTAGGAGCGGCCATGACTCGACCGCTAGAGCTGGCAGCGACCAATTCCCAATGGTAAAAAATTTAACCATTGGGTTTTTAAACCAGCCGCTGACAGCAGCAATGGCTAGCCTCAATGAAAACTAGTCGCTCTGAGCGATAGCGGCCAATGGGAAGCATGCCAACGGTGTTTCTCCCGGGCCCAAAAATAATAAAAAAATTACAAAAATTACAAAAACACAAAACTAAGAAAAATCCATTTAACTAGAACCTAAATGAAGCCTAACTACTGGTGAGATTCGTTGCCAACGCGGATAATGAGGTTCATTTTCCAAAATTACTTAATTAGGTTTATTTTTAACATAACAACAAAAGAAGCTAGGGTTTAGAGAGGTACCCGTGAAGCTCCAGCTCCTTCGCTTGTCGAAGCCTTGCCCTACTCAGCCATGGCGTCTAAGTTAGCAAACCAGTTAGAGTAGTCTCTTCCACATCAGAGCTTCAAAAGCAAACTTTACAACTGGCAACAATGACAACGCAAAACCCTAATGTTCTTTTTTGTCTTTCAAAATCATGCCTTGGTCGCTGCCAACATTAACGACCCAAAATTCTTGGCCGTTGGACCTGATAGTGGCCATGCACGGTAATTGGGGGCCGCTGGTCCTAACAGCGGCCAGCAAATGAAGAGACTTTTAAATAAATTGCCACCACAAGGCACTTCAAAATAGGCCATAGAAGGCACCTAGTTGCTCAGAGCATTCAAAATCTAAATCAAATAACCAAAAACATCATAAAAATCAAAACTAAAAATCAAATAATCAACAAAACCTAAATGAGCCTCGTACCCAGTCATTTGCTCTATACACCTGGCGATTGCAGCGACGAGCGCTCCATGCAATTAAGCAAGGTGAAAAAATAACCATAAGGCCACTTGGGGTAAACTAGTTACAGTAAGAATGAGATGCTTTATCTCAAACCCGAAGAAGGCCATAACGTTGGACCGCACCACGGGAGCAAGAATCCTTCTCATTCTTCCTATAACAAATAGTGTTTCAACACACGCTACAATAGAATAGCTAACACCTTGATTCCCTAAGAAGATCATTGTGGTCGAACCGCCCCAAGGGAAAGAGATGTATAGCCACCATACATGGTTGAAAGCACACCTGGATGGGAACTAGTCTATAAAAACAAATGCAACCCTCTTAAGAATCCAAATATTTTATTTTGGGCAAGTGACTCATCACTTGGTTAATAGTCCTTTTCTCATTGACTCGTCGTTTGAGGGGGTAGTCAAAATTTTTTAACAATCATAATCAAAGTCAGCAAAAGACCATCTTGATCATGTCAGAGTTGCGTTCGTCTTGAGAATCATTACCAACAACTATCATGAGCTTACCCTTTGTTGGGGCAAAAATAAAATATGATAGTTTTGTTTTTAGCTCTCCTCCCTTCGGATCTATAGTAAAACTGAAGCTACTCAGTACCCATACCATCAAAGAGCATGCCTAAAACAACAAAAACACAAACAAACAAACATAAAAAACATAACAAAAACAACAAAACAATAAAAATAAAAACAAAAAAACAATAAAAAATAATAAAATAAAACACAAAGCAAACATAAAAACAATAAACAACAAAAAAAAAAACCACAAAACAACACACAAACACAACAAAAAAAACACATAAAAACAAAAAACACAAAATACAAAAACATAAAAAACACCAAAAACAACACAAAACTAAAACAAAACAAGAACAATACAAAACAACATACACATTGAAAAACTAAAAGGAAGGAAAAAACATAATACAACTTTATCTGTTCTAGGCCAAAAGGCTATTCAGACAAAGATTCAATAGAGGAAACATAAGAATGATCAGTTTGATTAAGGGAACTAAAATACCCTGACCGAACCAAAGAGAAGCAAAAACAATAAAAAAGGACCAAAGTACCTCTAGTACTAGAGTTATCCAAAGAAAGGATAGAAATAAGTGATTCCCTTATTTGTGAATCCCACCATATGGGAGGGTGGTTGTAGTAAGTAAGATCACCTTTATACAATGCCCAATTAGCTAAAGCATTAGCTCTCCTGTTATGTTCTATGATCACATGATTGTATTCAACTTTCAAAAAGCCCATTTGGATTAATTGAATCTTCTCAACAATTATTTTTATTCTCTAATCAACCTTATGATTCTTAGGAGTCTTCAATAGATTAATCATGAATTGAAATTTGAATTCAACCAACACCTTTTTTCATCCGACCTTAGCAGCCTCTCGAAGGCCTTTAAGGATACCATACCCCTCAACAAGATTATTGGAAAGGATACTCAATTTCTCAACAAAAGTGAAAACCAAGGAATTATCTAAAAATCTACCAATTCCTCTCGCACTAGCTTTTCTAGGGTTCCCCCTAGAGGTTCCATCGGTATTGAATTTTTAAAAATCCTTAGAAGGAGGCTAAAAATTCCTTGTTCTATCCATCTTTCAATTACTCACATTCCCTTTAAGTCGATTGCCCTTAAAAGACTTAATCTTCAATCTTTGCATCACTTGATCCCATATTTGGTGGGATTTCTAGGGGTGTTTAAGGAGTTGTGGGACTAATTCAACTAATTTGGCAATGGTATTTTGCCAAACATAGTGAATGTCCTTCCTTTCTTGATTGTAAATCTGGTTATTTATTTTCTTCCAGATATTCCAAGATAGAATGGTAGAACCCATCCAAACTAGTTGCATAGTAAAATGATCAACACCCTCCTGATTAGACCAATCCCTCCAAAGTTGTTCGAAAGTAAAAAATTGGACCATTGTAAGCCAAGTAATTTGGCCATTCTCCTCCATAGCTTAGAGGCTAAGGTATGTTCAATAAAAATATGGTTGAGAGTTTCCACATTATCTCCACACATTTCGCATCTAAACGGGCCATGAAAACCACATTTCATAATTTGCTCACCAGTAATCACCTTGTGATGCAATAAAAGCCATGTAAATAACCTCACCTTAGGCCAAATATTTTAAGCCCACAACTGAGTAAACATATCATATGATTGATTGAGATTATTATGGCATAGGGCCAAATAACCTTGAGCAACTGAATGCTCACCTTTAGTAGTGTTGTTCCATCCAAAACAGTCTTTATCATGGGACCAAGAGAGATATCATATGAAGGATGCTTTGGATGCCTTTTCTTTACCTTTCTAGAATTTGAATAGGCTAACCCTCAATAGGGATCCAATATCTACCAACCTCTGAATTATCAGTATGGTATCGACAGTAATTAGCAACCTTTATCCAGTTAGCTCCTCCATCCAAGGCCTCCAATCGAGAAACTGAGTTATCAAAGGTCAGTGACCATCCCAAGAATTTATCCAAAAATTTGCTTGTTGACCATTATGAATGATCCAAAATAACTTTTTCTTAATCAAATCCTCACCAGTATTAAGAACCACTAAAATTAGAGAACCTTTGGTAGGTAATTATAGCGAACAAGGTCTCTAGGACTTTTATTCTTAGCATATTTAGCATGAAGAGTCTTAGCCTAAAGAGCATTAGGGTTATGCAGAATCCTCTAATATAGTTTAGTAGCAAAAGCCTTATTGTTATTTATAGAAGACTGGAAACTTAACCCCTTTCATTATTGAGAAGGTATTAAGTATACCATTTCACCAAGGTTCATTTTATTTTCTCCGTAGTACCACTCTAGAGGAACTGATGATTCATTTGATCCAATTGTTAAATAATTGTCGTTGGGATATTCAACACAACATAAACATAAATAGGAATAGCTTAAAGACTTGATTTTACCAAGGTAATTATGCCCCCAAATGAAAACCACCTATTGGTCCACTTTCCAATTTTCTTCTTAACTCTATCCAAGCAACCAATTTCGAGTATTTTTTGTCTTTGAATATTGAGAGGAATGCCTAAATAAGTGATTGGAAGGGAGGTCTTATTATATATTAATTTATCCAAGACCATGGATTTTTTTCTAAGAGAGTAGTGAAAGAAAATGACTTTAGATTTATCTTCATTGATCAATTGTCTAGTAACATTAGAAAAATAGCTAATGATTTGCTTAGTTTTAGAAGCTTCTCAACTGTATCTTTACCTAACATGGTAGATTCATCAACAAATTGAAGATGAAAAATAGGCCTAGATCCCTTAGAAACAGTAACTCCCTCAAGCGTTTTGTTTTCTTTGTTTTTGGTTATAGTCATGCCTAAGCATTCAACAAGAATGATGAAGAAATAAGGGGAGAGGTGGTCACCTTGCGTAATACTTATGGAAGCAGGGACTGACTAAGAAGGCCTACCACTGATGGGAATAAAGTAGGACACCGAATAGATATATCCCATAATCCAATCCATCCAATCCTAGGAGAAGCCAAATTGCCTTAAAACTTTGACGAGGAAGTGCCAATCCACTCTATCATAAGCTTTAGATAAGTCTAAATGAAAGAGCATAGATGGATATTTTTGTATTTCTATGGAATGGATGGCTTCCTAAGCAAGAACTATCTCATCCACTATTTGATGCCCTTCCACATAACCCTCTTATTCAGGGGAAATAATGTTATGCAAAAGAGGTTTCAGTCTTTCTACCATGATCTTTGTAATGATTTTGAGAAGAACATTACATAAAGCTAGAGGTCTAAAATTTGAGATATGATCTGCCTCTTGAGATTTTGGGACAAGAGCTATATAATTTTTATTGATAACCTTAAAAATTTCTTTGGATTTCCTAGCTTCTCCCACCACCTATAATAAATTTGTATGAAGGATATCTTGTAACTCTTGATAGAACTCAATGGGAAATTCATTAGGACTTGGGGTTTTTCTTTTTTGCATTTCAAAAACTGCTTGTTGAAGCTCATTGATAGTAACTTTAGTAGTCAAAATAGATTTCCCCTCGTAAGTGATAATTGAAGAATATTCTGTCGAGAAGTCGAGTCAAGAGGTGCAACAACAAAAATACTGGAAAAGTAATTGACAACAATATAGTTCATGTCATCCCAAGTGTAGACAACATCTTAAGAATCATATTTTAGAGAAGAAATAAAGTTGTGAGATCTTCAAGCTATAAGATATTTGTGGAAAAAAATTGTGTTTCTATCTCCTTTGAGCTATTGGATCCTATATTTTTGCTTCCATAAGAGTTTTTCTTTTTTTTCCCATTTCTCTAACTAAGCTTTGAGTCTAATTTCATCTGAACTTCTACTCTTTGTGATGACATCTAAACAAATTTTCTTATTCAAATTTTCAAGCTGAGCAATAACTTCATGTTTTTTTTGTCAAACATCTCCAAACTCTTTCCAGTTTCAAATTTTGATTTTGGATTTAATGTATTGCAACCTTTTGGTAAAACAAAACATCTTAGTCCCATACCTTGGTTTACCTTCCTTCCACCATTGTTGCACTCGGGGTTTGAAGGATCTGACTCTAAGCTACATTAACTAAAATTGAAATTGAACTGACTCTAAGCCACATTAACTTTTACGTTTTTGCTTTTGACCAAAGGGCTTTAAGATGCCTTTGGGGTGTTTTGTGATTTGACCAAAGGGCTTTAAGGTGACTTTGGAGCCTTTTGTGATTTGACTAAAGGGCTTTAAGATGCCTTTGGAGCCTTTTGTGATTTGAACAAAGGACTTTAAGATGCTTTTGGAGCCTTTTGTGATTGTTTTTTATTTTAATGTTTTCTTATTTGTTTGGATTTTTATGATTTTATTGTTTTTATGCTTTTGAAGTTATTTGAATGTTTTTGATATTTTTGATTGTTTTATATGCAGAATGCCTTTAAATGAATGATGTTGAGATGCTCTGACTCATCAAAACCTTCCAATGTTGCTAGGCGAGATGCCCTAGGCCCAATCTTCTCAAAGATGATGTAGGGCCCTATCCAGTTGATCGTAAATTTATCTCGTAGATGCGGTGGTAGATTTAAGTTTTGCTTTTTCTCTTTAAGCACAAGATCACCAACCTTAAAGTCTCTTAGGTGGACCCTAGTATTGTAAGCTCATGTTAGACGATACTGGTAGACGCGAAGATGCTCCAAAGCATTGATGAGTCATTCATCTAGAAAGGTTAGCTGATCCAGGTGAGCTTCCAACTCCTTCAATGTGACACACAACGTTGGAATTTCCAAATCTAAGGGCATGATGGCCTCAACACTATATATAAGCAAAAACGAGGTTGCATCAGTGGGTGTCCGCATGCTAGTACTGTAAGCCCATAATGCTAAGGGTAATTGTAGATGCCAATCCTTGTGATTCTCTTTCACCATCTTCATAATGGCTACTATTATATTGTTTGAGGCTTTTGCTTGCCCATTTTCCTGTGGATAGTATGGCATCACAAAACTATGCTGAATGTTGTAATAAACATGCTAAACGGTGCAAATATAATCAAACTACTCTAAGGCTACATGAGTAATAAATAAATGCACCTAATCATGCAAAAATTTCATAAAAACAACTCAAAATTCCAAAAAAAATAATTAATTGGCCTAAAAATCAAAAATCTAAATTAAAAACCTAAATTTCCTTGGTCGCTCATGCCAGGAGCGGCCACAACTCGACCGCTAGAGTTGGCAACGACCAATTCCCAATGGTAAAAAAATTAACCATTGGGTTTTTAAACCGGTCGCTGACAGCAGCAGTGGCCAGCCTCAATGAAAACTAGTTGCTCTGAGCGATAGCGGCCAATGGGCGACATGCCAACGACGTTTCTCCCGGGCCCAAAAATAATAAAAAAATTACAAAAATTACAAAAACACAAAACTAAGAAAAATCCATTTAACTAGAATCTAAATGAAGCCTAACTACTGGTGAGATTCGTTGCCAACATGGATAATGAGGTTCATTTTCCAAAATTACTTAATTAGTTTTATTTTTAACATAACAACAAAAGAAGCTAGGGTTTAGAGAGGTACCCGTGAAGCTCCAACTCCTTCGCTTTTCGAAGCCTTGCCCTACTCAGCCATGGCGTCTAAGTTAGCAAACCAGTTAGAGTAGTCTCTTCAACATGAGAGCTTCAAAAGCAAACTTTACAACTGGCAACAATGACAACGCAAAACCCTAATGTTCTTTTTTGTCTTTCAAAATCATGCCTTGGTCGTTGCCAACATTAACGACCCAAAATTCTTGGCCGTTGGACCTGATAGTGGCCATGCACGGTAATTGGGGGCCGTTGGTCCTAACAACGACCAGCAAATGAAGAGACTTTTCAATAAATTGCCACCACAAGGCACTTCAAAATAGGCCATAAAAGGCACCTAGTTGCTCAGAGCATTCAAAATCTAAATCAAATAACCAAAAACATCATAAAAATCAAAACTAAAAATCAAATAGTCAACAAAACCTAAATGAGCCTCGTACCCAGTCATTTGCTCTATACACCTGGCGATTGTAGCAACGAGCGCTCCATGCAATTTAGCAAGATGAACAAATAACTATAAGGCCACTTGGGGTAAACTAGTTACAGTAAGAATGAGATGCTTTATCTCAAACCTGAAGAAGGCCATAACGCTAGACCGCACCACGGGAGCAAGAATCCTTCTCATTCTTCCTATAACAAATAGTGTTTCAACACACACTACAATAGAATAGCTAACACCTTGATTCCCTAAGAAGGCCATTATGGCTGAACCGACCCAAGGGAAAGAGATGTATAGCCACCATACATGGTTGAAAGCACACCTGGATGGGAACTAGTCTATAACAACAAATGCAACCCTCTTAAGAATCCAAATATTTTATTTTGTGCAAGTGACTCATCTCTTGGTTAATAGTCCTTTTCTCATTGACTCGTCGTTTGAGGGGGTAGTCAAAATTTTTTAACAATCATAATCAAAGTCAGCAAAAGACCATCTTGATCATGTCAGAGTTGCGTTCATCTTGAGAATCATTGCCAACAACTATCATGAGCTTACCCTTTGTTGGGGCAAAAATAAAATATGATAGTTTCATTTTTAGCTCCCCTCCCTTCGGATCTATAGTAAAACTGAAGCTACCCAGTACCCGTACCATCAAAGAGCATGCCTAAAACAACAAAAACACAAACAAACAAACATAAAAAACATAACAAAAACAACAAAACAATAAAAATAAAAACACAAAAACAATAAAAAATAATAAAATAAAAGACAAAGCAAACATAAAAACAACAACAAAACACAAAAACCACAAAACAACACACAAACACAACAAAAAAACACACAAAAACAAAAAACACAAAATACAAAAACATAAAAAACACCAAAAACAACACAAAACTAAAACAAAACAAGAACAATACAAAACAACATACACATTGAAAAACTAAAAGGAAGGAAAAAACATAATACAACTTTATCTGTTCTGTTGAGAAGCAACACACCCCCACTGAAAAATGCATTCCAATTTTCTTGAAAACTTTGAGCTTTCATTTTTGCAGCAGGGACCCTCTTGATATGTTTCAGGTTTTAAGTCCAGTTTTGCTTGCTTCCCTTTCAAGTTGTGTTTTTCCTGTCTTTCTAGCCCGTGTTTTCTCAGACTTAACTTTTACATGCTAGAAATCATTCATGCTTAAACAAAATCTTGCACCGGTACGAGAAAAATGCTGAAAACAGATAGAAATTCATGAAAAATCAAACTTTCCTTTTTAGGCAATGTCGCGAAATCGCGACAATAAACCAATCCACACTTTCCATTTTTGGAAGTGTCGCGATATCGCGACATTTCCATTTTTGGAAAGTGTCACGAAATCGCTACCGGCCCGAGGAGAGAGAAGGAAGTTGTGCGGAAGGGCGCGATTTTGCGACATGTCACGAAATCGCGACATGTCGCATTTTCGCTGAGTAAAGGAGAAAAAAATTGACTAAGTCCAGAAACCGTCGCGATTTCGCGACGCGTCGCGAAATCGCGGTCAACGCGGTCAGCGCATGCAGCTTCGGACAAACCGTCCCGATATCGCAACAAAGATCTCAGCCGAAGACTTAACTCAGAAAAATTGCAGCGATGCGCCGACGTCCCAAAATCGTGAGGCGTTTTGTTTCAAAGACTTACGTACTGAAGTTTGCAGCGACGCGCTGCAGAGTTGCTTCAACGGAAGTCCAAGGTCGAGGTTGCAGCGATGCGCTGCAAGTTGACGGAAAGGGAAGTCTCAGCTCGAAAGTGCAGCGATGCGCTGCACGTTTTATAATCACATTGAGAAAAGAGACTAAGGAATAAAACTGCAGCGATTCGCTACAAGGAACTCACAGTGCTCAAAGTCAAAAAGCGTTCCGTTTTCGCGATGGGGCGGCTTTAATAGTTCAAGTGTTCTAAAGGTGCAGCGACGCGTTGCATGTTTCGAAGTCATGGGGCGTTGGTTGCAAAAAGAGGGCTTAAGTGTTGAAACTGCAGCGATGCGCTGCACGTTTTCAAGTCGCGAGAAGTTTGTTTCAAAGGCCGCGTTTTCCAAAAGGGATGTCGTTGGTTGCAAAGACTTAAGGGGTAAGGATGGTAGCGATGCGCTGCACCTTTTGAGGAAGTCCAGCAAAGCAAATATACAGCGATTTCGCGACTCAAAATGGCGATCGGTACGAAGATAGAAGGACGTAGCGATATCGCTACTTGTCTCAAAATCGTGGGAGTTTTGGCTCGAAGGGCAAAGAACATCAAAGTTGTAGCGATTCGCTGCAATTTTAACGATAAGGCCAGCCAACATGAATATGCAGCAAAATTGTAACAAGGAATGAAAATCGAACAAAAGACAAGGAGGTGTTAATGATTTCATGCCACATTATCGAAAATGATTAAGTGCTCAAATGCATGGCGAAATTGCGACAGGAAGAAGGTTGAAAGTATTCAAGGGCAAAAGGCGTTGCATTTTCGCGACCTATCCACTCGACCGTACAAAGTGCTTGAGACATGCAGCGATGCGCTGCGTGTTCCGTTTTCGCGGGGTTGGGCTAGCGATGCAGAGGAGATGTCGCGATTTCGTGACATGTCACGAAATCGCGACATGTCGTGGTTTCACGGCCTATGAAGCAAGAAAGGTTGCCAGCGCAGAAGATGTCACGATTTCGCGACATGTCGCATTTTCGCGACCCTGGCAGGAAAATTGCACAGAATGCTTACAGCCGAAAACAGACACGTGTCACGATTCTATGACACGTGTCAAAGCATGAAACAGACAAGCAGAGGCCGACATGCAAGAAAGATTAGGATTTTGATATGTTTTAATGTTAAAGTATTGATTTAATGTTTATTAAAGTGCTAATTAATCTTTTTGTCTTTCATGCAGGATTCCACCTGTCACCTGCGGGACAACTGAAAAGGGGCCATAAAGACAAAGTTAAAGTGCAGATTTAATCAAGGACCGCCATGCTAGAGGAGAAGATGCCGATGAAAGCATTCAATGGAGATTTATTGCAGAATTAATAGCATGGAGACAATTTCAACTCGGGGATGGATATGCGGAGTTCAGATGTGAGAAAAGTGGTGACTCATCCGGCTCACCAGCAGAAATTAATGAGAGCATTCATTTGCAGTTGCGGGTGAATGCAAGTGGCATTCAACTCTATCTTCTCCATTTATGGCAACTGACTGCACAGTTTTGCAGAGTGGTTAGGTTCTATCCGGACTTTGATTTTAAGTGGCTTTTATTGTAAAACCCGGGTCCTAGGGTTTAAGATGATAAGATTTGCAGTTAAGAAAAGATATTTTCTGTAAAGATCAGGATCTGTCCTGAGTCTATAAATACAACTGCAAAATGTAATCGCAGGAGGCGGAGACTTAGAAATAAAAAGGCTTATAAGCAATTTCTTGCAAATTTTGTGAAATCCTTTGTTTTCTGGATAGGGAGTTGATGTGCTTTTGCTGTTTTCTGTGGTAGCATGGCCAGGAGCCTAATATTTTATAGATCTGTGATAAGTGTATCTTCTTCTGTTATCCGTTCCATTAAATTTTGTTAGATATATGCTGTAAATCTGCCATTATCAAGTTTAAATATGTTGTTAGGCTTCAGTTGTTCCATTGTTTGCTTGGGAAATTACAGATTTCAGGTGTAAGCTTGTTCTAATTGCTCTGTCTTCACTGTGTGAGCTAGGCTACCGGTGAAAGATATCAGTTTTAACCAGCTTCTCTTCGGTTTATAATTTTCTGTTAGACCTGTTCCATTTTGCCTTGTGCTCTTGGTTGAAAGTGATCTTAGAAATCTGGACGCTTTCCTCTTTGATTTGTTCTGTTGTGAAGCTGATAGTATAGATGAAATTGATAGTTTAAGTTTTACAGTTTAAAGTTTGATAAACTTCCCTTTCTGCCTTACCCTACCCTCTCTTTGCTTACCGTGAATGATCCATTTTTACTTTCTTTATTTGTCTTTTATTTGAATCTGCTGACCCATGAGAGCTAGATCAAGAATCAAGTTAAATTTGATTGTTAACAAGTAACAACTTTCGCAACTACTGAACAAGTTCAGGAACCCCCTGTAAGGTAACAGACAGATCCATATTGAAATCTATTCCGAAGCGAAAAAGAGTGAATAGACATTTGACCCGACTCTGTAACTCACACCTTGGATAACCAGCTAGATCCTAAAGTGAGTGGGATTCATCCCGTGGGTGTTACCGGTGTTTATGCTCATTCTTCACGGGGTGTGTATGAAAGCCGGACCAACATTTAATTGGCGCTAGAAGGAGGGCCCGAGAACATCTGTTCTTAGTGCACTTGAGTTGGGAAATCCGACTGTATGTGGTGCTTGACAAATACTGTATTTTATCCAGAGTCTGGCATTTTAACATTTAAAAGTGGCTCAGTTTTATAAATTGTCAGTACAGTTTTTGTAAGTTGTCAGTGCAGTGTTTTAAATTGCCAAATACATAACCTGTTGAGAACTGCAAAGTTATAAGTGCTTGTGAAAACTGGATTCTACATACAGGGTAACAAGGTCCCACCCCAGAGCTGGAGAGCTCCTTGTTCCTGAATTAGAAACTCCGAGAAGAAGTAGCCACAGAAGGGCCACATCTCTATCACAGACAGTTTTATCACCATTGATAGTCACTCCAACCAGAGCTCAGAATATTCCTGTCAATCCATTAGCTATGGCAAATTGGTTGGGCTCCACAGCTTTGAACATTCCGGGTATAGCCCATGACTTGCCCAGAAATCCAGAAAGATATCTCCCCAGGTACAAACATGATGGGACAAGAACTGCAGAAGAACACTTGGTTGCATTCAAGAATGCACTGAAGTTATTAAATGTACAGCATGAGGATGTTGCCTGTAGACTCTTCCCGTTCACTCTCCAGGAGGGAGCTTATGATTGGTTTTTAAACCTCACCAATGATTCTATCACCAGTTGGAATGATTTAGAGAAAGTTTTTGTGTCACAGTTCGGGGAAGTGATAGACCCCAGTATTTTATATCAGCAGTTTTCTAGCATCAAAAGGGAATTAAGTGAATCTATCAGATCCTATAATGTCAGATTCCAGAAAGCCTATGGTAGACTTACTGGGTATTATGTACCTAATGCTGACTTGGCATTAGAGATTTTTAGAAATTCCCTGGATCCCATGACCTCTGTCTTCTTGAAGAGAGATGCCACTGTTACCAATTTGACAGAAGCCTACAAAGAAGCTTTGATTCTGGAAAGACAGTTGGGACCCCAGCCTTTAAATGCTCAGCAAGTTCCTCTGATCACACAAGCTGCTCCTGTGTTTAATCCCATTCCACATCAGATGATGCTGCCAGTCTGTCAGACTCTACCATCGACAAGTCCATCAACTGTTGCACCTGTTGAGAATGTACAGAACCCAGTGAAAGAGGCTGACAATGCAAGGATTGAAGAAGTCTCAAAGATTGTTCAGAAGCTGGCCAATGATTTTCTGAGTTTTAAAAGGCAAACTTCTACTGGTGACAATCCCAACAGATACTCATATCAGCCAAACAGATTTAACAGGCCCCCATATGAACCTAATAAATATTACAAGGGTAAAACTCATGATGTGAACATCTGTGATTTAGCTCTGCCCAACTGGTGCAGAATACATGCCACTTCTCAGCATGGGGAGTTGGACTGTCTGGAATTTTGCAATGCATTTGAAGCCTTGTCTGGTGATCTGATCTCCCCTAAAAATCAAAGAACTGCTGATGGCCCAAGTTCATCTGGCCACAGTGCAGCCATGGTCCTGGATTCCTTTTCTTTCCCGGATGAATCTGAGAATGTAGTTGAAATGCCTATAGATGAAGTACAGGCTTTCCAGCAGTACAGAAGAGATAGCTACAACCTGAGGAACAGGAATCCTGAGCCAAATACCACATCAACTCCTCCTGACAACTCTCACAATATTCCTCCGGACCCCTCTCCAAGCAATAATCCACCTCCACCAAAGGGAGGAGCTCAGAGAGTACCAGATGTTGTTGTTCCTCCACTTAACAAAGGATATAACATAGTGGAGGATATGAAAAATATTAAGGCCAACATTACTCTGCATGAGTCGGCACAGATTTCAGAGCAGAGAGACAACCTGATAAAGACATACTCTGGCCCTGTTGCTAAACCTGTAGACAAGGGAAAGAAAATAGCAAATGCCAATCTAGCCATGTACAAAGAAAAAACTGAAGTTCCCCCCTTTTTACTGACTGTCAAAATTTTTGGGAAGAACTTACATAATTGTTTGGTAGATTCAGGTGCATCTGCTAATGTTATGCCATTGGCCATTTGTCAGCAATTGGGGTTGACCCCAATGAAGTCTGAAAGGAGAGTTGTCCAATTGGACAAGTCAGAAGTTAAAGTTGTTGGAGAGCTTCAAAATATTCACATCCAATTAGCCTCTGAGCCTAGGGCTCAGCATAAGATTGAAATCCAAGTTGTGGATATCCCAGTGGGATATGGGATGCTGTTGAGTAGGGATTGGTCTAGGTCCTTGAATGGATATCTGGCAACAGATTTTTCACACATGTGGTTGCCATGGAAAGGAGTGGCAAATCAATTGCGGGTTGACAGAGAACCCAGGTACAAGCACACCATTACAGAGTACAATGCAGCAAATGAGACTGTCAATATTGCAGAGGTAGATATTGGTGTCTACAATTTGACAACTGGGCAGAGTAACAAGTTTAATAAAGCTCATCCTGTACATACTAATGAAGTTTGGACACTTCATGTGGATGGAGCAAGATGTAAGCAGGGTTCTGGAACAGGGGCAGTCCTCAAAGGGCCTCAAAGTCAGACATTTTTTATGTCTTACCGCCTGCAGTTCCCATGTACTAATAATTTAGCAGAGTATGAAGCTCTGATTTTAGGTTTAAAGTTTGCTTTGGATAAAAATGTGAAAAACATTCAAGTTTTCACTGATTCAGAATTAGTGGCAAGTCAAGTCAAGGGTAAATTCCAGTGTAAAGCCTCCTATTTGAAGGGATACAAACACAGGGCCTGGGATCTTGTAGAAGGCTTTGATGCATTCAATCTGACACACATACCCAGGGAACAAAATTCACATGCTGATGTCCTGGCATCTTCACTTGCAAGTTTAAAGCCATTGGAAGATTTTAAGTGGGATAAGTTCTCAATTGAGTTAGTCCCTTGTCCTTCAGTTCCAAACAATATAGACAGCTTTCAAGTTTTCTCAGATGATCAACAGATTGTAAACTTTTTGCAGAGTACTAACACCTTTGAGAATGCTATAATTGATGAAGGCCAAAGAGACACCTTGCTGGAACAGTTGGATGATGACAGAGGAATAATGAGGTTGAAGGACAACAGAATCCCAAAAGGAATGGTGGAGCTAGAAAGGCTATTTGATGTTGACAAGATCAGGCAAAGGGTGAATTCTGAGGATTTTGTAGCTACCACAGACAATGGGACTGAAGACCTGAACATAGGCACTGAGGAGGATCCAAAGAACATCAAGTTGGCAAAGGATTGTGATCCAAAAATAAAGAGAAATATGATTGATTTCCTGCACAGATCCAAGGATGTAATGGCCTGGTCATACAAAGATTTAAAGGTATTTGATCCAAAAGTTTACACTCACATCATACCTTTGAAAGAATCTTGCAAGCCTTTCAGACAAAAACAGAGGCATGTTAATGCTCTGTTAGAACCCCTTATCCTGAAAGAAGTAGAAAAGCTCTTGAGTGCAGCAATTATTTTTCCCATCAGGCACTCTACCTGGGTGGCCAATCTGGTGCCAGTCAGGAAGAAAAATGGGGAGATCCGCCTGTGTGTGGATTTCAGGAATTTAAATAAGGCATCAAAAAAGGACAACTATCCCCTGCCTTCTATGGATGAAGTCCTGCAAATTGTTAATGGATCAGAGATGATGTCTTTCTTGGATGGCTTCTCAGGCTATAACCAGATATTGGTGGAGAAAGAAGACAGAATGAAGACTGCTTTTACCACCAAGTGGGGGACTTTTGCTTACAAGAGGATGCCATTTGGTTTAATAAATGCTGGAGCAACATTTCAAAGAGCAATGGATCATGCCTTCAAGGGGCTTATGGGCAAATGCATTGTTGTATACATGGATGATCTAACAGTCTTCTCCAAATCCAGATTTGACCATGTCAAGCACTTAGAGTCTGTGTTTAACAAGTGCAGGGAGTTTGGCATTTCTCTGAATCCAAAGAAATGCATTTTTGGTGTAACAGAAGGGAAGCTCCTGGGGCACTTAGTCACAAAGGATGGCATTTCTATGGATCCAGAAAGAGTTGAGGCCATATCTGGCATACCATTTCCCAACTCCAAGAAAGAGTTGAGGTCATTCTTTGGAAAGATAAACTTTGTTAGGAAGTTCATCTCCGGCTTTGCAGAGATAGTTAAGCCAATGAATGACATGTTAAAGCAGACTGCCCAGATTGTCTGGACCCCAGAAGCTAAGGCTGCCTTCCAGGAAATCAAGACAGCCATTAAACAAGCACCAGTCCTGGTAAGCCCAGACTTCAATGCAGATTTTTACCTGTACACTTTCTCTTCAGAACATACACTTGCTGCAGTTCTGACTCAACGGAGGGAAACTGGAGAACATCCAATTGCTTTTAAGAGCACCAATTTGAAGGGAGCTGAACTGAAATATTCTAGATTAGACAAACAAGCTTACGCTTTAGTAAGAGCAGTGAAGCAGTTCAGACACTATATACTCAGAAGCAAAACTCATGCCATAGTGCCAGACCCAGCTGTGAAATACCTCCTAAGTCAGAATGAGTTGGGTGAACTGAGAGGCAATTGGGTTACCAGGTTGCAAGAGTATGACTTGGAGATTAGGCCTGCTAAATTGATCAGAGGACTTGGTTTGTCCAGACACATTGCTGAAGTGCCTCCACGGGAAGAAGTTAATCAGTTAAATTCTGAATCTGATGATTGGTATGGAGATATCATTCATCTGCTACAGTTTGGAATTTGCCCATCCCATTTGAACAGAACTCAAAGGAGAGCATTAAAGTTAAAAGCTGCTCATTATCTCCTCAAGGCAGGTACTCTGTACAGGGAGAATTATGCTGGCATCTTTCTAAGGTGCATTTCTCCCAGTGAAGTCAGTGAAGTCATGGCTAGTTTTCATGAAAAACTAGGGGCAGGGCATTCATCAGGATCTGCCACTACACATAAAATATTAAGAGCAGGTTATTATTGGCCTACACTTTTTAAGGATGCACATCAGCATGTCAGGACCTGCCATCAGTGCCAGACTTTTGCAGCCAAAGAGGCTAACCGGGCCTCGCCATTGCAACCAGTTGTGATAAACAAACCTTTCATGCAGTGGGGACTTGATTTTGTGGGGGTGATCAATCCAAATTCCTCAGCAGGACATAAATATGTGCTGACAGCTACTGACTATTGCACAAGGTGGGTTGAAGCAGCAGCCACCACAAGAAGCACAGCTCAAGAAGTCATTGAATTTCTTGAAACAAATATCATAACTAGATTTGGGGTTCCCCTGAATTTGGTCTGTGATAATGGGCCAGCCTTCCAATCATTGGAGTTTGCAGATTGGGCATACCAGATGGGGATAGTTATCAGATTCTCATCCAACTATTATCCCCAAGGCAATGGATTGGCTGAGTCTACCAACAAGAACTTAATGAATGCCATCAAAAAGTCTGCAGCAGATAAACCCAGGCAGTGGCATACATTGTTGAAATATGCACTGTGGGCTGACCGGATAACGCACAAAGTCGCTCTTAAGACCTCTCCCTTTGTTTTGTTGTATGGTACCCAGCCAATTGTTCCCATCTCCTTGAAGTTGCCCACCTACCAATTTGCCTTAGATTATTTTGAGGATCATGATGATGCTGAAGCCCGGGTTTTAGACCTCACTAACTTGCAGGATGAAAGACTCCAAGCCCTGGAGCACTTCAGTAGACACCAAGAAACTGTCAAAAGGTGGTTTGACAAGAGAGCCAAAGTGAAGGCTTTCAATCGGCTGACTTGGTGCTCCGTGGGACAAGGCTCATGAGAAGAAGGGTAAGCATACAAAGTTGCAGCCACTGTGGATAGGCCCCTACCAAATTGCTGAGATATTGGGTAACAATGCATTCCGTTTACAAGACCTGGATGGTAATTTTTTGGACCTCCCTGTTAATGGTCAATACTTGAAACATTATTTCTCCGCTGTTCCATCCAATGTATCATTTGAATGAAGTCATAAAGAAGTTGTAATATGTGTACATATTGTAAATAGCTCTGCAAGTTTATTCTGCTTTAGTTTAGTTCTAGTTTTCTTGTGCAATTGCTTCAATAGTTTTTAGTTTTATGTTTCTTCTTGGTTGCCTGTACAGTTTTTAGTTGCTGTGTTTTTAGTTAATCCTTGCTTTTATTTAAGTCTGTACAGTCTTTTGTTTCAGTTTTAGTTGCTTTGCTTCTTTTTCTTTGCTGCCTGTACAGTTCAGTGTTTTAGTCTGTACAGTTTTATTTTGTTTTGCTTTAAGGCCTGTGTCTGTCCTTGGAAGTCTGTGCAAAGTCCTTTGGCTTCTGAAATATTCTGTTCTTTGGCTTTGCCTGAGCATCAATGAAAAGTCAGCCTTCAAAATTATTTTATTCTGAGCTGATCAGTCTAGTGCCCCATTCTGTTCATTGTTCCAATTGAGATGGTCTGCTTAAATTGAACTGTAGAACTATTTTGTTATTCAGGATAAAGGTAGAGAGATGATTGGATCTTGTGTCTTGCTTGCCACAGTTGTTTTAATTATAGAGAAACTGCTATGCTGTTTAGTTGGAGGAACTCCCGGGGAATCCAAGAAAAGTTGGTTATAAGAGGGGACTATGATTCATGCAATTATTTGGGTGTCACCAGAGGCTATTAGTGCCTAGACTGAAACAGTTCCGGATTGATCAAATGATAAAAGAAAATTGTGATTTCTTTAAGGCCTTTCAGATATTGATATATTTCAAAAAAAAAAAAGATAAAAAAAAGAAAAGAGAAAAGAGTTGTACAATCAAAGAGGCAGCCAGATTCCAAAAGCTATTTTTCTTTTACCAAGTTGTAGATTCTACCCTACAGTTGTAAATTTGGGTCGTGTAAATCTAAAGGGTAACTCTGTCTAGGCTGTAAAAGGCTAAACTAGTAAACAGAGCTCTACTCGGTTTCCCCTTTTACAATCTAGAAAAGTTGATCAATCCAAAGTTCATCATTCAATCCAGTCATCCTTGAAGAAAGTTCTATACCCTTGTAATTGCACATCAGAAATCTTCCTTGAAGTAATTCAGCCTAGTATGTCCTTGGGAAATTTTAACAGCTAGCAGTTAGTAGTCAATTTATTGTGAAGAATGTCTATGGCAAGGCATGATGCATGGTCTTTTTGTTTTGAAACTAGAGTCCTGGGTTCTAAAATAATGCTATTATTTTACCCGCAGATATCGCCATTTGTTGAGAAGCAACACACCCCCACTGAAAAATGCATTCCAATTTTCTTGAAAACTTTGAGCTTTCATTTTTGCAGCAGGGACCCTCTTGATATGTTTCAGGTTTTAAGTCCAGTTTTGCTTGCTTCCCTTTCAAGTTGTGTTTTTCCTGTCTTTCTAGCCCGTGTTTTCTCAGACTTAACTTTTACATGCTAGAAATCATTCATGCTTAAACAAAATCTTGCACCGATATAAGAAAAATGCTGAAAACAGATAGAAATTCATGAAAAATCAAACTTTCCTTTTTAGGCAATGTGAAAAACTTTCCATTTTTGGAAGTGTCACGATATCGCGACGTTTCCATTTTTGGAAACTGTCACGAAATCGCTACCGACAGGAGGAGAGAGAAGGAAAATTGTACGGAAGGGCACGATTTTGCGACATGTCACGAAATCGTGACATGTCGCATTTTCGCTGAGTAAAGAAGAAAAATTGACCAAGTCCAGAAACCGTCGCGATTTCGCGACGCGTCACGAAATCGCGGTCAACGCGGTCAGCGCATGCAGCTTCGGACAAACCGTCCCGATATCGCAACAAAGATCTCAGCCGAAGACTTAACTCAGAAAAATTGCAGCGATGCACCGACGTCCCAAAATCATGAGGCATTTTGTTTCAAAGACTTACGTACTGAAGTTTGCAGCGACGCGCTGCAGAGTTGCTTCAACGGAAGTCCAAGGTCGAGGTTGCAGCGATGCGCTGCAAGTTGACGAAAAGGGAAGTCTCAGCTCGAAAGGCACGTTTTATAATCACATTGAGAAAAGAGGGACTTAAGGAGTAAAGGTGAGAGAAATGGGGGTTTTTTGAAAAGAGGGCTTAAGTGCTGAAACTGCAGCGATGCGCTGCACGTTTTCAAGTCGCGAGAAGTTTGTTTCAAAGGCCGCGTTTTCCAAAAGGGATGTCGTTGGTTGCAAAGACTTAAGGGGTAAGGACGGTAGCGATGCGCTGCACCTTTTGAGGAAGTCCAGCAAAGCAAATATATAGCGATTTCATGACTCAAAATGGCGATCGGTACGAAGATAGAAGGACGTAGCGATATCGCTACTTGTCTCAAAATCGTGGGAGTTTTGGCTCGAAGGGCAAAGAACATCAAAGTTGTAGCGATTCGCTGCAATTTTAACGATAAGGCCAGCCAACATGAATATGCAGCAAAATTGTAACAAGGAATGAAAATCGAACAAAAGACAAGGAGGTGTTAATGATTTCATGCCACATTATCGAAAATGATTAAGTGCTCAAATGCATGGCGAAATTGCGACAGGAAGAAGGTTGAAAGTATTCAAGGGCAAAAGGCATTGCATTTTCGTGACCTATCCACTCGACCGTACAAAGTGCTTGAGACATGCAGCGATGCGCTGCGTGTTCCGTTTTCGCGGGGTTGGGCTAGCGATGCAGAGGAGATGTCACGATTTCGTGACATGTCACGAAATCGTGACATGTCGTGGTTTCGCGGCCTATGAAGCAAGAAAGGTTGCCAGCGCAGAAGATGTCGCGATTTCGCGACATGTCGCATTTTCGCGACCCTGGCAGGAAAATTGCACAGAATGCTTACAGCCGGAAACAGACACGTGTCACGATTCTATGACACGTGTCAAAGCATGAAACAGACAAGCAGAGGCCGACATGCAAGAAAGATTAGGATTTTGATATGTTTTAATGTTAAAGTATTGATTTAATGTTTATTAAAGTGCTAATTAATCTTTTTGTCTTTCATGCAGGATTCCACCTGTCACCTGCGGGACAACTGAAAAGGGGCCGTAAAGACAAAGTTAAAGTGCAGATTTAATCAAGGACCGCCATGCTAGAGGAGAAGATGTCGGTGAAAGCATTCAATGGAGATTTATTGCAGAATTAATAGCATGGAGACAATTTCAACTCGGGGATGGATATGCGGAGTTCAGATGTGAGAAAAGTGGTGACTCATCCGGCTCACCAGCAGAAATTAATGAGAGCATTTATTTGCAGTTGCGGGTGAATGCAAGTGGCATTTGATTCTATCTTCTCCATTTATGACAACTGACCGCCCTGATTTGCAGAAGTGGTTAGGTTCTATCCGGACTTTGATTTTAAGTGGCTTTTCATTGTAAAACCCGGGTCCTAGGGTTTAAGATGATAAGATTTTGCAGTTAAGAGGAAGATATTTTCTGTAAAGATCAGGATCTGTCCTGAGTCTATAAATACAACTGCAAAATGTAATCGCAGGAGGCGGAGACTTAGAAATAAAAAGGCTTATAAGCAATTTCTTGCAAATTTTGTGAAATCCTTTGTTTTCTGGACTGGGAGTTGATGTGCTTTTGCTGTTTTCTGTGGTAGCATGGCCAGGAGCCTAATATTTTATAGATCTGTGATAAGTGTATCTTCTTCTGTTATCCGTTCCATTAAAGTTTGTTAGATATATGCTGTAAATCTGCCATTATCAAGTTTAAATATGTTGTTAGGCTTCAGTTGTTCCATTGTTTGCTTGGGAAATTACAGATTTCAGGTGTAAGCTTGTTCTAATTGCTCTGTCTTCACTGTGTGAGCTAGGCTACCGGTGAAAGATATCAGTTTTAACCAGCTTCTCTTCGGTTTATAATTTTCTGTTAGACTTGTTCCATTTTGCCTTGTGCTCTTGGTTGAAAGTGATCTTAGAAATCTGGACGCTTTCCTCTTTGATTTGTTCTGTTGTGAAGCTGATAGTATAGATGAAATTGGTAGTTTTAAGTTTTACAGTTTAAAGTTTGATAAACTTCCCTTTCTGCCTTACCCTACCCTCTCTTTGCTTACCGTGAATGATCCATTTTTACTTTCTTTATTTGTCTTTTATTTGAATCTGTTGACCCATGAGAGCTAGATCAAGAATCAAGTTAAATCTGATTGTTAACAAGTAACAACTTCGCAACTATCGAACAAGTTCAAGAACCCCCTGTAAGGTAACAGACAGATCCATATTGAAATCTATTCAGAAGCGGAAAAGAGTGAATAGACATTCGACCCGACTCTGTAACTCACACCTTGGATAACCAGCTAGATCCTAAAGTGAGTGGGATTCATCCCGTGGGTGTTATCGGTGTTTATGCTCATTCTTCACGGGGTGTGTATGAAAGCCGGACCAACATGTTCTAGGCCAAAAGGCTATTCAGACAAAGATTCAATAGAGGAAACATAAGAATGATCAGTTTGATTAAGGGAACTAAAATACCCTTACCAAACCAAAGAGAAGCAAAAACAAAGAAAAAGGACCAAAGTACCTCTAGTACTAGAGTTATCCAAAGAAAGGATAGAAATAAGTGATTCCCTTATTTGTGAATCCCACCATATGGGAGGGTGGTTGTAGTAAGTAAGATCACCTTTAGACAATGCCCAATTAGCTAAAGCATTAGCTCTCCTGTTCTGTTCTATGATCACATGATCGTATTCAACTTTCAAAAAGCCCATTTGGATTAATTGAATCTTCTCAACAATTATTTTTATTCTCTAATCAACCTTATGATTCTTAGGAGTCTTCAATAGATTAATCATGAATTGAAATTTGAATTCAACCAACACCTTTTTTCATCCGACCTTAGCAGCCTCTCGAAGGCCTTTAAGGATACCATACCCCTCAACAAGATTATTGGAAAGGATACTCAATTTCTCAACAAAAGTGAAAACCAAGGAATTATCTAAAAATCTACCAATTCCTCTCGCACTAGCTTTTCTAGGGTTCCCCCTAGAGGTTCCATCGGTATTGAATTTTTAAAAATCCTTAGAAGGAGGCTAAAAATTCCTTGTTCTATCCATCTTTCAATTACTCACATTCCCTTTAAGTCGATTGCCCTTAAAAGACTTAATCTTCAATCTTTGCATCACTCGATCCCATCTTTGGTGGGATTTCTAGGGGTGTTTAAGGAGTTGTGGGACTAATTCAACTAAGTTGGCAATGGTATTTTTCCAAATATAGTGAATTTCCTTCCTTTCTTGATTGTAAATCTGGCTATTTATTTTCTTCCAGATATTCCAAGATAGAATGGTAGAACCCATCCAAACTAGTTGCATAGTAAAATGATCAACACCCTCCTGATTTGGCCAATCCCTCCAAAGTTGTTCGAAAGTAAAAAATTGGACCACCGTAAGCCAAGTAATTTGGCCATTCTCCTCCATAGCTTAGAGGCTAAGGTATGTTCAATAAAAATATGGTTGATAGTTTCCACATTATCTCCACACATTTCGCATCTAAACGGGCCATGAAAACCACATTTCATAATTTGCTCACCAGTAATCACCTTGTGATGCAATAAAAGCCATGTAAATAACCTCACCTTAGGCCAAAAATTTTAAGCCCCCAACTGAGTAAACATATCATATGATTGATTGATATTATTATGGCATAGGGCCAAATAACCTTGAGCAACTGAATGCTCACCTTTAGTAGTGTTGTTCCATCCAAAATAATCTTTATCATGGGACCAAGAGAGATATCATATGAAGTATGCTTTGGATGCCTTTTCATTACCTTTCTAGAATTTGAATAGGCTAATCCTCAATAGGGATCCAATATCTACCAACCTCTGAATTATCAGTATGGTATCGATAGTAATTAGCAACCTTTATCCAGTTAGCTCCTCCATCCAAGGCCTCCAATCAGGAAACCCAGTTATCAAAGGCTGGTGACCATCCCAAGAATTTATCCAAAAATTTGCTTGTTGACCACTATGAATGATCCAAAATAACTTATTTTTATTCAAATCCTCACCAGTATTAAGAACCACTAAAATGGGAGAACCTTTGGTAGGTAATTATAGCAAACAAGGTCTCTAGGACTTTTATTCTTAGCATATTTAGCATGAAGAGTCTTAGCCTAAAGAGCATTAGGGTTATGTAGAATCCTCTAATAAATTTTAGTAGCAAAAGCCTTATTGTTATTTATAGAAGACTAGAAACTTAACCCCTTTCATTATTGAGAAGGTATTAAGTATACCATTTCACCAAGGTTCATTTTCTTTTCTCCGTAGTACCACTCTAGAGGAACTGATGATTCATTTGATCCAATTTTTAAATAATTGTCTTTGGGATATTCAACACAACATAAACATAAATAGGAATAGCTTAAAGACTTCATTTTACCAAGGTAATTATGCCCCCAAATGAAAACCACCTATTGGTCCACTTTCCAATTTTCTTCTTAACTCTATCCAAAAACCAATTTCAGTATTTTTTGTCTTTGAATATTGAGAGGAATGCCTAAATAAGTGATTGGAAGGGAGGTCTTCTTATATATTAATTTATCCAAGACCATGGATTTTTTTCTAGGAGAGTAGTGAAAGAAAATGACTTTAGATTTATCTTCATTGATCAATTGTCTAGTAACATTAGAAAAATAGCTAATGATTTGCTTAGTTTTAGAAGCTTCTCAACTGTATCTTTACCTAACATGGTAGAGTCATCAACAAATTGAAGATGAAAAATAGGCCTAGATCCCTTAGAAACAGTAACTCCCTCAAGGGTTTTGTTTTCTTTGTTTTTGGTTATAGTCATGCCTAAGCATTCAACAAGAATGATGAAGAAATAAGGGGAGAGGTGGTCACCTTGCGTAATACTTATGGAAGCAGGGACTGACAAAGAAGGCCTACCATTGATGGGAATAAAGTAGGACACCGAATAGATATATCCCATAATCCAGTCCATCCAATCCTAGGAGAAGCCAAATTGCCTTAAAACTTTGACGAGGAAGTGCCAATCCACTTTGTCATAAGCTTTAGATAAGTCTAAATGAAAGAGCATAGATGGATATTTTTGTATTTCTATGGAATGGATGGCTTCCTAAGCAAGAACTATCTCATCCACTATTTGATGCCCTTCCACATAACCCTCTATCAGGGGAAATAATCTTATGCAAAAGGGGCTTCAGTCTTTCTACCATGATCTTTGTAATGATTTTGAGAAGAACATTACATAAAGCTAGAGGTCTAAAATTTTAGATATGATCTACCTCTTGAGGTTTTGGGACAAGAGCTATATAATTTTTATTGATAACCTTAAAAATTTCTTTAGATTTCCTAGCTTCTCCTACCACCTATATTAAATTTGTATGAAGGATATCTCGTAACTCTTGATAGAACTCAATGGGAAATTCATTAGGACCTGGGGTTTTTCTTTTTTGCATTTCAAAAATTGCTTGTTGAAGCTCATTGATAGTAACTATAGTAGTCAAAATAGAGTTCTCCTCGTAAGTGATAATTGAAGAATATTCTGTCGAGAAGTCGAGTCAAGAGGTGCAACAACAAAAATACTGAAAAAGTAATTGACAACAATATAGTTCATGTCATCCCAAGTGTAGACAACATCTTAAGAATCATATTTTAGAGAAGAAATAAAGTTGTGAGATCTTCAAGCTATAAGATATTTGTGGAAAAAAATTGTGTTTCTATCTCCTTCTTTGTGCTATTGGATCCTATATTTTTGCTTCCATAAGAGTTTTTCTTTTTTTTCCCATTTCTCTAACTAAGCTTTGAATCTAATTTCATCTGAACTTCTACTCTTTGTGATGACATCTAAACAAATTTTCTTATTCAAATTTTCAAGTTGAGCAATAACTTCATGTTTTTTTTGTCAAACATCTCCAAACTCTTTCCAGTTTCAAATTTTGATTTTGGATTTAATGTATTGCAACCTTTTGGTAAAACAAAACATCTTAGTCCCATACCTTTGTTTACCTTCCTTCCACCATTGTCGCACTCGGGGTTTGAAGGAACTGACTCTAAGCTACATTAACTAAAATTGAAATTGAACTGACTCTAAGCCACATTAACTTTTACGTTTTTGCTTTTGACCAAAGGGCTTTAAGATGCCTTTGGGGCGTTTTGTGATTTGACCAAAGGGCTTTAAGGTGCCTTTGGAGCATTTTTCTGATTTGACTAAAGGGTTTTAAGATGCCTTTGGAGCCTTTTGTGATTTGAACAAAGGGCTTTAAGATGCTTTTGGAGCCTTTTGTGATTGTTTTTTATTTTAATTTTTTCTTATTTGTTATGATTTTTATGATTTTATTATTTTTTATGCTTTTGAAGTTATTTGAATGTTTTTGATATTTTTGATTGTTTTATATGCGAAATGCCTTTAAATGAATGATGTTGAGAGGCTCTGACTCCTCAAAACCTTCCAATGTTGATAGGCGAGATGCCCTAGGCCCAATCTTCTCAAAGATGATGTAGGGCCCTATCCAGTTGATCGTAAATTTATCTCGTAGATGCGGTGATAGATTTAAGTTTTGATTTTTCTCTTTAAGCACAAGATCACCAACCTTAAAGTCTCTTAGGTGGACCCTAGTATTGTAAGCTCGTGTTAGATGATACTGGTAGACACGAAGATGCTCCAAAGCATTGATGAGTCATTCATTTAGAAAGGTTAGCTGATCCAGGTGAGCTTCCAACTCCTTCAATGTGACACACAACGTTGGAATTTCCAAATCTAAGGGCATGATGGCCTCAACACTATATATAAGCAAAAACGAGGTTGCCTCAGTGGGTGTCCGCATGCTAGTACTGTAAGCCCATAATGCTAAGGGCAATTGCAGATGCCAATCCTTGTGATTCTCTTTCACCATATTCATAATGGCTACTATTATATTGTTTGAGGCTTCTGCTTGCCCATTTTCCTATGAATAGTATGGCATCACAAAACTATGTTGAATATTGTAATAAACATGATAAACGGTGCAAATATAATCAAACTGCTCAAAGGCTACATAAGAAATAAATAAATGCACCTAATCATGCAAAAATTTCATAAAGACAACTCAAAATTCTAAAAAAAATAATTAATTGACCTAAAAATCTAAAATCTAAATTAAAAACCTAAATTTCCTTGGTCGCTCATTCCAGGAGCGGCCACAACATGACTGCTAGAGCTGGCAACGACCAATTCCCAATGGTAAAAAATTTAACCATTGGGTTTTTAAACCGGTCGCTGACAGCAGCAGTGGCCAGCCTCAATGAAAACTAGTCGCTCTGAGCTATAGCGACCAATGGGTAGCATGCCAACGACGTTTCTCTCGGGCCCAAAAATAATTAAAAAATTACAAAAATTAAAAAAACACAAAACTAAGAAAAATCCATTTAACTAGAATCTAAATGAAGCCTAACTACTGGTGAGATTCGTTGCCAACACGGATAATGAAGTTCATTTTCCAAAATTATTTAATTAGGTTTATTTTTAACATAACAACAAAAGAAGCTAGGGTTTAGAGAGGTACCCGTGAAGCTCTAGCTCCTTCGCTTGTCGAAGCCTTGCCCTACTCAACCATGGCGTCTAAGTTAGCAAACCAGTTAGAGTAGTCTCTTCCACATCAGAGTTTCAAAAGCAAACTTTACAACTGGCAACAATGATAATGCAAAACGCTAATGTTCTTTTTTGTCTTTCAAAATCATGCCTTGGTCGCTACCAACATTAACAACCCAAACTTCTTGGCCGTTGGACCTGATAGTGGCCATGCACAGTAATTGGGGGCCGCTGGTCCTAACATCGACCAACAAATGAAGAGACTTTTCAATAAATTGCCACCACAAGACACTTCAAAATAGGCCATAGAAGGCACCTAGTTGCTCAGAGCATTCAAAATCTAAATCAAATAACCAAAAACATCATAAAAATCAAAACTAAAAATCAAATAATCAACAAAACCTAAATGAGCCTCGTACCCAGTCATTTGCTCTATACACCTGGCGATTGCAGTGACGAGCGCTCCATGCAATTCAGCAAGATGAACAAATAACCATAAGGCCACTTGGGTAAACTAGTTACAGTAAGAATGAGATGCTTTATCTCAAACCTAAAGAAGGCCATAATGCTGGACCGCACCACGGGAGCAAGAATCCTTCTCATTCTTCCTATAACAAATAGTGTTTCAACACACGCTACAATAGAATAGCTAACACCTTGATTCCCTAAGAAGTTCATTATGGCCGAACCGCCCCAAGGGATAGAGATGTATAACTACCATACATGGTTGAAAGCACACCTAGATGGGAACTAGCCTATAACAACAAATGCAACCCTCTTAAAAATCCAAATCTTTCATTTTGGTCAAGCGACTCATCGCTTGGTTAATAGTCCTTTTCTCATCGACTCGTCGTTTGAGGGGGTAGTCAAAAAATTTTAACAATCATAATCAAAGTCAGCAAAAGACCATCTTGATCATGTCAGAGTTGGGTTCATCTTGAGAATCATTGCCAACAACTATCATGAGCTTACCCTTTGTTGGGGAAAAAATTAAATATGATAGTTTCATTTTTAGCTCCCCTCCCTTCGGATCTATAGTAAAACTGAAGCTACCCAGTACCCGTACCATCAAAGAGCATGCCTAAAACAACAAAAACACAAACAAACAAACATAAAAAACATAACAAAAACAACAAAACAATAAAAATAAAAACACAAAAACAATAAAAAATAATAAAATAAAACACAAAGCAAACATAAAAACAACAAACAACAATAAAACACAAAAACCACAAAACAACACACAAACACAACAAAAAAACACACAAAAACAAAAAACACAAAATACAAAAACATAAAAAACACCAAAAACAACACAAAATTAAAACAAAACAAGAATAATACAAAACAACATACACATTGAAAAACTAAAAGGAAGGAAAAAACATAATACAACTTTATCTGTTCTAGGCCAAAAGGCTATTCAGACAAAGATTCAATAGAGGAAACATAAGAATGATCAGTTTGAGTAAGGGAACTAAAATACCCTAACCGAACCAAAGAGAAGCAAAAACAAAGAAAAATGACCAAAGTACCTCTAGTACTAGAGTTATCCAAAGAAAGGATAGAAATAAGTGATTCCCTTATTTGTGAATCCCACCATATGGGAGGGTGGTTTTAGTAAGTAAGATCACCTTTATACAATGCCCAATTAGCTAAAGCATTAGCACTCCTGTTCTGTTCTTTGATCACATGATTGTATTCAACTTTCAAAAAGCCCATTTGGATTAATTGAATCTTCTCAACAATTATTTTTATTCTCTAATCAACCTTATGATTCTTAGGAGTCTTCAATAGATTAATCATGAATTGAAATTTGAATTCAACCAACACCTTTTTTCATCCGACCTTAGCATCCTCTCGAAGGCCTTTAAGGATACCATACCCCTCAACAAGATTATTGGAAAGGATACTCGATTTCTCACCAAAAGTGAAAACCAAGGAATTATCTAAAAATCTACCAATTCCTCTCGCACTAGCTTTTCTAGGGTTCCCCCTAGAGGTTCCATCGGTATTGAATTTTCAAAAATCCTTAGAAGGAGGCTAAAAATTCCTTGTTCTATCCATCTTTCAATTATTCACATTCCCTTTAAGTCGATTGCCCTTAAAAGACTTAATCTTCAATATTTGCATCACTCGATCCCATCTTTGGTGGGATTTCTAGGGGTATTTAAGGAGTTGTGGGACTAATTCAACTAAGTTGGCAATGGTATTTTGCCAAATATAGTGAATGTCCTTCCTTTCTTGATTGTAAATCTGGCTATTTATTTTCTTCCAGATATTCCAATATAGAATGGTAGAACCCATCCAAACTAGTTGCATAATAAAATGATCAACACCCTCCTGATTAGGCCAATCCCTCCAAAATTGTTCGAAAGTAAAAAAATTGGACCATCGTAAGCCAAGTAATTTGGCCATTCTCCTCCATAGCTTAGAGGCCAAGGTATGTTCAATAAAAATATGGTTGAGAGTTTCCACATTATCTCCACACATTTCGCATCTAAATGGGCCATGAAAACCACATTTCATAATTTGCTCACCAGTAAGCACCTTGTGATGCAATAAAAGCCATGTAAATAACCTCACCTTAGGCCAAAGCTTTTAAGCCCACAACTGAGTAAACATATCATATGATTGATTGGGATTATTATGGCATAAGGCCAAATAACCTTGAGCAACTGAATACTCACCCTTAGTAGTGTTGTTCCATCCAAAATAATATTTATCATGGGACCAAGAGAGATATCATATGAAGGATGCTTTGGATGTCTTTTCTTTACCTTTCTAGAATTTGAATAGGCTAATCCTCAATAGGGATCCAATATCTACCAACCTTTGAATTATTAGTATGGTATCGACAGTAATTAGCAACCTTTATCCAGTTAGCTCCTCCATCCAAGGCCTCCAATCAGGAAACCGAGTTATCAAAGGTTGGTGACCATCCCAAGAATTTATCCAAAAATTTGCTTGTTGACCATTATGAATGATCCAAAATAACTTTTTCTTAATCAAATCCTCACCAGTATTAAGAACCACTAAAATGGGAGAACCTTTGGTAGGTAATTATAGCGAACAAGGTCTCTAGGACTTTTATTCTTAGCATATTTAGCATGAAGAGTCTTAGCCTAAAGAGCATTAGGGTTATGCAGAATCCTTTAATACTGTTTAGTAGCAAAAGCCTTATTTTTATTTATAGAAGACTGGAAACTTAACCCCTTTCATTATTGAGAATGTATTAAGTATACCATTTCACCAAGGTTCATTTTCTTTTCTCCGTAGTACCACTCTAGAGGAACTGATGATTCATTTGATCCAATTGTTAAATAATTGTCTTTGGGATATTCAACACAACATAAACATAAATAGGAATAGCTTAAAGACTTCATTTTACCAAGGTAATTATGCCCCCAAATGAAAACCACCTATTGGTCCACTTTCCAATTTTCTTCTTAACTCTATCCAGCAACCAATTTCAGTATTTTTTGTCTTTGAATATTGAGAGGAATGCCTAAATAAGTGATTGGAAGGGAGGTCTTCTTATATATTAATTTATCCAAGACCATGGATTTTTGTCTAAGAGAGTAGTGAAAGAAAATGACTTTAGATTTATCTTCATTGATCAATTGCCCGGTAACATTAGAAAAATAGCTAATGATTTGCTTAATTTTAGAAGCTTCCTTAATTGTATCTTTACCTAATATAGTAGAGTCATCAACAAATTGAATATGATAAATAGGCCTAGATCCATGAAGCAATGGTAACTCCCTCAAGGGTTTTGTTTTCTTTGTTTTTGGTTATAGTCATGCCTAAGCATTCAACAAGAATGATGAAGAAATAAAGGGAGAGGTGGTCACCTTGCGTAATACTTATGGAAGAAAGGACTAACTAAGAAGGCCTACCATTGATGGGAATAACTAAGTAGGACACTGAATAGATATATCCCATAATCCAATCCATCCAATCCTAGGAGAAGCCAAATTGCCTCAAAAATTTGACAAAGAAGTGCCAATCCACTTTGTCATAAGCTTTAGATAAGTCTAAATGAAAGAGCATAGATGGATATTTTTGTATTTCTATGGAATGGATGGCTTCCTAAGCAAGAACTATCTCATCCACTATTTGATGTCCTTCCACATAACCCTCTTATTCAGGGAAATAATCTTATGCAAAAGAGGCTTCAACCTTTCTACCATGATCTTTGTAATGATTTTGAGAAGAACATTACATAAAGCTATAGGTCTAAAATTTGAGATATGATCTGCCTCTTGAGATTTTGGGACAAGAGCTATATAATTTTTATTGGTAACCTTAAAAATTTCTTTGGCTTTCCTAGCTTCTCCCACCACCTATAATAAATTTGTATAAAGGATATCTCGTAACTCTTGATAGAACTCAATGGGAAATTCATTAGGACCTGGGGTTTTTCTTTTTTGCATTTCAAAAATTGCTTGTTGAAGCTCATTGATAGTAACTATAGTAGTCAAAATAGAGTTCTCCTCGTAAGTGATAATTGAAGAATATTCTGTCGAGAAGTCGAGTCAAGAGGTGCAACAACAAAAATACTGGAAAAGTAATTGACAACAATATAGTTCATGTCATCCCAAGTGTAGACAACATCTTAAGAATCATATTTTAGAGAAGAAATAAAGTTGTGAGATCTTCAAGCTATAAGATATTTGTGGAAAAAATTTGTGTTTCTATCTCCTTCTTTGAGCTATTGGATCCTATATTTTTGCTTCCATAAGAGTTTTTCTTTTTTTTCCCATTTCTCTAACTGAGCTTTGAGTCTAATTTCATCTGTACTTCTACTCTTTGTGATGACATCTAAACAAATTTTCTTATTCAAATTTTCAAGTTGAGCAATAACTTCATGTTTTTTTGTCAAACATCTCCAAACTCCTTCCAGTTCCAAATTTTGATTTTGGATTTAATGTATTGCAACCTTTTGGTAAAACAAAACATCTTAGTCCCATACCTTGGTTTACCTTCCTTCCACCATTGTTGCACTCAAGGTTTGAAGGAACTGTCTCTAAGCCACATTAACTAAAATTGAAAAGGCGAGAAACTCACATTGGTTTTCCAAATTTCCACCATGACTGGCCAATTATCCGAACCAACATTGTTAAGAGTCTTCACCTTAGGAATGTGATCATGGATTAAGAAATTGTTAGAGAACAAGAACCTATCCAACCTCTCCATGATACAAGCTAAGCCTTACCTTTTTTTAGACCAAGTCATAAGGCCATTATTCGATTGGATGTCTACAAGATGAAAGGTTTGCAATATATTCACTCATGAGGTTATGGCTTTTGTCCAAATTTCTATTTCTCCCATTTTCTCATCCAAAGAGATGATGATATTGAAATCTCCTCCGATCAATATCCAAGCTTCAAGAAAACAAGAGATAATATAATTCATATCCTTCCACTATCTTATCTTTTCCTCCAAAGTAGTTAGAGCATAAACAGTTATGCAAAGCATAATTTGGTTAGAATGTCTACTTTGAATAGTTATAGCCAAAATACCCCAACTACCAACCATATGGTGAATAACTATCTCTTTTGAATCCCAAAGGTAAGCAATACCACCAAAAGTTCCTTGAGGGAAGCAACTTTTCCAACTAGCCATATTTTAAAAGCAATTGAATCCATTTCCTCTATTGACATCTTCGTTTCTTGAAGGAAAACAAGATGTGGATAATTTATCTGAATCATTATTCTAATTTCATTTTGTTTTGAAAGAATTTGTTTGAGTCCTATAATATTCTAAGTGATAATATTGATTAATACCAGGGCTAAAAAATTGGTAAGGACATTAATCTTACCTTCCTCTATAAGCTTTTCACCTTCTTTTACCATATGATGTTGATTGGTCTTGCGACCAACCTTTTGGTTGGAATCCATATTTAGTTTTTTTCCTTGTTTTTTGACTTACCCAATTGAACTAGGATGGCTTCTAACCTGAAAGAATGCATGTACAAAGCCAAATTTTTATTGGAAGGTTCAACAAAGTATATTGGAAGATGTATTATTTGAAGTCTCAACATTTAAAAGATTGTTTTTCTTGTGTATATTTCCTCCCTTTTTTTTTGTTGAAAACCTTTAATTTGTTAGTTTGTCTCTAAGTCCTTCCCTACGTATTTAAATTGCATTTCTAATATTTTTATCTTCATTATTTCATCTTCCTCACCTAGGACATCATTTGTGGAAAGAATTTCAAACATATTACTTGATAACTTCAATTGATCCTTCATAATTGATTTAGTGTTCTTCTTAGGCATTTGTAAAATTGCTAAGTTTGTATTCTCTTTCTTTTGATCTGGAATTTTATCTGGGCAGACACTAGCCAAATGACCATATTCATGGCATATTTTGCAATGAAAAGGAATGTTCGCATAGTCCACCACTGGCTCCCAAGTGTCCTCCCCAAATTATAATAAGACCTTTTTAGGTATGGTTTGTCAAAATACATTACAACGCAAATCCGAGCATAAATATTATGTTCAATTTTTTAGTACAATCAACAATCATCATAAAAGTTTTCCAAAGAGTTTTCAATTGAAGAAAAAAATAGTCGAATTCTAGAACTCAACTAGGAGGCCAAAGAGTCTAACCCACATAGGACCTATAGAAGGCACTTCTTCTTTGGCTTTAAATTTAGTGTGCTAAGGCTTCATGAAAATACCTGCCCTTCCAAAGAACCAAGGATCCCCTTAAAAAATTTTCTCTCTATCTTCATTATTAGAAAATAAAACAATAAAATAACCATTTGGATAAATAGAGATTTGTAACTCACCTTTTGTTTACTAGTTTTTTGCAGCCCAAAATTTGAAAGCAAATAGGCTTGAACAAAAATCGAAAAAACGACAAATTAGTCCTCTTTTTTCCAGATCTTCTATGCTAGTCTGAATGATGTTCATATCTAGATTAACAATCAAAGTTCCATTAGTTTCCCTAAGGAATCCCTATTTAATTTTCCTATGATCAATCTTAGGCATTCTTCGAGGATTACGAGAAACCCTAAGATTAATGTTACAATTAGGTTGAGGCTATCCACCATGAAGGGCATCCCTAAAATTTATTTTTGGGTTTGAGTCTTTGAAATCCTTGGCCTTGAAAGGGGTTTCCATAGTGTATTTGTTTTGGGGGTGCTCCTTAAAACCAAATTCTCTTAATATCTGAACTATTTTATCAGCTACTTGAAACTTGTTTTGAGATCTCTTTAATCCATGCCTTGGATGCCAAGAAAAGGTATGATTTTTACTTTTATTTTGTGCAACAAATTGGAAACCATTGTAAATCAAATTTGCAATATGAAGATCTATTGAAATATATATTTCTAATCCATATTGGATCTTTTGCAACATATCCTACTAAAATCTTGAGCAAAAACCACAAAAATATTGGCCACTAGGGCCCAAAGGCCCCAAAAAATAACCTTTGGAGTCGCTTGCACTCAACACAGATGAAACCCTCGCATAATCGCTCACTTTCAAGAAAACTCAATAAAATGCCCTTCACCAACCATTTATTCTTCAATTTTGACAAAGGTTTAAATAATATCACACTAAATATATAAATATCAAATTGTTTTAATACCACTATATGGTCAATGATGTAATACTAATGGGACCTATTTCAATCCCATATAACCAATATATATATATATATATATATATATATATATATATATATATTTTTTTTATTATATATTTATATATATATATATTTAGGCAACACTCTAGGAGAATTTCTTGAGATTTTAGATACAACAAAAAATAGATTTTTGGCTATTTATGCTCGAATATTAGTCGTGATTGATATAAGTAAAGCTTTACTAGAATCAATCATTCTTAAGTATGGGGATAATATGTGGACCCAAACTATAGATTATGCAAATATATCTTTTAAATGTAGAATATGTCATGAGGTGGGGTATATTGAGAGATCATGCCCTAAGAAGAGCCCAACAAAATCATTTGTAGAAAATTGTAAGAGAAATTTACAAATGGTTATGGATAAAAATGGTTTTCAACTTCCAAAAATAAATCTACAAAAACAGAAGAAAATGAATAGTGTAGACAAATAAGATGTTGTAAATGTGAACAGGGATTCACATAACTAGGCTTAGAAAGATCCCTTTCCTAAGCCTAAGTGTGAACACACTCTACATTTGTCGACAATTTTTTGTCGGCAAATTCTCGTACCTTCTCTCCTAATATCCCTCCTAATATCTTCCTATTTTCCCTCCTCCTTATCTCTCCGTAATTCTTCTTTCCCCTTATCCCTCCAACTTCCTTATCCCTCCGCACCTTTCTTTCCCCTATCTTCTCCCCTCCTTATCTCCTATTTCCCCTTATCTCTCCTTTGCCGACTTTCCTCCTATTCTCTTTCTATATATTATGCAGTTTGAATATATTGTAAGGTTGAATGCTTCAATTGCTAATAAAGTTGTTAATTTTTTATTTGTCCTGCTGTTAATGTGACTGGTCGGGTTTTCATATAAGAAAGGATACTGGAAGAAATTCCAATTCTTTTGAGGCTTTAGCCTTTGAAGAAAAAGTAGATCAAAACTTAGAGGACACAGGACAAAAACGTCAACATATTAGCAAGGAATCGTCTATTCAATATGATCCTAATTTAAGGAAGAACATTCTCGATGAATCCAAGGAATGTGTTTCATCAAATTTTGAAGACTCTCTTGAAGTACCATGCACCATTCAAGAGAAAATAATTGGTAAATAAAATGCAGTTTTAGAAGGTCATACCTCTGCCAATAATAAGGAAATACCAAAAAATGAGCAGGATAAGTCAAAAGCTTCTATAATAGATCCATGAGAGGATAAATATGTTGAAAAACAAAATGGTGAAAGAATATTGAGGAATAGAATAATAATACCTACTCCTAATATAGGCAAGACAAAAAGAGGAAAACCCTCAAATTATCAAGCAAGATCTAGGGAAGCAAGAGCTAACATAGAGAAAGGAACATAAACTAAGTTGGTTGAACTTCTCTTTACCAAACAACAAAATGATATTGGTAATACACAAGAGGGGCCAAAAGCACCTAATGAGACATGATTATCATCTTTTGGAATATAAGGGGTGTTAATGCCCCCTCAAAGCATAGGTGTATTAGGGACCTATGTTTAAGTAATAAACTTGATATTCTCTGTATCCAGGAAACTACAATAAAAAAAAGAAGTTTCAAAAACTATGAAAGCAGTTTGGGCAAGATGTGAATGGGATGCTATGGAAATTGAAGAAGAAGCAGGGGGAATTCTAACTTGTTGGCTAGAACCTCTTGTGTAACCATTCATAAAACTAGGCATTGGATAGCCTCTTTAGTCACTTGTTACTTTATTGATATTCGCTTCATCCTTATCAATGTGTATGGTCCTACAACTCAATCAGGTAGATTATAATTTTGGAGTGGGATTGAGGCCTTTATGAGAAGTAAAGACCAAGAAACCCGTTTTATGATCATTGGATATTTTAATACCATTACCAAGCTGAATGAAAAAATTGGGGGAATTAGGAAATTGACCCAAAGTATGAAAGATTTCTTAGCTTTTATTCAAAACAACAATCTATGGAAAGTTGAGTTTAAAGAAGACAACTATACTTGGACCAACAACAGGAGAGGCCATAACCTAATAGCAAAAAAATTAGATAGATGCATTCTCTCATATTATTGGCTAGATGAAGGAACTTGTGCTAAAATTAATACCTTAACAAGGATTGGTTCATATCACTAGCCAATAAGAGTTAAAATGGTGGTTAATGAGTTCAAAAAATATATCATATTTTAAATATGAGCAGATGTGGGAAGACCATCCTCAATTTATTGATATGATAGCTCAAACATGGACTTATTTAGATAATGGTGGGCTGTATGCTCTTCCAAACCAAATTAAAGCTATGAATATAGATTAAAAGAATGGAACAAGAACATCTTTGGAAACATTTTTGAGAAGAAAGAAGAACAAAAAGATGAACTTTCAAAATTCCAAAACGGTGATAAAAATAATACAAGCTTGGAGGAAAGAGAGTTGCTTAGTAAATATCATAATATTTTGAGTAAGGAAGAGAAATTCTAGAGATTAAAATCAAGACAAACTTGGTTAAAAGGAGATAAAAATACAAAGTTTTTCATAATATGGTTATAGTATAGAGATCTTCGTCTAGAATTGGTAGAATTAAATCAATAGAAGGGGTTTGGATTGAAGATCAGAGTGAAATTATAAAAGAGGATAAGTCATTTTATCATAATATTCTAGGTTTAGAGGATACTGAAGTTCTTGATGATAAAATTCTTTAAGATGTTCCTTCAGTTATAACAAATGAAGACAATAGGAAACTGATGGAACCTATTACTCTAGAAGAAGTTCATTTAGCTCTTTTCTTTTTTAATAAGGATAAATACCCTGGTCCAGATGGGCTTTCTACATATTTTTACCAACATAATTGGTATATAGTGAAGGATTATTTATTGGTGGCAGTGGAACAGTCTAGGGTAAAATAATACATTCCTTATAAAATAAATGTAACTTATCTTACCCTAATTCCAAAAAAGAAGGATGTTGAATTGTTTGATTCTTTTAGACCCATAAGCCTATGTAATATGGCTTTTAAGATTATCTTCAAATTGATGGCGAATAGATTAATGCCATTGTTAGACAAAATCATTTTAGAAGAGCAAGGAGGTTTTGTGAAAGGGAGACAAATTTTGGATGGGATCATAGTAGCTCATGAAGTTATACATTCAGCAGCTTCAAGAAAAGAGAAAGCTATGGTCTTAAAACTTGATATGAGTAAAGCCTATGATAGGGTTAAATGGAATTTTCTTTTTGTAGTTTTATATAAGTTTGGTTTTGGGAAGAAATGGGTTGGATGGATTATATCTCTACAGTTTCTTATTCAATGTTGGTCAATAGGTTAGTGATATAATATTTTAAAGCCAAGAGAGGCCTTAGACAAGGATACCTCTATCTCCTTATTTATTCATTATTATGGAAAATTTTTTGAGTAGGAACTTAAATAAGGCTTACAAATATGGGTTTATAAGTGGACTTAAGGTTAGTAATAACATCTATAACATCATCCATCAATAGTTTGTAGATGATACAACCCTTTTTAGAAGGGCAAGGATAAATGAGACCAGAGCTTTGAATAACTTTTTAAAAGAGTACAAAAGAGCTTCAGGGTAAAAAATTAATAGGACTAAATCCAAAATTTACTTTCTTAACACTCTTTCTAATATCAAAGCAAGAATTTGTAGGTTGCTTCAAATGGAGGAGGCAAATTTGCCAACAACTTATCTAGGGATACCTTTAGTTAAGGGGAGAATGAGGATAGATTTATGGATTCCAGTTATTAGTGAAGTTCAAAATAAACTTCCATCTTGGAAAGGTAGATGATTATTATTAGCAGGAAGAGTGCAGTTAATTAATTCAATCTTACAAGCCATTCCAACATATTATATGTCTTTGTATTCTATGTCAAAATCAGTTGAAAAATGTTTAATCTTTATTATGTGATCTTTTTTATGGTTAGGTTTACATGATAAAAATAAATTTTCTTTGGTGAAATGGAGCAAGTTGTGTGATGACAAAACTAGGGGAGGTCTTGGTTTAAGAGCTCTTACAGATGCAAACTTAGATCTTAGGGAAAAAGTTATTTGGAGATTGTACAAAGAGAGTCAAAGACAATGGGCAAGAATTATTCTAAGTATGTTGATCCCAATGACCCAAGTTTAATATTTATTTCATTCTCTCTTCCAAATGGTTCTGCTCTTTGGAATGGTTTAAAAAAATCTATTGATCTTATGATTAAAGGTTTAAGATGGGTGGTGGGAACTGGAGAAAAAAAATTCTATTTGGATGGATACTTGGTGTGATAAAACCACTCTATTTAGATCCAGTTTTGAAACCTTGGATGAAATTGCTTCAAGACAAATACGATGATAAGATTTCAAACATTTTGTATAAGGATCGAGAAGGAAGATACAAATGGAAAGAAGACTTTTTTATAAGTATACAAGACATTGATGCTAGAAGGCAATTAAGTAGAAAGATAACAACTGTAATTATTTTGAGGGGTGTCAAAGATAAATTGATTTGGGAGTTGAATAGATCAAGAGAATACACAATAAGAAGTGGATATAATGTTCAACACCAACATAATAATAATATCACTAGAATTTGGAGAGATATTTGGGATAGCCCAAGCATTCCTAAAGTCAAAATGTTTGTTTGGCTAGTAGGTCATAGAAGAATTTTATCTTGGGATAACATTATGAAAAGGGGTTTTCATGACCCCTCTAAATGTGTTTTCTGTAAGGAGGAGGAGAGTATTGACCATATCTTGGGACATTGCTCAATAGTCTGGAATCTATGGCAATGGATTCTTAATATGTTTGGTAAATGCATGGTGATGAATAGAAAAATTGAAGATTGGTTAAAGCAATGGTAGAGCACTTATAAAAGTGAGGTTTTACAGACAATATGGGATATATCAAAAGATATAATACTTTGGACTATATGGCTAGAAAGGAATAGAAGAATATTTAAAGGAAAGGAAAGCAGTTTAGAGGTAATGAAAAAGAATATATGTTTAGCCATAGAGGAGTCTAAACCAACCCTATCAACTCACCCAATCCCTAATTTGGAAGCAGAGAGTCTTGATAGATGGAGTCAAGTCATTAAATGAAATTATGATGTTGGGTACAAGAGAAGAAAAAATAAGGTAAAGAATATAAAGTGGAAACCACCAGATATGGAGTGGGTTAAGTTAAATTTTGATGGAGAATCTAAAGGAAACCCAAGACCAGCAAGGGGAGGAATTATTAGAAATATTAGAGGAGATATTTTGTCTCATTATGCTTTCAATTGTGGATTTAAGATAAATAATGAAGTTGAATTTTGGGCAGCTTAGAAGGGTTAAAAATATGTAAACAAATGAAGTGGAATAGAGTTTGTATGGAAGGTGATTCTCTCATATTAATAAATGTAATTTTGAGGAAAGTAAAGGCTCCATGGAACATACAAGAGATAATTGTGGAAATTTAATATCTTGCTAAAGAGTTTGAAGAAATCAGGTTTACACATATATTAAGGGAAGGAAACAAATGTGCAGATAAGCTAGCCAATAGAGGGGTTTTGATTGAGGATTGTGGAGTTAACATCTCCTTTCCATGGTTAGAGGAAGTAGAATGTTTAGTTGAAGCTGACAAAAATTGTTGATTGCCTAAATCAATTAATGATTAAGATTTATTTTAATGTTTTCCATGGGTAATATGTATTTTATTTTGTAACAATAATGTGTGTTCATTTATATTATTTATTATAATTTTTGTAATTGCACTTGTGTTTCAAGAAGGAAACTAGCAATCCAGATTTGGTAAAGCGGACTATGTTAGTGCGATGTTTTGTAAATATTACTCTACTAGGATGCAAGGCATAGATAGTAGAGGTGAAGTTTTGACATTGTAAAGGTTGCTATAGGAAAATGTCAAGAAAGATGCTAAATTCTAAAGTAATTGTATTTATATATAAATTTGAAAAGATATAGAAATTGAAAATCAACAATTTAGACATTTTATGTAAAAAATATTGTAGGTTTCTAACTATAGCATCTCAATTAAGATGAAAAACATATCTATTTGTAAACTCTAAAGTTCTAAAGAAAATAAATATAATTTATTAAAATTGAAGAGCCCAGATACAATTTTATCAAACAAAAAATATTAATTTAATATATTTTTTATAAAAAACTCATACCATGAGGTTTGAACCCTTAAAGTCACCATAAGTACCGTCACTAACACTCACCATGCAATTCGTTCTCATCACAATAATCAATTTAAAATAATAATTTAATATATTTTATATAAATTAAAGATGTCAACCACATAAAGACCTTAGACCACAAGGTTTGAATCCATAAGTTACCATAAGCACTCCTTACTCATGAGACTCACCACACCAAGAAATCATTAACTTAATTAATTAATTTATTTTATATTAAAATGATATATATATATATAGTGGTATTAGCTGGATTGGTTAGGTTGCTCAATATTTTTAGGATGAGATCCAGGTTCGAATTGTGCCAAACGATACATAGATAATATCTAAGCTTTGTTGTAGTACAACTATGTGGTAAATTGGTAATAATGTAGGGCTTATTTCAATCCCATATAGTTCATCGAAGAAAAAAAATTGTTATATACACCATAATACAAGACCACTATGGTTTGAACCCTTGACCTTACCATTATAGCATTTTGTTAGGAAGTGAAACATATGCTAACAAAATTTTCCTAATTTTGAACATAAAATTCTTATTGCTATAGTTATAGCTTCATATAATATAATTTATTTAATAAATTAAAAATTAATTATTTTAATTTAAATTATTTAAAGTTGAATTTTTAATAATAATTTTTTTTATACATAGGAGAGTTGGTTACATCACACTATTTTTAGTAGTTGTCAGGGTTCAAACCAAAGTGGTTGCCCCCAACAAGCCTATACCATTTCGTTATTTTATAACTCAATGTGAATAGGACCATCGATCACTTGGGATTCATGTTGTTGTCGTTAGTTTGATGTGCACTCAAAGGATTTAAATCAGACTATTACCTTTGCAAATATGCATGCCCCCAAGGTTTGAACCTAGGTCTCTTTTGGGTAAGTGCTTGGCCAGACAAACAATTACCAATCCACCAAATTTCAATAATATTATGATAGCCAATTTTTTTACATGATTTTTAAGTCTTAAAATATATTTTTATTTAATATTGCATTAAAATCATACTACCATTATCTTCATTGGTTAGATTCCTCAGTTTAAAAAGGAGAACAAGATTCCAATATTGCCCAACCATACATAAATAATATCCAAGCTTTGTTGTAATACCACTATGTGGTGATGGATGGACCTATATTTTTTATATCAAGGGAATCAGCAACATCCTTTCATCTTTAACAAATGGGCACAGGGGTCAAACATTCTCACCGAGGTTTCTACCTCCAAACATAGGTTAAATCATTGAAGCTGCCTCTATAACCCCTACCTCTCCTTGGTAAACGTGGTCCAGAGTGAGGGAGACCCCTGATAACTTAAGGTTTGTACCGCCATCGTCAAGCTGATGCGCACTCAACGAACTCAAGTCAAACTATTACCTTTGCCCTTATTGGGCATACCCCCAAGGTTTGAACCTAGGTCTCTTCTTGGTAAGTGCCCAAAGTCTTACCAATCCACCTAGTCCTTGGGGACATGGGTGGACCTATTTCAATCCCATATTATTGTTGGACTATATTACATTATTTGGTATTTGTTAATGTACCCTATGGTACCTTCATTATACATATGTATATAATAGATTAGGGTTGAGTCATAGTTTAGAGTATGATTTATATTTCCTTTTATGTGAAGTGTGGATGTTCAGGAAATACACAAGTGGTATGTTGTAATGACCTAATTCTAAAAAATTACAAAACCCTAGCAATATTGCAATATTTCTCATAAATAAAATAACATCTATTTAAAATATAAATTCTGATCTATAATTTAGAATTACAAAATTACTCAAGACTTTGCCATAAAACATCAACAACATAATTTTACATTAAATCCGAGATGCCAAGATAATTACATAAACAATTCTGAGAGTAATCACATGAAACAACTCACAAAACACCAAATCAGATTGCTATTGCTGAAGAAAATGCCCCAGATGGGACGTTGGGGTCTAGAATCACCACAATGATGAATTTAACATCTAAACTCTGTTGATATGCTACTAGAAAGGGAACGTTGGAGTCTAGGAGTGCAAGATTTCTGATTTTGATCTCCAAATTGTGAAGAACTCCCCTTAGAATGAGGACATCAACCTCATAAAGTATGCCAATGGGTCCTCAAACCTGACGTCAACCTTATTTCTTCCTCTAAATACTGAAACTGCCTCTCAAAGATGCAACGTCCATCCTGTAATGTTGAAATCAGATTCTAGGAGTGGTACATGGATCTTGATATGCTGACAATACTGCCAATGATGCTCAAAATAGGGGCGTTTGCCTCCATAGGGCAAGATATGCCCACAATGCTGCCAAATTGCTAATGAGACTTAAGGGGTTTCATCCTTAGTCTCTGATACAAGAGGGTTTCCATCCTCAACGATTAGATCCTGTAGGTTTTCGTCTACAAGAATTGTTCTCTCGTAGGGTTTCGTCCTCAAGAGAAAATGGTATTAGCTTTTCAGCCAAATACACAAAGTGGAAGAGAAATAATTAATCCAACACATCTCAAATGAGCCCCCTACTCCTCCTTATATAGATATTCTTCTAATTTGTCGTTGAGGTAGCACTTTTATTATTTTATTAATTTAATAATAAATTCACATTACCCTTATATCTCTCCTTTATTATTTTAGTATTTTCTTTTATTAATCTAACTCCACACAAAATACTTCTACACCATACCTAGGCCAAAACACTCATCAAACTCAAATATCCACACCACACTTATGTACAAAGCACATTACAAAAAATAGGGACATTACAATACATCCCCTCCCAATATTGCTTGTCCTCAAGCAATCAAATATATATGGAAATCAAAGCCATAATCAAGACTGATTTCAGGATCCCAAACTAATCTCATCAAAGATTTACTGTGATGACATAGTACCAACCAAATAGTGAATGTTGTGAACCAAAAATGGCTTATCCAACCTTATGCATGTTGCAATCCTTGTAGTCCATATCACTTTTGATTTAACATAGTTATCAATCACATCAAACTCTGTTTTTAATTCAGTCCCCTTAATTGCAACAGTAGGAACAACTATCAACGTAGGAGTATACTCATCCCATACATCATAAAATTTTGTAGCCAACACATTGTTCGTTTTTGCCACTGAATTACCCTTACCATAAGTGTCAAAAGGTGAAGAATATGGCTGTCCAAATATTGAATATCCATTAACCAACAAATCAGCCCTTAAAACTATGAAAACAATCTTATTTATGTCCATATTGAGATATCTAGGAACAACAGTAAGTACATTTCCATATTCAGCCCTTAAATATTGCTTTGGAGCTCCCAATATGTTTTAAACACGCACAATATCACTTCCCAATTGTTTGTTAATGTTCACACTATGTAAACAGTCCATAATACCTGTGTTATGTTGCTCATATTGTTGGAGTAGCAGCTCTTTTGATTCCTTTTCATACCATTGCCCCAATTCAAAACCGTTCATACTATCCTCCTTGAAGTCCCCTTCTTAACAAACTTGCTTACTTTCCTCAAAATAAATTAAACTTTGAAAATTAGAATTACAATTTTTTGATTCATGTGATGATAGAACTTCATCTTCTTCTCTATTAATGTTGTGACAAGTAGATGAACTGGTTTTAGTCAAATGAAAATTTGTTTCATACATGTTTCTAACCATTTCTTGTCTAACCTTACTGGTATCATTTTCATTGTCCACATCAATGGTAGCGCTATATGAAGTTGATACATTGTCACCATATAATTCAGAATTTACCTCATTTGTTTCACCTTCTCCTCTAAAGCTCATCTCATTTTTGCATACCTCTTGAGATAAAGTAATTTTTCCTAAATCTGAAATTGATGAAATGGTTTCACCATATGTAACATCATCATCCCTTTGCAAAACAATGCCCTCTTTACCTGTTGCATCTTCAACACAAAGCTTATGAACCAAATCAATGTTATGCATTACTGAGTCCTCCACACTAGTGACCCCCATGGCACCCATCACACACAAATCCTTATGTAGTGGAGCAACATTTTATGTTTTATCTTTTTTATTTGATTGCACATTTTTTTACAAGTTTTTGCAAATTATTCAACTACATGTGGCAAAGACAAAACACCATCATACAAAACTCTAACTATATTGTTTTGTTCATACTCTTGCCTATATTTTGCAATGGCTGAAATTTTATCACATTTTTCATCATATAAGTAAAATGTTATGGGCATTTGAATGACATGTGTGGCCATAATTATTTCAGGTTCTCCATCTCATACATATGGTTGTCTAATATTTTGAACATACACATCAAAATCACTTTCTATAAACCATTCTGTTTTTGCTCTTCTTTTTAAGAATTCATTTGCAACCTTTTCTCTCAAAACATTAGTTAGATTTATCAAAGTGCTATCATTTGAAAATGGTTCACTCTTTTGAAAACAAATTCTAAAAACAATGGTCCTAAACAAACAATTTCCATCACCTATCATTTCTATAACCATGATATCATCATAATCTTCAAATTTCATACCTTCTTTATTATTCCCACACACATGTTCAAGACTCCAAGGCTCTTGACATGTGAAACAATGTTGCTCTTTTCTCAATTGATTTTTGCTCTTCTTGGAGGATTTAGAAGTATCCCCAACACTTGATATAGGTGGAGACATTCTAGATTTTGAAGGAGGTGTAGGATGGAGTGTATGCTCAATCAACAATGTTCTTTTAATCGCTTCTTGAAGTGATGATAGTGTAAATGTTCTTACCAACCTTTTCAACGGTTCCTTTAACCCATCTACAAAGAGAAATGTCACCCTCATGGGTGAAACATATTGCACTTTTACTGTAATTTCCTCATATTCTTTGATGTATGTTGACAAAGAACCTGTATTCTTGAGTGAAGCCAGCTTTCTTAAACACTCCTCTTTATCTCTCTTTTCTATTTCTTTATGAGAAGATTCACTTTTGATGAACTGGAGGTTGAAAATGACCTGCTAATTGATTTTACTAATGACTACAAACACTACAAAATTGCTACCAATCACTGCAAAAACTTTTGGCCACACTGCCCTACAATTGCAAAAGCAGTCCCAACACTGTTGCACAAATTATGTTGTTAAATACAGTCACTGCAAACTAATAATCCCCACTGCTCACACCGTTAACACTGTTGATTTTCCAGACATCGCTTCATTGCAAACAAACACTGTTAACTGTAATACTATAAAACCAGCTGAACACTATTAACTAACTTTGTCCACTATTATAAACATTGTCCAGGTTTATTAAATAGTTTCAATCGCTACAAAAAGAGATTGACACAACAATATACATTACAAACACTGATAAATCCAACCAAACACTGCAAATTTTGTTCTGGTTGCAAACAGGTGGATCAGCTCTTAATCAACAATACCCATAACTTGTAAAATCCCAAATCAATCAAATGGGTATTAAAATCACCAATACCTAGAAACTAAAAACCCTAGATTTGAAAATGGCAACCAAACCCTAACTTCTAAGTCTTTGAAAATTTTTGAATCAATCCACAGGCTAGCAAGATCAAGGCTCTGATACCACTGTAATGACCTAATTCTGAAAAATTACCAAACCCTAGCAATATTGCAATATTTATCCCAAATAAAATAACATCTATTTAAAATATAAATTCGGATCTATAATTTAGAATTACAAAATTACTCAAGACTTTGCTAGAAAACACCAACAACACAATTTTGCATTAAATCTGAGATGCCAATACAATTACATAAACAATTATGAGAGTACATGAAACAACTCACAAAACACCAAATCATATTGTTATTGCTGAAGAAAATGCCCTAGACGAGACGTTGGGGTCTAGAATCACCACAATGATGAATTTAACATCTAAACTCTACTAATTTGCTACCAGAAAGGGAACGTTGGATTCTAGGAGTGCAAGATTTCTGATTCTGATCTCCAAATTGTAAAGAACTCCCCTTAGAATGAGGACGTCAACCTCATAAATTCTGCCAATGGGTCCTTAAACCTGACATCAACCTTATTTCTTCCTCTAAACACTGAAACCACCTCTCAAAGATGCAACGTCCACCTTGTAATTCTGAAATTAGATTCTAGGAGTGGGACATGGATCTTGATATACTGCCAATACTACCAATGATACTCAAAACAAGGACATCGTCTGTCTCCGTAGGGCAAGATATGCTCATAATGCTACCAAATTACTAATTAGACTTAAGGGGTTTTGTCCTTAATATTTGATCCAAGAGGGTTTTTGTCCTTAGGGATTAGCGCTTGTAGGTTTTCGTCCACAAGAGTTGTTCTCTCGTAGGGTTTCATCCTCAAGAGAAAATGGTATTAGCTTTTCAACCAAATATACAAAGTGGAAGATAAATAATTAATCCAACACATCTCAAATGAGCCCCCTACTCTTTATATATATATTCTTCTAATTTGTCGTTAAGGTGGCACTTTTATTATTTTAATAATAAAGTCACATTACCCTTATATCTCTCCTTTATTATTTTAGTATTTTCTTTTATTCTTTTATTAGTCTAACTCCACACAAAACACTTCTACACCATACCTGTTGGCAATTTTGGGTACTTTGGGTACATTGCCTTTGCTCAAGTATATAAGTTGTCATTGATGTCAAGAAGCTTTTGAAGGAATTTGATTTGATGTCAAATAATTTGTTTTGATGAAGGTTACGGCATGACAGTTTCAAAGGTCTTTTGCAAACCCCAAGCCGACAGGTTCGAGAGAAAGAGCTCGCAAAGAAAAAGTGTCACGATTTCACGACATGTCGGGTTTTCACGACTCAAAGAAAAGAAAAGCTCTAAGGAGAAAAAGTGTCACGATATCGCGACATGTCGGGTTTTCATGACCCGAAGAAAAGAAAAGCGCTAAGGAGAAAAAGTGTCACGATATCGCGACATGTCGAGTTTTCGTGACCCGAAGAACAGAAAAGAGCTAAGGAGGAAAAGTGTCGCGATATCGCGACATGTCGCATTTTCGTGACTTAAGCAGGAGAGAGAAAGCAAGTTAGAAAAGTGTCGCGATATCGCGACATGTCACATTTTCATGACTTAAGCAGGAGAGAGAAAGCAAGTTAGAAAAGTGTCGCGATATCGCGACATGTCGCAGTTTCGTGACTCAAAGAGGAGAGAGAATGTACGGAGTCAAAAATGTCATGATATCGTGACAAAAACAAAAAGGAAGTCTAAGGAAGCAAAAGTGTCACGATATCATGACAAAAGCTAAAAAGAAGACGAAGGAGTTAGAAGTGTCACGATATCGTGACATAAGAAAAGAAGAAGAGTACGCAAGCAGAAAGTGTCACGATATCGTGACAAAAGAAAGAAGGAATAGTTCAGAGGTGAAAGTGTCATGATATCGTGACATGTTATGTTTTCATGGTCAACAACCAAGAAAAAGTCAAAGAGGCAAAAGTGTCACGATATCGCGACATGTGGCATTTTCGTGGCAACAGAAATAAAAGAAGCTACAGAGACAAAAATGTCACGATTTCGTGACAGGCCATAAGAGCGCAAGACAAGAAGAAGAACTCGACTGGAATGAGAAGTATGATAGAGGACCGACATCTCCACGGCATTTACAGGGGCAGATACAGGGTGAATTCTTGCAGCTAAAATGTGAAGAGTGAACAAATGACAGTGCGACGGCTATAGGGTCAGTTATCGAATGAAGTCTTCGAGCAGTTGAGTTACCGAATATCTTCATGAGTTGAAGCCGACGAAGATCGATGACAATCGACTAAAATTAGGGTTTGCATTTGTTATAACAGCTGACTAAGATTAAAGTTTTCATCATGAAAATTTTGTTATAAAAGGAGGGTTGTTTGGAGAGTTGATGTGTTGTTGGATGCGTCGTTGAATGTGCATCGAAGTGTGCGAGATGCAGCCGAAAGAGCGTAGATAGCATAGAAGTGGCGAGATGATGCAAGAGTGTGCGAAGATAGTGTAGAGTGTGTGCAAAGAGATGACTGAGAGAAGACGAAGTGCGGCTGTAAGAGCATAGAAGATGTGTATGTTTTGTGAACATTTTTGACAGGTTTCGGTGGGGACTTGTGAGCAGATTTGGACAGGTCCTAGCAGAGGACTTGTGAGCTGAGTTTGATAGTTCTATCAGAGAACTTGAGGATAGAGGTGCACTGGTTCTTTGAGAAGAACCTGAGGACAGATTTGGCAAGTCTTTGAGAAGGCTTGTGTGTAGAGGATTGATTTGTTCAAGTGTTGGACAGATCTGACAGACAGAGGAAGACTTGTACTAGACCGACTGACTATGTTTGGTACAGGTTGTTGAGCTATTGTGGACGTGATCATAGAAGGCAGAGGTCTCTTAGGCTAAGCATTGAGGACAGGAGGTCTTCGGTGGAAAGGAGTTCCACGTGCTGGCAAGAGGTAGAGGCAGTTGATCTTCTGAGGGATCATTTCCAGAGCAGAGGGGAAGGTATCTCCTTTGAGCAGAGGCTCATAAATTCTGATTGGGGGAAGGTATCTCCTTTGGGCCGAGGCTCATAAACATTGTATTTGGGAAGGATTCCCAAAGAACTTTGAGATAACTTTTAGAGAAAAGTTTTTGTGGACGTAGCCCAACCATTTTGGGTGAACCACGTTAAAAATGGGTCTTCAATGTGTGATGCTTTCTGTCTTGATTAATGTTGTGTTGATGCCACTGCTATCTAAAGTTAAAATTATTAATTGGTTAAGTCTTATACTTGTTCACCCCCCTCTCGGTATAAGCTTGTGTTCTTCAATTGGTATCGGAGCGGGTCTCTCCGGAAAGAGCCTAACGGCTTGGAGAAGGATCTATCAGAGGAACATACAGATTCAGAAAGAGATGAAGAGGTTGAGTTCGATCTCAAAGGTGAATTCTTCTTGGCTTTAAGAAAGCTTGAGAAATTTAGGGAAGAGAATTCTGTTCTCAAGCATCAATGTCAGGAAGAAGAGATAGCAAGATCAGAATTGTCTCAAAGTGTTATAGACTTCAAAATTCTAGCTGAAGAAGGGAAGAAGGTTGAACAAGTTCTGACAGAGGCTCTAAAAGGAAAGGAAGCTGATTGCGAGAAACTAGAAGAAGAGGTTATGTCTCTTAGAGTGAAGTTGGAACAGTTGGCTCTCGGACAGAATACTCCATGTGAAAAGCAAAAGAAGGATGGTATCACCATTCATGAAATAGGGTCTTCGAGCAAGATCAATCTTCATCCCGAAGAGCGGTGGATTCCAGTTGGTCACAAGAAGAACAATCATCCAAGGCATCAAAACAGGTTACATAATACTTTCCATGGCTATTGTTTTTCCTGCAAGAAATTTGGTCACAAAGCTATGCATTGCAATAAGTCTTTGAATAGCCATAGTAAGGAAAATGTTAACTCTTTTGCACCTCTTATGAATAAAAATGTCATGTGTTACAAGTGCAAGAATTTTGGGCATATAGCAAGGATGTGCGGTTTGGATAGATCTAGCCTTGAGTTCACTAAAAAGAGAAATGAGATCAAATCTAAGTCAATGATAGTTCAAACTGCTTTTCATGCTCAAGACAAAGTAGAAAAATGGTATCTTGATAGTGGTTGTTCAAAACATATGACTGGTGAAAAGGAAAAGTTTTTGGTCTTAAAAGAAACAAACAGAGGAACAGATCGGTTTTGGAGATAACAGGTCAGCTAAAATCTGTGGTAAAGGGACTCTTAGTTTGGATGGGAAATCCAAAACAGAAAATGTGCTTTATGTAGAAGGCCTAAGACATAATCTTCTAAGTGTGAGTCAACTTTGTGATCAAGGGCACATAGTATCTTTCTTTTCGGATAGATGTGAGATAAGTAAAGAAAAAAATGGAAAACTCATTGCTAGTGCTACAAGGACTCCAAACAATCTTTACATGCTAAGTGAGATAAAAAAGGAAAAGTGTTTTCTAACTCAAGAAGATGAGAGTTGGTTATGGCATAAAATATTGGGGCATTTGAGCTTTGATAATCTTGTCAATATTAGTAACAAGGAACTAGTTAGAGACTTGCCCAAAATAAAAAGGCCCCATAACATCATTTGCGGTCCTTGTCAACATGGAAAACAGACCAGAACCAGTTTCAAATCAAAAGGGTATACTTCTTCAAAACCATTGGATCTTATTCATACTGATTTATGTGGCCCTACCAGAACTCAGAGCATTCAGGGAGAAAGCTACTTCATGTTGTTTATAGATGATTATTCTAGAATGACTTGGGTTACTTTTCTCAAAGAAAAATCTGAAGCTTTTGAAAAATTTAAAGCTTTCAAAGAAATGATTGAAAATGAGACTGACAAGAGAATCAAATGCTTAAGATCAGATAGAGGAGGAGAGTTCACTTCAAATGAATTTGTGGAATACTGTGAGCAACAAGGAATCAAAAGAGAATATTCAAGCAGCAAGAACTCCTCAACAAAATGGAGTAGTTGAAAGGAAAAATAGAACTATTGAAAATATGGCTAGAGCTATGTTAAATGAGTCAAAACTTTCATATGGCTTTTGGAAAGAGGCAGTCAGTATAGCAATCTACATTATCACCAGGGCCCAACTTAGAGTCAATCATCATAAAACTCCTTATGAGTTGTGGAAAGGAAGACCAGCTACAGTAAAATACTTCAAAGTGTTTGGGAGTAAGTGCTTCATCAAAAGGGAAGATCAGAATTTGGGTAAGTTTGATCCTAGGTGTGATGAGGGAATCTTTCTTGGATATTCCAGTAGAAGCAAGGCCTACAGATGCTTCAACAAAAGAACTCATACAGTTGTAGAGAGCATAAATGTAACAGTTGATGAAAAGACAGGGATAAGAGAACCAGTCAAGGAACTCAGTGATGAAATTTGTCAAGAAGAATTCAGAGAGGTTTCAGATGAAGAAGAGGAAAGACAACAACTGCTTCCCAAAACTCCTTCACGATATGTTCGGAAACATCATCCCAAATATTTGATCATTGGTGATCCAAATAGCAAGCAAACAATAAGAAGAGTCATTCCTTCACATGATTCTACAAATGTTTCATTATTATCTCGGATTGAGCCAAAAGATTTCAGTGAAGCATGTGGAGATAAGTTTTGGGTAAAAGCAATGGATGAAGAGCTAAATCAAATAGAGAAAAGTGAAACTTGGGAATTGGTTCCAAGACCTAAGGACAAGAATGTCATTGGCACAAAATGGATATTCAGAAATAAACTCAATGAGGATGGAAATATTGTTCGAAACAAAGCTAGGTTAGTCCGCAAAGGTTATGCTCAAGTAGAAGGTGTTGATTTCGAAGAGACGTTTGCTCCTGTTGCTCATCTTGAAGCTATGAGAATGTTTTTGGCCCTTTCAAGCTTCAAATCATTCAAGGTATATCAAATGGATGTAAAGTCAGCTTTTCTAAATGGGGTGTTGGTAGAAGAAGTCTACATAGAACAGCCAGAAGGAGTGTCTCTCTCAGAACAGTCAGACTATGTGTGTAAACTAAAAAAGGCCTTGTATGGGTTAAAGCAAGCACCTAGGGCTTGGTACTCAAGACTTGACAGGTATCTTCATGAGCAAGGCTTCAGGAAAGGCGTGGCAGATAGCAATTTGTATATTAAGAATGAAGATGATGATATGCTGATTATGGTTGTCTATGTTGATGATATTATTTTTGGGGGAGATAATACTTAGATGTGCAAAGATTTTGCTAACACCATGCGAGAAGGAATTTGAGATGTCTATGATTGGAGAGCTGTCATTCTTTTTAGGTCTTCAGATTGCTCAATCAAAAGATGGTATATTTCTCTCTCAAGGAAAGTATATCAAAGAAATGTTGAAGAAATTTGGGATGATGGACAGCAAACCAAGTGTGTACTCCAATGATTACAGGGTGCAAGATGAGTAAAGATGATGAATCTCCAACGACAGATCAGAGGTTGTACAGATCTATGATTGGCAGTTTATTATATATTACAACTACCGAGACTCGGACATCATGCGAGCAAGTTGGGTTAGTAGCAAGATTTCAGGCAGCTCCAAAATATTCTCATGTTATAGCAGTTAAGAGGATATTCGGATATCTGAAGGGCACTATGGACTTTGGGCTTTGGTATCCCAAAGGTGATGATTTCACCCTCACAGCTTATACAGATGCAGATTGGGCAGGCAGTATTGATGACAGGAAAAGCACTAGTGGTGGAGCATTCTTTCCGGGAAAGAGTTTGGTTTCTTGGCTAAGTAAGAAACAACCTTCAGTTTCCTTATCTACAGTAGAGGCTGAATACATAGCAAGCAGTGGTTGGGTGTACACAGGTTTTATGGATGAAAACCACCTTGGAGGATTTCAAAGTCAAGCATGAACAACCCATCTCCATACTTTGTGATAATACAAGTGCCATAAGTATTTCCAAAAATCCGGTAATGCACTCAAGGACAAAGCATATTTCCATCAAGTATCACTTTCTAAGGGAGAAAGTGCAAGACAAGCAGGTCAAGCTAGAGTATGTGTCTACTAAAGAGCAGATTGCAGATATCTTCACCAAACCTCTTCCAAGAGATACGTTTGAGTATCTAAGGGAGAAATTGGGAGTTGTACTCCCACCCCAAAATTAATCACCTCATCAGGAGGTGGGGGAGGGACCAAGCTAAGAGGCTCATTCTTAGTCCCGAGCCCCAAAGGTGACCCTTTGCCATTGATGACAAAGGGGGAGAGATATGAGTAAGGGGGAGAGCTTCAAAGTGAAGAGGAAAGCTTCAAGTCAGGGGGAGCAAAACTTCAAAGGAAGTTGGTCAGTTGTTAGCACAGTTGGTTTCAGTTTTGGCTCTTGAGAAGTGTTTTCAGTAAAGGTTTGCCATCAATGACAAAGGGGGAGATTGTTGGCAATTTTGGGTACTTTGGGTACATTGCCTTTGCTCAAGTATATAAGTTGTCATTGATGTCAAGAAGCTTTTGAAGGAATTTGATTTGATGTCAAATAATTTGTTTTGATGAAGGTTACGGCATGACAGTTTCAAAGGTCTTTTGCAAACCCCAAGCCGACAGGTTCGAGAGAAAGAGCTCGCAAAGAAAAAAGTGTCACGATATCACGACATGTCAGGTTTTCATGACCCGAAGAAAAGAAAAGAGCTAAGGAGAAAAAGTGTCACGATATCGCGACATGTCGGGTTTTGACCCGAAGAAAAGAAAAGCGCTAAGGAGAAAAAGTGTCACGATATCACGACATGTCGGGTTTTCATGACCCGAAGAATAGAAAAGAGCTAAGGAGGAAAAGTGTCACGATATCGCGACATGTCGCATTTTCACGACTTAAGCAGGAGAGAGAAAGCAAGTTAGAAAAGTGTCGCGATATCGCGACATGTCGCATTTTCGTGACTTAAGCAGGAGAGAGAAAGCAAGTTAGAAAAGTGTCACGATATCGCGACATGTCGCAGTTTCGTGACTCAAAGAGGAGAGAGAATGTACGGAGTCAAAAATGTCATGATATCATGACAAAAACAAAAAGGAAGTCTAAGGAAGCAAAAGTGTCGCGATATCGCGACAAAAGCTAAAAAGAAGACGAAGGAGTTAGAAGTGTCGCGATATCGTGACATAAGAAAAGAAGAAGAGTACGCAAGCAGAAAGTGTCACGATATCATGACAAAAGAAAGAAGGAACAGTTCGAAGGTGAAAGTGTCATGATATCGTGACATGTTATGTTTTCACGGTCAACAACCAAGAAAAAGTCAAAGAGGCAAAAGTGTCGCGATATCGCGACATGTGGCATTTTCATGGCAACAAAAATAAAAGAAGCTACAGAGACAAAAATGTCACGATTTCGTGACAGGCCGTAAGAGCGCAAGACAAGAAGAAGAACCTGACTGGAATGAGAAGTATGATAGAGGACCGACATCTCCACGGCATTTATAGGGGTAGATACAGAGTGAATTCTTGCAGCTAAAATGTGAAAAGTGAACAAATGACAGTGCGACGGCTACAGGGTCAGTTACCGAATGAAGTCTTCGAGCAGTTGAGTTACCGAATATCTTCATGAGTTGAAGCCGACGAAGATCGATGACAGTCGACTAAAATTAGGGTTTGCATTTGTTATAACAGTCGACTAAGATTAAAGTTTTCATCATGAAAATTTTGTTATAAAAGGAGGGTTGTTTGGAGAGTTGAAGTGTGGTTGGATGCGTCGTTGAATGTGCATCGAAGTGTGCGAGATGCAGCCGAAAGAGCGTAGATAGCATAGAAGTGGCGAGATGATGTCGAAGTGTGGAGTGAAGAGGAGTGTGTGAAGATAGGAGAGTGTGTGTAGAGAGATGACTAGAGAAGACGAAGTGCGGCTGTAAGAGCGCAGAAGATGTGTATGTTTCGTGAACAGTTTTGGACAGGTTTCGGTGGGGACTTGTGAGCAGATTTGGACAGGTCCTAGCAGAGGACTTGTGAGCTGAGTTTGATAGTTCTATCAGAGAACTTGAGGACAGAGGTGCACTGGTTCTTTGAGAAGAACCTGAGGATAGATTTGGCAAGTCTTTGAGAAGGCTTGTGTGCAGAGGATTGATTTGTTCAAGTGTTGGACAGATCTGACAGATAGAGGAAGACTTGTACTAGACCGATTGACTGTGTTTGGTACAGGTTTTTGAGCTATTGTGGACGTGATCATAGAAGGCAGAGGTCTCTTAGGCTAAGCATTGAGGATAGGAGGTCTTCGGTGGAAAGGAGTTCCACGTGCTTGGCAAGAGGTAGAGGCAATTGATCTTCCGAGGGATCATTTCTAGAGCAGAGGGGAAGGTATCTCCTTTGAGCAGAGGCTCATAAATTCTGATTGGGGGAAGGTATCTCCTTTGGGCCGAGGCTCATAAACATTGTATTTGGGAAGGATTCCCAAAGAACTTTGAGATAACTTTTAGAGAAAAGTTTTTGTGGACGTAGCCCAACCATTTTGGGTGAACCACGTTAAAAATGGGTCTTCAATGTGTGATGCTTTCTGTCTTGATTAATGTTGTGTTGATGCCACTGCTATCTAAAGTTAAAATTATTAATTGGTTAAGTCTTATATTGTTCACCCCCCCTCTCAGTATAAGCTTGTGTTCTTCAATACCTAGGCCAAAACACCCATCAAACTCAAATCTCCACACCACACTTATGTACAAAGCACATTACGAAAAATAAGGACATTACATATGTGAGTTAGCGTGCACAAGTCTATTATATGTAAGAGTGCATGTATGTAATGTAAATATGTACACAAGTGTGTTAGGTTCAAGTATGCAAAGTGAAGTGTAAGAGTCATATCCAAGTTTGCATTCAACATGGAGTCAAGTGTTCATCAAGTATACGAGTATTAAGTAGAGAAGCCAAGAGTCATGAGACTTGACATATGAAAATGAATACTCAAGTATCCAAAGAGTCATTCTACTATGGTTATATAGTACTCCATAGAGAAGCATCAAATAAGATCAAGTATCAATATCACATGACACATAGAAGTGCAAGTTCTTATCGTATTTATAAGAAAAACAAGAGCAATTATACATTTTAAACAATTAATATTATAAATTATTTTACATAATTTATACATGTATGATTCACCCTATTTACATTCATATTACTACTTATTAATAAATAATATTTGATATATTATAATATGCATATTAATTTACTCATATTACTCTAATTATATTAACCTTATATTCTATCCTATATTTATGATAGTATTAAGCTTAAAAAACCATCAATAACCAACTGGAAAAAATAAAACATACTTATTAAAAATAATAATAAGGAGCATCAAATTTAATTTAATTAAATCTATATTTATATTTAGAATATTTTAATAAATTATTTTAATCTTTTATATAAAAATTTTTAAATTATATATATTAAAAAAAAACTAAATTGAAGTTTCGAATAATAGATAGAAGCCATATTGAGATTTAAATAAGGGAAAAGCCCCTTCGTCCCAACAGTTGTAAGTCCAAAAATGACCACCTCAAGCCACACAGACAGGAAGTGGCCCTGTAAAGCTTGAATCCGAATGCGGCATTAGATATAGTTACCAGAAGTGAGACACAAAGCCCTTCGGCACTAAATTCTTCCATTAACAAAAGGACAAGCAACCAAACAGGTAGGCATTTAGCATTGCAAAACTATACATAATTTATGCTCGACTTTTTCTTGCAGTTATTTAGAAGATTGAACTATGCGAAACCAGCATAATTTTAAATTATGCTAGATTTACCTTGCGGTTATATCAAAGTTTGAAATATGTCATGATTGCTAATCTTGAATTTAAAACCCTAAAAACCATAGACAGATTCTGCAAACCCCATGATGAAAATGGAAGATACTTCTTGGCTTACCTCAAAATCAGCAAAAATTTGGAACCCTTCAAGATTGAAATATATCTTGCCTCATCTTGGGTTTCAAAAGTCCTAGTATGTTATCCATCTTCATTATCATAGTCATCTTCATCTTGATCAATCGTTCTATCAAAGTTCATTTGAAGCTGCAAGGGATACACAGATACATTATCTCCATTTGAATTGGACCCATTAAGATCTTGTTTTTCCTGTTTAACATTAAGTTGTTCTTCCTGTTTAACATCATGTAGTGGCACTGCAACATGTCTCCATTCACTTGTACCCATGTCTAGGACCTTGCTTACTATTTCTCATAGAAAGTCAGAAACATGAAACCTCTGAATGCATTGTTTCAGATGGTAAGCACTTATTGTTTTCGCCCCTGTGCAGATTTTTTTGCCATGTTCTGTCACAGAGATTCTGCAGAAATAGCTCCAACGCTTTTGACACTAGAAGTGGTACAGGCACATCTGGCACATATCATGCAAATTTATACACTATGAGCATTGGGAGTTTTATGATTATCTATGCAAACACCGGTATTTTGTTATAAACTATGAGCATTGGGAGTTTTATGATTGTCTATGCAAACACCGGTATTTTGTTCCTGGAGAAGGGCGTCTTCGTAGAAAATTGTGGCTGGCACTCTAGCCCTCCAGTTTGAGAGGGGAGGATTTTGGTAGCTTGATTTTTTTAATTGTTTTTTAAAAATTAAAAATAACCAACAACCCACACATTACATTATTTTTAGTAATTGGTTAGCGCATGCTCATTTTTTTAATACATAGGAGAGTTGGTTATAGCCACTATTTTTAGTAGCTAGTAAGCGCAGGATTCAAATCACGACTGCTCCCAACAAACTTATCTGTCTCGTTCTTATTACTCGAGGTTTGTACTATTGTCATCGGTTTAACGAGTACTCAAAGGATTCGGAGCATACTACTACCTTTGCAAAGGGTTGGCTTCCCCCAAAGGTTTGAACCTAGGTCTCTTCTTAGTAACAACCCACAAATTTTGACTTCTTGAGCAAGGCATGGACTCTTGAATATTGCAATTTGTTGAGAATTTTCTAATTAAAATAATTAGATACACATAAATATTGCAATAAAGTAGTAATTTATAGAAGAATATAATATCACAATAAGAAATGTAAATGTAAAATTATATTAATTTTATAAATTATAATAAAAAATTATTGGTTTCTTGAGAAGATGATTTTTTCAATGTTTTGATTTAATATGTCAAAGAATACATTCTTCTATGTTTCCTTGTCTTTTAAAGATACATTTTATGCTACCCTAATTTAATGTTTAAGAGTTGGCTTACATGCAAAGTGTCACCCGAACTAGACTCTTCTACCAAACAAACAATTACATTTTTATAACGGTTATATGAAATGACCCCACTTGTCTAGGCCTCTCAAGTGCTTTAATATGAAAAAGTATACATTCGTTTATGCCCTCTTGTCTTTTAAAGATACATTATATATGCAACCTTAACCTAACACTCAAGAGTTGGCTAAATGCAAAGTGCCACCCGAGTTAGAATCTTCTACTAAACAAATAGTTACATTCTTTATAATGGTTACATAAAATGATCCCACTTGTCTAGGCATCTCAAGTGCCACATACCATTACAAAATATCATTAGAATGGGGTTGGCACATTGGAAAGGGGTCATTACATAATAATGTTAGGATGGGGTCCTAACATACCTTTCCCCTTCAAAAAGCTTTGTCCTCAAAGTTGGAGATGAGGAAACTATTGTTGTAGTTGTTGGAGAGACTTCCATATGGCATCTTTTGGTTATAGTCCATGCCATTGAACAAGAACCACATTGATGACACGATTGCTAAGGGTGCGCAATCTTTGGTCCAAAATTTGTTCAAACTCGAGCATGACGAAACCTTCTTCATCCAAATTCGATAAAGTGGATTGAACTTGTACCTTATTGCCAACAACCTTCTTAAGATAATAGACATGAAATACTAGATGGAGCTTAGACATAGTTGGAAGGGTCAATTTATAGGTTGTTGAATCAATTCGTTGTAATACCTGGTAGGATCCAAGTATTTGGCAACTAGTTTTTGGCATTTACAGAGTTGGAGTGATGATTGTTTGTAGGGTTGTATGCAGAGAAAAATCATATCCCCCACTTCAAAATTATGCTCAAAATGGTGTTGATCAGCTGGTTGACACATACAATTTTGGGTTAATTCACGATTCATATTAAGTTAGTAGAGGATGGCAGCATGCTGGTTGAGAGTGGTGTTTATAGCATGAACCTTGGAGCTTCTTAAAATGTATGAGAAGTGTGTTGATGGAGGACAATCATATATTGCTTAAAAGGTTATAACCTTGATCACTGTGTGATAGGAAGTATTATACCACCACTCGATCAAAGGGATTCATTTCACCCACTATGTAGGATGTTTGGATGCAAAGCAACAAAGGTAGGTTTCCAAGCATTTGTTAACAATTTTTGTTTGGCCATTAGTCTGAGGATGATAGGCTGAACTCATTTTGAGTTGAGTTCCCTGCAACTTAAATAGTTCCTACCAAAAATTACTAGTAAAGGTAGGGTCTTTGTCTAACACAATAGATTTGATCATTCCATGAAGATGAAATATGGAGTCTAAAAAGATTTGGGCTATTACAAAGGTTGTGTAGGGATGGTATAAGGAACAAAAATGAGCATACTTCGTGAGATAATCCACTCCCACTAGAATAACTAATTTTCATTGTGATTTGGGTAACCTTTCAATAAAATCCATAGAAATATTTGCTCATACTTATTCCAAAATGAGGATTCCAGGGAAACACACAAATTCTCCTTTCATTCTTTGGCACTTGTCACATTCAACCATAAAAGTTTGAATATCCTTCTTTGTTCCCTTACAAAAGAAAGTACACTTGGTCCTTTCATAATTTTTTAGATACCCGAAATATCCCATTGTTGGTGATGCATGCATTTCCTACAAGATGAATTCTCACATTTATGAGGCTTGGGAAATAACACGTTGGTCACAATATCTCAAGTCTTTTCCATTCCAATTGTATCCAAGGCATGGGTTAGGCTTTGCTTGAAGTTTGTTGATCAAAGATTGCAAGCCAAAAACCTTGGCCATTTTTTCTATGTTATTATTAATTCATTGAGATATTGGTGAAGAGAGCATTTAACACACTTTGATCTTCAAATTGTTGGGATATTGCGTCAACCACAATATTCTCCTTTCCTTTTTTAAATGATATTTCATAATCATAGCCCATCAATTTAGAGACCCACTTTAGTTGTTTAGGTGTGGCTACCCATTGTTACAAGAAGTACTTGAGACTTTGGTGGTTGGTTTTGATTGAAAAATGATGCCCAGTGAGATATGGCCTCCAGTGATTAACAACATGTAAAATAACTAGCATCTTCTTTGCATAATTAGATTTTTCCAAAAATTTGACCTGAAAGTGCTTTACTGGTGAAGGCCAATGGTCTTCCTTCTTGCATTAAAATGACCCTAATTCCATTGCTCAAAGCATCACTTTCAATTACAAAAGGTTTAGAAAAATCAGGTATTGCTAACATTGAGGTGGTTGTCATGGCTTGCTTTATTGAAGGCCTTCTCGATTGGTTTTGACCATATATAAGAATTATTTTTTAACATGGTTGTTAAAGGAGCCACTATCTTTCCATAGTTATTTATAAATTTTTGGTAATGTCCCATGAGTCCCAAAAATCTTCGAAGTCCCTTGAGGGTGTGAGGCTTTGGCCATTCTTGAACAACCTGAATCTTTTTAGGATCAATTTTAACCCCGTATTTGATGACAATGTTACCCAAATACTCCATTTCTTGCAACCCAAAAGAACACTTAGACATTTGGCATAAAGTTGATTCTCAGACAAAAGTTGGAGAGTCTAATCCAAATGTTTGAGGTGCACCTCCTAAGAGTGACTATAAATCATAATATCATCAAGAAAACTAGAATAAATTTATGAAGGAAGGGCCAAAAAATAGAATTCATTAAATTATGAAAAGTGGAGGGTGCATTGGTCAAACCAAATGCATAACCAAGAATTCATAATGCTCTTCATGAGTTCTAAAAGCAATTTTAGGAATTCCATCATCCTTGATTCTAATTTGATGGTAGCCTACTCACAAATTTAGTTTTGAGAAATATTGGGCACCATGCAATTCATCCAACAACTCATCAATTACTAAAATAGAGAATTTGTCTTTAATTGTAATTTTATCGAGTTATCTGAAATCCACACACAAACGCTAAGACCAATCTTTTATTTGTACCAACAATTCTAAGAAAGAATAGGGATTGACATTGGGTTGAATAACCCCTTCAACAAGAAGTTCTTGCATCATTTTCTCTATTTTGGATTTTTGTGCATATGAATACCTATAAGGACGAACATTTGGAGGAAGACTACCTGGAATATGTTGAATTTCATGATTGTGAGTACGAAAAGGGGGTAGTCCATTGGGTTTTCCAAAAATTGCGGCATGTCTTTGCAATAATAGTTGCAATTCCTTCATATGGTTATTGTCTTTGCTATCTAAGTCTTGTATAGCAAATAGTTGGACCACAAAGCCATGGTTAAACTTTTTCAAGAGTTTTTCCATTCTATGAGACATAACAATTTGAGTAGCCCACATTCAAGTCCCTTAAGGTGTTCTTTGTTCCATGGTGGCTGAATTTCCTCCACAATTCAGAGAAATTCCATAATGTTGGACCCAACAGTCTTAGCCACTATGCCCCCAAAACAACATCACACCCACTTTGGGGTAGGGAAAACATGTATGCCTTAGGATTATATTCCCATATTTGTATTTTAACATTTCAACAATTTCCATGAAAATTTTTTGAGCAGGCGACAGGCGATGTTCTAGGGTTTGTGGAGTGAAGGAAAATCCAGGGCATCAGGTGGGTTGCCGTAGTGTTATTCTAGTTACTGTGGATCTGAAGGAACGTCTGCTGCCCCAGGAGGGCCCAATGGGGTCTCCTCCAGATCCTCTCTCTGGGAGAAAGAGCTCTTACGCTGAATTGCTAAAAGAAAATTCTTCGTCTTCCAATGACGAAGCTCAGAGAAATACTCTTCATACGCTCTTCAAGAACGTTGGCAAGAGTTCAACAACACATCGAGTTAATGGATGCCTCCCACAATCCGCCTCAAGACCCAAGATTGTCATCGAACCAAAGATGGTCGAAGACACAATCATATACAGAGCTAACCATGATCTGATCTGTAAATTCATGGGTATCCGACCTACCCTTGAATTTCTTGCATACCAGGTCGGACAGAACTGGGAGCCTCATGGTGAGTACTCCTTATGGTTTATTAGCAATGGGTATTTCATTGTTAGTTTTTCTTCTCTAGCCGATAGAAATAGGGCGTTTGAATCAGAAAAGAGGAACCACGGTCCGACAAGGTTATTTGTTCAACCCTGGAGAGTGGGTTTCGATCCTCGTATTGAACCCACGGCTGTCCCGGTTTGGATCCGGTTGTACGCTCTTCCGATGGAGTTTTGGGGTGAGCAGGTTCTGGAAATGATCGGTAACTCCCTCGGTAGACATCTGGGCGTCTCCAAGGACACCATAGAAGGTAACACAGCTGTCTTTGCAAGAATTTGCGTGGAAATGGATATTAGCCAGCCTCTACCGGTAGAGGTGGAACTTGAACTGGCAGGACTATCTTGGATCCAACAGTTAGATTATGAGGCTCTGCCCTTCAGATGCAGAGTTTGCCACAAACATGGGCATTTGGCCCGGTTTTGTCCAAATATTTTGAACACAAAAACGGAGGCCCCGCTTGGAATGCCAAATCGCCCCAGAGAGGGTAAGTCTACTCTTGCCAAAGAACCATCCAATACTCCTCAGGGTAATGATGTTCAGAAAGATGGCTTTGAACAGCCCAAAAGAAGGAGAAAGCAAAAGAAAAATGGTAAGGAGCAATCACAACTCAAGCCAACCAATAGATATGAAATTTTTAAGACACTAGTGGATCAAGAGGATCAAGTCATGGAAGGAGTGGATGGGAATATTGAGGATAATAACATCCACACTCATGCTTCTCCTTCATCTCCCCCTGTCTTAGAACAGGTGATTGAGTCCACTGAGTTACCGCAGCCAGAGAATGCAGGGGCATTGATAGTGCACTCCCAAGCGCAGCCAATAATTAAGGATGTCAGCATGGGAATTGCAGAAAAGAACAGAGAAAGGCCAGCCCTAGGGATAACTCAGGTGGAAAAGAGATCCAAAAATAGCAACTCTCAAGGAGCGGGCGAGAAAATCAAATAAGGACCCGCTAGCGAGTTCAAGGAGACAAGGCGATCATCTGGAGGATCGGTGAGGACAATTGATTCTTACTGCTCTCAAGGTTTTCAATGATTATTCAATCTTGGAATGTTAGGGGTTTAAACAGTAGAACCCATCAATCTGTTGTTCAAAGACTCTTAGGAAAATGTAAAACAGACTTTTTGCTTATCCAGGAGACAAAAATGTCTTTAGATCTTATGTGTAAAATAGTTAATAGAATCTGGAGGGGCGCTGGTCATATGGATGTGGCTGCCCAAGGTGCCTCAGGGGGGATTGTTACTCTTTGGAACCCTCTGGAATGGACTGCAATAGAACATATAGCTTGGAGGGGTGTTCTCACATCTCATTTTAGGAATAATGTCACAGCTGAACATGTTTTAATCACAAATTTTTATGGGGCTCAAAACCTTGATGGCCAGAGGCTCCAATGGAAAGTTGTACATAACATGAGGTCCTCAAGGGAAGATTTAGACTGGATTATTGTTGGGGATTTTAATGCTAAATTATCTGCTCGAGATGGGGAAGGTGGAACCCCAATTTTGGATCCAGGGGACCGGCTTCGATTGCCCAAGTCCGGGCCTTTCACCTAGTGGATATTAAAGGCCCCTGGAACCTACTTTACTTGGACTAACAAGAGGAGGGAGCCACACGGCGAGGAAGGTAAAGCTAGACCATTTTTTGGTCTCGGAGGAGGCATTTGTAAAGTGGAATATTAAATTCCAGATTTTGGAGGGCCCAGTTTCGGATCACTTTCCCATTTTGTTGGAGGGAGGGACTATGACAAGGCAGCATCACAAACCTTTTAAATTTGAGAATTTTTGGTTACAAAAGGAGGATCTTCGAAAGAAAATTCTGCAGTGGTGGGAAGAAGGTCGTCTACCTTTTGGGACAGCAATGTTTAGATTCCACAAACAACTTCATTTTGTCAAAGTTCAATTGAAACAGTGGAGGCAAGCTAATAAGTCAGATTTCCAGCTCCAAAGAGCTCCCTTGGTGGCAAGATGGGAAGAGGTTCAAAAACACTTCAGGGAAGGAACAATTACTGAGCAGCTCAAAACCGAGGATGATGCCTTGCGCAAAGCGGTTGAGGACATTGATAACCAAGAGGAGACTTACTGGAAACAGAGAGCAAGAAACACTTGGTTATTAGAAGGTGATAGAAATACAAAAATTTTCCATCGATCACCCTGTGCTAGGAGACAGATGAATAACATGGAAGTCCTTCAAGATGAGAATGGACACTCCTTTGATACTCTTCCTGGTATGCATTCCCATTCAATGGATTATTTTTCTAAACTTTTTAAGGAAAGTATGGAGCAAGATGTAGAGGCTCAAAATGAAGTTATTGATGTCATACCCTCTGTTATCTCTGAAGAAGAAAATCAGGCCCTTCTTAGACCCATTGATAGAGATGAACTGAAGAATGTGGTCTTTGGAATGAGCACTGGCAAATCTCCAGGTCCAGATGGCTTTCCTATTGAGTTTTTTCAGGCCTTTTGGGATACTTTGGAGGAGGATGTTTTGGCTATCACAGAGGAGTCCAGAACTAATAAAAGAATGCTTAAGGCAATAAATCATACCTTCATCACTTTAATTCCAAAAGGGGAGGAGGGGGCTCATATCTCTGATTTCAGACCTATTGCCTTATGCAACGTGATTTATAAAATAATCACAAAGATAATGGCTGAACGGCTAAAACCTCTCCTTCATAACATCATTTCCTCGAGCAAGGGGGTTTTGTAGAGGGTAGACAGATCTTGGATGGGGTGGTTCTTGCTCGGAGGCAATCCATACAATGCAAAAATCTGGTAATAAAGGAATGTTCATTAAACTGGATATGTCCAAGGCTTATGATAGGGTGGAGTGGAGTTTCTTGTCAAAGATGATGGCAGCCTTTGGTTTCTCTCAGGATTGGATAGATTGGGTCATGAGTTGTGTTTCTACGCCTTCTTATTCTGTTCTAATCAAGGGTCTTCCCTCGCAACCTTTTGGAGCCACACGTGGTCTTCGTCAAGGGGACCCTTGCTCTCCCTATCTTTTCCTCATTTTGGTTGAAGGATTAGGTAGACTTTTCTTGAGGAGAAGACATCAAGGCCTGCTAACAGGTATCAAGGTGGGTGAGGAAATTTTGACTCACTTACGGTTTGTGGATGATACTAGATTGGTTGGAGTGGCCTTTGGGGAAGCTAGAGGAATCAGAGATACTCTTAATGTCTACCTTAGGGCTTCAAACCAAGTCATCAATGATAAAAAATCCAAAGTGGTCTTCTTCAATCTTGACCAAAGGCTACAGGACAGAGTTATAGAGATCTTGGGATTCACTAGGACCTCTCTTCCAGTAGTTTACTTGGGGGTTCCTTTGCATTTCAAAAAATTAAAAATAGATATCTGGAAGGATCTTTTGGATGGTATCAAAGATAGAATGAATCATTGGTCTCATAAATGGTTAAGCTATGGGGGTAGATTAACTTTCTTACAATCAATTATTCAGGCCATGCCAATTTATAAATTCTCTATCCTGGCTGCCCCACATACTATATGGAAAAAGCTGGACAAAATGGCTAGAAGATTTTTATGGGAAGGAGCAAAAGGGGAGAGGAAATGGGCCTTGGTTGGTTGGGATAAAGTTACCCAGCCCAAGGAAAAAGGAGGGTTGGGACTGAGAAGCTCCAAGCTTAATAACAAAGCTTTGGCTGGAAAACTATAATGGAGGTGGATTTCCCAACCAACATCCTTATTCGAGTAGAATCCTAACCAAGTAAATATTTGGGTCATGTTCACCCCAATGAGGTGGGCCGTTTCCCTCCGGATGGTACTTGGATCCTTAGTGTGGCAGGCTCTCAAGCTTGGATCTCAGGTTATTAAAGACCAATTGTTTTGGAAAGTGGGGAGAGGGGAGAAGGCACGTTTTTGGACTGATTCATGGGACCAGTACCCACCCATCATTGCTGAGTTTCCCGAATTACAACCAATTAAATCCGCCATAGAAGCCAAGGGTTGGGTCCAAATTGAAAGTTATTTCAACACTAGCCAAATGGGGGAGTATAAGTTTAAGAAGTTTAAGAGGTTGGAGGAGTGGCCAATTACAATCCCTCCGGAGCTGGCACCCATCTTGACCAAAATCTTGACAGAAAGGTTTCTCACAGGGAGAGACGAGGAGGATGAATTAGCTTGGGGCTATGGGAACCTTGGGGTATATACGAGTGAAGGACGGATACGATAAGATCCTCCCAGAGCCTCCCCCACATTCATTTTCGGTTCAGGATTGGAGGAAGATATGGCATTCCAAGGGCTGGCCGAAAGTGAATTTCTTTGCCTGGCAGTTTATGCACAATGGAATTCTCACTTTTGACAATCTCAGAAGTAGAGGAATCATCGGTCCATCTCAGTGTGTATTATGCCACAAGAATGAGGAAACAGCTGATCATCTGATGTTTGAGTGCCCTTTCACGCGTCAGATTTGGAAGCGTTGGTTCTCTCACTATAAACTCCGAGGCTAATGGTGATCTGACTCGGACCAATATTTGGGAAAGATGGAAGAGGGGTAGATTTAAATCTAAAGCTCTTCGAATTGGTTGGGAGCTTGGCTTACTTTTCATCTGGTGGCAAGTGTGGTTGGAGAGAAATGCTCGTATTTTTAGAGAAACTTTCTCCTCGCTAGATGGAGTTTGGCGGGTCATCCGGAGCAAAGTCACGAAAACTGTTGCCATCTATCGTTGAAGAGGAAAATCGAGGTTGGTCCTGGGGCCTTTGGAAGAGGGAGCTGAAGAGCAAGAGAGACAGGACAGAGCTAGCTGGAAACCACCCCCAGAAGGTTGGATCAAAATCAATACTGATGGAGCTGCAAAGGGCAATCCGGGTAGTGCCGAAATTGGTGTAGTTTGTCGGGATCATGTTGGTTCAGTGCTCTATTGGGAACTGCAAGGCTTGGGAAGAGCCACAAACAATGAAGCGAGAAGCCATTGCTATCAAATCTGCTTCCATCTGGGCTGTTAATCAGGGCCACAGGAGGATAATTCTCGAATCTGATTCTCAAATTATGGTTGGCGCTCTAGACTGCATGAGGAACTTTGCTTCGAAAGCATGGAGGTTGCGGATTCTGGTCTCTCAAATCAAGGAACTATGGAGGGAATTAGATGATGTGATCCCCGTTTATGTGAGTAGAGATTTAAATAAAGCGGTCGATTTCCTTGCGAAGATGGGTGTTGAGAAAGAGGTAGGGGTGCAGCTGCACAGTGACATGCCTTTGGAGGATGAAGTGATTAGGCAGGGTCTTGAACGATCCTTGAGACAATGAGCAAAGATAATGCTAAGGGTGGTTTTTGTCACGATATCGCGACCTGTTGCACCGTCGCGGCCTTTGGAGGGAAGCTGTCGCGATATCACGACATGTTGCGCCGTCGCGGCCTTTGGAGGGAAGCTGTCGTGATATCGTGACATGTTGCGCTGTCGCGGCCTTTGGAGAGAAGCTGTCGCAGATATCGTGACATGTTGCGCCGTCGCGGCCTTTGGAGGGAAGCTGTCATGATATCGTGACCTGTTGCGCCGTCGCGGCCTTTGGTTGGAAGCTGTCGCGATATCGCGACACTTTTGGAGAATGGGCGCCAAGGGGGAAAATCGTCGCGATATCGCGACACTTTTGGAGAATAGGCGCCAAGGGGAAAAGCCATCGCGATATCACGACACTTTTGAAGAATGGGCGCCAAGGGGAAAAATCGTCGCGATATCGTGACACTTTTGGAGAATAGGCGCCATGGGGAAAAGACGTCGCGATATCGCGACACTTTTGGAGAATGAGCGCCAAGGGGAAAAGTCATCGCGATTTCGTGACACTTTTGGAGAATGGGCGCCAAGGGGAAAAGTCGTCGCGATATCGCGACATTTTTGGAGAATTGGCACCAAGGGGAAAAGTCGTCGCGATATCGCGACACTTTTGAAGAATGGGCGCCAAGGGGAAAACTCGTCGCGATATCGCGACACTTTTGAAGAATGGGCGCCAAGGGGAAAACTCGTCGCGATATCGCGACACTTTTGGAGAATAGGCGCCATGGGGAAAAATCGTCGCGATATCGCGACACTTTTGAAGAATGGGCGCCAAGGGGAAAACTCGTCGCGATATCGCGACACTTTTGAAGAATGGGCGCCAAGGGGAAAACTCGTCGCGATATCGCGACACTTTTGGAGAATAGGCGCCATGGGGAAAAGTCGTCACGATATCGCGACACTTTTGAAGAATGGGCGCCAAGGGGAAAACTCATCGCGATATCGCGACACTTTTGGAGAATAGGCACCATTTGGAAAACTCGTCGCGATATCGTGACACTTTTGGTGAATGGGCGCCAAGGGGAAAAGCCGTCGCGATATCGCGACACTTTTGGTGTTTAGGCGCCACGGGGACAGGCTGTCGCGATATCGCGACATGTCACGATTTCGCGACTTGTTGCTCTGGCACGGCCAAGGATGGATTGTTGTCGCGATATCGCGACATGTCGCGTTTTCGCGCCATGTTGACTTTTTGCGGTCTGCGGTGGAAAGTGTCGCATTTTCGTGCCTTGTAATCATGTGCTGGGATGTGTCTACTCCCATTTGTAACTGATCTTTGTTTTAATACAAGTTTTTTTCAATTTTTTCAAAAAAAAAACATTTCAACAATTTCCCTTATAAGACAAAGTTCCTCCATTGACAATCATGACTTCAAAGGAGTTACAAGTATTAATATAACAATTCCCTTGTTTGGCCACCCTTGGATCAATGAAGTTATGTGTGTTCATGGAGTCAATAAGAATTATGACCTATTGTCCTTTGAAGTGTCCTATCACCTTCATGGTTTGGGTGTTGATACACTTTCTAATGCATGCACTAAAATTTTTGGTTGGGATTCTTCTACGATGTTATACTGTTCTATATGTTCCTCTTCCTAATGATCCTCTTCCTCCTTAAAACATTTGATGGTTATTACCTCATCTACATCCAATAAAAAAATATTTTTTGTATGCATTTATGCCTTGGAGCATATTTCTCATCATAATTATAACATAATCCTTGTGCTCTACGAGCATCTATTTCCTCCCTAGTCAATCATTTGATTAGCAAAGATTTATTGCTAGTATTCAGTGTGAGCTTGGAGGGAAATATGGGTTTGGCCTGGGAGAATTTGGATGGTGTCCTTTGGAAAAATAAAATCACTAATATTGCCAATCTTATGGCTTGCATCATAGAATGTGGTTTGAACATTTTACCTCGACCTTGATATCATATTTCAACCCATTGATTAAATAACTCTAAAAATCCTTCACTCAACCCCTTTGTCTTATTAGCCAATTTATCAAATTGAGTATGATATTTTTGGATAATAGAGGTTTGTTTCAATTTGGTTGTCTCTTGTAAAATCCTCATACTCACTAGGGCCAAAATGAGTGATTAATTAAGACTCAAAATCTTCCTAAGAAGGGTCAGGAGTCGTGTTCTATAACCCTTGATACCATTGTAGGGCTTCTACTTTAAAATTAAAAGATGCCATGGTGACCCACAAATATCAAGGTTTATAAAAAACTGATATGATCAACACAACCAACCATCAACATCCATTCTATTAAAGTTGGGAAAGTCTAATTTAAGCATCTTAAACGAGGTATATGTGTCAAAAAGAGCATGATGGATTCCTTTCTCTTTATTGACTGAACTGCCAACAAATCCTTTAGTGTTAAGATGCTCGAATACCTTTAGGGATTTCTTTAATCATTCTTCGACCTTTAATAATTCTTCTTCAATTTCAAATTTGGATTTAATTTGTTAGTTCTCATAACTTACATGTTATCTTTCATCTTTGTAACTTCTTGTCCAATGTGGGACATTTGGCTTTGTAGGTTACTAAGTGCATGATTTAATTACTTCATATATTGGCTTTGTTCTAACTTCTTCATTGCTCCTCTAGTCCCTCTAGCCATATATATATGATTTGGACCATTCCCACTAACTTTCTAAAAATAGGTATTGTTTCAAGAGTTACTATTTTTAGTAATGGGTTAGGAAAAGTGTTTGGGTGCTATATATCAAAAGGACCAGCTCGAAAAAATGAATACAATGGGCTAGGTTTCACAACATTTTTTGGCACCTTAGAAAAAGTGCATGGAGGCTATATATCAAAATGATTACCTCATCGATAAGATCATAATGAACTATATCCCACAACAATGTTTTTTAGCACCCCAAACTTTTTTTAAGGAAGTGTTGTCTTCAAGTATCATTTGTTTTTCTCCTGGAGTCTTTGTTCACTCACAAAATTATTTTTGTCTAACAACCCCTTGAAGAAAATTTGATGACTAATACTTCACACCATATTTTTGGAGCATTTCAAGCATTTTGAAGCCATCTCCTACATTTTAGGGAATAATATCATCTATTTTTGGCATCTTTTCTTAAATTAGGATTTAATTAATATTTTATTAATTAAATATTCTTCAAATTATCCAAATATTGGGCTGCCATATTTTAGGAGGATTTATTCATTGTTTAACTCCAAAATTTGCTCCTTTGATCACTCCTAAAATTTAGTTCTTGTAGTCAACTAAGAGCACTTTAGTTAACTAGTCATGGTGGGAGTTGTAATGCATAAGTTGCTCCTAATAATTATCTTATGGTTTAGGACTATGTTAGTTAGCTATGTGCATGCTTTAATTTAGAAACTATTTTTTTAACATATCTAATAAAGCATCTTGCATGATGCTCATAACTAGTTGATAATTTTAGGATATTCCAAGCTTTATGAGTTGGAGTATTGGGTATTTTATACATTTTTTCTTTTTATTATTGTAATAAAAATTTTAGAATATTTCTCATACAATTAGTGCATTTGAGCTCTTCTATAATTGTAGTTTTTTACATTGATTCGACCATTGGATGTACAATATTTCTCTACTATTTGTGGTTTATTATCTTTGTCCTTTGTAAGTCTCGTCATATTATGGATTCAACCATTGATTGTTGATTTTTTGGTCCATGTTATTGCTAAAATAAAACAAAAATTTCAGCCATCTTGTTTTGTATTCAATCTTATAATATTTCTTCTTGTGCAAGCTAGTAGAGGTTCCTTTGTCTCTTCTACATAACATTAAAATCTTCATCCACTTAAAAAATACTATAGTGATTGTTGTTGACAACTATTCTATCTAACTCTATAACTCATTATTTTTTATAGTTGTCTTAGCAAACTCTGTTATTGATAATTTCCTAATTGTTATGATTCCCAATTGTAACTAATAAATGTATAGGAAAAATCTATCTTGACTGTTATTGACTATGGCCCTAGCTGAAATGATAATCGGTTGTTGTAGACAGACCCTGTCTTGGTTGTTACTTTCCACATAATATTTTTCATTTGTTTTGGTTTAATCTATTTTGTGATAGTATAGTCTCTTCAGTATGCTCAATTTTTATGGTAGGGTTTGTGGCATTCGGGTTAAACATTCAACAAAAATAAGGTACTCTAGGCCAAGGTGTATGTATTGTCCATAGCCCTTTATTATACCACAACGACGAACATTAATGCTCGGACCAATATTTTAGGCCATTACTTAAGGAGGATTCCACTCATACCCTTGAGCACACTACCTACCTCTTTGATAGTACATGAAGGTGATCTTCTCGAGTGATAAGGATCTAATTAAGCATAGGGTTTTTAATTAAATTTATTTTCTAAATATCGACATATCCGTTAGGCTTAAATTAACTTTTTGATATTTTCAAGATGATATTTTTAAGTTGTAGCATACATATCGTATTTCACATCCATAATGCCTATTTATCTTGTGAAAATTAATAAAATTATAAATCATATTTTAAATCCTAATCATTAGTATCAAAACCTTCTTGGCTCCTGAACTATGAGGGGGAATTTCCCTTGTCCTCCTTTCGTATTTTCACCATACCTTCTTGGCTCCTGAACTATGAGGGGGAATTTCCCTTTGTCCTCCTTTCGTATTTTCACCATACCTTCTTGGCTCCTGAACTATGAGGGGGAATTTCCCTTGTCCTCCTTTCGTATTTTCACCATGTTTTCTGTAAATCGATATTTCAACCTGGTTTAGTTTCTCTGGTTTTGAAATATTTTAGTTTCATCCCCCGTGTCCAAGGAATAAACTGTTACAATTGTGCATCTTTGACGACGACACCCTATAGCCCCTATCTACATTCTTGCCACAACGGGTCCTATAGCCAACCACAGCTAGCTATCTTGGTTGAATGTTTTCCTCTAGCGCATTGTCATTGCTTCACTGCAATCATATGGAGGACCATATAGGCCTTGGATTAGATCAATGATGATAGGCTACCCAACCATGAAAAATGGCATGCATTTTGATCCAACTGCTTGCAAACTCCTCTAAACTACAGCAAACCCATGCCACAAAGAATGAGCATGAGCATGTTGGACAAACATGATGGCCACGAGCAACCACCAATGGGAACATTACATCGGCACCAAAATCTTGTCTAGCTTAAATTTGTGATAGTCTAAGGAGTGGACCTCTATGTGTTTATACCTCGACGTTGATTGGAGAAAAATCCCCTATGAACAATTAATGGTATAATTTCTTCGTCATGCTCCATCGACAACGAGGAAGTCCTGAGAAGATTGGATTGTTGTTTGCTCCCTTATTACTGTAAGCGTGGTTGTTGCAACTTCTTTTATGGTTTTCATTATCTGCATTGTTGCCCTAAATTATAACTTTCTACCATTTTTTGCTGCCACAATAGGCCCTGCAACCACCCATAACACAGTTGATGGCAGAAGATCACCTTGTTGTATGTTAATGTAGCATATAGTTGTAAGCTGAGGGGAGCAACACTTGGAGATTTAAATCTCAAATATTGCTAATGATTGGAAATTAGCATAGAGTAATTTGCGACAATACTTGTACCATCATCGATGACCCCCAAAGACACTTCTTGGTGATGATCCTAGCTACACTAATCATTTCCCAAATCATATGATCACCTCACCATGTTCCACATGGAGTCTTCTCCATAAATGCTTACATCATCCCCAATGTTGTTAGCACCTTCAATGGAACACAAGGTGTTTGTCACCTTTTTTGTGTTTTATTCCATCATAGTTATCCCACATCGATCGTGGGTGGGTGCCCTGAGCATCTCAAAAGGGAGAAGGCACTCCCTTTCAATCGACCACTTGTTGTGGTCAAGGGCTTTCCACGTGGGATCGACTTAACACGCCCACTTTTGACATAGGCCACATGGCGAATGATGTTCTTTTCTATTGATTTCTTTGGTTACTGGGCGCCAATGGATTTAAACAAAAAGTTTTGTAGTTTTATTTTATCTTTTGCAAGAAGTTGTCCTACATTGTTCCTATGGGAGATGTTACTCCTTTTTAATAGAAGATTGACATCGAATAAAAAATAACCAGTTTGCACTAGATGTGGCTTGACTAGTTGTGGGCTAGTTTTTGTTAGCAAAATGCATACACACCACGTGGTTGGCCGATTATGTTGATTTTGTTGGAGTAAATTGAATGTTGGTTGGCCCTTTGACTTTTTGTTGACCGCTTTCTTCACACTTGATCAAACCTCGTATTGTGTTCGCTAATTAAATATTTTTTTTCTCTCTTTTTAAGGCTCGATTTGAACCTTAATATAGCCTTATATATAGTCATTAGAAAGCTCTTTCTGAGTCAATTTCAATAGGACTATTATTTTGATGTTTTATAAAGGTATATTTTGGGCTATGGTGCTATGAAATTTGTGTTATTCATACCTTATTCAAAGATAGATTATTGTAATATGGAGTGCATTATCTGTTGAATCTAGAACCCCTTCAATCCATCATCATCTTTAGATACTTTTTGGAAGCACCTCTTCCTTCACAAGACCATGACCCTTCTTGTGATCAGGGATATCACATGGGTACTTCCTGCATTGGAGTTGTCTTTGCCCCTAGTAGGCTTGTCTCTTTGTGGATTTTTCAGTTGGTTTGTATCTTCACCAACAAGACTTACAACACTCCTTCGAGCAACACCACATCAAACATCACTTTCGCATAAGCTTCTTAGCTATTTCAACTTTTGAAGCCTTCTTGTCATAGAATTTAGCAAAGCATTGTGAGTTGAGCCATGTAAACCAGCCACAAGCACTACTTGTGTTCCAAGAATTTGAAGACTAAAGAGATTTGACACTTCAGACACCCTTCACTTATGAGACTACAAATATAAGGATACTTCAAAAGATGACTACTTGTGTTCCAAGAATATGAAGACTACAAATATTTTGACACTTTGGACAACAACCACTTCTAAAGACTACAAAGATATAGACACTTTAGAAGATGCTTGTTTTGTGCCTGTCTCCCACCTTCTTGTAAAAGCATTGGAGTCCAATGCTTCTATGGTGGAGAGGGATGATACAAATCTAATTAAGCATAGGATTTTTAATTAAATTTATTTTCTAAATGTCGATACATTTGTTAGGCTTAAATTAGATTTTCAATATTTTAAGGATGATATTTTCAGGTTGTAGCATACAAATTGTATTTGGCATTCATAATGCCTATTTAGTTTGTGAAAATTAATAAAATTTTAAATCCTTATCATCAAGTGTTGTGCTCGATTCACTATTGATAGATACATGATAAAAAAGCTTCCTAGGGCTAAAGGTTTTCTTAATCCTAAGGGGATCTCCTAATATACTCGAAGATACTATACCTAGGTATTAGAACTTGATCACCCCTCACTTTATTAGATACTTTACAGGCAATCTAGCTTAGCCAATAACAACAACACCATCATGATATTTTAAAACCCTCAGCACAGGGTTTCTAACCTATTAAACTAAAACAAATAAAAAAAACGACTCGATTTTTTTAATAGGATAATAAGCAAAAAAATAAAAACACAAATAGATTATACCTAATAGTTGAAATGGTAGTGTAAGAACTGTTGTAGTTGCAACAAAAAATGGTCTTGGAAAATGCTCTGATAACACTTGTTAAGAACCTTCTAATTAAAAGAAACACACATAAATATTACAATAAAAGCAAAAATTCATAAAAGAACAAAATATTGTAATACAAAATGTAAATGCAAAAATATATATTAATCTCACAAATCACAATATAGAATCATTGGCCTCTTTAAGGGGGAAACCTCCTTCAATATTTTGATTCAATATGCAAAAAATACTTTTTTATGCCTCCTTGTCTCTTAAAGATACATTTCATTCAACATTAACCTAACACTCAAGAGTTGGTTTACATGCAAAGTGCCACTTGAGCTAGAATCTTCTACCAAACAAACAATTACATTCTTTATAACGATTACATGAAATGACCCCACTTGTCTAGGCGCCTCAAGTGCAATATACGTTTACAAAATATTATAAAATATCATTAGAATATGGTCCCTGCATTGGAATGGGTCATTACATAATACTATTAGGATGGGGTCCTAACATAATCTAATTTATATGGATATCAACTTTGAGTTCTTTAAGGATGTTTGTGCTTGGAAATCTTCTTGCATTCTCGAAGAAATATTATTTAAGAGAATCCTTGGATTGGAAATCTTCTTGCATCCTTGGATAAACCTTATTTAAGAGAAACCTTGGCATATGAGAGGGCATCAAGCAAGAAATAACATGACGAGACTTTGTAATAAAGCAATAGAAGAAGCATTTTTCAGGTCAACTTCTCTTTATAGTTTGCTTTAAGAAAATGCATTTTTTTTTGGTAAAAAGAGTGATTATATTATATTGATCATCAAATCATATTACATCTTTGGCCTTTCCAAGCCATCAGGATTTTCACCCATGTTTTGACATTGGATACATCAAATTTATCTATCTCAACCATTGTACTAAGAACCAAAATCCCTATCAATAAAAAGGTGTCACAAAAACTGAATCTCTACACATTACCAAGAATTTTATCATCAATATATTGAATATGCAGAAGCTCTTCCCTTATTTCTTGTGCCCACCACTTAGGAGGGTGCCCATAGCAAATGAGGTCTCCCTTGTCCAAAGCCTAGTTTGCCATACCATCAACTGCCTTATTCTGCTCTCTTGGTATATGGGTGTATATCACCTCTATAAAATTGCTTTGTATTCATCTGATTTTCTCTACAATCCTTTGAATTCTCCAACTAGCATTCTTGATTCTCAATGGGGATTTAAGGTAGTTGATCAATAACTGAGAGTTCAACTCCACTATCACTCTATTCCATCCGGCCTTGAGAGCCTCTTGCATCCCTCTCAAAATGCCATATCCCTCAACAATGTTGTTGGAAAGTGTACCTAAGTTTACTGCAAATGTGAATGTTGGGGTACCATTTGGTAGTCTACCTATTCCCCCTACACTGGCCTTGCCCGGGTTACCCCTCGATGCCCCATCTGTATTTACCTTTCCAAATCCCAGTGGTGGTTGCTGCCATTTTTGGGTTCTATCCATCATTTTATCCCGTGGTTTGACTCTTACAACTTTATCCATTTGGGGACTGATCTTGAGTCGTGCCACTATTTGATCCCATCGTTGATGTGATTTTTGTGGTTGCTTCAACATGAATTGGATAGTCTTTGTTATATTGGATATGGTCTTCACCCACATACAATGGATATCTCTAGTCTCTTGTTTGAAGATCCTTCTATTTCACTCATTTCAAATGTTCCAAGGTAGGATCATCATCCCCGTCCACACTATCTTCCCCACATAACCATCTACTCCTTGTTGATTCTTCCATCCTCTCCAGATCTCTTCTATAGACTGATTGTTGGTCCAATGCAGACCTAGCAAAGATGCCAACATTTTCCACAACTTCATTGTTATGGGGCATTCTATAAAAAGGTGGTTGAAAGTTTCATTCTCCTCCATACACAATGTACATCTGAAAGGTCCATAGACTCCCCTCTTCAATAAGTTGTCCCCTATGAGTACCCTTTTGTGGAGGAGTAACCAGTTGAAGAACCTAACCTTTGGCCATAACTTTTGCATCCAGAGTTGTGTGAATAGATCCCAATTTGGATGAGTGGTGCTAGGGCATAATGCTTTGTATCCCTGTGCTATTGTATACACCCCCTTAGTCCTACTATTCCATCCAAATTGATCCTCCTCATAGGACCATGATAATGATCTCATTTGTATGATTTGGTCAATCTCCTTTGCTAGTCTCTCTGGAAGTTGAATTGGCCATTCTTTCGATGGAATCCAGTATCTTCCAACTTTTGGTCCTCGTGTTTGGTCCTTGGAGTATTTTTCTACTTTTATCCATTGCTTTCTATGTAGCTCCTCCATCACTGGGGTCCACTTTGGATATTGAGTCACCAAAGGTGGATGTCCATCCCATGAGTCTAACCAAAAATCTATGTATTTTCCATTATTAACTATCCAAAACAACCTTTCTTTGATCATTTTCTCTCCTATTTTGAGTATCACTAAAATAGGGGAACCTCTGTTAGACAACTGATATCGGACAATCTCTGTTGGGGTCTTGTTCTCTGCATACTTCGCTCATAGATTTTTGGCCCATAATGCATTGGGACTATTAATCATTCTCTAGTACAATTTTGTAGCCAATGCCTTGTTATTTTTTACTATAGATCTAAAACCTAGTCCCCCTTCCTATTTTGACAAACACAAAGTTTCCCACTTTACCAAGGTCCATTTCCTTTCCTCCCTAGCACCTGTCCAGAGGAATCTATGACTTATGTGATCAAGCTCTCGAAGCACTGCCTTTGGGATATCCAAAACCGATGACACATAGATGGGGATAGATTGTAACATTGACTTGATTAAGGTAATACACCCTCTTGATGATAGCCACCTGTTTGTCCATTTTCCAATTTTACCCTTGATTTTATCTATCAACCATACCCAATCCTCCTTTTGTCTACCAGTTTTGATTGGGACCCCCAAGTAGATAATTGGGAGTGAGGTTTTCCAAAAACCAAGTTTATCCAGTACTAGGGTCTCTTGTCGAGGTGAACAATGAAAGAAGATTACTTTGGATTTATCATTATTCACCATCTGGCCTATTGCCTTGGTAAAAAATTTCAATATTTGCTTTATTCTAACTGCTTCTTTAATTGTTGCCTTTCCTAACAATGTGGAATCATCAACAAATTGTAGATGGGTGATTGGGCTAGCTCCGTTAGCAACTAAAACTCCCTCCAGTCTCTTAGTATCTCTGTTCTTAGCCAATGTTCTCCCCAGACATTCATCTAGAATAATGAATAAGTATGGGGAGAGGGGATCCCCTTGCCTAATACCTCTTGATGCTAGGAATAGCTTTGTGGGGCATCCATTGATGATAATTGAGTATGAGATTGATGATATGCAACCTTTGATCCAATTTGTCCACTCCTCAGAGAACCCAAATTTCCTCATAACTTGGATTAAGAAGTGCCAATCCACTCTGTCATAGGCTTTAGATAGGTCTAGTCGGATAAACATAGTGGGGGATTTTTGTGCTTCCATAGAATGTATTGCTTCTTGGGAAAGCACTATCTCATCCACTATTTGTCTACCCTCTACGAATCCACCTTGTTCAGGGGAGATTATTTTGTGCAAAAGTGGTTTTAGCCTCTCAACCATGACCTTGGTGATAATCTTCAATAAAATATTACATAATGCTATTGGTCGGTATCCACTTATATTTTCTACTTCCCTTGCCTTTGGTATTAGTGCTATGTAAGTTTTGTTGATTTCCTTCAATATTTCCTTGGTTGTTCTTGCCTCTTCTACCACCTCCAAAAGGTCTTCCTACACAATGTCCCAAAATTCTTGGTAGAATTCAATAGGGAATCCATCTAGACCTAGAGTTTTCCCCTTTTGCATTTTGAACACTACCTCCTGCAATTCTTGCATTGTTACTGGTGCACCTAGTATATCATTTTCTTCTCCTATAATGAGTGTGGGTATCTCCTATAGCATTTCTTGTTGGGTTGTTGGATCTAGGGTCTCAACCATGAACAAATTTGCAAAATAGTTCATTGCTATCGAGTTCATGCCCTCCCATGTGTGAATCATCTCCCCTTCTTCATTTTTCATAGAAGAGATGAAGTTATATGTCCTCCGGGCTAAAAGGGACTTGTGGAAAAATCCTGTGTTTCTGTCTCCTTCTCTTAGCCACTTGATTCTGGATTTTTGTTTCCATAATAGCTCCTCCCTTCTTTCCCATTCCTCCTTTTGGTTTGTGAGATCTAGTTCTATTTTGGCCCTGGTTTCTATGAGCCCCTCCTTTCTTATCTGATCATTTAGCTCCTCTAGTCGTTCAATAAATTCATTTTTTTTTTTGTGACATCCCCAAATTCCTCCCAATTCCATCTCTTAATTTTGTTTTTGATATATTGTAGTTATTTGGAAAAATATAATATTTTTGTGCCATGTCTCGGTTTTCCTTCCTACCACCACTATTGCATTTGTGGTCTGAATGATTTGTCTCTGAGCCACATGAGTTGGAACTAAAAGGGTGCTTGTTTTGGATTAGTTTTCTAGACTTCTATCATTATAGGCCAATGATCTAACCTTACATTATTTAAGATTTTGACCTTCAAGATGTCCTTGTATCAAGAGATTTTTTGATACCAAGAACTTGTCTAGTCTTTCCAAAATGCAAGTTGGGCCCAATCTCCTATTGGACCAAGTCATCAAACCATTGTTAGGTTTGATATCTATGAGGTGTAGATGTCCCATGTACTCACTCATGATATCCGTACCTCCATCTAGAGCCTGGTTTCCTCCCACCTTCTCTTCTAGAGAGAGAATGGTGTTGAAATCCCCCCAACAATATCCATGCTCCAAAAAATTGTGAAGAGATATAGTCTATGTCCCTCCACAACTTCCTCTTTTCTTCAATGGTGCTTGGGGTATATACATTCAGATAGAGAATTTGTTGGTCATATTGTCTATTTTTTGCTACCACACCAATCAATCCTTTACTGCCAATTGTATAGTGTACCACTAGTTCTTTGGGGTCCCACAAGCATGTAACTCCCCCTAAAGCTCCTTGGGAACTCAAGGATACTTCTTTACTGGATTTCCATATCCTTCTTTTTATTATATCCATTTTCTCAAAAGATACCTTCATCTCTTGGAGGAAGACCATTTGTGGTCGATTTATCTGAATCATTCTTTTTATCTCATTTTGTTTAGAAGGACTTCCTTTTAGTCCTCTAATATTCCATGTAATGACTTTCATCAGTAACAAGGGTTAAAAATATGGGTAAGTGTTGTAACCTTACCTTCCTCAATTAATTTTTGACCTTCCTTCGCCATGTGATGTTGGTTGGACTTTCTTCCCACCTTTTGATTTGTGTCCACCTTCATATTTTTACTAGGTTCTTGGTTCACCCCTATAGCTTTTGATGCTTGTGTATAGGGTACCAATGCATTATTGGTGGTTTCATCTAATGAAGTACTTTTTCCATTTATTTTTTTTTCTTCTTTATTCTTTCTCTGATAGTTCATTGTCATCTGGTTTAGTTCTCCCTTGTTATTGCTTTGCCCCATCAATGTTTTCTCCATTGATCTTTTGACTTCTTGCATATTTGTTTCTCCTCGTACTTCCTCAAACTGTGTTTCTAGAATCTCTGTTTCAGCTCCATCTTCTTCTTCATCTAGGAGGTCATCCATGGCTAGGCTTCCAAACATGTTTGTGGAAAGCACTTCCTTCTCCTTAGTTACAGGTTTTCTTTGTGTGTTTTTTTCTTTGGTATTTGGAATCCCTCCTGTTCCTTATCTTCTTTCTTTTGCTCCTAAAATTTATGTGGGCAATCCTTAGCTAGATGGCCATATTCATGGCAAATTCTGCATCTAAAGGGAACATTCTCATAGTCCACTTGTTGTTCCCATGTATCCTCCCCAAATTGTAATGTGACCTTTTTTGGGAGGGGTTTGTCAAAATCTATCAACACATAGATTCATGCATAAATAAAATGTTCAAACTTTTGAGTACTATCGACTATCATCATGAAAGTGCCTAGGGTGTTACCAATTGCAGCCAGGACTTGTGGGTTCCAAAATTCTGCTAGGTAGACCAAAAAGCCTGACCCAAACAGGTCTAGTTGAGGGCATTTCCTCCTCTGCTTTAAATTTTGTATGCCAAGGCTTCATGAAGAGCCTTGATCTGCCAAAGAACCATGGCCCTCCTTGAAATATGTCTTCTCTATCCTCTTCTGTAGCAAACATGACTAGAAAATACCCATTGGGATAATAAAAAAATTGAAATTCACCTTTGGTTCTCCACTATTTGGTAGCCCATAGCTTGAATGTCGGTAAGATTGAATGGAAACCCATAAATTGACAAATTAGACCCCTTCTTTCCATGGCATCTATGCCATCCTGGATATCGACTGGTTCCAATTTTACTATCGAGGACCCATCTACTGCTCTCATGCATCCCACTTTTATTTTCCTTGGATCCACCTTTGGCATCCTCAATGTTCTTCTTGGCATTCTTGGATTGTTAATGCCTCTTGGTTGGGATTGGTTGTTAGGATTCACTACGTTATATGCTGTGTTTTATGTTGTCTTGCATGTTATGTTATTCTTCTGTGATGGTTAATAGTTTCTGCTATTACTTATTAAGTTGTTTGCTTCAAGAATCCCCTGCATGTTTATATAATGAAAAGGTTATTTAACACGAAAATGAGTGAAGGAGGATCTGTGCAGGATCATTTAAATGAATTTAATACTATCACTAATCAATTGCATTCAGTAGGATTGGATTTTGATGATGAGATTAGGGCCTTATTAATCTTATGCTCTCTTTCGAAAAGTTGGAACAGCTTTGGTAATGGTGGTAAGTAACTCCGCTTCGAGTTCAAATAAATTAGAATTTGATGATGTGGTTGGTGTGATACTCAGTGAGGACATGAGAAGAAAAACCACAGGAGAATCATCTAGCACCGCCTTAACTGTTGAGAATAGAGGAAGAGAGAGAAAGAGGCAAAAGTTCACATTGTGGCAAATCCAAAGGCATATCCAAATCACGTGGAAAAGGAAAGCTACAGTGTTGGCACTGTGGCAAAAAGGGTCATCTCAAGAAGGACTGTTGGCAAAGAAAGGGTGATGGAAATGAAGGTAATGATAATAATGGTAACACTTCAAAAGCCAATATTACTGGAAAAATGCTACAAGATGCTTTAATCTTATCTCTTTATAGAAATAGTGATTATTGGGTAATTGATAGTGGTGCTTCATTCCATGCTACCTCACATAAGGAATATATGTTTCTGGAGATTATGGACAGGTTCTATTGGGAAATGACCAACCATGTAAAATTGTGGGTATTGGAAATATTTTGATTAAATCCCCAAATGGATGTTAATGGGCTCTTAAAGAGGTGAGACACATACCAAATTTAAAGAGAAATCTTATATCGACAAGTAAGCTTGATGGTGAAGGATACACGGTTGCATTCGGAGAAAATGCTTGGAAAGTTACTAAAGGTTCATTGATAGTAGCTAGAGGTAAATTGGTGGGTACTCTTTATTTACTTACTAATTTTTCTCACTGCTCCATGAATTTAGTTTCTATAGGTGAGAGTGCATCTTTGTGGCACCAAAGACTTGGCCATATGAGTGGAAAAGGTATGGAAATTTTACATTCAAGAAAGTTATTGCCTAAGTTAAAAGAGATTGATTTGGAATTCTGTGAGGATTGTGTTTACGGTAAAGCAAAGAGAGTTAGATTTCTCAAGGATGGCAAGGAAAGGAAGAAAGAGAAATTGGAGCTTGTGCACTCGGATGTTTGGGGCCCAGCTCGGGTAACTTCTCTTGGAGGTTCCTCTTACTATGTACTTTTTATTGATGATGCAACAAGGAAAACATGGATATATTGCATTAAGAATAAAAGTGATGTTTTTAATACCTTCAAGAATTGGAAAGCATTAGTTGAAAATGAAACTGGAAAAAGGTTAAAATGTCTAAAGTTGGATAATGGTCGAGAATATTGCAGTAGAAAATTTGATGTGTTTTGTTCTAAAAATGGAATTAGAAGAATCAAGGTAGTTCCAAGAACACCTCAAGAAAATGGGGTTGCAAAAATAATGAATAAAACCATCATGGAGTGTGCTAGGAGGATTAGAATACATGTAGGCTTACCATTATTTTTATGGGCTCATGTTGTTGATACTGCAGTATATCTGATTAATAGAGGACCATCTAATGCCTTGGATGGAGGAATTTCGGAAGAGCTTTGGATAGGTAAACCAATAAATTATTCTTTCCTTAAGGTATTTGGATGTGAGACTTTTATGCATATAGACAAAGAGAACAAAAATAAGTTAGATGCTAAGGCCCAAAAGTGCTATTTTATTGGTTACGGTATTGATGGCTTGGGTTACAGTTTATGGGAAGGGCACAAGATTGTGCATCTCATGTAGAGAGATCAAGAAGCTTGATGTAGAGCTTGATGCAAGGGTGTTTGCATGTTGAATTACTGTTAGAGTAATTGTGTGGAGATGTTGGTGTTTTGAAGAGGAATTTGCAGCTAGTTGTGTTGTAGGATTACTCCCTTCAGAGATTGTATTGGTGTTAATACAAATGACTAGTGTTGGGTGAACCACATTATATGTTGTGTTTTATCTTGTCTTGAATGCTTATGTTCTTCTTATCTGATGGTTAATAGTTTCTGTTGTTAATGATTAAGTTTCTTGCATCAAGAATCCCTTTTGTTTATATAATGAATCCTAACATTGGCCTCCTCGAAGGGTATCTTTGAAGCTCATTTTGGGGCATCTCCCCATTATCTCTCTTTCATAGGTGTTACTATGGCTAGTCCTTTTGGGTGAGCTTGTATATCAGGTTAGAGAGCTTTGCTACCATTTGGGTATTTTGTACAAATTCGCTTTTCCTTTGATCTACTCCTTGGATTTGGGTCCTTGGTCTCTTCTACCCTTGGGGTTGTTTCTTTGTTGGTTGGGACTTTTCCCCACTAGATTGTGTTGTAAACTAAAAATTGTTGTGATCCTTTATGCATAAATGGTCTTGTTGATTTGTAATCACTTTTCCTAACTACTGATGATCTAACTGCATAAGATTGATATTATTTCCATCTTCTTTTGGTTGTATCTAAAGCTTTTTAGCAAAAAGGGTTTGCGTACCTATTTCTCCTCCCATCATCTCTATGGTTTTTTCGTGTTTTAATTCCTCCACAGGCCCTTGTTGATATCTCCTATTTATTGCGTGTATTTCCTTTGCTTCACCTGTGCTTAAGCCTTTGCATGCAATGATAACGAAACTATGTGCAAACCCTAACAAAACTCTCAAACTGCTATGTTTTTACAACTAACTTTCTAAGCCTATTTTGAAGAAAATGTATTTTGATACAAAATTTATTGTTTAATTTTATCTTAGACTAAAATAAGCATTTTATATAAATATCATTTTTTTTAAATCAGTGCTAGATTGTATAAAATTCCATTAAAATAAAAATAAAAAACGAAATAATCTATGTTTTTATATATGCATTTAAAATGGTTTTTTAAAATAAAAATAGATGCCATACTTTCTATATACCTGGCACAACGGGTACCTTCCTCCCTATCCAACTTTCCAACGATATTTAGGTGTCCATGCTAGACGTTGTTGAGTTTTTGCTTGGAGGAGGTTTTGGGTATGAATTATAACCTCCATTAACATATCTTCTTGATCTTCTGCAGGCAATGACGACGAAACTATGTGCAAACTCTAACAAAAAAATTCTTAATCTGTTATGTTTTTACAATTAATGTTTGGTGGAAGCCTTTTTGAAGAAAATGTATTTTGGTACAAAATTTATTGTTTAATTTTATGTTAACCTAAAATAAACATTTTATATAAATATCATTTTTTAATCTGTGTTAGATTGTATAAAATTCTATTAAAAATAAAAATAAAAAACGAAATAATCTATGCTTTTATATATGCATTTAAAATAGTTTTTTTAAATAAAATAAAATAGAAAAGGTGACACAACTGTGCCACACTTTCTATATCCCCTGGCCCAACGGGTACCTTCCTCCCTATCCAACTTTCCAACGATATTTAGGTGTCCATGCTGGACGTTGTTGAGTTTTTGCTTGGAAGAGGTTTTGGGTATGGATTATAACCTCCATTAACATATCTTTAAAAATGTTTTGACTTGCCTATCATATGATTTAGATTGGTTAAAATGATTTTAATTTAATTATATAAAAATTTAATTTTTTTTAAAGCGAAAAACTTTTTGTCAAGTCGTTTTGGTTTGAGAAACCAAAGATCGGGGTTCTACGTCATCAAAGTTACCTTTGGTTTGAGACCACGACCGAGGGGTTTTTCTGCGAGGTCGCTTTGGTATGAGAGACCAAAGATCGAAGTTCTACATCATCAAAGTTACCCTTGGTTTGAGAGATCACGATCGAGAGGTTTTTTTGCGAGGTCGCTTTGGTCTAAGAGACCAAAGATCGGGGTTCTACATCATCAAAGTTACCCTTGGTCTGAGAGACCACGACCGAGAGGTTCTACACCGTCATCATCAAAGTTACCCTTGGTCTTAGAGACCAAGATCGAGAGGTTCTACACTGTCAAAGTTACCCGGGAATCGGGCAGGGCCTCGCTTTGGTCTGAGAGACCAAAGATCGGGGTTCTACATCATCAAAGTTACCCTTGGTCTGAGAGACCACGATCGAGAGGTTCTACACCGTCAAAGTTACCCAGGAATCGCACACGGTCCTGCCTGCACCAACATTATCAATTGGATTTTGGATATCCAATTCGACTTTTTGGTAGGGTGGAGATTCAAACCTGAGACCTCCCTTGAAGGATTGCCCTCTCCTCTCCTCTCCAACTCACCTACAACACCTAGCTTATAAAAATTTAAGTTTAAACTTTTTTAGACCAAATCTTTTAAAAAGATAAATAGTTTTTTAAGTAATACTTCTTATATACATTCACAATTCGGTCACATCACAATTTTTTTTTGATGAGGAACCTTTTATATACAACATATCCGCAACATGTGAGGGGAGGGGAGAAATTTGAACCTGGGCCTCTCAATATCTGGAGAGTTTTAACTACCCACTTGCTCTCCAATCACAATTTAAAAAAATAAATAATTGATAAAAATGTTTGTCTATGAACTATTTCAATTTAATTTCTTAAACAATTTTTTTTATTTTTACTGATATACTAAAATTTATAAAATTTTTCTATATACAAAAATAAGAAGAAAGAAAATCATTGAAGTCTAAGTATCGACCTCTCCGTTCCTTCATAACCCCGTTTTGTGTCGAACTTATAAGGGATTGCACTAGTGTCTTAAATTCCCCTATCCTTTTAAGTCAGTCTCGAATATTTGTTTAGACTAAATGTTTGTATAAGGTTAAGGATTCGAATTACAATGGTTCTCTATATATGAAATATTATTAATTTATTATTAAAATAAATTAAACACATTTATAAAATAAAATAATTTATAATGTTTTATAAATGATTAAAAAATTTAAAATTTATAAAATGTTAAAAATAAAATAAAAATTTAAAATTTATAAAATGTTAAAAATAAAATAAAAATTTAAAATTTTTATTCAGTCGTCTAAACCTAGCAATAATAAAAACAATTTTTATAAAATAAAATAGTTTATAATGTTTTATAAACGATTAAAGAATTTAAAATTTATAAAATATTAAAAATAAAATAAACATTTAAATTTTTTATTCAGTCATCTAAACCTAACAATAATGAAAACAACTTTTTGAGCGGTTGGCAGAACAGTGATTCACCTAATATTGAACAGAGATCTTTTGATAATATACACTAATTAATGTTGTCTTAACTTCTATCTCATCATCGCCGGCCTGCCGCGTCCGTTAGAATTCTGCAGCGTCCGTTGGAATTCTTAAAAAAATGATAAGATAAAAATTTAAGTGGTGTGGAGACTATATAACCGCGAAAACATTTCCGTGGAATGTAAGGAGCACCGGTAAGAACACCAGCAGGAGGCAGAGGTATGTAGCTGTAACACTCAAAATTTTAAGTTAGGAAAATTTCTCTTTTAAAGATGTTAAAACCCTCAGATTTCGTGTTCGAATCTTTGGACGTCTCTTGAATTCAAATAATGAAAATTTAGAATGCTTCGGTAAACAAAATGAATCCTTCTGCTTGGTTAAAGATCGCCTCTCTTTACAAGGGCAAATGATCTGAAATGCTTCAATTCTGAGCATAATAAGGTTGGAGAGGCAGCAAATGTGGAGTATTCGCTTAAAAGATTAAATATTGACCAATCAATTTCCATGACGGCTATAGGCATTCTTGGAAAGAGATTCCTAAAAGAAAACTAGATAATATTGAAGGAGACTCCTAAAATGATGTAACAAAGCATATTTTTGTATTCTTGGGACAATGTTTTGGCAAACATCTGCGGCGAAAGATATGGGAAAGCCTTTCCCATGGCTTTGCTTTTTAATCTTCGCAATAACTGAATGCATATACCAGTTCATTGGAATTTAACATTGCTGATGGAAGGCGCAACAGAAATCCCGCCAGTCGCCGCTATTGCAACTATAATCCCCATAAATATGTCTGCGCCAGTTGAACCACCGGTCTCAAGATATCAAACGCGTGAGGTGAACCATGGTTCTCAAGGAATTGAACCTAAGTTATCCGCTGGGAGCACTCAGCAGCAACCAACTGGTCTATTCCATTGGAATTTTTTTTTTATATTTTTCTGGAGAACAAAAGGTTGTACTCGGGTTCCTACCCTTGACAAATCACAACTCTTTCCTTAAAAGCTTGAAAGTGTACAAACAGTTTCAATTCTCATCTTACATTTTTTATAAAAAATCTAAATTCTTGATTTTTATTTTCTAAATCTTTTTCAGTATTCAATGCACTCTTTTTTTTCTTGAGGCTGCTGAATGCATTACTTCATGAGCTACGATGATCCCGTGTAGAATCTGTCTCCCTTTTACAAATTTTCCTTGCTTTTCTGAAATAATTTTATGAAGAAAGCGCTCTTAACTGATTTGCCATCACTTTGGACATAATCTTATATGCCATATTACATAGGCTTATGGGCCTAAATGAATCAAACAATTCTGTATCCTTCTTTTTAGGAATCAGGGTAAGATATGTTCATTTATTTTATAAGGTATACACTGTTTAACCTTAGACTGTTCCATTGCCACCAATAAAGAATCCCTCACTATTTCCCAATTATGCCGATAGAATGCTGCTGAGAACCAATCTAGACCTGAAGATTTCTCCATCGAGAACTTGATGCAGTTAGGAGTTAATAATTTCAATTGATAGGGTCATTGAAAGGAACAATATGCAGTTTGCTGACCTGCTGCTAGTGAAAAGTGATTGAATTTATCTCATGGCAGGCATTCCTATGGATTAACCCTTACAAAAGTCTTACATTAATTATTTTTCAATTAATATTTAGCCTGGTTAGTTTACGTTTACTCACGTTTTAAGTGTCTTCAGGCTATACGTGTTCATGCTATACGTGTTTGTAAGTGAATTTGATTCCATTAAGAATATTATGCTGGTTATATATATACTGATGCACAGTGTCTGTAGGTGCGTCCTTGTGATTATATATATATATATATTCTTTCTAAAAGCTGTTTGTGTCCAACTTGTATATATATTTTTAATATAAAAGTTGTTTGCTTCCAACTTATTTCTCAGAAAGATGTATCAATTTGTAACATTAGAAAGGTCACCAAGAAGGTTTTTGATATTTGTTATCCAAAAGTTTTGTGCTGTCAATGCTTTGGAACAGATAGTATGAACCAACTTGTGGGCTTATTGAATGGCATGCAAAGTTACAATTAGTCATACTCAATCCAAATTGTTTTTGAAAAAAAGCAGTTGTCCTTATGTGGTTTGTTGTGTCAAGCCTAAGGCATGTTGTATTGTTCTCTATTTTGACAAGTCTAGTGTTTTTAATCGAGGTTCATTTCCTCTTGTGAGGATCTTTTATTATCCTACTTAGTGTTTTGGTTTTTGGAGATCATTTTACCACTCATTGCTATTTTAAGTATTTGTATTTTCATGCCCAATTAACTACTTTGGTCATCATGGATGTTGATATATATTTTTATTTCTTTATAAACTCTGGACATTTTTTGAAACTATCTTGACAAGGTCATCTTGGCAGCCAATTTAGGCTGTCTTGTTGTAAGATAATTTTATAAATGCCCATGGATGACCAAATTAGGCCAACAGGACTGTAGCAACCAAGAAAGTGTCGAGGAAATAAAATATACTGGAGTAAACTACTCTAAAGTGAAATTATTGTGTGACACCAAACCTCAGCATTGTGGGGTGGACCCAGAATGGGTAAACTCTAGATATGTCATAAGTAGTGAAGAAATGAGAGAATCGGCAGCCAGGGGAGAAGAGCTCAAGTGGATCCAAACCCTAACTTCAATTTTTTTTTTTATTTGTGGAAAACATCCCAAAAGGGATGCCACTTTCGGGTAAGACCCAAGGAGGCAGGGGTATCCATTCCGCCAAAAACGCTCAGGACTCGGACCTGGCCTACCACCTTTGACATACTCAAGGAGCAAACAAACACACAAAACCAATTTAAAAATAAGTAAATAACAACAAAAATAATAAAATAAAATAAAAAACATGCTCCTTGAGTGTGTCAAAAACAAAAGCACAACCAAACACGCACAATAAGATAAAATAAACCACAACACAAACCACATAGAAAAACACAAGAACCACATAACAAAACACAAACAAGACAAAAACAACAGAACGCTACAAAGACATAACCCAAAAAAACATGAAAAATAAACACAACCAAAACCTAAAAATTAAAAAAATAAAATAAAAATAAAAATAAAAAACAACCAACAACAGACAATAAACAAAAACAAAATACATAGAAAACACTCACACATAAAAACACGAAATAACACAAACAAAGAGAAACCCAAGAACAAGAACGAAAAAAACACAAGAACAATAACAAAAAACATAAAAAAAAAAACAAAACAACAAAAACACAAGAACAACAAAAAACAACACAAAGAACACAAAAACAAAACAAAACAAAAGAACCCACCCACCTTAAAAAACTATAAAAAAAAAAAACAAAAAGAAAAAAGAAAAAAAAAAGAACAAAACAATGACCTATCTAGACCAGAAGACTATTAAGGCAAAAATCAATAGAGGAAACAAAATAAAAAATAGAATGAGCTAGGGAACTAAAAAAAAACTGAATGAACCAAAGAGAAGCAAAAAAAAAAAAAACAAGAAGAAACTAGGTACCCTACAGAACTGGAGCCATGATAGAAAGAAGAGCTTCCCTAATTTGAGAAGCCCACCATATAGGAGGGTGGCCATAACAAGTAAGATCACCTTTGTCCAGAGCCCAATTAGCTAAAGCATCAGCACTCTTGTTTTGATCTCTAACCACATGATTGTAATCAACTTTCAAAAATCCCATCTGGATTAACATCCAACTAACACCTTTTCCCATCCAACCTTAGTAGCCTCCTGAAGACCTCTGAGGATACCATACCCCTCAGCAAGGTTATTGGAAAGAATACCCAAATTCTCAGCAAAAGTAAAAACCAGGAAGCCATCCGAAAGTCTACCAATTCCTCCCACACTGGCTTTTCCAGGGTTCCCTCTAGAGGCTCCATCAGTATTGACTTTTCCAAAATCCTTAGGAGGAGGTTGCCAATTTCTAGTCCTATCCATCTTACTAATACTCACATTCGCTTTAAGTTGGTTGCCCTTAGAAGGTTTAATCTTCAATCTTTGCATCACTTGATCCCATCTTTGGTGGGAGTTTTGGGGGTGATTAAGGAGTTGATGGACTGATTCAACTAAGTTGGCTATGGTCTTTTGCCAAATATAGTGAATATCCTTCCTATCTTGATTAAAAATTTGGCTGTTCCTTTCATTCCAAATATTCCAATGAAGAATGGTAGAACCCATCCAAACTAACTGCCTAATAAAATGATCAACACCCTCTTGATTAGGCCAATCCCTCCAAAGCTGTTCAAAAGTAAAAAAATTGGACCACTGTAAGCCAAGTAAAGTGGGTACACTCACTAAAAAGATGGTTGATATTTTCTACATTCTCTTCATACATTTCACATCTAAAAGGGCCATGAAAACCACGCTTCATAAGTTTCTCACCAGTAAGCACCCTACGATGCAATAAAAGCCAATTAAAGAACCTCACCTTAGGCCAGAGCTTTTGAGCCCACAATCGAGAAAAGATGTCAGAAGAATGATTGGGATTATTATGGCATAAGGTCAAATAACCTTGAGCAACTCGAATACTCACCCTTAGTAGTGTTGTTCCATCCAAAACAATCTTTTTCATGGGACCAAGAGAGGGATCTCATATGAAGGATGCCTTGGATATCTTGTCTTTGCCTTTCTGGGATTTGAATAGGCCAGTCCTCAATAGGGATCCAATATCTACCAACATTTGAATTACCAGTATGGTACCGATAGTAATTAGCCACCTTTATCCAATTAGCTCGGTGAAGCTCCTCCATCCAAGGCCTCCAATCGGGAAATTGAGTTATCAAAGGCTTGTGACCATCCCAAGAATCTATCCAAAAATTTGCATGTTGACCATTATGAATGATCCAAAATAATTTTTTCTTTATCAAATCCTCACCAGTCTTAAGAACTGCTAAAATGGGAGAACCTTTGGTAGGAAGTTGATAGCGAACAAGGTCTTCAGGACTTTTGTTCTCAGCATATTTAGCACGAAGATTATTGGCCCAAAGAGCATTAGGGTTATGCAACATCCTCCAATATAATTTAGCAGCTAAAGCTTTGTTGTTATTAATCGAAGACCGGAATCCTAACCCCCCTTCACTCTTAGGAAGACATAAAGTATCCCATTTCACCAAGGCCCATTTTCTTTTCTCCTTAGTACCACTCCAAAGGAAACGATGACTGATTTGATCCAATTCTCGAAGAACAGCCTTTGGGATATTCAAAACGGAAGAAACATAAATAGGAATAGCTTGAAGGACTGATTTTACCAAGGTGATTCTACCCCCAAAAGAAAGCCACTTGTTGGTCCACTTTCCAATTTTCTTCTTGACTTTGTCCAACAATCAATTCCAATCTTTATTTTTCTGCCTTTGAATATTTATGGGAATACCTAAATAAGTGATTGGAAGAGAGGTCTTCTTATATCTTAATTTATCCAAGACCATGGATTCCTGTCTAGCAGAGCGATGAAAGAAAATAACTTTAGATTTGTCTTCATTGATCAACTGCCCGATAGCCTTAGAAAACAAGCTAATGATTTGCTTAATATTAGAAGCTTCCTTAACTATAGCTTTACCTAAAAGAGTAGAGTCATCCACAAATTGAAGATGAGAGATAGGTCTAGCTCCATGAGCAATGGTAACTCCCTCAAGGGTTTTGTTTTTCCTCTTTTTGGTTATAGTCCTACCCAAGCATTCAGCAAGAATGATGAATAAATAAGGGGATAGTGGGTCACCTTGCCTAATACCTCTGGAAGCTGGGAAAGACCGAGAAGGCCTGCCATTGATAAGAACTAAGTAGGAAACTGAAGAGATACATCCCATAATCCAATCCATCCAATCCTTAGAGAAACCAAATTGCCTCAAAACTTTGATAAGGAAGTGCGAATCCACTCAGTCATAAGCTTTGGATAAGTCTAACCGAATGAACATGGAAAGAGAATTTTGCATATCCATGGAATGGATGGCTTCTTGAGCAAGAACTATCTCATCTACTATTTGACATCCTTCCACATAACCCCCTTGCTCGGGGAAATAATCTTATGCAAAAGAGGCTTCAACCTTTCTGCCATGATTTTAGTAATGATTTTGAGAAGAACATTACATAAAGCAATAGGTCTAAAAGCTGAGATATGATCAACCTCTTGAGATTTTGGAACAAGAGTAATATAAGTTTTATTGATAACCTTCAAAATTTCTTTGGCTTTCTCGGCTTCTTCCACCACCTCTAATAAATCAACATGAAGGATATCCCAGAACTCTTGGTAGAACTCAATAGGAAGACCATCGGGACCTGGGTTTTTCCTTTTTGCATTTTAAAAACTACTTGTTGAAGCTCATTGATAGTAACAGGAGCAGTCAAAATAGAGTTCTCCTCGAAGTGATAAGAGAAGGGATTGCTTGAAGAACATTATGTTGAGAAGCTGAGTCAAGAGGAGTAGCAACAAAAATATTGGAAAAGTAATCAACAACAATAGAGTTCATGCCATCCCAAGTATAAACAACATCTCCAGAATCTGATTTTAAGGAAGAAATAAAGTTGTGAGATCTTCAAGCTAGAAGAGATTTGTGGAAGAAATTTGTGTTTCGATCTCCTTCTTTGAGCCAATGAATTCTAGATTTTTGCTTCCATAAGATTTCTTCTCTTTTTTCCCATTCCTCTAACTGAGTTGTGAGTTTAATTTCATCTGCACTTCTCTTCTCTTTGAGGCCATCTAAACGGATTTTCTTATTCAAATTTTCAAGATGAGCAGTAACTTCATGTTTTTTTTTATGAACATCCCCAAACTCTTTCCAGTTCCAAGTCTTGATTTTGGATTTAATGTATTGCAGTCTTTTGGCAAAACAGAACATCTAAGTCCCATGCCTAGGTTTACCTTCCTTCCACCATTGTTGCACACGAGGTCTGAAGGAAATGTCTCTAAGCCACATTAATTGAAAACGAAAAGGAGAGAAACTCACATTGGTTTTCCACATTTCCACATTAATTGAAAACGAAAAGGAGAGAAACTCTCTAAGCCCTAACTTTAATATGTAGTGGAATGCAAAGTAGAAACAGAGCTAACATCATCACCAACTGTCCCAAGAGGGCCAACATAGGATCTAATGGTGTGCCCAGGAGAGAGGCTAGGACTTATGGTGCCTGGTTGGATAATTCTGGGAAGGCATATAGTCCAACACACCATCTTAGACTAGAGGCAATAAACAACCTCTCCGAGGGATACTCAATGGGCCCTCAAAGTTAAACCACACTTCTAACAAGAAGAAACACCTGGATAGATTATTATATTTCATTACCTAAGGTTATTTAGATGGTCCTGATGATGATCTTTCAAGACTGAAAATGTGAGTATAAGATATGAAAGAAAAAACATAATGAACCAAACATCCAATGAATATCATGCCAAATTCGCATCTTTTTAGAAAAACTGAAGTAGCCTAGTTCCACTGAAAGGGAAAGTACTACAAAGCTAGAATTCTGAGCCAACGAGTGGTGAAGATGTACTTTTATTTTTTTCTTCTTTTATATAATAACTCGGAAAGAGCTTGTTATCATTCAATGTGACAATACAATCAAATTAGCAATAGATAGGAAAATATCAGGTGTTTAGGGACAGCATACAAACTTTACCACAGCCGTAACTTGGTGGGGTAAAAAGCCTCAAGATAATCCTAGTCAAATCGATTCAGCTTACATTTTCCTTCTCAAGATGGCAACAAACTCCCAAGTTTGTTTGGAAGAAACTCAATTCTAAGTTCTGTACGGACAGAATTAACTGGCATATTTGATACACCCATAGTTTTGAGGCCAAGGGAGTTCAGGATACCCTGAAAGTAAGGATTTCATATAAGACATCTTGTTTAACGGAATATATCCAATAGTGGAAACAAGTCACCTATGCTATGCAATAGATCAAAAAACTCAAAATTCGTTAATGTCCTTTGGGTTTGTAGGTGCTTTTGTTTTTCTTCCTTTACAAGTGCAATTATAATATTACATGTACACCTTGAGTGGGCCTAACAGTGAAGTCTGGGATACTCCAAATAGGAGATTTAAGGTTTGAATCTAAAAGGGGATAGATGTTGTACATCAAGTTCATTTAAATAGATATAATATGGGTGGCCCGTGTGATTTAAAACCATATAACTAACAAAAGTTGTACCCATGGGTGAGAATGTTTGGTTCAAGTTTGTTGTGATACGACCATGTGGTTTGTTGCGGTAACAGTCATGATATAATATGGATGGTCCCATTTCAACTCCATATAACCAATAAAAAAAATTGTATTATATATGCAGCAATACCCAAGTCATAACATGTCCAACTTTTGACCTATATATTCTCTTCTGAAAATATCCCTCATAGGGGGAAAAATGAAACTGCAATTTCTTTAACTAGTTTTACAAGTGGACAACCTTTTTGAAAACCTTTTTGAAATTAGAAACTAAAATCACATTAATGATAGACAGAGCAATAAGCTGAGTCACCAGAGCTAGAACAAGTCGGTTGCTGGCCACAACTATGTTTAAGAGGCAAGCAAATTAGCCAGCTCCTTAAAAAAACCTAATTAATCTGTAAATCTTGCAAATGGCGTTGGAATTTATCATACTTACAAAGCACAAGAAAATCACAAAGGTGAGTGCACAAAAGCCTCCAAGTAGATATGCAGACCACTCTTTGTTGTTTTCTGCATGCAAGTTTATGACGACTGTAGAATCAGATATAATCCTTAAAGATATCAATCACCTAACATTAACTAGTTAAAAAAGTAATAATATGCATATGCGAACTGGACACATTAGCAACAGACATATAAGTCTTAAAAATTATACTGTAAATTTTCCAAAGTGACAAAAAAATGATGTTTAAGAATAAAAAAATAATGAAAGTGCATGAATTAGCCATACTAAACAGGAGAAACAGATTGTGTTCTTCATACATAAAGCGTGGGAGTTAACTGTTGCATCTTATAGTATCAAACTTGAAAATCCAATTTACCTATACTTCAGCATAGCACCATTGAGGTCAAATTTAAAATTTTTCACAAGAGAATCTCGTACTACTATGAACTGAGATAACACAGAAATAAAGTATAAATTTACAATAATGAATGTAAAATATAGAAATAATCCAAGCCCAATTCATTCTCAACCTATTAGTAAACTTTGACCATTATCTACTTAACAATACAAAATGATCTAGCATTTTCCATCAGACTTGCATTTCATTTCAAAATTACTCGCAATGATATACTTTGTGTATTTGGCATATAAGCATTGTAACATAAAAACCCACAAATTCACGGTCTGTTTGGACTACACATTTATGAAGCAAAGTGAGAATATTTGAAACTTGGTATTTCCTTTCAAGCAGAATCACTATGTCTCTGCCCCAGTTTTCAGACCTAAAGCCATTTTGTCTAAGCTGCAGGTAGAAGATTCACTCCATATTCATATTGGAAAAGATTCCTAAACAGCATTTCCTAAAATTACAAGCATGCCCAAACACAAAGTGTTTTAAAATAAGGCATAAGACAACCTACCCAGTAAGTTCGACCAACATCTCACAAAGAGTTGGGTAGCCTAAGAATGTTGTGATTTCTGCCACTCGATTAATCACCTCGTTCTTTCACACTATCTTTGCCAGCCGAAGCAATAACCATTAACCTAAGGATACAGTTTTCCAAAATGATAACGGCAGATGTGCGTCCTTGTCCACATGAGTAGCTCCTAGGGTTCAATGTCTCCTTCTTCTTGCAAGCAGCAGGACAGAAGTATGGCTCTCTAACTAGTGGTGCTACACATGCAGTAAATCCACTCCCCTGAGGTGGTCACAAAAATCCTTTGTGACATAACTAGTTCACTAGAAAGAGGGCTTCCTCCTTGGAAGATCCCAAATTGTAGTCCATGGGGAAAAAATTGTTAAAGGAAACATTTCGTAATACCTTTTGTTATCAATGAAATGGCATATTTTATATGAACACAAAAATTTAAAATGAGGAAATGGGGGATCTTGTTGGCTAAGGCTTGGAGGAGTCTCATTACAACTTGCAAATAATCGTTATTTTAATATAATGTTTTCAATTTTTTTTCAAAAAAATAAAATAAAAGCCTTTCTCTTGGGTAAGAGGAAAACTTAATATAGAAATAGTAAGATTTTAAATGCAATGTTATGTAATTACTTTTTTCAAGCAACAAAAGAGTTGTAAATATTATATAGTAGAAGGAAAAACTAGAACTATGATGTGGGTTACCTCCAACTTTGAGTTTTAAGCAATTATATTTCAGTTTAATGTTATTTTGTTAATTTTCCTTTTATTGTTTGTTGTATAATGCACTTTGGGTCGCTATTGCCATCATTTTTAAATTTAATATAAAAGAACCTACGAGGACAAAAAAAATGGAATTGCCTATGTATAATTGCCACATAAGGTATGATAATAGGTTAAGTTGTAAAGTAATAAGATGCTTACAAGGAGGACTTAATGTTGGTGCTATAGGAGGAGCTAATGCTACCAATATGGCAAGTAGAATAGATAAGATCACATGAATATTAGGTCTATGCAAACCATGTTTGAAGCAATGGAAGAATATAGAAGAAGTGGTTGTGTTCCATGAGGAGATGTTAGTGGTGAAGAAATAGACGTGAAGGGAATAAATTATCCTAAAATGTTGAAGAAGAGTTGCATGCAATTGAAGATAGATTTATGAAGGTTATTTTAAATCTTAGGAAAATTGTTATTATTTTTTTTTTTTGGTATTTACATGGTGGAATCGGTAGCCGCCACGAATCCGGGCAGGCTGTCCAGCTTTTATGGCCGCCACGATATTCTGTGCTGTCCGCCCTGGAAGCCGCCACACAGATCTTCGCGCAGTTCGCCCCTATAACCGCCATGCCACAATCATTTTAAACCTTTTACGCCGCTGAAAGATCTTAGGAAAATTATTAATATGGAAGTTTCAAGCTATTTGGGAATGCTAAATCCAAAAGAGCTCATCGATTAGATTACTACGATGGAAGAGTATTTTGGATTTGTTGAAGTGGAAGATCCTAAGAAAGTGAATATTGCATAAATTAAGCTAAAATGGTATGCTATATTATGGGGAAAATAAGCATAGATCAATCAAAATAGGAAGGGTAGACACAATATCACAAGATGGACCAATTGCTTTCCAAGTTAAAATGCAAATTCCTTCTTGTTTATTACCAACTCAAACCTATTGAATAAACTTTAGAATTTGAGGTAGAGATAGTTGAGTGTAAAATATTAAATAAATGAGTTTTATAAGATCATTCAAGCTGGTCATAGTAAAGTGGAGCAAAAAAGTGGCAAGGTATGTTAATGGATTGTGATAGAGCATTCAAGATGAGGTTAGCATGGTAAAATTGAAAACAATAAATTAATATGACTAATATGCTTTGAAATTAGAAGAAAATTTATCTCAAAAATATCATAACCCCTCAAGGGATAGAGCAATACTTGATAAAGAAAAAACCAACAATATGCCAAAAGAGGATAAAGTTTACAAGGAGGTGAATCAAGTTGCTTGCAAATCCAAAATCATCCATCTAGTGGAGAAAATTTTAATAGAAGAGTAAATTACAATTGAGAAAGAAAAATATTATTTTTTAGTGTTTGCTCCTAATGTGGTCAAGCTGGTCATAAGGCCTTTGAATGCCCTCAATATTATTGGTTTTTTAGTGAGATTCAATCACAAATACCAATATCTATGATCTTATATAGACTCAAATATTAGAGCAATCAATATAGATGGCGAATATCATTCATGCAATAACATGAAGAAAACTTACAATACTATTGCTCAAAATATTGTATACAAACTTCAATATACAACTGTATTTTTTTCTTCAACAAATTACATGGAGCTTTGTCTCCATAATATAACCTTAGAAAGGTGACTCTTGAACTCTTTGATGATTGCTCTCATCACATATCTAGAATATGTAACCTTTTCTATTCCACATATAATACAAGCCTCTCATGCTCTTGGCTTCACATATTACCACTTGTATACATGACTCTTGACTCTCTATTTACTTGCACACTTTAATCTATGATACTTTCACAATTCGACTTGCACACTTGCACACATTACTATATGACACATTATTACATAATATTTGTGCACTTTTATCACTCTATAAACTTGTGCACATCCTACACATAAACACATACATAAAGGAAAATATAAATCTCACTCCTAAACTATAGACTCACACTCTATTCTAATATTTATATTTTTACCATAAGGTACCATAAGGGTACATTAGCATGTACCAAATAATGTAATATTCTCAAAGAAATCTCATCAAGATAACAACATAAAAATGAATGATGACAACGCATAAGTTGTGTAAGCAGAAGAGTCAGTGGCATCACCAATTCATATGGAAGAGCTTGATCAAGGATGAAACCTTATGTTGAGGAATAGCTTACTAAACATAGGGATAGAGAAAGTATTGGATCAAAGAAAAGGTTTATTTTGAACCATTTAAAATCTAGGAGAGAAGTATTGTGAAATGATCATAGATAGTGGTAGTAATGATAATTTGGTGTCAAGTGAAATGGTAGAGAAACTTGGATTAAAAATAGTAGTACATCCCAGTAATTATAAGGTGTTGTTGCGGGCCAAACAAGGTTAACTTCTTTCCTACTTTTGTCACATGCCCGTGCATTTAATTTATCAACCCAAGGAGCTTTGTAAACTTGCGAAGGGTCTTGAACAAGATTGCTTACAATACCACTTGAGATGAGTCCGCTAGTTCTACTATTGGGGGGTGTTTCAACGGTTGTCAATCATTCATACACTCCTCAATAATTTACGTAAAAACAATTAAATCTACAGAAAGGAAATATTCACGCATTCCTGGAAATAAACCTATTGCAATACTAGAAATAGCAATGTGATAAACAATCTTATAAAAGCGGTAAACTAATCTAGAAAACACAAAAAAAATAGGGGAAGAAATACTGGCTTGGAGTGGGCCTAGGCTCCAGCAGCTTCCTCCCAGCTGAACACGCACTTAGAAACTCTTAGAACTGTGTTATAATTATCAAAGTATTACAATGCTTCTTTTGTATATCTCTCTACATTTACTATAAAAATATTCTATATATCCTCAGAGAGGTCTACGTGTGTTTATATAGCACACCCATAGATCTTCTATTACAAAGAAGTTATAACAGTCGATTTATTCAAGACTAAACTAAGACAGTCTGGTAAATATGATCGACGTCTGCTAAAATTGGAATTCGTTTCTAATGGTGGCGTTTTCACTAATTTGTTTGTGCTTCGCCTGACATTGGTAGGAAGTTCTCATACGTCGGTGTGATTCTCAATTTAACTCTACATGATGTAGAGTTGGAACTGCACCAGTATCTGTTGTCCACGTCATGCTTTTCTGGTCAACGGGCGAAGAACAGGGGCGCCTTCTCTATGAGGAAGGTGCTTAAGTATGTCGGGCGCCTTCTCTATGCGAAAGGCGCCTTACTGCCGTTGGCACCTTCCTGGAAGAGGAAGGCACTTATCTTTTGTTGGCGCCTTCCTGTGAGAGGAATGTGCTTGCCTTCTAGTGGCACCTTCCTTATGAGAGGAAGGCGCTTGCCTTCTAGTGGCGCCTTCTTGTCGGCGCCTTTCTTATGAGAGGAAGGCGCTTGGCTTCTAGTGGCGCCTTCCTGTCGGCGCCTTCCTGTGAGAGGAAGGCGCTTATTTTCCTTTGGTGCCTTCCTGGAAGAGGAATGCGCTGGCCTTCTATTGGCGCCTTCCTGGGAGACGAAGGCGCTTGTATTTCCTTGGCACCTTCCTGGAAGAGGAAGGCGCCTACTTATGCTTGGCGCTTTCCTGGAAGAGGAAGGCGCCTACCTTCTCTGCGTTGATTCCGAAAGAAACAAAGTGCCAGGTCCATGAAAAGACCTCGACTTATCCAAATCTGACTAAATCAACTATAATTCCACAAAAATACATTGAAAACACACGAATTAGATAACATGCATAATTTCATCAAATAATTATATAATCATTCATAAACATATACAATCTTTATTATACAACCGCATAATAATCAAGAAAATGTATACAAAATATGAGCATTTTTTATGCTCATCATCCCCCCATGCCTAACATATGCCACGCCCTCATGGCATCAAAACTGTAGGTAGCCTTGTTGACCCCTCATCATTGCCATTTCTTGGTGGATCCGGCTGTACCTATGGCCCGTGTTTGCCTCTTCTGTGCACTGGCATCTGGAGGTGTGGCTCCTCTATTTCTACGCAGGGCTGCGGGTGCTGCTATCGGTTTTGCTTTCCTTGTCCTGGCCGCTATCGGAGGTGATCTAGCCAGCGTCGTATCTGCTGCCTGAAATGCAGCTTCTATAGCTTGCCATAGGTCAGCGTCCGGAGGTCTGACCACTACAAGAGGGATATCTGAATTATCCCTCTTGAGATGAAGTACTTGGGCTTTGTACAATCAGGCTGCTTCAGGAGTAAGCCCTGCATTCTCCTTTGTAATGGCAACGGCTTCTAATTCAGGGCCATATACCCCCCATCATTCAAAATACCTTCTTATCTTAGAGGGCCGTCCCCGGGATGACCCGTAAATCTCCCAGAACTGGCTGTCCTCTATCGGATTGATGCAGATACCAAAGTCTCCCTGCATCCTCGAGGTTGCCTTCCTGGTCTCCTTAGCCGCTGTCATCTCTTTGAGCAGCCGTTCGAACTATTTTCACCTCTTTGCGAACGACTACATATCCCACTCATCTTCTTCTGGCTCGGCAAAGGTCACCTTCGCCCTCTTTCGAGCCGTCCTAGGCCCTTTTCCTTTGGCCTCTGCAGAAAATGCGACGGCTCAAATAGGGGTTTTCCCTTTCTCCCTAGCGAACGTCTTCTCGCTCCGAGGGACCTGCTCTGCGATCCCTGGAGTGTTCTCTTCACTTTGGGGGACCTGTGCTGACATCCCTGGGGGTGCTTCTTTGCCCCCCTGTCTGTCCTATGCTGACCCCTCAGGTTCTTCTCTTTCTTCCTTAGGTCTGGGGAGTTCTTCCTTATCCCCTGGTCGTGTCTGCTACTGTTGGTCCTCGTCCTGCTCTGTATCACTCAAGTCAATGACAGGGGGTGTTGTGGGACTTCTTTCCCCTTCACTCCCGAAAACAGAGGAATTCTCCCCTGCCTCCGGGCTGCTCTGTCGGGCGTCCGATCGAAATTCTCCAAAAGAGAATACTCGTTCTGCAGATGTGGGAGAATTCGTCGGGACCTCTATTGCCCAGTCATTTTGGGTTGATGCATCCCTTATTCCTGTTCCCTTGTCCTGGAGTTGCTGGTTCTCCTCCCGCAACTGCTGTATTAGCTGCTCGAGCTAGGTGATTCGTCTTTCTTTTTTTTCCAATTCCCCTCTATGCTCGTTTTGGTAGTCCTCCAAAATTTGCTGGGCCATCCAGCAATTGGTCTGCCACTCCAACGCTTCCTCCAAGGCTGCGTCGACCTGATCATTGCTTCCGAAAGTCCCTGCATCTTGTGGGCTCCAGTTTGTCAATTCCTGGAGGGTTTGGGCTGCAATGTTGACTTTTGGGTCATTCTCTTCTTCTTCTGTCGAGAGGAGTTGCTGCAGGCGTTTCCTCCTGGGGACTGGTTCTGGTGGCCAAAACTCGGCCTCGCTGCTAATAAGCGGCGCTTCTTCCTCTTCATACTTGGGCACTAGGGAATGCCCTCTTTCCTCTGTGCATTCGGGCACTGGTGAATGCCCTCTTTCTTCTGTGAAATCGGGCAATGCCAATTGCTCGATACTTGCCATATCCTCTGCAGGGCTTCCCTCTTCTTGCCCTATTTTGGCAACGACATCCTGTTGTGTTTCTTGGCCGCCATCTCCCTCTACATCGAGGTTCTGCCTCTGCGCTTCTGCATGGTAGACCAGTGCTGATATCAACCCATGGTGGGCCAAGGCGGACGGTGCTCCCTTCTGGTACCTAGCCGCTTCTTCCTTAAGGGCATTTGCTGGGTAGAAGGGCATGTTAAATTTCCTTCCATGCACCAGGTGATTCAGAAACTACATATGGTTAGTGTGCAAATGGGTATACTTCCCGGTGCATGTAAAGAATCGAGCAACCTGCTTGAATATCTTTCGTAGATTCATGGGAAGGCTGCTTTTGGGTAGCCCTTCCTTATCTATCTGCACATTTTCTCCTTGCAGCAGCACTTCGACGTACGGCTTCAGCAGTCCGCCTTTGTATATGCATTCACCTATGAGGGGCAATCCAGTCGCCTGCGAGATGTATTCGGGGGTGACTGAAATTTCTACCCCTTGCACCTGAGCTAGTCGCCCCTCAAGGAGGCAACGAATTCCTTGGCTGCCTCCATATCCTGGCCCTGACTGACCAGGGTATAATATTCGAACCATTCCTCGACCTCGAACTATGTTTTTACTGCCCCCTGGATTCCTTCCGTATCACTCGGCTCATTCTTTTTCACCGCATGATTCTTCGACCTTCCTCCCATGGCACCTTCCCTTACTACTGTGCTTCTTTTTTTTCTATCCTTACTTCTTCAGGAAGGCGCCTTCTTATAGGGAAGGTGCCTAACCTTAGCATTTAATTCTAGGGTATGCATTTCGAGCCATATCATTGGCACGTGGTTCCGGCCATGGGGGTATATGATTTTTATGACGACAATATTTTTTTTGTACTGCATAATTTATGAATAATTATATAAAGATTTGAGTTAGTATGCGCGTACCTTATTTGGTGTTTCATGCGTCATGAAGAGCATTGATTCGCTGATTTGTGACACGGGGGAGGGGTATTTCGTTTGTGCGAATTATGCTAGACTTTGGTGCCGAGTTGTTTGATGGTTGGTGCTGAAGACAGACTCTCGATTTGCTCAAAAAATTGTTTGTCCATCATCTTTGGAACGTGCATGCTGATCTCGCCCCATAATTCTCTGAGATTTTTTTTTATTGGGGCGGATTTCCATCACATGGGCGATGGTGGTAATCTGATGCCGCTCGTTCGTGTGGTGATTTCATTCCGATCAAGGCGTCCGTGAGACTTAAGTGCTGGCTGTACCCGAAAGGCGCACTTTGGTACCTTCCCAATGTGGAAGGCGCTTATGTGGTGCCTTCCCGATGTGGTTGGTGCTCTTTGAATGGATGCGCCTTCCGGTGGTGGAAGGTGTCTCTGATTGGATGTGCCTTTCGGTGGTGGAAGGCACCCTTTTGATGATGGCGTCTTTCTGCTACAAAAGGTGCTTCTGAATGGGTGCGCCTTCCTGATGTGGAAGGCGCTGTTGAATACCTGCGCCTTCCTGGGGTGGAAGGCACCCCTGTATACTTGCGCCTTCCTGGGGTGGAAGGCGCCTCGGTCTGTATGCGCCTTCCTGATGTGGAAGGTGCCTTGGGCTCTTTTTTTTTTGTGTGGCACCTTCCCACCACGGAAGGCGCCTATTTTTTTTTTTATGTGGCGCCTTCCCGATGTGGAAGGCGCCTACTTTTTTTTTTTTTTTTTTGTGTGCGCCTTCTTTATAAGGAAGGCGCCTTCTTTTGGCGGGGCACCTGCTTCATAAGGAAGGCGCCTTATTCTGGCGGGGTGCCTTCTGGCTGGGCGCTTTCTTTATAAGGAAGGCGCCTTATTCTGGCGGGGGCGCCTTCATCTAGCTCGATGCCTTCTTCATAAGAAAGGTGCCTTATTCTGGTGGGGTGCCTTCTTCATACGGAAGGCGCCTTCTTCTGGCTGGGCGCCTTATTTATAAGGAAGGCACCTTATTCTAGTGGGGTGCCTTCTTCATACGGAAGGCGCCTTCTTCTGGCTGGGCGCCTTCTTTATAAGGAAGGCGCCTTCTTCTGCACCTTCTCGATGTGGAAGGTGCTTTATTCTTGGCAATCATGTTGCGATTGACTAGGAAAGGGTGATCAAGCCTTCTCAGTCTTACTTCACGCTGCCTCAGCTTCTACCTACGAGTGCCGGTGTTAGAATGCTGAGCTGAATCAGGCCTGGTTTCCCAGATACCTATTCCTCTTGTTGTCAGGTCTTCCACTTGCAAAAAGCAAATGCAAAGAAAGAAAAATAAAGGTAGTTAGACGCATTCTATGCCTATTAGGCCTTGGATTAGGATGCCTGCCTTTGGAGAGATACTTTTTGGCCGCAAGAGGGTCCATTATGAATCGTTATGACAAATCCTCTGTTGCTTGTAGGCAGTAAACTGAATGTGGTGCAAACTCATGCGCCATTGTAGTGAGTCGTGTTGAGAAATGTAGCTTGGACAGGAACTTCTTGCATAGGCTTCAGTATGAACGTGCTAGAAGTGGTTCGAGACATTTCTAATTCTATTTTGAAATTCACTTAAGTGATTTTCTATTTTTAAGTTCACTTAAGTGATTCTATTTTGATATTCACTTAAGTGATTTTCTGTTTTTAACCTTACATCTCAATAAGAGATGAGATCTAATCTTAGGGTTAGAAAGATTAGGGTTACCTTTTTCAAGGATAAAAGGAGAAGATCAAGAGTATTTTAGAAACACAAAAAAGAATGGGAGGAGAACAGATTGTTGAAGGAAAAATACAAGCTTAGGAGGAGAAGAACAGTGCTTGCTGGCTAGAAAAGTAGCAAGAGAGCAGAAGTGTTCTGCTGTAGCTGTAGCCTCTTTTATTTGTAATATTTTAGGTTCAAAAATATATTTAACTTTTGCTGTTCACGTTGTTTATTTTTCTAGCCATCTGTGTGACTGTTGCATTTTTGAATAAATTATTCTCAGATCTGATTTATTTTAAAATAACATAGGACAACAATTATCTAGGGCTGGAAAATTTACATGGTATCAGAGCTAGGTTCAGTGATTGAGATCCTCAAGGGTTTACAACAGTAGATCATTGCTGGATATTAAGAGAAAAAAAAAACAGCAGTTAGGGTTTCAAGCAAAAAAAAAAAAACAACAGTTAGGGTTTCATTTTTTTTTTGGCTTGAAGGACTAAGCTTATTTGTAGGACTGTTTTTTTTGAGTCATTAATATTTCAGCAGTTAGGGTTTCAAGCAAATAATAATAAAAAAAACAGCGGTTAGGGGTTCATATTTTTTTTTGGCTTGAAGGACTAAGCTTATTTGCAAGACTGTGTTTTTTAGTCATTAATATTTCAACAGGTCTCAAAGATGGCAGTAGCTAGCCTCAGATTTGAGGATAGATTGGAAGGTGCCTCAAATTTTTTGCCCTGGAAAATTAGGGTAATGTTCTTATTGGAAGAGAATGATCTTTGGGATATTGTCAAGGCTGATGTGACTTTGCCTACAGATCCGCAGGAATTGGCAGCTCACAAAAAGAAGGAAGTGAAGGCCAAGCGGATGATCTTGGATGCAGTGAAGGCTCACCTGATTCCTCACATATCCTAGAAGACTAAGGCAAAGGAGATGTTCGATGCCCTGGTTAGCCTCTACCAGAGCGAGAACATAAATAGAAAGATGATATTGCCGAACAAACTCAGATCTATGGAGATGACCAGATCTGACATCGTTACCATTTACTTGATGAATATCATGCAGATTCTTGATCAACTGGGAGCAGTAGGGGAGAAGGTTGAAGACACAAAGTTAGTGAACGTGGCACTTAATGGTTTCTCAGCTTCATGGGAACCATTTGTCAAAGGCATTTGTGCTCGTGAGAACCTTCCCAAATTTGAGAAACTGTGGGATGATTTCATTCAGGAGGAGACTCGGATGGAGTCAAAGGCCAGCAAGAAAGGTGGTGACGATAACCTAGCTCTTTGTAATATTCCAGCCAAAAATAACACAAAAAATTGCAGTTTTACAGAAAATTATAGCAATCACACAGTTCTGATCACACACAGAAAACTCAGCAAAACTGATTTTTATTTGTAGCAAACATGCATAGCAGATCTAATTACTCAAGAATGAGTAATGGACTGCAACTCAGAAAATAAAACAGGAAACACACCAGATCTGGTTCAATGAACCAAGGGTCTTGGCTTGAATTGCCAAGTTCTGATACTGATGCAAAAACAGCTCTCCAAAGCCTGATGTAGTCTTCAAACCTCTGAAATGGCCCCTCTAGGGCAGAACCTCTCACCTTGGGGTGAGGAATTGCAGATCTAGTCTCTCCAACTGATTTGTTCAATGAAGCACCAATGCAAAGCCTGTGTGACTTTGCCCTAAGGAATATGTGAGCTTTGGGGTTTCAATGGAATTGAAATCACAAAGCCTCTAAGAGGTTGGAGTGCTCTTAGGGTCCCTTCTCCTGAAGCTTGTCCACTCTTCAAGAGCCAAATACAAATTGCTAGCCACAGCAAATTGTCCAAAAATATCAAAATGAGAATAATAATCAAGTCTCTTTCACAAATGAGATGTCTCATCCTTATATAGGCTTCCCCTCTCAATGGCTGATTAAATCGTGGCCCTTAGATCCAATATGAAATAATGAATGGTGGGGATTTCATCTTGGAAATAATGAAATTCGGATGTAATGTATTTAATGCCAAAATAGGCACTCAAACCACCCAACTTCTAGCTGGAATGGTCCCAAATGGCCTCACAACTCCCAATGTTGGCTTGGGATCTCTTCTAAGTCCAGCCATGCCCTTTTAGAATGCCTCTAACTTGCTTTAATAGTCCAAACCTCATCCTTATCTTCAAATTATTCTTGGAACTCACAAAATATGACTAGGATCAAAGACTTTGACTTACAACTGCCAAATAGCATTAAATAATGCTTGGTCTTATCCACACATCACACCTTATCCTCAAAACAGTCTTGGGAGTTGTAATTTTCGGATATACACTTGCCAAGGCAATAAATGCACTTGGTCTTTATCCCAAAACATAACTAAACACCAAAATAATAATACTAAGACAAGTATTTACATCATACTTAGCAATTCTTGCTAAAGAACACCCTAAAATACTCTAAAACATGAAAAATAAAATATATACAATGCTGGAAAATATTTGGGACATCACAAGTCCTCCCCTCCCAAATTGCTTGCCCTCAAGCAATCCAAGAAAGCTGGGTGTTGAAGGATAGCAGGTCCTTCCCAAGTAGCATCCTCAATAGGCAAGTCTTTCCACTTAATCAAGTACTCACTAAGGACCTTGTTCCTTAGCTTCTTCTCCCTTGTGCCCAAAATGGTTTCAGGTACTAAAACAAGTTTTCCTTCCTCATCAAGGGGTGGTAAATCTGTAGATGGTACAACATGCTGTCCCAAAGCTTTCTTCAAACAGGAAACATGAAAAACATTGTGAATCTTACTGTTTGGTGGCAGTTCCAGCTCATAAGCAACCTCCCCAATACGCTTCAACACCTTATATGGTCCATAAAAACGTGGCTGAAGCTTCTCAGCTCCACTTCTTTTCAATGTGGACTGCCTATAGGGCTGTAGGCGCAAATATACCAAATCATTTACCTCAAAACTGCGTTCTGTTCTGTTTTGATCAGCATACTTCTTTTGCTGATTTTGGGCCTGTTGTATGTTGTCTTTCAATGCTTTCAGAATGTCATGATGTTGCTGTACAAAATCAGTTGCAGTAGGGACCTTGCTGTCCTCAAACAGAAAATCTGCAAACTGTGGTGGTTCATAACCATATAGTGCCATGAATGGAGACATTTTAATGGACATATGGTATGAATTATTGTAACAAAACTCACCTAAGTACAACCACTTTATCCAAGTATGCTGCTGTCCCAAAACATAGTTTCTCAAGTAGTTTTCCACCCATTTATTTACTATCTCAGTTTGGCCATCAGTTTGGGGGTGGTAACTAGTACTTGGAGTCAAGTTAGTACCACATAACCTGAACAACTCCTGCCAAAACAGACTTAGAAACTTGTTGTCCCTGTCACTAACAATGGTTTTTGGCAACCCATGGAGCCTAAAAACCTCCTTGAAAAATAAATCAGCAAGTTGTGGGGCTGTTGTAGTGACTGAAATTGCAAAGAAATGAGCATATTTTGACAGTCTATCAACTACAACATATATGCAGTCCTTACCTTGGACTTTAGGCAAGCCCGTGATAAAGTCCATAGAGATACTTTCCCATTTTTGATGAGGAATGGGCAATGGTTGTAACAAACCAGCAGGAAGAGTATGTTCAGCCTTGTTTTGTTGGCATATGGTACACTCCCTCACATGCCTCAAAACGCCTTCTTTCAGCCCTTTCCATGTAAACCTTTCTTTCAACAGCTTGTATGTCTTGTAGAAGCCCGGATGGCCTGCCATGGGTGCATCATGCAAGGCTGCCAACAATTTGTCTTTCATTTTTGATTCTGGCACAAGAAAAACCCTGTTTTTGTACAAAATCAGTCCATCCCTGATTTTATACCTGTCATCCACATGTTGCCCATCAAGTATGTTAGCAACAAAAACATTCTTAACATACTCAGCCATGATTTGGGCTTTCCAATCAGCTGAAATAACAGAAATAATATGAAAAGAAGGGTTTCTAGAAAGTGTATCAGCTGCTGTATTTTTCTTCCCTTTCACAAATTCTATCTCAAAATCATAAGCTTGCAGTTTTGTAACCCATTTTTGTTGCCTATCATTGAGATCACGCTGCCCAAGGAAATGTTTAAGACTGTTATGATCAGTTTTGACTACAAACCTGCTGCAAACTAAGTATTGTCTAAATTTAGACAATGCATGCATTACAACCAACATTTCCTTATCATAAATGCTGAATGTCCTTTCAGTAGGACCGAGTTTCCTACTCTCAAATGCTATGGGCTGTCCTTTCTGCATCAAAACTGCACCAATACCCAAACCAGAAGCATCACATTCAACTATAAATGGCTGTGAAAAATCAGGAATTGCCAAAATAGGACAAGAACACATGACTGTTTTTAATTTCTGAAAGGCTTGTTCTGCTGTTTCACTCCATACAAATGCCCCCTTTTTAGTCAATTCAGTCATTGGGGCTGCCAACTGTGAAAACCCTCTTATGAATCTTCTGTAATAACTACACAGCCCTAAAAATCCCCTTAATTCAGTCAAAGTATTTGGTTTAGGCCAATTCTTGATTGCTGTAATTTTTTCTTCATCTACATGGACACCTTTAGAACTGATTATGTGTCCTAGATACAAAATTTCAGTCATTCCAAACTCACATTTTGACATTTTTGCAAAAAACTGTTGCTGTCCTAAAATTGTCAAAACAGAATCCAAGTGTTGCATGTGTTTTTCCCATGTACTGCTATAAATCAGAATGTCATAAAAAAAAACTAGCACATGTCTTCTTAATTCATTCCTGAAAATATGATTCATAGCAGATTGGAAAGTGGCAGGTGCATTGGTCAAACCAAAAGGCATCACTAGAAACTCAAAATGACCAAAATGACACCTAAAAGCTGTTTTATGTACATCCTCATCTCTCACTTTGATCTGATGGTAACCAGATCTTAAATCAATCTTAGAAAAGAAAACAACACCATGCAACTCATCAATCAATTCATCCACTCTAGGTATAGGGTATCTATTTTTTATTGTCTTCTTGTTCAAAACCCTATAATCAATGCACATTCTCATAGTCCCATATTTCTTTTTAACCAACACAACTGAAGATGCAAATGGACTAGAGCTAGGACGAATATGACCCATTTCAAGCAATTCTTTTATTGTCTTTTCTATCTCATCCTTGTAGATCCTAGGGTGCCTATAGGGGGTGATCATAATGGGTTTAGAACCTGGTTCTAACTCAATTATATGCTGAAATCCCCTATCAGGAGGTAAACCCTTAGGCAAGTCTCCAAAAACAGCACTATGCCTATCTAATATTGCTTGAATTTGTGGATGAAAAGTAACATTTTCCTTCTTGGAAGGGGTAGGCATACCTTTTAGCATGAAGAATGTGGCTCCCCATTTGATGTCCTTCTTCTTGAACAATCTTTCCATCCCATTGGCTGAAATCTGCTGTGGGAAATACTCCTTCATTCCTCTCAAAACAACCATCTTCCCATTGGATCTGAACTTGATTTCCAAGGTTTTATAGTTGCAGTAAATTTCCCCTAAAGAGTGCAACCATTGTACACCCAAAACAGCTTGGGGAATTCCTCCCATTGGAAAAACATAAAAATCATCAACCACATCATAATGTCCAAAACTGATTTTTGCTTTTCTAACCACTTGGTCACACATAGATACTACACCATTAGCATTTTTCACACTAAAACCAGAAAATGTTTCTGTTTTCAGTCCTTTCCTACTAACAAAATCAACATCTATGAAATTATGTGTAGCTCCTCCATCAACCAAAACAACTACACTATCATTACCAATTTTACCTTGCACCTTTATGGTCATGAATTTGGACTCTCCTGACATGGTAGCCAAAGCTCCTCCTTCACCATCATTTTCTTCTTCTTGAGGTGGCTGTAGTGGTGGTTGATCCATCTCAAACTCAGCAAAATCAGCCTCATCAATTTCTGGTTCATCATAAAACTGTTCTTCAAACTCAAAATCATCAACTTGTTCAAGGTTTTTATGCTGTCCACACTCATGGGTTCTACTCCAAGGCTGTTGACACTTCAAACACAGTCCTCTTTTCATCAAATCTCTTTTTGTGGCCTCATCCAAGACTGGTCTTTGCTGGTTCTGATTTCTCCAAGGCTGAGATCTCTGATTTTGACTGTAGTTTTGCTGATTTGGAGGCTGAAACTTTTGATTTTGGGGCTGATTTGGCTTTCCCCATGACTGTCCACTTGGTTGGTGTGCTCTAGATGGCCAAGATCTATTTTGTGCACCAAATTTTGATGGCTGTCCCCATGTGGAAAATCTGGATCTGCTGCTGTTCAAGGTGGGTTCTAGATCCAATGCCCTATCTACAGCATCATTGAGGGTTTGGGGTTTGAAAGCCCTCACATGCCCTCTCAAGGGATCCATCAAACCATTTATAAAAAGATAAACAACCCTATATTCAGCCATATCAAGAACCATTATAGAAAGCTTCTGAAATTCATCAATGTAATTTGCTACAGTATTTTTTTGTTTAAGGGCAGCCAACTCACCAAAATAATCATTATCTCCTTTCCTATCAAAACGCTCCAAAAGCCTTTGTGCAAACACATCAAATTTAGTAATGGTGCTATGCCCTTGAGTAACAAGGCCATGTTGCCACCAATCATAAGCTACACCATCTAAATGCAAAGATGCAAATTGAACTGCTTCCTCTTCTACCATAGGACTAAAACAAAGATATGTTTGTACCTTAAGCAACCATGCCCTAGCAGAAATTTTATCATCACCACCAAAGTAAGGGAGTTGCATCTTACTCAATTTATGTTGCAAATCTCTCTTGTTGTCACCTCCACGGTTGCCACCATGAGATCTAGCTCCATTTTGCTTCTTTCCCCTAATTTCCAAATACCCATCAAATGAGACTGCATCTTTGAATGCTTGGGATTTGGCTGCATATTGCTGAAAAAGAACATCAACTTCTTGATCTGTCACTTTAGGTACAACAACTTCAGTTTGAGGCTGAATGAACATGGATCTAGGGGGTTTCCATAACTTAGAAACCCTAGCCATGAAACTCCCATGGAAATTTCCTCCATAATTGTTCCCTCCATGTGAAGAACTCTCTCCTTGAGAGACATTAGGATTAGGAACTGCATTGGCACTTTGTTGTTGGGGCTGAATTATGTGATGGGGCTCTTGTTGCTGCTTTTCAAACCTCTCTTGCCTCTCATCCATGGAATGAAGGGATCTCTCCATTCTTGCCAAGATAGTTGACAAAGGACTTTTCTCCAATGCCACAACCAAAGAATCTTCCATAACCTTGGCAAGCTTTTCCTCTTTAGAGGGTTCTTGTTGCTGTTCAACCCTTTGCTCAGGGATTCTTATATGCTGATCTTCATCTCCATCTAAACCAGAGTGTGGTCCTCCACCTTCCATTGGCTTAGGGTTTTGCTTTCCCTTATTCTTCTTACTTCTGGTATCGTAATGATGAGAACCACTCATCCAAAATGATCACAGGATGGCAGGAATTTGGCTCTCGATACCACTCGTAATATTCCAGCCAAAAATAACACAAAAAATTGCAGTTTTACAGAAAATTACAGCAATCACACAGTTCTGATCACACACAGAAAACTCAACAAAACTGATGTTTATTTGTAGCAAAACATGCATAGCAGATCTAATTACTCCAGAATGAGTAATGGACTGCAACTCAGAAAATAAAACAGGAAACACACCAGATCTGGTTCAATGAACCAAGGGTCTTGGCTTGAATTGCCAAGTTCTGATACTGATGCAAAAACAACTCTCCAAAGCCTAATGTAGTCTTCAAACCTCTAAAATGGACCCTCTAGGGCAGAACCTCTCACCTTGGGGTGAGGAATTGCAGATCTAGTCTCTCCAACTGATTTGTTCAATGAAGCACCAATGCAAAGCCTGTGTGACTTTGCCCTAAGGAATATGTGAGCTTTGGGGTTTCAATGGAATTGAAATCACAAAGCCTCTAAGAGGTTGGAGTGCTCTTAGGGTCCCTTCTCCTGAAGCTTGTCCACTCTTCAAGAGCCAAATACAAATTGCTAGCCACAACAAATTGTCCAGAAATATCAAAATGAGAATAATAATCAAGCCCCTCACAAATGAGATGTCTCATCCTTATATAGGCTTCCCCTCTCAATGGCTGATTAAATCGTGGCCCTTAGATCCAATATGAAATAATGAATGGTGGGGATTTCATCTTGGAAACAATGAAATTCGGATGTAATGTATTTAATGCCAAAATAGGCACTCAAACCACCCAACTTCTAGTTGGAATGGTCCCAAATGGCCTCACAACTCCCAATGTTGGCTTGGGATCTCTTCTAAGTCCAGCCATGCCCTTTTAGAATGCCTCTAACTTGCTTTAATAGTCCAAACCTCATCCTTATCTTCAAATTATTCTTGGAACTCACAAAATATGACTAGGATCAAAGACTTTGACTTACAACTGCCAAATAGCATTAAATAATGCTTGGTCTTATCCACACATCACACCTTATCCTCAAAACAGTCTTGGGAGTTGTAATTTTCGGATATACACTTGCCAAGGCAATAAATGCACTTGGTCTTTATCCCAAAACATAACTAAACACCAAAATAACAATACTAAGACAAGTATTTACATCATACTTAGCAATTCTTGCTAAAGAACACCCTAAAATACTCTAAAACATGAAAAATAAAATATATACAATGCTGGAAAATATTTGGGACATCACACTCTTTTTGGGCTAAACAAGAAGGGCAAAGGTAGAGGACCCACAAGGGTAAGATAAAGAATGAGGAGTCAACCTCACAGTCAGGGAAGAAGGACTTGAGCAAGAACAAGTGCTTCATTTGTCATAAGCACGACCATTATGCATCACAGTGTCCAGAAAAGAAGGACAAAGGGAAGCAGCAGTAGATGCAGGTAGCAGCCTTTGCAGAAACTCAGACGAGTGAGTTTGCTGCCAAATTCGAGAAGGATTTCTCATTGGTCTCTTGCCTTTCTACTAGCACGGTTCCAAGGAATGCTTGGTATGTGGATAGTGGGGCATCTCGGCACATGACATCAGCCTGACAATGTTTAACCAGTCTACAAGAGCAGGACTCAGGGGTTCAGGTTGAGCTTGGTGATGATACCAAATATCTAGTTGTAGGAATTGGTACCATTCCTTTTCAATTCCAGTCAGGGAAATCTTTAGACTTTGATGATGTTTTGTTTGTTCCAGGTCTCAGGAAGAACTAGCTTTCAGTTTCGGTTATGGAGGATAAGGGTTATGCAGTGGAGTTCAAGAACCGACATGTCCTTATTAGACCAAAAGAATCTAGCCCGGAAACAACACAAGTAATAGGGGTTAGAGAAGGTAGTTTATACAGGTTGCAGGGTGAACCTGTTCGAGCCCTAGTTCATAGCAGTAACAACTTGTGTGATTTGTGGCACAAGAGGATGGGGCACTTGCATCATAGAGCGTTGCCTATTATGAGGGAGATAGTCACAGGTCTTCCAGAGTTCAGCATTGAGCAACAGGGAGTATGCAGAGGGTGCACGCTTGGCAAGCACGCCAAGGCTGTTTTCCCAAACAGTGAGCATAGGTCTAAGAAGATACTAGATCTAGTACATTTGGATGTTTGTGGACCGATGTCAGTAGCATCAATTTCAAGTAGCATGTACTATGTTTCCTTTATTGATGATTTCTCTCGCAAGACATAGATCTACTTTTTAAAGACCAAGGATGAAGTCTTTAGCAGGCTTCAGGAGTTCAAAGCTCTAGTTGAGAACCCAGACAGAGAAGAAGATCAAGGTCTTGAGATCGGACAATGGGGGTGAATATACCTCCAAGGAGTTCGATGGTTTACGCAAGCGGGCAGGAATCAAGAGGGAGTTGATTGTTCCATACAACCCCGAGTAGAATGGGGTTGCAGAGCGAAAGAATCGATCCATCATAGGGGCTGCTAAGGCCATGATTCATGACCAGGGCTTGCTGATGTTTCTTTGGGCAGAAGCATGCAACACATCAGTCTACATCCAAAACATGTGTCCTCACAGGATCTTGGAGGACAAGACACTAGAGGAGGCATTCATTGGTGTGAAACCAGAGGTGAGTCATTTCCGCATCTTTGGATGTCCAGTTTATATCCATGTTCCGGTAGAGAAGAGGACCAAGTTGGAGCCCTCCAGTAGGAAGGGTTTATTTGTAGGATACAGTGAGACTTCAAAAGCTTACAGGGTTTATATTCCAGAGAAGAGGAAGACAGTAGTGAGCGAGGGATGTAAAGTTTGAGGAGGACGTTGCATCCAGGAAGTCCCATGAGCCTATTCCAGTGATAGAGAATGAGGAGCAAGAAGCTCCGAAGGTTGAGCCGGGGTCACCAAAGACACCGGTGGTTTCCGAGTTCAGAACAACAACCTTCGGGTGAGGAGGTGGAGACATTAGCCCCTTCCGGTTCTATCAGGGAGACCTCAATGGCTTACACGAGACATTGAGGGATGCTTGAGGAGTATGTTGAGGCTCCTAGCAACATGATTAGGGAGAGGAGACCTCCAAGGAAGTTTTCAAGCTACATGGCATTGATGAGTAACATCATAAATTCGGAGCCTACCGAGTTTTCAGGAGGCAACGGACCAGCCAGGTTTGGCGGGATGCCATGGTGGAGGAGTACACCTCCATCATGAAGAATGATGTTTGGGACATAGTGCCAAGACCGGAGGGGAAGTCAATTGTGAGTTCCAAGTGGCTCTACAAAATTAAGCATGTTGCAGATGGTGGCATCGAGAAGTTCAAGGTAAGGTTTGTGGTGAGAGGGTTCTCCCGAAGAAGGGAGTGGACTATGAGTAGACTTTTGCTCCAGTCGTCGAATACACTTCCATTAGAGCAGTTATGTCTTTAGCTTCATCTATGGGATGGCGGATTCATCAAATGGATGTGAAGACAACTTTCCTTAATGGGATCATTGAGGAAGAAGTGTACATAGAGCAGCCTCGGGGCTTTGAGGTAAATGGGAAGGAGTCCCATGTTTGTAGGCTGAAGAAAGCCTTATATGGACTCAAACAGGCACCAAGAGCATGGTATTCCAGGATAGATGGATACTTGCCGAGTGTGGGCTTCGCCAAAAGTGATGCAGATCCTAATCTATATTACATATTTGTTGGGACTGATCTACTCATTTTGGTGCTATATGTAGATGACTTGTTTCTTACGAGGTGCGAGAGAAGCTCATTGCAGGGTGCAAAGGAGATATGGCAGCTGAGTTTGAGATGAAGGACATTGGCATGATGCATTACTTCTTGGGTTTGGAGGTTTGGGAGAGACCAGGGGAGATATTCCTTGGGCAAGGTAAGTATGCAATTGAGATCTTGAAGAGGTTTCGGATGGAGGACTGCAAACCTATGGCCACACCCATGATCACTAATCTGAAGAAGGTGACAGCTTCAGATTCAGAATTGGTGGACCCTACGTTGTACAGGCAGTGATAGGATCCTTGATGTATTTGGTCAACATTCGACCGGATATATGTTTTGCGGTGAACACCTTGAGTCGAGTTCATGGTGGAGCCAAGGCAGGAGCATTGGGTAGCAGCAAAACATGTGCTCGAGATACTTAAGGGGCACGATGGAGTATGGTCTAAGATATCTTGGAGATGGTGAAGTGAGGTTACGGGGGTATACAGACTCAGATTGGGCAGGCAATGTAGGAGACAGGAAGAGCACCTCAGGGTGCTGCTTTAGCTTGGGATCAGGCATGATATCCTGGTTCAGCAGGAAGCAGACTTCTGTGGCACTTAGCTCAACAGAGGCCGAATACATGGCAGCCAGTATTGCTAGTTGTGAGGCCATTTGGCTTCGCAAGTTGCTTACAGTATTGATTGATCAGGAGTTGGATCCCACGGTGATATATTGTGATAATCAAAGTTGTATCAAACTCTCTCGAGAATCCAATATTTCATGACAAGTCCAAACACATAGACATCAAATATCACTTCATACGAGATAGGATTCGGAAGGGAGCCGTAAAGCTCCAGTATATTTCCACAGATCAGCAGGTAGTTGATATTCGACCAAGCCCTTAGTGAAAGGGAAGTTTGAAGCATTCAGAGACAAACTTGGATTGGTGCAGAATTCCTTCCTCGCTAAGAGGGAGTGTTGAGAAATGTAGCTCGGACAAGAACTTCTTGCACAGGCTTCGGTATGAACGTGCTAGAAGTGGTTCGAGACATTTCTAATTCTATTTTGAAATTCACTTAAGTGATTTTCTATTTTTAAGTTCACTTAAGTGATTCTATTTTGTAATTCACTTAAGTGATTCTATTTTGATATTCACTTAAGTGATTTTCTATTTTTAACCTTACATCTCAATATGAGATGAGATCTAATCTTAGGGTTAGAAAGATTAGGGTTACCTTTTTCAAGGATAAAAGGAGAAGATCAAGAGTGTTTTAGATACACAAACACAGAAAAGAATGGGAGGAGAACAGATTGTTGAAGGAAAACTACAAGCTTAGGAGGAGAAGAACAGTGATTGCTGGCTAGAAAAGCAGCAAGAGAGCAGAAGTGTTCTGCTGTAGCTGTAGCCTCTTTTATTTGTAATATTTCAGGTTCAGAAATATATTTAACTTCTGCTGTTCACGCTGTTTATTTTTCCAGCCATCTGTGTGACTGTTGCATGTCTGAATAAATTATTCTCAGATCTGATTTATTAGGACAGCAGTTATCTAGGGCTGGAAAATTTACAAGTCGGCCCTTGAGCTGTTAGGATACCTAGGGGTAGTTACCTAACATATAGTTGGCAGGGCCACAAATAACCCATGATCTATTTCTAGGATATTATATTCTAATAGTGAGTTGACTAGGGTTAGGGTTATTCCTTTCACAAAATAGCACTAGATGATGATCATATAAAGAAGGAAGCATTAAGAAAAATCATCCAAATAATAATTATTGTAACCATCTTTTGCTAATGAAGCAGCTCTTGCCTTAGAAGATATTGTGGAGTTTTTCCTTCCATAAGGAGTAATATTGGTGTTGCCCTTCCTGAAATAGGATATTATATTCTAATAGCGAGTTGACTAGGGTGAGGGTTATTCCTTTCACAAAATAGCACTAGATTATGATCATATAAAGCAAGTTATAATTATTGTAACCGTCTTTTGCTAATGAAGCAGCTCTTGCCTTGGAAGATATTGTGGAGTTTTTTCTTCCATAAGGAGAAGTATTGGTGTTGCCCTTCCTGAAGGGTATTTTCCACATCTTGTCTCTTGTATGGATTACTTTATTTAATATTTTTGTCTATTAGATATTTCTTTATGATTATGAGAAGCAAAGATTATTAACATGTGGTATGAGAGCAACAATTTTGGAAAAGTAAAGATTGTTTTGTAGAGTCTTAGATTTGTGGAGATTATTGTCAAGGTTTACTGAGCTTCCAAAAAAATAAAAAAATCGCCATATTTTTCTAGAAGCCATATCTTTTGGCAGAACTGTCGTATTCTGTTAAGAACCTTCTATTAAAAATAAGCTCATTCACATAAATATTGCAAATAAAACATAATTTTAATGAAATAACAGTATATTGCAATACATAATGTAAATGTAGAATTAAAGCAATCTCACAAAATAACACTGAATCGCAGGCCTCTTTGAGGGGGCAAACTCCTTCAATACTTTCATTATTTTGCAAAAAGATACATTCGTTCATAGATCATGTCTTTTAAAGATACACTTCATGCCCTAACCTAATGCTCAAAAGTTGGCTTATATGCAAAATTCCACTCGAGCTAGAATCTTCTACCAAACATCAGTTACACTCTTGATAATGGTTACATGAAATGGCCCCACTTGTCTAGGTTCCTTACGTGCCACATACCATTACAAAGTATTACAAAAACAATATTATAAAGGAGTCCCCATGTTGGAAGGGGGTCATTACATATTCATATGAGTATTACAAATCTAGTGTTAGGATGGGGTCCTAACATATTCGGAATATTGTTGTGCCACTTTGTAGATTGCTTTGAGTACTACAAAAATAATGTTCACTTGCTAAATTCCAGCTAGTATTTGGGAGTTACAATCGTTTAAAGTTTGATTTTCAAAGCAAATAAAGTGACTTTTTTGAAGGTGATAAATTCATCATAATCTTCTGGAATTCATATCTTTGCACAAAGGTCTTAGATTTCGATGATTTTTGTGCCATCATGTAGATTTCTTAAATTCTGAGCTGTATAAAAGGAGTGATGACAATTTGAAGTTGGGCTATTTTTTTGACTGTGCAGAAATTTGTCAGACAATAAAAAATCAGTTGCCGTTTGTTTTGTTTTGAAGGGAATTGTTAGATCTGATTGTTTATAAAAAAATTAGTGGGATATGGTGAGGATGAATTGTATTTTGATAAAACCTTAGTTTCACCAAACCCTAACTTGCATTGTGAAATTTTTTGGGTTGTGATGTCATGGAGTTGCAAATTTTTTCTGGAAAGAATGATACTAATGCTAGAGAACAATGGAAGAATTTTTAAATCTTTAAATTTTGCTACATGTGTTTGGAACCTTAAACTTTTTAACGCTTGGCTTAGAAGGTACACTGGGGAAGTAATGGAACAAACAGTTTTGACAAAATGAGATCTATATAAAAGGATAGCTAGTTTGAAGGATACCATCTCGGGATTTAAAGAAGAATTCAAAGGGCTCAAGGAAGAGAAAAAAGGAACAAATATGGATGACAATCAAGGTTGAGAGATCCATACCTTTGGAGTCAGACAAGCAAGAGTATGGTCAGAAGGATTTATTTTTGGCTAAAATTTCTATTTTACATATTCATGGATGTATTCAAAAGGAAAAAATCATTATTTCCATAAACCCTAGTAGTAGGAAAAATTTCATCAATAATAATTTGGCTAGGAGGTTACAATTCCAAGCAAAGAATAAAAAAGATATACAACTTGAGGGTGAGAATGTTTAGATTATTGAAGAATTGAAGATAACTATGGACAAATATGTTTTAGATTTAGATTTTTATAGATTAGCTATGGACGATGAAGATATTGTCCTTGGTTATATGTTTGGTTGGATTCATTGGGCACTCTTAACATTAATGTGTGGAAGAAGTTTATGAAATTGTGGTACACAAAACAATAATTCAACTTTGTAGGATATTTCTTAGCTTAAGAAGCAAGGATCAAGGGTGAAGCAAGAAGTTATTGTAGGGGAAAAAATGATGAACCAACAAAAGAACTAGAAGTAAAGTCCAAGGAAGTACAATTCAAAGAGCGAAAAAAAGAGCATGAATCCAAGTATGACCCTCAGGCAGACATTAAAACAAAGGAACAAAAGGTTGAAAAAGCAAAGGAAGCAAAACATAGGGATAAGGTTGTAGCATATCGTCATCCACACCACCATGAGAGGCAACAATCATGGATATATGGCATATAGCAACATAAGAACTGTGATGGACTTACATGGAATCGTGGAGCAAAATCAATGGATATGCAACCAACAAGATTTACAAGCAAGTTTTGGACCAAAAGGAGTGATATTTATGGGCGCCATTAAAATAGAAGTAGTGCAGTGAACACATGGGATCAATGGAGTACTAATGGATATCAAAGTGGCACATAAAAAACATGGCATTATGGAAGACTACCACCATTTAAGATTTTACTTGGATGGTTGGGTGATCAGGAATGTTATTACTTAATAGTGATTAGAAGACCATACTATTTGGTTTCATTTTATGTTTCAAAGATATCAAGGTATCTTGAGGTAGGTTGTAGAGGGCAAAATTCGTATCCCTTTCCCTCTAGGTAAATGGATCCGTGCCTAGAAGGGGATGGGAGGTTTGTGCTCTTATACCTCGATGTGAGGGGTACTCGGTGATGTACCTCCTTTGGTGAGGTTGAATGGATTTGGGTTCACCAAGAAGTATTTATAGACTACTTCTAAGTCTGGCCAAGGATGCTTGTTTAGATGTGTTCTTTACCTTGCAAACACCTAAGTTTGAGCCAAATGCAACTAGAACTTAAACTATATGCAATTTTAACTTTCCTTGAAGACAAAAGTGCAATCAAACAGTTTCTAAGCTACATGCATTTCATTACCATTTTTTTGGTATTTTCAATCGTTTCTCACAAAGATTTAAGAACAGAGCAAATATAGCACTGAAAACAAAAGTATGAAACTGAAACAAGTCTAACGGAAACACCTGCTTGGTCCGGATGTTTGTCCAACGCGATTTCGTGGCCTGTAAATGAATTCACGGGTTGTAAATGAATTTGCGGCCTATAAAAGCGAATTTGCGGCCTGTACTACGAATTCGCGGCTTGTACAACTCTGTCAAAAACCTGCAAAATAAATCCACATAAACACTGCAAATTTTGATCAGTGTTTGGGGGCTTGTTTAGGCCACTGTATGATTGAGCTTAGTGATGCAGCAGTCAAGTCCCCATGGTTCTTTTAGCAAACCGTTCATAAACAATGTAAATCATTGATCTTTTGGAAACAAATGCAAGAGCATAGATGAAATGACATGAATAATGCAGACGGCAAAATGCTAAAGGAAGTAGAATGATCTAAATGCAATATGCAAAGTGAGACAGTGCTCTTGAAGACAAAGATTTGTCCCCAAGACCCTAGGTCATCGAATTCGCGACCTATAAGCGAATTCGCAGAACTGCTTGTGAATTCGCTAGAAATGCAAAAGTATGAAATGCAAAAGTATGAAATGCAAAGGCAGAAATGAAATAAGTGCACAACAAGAAACACAAAATGACTTGCTTAAAATGAAGATATCGCAAATTAGGTCGCTTGATTCGTAATAGCAATGGTGGCAACTGGATCTAGCAACAACTATTCATCAACTCACTCCTTCACTCGTTCATTAATCTCTTTTGGAAAGTGAGGTGCTCATTTTATAACTCGGGATGGTGGTTTGACGAATTAGATGGTTTGGGAAAATTCCCAATTTGGATGAATTTGCAACCTAAAATTAGAGGCTGCAAATTCACCAAACGTGGGAAAATAGACCAATTTAGGAAAAATACAAATGACTGTTCAGGTGGTTAAGGGGCTTTCTATTTTAGCAAATTCATGACCTAAAATTAGAGGCTATGAATTCATTAAAATGAGTTAAAAATGGGATGGAAGTTTGTGAGAAGTTTGCAATAATGCGAGCAAAAAGGTGGGCTGATAGGTGGATGGATTACATGACCTAGAGGAGGGGAAGAATTAAGACTTGGATCAAAAATCCTTATCTACATTTTTCCCTCTCTTTGACACATTTATAATCAATAAATGTATCAAATAAATATGTAGACACTTTAGCGAGGATGGCAATAGTTGATGTGGGTAAAAAGGGAGTAGATGGTTTAGGATGGATGGTTCATGTAAAATTACCATAGATTTGTTCATTTTTTCTTTTGACATAAAAATCAAGATGCTAAGATGATTAATGATGTTTTTGATCAAGGTACTCCCTTGAATTACATGAAGAATACAATATTCCTAATGGAACTCGAAATGACTGACAAAAAAGAAAAAATATGATGAAATAAAAGAAAAAGAAAAAGGGTGGGTGGGTTAAAATGGAGGGTGGGGGTAAAAACCAATTCATTTTTACCATTTAGTTTTTTGGTTTAGAGCTCTAGAGAAAATGACACTTCCTACCCACAAAGAAAAAAATTGTGTGCGATGACAATGATGAAACAGCCAGATGGATAACGGTAAATGGTAAATTTCCTTTTGCTTGTAGATTTTTCTTTCTTATCATTTTTTTTCAATTTATTTATTTATTTTTATGGTAGTTTTTATTGTGTGGCCGTCATTGCAAACTTACGACCATGTGAAAAATCCATGGCCCATGAATTTGTTAATTCTCTAGTGTTTTATGAATTGGAAAAATCCTAGCGAATTCACCATGATTTCATGAATTCATCACGAATTAGCAAAAATCCTAGTGAATTCACTATGAATTTGTGAAACCCTTAGCGAATTAACTTATTGTTGCTTGATACTTTGTGATTTGCTATGATTTTGATGATTTTATTATGATGATGGATTGAAGATATTGCATGTTGATGTTTTTGGTTGCAGTATGGAACTCTCGAGGGTCAAGAGTGGTGCTTCAATGATTTTGAGGAGAGGGTGAGAGAGCTCACTCAAGTAGAGAGGGATATGATAGAATAGATGTGGCTTCTCCATATAGTAAATATTCCCAAGGTGGACATGGATTACTCATTGTTATCCGTATTAACGGAGAGGTGGTATCTAAAATCATCAATATTTTGATTACCTATAGGGGAGATGATAGTTACTTTGGAGGATGTGGTAGATTTTGTAGATTTCCATCAGAGGATAGGTAGTGTATCAGTCTATGATACAAGTGAGGGCTTTGGAGCAGATGATCAAGGATCAACATTATGAGATATGTTAGAGTGATATTAGTGTAGATGGGATGGTAGGGAGACCAATCATTTATACACTAACAATTGTATTGAGTGGAGTGGTTGTTAGGCTATCGACCTGCCATATGAGCAAGAGATATCTGCCATGGGTCTTAGCTAGAGTTGTGGTTGAGATGTTGGATACCAAGATGTATTTTGCATGGGACCCCTTTTTATTATGCCATTTGTATAGGATATTATATAATGTCATGTATGAATGACATCGTTGCATTGTCCTTACCACCTTGATCCATATATGGTGTTAAGAGTGTTTGGTAGTGCTGAGGCCTGATGGGTTACCTCAATAGTAGGTAGATGTAAGGTGGCTAGTTGTGTATTGATAGGCTCCCTTGAGGGGAAGGCATGGAGGAATTGGTGAGTTGGATGCAACTAGGCAAGTGGTGGATGATTTGCATCCATGACAGGTGGTATAGAGGCTATGGTGGATGCACCTAGGTTATAAGAAGGCTGGTGTGGAGTTATATTGTATGCAAAGGATTTTGTGGCTATGGTCAAATAAGGGAGAGGTAGAGTTGTACCATTTTGATAAGGTCTAACAATAGTTTGGGTTGGTGTAGTGGATACTAGATCTAGGTGATCTCTGGTTTTGATATGTGATGAGGGATCCACCAGGTGTAGGTGACGATACTGATGTTACCCAATTTTTAGAGCTTGATGAGGATGACCCTCTTTTGATGGGTATTGAGGAGGATTATGTATGGGTGGAGGATGGATATCAAAGATGGTATCAAGATTTGAGAACCCCTAGGATCACTCTTGAGTTGGCTCAACTTGTATGACCAGTGGTGGATCGTAGGATGTAGCTAGCATTGTAAGAGGTTGATTTTTAGAGGGGGGAGGATAGACCCTAGTATGGTGAGGCATAGATATCAAGGTAGAGGAAGGCACATAGACCCTGATAGAGGGAGACACTCCTACGACCACATGTGGTTAAGGAGGTAGGATTAAATGGTCCTAGCCAAGAGGAGTTGAAGATGGATGTGGTCACTCAAAGCGTGTAGTTAGCAACTCAGGGTGTGTAGTTAGCAACTCAAGAGAAGTAGTTAGTGTCTTAGAGGTAGCATATTCATACTCAAGAGGAATGTATTCAAGCATTGGAGATTGAGATATCATAACTATTAGGTTAGGTGCATTGGTAGGAGATGCTAGCTCCTTCTATGAGTAGTGGAGGCTATCACTTCTACAAGAGGATCTTTGGGTAGTGCAAGTCGAGGTGGTGATGGCCTTGCAATGAGATATATTATTTAAAACTCTCTATCACCAAGAAGTTCCTATAGAGCAGAGGGTGCCTATACCAGATTCATTGAGGAGTCAGAGTCATACATGATTAAGGTCATGAACAATGACTCAGTTCATGAACATACCTCTAGTGGGGCCACCACTAGATATGAGGGAAGGTTAAGGATCTAGGGGATGATATGCCAAGTTTTGATCTTTGTGGCATACTTTCTTGATGACTACATATGCCAAGATTTTTTATTATGGTATACTAGTCTAGCCTATGGATATGTATTACTCTCGAGATATACCATATTATTTTTTGTATTTTTTCTTGCATTATAATGGTTTTTATTATGCATGGATGATGTTAAATGCTTTATGTTGATGCATGTTGTGTGATGATCTAAATGATGATGCATGGTAATGCATATAATCTTGTTGGTTTTAATGCACACCTATCATTCTAGTCTAAATGTAGTTTGTGAAAATATGAAGTGTGAAGACAAGCAATGATGGATAGAAAGAAGTGGAAGATAGTATGCAAAAGAGATAATCAAAATGTATTGGGTGACATGTCCTTACAAAAATATTTTTTAGGAAATAACCTGCGAGGATGTGTGCTTGTGTATGACCGAAATGGAGGCTACCCTCATGTGTAGTCATGAGGTAGATCCTATGTGAGGTATATTATCATACTAAAGTCAAATGCATGAAAACCAATGGGAAAAATGATCAAATTTTATGGTCAAAATAATAATTCAAAGAAAATGAATGAGAAATGGTGTGTAGAAAACTAGTTCAAAAACCAAAGGGTATGAAAGTGATGCAAATGGCTAGTCATGAAAGATACAATTTTCCCTATATGGGGGGGACTTTACTAGGCATCATAATCCTAGCCTAAATGGAGTTCATATGGGTAAAACCTAACTAGGTATAATCCCATGCCCTTATCGCAAAGTCCCCATGCAACTATATGATCAAGCAATCATATATGAGCAAGCAAGATATGTACAATATGACAAGCAATCATGCAATATGACTAAGAAATTACGGGAATGCATTGTGCAGATGTGGATGGATGTGAAATGTAAAGCTAATTATTTATTTGGCATCAATTACGTATGACAATGGTCATACATGTTTAATAAAGGTATTATGACATTAGCCAATCAAGACTCATTTAAAATCTTGGTTATCCTCGAAATGAGATCAAGTCCATCAATAATCAGTGTGTGGATGGTGAGTTAATTTCCTACCTTGAGCTTGAATATAACATAAATAAATCAAGAACCATTGTGTGTGCTTGTGAAGTTCATTTACTACTTTTGAGTAAGGTAATGACATAAGCCAATCACGAACCATTGTGTGTGCAGATGATGATTTCATTTACCAATATTGAGCAAGGTAAGATTAAACCAATCATGCGGAGAACCAAAAAGTTAGCTTGTACTTATGTGTGTACAGTGGTCTCTTCAATAGAGACATGTCACCATGCATGAGCATAATCCACTACCAATCAAACGTCTATGGCCTCGGTGGAGATTAGCTCCATAGTCTAATAATAGGATCTCCAAGCTTTGGGGAATCAGATTCTCAACCACTCGAATTGAGTCCTGATGAGAATTAAACCCTATAATTACTACTTGAGCCCAATTATTATTATGTATTTGTAAAAGAGTTAAAGCTTTGGGGATTCGGATTCCCAACCACTCAAATCAAGTATTTATGGGAAGTTTACCTTTGTAAAAAAAGGTGGGCTGATAGTTAGATGGATTACGTGTGTTAGGGACGAGGACAGATTATGACTTGGGTCAAAAATCCTTGTTTACATGGGTTATAATTTTGTATTGTATAGTTGGCATGGGTTATAAATAATCCAAGGTCTATTTCTAGGGTATTATATTATAATAGTGAGTTGGCTAGGGTTAGGGTTATACCTTTCCCAAAGTAGCACTAGATTGGTTAGGGTTATAATAGTGAGTTGGCTATGATTATATAAAGAAAGGAGTAAATTTAAGAATCGTCCAAGGAATAATTATTGTAACCGTCTTTTGCTCACATAGCAGCTCTCATATTATGATATATTGTAGTGATTCCTTCCATAAGGAGTGATATTGTCGTTGCCTTCCCTGAAGGGTATTTTCCATATCTTGTTTCGTGTGAATTGTTTTGTGGATTAATTTATTTAATATTTCTGCATATTGGATATTTGATTTATTTAATATTTCTGCATATTGGATATTTGATTTATTGGAATTGAATATTGAGCTTCTTTGGGTGGTTGTTGCAATTGGTTTTAATCTTCAAAAAAAAAAAAACATGGTTGAAATAGAAAAAGAAAAAAAAAAGAACAGTTTACAAGAGTTTTTTTTACCTCAAATGAATCCTTTGGGCGGCTGTCAGATTCCTTCAAACTGCAGAAAATCTGTTGTTAGGATGCACTTTAGTGTTTTTTTTGGTGTGGTAGCAGGTAGGCAAAGAACTCTCTCCAGTTTGGAACAAGCAAAATGAGGCAAAATGAAAAAAACAAGCAATTTATGTTGTTTCCTCAACTTGTGCTGCTTTGGCCGATTTTTTGAAAAATTTCAATTCCTGATTTTTTGAAAACTTCGATTCCTTATCCCGATTTACCTAGCAAGGCCAAATCAGAATCAGAATCGCTACTATGATCCTAGAAATAGACCTTGGGTTATTTATGGCCCATGCCAACCATACAATACAATATTATATTGTTAGGTACCCACCTGTAGGTACCCGAACACAAACATTTTGTCTTGTATATAGTTGTCGTTTTGTCATACATGTCATGGGGTTGTTGCATGTGTGTGCTCAACACCCCTTATGTTATAATATTGTCCATCACATAAAGTTAAGGGTTACTTTCAAATTTTGATGGGGACACAAGATGGTTGGTTGTAACCACTTCCTGATCATCTCTGGTGTATATATTCACCCTTGGCCAGTCCTAGAGGATATCGTTGAGTGTGGTTGTATTCCATACATCTTTGTGATAATTCATGGTTATGCGATTCAAAATAGCTTTGTACACACATGCTACTATTATATGTGCCAAGATTAGTTCATTAATGTGCTATGTTCTGAGAATAATATGAATTATGCTTATTGCTGCATATTTAATTCCATTGCATGTTTCATAATTGTTAATCTTTGCATCGATGTTTTGGAATATCTAAGACTTTGTATTTCATTGTCATGTTAGAGGCTGGGTCAAGGAGAGTGTGATGTCAAGAGTGGATGATTGAAAACTCACAATGTGTGTGTGAACATATACAATGACGATAGTGGGGTGAGCCAACATGTAGGTTTGAGTGGATCATGCAACCTAGAATTGTGGCGAACAACGAACATGGTGCCAATGACATGCATGTGGAAGCATAACGAAGGCTGTTTCAACCACAAAAGCTCCTTTCGCGAATGGAAGAAGCGTCGAAGGTGGACCTTCTACGGAACTCTCTCATGACGAGGGAAAAGAGTATGTACAAACACCTCTACTTGTTCTTTTTGAATAAAGATATGCTAGAACAAGTGATAGTACCATCTCAATGGTTTGTTGACAAAGGGAGTCTTGTCACCTAAAATTCAACGTGTGTGGCCCCATTAGGAGGAGGGAAGTCCTAAGACGGAAAAGTTTTTGACAAGGAACAAAGTGTAATATGAGATAACCAAAGCTTGGTTGGAGACGTTGTTGTTGTTAGAAGAGTAGAATGTCGACCTACTGTTTGTGATGATGCAAGGCATGACAAGGTTTGTATTGACAAAGGAATTGAGGATGACAAATGTGACAATGGTGTCTACGACAAAGCATGCTTGATGAAGTTGTTTGTGACGAATTTGCAACAGGCGGAAAGGACGATTGGTAAAGGACTGGGATGGAAATTCCAAGACAGACACAAGTGCGAGAGGGTGTGTTGGGTGATGCACAAGGCAGGAGTTTGGCATAGAAACAATTGCAGAGGAGTGCGTTTAAAAGTGAGTGGTGTTGCAACAGTTGGCCACAGTTGATGAGGCTTTATATATGATAACAGTCATGAAGTTTGAGACAAACACGGGCCATGATTTTTAAATGATTGATAAGCAGGTGTTCTTGCCATTTTTGAACTAAGAGAAAGGCAAATATGAAATATCTATTTCTCATACATTAACTTGATCATTTTTATGCAATTTTTTACTCTCAAAGGCGAGAGGTCTTCCTACTAGCATAAGTACTGCTCCAATGTCTTCTCCCAATGAATTGCCTTCAATTATAAATGTCAGGTGTTGCTAATACAAGCACAGTTGTCAAGGCAAGCTTCTTTTCAAAATTTTTATTTCTTTCGTCATCCCACTTAAATGACTTAAAGGAGCCAAAATAATTTAACACAGATTAGCAAATTTTTTATGATACACTCTCAACCCTAAGAATCTTCTAACACACTTGAGATTTTAGTGTTGGTTATACTGAATTATATCTTTTTGTGGCTGACCTTGACTCTTAAAGTCATGTTCCCTAAGCATTCAGTATCTGATTTCATAGAGTGTCACTTCTATATCTTGATGTTCATTTTTTTTTTTTTAACGGATCTGTAGTACTTTATGCACATGCTGGATAAAATACTCCAAGTTTCTGCTATAGAGAAGGATTTTACAAAAGTATATGCCTATATACATAGGGCTCAAATATTCTGTTCGCAAGTGCCTGAAGGGTTAGTTGTGCATTAGTTGGCCTAACCGGCATAATTAATTAATTTTTATGGTCCTTATGTGCATTTAAAGTGGTTTTAGGGATGTCCTTTATCCTTTTTCTGTTTTGATGATAATGTAATCTTAGACTCAACTAAAGAGGTGAGTAACTTTAGGAAAATTTTCCCATGGCTCATTAGTGAAGAGGATGGGAAATTTGTTTTTGATAGTGATTTCTCTGAGCCTTCTGAATTCAGCACATAATCTAAAAGACCTGTCCCTTTTTTTGACCAACATCACTAGAACTAAATGTGAACTCTTGCTTTTCCCCTTATCAAATAGTTCTCAAATCAACCTCTTATTTTTCCTTATGCTAATAAGGATACACGTATGCTTTGGTGTTTGGGGAGCCACTTCCTCTGGTAAACTCTATGGTGTTATCCATTTCCTTTCAGGCAGAAGCCTTCTGGGTCATTAAACACTGTCAGATCAATATTTCTTGTAATTTCAGTGATTCATGGTTGGCTATTGCAAACATAATCATGGCATAACAGCCAAATATTATGTCATTTCTTTACACAACTTCTTTATTCATTGGGAGCTGATTAGTTTTGCTTACTGAAAGATAAATCTATTCAGCTTGTACTGTTGAGCTGCTAAGTTGAACCTAATGAAGAGCAATTTCAGATTAACAGTAAATGTTCCTAATTGTGGATGGCAACGGCAACTGGGCATTGCCTTAACACCAATGAACTCCTAGCATCTTTAAAACAACCCAAGAGATAAGCGGAAGGGAAGGTCCACCTATCTTAGAATCTTTCTTCACCTGAAGAAATCTGCATTTTCCACTAGATACTGTTTATGACAATTGCAATACTTTTTTTCATTTTTTTTGTTTCCTTTTCTTTTAATAGGTTATATGGGATTGAAACAGACCCCACGCGTATTACATTATGATAACATAGTTGTATTATAACAGCTTGGCAATTATGCATGTATCCTTGGCAAGATTTGAATCTAGGTATCCTCCTTGAAATTTGAGGAATTTAACCGGTTGAGCTCATGCCATTTGATAATTGCAATACTTTTTTACTTTACCAACAAATCAAAGAATTGCTGCTGTTAGAAATGGAACTTTTTTTGGACAATTAGATCTCAATTGATTTTCAAAATACATAGCTAGTTTATATCCTTTTTCCAAAGAATCTAGTACACCAAAAAGAAATTTGATCTTAAGTACCTCTTCTTGACCCAAATAGATATGTTGCTAATGTCTCAACTACCTCACATAAATAGATTTGTGGTTCTGTCCATCAAGCAATTCCAATGCTCAGTGTTTTCATGCAGACAAGAATCACATTTCCTAGGCACCTATGCAGACAAGATTCACATTTCCCAGTGTTTTTATGCAGACAAGAATCCAATGCTCCGTCAACGAGTACATCTCTAGCGCTAAATGAGGTCTTGATAACAACTGGTTACAATTTACACACTAGATCTTGGTATGTGTTCAGGCCTTTCTGTTGTTCGTTGATTCTAAATTTGATCTAGAAACTTTTAGAAAATATAAGAACCCTGCTGCCAAATTGATTTAGTTATGTGTTAATGTCTATCTGTGTTGAATATGTGGATTCTTTTATAAAGGAATAGTCCTAAACATAAGTTTATCTAAGGTCTTTAGCACAACCACAATAGTGACTTGCAGAGAGGAGTGAAATAAGAAAACTCAAGGAATCTTTTATAATACTATAGCTTAATTTGTACATAATATTAAAAGAGTGCAAGAGGAGTCCTGCATGAGTGTCCCTTATATGAAGTGTTTTTAACAACAGAGGTTACACTCTACCCAACCTATATCCAACTTCCATTGACAAAAGGCGTGCATATTATTATGTAGTACTTATAATATTCTAGTAACAATCACTTACAGTTTGGTGGGGACTTCATTTACAAGCAATCTGACATATTTGACTGGACTAATCCTTATGATTGGGAATAATATTGCAATACATAATTTTTTAAGCTCCCCTTATTTGTTCTTACCCATATCAAATACCATAATACCAAAGGATAAAAGCAATGTAATTAAGTCCATTAAATATCAATGGCTCTTGTACCTTTTGAAGCGCTACCTAATCTATCCAGTCGCCATTGTAGTCTATCATTATAGACAGTATGCATCTCACCCAACTCAATCATATATTTAGATATTGAAACGATTTATCATCCACAGAAATATATGATGTATTCTAAATAGATTACGTTTCCTCTCATAATCCCACTATTTCTCTGTAATAAATACATGTATACAAAATCTACGAATAAGATAGACTATGGCATTTAGTTATAAAATTATGATGATATGTGAGTTGGACATAGTCAGCACTTTTTGAGAGTTGTGCAATATTTCATCTCTACATTCAATGCATTTGCAGACAAAGAAATAGGAAAGAATAGAGCAAGCCATGTGACCACATAGTGGGGTGGTGTAGGCATACAAAATTGCAAGTAGCTCTGGCAGTAGTATAAATGTCCCGCCAAGAGGCTTGCAATTTGCCAACTCTACACGGCAGACATTAAGCAATATCCACAAAATATATATTGACTTTAATAACCAAATTTTTCTCATCTCATGTTCTGTTATCAAAAACTTTAAGTCATCCCAAACAAAGGGCACAATAAGAAACTACAAGTTATGGTTCTTATGAGGGACGCCACTAGCAGGATCTAGGTTTTCAGTCTTGAAAACATTCAATCTATCGTCATCAAAGCACCTTTATTTATCTCTGTCTAGCTTCAAGTCCTACTTTACTTGTTCCGTGATACCACACCTACTTTTACTTGCTAATTCACTTTGCAAAAATGGTGACAGGTTTGATTCACATGGTTGTTCCATGATACAGCTTCTAATTACATCATATGAATTGTATGCAATCCTTGTTTTAGGTAATGATATTTTGCTGCTGTGTTTGTCCAAATTGCTCTATTTGCTTATGTTTGACAAAGTCAGGATCCACTTGTTGAACAAGACAAACCCTTACTCCTTTTTTACAATGAAAAATTGGACAGTAGAATGATGTATTTAACAGCAGCCACTTTATGCACATAACAAAAGCATAACTTACTTTGTGTGACAGGATCTTTCAACTGCTACACAAATTTTAAAGTACCAAAGATTGAAAGCAATAGATCAACTAACCCTGAATTCTCAACTAAGGAGAGAGGGGTGTTATTTATACAACTAAGGAGGTAGTTGCATCCTCAACTTCCTCCAACTAACTACCCCAACACCTCATCATTTCTTGAATTACATTTCACATACATTTATCTTCATTTACATTTCATGAACTTTATTAAGTACACGTATGCACATTTCATCAAACGCTTTGTGTGTGAACTACAAAATAACACAAAATGTCAAGACTGTATTCATTGGTCAATTCGCCTACCTACATATTTCCCTCCTCTAGACTTGTTGATGTCCTCGACGATACATGAGCTGAACACTGGGGATAGAAGCAGTGAACACCATACTAGAATCTCTTGTCATGTTGCTTCTGCTTGCTTCTAGAACTGGTTTCACTTCAAACTATTGCCAAGAAAACAAATTTTTTTTATTGCTCACTTCATTTCTTGCAATCAACCGTATCACCAACATGACGAGCAATGCCTATTGCCACCTTTGTTGGGGGTCAAGGGGGTAGGACCCCTTTTGCGCGGTCGAGGCGTTGTGCCCTTTGTGCATACCTTATTGCAATATAGGGCGGAGTTGAGGGGCGTCTTCGAAACCTCAACCGCGAAACCATTGACCCTCGTTATCTGTAATGATTTTTTCTTGTCCTCTCCATTTTGGTAGCCTTCAATCGACTCGCTTAAACGACTTCCCTTCAATTGCAAATGACTTCTCTCTGGCTCTAGATGACTTTTTCTTGGCCTAAGATAGCCTTACCTTAGCCTTTGATGGACATCTCTTAGTCTCAGATGGTCCTCCCCTTAGGTCAGATGACCAACATTCTAGGTCAAACTACCCACTTCCTATGTCAAACGACTTGAATCTAGACGAGCTAGTTGTGGATGGCCTTGCTCTAGATGGTTTCTACCAGATGCTCTTCCAATCAAATGAACTCCTTGCGTCAAACTTTTTGCTGCTTTGCCTTGACGGTCTTCTCCTCGCTCTAGACAACTCTTCTTATGGTTTGTACAACATTGCTTAAGCTTCACGACCCTCTCTAGCCCTTAGACGGCCCAAGTCCTCTTGCGCAAGTTTCTCCTTCGTGAAACACATCCTTCTTAGTAATGCGTTCCTTCATTTGTTTCTTTGCGCTTTCACCGCTTCTGATACACAAATTCCTTGGAAACCCTTGTTGTTTTCGCCCACAAGGGTTTGGAATTGTAGCTCCCTCATCAACAACTACATTTCTTTGTTGTAAATGTTTCACCCCATAAACATGAAAATTTTGGGTTGCCAGACGAGTTTTCAGCAAAGCCCTTGTTGTCGTTGTTGTCTCGGTGTGCCCTAGCTCTAATGCTCTGGTGCAACCCTCTCCTTTGTAACTGCTTTGCTGTATTCCTCTGTCACCTTTGAAATCTACATGGTGAATTGTGATTTGTTCACTTGTCAGGCATGTCCTCGACCATACCCTAGCTGGTTCAAGTTTAGGTAACTTGTGTGCTCTCCTTCGACTCCTCTGTTGCTTCGAACTCTATGTATCACCGTTTTGTCTCGATTCACAACACTTTGACATTTGCTTGTGAAGTCTCCACACAAATGGTATCACCAACATTGCACAACGGGTTTGCCCTTAGTATTGTACTCAATTTGATGTCTTCTAGTTCTTTGGCAATTGTCATAGACCACATTGCTGATGACATTCTTCTTTGGAACAATCTCCCTTTGTGCTGCATATACTTGTAGCAATGATCTTGCACTCTTCGAGTCACACTCATCCTTGGAGTCATTGTTCTTCTCTTTAGAGTCATTGACTTAACGACCCCAAAATTTGGATGATGAACTACTCTTATTCTCAAAATCATCATTCTCACTGTCAGAGTGATTCTCAACATCAAAGTCAGTTTCATCTTCAAGATCATTCTTGTTTGTATTAACATGACCCCAACATTTTAGTGACGTCTTTGCATCACTTTCCAAGTTCAAGGTGTTGGCTTCAAGGCCTCTTCGTGTGATGTTTGAGGGACCACCCTTAATCTTCTTTTGGTATGTAGGAATAAGTCCCTCCACAAACCATCTCTTCGGTGTACCCACTCAACCTTTGGTTGTATGGACGAACACTCTTTCTCACCTTGTTCCATTCTATAAATTATAGCAATGACCTCATTGTCATTGTGGAACAACCGAAATTCCTTCACGAATGCTTTGTTCAACTCTTCCCAAGTATGCTACTCGCCCTCTAGCAATCCGATGTACCAGTCTATTGTGAAATTAACCTTCTCCAATCTACGCCATTATTTTTTCCATTCACTTTCCACATCATTAGGCAATTTTTCCAATGCTTGACTAGGTCCTTTGTTTTCCCACCATGAAACAGTGGACGCTTACACGATATGACAAAATTGGTCTTTGTCATGACAAGTTTATTTGATGTTGGCAGTGGTTCTTCGCATGTTTCACCCTCTTCAAGCACATCATTAGGCATGCCGCGCTCCCTACCACAATTGCTCTTGTGCCAGACTCCTGTCTCACACCATGAAATGTGCCAATTTGCAATTTACTCTGATGTTGCACTGTTGTCTTGCTCACCATTGGGCGCATCAACGTGTAGTTGCTCTAGTGTTAGACTCTTGTCATGTGCACTATCGTGCATGTCATCTTGCATTTGCACTGATGTTGGACTCACCTCTCGCTCAACATGGGATACACCAACTTACAATTGCTCTAGCGCCATACGTTTGTCATGCATTTTTTTACTGCACAACTTGCTCGAACCACTCCTAGCTTTTCCTTCCAAACCAGGTTTTCCTCTCCATCAAACTTGTCAACTTTGTCACATCCATATTCATCAATGTGAACATGAATTGCCATATTTGCATGCATGTTTTCACATACACAAGCTTGTTTGTCTACACATACATCTCTGCTTGCACAAACTTGTTTGTTTGTGCATGTGTCTTCGTCACCTACGCATATGATGTTGTGCACTCTGTTTGTCTTCGTCAATGTGCACTTCCATGTCGGCATGCACATTTGCTTCTTGCTTGAACACTTGGACATCATTGTCTTGCAACAAATCCTTGTGCTTCTTCCTCATGTGTGAGCACTTGGACATCATCAACTTTGCTATCATGGTCTCTATCACATATTTCTCCATTGCCACATGTTTCTTTGTTGACAAGTTAACATGTTTGCAATTTGTTGACAAGTTGCCAACTTTGTTGTTATGTAGTTCCTCGTCTCATAACTTGTTGTCACATGATTCTTCATCACCTTCATGCAACTCACCATTGCCAACACACAACTCACAACCGTCGACATGCAACTCACCAACTCTGACATGAAACTTACCTCTGCCGACTTGCAACTCATTGATGCTATCATGCAACTCTATGTGCACACTGTCACACAACTCTCCATGCACAAACCCTTGCATGTCTACTTGCTCGTTTGGTTGCACAAACCCTTGCACGTTTCCTCGGTGCATGTTTGCTTGCTCATGTGGTTGCACAACCACTTGCACGTCTACTTCATGTGTTGGCCCTTCATCAACGTCAACGAACAAGTCTTTGTCTTTGTCTATTGTGACCTCTTCTTTGTCCTTCTCCTGAGGGAAACTACATCGTTTGTTTGCTGCATTGTGGTCATTCCATTATTGTTGTTGTGCACCTTCCCAAGTGATTTGCTCATCACAACTCCATGTCACTAGGCTTGACCAAACTTTGAACAGGCAACCACGCCAGAATGTAGAAATGGAATACAACATACTGCAACACAATTCCATTACCACTTAGATAACAAAATACAACGTGAATAACTCACAATTACAAATCGATACACTATAGACATGACATATATTAGACGACCTCATCCAACAGTCAGATGGCCTTGCACAATAGTTTAGACGGCCTTGCATAACAGTTCAGACAACCTTGCACAAGTATCTCATGAATACATGTCTGATTACACCCAACTTACCAATGTACAAATAAATGAGGGATGGGTCTTGTTTATACACCTATGGAGGTAGTTACATCCTCAACTTCCTCCAATTTATGGCCCCAACACCTCATCATTTCTTGAATTACATTTCACATATATTTATCTTCATTTACATTTCATGAACTTTATTAAGTACACGTATGCACATTTTGTCAAACACTTTGCATACAAACTACAAAAGCACAAAATGACAAACAGAGCCTATATTGAGTGTTTGTATATATTAAGACCTTTCCTTGCACTCCATTGTTACAGTTGCATTGCTTATTGTAAGAAAATCAGTTGCAATCAACAGTCTATTCATCTTAGGGTCACATGACTGATACTAATTTGCCTGCAAGAATTGAAGTGTTTCCTATACTATTTCAAGTTTTCAACATTTAGACAGTAAGAGTTGCCATAGTGTTTGAGTCTGTTTTTGATAATTGTAGATGCCATCTGATAAATTTAACTACAGCTTTTAGAAATAAGAGTTGCCATAGTGTTTGAGTCTGTTTTTGGTAATTGGAGATGCCATCTGATAAATTTAACTACAGCTTATAGAAATTGGAATGAAGATCTACGAGGGTTACAAAATACTTTTATATGGATATCCTTCAATGTGGTTTATATGTGCATTGCCAGCAAATATGTTTATAGAAAACTTTCCATGTAACATGTTAGTGCATAGCTAATAATATGTTTATCATTTAATATATTCCCAAAACAATATCTCAGCCATTAAGAAACAATAGCTAATAATTTTGAACGAACTTTTAACAATATAATTTTATTGGGCTTTGCTATTGAGATTGAAAGAAGGCCATGGAAACATGTTTTAATATGTGTTTGCCCCTCTAGGTACTTCGATGGCTGAGAATGCACCAATTGAAAATGAAGGAAAAAATCCAGATGAAGTTGTTGATTTATTCTTTAAGTCCGCTCCACCTCTTGATGATTGTGATGCTATCACCAGGAAGGTGGAACAATTCATTTCACAACATCTTGATTACCCAGGTGAGTATTGTCTTTTATTTAAACTACAGTTTATGGCATAATTAAACATGTATTAGGAAAGATATGCTATAAAAATTCGTAGGTGTAATTATAAATGGATGGATGAGAACAGCATTGACACTTAGTGAAGTAAGTTGCATTAAAATTGGTTGATAGTTTGTGTGAATTTTGGCTTTGGGATCTGCAGAAATGAATAAGAGACCCATTGTATGTGTTACCTCTGGAGGTACCACTGTTCCTCTTGAGCGGCGTTGTGTGCGTTACATAGATAATTTCAGCTCAGGACATCGAGGAGCTGCCTCAACTGAGTATGCAAAATCCATCCTCTCCCTTCTATGTTGAAAAAGTAGTCATTTTCCTTTATTTATTTATTTTTAATTGGTTATATGGGATTGAAACGGGCCCGCCTCTATAAATCATGAATGTTTTTGAACTTAATCTGAATTCATTTTGAACTTTTTTGGTTCTTTCAGGTATTTTATAAAAGCTGGCTATAATGTCATATTTCTTCATAGGCGGTAAGGCAGCTACATCTTTTAAACTTTGCATATGAGCTTTGCATTATTTGAAAAATATCAACCAAATTGTGTGCATTAAACATTTCATCAACTGTACAAATTTTATGCACCAGGGGAAGTGCTGAACCTTTCTGTAGATTTCTTCCTGAAAATCCTCTTCTCGAGTGTTTTGAACCTTCAGATAATTGCCACGTTCGAGGTCACTTTTTTCTCTAAGATTTATTTTTTATTTTAAATGTTTAATTTAGAATGTTTTCTAAAGGAGTAAAAGCAATGGCAAACAAATTACTGCACCATCTAATGAAGATTTGATTTGTGTTATAAATGAATTCACGCTTTGTGACAAGTTTGCAGTTAAAGTGTTCTTCGATTCTGTGTATTTGCAGAATTTCTGATATTCACGTAAAAGTGTTGTGTGAATATGGTAAATGTAAGTGGGTTTTGCGTTTGCATTCAAATTGCTTGTAGGAGGACAATTTCAATGTTTAAAATAGTCACAACTCTGAACATTATATGGCCTGTTATCAGTGTGTAATTGTAAAGATGAATGCTGGGAAGGGATTGACTACAAAATTATAAAAAACATACCCTGTTTGCGATTCAGAAGGATATGACAAATGATGAAATTGCCTGCAGTCAAATTGACCACTTAAATATGGTTCAACTTCAGACTAGCTCATTTTTTTTATTTGTATGAAGGATAATGAACCCAACTTTCATATTGTGATGTCAGGAAGATAGCATGCAAGAGAAAAGTTTTTGTTAAGTTTTAAATGATATTCACATGAATACGTAAGGATACCAATCATAGCATCTTTCCCACCAGGGATGAGTCAACTTCAGCAGTTTTGGACAACATGGCATCCTTTGCATCAGGATGCATTAGTTTCTGTCAGAGGGCTTAAATATTGAGAGCAGCCTTTTGTAAACACACTACACAATGGAGATGGATGGCTCTTCTTGTACAAGTTTTGGGAAGTTTGACGGTAGATATTTATAAATTCATTTCTACACGTGTCTTTAGTTTGTAGTTCTTGATAAAAGCTGCAGAGTAGCGCAGGTGATTTACATTTGAAAGGAGTGAAATTTAGGTGGTTGTGCTTTGGTTTATTGTTTTAATATGAGTTTACATATTTGGAATATCCAAACTGTGTAAGTGAAATTTCATGAAATGATGACAATTATTAATAATGAAAATATTATTAGTTATGATTAATCTTGCAAACCAGAGTTATGTGCAGAGCAATGGGAAAAACTTGTAACTGGCGCATGCCCTTTTAGTAAAAATTGAGATAAATTTATGAGAACGATGGAACTAAAGGATAAAATGTTTAAGAAAACAATAATGAATAAGAGATGGGGCAACATGGAGATCTGGTAAGTCGTAACTACTGGCATTGGCATTTTCTTGTGTGGAATATAATTATTATAAAGATTTAAAATAGTCATCTGAAACAATCTAATAGGATTGGCTATAGTTCTTTTCAAAACTATATGGGCTCGTGACTGATTAGCCAGGGTTGACTCGAGGCTCAAGTAGCCTGTTGGAGCCTTGACACTGAATATATAGATGAATTGGGGTAAAACCAGGTGGGAAAGTGTTTTGGGAGGTCAAATAGATTCTACAGACTGGAAGCATCTCATTGCGCATGCGTCACGTGCTCCATGCATGCTTGGATAGCCCAAACGAACAAACGAACCCTGGGGTTACAATGGGTAATGTTTTCACTATTTCAGGACTCTGATTGCACTGGCTTGCATCGAATGAGTCCAAAACCACCCAATGCAGTAAAAATCAGTTATGGAACAATCTGACGTCGACAAGGCCTTTTCTTGGCAATTATCAAACAAAATTGGAGGCCAACTGGGCCTCGAACCACTCTTTACAAAGCACTGGCAGGATTCCCTTGCAACTTGTGGAGAATGTGGCACCAGTTGGTAGGGAGAGTGCTGCCAGGGGTGAGAAAGTTCCCGACTGGTGAGGATACCCAATGAGGCTTGTGAGGAGGCCCTGCTAAATGACAAGCGGCTGGCAGCTACTCACCATTTTGCAGGAGAACTGACAGGTAGCATGGGACAGATGGGGAGGTGCCAAATCAATGGGAAATTGTTGTGCCGTTAAGAACCCGTAGACACCTGTTGGCATTCCTGCAACATTGATTTCCTCTGTATATATTTTGCTGTTCAGTAATTTCTCCTTCCCCGAGGCTCTGTTCTTTGTTCAGGATGTATTCTTTCTTTCCTGCTTTTGCTGTCAAAATTTGTTGGCTATGCCCAAGGGAGTGTGCAGTTTTCCTGTTCATTCGTCATGCAGGGTCCTTGGATTTTCGAGGGCGAGGGTGGTTTCGCGCTTGTTAGAAAATATAACAAAATTATGTGCAAGCAGAAAAACACAATAACGCAGGGAAAAACAGTAACACAGATTTTACGTGGAAAACCTGCAATGTGCAGGAAAAACCACGGGGCAATGGCAGCTTGATCTTTTATTGATTTTGGCAGAATTACATTCAATCAACATTTACATGCAAGGGGTCATTCCCCTTTTATAGAAAAAACAAACTGTTCGTTTCCTCTCCCAAAGGAAGACTCCAAAAAACTGTTCGTTTTCTCTTCCAAAGGAAGAGTCCAAAAAACTGTTTGTTTCCTCTCCCAAAGGAAGACTCCAGAAAACTGTTTGTTTCCTCTTTATAAGCTGCACCACCATGCACCTCTCTGCTGAAGAACATTGGAGATCTGGATATTGACTTCACCTCCTAACAACGCTAGGTCTCCAAGCGCAAGTTAGTTTCGGGGTAGAGGTAGAGCGCAGGGTAGAGAGCAGCGCAATACAACTTTGGAGAAGGAAACGTAAGTGCACCCAGGATTTTTCGCCTCCGTATGGGAGTGCAAGGCAGTTTCGGGCCTTGGCTGGGCGAAACTCAACTTTGGATGGAAAAAGTGCTGAGTGGGGCCCAAGTGTCTTCGCCCCGGTTGGAGAGTGCAAAGCCTTTTCGGGGCTAAATTGGGCGAAAGCGCCTTCATGCTGTTCTAACACTTAGTGTAAATCTGCTTCAACACAAGTGTGGGGCCCAGTTCTGTTTCGCCCCTATGGGTGAGCGCAAAGCAATTTCGGGCCAAGGAGGAGAGAAAAGGCCTTTGAATTTTCCACGGGACGCAGCGCATTCCAATTTCAGTTGCAAGTGGGGCCCAACTTTGTTTCACCCCAAATCATGAGCGCAATTCATTTTCGGGCATCGTTTGGGCGAAAGCACCTTTGACCCGCCCTCAAGGTCAGCAAAAGCTTGTTTCAAACTCCCAAGGAGAGTGGGGCCCAAGGCGTTTCGCTCAAATTTTCAAGCGCAATTCCCTCTTCGGGGTGATAAGGAGAGAAATAGGTTGACTTTTCCAAGGCGCAGCCCATCAAACAGAAAAAATGCTAAGTGTGGATCAAGTTGTTTCGCTCCAGTTTTCGAGCGCAAAGCAAATTCGGAGTAAGTGGGAGCGCAATGCCCTTTGACTTTTCCACTCTAGCGCCCCTTCTAATGCACCAAGGCATTTCGCTCTAGTTTCCTAGCGCAAATCAAATTCGGACCTACCAAGGGCGCAATGACCTTTGACTTTTCAACGCCAGTGCTACTCCCGAGGCTCCAAGGCATTTCGCTCAAGTTTTCCAGCGCAAGGTAGTTTCGGGCCTGAGGGGCGCAAGCGCCTTTAACTTTTCAACGTCAGCACTGCTCCCAGGATAGCTAAGTCATTTTGGGCCAGAAAACAACGAAACGTAGGTGGGGCCTGCATCCGCAAAGCGCCTGTTTCAATCCAGCCCTCCCTGCTTCAGCCAGAATTCCGCAGAAACACCAGAAAGCAGCGAAACAAGGCGCACCCTCACCAGTTAAATTGCAGTCGGTCGGAGAAGCTTTCGGATTTGATTTTCCCGGATTTCAGAATCTGGTCTCCCTTTGAGGCGGTTCCAGCAAGTGAGGAGGCGGTGCATCAGGCGAATCACATGGTTGCATTAAAGCCATGCAACAACTTCTCCATGAGTCATCCGATTCAGGCCATGCCTCATTACTGTTTGATGAGTGCTCGAATCTTATCTTTGCTGCCATCGCGATGTTTTGTGGGTGTGCATTTATGTTTCAGAGGCAGAATCCTCTATAAAAGCCAGCAATTCTAATGTAATAAGATGGACGTTTTGCTAGAGACTTTGCTGTACATGAATTTTGCTATCAATACAAAGAAACCTTGGCTCTAATTTTGGATTTCTCTCTGTGTGTATGTCTTCTATCTTATATTTATATTAATACTCTGCTTTGTTTGTAGGCTATAATTCTATGTTTGGATTTAGCTTCCGATAAAGGGTGAACGCTGGAATAATTCTGGAGATTACACATCTAAGCTATCTGGTTTTAATTTTTGTTACTTTCTTTGTGTGGAATGCTATTGGTTCAGAGTATAATTAAGTTATCGTGTTGTTTGTTCATCACCCCTGTTCATCTGGCCTGAGGCCATATTTCCCATTCCTTTCAGTTATTTCTAATTTCTTTCCTGTTCCTTAATCTCAAAATCCCCAAGTTAAAAGTAGTAAGGGAACCAACCCATCTCTAGAGATTGGCACGGGAGGCATTTCTTCCTCTCGACCTTTCAATGTTGGTCGGGTCTAGGGTGCATGGATAAAACATTCCATACCTAAGGCGGATTCTTGACCAACAGTTTTTGGCATGCCCGATGGGATGCAAACGTTCCACGTCAAAGTAGTATTAAGAGTTGATGTTCATCTTGTTGCTGTTAAAAAAGAAAATCTGGCAACTCAGCTGAACTCAGAAGCCTTCAAATCTTGAAAATCAGTTATAAAGCCTCACCTTCATGTACATAAGATCAAAGGCTAAAAATCCAGTGGAAGCAGTTGAGTTCTTTGAGCTCAACATCGACGCTTTGGGAGAGCATCCTAGAGTAGTCCCCTCGACTATCCCGTTAGTTCAAGCACCCTCCCAGGTAGTTATAGTTTCACATACTCCAAGTCCCACTAGCACTGTGACTAGCTTGTCACCTCAACCGAACGTTCCAAACGTTCCGGTCCAACCAAATCCTCCGGTCCAGATGGCGCAGCCTTCGCCGGTAGTTTCCCTCTTGGAATCATTCGGGACCGTTAGTTCTACAGGCTTAGAACCAGGTCCCCACCGCAGCGTTGAAGGCTTTGCCCATGTATGACGGTACAGGGAAGACAACCTATGCGCACGTCCAGGACGTCGTCGCCCTAGCAACCATTCACCACATCATGGAAGAAGATATAGAGGAAAGCTCCTCTACTGGTACCGTTCGCTACCGCTCGACACCATCACTACATGGGACCAGTTAGCAGAACAACTGATAAAGGGTTTCAATGAGGTAGCGGACCCGTTCTCATTGTTGCATCAGTTCACCACCATCCAAAGACATCCTCAAGAGGAGATAGCCGACTTTAACGTTAGGTTCGCTCGAACCTGACAGAGAGTTACTGCTGGCCTTCGGTCCACTCCGGAGCAAGTGACATTTTATTACTTAAGGGCTTTCCATTCCGACATCAGCATAAGCATTTGACACGCTAACGTCAACACATTCCTTGCCTTGTATGAGCAGGCACAGAAAGCCGAGGCTGACTTAGTCGCTGTCGGTAAGTTGTCTTCGAAGATGACCATGCCGATTTATCCGAACTTTCCTCAGAATATGTATCCTAGTGCATCTTCTTAGTCACTACCTGCATCCCCGTTGTATCCTAATCAGTTGTGGAATCCCAACCCTCAGAATCAGGCGATATCCACGCTGCAGTTTCAAGCACCCGCTGTTCCTCAGCTCCCAACAGCTACCCCATATCCCGCATTATCTGCACCCTTAGTTATCCAATTTGTTGAATTTTTGAGATAAAATTTGAAATTAGCTGAATTTAAAACCTTGGTGAATAAAATCGACGAACAAACCTTAAATTTGGCATGGTAAAAAAATTGGGGGAAATGCGGCCATCTTCACTGCTTCAGTTTAGCATTGGCACGGGGTAAGTTGTTTTATTTTTTTATTCTGAATGTAGGTACATGTCGATTTGTTAGTTTTAAAAATTGTTTTAATGGTGGATGTTTGAAGTTGCAAGACAGTGTAAACAGTAACGAATGAGAATTTGTATGTAAAACCAATTGTGGCAGGGTCAAACGGTGTATTTCGTGTACTACTTCAGTTTAGCATTGGCACGGGGTAAGTCGTTTTATTTTTTTATTTTGAATGTAGGTACATGTTGATCTGTTAGTTTTAAAAATTGTTTTAATTGTGGATGTTTGAAGTTGCGAGACAGTGTAAACAGTCACGAATGAGAATCTGTATGTAAAACCATTTGTGGCAGGTCAAACGGTGTATTTCGTGTATAGCTCTTGAAAACAACCCTACCGCAAACGGTGTATTTTGTGTATCGCTCGTTAAAACAACCCGGTCAGGTCACATTTGTCACTGTAGACTTTATTAACTGCAAATGATCCAGAATGCAGGACCTCGAATACATATTTTTTCATTTTTATGTATAAATAACATTTAATATTAATTAAAAAAAGTGAAACAAGTTTAACTTGATTTTTGTATTGGTAGTTTGGGTTATTACTTTTTAAAAATAAAATAGGGTTAAAATAAAGTTAGGGTGACAAATTTGATCCACAAATCTAATGACACCACACTTCAAGCCCTATACAACACCTAAGTTTGAAAAGATTATGATTGGCGCAAACCCACACAGTAAATACCACAATTAGAAACATATCAATCGCAGATTTATACCTACCGATTCTTGTCTTAGTAAATGAATATGACTCTGGGTAATTGGATTGATAGAGGAACAACCCAAACTAATGGGGTGTTGTAACTAAGTTATGGCTGTGATCGGAATTACATATGTGACTATAAATTGATATAGCATCGACGACCTCTTGTACATTGCTTTGCATCTGACAAGTAGGATATATGTACATTTATAATATATCGAATTTTATGTCGAATTTTATTTCGAATTTTTGAACATGTCGAATTTATTTCGAACTTCAAGAGTGTCGAATTCGAATACGAACTCGAACTTGATAACTAAGCCTGCACCATTGGCACCATTGCCATTACCCGCGCCTCAGGCAGCCACAAATGCGGACCATGCCAGAGAATTGCAGGATCTACGAGCATCAATGAAGATGATGGCGAATGAGATCACCGTCTTAAGGAGGAGGCAAAATGATCAAAGCTTCCAGCCAAGGAGATTCGCTCCTCCTCCCCCGATCACTAGGGAGCAAGCTGCTTCCACCAGCAGGGCTCTCGAGAGAAATGCGACGATGTTGGAAAATGAAGAAGTTGGTCCATTCGGCAGAGCTTATTGGTGCTCCACCTGCAATGACCCGCACGGCGAAGAGACTTGCATGGTTCATCTGAACTATGTACAGACCCTTGCGGACAACGCTCCTGGTGGGCAGGTAAATATGATAAGGGAAACAGATCGCAATTTTATGATTCCCCCTGTCGAGCAGGTCTCCGTCCTCATGAGGACGGGTAAGAAGCCCATCGAAGTTGATCCGGTTCAAATGGAACCGTTGAAGGTGCCTGCCAGTTCCAAGCCATCAAGCGAGAAGGCGCCATCGCCAGAAAAGGAGCCTGTCCAGGTGTCAGAGCCGGGAGATTCCGTCCTATTAAAAGACTTCCTGCCTCCAAGAGCAAAAGGGAGAATTCCTCAACCACAGGCTTCGCCCTCTCAACCCCAAACCGAGGCGAGGGATCAGGCGAGAGAAAAGCTCAGATATCCCTCGCTGACCAAGCGTCAGAGGGTAGAAGCGATGCAATAGTATCGGACCAGATACGAGACTGCTAAGGAGGGAGGCGAGTTTGGTACAAGAGCGTACAACATCGTTGAAGAGCTAAAGAAGACTCCAGCTAAGGTAAGCCTCTTCGATGCCCTTCAACTACCCGGTCAAGTCGATCTATTGCAGGAATCACTGAAGTCTGCCAAAGGCAAGGGAAAGCCGACTCAGATTGTCTTGACGCAGACGTTGACTACCTCAACCATCGGAAAGAATAGGCCACCGCCATTCTATCTGTCCCTCAGGATGGAGGGGTGGGTTGTGCATAACTGCATGATCGATTCCGGCACTGCTACTACTGTGATGCCCAAGGCTGTTTGCGAGATTATGGGCATGGAGTACATGAGGAGTAGTCCTGGTGTGCTTCAACTGGATGGAACTCTGGTTAAGATAGTGGGGGTAATCAAGGATATCCCGATCATGTTGCACAAGATGCCATAGATTACCGTAATTCAAGAAGTTGTGGTGGTAGATTTGGAGCCCTATTTCAGCATGTGCTTATCAAGGGAATTCACCGCCAAACTTGGAGGCTATCTATCTCTAGATTATTCGCACTTGGAAATCCCCTTCAGAGGAAGGAGGATTAAAATTTTTAATGAAAAGCCCTCTACCTTTCACATTGAAAGGATCCAGGATGCGGAAAAACAATTGGACTCAGTCAATATGATTGAGGAAGTAGAGGAAGGAGAAATAGAGCTGATGGAAGAAGCTCTGGACGAGCTCCGCATAGAGGATGAATTCTCCATGCGCGACTTTAATGCCATGATCGAATCCGAGATAGGGTGTTACTCGATCACCAAGCCCGAAAAGGCTAAGGTACCGAGTGATGAAGACCCCATCGCCGATCAACTGTGGAAGCTCTTCTTTGATGGCGCCCGATGTAAGAATGGCGCCGGGGCAGGAGTTGTCCTTGTCTCTCCTTCGGGAAACCAGAAAACTTACTCTTACAGACTCGCATGGAGTTGTACGAATAATGTTGTCGAGTATGAAGCCCTGTGTTTGGGGTTACGAAAGGCAGAAAAACTTGGAATAAAGTAGTTGCAGATCTTCGGAGACTCGGAGTTGATCTGCAACCAAGTAACCAATAAGTGTGTTGCGAAGCAACACTATCTGAAAGCATACCGTAATAAGGTATGGGACCTGCTCGAGTCTTTCTCGGCCTTGAATATCCGGTCTATTTCGCGAGAGCGGAATAAGCATGCTGACGTCTTAGCGTCTATTGGAGCCAGATACTCCCCTGCCGAGAACATGATGCAAAAGCCGAAGACAGTGAGGGTGATCTACAGGCCTTCGGTATCGGACAAAAATATTCATTGGCAGGTGTTTGACAACGATGAGCAGATCGTCAATTTTTTGATCGACGAAGCAAGCAATATTGAAGACAGGACCCTCAACGAAGAAGAGTATGAGGGGTTGATTCAGCTGAAGAACAACCACGTCCCGAAGGGCTTAATCACCCTTGAAAGTTTGTTTGATCAGGACGATAGGTCCCTCGCTCACAAGATCAAGGTGGACGTGAGAGAGTACGAGGAGCTAGAGTTAGAACCCGGGAAAGCCATCAAGGTGGGAACTGATTGCACGCCATTGGAAATTGAGCAAATCAGGACCCTGTGCAAAGAATACCCGGATATTGTCGTCTGGAGCTATCAGGACCTGAAGAGGTACGATAAGAGTATCTTCCAGCACACGATTGAGCTGCAGGAAGGGGTCAAACCTTTCAGGCAGAAGCAAAGGCCAGTCAACCCAAAAATAGAAGTGTTGATGAAGGCCGAGCTCCTAAAGATGTTGGAGGCGAAGATTATCTATCCCATCAAGCACTCTTCTTGGGTGGCAAACCTGGTCCCGGTCCGAAAAAAGAATGGGGACATCCGCCTATGCGTTGACTTTCGGAACCTCAACCAAGCATCTCTGAAGGACCACTACCCGCTGCCCCAAATCGATCAAATCCTTCACGTAGTGGCGGGAGCACAGAGGTTTTCTCTACTGGATGGCTTCTTCGGGTACAATCAAATCTGGGTAAAAGATGAAGATCAATACAAGACCGCCTTCACCACCAAGTGGGGCACTTTCGCCTACCAGCGCATGTCGTTCGGCCTCTCAAATGTCGGGGCAACTTTCCAGAGAGCGATGGACTTAGCCTTTGGTGAGTTACTCAATCGCATCATTGTGATTTATCTAGATGACATGACTATTTTCTCCCACAAAAGGGGAGAACATGGTCTACATTTGCGCCAGGTATTTGAGAAGTGCCGAGAGTTCGGAATCTCCATAAACCCGAAAAAGTCCATTTTCGCGGTAAAAGAAGGCAAGCTCTTGGGCCATGTGATATCGGAGAAGGGACTAGCTGTTGATCCTACCAGGGCGGAAGCCCTCCTCAAGCTACCTCTGCCAGCGAACAAGAAGGGCCTCCAATCCTTCTTTGGGCAGATTAATTTTGTTCAGAAGTTCATCTCTGATTTCGCCCAGGTAGTAAAGCCGATGACCGAACTCCTCAAGAAGGATGTTGAGTTTCAATGGACCGAGGAGAGGAAGCGGGCATTCAGAGAGATCAAAGAAAGAATCGCTCAGGCCCCCGTTCTGGTGAACCCCGACTACTCCAAGGATTTTATCCTTTACGTCGTCGGTGAACCGGAGAGCTATGCAGTTGTCCTTACTCAGAAGAACGAGGATGGGGACGAGCGGTCGATAGCATTCCTGAGCCAAGTCATCCACCCGCATGAGGAAAAGTACAACTTCATTGAGAGGCAAGTGCATGCGGTGATGCGGTCACTGAAGAAGTTTCGCCATTTCGTCTCCCAGAGCAAGACGATAGTGTACGTGGTGCACCCTGACGTCAGAAACTTCATCATTCAAGGTGAGCTTGGCAATAAAAGGGCAGGATGGGTCTCCAAGATCCAAGAGTTCGACATAGAGGTCCGACCCACTAAACTGGTCCGTGGCCGAGCCTTATGCCAAGAACTCGCCAGGAGCGCCGCATCCGAGGTGACAGCTTGCCAGTGGGATGATCCAGCGCAGGAGAGCAATCTTGCAAATCGGTCTGTACTCGGCAGAGATTGGACAAAAGACCTGGTGGAATACTTCAGTACTGGAAGGTGCCCTTCTGACCTCAATGCTTCGCAGAGGAGAAGGTTCAGGCTCCAAGCCTGCAGATATGTGTTGTTACCGAGTGGTTTGTTTCACAAAAATATAGACGGAGTCCTCCTGAGATGTGTTAGGGGGACAAAAAATAAAGGGTCCTGGAAGAGTTTCATTCTGGAATGTCAGGAGGACATTTCACCGAAAGGCCTATGGCCTTAAAGATAATAAAAGCAGGCTATTATTGGCCTACTATTTTTGTTGATACCTTCGAGGTTAGCCAGAAGTGCGATAAATGCCAGAGGTACGTTGGTCGAAGCAGGAATGCTTCTTTGCCCTTGCACCCAATTCAAGTCGAAGCTCCATTTCAGCAGTGGGGCTTAGACTTCATTGGGGTGATAGATCCCAATTCCTCCATGGGGCATAAGTACATCCTGACGGCTACAGATTATTTTACCCGATGGGCAGAAGTAGTGCCAACCAAGCAGGCTAACCAGGATGTAGTCATCGCCTTTTTGGAAGGACTGATAACCCCTTTTCGGGATACCGGATGCAATAGTAACTGACAATGGCACCCATTTCACCGGTGCCAAAATCTGTGCATTCGCAAGTATGGTATTTACCTAAAGACTTCGTCTAATTATTACCCGTAGGGCAATGGTTTGGCGGAGTCCACAAATAAGAACTTACTTAGGATCCTGAAGAGAACATTGGAAGGCAACAAGCGGAGCTGGCATCTGCTTCTGGACTTTGCTTTATGGGCTGACCGCATTTCCATTAAGAAATCAATCAAGACGTCCCCATATTCCCTGGTATACGGGAAGGAAGCAGTTCTCCCCACGCATATTGAGTTGCCCGCGTTGCAGTCTCTCCGATCGTTGGATGGTGAGGATGAAGAGTTTGACCCTATAAGTGTCAGGATAGCCCAACTATTGCAGTTGGAAGAAGAAAGAGAAAAGGCCTACGAGGCTTTCATGAAGCACGCCGAGACCACAAAAAATTGGTTCGACAAGAGGACCTCCGATCGGACCTTCCAGATTGGCGACTTGGTGCTGAAATGGAACGAGAAAAAATCCAAGCCAGGAAATCATGATAAATTTGACGCATTCTGGGAGGGTCCATTTCGAATCTCTGGGGTCAATCAGGTGAACTCTTTCACTCTTCAATATTTGAACGGGTTTACTCTTCCAATATCGGTTAATGGCCTTCATCTGAAGGCGTACTACCAGTAAGTGGTAGTTGAAAAAATTTCTCAGCTGTGTACATATTTTTTATTCCTTGTTTGCTTGTACATATTTGTTTTCTCGGAGTATAAGTCTCTTCGCTCCCTTTCGCGCTATCAGTGGTGCAGTTTTTGGCCAGACTCTCGCTATGGCAAGGGTCGAGTTGGTACAAAATTGGTTCTGAGGAGGTTTAAAATAAAAGTTTTCAAGTTAAGTGTGTTTTTTAAGCACTCCAAGGAAAATAGCAGGTTTGCAAGATGTTCGCCTTTTAGCATCCTAGAAGTTCAATATGAAAAGCGCCTATTATGAGGGAGTTTCGCTCTTGTTTTAGGGCGAAACCACGTTTCGGCGCTCTAAGGAGCGAAAGCTAAGTAAATCAGGTCAAAGTCAAAATCTGGGGGACCAAGTCTCTCCGTAAGCGCCACGTGTCAGAGAAGGAAAGGAAGAGCGCTTTCAAAATCGTTTGCTGTCTTCGGGCGTCAAAGTCAAAGTCAAACTCCATTTCGGGGTTGTGTTGAGCGAAAGGTGCTTGCGCCCTCCTTTGTGGGTGAAACTCAAAATCGTGGCCCTTCAATCCGTCTTTAGTGCAAGCACCACGTGGCAGGGGTTAAAGGAAATAATTTTCAAAGAAAGTGTATAATCAGTAAGGTTTTAAATCATGATGCTTTTCCTATTTCGGGCTTTAAAGGAGCGAATGGGCCTTTCGCTTAACTTTTCGAGCGAAAGCCATTTTTGGCTCTTAGGAAATGATGAAAACGTGTTTAAAGCGAAAGGGTTTCACTTTCTCCAATGCGCTGGGCGCTTTCTCCAATGTTATGGGCACATAGTCCAAAGTAAATCTTGGCAATCCCACGGGTCGTTGAAGCATGAAATAAATTTGAAAAAGGCGGTGCGTCTCGTCTTTCAAGGAAGATTACGGCCCACGCAGTTGGCCAACATTGGGAGGTGCGCTCCACCGCCGGTTAGCGCGCAGAAGATCTTCCACTTTGCCCATAATCCCTCCAGGCATTTACTCCACCCCAAAGCGCAATTAATATGGTGGGTAAATGGCTGTGCTATAAAAGGGCCATCGAAGCATCTCAAATGAACTCTAAGAAATTACTGAGGGTTTTGTAGTAGTGCTATTTACCTTGCCGAATCAGAGCGAGAGAGTTGCTGATAAAACATAGTGCGTTGAGCTTTGTAGTAAGGCGCTGTCCTTTTCAGAGCGAGCGCTCAAGCTAGTACCTAGTCAGATGGGAAAGAAGAGCACTGAGCCCAAGAAGGAGAAGGCCCCGAAGAAGGCGGAAGGCGAGAAGAAACCTAAGAAGGAAAAGAAGGAGAAAGTACCACCGCCCCCACCCGAGGACAGGTTGAGCAGAATTCGTGACTGTGTGCTCACTAAGATGAGTGTGGAGAAGTTGCGCCAGACCATTGACCTTATGATGACCAAGGTGTCTGCCGGAAGCAGTCGGACAACCGCCTATCACTCTCACCTGTACTGGTACCTGTGCATGCCTGTGCATCATTGCCCGGAGTTGATATGCGCAATTGCTAAATTCTACAACCCGCGGACCAGGACAGTCCAAGATGCCAAAGGGAACAAGTTGTTCTCCATCTCTGCCCAAGACGTTCGAGAGGCTTTCGCCTGTGGAGAAAAGCCCCCGACTGACTATATAATTAGAAAAATCAACAACACCGAACAAAATGAAAGATACGCCAACACAATGCAGATGCGCTAGTTCATGGAGACTCAACTGTTAGAGAAGTCGACGCCCGGAATATTGCCAGACCTCCCCAAACCCTTGAAGAGGTTTAAAAATCCTGACATCTACTCCATGCTGGCATGGGTTATGGGGCTCTCCACGGACGCCCTAGTGTATAAGTGGCAGGTTTCACTTGCCGAATGTATTTCACATGGTGAGTTCTATTCTCCCGATGCCATGACGTCGGGGACAAAGCCTGTATTTTTTGATTGGGCAGATTGGGTGGCGTGGCAGATGCATATCCAGCTGAGTGATGTGCAGAGCGAAAGGGACATGTCATTCTGAATCTGCTCTTTCCTTGCGTGGTATTTCTTCTACCACATGCACGACCGTTTTGCCTTCATCGCCAAGAACCGTACAGACAAAGAAGGCAAAGCGCTCCCGGTTTATCAGTGGACTCGAAGTCTATCAAGACGCGAGTCCTACTACAACTTTAACAGGATGTTCCTCGGTCCAGCTTTGGAAATCATTTATGGTGTTTGTGAGCGAGTGCCAAGGCGGATGAGAGAATACATAGTGCAGGAGCAGTTGGGTGACGTTTTCCAACTGACGTAGGGCCTTGTTGTCAGAATTTTTGGGTTTACTGGAAAACCCTTCCTGTTGCCGTACTACACCACTGAGTACCTATTTGCCCTCGAAGTCGCCCGATAGAGTGACTTCGCTGATGACACGTATGGCCACGGGCGAAGGAAACCACACACCTACGCTTGGCCCTTCCACTTCGGTGACATTAAGGTATCGGTCAATGGGCATAACACTTTTCTGGCGGTGACACTGTATGAGTTTGGCCTGATCGATCTCCCCTAGCATTGGAAGTATGACCCATTAGATGTTTTTAGGCTGAAGATCGGGGCAAAAAGCTTCCATAGTTGTCCGCGCCCAGACATCGAAGCACAACGCAACAATCCCTCAGGGCGTGACCTGGAATGGCACGTGGAGAGGATGATGTCACTTCCCCCGTGGCATGACTTCTACACGATAGAGGTTGAGTACGACCCTGCACAAAACCCAGTGCATGCCCCTGATGACGAAGTGTTTAAGGCGATGAAGAGCAAAGTGCTCGACTGGTCGGATGAAAAAATTGCAAACTGGTGGATCATGAGGGTCCACAATGGAAAGGAGGCATCCGATCAGTTGCTTGTATTGGACCAGAATTTCTCCGAGGCGTATGACGCGCATTGTGACACTTACCGACCCATCTTGTTTGCTAACATCGTGCCTAGAAGTACTCAAAGCCCTAGCAGAGTGGAAGATGCGACGGAAGTACAAGGGCAACACACTGAACAAGACCCACTTGTCAAGGAGAAGGGCAAGCAACTGCTCCTTGAAGAAGAGATCACTCCGAAGAAGAGGAGCGCTAGTGCAGAACTTTCGCTCCCCCATGTTGCGAAGAAGCCCCGGTTCGGTGCAGTTCAACTTTTTGGCACAAACCCTCCTGCAACATCGACAGCCATGGAAGCAAGCGCCCCTGAAGTTTCTGTTCCGGCGCAGCAAACGCAGCAGGAGGTCGAGTTCATTGACCTAGAAGCGAAGCAGTCGAAGAAAGAAAGAAGCAAGCCCTATCATGCAACAGTTCACCGTTTCAGCTCTGGCAGTGCCCGAGCTCGCAGGTGCGTTCTCTCTCTCTTCCTCTCTTTCTGTACCTCTGGCAACTATCCCTTCCAATGCCGAAACCCTCATTTCCACCCAACTTGCATTCGGCGTCCCCATGTCTGCTACGCCTTTCCCTGCATCCCAGTCATCACTCCCTCAACGTTCTTTCCTATCTCTTAGACGTTTAGCTCCTTTGCATCTGTCTCCAATGCGTTTGCATTTCCTGCAACGTTCGTCCCTACCCCTCCTCAAGTTTCTGTTAATCCAATCACTGCATTCGTTGTCGTCAATCCAGACCTATTTTCGCCCTTACACACTTCCTCAATTGCGGCGATGCCCCTTGATATTCCAACCCTAGATCCTAGCACCTCGGTTGCAGTTGTCCAAACCTCGACATCTCCCAAAGTTGCTGCAGTCATTGCCTCGGCTGTTCTGATTTATCTGTTGAAGCTAACCCTCAACGAGCTCTGTTCCCCTTCACGCCACTCTTTGGAGTGCAGGAACCGATGGAAATGGAGCTGGAAGTTCTGGAGGAGGGCCCAATTGCGGAGAGTATACGCCGAGCGCAACAGAGTTCCTCGACCTGGCTTAAGGGCCGGAAAAGAAAGAATGCGCAGGCTCTAGCCCAAGTGGAAAAGAGGGCTATGTTTGACCCACAGAATATGCAACTCCACAAAATGGAGAAAGTGCCCAAGGTCCAAAAGCCATTAGAGGAGATGACGCCAACGGACTATTCCTACCATCATACGGTTGAAGACATGAGGACGATCGATCCAACAGAGAAGATGGGGAATATCCAGGTTGAGATGGGCTCCATCTATTTCCACGGGGAGCACTACAAAGCTCGCTGCTATGAGGCTGAGGCCAAAAACGTAGAGCTTGAAGAGACCTTGGCGCTCACAAGGGCGCAACTTGAAGAGGCGCAGTCCAAATCCGAGCAGTTGCAGCAGCACGTAACCAGTCTGGAGCAGGAGGTAGATAATTACAAGAAAGAAAATGAACAACACCTCAAAGCGCATGCAGAAGCGGAAAGCCAGTTGCAAGCTTTGAATGCTCAAGTCCAGGAACTGCAAACCCAGTTGACAACAAAGGCAGGGCAAGCAGAGGTCTTCTCAAAAGACCGTATTAAGGAGGTTCGCCATCACTTCCTGACAAACTTCCGAACAAGGGCACGCAAAGCAATAGCAGTCCTAACGTTCATTTGGGAGGCCAAGCAATCAGTCACTTACGGCGCATCTATCATGGAGGATGTTGAAAAGGACATTGACCGATGGCTGGAGCTGGCCATGAAGGTGCAAACCCTAGAAAAAATGGACCTCGAGCTTACTCCAATGTGCCCGCTTGCTCGGTCATGGGCAACTACGAAGGTAACACTGCGGGCTTACTTCGCAAAGATGAAAACAGCCCGAGAGGCGAGAAGGCTGATGGACGCGTTTGAGCGGGAAAGGCGCATTTCTCTGATGTATTTCGAAACTCTCGCGCAGCTCGGTTTCCCTGGCTTCACTGACGAAGAAGAATCATATTTTGACAAAGGAAGAGCTGAAGCCAATTTGGGATGCCTTTGAAAGTGATACTTCGGAGATTGACGGTTGGGAGGAGCCTATTTCAGAGCATCAGGTGATGCAGTTAATAGCCAGGTTCGCACGGATTGAATCTTGTTTGGTAGACCTCAGCCAGAGGGCTAACTATGCTGACATAGACCAACTTGAGACCTTCGGATACCTGGTCAGGGAGCTCCAAGATCGTGGCACAATTAAAGAAGACGCCTGGGCCCTGGTCCAGGCAACCTATGAGCGTATCCAGGAGCGTCTCCCACGATCGGAACCTATCCAGCAGCAAGAAGATCAAGCACAGGAAGGAGATCAAGCACAAGAGGTAGACCAAAGGGAAGAAGAGGACCAAGAAGAAGAAGAAGACCATGAGCGCCAAGAAGAAGAGGAAGAAGCAGAAAGGGAGAAGTTGGAGGAAGAGTCTACTGCCATCAGTGAGCATTCAGAAAAGGACAACGATGATGACTCTGAGCCCAACAGATAAGGCCTGGGATCTTAACATTGAGGCGAGCTCAATCCCCCCGCGAGCCGCCAGAGATGTTGGCATTCCTGCAACATTGATTTCCTCTGTATATATTTTGCTATTCAGTAATTTCTCCTTCCCTGAAGCTCTGTTCTTTGTTCAGAATGTATTTTCTCTTTCCTGCTTTTTCTATCAGAATTTGTTGGCTGCGCCCAAGGGAGTGTGCAGTTTTCCTGTTCATTCATCATGCAGGGTCCTTGTCTTTTCGAGGGCGAGGGTAGTTTCGCACTAGGTCTCCAAGCGCAAGTTAGTTTCGGAGCAGAGGTAGAGCGCAGGCCCATTTCGGGCCAGAGAGCAATGCAATCCAGCTTTGGAGAAGGAAACGTAAGCGCGCCTAGGCTTTTTCGCCTCTGTGTGAGAGCGCAAGGCAGTTTCGGGCCTTGGCTGGGCGAAACTCAACTTCGGATGGAAAAAGTGCTGAGTGGGGCCCAAGTGTCTTTGCCCCGGTTGGAGAGCGCAAAGCCTTTTCGAGGCTAAACTGGGCGAAAGCGCCTTCATGTTGTTCTAACACTTAGTGTAAATCTGCTTCAACACAAGTGTGGGGCCCAGTTCTGTTTCGCCCCTATGGGTGAGCGCAAAGCAATTTCGGGCCAAGGAGGAGAGAAAAGGCCTTTGACTTTTCCACGGGATGTAGCGCATTCCAATTTCAGTTGCAAGTGGGGCCCAATTCTGTTTCGCCCCAAATCATGAGCGCAATTCACTTTCGGGCATCTTTTGGGCGAAAGCGCCTTTGACCCGCCCTCAAAGTCAGCAAAAGCTTGTTTCAAACTCCCAAGGCAATGTGGGGCCCAAGGCGTTTCACTCAAGTTTCCAAGCGCAATTCCTTTTCGGGGTGAGAAGGAGAGAAATAGACTTTGACTTTTCCAAGGCGCAGCCCATCAAACAGAAAAAATGCTAAGTGTGGACCAAGTCGTTTCGCTCCAGTTTTCCAGCGCAAAGCAAATTTGGAGTAAGTGGGAGCGCAATGCCCTTTGACTTTTCCACTCTGCGCCCCTTCCAATGCAGCAAGGCATTTCGCTCTAGTTTCCTAGCGCAAATCAAATTTGGACCTGCCAAGGGCGCAATGACCTTTGACTTTTCAACTGCAAATGCCAAGCGCAAGTGCCTTTGACTTTTCCACGCCGGCGCTGCTCCCAAGATAGCAAAGTCGTTTCGCTGCAGTTTTGGAGCGCAAGCCCATTTCGGGCCAGAAAACAGCGAAACGTAGGTGGGGCCTGCATCCGCAAAGCGCCTGTTTCAGTCTAGCCCTCCCTGCCTCAGCCAGAATTCCATAGAAACGCTAGGAAGCAGCGAAACAAGGCGCACCCTCACCAGTTTAATTGCAGTCGGTCTGAGAAGCTTCCGGATTTGATTTTCTCGGATTTCAGAATCCAATCTTTCGTTGAGGCGGTTCCAACAAGTGAGGAGGCGGCGCAGCAGGCGAATCATATGGTCGCATTGAAGCCATGCAACCACTTCTCCATGAGTCATCCAATTCAGGCCATGCCTCATTACTGTTTGATGAGTGCTCAAATCCTATCTTTGCTGCCACCGCGATGTTTTGTGGGTGTGCATTTATGTTTCAGAGGCAGAATCCTCTATAAAAGCCAGCAATTCTAATGTAATATGATGGACGTTTTGCTAGAGACTTGTTGTACATGAATTCTGCTATCAATACAAAGAAACCTTGGCTCTAATTCTGGATTTCTCTCTGTGTGTATGTCTTCTATCTTATATTTCTATCAAATTCTCTGCTTTGTCTGTAGGCTATAATTCTATGTCTGGATTTAGCTTCCGATAAAGGGTGAACACTGGAATAATTCTGGAGATTGCACATATAAGTTGTCTGGTTTTAATTTCTGTTACTTTCTTTGTGTGGAGTGCTATTGGTTCAGAGTACAATTAAGTTATCGTGTTGTTTGTTCATCACCCCTGTTCATCTGGCCTGAGGCCATATTTCCCATCCCTTTCAGTCATTTCTAATTTCTTTCCTGTTCCTTAATCTCAAATCCCCAAGTTAGAATAGTAAGGGAACCAGCCCATCTCTGGAGATTGGCACGGGAGGCATTTCTTCCTTTCGGCCTTTCAATGTTGGCTGGGTCTAGGGCGCATGGATGAAACATTCCATACCTAAGGCGGATTCTTGACCAACAACACCTCAAATCGTCAGTTACAATCTTGCAATGGGATTTTGTTCAGAGATTGAGCTTAGGAGGAAAACCAAGCAAATAAGTAGGCTATTCATGGTGCATGAGCAAAGCAGAGTAGGGAAAGAGTACCGAGGGCAGCTTTGCTATCAAGAAACCATTTAAACATTCCAATAACTTCAGGAATGGAAGGGAATTCTACAGGGCTTACAGTAAGCTAAATATGCTATGCATCCACTCAAATTTTTCAGGGGCAATAAAGCGTTCTTAACTTTCTGCTGTGGCATTTTCTCCCTAAAAAGGTTTCTTCTCATAAATTGCACTGTGTTTTGTTATATGAATCTCATTGTAACTGTTTCTTTATATGAATTTCATTGTAGCTGTGCTGTCAAGAGGATGCTTCAGTTTGGAAGTGTCCCCTTGTGCATTAGTTGCATCCTCCATGTGTGCCTGAGTGGCCTGAATTTCAGGATCTTGATTGCACCAACTTGCATCAAATCAGTCCAAGACCATCCAGTGTGGTAAATATCATTTGGGTAAGAGCTTTGAGGTTGATCTGGCATCTTTTGGGCTCTTTTTGGACAAAACAAAGGCTAGACAGGCTTTAGAAATGTCCTGAACTGGTCCTAGGAAGCAACAGGTGGGAAGCAATCCAACAAAGGGCATGAAAATCTCCAGCTGGCAGGGAGAACTAACCAGGAGGCTGCTATGATGAGTTATCAAGGACACTTTCATAACTAGAGTTCTGACAGTCTTTTATACTCTTTATTAGCTAGTAGTAAAACAAGTCATATTTTCCTAAAATCAAGATCATTCCACATGCAAAAAGGATGTAAAATAGGAAAGGCAAAATGTGGATGGTTGGTAGAAGAATAGTCTTGGATAACAGCAGTGCCTAAACTGCCCCTTGAGGTGGTTAGGTGTCAGTTAATGCTCATACTCAAATATAAATTTTTTTGTCACCTTATATATTATTTTGGATTGATAACAGTGAAGTTCGTTAAATTGTTGTACTTATTCTTGTTTTTTTTAGTGTTGCTGTGTAAATAGTTTAGATTTCATAAACTCCAGATTCAATTCAAAGAAAGAATGAGAAAACAAGTTCCAGCGTTCCTTTTCAGCCATGGCGTTTGAGGTTGTAGGTGTTTTCACTATTAGTTCTGTTTAGATAAGATAATTCTATTAATGTCTTTGGATGACCAAAATAGGCCAGTGGACTCGTCAAAAGGAGCTGTTACAGTGCACTGTAGTAACAAAAAGTACTATTAAAGTAAGCTCATCTAGAGTAAAGAAATTAGGGTAAACTATACTAAAGTGAAACAACTGTATGAGATTCAAGTACAGCCTTGAGAGTTGGACACAAAATGAGTAAATCCAAACAGGTTAAAAGTAAGGATGAAGAGAGCCAGTTGTCAAGGTGAGAGATGGGGGCGGGGGGATCCAAGATACTAATCTGTGGTTGGAGGCAAAGTAGAACCACAGTTAGGGGATCCATGACTATAATCTTTCATTTTGGCTGTTTTCAGAATGATTAGGAGCATCTTACAATGTAAGACTAGTTAGGATTTCTGAAAAAACATTCTAATTGCAGGTGCTTTATATTTTAGGATTTGAATTTTATATTCTTTTATGATACTCAATGTTTTGCATCTCTTTTGTTCAAGTTCATGAGGCTGAGGTATTTAACTGCTTGTCTGCATATTACAGTGTCTTCTTCATATGCCGAAGCTGTGAATAATGCAATTCAAGAATATAAATCTGTATGGTTCCTTTGGGAGTTATTTGCTTTTCTTTTTTTTTAAATGTATGAATAAAAATCTGGATTTATTTATTAACCAGCTGAAGATAAAATCCTCAGCAATTGTTGTTGTGATCATTTTCCTTGCAGGCAGCAAAGAAGGGTTATCTATTGGAATTGAGGTTTACTACTCTATTTGAGTATCTTCAAGTAAGTAGTGAATGATAAGAAAGGGACCATCAATGTTTTTCAAAGCACATGCATGTTTATAGGATTTCTTATATGAATAATAAATGCATGAAGAAGTATGATTACTTCAATAATTTCTTGTATTAATCACATCCCAGTTTGTGCAGTTCTGCTAATCTTTGAGCATGGCTCAAAATCCTCTGTTCTTTCCAGGCACTCATCTATGAAATTTTCATTTCTTAGTTGGGGAATAGCTTGCTCTTCTTCTGTGCTTCCTTGATATTCTTAGTTGTCTCAGGAAGCATTTGGAAGATGAAATTTTGTTGCCTCTTTTGAAAAAGAGATGCACTTCCGCTTGTCCAGTCGTTCGATCTAGATCCTTTAATTCAATTTCTTTGTTTCCCACATGAGATTTTCAAGCCTGTTCGTTTGTTAAAAGCATGCAAGCCTTGCACGAACGGTTAACTCATGTTCTTTTTCTTTTCTAATTGTCTTTTGTCCTTGTTTTATTCAAACACAGGCTTTATCCCTTGTTCTTTTCTTAGTACTTGTTCCAACTGGATCGTTCACACGACCTGCTGCTAGCTGTTTGACAGCTTATGTGCCAGTTGTCTTCGTGCTTGCAGTATGGTTTGTGATGTAGCTAGCTTGCTCTTCTTCTGTGCTTCCTTGGTGTTCTTTAATGACGTCTCCTTGATAGCTAACTGCAATTCTGTTTTTAGAGCAAAATATGATAGCAATTGCCACCTTTTAATAATTTTTTGAATGGTGGATCTCTTTCTCTTGTTAACAGTGCATCTCTTTGTAATTTTAAGGAGCTTTTAGTGACTTTCTCTTTGCTGGCTATCTACTTCTAATCTTCTAAGAAGCTTCAATGGCTCCTTTATCTTCATTTTAATTTTGGGCAGCTTTTATGGCTTCCGTTCTTAGCTTCTATGACTTCCTTTCTTATCTTTTGAAATGGCAATTCTCGAGGGGAAACTTATGACCCCTTTTCTTTCTTGCTGAAATTGGCCTTTTTGATACTTGTAGGCTTTTGCCGTTTTGGTCTTTGGCAGGGGTTTTTCACCCTAAGACCTTTTGAATCTATCGTGGAATTTTGCTTCACGGTAATGTTTACCTCTCCTTCTGAGGTTATTTTTTTTCTCAAAGAGAGTACTCTTTTGGCTTCTCTGTTTCGAAGCTAGAGGAGTATCAAAAAGAGAGTTTTTCTTCCTTCTACTTGCTTTGATACCACATGTTAGAACTCAATGTTTCGATACCTTGCATTATGCAATGATAGGTACATAGAATGCCTATTTCAGGCATAACAATCCTTTAACCAAACTTGTAACTACCTCTGTCCTATACTACATGCATATGCCTTGTGAGGGGTGGTTACACCTCTTGCCTCCTCACATGGGCTATGATATAATAATTTCTAACATCCAAAAGGTTTGCTATGCTACTCATTGAGAAGTTCTATTTTATTTCCAGTTAGAAGGTTAATGGTATTTACTCCTTGATGGAGTGCTATTAGATTGCCATTCAAAGGCGCATTATGTTGAGAATTTATTGTTAATTTTTTCTTCCTTGCCAAGTTTTAAAGGCTTGAAAACATGTGATTTGTTTTAATTAGCTATGGTATTCTTGTTCAGTTTGTATGACAAGCTACTTGTTTTCAGATATTACAAATTATTGCTTTGGCATTCAACCATTTGGGAGCATATGGAATGTTCTATCTTGCAGCAGCTGTCTCAGATTTTTATGTTCCTTGGGATTCTATGGTAGGAAAAATTGTACTCAAGAGAGTTGCAAAGTACTGAGAAATACATTTTATTTGGATTAAGAATTTGTTCAATTAGTTTGGGATACAACTAATTCTTCTAAGATTCATGTCATTGATTCTACTGTCCTGTGATGATTTTTTTTGTTTTGATAGATAGAACATAAAATACAATCAGGAGATAGTGGATTAGCCATGCAGCTTGCTCAAGTACCAAAAATGCTAACACTGCTCAGGAAACTTTGGGCTCCAACAGCTTTTGCTGTGTCTTTTAAGGTCTGTCCCCTCTTTTTGCAACATGTGAAGCAATGGAATTGATGGCTAACAAGTGAAATTTTGGCATATGAAGGATTTTAGTGTTGAATATATCATATTAATGTATCAAAAATAAATGGATATACTTTTTCTTCCAGCATGTATAACATTTTGACACATCTTTGTGTTATGGCAACAGCTGGAGACAGACATTGATATTTTGTTGAAGAAGGCAAGGTCTGCACAAAAGAAATATGGGGTGCATGCTGTAGTTGCAAATGAACTATTGACACGAAAAGAAAAGGTGGTAGTTGTTACAGATAAAGGTGAGACAGTTATTGAGAGAGAAGGGCCAGGAATGGATGTTGAGAAGCCACTCGTCAACTTTTTGATCAATGAACACACTGCCTACATTCAACGAGTTGTTCATACAAATAACCTTTGAGATGCACATCAGTAGCCAAACAATTAGATAAATATACAGATAACTACTTATCCGAGTGTTACGCACCCCCGTTTTTTTCAAATTGATTAGGTCTATTTGAAAATTAAAGCTCTTAAACTTTCAGTCCATAATTTGTTGAGAAGAAAATTTTCTGGAAAAGAAACTTGTGTACCAGGATTTGAGGAAATAAAGGTTTTGGATCTACTGACAACCCCTTGGGTGAATGCTTTAAATCACAAAAGTTGAGCTCTTATTAGGATCAGCCAATACATGAAATTTTACCTGGGTCAATCTTTTAAAACAAATGTATGGATGCTTCACTTCATGGAATCAACTTTAATAGCTTAAACACACTTAAATAATACTAAGAAATATATTATCTAAAGGATCTAAAGCTCATGATATTTATTTAAACTCATTTTAGGCTGTACTAATACATGGTAGCTGTAGTTTGGTGGTTTGATATGGTTAGCAAAGAGTGTTGAATTAAAGTTCCTTTGATTGAATAGTTTTATTAATTTTCCAATTCTATGATTGTAAATTTCATTTTGTAATAAGCATGCACAAGGACATTAAATGTTGTTCAATGGTCTCCTCCTTATATAGGCCATGACCTCTTCCATTCTACCGTGTCACTAGTTAAGGACGATGATCTGCTTAAATGTTTGCAGGTATTTCTTCAATGCATATTTCCTGTTAAACATTTATAACATAGATGTTAAATTATTTTTTACATCCATTTTTTAGGGTATATTTTTTGGCGTATTCTTCCATTGGTGTAGTTTCAATTTTTTATATTAAATCTTGGTAAATGAAGTGAATAGGAAAATGGCATGAATCTCAAAAATATGAAGGGAAGGAATGCACACAAACATATAGCATATAACAATTGAGCTGAGGATTTGAACCCAGATCACATCACCGATAATGCAAGTGACGTCCTTGCCGGTAGACCACAACATGCGGATGTGTATAAGAAGTATTTACTCAAAACATATATTATATTTGTTGGCAAGTCAATTAAACCATATCCAACTTGCCTTTTTATCAAAGACATAATCTTCATCTCCTTTTATGTTATATATTTTCTTCATCTTCCTCAAACTCCTATGTTTTCACAATCAACTCTTTGATATCATTTTCATTAAGAGATAAAATCTCATTCAACCAATTGCCTTCTAATGAATTTTGGCAAGACGAAGATCAACACTGCGATTGACTAAATTATCTACAATCTTGTTTCCTTATTTATAGATATGCTTATATTTTCAATAGATTTCCTTCAACGCTAGTTGAACATTAACATTAGCTTTCATTTTAGAGTAGTGCAAAATTTATCTAAAGCTGCTAGATGCCTTCACATGCCATTTTTTTGTTTGCCAATAGTACAAACATTATTTGCAAAAATGAACAATAATGAAACATTACATTACTTGCAATGTGTACATCTCCTCCCCTATGTCTCTATCCCACTCTTTTGAATCATCTATAGATAAACCAAATAATATGGGTGAGAGAGGGCAACATTGCTTTATATCAATATAACTATTGATGGTGGCTTTGTTTTGTTAATATTGTTTATCAGTATTGCTAATTCTATGACAACCTTTCCATATGAGTGTAGATTTCTTTGTCTCCAAATAATAGAAACATTTAATTTTTCATTCTCTTCCAAAATTTTGTTCTTGGAACTAAGCAGAAGCCTTGGGAAAATACGCAAAAAAAGACGTGATATTATCCTATCATGTTTTATTAGAAATATCTCCAAGAGTAATCAGATGGTCAATCATTAAGTGTTTAGGTCAAAAACTAACTTGAGAAAAAGCTTTTACCATTTTTTTCTTATTTGCATTACTGATTTGCTTTCCTAACATGGTACTTGACTAGCTTGGCAAAGAGGCTACTCACCATGACCATTTTTTAAATTTTTACATTATTAATGTCCCTAATTTTTTAGATAGGTATGATGTTGCTGACATGCTAGTTTGGAAGAAACTTATTCCATATTGCTTTGATTATCCATATCCTTTGGGATATTATTAAAGAAGAACCTTTGCATTTTATCATCTTTGCATTTAATATACAATTTTCCATTAATGAGATGCTTAATACTTTTCTCAAAATAATATTTTGAAATAACTTCTAGGATGTTGATAGGGAAAATTGTCTTCTGAGTATTTCCCTTGCATTCCTTTTTCATAGCGTTCTCGAATATGTGTAGTCACTGTCTCTTCAAAATAACTCTAACAATGATAATGACATAAAGGGAGCTGGAGTGTCGGTTGAGTCTCTTAGAAAAGACATGTTGCATATGTTGCAAGAGGTAAAGGACTAGAACTTATAAAAAAAAGAGATAAGGACAAGAGAAAGGAAAAAGATACAAGAGACATATGGTGTAAAGTGTATTAAGCAAAAGGACATACCATCATCAATTGCTCAAAATGTACCTATTGCAACATTTGTGAGGTTCACAAACACTTGTTTGAGTATTTGTTCAACATCAAGATCAAGCATTTGATATTGGCACTTTAGAAGGAGGATGCCAAGAATCCAAACACCTCCAAAGGTGATGCAATGAGTGGCAGGTATTAAGGCAACCATAAAGGGAAGAAGAACGACAACCAAGACAATGTAAGGAACACAAACAACTACATACAATACGATACGATTGGAAGCCCTATCGTATAATTCTATAAGTTTTAGGAATGATGCCACTTTGTGAGCAATTTCAACAACATTGCAAATATTGGTGCATGAATAGTCCGGTTATTGTTTGGGCTTGGTAACCATGTAGAAAAAAATTGTCCCAAGAAGGTAGGGGGTAACCAAAATATGAATTGGATTGGCGTTAAAGATCCAAACTTAGGGATAAGTGTGTTTTATTAGTCACTTGGTTGCAAGTGAAGACGACCAACTACTTTGATCCATATGTCAAGTGGAAACAATGGTCGGAGGCTTGTACCAATGTCGAAGTGGAGATGACAAACAAAACAAACATTGAAAAGACCAAGAAATGATTATGATGAGATAAGCCATCAAATCATGGAGTTTGAAAACTCAAATCCTACAATTGAGCATATCAATGAAGGTGACAAACTACTTAAAGGCAATGCCTAACTTGCATGCCATCATTAAGAAGATGGTACAAGGGTCAAAAAGTGAAGAGAACCACACACGACCATCAAAGATTGCTTCCAAGGACTTGTTTGTAAACCCAACAATATTAATGATTAATGTCAAGAAGTGGCTGACATTGTTGCACATCGGTATACTATGTCATTCATTAACATATGTAGTTTTGGATGGTGGATCAAGTGTGAGTGTACTCCTAGAGAAGAATTGATAACAGTTGGTTTCGCCACCTTGTGGCCACCAAAGTTTTTATTTGTGGGAGTTGACTAGTGTGGAATTAAGATGAAGGGAGTATTGATAGGACAAAAGGTCACCGTCATAGATAAATGTCTTGGATTTTATCATAAGTACCTTACAAAAGGAAGCCTATGATGCCTTGTTTGGTTGTGGTTGGTTGAGGATGGCAAAGGTACAAGCGATAAAACAATCACCTGACATTCAAGAAAGGATATCACAAGTATGTCCTCAACCAGAGAAACCAGTTGATAAGTGGGGATCTTGCATCCTCTCATGAGTTGAAACCTTCTACATCCAATGATGAGACAAGAGGATGCCAAGATCAAATAAAATCACAATGGTGTCCTTGAACTTGAGGAGTGTACAATGGATGAAGGATGCTTTGACAATAATCTTCTCCAATGATGCCCTCCTACAAAACTACCTTTATCTAAATGTTTTTTAATATTAGAGGGTTCCATGTGACTCCTATGAACTCCATTGATGGACATAGGTTGAAATGATTGACGTATTTAAAAAAAAAAAGTTATAATAAAGTATAACAACATAGTAAAATGCTTAAAAGTTTATCAAATGACATTTACTCAACTAGTTGTATACTTCAACTTTCAAGGAGGAGATTGAGGTTCGAATATTGCCAAGCGATATATGCATAATTGTTAAGTTGTAATACCAATATGTGGTATGGGACCCATTTCAATCCCATATAACCTATTTTAAAAAATCCTTAATTTTTTTTTTTTTTAACTACTATTAGGTCTCATGCGAGTTCAAGGGACTCTATAGCAAGGATGAAGCAAAACATAGACATTTTAAAGTTTTGAAAAATATTCTTAATTTTTTTTTTAACTATTATTAGGTCTCATGCGAGTTCAAGGGACTTTATAGCAAGGATGAAGCAAAACATAGACGTTTTAAAGTTTTGAATGCCACAAGGCTCTAATGGGGACTTACAACACATCAATTTGGGGTATGGATGGACCTGCGAAGATGGATGTAGCTAGTTTTCAAATTATAATGGTTCTTAACTATCCAAAAAATGACTCGATAAGTTTTAATCTAGTTTAAAACTATTTTTAGAAGTGGAGGAAAAGATAAGGAACAATTTGTTGCCCTAGTTGCAAAAAGTTGAACAAAGAAAGAGAAAATGAAACGAAAAAAAAAAAAACATCTTTGTATGTCATAATCAAAGACTGGAGATAAGATAAAATAAATCTATTAATGTCTACAAATGACCAAAGTAGGCTTGTGGAACTTATAGAAAAAAGTTGTTACAAATTATAATGCATTGTAGTAACCATAAAGTACTACAAAAATAAACTAAACTAGAGTAAAAAATTAGTGTAAACTACTCTAAAGTGGAACAACTGTATGGCATAAAATTACAGCCTTGAGGGTTACCCAAAATGGATGAACCAAAACGTGCTAAATAAAATGAGTAAGAGAGATCTAGAAGTTGAGGTACAATAGAAATAGAAAGGAGCTCTAATGGATCCAAGCAGTGGATATAAGATATAACTTTGGAGATGAAGATTAAATAATTCTATTAATATCCACACATGCCCAAATTAGGTCAATGAGACTCATTAGAAAGAGTTGTTACAAATTATAATGCATTGTAGTAACCATAAAGTACTACAAAAATAAGCTAAATTAGAGTAAAGAATCCAATGTAAACTACTCTAAAGTGGAACAATTTCATGGTATAAAATTATAGCCTTAAGAGATACCCAAAATGGATAAACCAAAACATGTTAAAAGAAACTATTAATAGAGATCTATAAGTTGAGGTACAACATAGATAGAAAGGAGCTCCAATGGAGCCAAGCATCAACATTTATCTATGGTGGGATGTAAAGTAGAAGCACAATCGTTGTCATCACACACTATCCCAAAAGGGCCAACATAGGATATAATGATGCTTAGAGGAGAATGACTAGGACTATGAGGCTTTGATTGTATAATGTTGGGAGGAAATGGAGTTTGATTCCTCAATACTCTCTAGCATCCATGGATGTGGAACCGATAGAAGAGGACAATAAAATAGTAAGTTGTGTCTGTCTACAACTCCTTGGTATGTGAGGGGTGGTCAAAATCTGATATCAAAGAAATGCAACCTTGTCTTGTTGCAAGAAAGCATAAAGAACTAAAGCTATAGTTGTCACTCTTGTTTGTAGATAAGGGTGCACAGATCTATCATTAATATTTTGAATTGTTGTAGCTTCCAATGAGTGTTTATTACTCTCGACTATAGAGATAGGATGAAAGAATGAGGTGATTAGTCAAGTAGTAGTCTATCTCCCCTGTAATAATTTATGTCAAAGAGTCATAGCTTCCTTGATGTAAAGAGCCCAACATCTTTGGTCCAGATAGCTAAAAAATGTGGTAAGCAATCCACCTAGGTCTCTATACAAGCAATAGTACCTCCCTTGTATCTCCTAATAAACATGACACCTTAGGATGAAATGTTGTTTTCAATCTTCACCTTTTTAATAGAGAAAAGAGGACATACCCTATCCTCTCAAGAAATATGGTGGTTTGTGTCCATCCACTAATAACGGGAGCATACTCTAAGTTGACCAAGAGGAATCTTAAGGCTGTGTCCAATGTAGCTTGACATAATTAGGACAAGAAATAATGCCATTCTTATCCTCATGAAATGCTCAGTGGAGAAGTCCAACTCAGGATTAAGAGGTTGAGATAGAGCGAGTGATTTGAATATATTGTCGATAAATATCATCTTTGATTGCTTGATTAATTACCATCTTATTAGAGAGGCGGGGAGGAGAATTTAAGCAATATTTGAAAGGATGTAATTGATCTATGGATATGCCAACTAACTAAAGAAGATAAATAACTTCTAAGTACTATCCACAATGAGGACTAAAAGAACCTCTAGAGGAAATGCATTCTAAGGAGCAAAGTGCCAAATATGGTTATCTCTCTCTGCTTGAGGTGTAGTCACCCATGGATTTAAGGTGATGAAGTTATAAAATAGTTTTGAAGATGTTCTCAAGACAAAGAAGATGAACACTAAACTCTGCCTAAACAATACATTGGGGAATTGCCATTTTATATTAGATAGATTACTGAAGCAAAATAGTTTGGGCCCTTTCAATGGAAGCCCAATAAGCACATCCTAGACTTGGACACTAAATCTCATATCCATAAAGGATTGTGATGATGCAATCAAAGAGGTGCATCTTTGTAGGTATGTCTTGAAAGTGCTACTGAAAGCATTGGTGTTCCAATATTGAGAGAGTTGTGTATCCCTTGTAAAGATGTGATTGTGAAGCTCATTGAAGATTAAGGGAAGGACCTATAAATTGAACCCCCAAGTAGGTGTAAGTAGTGGTGATCTCAGTGTAATCGATATTATAGAATATCTAATAGTTATATAAGACATTCTTTGATGTGTTAAAGATCATCACCTTAGTTTTTCTAAGATTGATTGCTAGTTTTTTTAAGTCATAAAACAAGCAAGAGCATCCAATTGTCTTTATAGGCCCTTCAGAGTATGAGCAACAAGAACATCATTTGCAAAGAGCAACAAAACTATCAAGACATGATGTAGAAGGTAACCATCCTTAACAGGTGTATAGTGACAAGTAAATTCTTTGAGCTCATTAATATAGATCCCAAAGAGTAAAGAATAAATAAGACAATTGTATTTGATGCCAATAGTGCACTCGACATCCTTTGATAAACCAAAAGCTATTTGGAAATGGCCAAAAAATACCTCATACAGTCTCTTAAAGACAGTGATAAAAGAGCTAAGATGCTGATGTCATGAACCTTCAATATAAAAAATGCCTAGGAATGGTGTCAAAGGCCTTTCTAAAGTCCACAAAACAACAAAACACTTCAGAGGATTGCTAGCGATCCTCCTCAATAATAGCTTTGAGAGTGAAATATGATCAATAACTATCAATCCTCCTCAATAATAGCTTTGAGAGTGAAAGATCATCAATAGTTTGATGATCCCTTCTAAAACAAGCCTATCTTCTTCCTCTAAGCTTACATTTTTCCAACAATATTGAGAGTTTCATATACAAAATTATAGCATAAATCTTAGCAAATGTGTGCCCAATCATAATAGTTCTCTAGGGATTTGGATTTGGATAGTTCCTAGATTTATGGATGGGTTGGATAATATGTTATAAATCCAGAAAAAACAACCTCATTAAATAATCCTATAATGGGATAGCCAAGAGCTTCAATACCATACTTCAAGAAATTGGTCTAAAATCCCTCAAAATTAATAGCTTTGCTAGCACTTAATTTATATATAGTTATTTTGATGTCCCTTGAAGAGAAGAGGTGACATGATGTTGGGGGGAAGATATATTAATGGTGGGCTGCCTTAGGATATCATATAAGGAATTAGCATGGGATACCTAGGACTTGTCATTGACGCATATGGGATGGGGTGTTGTAGGAAGAAGAGTGCACCAAAAGGCTTTGAGAGAGTGATGAAGAGCATCTAGAAGCTCACAAGAGTAGCAACAAGAAACTTTTGCTTCTTACATTGAATGAGGTATTTATATTCCTTTTGAGTGGATGATATAGTTGTAGGCTTATGGATAAGAGCAAAACAAAGCTTTCAATAAATGGACTTCTATTCCTCATCATACCAATGATTCATGGGAAAGCACCAATGCGAGAAATAGGCTTTGGATGAGAAAAAGTATAGGAAAGGAGTCAAGGGCTGCATCTCATAATGTATGAGATAAAAAATCATATTTTATTGTTGTGGTGGAACTAAAAGAGTAGTATTGGGACATAAATTAAGAGAGATGAGCAACATAATCATAAACCAAACATGGATCAAAATGAATCATGGGATGGTTGGCAGGATTAGACAATGGAGGAGGAAATGATAGAGAGAGGTGAAATAGGAGGATCTCATGGAGAAAGTCAATATTGCATGATTAGTCAAGGGAAGCTAAATAGATACCTAAAATCCATAGACAAGGGAGATTCCAACTTTATAGGATGACTAAATTTGAAAAAGAAGAAACATGCTACTTTGTAGGAAACAAACAAATCACTTTTAAATCAATTTTAGTTGAGAAGCAATGCCACTTTTTTCTCTTAATTTTATAATTGTCTATATGCGACTAAACAATCCCCACTAATATTATATCATGACAACATAGTAGTAATACAAATTCTTGAAAATTATGCATGTATCATTTGGTAAGATTCGAAGATGGATATTCTCCTTGAAAGTTGAGGAATTTAACCAACATAGCTCATGCCATTTGATAAAATGTTAAGGTTCACCCATGGGATTCAAACATTGGTCTATGGTGTGAAATTATTCACTCTTGATCAATTGCCCTAAACCACATAGGCACTTTTCTTCTCTTTATTACACAAGAGGTCACATTTTTTATTTTGATTTATTATCAATTTTTTTGGAGGTTTTCAAGGTCTAGCGAAGTTTTCTTTATTAATTTCTCAATATTATCTTTTAGGAGATAATTTGGCCTTGCATCCTTGCTTTATTTCCATGACCATTGAAATGTAACATGTGAATTTTAAAATCCCACTTGGTTTTGGTTTATTATAGGGATTTACTATGCTATGAGTTTGCACAAGATAAACAAACTATATTTTTGTAATTCGTTTTAACTCCAATAATATATAATATAATTCTTTTTTCCAAAAATATTTAAATATCTAATTTTATATATCATTTTCACAAAAATTGGTTTATCTAAGCTTAAATGGAACTAGGTTTTTCTTTTTAATAAGCTATGTATAGAATCTATTAGGGGCCACTCCCATCAAAATAGAAAATATTATATTTGCTATTAGGTCAAGTAAACCATGTCCAACTTGCCTTTTTATCAAAGATATTCTTCATTTTCTTTTCTATCAAATGGATTCTCTGTCTTCCTCAAACTACTATGTTTTTGCAATTAGCTCCTTGAAATAATTTTCTTTAAAAGATAAAGTCTTGCTCAGCTAGCTACCTTCTAAAATTTGAATTTTGCAAGACGAAAATCAACATCATGATTGGCTAAATTATCTACTATTCAATTTACCTTTCTATAGTTATATTCACATTTCTAAGAGATTATCTCCAACAATAGTTAATTAATATCAACAATAATATTTTTTCTTATCCAATTTGTACATCTATTTTTATTGATAGCATTAATAATAATTTATGAATCCCTCTCAATTGAAATATATTACCATCAATTTTCAATTGCAATTTTGATTCTCCTAAGAAGTGCCCTAGTATCCACATAGTTGTTAGTTGAAGTTCTAAATGATTTTGAGTATGTGGAGAATTTTCCATTTATTCTTTTAGAAAACTACCACCTCCACAAGCTTTTCCTAGATGTCCTTCAAAAACACCATAAAAATTAATATTGATAAATTCTAGAAATTTCTATTTTACTATAAATCAAAACAAATCCTTTGTGTTAACTCCATTGTTTTATCTAACTCTTCCATATATATTGAAATCCTATAACCAAGAGGCTAGCACCTCATTTTTTGCATTTGAGACTTCCCATGATAAACATGTTTATAAATAGTTTGCAAAATTATAAAATAATAAATTTCCAAGCTTGGGCATAATTTTAAGATTTATTTTTATAAGTTTTTTTATTCCTTTCAAGCTTTAAAATGCATAAGCTTTAAAACAACTAATTCAACATTTCATCAACCTTTCAATGTTGATGAAGCTACCTAATTTATTCTCATATTTTTATAAAAGCAACCCCAAATGGTATAACCAAAGGGACAATGAAAGTAAATGATATGATATTTCTAGATCCTTCTCACACAAGACACACTTGAGTGGTCCATGATATCCTCTTCTTTGTAGACTCTCTCCTATAAAAAGTGTTCTTTAGATTGCTAACCAAAGGAATGTTGAGGTCTTAGCAACCAAACATTCTTCCAAGGGAAATCAACATGAATACGAAATATTGATAGCTTTAAATCCTCATATCCTAATTTGATGGAGTATCCACCATATTTTTTTAGATTCCAAACCAAATCATCATTCTACATAAAATGAGTTAAACATAACTTTTGAAGCATCTTTGAAGCTCATCTACTACTTGTTTGAGTTCCTCTCCTTCAACTAGATTACTTATAGAAATCCATGATCTGGAGTTATTGGTCATATTAATATAATATTTGACCTTTGGACCTTTACAAGCTAGGCATGCTTAAGACAATGACTACCATTTTGAATTAAAATCAAAAGGATAAGGCTTCAACCAAGCATCATATCAAGAATTTATAAAATCCCCCTCAATGACTAACCATTTAATATGTTTCTTGATCAATTGCAAACTATTTGATATGCAGGTGATCCTTTAAGTAGGGTTTATTTCCTAAATAATATCATTGCATCAAAAGAACATATATATTGTTGAAGTAACATTTGTTTCCAACTCTTTCCTTGATCTTTGAATAATTACCAGATAGGTTTTTTCCCTAAGGACAAACTCATAACTATATAACTTTGCATGCTTTCTCCTCTAATATTATTTACCTTGCAAAACCCTATTTCACTTACAAAGAGGAAACCTAAAATTTTCATCACGTTCTTTCCATGCAAAATCTCTTAAAATTTTAGAAAATTTGATGTTATACTTGTTGGAAATCTTGAAAGTGACATCATATATAGAGATGGATTACAATTTAATCTTTATGAATTGTAGCCTTCTATCCATGGTTAAGAACTTACCTTTCCAACCTACCAAATAATATTTCATTCTACCTAAACTTGAGTCCCAAAACTCCTCCTTTTCTTTATGAGACAAAGGAATACCCAAATATGTTGATGTAAATTTTCTAATCTTAGACCCTAAAATATCTACATTGATTTGTTCTAAATCTAGGGTAGTGATAATGATTTTTTTTGAATTTTGTAGTATTAACCAACTATCCAACAACCTTCTCATAACATGATAATATTGATTTAAATTCCATGGATTCACTAACTAAGAGACGACCCAAAAGAAAAGTACCATAAAAAAATGAGAGATAATATTTGGAGGGACCGTTTTTTGCAACTTGAATACCTATGATTTTCCTTCTATATCTAGAGAATGATAAATAGATAAAGAGAGAGTGGATCACTTTGTTAGAGCCCACGAGATGACTCAAAGTATCCAACAAGGAAATAATTGATCAAAATATAATATTTTGGAATGCTATAGAAACATCTAATCCATTCACACTAATCTTAATCAAAGTCATTTTTTGAGAATATCATATAGAAATCTCTAGAAAACCTTATCATATGCTTTGTTCATATCTAAATTCAAAAGGTTGCATGGTATTCAAGGCAGAAATATTCTTCTATGGTTGGACAATTATGCAAGGCAAGGTATATCTCAAAGCAAGGAAAATTGGTGAAAAGAAAAGGTTTATAATATTTATTTTTAAATATTATATAGAGGGACAAATTTTAAAAGAGAAAGCAAAGAAAAGGTTTAAAGGAGAAGGCTAGGTTTAAATATTAAAAGAATTCCAAAAGTTTAAAGTTTAAAGAGGAGGCAAAAGAGTTTTTAAAATCAATTGGGACAAAGGTTTGAAGGCCTAAGTTAAAAAAAAAATATTATAATATTTTTAAATATTATAAAATAAAGTTACAAGCATAGCGCCAACGTTTATAAAGCATGATTTAAATTCTCGAGCGTCGATGTTGTGTGAGCATAGAGGTAAAATGTATTTAAATCAAACATTAATCCAATGCAATGCTAAGGTTTTGAGTGTGTGCATTTCGATATTTGCTCACGCTTTTTGAAATGACGAATCACAGAGGAGAAGGGACATGAATTTCGATAGAGGGAATAGTGAAGATCACGACAAAGGGTTGCACGTTTGGTTTCAGATGGCAGGCTAGCGTAATTGGTCATTTGGGTAGCACTAAGGCACTATGAGAGAGGTGGTCACAGGTTCGATTCATGTGGGTGCTATTTTGGTGGTAAAAATATTGTTTTGCATGACAGAAAGAAGGTTTTAGAGTTAAGTTGTGCACTGCTATTGCTATCCACTGGTGTAGCCCAGATGGACACCTAGCTAGCGCTAAGGCACCGTGGGCCAAGAGGTCGTAGGATCAAATCACTGCAAATGATGTTTGCAAGGTAGAAGAGAATATTTTGTGCACTTATGAAAGGTATGAATAGTTTTTGATTAAAAGTTATTTTGCAAAGGTACTTCGTTCATTGTGCATTAAGGGGACAAAATATTTTATTTTGAATTTGATCTAGAGGGATTCATAAGGTGTAAAAATATTATTTGATATTGTAATAGGTTATTTGGGTCTTATTTGAAAGTTGTGATTCTGCATGTTTAATTAGGAGATATAAGGTGTATTTTGGTTTATATTGAATTGTATTTTTGGCACATCAAAAAGAGGAAATTTGAGGGTTTAGTCATCATAACAAGCTTTATTTTTGTGAGACTAAAAGGAGTTATAAAACATTATTTCCAAGTCTTGATATGCACATATTTTTGAGAAGGGATTTAATGTGGATGATTTGAAAGAAATATTTACTAACCAGTTTTTGAAGTGGCACAAGAAAGAGAAATTATTTTGATAGATTTTGAAGGCACATCTTCATCAAGGAAACTTTTAGAGGTATGGTGTTTTAACTCCTTCTCAAGGTGGTGTTGATTAAGAAAAATATTTTTAAGCCATAAGGTGGAGATATAAGGATCAATTTTATGTGCATTGTTGGAAATATATGAGTTAGGGTTTGAGAACAAAGTTGTGCTTTATTGTTGAATGGAATTAGAAGCATATGTGCTAGGGTTTTGAGAACAAAGTTGTGCTTTATTTTTGAATGGAATTGGAAACATATGTGCTAGGGTTTTGAGAACAAAGTGTGCATCATTGTTGAATAAAATTGGAAACACATGTGCTAGGGTTTGAGAAAAAGTTGTGCATGAGTATTGAATGATATTGGGAATAAAAGTGCAAGTGTTTGAGAACATAATTATGCATTTCTTTGAGTGAAATTTAAGTGGAAATGTGCAAGAGTTGTAGACTAGCTTTGTGAAGAAAATTTGTACACTACTATGATTTTTTTTGAGAGCAAATTTGCAAGGGTTATATACCAATTTTGTGAAGAAAACTTGTGCATTAGTTTGATTGGTTTTGGGAGTACTTAAGAAGGTCAATTATCAATTGCTAGACTAGAGATATCTTGTGAATGAAAATAAATGTGAGACATGTGAAAGCAATAGACTTAATGAATGTGAAAAGAATATATTAATTGTTTGTAATACATATCATTCTCTATATGTTCATGAAGAAAAATAATTTTGGATAGAATATATCTGAATTACTTCAATCAAAGAAAGAACTTGGGAGAGATATATGAAATTGTCTATATGCAAGAATTAGGAATATTTAAGTAATTTTTGTGAGCAGATTTGAGCAAACCTTGTGAGAAGGTTTGTGAGATGATTTAAGTAGGTTTTGTGAGCTGGTTTGAGCAAGCCTTATGAGTAGGCTTGGCGTATATTTAAGCAAGTTTTTTGAGCTAATTTGAGTAGGTTTTGTGAGCCGGTTTCAACAAGCCTTGTGAGTAGGCTTAGAGTAGATTTGAGCAGATTTGGTGAAGTAGATTTGAGCAAGCCTTGTGAGCAGGCTTGGACCATATTTGAGTAGGTTTAAGTAATGATTTGAGCAGGTTTTGTGAGTTATAATGAGTAGGATTTATGAGCAGGTTTGAGTAGTGATAGTGAGAAGATTTGAGTAGTTTTGGTGAGCACATTTGAGCAATCTCGGGGAAGATTTGAGCAGAGTTGAGAAGCAAGTTTTGGAGTAGATTTGAGCAAGCCTTGTGTAAAGTCTTAGAGTATATTAAAATAGAGGGTATTGAGATCTCCTGAGGATAGAGGTCCATAAACCAGATCAAAGGGGATTGTTGTCTCTTATGGATAGAGGTACACAAGCCAAAGAAAATGGGATTGGTGTCTCTTGTGGATAGTGGTCCACGAAATTGAGCATAGGGGATTGGTATCTCCTTTGGGTTGGTGCCCATAAAAATTTTAATAGGGAATTGGTTCCCAAGAGATTTGTTGAGAAATATTATAAGAAATATTTTCTCCATGGACGTAGCCCACATTGGGTGAACCACATTAAATCTGTGTCTCTTATGTGTATTATGATCTGTATATTATTCCATTATTGCAATTGACAAAATTAGATAATACTGCTTTGGAAAGAAAAGTAAAATGTTGTATCTTATACTGTTCACCCCCCTCTCAGTATAAGCTTGTATTCTTCAATTGGTATCAGAGTGGGTTCCTTCAGGGAAGCCTAATAGCTTGAAGGAATATCTTACAAGAACACACATGGCTAAGAAAGGCAAAAGAAGAATCATGAGACCATATCCTCCTAAGAAGGAAGGAACACACATGGACATAAAAGAAAAGGAAGATGCTCTAGTAATTGAAATCCAAGAAAATAGAGAGAAAGAGGAAACTATGGTGGACATGGAAGAAGAATTTGATTTTTCTCTCAAAGAGATTGTTACTCTAAAAAGGAAAGTGGAAACATATAAATAACCAAAATCAAGTAGTGGAGAAGAGGCTAACTTTATGAGATGTATTGAATGTGGTAACCTTGGTCACCTTGCACTTTATTGTCCACAAAATGGGTATAGTAGCAGTAAAGAGGAAAAGGAATACAAGAAAAAGAAAGAAAGAAAATTTAGTTATGAAAATAAATACAAGCATGGACAAGGCAAGCATGAGAAGATATTTTAAAGGCACAAGAAAAGTTTTTATGTTGAAGAAGCAAGCAATGCTTCAAGTGATAGTGATGAAGGCCTCTCAGATAGTGAAAAAGAGGAAATTATATTTTCAATAATAGAAGAAAAATAAGATGCTCCTGTTGAAGATCAAGTAGAAGAGAAAGAAGATGCTCTTGTTGAAGATCAAGTAGAATTTAAAGAAGATTTTCCTGTCATTGAAGACCTAGAAAAAAAGAAAAATTCAAAAAAATAAAAGGAAACCCTGGTTGACATGAAAAAGGAACTTATTGTTGCTCTTGGATAATTGAAAAGAGTTATACGGGAGAACTTAAGACTAAAGGCTCAAGTACAAGAGGATGAGAAAACAAAAGCAAAGCTTCTACAATATCTCACTGAATTGAAAGTTAAGGTTGAAGAGGCAAGGAAATCTAAAGAAGGTATGGCTAAACAATTAAAGACAAAAGATCTAGAATGTGAAATATTAGAACATGAAGTGGTTTCTCTAAGGATGGAAGTGAAATATTCTAATGATAAGCTACATAAGTTTGGGAAAAACTCAAAAACCTTGGATGATATTATCAAAATACAAATATCTCCATTTATCAAGATAAGACTTGGTTTTGAAGAAGGTCAAGAGGAACAAAAAGAGTCAAGCTCAAAAGGAATAAAGGAATCAAAGAAAGAAATTGAATAAGAGCCTAAGACTTATACTGATGTATTGAGATATGATAGTATCAAAGAGGAAGCAAACAAAGGATCATCAAGGAACATGGACCATCACAGGAAAAGCAAAGAAAGAATCATGAGATCAAGGCAAGATGAATATTTTTTCTAGGGCTATTGTTACTCATGTAATCATTTTGATCACAAAGCTGTACATTGCAGAGTTTATGATAAGAATGATTTTGGCTTCACCAAGAGGAACTTCAATTCATATCCTCCAAGGCAAGATGAATATTTCTTTCAAGGTTATTGCTACTCATGTAATCGCTTTGGCCACAAATATATACATTGCAGGGTTCATGGTAAGAATGATCATGGCTTCACCGAGAGGAACTTCAATTCATTTGCACCTTCCAAGGACTACAATATCATATGTTACAATTACAGTAAGTTTAGACATAGAGCAAAGTGGTGTAGAATAGAATTTCAGGAACCTCCAAAGACAAGCAAGAAGAAGAATATCCAAAATTTTCAAAATGGTATGAGTTCAAAAGTGTGGAAAAAGAAGATAGAAAAAAAAGAAGAGCATTGTAAGTTGGGAGTATTTTTACTCCCATCCCAAAATTAATCACCTCAAGAAGAGGAGGTGGTGAGGGGACATTGCTATTGTGTCTTATTTTTAGCTCCAAGGAGACCTTTGCCATTGATGTCAAAGGGGGAGAGATTTTAGTAAGGGCGAGCAACTTCTCAGGGGAGCAATTTTAGAATCCAGTTGTAGCAAAATAATATTTTTTTTGTAAGGGTTGCCATCAATGACAAAGGGGGATATTATTGGAAATATTGAGTTATATTGAGTTGTCATTGATGTCAAAGGTGCATGGTCATTGATGTCAAAGGGTTGATGTCAAAAGGTTGCATGGTATTCAAGGCAAAAATATTCTTCTATGGTTGGAAAATTATGCAAGGCAAGGTATATCTCAAAGCAAGGAAAATTGGTGAAAAGAAAAGGTTTATAATATTTATTTTTTAAATATTATACAGAGGGACAAGTTTTAAAAGAGAAAGAAAAATATTAGAAGAATCCCAAAAGTTTAAATTTTAAAGAGGAGGCAAAAGGGTTTAATTAAAATCAGTTGGGACAAAGGTTTGAAGGCCTAGGTTAAAAAAAAGTAATATTATAATATTTTTAAATATTATAATATAAAATTACAAGCATAACACCAACTTTTATAAAGCATGATTTAAATTCTCAAGCGTCGACGTCGTGTGAGCATGGAGGTAAAAGGTATTTAAATCAACCATTAATCCAATGCAATGCTAAGGTTTTGAGTGTGTGCATTTTGATAACCGCTCACGCTTTTTGAAACGATGAATCACAGAGAAGGGGTATGCGTTTCGAAAAAGGGCACCATAAAAATAAGGAAAAAGGGTTGCACATTTGGTTTCAGCTATTAGGCTAGCGTAGCTGGTCATTTGGGTAGTGCTAAGGAACTACGAGAGAGATGGTCACAAATTTTATTCATGTGGGTGACACACGGGTGCTATTTTGGTGGTAGAAATATTGTTTTGCATGGTAGAAAGAAGGTTTTAGAGTTAAGTTGTGCACTATTGTTGCTATCCACTGGTGTAGCCCAGCTAGATGCCTAGCTAGTGCTAGGGCACCGTGGACCAAAAGGTCATAGGATAAAATAGCTACGAACAATTTTTGCAAGGTAGAAGATAATATTTTATGCACTTATGAAAGGTATGAATATATTTTGATTAAAAGTTGTTTTGCAAAGGTACTCCATTCGCTATTGATTAAGGGGGAAAAATATTTTATTTTGAAATTGATCTAAAGGGAGTCATAAGGTGTAAAAATATTATTTGATATTGTAATAAGGTCATTTGGGTCTTATTTGAAAGTTGTGATTTTGCGTGTTTTTTTGGGTAGATTAATAAATTTATTGAAACCAAGGCATTTGAAAGGCACCCTAATACCTTGTACAACAGAGGATCATTAGAGGATCAAAAAGGATAAAAAAGGAACAGAGGAAGGACACTAAAAAATTCTAGATGAAACAAAATACAATCTCAAAATTACACCTCAAACTAAAATGATTCAACAACCTTGAACAAACAGGCACTAAGAGAAACATCAGAGCTAAAAAAGGAACAATCCTCGACCAAAAAGGAACCAAAAGAGACGCGATCCACCACCGCAGAGGACCCAAAAAACTAGAGGAAGAACCATTAGTCGTCAAGAGGAGTATCCAACTGCATGAGGGACGAAGCAGCCCCTTTCGGACCAGTATCTTTCACAAAAATATCCTTGCTATCTTTGGGAACAGCAATGCAAGCCTCCTTAGCAATCTCCATTACATCTTCATCATTTACAATATCTTTGACATTAGTTTTGTTGTCGAAGGACACCTCAGTACCAGCTAGGGCATAAACATTTTTGAAATTATCATAGAAGAACAAGAGGCTAAGTGCATGGCATTGTACTTTGAGGGTTGAAATCACCTTTCCAATGGCCAAGTGAGCAGTTTCAAGATGGTCAATGGTGGCAGAAGAAGCATGCACAACCAACTTGTGAAGATACCTTTCGACAAGGTCAGGAGAATTCGACTTGTCCTTTGGAGTTTTTACAGATGTGGATGGAGGAATTTTGATAAATTCTTTATGTTTTAGCCTCTGGGAACTATGGACATGGGTATTTTCAAGTTTGGATTTCTTTCTAGTAGAGAACTCAGAAATAGATTTGCCCCCTTTCTCTTTTATTTTGGATTTGGAGGTTTTAGGGCTCAAGGTTGAGGATGAATTCTCCTCATCAGAATTAGGGGCAAGGAGATTACCTGAAGGGAATTATAGAAGGAGGTACTTGTAAAGGACCTTGAAAAGACCTTGGTGGCAATATTTGGCCTCATACTTCTTAGAACGGTTTGTGGTGATGGTATAGTCCATGGACCAAAAAAGAGCAGCAGGAATGTTCATCATTTTTGAGTCTCAAAAATGATTAACAAATGCAAGATGAAAACAACATAATTGAGACTCAGGATTGTCACAGGTAAAATATTGTATTATTGGCTTAAGGATTTCTTTCCAGGGAGTTGACAAGTCATGGCGAAACAAAAATTTCTTTACCTTCTTGTGGATGGGTGAATTTTCCTCAAAGAGTGTCAACTCCGCCTCCCAGTTGTGCTTATTTCTTCTGATGATTTTTCCTTCCAAGTCTTGCCCTGTCAGGAGATATAAGGTGTATTTTGGTTTATATTGAATTATATTTTTGGCACATCAAAAAGAGGAAATTTGAGGGTTTAGTCATCATAACAAGCTTTATTTTTGTGAGACTAAAAGGAGTTATAAAATATTATTTTCAAGTCTTGATATGCACATCTTTTTGAGAAGGGATTTAATGTGGATGATTTGAAAGAAATATTTACTAACCAGTTTTTGAAGTGGCACAAGAAAGGGAAATTATTTTGATAAATTTTGAAGGCACATCTTCATCAAGGCATATTTTAGAGGTATGGTGTTTTAACTCCTTCTCAAGGTGGTGTTGATTGAGGAAAATATTTTTAATGTCATAAGGTGGAGATATAAGGATCAATTTTATGTGCATTGTTGGAAATATATGAGTTAGGGTTTGAGAATAAAGTTGTGCTTTATTGTTGAATGGAATTGGAAGCATATGTGCTAGGGTTTTGAGAATAAAGTTGTGCTTTATTGTTGAATGGAATTGGAAGCATATGTGCTAGGGTTTTGAGAACAAAGTGTGCATCATTGTTGAATAAAATTGGAAACACATATGTTAGGGTTTGAGAACAAGTTGTGCATGAGTATTGAATGATATTGGGAATAAAATTGCAAGTGTTTGAGAACATAATTGTGCATTGCTTTGAGTGAAATTGAAGTGGAAATGTGCAAGGGTTATAGACCAGTTTTGTGAAGCAAATTTGTGCATTACTATGATTAATATTGAGAGTAAATTTGCAAGGGTTATAGACCAATTTTGTGAAGCAAACTTGTGCATTAGTTTGATTGGTTCTTAGGAGTACATAAGAAGGTCAATTATCAAGTGCTATCTAGAGCTATCTTGTGAATGAAAATAAATATGAGACATGTGAAAGCAACAAACTTAATGAATGTGAAAAGAACATATTAATTGTTTGTAATGCATATCATTCTTTATATTTTCATGAAGAAAAATAATTATGGGTAGAATATGTCTGAATTACTTCAGTCAAAGAAAGCACTTGGGAAATATATATGAAATTATTTGTATGCAAGAATTAGGAATATTTAAGCAATTTTTGTGAGCAAATTTGAGCAAACCTTGTGAGAAGGTTTGGAGCTGATTTAAGCAGGTTTTGTGAGCCAGTTTGAGCAAGCCTTGTGAGTAGGCTTGGAGTAGATTTGAGCAGGTTTTGTGAGTTGATTTGAGCAGGTTTTGTGAGCCGATTTGAGCAAGCCTTATGAGTAGGCTTGGAGCATATTTGAGTAGATCTGGTGAAGTAGATTTGAGCAAGCCTTGTGAGCAGTATTGGAGCATATTTGAGTAGGTTTGAGTAGGTTTTGTGAGCTAGAATGAGAAATATTTATGAGAAGGTTTGAGTAGTGATAATGAGCATATTTGAGTAGTTTTGGTGAGCATATTTGAGCAAGATTGGGAAATATTTGAGTAGAGTTGAGAAGCATTTTTTGGAGAAAATTTGAGCAAGCCTTGTGTAAAGGCTTGGAGCATATTAGATCAGAGGGGATTGAGGTCTCTTATGGATAGATGTACACAAACCAGAGCAAAGGGGAATTGTGTCTCATGTGGATAGAGGTACACAAACCAGAGCAAATGGTATTGGTGTCTCTTGTGGATAGAGGTCCACAAACCAAAGCAAAGGGGATCGATGTCTCCTATGGATAGTGGTCCACGAACTTGAGCATAAGGGATTGGTGTCTCCTTTGGGTTGGTGCCCATAAACATTGTAATAGGGAATTGGTTCCCAAGATATTTATTGAGAAAATTTATAAGAAATATTTTCTAGTGGACGTAGCCCACATTGGATGAACCATGTTAAATCTATGTCTCTTATGTGTGTGATGATCTGTGTATTGTTCCATTATTACAATTGATAACATTGGATAATTTGGAAAGAAAAGCAAAAATTTGTATCTTATACTATTCACCCCCCATCAGTATAAGCTTGTGTTCTTCATTTCTTCCTTCTAGAATTGAAATATTTTTCATGAAATAAAAAAAAATCTATTTTGGAGCATGAAAGAATTTGGTATTTCTGTATCCTTCCTTAAGCCATATCTCCCTAGATTTTTAGGACTATTATGACTCATTTTCAATACATTATGATAATAAAAATTTAATTATTTTTCTTGCACGTATGTATCTTGGTCCATTCCATTGATTTCTACTATCTATTATAAGTTTTTGAGTTTGAATTCAATTTCCTCCTTTTATTTAAATATGTTCCAAAATATTTTTCATTCCAAATATTGTTTTACCTCTTTTGATATTTTATGTTTTGAACAAACCTATACATATATGATCCTTCAAAATTTGCTTCATCCTACCATAACATAACCACTTAGAAGAAATTAAGGTCTTAAAGCCACATAGATTGGAAGTGAAATCATGTTGGATAACCATGATTAAGTAAATAACTTATCAACATAATGGGTTTGACACACACACACACACACACACACACACACACACACACACACACACACACACACACACAATATATATATATATATAACCCCAACTACAATGTTTTCCTATTTTTTGCAATATATGCAAAAAGCCCAACTAATTTTTGTTTCTAATAATTGTCCATATCATTTTCATTTGTTTTAAATTGTCACAATACATTCATTAACTCCTATAGAAGAAATTACTAGACAAACCCCTATCTTCCAAATGTTTTTGAATGTATACTTACATTATGTACTACTTACTTTTGTTTATTGTATTAAAATAATATCAAGACTATGAAAACCTCTTAATTACTTACTAACTCTTTTATAGTATTCTTATTCATAAACCTAATATTCCATGATACCATTTTCATAATCACTTTTGATTCTTATTTGTGGACTTAGCTCCATTTCTTGTTAACACCTATAATATTTTTTTTTTGTTTTTGAAATTAATATATGTTTGAGTTTCTTTTCTCTTTGATTTTGCTTTAAGGGTATTCATCTCCTTTTTTAATTCCTACCAATATTTTCATCTTCATCAATCTCTTTTATTTTATCATGCTATTCATGATGAGACATATATTCTACAGATTTATGCCACCCTAGAGAATCTAAAATACAAGGAATAAACTCATAAAAACTTTCTTATTTATGTTTCCCCAAAAACCCTAATATAGAAGGATGATCCTCCATAGCAATTAATTTATTATGCTACTTTGATAAACCTAAATGTTACCTTGAAAACCCTAAAGTGCAAGAATGATCCTCCATAGATTTTTTTTTAAGACTACCCTAATAACCCTAATTTTTCATTGATATACTCCATACTCTTTTCTTTATGATGTTGCTCTTAAAAATGTAAAGTGTAATGGAATGCTCTATACTAATTTTATTTATATTGCAAGGAGAGGATTTTATACTACTTAAGAAAAATCAAGCTGATTTACCTAGATTTACCTAGATTAAGCTTGACCTCTTTTACCTTCTTTGCTTTAAAATTTGCCTCTCAATATTCCTTCACACCTTTAATTCCTTCTAATTTAAACTTGTACATTGTACTTCCTCATCCCTAGTGTCTTTTGTTTCTTTTAACGATTGATCTAAGTAAATTGTGAAGCCCTTATCCATTTAGTAATAAGAATTTCACACATAGACCGTAATTGTATTGGACTTTGAATTTGTTTTCTCTACGTAGCTAAAGATTAGATATTCTAGAAGTTGTTGAGATCATATAGGTAGTAGGTTAGTATTTCCTATGTTAGGAGCTAGCTATTAAACAATGATTTAGTTACAAGAATAAATGGGCTCCCACTATTCTGAGATATGATTTGTTATTCTCCAGCACTATATAATGTAACCTTTGGTCAACGTATGGAATATAATGAGTTTGGATCTCATTTTGGTATTAGATCGTAGGAGGGTCAAAGGTCAATCAGGTCTAGGTGGCTAGATAGGAGGGTTGAGAGGAGCCCAAAAGAGGTTTTCCTATCAAGAGATCAATCATAAACTAGATAGGTTTGGCACGATGATCGAGGATGTGGGTTTAAGGACTAGATCAAATCTACTAACTGGATGCTAGATGATTGGTGTATGACTTCACCCCTAAATATCTCTAAGCTATGATTGAATGTAGGGATTGAATGTAGGGATTGGTGGCAGACCTACGTTTGACCTAGGCCATACATCTAAGTGGACCTAAGGAAACCTATGTGGCTGTGATGTGGCTGACCCCTAAGCCATGATGAAGATGGATGTGGAGGTACATGCCTAAGGACTTGACACCTACCATATAGAGGACGTATCTGATTGGACCCAAGTCGGATGAGCTACGTGACAAGCTACAAGGAGGCTAAGTGAAATGCAGACACCTTGGGATCTACAACTATAAAGTGGACAGGATCTACATGGACGTGGATGGCAATTCTTGATGACACTTGGGAGACATGGGAGATATGCATAGGATCAATTAAAATTTCTTTAAGTGGATGTCAATTTCGTGTGAAGGTGCATTGATCGGTTGGGTATAGTCACCCTAAGGCAAACAACTACAAATTGGTGTGTTTTTATTTTTAAAATACGTTGTTGTCATGCACACGTCCCATATGGGACTAAGATGCAGGTTTAAAAAAACAAGTCGAAGCATAGCTTGTAGAACAGGCATCGCACCAGAGCATCGAGGAAGGTCATGGTGGATCAATTATTGCAAAATTTATTTCTATTTGAGATAATTTGCATCAAGAGGTTGATATCTCATGGTCACCCAAGGTTAAGCCATCCATGGATACATGTTTTGATGCAGCACATTGCAAAAATAATAGAGATCTATTTTAGAAGTTAAGAATGAAGCTCATGGTAGAACGAAGCTCATGGTATAATGAAGCTCATGGTAATTATAGATGAGCATTTATTGAATGCTGAGACATCTATAGGCGAAGGCATCTCCAGATGAGCATTCATTCGAATTTCACTGCCTCAGGGAAATTAATTTGGAAGGATTCGAATGTTGCAATCATAATTTTTTTTACATGTGGAAGTGCCATCATGTTGTGTTAGCCATATCTTACTCACTTTAATCTACACATCGATGATTGCACACTTTCAAGAAGTTTCATGCAAAGAGGAGGTAATAACATTTTTTTTATTTGCAACTGGATTTGACGTCTTGTGCAGCAGAGAGAGATAGCAATGTCTATTAGTGCCACACTGTCAAAGTAGAAAATATAGTAATATCACCAGTGCCGTAATAGAGAAGGTAGAGAGCCGTAGGTGAAATGCATAGTGTACTTGGAGTTTTGAGAGATGATTTGAGAGTTGCTCTGCAACTTGCTCTACTTCAAGGCAACTAGATTGTGGAGCTAGCTCAAAGTAGTGAGAATCATGTAAAGTTGATTTCACAAAGCAACAAGAGTTTTGTGATTCTACGTGGAGTTCTATTGATACTCTAGAAGGATATTGATACTTAGCATGTGAGAATTTCTACTGCAAAGTAAGACAAAGAGAGGTATTTTGTAGTCATTGTTTTTTTGTTGTTCATTTTGAGGACAGATTATAGAGTAATAGTTCAATGGTTACCAATAGAAATCTTCCCATTCCTGAATATAATGAGTTTGGATATCATTTAATGGGTTAGATTATGAGTATTGGTCTATCAAGATGAAGACCTTACTCATAGGCAAAGGGTTGTGGGACATTGTAGAAGAAGGCTACACTGAACCAACAGATTGGACTATTTTAAGTGTAGTTGATAAAACTACTAAGAAGGATGCCCAAAAGAAGAACTCTTTTGCTCTCTACCATCTCCAAGAAGCTTTGGAGAAAAGTATATTTCCTAGGATTGCTTCTTGTTCAACAACCCTAGAAGCATGGACAACCTTGAGAGATAGCTATCAAGGGAGAAATCAAGTGAAGCAAGTGAGGCTTCAAACTTTGAAGAGAGATTTTGAGAATCTCAAAATGCAAGAAGATGAAAGAGTAGGAGATTATTGTGTGAGAGTCAAAGCAATTGTAAACAAAATGGAGACACTTGGAGAAGATATCAAAACTGAAGTGGTTGTGAAGAAAGTGTTGAGAACACTTCTTCATAAGTGGAATCATATTGCTATTATTATTGAAGAATCTAAAGATCTTTCTACTCTAACATTTGATGCACTAATTGGTTCTTTGATGTCCCATGAAGAGAGACTCCAAGGTTCTACATCATCAAGCTTTGGAGGTGATGAAAAAGCATTCTCATCCAAGGAAGGTGAGACTCATGGCAATGCACAAGGAAGAGGACAAGGAAGAGGACAAAGGAGAGGACAATATTCAAGAGGAAGAGGAAGAGGAAGAGGTAGATCAAGAGGTGGCTACCAAGGAAAAGGAAGAGGAAGAGGAGGTGACAAATCAAACAAGTCTTGTTATCATTGTGGTAAGCTTGGTCACTTTGCTAGAGATTGTAGACTAAAGGCTTCTCAATAAGGGAGAAGTAATAATTATGGAAACTATGGAGAAGAGGAAGGAACTTCTTCAAATTTGTTCCTCACATATGGAAAATCAGATCAAAATCTTAATGAAACTTGGATTTTGGATATTGGTTTCTCAAATCATATGAGTGGCAAAGAAGAGTTATTTGCTACAATGGATTCCACATACAAGTCCAAGATCAAATTGGGAGATGACAAGGCACTACAAGTTGAAGGTATGGGAGCCATGGAGGTTCCAACAAAAGAAGGCACAAAGAAGGTAAACAATATCTATTACACTCCTAAACTCCAACATAATTTGCTTAGTGTTGGAAAAATAATGGAAAAGAACTATAAACTTGTTTTTGAAGATGGAAAATGTGTAATTTTTGACAAAAACAATTGTAATAGAGTTGTCACAAATGTACCTATGACAAAGAATAGGTTATTTCCTCTTAAGTTTGGGGAACAAGGAGGTGCTCAACTTGCTAGTGTGGCCATAGAAAATCCAAGTGTGCTTTGGCACTTGAGATATGGTCATCTTAATTTTTTAAGCTTGAAGTTGTTGACTTCACAAGCTATGGTGTGTGGATTACCAAAAGTTGAAGAGCACAAGGAGGTGTGTGAAGGATGTGCTTTGGGAAAGCACTCAAGAACAAAGTTTCCAATAGGTCAAGCATGGAGAGCAAGCCATCCACTACAATTGGTACATTCAGATATTTGTGGTCCAATGCATACCAAAAGCTTGGGTAACAATTCTTACTTTCTCACTTTCATTGATGATTTCTCTAGAATGTGTTGGATTTATTTTTTGAAAACTAAGGATGAAGCTTTTGAATGTTTCAAGGATTTCAAAAATAATGTAGAGAATCAAAGTGAGTATGTTGTAAAAATATTAAGGACTGATAGAGGAGGGGAGTTTTTCTCAAATGCATTTCTCAAATATTGTAAAGATTGTGGGATCAAAAGGCAATTCACTACTGCCTACACCCCACAAAAAAATGGTGTGGCTGAAAGAAAGAACCGCACTATTGTAGAAATGGCTAGATCAATGCTTCAAACAAAGAAACTAAGTAACATGTATTGGGCTGATGCTGTTAGGACAAGTGTTTACATTTTGAATAGGAGTCCCACTTCTAGTTTATATGGGATAACTCCATATGAGGGATGGTATGGCAAAAAGCCAAATGTAAAGCACTTCAAAGTTTTTGGTTGTCTTGCATATGCACACATTCCTGATGAGACAAGAAAGAAACTTGATCCCAAAAGTCAAGCATGTATTTTCATTGGGTATTGTGAGTCTTCAAAGGCATATAGACTCTACAATCCAAAAACACACAAAGTTGTAATCTCAAGAGATGTAATTTTTGATGAAGGGGGAGTATGGGGTCATCAAAAACTTTTTGTTGATGATGGATCTCAAGATGCAAGCTCCTCTCAAGTGCAGCCCATTAACAAGAACAGCCATGGAAGTCCTCCAAGTCCACGAAAGAGTTCTACTTCAAGTACAACAAGTGCTACTCCAAGTTCTTCTCCACAAAGATCAACAAGTTCTTCTCCAATGGAAGTAGATCCACCATCAAGAGGTAAGAGAACACTTCAGTACCATCCTTATTTTCAAATGATGGACAAGAATTTTCAAATAAGGTACACTAGAAGCCAAGCTAGTGAGATGAATGAAGTCTTGAAAAGACTTGAAAATTTGCACATGTATGGTGATGAAGACTCCCAAGAGCCTAAGGGAGATGTTGTAAACTATGCTTTAATGACTAGTGTAGAGCTAGAGCCATCTAGTTATGAAAAAGCATGTACTCATGATGTATGGCAACAAGCCATGAAAGAGGAAATGACCTCTATAAAAAGGAATGACACATGGGAGCTAGTGGAGCTTCCTAAAGGAAAGAAATATATTGGATGTAAATGGGTCTATAAGACCAAGTTCAATGCTGATGGGAGCATTGAAAGACACAAGGCAAGGCTAGTAGAAAAAGGGTTTACTCAAAAGTATGGGATTGACTATGAGGAAACCTTTGCTCAGGTTGCTAGACAAGAGACCATAAGACTAGTACTTTCCTTGGCTGCCCACAAAGGGTGGAACATTCAACACATGGATGTTAAGAGTGCCTTCCTTAATGGGTACTTGAAAGAAGAGGTTTTTGTGCAACAACCTCAAGGATTTGAAGAACAAGGTAAGGAGAACCTTGTCTACAAATTGAAGAAAGCATTGTATGGACTAAAGCAAGCACCAAGGGCATGGTACTCATGCATTGATGGCTACTTTCAAGACTATGGATTCACTAGGAGCAAAAGTGAACCTACTCTCTACTACATAAAATAAGGTAAAGATATCCTCATTGTGTGCTTATATGTGGATGATCTAATATTCATGGGTAGTAGTGCTAAAATGAATGAGGAGTTCAAAAACTCCATGATGAAAGAGTTTGAAATGAAGGATCTAGGTTTGATGCATTACTTCCTAGGAATGGAGGTACATCAAACAGGAAATGGGATCTTCATATGTCAACATAAATATGCTCATGACATGATAAATAAATTTTCTATGGAGAAATGCAAGTCAGTTGCAACTCCAATAGGTCATGGGATACAATTAAGCAAAGAATATGGAGCACCAAAATTTGACAAGACCACTTACAGGAGCATGGTTGGGAGTCTAATGTTCCTCACCAACACACGACCATATATTCAATATGCTATCTCTCTAGTATCAAGGTATATGGCTGATCCATCTGAACTTCATCTACAAGAAACTAAAATAATTTTGAGATATGTAAAGGGTACAATGGATTATGGGATCCATTACCACAAAAATGATGATGTAAAATTAGTTGGATTTAGTGATAGTGATTGGGGAAGCAACATAGATGATAGAAAATCCACTTTAGGGAATTGTTTTAGTCTTGGGTCAAGACTAATTACTTGGAGTTCTAAAAAGTAAACTATTGTTGCACTATCATCTACTGAGGCTGAGTACATAGCAATCACAAATGCTAGTGCCCAAGCCTTATGGTTGAGAAAAGTACTTGAAGAAATAGGTGAGAGACAAAGTGGTCCTACCATATTGTATTGTGACAATATGAGTGCCATACAATTGGCACATAATCCTATCCACCATAGTAGGTCAAAGCACTTCGACATGAAGTATCACTTCATTAGAGACATGGTGGAGAAAAATGTGGTTGAGCTAAAACATTGCAGCACTTTGGACAACATAGCAGACATCTTCACCAAAGGAGTTGCTAAAGCTTAGTATATAAAGCTGAGAGACTATCTTGTCAGCCCTCTCAACTTTAATGGGGAGAATGTTGGACTTTGAATGTGTTTTCTCTATGTAGCTAAAGATTAGATGTTATTCTAGAAGTTGTTGAGAGCATATAGGTAGTAGGTTAGTATTTCCTATGTTAGGAGCTAGCTATTAAAATATGATTTAGTTACGAGAATAAATGGGCTCCCACTATTCTGAGCTATGATTTGTTATTCTCTAGCACTATATAATGTAACCTTTGGTCAACATATGGAATATAATGAGTTTGGATCTCAACTTGTATCACATATTCAAAAGAATATATAGGAAAGCTACATATTTCAAATTGATAACTACTAATAACACCAAATCTTAACCAACAATAACAATTTAGAAATGATATACCAAAATGTATATCATACTAACTATCCTAAATTTATTCTAGTATCCATCCTAATAACTAAACTAGATATACCATAAGGTTTAGTCATTCACTCAAAAAATTACTACCATAATGGGTCTTACAACAACCATGCATATTTTACAATGTACGTATGGTCATGATCCCATCTTACTAAACTGTATGGTTAACCAAACACTATAGTCACCAAGTCAATAGTGTAATGATACTAAATATAGGGTTCAATCTAGATGCATACACATATCGATGCCAACTTTCAAAAAACAAATATTAACATCCAAGAACGAAGATGTCAACTTTCAAATTATGATCAGAAAATACTAGGAGCTAAATTATAAAGGTTTCACACAATAAATAATGAATATTGAATACTAAAATAGAATGTTAAAACTATTTATTATTATATTTCATCAATGACAATGTTGGAGACTAAACTTAAAAGCCTCTAAAATTGAAATAAATCATTGGATTACATTCTAGACTTCCATAAAAGGTAAGCTAGACCTAGTCAAAACCAAATGTGGTAAGTTATAAGCTAGACCAAACTCTATACTTTGTAATGCTTAAGCACTATACTCTAAACCATCCAAGCAATGAACCAAGCTAGGAACCAAAGTCTTGACCAAACTGTAAACCATATAAACCATGAGTTAGACCAAACTTTGGACCTCACATCAAACTCTAAATTTTCCAAGTTATGAAATTCCTCAAAAATTAAAAGTAAGGCAATTTCAACCAAATTTTTATATTGAAAAGTGACTATTATTATTAAAAGAGTAATAAAATTATGCTAATTATAAAAAATATGAGTGGTATGAAAGCACACCCTAAAATATCCATGCCAAAGGTCCTTTCTAGAATTACATAGGATTATAAAAACAAAAGCTAAAAAACCACAAAAAGAAAGTGGGAATCCGCTTAGAGATATAGAACAATGAGAATAACACCATTGGAAGGGGGGATCTTTGTTTGAGGGATTACCCCACCCCATATATGGGTTGATATATGGATTGTTTATTTGTGTTGTGGTGTTTCGCTTGCTGCAACAATTGTAGGTCCCATCTAGAGGAAGAGGGAGGCCAATATTTGGAGCTTCACCCTTGAACTTATGGGGAACTAGGTAGGGGGATAGCCTAATCTCTAGTTCCATAATCCCATGTGTCTAATAGAGATTTGTATCAACCTATAGATTCCTAGTCTTGGGGTTGGAGACTATGAGAGGTATGAGACCCCCACTTGTGACCCCACTTTTGACCTCTTGGAGGAGGTTGGCTTCTTTGAGAAGGCAAGGAGGGCAAGAATTTGGCCACCAAGCAAGAGGTATTTTTCCAATGATAAAGTAGAGTTTACAAGGGTTGCACTTTTAAAGCCACCTTGTTGGCTTGGGCTTGGATCCATAATAACACATTTGAGAAAATCAAAGCTTTCATATAAGTAGATAAATCTATAGAAACATTTTATTTAGCAAAAATAACATTATTTCAAGCTTTCCAAATGTCAAATATAAGTTCTATTATAAAAATATGCTAGATTTATTCAATGCTTGCAAGTATGCTAGTCCTCTTCCTAATGAGGATCATATACCAAGAAAATGGCATAGGCCTAATGGTTTTAAAAAATTATGAATCCAAGTCCAAGTTGTCAATGATCTAGACACTAGGAAAAATGGTCCAATTTGGGCTCCAAATTTGCAGCCCATAAAAAGTGAAAACAATGTTAATAAACATCAAAATTTCTTTATAATACCATCATTCTAACATGCTACATTGATAATATTTGTGTTCTAAGTTGTATTTAGTATTGCATTCATATCATGTGTTCTATTTTCACTTAAAATGATTGGTAGGGTACCTAGGAATAGATATTTGAAGATATATTATTATATTGTATAAGGGTTATCATGGGCCACACATAACCCAAGGTTGATTGTATTATAATATTATATTATATTATAAAATAATATTATATTAGTAAGAGGCTCTCCAAAGTAGCATAAGAATATGGATATCTAAAGAAGAGATATTTGTCATTGTAATGATTCATATCATTGAAGAAAAATCTTATGTAATCATCTATACCCATGAAGTGGCCTCTCACCTTGGGAGATCTTATGGAGTTATTCCTTCCTTAAGGATTATTATTGGTGTTTTCCTACCTTAAGGTTATTATCTATCTCTCTCTCATTTGTGGATTGTTATTATGGATAATGTATTATGGATGAATGATTTGATATTTTTGCATATTGGTGAATGGTTTATTTTAATAATAATAAAGTTATGCAACTAGTGGTATCAGAGCAATGATTTTGGCAAAATGGATATTTTTTGTGAAACCCTAGAATTAGGGCAAATTATTTTAAAAAAATGTCTCATCTTTCACGAGCCATATCTCTGCGCAAGTTTATCCGATTCAGGCTATTCTTGAATCAGATTGGATAGAATTTGAAGAGATTTAAAATGAGTGGTCATATGAAGGAATATGAGTAGTATTGAGTGAGATACAAACTTTTAAAGTTAGTTATTTGAAATAGGGATAGTGACGAATTTCACAAATTTTTTCTAGAAAAAATATCTCATCTTTCAGAAGCCATATCTCTGGAAAAGTTTATCCGATTCAAGTGATTCTTGGACCACATTGTGCGGAATTTGAAGAGATTTAAAATGAATGGTTATATGAAGAAATCTAAGTAGTATTGAAGGAGATACAACCTTTTGAAGTTCATCATCCGAAATAAGGATAATGACAAATTTTGCAAATTTTTTTGGAAAAATATCTCATCTTTTAGAAGCCATATCTCTATGAAAGTTTATCCGATTTAGGTAATTCTTGGACCAATTTGTGTAGAATTTGAAGAGATTTAAAATGCATGGTCATATGAAGGAATACGAGTAGTATTGAGGGATATACAATATTCTAAAGTTAGCCATATGGAACAAGGGTAGTGATGAATTTTCAAATCATGAATTTCTCGAAGACAAAATTTGTTTAGTTCGGGTAAGAAAATAAGTTGCACTTTAGTTTGTTTGGAAGAAAAATTTCAGATCTAGTTGTCTATGTGGATTTTTAGCTTCAACTCAGTGGGAAGATATTTATTTCCATAAAATCCTAGTTGCATTAGGGCATGAACAATGGCACTCCAAAGTTTTTCTGGAGAAGATGATATTGATGCTAGAGAATGGTGGACAAAGTTTTTCTCCCTTAATAATAATCCTTTCTGGAAATCCTCCCTTAATTTATCTCTTAAAGGGAAAGCTTTATCTTGGTGGATAAATTTTTGTAAAGAAACGAATATTAATGAATACACTGGGGATGAAGTGGAGCATGCATTCTTGACTAAATGGGACCCATATTATACAGATAGCCTAGTGGATTTCATAGAAGATATTGAAAAGAAACTACAGGGAATTCAAAATGAGTAGAATGCAATAAAAGGAGAATGAGAGGTTTTCAAGAAACAAAATGAAGACTATGAAAAAGAAATAAAATTGCTCAAGAAGAAAGAGGAAAAGGTCAAGGAAGATAAAAAATATGTCAGTATGCAGACAGAGGAAACCATACCTTTGGTAGAACATAAATTAGAAAATGAACAAAGGAATTTGTTTGAATCTAAATAGTCTATTTTGCAGGTTCATGGAAGCATTCAAAAGGAATAGGTTATTATTTCCATTGACCCTGGTAGTAGATATAATTTTATTAATATTGCTTTGGCTAAGAAGTTGCAAGTTCAAGCAACAAAAATTAAGGACATACAACTAGAGGGTGAGAATGTTTAGATTTTTGAATATTTGAAGATCACCATGGATAAATATGTTTTACATTCAGATTTCTATGCTATTGAGATGGATGATGAGGATATTGTTCTTGGTTATCCTTGGTTAGATTATTTGGGTACTGTTAACATTAATGTGTAAAAGAAGTTTATGAAGTTATGGTATATGAAAAAGAAGATAACATTGTAGGATATTTCTCAGCTTAAGAAGCAAGGATACAAGGAAAATCAAGAAGTGGTTGTTGAAGAACAAATTGAAGACCCTAAAACAGAATACAAGAATGCAGTAGCAAAAATAGAGTCCATGGAAGAAGCATCAATAAATTATTTAGGGGAAATAACAGTAACAAATTCCAAGGAAGCTTTGATAGAAGAGCACAAGGACACACCAAACAAATAGAACATGAAAGAACAATGTGTAGAAGAATTTAAAGCAATAGAGCCAAATGTTGGAAAGTCAAAGAAGATAGAACATCAAGTTAAGGTTGCACCATATCACCATCGACACCACCATGAGCAACAACATTCTTGGAGGTATGGCTCAAGTCAACAATATTATGGCTCCACATGGAATCATAAGGGCACCAACTATGGCAAAGTTTGGCAAAGAAAGCATAGGGATCCTGATTTTCAAAGTGGATCATCAACATCAAGGAAAAAGTGGACCCATCATTCAAGTTATCAAAATACAGCAGCAAAAGAGTGGAGCCAATAAAGCAGATTTGGATACTCAAGTAATAAAATGAAATACCCGCATCGTCGAGTTTCACTTGGATGGATGGATGACCGAGATTGGTACCAGTTGCTAATATTGCTTAGCAAATCATACTATCAGGTTTCTTCATATGTTTCGAGGATGAAACATTTGTAAGGAGGGTGACATGGTAGGGTACCTAGGAATAGATATTTGGAGATATATTATTATATTGTATAAGGGTTGGCATGGGCCACACATAACCCAAGGTTTATTGTATTATAATATTATATTATAATATAATATTATATTAGTAGTAGGCTATCCAAAGTAGAATAAGAATATGGATATATAAATAAGAGATATTTTTCATTTTAATGATTCATATCATTGAAGAAGAATCTTATGTAATTTTCTATGCCCACGAAGTGGCCTCTCACCTTGGGAGATCTTGTGGATGTTGGCAATTTTGGGTACCTTGGGTACATTGCCTTTGCTCAAGTATAGAAGTTGTCATTGATGTCAAGAAGCTTTTGAAGGATTTTGATTTGATGTCAAAGAATTTGTTTTAATGAAGGTTACAGCATGGACAGTGAGTTTCCAAGAAGATCAAAGTAGCCCATTTGCAAAAGATCAAAGAAAAAGACAAGTAAGAAAAAGTATGCAGTCGACTGGAAAAATTGTCGTGATTTCGTGACATGTTTGAGGAGAGAGAAAGTACTGGCAAAACTATCACGATTTCGTGACATGCTGGAAGAAAGAGAAGAAGCTGGCAAAACTGTCACGATTTCGTGACATGTTGGCAGAGAAGGAGAGCAAGATGGAAAGTGTCACGATTTCACGACATGTCGCATTTTCGCGACTCGAAAAGTGCAGGAAGGCAGAGAAGGAAAAGTGTCACGATTTCGTGACACATTGCCAGGAAAGTTGTACGGACGAAAAAGTGTCACGATTTCGTGACATAATGCAAAAAAGAGAGTCCGTAGTGTGAACTGTCGCGATTTCGTGACAAGTTCGAAGAGAGAGAAAGTAACATGAAAAATGTCATGATTTCGCGACATGCTGCAGAGGTCGAGGTGAGGACTGTCGCGATTTCGTGACATGCTGAAAAGCTCGAAGTAAGAACTGTCATGATTTCGCGACATGCAGCTAAGGGAAGAGTTTGAAATGAGAAGCGTCACGATTTTGCGACAGGTTGCAAAGAAAGCTTTCGAAGCTGAAAGCATCACGATTTCATGATAGGATGAAAGAAAAGCGTATGGATGGAAAGTGTCATGATTTCATGACAGAGAAGTGAAGAAGCCAACGGATGAAGATGTAGCGATTTCACGATAGGATGAAAGAAAAGCGTACGGATGGAGAAAGTGTCACGATTTCATGACAAAAACTGGAAGCAGGTCTTCTATAGGAGAAGTGTCATGATTTCATGATAGAAGCAGAGGGGAAGGCTATGAAGACAAAAGCGTCACGATTTCGTGACATGTTCCAATTTCATGGGCGTAAGGCAGAAAAGAGCTTAAGGCAGCGTAAGTGTCACGATTTCGCGACATGTTCCAGTTTCATGAGTGTAAGGTAGAAAGAAGCTCAAGGCAGCGAGAAGTGTCATGATTTCATGACAAAAGCAGAGAAGAAGGCCATGAAGACAGAAGGGTCACGATTTCATGATAGAAGAGAAGATGACGTCAGCAGAAGCAGAAAGTGTCACGATATCGCGACAAAAACAAAAAGGAAGTCAAAAGAAGCAAAAGTGTCATGATATCGTGACAGCAGGCAAAAGAAGGTGTACGATAGGCAAAGGTGTCACGATATCGTGACATGTTGTAGTTTCATGAAAAGCTACAAAACAGAGGTGGTTGAAGCCGACAAAGTTAAATTTGAGCCGACAAAGTTTAGGGTTTTGCAGCCGACGTAGTTTTAGGATGTGCAGTCGACTAAGATCAAGATTTTAATCTTGAAAGGTTTAGTATAAAAGGAGGGCTACTTGGAGAGTTAAGTATCGATTTAAGTGTGCGTTCGAAGAGCGACGTTCGTAGATAGAGTGCGGGGGTGAAGTTCGATCATCGAGAAACACAGTGCAAAATTTGATTGCAGTGTACTGAGTGCATTTCGTCGAATCTTCTAAGTGAGAGAGATTGCAAGGAAGCAGAGTGCATGAAGATGCTGCTACTATGATTGCACAGAGGTGCAAAGGTCGATGTTCGATCAAGTGCAGCTGTGATTGCACAATAAGAGCGAAGGACTATGTTTTGTGAAGAACAGAGGAAGAGGACAGACTTGTGCCAGACCGAAGGACTGTGTTTGGTGCAGACCAGAGAAAGAGAAAGAGGACATTTGTGCTAGATCGAAGGACTATGTTTAGTGCAAATTCGAGGACCAGCTTTGAGGTGATAGAGTTGAGGATAGAGGTCTCCAGCCAGAGCAGGGAAGACAGGTGTCTTCTATGGATAGAGTTCCATTTGCTAAGGGCGAGAGGAGGCAGAGGTCTTCTAGAGGATCACCAGCCGGAGCAGAGCTAGGGGATTGGTATCTCCTTTGGGTTGGTGCCCATAAACATTGTAATCGGGAAAGGTATTCCCAGATTTGAGTTGATAAAATTAGTGAGAGATTTTATCCGTGGAGTAGCCCACATTGGGTGAACCACGTAAATTGTTGTGTCTCTTTGTGGATGGTGTTTTGTGCATTGCTTTGATTACTGCTATTGATACTGCTATCTATACACTGCATAATATTGAATTGAAAGTTGATTTGAAGGAAAAAGTAAAAAGTGGTCTTATACTGTTCACCCCCCCCTCTCAGTATAAGCTTGTGTTCTTCAATTGGTATCAGAGCGGGTTCCTTCGAAAAGGTTTAACAACTTGAAGGAAAAACTAGCTAAGAACACAATGGATTATTCAAGTGGCAATGCAGCACCTATTCTTGATGGATCAGATTTTGGTCTTTGGAGTGCAAGGATGAAGGTTCATCTAATGGCACTTGGTAATGAGGTTTGGGAAGTGATTGAAGATGGGTACACTATTCCTAAAAATGGTCCTTATACTAAAGAAGATAGGCTCCTACATCACAACAATTCAAAAGCAATGAATGCAATCCTGAAAGGTTTACAGAAAGCGGATCTTACCAAGGTGATTCACCTGCAAGACAACTAGTGAAATGTGGAAACAAGTTGCAGGTGGTTCACACAGGTGATGTAAATGTCCGAAAGGCCAAGTTGAGACACTTCAAAGGTATGTTTGAACAACTCAAGATGAATGATGATGAAAATATTAGTGACTACATGCTTCGTATGGATGAGGTTGTTAACTCCATGAAAGACTTAGGTCTTGAGCTTGCTGAAAATGATGTTTGTGATAAGATTTTAAGATCTCTTCCAAATAGATTTAGTGAAAATATTTCTGCTATTGAGGAAGCTAAAGATTTGGATAAGTTGAAAAAGGATGAGCTCCATAGTATACTTGCAACATTTGAGTTGAGAACTCAAGTGAAGGTTGATGTCAAGAAAGAGGCAGCTTTCAAGGCTACCAAGAAATCAAAGGGCAAACAGATTCAAGAGAGTGATGAGTCTTCTAGTGATGAAGAGGCATATTACGACAAGAAAGGCAAGTTCTCTAGAAAGCACAAAAGCATGAAAAATATAAGATGTTTCAATTGTGGAAAGTTTGGTCATTATGCTATTGACTATACTGTTTCCAAGAATGAAAGTGATGAAGATATACAAGATTCTAAGAGCAAGGATTCTGAAAAGCACAAGCATCACAGGAAGAACAAAGATGAGCACAACAATCAAGAAAAGAGGTATTCTCACAAGCACAAGAAGAGCTTCTACCTAGACAAAGCAAGTAAGTGTTCTAGCAGTGATAGTGAAAGTTCTTCTAGTGATGATGGAAATGAGATGTTATTCATATCAAAAAAAGAGGAAGAACCGAAACATAGATTCATTATCATGAAATGTTTTAGATGTGGAAATTTTGGGCACCTTGAGGATGATTGCACAAATAATGAATTGGTTACTAGTATGTATGAGGATGCTTCAGAAAACTATAAGGAAGATGCATGTATGGTTTTTGAAAAGGGTAGCACCTCTAGTGATAAGAAATCTGTAAAAGGCTCTGATGATTCAGAAAGCAAACAAATAAAGGATCTTGAAAGTGAACTTACTAATGCTCTTAGTGCTTTGAAAAAGGAAAGAAAGAAGAATGCCAGACTCAAGGATAAGTTAGATGAATGTTGTATGGAGAGAGATGATCTTACAGAAAGTCTTGACTTCTCTATGGCTAAGACACAAGAACTCAAGGACGAGTTAGAGTCTAAGATTCTTCAGTATAATGAGTTGGAACAGAAAATGGCTTCTTTGGAAGTGGAAACTAAAGAGTACAAGGATAAGCTGTACAGGTTTCAAGATAGCTCCAAAAGGGTTAAGTCTCTCATCAAAGGTCAAAGAAAACCAACAGATAAAACAGGTCTCGGTTTTGTTGAGCCACACAAGGAACAGGTTGGGGAATCTAGTAAGAGATTTCAAAAAGAAGAGAGTTCTGATGAAGAGAGTATTTCAGAGAAAGAGTCCGTGAGTGATAGATGCGCAGAAACAGAAAACAGAATTTTGAATGCGAAGAAGAAGTTTACCGGACCTAGAAGGTCATTTACAGGAAAGTTTAATGGCAGATGTTTTGCGTGTCACAGGTTTGGCCACATGGCTTCGCATTGCATGACTCAAGTAAGGAAGGTAAATGACAGTTTTAGGGGCCGTAATTTCTTTCAAGGGTATTGCTACTCTTGTAAATAGTTTGGGCATAAGGCAATTTTTTGCATGACTAATTACAGGAACACGGTTAGTCATAATAGGCGGATTCAAAGAACAGGTATGCCGAACAGAAATAACATTGTTACTTGTTATAAGTGCAACAATGACGGTCACATAGCTAGACAGTGTAGAGCTGATCTTCCAAAGTACAGGAATAGGAATAGGAACAGTGGTATAAACAGGTCCAAGGATCAAGGCATGGACAAGAACAGGGATGAGAACAAGAACAAAAACAGTGACAAGAACAAAAATATTGACAAAGAGTTCAAGAGAAGGCCCGACAAGGAAATTGTAGACCCTGATGATGATGAGTGCCTAATGGGAGTTTTACTCCCACCCTTGTTTTAAATCACCTCATCAGGAGGTGGGGGAGGGACTAAGCTAAGAGGCTCATTCTTAGTCCCAAGCCCCAAAGGTGACCCTTTGCCATTGATGACAAAGGGGGAGAGATATGAGTAAGGGGGAGAGCTTCAAGTGAAGAGAAGAGCTTCAAGTCAGGGGGAGCAAAACTTCAAAGGCAGATTCTCAAGTTGTTGGCACAGTTGGTTTCAGTTTTGGCTCTTAAGATGTGTCTTAGTAAAGGTTTGCCATCAATGACAAAGGGGGAGATTGTTGGCAATTTTGGGTACCTTGGGTACATTGCCTTTGCTCAAGTATAGAAGTTGTCATTGATGTCAAGAAGCTTTTGAAGGATTCTGATTTGATGTCAAAGAATTTGTTTTAATGAAGGTTACAACATGGACAGTGAGTTTCCAAGAAGATCAGAGTAGCCCATTTGCAAAAGATCAAAGAAAAAGACAAGTAAGAAAAAGTATGCAACCGGTTGGAAAAACTGTCATGATTTCGTGACATGTTTGAGGAGAGAGAAAGTACTGGCAAAACTATCATGATTTCGTGACATGCTGGAAGAAAGAGAAGAAGCTGGAAAAACTGTCACGATTTCGCGACATGTTGGCAGAGAAGGAGAGCAAGATGGAAAGTGTCGCGATTTCGTGACATGTCGCATTTTCGCGACTCGAAAAGTGCAGGAAGGCAGAGAAGGAAAAGTGTCACGATTTCGTGACACATTGCCAGGAAAGTTGTACGGACGAGAAAGTGTCACGATTTCATGACATAATGCAGAAAAGAGAGTCCGTAGTGTGAACTGTCATGATTTCACGACAAGTTTGAAGAGAGAGAAAGTAACATGAAAAATGTCATGATTTCATGACATGCTGCAGAGGTCGAGGTGAGGACTGTCATGATTTCGTGACATGCTGAAAAGCTCGAAGTAAGAACTGTCATGATTTCGTGACATGCAGCTAAGGGAAGAGTTTGAAATGAGAAGCGTCACGATTTCGCACGAGGTTGCAAAGAAAGCTTTCAAAAGCTAAAAGCGTCGTGATTTCATGATAGGATGAAAGAAAAGCGTATGGATGTAGAAAGTGTCATGATTTCGTGATAGGAAGTGAAGAAGCCAGCGGATGAAGATGTAGCGATTTCATGACAGGATGAAAGAAAAGCGTACGGATGGAGAAAGTGTCACGATTTCACGACAGAAACTAGAAGCAGGTCTTCTATAGGAGAAGTGTCACGATTTCATGATAGAAGCAGAGAGGAAGGCTATGAAGACAAAAGCGTCATGATTTCGTGACATGTTCCAGTTTCGTGGGGTAAGGCAGAAAAGAGCTTAAGGCAGCGTAAGTGTCGTGATTTCGTGACATGTTCCAGTTTCATGAGTGTAAGGCAGAAAGAAGCTCGACACAGTGGAAGTGTCATGATTTCATGACAAAAGTAGAGAAGAAGGCCATGAAGATAGAAGGGTCATGATTTCATGACAGAAGTGAAGATGACGTCAGCAAAAGCAGAAAGTGTCGCGATATCACGACAAAAACAAAAAGGAAGTCAAAAGAAGCAAAAGTGTCACGATATCACGACAATAGGCAAAAGAAGGTGTATGAAAGACAAAGGTGTCGTGATATCGCGACATGTTGTAGTTTCACGAGAAAAGCTACAGAACCACAGAGGCGGTTGAAGCCGACAGAGTTAAATTTGAGCCGACATAGTTTAGGGTTTGCAGTCGACGTAGTTTTAGGATGTGCAACCGACTAAGATCAAGATTTTAATCTTGAAAGGTTTAGTATAAAAGGAGGGCTGCTTGGAAAGTTAAGGATCGATCGAAGTGTGCGTTCGAAGAGCGACGTTCGTAGATAGAGTGCGGGGGTGAAGTTCGATCGCCGAAAAACATAGTGCAAAATTTGATTGCAGTGTACTGAGTGCATTTCGTCGAATCTTCTAAGTGAGAGAGATTGCAAGGAAGTAGAGTGCGTGAAGACACTGCTGTTGTGATTGCACAGAGGTGCAAAGGTCGATGTTCGATCAAGTGCAGCTGTGATTGCGCAATAAGAGCGAAGGACTATGTTTTGTGAAGAACAAAGGAAGAGGACAGACTTGTGCCAGATCGAAGGACTGTGTTTGGTGCAGACCAGAGAAAGAGAAAGAGGACATTTGTGCTAGACCGAAGGACTGTGTTTAGTGCAAATTCGAGGACCAGCTTTGAGGTGATAGAGTTGAGGACAGAGGTCTCCAGCCAGAGCAGGGAAGACAGGTGTCTTCTGTGGATAGAGTTCCATTTGCTAAGGGCAGAGGAGGCAGAGGTCTTCTAGAGGATCACCAACTGAAACGAGCTAGGGGATTGGTATCTCCTTTGGGTTGGTGCCCATAAACATTGTAATCGGGAAAGGTATTCCCAGATTTGAGTTGATAAAATTTAGTGAGAGATTTTATCCGTGGAGTAGCCCGCATTGGGTGAACCACGTAAATTGTTGTGTCTCTTTGTGGATGGTGTTTTGTGCATTGCTTTGATTACTGCTATTGATACTGCTATCTATACACTGCATAATATTGAATTGAAAGTTGATTTGAAGGAAAAGTAAAAAGTGGTCTTATACTGTTCACCCCCCCTCTCAGTATAAGCTTGTGTTCTTCAGTGGAGTTATTCCTTAAGAATTATTATTGGTGTTTCCATACCTTAAGGGTATTATCTATCTCTCTCTCATTTGTGGATTGTTATTGTGGATAATTTATTGTGGATGAATGATTTGATATTTCTACATATTGGTGAATGGTTTATGTTAATAATAATAAAGTTTAATGAGCTTTAAATATCAAGTGATATAGAAATCCTCGAGATACTAGATGTTCAAAAGATATTTGACTTCTCTCATGAAATATGTCCTACAATGCATAGAATATCCATATACTTCCTCCATGGTTATTGAAGATATAAGTTGCATTGCAAAAATAGAGAGATATCTACGTCTTTTAAAGAATGCTTCTAACACTTATTCAAAACTCACTACTAAGGCTAACTTGATGATGTGCTAAAATATAAAATATCAAAGCACATGGACCATAACACTACTAAAAATAATTAATTCATTTAACAAACATTAACTTGACCATAAAATCATAAAAAAATTAATTCATTATTTTTTAAACTCATCATTCTCTTTTTTTATATGCTAAATATTTCCCCTACTTTATTATAATAATAAAATTAATAAAAAAAGTGTTAAAATAAAATAATTCCACATGCTACCCCTTGACCCCTTGGCATTTATAGAACAAAAATGGTCCTATATTGATGCACCAAAGCTGGTTGGGATATATGAAGTGCCCAATTTTTAAAAATACCAATAAAATATAATAACACTAAACATAAAGATCCCCTCATGAAAAATATAAATAAATAGAATAACCATGCACACTTTATAGAACTTGAGCCTTTGAACTTGCTAAATTAAATAAGGTCTTATACCATTGTACTAAATCTAATGGTTGGACACGTGAGGTGCATAAATTTAAAAAATGCTAGCCACAAAAGAATAATGCCAAACATTAATAAAATTGTCCTACATAATTGTCAGTAAGTTGATGAGGAGGCTTGAACTCATAACCTTCATTCTATAAGGGAAGGATGCCAAGGTGACAGACAATATACAATGCTATAAAGATATATTTGAGCTTGTTAGTTCTCAAAATATGCAATGTACATCTGACTAAATCATAAATCATGTAAATTAGAATATTTCGTTTGGTCTCCCTTATAAGCATCTATGATCGGTTTACAATGTCCATGACTCCACACTCTAACTAATTTCTAAGGACTAAGCACCTCCTCAAACATTGTCAAAATTTTCTTGTTCTTAACTATATGCCTTTCGAGCATCCCTAGCTAAAACTATGCCTAAAGCCATAAAATATTAAATTCTGACTATATGCCTTTCTTCTTGACTTCAAAATGAAAGCCCTTGTGTTCTTCATCTCCAAAATAAATCCTTGATATCAATCCCATAGAGAAACTATAATATTGATTTTATTTTGAAAATATCCAAAATAATATTTAAAAAGGCTAATATTTTATCCATGATTTTTTTGATTTGTCCTCAGTGTTTCCTTCTTCCACCTAGCTCAAATCACTGTCAATCATGGAACCCTCTTATTAGATCTCCAAATTCTTCTCCATCAACATAATGGTCACCTTTCACACACGAGGGAGACAACATATCCAATTCACACTCCACTAACATTGATAAGTAACCTCCTTATGGATAATTTAAAAATTTAATTATCTAAAAAAATTATAGTTTTATAGATGGCTATGCATATATCTAAATACATGGAATGCCATAATGTCTATAGGTCTCCTATGATGACTTCTCAAAGTAAATTACAATTACAAATCCATGGACAAGGAATTTTCTAATTGTCATGCTTTGTGTAGGTGGGTATTGTAGTTCCTACCTAGTAAACTAAAAAAATAAAAGTAAAAACTAAACATAAGGAGGTGTAAGGATTTAGGAGCTAACACAATTCTTGTGCTTTTGCAATCAATAATCAACAACTAAAACCATAATTTGGACAAAATTAATTTCTGTGGGATCTACAATAAGCCCCACTAGGTAGACATTTATGTCAATCATGACAATTTATCCTATCAAGCAAGGCACTAATGTCTAGACTCGTGACATATCAAATTGTTACCAAGGTGAATATGTTTGAATATCAAGCCATGGATCTAAAATTGTGTAACAAATAATTTATTGGTATGTTTTGTGGACCACATAGTAATAAATATGTCTTCCATCCAAAGTGCCTAAAAGAGCTCAAGATATATATGCTAATATTGGAAAGGAAGAATTTCATCTATTGATTATGGTAATTCATGTTTTTCAAATTAAAGAGTTCATTGACAACACACTCTTAATTATGGAAAATAATAATATTCCCATAAAGTGAGAGAAATTATCATTGTGAGTGAATTCAAAGCATTTCAACTAGCTCCTAGGTACTCCCTCACTTGCACTCGTGTCTCCAATATCAAATCTATAAGTTTTATAGGAAGCACAAGACTAACACTAAGGTTCATATCATCTATCTTCCTTATGTTGACCATCTCAAATAGCTCAACCTCTATGACCATTATGATTGAATCATCACCCTATGATATATCTTTCAATGTAATATCACATGTAAAAGTTGGTCTCATGTGTGCTTTGAGAAAAAAAACTACAAATTCTCTTGGATGATGTATTCACAATATTTATTTCCTCAGATTATGCATTCTCTACAGTTGCTTTCAAGACTCCTATCCTCACTCAAAAGACCTCTATCCTCACTATCCTGGCTAATGGATCTCTATCCACTGGAGACTACTATCCTCTACTTTATCACCTCCAAAGCTTACTCTCATATCTGGTCAATCTCTATCTCAATTTTGCACTAAACACTATCCCTCGATCTAGCAAAAATTTGCTCAATCTCTATCTCAAATCTATAATAAACACTGCCCTTGGGTCTAGCATAAATTAGCTCAATATCAATATCTAGTCTAGCACAAATTTGTACTCAAATATGCATCAAAATCTATCCTCAAATATGTACTCAAGCCTTAACACAAAGCTTGATTTAATCACAAATCAACTCTTCTATATCTGCCCCAAGCCTTAACTCAAAGCTTGAACAAATAAATCAATCAAATATACTCTCAAGTCTTCTCAAAGACTTGCATCAAATCTATCCACAATTTATCTCAAGAACTTTCTCAATATGCTCTCAAGTCTTCACCAAGACTTACCTCAAATTTATCCAAAAAGTCCTCCCTAGAACTTGTCCAATCTGCTCAACAAGTCTTCACCAAGACTTACCTCAAATCTTCTCAACATGTCCTCACTAGAACTTGTCTAATATTCTCAACAAGTCTTCACCAAGACTTACCTCAAATATGATTGTATCTATCCTTAAGCTTTCATAAAATCTTCCACAACTCTGTCCTTAAGTCCCCTCTAGGACTTACTCAAATAATCTCACAAGCTTTCACAAAAGCTTGCGAGAAATCAATTGTAAACTTGCATACAAAACTCAACTCAATATTTCACAGAAAACCTCTTCAATCACACAAACAAGTTTCACTCAGAATCTTGTTTAACTTACAGAAACATATAGAGAATGGTTAGAGACTCAATATGTTTCACACTCATAAAAAAATCAATCACTTTCAAACTCACTTTCCAATCAATTCAAAAATAAAAAATAATTTGTTTCATAGGACTTGAACTATCACTCCAGTAGTTTCAATCAATAATGCTCATCCAAATTCACTCAAAAAATCACTCAATGAAACACAACTTGCATACAAACCCTAACCAAGTGTTTCACAATGCTTCCAACAAATCACACTATGGACCTCAAATATTGACACAAGATGATTTCAAATTCACATAACAATGATACTCATGATCTTTCACAAACCCTAGTCATGAACATGAAAGCTTACTCAAATATTTCTAACAATTCTTATCAAACAATCTCACATAAAAATGATACTCATGTTCTTTCTCAAACCCTAGTTCAAGATAGTTCTCAATTTCACACTCAATTGTTCTCACAAACATTCACCAATCATGTATATGAAAGCACACTCAACAATGCTTATCAAAAAAACATTTTCTCTCCAACTTTGCATTTCACAACATTCAACCCAACAATATTTCACTCATAAGGAAGATTTGCCCATACCTTTTGTTTGATGGAGATTTTACCTCAAAATATGTCTCAACCATAATCAACCTCTTTTCCAATCTCAATGGTTAGATAACAAATATCCTTCTCAAAATATTTTCACCATACATAAATATTAAATCTCAAGTACACCTTATAATCTCCAAACTTCAAAAATAATTAACAAATATTTAAACAACTCACTTCCACAATAATTTCCTTCATGCACATTATTACTCCTCTCAAAATAATTAACACAATAAAGCTTTTTACCAAAATATAAAATATAATGTCCTTTGCATACCTTATTACTCCTACTAAATTTTAACCATCAAAATCAAAATAGAATATTTTAATTTTATAAAACTTATATCTCCCTCTCAACAAAATGTTAAACCTCCTTTGAAATTTCACACCAATCCTTAATGCAATTTTCACACATCGAAACCTTTGAAAAAATTAAATTATAAAGCACATACCTTGTTGTTGGACATTTTGAGTCCATAGAGTTGTCATTGATGTCAAGGCATGAAGTTGTCATTGATGCCAAAAAGTGAACCACCACTGACGCCAAAAGGCCAAAAGGAGCAATGCAAAAGATTGATGAAGAAGGTGTCATAATATTCTTTTTGATATTATGTATGGCAGAAATAAAGGTTTTTATTAAAACCCATGATGGCAAAATAAATGGTCTTTTATTTAAAACCAATTGGATAGACCTATGGGAATTAAATAAATTATATTTAATTATAATTTCATTATATATTAATTTGTAATATTTAATTATAATTTCATTATATTAATTTATAAGTTAATTTAATTAACCTATCATTATTAAATTAATTATAAGTTAATTATAATAATGTTATTATTAATTAAATTATAATTACCCTAAGGTTAGGGTTGCAAGGCAATTAAATTTGTGCCGATATTCAAGTTTAAAGGTGGCAAATGATATATAAACTATATGCCTTAGTGGCATTCAAATTATCCTTCGTTCAAACAAGAGAAAGAGGCAAGCGTGTGTTGAAGAGAATTCGTGCAAGGAAGAAGACAAGGTTCTTGTCTTAGGCACCAGCAAAAGGGGATAAGATCATCAAGGGATAAAATCCCATATCCACCTAGGTAGTGTGGCCTAGTGGCAAGTGGTCGAGGGCTAAGGCGTTTGGGTGCGGAGTGACCTACGATCGATTTGCGGCAGCAACATTTTGATGTGTTGTGTTTGAAGCATCAAAGAAAGCGATGCATGGTTTTTTGGATTAGGTGTAAAAGGGGAGGAATATAGAGCACGTGGTGCTCTTTGCTCCCTAAACGAGCGCCTAGCGCACGCGGCAGCCAAGACCATGACTAGGACACATGAGGAGGCGACGTCAAGGGTTCGAGTCTCACCAAGGCAGAGGTAATAAATTTTTGTTATATTTTATAATGTCTAAGGTTTGACATAAGATTCTAGGAAGTTAAAATGGGTAAATAAAAGGTATTTTTTTTGATTAATTGGATAAATAAGTGGATTAAAGTGTTGGTTAGATTTTGAGAGGACTTCTTGCCATTGAGTTATTTTGATTGTTGGATATTATTTTAACTGGGAGATTATAAGGTGTATTTGGTCAATTATTTTTGTATATGTTGATGGATGCTTTCTTTAAGATGGAGTGACAAGGTGTATGTATGTTTTGATATTTACATTGTACCTTTGAGAGAGTTTATCATCTTATAACTTCTTTGATATTGACAAGGAAGTGTTTGTGGTTGTGGCATATTTTTGAGGTTCCTTCATCATCAAGAAAAAGGTATGAGCACATTATTCCATAGTTGAGTTGAATTATTATTTTCTAGAAAACGAGTTTGGAGTGAAAATAATTTAATTTGATTTTCTTATTGATTTTTTGAGCTATATGAGATTGGTTTATAAGCATTGTTGTTGAAGTGATTGATTGAGTGAGGAAATTGAACTAGGGTTTGCAAAGAACATGAGTATCATTGTTATGTGAGATTGATTGATAAGCATTGTTGGAATTATTTTGAGTAAATGTTCATATGCTTGGACTAGGGTTTGTGAGCAAGGATTATTTTATTGAGTGATTGGTTGAGTTGGTTAAGCCTAGTCAAGTGGATGTGTGAGTTGATTGTTCAAGTTCTATAAAATAAATTATTCTATATCCTAAATTGATTTGAAAGAGATTGAGAGTTGATGAGTGTGAAACATATTGAGTCTCTAACAATTTTCTATATGTTTCTATGATAAAAGAGTAATTGAAAGTGATTGAGTATTGAGGTGAATGTGAAGTATATTGAGTCTCTAAAAATTATCTATATGTTTCTAAAAGAGTGATTGAAAGTGATTAAGTATTGAGGTGAATGTGAAGCATATTGATTCTCTAAAAATTCTCTATATGTTTCTAAAAGAGTGATTGAAAGTGATTGAGTATTGAAGTGAATGTGAAGCATATTGAGTCTCCAATAATTATCTATATGTTTCTAAGAGAGTAATTGAAAGTAATTGAGCATTGTGATGAGTGTAGATCATATTGAGTCTCTAACAATTCTCTTTATGTTTCTATGATATTGGACAAGTTCTAGTGTGGACTTGTTGAGCAGATTTTGAGGCAAGTCCTTGAGAAGACTTGTGGATAAATTTGAGTAATATTTTATAAACTTACAATACAGATTGAGAGCAAATTTGGATAAGTTCTTGTGAGGACTTATTGAGCATGTTGGAAAAGTTCTAAAGAGGACTTGAGGACATGTTTGGTGCGAGATTTTGTGGAAGCTTACAAGGCAGATTTGAGACAAGTCTTTGTGAAGGCTTGTGAGCAGAGTTGATTGATTGATTTTTTCAAACCTTGAGTTAAGGTTTGGGTCAGATCTAGAAGAGTTCATTTGAGATTGATTCAAGCTTTGATTTAAGGCTTGAGGATAGATATTGAGGATATATTTGTGCTAGATCGAAGGACTATGTTTAGTACAGATTCAAGGAAAAATTTTGGTGCAGATTTGAGAACAGATTTATACCTAACTAGAGATAGATATTGAGGAAATATTTGTGCTAGACCGAAGGACTACGTTTAGTGTAGATTTGAGACAAATTTTGGAGGTGACAGAGTTGAAGATAGAGATCTCCAGCCAACACAGGGAGGACATGTATCTTCTATGGATAGAGTTCCATTTTCTAAGGGCAATGGAGGCAAAGGTCTTCTAGAGGATCACCAGCTAGAGCAGAGTTAGGAGATTGGTGTCTCCTATGGATAGAGATACACTAACTTGATTAAGGGTATTGGTGTCTCCTTTGGATAGAGGTCCATAAACATTGTAATAGGGAAACTATTCCCAAGAGATTGATTGAGAAAATTTTAGTAAAATATTTTCTCAGTGGAGTAGCCCACATTGGGTGAACCACGTAAATTTGGTGTCTCTATTGTGTGTGGTGATTTGTGCATTAATTTTATTACTACTATTGATATTTCTATCTATACATTGCATAATATTGATTGGAAAAGAAAATTAAAAAGTGGTCTTATATTGTTCACCCCCCCTCTCAGTATAAGCTTGTGTTCTTCACTTGTTTAAATGCTACTCAAAAAAATTGATTTTGGCAAGATTCGAACACCCTACCTTGCCTTTCCAAAAAACTTAGCACCAAGCACATTCACCACTTGGGCTATGTACCCTCATGAAAATGAAAGGTGCACCTCATTGGTTTTAAACCTTGTCTCTTTCCCTTCAGCACAAAACAAAATACTTTCCTTCAGCAAAAAGTTATCATGTGAATCGAACTCATGATCTCATGTTCTATGAACACCTTAACATAGCCCTCGGTTTCCACCTATGCTACCAAGAACTTTGAGATAATTTTGGTGCTCCACTTTGATTTATCCCTTTGTTCTACCAAATAACATTTTAAACACATGCAAATATCTCTTCTTCCTTGGCGCACGAATCACTTAGACCTCTTGGGCATTAATCACATGGATGCTTTTTTAAAAAAAAATTTGCCCTTTTTATATTATTTGCAATGCACTCAACACGTTGGCAGATTTGGGAATTCAAAATAATTTTGAATTTGATATTTAATTTTTGGCACCTTAATTTATTATTTAAATTTAAATTTTAACCTATGGTTAGTATTACTAAAAAAAAATATGTTAACATTCAATTATATGATTCAAACCATGGCATAGGTGAGTGTGTGAGGGGGTGGGTGTGTGTCTCCCTAGTGGATTTGTTCTAACAGGTTGCGGGATTCCTGGTCAAAACCCCCACTTCTTAATATTACCAAAAAAAAAAATTAAATTTAAATAAATTAAATAATTTTTTGAAAATTTTCTAGTGGGTCTTTTTGAGAACTTATAATTTGATAACTCGTTGGCCTTCATTTTTCTTCAACTTAACCTGTAAACCGAAATAATATAATATTAAATATTATAATATTATTTTTATCTTTCAAAACTGCTTTGCCCTCCTTAGGACTTCATTTTAAACCTCCTTCTCCTTCTTTGGGTATTCAACCTTTTAGGCCATTTTAGGCATATAATATTAAAATAAATATTATATCCTATTCCTTTAAACCTCTTCCTTGCCTTGTGGAAAAAACTACCTAATGATATTAATGATGATGAAACTTGGACATCAATCTCTTGACATCAATGACAAGAAAACTTGCTCAGATTTCCATCAATATCCCCCTTTGTCATTGATGGCAACCCATTTTACTTTTACCATTTCCTTTACCTTTTTCAGTTTTTCTCCTCCTGAGAAAATGCTCCCCCTAACTGAATGCTTTCCACCTAACTCAAATATCTTCCCCTTTGACATCAATGGCAAAGGGCCACATTTGGGTATTGGGATTAAGAATGAGACTCTTAGATTAGCCCCTCCCCCACATCCTCTCTTGAGGTGATTAATTTTGGTGTGGGAGTATTTATACTCCCAACATACACTGATCTTTTTATTTATCCACCTTCTTCCTCAACTGATCCTTTTGATTCCTCTAAATGTTCCTATTCCTGATTGTCTCTGGAAGTTCTTCTCTACACCACTTGGCTATATGCCCAATATTATTGTACTTATAACACTTAAAATTATGATTCCTTGAAGGTGCAAATATCTTGAAGTTTCTCTTGGTGAAGCCATATCCATTCCTATCATGAACCCTATAGTTAACTGCATTGTGACCAAACTGATTACAAGAGTAGCAGTACCCTTGGAAGAGATGCCTATTTTTGAAATTTCCATATTCCTAGATTTCATGTGTCCTACATTATGTAGCCTTATGCCCAAACCTATTAGCAACAAATCTTTCTTATATTCGAATGTTGACCTTTGCGATTCAGGTCTCGACCAATCACAACAATTTGTTGCTAATATTGGAGTGATTGGTCGAGACGTCGTTTGTTGTGGAGCGCGACTTTCTTATATTCGAATGTTGCCCTTTGCAATTCAGGTCTCCTGATTTCCTTCTTGGTGCAGGCGTTTCAAGAGTTTCAGTTTTGCTGTCTCTAACCCGTGGTTTTGCCTTACAACCCGATTTTTGAAAATGCTTCTCACGCGAGTGTTAATAATTCATGTTGTGGAATGGCGCTAACCTCCGAAGATTTATTTAACAGCGTTGCTTAGCTAATATTACCAACACGAATCCCTCCTTGCTAGACTGAAATGGAAGCGTCACCTGTTGGTTTGTTTTTCACCTTATTTTAACCGTTGTGTTCGAATGCGATCAATTGTATGCAATGAAATTAACACATACCCAGTTGTGTATCCTTCTTGCTGTTATCCTCGCTGGCCTGGATCCTGATACCACTTGGGAGGCTACGCCTTCGGGATTTCTTAAATGAATTGATATTTAATATTCAACCATGCAATTAGAACAATAAACCGAACGAACATGGAGATTGCGAAGAGCGGATAATAATAATATTTCTATTGCCACTAGGAGGGCAGATCTCGCCATGAAGGCAATGCCGAAATGCAGAGATAAAATTATTAAATTGATGATTTCATTTGGAATAAAATAACTACTATATATATGAAATTTTATATGCTTGGAATACCTAACCGACGGCTAGGTTTGGAGTGTAACACCTTGTCCATACCTCCTTTAATTTTGATACCTGTGTTTTTTAGTTTTTCTTTTCTTATGATCCTGTTTCTCATCCTCACTATTATTTCTAGCTTTTGGACGATCATTTGCATTATGACCATATTTACCACAATTAAAACACCTAATTTATTTTATGCCTTTTACTTTCTTGAGTCCTAATTCCTTCTACCATAGTTTTCTTTTTCATCACTAGATAACTCATTTCTTGAATATGACTTCTTACCATTTGAATTATTTACAACTTTGAAGGATTCTTCTTTCTGAGGAATAGGTTCCTCTTTTATTCTCATATCAAAAGCTATGAGAGTTCCATGTAATTCATCCCTTGTCAAAAATTCAATATATTTTGACTATTCAATGGCTGAAATATTTTCACTGTACCTCTTAGAAAGTGACCTTAAAATATTATGACAAACATCTATTTCTTCAAATTTAAACCCAAGTCCTTGCATGGAGTTAACAAACTCATCCACATGAAGTAGATATGTAGCCCTCATCCTTCGTTTTTAGGTCTTCAAATTTTTTCTTGTAATTTAGCAATTTTGCCATTTTGACCTTTTTGTCTCCCTCATATATATCTTTCATCTTATCCTAAATCTCTTTTACTGATGTGTAATGTATAACTTTTACCAAATCTATTTCACATAGACCCTTTAAAATTACATTCATTGCATTTAAATTATTTAGTTGTAGGAGCTTACCATATTTATCTATAGGTGAAGTAGCTGACGGTATGTATCCATCCTCAACTGCTTGCCATATTTCATTCCCTAGTGCCATTAGGTGAATCTTCATTCTCACACTACAAAATGCATAATTATTCCCATCGAATAATGATACCATATTTTCTAAAGATCTATTCTAAGAATTCATCTGTGTTCTTATGAGATTTTACTTCAAGCTATTAAACTCTTCCAAAGGAACCTGCTCTGATACCAATTGAAGAACACAAGATTATATAGAGAGGGGGTGAATAGTATAAGAGCACTTTTTAATTTTATTTCCCAAACAATATTATGCAATATATCAATGACAATATCAAAATTATTAATAAAATCAATGCACAAATAACCAAACACAATAGATACACCAATTTAAGGTGGTTCACCTAATGTGGGCTACTCCACGAAGAAAATCTTACACTAAAATTTTCTCAACAAATCTCTTGGGAAGCTTTCCCTATTACAATATTTATGGACATCTCTCCAAAAGAGACACAAATCCCCTAATCAATTTTGTGGATACCTATCCATAGGAGACACTAATACCATCATCTAGTTCATGGATCTCTATCCATAGGAGAACTCCTCCTATGCTTTGGTGGTGATCCTCTAGAAGACTACTGCCTCCACTACATTGGCTTGTGGATCTCTCTCCACTGAAGACTCCTATCCTCACTCAGAATACCTTTGTCCTCACTACCCTAGCTAATGGATCTCTATCCATTAAAGACTACTATCCTCTACTTTAACACCTCTAAATATTACTCTCAACTCTTCTCATTATCTATCTCAAATATCCACTATAAATTGTCCCTCAATATAGCACAATTCTACTCAATCTTTGACTCAAATCTACACTAAACACTGCCCTTTGATCTAACACAAATATGCTCAATATCTATCTCTGGTTTGGAAAAAATATACCCTCAAATCAACACCAAAATCTATCCTCAAATCTATACTCTAGCCTTAACACAAAGCTGTATTTAATCATAAATCAACTCTGCTAGATCTACCCCAAGCCTTAACTCAAAGCTTGAACAAATCAATCAATCAACTCTGCACTCAAGTCTTCTCAAATACTTACATAAAATCTATCCACAAGTTCTCTCAAGGACTTGCTCAATATTCTCTCAAGTATTCACCAAGACTTACCTCAAATATATCCAAAAAGTCCTCACTAGAACTTGTCCAATATACTCAACAAGTCTACACCAATACTTATCTCAAATCTGCTCAATAAATCCTCACTAGAACTTGTCTAATCTGCTTAACAAGTCTTCACCAAGACTTACCTCAAATATGATTGTAAGCTTCCATAAAATCTCACACAAATATGTCCTTAAGCTTTCACAAAAGCTTCCACAAATCTATCCTTAAGTCCCCTCTAGGACTTACTAAAATCAGCTCACAAGCTTTCACAAAAGCTTGCTAGAAATCAATTGCAATCTTGCATACAAAAATCAACTTAATCTTTCATAGAAAATATATTCAATCACACAAAAAATTTTCACTCAAAATCTTGTTTAACTTACATAAACATATAGAAATGGTTAGAGACTCAATATGTTTCACACTCATAAAACACTCAATCACTTTTAAACTCAATTTTCATTCAATTCAAAAATAAATAACATTTTGTTTCATAGAACTTGAACAATCACTCCAATAGTTTCAATCAATAATTCTCATCCAACTTCACTCAACCAATCACTCAATGAAACACAACTTGCAAAAAAAACCTAACCAAGTGTTTCACAATGCTTCCAACAACTCACACTATGGAACTCAAATATTGACATAAGATGATTCCAAATTCATATAACAATGATACTCATGATCTTTCACAAACCCTAGTCATGAACATGAAAGCTTACTCAAATATTTCCAACAATGCTTGTCAAACAATCTCACATAAAAATGATACTCATGTTCTTTCTTAAATCCTAGTTCAAGATAGTTCTCAATTTCACACTCAATTGTTCTCACAAACATTCACCAATCATGTATATGAAAACTCACTCAACAATGCTTATCAAACAAACCTTTTCTCTCCAACTTTGCATTTCACAACATTCAACCCAATAACATTTCACTCATAAGGAAGATGTGCCCATATCTTTTGTTTTATGGATATTTGATCTCGTAAACCTATGTCAATCACAATCAACCTCTTTGCCAATCTCAATGGTTAGATAACAAAAATCCTTCTCAATTTTTTTTCTCCATACAAAATTATTAAATATCAAGTACAACTTATAATATCCAAACTTCAAAAATAATTTGCAAAGATTTAAACAACTCACTTCCACAATAATTTCCTTCATGCACCTTATTACTCCTATCAAAATAATTAACACAAAAAAGCTTTTTTCCAAAATACCAAATATAATGTCCTTTGCATACCTTATTACTCCTACTAAATTTTAACCATCAAAATCAAAATAGAATATTTAATTTTATAAAACTTATATCTCCATCTCAACAAACTCTCAAACCTCCTTTGAAAATTAACGCCAATCATTAATGCAATTTTTGCACATAAAAACCTTTGAAAAAATTAAATTATAAAGCACATACCTTGTTTTAATGCTGCCCAACAAAATTGCTTTCAACGAGATTCAAACACCCTATATTGCCTTCCAAACACCTTACCACCAAGCACGTCCACCACTTGGGCTATGTGACCTAACAAAAATGAAAGGTGCACCTTTTTTGTTTTAAACCTTGTATCTTTCCCTTCAACACAAAATGAAACACTTTCCTTCAGCATTGTGTGAATCGAACCTATGATCTCATGTTCCATGAACAACTTAATGCAACCCTCGACTACCAGCTGCACTAAAAAGCACTTCAAGATAATTTTGTCACTCCACTTTTATTTGTCCCTTATTTTTTCCCAATAATGTTTTAAACACATGCGAATATCTCTTTTTCCTTGGCACATAAATCACTTAGACCTCTTGGGAATTAATTGCATGGATGGTTTTTTAAAATAGAACTTTACCCTTTTTATATTATTTGCAATGCACTCACCATGTCAGCGTATTTGGAAATTCAAAATAATTTCAAATTTGATATTTAATTTTTGATGCCTTAATTTATTATTTACATTTAAATTTTAATATTTAAAATTATAATCTTCAAAGTCCGCCACTGGGTCTTTTTGAGAACTTATAATTTGATAACTCCTTGGCCTTAAATTTTCTTCAACTTAACCTGTAACCTGGAATATTACAATACTAAATATTATAATATTATTTTTGTCTTTCAAAACTGCTTTGCCCTCCTTAGGACTTCCTTTTAAACATGCTTCTCATTCTTTGGGTCTTCCATAGTTTAGGCCATTTTAAGCATATAATATTAAAATAAATATTATATCCTATTTCTTTAAACCTCTTCCTTGCCTTGTGGAAAAAACCACCTGATGACATTAATGACAATGAAACTTGGACATCAACCTCTTGAAATCAATGACAACAAAACTTTCTCATATTTCCAACAATATCCCCCTTTTTCATTTATGGCAACCCATTTTCCTTTTACCATTTCCTTTACCTTTTTCAGTTCTACTCCCCCTGACTGAATGATCTCCTCCTAACTCAAATATCTCCCCCTTTGACAACAATGGAAAAGGGCCACCTTTGGGGCTTGGGGCTATGAATGAGACTCTTAGCGTAGCCCCTCCACCACATCATCTCTCAAGGTGATTAATTTTGGGGTGGGAGTATTTCTACTCCCTTCATACACTGATATTTTCCTTTGTCCACCTTCCTCAACTGATACTTCTGATTCCTCTGAATTTTCCTATTCCTGCTTGTCTCTGGGAGTTCTGATATACACCACTTGGCTATATTCCCAACATTATTGCACTTATAACACTTAAAATTATGATTCCTTGAAGGTGAAAATATCTTGAAGTTTATCCTGGTGAAGCCATATCCATTCCTATCATGAACCCTGCAATTAACTACCTTGTGATCAAACTGATTACAAGAGTAGCAGTACCCTTGGAAGAGATGCTTGTTTTTGAAATTTCCATATTCCTGTCTTTCATGTGTCCTATACTATGTAGCCTTGTACCCAAACCTATGATATCAAAAGAAACATAAATTTAGGAAACCTTACCTTGACCTCATTGGTCTCTTAGTCTCTTCAATCCTATGTTGTTTCCTGTTCCATCTGTTCCTCATTTGTGCATTATTTATTTCCTTATTAAACTTTATATTGTCCAACTCATCCTCATAAGTCTCACTCCCTATTACACTCTCTTCTTCTGAAGCTTCTTCTTATTTGGAGCTTGAGATTAACTCCTCTCCTTGTTCTCTATGTTCCTGTCCAAAGCCAAGTCCTGTATTGTTTGATGAAGATCTTTATACATTGATAATATTATCCAAGGTCTTTGAGATTATCCCAAACATGTGTAGCTTGTTTTTAGAATCCTTTACTTCCTTCCTTAGTGAAGCTACCTCATGCTCTAATTTCTCACATTCTAAAATCTTTACCTCTAACCTCTCTTTAAATCTCCTTGTCTTAGCTATTGAGTTTGTTAGATCTTCTATAAGCTTTCCTCTCTCTTCATCACATTCTTGAAATTGAAGCTTGAGTTTTGAGTTCTGATTTATTACCTTTATTAATGCATCAAGGGCAAAAATAAGTTCACCCTCAAGATCAACTTCTCCTTCCTCTGATTTTACCTCTATTATTTTACATTTAGGATCATGTTCATTTATTTTTGATTTATCTTCAATAGGGACACTTTCTTCTTCTTCTATTACCAAAAGTAGATTTTATTATTTTGGACCTTCAAGTGCATCTTCATATTCATCCTCACTAAAATTGAATCCATTCCTTACAAAACTATCTTCAAGATAACCAAATTTACCACACCTAAACACTTGAGAATTATTGGTGTCCTTTTTCTAACAACATTCTTTTCTTTTGCCAGAAATAGAATTTATTCTTCTTCATTATCTAAGGACCTTTCATCACTATCACTTGAGTTCTTGCTTGCCTTATCTATATGGAAAATTTTCTTATGCCTTTAGAAAAAATTCTTTCCTTGATTGCCTTGTCCATCCCTGCTTTTCTTTTGATACCTGTGTTTTCCTGTTTCTCTATTCTTATGATCCTATTTCTCATCCTCACTACTATTTCTAGATTTTGGACAATCAATTGCATAGTGACCATATTTACCACAATTAAAACACCTAACTGATTTTATACCTTTATAATTTCTTGAGTCCTTATTCCTTCTACCATAGTTTTCTTCTTCATCACTGGATAACTCATTGCTTGAATTTGAATTCTTACCCTTTGACTTATTTCTTGGGAATAGGTTCCTCTTTTATTCTGATATCAAAAGCTGTGAGAGTTCCATGTAACTCATCCCTTGTAAAAAATTCAATTTCTTTTGACAGTTCTATGGCTGAAATCTTTTCATTGTACCTCTTAGAAAGTGACCTTAAAATATTATGACAAACATCTGTTTCTTCAACTTTAAACCCAAGTCCTTGCATGGAGTTAAAAACCTCATCCACATGAAGTAGATATGTAGCAATGTTTTCCTCATCCTTCATTTTTAGGTCTTCAAATATTTTATTATGATTTAGCAATTTTACCATTTTGACCTTTTTATCTCCCTCATATATACCTTTAAGCTTATCCCAAATCTCTTTTGCTGATATGTAATGCATAACTTTTACAAAATCTGTTTCACATAAACCCTTTAAAATTCTATTCATTGCCTTTGAATTATTCAGTTGTAGGACCTTACTATCTTTATCTATAGACGGAGTAGTTGTCGGTATGTATCCATACTCAAATGCTTGCCATATTTCATTCCCTATTGCCATTAGGTGAATCTTCATTCTCACACTCCAAAATGCATAATTGTTCCCATTGAACAATGGTGCCATATTCCATGAAGATCCATTCTAAGAATCCATCTATGATCTTGTGAGATTTTCCTTCAAGCTATTAAAATCTTCCAAATGAACCCGCTCTGATACCAATTGAAGAACACAAGCTTATACTGAGAGGGGGTGAACAGTATAAGACCACTTTTTACTTTTCTTTCCCAAATAATATTATGCAATATATCAATGGAAATATCAAAATAAGTAATCAAATCAATGCACAAATCACCACACATAATAGAGACACCAATTTAACATGGTTCACCCAATGTGGGCTACTCTATGAAAAAATATTGCACTAAAATTTTCTCAAAAAATCTCTTGGGAATCCTTCCCTATTACAATATTTATGAACATCTGTTCAAAGGAGAAATTGATCCCCTAATCAAGTTTATGGATACCTATCCACAGGAGACACCAATCCCCTCATATGGTTTATGGATCTCTATCCATAGGAGAACTCCTTCTCCTATGATCTTGTTGGTGATCCTCCAGAAGACTACTACCTCCACTACACTAGCTTGTGGATATATCTCCACTGAAGACTCCTATATTCACTAAAAAGACCTTTGTCCTCACTACCTTGGCTAATGGATATTTATCCACTAGAGACTACTATCATTTGCTTTGTCACCTCCAAATATTGCTCTCAGTTTTGCTCAATATTTGTCTCAAATATGCACTAAACACTATCCCTCAATATAGCACAAATATTCTCAATCTCTATCTCAAATATACACTAAACATTATCCTTTGGTCTAGCAAAAATCTTCTCAATCTCTGTATCTAGTATGGTACAAATCTATCCTAAAATCTACACCAAACTCTATCCTCAAGCCTTAACACAAAACTTGATTTAAGCATAAATCAACTCTGCTAGATCTACCCCAAGCCTTAACTAAAAGCTTGAACAAAGCAATCAATCAACTCTGCTCTCAAGTCTTCTTAAAGACTTACCTCAAATATATCCACAAGTTCTCTCAAAAAATTTCTCAATATGCTATCAATTCCTCACCAAGACTTACCAAAAATCTATCCAATAAGTCCTCACTAGAACTTGTCCAATCTGCTCAATAAGTCTTCACCAAGAATTACCTCAAATTTTCTCAACAAGTCCTCACTAGAACTTGTCTAATATTATCAACAACTCTTCACCAAGACTTGCATTAAATTTGATTGTAAGATTCCACAAAATTTCACACAAATATGTCCTTAATATTTCACAAAATCTTCCACACCACTGTCCTTAAGTCCCCTTTAGGACTTACTCAAATCAACTCACAAGCTTTCACAAGAGCTTGCTAGAAATCAATTGTAATCTTGCATACAAAAATCAACTCAACCTTTCACAGAAAACCTCTTCAATCACACAAACAAGTTTCACTCATAATCTTGTTTAACATATAGAAACATATAGAAAATGGTTAGAGACTCAATATGTTTCACACTCATAAAACATTCAATCACTTTTAAACTCACTTTCCAATCAATTCAAAAATAAAGAACAATTTGTTTCACAAAACTTGAACTATCACTCCAATAGTTTCAATCAATAATGCTCATCCAACTTCACTCAACCAATCACTCAATGAAACACAACTTGCAAAGAAACCCTAACCAAGTATTTCACAATGATTTCAATAACTCACACCATGGAACTCAAATCTTGACACAAGATGATTCCAAATTCACATAACAATGATACTCATCATATTTAAAAAATCCTAGTCATGAACATGAAAGCTTACTAAAATATTTCCAACAATGCTTATCAAAAAATCTAACATAACAATGATACTCATGTTATTTCTTAAATCCTAGTTCAAGATAGTTCTCAATTTCACACTCAATTGTTCTCACAAATATTCACCAATCATGTATATGAAAACTCACTCAACAATGCTTATCAAACAAACATTTTCTCTCCAACTTTGCATTTCATAACATTCAAACCAACAAAAATTCACTAATAAGGAATATGTGCCCATTCCTTTTGTTTTATGGAGATTTGATCTCAAAACCCATCTCAATCACAATCAGACTCTTTGCCAATCTCAATGGTTATATAACAAAATCCTTCTCAAAAGTTTTTCACCATCCAAAAATATTAAATCTCAAGTACACCTTATAATCTCCAAACTTCAAAAAATTATTAGCAAATATTTAAACAACTCACTTCCACAATGATTTGCTTCATGCACCTTATTACTTCTCTCAAAATAATTAACACAATAAATCTTTTTACCAAAATACAAAATATAATGTCCTTTGCATACCTTATTACTCCTACTAAATTTTAACAATCAAAATCAAAATAGAATATTTTAATTTTATAAAACTTATATCTCCCTCTCAACAAACTCTCAAACCTCATTTGAAAATTCATGTCAATCCTTAATGCAATATTTGCAAATCAAAACCTTTGAAAAAATTAAATTATAAAGCGCATACCTTGTTTTAATGCTTCCCAACAAAATTGCTTTCGATGAGATTCAAACACCCCACCTTGCCTTTCCAAAAACCTTAGTGCCAAGCACATCCACCACTTGGGCTATGTGCCATCACGAAAATGAAAGGCGCACCTTGTTGGTTTTAAACCTTGTCTTGTTCCCTTCAGCACAAAACAAAACACTTTCCTTCAGCAAAAAGCGATCGCGTGAATCGCATGATATCATGTTCTACAAATGCCTTAACACATCCATTGGCTACCAGCTACGCTACCAAGTGCTTCGAGATAATTTTGGCACTCTGCTTCAATTTGTCCCTTCTTTCTACCCAGTAATGTTTTAAACACATGCAAATATCTCTTCTTCCTTGGTGCAAGAATCACTTAGACCTCTTGGGCAGTAATCGTATGGATAATTTTTTTTAACAAAACTTTACCCTTTTATATTATTTGCAATGCGCTCAAAACATCAGAGGATTTGGGAATTCGATTTTTTTTTTAATTTGATATTTAATTTTTGGCGCTTTAATTTATTATTTAAATTTAAATTTTAACCTATGGATAAATTTTTTTAATTTAAATAAATTAAATTATAATCTTCAAAATTTTCCATTGGGTCTATTTGAGAACTTATAATTTGATAACTCCTTGGTCTTTGTTTTTTGTCAACTTAACCTGTAACCCAAAATATTATAATATTATTTTTCTTTCAAAACTGCTTTGCCCTCCTTAGTACTTCCTTTTAAACCTACTTCTCCTTCTTCGGGTCCTCAAAATTTTAGGCCATTTTAGGCATATAATATTAAAATAAATATTATATACTATTCCTTTAAACCTCTTCCTTGCCTTGTGGAAAAAACCACCTGATGATATTAATTATGACAAAACTTGGACATCAACCTCTTGACATCAATGACAACAAAACTTGCTCATATCTCCAATAATATCTCCCTTTGTCATTGAAGGCAACCCATTTTCGTTTTACCATTTCCTTTACCTTTTTTAGTTCTACTCCCCCTGACTGAATTATCTCCCCCTAACTCAAATATCTCCCCCTTTGACATCAATGGCAAAGGGCCACCTTTGGGGCTTGGGGCTAAGAATGAGACTCTTAGCTTAGCCCCTCCCTCACCTCCTCTCTTGAGGTGATTAATTTTGGGGTATGAATATTTCTACTCCCAGCATACACTGATATTTTTCTTTGTCAACCTTCTTCCTCAACTGATCCTTTTGATTCCTTTGAACATTCCTATTCCTGCTTATCTCTAGAATTTTTGCTCTACACCACTTGGCTATATGCCCAATATTATTGCAGTTATAACAACTAACATTGTGATTACTTGAATGTGTAAATATCTTGAAGTTTCTCCTGGTGAAGCCATATCCATTCCTATCATGAACCTTGCAATTAACTACCTTGTGACCAAACTGATTACAAGAGTAGCTGTACCCTTAAAAGAGATGTCTGTTTTTGAAATTTCCATATTCTTGTCTTTCATGTGTCCTGCACTGTGTAGGCTTATGCACAAACCTATGATATCAAAAGCAACATCAATTTAGAAAACCTTACCTTGACCTCATTAGTATCTTAGTCTCTTCAACCCTATGTTGTTTCCTATTCCATATGTTCCTCATTTGTGCATTGTTCCTTCCTTGTTGAACTTTCTATTGTCCAAATCATCCTCATAAATATCACTCTCTCTTACACTCTATTCTTCTAAAAATTCTTCTACTTTGGAGCTTGAGATTGAATCCTATCCTTGTTCTCTATGTTCCTATCCAAATCCAAGTCCTATCTTATTTGATGAAGATCTTTGTACCTTGATAATCTTATCCAAGGTCTTTGAGATTCTCCCAAACCTGTGTAGCTTTTTTTTAAACTCTTTTACTTCCTTCCGTAGTGAAGCTACCTCATGCTCTAATTTCTCACATTCTAAAACATTTGCCTCTAACCTCTCTTTAAATCTTCTTGTATTAGCTATTGAGTTGGTTAGATCTTCTATAAGCTTTCCTTTCTTTTCATCACATTCTTGAAATTGAAGCTTGAGTTTTGAGTTCTGCTTTCTTACCTTTATTAATGCATCAAGGGCATAAATAAGCTCACCCTCAAGATCAAATTATCCTTCCTATGATTCTACCTCTATTATTTTACCTTTAAGTGCATCTTCATTCCTTTATGATTTATCTTTAATAGGGGCACATTCTTCTTCTTCTATTGCCAAAAGTAAACTTTCTTCTTTTGGACCTTCAAGTGAATCTTCATATTTATCCTCACTGAAATTGAATTCATTCTTTACACAACTATCTTCAAGATGAAAAAATTTACCACACATAAAACACTTGAGAATTATTGGTGTCCTTTTTCTAACAACATTATTTTCTTTCAAAAATAGAATTTATTCTTCTTCATTATCTAAGGACCTTTCATCACTATCACTTGAGGTCTTGCTTGCCTTATATGCATAGAAACTTTTCTTATGCCTTTGGAAAAACTTCTTTCCTTTCTTGCCTTATCCATTCCTGCTTTTCTTTTGATACCTGTATTTTCTTCTTTCCCTATTCTTATAATCATGTTTCTCATCCTCACTACTATTTCTAGATTCTGGACAATCAATTGCATAGTGACCATATTTACCACAATTAAAACACCTAACTGATTTAATACCTTTATACTTTCTTGAGTCCTTATTCCTTCTACCATAGTTTGCTTCTTCATCATTAGATAAATCATTGCTTGAATTTGACTTCTTTGCAACTTTGAAGGCTGCTTATTTTTTGGGAATAAGTTCCTCTTTAATTCTCATCTCAAAAGCTATTAGAGTTCCATGTAACTCATACCTTGTCAAAAATTCAATATCTTTTGACTCTTCTATAGCTGAAATATTTTCACTGTACCTCTTAGGAAGTGACCTTAAAATATTATGACAAGCATCTGTTTCATCAACTTTAAACCCAAGTCCTTGCATGGAATTAACAAACTCATCCACACGAAGTAGATATGTAGCAATGTTTTCCTCATCCTTCATTTTTAGGTCTTCAAATGTTTTCTTGTAATTTAGCAATTTTGCCATTTTTACCTTTTTGTCTCCCTCATATATACCTTTCAAATTATCCAAAATATCTTTTTCTTATGTGCAATGCATAAATTTTACAAACTCCATTTCACATAAACCCTTTAAAATTCTATTCATTGCCTTTGAATTAGTTGTAGGAGCTTACCATCTTTATCTGTAGGTGGAATAGTTGGCGGTATGTATCCATCCTCAACTGCTTGCCATATTTTATTCCCTAGTGCCATTAGGTGAATATTCATTCTCATACTCTAAAATGCATAATTGTTCCCATTGAACAATGGTGCCATATTCCCTAAAGATCCATTCTAAGAATCCATCTATGTTCTTATGAGATTTTTCTTCAAGCTGTTAAACTCTTCCAAAGGAACCTACTTTGATACTAATTTTTCTTCAAGCTGTTAAACTATCCCAAAGGAACATGCCCTCATGAAAATTAAAGGCACACCTCATTTGTTTTAAACCTTGTATCTTTCCCTTTAGTGCAAAACAAAACACTTTCCTTCAGCATCGTGTGAATCGAACCTATGATCTCACGTTCCGCGAACAACTTAACACACCTCGGCTACCACCTACGCTACCAAGAGCTTCGAGATAATTTTGGTGCTCCACTTTGATTTGTCTCTTATTTCTACCCAATAATATTTTAAACACATGCGAATATCTCTTCTTGGCACACGAATCACTTAGACCTCTTGGGCATTAATCGCATGGATGATTTTTTAAAACAAAACTTTGCCCTTTTTATATTATTTTCAATGCACTCAACATGGTGGATTTGGAAATTCAAAATAATTTTGAATTTGATATTTAATTTTTGGCGCCTTAATTTATTATTTAAATTTAAATTTTAACCTATGGTTAAAATATTTAAATTTAAATAAATTAAATTATAATCTTCAAAATATGCCACTGGGTCTTTTTGAGAACTTATAATTTGATAACTCCTTGGCCTTCGTTTTTCTTCAACTTAACCTATAACCCAAAATATTATAATATTAAATATTATAGTATTATTTTTGTCTTTCAAAACTACTTTGCCCTCCTTAGGACTTCCTTTTAAACCTGCTTCTCCTTCTTTGGGTCTTCAACCTTTTAGGCCATTTTAGGCATATAATATTAAAATAAATATTATATCCTATTCCTTTAAACCTCTTCCTTGCCTTGTGGAAAAACCACCTGATGACATTAATGATGATGAAACTTGGACATCAACCTCTTGACATCAATGACAACAAAACTTGCTCATATTTCCAACAATCTCCCCCTTTGTCATTGATGGCAACCCATTTTCCTTTTACCATTTCCTTTACCTTTTTTAGTTCTGCTCCCCCTGACTGAATGCTCTCCCCCTAACTCAAATCTCTCCCCCTTTGACATCAATGGCAAAGGGCACCCTTTGGGGCTTGGGGCTATGAATGAGACTCTTAGCTTAGTCCCTCCCCCACCTCCTCTCTTGAGGTGATTAATTTTGGGGTGGGAGTATTTCTACTTCCTAGCATACACTGATATTTTCCTTTGTCCACCTTCTTCCTCAAATGATCCTTCTGATTCCTCTGAATGTTCCTATTCTTGCTTATCTCTGGAAGTTCTGCTCTACACCACTTGGCTATATGCCCAACATTATTGCACTTATAACACTTAATATTGTGATTCCTTGAAGGTGCAAATGTCTTGAAGTTTCTCCTAGTGAAGCCATATCCATTCCTGTCATGAACCCTGCAATTAATTGCCTTGTGACCAAACTGATTACAAGAGTAGCAATACCCTTGGAAGAGATGCCTATTTCTAAAATTTCCATATTCTTGTCTTTCATGTGTCCTGCACTATGTAGCCTTGTGCCCAAACCTGTGACATGAGAAGCAACGTCCATTGAAGAAACCTTGCCTTGACCTCATTGGTCTCTTAGTCTCTTCTACCTTGTGTTGTTTCCTATTCCATATGTTCCTCATTTGTGCATTGTTCCTTTCCTTGTTGAACTTTCTATTGTCCAACTCATCCTCAGAAGTCTCACTCTCTCTTACACTCTCTTCTTCTAAAGCTTCTTCTTCTTTGGAGCTTGAGATTGACTCCTCTCCTTATTCTCTATGTTCATATCCAAAACCAAGTCCTGTCTTGTTTGATGAAGATCTTTGTACCTTGATAATCTTATCCAAGGTCTTTGAGCTTCTCCCAAACCTGTGTAGCTTATTTTTAGACTCTTTTACTTCCTTCCTTAGTGAAGCTACCTCATGCTCTAATTTCTCACATTCTAAAACCTTTGCCTCTAACCTCTCTTTAAATCTCCTTGTCTTAGCTATTGAGTTGGTTAGATCTTCTATAAGCTTTCCTTTCTCTTCATCACATTCTTGAAATTGAAGCTTGAGTTTTGAGTTCTACTTTCTTACCTTTCTTAATGCATCAAGGGTAGAAATAAGCTCACCCTCAAGATCAACTTCTCCTTCCTCTTATTCTACCTCTATTCCTTTACCTTTAGGATCATCTTCATTCCTTTCTGATTTATCTTCAATAGGAGCACTTCCTTCTTCTTCTATTGCCATAAGAAGACTTTCTTCTTCTGGACCTTCAAGAGCATCTTCATATTCATCCTCACTGAAACTGAATCCATTCCTTACACAACTATCTTCAAGATGACCAAAGTTACCACACCTAAAACACTTGAGAATTATTGGTGTCCTTTTTCTAACAACATTCTTTTCTTCTACCAAAAATAGAATTTCTTCTTCTTCATTATCTGAGGACCTTTCATCACTATCACTTGAACTCTTGCTTGCCTTATCTACATAAAAATTTTCTTATGCCTTTGGAAAAACTTCTTTCCTTGCTTGCTTTGTCCATCCCTGCTTTTCTTTTGATACTTGTGTTTTCTTGTTTCCCTGTTCTTATGATCCTGTTTCTCATCCTCACTACTATTTCTAGCTTCTGGACAATCAATTGCATAGTGACCATATTTACCATAATTAAAACACCTAACTGATTTTGTACCTTTATACTTTCTTGAGTCCTTGTTCCTTCTACCATAGTTTGCTTCTTCATCACTGGATAACTCATTGCTTGAATCTGACTTCTTACCCTTTGACTTCTTTGCAACTTTGAAGGTTGCTTCTTTCTGGGGAATAGGTTCCTCTTTTATTCTCATCTCAAAAGTTGTGAGAGTTCCATGTAACTCATCCCTTGTCAAAAATTCAATATCTTTTGACTCTTCTATGGCTGAAATATTTTCACTATACCTCTTAGGAAGTGACCTTAAAATCTTGTGACAAACATCTATTTCTTCAACTTTAAACCCAAGTCCTTGCATGGAGTTAACAACCTCATCCACATGAAGTAGATATGTAGCAATGTTTTCCTCATCCTTCATTTTTAGGTCTTCAAATGTTTTCTTGTGATTTAGCAATTTTGCCATTTTGACCTTTTTGTCTCCCTCATATATACCTTTCATCTTATCCCAAATATCTTTTGTTGATGTGCAATGCATAACTTTTATAAACTCTATTTCACATAAACCTTTTAAAATTCCATTCATTGCCTTTGAATTATTCAGTTGTAGGAGCTTACCATCTTTATCTATAGGTGGAGTAGCTGGCAGTATGTATCCATCCTCAACTGCTTGCCATATTTCATTCCCTAGTGCCATTAGGTGAATCTTCATTCTCACACTCCAAAATGCATAATTGTTCCCATCAAACAATGGTGCCATATTCCTTGAAGATCCATTATGAGAATCCATCTGTGTTCTTGTAATATTTTCCTTCAAGTTGTTAAACTCTTCCAAAGGAACCTACTTTGATACCAATTGAAGAACACAAGCTTATACTGAGAGGGGGGTGAACAATATAAGACCACTTTTTACTTTTCTTTCCCAAACAATATTATGCAATATATCAATGGTAATATCAACAATAGTAATCAAATCAATGCACAAATCACCACACACAATAGAGACACCAATTTAACATGGTTCACCCAATGTGGGCTACTCCATGGAGAAAATATTCCACTAAAATTTTCTCAAAAAATCTCTTGGGAATCCTTCCCTATTACAATGTTTATGGACCTCTATCCAAAGGAGACACCAATCCCCTAATCAAGTTCATGGATACCTATCCATAGGAGACACCAATCCCCTCATATTGGTTTATGGATCTCTATCCATAGGAGAACTCCTTCTCCTATGCTCTGGTTGGTGATCCTCTAGAAGACTACTACCTCCACTACATTGGCTTGTGGATCTCTCTCCACTGAAGACTCCTGTCCTCACTCAGAAGACCTTTGTCCTCACTACCCTGGCTAATGGATCTCTATCCACTGGAGACTAATATCCTCTGCTTTATCACCTCCAAATATTACTCTTAGCTCTGCTCAATATCTATCTCAAATCTGCACTAAACATTATCCTTTGGTCTAGCATAAATCTTCTCAATCTCTATCTCAAATCTACACTAAACATTATCCTTCGGTCTAGCACAAATCTTCTCAATATCTATCTTTGATCTAGCATAAATATATCCTCAAATCTACACCAAACTCTATCCTAAATCTGTCCTCAAGCCTTAACACAAAGCTTTATTCAATCACAAATCAACTCTGCTAGATCTACCCCAAACCTTAACTCAAAGTTTGAACAAATCAATCAATCAACTCTGCTCTCAAGTCTTCTCAAATACTTACCTCAAATATATCCACAAGTTCTCTCTAGAACTTGCTCAATATGCTCAACAAGTCTTCACCAAGACTTACCTCAAATCTACTCAACAAGTCCTCACTAGAACTTGTACAAATATTCAACAAGTCTTCACCAAGACTTACCTCAATTTGATTGTAAGCTTCCACAAAATCTCACACAAATCTATCCTTAAGATTTCACAAAATCTTCCTCAACTCTATCCTTAAGTCCCCTCTAGGACTTACTCAAATCATCTCACAAGCTTTCACAAAATCTTGCTAGAAATCAATTGCAAAACTTGCATACAAAAACTCAACTCAATATTTCATAGAAAACCTCTTCAATCACACAAACAAGTTTCACTCATAATCTTGTTTAACTTATATAAACATATAGAGAATGGTTAGAGACTCAATATGTTTCACACTCATAAAACACTCAATCACTTTCAAACTCACTTTCAAATCAATTTAGAAATAAAGAACAATTTGTTTCATAGAACTTGAACTATCACTCCAATACTTTCAATCAATAATGCTCATCCAACTTCACTCAACCAATCACTCAATGAAACACAACTTGCATACAAACCCTAACCAAGTGTTTCACAATGCTTCCAATAACTCACACTATGGAACTCAAATCTTGACTCAAGATGATTCCAAATTCACATAACAATGATACTCATGATATTTCACAAACCCTAGTCATGAACATGAAAGCTTACTCAAATATTTCCAACAATGCTTATCAAACAATCTCACATAACAATGATACTCATGTTCTTTCTCAAACCCTAGTTCAAGATAGTTCTCAATTTCACACTCAATTGTTCTCACAAACATTCACCAATCATGTATATGAAAACTCACTCAACAATGCTTATCAAACAAACCTTTTCTCTCCAACTTTGCATTTCACAACATTCAACCCAACAACATTTCACTCATAAGGAAAATGTGCCCATACCTTTTGTTTGATGGATATTTGACCTCAAAACCTGTCTCAATCACAATCAACCTCTTTGCCAATCTCAATGGTTAGATAACAAAAATCCTTCTCAAAATTTTCCCTCAAAATTATTTCACCATACAAAAATATTAAATCTCAAGTACACCTTATAATCTCCAAACTTCAAAAATAATTAGCAAATATTTAAACAACTCACTTCCACAATAATTTCCTTCATGCACCTTATTACTCCTCTCAAAATAATTAACACAATAAAGCTTTTTTCCAAAATACAAAATATAATGTCCTTTGCATACCTTATTACTCCTACTAAATTTTAACCATCAAAATCAAAATAGAATATTTTAATTTTATAAAACTTATATCTCCCTCTCAACAAACTCTCAAACCTCCTTTGAAAATTCATGCCAATCCTTAATGCAATTTTTGCACATCAAAACCTTTAAAAAAATTAAATTATAAATTGCATACCTTGTTTTAATGCTGCCCAATAAAAATTGCTTTTGGTGAGATTCGAACACCCCACCTTGCCTTTCCAAACACCTTAGCACCAAGCACATCCACCACTTGGGCTACGTGCCCTCACAAAAATGAAAGGTGCACCTTGTTGGTTTTAAACCTTGTCTCTTTCCCTTCAATGCAAAATGAAACACTTTCCTTCAGCAAAAAGTGATCGTGTGAATCGAACCCGTGATCTCACGTTCCATGAACGCCTTAACGCAGCCCTCGGCTGCCACCTACGCTACCAAGCGCTTTGAGATAATTTTGGTGCTCCACTTCGATTTGTCCCTTCTTTCTGCCCAATAACATTTTAAACACATGTGAATATCTCTTCTTCCTTGGTGCACGAATCACTTAGACCTCTTGGGCATTAATCGCATGGATAATTTTTTAAAATAAAACTTTACCCTTTTTATATTATTTGCAATGCGCTCAACACGTCGACGGATTTGGGAATTCGAAATAATTTTGAATTTGATATTTAATTTTTGGCACCTTAATTTATTATTTAAATTTAAATTTTAACCTATGGTTAAAATATTTAAATTTAAATAAATTAAATTATAATCTTCAAAATCTACCACTGGGTCTTTTTGAGAACTTATAATTTGATAACTCCTTGGCCTTCATTTTTCTTCAACTTAACCTATAACCCGGAATATTATAATATTAAATATTATAATATTATTTTTGTCTTTCAAAATTGCTTTGCCCTCCTTAGGACTTCCTTTTAAACCTACTTCTCCTTCTTTGGGTCTTCAACCTTTTAGGCCATTTTAGGCATATAATATTAAAATAAATATTATATCCTATTCTTTTAAACCTCTTCCTTGCCTTGTGGAAAAACCACTTGATGACATTAATGACAATGAAACTTGGATATCAACCTCTTGACATCAATGACAACAAAACTTGCTCATATTTCCAACAATCTCCCCCTTTGTCATTGATGGCAACCCATTTTCCTTTTACCATTTCCTTTACCTTTTTCAGTTCTTCTCCCCCTTGACTGAATGCTCTCCCCCTAACTCAAATCTCTCCCCCTTTGACATCAATGGCAAAGGGCCACCTTTGGGGCTTGGGGCTAAGAATGAGACTCTTAGCTTAGCCCCTCCCCCACCTCCTCTCTTGAGGTGATTAATTTTGGGGTGGGAGTATTTCTACTCCCAACATACACTGATATTTTCCTTTGTCCACCTTCTTCCTCAACTGATCCTTCTGATTCCTCTGAATGTTCCTGTTCCTGCTTGTCTCTAGAAGTTCTGCTCTACACCACTTGGCTATATGCCCAACATTATTGCACTTATAACACTTAACATTGTGATTCCTTGAAGGTGCAAATATCTTGAAGTTTCTCCTGGTGAAGCCATATCCATTCTTATCATGAACCCTACAATTAACTGCCTTGTGACCAAACTGATTACAAGAGTAGCAGTACCCTTGGAAGAGATGTCTATTTCTAAAATTTCCATATTCCTATCTTTCATGTGTCCTACATTGTGTAGCCTTGTGCCCAAACCTGTGACATGAGAAGCAACATCCATTGAAGAAACCTTGCCTTGACCTCATTGGTCTCTTAGTCTCTTCAACCCTATGTTGTTTCCTATTCCATCTGTTCCTCATTTGTGCATTGTTCCTTTCCTTGTTGAACTTTCTATTGTCCAACTCATCCTCATAAGTCTCACTCTCTCTTACACTCTCTTCTTCTAAAGCTTCTTCTTCTTTGGAGCTTGAGATTGACTCCTCTCCTTGTTCTCTATGTTCCTATTCAAAACCAAGTCCTGTCTTGTTTGATGAAGATCTTTGTACCTTGATAATCTTATCCAAGGTCTTTGAGCTTCTCCCAAACCCGTGTAGCTTGTTTTTAGACTCTTTTACTTCCTTCCTTAGTGAAGCTACCTCATGCTCTAATTTCTCACATTCTAAAACCTTTGCCTCTAACCTCTCTTTAAATCTCCTTGTCTTAGCTATTGAGTTGGTTAGATCTTCTATAAGCTTTCCTTTCTCTTCATCACATTCTTGAAATTGAAGCTTGAGTTTTGAGTTCTACTTTCTTACCTTTCTTAATTCATCAAGGGTAGAAATAAGCTCACCCTCAAGATCAACTTCTCCTTCCTCTGATTCTACCTCTATTATTTTACCTTTAGGATCATCTTCATTCCTTTCTGATTTATCTTCAATAGGAGCACTTTCTTCTTCTTCTATTGCCATAAGAAGACTTTCTTCTTTTGGACCTTCAAGAGCATCTTCATATTCATCATCACTGAAACTGAATCCATTCCTTGTACAACTATCTTCAATATGACCAAAGTTACCACACCTAAAACACTTGAGAATTATTGGTGCCCTTTTTCTAACATCATCCTTTTCTTCTACCAGAAATAGAATTTCTTCTTCTTCATTATCTGAGGACCTTTCATCACTATCACTTGAACTCTTACCTACCTTATCTGCATAAAAACTCTTCTTATGCCTTTGGAAAAACTTCTTTCCTTGCTTGCCTTGTCCATCCCTGCTTTTCTTTTGATACCTATATTTTCCTGTTTCCCTATTCTTATGATCCTGTTTCTCATCCTCACTACTATTTCTAGCTTCTGGACAATCAGTTGCATAGTGACCATATTTACCATAATTAAAACACCTAACTGATTTCGTACCTTTATACTTTCTTGAGTCCTTGTTCCTTCTACCATAGTTTGCTTCTTCATCACTGGATAACTCATTGCTTGAATCTGACTTCTTACCCTTTGACTTCTTTGCAACTTTGAAGGCTGCTTCTTTCTGGGGAATAGGTTCCTCTTTTATTCTCATCTCAAAAGCTGTGAGAGTTCCATGTAACTCATCCCTTGTCAAAAATTCAATATCTTTTGACTCTTCTATGGCTGAAATATTTTCACTATACCTCTTAGGAAGTGACCTTAAAATCTTATGACAAACATCTATTTCTTCAACTTTAAACCCAAGTCCTTGCATGGAGTTAACAACCTCATCCACATGAAGTAGATATGTAGCAATGTTTTCCTCATCCTTCATTTTTAGGTCTTCAAATGTTTTCTTGTGATTTAGCAATTTTGCCATTTTGACCTTTTTGTCTCCCTCATATATACCTTTCAACTTATCCCAAATCTCTTTTGTTGATGTGCAATGCATAACTTTTACAAACTCTATTTCATGTAAACCCTTTAAAATTCCATTCATTGCCTTTGAATTATTCAGTTGTAGGAGCTTACCATATTTATCTATAGGTGGAGTAGTTGGTGGTATGTATCCATCCTCAATTGCTTGCCATATTTCATTCCCTAGTGCCATTAGGTGAATCTTCATTCTCACACTCCAAAGTGCATAATTGTTCCCATCGAACAATGGTGCCATATTCCCTGAAGATCCATTCTGAGAATCCATCTATGTTCTTGTGAGCTTTTCCTTCAAGTTGTTAAACTCTTCCAAAGGAACCCGCTCTGATACCAATTGAAGAACACAAGCTTATACTGAGAGGGGGTGAACAGTATAAGACCACTTTTTACTTTTCTTTCCCAAACAATATTATGCAATATATCAATGGCAATATCAATAATAGTAATCAAATCAATGCATAAATCACCACACACAATAGAGACACCAATTTAACATGGTTCACCCAATGTGGGCTACTCCACGGAGAAAATATTCCACTAAAATTTTCTCAACAAATCTCTTGGGAATCCTTCCCTATTACAATATTTATGGACCTCTATCCAAAGGAGACACCAATCCCCTAATCAAGTTCATGGATACCTATCCACAGGAGACACCAATCCCCTCATCTGGTTCATGGATCTCTATCCATAGGAGAACTCCTTCTCCTATGCTCTGGCTAGTGATCCTCTAGAAGACTACTACCTCCACTACACTGGCTTGTGGATCTCTCTCCACTGAAGACTCTTATCCTCACTCAGAAGACCTCTATCCTCACTACCCTAGCTAATGGATCTCTATCCACTAGAGACTATTATCCTCTACTTTATCACCTCCAAAGCTTACTCTCAACTCTACTCAATATCTATCTCAAATCTACACTAAACATAGTCCTTCGATCTAGCACAAATCTGCTCAATCTCTATCTCAAATCTACACTAAATACTAGTCCTTTGAGTCTAGCACAAATCTTGCTCAATCTCTATCTTTTTTGCATAAATCTATCCTCAAATTTTATTCAAATCTATCCTCAAGCCTTAACACAAAGCTTGATTCAATCACAAATCAACTCTGTTAGATCTACCCCAAACCTTAACTCAAGGTTTGAACAAATCAATCAATCAACTCTGCTCTCAAGTCTTCTCAAATACTTACCTCAAATATATCCACAAGTTCTCTCTAGAACTTGCTCAATTTTTTTAGTCTTCATAATTCTCAACAAGTCTTCACAAGACTTACCTCAAATCTGATTGTAAGATTCCACAAAATCTCACACAAATCTATCCTTAAGATTTCACAAAATCTTCCTCAACTCTGTCCTTAAGTCCCCTCTAGGACTTACTCAAATCAACTCACAAGCTTTCACAAAAGCTTGCTAGAAATCAATTGCAAAACTTGCATACAAAAACTCAACTCAATATTTCATAGAAAACCTCTTCAATCACACAAACAAGTTTCACTCATAATCTTGTTTAACTTATAGAAACATATAGAGAATGGTTAGAGACTCAATATGTTTCACACTCATAAAACACTCAATCACTTTCAAACTCTCTTTCAAATCAATTTATAATAAAGAACAATTTGTTTCATAGAACTTGAACTATCACTCCAATACTTTCAATCAATAATGCTCATCCAACTTCACTCAACCAATCACTCAATGAAACACAACTTGCTTACAAACCCTAACCAAGTGTTTCACAATACTTCCAATAACTCACACTATGGAACTCAAATCTTGACACAAGATGATTCTAAATTCACATAACAATGATACTCATGATCTTTCACAAACCCTAGTCATGAACATGAAAGCTTACTCAAATATTTCCAACAATGCTTATCAAACAATCTCACATAACAATGATACTCATGTTCTTTCTCAAACCCTAGTTCAAGATAGTTCTCAATTTCACACTCAATTGTTCTCACAAACATTCACCAATCATGTATATGAAAACTCACTCAACAATGCTTATCAAACAAACCTTTTCTCTCCAACTTTGCATTTCACAACATTCAACCCAACAACATTTCACTCACAAGGAATATGTGCCCATACCTTTTGTTTGATGGATATTTGACCTCAAAACCTGTCTCAATCACAATCAACCTCTTTGCCAATCTCAATGGTTAGATAACAAAAATCCTTCTCAAAATTTTCCCTCAAAATTATTTCACCATACAAAAATATTAAATCTCAAGTACACCTTATAATCTCCAAACTTCAAAAATAATTAGCAAAGATTTAAACAACTCACTTCCACAATAATTTCCTTCATGCACCTTATTACTCCTCTCAAAATAATTAACACAATAAAGCTTTTTTCCAAAATACAAAATATAATGTCCTTTGCATACCTTATTACTCCTACTAAATTTTAACCATCAAAATCAAAATAGAATATTTTAATTTTATAAAACTTATATCTCCCTCTCAACAAACTCTCAAACCTCCTTTGAAAATTCATGCCAATCTTTAATGCAATTTTTGCACATCAAAACCTTTGAAAAAATTAAATTATAAAGCGCATACCTTGTTTTAATGCTGCCCAACAAAAATTGCTTTCGACGAGATTCGAACACCCCACCTTGCCTTTCCAAACACCTTAGCACCAAGCACGTCCACCACTTGGGCTACGTGCCCTCACAAAAATGAAAGGTGCACCTCGTTGGTTTTAAACCTTGTCTCTTTCCCTTCAGCGCAAAATGAAACACTTTCCTTCAGCAAAAAGTGATCGCGTGAATCGAACCCATGATCTCACGTTCCACGAACGCCTTAATGCAGCCCTCGGCTGCCACCTATGCTACCAAGCACTTCGAGATAATTTTGGCGCTCCACTTCGATTTGTCCCTTCTTTCTACCCAATAACATTTTAAACACATGCGAATATCTCTTCTTCCTTGGTGCACGAATCACTTAGACCTCTTGGGCATTAATCGCATGGATGATTTTTTAAAACAAAACTTTACCCTTTTTATATTATTTGCAATGCGCTCAACACATCGATGGATTTGGGAATTCGAAATAATTTTGAATTTGATATTTAATTTTTGGCGCCTTAATTTATTATTTAAATTTAAATTTTAACCTATGGTTAAAATATTTAAATTTAAATAAATTAAATTATAATCTTCAAAATCTACCACTGGGTCTTTTTGAGAACTTATAATTTGATAACTCCTTGGCCTTCATTTTTCTTCAACTTAACCTGTAACCCGGAATATTATAATATTAAATATTATAATATTATTTTTGTCTTTCAAAACTGCTTTGCCCTCCTTAGGACTTCCTTTTAAACCTGCTTCTCCTTCTTTGGGTCTTCAACCTTTTAGGCCATTTTAGGCATATAATATTAAAATAAATATTATATCCTATTCCTTTAAACCTCTTCCTTGCCTTGTGGAAAAACCACCTGATGACATTAATGACAATGAAACTTGGACATCAACCTCTTGACATCAATGACAACAAAACTTGCTCATATTTCCAACATTCTTAACTTGATCATAAATTTTATCACTTTATTTTGTTTAGTCTGGCCACAACATTGTTGTTGAAAAATGGGTATGATGCGTTGTTGGTTAAGATGACCTCCTATATTAAAAAAATATGAAATAATTAAAGGCATCGACGATCTAAGAAGGACCCAATAAATTATTCTCCATAGTAATGGACTAGCTCAAGGCTATATAATAACTTAAATTTTTTTCGTGGGACACAACCTACCAATCTATAAGCAATGTTCCAAAGATCTCTCAAAAAGTCAATGATAACTATGGGATTCAACAAATAAACTCTAGGTGATTGTGTGATGTTAGACCATTTGAGGTATTATTTGTGTTTATTCACAAAATAGGGACTAACTTAAGGACATGCATATATGCAAACACTTAGTCTCATAACCAAAGTAAAGCAACAACTCAACAAACTTTAGTTAATCAAAAATTAGTTTATCAAGAAAGATAGATATAATATTCCATGAAAAAAGGTATAAGTCACACTAGGTGTCAAAAATACTCAAATTATTTGGTTGTACATTCAAGCCCTTCAAATTCTAAAAGAATAAGAGATCAGAAGAAAAATTGATAGAATTTCTCCTTGAAAAATACACACAAAAAACCAAGTGATATCTGCTTATATTATAGACAAGTCAAAATATCTTACGTTTCCAAGGAAATTTCTAAATTTATAATCAAGTGAACTCAATCATAAAGTAAAGAAGTGCATGACTGACATTCAAAGTTAAGTGGATCAAGGGGAAGGAGATTTGACTCTTCCTTCATTGTGGCTCTAATACCATATAATAATTTCACATACATGCCATAATTGTGTTACAAATGAGGAAGTTACTATAGGAAAGTTGAATGCTCCAAATTTTTTATTATAAATAACACACTCTCTTAACAAATAATAATAATATAGACTTGAATATGATATGCCAATACACATATCATACTCATATTACTAAATTTATTCTAATATTGATGATGTGGAGGGACTTTACCACTTTTTTTGGGAGTGGAAAATCCTTGATCTAATCCAAATTCTACTATGGTATGATCTCCTTGCTTTATACCAAATTCTATCTTATACACAAAAATTTTATTCTATTTCTGTATTATTTTGACTTTGAATTCTCTTGCCATGTGTCTAATATCATGATATTTATAGCATCAAAATGCAATGTTTTCATTATCCACTTGTTGATTTCATTCTCTTTAATCAAATTTAATCTTGATGGACTATAGAAAAGGTTTTAAAATATCCATGACAATACATATTCAAGTATATATAGCATACCTTCACTCCTTAGTGGTTGGTCCCTCATGGATGAAATCCCTTAGAGTATTGCTTATATTCTTGTAGACATGGAAAATTGACCCACTTTAGTGGGCAATCTTCCCTGAGCCCTCTAGGGGACCCCTTAGACTTGCCTAGGGCAAGGGTAAGGCTCTTCCTCCCTTTTTTGCCTTTTTTTCCCTCTCTATGCGAAATCATGCCCGATCCTTGATGGGGTGCGACTTCGCATTGCGATATCACGGTCGGCCCGAATGGGGCATGATTTCACCTTTTTAGGGTTTGACACATTAAAACCCTAATTTTTTTGGGCTTGCATGTTTTACATCGTCCCTCCTTGGTTTTCCCACTCTTTTCACCTTCAAATCTGCTATATAAGGAGGGTTTGAATTCACTTTTCACACACGCTCACATAATCGACATAAGGATTAATCTATTGCTACATTTGATTTCTCATAAAGTGTTTTATTCATTCTACATCCTTCTTCTTCTTTTGCAAGCAACTTTGAAGTTTGGAGTTTGATTGTCTACTGCATTGGATTGTTGTTGTTCACTCTTGGTGGATTGTTGTTGAAGCCCTAAGGAGAGATTGACTACTTGGGAGATCTCAAACCTTTCTGCTTGCTTCCTCACTCTCTACCAGGTGAAAATATTCTATTGCATGTTTGATTTCATTTGTTGCATCTTAGTTTCATTATTTCACTTCAATCTGAGATGTTTCTTCTCACTTCTATGAAATCATACTTAGTCTTCTATGGGGTACGATTTCACCTTGCGTTATCACGGTCACCTATTACGGGGTACGATTTTTCTTGAGCTAAATCTGGGGGTAATATTTTATTCTTATTTTCATCATTGCATTCTAGATTGCATTTAGAGCATAGTGGTATATTCTATTTTATGATTTCATCATTCTTTTCTATTATATTGTATTATGTTTGTTTTCCTCCAAAGGTCAATTTCCACTTTTAATTATCAAAGGTCAGCTAAAAGGACCTAGGGGCTTGACTTCTGCACCTCCAAGTATTTTTATACAATGGCCTAAGCAGGCCCCCTAACGCTAATCCCATTTTTCAAGTGTTTGTTGAGTTATCTTGCAGGAACATGTATTATTGATAGCATTGGATAAAGGGATAAAAGCAAGGATAAATCACCGGATAAGCTAAGTATTCTGATTAGTCTTTAGGCTATTTTTTGAGTGCTTTATATTTCTATTGTAAACCCTAGATCTGATTTTATAGAAATATATTTAATTAATTTCTAGGTATTTGAAAGATAAACAACATATAGTGTGCACTTAGGGTTAATTCTGTTTGTGCATCTCTTCTTGAGCCCTTGCTTAAAGGTTGTTTATTTAGAACCCTAGGTTAGAAAAGCATTCAAAGAAAGAATCATTCTAGGGTTAGCTCTTGTATTCTTGCATTTTGTATTTCTGCATTGTCCTTTATCTTTTATAGCATAGATCTAGAAAGGCCAAATCTAGGTGTTTGTCTTGAATCTCATACATCAAACATTCTTGAAAATCTAGTGGACTTGGAGTGAGTCCTTAAACCATTCCTGGTGAACCCTTCCCCCCTAGCACCGAGTGTAGAGAACAACACAACCCCCATGGTTCACCCCATAAGGCTTCTCTCTCTCTTTTGGATCCAACTTTTTGGGAATTGTACATGGTAGGGCAGTTTTCCCCCTCTACATCTTTGGTGAACCCGATGTGAACACCTCCTTTTATTTTAAAACTTTAAACAAGATCATTAAATTTGTTTGTGTGGTTGAAGAATCTTAATAATATCTTTAAAAATATTTTTGTTTCTATTGTTAGCATTCTCTTCTATCCTTTCACTTTTCTAATGGCTCCTATCCTTAGAAGTCAGTGAAAGCATCTTGAATCTGATTGTATTCCTTCGAAATATGATCATATTGATAGAGAGGATCCTAACATAGATCTAGAAGAACAAGACAACATGGATACTGAGATGATTTTTGATCCTTATGAGGGACCTAATGGTAGCTTTGTCTTTTCATCATTTGAGCATATTTGGGGCTTTATGAAAGCTAATAGGGATAGGATATTGGGAGGCATGGAGCGAGAAGCTCACCTCGAAAGAGATGAGACTCCTCCACCTCCTCCAATAAGCTCCCCTATGCTTAACTAGGAAAACCCCTTGCCTAAATCAGTACATCTTGATAATTTGAACTCAGTTATTGATACTACTACAACCACCAACATTGGAAGGAATATGCAAGCTCCTCCAATTAGTAGTGTCACTCAAAAGTGTTTTCAATTTCTTCCTCAATATTCTAATATCAACACTTTTGCTTCTATTCTTCCCAATGTTAGTTGTCCACTTTCACAAGGTGCCACATATAACAATAATATCCATACTTCCAACCTGAATCAAGCATTGGTTCCTCAACACACATATGGGAATCTAGGAACAATGCATAATAGTAATCCAGAAGTACAAAATTTGGCAAATATGGTGAAGCAGTTGGTTTCAAAAGTTGAGATGATTCAGCCTTCAAGTTTTACTTACAGTTATAAGGAAATGTGTAATCAACCATTGGATCCTATTGTTGTTGCTAGGCCTTATCCTAAGCATTTTTCTATGCCAGTTTTACCTATCTATAAGGGGACAGAAGATCCAATAGAGCATTTAAGAAGATTTAGAACAACTTGCCATGATCTCATTTATGATGATATGTTGTTACTTAAAATATTTCCTAAGAGTCTTGGTGGCATGGCATTAGAATGGTATTATCGGTTGCCTAATTATTCCTTAAAGAGTTTTGAAGAGACAACAAAATTATTTGTTCAACAATTTGGTGCTTACATTGAGAAAGAAGTGACAATGAAAGATGTGTATAATTTAAAACAAAGTAAAGAAGAAAGCTTTTCAAAATTTTTGGCTCGTTGGAGAAGTTTAGTTGGACGTTTGAGATATACTTTACCTCCTAAAGATATGCTTGAGATATTTATTGGTAATTTACAAGAACAATTATCTTATGCATTAGAGACTACTACTATTACATATTTTGATCAAGCAATTGATTTAGCAAGAAAAGTAGAACAGGCTCTCATCAGGAGAGGCCAACTCAAGGTTAAAGAAGAAAAACCTACTAAGTCTCAACATAAGAATAAGCATATAGGAGGTGATAATGGAATGGATAGTAGGCATGTTAATAATGTTACTAACAACCTACAAAAGATAGTACTTCAGAAACCTCCACAAAGGAATTTTACAAGGCTTAATATGTCTATGGAAGTAGTTTTGAAACAACTCTTAGAAGCTAAGGCAATTGAGTTACCTCCTATTAGACAACCAGATACTACAACTCATTGGTATAAGGTAGGTCAACATTGTGCATATCATAGAGTGGAAGGACATTGGATGAATTCTTGTAAGAAGTTGAAACATGTAGTTCAAGATTTGATTGATGCAGGATGTATTGACTTAGGTAATTCTCAGGTAGTGAATAATCAAGTACCTATCCAACAAAATGTGACTACCAATCAAGATATGGGAATATTTAAAGATCCATTACCAAAACATAATCAACAAGATAGCAAATCAGGTGGCTCATCAGAATGAGCCTCCTCCCTATGGTAATATGGTTGGCATGGTTGGGATAACTACAAGAAGACAAGCTCAAACTCAACATCCTCAACAAGGATAAAATTCTGTGTTACAACCTAGTTCAATTTTGAAGAATAATCAAGGAAAAGTTTCAGATATAGGGATTCCACCTATTGTATTGAGACCACAACCTAAGGTTTCATTTGATCTCCAAAAGTAGTTGGCTAGTACTCCAACAAAGATATCAGTTTTAGAACTCCTTCAAACTTCTCCCAACCATAGAGATGCTTTGATGGAATTTTTAAAGCAACAATCAGTTCCCTCAGATATTTCACCCAATGCTATAGTTGATGTCGTAGGTTCTCTTGGGATACATCATATCTCATTCTTGGATGATGATAAACCTTCCTCAAACTTGCAAGAAGATTCTTCACTTTACATCACTACACTTATTGGGGATACTTTTATCAAGAGAATTTTGATTGATAATGGTTCTTCCCTCAATTTGTGTACATATCAATTCTTTCAAAAATTTGGATTAAAAGAGGAAGACTTAACAAAATCTGATATCATTATAAAAGCTTTCAATAATGAGTCCCAAGAAGCCTGTGGTGTCATATCTCTTCCTCTCAAAGTTGGGCCTAAAATATTGGATACTTTGTTTTATGTGGTACATTGTCCTGCATATTTTAATCTTCTTCTTGGACGTCCTTGGATTCATGCAATGAAGGTCATCCCTTCTACTCTTCATCAATGTCTCAAGTTTGAGTTTAAGAATCAAGTTATCACCATTCCGGGTGACCCTCGACCATTTGAATTTTGTTCAAATGTAGAGCGAGCTCAATCTGAGTTCAACCTATGTCCCTCAATATCTTCAATGGTTTCTCCATGTTCCTCATCTCAAATATCAGAACAATTTCAAAATTTAAAAATGAGTGAGGAACATATCTTAAATTTTTCATCTCAGGATCATGATAATCAGTTTCTTCAAGAACCTCTTCTGGATCTAGCTAAGCTACCACCATCACCAAGAACCATGGGTTTACCCCATAAGAAAGGTGATGTTGTACACTTTGGCATGTGTACCTTTGTCTTCGTAGGAACTACCTTCAAGGATAAGATACATGGTAGCAACCCCTCTCCCATTGAGCATTCTTTTGCTCATTGTTACCTTTCCAATGATTACCCACTTCCTAAACAGATCCTATCTAGTATGGGATATGTAGGTAAAGGCTTGGGGCCACAACATAAGGGCATTCAAGAGCCTTTGGATGTCGAGATCTAGCCTGGGAGATGTGGCATAGGTTTTATACCTAGTAAAGACCAACCTTTACCATTTGACAATGATGATCATCTTATGACTTATGTTGAATATATGGATTATCAAAAGTTAGGAGTGGGTGATGAGGATGATGGTCCCCCTTATTCTTCTGATGTCTTGTTTTGTAATATGATTGATTCTATGTGTTCTAAAAGTAAACCTTCTATTTTAAAAGAGGACCCTACTTCGTTGTCCTATAGTGATCTTGCGAAGTTAGGAATTGCTCCTCCTTATGTTAAAAAGAATGGTTATGTTTGAGAGTGCATTGATTATCGTGCTATGGCTACCAAAGAAAGAGCTATGAAGGAGCCTCTCCATAATTCTAATTATCGAGAAGGCTTACCTTTTAGAGATTTCTTTGATAAAATAGTCCATGGTACACTTGTTCTTTTTGTTAAGAAAGGTGACACACTTAGATGTTGTGTCGACTTTCATTCTGCTTGCTTAAATTAATTAATTAAATTAAAAAATAAAAATAAATAAAAATTGCATCAAATCAATTAATCATCATTTAGCTATGCATTTGCATTTTCATTGCATCCATCTACTTGCTCATATTGCATTATTGCTTGTCATCCTTTTGCATTGTCTGCCTAACATTTAATTCAACTTGCATGCTTGAATGTCATATTTTGCATGATTGCTTGTTCATGACTGCTTGATCATATAGATTTTTGGGGATCTTGCGACAATGGCATGTGATGATACCTAGTTAGGTCGTAGCTCACATGCATTGCACTCTCTCTAGGGTTCTGATGCCTAGTAAGATCCCCACCTAGGGCTTTCTTCTTCAGTCTTCTTTCTTGCTTTTTTCTTCTTCAAATATCTTCCTTGGTCTTGGAAATAGTGAGAGTATCTCTTAGATCAAGGATGATAGTTCATTAATATTTCCTTGTCACTTTTTCTGTTGCCTTTTTTTCTTCCTTTGCTTTTGATAAGGAGATACATGTATTTTCTTCCTTTGTCATTCATAAGTTGTCTTCTCAACACAATTGCACACACTCACTGTCTTGTTTTCTTCTCTAAACCCCTATCGAGGGTAGCACTCACCTAATATATATTTTATCCTTATATTACACCCCACATGGGATAGCTATACATCCTAGTGGGTATCTTATCGGATATGATCTTCTATCGGGTTATACTCCCTTTTGACTCAGCGGGCTCAACACCCCATTATAGGATAAGCTCCTTGGCCATTTTTAGTAGACCTCGACATACATCCTAGTGGGTAATCACCCCACAATAGTCAATAAGTGAGCAACCACCCATAGCGGGTCAGACTCCAACACCTCATCCCTCTTGGTGAGCACTACACCCATAGTGGGTTTAGCTCCCTCTTTTTTGGTATGATTCATAGTATTTAGTCACATTGGTCCCTTGCGACCTACGCTGATTTCAATACTATGTTTCACCCATCCTTCTCTATTTCATATGGTTGACCTTTGGATTATCTTCTTCTTTATCTTTCTTCTTCATCTTCTCTCTCTTCTTCTTCTTCATATTTTTGGTCTTCTTTCTTTGTCTTTTTCTCATGTTTTCTTTCTTTCTTCCATCCATTTTCATCCATGCATTTCATATAGCCTTGCATTTAAGATAGATTGCATACATAAAATATCAAATTAAAGAACATCAAATTTAAATCACATGCACACATTCACAAAATATAAAAAAGAAAGTAACTATGTATTACTTGATGAAAAAGAGAGATATATTCATGTCTGGTTGGTGTACCACAGTCTAGTCTTGGTACACTCAACCAATCCCTAGGGGTGCATGCCATAATCAAAATTGGCATGTCATCCCGATCCCTAGCCTAGCTCTAAGAGCCTATCTCCTCTGCTCTACTTAGAGGAGGAGGTGGTCCAGGCAATCACATACCCATGGATGGTGATGCCAAGAATATTTATGATCGAGACTATGACCTACTAGCTGATTAGAGGGATGGAGGGAGTGTCACTCTCTACTCCATTGGTACTACCTGGTAGTACATGGTCTCATAAAAGGTAGCCTATTGAATGGCCACCTCCAGCCTCTCCCTACCCTCTGTAGTTTCACCTATAGAAGGTGGATCTCATCGCTAGCTTGGCTGCTCCTAATGATAGCCATCCCCTCTACCCGAGCTCTCTAGTGCTCTATATCTAGATGGCTCACCTCTCCTCAGAGATGATCGATCTCTTCTCGAGTTGCATCCCTCTCCCTCTCTGTGGTGCTCAATGAGCCTCGTAGTCCCTCGATCCTCTTGGACCTATCCTCCTAGAGTAGGTCCACCTACCTCTACAGAGTCACCACCTATGCCTATAGCGCCTCTACCTCCTCCCTCGGATCCCCTCATCCTAAAGCCTAACCTTAGCTGGCTACTACTAATGTGGAGGCCTCTCTTGATCCTCCACCTGGTAGTACCTTGGCCTCTATGGGGGTAACTCTGGATGCCCCTACCTCCTTGGTCTCGGTAGCGTTGGTGTCCTCCATCACCAGCTCAATCCTGACTTGAGCCTACCTCTATCTTGGAGCTACTGGTCCCTATTGAGCCCTCTCTATGGCCCTACAAGCTACCTCTCAAAATGCTCACTACATGCCTAGGCCCATCACTTGGCACCTCTATATCAAAACTAGTAGGGAGACCCTACGGGGCATGACTCCTCTATACCATCGCTAGTAGCTGAAGGCCACTCTCATGTCATCCACCCTAGGATCCATGTAAGGAGGATCATCTAAGTCCTCCTCGGCCCACCTAGTCAGGTCGGGTCTACCTCCTACCCTTTTGGGTCTTGGTAGACTCTTCGGTACTAGTGATCCCCTAGGTCTAGGATGCCCTACAAGATCTTGAACTACCTTAGGACTCGATCAAATTTGAAGACCTCTGGCTCCCCCTTCTTCGTAGTCAGCCACCTGATCCTCTTGATCCTCACCAACTCTATCCTATCCTCAGCCTATCTTGGGTGTAGATTCTAGGGTCACCATACTATCTTGGCCTCCCTCAGCTCATCTACTATCTACCTCGCTAGTGGTAGATGTCCAGTGTAGGTCCTCATGGCCTGCTCTAGGGATCTAGACCATCTATATGTTATTGGTCACTTTAGACTAGGTAATGGACCTGGTAGTGCATCTAGTATCTACACCGCTATGTGCTCCTAGCTCCATACCTGGAGCAAAGTCATGCACACTATCCTTGTATGCCACTTGTACATGATATTGTACAACATCTTGTACAAGCAAGCCAACACATATGGACCCCATGCAAACCTAACTCTCTGGTCTCGCATGTCTACCACTACACCCACCATCACCCATGGTAGATATCACCTACTAGTATGGCACATCAACATACCCACAACCACCCCATAGAGCATGGTCATCAATGGGTCTACCCCATACCACCCCACCAGGTCATCTATGACTATGGTGCTCTCTCACACTTGGTGGGTCCAACCTCTTGAAAATCATTGCAAGGTCGTTGGTCTCCCTCACGCTCTATAAACTACTCTCCCCCTGATAGGGATGTGTAAGATGTGCCACACATCCTCTAGTGTGATGATCATCTCCCCATGGGTAACTAGAAGGTAGATGACTCTGGGTACCACCTCTCTGCTAGTGCTATCAGTAGAGCCCTATCTGCCTCCACCTAAGGTAGTCTAGCTAGGTGGTCTAGCCCCACCACTGCTAATGTATCTCTCTCTACCTATTTGAGTACCTCTAGCTCCACCTCCAGGGAGCTTGCTCTCCACTCGTGGCTCTCGAGTACCCTAAGCTACAATAACAATAAAATAATTTTTTTCCATTAATAAATTTAATTAAAAACTTAATACATTAAAATTAATTAATTAATTTAAAATCAATCAAAATTCATAGCACAATTAAATTCTACATCTTTAAAGTTGTTTGCTTGCATCCTTTTCCCTTGTTCTTCCTTTCTTTTTCTTTTCTTTTTCTTTTCTTTTCCTTTTTCCTTTTTTTCTCCCTTTTTGGTGAAATCACGCTCGCTAGGCACATTTTTGTGAAATTACGCCTGGTCAATATTTACCAGGCATGATTTCACCACTACTACCTAGGGTGAAATCACGATCGAGCTATGAAATCACGCCTAGGTCGTATGCAGCAAAACCATCGATTTTGGCAAAAAACCACTAAAAATGCATGAAAATTTTAAAAATTTGACATGCAAGGAGTGGTTTTCGATCCTACCTGTGCTCGCTCCATTTCTGTTCCAATTCACCCCTCACGATCATTGAATGGTGTATCGGTAGTGCCATCTCCTCCATTTCTCTAGAGCTCCTTTCTTCTCCCTCGCATGGTTAAAATGAATTAGGGTTTTGCCCCCTTTTCACTTTTAACCCTATTTTTACGCACTTTTTCTCCTTTTGGTTTTTCTCGCTTCTTCTTCTTCAAAGTCTACCTTTTCAAGTTTTTATGAGGAACATGTCCCTCATAAAACTTGAGGGGGCACCCTAGCCTTAGAGGCATTAATGTCCCTAATGCCTCGATTTACATGTAAAATTTGAAAGTGTTTGGAGTAACACTATTTTTGCACCATCCCTTTCTTCTAAACCAACCACCCTATTTTTGCTTTTCGTTCTTTATTTGTGGGTGTTTACATATTTTCTTTGACACATTTATTAGGCCATAAATATGTCAAAGAGGGGGAAAAATGTCTTCTTCTTTTCGTTCTTCTTCTTCTTTCATAAGCAACTTTAAATTTTAGAGTTTGATTGTCTGTTGCATTGGATTGTTATTCTTTGCTCTTGGTAGATTATTGTTGAATCCCTAAGGAAATATTTACTACTCAGGATATCTCTACTAGGTGAAGATATTTTATGAAATCAGGTCCAATCCTTAATGGGGTGCGATTTTGCCTAGCATTATCACGGTCACCCATTACAGGGCATGATTTCACTTGAGACCAATCTGGGGGTAACCAACTATCCCTATTTTCACCATTGCATTCTAAATTACATCTAGAGTATAGTGGCATATTCTATTTTGTGACTTTTGCATTCTATTTTACTGTATTGCATTAATGCTTATTTTCCTCCAAAGGTCAATTTCTATTTTTAATTATCAAAGGCCAAATGAAATGACCTAAGGGGCTTGACTATTGTACCTCCAAGAACTGTTGTACAATGGCCTAAGTAGACCCCCTAATGCTAATTCTATTTTCAAGTGTTTGTTGAGTTATCTTGGAGGAACATGAATTGTTGATAACATTGGATAAAGCATAAAAGTAAAGATAAATCGTCGGATAATATAAGTGTTCCAATTAATATTTAGGCTATTTTTTGAGTGCTTTATATTTATGTTGTAAACCCTAGACCTAATATAATAGAATTATATTTAATTATTTTATAGACATTTGAAATATAAACAACATATAGTGTGCACTTAGGGTTAATTTTGTTTGTGCACCTCTTCTTGATCCCTTGCTTAAAGGTTGTTTATTTAAAAATCCTAGATTAGAAAGCATTCAAAGAAAGAATAATTCTAGGGTTAGTTCTTGTATTCCTACATTCACTGTCCTTTATATTTTATAGCATATATCTAGAAAGGCCAAATCTAGGTGTTTGTCTTGAAACCGAATACATCAAACATTCCTAAAAATCTTGTGGCCTTGGAGCGAGTCCTTAAAGCCATTCCTGGTGAACCCTTATCCCCTAGCATCGAGTTTAGAGAACAATACAACCATATGGTTCATCCCATAAGGCATATTCTCTCTCTTTACAAATCCAACCTTGTTTGGGAATTGCACGCGGTAGGGCAATTTTCCCCCTCTACAATTCTTAAAAACCTCCTTATTAATAAGCTAATATGTAAGTCTAAAAAGCCTAATCCACATTAGAAGTCTTTTAAAAGATTATATCCCCATAAAAAATTCTCACTCTATGGTCTTAATTATAATGCATATCTCTCCCTAAACCATGGGCCACCACCCATTATTTTATTTATGATTTTCAAATTGGAAAATATGATAAAAAAATCATTTTAGAAAATAGTAATGGAGTAATTTGAATTCAATCACCACTTGATTAGATTTTAAATCTCTAAAAAAAGCATAGCCCATATATGTGGAACTTATATATGAACCCTATGTTTTAGGAACCATTATGTCATGTTTGATCATCTCATCCCTGATAAATCACCTTTGGTGTAATATCTGCTACTTAGATAAAGTTTACATAGATTCACTCTTCCTCCTATCCCTAACTAAGGCATCCTTACTTCTAGGTAGAACTTTCAAAAATGACTTTCTTACCATTTTATCTAGATTTTCTTCATAAAATCATTTAGCTTTTGGATTTCCCAAAATATTTAGAACAATAAATGGTGATGCCCACTCCTTGCTTATAATTATTTCATACTTGCACTCACAACACTTGCATGTTTCTAAAACTAGAAAAGGTGACACTTACTCTTGGCTTAATGGATATTAGTCTCTCTCTTTCTCTCTCTTTTATTTTAAAAAAATCATAATGGATTATATGGGATTGAAACAGATCCCACCTTATATTACATCATGATCACATAATGGTATTACAACAATTTGACAATCATGCATGTATTGTTTGGCAATATTTGAACTTCAGTCTCCTCCTTGAAAGGTGATGAATCTATCCTGTTGATCTGATGCCATTTTTATATGGAGAGTGTGTGTGTGTGTATATATATATATATATATATATATATATATATATATATATATATATATATATATATATATATATATATATATATATATATATAGATAATGGATATTAGTTTCTCTTTCTTTTTTTTTTCCTTTTTTTTCTTAATTTCATAATGGATTATATGGGATTGAAATAGACCACACATATATTACATCATGATCACATATTGGTATTACAAAAATTTGGTAATCATGCATGTATTGTTTGGCAAGATTCGAATTTCAGTCTCCTCCTTCAAAGGTGATGAATCTATCCTATTGAACTAACGCCATTTTGATATGGAGAGTATATATATACACATATATGCCAACGAGGTCTTGGTTCAATGGTTGGAACCTATGGATAATGTAACCCACACAAAGATTCAAACCTTGGCAACACCAAATAGGCTATATAGTTCAATGTAACTAAGTCAATTTAAAAAAGGAAAAACCTTTATATATATGAGATTTGATTAACATATATGCTTTTTTATATATTTTAAAATTTTGAAAAATAAATTAATAAATAACATGAACTAAATTGATTAAATTCCTCAACTATCATGGAGAAGACCTAGCTTGGAATCTTACCAACTATATACATACAACAACCAAGTTGTTCTAGTTGTTGCAATACTACTATGTGATCATGATGTAATACATGTTTTAATTCCACATAATCAATTACTTAGACATACACTTAATTAATAATATTAAGATTACCTTTATATTTTATCTATTACATTAAATTAGATATAATTGTTTTTTTTAAGTTGTAATTTTATATTAAGAAAATATGAAATTACATTCTTCATATCCCTCTTTGGCATTTTTTCAAATTTCAATAATGACTTAAATATAAGGTCATTTATACATCATAACTAGCTATCTCTATCATGCTAAGTTCTATCCTTAGGTACCTTCCCAATTTATCAAACAATATCTTTTAAATCACCTCTAAATTTAAGTTCAATCAAAGTTAAATGAATTTATTTATAGGGCAGACAAACCTTAGAAAAATTTAAATAACTTTTTAATAGTTTTTCAAATCAAAGAAACTTTTTAAAAATATTACTATTAAAAAACATCAAATGAATCTCTCAAAATATTGATTCAAATTCATTCTAATAAATTTATATTTTTCAAAATATTAAAAATATTTTACAAAAGTTCAAATAGAGGTTTAATGTTTAAATTATGCATGGGTTGGGGTTGTGCACCATCCTTTGGTATTCAGAGGATGGTTGGATAACTATATATTAAGTAAAGAACATCCTCATGAGGGTCATTTAGTGAATGTTAAAAATTATTTTACTCTTTTACATTATATATATAAATAATATTTAAAATTCAGCTAATGACATTAATTTGAAATTTTTAATAATATTACAGTGATAATTCAATGAATTATTAAAAATGATTTCTATTTGAGTCATGTATATTCTTTTTATATAAAAATATTTACTAAAATATCCAAGAGTACATTGTAGTGGTTTGGGTTTTGGCTCTTCTTTGGGAGGTCTAAAGTTCAAACTGCGATGCGTGTTAAATTCCCTATTGATAAGCTCAACTCTCTCCCTTATGAGAGGTCATGGATGGGGATGCCCATACCTAAGCATTGGTCATAGGGTTTCTCGCACTAACCAAATAAAATAATATATATATTTAATAAAATTATTTAGTTTGATCAAATAATATAAGAATTGTTGATTAAGTTCCTTAAATTTTAGTGGCATAAAAGACTTAAAAATATTATGGATTGATGGTTATAGGGTCAGACTGCACGAAGAACTATGTGGCAGATTTCAGGTTGGACAACATAGAATACTATGGCGGCCATAAAAGCTAGACAACCTACATGGATTCATGGCAGATATCGATTCCACCATGTAAATTAAAAAAAAAATTGTAATAATACTATACAATAGTCCACAAGGACAACACAGTGGTTTGGGATTCGATTTCTCTTTCAAGAGACCCAAGTTCAAATCATGTTGTACATAGAAGGGGATAGATCAGCTTGTTAGGGGTTGAGTGTTTGTCGATAGGTTGCCTCAGTTTGATACCTTGGAGGATGGGGGTCTTGTTGACTTTGTCTTACCCAAAATGTAGAGTTTATAGTAGTGATATTTGAGTTCAATCTAGAGTCTTACCCGTATCAGGAAAAGGTGTGGTTGATTCTCCTATGTATAAAACATATCGTACAGTCAAAATATAATATAAATAAGTTAAATATTGAAATATATTACATTATTTAATGTACCATCTTGGGTACAACTCTAGATTAGGAGAGTGTCTTAGATTAGGTTTTGAGTAATTACTTAATGCAATGTAATAGATGCACAATTATTATTAGAATGTGTAATGATGTAAATATGCATGTTATCATGTGTACATGAGTCTATAATAGGAATATAGTGAGTCATAGGAATATGGAAGGCCAAGATTCATATTCCATTATATATTGACCTTTGAAGTAGAGAGAAAATAGTTTATATAATAGAGAGAGTGCAAGAGCACATTAGAGTAGAGTAGTTTTCAAGTTTGTCACAATGTAGAGCATGAATGATGAATGGAGCATTTGACGTCTCCATATTTTTTATGAAGATCCAATTTTTGTGAGATTTCATTAATGGCTATTTTATGAGTAGTTTCAAAAGTTTCTCATGATATTTACACGCTTAATATATTACCATTATCATAGATTCAATATTGCATGCTCATTTTATGCTTTGTGGTTGCATTTCCTTTAATATATAACATCAAAAGCTAACAGTGTTATTAGAGCACAAGGTAGATTGATAGGAAATATAATTTCTAGAATTACTATTTGGCTAGAGTCTTTCCAAAAGGTTTCAAGAAAACTAATTAATATTAGGACTCAACATAGATATATTTCCACTAAATTGAAGGATAACTAGTGATGTTTATTGATTTATAGAGATCTAGAGTTTTGCATGGATTTGCTTGCTACTATCTAAGATTTTTTCTACAAAAAATTAGTTCTCAAAAGTTGATAAGCTTCCTACAATGGATAGAGAAGAATTTCATATTTGATTGCCTAAAATTTGATGTGCTTTTCTCGTGCAAGGATTAATTATTTGTTGTAGAAAAATAGACATTAAAGAAAGAGGAGACTCAAGGAAATGGCTCCCATTGGATATTGGAGATAGAATATTGAGGAGATCCAAGAAGGATATCCCTATAGAATATTGAAGATTAATTATCAAGGAGGAGGTCCAAGAAAGAAGACCCCATTAGATATCAAATGTAGAAGATGGAAGAGACCTAAGAGAAAGGTCCCATTGAAGAAAATTTAGATTTGAAAGTTACAATATTGAAGATAGAAGAGGACTAAGAAAATTCCTATTGAAGTTTTGAGAAGCTACAAAATTGAAGACCCAAGAGAATATGTCTCAAGAAAAGTTGAATGGAGAAAGAAGAAGAAGGCTAAATAATCCCTATTGAAGAAATTGAAAAAGTGGCCATTGGAAAATATTTGAAGATAGCTAAAGGTAGAATATTGCAAGAAGGAATAGCTCCTAAAAATAAGAATTTGGGATAATTGTCTCTATCCGACAATAAGCCCAAAAGGAAGAAGGATTTTGCAAGAATTTTACCAAATTTTAGAAAGGATTCTTGAAGTTCTCAAGACATTCATATTCTTGATAAATAGACCAACTAAATAGGCCAAATTTTAAGTTAGAATTTGACAATAGCTAAGGATGAGAAATAAGATAGAAGAGGCCACCAATTTAAGAAATTTGAAGACTACCATTAAAGGCTTGAAGGCTGATTTGTGAAGAAGAAGATCACTGATTTTCGTAGCAGAAGTTGAAGAGTCATAGGAAAACAAATTAGAGGTGACATAAAGTTACATTTTGGATAAGATAAGGGTAGATTTTGAAATGTCCTAGAAAAAAAAATTGAAGGAGTATTGGACAACATTTGGTCAAGAAAAGGTGTTGTAAATTTTAGAAGTTAAAGACAACATATTACACAATATTAATTGTTAAAATACACACTCTTGGACAACACAGTTGAAGGAGAAATAGACAACATTGAAAGCTGAAAATTAGAGCTGTTTTTGACAGCAAGAAGAGCTACACGATTAACAAGTTTAGGGTAGAAAAGTAATAGGAATTGAAGCAGCAAGTTTCACAAAATTGGGGCAGAAAATAGGTGAAACAAATCACCAAGAAATCAAGCTATAATAGGAGACCAAAAGGTATGCAATATTGGTGCAAAAAAAATTCAATATGAACGTTCATATTAGCTTATTCCTAAGTCTTTAAAAGCACTGCATTTAATATTTCAAAGTTTCAAAAGGAAAGGTCTCAAATTTATATCTTCAAGGTGGGAGAAGATAGCATTCCCAAGGGATTAATACCTACAATAAAGAAATGATAAGTTAGAAATAATATAAGGAAAGAAATCATATCCTTACTATCCCTTGGAAAGTAAATAAGTTGCAGCGAAAATAAGGAGTATCATTCTACTTGAAAGGCATAGATTTTTGCATAAATTAGAAACTTGGATTCATCGAAGAAGAAACTACCAAGCATAGAGATGAGGAGGAGTTGTTTTGGAAGATTAGCCTACAAGTAAAAACTATCGTGGAAGGAAAACCAACATTAACAAGTCTTGGCAAAGAGAAGAGATGCCACCATATTGGATAAGAAAGCCACCATTTCAAGAAAGCTAGTGCATCATTTTAATAAGGTATGAAAGTAAGAGGAAAGCAATTGCTATTGTATATCTAAATCTACGTATAACAAGTGGAAATACATTACAACAAAGGAACACAAATTTTTATTCAATTTAAGCACTCAAGAGTAGTGCCATTTACGTAGAAAAGTGCTAAGCGAATCAACTTCCAAAAAAAGAGGTAAGAGTGCCACCAAGAAGATGATATCAACCATTTCCAAGATTGAGCAACCACCAAACAAGTGGAAGAACCACTAGGCCAACGTAGAAGAGCCACCACCATCATCAAGGAAGGATATCTAGAGCACCACCATCATAAAGGAAGGATATCTAGAGCACCACCACCATTCAACCAAGAACAAAGAAGTGGAAGAACCACCAAGTTAACTTAGAGGAGCTACCACATTTATCAAAGAATGTTACCTAGAGCACCACCATCATACTACTAAAAACATAGTTGAGGAAGACTTTCATCATTGAAGGAGCATTGGTATGGTTAATTGAACACCATTAGGGTTGCACAAACTCATTAATAGGTTGTTGAAAGGAGAAAAATGAAGGGATTATCATAATTTGATATAATAATTGCTACATAATGCAAAAATAAGATAGAAAACATGAGTTACAACCAACATAAGCTGTTGTGACGTCCTTCACAACGACCCCAAAATTGGGGACCCACCTTAAATTTTGTGATTTCAAGGGATTTTTGTTTATCCAATTTTGCTCGCATCAAGGTCTTGGAAAATTTGCTTTCACTTTGGAATTGTTGACATATTTGCATTTTGAAGGTTTGAATGTAGTTGCAATGCTTGAAAACTAAATATTTTGATTATTTGCATATTAATTGCATTATTTTGAATCAAATAATTTGATTAAAATCATTTTCAAAGGTTTAAATGATTAATTTTCATTTAAATAATTAAATTTTATTTTAGGGTTAACCCTAAAATTAATGCAAAATTGAAATGGACATATCTTGAGGTAGAAAACTCCGTTTGATCTCATTCAAAACTTGGTAAAAATATATGGATTTTCTCTTTCTAATGATACCAAACTTGCAAGATTCTAGATGTCGGTTTCACCAAAAAATAGCAGAGTTAATTTAGCAATATGAGAACTTTGAAATACTTTTGAAAAAAAAGGAAAGTTAGAGGAAAGTAAAGTTTGGTTTTGTTTTGATATTATGATTATTGTTTCATTATGCAGGTAATACAAGGGCAAGGGTTTGAAGAAGATAGTTATAAAATCCGTTCCCAGTGAAGAAACGGAATAACTAAAATTTTCAAATTATAAATAAATCATTGAGATTCATGGAAAAGGTCGGACATTTTATACAGAGAAGGAGAGGAACGATTGGAAGGAGCAAAGCTACACATTCATTGGAGGAAAATGGAGAAAGCCATTTGCAGAACAATGGAAATTATTGTAAGATTTTATAAATTGTTTTAAGCATTTTGGATCCAGATTTGTGCACAAACTGTATTTGGAATTAATAAAATGTTTATTACAATTTCTTAATAGTTTGTATACCTTAGAAGATTGCATCAATTCATTTGATTTCATTGTGTGAATACTGGTGAACATTGGATTGGTTTTAGAATTCTGTAGATGGAAATCTGATCTGTGGATTTTGTCCAAGACATTAAGTTAATTTCTAAAGTTTAAAATATTTTATTATTATTTTTTATTATTTCATTATGAAAACTATATATTATAACCTAGCATAATTTTTATAAAGTGAAATTATATGGTTAGGTTATAAATTAAATTTATTATTCAAATATTACATCAATTAATATTTGAATTAATAAATTTAAGAAGGGATAAATGAATATTCTATTCCTCACCTTAATTTCATAAGGTTGAGGAACTAGGATTGATATCTCTAAAATTCAATTTGGATTTGATTTATAATATAGTTCTATTTATTTCGAAAGTCCAAATTTCAAATCGGAGATCACATTTACTCTTTTGAATATTTAATTTCATAAATATTTCAAAAGATAAATATTATAAGCAAATCTAATTTATAAACTTTATTTTATCATAAAATCCAAAGTTTATAGATTAGTTTCATATTAAGCCCTAAGATTTTATCATTGACAAGGTTTTGGAACCTTATAAATTGGGCAAGACATTATTTCATTTATTCACCTCTTCCGGGTTTGATTTATAATTTCATAAGGGGGTTTGAATAAATAACTGCTTTATCAAATAGACATTTGGGAAATGAATTTATTATAAATTTATTATATTCCAAAGGTTTATTAAATTTATAAAATTTCATTTACTTTGATCTTTATCAAAGTTAAATTGAAATTTAATACAAAATGCTAGATTCTTTTTATGCTAATTTCATTTAAAGCATTTTGAGACATTAAATTGAAGAGAGGAAATAAAATTTGGTATACTTTAACCTAAGATCATAAAACAAATTTTATTTTGTTGAATTGATATCAAAGACATACTCCACATGATGGATTCAAAATCATTTACATGATCCCAGGCCCCTTGTTAACAACACTTTGCAAGCCACAGGAGTTTTTTCAAGCACTTACCTAAACATATATGCATAACACATTAAACTAAAATAGAACCTTGGAGATATATACTATTTTTTTTTTTTTTTTTTTTTCTTTGCAAGAGAGAACTTAAAGTTCTAAGTTGTCGAGTGGTTTTGTGACTTGACAAAATCGCACCTCAACAAATTGGCGCTAGAAGGAGGGCATGAAAGGTAATGATTTTGATTTTAGCATGTGCAATTTGTTATAAAAAGAAATAAAATTGTTTGAAATTTTCAATTTATGCTGCATTAACGTTAATCTATCATAAATTCAAAAATTAGGTTATGATGCAATTTTTGTGAATTTTCATACATAGCCTTGCATATTAAAGTTGGTTCAATGGCAGAAAATGATTTACCATTTTATAAACATGATGGAACGATTACGCGTGAAGAACATATTCAGGCATATAAAAATATTATGCTTAGTTTTCAAATTATGCAAGAAGATGTTTTCTGTAGAATGTTTCCATACACATTGGATGAAGTTGCTAAAGATTGGTTTATCAATTTACCTGCAGGTTCTACCGCTTCTTGGAATCAACTTGAAACAACGTTCCTTGAACACTTTAGAAAATTGGTCGACACTGATTTGTTATCAAATCAATTTGCCTCTATTCGTAAAAGGCCTAATGAATCCATGAATCAATTTAATGATAGGTTTCATAAGTTGTATACGGAAATGGAGATACACTTTATCATTTCAGAAGAAGAAGTTGTTCAAATTTATTTGGAAGCTTTAGATCCTTTTACAGTTAAGTGTTTAGAAATGTTTCCTAAGGATTTAGCCTTATCTAGCGTGTATGGTGGGGCAGTAGCTGTAGAGCAATGGTCGATTTCAAGAGGAATTGATGTGGGTAGATTATCATTACATCACTCTAAGGTTTCAAATCAATTACCATCTATGAGTCATGATACACATTATTTGACACCATCGAATAAAATTGAATGTCCTAGCTTTTCAACCACTTTTGATGTTATCCAGGAAGAAGTGCAAGTTTCAAAGTTAATAACCATTAATGAGGATTGTAGTAGTCAAGTTTATCAAAATGTAAAAATGCATGAATCTTCAGATATTGGAGGAACTTTAGATTTAACTAGCTTTGAAACTTATGATAGAATAGAGTCTTCCACAGAGTCAAATGAAGCAACTGAAGATCCAGAATTAAAATATTCTAGAGGCAGTTTCATTATGATCGATCATAAAAGTTTATTACTTGAGGAAGATGAGTTTCTTATTGAGGATAGGTTTTTCGAAGGTGAAGAAAGTGAATTTGAAGAGCATTCGATTGTTAAATTTACAAAATGTGAAGATATGGTTGAATCTTACCCTTTAGCTTCTGAAGATAATTATTACAATGGATGGGGTATGTATGGTGGATCATTGTTTTCTCACACATCTATTGATAAAATGTCTGTTTCACTTACTATGCAGGAGGTTGAAACTTCTGTTTCAAAAGAGGATTTCACAATTCCTATGCAATCAAAAAATGATATGCCAATTTCAGAAATAGAACAGGTTCCAAGAGTTGATCATTCTGAACATGAGTTTGTAGAACATTCTTCTGTAGTAGAAAGGGAAGAAATGGTAAAACATTTTTATGATTCATCTATTTTAGATGAAGAAGAGGTAAATTCTTTTCTTTCATTCTTGAATGCTGAAGGTTTGAGTGAAAATTTTTAGGATTGTATTGAATACTCAAATGAAGAAACTTCATGTATGGCTAGCAAAGAATTAGAAGTTCCTATTCATCCTAAAGAAACTATTGCTTTGTTTGATCAACAAGATTTATGGTGTGGAATAGATGGACACATTCTTGATTGGATGCCAAATTTTGATGCTTCTGAAAAGCAGGTTATTGATGAAGGAATACGAAATGATGGTGGTGATGATAGAGATCATGGAGAAAAATAAAAGACTATAAGGGCTCATCAAATAGTGGTAAATGAAAGTGCACAAAAGGTAGACTCTTATCCTTTGTATTCAAACATTCAAGAATCAGGTGAATTTTTGCATAATCATTTATTGGCTCCCATTGTTGTTTATGATGAGATGTCATTAGGGGTCGATGAAGCAATAGAAGGGATTCTCATTCCCACCACCAATAGGATTGTATTGTCAAATGAAAAAGAAGATATGCTTGAGTTATTGAACCAAATTCATCAACAACTAACAATTCAACCTAGGATACAAAACTATAATGATCCTTATTTTGTAAACATCCTAGATTCTTGCAAATTGTTACATGAATATGATTGGCCTATAAACATGGATGATGATGTTGCTTTAAAATTTTTAGAAGTTGCTTCATATTTGAAAGAAATCCTATATACTTTTAAAAATGAGAATTTAGGTCAAAATGATGAATCAGGGTTTGAAATTCCTACCTTGTTGAATAAGCATAAGATCTTGGAAGATCGTGTATTTGCTTGTAAGGTTAATGAATCAAATATTAAACACATAATTGCTTATAAGTTTGAATCAAATCAGTGGGGTGTGAAAGGAAAAACGAAGGTTGCATGGTTTGGCCTAATCTTCTTTTGGTTAAAATTGTGTAAATCTTGGAATGCAAATCATGAGATATGTCTTTTAAGGTGTGTCTATCGTGTATGGGATCCAGGGAAATGATGGTAGACATTTTGGTAGTGTCTTGTATATTATGTATATTTTTTGTATATACTATTTTGTCATGTGATGTGTTGTTGTCATATGTTATTGTTGTGTTGTTGTTTTTTGTTGTTATGTTTGTTTTCCATATGTCTTGTTACATTTTGTTGTGTATTGTTGAGCTTAATGACAGTTTGACTTCACCAGACCTTGTTGGAATTTCGTGATTGAATGTTTTTCAATTTGGCAAGTTTTAGGTGAGTCTTCTAAGAGTAGGGTATTTTGATTCTGGATTGAATAGGATGAGATTACCTAGTTTGAAAGCTTGTGAAACTTGAAAAATAAGAAAAGCGAGGTATTGGTTTATGTCCTCATGAATGTGAACTAAAGATAAAGCAAATATGAAAATTTGGAATTGTATTGCAAAAACTTCGTATCCTTGCATACACTCGCATTTCATAACACATTTCATAATATTGCATACATCACCCTCGCATTCCATATTTCACATCCCATAGAAAGATCATTTATCAAATTCAAAAGTTTTAATTGGTTTTATCAAAAGTCATGTTGCTTTAATCAGGGGCACTTTCACAAAGGTATTTTGTATAAAATTGTAAAAGACAAAGCTTCATGTTTACACACCATAGCTTCCGAATTTCTAAATGTTTTTGGTCACTCAACCATTTCTAGTATGGTAGGCAATCGTCAAAAAGCATATCAGATTCTCTTAGGATCATTGCACAATATACAATAAAAGGATCTTGAGATCGGGGATTGATGTTGAAATTGTCTGGAACCAAGCACAGTTTACACATATTAAAATATTTTGGGTAAAATGGTCAAAACCATCCTTGGAAGAAAATATAGGGTGAAAAGGGGCATCCTTGTCGGTCCTATCATGCAACATAGTCCATAAAACTCATTATTACCACAAATATTTGAAAACTCTAAACAAAATCAGAGTAGTAAGGATAGGGTCAAATTCTCATCATACTTTGGTTGAGAATCCAATTCCCCAAAGCTCTGAGTCTATTTACATCACATACCATCGACTATTGGATCGTAAGGATTCATACTACTCGTCCATCAGAAGGAAGGGTAGTCATCCCCAAGGTTCAAGAAATCAAAAGCCAAACACATCAGTCACTATTGGATCGTAAGGATTCGTACTACTCATCCATCAAAAGGAAGGGTAGTCATCCCCAAGGTTCAAGAAATAAAAATCCAAACACATCAGTCACTATTGGGTCATAAGGATTCGTACTACTCATCCGTCAGAAGGAAGGGTAGTCATCCCCAGGATTCAAGCAATCAAAAGCTAAAATTATGGACTATGGGGTTAACCTCCACCGGGGCTATAGATGCTTGACTGGTAGTGGAGTATGCTCATGCATGGTGATATGTCTCATTGAAAAGTGAGACCTATGATCATTTCAAATGGGCAGGCTAGCCTTGTGTTTCTTTCATAACAGGTTTAATCATTTTGGTCAAAATGAGGTAATGAACTCACTTGCACACACATTGGTTCTGGATGATAGTAAGGTCATAACCTGAGCTCTTGATCCGGTAAGGAACTCACATCACACACTTTTGGTCCTAAGAGGATTAGATAAGTTTTAGTGTGTTTGTTTATTGTACTAGAGTGTTTGAGTCTTTGTAAAACATGTCATTCATATTATTACATCCTGTTAATACATGTTTCAGTTTACGTCATATCATTTTCATATCATCTTATTTTCATGAATGTTCATTTTAGGGCCCCTAATTAAAGTATGATGACAAGCATGGCCAAAACAAAGATTTATATTGAGAATGATCATTAATACATATCACCCGATCCCAACCAGTAATACATCACATTATGCATAAATCATATCTGATTCCAGTGATTCATATTTGTATTGGTCTATTCACATTCTCTCGGATGCTTATCAATGCTTGTGATTCTAATTTTCATGTTTTGTGTGTTTTCAGAGATTGGTTTTTAGTCCGAAATGTCCAGGGACATTTACCAACAGAGTCACCAATGTTGTGACGTCCTTCACAATGACCCCAAAATTGGGGACCCACCTTAAATTTTGTGATTTCGAGGGATTTTTGTTTATCCAATTTTGCTCGCATCAAGGTCTTGGAAAATTTGCTTTCACTTTGGAATTGCTGACATATTTGCATTTTGAAGGTTTGAATGTAGTTGCAATGCTTGAAAACTGAATATTTTGATTATTTGCATATTAATTGCATTATTTCGAATCAAATAATTTGATTAAAATCATTTTCAAAGGTTTAAATGATTAATTTTCATTTAAATAATTAAATTTTATTTTAGGGTTAACCCTAAAATTAATGCAAAATTGAAATGGACATATCTTGAGGTAGAAAACTCCGTTTGATCTCATTCAAAACTTGGTAAAAATATATGGATTTTCTCTTTCTAATGATACCAAACTTGCAAGATTCTAGATGTCAGTTTCACCAAAAAATAGCAGGTTAGTTTAGCAATATGAGAACTTTGAAATACTTTTGAAAAAAAAGGAAAGTTACGGGAAAGTAAAGTTTGGTTTTGTTTTGATATTATGATTATTGTTTCATTATGCGGAGTAATACAAGGGCAAGGGTTTGAAGAAGATAGTTATAAAATCTGTTCCCGGTGAAGAAACGAAATAACTAAACTTTTCAAATTATAAATAAATCATTGAGATTCATGGAAAGGGTCGAACATTTTATACAGAGAAGGAGAGGAACGATTGGAAGGAGCAAAGCTACACATTCATTGGAGGAAAATGGAGAAAGCCATTTGCAGAACAATGGAAATTATTGTAAGATTTTATAAATTGTTTTAAGCATTTTGAATCCAGATTTGTGCACAGACCGTATTTGGAATTAATAAAATGTTTATTACAATTTCTTAATAGTTTGTATACCTTAGAAGATTGCATCAATTCATTTGATTTCATTGTGTGAATACTTGGTGAACATTGGATTGGTTTTAGAATTCTGTAGATGGAAATCTGATCCGTGGATTTTGTCTGAGACATTAAGTTAATTTCTAAAGTTTAAAATATTTTATTATTATTTTTTATTATTTCATTCTAAAACTATATATTATAACCTAGCATAATTTTTATAAAGTGAAATTATATGGTTAGGTTATAAATTAAATTTATTATTCAAATATTACATCAATTAATATTTGAATTAATAAATTTAAGAAGGGATAAATGAATATTCTATTCCTCACCTTAATTTCATAAGGTTGAGGAACTAGGATTGATATCTCTAAAATTCAATTTGGATTTGATTTATAATATAGTTCTATTTATTTTAGAAGTCCAAATTTCAAATCAGAGATCACATTTACTCTTTTGAATATTTAATTTCATAAATATTTCAAAAGATAAATATTATAAGCAAATCTAATTTATAAACTTTATTTTATCATAAAATCCAAATTTTATAGATTAGTTTCATATTAAGCCCTAATATTTTATCATTGACAAGGTTTTGGAACCTTATAAATTGGGCAAGACATTATTTCATTTATTCACCTCTTCTGGGTTTGATTTATAATTTCATAAGGGGGTTTGAATAAATAACTGCTTTATCAAATAGACATTTGGGAAATGAATTTATTATAAATTTATTATATTCCAAAGGTTTATTAAATTTATAAAATTTCATTTACTTTGATCTTTATTAAAGTTAAATTGAAATTTAATACAAAATGCTAGATTCCTTTTATGCTAATTTCATTTAAAGCATTTTGAGACATTAAATTGAAGAGAGGAAATAAAATTTGGTATACTTTAACCTAAGATCATAAAAAAAATTTTATTTTTTTGAATTGATATCAAAGACATACTCCACATGATGGATTCGAAATCATTTACATGATCCCAGGCCCCTTGTTAACAGTAATTTGCAAACCACAGGGAGTTTTTTAAAGCACTTACCTAAAAATATATGCATAACACATTAAACTCAAAACAAGAACCTTGGAGATATATGTCATATTCTTTGCAAGAGAGAACTTAAAGTTCTAAGTTGTCGAGTGGTTTTGTGACTTGACAAAATCGCACCTCAACAATAACACATTTAGAAAAAAGAGCAATAGAAGAGGTTGGAGATTTATCATTAATAAACATTACATTGGAAGGAAAATTATTAAAGAATCTAGTAATCATATGTGAAGAGATAAGGTTGCAATATACCATTTGGTACATTAAACACAAATCACTAACCATCATGAGGAGAGTCTAAGCACCAAGAAAGTGAAACAATCACTACAAAAGGAAGTACAATGATAACTCAAACGTTATCAAGGAGGTAGCAAGTTATAACATCCATATACAAGCACTGTAGGTGTAAAAGGATAAGTGTCACCAAGGATACAAAGCATCAAAAGCCAAGGAGTATCTAGAAACCATAGAAGAAACACAACTCCAATAATCATGTAACATATTATCCAATCCTCAATCATAGTGCCAACTCGAATACCAAGCATCTTGTTAAAATAAAATGCCAATCTTCACATAACATAACACCTTCTACATGCATTAACGGGAAGAGCAAGATGTAATTCGAAGAGTCAACAATGAACACTAAGAAAACAGAGAGAAGACAATGAAGAGGAGAGAGTGAAGCACCAAATATTAGGGCACATACACTACATTGAAGGGAAGTGAAAGATGTAAGTTTCAAGAGTTAAATATTTGGATTTCGAGTGTTATAAGTGCATTGAATGCATCATAGTGAAAGAAGAGTGCAGGTTGCAGTATAAAGTGAGCAAGGTAAAATATTTGGAGTGCTATATTAAATAGGTAAGAAATATTTAGTATAATCTAAAACCTTTGCAAAGATACAAGGCATAATATTGGAGTCAAGTTAATTAATTTATTATACTCAAGGTTTTCTAATAAAAGGATAAATAAGGTATAGATTTAAAACCTTTGAAGTATTATTGAATGCCTTAGAAACTTTTGAAGAAAGAAGTATTTATAAAGGTTTTTGAAATTACCTCATTCAAATTGCATTGAAATATTTTTGCAGATAATCTAAATTGTAGGAATAAGAATTTATACATTGAAATAAAATTATTATATTTGTAAATACCTTTATTTCTAAATTTCCAACTAGGGAGTTATAAGGAATTCAACACAAAATTTAAGTTATTGAAATTTAGAAACTATATCATTGAAAATTGAAAGAAGCAAAACATAGAATTGCTAGAAAATTTATTTTTGATATTTGTCTCTTGCTCAAATTAACAAGACAAAAGGAATCCAACTTTAAAGGTCTTGAAAAACAAAGAACCTCATCAAAATTGAAATTGCATCAAATATATCTTTAGATTTCCATTCATAAATAGGGAAAAATAAGGTGAAGAATAAAAGTTGAACATTAAGGAGATAAAAGAGTTTCAAATCAAAGGTAAAATTGAAAGATAAACATTCTATAAAGACCATAGTTTATTCAGAAAATTTGGGAGGTACAAGGTATTCTACAAAAATAAAAAATTGGAAAGATCGTATCAAATTTGATATTTTACTAGGAAGCCAAAAGGAATACTACCTAGAGATTTGAAATATTACAAATAAGAAATTATAAAGCATATTAAAAAATTTGAAGAATTGAAATATAGAACTTATCATATACTCAAAACTAGGGAGTCATAAGGTAGTCAACCTCAATGGTTTGAAAGTTAAAATATTCTAACAAAACTATTCTCAATACATAATACTAGGGAGCTATAAGGAATTCCACTTCCAATATTAAATTAGAAGAAACATGGATGAAATAACGAGGAATGCATTCAATAATGAAGAACTATTTCATGATGTGAAATTTTATTCACAAAGGTTTGGATTTGAAAATGTCACGAGCGGGAACGGGAGCGGGAGCGTCTGTGGACGATGGCGATGGCGATGACGGGAATGGAGGGTCGACGGGGATTGCTGGCCTGGCTACCTTGTCCTCGGGGCCCGCAGCTGGCCCACTCAGCTTTTGTCATGGTGAAGACCCTAACGGCGTGGTGAAAACGACGTCTGGTAACGGTAGGGTTTCAACCTCCTCTCCCTCCAAAGCGCGACCTTGGTCTTTGTCCTTTGCGGATAAAGTCAGGTCCTCGACTGGAGCTTTCTCTTTTCAAACTCCTTTGCCTTTCTCTATTTTGGGCACTGAAGTTTCGTTTCCAAGCGAGGCTATGGAGCCACTAATCTTTCAAGAGTCCCTCTCTCTGGTTGGGAAATTTGTCGGTGCCCGACCCGATATGGAAACTATCCGCGAATGGGCCCTTTCCAAATGGCGGCTGTCTGGAAGCATGGAGCTCGTGGCCTTTCCTAGGGGGTTCTTTATGATAAGGCTAAACAATGCCCTCGACACCCAACGCATTCTCACTGGTGGACCTTGGTTTTTTGGTCGTCGAAGCTTGTTTCTGCGGAGATGGGGGGAAGATTTCGACCCTGAAACTCAGTCTATCAACATCGCTCCGATTTGGATCAAACTCCATGGGCTTCCCCCATAGTTTTTCTATAATGATGCTCTCAAAGGCATCACTCAACCGATTGGAGATTTAGTTGCCATCGACCCTGCTACCAGAGCAAGAACCAGAATGACCTATGCCCGTGTCTGTGTCATGGCTAATCTGGATTCGGTTCTGCCTACCTGCATCGGCATCAACGTCGAAAGCTTCAGAAGGCGTCAAGGAGTTGAGTACGAGAATAAGCCCACTTTTTGTTTGGAGTGCAACACTCAGGGTCACTTGGCTTCTCAATGCCCTTCCCGAAAAAAAGATATTCCTAGTGATTCTGGCAGGAAGAAGGATTCCCAGATTCCCAACGTTCAGAAAAAGGCTCCTGGCAGGGGTCGTGGCCGTTCTGTAGGCCCCCCTAAATCATCTTCTCCCAACAACGTAAGTGCTCTGCCTTCTCGTACCAATCATTTTGCTCCTCTAAATAATCTTCCAACTAATGAGGACATCTCCAATGACCTTCCCATAGATCCAATCATCTCATCCACACCCACTATGTTTCAGTCTCCCTTGTCCAAGGGTAAGGCTGCAATGACCTCCCCGAACTCACCCTCAGATTCTGGTCCCTCTCACCTTCCTCTTCCCTTCCCACCCCTTCCCCCGACTCAAAACCGTCCTCTTACCCTCTCCCCTGAGTCTGTTGCCCTGCGCCAGTCTCCCCGCTCTCCATCCCCCCATAGGCCTGTTCCTGGGACCAACACCACCGTCATTCTTCAATCTTCCAGCCCTCTGAAATCTCCCATTTCCACCCCCAAAGCTGATGTCAACAAAGAGCAGAGAAGGGGAAGACCGTCCAATGCAGAAAAGCTTGCCAAAGCAGCTGAGCTTGAAGCGGCTGATGGATCTGTGCCTACCTCCTTGGGCCCTACTTTCGAACAACCCATTCATCAAGATTTGGATGAGGTTAGACCTAAACTTACTCCGTCTCAAGGGAGAGGCAGAGGTCGCAAAGCAAATCCCAAGTCAAATCGATGAAGTTTGTCTCCTGGAATGTCAGAGGCCTCAACGGAACTGCCAAACAGAGGACTGTCAAGTCGGTGAGAAAAAACCTAAAACCAAATATCATGTTTCTTCAAGAATCTAAACTGGATGAGAACAACAGCAATCAAGTTTGCAAGCTAATCTGGGAAAATAGCAATTTCGCCTCTTGCCCCTCCTCAGGGGCCTCCGGGGGTCTCCTTTGTTTGTGGGATCCGACAACTATTGAGGGGAGAGTCCTTTCAGTCTCTGACAGAACCATCAACATTTTGTTCACTAACAAAGTCACCAACCTTCAATGGATTGCCACCAATGTCTATGGACCAAACAGTCCTGTCAACAGAAGATTGTTGTGGGATAACATTACCGCAATGCGCAACAACTTTCCTGACTTTCCTTGGATGCTCTGTGGTGACTTCAATACTCCCCTTCACCTGTTTGACAAGCAAGGAGGCAATCCGATCACTAGCCGCTGCATTGAAGATTTCAACGATTTTGTCAACCTCAATGAGCTTATGGACTTACCGCTCCAAGGATCCAACTATACATGGAGCAACAGACGGGCGGGCATTCATCACATCCAAATTTGGCTTGACAGATTTCTCTTGTCCAAAGAACTCATTCCTATTTTTGGCGATGCCAGGCTGCATAGCCACCCAAAAATTGGATCTGATCACAACCCTATAATTATGGATTGTTCCCGACCCCAGAAAACCTTTAAAACCCCTTTCAGGTTTGAAAAGATGTGGCTCACTCATCCAGATTTAGGTCGGTGTATTCGACAATGGTGGCAGCAAAACCTTTGTCCAAACCCTCTCTTGAATCTGTTCCTCAAACTCAAAGCAGTCAAACTCAAGCTGAAATGCTGGAACAGGGAGGTTTTCGGCAACCTTTTTAGTGAAAAAAAGCTTCTGCTGGATGAGCTCAAAAGGGTGGAAAATCTGATTCAGGAAGGGGATCAGAGGGTTGAAACTTTCATGGAAGAAAAATGCCTCCTTTCAAACCTTCACAATGTTTTGGCTAAGGAAGAGTCCTACTGGAGACAAAAATCCAGAAGCCTCTGGCTCAAAGAAGGAGACACCAACACGAAGTTTTTCCATGCTTCCACCTTGCGCCACAGAGGTTCAAATAAAATCTCAGAGTTGACCAAGGCTGATGGTACCATTGTCTCTGATATCCATGCCATCAGACAGGAAGCTGTGCACCACTTCCAAGAAATCTTAGGTCCAAGTGTTGACTGCCACCCCCGCACAACAAGTTCTCTGCTTCAGAACATTCCAATGTTGGTGTCTAACGATGATAATGAGAAACTGCTCCAATCCTACACTGAAGAGGAGATCAAAGATGCTCTGTTTGCAATGGAACCTGACAAGGCTCCTGGTCCTGATGGCTTTCCACCCCGGTTTTTTCAACACTTTTGGGATATCGTGGGCCCTGATGTTGTTGCTGCGGTTAAATTCTTCCAGAGAGCCAAAAATATGCCGAGAGAAGCCAATTCCACCTTCATTGTTTTAATTCCCAAGTCTAATGAGCGTGCTTCCCTCTCCGACTTCAGACCTATAAGTCTCTGTAGTGTCATCTACAAACTTATCACCAAAGTTATGGCAAACAGGCTGAAAGACATCCTTCCCTCCATCATCGACCAGTGCCAAGGCAGCTCGGTCAAAGGCAGATTCATTGCTGATGGAGTGATAACCGTCCACGAGTTGGCTCATTCGGCATATAAAAACAAAAAACCCAGTATGTTCCTTAAGCTTGACATGAACAAGGCTTTTGATCGGGTTTCATGGAAATTCCTGTTCGAGGTCCTTGAGAAGTTTGGGTTTCACAAAGAATGGGTTAAGATGGTTCGAGAATGTATCTCTACTGCTTGGTTCTCTGTTCTTATCAATGGTTCACCTGCTGGCTTCTTTCCAAGTTTTAAAGGCATTCGCCAAGGGGACCCCCTGTCACCCTTCCTCTTCATCATTTTGGCCGAAACTCTTGGAAGAACCCTTATTGCTGCCTGCAACAGTGGACTCGTCTCTGGGATCAAACCTGCCTCAACTACCAAGGCCATTTCCCATCAACAGTTTGTGGATGATACTATTCTTTCCTCTCATGCTTCTGTCCCCGAAGCAAAAATCATTAAGAGCATCCTTGACTCTTATGAAGAGGCGGCTGGCCAGAAAGTCAATTACCGCAAAAGCAAGCTATACTTCCTCAATACTCCCATCCACAGGCAAAACAGGATTGCTGAGATCCTTGGGTGTATCATTGGGAGCCTTCCAACTACTTATCTCGGATTACCGCTTTTCCATGGCAAATCGGTCTCGGCTATGTGGAACCCTGTTCTAGATCGTCTCAACAAGAAACTTGCAGGCTGGAAAAGTTCAATGCTCAGTCAGGCAGCCAAAGCCACTCTGGTCCAGGCTTGCCTGCAAAGTATTCCTATTTTTTTCTTATCTATCTTCAAAGCTCCAGCTTCCATCTGCCAAAGAATTGAGCAAATTCAACGTAGATTCCTTTGGGCGGGAAACGAAAACAAGAACAAATTTTCCCTTGTTGCCTGGGACAAGGTTTGTTCCAAGAAAAAGGATGGAGGTCTCGGCTTCAGGGACATCAAGCGGATGAACATGGCTCTCATTGCCAAGCAGTCCTGGAGACTTACCATCAACGAAAAAGCCACCTGGATTGACATCATCAAAGCTAAGTACCTTCATCAGGTTCCCTTTCTTGGAGAGCACAACCTTCCTAGCGGATCTCATTTCTGGAATGGTGTCACTAAAACAAGGAAGATCATCATGGAAGGTTTAAGGTGGTGTCTTGGAAATGGATTGACCATTCATTTCTGGGATGACCCTTGGATCCGTGACAAACCTCTCAGTCAAGATCCTCATCTTGCTATGCTCAAGACGGTGACCGAAGCTACCTTTGGAGATAAGGTGTGTCATTTCATTAACCCAGGTACTACAAGACCCGAATGGAAACAACTGGATCTGAATGGGCCTAGACATATCACCGAGGCGCTTAGGCGGCTTCAAAACTTACTGAGGAGCTGCATAATCCCCAGCTCTCACAAAGAAGACTCCATGGTTTGGAACCTTGAAGATTCTGGGCAGTTCACTGTTAAATCTGCCTACTACAGCCAAGAAGCTCCCAGTGATGGCCGTGACTCCTCTAATCTGGTCTGGGTTCCCAAGATCATTCCCAAGGTCAAATTCTTCTGTTGGTTGGCCATCCAAAATAGAATCCTCACCACTGACAATCTGATAAACAGAGGGCTTCTCATCCCCAATTGGTGCATCCTGTGTAAAAACGCCTGTGAGTCTACTGAGCATGTTTTTCTGGAATGTCCCTTCTCCCTTGCAGTGCTCAACCAGGTTTTCAACACTTTTGCCATCTCCGTAGCCCTCCCTCATTCCATTCCCCTCCTTTTTCAATAGTGGCCCCGGCCTTTCAAAAGCAGTCAACTCAAATTCATGTGGCAAGCTTGCCTTCACATTTTCCTGTGGCAGATTTGGCTTGAGAGAAATGCCAAAATTTTTCAAAACCTTGTCAAGGATAAGAAGATTGTTGTTGCCAAAATCTTGGCCCTTGCTGCGGAGAATGCCTCTCTCGTCTCATCGTCCAAACCCCCCCTCCTGGACTTGAATTGGATCTAGCAAATCATTTCAATCTTCTCAATTTTTTTGCAACACCCCGCACTTCTGTTGACAGGTCTGTTATCAAGTGGGTCTTACCTCCTTCTGGGTGGCACAAGCTTAACTTCGATGGCGCAGCCAAATGCAACCCTGGAGCGGCTGGTGGAGGTGGAATTCTCAGAAATCATAGAGGAGAAATAATTTTGGCCTTTGCTCAGAACTTAGGAATTCAGTCTAACAATATGGCCGAGGCTCGGGCCTTGTTCCAAAGCTTGATTCTCTTGGAAGGCTTGACTATCAATAAACTCATCATAGAAGGAGACTCATTGCATTGCATCAACTGGCTCAAAGGAACCTCTGTGCCTCCCTGGGCCCTTGTTTCCATCTTCGATGAATGCAAGACACTAATTGGTGTTTATCCAGAATTAATCATTCAACATCAATACCGGGAAGGAAACAAAGCTGTGGACTGGCTTGCTAATAAGGGAGTTGATGCAACAGACATTCAGGTTTGGAGAGATTCCTTCCCAATCGGCCTAAGGGATGTTTCTTCAAGTTCCAATGTTTGCACAATGTGAGTGGGTTACTGGTCTTCGGGTTTTTCGGCTGCGTTTTGGCATCTTGGAGCGTTTTCGCGTCATTTTTCTAAGTTGGTTGCAAAATCTCAGCTTGCCGCATTATCACAAAATTTCCTTTTTGCTCAGGCCGCGAGGTTGCTTCTTGTCGCGATATCGCGACACCTTTCTCTCCCTCTGGTGCGGTCTTCCAACTTGTCGCGATATCGCGACACTTTTTCTCTCCGGGTGCTTTTTTGCAAACTTGTCGCGATATCGCGACACTTTTTCCCTTCGGGTGCTTTTTCGCAAACTTGTCGCGATATCGCGACACTTTTGGCCTTCAGGCGCGGTCTTGCTTTTTGTCGCGATTTCGCGACACCTTTTCTCTCTCCAACGGTGGTCTTCCATTCGGTCGCGATATCGCGACAAGTTTTCTCTCCAACGGCGGTCTTCCATTCTGTCGCGATATCGCGACACTTTTTCTCTCCGGGTGCCTTTGTGCAAACTTGTCGTGATATCGTGACATTTTCTCTCCGCCTTCATGTCGCGATATCGCGACATTTTTTCTCTCCAAAGGCGGTCTTCATTTTTGTCGCGATATCGCGATGCTTTTTCTCTCTCCAACGGCGGTCTTCCAGTCTGTCGCGATATCGCGACCTTTTTTCTCTCCAACGGCGGACTTCCATTTTGTCGCGATATCGCGACATTTTTTCTCTCCAACGGCGGTCTTCCTTTTTGTCGCGATTTCGCGACACTTTTTCTTCTTGGCAGCAGGCTTCCACTTTCGTCGCGATTTCGGGGCTCATTTTCTATTTCGGCTGCGGTCTTCATTCTTGTCACGATTTCGTGACACCTTTTCTCTTCGGCAGCGTTCTCACTTCTTGTAGCGATTTCGTGACTCCTTTTTCTTGTCGCGATTTCGCGACTCTTCTTCTCGACCGGCTCCAACCCTGCAACTTGTCGCGATATCGCGACACTTTGCAACATGTCGCGATATCGCGACTTCTTCCCTTCTTCGGCTCCGATGGCGCTTCTTGTCACGATTTCGTGACTTCTTTTCTTCCTTTGGCTTCAACGGCGCATCTTGTCGCGATTTCGCGACATCACCATTTTGGTCGCGATTTCGCGACACCTTCCCTAGTGTGGAGGTTTGCCAGCTTTCTATTCCTTTCTTCTTGGACCACCTCGGTCGATATGGATTTATTGTAATCTCTCTTGTACAAGGTTCAGGGACCTTTCAAAACCCTTTCTACCAATCAAAAAAAAATTTATTCACAAACTTAATAGATACTTTTGATGGATACAAGTACTTGTCTACTAGTAAAAAGAAAAGATTATCTTTGTTTCTCAAGTAAACAAAAGAAGAAAATTGTATGACATTAATTGGTTATTTTCATGAATTACTTTTAAAAGCTTGGCTGAATACTCAAAACATAGTTATATTTACATAAGAAGAATGTTTGATAATATATCTATCATTTAATTATTTTGAATTATTTCAAAACATGAAATAAAATGAACATATTAGCAATGACACACTAAATCCTAACAAATATTATTGTAATGATATACTAACTCATCATGAAGAAGATATATCACTAGTAAAAATGTAGAAACAAATAAGAAGAAGAAGAAAGAAGAGGAAGCATGACAAAAAAGAAAATATGAAGATGAAAGAAAATACTTTCAAGCTAAATACAGATCAAAGTGAACTAAAGGAACAAGATGAAGATACTAATTACTTACTTGATCCAAGATACAGATAGAGAGCACAATGAAGAAAGTAGTGTTAGATTTTGAGGATATATGCAGTGGAAGAGGTCTAACACATGACTCGATAAGATGAAAAAAAATGAGTCTCTAATATGACTGAAATATACTATAAATAGAAAGTAGTAAAAATACAATGCAGTATGGAGGATACAGTCACTCCATTAATATAAGCTAAAGAACTACATTGTACTCCATACGTGAGCTCTACCACTATCTAATACTCTCTAATACAATGCTCTTGATATATATATGATGTGTCTTATGATCTATCACTATGAGGCCCTTTATATAGGAAAATAGATTCTTTGGCCAACACTCTACCTAGCTATAAAAATGAACACCTTGCACATTGCCACTTATGTATTTATTACATTGCTTGAAGTAACTAGCTAACTTCCCTCTAAAGTAATCTTCTACTCTAACTATGTACCAAAGGTGGTACATTTACATGATCCAAATGATGTAATATACTCTAACTCTAACATCCCCCTGTATTACATATTTGGGTATTGAATATTTCAATGTTCAATATGGATCTCCTTTCTTCATATGTTCTTCATTTTGATGTGGTCCTTCATATCCTATTTACACTACATCAAAAAAAGGCATTAACAGTGGTTGAATTAAGACAATTTTTTACGACAGTAAAAAACCGCCCCAATAGAACCTAAGAGGGTGGTTATAAATCATCATATTAGGGTAACCTCCATATTCGATCTAAGAAAATGGTTATAAACTATCATCTTAGGCTGAACTAAGAGGGCCGTTTATAACCGTCCTTGTAGGGATAAACCATCGTAAAAAAAATAAAAATTAAAAGATATAAAAGATGACGATTATGAACCATCATCTTAAAAAAATTAACAAATAAAATATGGCAGTTTAAAACCATCATATTAGGTCACACCTAAGAGGGTGGTTTAAAACTGCCATCTTAGCCCATTTCACTTAAAAAAATTTAAAAAAGAAGGCACGAGAAAATCGAATTGTAATGTTACTCTTCGTGGGAAATATTTGACGTTTCCCTCTTCTCTTGGCTCTTGAAAAGGATGCATGGGATGAGACTTGGAGGAATCAAGCCAAAGTGTATGTCAATTGTAGGATTTTATTGTATGGTTTTAATATTTTTCTTCTTCCATGGTAACATGAGAATGGTTTTGTAGATTTTCTTCCTATAGGGATGACCAAGCAATCTCATTTTGAGTTGAAGATATATTATGTTGTTATTTCCTATAGTTGTATGCATTTAGGCGTGTATTGTGTATGTTGATATGCATAATTTGGGTATCCCATATAGTAGACCTGTTGGCTCATTAAGTTAGTCACACCTGTTACGATAAGAATTTTATTTGAATTGCTAGCAGGTAAATTTAGGGGAAAGTGGAAAAACGTTCTATACACACTTTTATAGAGTAGAATAGGAATACCTTTATCTTTTAACATAAATATTTTCATTGTATGGTTACTTTTATAGGATCCTAGGAGAGCAGAGGCAAATTTTGGGTGTTTTGATGTGAATACTATGGTGAGGAATATCTACGTACTTTTTTCTAGGATTGAGCTACCTATGGTAGAATAGAGTAAGAAGATTATGGATCTCTGTAACACTAAATATGATCTCAATGTTTATGCAAGCTTGTGATGAAAAATTTAGGTTTATATTAGCTCTCCAAATTCCATATCAAAGTAAAGAGAGGCAAGGCTTAAAAACCCATTTATAGTTTGATATCTGAATTACCCACAAATATTATTTATCCCATAGAGTTGAATGATTTTTATTTTGATTTTGGATGCTCCTTTGCAGGACTTGGGAGTGTATGTATCGTATGATAGATTTTATTGTAAAATATCCCACTCTACTGATTATGGGTACCAAATATTATGTCTTCAAGTTTCTAGTTCTGAAAGCATATATTGGCAAAGAGAAGCTCAAGGCTGATGTGTCCAATATCGACATCATATTTTTGCTAGAAGGAAGAAATTTTATCCAGGAGCAGTTTCGTAAGGAGGTTAATAACCTTCTCCTTGCCTTCTTCATTAAACACCTGTAACTTAAAGGTTTTTTCCTCCTTAACATTCAAGAGTAAATGGGTCTAAAATTAGAGTCTACAGTACCTTCATAGTGGTAACATTTGTATTTATAAAAAAACTTTTAAAATGAAGCAAGTTCTAGGTGTTGCGATGGAAATACAATGAAATTAATTCAAGGTTCAAAATTCTTCAAATACCACTGAGTTACTTTCATATGACATTGGAAAACTGGAGGTAGAAAGAGCTATTCAAATTTGTTTAAAAATTTGGTTCAACATGAATTACCTTCAGGAAGAGTAAGCCGTACTAAACATTGAAATCAATAAATTATGAGTTGTGACTACCCTTTTTAGATAGGCCTTAACTTGTTGTGCATTGTTTCTATGAAGGTTTGTGTACGAAATTGGAATTTCATTACACCCAATATGATCCCCTATCCTTACATTACAATGTATCAAAGTGTTTATGTTAGGAGTTGACAAAGTATGATTTTATATTTTTTTATGGGTATTGGATATGCTCCTTATATTACCTTGCAATATTCGTATGTTATTACATTTATGCAAATGCCAATATTGCAAGTCCTCTAAATATTAGCTTGTTATCAACAGGGCATTACATCTGTGCCTCCACTGCAATAAGTCTCCTTTCAACAAATTAGCCCTCTAGATTTCACTGAAGGAATTACCACTTTAATTTAACTACAAATAAAGATAACCATATATTCAAGAAAGTTTAGCTTTACGTATATTTTTCCTGTGTCTTAATAGGGTAGCCAAACTTGTAACTTGTTTGGGAGATAGGTGTAATTTATTCAACTATGACCTAGAATGATGTTGATGTTGCATTGAAAACATTATATACTAATTGAGCATAAGTTTTACTTTTATTTTTCGTAGTGTTTTTTAATATAGGAGGAAGATTAAATAAAAGAGTACAAAAATCAGCATAGAAGCCTGCCCAATAAGAGCAAACAACTATAGTACACAACACTAATATAAAAAGGTATTGTCAAAAGACTAGTAGAAGACCCTATAAGAAAATCATGGTCATCAAGTCATAATTGAACATGAAAAATAGTAAGAGTTGTGCAAATCAAAACACACAATGGGGCTATTTTATGATCACAAGGGTGGCCATAGGCTTAAGATCCATATGGTCCATAATGTTAGAGACATAGTATCTAGGGACCATGCTTGTTCATTATTATAAGTACCATGCATATAGAAATTTTACTATTCTCATTAAATATTAACTTAATATACTCTGTGCTTGACCTTAGAATCTATACTTTACAAAATGTCATTACTAGATTGGAGTCAATATATTGATAAATGGAAGAACCCAACTACTATTTTAATTTAAATATTGAGGAGATTACATCTTGTCACTAAAAATTGAAAGGGGGGTTACATATTATCCTATTGTTTTTATTTTGTCATAATTTAGTCAAAGAGTAAAAGTGGTGGTTGTAACCTCCTGTTGCTACCCTTTGTTTTCGTCTGATATTGATTACCTTGTGTAATATTATTTGAATTGGTTACATGGGAAGAGGGTTAGTTCCTTGAAATAGAAATATTTGTGAGGTATTTGTTGAGAGTAATCTCAACCCAGCGGCAATTTTTTTTTTTTTCGCAGTTAGTTTTTTTAGCTCATGTTTGTTGTTTTATTTAATGTTTGTGTACAGTTTTTTTAGCCCATGTTTGTTGTTTTATTTAATGTTTGTGTACATCATTATCTGTTTAGTGGATAAGATTATTTTATTCAATGTTCATGCTTATACTTATCCCATGGAGGATAAGAGTGGTTAAAAATGGTGGCTGGGAAAAGATATAATTAAGTGTAATCTGTATGCATTATAGACAAGAGAGAAATGATAAGAGACGTGACTCTATTTTTCAACAAAGAGTGTGGTTGTTTATTGTCTGTAATTTATCGAAATAAAAAAAATAATTTTTTTTTAGCTCTCCGTTGTGTGTACTATTAATATTAGTCTTTGTGTGTTTATTTTCTTCTGACCTATTGAATTTCTATCAGTGGTATCAGAGCAGTTTACGACTTAAATGCCAAGGAAGAAATGGCTCAAGCGAGCATAAGTTCAAGTCTGAATAACCCATAAATACCAAAGTTTGATGGGAATAATTATGAATATTGGTCTATTATGATGAAGACCTTGTTTTTGTCACAATATGTATGGGAAGTTGTAGAGAATGGCTTCCCAGAGCCAGCAAATGCTGCAGCGCAAAATGTATTGATGAATGCATAGAGGAATACATTGAAGGAGAATCGGTTAAAGGATGCCAAAGCACTGTAGTTTATATTTCAAGGAGTTGATTTAAGTATTTTTCCAAGGATTTAGTCTTGCACAAGATCAAAGAAATACTGGGATATGTTGGAGACAATATATCAAGGAATGGAGAAGATAAGGACTACAAAGTTACAATCAATGAGGAGAGACTTTGAGACTATGCAAATGAAGGAGTTAGAGACTGCAAACTCTTTCTTCACATATGTTGTGGATTTGGTGAATCAAATGAGGTCCCATAGAGAGGATATTCAAGACAGAAGAGTGGTTGAGAAGATTTTGAGGAGTCTACCATCAAGGTTCAACTCTTTGGTTGTTGCCATTGAAGAAACCAAGATTCTCGCACAATATTCTATTGATGAGTTGCAAGCATCACTGATTTCACATGAGCATCGATTGAGAAGGTCTGAAGCTAGTTCTTTGGAAAATGCCTTCAAGTCACAAGTGAATATTGTTTTTAGAAGAGGAAGAGGTAGAGGAAGGTATGGTTTCAGGGGTAGAGGAAGAAGCCCTACAAGAGGTGGAATAACAAGCCAACCAAGCTCGAGTGGAAGAGGACAAAGCAAACAAGGTCAAAAAAGCACAAGCCAACAAAGCCAGAACTGGAGGAAGAACCAGAGCCAAGGTCAAGGCCAAAGGTATGATAAATCCCAAGTGGAATGTTATTACTGTAAGAATTTTTGTCATTATGCTAGTGAATGTAGAAAGAAGCAGTAGGATCTTAAGAGGAAGAGAGCTAACTATACTGCTGAGAATGAGAACGAGGAAGTGTTGAATGATGGACTATTTTTAGCTTTTAACACTGTAGTGGATAGTCAGAAGGATGTTTGGTATTTGGATTCTGGTTGTATCAACCATATGATTGGAAATAGAGGTTTGTTTGTTAGTCTAGATGAAAATGTTAAGTCTGATGTAACCCTTGGTAATGATAACAAGGTTACTGTCAAGGGAAAAGGCAGAATAAATATATTAACAAAGAAAGGGGAAAAGATATTTATAAATGATGTGTATTATGTTCCTGGCTTGAAGCACAACCTATTGAGTGTCGATCAGTTGATAGGAAAAGGTTATTCTATCAGTTTTAAGGATAACAAATGCACCATACTAGATAAGACACCAAGAAAGATATTGGTATCTAGGGTTGAGATGACAAACAATAGGATGTTTTCCTTGAGGATAGCTCATGAAATGAGTACAAGGATGGTAGCAGTCACACAAACTATATTACAAGTAGAGATTAAGGATAAGAATTGGCTGTGGCATTTGAAATTAGGCCACCTTAACTTTGATTCATTAAATTTTCTGCATAAGAAGAATATGGTATTGGGATTGCCACCTATTGAAAGGTCTGGAAAATCATGTGAAGGATGCATAATGGGAAAACAACATAGATATGCATTCCCTATTGGAGTGACAACAAGAGCTCAAGCTCCATTGGAGATAGTACATTCTGATCTATGTGGTAAGATGCATACACCATCATTGCATGGTGCTGTTTATTTTTTGACTTTCATTGATGATTACATGAGGAAGAATTGGGTGTACCTGTTGAAGCATAAGGATGAGGTATTTGAGTAATTCAAATAATTTAAATATTTGGTGGAAAAACAAAGTGGTTATAGCATCAAGGTATTGAGAACCGACAAAGGAGGAGAGTATATGTCAAAGATTTTTGTAAATATAATGGAATTCACCAGCAATATACAACAAGGTACACACCCCAACAGAATGGAGTAGCTGAGAGGAAGAATAGAACCATCATAGAGATGGCAAGGAGTATGTTTAAGGCAAATATTTTGCTGAATGAGTATTGGAGAGGAGCAATTAAATGTGTTGTATATATTATGAATAGATGTCCAACCAAGAGTTTGGGAAATATAGTACCAGAGGAGGCATGGACTAGAATGAAACATAGTGTTTCCCACATGAGAGTGTTTGGATGTGTAGCATATGCACATATCCCTTATGATTTGAGAAGGAAGTTGGACAACAAGTCAGAGAAATGTGATGGAGAGCCCACACTGTATATTAAGTGTGGTTGTTTATTATCTATAATTTTTTGAAATAAAAAAATTAAAAAATTTTAGCTCTCCATTGTGTGTACTATTAATATTAGTCTCTGTGTGTTTATTTTCCTCTGACCTCTTGAATTTCTATCGGTATTTATATTATGATGATTACTTAGTCTGAGTTGTGGATTATAGATTAGTATTCTGAATATGCATGTATTGTTGTACAATAGGATGGTTCATCAAATGAGGAAGACAAACATTATCTTAGGACACCTTCTTACACACTCAGAGTTGGGTTTGTGGATGAGAGAAAGTTGAACCTGATGATGAACATTCTTCTTTTATTTATCTATTTATTTATTTATTGAAGTATATGTGAGCTTGAGAAGTGCAATATACTGGGACATATTTATTTTAGGAAAATACTTTTGAGAGGCTTATATTGGCAAGTTGACTCTTAAGATAAAAAAGTGAAGCCTTGTTTGGATAGATTTATGTATATGTAGTTTCTGTTTCATGGAGTGTATGAAATTTTATGTATTTATCCTAAGTATCCATTTTGTATAGTATATTTATATGGAATGAAACTGCCCAACCTAATTTACATCATATGTAAGTACCATGTAAGTATGACTTTGAAAAATTAGTAATATTACAATAGTTCTGCTAGAAATTATGCTTGTATGGCCTGGCAAGATTTTAATCTTGGTCTTCTTGGAAGGTCAGTTAAGCTAATGCCATTTGATTAAAACACCAAGGTTTAGATTAAGACAGTAAAGTTTATATTAGAACACTAAGGTTTACCTATGGAATTTGAACCTTTTACCTATGGAATTTGAACCTTGCTTTATCATTTTGACATCTTCATTCTAAACTACTTGAAACTGAAATATTTTAAGGTTTTGTTTCTATCATCTATCAAGGTGCTCTATATCAATGGTGAAGTGTGTGTGGATTTATGTGTATGCCATATGAAATGTGCAAATGTGAGAAGGCTTGATTGCTGGTAAACTACTTTGATGTAGGAAAACATAAGATATAAGTTGAAAACTGAGTGAATCTGACATCTACTCAGGTTTGGTCCTTCGAAGACCTCTAGCTTATGCACTTGATTCTGATCTAATTTGGTTTGTCTTTCCTATGCAACTCAAGATATGAACTCCTCTTTATAATTATCATGCACAATAAAGACAACAAATATCAGAAGGCTTGATTGTTGGTAAACTACTTTGATGTAGGAAAACATAAGACATAAGTTGGAAACTGAGTGAATCTGACATCTGCTCAGGTTTGGTCCTTCGAAGACCTCTAGCTTATGCACTTGATTATGATCTAATTTGGTTTATATTTTTTGTGCAGCTCAAGATATGAACTCCTCTTTATAATTATCATACACAATAAAGACAACAAATATCCAGAAATATAATTTTTTTGTGTAAAGTGCAAATCCATAACTTGTGCATATATATCAATTTTATCCTAACGTGTGTTGGTTGCAGGTAATCATTCTGGAATGTCTTTCTTACAGTCCTACTTCTGATGTTGCTATTATTTGATAACAATTGTTTTGCTTGTGAAGTTTACTAATTGCAATACAATAGTAGAGGTCTACCATCCATGCTGAGATTTAGATGTTTCAACCATAGAAATATACAAGAATATTTGTGAAGTGAAAATTGGAATAATGAATAAACATTCTATTTGGAAACCCAGACTTTAGCATTTCAAATTACTTAACAACATTGAAACATGAGTCTTATCTGGTTATCATATTTTAGTTCCTAGCCATGTCTTTCTTTGATAAGTAGGTTGGTCTTTGGCGAGGGTGTGGACCATAGAGGGCCACCTATCATTCTCAACATTAAGTCCAATGCCATGGGTACCATGGGTAAAGAAGCTTGTTATCATCATGCAAGATTTGAACCTTGGTCTCCTCCTAAATGTTGAGAAATCTAACCGATTGAGCTAATGCCACTTGATGGCTAGGATAACAATTTGATAAACCTGCTTATTTTTAATTTCTTTTGAGTTTCAAGATGTTACAATATATATTGTAGCTCATAAAATATATTTACTCCCATGTGATAATGCATAAACACTGTAAGGAAAGAATGAGCAAATCCTAGAGGGGCAATACTAATGAGCCATAAAAGGAAGTGATTACCCTCTTGACAAGTCTTTTGGAAGACTTTGATTATCTTAACCAAATTTTTGTTTGAGGACTGATTTGAATGTAAAATTGTGCTAGCATAACATCAAAATTTGCACACATGTATATCTTTAACTTACTTTTGACTAAGAATGCACCTTTTTTATTTGGTATTACTTCATTGGTAATTTGATACTTTGCTTTCACTTCCAATGGTTGGTTATGTGTTATGGTAATTTGTACTTTTGATTTATTTAAGATATTGTATTCATCATGCTTGTTGTGTTTATGCCAAAAATATTTTAGAGGGAGACAATTCTGCACTCAATTTGGAGAGTATGGTGAATGAGCTGACAGGTGAATTGACATTTATCAGTGTCCTTTCCTGTTGCTTTTACTAATATTGTTTTTTCTACATTGTGTCTTTGATGCTATTTTGAAAGCTGATTATATAGTTCTTTAGTGTAGGAGTAGAAGGCTTTTGTTTAGAAACTTCTTGTGTGATAATTTTGCATTTATTTAGGAATGCTTTCAAGCCAAGTTCAAAATATCTTTGCCAGTTGTTGTTCTTCTTTCGAGAAAATTATGATGGTGATATTTTTCATCTTGTGGAAGCATGTCGCTTACTTTGTAGGATTGTCCAAGCATCAGGTAAGCTCTATGTGAAATATGAGTTGGATTGTGCTGTTATTTTGATATTTTAGATATATCATTAAGATTATATGTGGTTTGAGAAATTCTTTGATATTTTTTTAATCATTACATTACAATTCTTGAAAACATTGAATTATGAAATGGCTGAAATTAGCAGTCATGCATTTTTGGTAAGTTAATGGAAAATACTATATTGATATAGATGTGAAATATTGGGATCATAAATATTTGATACATTGCCATATAGAAGCATAGATTTCTTTATCACAGAAGGAAAGGTAGTTTAAGCTCTGAAACCTAGTTAACTAACACAATTGTATTTGTGCTTAAAGCTTGAATGTTTGCATATTTGTAATATTGAATGAGAATGTTAAAGAGCGCAAGGTGTGACATTAGTGTGTTTATCTCATGGCTTTGCATTTTCTCTTTATTTTCCTTCTTGACACTTGTATCGTGTCACTGTAGTATTTCAGTGTAAGTGACATGCATCTCTAAGAAAGCAGGTCACTGAGAGGGCAATCACAAAAGTTTAAGAGGAATGGCATTGACATACTAATTGAATTTCAAAACATGATAAACCTCTATGTGAACTCTTGAAATTTGTATGGGCCTTATATGCCATACTACAGTGAGTCAGGAGCCCAAGTAATATCCAAATCCCTTCCATCAACTTCTGCAATGCCAACCATTTGAAAGATATGGAAACCATAGATGCTGATGAAAAATATCACAGTTCATTAAGGTCCTCCCTATAATTAATTTATTTTTTGCCACAAGTTTTGCCATTTGCACCTTCAGAAAGCATTTTCCTGAGAAGTTGTCAAAGCATTTGTTGATTATCTCCATGACTATATTATTCGTGTCCTTCAAATGGGTCTTTTGACAAGCTCTCTTTTTCATCGGTTGGCACTCCATAACTGTATCAAAAAACTTAGCTTCTAGTTCTTTGTTGTCTTTGTAGCTCAAATTTCCTCTTATTTAATGAATTATTCTGAGACAACAAAGCTTGACTTACAGGTTTAATTTTGAACTTAGGTTGTATTCAGAACCGTCTGCAATTTTTATGGTTAATGAAGTTCTTTGGAATTCTCCATGTGGGAATGACTCACAGGGGCTGGCTTATCAAAAACATCTTCTCTGAGAAACCTATTCAGAGAAGTTGTTATACTCTTCTATTAATGGTGGTCTTACATTCTAACAATCATCTCAACTTGAAATGTCAATCGAATGTCATGTGCATTTTTTTAGCTTTATTGAACTTGTAATTTGTTTATTTAAATTTTATTTCTAATCAGGTAGTTCTAGAAAGTAGGCTTCACTCTTGAGTGGATTTATATATGCTGAAAGTCACCTTTCCATTTTACAGGGAGTTCTTCTTTACCCTTTTCATTTTTCTCAATCTTCATAGTCTTATTTCTTTGGAAGATTCCTGTCATCAATGCCTTAGTCTTGTAGATTGGAAAAAAATGTCCAGAGTAGATGAACATTAGACCTTGCCTTTTCTCTGCTTGATGACAATGAAGCCTGCCTGATTGATCCTAAACTACCCTTTGTGCATTCGATTTTTGGAATCCTTTTTACTATTTATGACACATTTTGAACATGTCCTGAAGTCTTTATTAATCGATCTGTATTCCCAAGTAGTTCAGTTTTGTACAAATACATGCTATAAGTCACATGTTAATATTCATTGGGTCAACTTAGAAAAACTCATGAAAATACACGCTATAAGTCACATGTTAATATTCATTGGGTCAACTTAGAAAAACTTATTTTTCATTTATATTTTAGTTAATGGGGAGATTGTGTTAGCCTTGGTCTAGCATTGACATCACTTACTTTTCTTCTTTGTTTTTATTAGATGTCTGCACAATTATGGCTATGGAAATTATCATGAGGAATGATTTTATATCATTTTAATGTCGACCAGGAGGTAAATGCTTTCACAGGCTTGTAGGCCTCACATTCTGTTATTGGGGTTGTAGTGTTTTGCTTGAGGAATTCAGTTTGACATCATCACCTAAAGCTACAATGACAAAGAGATGGAAATTTGGAAGTATTAGGTTTTGAATTTTACATTGATACTACTTTTTATGTTGGTTTTGGATTGAAGAGGATATCTTGCAATTCAAAACTTTCAAGTGATTGGTCTACAATTGCTCAAAATGTGGGCTATTTTATTCATATTTCAAGTCATGAAGAAAACTTTAAAATGAAATTGATGAAAAATAGTTGGTTTCAGAAAACATCATTCTTATATATGCCAATGACCTTGTTTAAGATTCTTCATGTGGGCTTTGTTGTTAGGCATGCAATACTTGCATCATTTGTTCTTGGATTCAACATCTTTGTTTCTTGGGTGGAAAGCTCACTCTGTACATTGCTTACATTTGTTTTCCAACACTGAACCACCTTAAAGCTTTTAAAATTTCTCTAAATTTTCCCAAAAAAAACCATTGATATGGCTATTTTAGTTTTTGGAATCCTTTTTACTGATATGGCTATTTTAGTTTTTGGAATCCTTTTTACTATTTATGGCACATATTGTACATGTCCTTTTCAAAACTCTTTCAAAAACTTGGTAAATCAAGAGGAACCATCTTTCTAATCAATTATGGATGTATATGTATTGCAATCTAAGGTATAGACTATGCTTCGAACTTGACCAAGAGGGATCCAAAAAGAATAGCAGGGTCCATGACTGTTAAGAGAGGTTGATATCTATCTATAAGGAACAATATACGTGTCTTAATGTTGATTTCAGTTCATCTCTATCCGTGAGATGTGTCCCGGTATATTGTTAAGCACTTAAAATTTTCATTCTGGTATTGTAAGCATTTTGGTTTTTAACACAGAGACACAGATACATACGTGTATGGAATTCAAAATCTTAACAAAGCCACCTAATTTTCACGTTTGATAAATTTTCTGCATAACTTTTGATTTTTTAAAATTGTTCTCTTTTGATGGATGTCCATTTTTCCTTCATCTCTTTTTTCCAGTTACTTATTCCATTTCAATTATTTGTTGGAAGACACCTCTTTATTTAGAAAAAATTCAGTAGTAATCCATTCAACTCTCTTGATTTCTCCAAAGAAGGAACATCCTCGCACTCCTCTATCACTACCGAGTAGCTTTCTCTCCAAGATGGTTGTATCACAAATACACGCACAAGAAAACATGGGCTTCAAGTCACAGACTCGAGTGCAAATATCAAAGATTGACTGATCTAAAAAAGTTGTATTCAAATTTTCTAAACTACTAAATTTTGCTACCTTTGGAGAGCATAGGCCTCTTCCAACTTGAAAATTCTATCATTCTTTCCCTAGACAATCAAAACCTTCTACCAAATCAGAATAGTTAGTACATCAAACAATGATTTAACAAATATTACAGAGGACTGAAGTACCACTCATGCTTTGGGATTTTGCCTAAGAAAGCGTGCATAGACATTTGTGTACATAATTTTTTGATCTGTATTTAAAACTTGGAAAACATAGGTGAGACAAGATTCCAGCTACAGGTAAAAAGGTAGATTCTCATGAAGGTTCATACTCCTTGTCTTCATCCATGCTTCTGCCATGTGACGACCATTGTAACAAAAGAAGTCCTGATTCAAGAATAGTATAGTACATTTGATAAATGCAAAAGTCAAAATCGAAATCCACGTTGTCATGGTTTTTATATATATATATTTAAAAATCACCCTAAGATGACGGTTTTAAACTACCCTCTTAGGGATTTTTAAAATAAATAATAAGATGATGGTTTTAAACCATTGTCTTTAATAATAAGATGATGGTTTTAAACCGTCATCTTAAGTTTTTATTATTTTTTTAAAAATAAATAATAAGATGATGGTTTTAAATCATGTTTTTAGGTCATAAGAGGATAATATTAGGACCTAATATGATGGTTAAGATGACTATTTTAAAATGCCATATTAGGTCCTAAGAGGGCAATTTTAAACCACCGTATTAGGACCTAATACGGTGGTTAAGACAATGGTTTTAAACCACCGTCTTAGGACCTAAGACGATGGTCCTCTGAGGTGGTTTTTAGCTACCGTCATATGGATGAGAACTTTTTATGATGCCCTCATAGATGATAGCTGAATAACTACCCTTAAAGGTATTTAAGGGTGTTTAAAAACTATCTTTAAAGACTTTTTTTGGTGTAGTGTTAATTCACATTGCACTGTATACCTCTTGCATTGGTTCTTATTATTTAATGGAGTCAATACTTTCATAGGTGGATGTGCTATCACCTGATTCTTGTAAAGATATTTTATATTTGCTTTTGTTCTTGTCATCATTCTTTGTGTCCTATATAGAAGCTTTTGAACATACACTTAGAGCATCATGATAAGATTTTGAGTTAGTAGAACTTGAAGTACTAATACTGCATGAGGATTGAAATATCTTTGCTAGTAATGATCCATCCATTTTTGTTTTTGGATGAAGTAATTATATCAATCCTTTCTATTCTAAATTTTCATCCTTATAACATTTGAATGTAAGTAGTGCCATGTATAGTATGCTTCCATATTCTAAAGGAATTTGAATGTCATTATTTCCTTTGTCTATTGCTTCTGTTAGTAAAACATGTAGATAGTGCTCCATCGTTTCAAACCTGTATTTCAGAGCTTCATTTTATATCCTTTTTGAAGTAGGATCTAAGTTTCCTTTAGATTTTATAAGTGAATTCTTGATTCCACTTTTTATGACACTTGCTCTTTCTTTTTTAATAGTATCGTTCATGTCATTGTTTATTGTATTACTTGAGGTGGACATCTTTATAACTTCTTAGAATGGAGTATAAAGTGCTTGTAACTGATTAGATAGAGTCTTATAAAGTATTCTACCTTGTGACTCCATAGTTGAGCTTTGATTTGATAGAACCTTTTAATGCTAAGGTTTTGTAGGCTTCCTTATATCTCCCTAGTTATGAGAAGTGAATCAGTAGAATTCCTATAGACTTGTAGAAATCTTATGATTCCAATTGGATTAAGTACTTGATAAATTTTGAATGAATGCTATTATTATCAAGTTTTTGTAGAATACCTTGTCTCCCTAGTAATTTTTGATATGTTGCATGATAGATAAAGTGCTTTCAAAAATAGTAGTTCAATTTTGAGTTGATTTTGTAATGTTTTGTAAGTAGCAAAAATCAACTTCTATTACACCTTATTACTCCTATTTAACTTAAGCACTTTCTAATTTGATGAGGTTCTATTGGTTGGTTTTCTTTTGTCCCTTTAATATGGTTTGAGACAAGTATGCCAATTTATTTCCAACTCTTAATTTTTCTTAATAGACCTCCTTTATAGCCTTTGATATTTAATGTTTAATGTTTCTAAATTCCAATTACCTACTTTGATGTAGTATTCCTTATAGCTCCCTAATATGGAATATTAGAAAACAATATAATATTTGCACTAATAAATTTTTTTTGATTGGTGAAAAGGGGTTTTGAAAGGGTCTCGTAACATTTTACAACAACCAAGACATTACCATAAGCACTAAAGAGAAAATAAACCACAAGGAAGATAGTCTTGGCTGGGACACCTAGGAGAATACCGCTAGCATCCTAGAAAAACTACTTCCAAGGAATAAAATCATTCCTAGGTCCCATGCAGGGGAGCACTTGAACGCTTGGAAGGGCCCATGCATGGGCGACAACAACAAAAAACCAAAAAACCACCCACATAGGGGCAAGGTTTGAGGACCAAAAACCAAAAAAGACCATCCAAGGGTAGACCATGAAACCATAGACACCCATACTAGAGCAAAGACAACAAAACCATTGAGGAGAGACCCCCTGATCAGGAAACCACCTACACATTAGATTAAGCATTTGGTCCTTGAGCATTACCCATAGGGCTCTCTCCAACCAAGCTTTTGAATTCCTCAAGGAATTTAAATCATTCTTTGTATTCCTTGAGGAGGGAGTCTACCTGAACTAGGAGGGAAGTGATGCTCCTAGCCACTCGACCCAAAGATTTAAGGAGATATTGGATATCCTAGATGTGTTCATGGTCAGAAAGGTTTAGATACTAAATCACACAAGATGCTAATATGGGATCCTGAGTAGATGCCCCCTCATTATGGGTTGTTATCCTTATTGTCTTATATTTCTTGGTCTAGAAGGAAAAAGAATTATTCGAAACATTATCGATGATGAGTGAGGCATTTTTTTTGCTACACCCTGCCTTGTCCTGAAGGGGGTAACATCAAGGTTTAGATATTTGGGACCTTGGGATGTCATCCACCATGGTTGTAGAGCTCGAAGTGCAATTGGTAGGAGGGGTGACTAGGAAATCTCCCCCAACCTCACTCCTGATGATGGTAGGTCCTCTTGTAAGGAGAGTAGACTCGATAGATACAACCGCCCTATAGTTTTTCTCCACAACCACAAAGTTAAACATAACATGGTGGAGGTCCTAGTGGAGGGAGGAGGAGGAGATTCCTTATTTCACATTCATGAAAAACCTCTCCATAGACCAAAACATATACTCAGGGATGTTAATTAACTTTATTCCTAAAGGTGGTTCAGGAACGTGAAATGAAAGCTACAAAGAATTATGTTCGGGTTGTCGAGGGTGAAGTACTGCAAAAATGTCACCATAACTGTATCCCATGGTTTTAGAATTTTTTTCCTCACTATGCCACATTTTTATTTGTTGAGGGATTCCCCTTTGTCCTTGAATAGGGCCAATTATCCTTGGAGGGAATGCTTTTCATGATTGATAATTTTCCTATCATTAGGGAGGCCAATGAATTTCATTAGAAGGTTCACCATGAAAATGAAGCTCATCCCTCTGAGAATGACATGCCCTCCATTCCAAGAGCAAAAAAAATCCATGGACAAATCCAGCTTGGTCCCCCTAAAGAGTTGCACAAAATTAAGGATATTGTGGTCTCTAAAGATGTCTTCGACCAGTGGAGTAAGTTGATGGGAAGCTGGTTTAATTTTGACCATGGTAGGAAGAAAGATCAAAAGTGATAGATAGAAATCAAGTGGGTGGTGACAATGAGGAAGCAAAAGGGTGGTGGGGGTGGAAATAAAGCCACAGGAAGGCTAAAAAAAAATCCACCACCCAAAGTGGATCGTGCTCCATGCCAACCAAATTTAACAAAAACCAAGGGACATGAGTGAAATGGCACACAAAACAAGGGGGATGACTAGGGGGAGGGAAATGGAGGTGGCACTGAGTTTGAATACAAGGGTAGGCTAGTACAGGACATGATGGAGGGAATGAGCATCCTTGCTGGATAGGCAAATGTGGCAAAGGCACTTGATGAGGGTGATGAAAATGATAGCCACAAGGAAGCTAAAATAAGAGGGGAAAACTGATAATGGAAATACACCAATAGGCTGAAGCTAAAAACAAACCTTACCCAAAAACCATCAGAGGGGTAGTGACAAGTCAGCAAGGATTGGATGAAAGTGAGGAAATGAACTAGACATCCATCGAGCATTGGGAATGCAACAATGACTAAAAAAAAACATGAGCGAGGGAGGCAAACATTCTCAAGTACTAGGTACCCTTGAAAAAGCTAGAAAAAGTGATAATATGGTTATCAAGGTTTATACTTTGATGATGATGTCCTCTCGGTTCCATGTGAATGAGGACTAGAGAGTGTACTGCCAGTGGGTGGAATTGGTGGACCAGACTACCAGTTGGCTGGCCTTGAGAGGCCTTTTGGCCTTCTAATGATTGGAAGGGTATATCTAAAAGAGGCTGATTTGAAAATATTCTAGACATGATAAATGATCAGATCTCATGGTACAAAGATGAAGATTTTCCACATTGGCTCTGGGCTGACCAACCAGCATGCCTAGGTAGTGGTTGACTTGAAATTGAAGAAACTAGTTTTTGATCTTGGCCCACTTTGATTCATTGGGAAATGACTTTAGTAGCATTAGTGTCAATGAGAATTTGGGGAAAGGAATATTTCCACACTAGGAGGCCAGGCTTTGAGAATCCTAAATTGGCTAAATGATCAACTACACAATTTACTTCTTTATAGGTATGAGATAGCCTTAAGCTCGAGAAGGAGAGCATCATATGATTGAATTCTATGATCATATTGGAGATGTTCCATGAAGCAAGGAAAGTTCCAAAGGTAAGGTAGGTGATGATGTTTCTAGAGTCACCTTCCATCGCGATATTGGGAACTTACAAGCTATGAATGAGGATAACACCTTGGTAGAGAGCCCTAGCTTCTTTGGAGTGGCTAGAATTGAGCCCCAGATTCTCAGTGTAGGCTAGGATGATATTTCTCGTATGATGTCGAATGATTCTGCCCATACCAACTACTCCTAGATTTCCTTTGGCTACACTGTCGAAGTTCATTTTGAGGAATCCTAGGGGGAGGAGTCCACTGGACAAGGGAGTGGTCAGCTTTGGGAGAGACCTACTTGTGAATGACTTTAGGGATTTTGAGAATGGAAGCCAAGCGATCTTCATAATGTGGTTTGGGATTGCTCTCACCCTTGGTGATCGACACATTTTTAGTAGAAACAACTAAAAATTTAAATAGGATATACTTATCATTTTGGGTAGAATCCTGGAAGGCACAGGCATTGCACTCATGCTAAACCTCCCATAGGAATTTGGGGAGGTAGAATGACCAAAAAAATTGTAAGCAGTGGCCTTTGAATGGATTTGGCCACTGAACACAAAGGTCACTAAGCCAAAAGGATGGGACCCAGGAGATGCCAACCGAGGAGAACAGGGAAGAAAGGATATATTGGGAGAAAGGGAAGGAAATGAAGATGTGTCAGGTAGAGTCACAATATGGGAGGTACAAGTAGCACCATTTGTGGAGGGACATGCCACAAATCAATAATAGAATTTTTAATTTCCAAGTTGAAATCCTTATTCCTCCTACTTTATTATTTGTAAATATAAGTATTTTGAAATATACTTGTTTTATATATTACTAATGCTAAGCGAATGAATGAAAATAGTAAATATAATGTGCCCTTATAACTCCAATATATCCTTAGTTTATAGCAAGCAATAAATACTATATGATTTACCTTCGTATTCCTTTGCCTTGATGTTGTGATGTGGTAAATTTAAATCCTTTGAAATGGCATTATATGCCTTCTTTGACTAGATTTGAATTCTCCCTTACATAGCACTTTTTTCTTTATAACTAATGCTAGTATTCCTTTAAAGAATGCTTGGTCTTATCCTCTACGAATTGGATGTTAGTATGGCTGGTTTTATGATGTATTCCTTCCATGAATGAGATGCTAAATTGTTGATCGAATGAGGCACTATATTTTATGATCTTATGATAAATTTTTAAATGCTAGATTTCTCCTTTGAATGGTGCACAAGATTGAATTAGATTTCTTCCTTATAATATTCTTCACACCATTCAATGCTAGTCTTCTCTTTGACCTTCGATGATTTTCCTTCTTTAATATGGACACCTTAAATAGGACTACTTCCTTATGACATTTAGACAAGTGTCACTTCATCATTACTTAGTAGGCATTGATATTCCAACATATGCAATGATGAGTTTGGTGGTAACATTCCAAATACTTGTAACTCCTCCTGGGTGAGCATTGGATTATTTACAAACGTTGGATTCTTAGAGATATTGTGCCAAGTGGCACTCATGGCTTGTACATGTAAATATTTGTTCTAATGCTTCAAAAATGGGTGTTTATGCCCTATATTTACCTATATCTTTGAAACGTATGTTGGCTTTCTATATTTCTTGAAATGCAAGAATTTTCTCTTCTCTGTTTGCACGTTTTCTTGATGAGGATAATGAATGACACCAACTGTAATGCTTCTTGGTTCTATGGCAATCTCAATGGTGTTCTTATGGAAGCTTCTTGTGCTCTTTAATGGTGGTCATTCTCTCCAAGTAGAAACCTTGGGTATATAAATTATTTCCTTGTATCTTTACACCTATAATATGCTATTTGTATGTCTTTTATAACAATCGATTGCTAGCATTTTTGATTGGATTTGATAGTGCTTCTTCTACGTAGATGATCTCCCTTTGTATGCTACCATTTTCTCTACATAGAATTGGATGGTAATGTCTTCTTATAATAGCTCCAATATTGTAGGTGACATGCTTGCTTCTAGGGATGGATTGGACGTGGAGAAATGGTGTTTTTAAACACCTTGATTCTTAGATGTGTGAGCTCTTCGATGGCTCCTTCCTCTTGCTTGAACTCTATCCTTCAATCTAAAAAATATGACATCTACGTTGCTTCCTGTAAATAGGATCACTTTGTCCTTTCAAAAGAACAAAATAGGTGCTTTGTAATAGTTAGATTTGCACCAACATGAAGGACCTTTTTAATGAAATCCTTCTTGCATCTTTTAATCTACTTCCTTGGACTTTTAGTGATAGTTAATCCAAGCTAATGAGATGCTATTTTTGAAGTAAGGATATCTACACCATGCACTTAAATGAAATCGTTATATTCTCCTTGAATCTTGAGGCTCACCAAGTCTCGATTTGAGGATTCCTTAAAGGATATTAATGGTGGCTTCCTTCTCCACTTTTTTCTTGTATTGGTGGCTTACTTTGGCCACGCAAAACTATCGCTTTTTGTGCTAGTTTTATGCCTTTAACAACACAAAATAATTTCTTGAGTAACTAGTTAAAGGTCAACTAGTATAGTGTTTAATGGATTAATAATGCACTTTTAATGATAATAAACTCTCAGAATGAATTATAATGCACTCAATAATCTTTTGCAATTCTTAAGAGTAATCTATAAATAATTCTTAATGAATATTCTACAATTTTAACTACAATCAATATTGTAGGATGTAGTCTTCTTGCTTTATAGATAGATAATAGGTAGATGATAGTTTTATTTCTTTCAAAGATATCCAACTCCTATTAATGTGTAAATATATCTTAAAATTAATTCTCATTTTTGCACTTTTTGGAAGACTTGTTGAGTGGTATTTTCACCCAATTGTGAAAGTACACTCTCCCTTAGGATTTGGGTTCCAAATCCCCTCTTGCAAAGAAGTTAAACAAACAACTTCTCCAAGGTCTCCACTATATTAGCATTTGCATATGTGTATTAGTAATCTCAAATAAAGATATTCAATTTAAATGCTTGGAACACCTTAGTGATTGCAAGTAACTATAAACAAGGGGCAATGTTGGTTTATTTTACCATGAAACTTTAGTGATTGTTCATTGAACCAAAATAAAGCAAATGTGAGTTGGCCCTCATATGACCACGATGTAGTGCTTTTCTTTTTTTTTGGGGTTTAAAATGATTTTTTTGATTAAATCCTAGAGAATGGGCCAGCCAAAATGTCACTTTAATTACCCCTCTTAAATGAAATCAGATTTTCTATGAAGAGGGGTAATTTAGTGCTTTGATTGCTCCCAAAATGGAAATTTGTGAAATGCCATAAAACATAACTCCTTCAATGAAATTGGAATTTTCATGAAGGGAATGTCATCATAGGCTCATGAATGAAACATGAAACTAAAAAAAATGAAATTCGGCCCAAAAATGGAAATTTTCTATTTTCGAATTTTTCAAAATCTGTAATAAAACAGCAACTTCGATGAATTTTTAAAAAATACTAAACAACTCCGAAAATGAAATTTCAAAGTGCGTATTGGAAGTATGAAGTATAACCTACGCAATGGTGAAATTATTTTTGGATTTTGACATTTTTTAAATGTTTATTTTAATGCCTGAAAATTAAAAAAAAAGTTAAAATTTTTGGAAAATAAAATGCAAAAAAATGAAAATGAAATGCAGAAAATGAAAATAAAATGCATTCAGTATGATGCTATCCTATTTCGACAAAACCGAAGATGTGAGGTTTTCATGCATGCAACCTAACCTATTGGACTTGCAAAATAAGCACAATCCGGATAAGCTAAGTGCTGGCTCCTAGGGTTTTAAATGAGGTTTTCAGATTTAAACATTCGCATGAAGCAACCAAGAAAACTTGCATAAACTCCATTTACAAGCCTAAAATATGAAAAGGGGAAAAATAGACATTTAATCTTGCATGCAGAAAATGACTCCTTTCTTGTCCATAAGATGCAACTTTCTGAAACTTTATGTATTAAAAATTTGTCATTTTACAATAATAGAAATTTCTGGTTTTCCCAAACCAGTCCATGGAAGAAAATGACTCGAACAGGTCCAGAATGGCCCTCTTGCCTTCAAATCTACAACTCTGCTCATGACAGTTTCCAACCCCAAGACCTTACTTAATGTTTATTGTGCAATGATCCTAAGAGGGTCTGACATGCTTTTGGTGGTTGTCTTTGAAATATGGAATGGAATGAGACTCGAGGCTATTATGCAATGCATCCTGAACACAAATGGGTAAGATGGATTATACAAAAATGCTTCACCCTATCTTGCAAAATTGACAACTTTCATGTATCCCAAATTTCAAACGATATTCTTTAATGTGTTTGCAGTGCTCGTGGAGCTTTCTGTAATACAATTCTGTTGTTTCATATACTTCTAGTTTTAGAACATTGATAAGGATACAAACTAACCACTTTGCTATCCCCCTCTTTTTTTTTATCAAGCCCAAAACTGGTCCCATGACCAACACACTAAGCTAAGAAAAGAACAATGCAATCAAAATGCCTCCAAAACCTCGTTCAGAACAATCTCATCATGCTAAAATAAAGGTTGAAGGCAAAAAAAACCTAACACACACCTAAGAAAATCAAATCTGCACATGCAAAAACAAAGCATGACATATTTACATATAATACAAGGCCTTGCCATTTCAGGCCTGGAAATAGTGCTTTAAATGCAGCCCATTGATGGGTAAAGCCAAATATTTTTCGTCCAGGGGTTTTTAATCTAAAGTTGTTTTCACCTAGGACTTCTAAAATTTGGTAAGGACCCAACCATAAGTAATCAAATTTATCATGATCTCCTTTCCTCTCATGTCTCTTATCCCACAACAACACTAAATCTAAAACTTTAAATGTTTTGACTCTAGACTTTTTATCAAACCACCTTTTTACTACATCTTGGTGTTTACTAAAGTGAAGCATAGCCTCATCCCTCTTTTCATCCAGATGCATCAATTGTGTTAGTCTAGCTTCAAGTTTATTATCAGTTCCAAGGTAATCTTTCATGAAATGTAATGTTTGTAACTTAAGATTTGTGGGAAAAATAGGATCTTGTCCATAAACTAAGTGGTAAGGAGATGTTCCTAAAGATTCCTTGATTCTGATTCTATCAGCCCAAAGAGCCAACTTAAGTTTGTTATGCCAATCTCTAGGATTTCTTTCAAGCAACTTTTTAATGACACATAACAAGTTCTTATTAGAAGACTCAGCCAATCCATTACCTTGTGGATAATAATTTGAAGAAAACTTCAAACTCACCATGTTGTCGAATGCCCAATTTGCAAATTCCAGAGAGGAGAAAGCGGAACCGTTGTCACTTACAATGGAGTTAGGCATTCCGAATCGAGTGACAATGTTATCCTCTAAGAATTTAATAACAACTTTTGAAGTGGCATTTTTAGTGGGAATAGCTTCCGTCCACCTTGTGCAATAATCTGTAGCCGTGAGAATGTATTTATGGGAATCGGATGAATTGGGACTGATGATCCCAACAAAATCCAAACCCCATTGTGCAAAAGGTCTAGACTCGATTATAGATTGTAATGGCATAGAAGCACCCCTTTCTCTATTTGCCATGATTTGACAAGTATGACATGACCTCACATGAGCATGAGCATCTTTAAACACTTGAGGCCAATAGTAACCAGCTCTAAGGATTTGATGGGCTATGGCATTAGCAGACCCATGTCCTGTCCCATACTTACCATGGAATTCCTCGAGTACTTGTGTTGCCTCTTTTCGATCAACGCAATGAAGGTAAATTCCTTCATGGTTTTTCTTGTATAATGCATCGGATCTGATTAGAAAATTAGCAGATTTTAAATGCAAGGCTCTTCGTTGAGTAGAATTTAAATGTGGTGGACACTTACCATTCAGTAAAAAATACACAACATCTACGTACCACTCATCTTCGATTATATCTGCTATTTCATAATGCTGACATGAAACTAAGGGATCATTTTTTGCTATGGCCTTAACCAACCCTTGTCCCCGCACTATCTTCATAGGTTGAATTTCAAGATCAAATTCTTGAAGAGTTGAGATCCACTTACCTCGCATTTCACCCAGTTCATTTTGTATAAACATGGACTTTAACTGCAGGATCTGGGACTATAGCAAACACCCTACTGTGGACTATATAATGTCTAAATTTTTTTAGAGTCTTAAATAGGGCATACATTTGCTTGTCCAAGATGGAATATCTCAATTTTGCATCTTTGAGAGGAGTACTAAGGAAGGCAATGGGATTTTCAATGTTGCGTTCACTCTTCTGAGTTAGAACACTCGCAAAGGAATGGTCTGAAGCAAATGTGTAAATGTAGAAAGGCTTCGCATAGTCAGGACTCACTAAAATCGGGGCTCTAGAAATCGCATCCTTGATTCTTTTGAAAGCATCCCTATTTTCATTCGTCCATTTGATTTGGGCCTCTTTCTTCAACATATCGTTCAAGGGTTTTGCAATTTTTGAAAAACTTGAAATAAATTTTCTAACAAAATTAATCTTCCCAAAAAATGATCTCAATTCTTTTTTTCTATTGGGAAAAGGAATCTGTTGTATGGCATCTATTCTTTCAGGATCAATGGAAATTCCATCTTTGGATATTACATGTCCCAATAATTTTCCTTCCGTTACCCCGAAAATGCACTTCTTTGGGTTGAGTGAAATGCCATGTTCCCTACACCTTTGGAGAACTTTCCTTAGATCCTTGACATGGTTCTCCCTATTCTTAGAAAATATGGGAATATCATCTATATAGAAAATAATGCACTTACCGATGAGCCCCTTAAAGGTAAAGTCCATGGCTCGTTGGAATGTGGCACCTGCATTCAATAATCCAAAAGGCATTCTCCTATATGCAAACGTGCCCCATTTTGTGGTGAAGGTGGTTTTCATCCTATCATTAGGATGGATGAGGACTTGATTGTATCCTGAAATAGCCATCTAGGAATGACATCATTTCCGACCCATTTACCTTTTGAAGGATTTCATCAATGGTAGGTAAAGGGTAATTGTCCTTTTGTGAGGCCTTATTCAGATTTCTAAAATCAATACATAGCCTTATCTCTCCATTCTTTTTCCTCACAGGGACCAAGTTAGCAACCCATGTGGAATGCCTAACAGGAAAGATGATTTTAGCTTCTAATAGTCACTTTACCTCCTTTTCTATCAAGGGCTCTAGTAACGGATTGACTGGCCTCTGTCTTTGCCTAAAGGGTTTGGAGTCTGGCTTCAAAGGGATTGTATGCATTATAACATTCTGATCATAAGTTCTCAACTCCTTATAGCTCCAAGCTATGCAATCTATGTATTCCTTCAATGCATTGGCAATGGAATTCTTTTCATGTTTGGTACATGCCTTTGCAATGAGTATTTCACGAGGGTTTTCTGCACTTCCAATATTGACTGAGTCACAAGCCTCTTTGGGAGGTGGAAATTTTCTCCCTCCTTTCGGTTGGTATCCAATATCAAACATTTTCTCTAATGAGGCCATCCCATTTGGCATCTCATTCCATTTTCTAGTAGCTTCCATTTTCAAACCTGCCTCTTCTTGCCCCCTCTCGTCTTCATCAATAACCTGATTTTCAAAGATACCAAAATTAGTAACAAAATTGAATATATGTCTGTCACTATCAAAGACTTGGAAATTCGTGACGTTATCAGGTATCGAGGGGCAAGGGACTAATTCTATGGAAAATTTCTTGCACTTCTTGTGATCCACTGGTTTAAGCATGCTAGCAGCTACGGCCAAAGAATCTGCCAAACGATTGCCTTTTCTAGAGATTAGAGATATGTTAAAAGCATCAAATTCATTTATTAAATCTCTAACTCTGGTTTGGTAAAGGTTGAGCCGCTTGTTCTTACATGCATATTGTCCTTTAACTTGTTTTACCACCAATTCAGAATCACCTAAGACCTTGATACATTTGATTTTCTTTCGAAGGGCCAATTGAAGTCCAAAAATCAAGGCCTCATATTCTGCCACATTGTTGGTGGCTGGGAACTATAATCTATATGCAACCAACATAGGTTTTCTGTCTAGACATGAAAGTTCAATACTAGCTCCCGCCCCTTGTTTGGACTTGGATCCATCAAATCTTAAAGTCCAAACCTTATGGTGTTCTTCAAAATCATTGCATCCAATACTTCCATTTTGAGAATTCTCAAGAATTTCTACGTCCAAGCAATAGGCTCCTAATTCAGTTTCAATGTATTGAATCTCATTAGGTTTGTTGTATTCTGTTATCATTTCCTTGAGCCTAGGTTCACTATCAATTCAAATTTGGTTGGCCACTCCTCTCCAAGGCAACCACATATGTGAAGAGTCTATTACAATGTATCCGTTTAAGTTCTTGCTCCAATCTCTTCCCAACACCATGCCATATTTGATAGGAATGTTAAGTACCAATATATCTATGTGATGTTGAACCCTAGGTTCTGAGTTGACTTGAATAAGAATATTCCTTAATTCTCCCACTCGCCTCCATGGCCGATCTATCCAGCTTGCACCACCTTGCTTTTAGAAGGTTTTGGTGTAAGTCCCAATTTTTGACAGATTTCTAGGGGCATAATACTAGCAGAGGCCCCTGAATCTATTAGACAATTGTGTAGATTTCTACCAACAATTCTAATGGTTATAAGAAATGGGGGCACGTCTTGCTTTTCCCTTTTCAAAACCAATTGGGATTCAACACCCTTAGCTTCATGAACTTGGGTAGGTGGATCCAAAACTTTTGGTGGACTTACTTCTTGGCCTAAAAGTTGGGACATATCATACATTGAGACATTGGCCTTAGTTTTCTTCATGTCTTCTATCAAGTCATAAGTGGGTTTTTCCAAATTTGACATGTTTTGCACCAACTTAGACTTCTCCACCATTTATGGAGGAGGTGGATTAACATATCCTTTGAAATCGGGAGGAAGTAATGGGTTGTTTGGAGGGGTAGAGGAAGTTTTGGGATCCTTAGAACTCCTTGTGTAATACTTGTGATTTCCTTTCCCAAAACATTTATTGGCATGAACTTCCAATGTTTCTTCATCTTCTTTTCCAAAAAACTCCACATCCTCCTCTTCTTCACTTTCTTGGGAATATATAACTTCAGTCAATATAGACTCCTGCTTTCCATGGCAATAGTGTGGGCAATCATTATCACAAGATCCCGACTCTCCAAAATCTTTCGAGACATCCGCTTGATTGGCTACGGGATTGGGTACTCATCCATTATTAGGATGTGTGTTGTATGTTCCTTTTCCTCTATGGTTATGAGGTCGGTTATGACCCATGACTTGGTCAAATTTTTTATTAACATTTCCCACAGTAACCAAAAATTTGGCCAATGTTTCCTTCATGTCTTCTATCACGAATTCAGGCCCATGTGGTTGGGGCACTATAATTCTGGGCCCAGCTATATTCGTTGCATTAGCCACCTCCGGAATGGGTACAATGGCTTGGGTCCGGGCACTTTGATTCCATCCTGGATTCACACTTTGAATAGGAGTGATTGTTGGATAAGTCGTTGGGCTTGGCATACTAATCAGAGTGAACCCAGGTATGGTCAACAAGTTATTGCCCATACTAAACCCAGGCAAGGTCATCGGGTTATTTGGAATCAATGCATGTGTTGAAATAGAGGCATTAGGATAAGTGGGAAATGATGCGACTTGAGATGGTTGTTGGAAATTGTTCATTTTTGGAACTTGTGGTGCCATTAATTGATTCATCATGGCGAATTGACTGTATGGACCATATTGTCCCATCCCAATCAATTGAGACAACCCTACTCCTGGTAAATTCATTTGTTGTTCAAGGGTCATTGTCTCCGCATAAGCTAACAAAAGCGTCGTAACCTGAGGATTCCTTCTAGTCAACAAGGATGTTAACGGATCTAAAGCTCCAAAGTATAGTTGCAGGGCCACCGCAGGATCTACTACAAAGTGGCGAGTTAAATTTGTATATAGTTTTTGGAACCTCTGATTGAATGTTCTTATGGGCTCATTGGGTAACCTTTTGCATGATACGAATAAATTATAAATTATGGAAGGATCCAACAACATTCGAAATTGGCTAATAAAGGCAGCTTCTAATTGGGCCCATGAAGTAATGGACCTTGCGGGAAGATTCCTGTACCATTCATTGGCCGTACTGTCTAGACTAGCAAGGAAAATTCGACAAGCGATATCTTCATGGGTAACTCCTTGTCTAAACATGTAATCCTTGTAAATTTGGACATGTTCTTCGGTTGTTATGGGACCATCATGCATGAATTTAGGCAATCCCATTTCAATATTTCTAGGCAAGTCATGGACTACCCTAGGGATATCCAAGGGAGAACTTTGCGCACCATACCAAAGGGCAGGTGGTTGTTGTTGTTGTTGTTGTTGTTTTTTTTGGGCCATGTTATTCAAAGGTATCGACCCTATAGGAACAATGGTGACACTTGTAATGATGGGGACAGACGCACTTGGTGTAGCTGTCACGTTTGAAATTGTGGGCTCAGGCCCACTAGACGTACTTGAGTCTAAAGAAGCTCCTAACTCAAGTACACTAGGTGGTATTTCGATCTCTAATGTTTTGTTTCTCGGCTTCCTAGCAGTGGGAGAAAGGCTTTGGAAAATAGTTTCCCTTGTGGTTTTGGACCTAGTAGCTATGTACTCAGGTTGGGCCAGCTTGAAAACTCTAGAACTCTAAAAGACTTCTCTCAACCCACTTGCAAAATGAAACAAATAAATGTTATACCTATAAGTACAATAGGTGGAAACAAAACTACCCACGTTAATCGTTAGAACAGATTGCAATCACAAAGCAATAAAGAAGGCCCTCCTTCTAGCGCCAAAATGTTGAGTGAATATTTTGCCCTATAGCAAAATGATCACCACAACTAGAGTCTCAAATAGGAAACTCTCTCTTGCAAAGAAATTAAGTAGCATTATTCATTTCTCCAAGGTTCTTGTGAACAAACATTCATATGCATATAATCAATCAAGACAAAAGCAAATAAATGAATGTATACCAGAATAACTTAAACCATGCAAGTAATGATTAACAAGGGGCCTTTAATGATTCGAACAAGTACTTTGCAATCATAATCCATTAAATCAACCAAATGCGAAGATAGCTTCTTTTAATGTTCTTGAGATTAAAGTAATCTACCCGAAACCCAGTTAGTAACCTCTTTTATCTTCAGCTTAAAATATTCCAAATGAGAAAGTGTGTGGTATAAGCCACTTCATTTTAAGCTCCGTGCCTTTAACATGAGGTTCATTTTTAGAGTTAGCGGGTTCGTTTTATCTTTATTTAAAAGTGTTTCACTATCCCTATGTTAGCCTTTGGTGTTAGTAAAGTTAGCAATGTTAGCATTAAATGTGCAAAAAATTAGTAAGTTAGCAAGCTAGGATTCATTCGCTTGATCTGATTTAGTGTGCATTTGGAATTAGTAGCCCTCCTAAACCCATATTTTATCTAAAAATTAGATGAAGGCGCTTGGAGATGCAAGAATGAAAATCTAAATTAAAGAAGTGGATCTAGAAGCGGCTTTCTCTTCTCCACTATTAATCCCTGGTTTTCTTTGGGAAACACTAGATCTATAAACAAACCCTCCAATTTTTGGTGCAAGCAGATCACTTTCTCAAGCGCAGACGCAGAGCATACTCTTGGAAGATTTATTTACCTTCTTTATAACTTAGATTATTCATGGCAATAAATGAACTGTTTATGAACATGAATTCTGGAAAAGGACCAGAATAGAATGAAAAAAAATGCAAAAATTCTGGAATGGACCCGAATCAAAAATTGTAGATAAAAAACAAAGACTATCTTTCGGAATAAAGGATTTTTTTTTGGCAAGAGCAACTCTTGTGTGTGAAATCAAAAGGAGATTGAAACTAAGACTGTTGCTATTTCTGTAAATCTTTCCTTTGCATTATTGCTTCTTGTATCTATTCGTTTATGCCATAAAGTGGGTTACGATAGGTGAATGATGGAATGATGCAATTATTTGTTTCCTTAGAGTCTTGCATCTGATCTAATTTGATTGTGTTTATGTTGCAGGTCTGTTAGGTCAAGTTGTTTTAGAATTTCATCTCATAACTTGGGGTTTTGCAGGGAGGAGATTGCTAACCAAATTAATGTCCTGTTTTGCTTTTCTAGCTAACTTTTGTAAATTATGTTTTTGTTTTAGTTTTCTGATATTTAGATTAGTCTTGCTTTAAAATCTACTGTTCTGATTCGGGTCCATTCCAGAATTTTTGCATTTGTTTTCATTCTATTCTGGTCCTTTTCCAGAATTCATGTTCATAAACAGTTCATTTATTGCCATGAATAATCTAAGTTATAAAGAAGGTAAATAAATCTTCCAAGAGTATGCTCTGCGTCTGCGCTTGAGAAAGTGATCTTCTCGCACCAAAAATTGGAGGGTTTGTTTATAGATCTAGTGTTTCCCAAAGAAAACCAGGGATTAATAGCGGAGAAGAGAAAGCCGCTTCTAGATCCACTTCTTTAATTTAGATTTTCATTCTTGCATCTCCAAGCGCCTTCATCTAATTTTTAGATAAAATATGGGTTTAGGAGGGCTACTAATTCCAAATGCACACTAAATCAGATCAAGCGAATGAATCCTAGCTTGCTAACTTACTAATTTTTTGCACATTTAATGCTAACATTGCTAACTTTACTAACACCAAAGGCTAACATAGGGATAGTGGAACACTTTTAAATAAAGATAAAATGAACCCGCTAACTCTAAAAATGAACCTCATGTTAAAGGCACGGAGCTTAAAATGAAGTGGCTTATACCACACACTTTCTCATTTGGAATATTTTAAGCTGAAGATAAAAGAGGTTACTAATCGGGTTTCGGGTAGATTACTTTAATCTCAAGAACATTAAAAGAAGCTATCTTCGCATTTGGTTGATTTAATGGATTATGATTGCAAAGTACTTGTTCGAATCATTAAAGGCCCCTTGTTAACTGTTACTTGCATGGTTTAAGTTATTCTGGTATACATTCATTTATTTGCTTTTGTCTTGATTGATTATATGCATATGAATGTTTGTTCACAAGAACCTTGGAGAAATGAATAATGCTACTTAATTTCTTTGCAAGAGAGAGTTTCATGTTTGAGACTCTAGTTGTGGTGATCATTTTGCTATAGGGCAAAATATTCACTCAACAAGACTATAATATGATCCTGTCTTCTTGCAACTCTAATCCAAATATGGTGCTTAATGAAATTTGATAATGAATCCTAATTTAAGTTCAACTAATTGCACCCAATTTGCTTACCTTTAATGGCTTATGTAGTAGATGTAGATTTTGGTGTTTTGTTTCACCAAATTGCTGCCTTGTAGTGGATGAATTCGTAGCTTTTTGTTGGCTATTTAGAACAACTTCCTGCTTCACCAAACTATGATCTTGAACTTTCTATCTTGAGCCTTAGGTTTGGTGGCTTGATCCTTCTAGTGAGGTAATATTCAAATATCCTGGATTTTGTAGGCTTCTTCTATCTGAATCTTCATTCTTCTTATCAAATTCTATCTTCAAACATGATATTCTTCTCAAGATTCTAAATATATTGAGGTTTTCATTGGATTCTTCTTCTAGATTTGGTACTCCTTGCCAAATTCTTCTTCTCTTGGGCTTGTTATCAAATGGCGATAATTATCCCAAGTCCTTAACTATCAGTAGCTTTCTCCTTGGTAGTGGATTTCTCCAATGCGTTATCCTAGGAAATATTTTAGTGATGCTTTTATGAGTTCTCCTAGGAACTCTTTTAAATTTTAATGATGCTTATATGAGCTCTACAATAAGGCCCTCCAAGCCTTCTTATTTGTCTGCTTGATACCTCTCCTAGGTCTTCTATCATGCAACTTATATGTTTTTCCAACTGAGACCTTTTCTTCAACCTTCTACTTTTGGAAGTGTTGGTGATGAGATCTTCTTCTCGAATCTTTGATTTTGTTGCTTCTAGATTTTGGAATGGGACTTCACTGGTCCTTTATATTTCTTATGCAATTTCCAAGATTTTATGGAGATCACCAATCTCCTATTTCTTGGACTCTTCTATAGAGTCTTCTTCAGCAACTATTCTCTAGAGTCTTCTTCTGAATCAGGAACTTTGTCTTCTGAATCAGGAATTCTTTTCTAAAATTTCCTTCAAAATTAAAGCTTATATGGCATTCTTTTTTTGGATCAAGGCTTCTCTATTCTTTTCTTCTTCAAGGCATATTTGGCCTTTTCTTCTTCAAGGTTTCTCTAGAATTTTTTTCTTCAAGGCTTCTCTAGCCTATTCTTCTTCTAGTCTTCTTTTGCCTTGTATTATTCTACACTTAGTAGGTATTGTTCTTGAATGAAGATCACCAATCTCCTATCTCCTCTTGAATCATCTTTTGGAGTCTCTACTTCCTTGATTATGCTATATGACTATTATGGTTTTTTTCTTTACTTTTACACTTCACAGGATTGCAACTATTATAATGTAATCTTTCTCGAGGTCTTTGAAATCTTCAATCTTCTTTCTTGTTGCTGCAAGTGCTAGAATAATTCTAAGAATATATTCTTCCTAACTCTCTTGTAGGAAGATTTCCAACCTTTTTCCTGAATATCCTTTTCTTGCAACAAGTTGTTAGAAACTGGAATTGAAGAACTTATAAATCTGGAGATAATAATCTTCACTAGTTGATTTGTCAATCTAGTGGTATAAGTGCGGAGTCCTAGTCTTCACGAGTTTTTTTACAACTCTGTGGAAAGACTCTAGCTAGATGTAATCTTAGAATTTTTGTAACTAAGATTTTATTTTAGTCCTCACTTGTGATTCTCTTCCTATTTTTATTGACCTATTGAACTTCTCTTATGATGAATTTTGCAAGTGGCAGTGCACATTGGCGAGTCCAGTTTCCAAAAGTCCAAAGAGGAACTATGATGGATATCGACCCTCCTATTCCTATCGATTCATCGTGGCTCTAATACCACTGTTAGATTTTGAGGATAAATGTAGTGGGAGAGATCTAAAAAATGTCTTGATAAGATAAAAGAAAGTGAGTTTGCAATATGATTAAAATATACTATAAATAGAAAGTGGTAAAATATAATGCAGTATGAAGGATATGGTCACTCTATTAATATAAGCTTAAAACTACAGTGTGCTCCATACAGGAGCTCTACTACTATATACTAATCTCTACTATAATGCTCTCGATATCTATATGTTGCATCTTATGATCTATCACTATGAGGCCCTTTATATAGGAAAATAGATTCCTTGGCCAACACTCTACCTAGTTGTACAAGTGGACACCTTGCACATTGCCACTTGTGCATTTATTACATTGCTTAAAGTAACTAGCTAACTTCCCCCTAAATTAATCTTCTACTCTAACTATGTACCAAAAGTGGTACATTTACATGATCCAAATGATGTAATATACTCTAACTCTAACAAGTAGAAAAGAAGAGCTCAAGTTCCAGAACTAGAACGAAGACCATATTGAAGACTAAAGTCTTTAATAACCAAATAATATAATAAAAGGGGGTGTTGGAATATAATACATTATTTGGTACATGCTAAAGTACCATCTTGGGTATAACCCTATATTAGGAGAGTGTCTTAGATTAGGGTTTGAGTAGTTACTTAATGCAATGTAATAAATGCACAAGTATTATTAGAATGTGCATGTTGTCCATGTGTACACGAGTCTATAATAGGAATAAAGTGAGTCATAGGAATATGGAAGGCCAAGAGTCATATTCCATTACATATTGGCCTTTTAAGTGGAGAAAAAAAGTTGAGAGAATAGAAAGAGTGCAAGAGCACATTAGAGTAGAGTAGTGCTCAAGTTAGTCACAATGTAGAGCATGAATGATGAATGGAGCACTTGAGGTCTCCATATTTTGTATGAAGATTCCATTTTTGTGAGCTTTCATTAATAACTATTTTTTGAATAGTGTTAGAAGTTTCTCATGATATTGACATGCTTAATATATTACTGTTATCATTAGATTCAATATGCATGCTCATCTAGGTGTTGTAGGTGAGTTGGAGAGGAGAGGGAAATCCTCCAAGAGAGGTCCCATGTTCAAATATCCACCCTACCAAAAAGCTGAATTGGGTATCCAAAATCCAATTGATAATGTTGGTGCGGGCAGGGTCGGGTGCGACTCCCGAGTGAATTTGACGGTGTAGAACCCCTTGTTCATGGTCTCTCAGACCAAGGTGACCCCCGTAAGGGGTTTTTCACTTAAAATTATATATATATATATATATATATATATATATATATATATATATATATATATATATATATATATATATATATATATATGCATGCTCATTTTATGCTTTGTGGTTGCATTTTCTTTAATATATAGCATCAAAAGCTAACATTAAAATTTGGTATAATATTTATATAATTAATAAACAAAAATATTATAATATTACTATCTAATCAAACATATAATATAAATGAAGCTTATCGAGTATTTTATAGGGTGTATACCCAATGACACCCTCATCCGTTAGTGGATCCAAAATGCATGACATCCCCATGGTATTAAAATACAAAACTTAACTAAGGGGTTTTTTCTATTTTTAGTTTACTGATCCTCAACATGCCATGGCTATCTTGAGTAGAGGCCCCTGGTATATTAGGAATACCCTTTTGATTCTTCAACCTTGGCACCATAATTTTACTATCTTTATGGATATCTCCTTGAAAGTGTTGGTGTGGGTAGAATTTCATAGTCTCCCTCTTATGTTGTGGCCTTTTATGCAACAACTAGTCACCTTTATTAGCAAATGTTTTTGCATGGAACAAAAAAAAATCTATGTCATCCATTCCTACAAGTGTTTGTATCTTAAGGTTGACCTCTCTAAGAACCTAAAAGAAGTTATCGATATCCAAGTCAGAGACACCGATTTCTAGCAAAGAGTGATTTATATTAACCTTTTGAGTACATGTTATAGATGCCAATCCACAACACATAAAATCAAATAATGTCCCCTCATGTAGGAATGCTTCAAATCCAAGTCCCCTATGATGGCTACTCCTGCATCTATACCAATGCCAACATCGATTCAAAGACAATCCCCCTCCAACGACTACTCCTGCACCTATACAAACACTAATAGATGTTAGTGGGTCAGAAGAATGGACAACAATAGAAAATAAAAATGCTTGTCTCTTGGCCCTCGTAGGACCCTCACAAAAATACTTGCCTCCCATTTCTTTAGTTGTACCTTATCCTTGTCCTCCCCTCACCCCTGTCACTCCTAACTCCACATTTATAGTTATCATTCCAAGCCCCTCATAGCTTCACATTGAGAATATTACTAGCTCTCCACTGTATGCCATAAACCCATATCTAATATCCACTTCCTTCTCACTCTAAATGCCTCCAAGTGGCCTACCCAAAAGGGAACTCACCACTCTCAAAATCTTATTACAAAGCGCATGTGAGATCCATTGGAGAAGAGAAGACAAGTTGACTTCATAAGCAAGAATCATCGGTGTTTTATCTCAAACATCTTTGATTCTCTTTTAGGATGAGGATATTGAGGAAATAGAGAGGGTTATGTTCCTTAAGAATTCCCAATACAGTATCTTTCATGGAATATTTGTGGTCTAGCAGACCTAATAAAAAAGTATTTGGTATGCTAGAGTCTTTCAGATATCTCTTCAATATTTGGTGCTATCAACATTCTCTACTTGCAAGATTTCAAGGTAACAAAACATAGAACTTGTCAGTTTATTTGGCCCTAGAGCTAATTTTATTCCACCTCTCATACTCTTAGCAGAGGAGGAGTAATTATTTTTGTGTCGAATACCTACCACTCCTATTTTATGACTTGGGTAGTGGACCCAACCTCTCATGTATTTTAGATTATTTTGGAGCTTGCGGGTTAGCCCCTTAGCATTCTCAATGTTTATGCTCCCAATTATGATTCAAGCATATGTGAGATTTTTTGGTGGATTACTTTATTCCCCCCCGTCACTTGGATTATCAATGATAGCTTCAATATGGTGGAATATACACACGATAAAGTTGGGCTCCTTCCTATGCATTGGGTTGTAGGAGAATGCAAGGCTTGGTATCTTTTTAAGAATAAATTAGGTAATTTTGACCCTAATTCTAGTTTCTTCCCCTTCTCCTTCTCCAATCATAGTTGGTTCTCCTGGTATAATCAATAATAGGGAGAAAATCAATTTCTAATCAAAGCACATTTTTCTTTTCTTGTTTGTCTAGTTTGACTCATTTAATGTAGGATCTCCCTAATTCCATCCTCTCTAATAATTCCCCCATATTTTTCTCCATTGAAATCTCCACCTCCCCTCCTTGTCAGTTCACCTCACAATTCTTTCTAAATACCTCAATTATTCGCCATCCCACCTATTCTGGAGTTTTCTCATTTATCCTTAAAATATTTGTCACGTCACAGGGAACTCTTAAAATCACAATCAACACTGTGGATTCTGGATGATCCACCTCATTAACCTTGGAATAGACTACCTTAAACAACTCTAAAACAACCAGGTTGGGTAAGGAAACCCCAAACAGTGGGTCCTTTTACTAATGCTCTATCGTGCACATGCCCACTATGCCAGACAAAATGTTGTTACTTTATCATTTTGATGACTTTGGGTGACCGAACCTATCAATATGAGTGCTCATCAAGCCCAAACTGCCTTATCCATTACAGAGTCGTAGCAGTTTGATAAATAACTTTAGGAAAAGATGACAGAAAGAAGAACTAGTTTGTTTTATTCCATTCAAAAGATGCAATGTAAATAAAATAATTAAACTAGTGAAAGAAGGCATTGTTTATGGATTCTAATTGCAGTAATACATAAATATGCTAACACAAGATAATCACACAAAATATGCCAAGGGAAGAGTTGAGGTTTTTATTAATAAAATATGTGGATAGAACATATCAGCAGAGTGCTTGATCCTTATATGCAATTTGATTACAATAAACCCTTAGTTTGAATGTTCAGAACAAGGGGTATCTCCTCTCCGTCCTGATTACAATGACATAAGAGTTCTCAACTCCAACGCATTCTATAGGAAATAATCACAACAAACAATACACCTTGACAGTCCCTAGTGAATAACAAGAGAAGGGCGGTAAGAAACACACACATGAGATACAAGGGAAAACACGACTCAAACAATAGACAAAGATATACCTGATTTTTCTCTTAGAGGTTCGATAAAAAACTTTAGCTGTAGCCTTCTTCTCCTTTATAGCGCACGATCACCTAACTATTGTAACTGCCTACTCCAGTTGTAAGAATCCTACTATACCAAAATTAAGATGTATTCAAAAAAGGGTACATAGCCCACGTTCCATCTCATGCAGGTGGTGAATGTGTATCTCCATCAGTATTGCCTTGTGTTGGTGGCTGTGGTCCTCTTGGTGCGTGTGCTACATCAGTGATGGGCCCCACTCCTACCCTCAGATTTTGAATGGCTTGGTCAATGAACTCCCAAGCCTCATCATGAAAGGTCAATGAGAAGAGTAGAAGGTTTAAATCTTGCATGGCCTTTTTTATACGGTCCTTGGCCCACTGCACATTGTTATTGGTAAATTCACACAGGCGGTCTACCATCTCCACCAAAGCCATGAAGCACTTAGACAGCTTGTCACCAGATTCTAAATCAAAAATTTAGATTCTTTGAAAGATAAAATATTTAATGATTGGGGCCCGCCCAAAGGCCTCAATGGAAAGGTTGTAGTCGACCAACTCATCGTTGGCCTCATACTCAGTATTTTCCACCTCTTGGTTCCATTTGAGCCAATTTTTCTCATTTTTCAATAACAAGAAGACCTTAATGTACTCCTTCATAAAGAAGCAAAAATAGTCATTTGACAGGGTGGCCATTAACCCAGAAATAGGTACATAGTGCTCCTGAAACATTTTGTAGATTGGCATTATTGCATCTATTCTCTGTCTTCCTTATTTTAGGTTGTTTTGGATGAGGCCTACTATTATACTATATGCCTAACAACATATATATCTACGAGAATGGACTCTAAGCCCCCATATTTTCTTGGATCTTCTCCTTCATTTCCTGTTTAAGTTCATCTACTGACCTAAGCTGGAAACTAGTCTGCACAGTGGAAGGAGTGGGCATCTTCAGTTTATCAGCTTCTCCTTGAAGTTTCTTGACCTTGAGTTGTAATGGCCCCACTTATACAACCTTGGATTTCCATTCTTTAAGTTTTTTCTCTATTGCCTTGACCACATATGCTTGAGAGTCCATTTAGGACTTCATAATTTCAATAGGTGCAACAGATGCTCTGATGACACCTTTACTCACATCAATAATGGCCTCCTTCATGCTAGGTGGCAATGGGATCTCAAAGGTAGCAGCAGGTGTGTCAGTGGCCCCTTGCACAGCTGTCTCCCTATGCTTGACTATCCCCTTGCTAGGGGACCTTTGTTATTCCATATCCTGGATTTGGTCCTCTTCATCAATCATGAACTAGCAGGTGTTAGTGACCCTTGTCATTGTCAAACTTTCAACTCCTTGACCTGAGGACTTGGTCCTAGAAATTTTGCGAGTATAGGAATACGTGGGTCTTTACACCTCATAACCTCTCAAAATAATAGACAATCCCCTAACTTCAATTATTTTTTTCATCACTTTGGGTTGTACTTGAAGTTCTTATTTATTTATCACCAGGGTGGTAGAAAACAATGAACATTGGTATTTTGCCAAATGGCCTTGCTCCTATGGGCTTATTAAAGTTAGTGTCATTGATGTGGTAGTAGGCTGAGAAAGATCCACAACCAACTCCTTTCCTTTCGAAGAAGTAGATGGTGAGCTAGAAGATGAGGGGAGCCTTGCCTACTCCTATTGAGCATCGTCCACAATATTCATCATGACCTCAAAGAGGTTAGCATCTTGCTGAGCAATTTGAAAAGTAGGATCCTCAAATTCTTCTAGGGGGGCACCGAGACTAGTGGGGCCATCTTGTCAACTAACAAGTTGCGGTGCAACCTCAACTGAGCACTATATCGCCAACAACCTCCAATTTGCTTTAAGGCCACTTATTCATCCTCCATACCAAATCCAAGGTTTGATTATTCTTGAAAGCCTTCTACATATCATCTTCGAAGTCATATTTACTATGTATAACTTGCAGAAGGGCGAGCTTGTTTGCAACATCTGCTCAATGGTGGCCTTCTGGGTCATAGGTCCTCCAAGTGACTTTTGGAAAATAGTACGTATCTATATTCCAGATAGCCTACAACACGACAAAGTTTCCAAGATAAGTGTAATTTCCCATTGAAAAAGGAATGGACAACCACTTTATTGGTCCTTTCTTCCTCAGGTGCCTAATTTTAATTTCCTCGACTATCTGTCAGGTGATCTCCAGGATTTCTTTGACCCATATATTCTAATGTAGGAGAAATCTTCTACATAGAAGTAGTCCCTTGCCTTGGTCTGATGCAAAAAATTTCAAACCCCCACCCCAATTCTTTCTGGGAAATTCCCACATAATCTGAAGTGTACCATGGGGAGGACCTTCTCGAAGAAGGTTGTGTAACTAGTGCAACCTTCCTAGATGCATAATAATCGGTCCTGCACAGTTGGTGCCATCACTCCTCCTAGCTGGGCCAACAAAGTTTTATCTAACTATGCTATGAACAAATGAATAAAAAAGGAATAATAAGAAAAGGGAGGCATTTCCTCCTTTTCGGCCAATATGGCCTCCTGCAACAACTGTAGTTCTTTGTCCAGGTTATCGTTGATGATGTCCTCCCATCGGTAGAGAGGAGTCTTGTCGATTCTATTACACTGGAGGATTAAAAACATCACCTCTTTGGTGATTGGTTCTAAATATTTCACCCCCAATTATCATGTCGGTGTAGTCTTGTGCCCATGAGCAAAGCAAGAAATTTCCGATGGGAAAGTCGACTGGCTTGTTTCTCCCTTTCTTCAACAGGCTCTAGGGTAAGGTGGTGTTAAGCATATAATTGGCTTATAGGGCCAATGTCTAAAAGTCTACCGCCTAGGACGCAGTGGCCAACCCATAGAATTTCCTAATATTGTCTACTGACACTCGGGCCACCGCATGGCCTTTGAAATTACGAATGGTGCGTGTCCTGGAGTCGTAGGAGACCGCGAGCCACGCTAATAGGTTAGAAGAGTGGTACACCATCGGACAAGTTAACTGGCCTAGATTTGTATTCCAATTATTGCATACTAGAGTTGGCGAGGTGCTGTCCCTGTACGCCCGCATGTAAAGGCTCCTTAGTAGTGTCGGGTGACACTGGTTGTCTTCCTTCGTGGGGTCGAAGGCATAAATGGTGATCCCTCTACTTCCATTTTTTGTTCTTCGTTAATGTCCCTACTGGTATCTAGTAAATTTTTGAATGCTTTAGGGTTATGCGCCCTCCCTAGATTTCTTACCATGGGCCACGCCCCAGTAATATTACCAATCCTTTTTCAAAAAATTAACATCTTAGGAGCCGAAGAATTGGTAGATGCCATCACATTCAAACAACAGGACATTAATTCTCCCTCTACATAGGATTGCAATTCTTTCTCTGTTCTTTGCCCTTTACTTTGTGCTTCACCTCATCAGTGGATAATTCTACATGCGTAAATGGTGCAAAATAGGTCCGCCACCTTCTTTTTAAAACATGTGCATTGAATTAGGTAGATGCCACATGCACTTTTTTGCTTTCTAGGAGCTTTTGGATTGGTCGAACGTGCCATGTCAATTGCCACTTTCTCATCCCAAGGTACTGATGGGGTGAATTGCGGCCACGAACAATAGTTTAGACACATGGTACTTCGATATTTGTGAGGGCAGGGCATAGGTAGGTATGCGCTCGCCTGGGATGCACTAGATTTAAATTCTTGCATGCATGCATCATTGGGGGAGTGGAGCATGTGGCTTTCAAGGTGAGTGCACAGGGTTGTACACCTGCTTAACCTTTGTGTGCCCCAAGAGAGGGGCACACTAGACTCTATAGGGCACACAGGCTGTGCACCCTTAAGGACTTTGTGTGCTCCGCCATAGTGGAGCACACAACCCAGAGGCGAGCGCATGACCTATGTGCCCGGCTTGGACACTTGTGCATTTCGATGGGAGGGGTGCATGAACTTAGGATGGGGTGCACAACCTTGTGTGCCTTGGTGGAGGTTGTGCACTCTACTTTGGGAGAAGATTGCATTGATCGAAGGAGGAACGCACAACTTGTGCGCTCTAAGGGATCATGTGTGCTCCATTAAAATGGAGCGCACATCAGGCTTCGGGGCGCATAGGGAGGTGCACGCCCTTAGGATCTATGGAATGCTCCATCGAGGTGTAGCGTAAAGGTAGGGACAGGCACACAACTTTGTGCACCTGCAAGAGTTTTGTGCACTTCAAAGGAGTGGAGCACATGGGCTTCTTTGGGACGCACAAGCTGTGTGTCCTTCCTAGATACATGCATTATCCCTTACTTTGGAGCGCATGGGCTTATGGTGGGGCGCACAAATCTATGCACCCCAAAGGGCTATTGTGTGCTCCACCTCAACGTGGAATGCATGGATGTTTGGTGGGGCACACAACCTTATGCACCCCTTTACTCGGGGCGCACCACCTTGTGCATCCCACAAAAAAGTGTAAGTCAGGCTCCCAGAAGGTGGCTATCTTTTTGGGAGTCAACACCACCTTTATTTTATATATTAGAAGGATATGGAACTTGGTTCCTTATCCTCAGGTACCACTGGTTAGATTTAATGGTGGTAATATGCCATCCACTAAACAACCTCCTTTCTCAAATCTCTTGGCAAACATGTTACTAATTTCAAGCATTGGTTCAATGTTGCTCTCAAATAAGATTTGGTTTAGGTTTCCTGATAACTTGAGTCTTTTAATTTTAATCACCATCTCCATTAGCATGTGGTGTGAGTTCATCACCAACTTATGCTGGTTAAACATTATGATTCCAAGAGAGCTTAGATGGCCAGAATGCATTGGTTCAAAATTAGAGACAGGATCTCAAAGAAAATTTCCCATTGTCTTCGCCCCCATTATCACAACAATTACATCAAGGTCATTTAAGAGGCTAGGATTCAAATTACCACCTTTTTTTAAGTTACTCGAGCCTTTTTCCAACACTACAAGAAAGTATTTGCATCATAAGAGCCTTCAGACCATAGGGAGCAAGCCCTTCAGGATTGTCTTGTTGTGGTCCCTAGAAAATTCTCTGATGCTTAGAGACTTTCCTATGATCGACCACTCTCACTTAAATATTTGCATGAGGCCCTCTCTCAAATGGCCAATGATAAAGCTCCTAGGCTATATGGCTTCCCATGTGAATGTTAAAAATCCCTTTAGGACCTTGTAGGCCCTGATTTACTCCAAGTTTATCAAGAAGCTTTGGCAAATGGCTCTCTTGGACCAGAAATTAACAAGGGTAATATCAAATTTATCCCAAAGGCTAGAGATCCTAAGTTGATCACCAATTGGCATCCAATCACACTTCTCAATATTTTCTACAAGATCATTGCTAAAGCCTTAGCCTTGCATATATGCCATTTGCTTCCTGCCATCATTAGATTAGAGCAAACATGTTTCACCAGAAGCAAATACATTTTAGATCATAGTTGAGAAAATTTGTAAAATTCTCGATTTTTTTTTTTCTTTCCCTTGCCAGTAAAATCCCAATTTTTTGCCAAAAAAATCTTTTGCAATAGCATGGGTAAAGGAAACGACATAAATAACTTGTTTTTTTTCTTTTTGCCTCATTTTGCTTGTCCCAATTTGGAGAGAGAGATTTTCCCACCTATTACCACACCAAACAAAACATTTAAGCACATTATAAAATATTTTTTTAACAATTTGAAGGAATTCGACATTTTCTTTAGTTTGTATTTTGTCATTTTTTTGTTGATTCCCATTTTTTTTTTTTGCCTTGTCGATTTTTTGTTAATTTTGATTTTCTCAACTATGTTTTAGATAATTCTTGGTTGTTTGGCAGGGAATGGAATGGTCCAAAAAATCTAACCAACCAACCATTGTTATCAGAATTAACTTCGAAAAAGCCTATGACTGCATTGATTGACACTTCATTCTTGCCATGCTCAAAGCATTGGGTTTTAGCAATGGTTTTATCTCTGTATTCAAGATGCTCTTTGTAGATACCTTTTTTGTTATCACTAAAAATAGAACTCAATTAGAGGCTATTGGCCTTTTTTTCTCAATCAAACAAGGTTGTCCTCTTGCCCCCTCTATGTCATTGTAGTTGAATATTTTAGTTATCTCTTGGTTCATCAAGCCAATTTGGACCTCGTTAAGGGTATTTCCATTCCCAGTAGTCAAGCCCAATGATCAATGAACACTTTGCAAATGAATTTTTCCTCAACTTAGCTAAGAATAAAGAATCCTTTACTCATGCCATGCACTATTTGGGTCCTTTTTATCTTGCCTCTGGCTCCAACATCTAGTGGTGTAAGAATATATGTTTTCAATAGTCTACATATCCTCTCCTATATTGGTTGAATCAACTTTAGTGGAGATGGATATCAGATGAGGAAGTATTTTAGTTCTTGGGCATCCCCTTTGCCTTCCATAGTTCTGCTTCAAAACTCTAGAAAAATATTATATATGAAATGAAGCCAATATTACCTATTGGACCACTAAAAAGCTTTCCCTTGTTGATAAGTTTTAAATTTGCTGTAAGATATTGACTGTGACCCATTGTATCACTCCTCATGTTGGGTCCCATCCAAGGCTTGTTATTAGAAGTTGGAGAAGTTACTTAGAGATTTTCTTTAGGCAAGTCCTACCTTCGACTTTGGTTTACATAAAGCAATTTGGAATTTTTTTTGTTTACCGAAGAAGAATGGGGGAATGAGTCTTCTTGATCACAAATGCTAAGGCATGACCATATATGCCAAATGAATAATTAGATCCATTAAAGGTGAGGAAGCTTGGAAAGTTTTGGTTCAACATTGGATTACCTCTGGCTCTGCCTATGTGCGTAAAGGATGGATATATGGATTTTCCTTCCCTTTTCGTTGTTCCAATTCCCATAAAGATTTTAGGCTCATTTGTCATAAATAGTATTTGGTAGGCTTGATATAACATCAAACCATGGATCCAATAGAAGGGCAACGATATTTGGGATGGGTTCTCCATAAATTCTATGAACCTCTGGTGGTACCCTATATTGACTATCTAGGGAGTTCATTTTACCAAATCCCCTAGATGCATACACAACAATTCTATAAAAGAGGTGTCTCTATAGTGGCCAACTTGTTTTCTTGAATCCACTAGGGATTGTAATCCTTTGGATTATATCAAATTCAAGTTCAAACTTACCTCTACCAATAAGGAAACCTTTGAGGCAACTAAAACAAATATACTTGATTCTATGCTTCACAAGATCACAATGTGCTCTCAATATCCTTGGTGGAAGGATTGAAAATGGTATCTGTAGATACCCCTCCTTAATTATGAGGTCAAACTGGGTTACAAATGACTATTACCATACTTACCCATGGTTAACAAACTAAATGCTCATTGGGGCCTCTCTTCACCCAGGTATATTTGGGCCCATCATTTTCACACAACCTGGTTTGCTTATCTCAAACCCAAACAAGTTGTCTTCACTTGGAGTTTAATTCACCAAGACCTCCCACTTGGTAAATGACTTATCTACATTGGGGTTCCCAACCCATTGTGTCCATTCTACCATGAACTTGAAGATCTTCACCTCTTTTGGATATGTCATAAGGCTCAAGACACTTGGAAGTAGATTTTTTTCTTTTTTCTAGTTTGTTCTCCCACAATGGTTCACATGGCAACAAATTCTCCTTGGAGACCCTCCTCTCCTCCCTTTGGTGTTTCTAGAAGTTTGACACCTCTTCAAAATTGGTATTTGATTTTCTTTATGGAAAGCCATAAATGATTCCTTGTTTTGTTAGGCCTTTGTTGTTCCATTCTACAATGTTGTTGACAGGGTCAATGTTATTTCTTCCATGCTGCTGCAGACTTCATTGCAGGCCAACGAAGTGCCAATGAAGTTGACCCATTTGTAGGAACTGATTGAACATTAAGGGAATGCTCCCTATACTATTTTCTTGCACTAACCATTTCTCTAGATAGATACACAAAACTTGAGATAAAATATGGTAGGTCTGACCATTGAGGTGATTCGTCCTCTATGCTAGGTCAAAACACATGATGTAGATATGAAGTGATGACTTCATGATGATTGGAAGCAATCTACCAAAGATAAGCTTTCACAATCTTGGTAAATGATGCCGATATGAAGTGATGACTTCATGATGATTGGAAGCAATCTACCAAAGACAAGCTTTCACAATCTTGGTAAATGTGATAAAAGTAGTGGTTTGAGGCATGTTTGGCCTTCATTTATGATGGACAATTAATAACCCATTTGCAGGAATTGATTGAGCATTAGAGGAATGCTCCTTGCATTGTTTTCTTGTATTTCCATTTCTTTGGCCAAATACACAAAGCTTGAGACTAATTATGGTAGGTCTGGCTATTGAGATGACTCATCCTCTACATTTAGAACACATGCTACAAGCCAAAAATGAAGACTAGGAGCAATATACCAAAGACGAGCCTCTATAGTCTAGGTAGATATCATAAAATCAATTAGTAATCGAAGACGTTTCCCCTCCACTGTTTATAGATATTTAATGACTATTTAGAGGTATGCATATACACTTTTTTTGCATACAAAATTATTATATTTTAATTAATATAATGTTTTCCCCCTAAAAAGTATATAAATAATTTTTTTTTTTTTTTGAATTTAGTGAAAACCCCTTGTGGGACCGCGTCTGAGAAACCATGATCAAGGGTTCTACATCATGATCAAGGGTTCTACATCGTCAAAATCATTCGAGATTAGTGCCTGACTTTGTCCGAACCAACATTATAAACTGGATTTTAGGTACCCAATGTGCGTTTAGTAAGGTGAAAATTTGAACCAAAAATCTCCCTTGAAGGATTGCCCTACCCTCGCCAACTCTCAGCATTTTCTGTGCACACATATCACTTCAAACGTCAAAAGCGTGATGACCCGCTACAGTGCGCTTTGGGTTTGCGTTTACACTCCGATTCCCCTTCTCCTAATCGGCACTCAGCATTCACTTCTCTAAATAGCATTCTAGACGCTATGCATACTCACTTCCATTTTCTTCTTCTCTCTCATTATTGTCTTTGTTGCCCATTTCCCATTTCTGAGTAAAATGGCCCTCGCTCTTCACAAACCCCTGTTGTTAGTTCTCCTTTGCATTTGTGCAAGCCCCTGCCATGGCCTGCATAACTGCCATCCTAAGGAATCCCAAGCCCTCCTCTTCAAAGCCCGCCTCAATGATTCCCTTGGTACTCTCGATTCGTGGGTGAACGGGACTGACTGTTGCACCTGGCACGGCATATCGTGTGATCTCCACACCAACCACGTGCTCACACTTAATATTATCTCTGTTATGGACGGTGGTGTCATATCCGATAGCTTGTGCGATCTCCGTTATCTCACACACGTCGAAGCTTAAGTGGGACAATTTCCCATATCATTTGTGTGCTTACCAATCTTATTTATCTAGATCTCTCTTCTAACGAACTCAACGAAAATTTACCCTCTTGTATGGGTAAACTTTCTTCTTTACAATGGTAAGAATTAATATACTGTCAGATCAATGGCTACATTGCACACTCGATCGATCTCAGCTCAGTTCTTACTTGAGTAACGTTGGCTGACAACAATCTTAGCGGAGAAATTCCTTCTTGGCTATGGGAAACCTCCTCGTGCTTGAAACTCTTAAATTTGACAGCAAATCATCTATAAGGGCGTCTTTTTACAAATAGTTCAATGTGCATGAAATTGGTTACCTTAGATGTGTCTAAAAATCTAGTGAGCGGATACTTCCATCGCTGTGGTCTTCTAAGACAAAATTGTTGCACCTCAATGACAATCTCTTTACAGGAAACGTTCCTTCAGGTTTGGGCACTTTATCTCACCTTCAAGTGTTGAATTTAGCAAACAACCATTTAAATGGAATCATTCCTCAAGTTTGGCCAATTGTTCTTCGCTTGAACTTTTAAATCTAGCAAATAATAGCTTAAAAGGGACAGATGCTTTATGAGTCTGGTAGGCTATACCAGCTTCAATCATTAGTTGTCCGGAATAATAAGCTAAAGGGATTATTCACCCCCTCAATCACAAATTGTACAAATTTACAATTTCTTGATATTGGAGACAACTTATTTAAAAATTTACAATTTCTTGATATTGGAGACAACTTATTTAAAGGTCAGATTCCGAAGTCCATTGGAAATCTTTCACTGTTGGTGATGAACGGGAATGCTTTTACAGAAAGCATTCCTTCATAGATTGGCCAACTAGCAGAGCTTCACATATTACAACTGTCTTCCAATAGTCTATCAGGCTTTATTCAATGGAACATTTCATTCTTACAAGCAATGACCATTGTAAAAGAAGATGGCTTTGTGTTGTCCCAGAGACTCACAACAAATCCTTTTTACAGTAATATATATTTTGAAGGATTGTATATCTTTATATCCATAGATCTCTCAAAAAATAAATTAGTAGTTCCTTCTGATTTTAGAAAGTTGAAGGGGTTGATGTTTCTCATTCTATCTATGAATTATCTCAATGGATGCATTTTAAATGGTTTGGAAAAATGAGTGAACTAGAGTTGTTAGATCTTTTTAGAAACAGATTTTTTGGAAAAATTCCTGGAGAACTTGCATCTCTAAACTATTTGGGGTACTGAACTTGTCTAACAACTGCTTTTTAGGGAGCATACCCCAAGGAAAAAAGTTGAATATACTTCTAGAATCTTCATACACAGGGAACCCAGATTTACGGGGATGTCCAGTTCCAAAAAAATTGCTCTTGACCATAATTTGTTCCTCTTCCTCTTCCTCCACTTGCTTATAAGAAAAGAAAGAGCTAAAAAATTCCATAGTATGAGATCACATTAGGATTGGTATGTGCAACAGTTTTTGGAATCACAACATCACTTATTGTAGTAAGGGGGAGTTGGATGCAGTACTATTTTGAAAAAGTTGATGTTGTTTTGAAGTTTTTGTTTTCTTGGCTTCACAAGTGGACATTATAAAACAAAGTTTTCTCACTTCAAATGTAAAAAGTAAATCTAAGAATTTTTTATTTTATTTTTCGATTTATTAAAGCAATATATGGATTTGTTGTAACTTTCTTTTCATGTACTTTGTCATTTATCCAATTAATTATGTTGTTTCAAATTTCATCACATTACTCAAATGCAAAGGCATCCTGCTATATTTTATTATGATAGTTGTGATAAAAAGTACTTACAATTTTTTGAATAATCCATTACTCAAATGCAAAGGCATCCTGCTATATTTTATTATGATAGTTGTGATAAAAAGTACTTACAATTTTTTGAATAATCCATTAATAATTAAGGTAGATATACAAATAAGTTCAAAACCATTCCTTTGTTTGAGGCCTTTTATTTTGTTTATTGTTGTTTTGTCCTACTAAGTATTTCTTGTACATTTCAGGATGGAGTATGAATAATGTGATAATAAGAAAATCTATGTACACTAAACAATTTTTTTTGTTATCTTTGCTTATGAGATCATGCAAATTATATAGGTTGCTCTCCAGTAAAACTCAAAGTAGTTTGGAAATCCACAAGGATGTTGTTTTGGTGGCATAATTGTAAATTAATTTCACAAGTTCACGTAGCATGGCATACTAGTTTGAGATATTTCAACGATTCATCCTTCTTTAAACTAGTTTTCTCTTCTATGATGATACAATATCAAGGTAAATTTCATATCAAATTTTTATAATTCAAAATATAGAAAGCAAGGTGAAAGTTGTCATTAAAATATGTCATCATTAAGAATGTCAAATTGGATAACAATAAAATAGGTAGAGGTCTAGAGAGATTTACTGAAAAAAATAATCCAATGCATGATAGGTGATAAGTGAGACAAGAGTTATTTTATCCAAAATAGTGCCTTGGTAGCATTGCATGACAAGTACGTTACGGATTTGTTATTGGTGTAAGGTTTAGGAATGCCAAAAAGAATTTACTATAGCAAAAGTTTGGAATGGAGAGATATTTGAATTCAAATTTGGGGGTTATTAAATTTCCCCATTTGCAATTCAAATTTTTTTGCACATATTTACCTTTGATGAACAAGATATTAGCTTTTGTCGATAAGTCTATTAGGATACTCGCTTTTGTTGATAAGTTTGTTAGGAAAAATTCTCATTGTTCTTTGGATAACACTAGTATCTTGTTTCTTTGTAATGTGTATGTTTGAGACTTGTGATTTATTAACTCCTTTAAATTCTAGGAACATTTTTTTTTTCTATGATCGTAAGCTATTGTAGTTAATATAGCCACTTGAAGAGATTGAGGAGTAGACTTAAGTTCACTTTTCTCAAAAGAGAGAATAGAATATGTATTGCATCTTCTAAAAAAAATCTTGCAATGTTCTTGGTACTGTACTCTCTTAAGTGCTAGTTTTTCGACTTTATTGTGCTCTTGTGATTTGAAATATTATATTTATTTATTTTTGTTTCTTATGTTTGTTTATGTTTTAGACCAAGGAGTTAGTTTGATGTCATTCTAGATCAAAATAATTTTTATGTACTCTTTCTTATGTTGATAAAAAAAGCACCGTCTATGTTGCCAAGGTTTGGATTTCTTCATTATCTTTATACTTGCCTTTCCTTTTTTCTATCATTTCATATACTTATTTTTCTCTAAAATTTTTACAAGTTATGTCTTGTTGTATGTAACTTAATTTATAATGGTTCTTGCAGGTTACAACATTCCACATGTGATTATACCAAGACAACTACTTGACTAGTTTAGCATCGACAATGGCTAACTAGTAAATAATCTTCTATGTAAGGTTCAATTCTTTGCTTCCCCTGAATTTATTTTGAAATATCTATGGGTCAGTTGCTTTGGTTTTTTACAACCTACAATATTGTATATTTTCTCAATGTCTATGACCAACACATCCATCCTGATTTTGACCAAGTATACTACAACTTCCTACACCAAATATCTATTTGTGTGATCGAATCATTTTTAAATACATGTTATTGAAATATTTTTTGAATGAAAAAACTTTATATTAATTAATATTAATCATACAAAAAAGGGTGGGTGGAATTAGCACACCCCACAAACCATAAAAGTTGCTAGGTGGAGGAAATCACACCTCCCCGTAAAAAATAGAGTCCAAAAAACATTATTACACGTCGTCACAAACAGTCATTACACAGACATCCCAAGACATAATCATTAAATAAATATCAAGGAGTAGGATGGAATTTATCATCCTCGCTAACATACTACCAGCCTCCATCCGAAGAGACTAGGACATTCCATCCTTCTTATGCATTATCACCAACCAGAGTTTGTTGAGGAGTGGCAGGAGCATCAGTATGACAAACAACAATCAAAGTGGTAGTAGTGTCACCCCACCCAAAAACTAGCTCAAAAGTGGTGGGCCGAACATCCCATCCAGAGTTTTGGAGGGAGGAAGGACTAGCTCCATCATCCAGGCGTCTACAAAACTGAGAGGGTTGGGACCAGTGTCTATTCGTTGGAGAATGGGTGAAGCGTTGGGAACTCAATGGGGTCAAGAACGGGACTTGGAGGAGCTTCTTGGGTAATTGGGAGGGACACGACTAACCATGCATGGGTTATTATCCCAATGATCCATCTGAGCATGAAGGTGTTGCATCTCAGCGTTCACCTTATCCACCTGTACATAAATATTTATCCAACAGTCATAAAAAATAACATACTTGTCAACTAAAGAAAACATCAGAGTGAAGTCAAGCTATGTAAAAATTGCCTTGCTCTTGGTTTTCCACAAATGGAAGAGAGCACTGATATGAAAAACATTCCACACTGGTTCAATATTGTCAAAAAAATCAATGGGGTCCCCTAGAAGAGTGTGAGGCCATAAGAAGGGACTCCGCATGAAAGGTTGAAAGAATTCTAGGAGCCATTTCCAAGCAAGAGAAGCTCATCTATTTGCCAAAAAATATGCAATATATTCTCAAGTTCACCACAAAAAGGATATGTAGGGTTATGAACACCTAGCTGCTTAAGTCTATTTCCTAGAGGAAGTCCTTGGTGAATAAGACTTCAAAAAAAAAACTCTGTATAGGCTCAATATATGAAGCCCAACATTGAGAAAAATGTAAACTCCACGTTGAGGGTGAGGAGACCAAATCCTATTTAATATTCAGCCTATGTGACATGGGGACCTGAGTAGTAATCTAGATATATCCAAGCTAGGCTTTGTACTGAATTAGAGGGACCTTCTTAGGCTAGCACCAATCGGACCACCAAGGCTTTTGGAACCTCTTATGTAACTTGCTCCAAAGGGAGAAAGGAATATTATCTATGACAACATCATAGGTCTGTTTATCCTCATTTTTGAGACTGTAAGTATGCTTGAAAATGTCCTAGGGTATCCAAATCCTGGTTTGACATGAGAAAAAATCCTTCAGAGATGCAATTCCTTTCCTATAAAAATGTTGAGCTCTGACCCATTGAACTTGAGCCAATGACATACCTTGCCATGAAATAGCAGGAGACCATAAGACATTCATGTCCTAAGAGAGGCCCCTAAATTTTGATCCTTTTCTTTCCAGCATAGCCAGGGTTTAAGCACCTCCCAGACTTTCTATATACTTTTGATAACAAAGGAACCCTAAATTTTTATAGAAACAAGGGTAGTAAAAATAGTCTGAAGGTTCAACTGCTTTCAAAATTTTTTACCATAGGGTAAGCCATAAGAAAAGCAATGTTGAATGAGAATTTTCTAGTGCTCATTACCTGTGAGGGATCGAGGAATCCATTTAGAACATAAAGCAAAACCTTATCTTTGGAAATAAAAAAGGCCCATACCTCCACAAGATTTGGGTAGGCAACACACCTCCCATGCCACCCTATGAAAGCCTATTTTCATAACATATTTTTCCCATAGGAAGTATCGTAAGAGCTTATCTAGTTTCTTATAACAAGCCTTGGAGGTCACCCAACAGGAAGAATAATAAACATGATCAGTAGCCAAAACCTTAATACAAATTTGAAACTTTCTTGCCAAAGAAAGTTTGTTTGATGACTAGTAGGCTAACTTCTTCTCAATATTTTGAGTAACATACTGCCAAAGCTATGCAGAAGAGCCAAGAAAAGCAAAAGGGATCGCAAAAAATTAAAATACTTCACTTGGATGGATCCATACCCATTGATAATGGTCGAGCCAATCAGGTATTGGATCAGGGGAAGATCTATAACAGGAGGTTTTCCTCCATTGAATGCTAGAACCAAAGGCCTTACAAAAGACTTTAAAATAGTAAATGGTTGAGGATAGGGACTGCTCATATTCTTGAATAGTCAAAAGGAATCATCGACAAAGTGACCATTAACCAGCTAAAGGCTAGAATTGGGGAGTGAGATGCCTCTAAGGCTCCCTTGAAAAATCTTGTGCCAAAAGGTATCCAAAAGCTTTAGCAGTAAGAATATAAAGTGAGGGTATGAGAGCACAACCTTGTTGAACATGCCGACCTAGTTGAATGGATTCTAATTGACAATTGTTCAAGGTAAGAGTAGCAAAGGCATATTAAAAAAGCATGCAAATTATGCTGATGAAAATCTGATCAAAGTCCAATGCTTGAAGCATAGAGGTAATAAAATACCATTCCTTTTTATCATATACTTTTTCAAAATCAATTTTAATAAACAAAGAATTTTGTCCTGAGGAGTGGGCCCATTCCATACCTTCCCAAACTGCAAGCACATTATCTAAAATATATCTTCCTTGAACAAACCTAGTTTGTTCAGGTCTGACTATCAGAGGTAGAAGAGGTCGAAGCTTACGAGCAACAGCTTTAGCAATAATCTTGTAGCTCACATTCAAAAGGGTGATAGGCCTCCAACTGGTAAACATTTTAGGATCACCAGATTTAGAAATGAACTTAACATTCCCTTTGTTGATGATGGCTCCTAGAGTTCCACATTGAATGGATTCCAAGTAAAATTTGTGCAAATATGGACCTAGCATGTCCCAAAGTTCCTTGTAGAATTCACAAGGAAAGACATCTAATCTAGGGGCTTTATCATTGGCCATGAGGGACAAAGCTTCTTTAAGATCATCTAAGTATAAAGGTGTATCACACAACTCCACTTGAGCAAGAGAAAGCTTACAAGGAACAACAGAACAACATTCATCTAATGCCTGTTGACGCTCATCGTTAAGATGTTGAGAAGCAAAAACTCCTTGATAATGATGAACAAAAGCCTTAATGATATCTGAAAGTGCAGTGAACCTCCTTGCTTCTGTTTGAATGGCATGGAATTGAGAATGCTGAGCAAGAGGTCAAAGCCTTTTGAAGAATTCCTTAGAGACTCTATATCCAATTTGAAGCCAATGTAGGCGAGCTCGAAGCTAAGATCCCTTAGCTTCATACAGTTCCTCTTTCTTAAGTTCATGCCTCAAGGCTGAAACATGCAACTGAAGATTTATATTATATGAATAATTCTCAAGCTTGAGACAAGCTTTATGAAGCTCTTTTTTCAAAGCTGAATTAGTTTATCTTATACATTTTGCAATGTTCACCACTAAAATATACAATGTTTTGGTGGTGCATTGGATAGCAGAGTTCCACCAATTAATCTAGCTCAAAGAGCCTTGCGGTCGAGGGAGCAAGTTCTAGATTTTCAAGATATGGGTCTTCATGGCTAGACTATGCAAAAAGGAAACATTAAAGTAGAACTGAGAGGAGTAAAATTTGGGCTGTGTATGCTACATGTTGATAACAAAAAAAATAGGGGTGTGGTCTAAAAGAGTAGTGTCGAGTAAGGCTGTGATGAAAGGGGCTGAGGGCTTGAAACGAGAAAAATAAAAGGAATCACTTTAAGAAACCATAGCCCGATCTAACCTCTCAAGGACCCTGGTTGACTCATCTTGGAAGTTCGACCAAGTAAATTAGAGATCCCAAGAAAAATTAGAGGACGTAAACCAGGAGTTCGGATCAAACAGATGGAACTTATTTTTCATAAAATACCAGGCCTCTCATTCACCAAAGCACCAAAATATTCGAGAGTGATTGATTTTATCTGAATCTTTTTCTACCATGTTGAAATCACTGTAAAAAACCCAAGTGGCTAGAGGTAAAGAGAAAGCTAGCCATCGCCAAAGAGAGCTCCTAATCGAAGCATCTTTAGAGGCATAAATTTTGACCACCCCAAATGGCTTCCCTCTAATATCAAGTAAAATCCAAACAACTAGGTTTCAAATGGTTTTTTGAGGATTTTACTAAGTTTTTTGAGGATGGCAGAAATTTCAATCGGTTGCAGAGGTGCACTTTTGTAGAGAAACTTCTATGAGACATAACTTTGGATCCAGAGCTTCGTTTTTAATTTTTTTTTAAAATCACCTAGCTCGACGAGATCTACTCAAAAAAATTAGTAAAATCCTCAAAAAACCATCTAAAAATGACCAATTGAAACCCTTTGCAACTGACCTACACCTCTAGAAATATTTTTCAATTGATTCACCATGGTTTGAAAATTTTTGGTGAAAAATGAATGCAATTCACCATGTATCCTTCGACATAATTCGTTGGGATTTTGAGATAATTCACCTTGATTTTATAAATAGATTTCGGGGCTGACCCCTTATGCATAACCCCGAGTCCATATCAAGCATATCAAGTGCATTATAGTAGAGTGTAGTAGATAGTGGTAGAACTCCTGTATGGAGTACAATGTAGTTCTTTAGCTTATAGTAATGGAGTGACCATTACCTCCATACTACATTGTATTTTCACCACTTTCTATTTATAGTATATTTTAGTCATATTGCAGAATTACTTTCTTTCATATTTTTTACATTTTATTAGGACCTGTGATAGATCTCTCCCACTACATATATCCTCAAAATATAATAGTGGTATCAGAGCCACGGTGAATCGAGATAGGATTAGGGAGAGTCACCATTGCTACTGTTGGTCTACATCTTTGCAAACCAGATCTACTTTTGTGTGTTGTTGCATGCAAATGTTACCACTAGGAATTAATTGATAGAAAGAGCCACAATAGTCAATAGGATTAGGGAGAGTCACTAGAAATATTGAAAGGACTGAAATAAATCTCAGTTACAAAAATTTTGAGATTACATTTGGCTAGAGTCTTTCCACAGAGTTGCAGAAAAACTCGTGAAGACTAGGACTCAACATTCATACCACTAGATTGAAAAATCAACTAGTGAAGATTATTATCTCCAAAATTATAAATTCTTTCGTTCCAGTCTCTAACAACTTGTTGCAGGAAAAGGAGATTCAAAAAAGGTTGGGAAGCTTCCTACAAGAGAGCTAGGAAGAATATCTTCTTAGAATCATTCCAACACTTGCAGTAACAAGGAGAAGACTGAATATTTCAAAGACCTCGAAGAAAGGTCCCATTACAAGAGCTGCAAATCCTGCAGATTATAGAAGTGAAGAAAATGCCACAATAGCCTTATAGTAGACTCAAGGAAGAAGAGACTCCAGAAGATGAGTCAAGGAGGAGATAGGAGATTGGTGATCTCCATTCAAGATCAATACCTGCAGAGTGTAGAAGCAGAAAAGGCCACAAAAGCCTTGATCCAAAATAAGAAGGCCATAGAAGCCTTAATTTTGAAGAAGACTTCAGAGAAGAGTTCCTGATTCAGAAGAAGACTCCAAAGAAGACTCCAAAGAAGAGTCCATGAATTAGGAGATTGGTGATCTCCTTTACTGATTAAAGACTTCTTTCAGAAGAAGCTGAAGAGATCTGAAGTAGGTCTCATTGGAAAACTTCCAATCTTGGAAGATATAGAGAGGGACTAACAAAGTCCTATTCCTGATCAGAGAAGCAACAAATTTTAGAGATCGAGAAGAAGATCTCATCACCAACACTTCCAGAAGTAGAAGGTTGAAGAAAAGGTCTCAGTTGGAAGACCAAAGAAGCTACAAGATAGAAGACCTTGGAGAGGTCTCAAGGAGGAAAATAAGAAGGCTTGGAGAGCCTTGTTGTAGAGCTCATGGAAGCATCATCAAAAGAGTTCCTAGGAGAACTCATTGGAGAAATCCACTACCAAGGAGAAGCTCTTGATAGTGAAGGACTTGGGACAATTGTCGCCATCCAACAACAAGCCCAAGAGAAGAAGAATTTGGCAAAGAGTGCCAAATCCTAGAAGAAGAATCCAGTGAAGACCTCAAGATATTCAAAATCTTGAGAAGAAGAAGATCCTGTTTGAAGTCAAAATTCAACAAGAAGATTGAAGGAAGATTCAGACAGAAGAAGCCTACCAAATCCAAGATATTTGGAGATTACCTCTCATAGCAAGAAGGCACATTTCAGAAGCAAGGAATTTTTGAACCTACTACAGAAAATCGAAGATCACTGGAAGGATCAAGCCACCAAACCCTAGGCTCAAGATAGAAGGTTCGAGACCATAGTTTGGTGAAGCAAGAAGCTATGAATTCATCCACTACAAGGCAACAACTTGGTGAATCAAAACACCAAGATCTACATCTACTACAGAAGCCATTAAAAGGTAAGCAACTTGGGTGCAATTAGTTGAACTTCAAATTAGGGTTCATTATCAAATTCCATTAAGCACCATATTTAGATTAGAGTTGCAAAGGAAAAGGGCCCATATTATAGTCTTCAAGAAAGTGCAAAAAGGAGAATTCATTTTAAGATATATTTGCACATTAAATAGGAGTTGGATATTTTTTGAAAGAAATAAAATTATCACCTACCTATTATCTATCTAGAAAGCAAGAAGACTACATCCTACAATATTGATTGTAGTGAAAATTATAGATTATTCATTAAGGGTTCATTATAGATTACTCTTAAAAGTTGTAGATATTATTAAGTGCATTTGAAATTATTTTGAGAGTTTATTTACAGGAGCAATAAGGTGAGATTATTGTTACCATTAAAGTGCATTATTAATCCATTAGCACTATACTAGTTGATCTTTAACTAGTTACTCTCAAAAGGGTTAGTTTGTGTTTGTTGATTGTTAAAGATCAAGGGCACAAAACCAATAGATTATCAAAGTTTCTAGAGACACTATTTGGTGCATAGAACCTGCAACATTTTGTGGCCCAAAGAAGCCACCAAAATCAGATCAGATTCCTCCAAGGAGTGGAGAAGAAAGCCACCATCAAAATCAGTAAAAGAAGCTACAAATCGAGACTTGGTGAGTCTCAGATTCGAGGTGCACTAAGGGCTATTTACAGAAAAAATTAGTGCAGAAAATACTTCTACAAAATCTTCTATCTACGTGGTTATTAGCTTGGGTTTATTACCAAAAGTAACCAAGCAAAGGAGAGAGTTGTCTAGCAAAGGAGACAACCTCAAAATCTGCCATTGCCTACAAGAAAGCCACCATTAAAACCAACAAAAATAAGGTTGCAAAAGGAGGTGCAAAAAAGGTATTATATTCACAAATTCATTTACATCATCTTGCACCATACTAATCTGTCCTACGTAGGAAAAAGGATAGGGTTTAAGTGCCACAAAGGCACATTCTTCACAAGGAGAAATCAGCTCAAAGCGGCCATGTAAAAGCATTCTCCAAGCAAGGTAAAAGAGCCTCTCAAAGAGCTCATATCATCCATGGTCTTGGACAATCGTATCAAGGTACCTGCAAGTAAACACAATAGGAGAAATATTATCTACAAAGGCAAATACATAGCAGGTTGAAAGAAGGAGGAAAACAAAGCACAAAAGAGGCTATACCAGCTAGATGTACATCCACAAGGAGCACTCAAGGGCACCATTGGAGTATCTCAAAACTCCACCAAAGCATTGCCCATAGCCACCAAAGCGTTGCTCACAATCCTAGCTCAAAGCCACCAAAGTATTGCTCACTACTCCAGCTAGAACCAACTCACACCAAGCACCATCGAAAGCATACAACAAAGGAGAAGCTGGCCACAATACGTTGATAAAAGAACCTTGCAAAGAATACGTTAAGGATTGAGAGACGTTGAGAAGAAAAGGCCCATGCAAAAAGGGAAGGTGACACTTGTCACCTTGAAGGAAACCCTAACATCTCCTACATGAGCGCTCACCCTTTGCACGCTTGAAGGAAAGTCCAAGAAGGCATTACACAGGAGGAGATTGGGAGTGTTAGAAGAGAAGTGACACTTATCACCAAGGAATATAAGCGCTCATACAAGACTGTAACACTCACCTTCCATTCTGCAAAAAATTCCAAGGGTCAACAAGGTTCTATCTCTCTCCCAAGTATTAAAGTGAAACTGCCATGACACTTGTCACCCACTACAAGATTCTATCCCTATTTGAGGCACCAAAGACCAAGGAGGAGCGCATTCATAGCAGCCAAGGGAGTGCAGCATGGAGGAAGAAGTAAGAGCATTAAAGGCTCTTGGTCAAGCAAAAGTGGAGCACCCAATATTGTAGTCAAAGGAATCTGCCACCATCCACCATTGAAAGGAGGTCAAAGCAAGCATTAATACTGGTATGCATACATTGGAGAATACAAGGAAAATACAATGCTCATATAGCATATTTGCAGTATTATAAAGGTAAGAATTTACCTTAATTTATTTGCTTTCATTAATAGGGAGATATAAGGGTATAATATAAGGTTGAAACTATAGGGAAATCAACCATATTTGAAAGCAAAATTAAAGGAGAATTATAGCTTAATATTTGCAAATTAAAATATAGGAGAAATAAGGATTTCTACCTAGAAAAATTAAATTTCTATTATTGCAAATATTATTGTTTTCTAATATTCCAAATTAGGGAGTTATAAGGCATACTACACCAAAGTAGGATTTTGGAATTTAGAAACATTAAATATCAAATATCAAAAGCTATAATAGAAGGTTCATTAAAGATTATCAAGGGTTGGAAATTAATTGGTATACTTGTCTCAAAATCACATTAAAGGGATAAAATAAATCCAACCATTAGGACCTCATCAAAATAGAAAGTGCTTAAGTTCAATAGGAGTAATAAGGTGTAATAGAAGTTGATTTTTGCTATTCACAAAACTTTACAAAATCAACCCAAAATTGAACTACTATTCTCAAAAGCACTTTATCAATCATTTAGCATATCCAAAATCACTAGGGAGACATAAGGTATTCTACAAAACTTGATAATAATAGCATTCATCAAAATTTATCAAGTACTCAATCCATTTGGGAGTCATAAGGAAGCCTACAAAACCTAAGCTCTAAAAAGGTTTTATCAAATCAAGCACTTTATATTCTAAACTAGGGAGCTATAAGGATGTTGTAATGTCCCCTTTTTGGAGCGATAAGGGTAATTTAATAATTTATTTTATAGTTGCCCGATATGACTTTATTTTTATTAATAAAGTGCAACTATAAGTGAATTATTGAATTAATGAGGAATTAATGAGTATTTATTCATTAAAGTGAATATTTAATATTTTCTCTCTCCTTTCGAAAAGTTCCCGAGGTTATTATAAAAAAGGGTTTGAGAGAGTCATTTGGATTCATTCTGGATATTGTATTTTTCTCTTCACGAGATTTGTGCCTGTGGCCAAATTTCCACCAACGGGATGAAAACCCCGAAGGATTTTCTCGATGGACGAAACCCCGAAGGGTAGATCGATTCCACTCAGGGATCGACAGAGTGTTGAAGGTTTGGGCGAGGATGAAAACCCTCGTTCGTGCAGTCTCAGAGGCGGATCCAGGCAGGGTTCGTAGGAGAACAAATTCGTGAAGTCTCCTTCGGAGACGAAATTGTAGGACCAAATTTATGGGTATTTGTTTACAAATCATATTGTTCATTTTGATTTAAGGAAGTTGTAGAATTAAGAGAACATTGTATTCAGAGGCATTATCAGGGTTTGTAGTTTGTTTGATCTAAATTACAAAAAAGAGAGTTTAGTTTATTAGCCGCGTATCATCTTACCACCGCCGTATGAGTTAATGTTGGATGCTTGGGCAAAGATATGGGAGTCTAGAAGCTGACATGGGAAGATATTGTGGGCTCTACCAACCTGGCCTCACACGCCACAAGTATCATCACACCTTATGAAAGTGTGTCGAAGGCTATAAATCCTAGTGCCACCATCGAACTAAGTATATCGGGTTTTCCTTAGAGTTGACCGTGTCTATTGGCCGACACATTTCCAACAGATTACCGTGACAAATCAAAGGTGTTGGCATGGCTAGGAGTTTGCAGCAAAATAAAGGAAGAAGGCAGCGTAAGAGGGAAATAGGGGTATCGACCATACAATAGTCACGAAATGCTTGGAGTTGGCGCCATTCAATGCCAATGTGATATCGTGCCTTCCCTAAGCCCTACGTATATCGGTGAATGATAGACATAAATACCACGTCCTACACAAAGAGGTTAGAATCAAGCTATTATTACTTCTTATGATTTGTAATACTTGTTGAATTGAATTTACTATCAGTTTGGAGAGATAAATATGAACGCTTGATAAATATGGTATTTGTAATTGTAAAGTTGTTATGAATGCTTCCTATTTTCAAAGAAGTCAAAAATATATGATCATTGTTGGTTATCCTTTATGCATGTATGAACTTGTATGAATATATGAGAATTCACTTTGCTGCAAAACAATATTCGAGCAAAAACTCTGCATATCATAACCTGGACAAATACAAACAAATTATCAATACATTTAGAGGTAATAGGAAGTTGGGAAAAAATTGGGCTCTATTCCAACCCGGGATATTACAGTGGTATCAGAGCACAGAGAATCCTGCCAGCCTGCTCGGGTAGTTCGAAGAGTTGATTTTTAGTTGTCTGCATGGCCTCCAAATGTGGAAATGAGTTGGCCAAAAAACTTTGGACTGTAGGTAACAAACTGGGGCATCTATCTCAGTCAAGTGTTGTTGCTCTCGACACTCTGGAAGAGATAGAAGAATGTTTGACCGTGGTGGAACAATCACCTTCTGTGGTGTGGCAGATAGCATTAACTCCTATAGTAACTTCCTTGGGTTAGGATAGGTGGTTGAAACACATAGATAAGGATGTGAGACTAGTAGTCACCTCTTGTCTCAGTGAAATCACAAGGATTACAACTCCAAAAACACCCTACAATGATGACATAATGAGGGAGATATTACAACTGATGATTGATAGCTTTCATGGTTTAGATGACATCAAGAGCCATTCTTTTGGGAAGAGGGTTAGGATTTTGGAATTGATGGCAAAAGTCAGATCATGTGTCCTTTTGATTGATTTAGATTGTAATGATCTTATTCTTCAAATGTTTCATCATTTCATAGCTTCTATCAGTGAGGATCATGAAGAAACTATATCTTCTTGCATGCTAAACATTATGACCCGAATCATTAAGGAAAGTGATGCTATCACACAACCCATCTTATCTAGGTTAATGGTTGTTTTGAGGCAAGGGAAAATTACTTCTTCAGCCACACGTAAATTGGTTAATAATATTTCCAAACAATGTGAGAAGAAGCTGAAACATCTCTTGGTAAAGGAGGAACATGAGGAAGAAAAGAGATCAAGTGGTTTACAGGTTTCAGGACTACCTCACAGGAGCAAGAATCAGTTGAGAAGAGAACAACGTTGTTTCATTTGCCAAGGTGAGTGGGCACTTGGTCACACATGTGGAATCAACAAAGGGAGTGACTTATTGTAGCCAAGCAAAGTTGAGGATAGCAGGAAGGTTGAGACTTTAGAGCTGGAAAAATATGCCTTACCTCAAGAGGTGTGCATAACAAAACTCCAAAATGAATCCACCACAGTGCTTGTGTCTTCATCCATTGAGGATTTGTGTAACAATGATGACAGAACATAACTTTGAATATGCATTTAGAGCAATCCAGTGAGGACTGTGAGACCTTTGACAATAGGTATGAGGAATCATGTTTGTTTCCTAGCAGCAGTTCTTTAATGCATAATTGTGGCATTCTTGATGAAGTTCTTGGGGACAAAGGATTGAACTTTGGAGACCCCAAATTTGATGAGGAGATCGGTGTTGTTAAGGATGCCTCCTTGATGAAATCAGAATTGGAAAGAATCAACAGGTTGTTGGAAGGAGATTTTTCCAACGAGATTGAGATTATTGCAGATCTAGAAGATGAAGTTGCAGCTGTTGATGAATTTCCTCTTGAGCAGGGTGTTGTCCTAGATGATGAGCCTGTTGAAAGTTTGAGTATAATCATGCCTTCTCTTCAGGAAACTTGCATGGGAAGACAGGAAGACAAAATTGATGAAGATGAAATTAATTCATCTTGTGCATCTACTACTGGAGAAGTGTACAATGGTGGTGAGATCATGAAGTACGCTGATTTAGATGTTGCTAAATCAGCAGCTGATGAGGATATGCATCCATTGGATGATTCTTGGGTTGAGCACGGATCTGTCCTAACTTTAGTGCACGAAATTGGAGAGTGTAGTGTTAAGAGGGTTGCTGATTTTGATCATTGTGCTAAGGATGGCAAATCAAAAACTCTATTGTGTGTTGTTGATCATGATCTAGAACCTAATTCATTATAGGGTTGGAAGGACCAGTTACAGGTTATGAAAAAAAAGGTTATCCAAACCTTAACTCATTTGGATGGCACACACAAATTTGTTGAATACCTCCTGTGGACAACTCAACTCGAAGAAAGACAAAAAGGGTTGATAGATGGCTCCTCTATTTCAAGCTTGCAAAATATCAAACATGCCTTGGAGGTAATCAAATTTGATTACTTGTAGTTGCTTTTGGATAGAGACCAAGCCATCCAGTTTGTTGAGACAACTTATCAAGCGCTCACAGGAAAAGAGAAAGTAATTGATGAACTTAACATTGAGTTAAGTTTAGCTCATTTTTCTCTTTTCAAAGCAGGAATTTAGTCACCTGTCGCAGCCACATCAAAGAATACAGAATGTGATACAGGAACCATGGTGGTCAGGCAGTTGATTGAGGGAATCAATGAGAGCGGGAGTGATGAAGAATTGCACAGTTGTGATAGTGATTCTTCTACCACTCGAGAGGAACAACAGGAGTATGATTCTGATGATGATGTATCTTCCTTTGTGGACACACACTTATTTCTCCATGCTGAGGTTGGTGAATCATCTCCTGACTCATGTGAGGAGAATGATGAGGGTTGTAACCCAGGTGGTTGTTCGAAACTTCCCATGGAACCTGTTGGTGAAGTTCTTATTGACAACATTGTGAGGTATGCTAATCATTTTTGTTTCAGCCCACATACAGATGAATGGACTGTATTTTTGATGACACATAGTAGTGGGATGAAAGGTTGTTATGATGAGTTATATACTTCACTTCGGTGTAAGTTGCCTCCTTCGTCGGAAGGAAAGTCATATTTTTGTAGGGCTAATTGTTTGCCTCTTCAGGGTGGAAATTATACAGGAACAGAGTTGTGGCCGAACAATATTCCACCTGTAATCAGAATAGTCCAACAGAATTCTTTAGGTTGTGGGAATGTCAGATTTCCCATTTGGCCTTGGAACTTGGGAGTATCGATGTTGAATATGGGGACACTCATTGGTTCAGGGAGCGATGTTGGTGATAGAATCTGGATTTGGGATCCAGGTGATATATACAATGATATAAATGCAGTTAACATAATATCAAACATTTATGACAGGGATCACCAGCCAGGCATACGGGGGTATAGCAGTGAACCTTGGAGGATTAGGAGACATCAATTCGGTGTTGGTGTTGTTATCATTTTGTATGACGACCATCATTCAGTTCTGACTAATTGTGATTGGTTGAGCAGATTAATCTTTCTGTTGCCCAGGATCGTGCTAGATAGAGTGTTTACAGATGTGGACCTCGTAGAGGTGCTATGGCAGGGGGTCTTTCATGATTTAGATTCTACTCTCACAAGTATTGTAGTTTGGATTGTTATGATGGATTTATTTTTGAGTTACTGGTGAGGAGAGTCCAACTATGGCACATGGGATTTATAGTTATAATCAGAGTGGTGCAACATCAACATGGTGGTTCTTTCCTAATATTGGAATGGGACCCGAGGATCTTACTTGGTTACAGTATTGGATCACTTCTTAGTATGATAGAGTTTGTCAGAGTTGACAGGTTCAACGGTATCAGATTGGTGACAGAGCTTGACAGTGTTGCCGGTTTCAGTAATGGTTGTTTGTGGTAGCATCTCCATCATGGGGCATTCTTCAGATCCATTTGGGATCTCGACATACAGGTTCATATTGCTTGTGGGCAAGCAATCTCCGAGAAGGGAGGATTGTAATGTCCCCTTTTTGGAGTGATAAGGGTAATTTAATAATTTATTTTATAGTTGCCCGATATGACTTTATTTTTATTAATAAAGTGCAACTATAAGTGAATTATTGAATTAATGAAGAATTATTCATTAAAGTGAATATTTAATATTTTCTCTCTCCTTCTGAAAAGTTCCCATGGTTATTATAAAAAAGGGTTTGAGAGAGTCATTTGGATTCATTCTGGATATTGTATTTTTCTCTTCACGAGATTTGTGCCTGTGGCCAAATTTCCACCAGTGGGACAAAAACCCCGAAGGATTTTCCTAATGGATGAAACCCCGGAGGGCAAATCGATTCCACTCAGGGATCGATAGAGTGCTGAAGGTTTGGGCGAGGACGAAAACCCTTGTTCATGCAGTCTCAGAGGCGGATCCAGGCAGGGTTCGTAGGAGAACAAATTTGTGAAGTCTCCTTCAGAGATGAAATTGCAGGACCGAATTTATGGGTATTTGTTTACAAATCATATTGTTCATTTTGATTTAAGGAAGTTGCAAAATTAAGAGAACATTGTATTCGGAGGCATTATCAGGGTTTGCAGTTTGTTTGATCTGAATTACAAAAAAGAGAGTTCAGTTTATTAGTCGCGTATCATCTTACCACCACCGTATGAGTTAATGTTGGATGCTTGGGCAAAGATATGGGAGTCTGGAAGCTAACATGGGAAGATATTGTGGGCTTCGCCGACTTGGCCTCACACGCCACAAGTATCATCGCACCTTATGAAAGTGTGTTGAAGGCTATAAATCCTAGTGCCATCGTCAAACTAAGTATATCGGGTTTTCCTTGGAGTTGACCGTGTCTATTGGCCGACACATTTCCAACAGATTACCGTGACAAATCAAAGGTGTTGGAATGGCTAGGAGTTTGCAGTGAAATAAAGGAAGAAGGCAGCGTAAGAGGGAAATAGGGGTATCGGCCATACAATAGTCACAAAATGCTTAGATTTGGCGCCATTCAACGCCAATGTGATATCGTGCCTTCCCCAAGCCCTGCATATATCGATGAATGATAGACATAAATACCACGTCCTACACAAAGAGGTTAGAATCAAGCTATTATTACTTCTTATGATTTGTAATACGTGCTAAATTGAATTTACTATCAGTTTGGAGAGATAAATATGAATGCTTGATAAATCTGGTATTTGTAATTGTAAAGCTGTTATGAATGCTTCCTGTTTTCAAAGAAGTCAAAAATATATGATCATTGTTGGTTATCCTTTATGCATGTATGAACTTGTATGAATATATGAGAATTCACTTTGCTGCAAAACAATATTCGAGCAAAAATTTGCATATCATAACCTGGAAAAATACAAACAAATTATCAATACATTCAAAGGTAACAGGAAGTTGGGAAAAAATTGGGCTCTATTCCAACCCAAGATATTACAAATGTCTACTTCTGAAAATACAACAAACACTAATAGGAATAATTCCTTTAGAAAGGAAAAATCAAGTGCCATAAAAATTGGGATCATGAATCTACTCATGAAATATAAAGGAACATTAGACCTAACTTCAAAAATAATTCATAGTGAAGCCTTAGAAGATAATTTTGATACTATGGAATGCTATCTTCAAGCCCATCTCAATGAAGCAATATGTAATGAGAAAAGTGACATCTCACTTTATTTAGACTTTGTAAGCATATTGTATATGACATTACTCACATACAAACATTACAAGGATAAAAATGTAGAACAAAAAGGATTGATAGAATTATTCAAGTAACCATGAGAGCACTTCCAGAAAACTACAAATATTTGGTTATGCATTTAAAATTCATAAGTAAAGATACTTCTTTTGATGACCTAATCAATATTCTTCAAGAGTATGAGGTAGAGAACACAGTTAAATATGAAATGACTAACACTGCATTGGTTTCAAAAGACAATCCACATGGAAATATTGCTTCTTCATCAAAAGGATGAAGACCATGGAGTAACAAGTATTATCAAATATGCAAAATAAAATTTCATAGTACTAACTATTGCAGATTCAATCCCAAAAATCAGAATCAAGAAAATCAGATGAACAATGAAAGCAGATTTCAACCATGACAATATCAAAATAATCCTCATCAGCAATGATTTTAGCATCCAAAAAATTATCCCCAATTGGAGTATCATAAAGGGAATTAGAAAGGACACCTAGATCAAATGGTTATGAAGTCAAAGCTCTTTCATCAAGAACAACAGGTTATGAAGACACCAACTACTTGCTTAAATAGATTACAGAAAGCATAGAAGAAGAATAAAAACTTCAAGACCAAGAAGAAGAACCATATTGAATATTGAAATCTTCAATACCCAAATAATGTAATACATGGGTGTTTTAGAGTTAGAATATATTACATCATTTGGATCATGGAAATGTACCACCTTTGGTACTTAGTTATAGTAGGAGATTTCTTTAGGCGAAAGTTAGCTACTTACTTCAAGCAATGTAATAAATGCACAAGTATCAATGTGCAAGTTGTAATGTGCAAGGTGTCCCCTTGTATAACTAGGTAGAGTGTTGGCCAAGGAATCTATCTTCCTATATAAAGGGCCTCATAGTGATAGCTCATATCAAGTCCATATCAAGCATATCAAGTGCATTATAGTAGAGTGTAGTAGATAGTGGTAGAAATCCTGTATGGAGTACAATGTAGTTCTTTATATTATAGTAATGGAGTGACCATTACCTCCATACTGCATTGTATTTTCACCACTTTCTATTTATAGTATATTTCAGTCATATTGCAAAATTACTTTCTTTCATATTTTTTGCATTTTATTAGGACTTGTGATAGATCTCTCCAACTACATATATCCTCAAAAGCTAACATACAAACCCTAACTAAATTCAATGGAACTCACATATTAATTAATGGAAAATTTGAATTTTGATTGTTTGAAAATCCATAATTTCAAGTTAAAGATGATCAAGAAAGAGTGCAATTTAGAAATAACAAACTAGAACACAAACATATAAACAAAATACCATAATGATTTTATTTCTTAGAAAATAGAATACGATACAAGTAATCTCTAAGAAGAAATGTGAGGCTATAAAATTGCATCCATTACTAATGTCTTTATGATTAAGGGTGCATCTCTCTTTATACAATATTTTTGGTGTGTTGAAAATTCACTGTAGTGAATATGAAAGGCCACTCAAATGGAAATATGGTGTTTCTCATTCAATGAGTTACAAGGTCACCCATATAAAATATGATGATTCACCTTCATTGAGTTACAAAATGTATTTAATTAAAAATTACATATATATGACTTGTCCTTTTATGTTTTTCCTTCTACTAGTATGTCAACATGGCTAGAGATGCATTTTTTTTTTACAAAAATATAAAAATAGAAAATCATTATTTTTAGAAAATAATTAGTTTTACATTTTTTTAGGGCCTCTAGAACAATTTTTTTCCAGAAGTTGTTGGTTGTGATAATTTTTTCCATTGAAATTATTGTTCTTCCTCTAATCTTTGATGTTTCTTGAATGGATCAAAATGGAGTCATGAGTACAAAGTTATGCCCCTAACAATGTGGTTAGGATTAAAAAATAGATTTTTGGGAATTTAAAAAATAAAGCCATGTCTCAAAAAGGTCACATGCTTGGATCAATTAATCCATTATTTAAGAACCACTACATCATTCTCAATCATCTCATCCTTGATAATCACTTATGATGTAACATTTACTATTTTGATTGGACTTGTTATATATTCACTCTTCCTTTTGTATTTTATTTGGGCATCCATACTCTATTTAGTGCATTCTTACTTCCAATTAGGGCTTTCAAATATGATTTTCCTTTCATGTTACCTAGATTTTTCTCATATGAATATTTTATTTTTGAATTTTCCTAAAAATTTGGAGGAAGAAAATGTGAGGTTTGCTCCTTACGTGCACTTATTATTTGCACTCTCCTTGCTCTTTCCAAAATATTTAAAACAAGAAAAGTAAGGCTTACCCCTAATTTAAGTAACTGTATTAAATTTAATAAATCTCATGAAGATAGAGCTCTATCATCCATGGATTTAGAACAAATGGTGGGGAGTGATGGGTTTCACACCAAAAATCAAGATTCCAATATCATGGCTAAATTTGGTGTAAGTGATGGAAAGTAAAAAGTTTCACATCATAAATTAGAATTCCAATTCCATATACGAACCTTAATATTTATGCCCATAAGTTTGATATAAATGGTAGGGAATGATGAGCTTCATATAAACAAGGTTCCTATTAAGAACCTTCTAATTAAAATAACCACATTCACATAGATATTGCAATAAAAGTATAAATTCATGAAGAATAAAATATTGCAATACAAAATGTAAATGAAGAAATATAACAATCTCACAAAATACAATACAAAATTGTAGGCCTCTTCGAGGGGGAAACCTCCTTCAATAATTTCATTTAATATTCCAAAAGGTACATTCATTTATGGACCCTTGCATTTTAAAGATACACTTCATGCAACTCTAACCTAATGCTCAAGAGTTGGCTTACATGTAAAGTGCTACTTGAGCTAGAATCTTCTACCAAACAATAATTCTATTCTTGATAACAGTTACATGAAATGACCCCACTTGTCAAGGTGCCTCGACTACCACATACCTTTACAAAATATTATAATATATAATTATAATGGGATCCCCATGTTGGACAGGGGTCATTACATAATAATATAAGAATTACATAATAATGTTAGGATGGATTCCTAACATGTCCCTTCCTTCAAAGAACTTTGTCCTCAAAGTTGGAGATGAGGAAACTATTCTTGTAGCTACTAGAGAGACTCCTATGTGGTATATTTAGATTGTAATCTATGCCATAGAACAAGAACCTCAATGATGACATGGTTCTTAAGGGTGCATAATCTTCAATCCAAAATTTGTTCAGGCTTGAGCAAGATGGAAACCTCTTCATCCAATTTTGGTAAAGCAAATTGAACTTGTACCTTATTTCCCAAAATATTCTTGAGAGAGGAGATATGAAATACTGTATGGAGCTTTGATGTAGCCGAAAGGTCCAATTTATAGGACATTGCACCAATTCATTGTAATGCCTAGTAGGACCCATAGTATTTGCCAACTAGTTTTTGGTATCTATAGAGTTGAATTGATGAGTGTTTATAGGGATGCATGTAGAAAAAAACTATATCTCCTACTTTAAAGCTATGCTTAGAATGGTGTTGATCAACTTGTTGATGCATATAATCTTGGGCCAGTTCTAGATTGATCTTCAATTGACAGAGGATTGACACATGCTAGTTGAGTGTAGTATTGACAACATGAACCTTCAAGCTTCCTAGAATATAGGAGAAGGGTATTGATAGAGGATGATTGTATACTACTTCAAAAGGGGTAACCTTGGTTGTGGTGTGATATGAAGTATTATACCACCATTCGGATAAGGGAAGCCACTTCATCCACTATGCAAGATGTTCAGAGGCAAAGCAACGAAGGTAGGTCTCCAAGAATTTGTTAACAATTTTTGTTTGGCCATATGTCTATCAGATGATAGGTTAAACTCATTTTGAGCTGAGCTCCCTATAAATTAAACATTTATTGCCAAAAATGACTAGTAAAGGTAAGGTCATGTTGGACCAAAATTTGTCATTATTGTGGATAGGTGTTGTGCCCATTGATTTAAGCCAAAGTATAGCATTGGATGAAAAAATATTACTCTATGTTTCAACCTATGGAGAAGTTTGGCTCCTTTAGGATGATTAAATTTAGAAAAATGGATAGAATAAGAGTAAAGGTTAGAAAGGAGTAAAGGTTAGATAAAGATATGAAAAAGTGGATAGGATATAGTGTAACAACATTAGATCTCACTAAATAATATGTTATCAAACCAATTACATGACACTTAACAGACCAACCATTAACACCTATAATTACAAGCTCATTTAGCTTATGACATTCATTTTAATCATTCCAAGGACTCTAACAATTAGCAGTCCAATAGGCGATATGAATTGCAAAATTCACTTTAACATAATAGACTAAATGCTAAGTCTAACATAAATGACTTAAATAAAATATAGACAAGTGCTTTAATCATTTCAAGGACTTGAATTATTGCAATCCAATAGGTAATCCAAATAGTAGAATTACTTTAACAAAATACACTAACAATTAAGTGTAATAGAAATGACTTAAAGTAATGTATATATATATATATATATATATATATATATAAACCTGCAATTGCACAGTAATGGAGACCAAACAACTATCATTTCATTGATCAACAACAAAGTTACAAAGTAATACTAGGTAAGGACTATAGAGTCAACCCCTTGTAATGAGGTCTCTCTACATATATATAACTTGCCAATTGAGTCTTATAGCGTAAATTTTTTTAATTAGTTACAAGGTTGTTACATTTTAAACTTCTATGGTTGGAATATAGTTGTATAGCTATTAAAAAAAATTGTCTGGCAAAGAACCAAAAATGTTGAGGTATCGAATCTAAGCTTCATCTTATACGTAAATTTGAATTTAACCCGTTGATCTACAACTACCTCCTGCAAGTGGCCACATTATTGGAGCTATCATTTTCATGCTTTGGTGTCATAAATTGGAATCAATTGGGAAGCACCATGGTGGTTACATGTTTGGAAATGATGTTCCTTGAACAATTACATAAAAATAGGCTCTGTATTTTGCTCGTAGAGCTCTTCTAGAATGAAATTGTTGTTAGCGTAGCTCTATTGATTCTTCCATTATTAGGCTATTGTTAATATTTGTTTGGGCTATTGTTATGTTGTTATAACAATGCCTATTTCTCACCTAGGAGGTTCCGTATCCTACGGACTATTCTCAGGCTACTATGTACTATTTATTTGATCAATGCAATTCATTCGATGTTCGCTATTCTGACATGGTATCAGAGCCTTGGAGGAAATTTCTCTATTTTCTCGAGCAGGCTGGGAGCAGACAGACCTGGGGCACGATTCTTGAGGTCAACTACTTAGAGCACCTCAACACGGATCTCGAGGTGACTCTAGACTGGTCCTCGACACATTTCTCGAGGTGAGATGTAGGGGCTGACTGGCTTGGCACGTAGCCCGAGGAGGCTGACTGGGTGCGGACACGGATCCTGAGGTAGCTGGACTGATGTTGGACTGGTCATGGGTATGGATCTCGAGGTCGACTATGGTCTGACTGGACGACTAATGTGGATGGCTGAGGTGGTGCTGTCACTGACGTGGCGGACGACAGGTTCGAGTGACGTGTCGCTGGCCAATTGGCTACTCTGTGCGGCAAAAAGATGGGTTGGTGATTGCCTGAAGGCAATCACTAGGCTAAGGGGGTGTTTTTTCTTTTATTCCCCACATGACGCTTTACAGCGTCGATGTGGGATAAAAGAAGCCCAAATTTTTTTTTTTTTTTAAATTATGCTGTTGTCTACCTCAAATAGAAGGCTTTTCGCCTTCTTTACCATCCGACGGCCTAGCCCGACCGGTTGATCGGGTCAGGCGAAGGCGCTCACCGAGTGGTCCTAGGTTCGAGCCCCGCGCGCTCCAAAATACTCTGAGCGCTGCCCCGCCGTAAAGGTAAATTTTTTAAAAAAATTTTTGTGTGATTTTTTTTAAATTTTTGTTTAGTATTTTTTTTAATTAATATATTTTAAATAATTTTTTTTTGTTTTTTAAAATCATTTTTTTTAAAATTACTCATTTTATCTTAAATGATTTAACAAACAAAATTAAATTATTTTTTTTACTATTAATTAATTTTTTTTGCTAAACTTAATTAAAAAATTTTGCATTAAATTTAAAAAAAAAAAAAATTTGCAACTAGTGAATGGGCATTTTTTATGCTTCATATTTGCTACTTAATCCACATTGGATGAAAACAAGGGGGGATTGTGAGTTATTTTTCAAGCATTGAAAAAAAGCAAATTGGCTTATTGTAAAGGTGCATTTTCGATAGCGCCCGACACCTTGAGGTTTATTTCTGTGGGCACTTTTATGTTGTATGTTGCATTCTTCATTTTTTTTGCACTACTTCATTAAAAGTTAAAAATCAAATTCACTCCCTAAGACCCCGGAATAAAATAAACCCATCTGTGCAATTTATTGCACTGCAGCGTTCGGTATTTGTGATACCTCTGGCCCACGCTTACAGGTAATGTTGTCGTGATTGGGCTACTGTATCCGCCGCCTAATATAGCTGCTAAAATGACGTCTGAGCTTGTTCTCTATAAATCGTCGGGGAGGAATAAGTACGCCATTTTTGCATTTTACTCCATCCATTACCTTAATCGTTCTTGTGTTTAGGCATAAATCCTGATGAAAGTTCTAAAATCCAAAGTGTTTAGGGGAAGTTACGCCCCACGCATGAGGATTGAAGACTTTCTATGGTAGGTGCCATCAATGAGATGATTCCCTTTCAGTACTGCTTAAGTACCACGTATCGTATGATCTCTAAAAATTACCTATAGTCTCCCTCACGTAAGGGCGGGTGATTTTTTTTAATCTTTCTAAATACCTATAGTCTCCCTCATGTAAGGGTGGGTATTTTGTATGGTATAACGGCCTAGCAAAAGGTATATCGAAAGGGGGACCAATTGGTGTTATAAGGAACCTTCACAATGTCTGCAAAATTAATGACTGATTCTCATCAGTTGTTGAAAGGTCCTAACTACACACCATGGAAAAACAAGATGAAGGCAATCCTAGCAATGGATGACTTATGGGATGTTGTATCTGGAGCAACAACAAGACCTTCATCTGCTGCTGGCGCTACAGCTCCATCTGCTGTTCAGAAAGACTTTGACAAGAAAGACAACAAAGCAAAAGTGCTCATTTTGCTTGTTGTGTCTGATGAAGTTCAACCCCATATTGCTGACTGTGAAAATAGTAAAGAGGCATGGGATGCCCTTAAAACTATATATGAGGGAAAGAATGATTCCACTATTCTATTTCTTCAATCTCAATTACACAGTCTAAGCATGAAGCAGGGGGAGACAGTTGAACTCTTTCTTTGTAGAGTGTCTGAATTGAAAGCAAAATTGAATTCTTTGGGAGAACTAGTTGATGACAAGCTCCTTACTTCAATTGTATTGAGAGCTTTACCTGATTCTTTTAGGGTGTTGATCACTTCCCTTCAGGTGTCACAATGAAAAGTTACCTTTGTCGAGTTGGTCAATATGCTTCAAGAAGAGGAGGCATGCCAACTACAGCGAGATGATTCTTCTAACACTGCCCTATACACCAACAGGAAGGGGCCAAATAAGAAGGGTAATTTTTAGAAAGGAGGTAGTTCTCAAAAGGATTCAAAAGGGAAACAACCTCAACAAACTAAGAGATATTGCAAAATTTGTGACAAAGACAACCATGACACAAACAAGTGTTGGCACAAGAATAAGCAACCTAAACAAAAAGGCCAGAACAAACCACAAAACAAGAACAAGCAACCCAAGGTGAATGTTGCTTTTGAAGAATCTGACTTGGATTCTGAGTGGGCACATAAGGTGCTCATGACTACCACAGCCTCCAAGCAGAAGGATCCTGTATGGTATGTCGATTCTGGCGCTAGTAAGCATATGACTGGCGACAAATCATGGTTTGAAACTTTTGAGGCCAAAGAGGGCAAACCTGTCACTATTGCTGATGATAAAACCTACAAGGTTCAGGGAGAAGGTACTATTTTAGTCACTCTTCCTGATGGCAAGTGTCATATTGAAAAAGTCCTCTATGTTCCAGGATTGGCGAACAATTTGTTGTCAGTCACACAAATTCTGGACAAAGATATGGTTGTGAACTTTAGTGTTGAGGGAGGCAAGAAGTGTTGTTCTATTACCAGGAGGGGTAAGAAGATTGCAACCGCTTCATATAAACATGGCTTATTTGCCTTAGATGCTATCTCTACTCCCCATGTTGCCATGACGAGTCTCTACAAAGGAGGCAACTTCCCTATGGCACAAGAGATATGGGCATCTTAGTTCTGGCTACTTACTTGAGCTACGTAAGTATGAGATGGTAAAGGGTCTTCCTTCCCTTTCTCCTACATTGCCAGTGTGCTCTGACTGCTTGGCAAGAAAGCAACATAGAGTACCTTTTGAGAAAATCTCTACAAGAGTAAAGAAACCTCTAGAGTTGATTCACACCGATCTGTGCGGTCCTTTCACACCCATCAGTTGTGGGGGGAAGAGGTATTTTCAGTTATTTGTAGATGATTACTCACAAAAAATGTGGGTGTTCTTTCTTACTCTGAAATCTGAGGCATTTGGTTTCTTTCAGCAATTCAAGAAATCTGTTGAGAAGGAGTCAGGGGCTTCTATAAAGACTCTCCGCTCAGATCGAGGGGGGGAGTTTACCTCTAAAGAATTTTTTGCATTCTTGACTGCACATGGGATCACGAGACAGTTAACTACTGCTTATACTCCTCAACAAAATGGAGTTGCTGAAAGGAGGAACCGTTCCATCATGGAAATGGTTCGTTGCATGCTCACAGGAGCTAGACTTGGGCAACAATTTTGGGCAGAAGCTGTCACCACAGTAGTATATCTGTTGAATAGGGCACCCACAAAGGCCCTACAAGGAATGACCCCATAGGAAGCATGGAGCGGTAGGAAACCCTCCATTTCTCATCTACGCATTTTTGGGTGTAAAGCTTTCATGCACATACCAAAAGAGAAAAGGAAGAAGCTAGATGAGAAGACATTGAAGTGTATTCTTCTTGGCTATGATGAGCACTCTAAGGGTTACCATTTGATTGATCCCTTGACCAAGAAGATTCATGTCAGTAGAGATGTTGTTTTTGATGAGGCTTTCACCTCACAAAGCACATCAGATGTATACCTAGATCTTGTGGAATCTAAAGTTGAGAAGTCTCCTTCATCATCAAATATTGGAGGTTCTTCTCCATCTTCTTCATCCCCACAGAAGAAGAATCCAAAATGGTATACAAATACTATCAGAGACTCAAAGTTATCCACTCCACCAAATTTGACTTTGGATAGACCTCGTACTCGCAGTATGGCTCGACAGGAAAGAGCAGCAGTAGAGACTACTGAGGTTGATGATCTTTGTCAATATTTTGAGGAACTTTCTGTAGATCCAGAGAGAGAAACAGAGGATATGGATATAGATGATGATAGGGTGTTTATGTCTTCAATGAATGAACATGAACCTGCTTCTGTACAGGATGCCCTTAGTGAGCCACAATGGAAGGCTGCTATGGATGCTGAGTACAAGTCTCTGAAAAAGAACAAAACTTGGGAGCTTGTCGATCTGCCACATGGAAAGAAGCCCATTGGCTGCAAATGGGTGTTCAAATTCAAGTACAAGGTAGATGGGACAATTGATAAGCATAAGGCCCGTCTTGTTGCAAAGGGCTATGCGCAAAAGGAAGGCATTGACTATGAGGAAACTTTTGCACCTACTGCTCGGATGACCACTATTCGAGTTCTTTGTGCTATGGCAGCACAATATGGGTGGAAATTTCACCAGATGGATGTAAAGAGTGCTTTTCTGAATGGTGATCTCCAAGAGGAAGTCTACATGACTCAACTTGAAGGATTTGAAGTGGTAGGCCAAGAGCAAAAAGTTTGCAAGTTGGTCAAATCCTTGTATGGTTTGAAACAAGCTCCTCGAGCTTGGTATATAAATATGGATAATCACCTCCTACAGCATGGATTTAAGAGATGTCCATCAGATGCAAACCTCTATTTCAAGAAACAAGGTTCCGAGATAGTGTTGCTTGTACTCTATGTTGATGATCTGCTCATTACAGGGAGTTCAGAAACTATGATCTCTGCTGTCAAAAGTGACTTATGTAAATCTTTTGAGATGACAGATCTTGGACTTCTCCATTATTGTCTTGGTCTGGAAGTAAGCCAGAAGGAGCACTACATTAAGGTGTCTCAGAAAAAATATGCCAAGACACTATTAGAAAAATATCGCATGACTGATTGTAAGCCAATGGCAACTCCAATGGAATCAGGTCTTCAGTTATCGCGATATGATGATTCACCTCAGGTAGATGGTACTCTCTATCGACAGTTGATTGGGAGTCTCATATATCTGACAAACACTAGGCCAGATATCGTGTTTGTTGTTAACTATCTTTCGAGGTTCATGCAGGAACCTAAGACTACTCACTGGAAAGCAGCAAAATGTGTTCTTCACTATGTCCGTGGTACTATGGAATATGGCCTAGAATACAAGCAGAATAACAAATTCTTCTTGCAAGGATACACGGACTCCGACTATGCCGGGTCGTTTGATGATCGCAAGTCAACTTCAGGATATATTTTTCATCTTGGATCCGGTCCTGTCTCTTGGCACAACAAGAAGCAACAGGTGGTTGCTATCTCATCTATAGAGGCAGAATATCATGCCGCACGTGAAGCTGTGTGCGAAGTGATATGGTTGCATCGCATTCTGACAAGTATGGGTCTTCCATCAAAATCTCCAATACACTTGTTCTACGACAACCAGGGTGTTTTGAACCTTGTTAAGAATCTAGTGCATCATGAGAAAACCAAGCACATTGATACACAATGCCACTTCATTCGAGATGAAGTTCCCAAGCACCGAATTCAGCTTTAGTACATTCCCACCGATGCTCAAGTTGCAGACATTTTCACTAAGGCACTTGCACGTGTCAAATTTGAATTGTTTCACAGCTCTCTATGTATTGCAAAATGATGTAATCAGGGGGGATGTTAGTATAGCTAGTAGTTATCTTATTACCCAAATAATGTAATAAGGGGGGATGTTAGCGTAGCTCTATTGATTCTTCCATTATTAGGCTATTGTTAATATTTGTTTGGGCTATTGTTACGTTGTTATAACAATGCCTATTTCTCGCCTAGGAGGTTTCGTATCCTACGGACTATTCTCAGGCTACTATGTACTATTTATTTGATCAATGCAATTCATTCGATGTTCGCTATTCTGACAATTGTGGCTTTGGTTTGATGACATAATTATTGGATGTATTTTGACCTTATGCACTTTTTATTTTATATTATTCTCTTTATTTGTGTAGTCTCAGGATCTAGCTTGGAGGTGATGATGTCACCAGTTTGAGTTGTTAGAATGCTTACTTGCATGGTATTAGGCTCTTTCTCCTTTATTATTTTCCTTTGCTAGCACAATCATGTCTTTGAGAAGTTCTCGGTCCCATGCAATCAACTCTCTATGCTTTGTACTCAAATGTTGTTGAGATCCCAACATTGAGAAATCATGATTTTATGCATTTGAGATTTTACATGTTCACAAGATTGGATGACGTCATGCTAGAATTTCTAGGAAGCGCCCAATTTTGAGCATCAATCACCTTGACTTTCAACCTCCATGAGATCCTAGTCTTGACCACCTAATCATGCATAGTCCCATTATTTTGCTATAGTTGTGCTAACGTTACTTTATCAAAGAGCCAAGCTTTGAGCATTATGGGCTTGGGCATTTGTCTTTGCATGTTCCCATGGATACAAGGATTTGCATTGACATTGTGGTTGACGTGATCCTAGTCTTGAGCTTCTCGGTATTGTGCCACTTTAAAGCTTTTGTAATAGTTAGCCAATTTGTTTTCCAAAAATAAGCTTGATAATTTGAAATTCAAATGAGATCATGAATTTGACCTAAATTCTTGGCACCTCCTAGTATTTTTTGCTTGCAAAAAAAGAACCCAGATGGCCTTGCTTCTGGATCATGAACTTGAGAAGAAGAGGAGTCAAAGAAGCTAGAAGATGAGCTAATAAGAGGAAAAAATATGAAGATAGTAATACATCTGATCCTTACCATAAGAAAAAAAGAGATGAATCGTAGAAAGTGGAAGACAAGATATGATGAAGAGATATATGTATAGGTGGAAAAAGAAACAACAATACAAAGGGGAGTAACTAGAGAAAAGGAGGGGGATATAATACCATGCGTAATATGTTGAAGTATACTACATTATTTGGTACATGCTAATGTACCCCCATGGTACCTTCATAGTATGTATTGCAAATAATATATTAGGATTGAGTCATAGTTTAGAGTGTGAGTATTATTTCCCCTTTCTATGTAAGTGTGCATGTGTAAGAAATGCACAAGTGTCATGTAAAGTTGTAATGTACATAAAATGCACAAGTGTTATATGAGTAAGTGTGCAAGTGTAAGTTGAGTCTATATGCACAAGTGTCTTGTATGTATGAGATCAAATATGTAATGTAAAGATATGCACAAGTGTCTTAGATTAGAGTGTGCAAAGTGAAGGTCAAGAGTCATGTATAGGTGTGCATACATTATAGAGTCATGTGTTCATCAAGTATGCAAGTGTCAAGTAGAGAAGCCAAGAGTTATGAGACTTGGCATATGGAAAGGAATAGTCAAGTATCCAAAGAGTCATACTACTATGGATATATACTCTAGAAGGATACTTCGTATCGTATCACATCATAGAGAAAATAAAAAGTTCTTATCATTGTAAGAGAAAGAGAACTAATAAAGATTGCATACATTTTTGAGCAAATAATATTGTAAGTTGTTCTACATGCTTTGTACATGTATGATTTAGGTTATTTACATTCATATTGCTGCCTATTATTGAATGTTATTTGATATATTATAAGCCTTGGTATACATATTAATTTGCTCATATTGCTCTTCTCATATATTTATATTGACCTTATTATATTATGGCTACATTATATTATATACTATGATATTTAAACTATGATATTTGTGATAGTATTAAGGCTTAAAAAACCATTAGTGGTATTAGAGTGATCACTAGACTCTATCTAGATTGATAGAGTTTATTAGCCACTAATATTTAAAATCAATTTTATCTAGTTTGATAAAATTAATTAAGAAATTTTCCACTTTGAAGGTAGTGAGATTCAAATTCTATTTGAATGTCATATTGATTAGAAATACTAGAGTCTTTCCATGGTTGAAGAATAACTAGTGAAGACCAAGATCCAACAATATTGAAATATGTATCAACTTTAAGATAGTTGATCATTCATGGTCATAGCCAACCCTTGACAGTGAATGTTGAAAGGTGTATCAACTTTAAGATAGTTTATCATTTAGGGATATAACCAACCCTTGACATTGATTTCAGAAAGAAGAGAGAATCAAGGACATTCAAAGTCACCTTGAAAAGATATTGTTGTAGTAGAGATTAAGAGATTAAGAAACAAAAGTGTGAGAAGCTTCCTACAATAGATAGAAAAGAATTTTGCTTCAAGGTGTAGAGAATAATAGAGAGCAACAAATTGAAATAATAAAGATATCAAGTCTTAAGAAAAATACATGAATCTTGAGATAGATATATAGTTATTGAAGCAATTTTTTGAAGCTACAAGATTCAAAATAAAGGCCTTATTCAGGATAGAGAAAGAGGCCCATATTGAGGATCGTTATAGAAAATAAAAGTGATCATTGAAGAATAAATACCATTTTAAGAAATATATTTGAGGCCCTTATATTTGAAAGCTAAGAATTGATAGAGATTCATGTCACTATAAATACCATTACACCAAAATCTTGAGGTGGAAGTGAAAACTGAATACACCAGGATCATAACATTCCCACCGATGAGTGTCATCAATCACACCATTTAATCATTATAATTGTCAATCCATGGCGGTGTCCAAGGCTATATACGAAAGGAGATATAGGCAGCTTGAAAATTAGCTCATTCAAAAAACAGGCTTTATTGGTGGGACAAGTGAACCTTGGGGGTTTTGGTGTCACTTTAATCCTATAAACTGAAGTTAAATTCTAATTACTCTTGTAGAATCAAAATTATAGGAATAAAACCTGATTACTTTTGTAGAATGAAACCTATTTACTATTACAGAATGTAAATGACAAGAAAATGTAGTTGCAGGAAATTGAAATCTAACTAAATTTGCAGAAATGTCACCTATTTTACTCTTGCAAAATGAAAATAATAAAAATAAGATGAAATATTATAAAATGAAACACACAGGCTAACAAATGATCAACAAAATGGATTAAAGTGGGAAATAATCTGTTGGAAATAAGAGAAATTCAATAATGTTGCAAGTTGATGAACCAATTAACACTCACACTCATTAACCTAGGTTCAAATCACAAATATCTATGCACTATCAGCTAATAAACAAAAAATAAAATATGACAAGTCTCTGCTTAATCTACTACAGTAAAAGTTGCAGAAAAACCTGTTGCCAATAAGCCTTCTTCTAAACCTAGAAGTGGCCCTTGCTCCCCTGTTCCAGAAGAAGGCAAAAAAAATCTCTCGTAACTACTTAAACACTTAGACATTTAATGGGAAAAAATATGAATGAGAAATCCTGCACTTTATTTAGTCTTAAGCAACATTACAATATTTGTAGGAAAACCTGCTAAAAACTGCAATTTGCCACATATCTACTTTCTTACCATAAGTCCTATCCTTATTCTCTACTTCTCTACTTCTCTACTTCTCTACCTGGCTCAACCAACATGGGAGCCTATTATTTATAATATTCTATTACATATGCCAATCCGTTCTGTTGCTACCTTTTAGGGATTTAGAAACTGTTCTGAAGAAGTCTTCCTAAAATGCAGCAAACTGTTATGCCACAGCATATCCATTTTCCTTCTTGTGTATCATCCATTGAGAGAAATGTGTTGGAATGGGTGAGAAAACTCCTCATATAGCTAGATCCATCTTCATCTCACCACTTGCCACCTTTATGACCATTATGTTTATAGTTTTGACCAAAAATGGTCCTGTTCTGCTCATTTCGAAGCTGCTCTGGAATATCTGGCAGTTTAACCATTTTGACCCTTATCTGTACACCAGATGCATAGAAAAGTGAGTTTGACGAGCTAGGTAGTCTTCCTAAGTCCTTAGAAGACCAATTATGTAGAATTTACATGCTGGAATTGACAAATTCCAAGCCATGCTATTTATTGATAGCTGGCTGGAATTTGTATGACTGTTTCTAGATTTCCTACAATTCAATATTTTTGACTGGTTGCTCCTATTTGGATCACGTGGAAGTGTTGGCAAGTGGAGAAAGAGTCAATCCTAGCCCCCCTAAACTGTTTCTAAGTTTTTCCCACATATTCAATTGAAAAAGTCCATGCCTTCCTTCACAGTGACAGGTGGCTGGAATTTGTATGGACTCACCTATTTTTTACAGCAGTCAAAACATGCCCAACTGCTCTTTTGGAGTGCTTATAACTTTTGACTCGTAACTCCAATGTACACCACATTTTATCCACATGTTCTTGGATGTATGAATTACATATGGTTCAATTTTTAGCTCTTAAATCCTCAGGAACTACTCCCCGCATTGCTGTCAAGTTGGCCTCTAAGACAAATTTTTACCAGAATTTCCAGCAATCAAAAGTATGAAACTACCATTGTGTGGGCCCCATATCTTCCAGATTATTTGTCCATATGCCTTATAATTTGGGTCATGTATGCTTGCAACTATGAAATATAATTGGTATGAATTTGGTTCCTTAAATATCTTTGTATCATTCCCAGTAGATCTGACAATATGCCCCTTAACTCAGATTTGCACCTGTTAACAACTCCAGAAAAACAACTAAGGCATGAGCTCCAGAATGATGTAACCTTCATAACTTTTTATCTACAACTCGGATTGACTTGCTTCAAAAAGCAAAGTTGTATTTATCAATGAGAGGAATCTATTAATACCATTAGAATGTAATTTTACTGCATTATGACATTAGAATTAATATGATACTCATTTTTTACCTTTTACAAGTAAAATGCTTAAAATAGTTAAAATAGGGGTATAATGTTTCTAACATAAAATCATGTAAACAATTAACTAATATATTCTAATCAACTATTTAGAAATTTAAATTTGTATATTTAATAATATGACAGTTTTTATATGTTAACCATAGTGCAAAAATGAGGCATTTCTCGGCCTCATCATTCCCCCGACTTGAACTGATGCATGCCCTCATGCATCCCAGTAGGCCATAGAAATATGCAGGTTTTATCCTGTTAAACATCTTTTGCCACCTGAGAATTTTATTCTTGTTGTACTAAACATTTCCAATTAGCACAGGTATTTCATTTTTTGTATACAACCTTGCAGATTTTGTAGTTCCTACAATTATTTTCTTTCCTTCCTTTTTTTTTGTTTCTATGCTGCTCTTTATTTTTTTCTTTTGCAATTTATAATGTGCCCTATTGTTCTGCAACTTTTTTAGGAATTTCTGGCACACTTTGTCTCAGTTTGAAGCCTACTTTGGAATGAGACTGTTGTTCTGAAGATGCTTCAAAATTTATTGCAATATGAGTAAAACATAAGCTTCAGATGTTGAATTTTCCATGCAACTAAGGGCAAAAGGGGGTGTTTCTTGACATTTTTAACTTGCCAATATTATATGAATAGTTTATGCCAAATGTTGATTATCATACACTAAATGCTAAATGCTTACTATGACTTAAATGCAAGAAACACATACCTTACTATTCTGAAAATTGATCATGCATTTTACAAACTGTTTCTGATGATTCTTAGCATGCTATCTGAAAATATAAACATAACACATGTGCAATGTGAGATTTGTACAATGGTGGAACAATGATGGGTGGATCAACTAGGCAATGCATGCCAAAAAACCAGTTTTCATGCAAGCCAATTCAGCAGTGCCTCTGAGAAGGTTTTCACTACCAAATTATTCATTTTTTTCTTTCATTTTTTAATATTTCTTTTCCCTTTTTTAATCTTTTTTTTCTTTTTGTTTCATTTTTTTCATTTTTTTATTAGAAGAGGTTGCCATTTCTGGTTTTTAATCAACTTCTATCTTTTCAAGGGCTTCAATGAGATAGAATGTATCTCATGAGGCTGTAATGTGATATAATTTCTCTCATTCTTGATAAGAACAATCCTTATTCTGCAAAAACATGTCAATTTGTATGAAAACATCTTTTTCAGCTAAAATCTTGTAACAATGATGCAACCTTCCTTCCATTCATGTAGTAAGAATCTTCTTATGTCATCATTGTCTCTGTATTTTTGGAAATGAAGTATTGACCTCATTAGTTCTTCTCTCTGCTGAAATTGATGCATATCCTCATGTATATTCATTTTATGGGACATGCCTTATGCTGCAATTTTTCTCTTTTCTTTTATTTTTTCTTTCATTTTTTTCTTATTTTCTCTTATTTTCTTTTCTTTTTTTCATTTTTTTTCTCTTTTTCTTTTCTTTTGTTTTTTCAATATTGAAAGAAATGATCATTTGGAATATTTGCCAGAAGAGGAAGCCTCTTCTACCTTATGCAAATGTGTGTGAAAGATTGAACAAATTCCACCTTTGTTAGTGGTTGATGGTACACCTGTAAAAGATGTCCATTCACCACTAATGTCCTCCTTAAATCATCAATAAAATAAAGTTGAACAACTTCATTCTAAAACTCCTTTGGTTCATCCTTACTGCTCTTAATGTGATCATCATGCCATATTTTCCAGTTTTGTTGAGTGAACTCTATTTGGTGAAGTGCTTCCAACCAAAGTTCATCAAATGCATTCAACTGCAAAATCTATTTTTTTTGTACCTGCAACAACTCAATACCAATTGCTAGAGATGCATAAAGTGTTAGTAAAGCATCATGATGACATTCATGTGGTAAATAAAGAAAATTGTTTTGTACTGGATTAGGTGACAATTTTTCAAAATTCTGCTTTTCATCATTCCATAATAATTGTTGAACAATAGTTGGTTCATCTTTAAAATCTAAAATATAAACATTTTTAGCAAAAACAAACTTTTTGGATGAATCCAACTCTTCTTCATTACCCTTTACAACTATGGAGGCCAAAACTGAAATATTATTTTCATTTTCCTTATGTGATTCAAGAAATTGTGAACTTCCTAGACAATCATACTTAGGTGGAGTAAGTTTTCTTGCAAGCAAGTTTACTGATTTTTCACCTTTTTGTATGGGTTCAAGATATGCTTTCTTATTTTTTGTTGATTTCTTAAAACACATTTCTTGAACAATATTATTAATTATTGGTACATATTTAATAGCTTGAAGTAAAGGGATTTTAAAAATAAAATGTGTTAATTCCTTTATCCAATATGATTGTGAAGATGTCAATTTTGATATTTCAAACTATTCAAGACATGGTACTTTCTTTGATGAGTCATATTTTTTTTTCTTCTTCTTGTTTCAGTGTAGATTTTTTTTCATGCTCATTTCATTTAGCTCCTATTTCTACACTGGTAAGTGGAATATGTTCAAGAAGTGGTTTTGAACACAACTGAGTTTTATCACAGTCATAAGCATTTATTATGGTTGTATTTTTTGATTCAACCATAGATACAGGGGTTACTTGTTTAACATTATTGGGATTAACCATAGGTTGAGCTAAAAATAGAGGTTGTTTTTCTTTTTGTTGTTGTTTTCCATGAGAGAAACTATGGCTATGAGTGGGCAACAAATTTGATTTCTATTTTTGATAATGTTGCTGCCCTTTGTACATTTTTTGTTGTTGTACCCATTGATATCCCTATAGTTTTTGCTGCAACCATGGTGGATGTTGTTGATTCCATTGTTATTTCATCCATCCATGTTGAGATCATTCTTGGGAATATGTCCATGGTGGTCAACTCCAACATTGTTGAAGTGGACTCATAGAAGACCATGGCATATACCAAGGATTATTTCCCCAATGTGCAAGAAATTGAGAAGCATTCTGATATGGAAACTTAAGAAAATTATCTCCTTGTATTTGTACTACAAAGTTGTATTCTTTCATAGGTTGAGACTATTTTTCAAAGACACTTTTGAGTTCTAGTAACAAACTACATTTATTTGTGGGGTGTCTTTTTTGACAGATGCTATAATTATTAGGTATAAATATTTTGTTCAAAGCACAATCATGAAGAGAGTGTTGCTTCTTATTACATTTTGAACAATATATGATTGAAGGTTCAATAGATTCATTCTTTTCATCTACTGCTTTATCAAGATGTACTAAAATATCAGCCTCTTCCATGCATTCTTTCAAATCATTTATGTTACTACCAGTTTTATTTTTTCTATGCCTTGAATGAGAATAATTTTTACAAAGTTTAATGATTTCTTAAAATTCAAGTGCATTTGCATATCCTTTCCCTAAGATATCCAATGCATCCCTAAATTTATCTTGCAGTCCCATTAAGAATATGACTTTGCAAATTTCAAGTTCAACACTTCCACATCTCTTATGAACAAAAGACAATTTTTCTAGATAGTCTTCTAAGATTTCATTTTCCTCTTGTTTCATTATAAGAAATTCATCGTTTTGATTCTTGACTTGACAATATTCTTGGCATCTCTCCAAGAATATGTTTTCCATATCATCCCAAGTCCTAATTGAATCAGGTGCTAAGGTGATAAACCATCGTAGAGCTAACTCTTTAAGAGTGGAAGAAAACAGATTGACTTTTTGATTGTCATTAGTGTAATCATGAGCTTGACATACAATTTTAAACTCAAACAAAAACATATTAGGATCTTCAGATGTAGTTCCTTTAAAATTTGGTAACACTAAAGGTGAAATGGCCTTCATGGGATCATGTTGATTAAGATCTAATTGAATGGGATTTTGAAAAGTTTTGGCAGGTGCACTAATTGTACTAGGATAGAACACATTACTATCTCTCCCTATATTCTCTTGTGACACTTCCATTATAGGTTCTCAAAAATAATTATAAAACTTGTCAAATTTTCCTGAGTGTATGGATTTGTCAAGAGAAAGTGGTGTTGAAAAAATGATTTTTCTTTCTTGTAATAATTTCTCAAAGGATCCTACAGTTCTTGAAGTGGATGATTGTGATTCTTTGAAAATTCCAACATTTTTGGAAATAAAAAATTTAGAAAATTTTGACATAATTTCAACCTCTTGTGAAATTTTTTCTTTGTGTGGTTTCTTGCTTATTTTCTAAATGGGCTGAATTTATACCAGTAATTTATCCAAATTTCACTCTGAATTTCACAACTTAGCACAATTAATAATTATTGGGCTACTTTTACCTTCTAACAACACCGTGGTCCTCGGAAATGGCACCAAAAATGATGAGTGTCGTCAATCACACCATTTAATCATTACAATTGTCAATATAGGGCGGTGTCCAAGGCTATATATGAAAGGAGATATAGGCAGCTTGAAAATCATCTCATTCAAAAAATAGGCTTTATTGGTGGGACAAGTGAACCTTGGGGATTTTGGTGTCACTTTAATCCTATAAACTAAAGTTAAATTCTAATTACTCTTGCAAAATCAAAATTACAAGAATAAAACCTGATTACTTTTGCAGACTGAAACCTATTCTTGTTGCAAAATGTAAATGACAAAAAAAGGTAGTTGCAGGAAACTAAAATCTAACTAAATTTGTAGAAATGTCACCTATTTTACTCTTGCAAAATGAAAAAAATATCAAGAAGATGAAATAGTAGAAAATGGAACACACAGGCTAACAACTGATCAATAGAATGGATTAAAGTGGGAAATAATTTGTTGGAAATAAGGGAAATTCAATAATGTTGCAATTTGATGAACCAATTAACACTCACACTCATTACCCTAGGTTCAAATCATAAATATCTATGCACTATCAGCTAATGAATAGAAAATAAAATATGGCAAGTCTTTGCTTAATCTACTACAACAAAATTTGTAGAAAAACCTATCACCAATAAACCTTCTTCTAAACCTGGAAGTGGCCCTTGCTCCCCTGTTCTAGAAGAAGGCAGAAAAAATCTCTCTTAACTACTTAAACACTCAGACATTTAATGGGATAAAATATGAATGAGAAATCCTGCACTTTACTTAGTCTTAAGCAACATTACAATATTTACAGGAAAACCTGCTAAAAACTACAATTTGCCACAGATCTACTTTCTTACCACAAGTCCTATCCTTATTCTCTACTTACCTACTTATCTACTTCTCTACCTGGATCAACAAACATGGGAGCCTATTATTTATAACATTCTATTACATATGCCAATCCGTTCTCTTGCTTCCTTTTAGGGATTTAGCAATTTTTTTGAAGAAGTCTTCCTAAAATGCAGCAAACTATTATGCTGCAGCATATCCATTTTACTTCTTGTGTGTCATCCATTGGGAGAAATGTGTTGGAAGGGGTGAGAAAACTCCTCATATAGCTAGATCCATCTTCACCTCACCATTTGCAACCTTTTTGACCATTTTGTTTATAGTTTTGACCAAAATTGGTCATGTTCTGCTCATTCTAGAGTAGCTCATAACTAATGTAAATAGTTAATAGTTAATAGTTATGAGCAGCTATGCAAATTTGCACCTATTAATAGTTAATAGCACCTGTTCATAAATTTTTATATAAAGCTTGGATTGACTTGCTTCAAAAAATAAAGTTGTAGTTCTTGATGAGAGGAATCTATTCATGCCATCAGAATGCAATTTTACTACATTATGATATTATAATTAACCTGATACTCATTTTTGACCTTTTACAAGTAAAATGCTTAAAATAGTCAAAACAGGGGTATAATGTTTCCAACATAAAATCATGTAAAAAATTAACAATTCATATATTCTAATCAACTATTTGGCAATTTAACTCTGTATATTTAATAATATGGTAGTTTTTATATGTTAACCATAGTGCAAAAATGAGGCTCACCCACTTCGAGATCAAACTCTGGACGATGGTCCTGACTCTCCTTTCACTCCCATGTGATGAATTTGGCATGGTAAACCCTTACTGATCGCTCCATGATTCAAACCTAGGTGGTTGCTCTGATACCAAATGTGATGAACTCTTACACCAAAACCTCAAGGTAGAAGTGAAATTCGAATACACCAAGATCATAACAGTCACTCTAACCTTGACATTGGTAGTAAAAATATGAATAATAAAAATGTTTCAAGTCATAGTTATATTTACCATGACATACTAATATCCATTGAAGAGTATAAAATATCTATTTAAGAGAATAGAAGGCTCAATATTTAGAAAGAAGAAGACCTAAGAAGAGCCTAAGATATAGAAGAGAAGGCATTGAAAAAGAGACCGTTATAAAGCATATTATAGGTCTATGATCAAGGAAAGAAAAGATAACCTTGTTCAATAAGAATATGGATGCCTAAGACTGAATATTAAGAGATTATATCTAAGGTTTGAGCTACAAAAGTAAGGAACCCAAAGTCCTAGCTCAAAGAATATGTCTAATAGTGTACAATAGTTTTAAAGGAATGTAGCAGTCTGAGTAGTGGTTTAATGTGAAATGTGGATCATAGCAATGCCTTATCCTAGAAATGTTAAACCAAATAAATATTTAAGGGAAGATTTCTTTATACAACGTCTTGAAGTCATCAACCTATAATGCACCGGAGTCAACATATAAGTAGTAATATCGGCATAAACATAAACAAGCCAAGGGAATAAGAGATCTACAAATTTTACTAAGCCAATATAGTAGAGAAGACATGTAGCAATTTTGAGTTACAACATTGCAGGATTGAAGGAGTCTAAGCATCAAGAATGAGAGCAATGTGAAATCCAAGCATTGCCTAACATTCTTAGGGTAACAGTTTGAACTTGAAAGTAGCATCTAGGAACCACACAATAATATATATGAGAGAAACACATGAGAGTCACACAACATTACACTCTAGGAGTGACACCTAAAAGCCACACGTCCATCTAACATTAAAACTAAAACGAGTCAGATTTCAATTGTTGTTGGTGTTACATCAATTAACGAGTGCAATAAGGTTCAGTGCAGTATAAAAGAAGTTACATTAGTGACTAAGTGTTAGTATTTGAAACATTTATTTTCCCCCATGCAAACATACAAGTGGTAAAATTTAGATTGCATTTTGAGAGCTTGAAAGGAGTAAAAGTGAGAGTTGGAAGGTATCAAGCACACACATGGAGTAGTAGCAGTAAGTTTGAGATGTTTGCACACAACAGAGTAGAGGTTAGGTTTTTCAAATTAATAGTTAGAAACCTAAAGTTTTTTTATTTGGAGAGATAAGTGTTAAGTAAAGGTTATGAAATTTATTTTAGTTTTGGAGAGATAAGAATAGTTACATCTTTATTATTTTAAGAAATAAATTTAAGGTTTATTTAAGTATTTGAATTATATGGAGTGATAAGGTTAGTACGGTTTAATAATTTTTTTTTAGAAGGTTGAAGTAATAAGGATGTCTACAAACTAGTTAATTTTCTTAAGGAGTTTTTAAAAGTTATTTAATTTTTTTTGAAAAGTTTGTTTTGTGAGTTTTATAGAAATATTTGAAAGTAGTAGTAATAAGGTTTTATAAAAGTTTAGAGTGATAAGGAATGAAATTAGTTTATTTGGTTTTTAAAGTATTCAAGTTTTTTGAAGTATATTTAGTTTGGTTTTATTTTTTAAAATTTGAAAATTAAAAGTTTTTTCATTTTTTCAAATTTATTCATTTGGGAGATAAAAGGTATTCAAAACCAAACTTAAAAAAAATATAAATATACAAAGATTTATTTTTAGTTTCTAAAACTAGGGAGACAAGGTTTATTACATCATAGGAAATAATTTAGAAACTTTGATTTATTCAAACCAAGGAGATATAAGGATGTCTACTTCAAAGGAATCAAAATCTACAAATTTTGTGGATAACAATGTGGAGTTTCTATTTGATTGAAAAACTAAAGGAAAAATTAGATTGTCTCAAAATTAATCTATAGTGAGGCTATAGATGAAAAATTTAAAATATTTTAGTACTATTTACATGCAAGAATTATTGAAGAAATTGATGATGGAAAAGATAGTATTATGATACCTTTAGATATAGGTAGCATAATGTATATGACATTACTTTCACTTAAGCTTCATAAAGAAGAGAATATGAAACAAAAAAAGTTGATTGAATCTCTTAAGAAGAAAGTGAAAATTGAAGAATCATTTCTAGAAAAAAAATCATTCTTCACGAGTACTGATATTCCAAGTTCATCTAACCTAGGAATATATTATGATGCTCTAAATGAATATTCAAAAGTCACTATATAGGAAAAGAAAGAAGCATATGATTCTAAAACTAAAGAAAAATAAAATATTCTTATGCAATAATCTAATAACAATGAGATAGTTCAAGAGACTTGTAATCTTGAAGCTACAAATATTGAAGAACATGAAGATAATGATGAACTCAAAGAAGAATCCAAGCAATAATATGAACTTGATGAAGTTGAAGCAGAAGATTACATGCATTGTAAGATCACTTGAAGAAAGAAGACAAATATGAAGACTATGATTGAAGACAAAAGTATTCAATAACCAAATAATGCAATACAAGGGGGTGTTGGAGTATATTACATTATTGGTACATACAAATATACCTCCATTGTACCTTCATGGTACATCTTGTAAATAATAGATTAGGGTTGAGTCATAGTTTAGGGTGTGAGCTATATTTCTTTTTATGTAAAATTGTAATATGCAAAAAATACACGTCATGTGAGTAAGTGTGCAAGTGTAAGTTGAGTCTATGTTCACAAGTGTTATTTATACAAGTTTTGGTTAAGTTTAATATACTTGACGACTATTTACACAAAAATGTGGCATGTTTACCCATGCTTGATTGAGATGGCTTCTTGTAATCTATCCTACGAATCTACATGGACTTGACCATATAATAAAAAAATTGAGATTTTCTTCATGATATACCTCTAGAGAATCACTATTATCTCTAAAAGCTTCCAAATAACAAACTTGCTCTATTTTATTTTTAAGAAATTGCTAGTTGTGGATATGATTGATAACCATAGACAAATATTTTGGACTAAGCTTCTCTTTTCTAAATGATGATTTTCTCCAAGCTTCTTGTATAGTTTTCAAGAGCATATATATCATTGACTCAGGTTCTATTTGATTTGTCCTTCTTGACCCATATCTCTTCCTCATAGATGCACCTTGATCAAATGACCAAAACTGTTGATACTTAGGATCCTCTAAATTTTGGAAAGGAACATAGTTGATTGTTGAGTTTGACTATTTCTTGGAATGAAATTTTAATGAGCCATGGTCTTCATGCTATGGATTTTTCCATTTTGGGCCCAATTCTTCTTCCAACTAATCACTTATTTCCACTTTTACATCCCAAGAACCTTTTATTGTAAAGTCCACTTGTTTTAATTCTTCATATTTCTCAATATAAAATGGATGTAGACCTTGATTATATATTCTAACAATATTTCTCCTACAGGGAATCAATATGTGAATTTTATCCCAATCCAAGCATCCTTTGATTTGTTCCAAAGTATATTTAGACAAAAAATTCCAAACAAGGGTGGCACATCAACAATCACTATGTCTTGCATCACCACAAGATCTGGGTATCTATGTATCACCATTTTAAGATTTTTCAAGATATCAACTACTTCTATAGATATCCCTTTGAATTGAAATTATTTAGGTTCCATTGGATTGATATTAAATCTCAAGCCTTTACAAACTTCTAATTGCATAATGGTGATCACAACCTCAGAATATACTACACAATTATGTAGTATGCACTTTTCTAGAGAAAGAGATAAATAAAATGGAGTGGACTATCTTTTTGCATGCCTAGAGATGTTCTTCTTGTAGCTGAGGTTGCTGGATTGCCAAATTTCTCTTATTCTCCAAAATATAGTTCAACTAGATCCACTTATTTAGATACTAGTAGATCTTCTCTTAGATCTAAAATAGACTTTGAAAAATGTCTTCAATGTCTCTCTAAACCTCTTGTGCCAGAATATAAATTTTGAATAAGCTTTGAAACCAATTTATCATTTCTATTCTCTACTTGAGATTCATAGCCAAAAAATATAGTTTTCTATATGACTCAATTCTTTTTTGACTCAATGACTTCTCTAAAACTAGTACCAAGACATGCGGTTGCATTACTTTCCTTTCATTTTGTATAGCTAGATTCCAAGTTTATTTGGAATCATACATGACTTTTTGCTAATTGTAGATAGAAGTCGTTTCTTTTTTAGCTTGTTTGCTCTAGTACTATAGTGAAAACCACCACGTATTCCATAATTTGAACTTTTATGGGACATGCAAGATGTAAGCCTCTTTTCTCAACATAAATCTCATTATACAATGAAGATTTACACGTAGCCAAAATTTTAGCTTCCTTTTGTATCTTATCAACAAGATATTGCACTAGTAGGGTGACATTGTATCTTATCACTCTCTATGATGCACTTTGCATTAGTAGGGTGCCAAAAGTTGAGGTACTATTATGGCTCCTAGGATTTGAGCATAGATTTTCCAAAGTCACCTATTCTAGAGTAAGCAAGTCTCTCTTCTATTCTTCTAACATCTTCAGTCAATTTCTAGATCATTGCTTTTAATTATTGTTTCATTTGAGATTGACCTTCCTTTATGGTAGGGATACCATCAACTATGGGAATCTGATATGAATAGGACTTAGAATATTCATGACATGGTGTGTAAAATATGCTCGAGAACAGGTTGGGTGGGTATATGGTGTTTCTAGGTGGAACTTTCCCCATTGTGATTAACATATTCTTAGCTAATATGGATTCTTAAAAAAGTTATGGGAACCTTATTTCCTTATACTATTGAATTAAAATGCTTAAGTTTGGGTGGAAAGCATGTATGTAACACAAAAATGCTTGAGCAAGGAAAGGTTGAAATTCTTTACGGATCCTCTTTGAAGTCCCTTTAAATTGAACATTGAAATAAAAATGCTTTCATGGGGGTCTCTCTAGATAGAGTAAAAGTGGTTAAATAATAGGAATGTATCTCTAGGATCATCAAACTTGTTAATAAGAGCTTCGACTAATTCAACCCAAGTACTAATGTTCTTATCTTCCAAAGATATTATATTCTAATCTCTATGCTACAAACCTGTAGACATGGAAAATTGACCCACTTGAGTGAGTCATTTTTCTAGATCCTTAGGGAGAACCTCCAAATTTCCCTAAAAATATTGGGACCTCCCTTTCCTATCCTTTTCCTTTTTTTTTCTTCTTTATGCGAAATCACGGTCGACCTTTGTAGGGTGTGATTTCGCATAGCTAGGAATTTTTCCTAGGAAACCCTAATTATAAAGTTGGTCTCTCTCGAGGTTAGTTTTTTTGGTTTTTATCACCCATTTTGATTTGAAATCCATTATAAATAGAGGGTTTAAAGTCTTCTTTTCCCCTAAGTGAACCAAGGAATCCAAGAAATCTCTCAATTTTTGAAAAGACAAGCAAGCTAACTCATAAATTGACAAGTGATCAACCAAGGCTGAAAGTGCTCATTGTGCAAGTGTCAAATATATTATCTTGAAGCTCTATTTTGGAATTAAATTTTACTACATTTGATTGTGTGTTGCTACCTTTGGTGGATAAGTGTTGAAGCCCTAAGGAGGAATCTACTACTTAGAGGTCTCCATACTTTTGCCTATTTTTTACTACCACTAGGTTGCTTTCGCTCATCTATATTTTGCATATTAGTTAGATTTTGTTTTGCATCATTGCATCTACTTGTTGTTAGGGTTTTCTTATTCTATTGCTAAATCATGCCTGATAAATTTGGGGTGTTATTTCACCATTCTATGAAATTGTGGTTGCTTTGTATAGAGCATGATTTCACTCAGGCTAATATTGGGAGTAATTTGCTATCTCCAAACCCTAGGCTTGCATTTCATGTTGCATTATAATCATAATAGCATATTTTGCATTCTATTTTTCATACTTTTTTTTCTATATTTTATTCTACTTGTCCATCTCCTAAAGGTCAAATTTTGATTTTGTATGGCAAAGTTTGGTGAAAAGGATGCAAGGGGCTTGACTGCTACACCTTCAAGCATTTCCATACAATGGCCTAAGCATACCCCCTAACGTTGATCATATTTTTCAAGTGTTTGTTCAGCTATTTTTAAGGAATTATGGGATATTGTTGGATGAAATATAAAGCTTGGATCAACCATCGGATGATATAAGTACCTTGATATATATTTAGGCTATTTGTTGGATGATTTATATTTCTATCAAACCCCTATATCATATGTAAAATAAAAATATTTTAATTAATTTCTAGGAATCTAAAAGAACAAACAACATATAGTGTGCATGTAGGGTTTAATATTGCTTGTGCATATTATCTTAAACCTTTGCTCAAAGATTTCATTTTGCAATATTAGGGTTAGAGATCATTCAAGCAAAGAATCATTCTATGGTTACCTCTTTTCTTCTTGCATCTTGCTTCATGCATTTTTATTTCATTTCATAGTCTAGATATAAAGATTCCAAACATAGGTGATTGTCCTAAATAGAACACATTAAACATGTTCCACCTCAAACTTGGAGTGAGTCCTAAAATTATTCCTGGTGAACCCTACCTCCCCAACACCAAGTGTAGAGTTATAACGACCACCAAGATCACCTTAGGGCTCCTAGAATATCCAGCCTTGAGAATCATACACTGGTGTATGGTTTTCCCCCTCTACATCTTTGGTGAACCCGACATGAAGACACATATTAGTGGACAAATTAGGAAGCTTCTTCCTTGGTTGCTTTTCTAAACATTTTAACAATACCACTAATTTGTTTACTTAGAAATTATAACATTAATAAATATATTAAAATCTACTTGTGTGCCTTTCACCGGTTTTCTCTTTTATCCTTTCACTTCTTCTAATGGCTCCAGTCCTTTGAAGTTAGCAAAGATAGGTAGATTCTGATCATGGCCCCCAAGAAGATGATCCAATTGATAGAGAGAACCCTAAAATTAATACAGAAGAGCAAGAAGATATGGATATTGAAACAAATTTTCATCCCCTTGAAGCATCCGATGGACACTTTATATTTAAATCCTTTGAGCATGTGTGGGATTTATGAAGTTATAAGAAATAATTACTTATGTCTATGGAACAGGAGGCTCAAATCAAAATATGTGAGACTCCTCATCCTCCAAAAATATCTCCTAGACATGTTTATAACAATCCTTTGTCTAACCTATTGAATCATAGTAATCATGTCCATCAACCAACTTATACCACTACTGTAACCACCAACATTGGAGGGATTTCACAAATCTCTCCAACTAGTAGTGTCATTCAAAATTATTTTCAATTTCCTCCTAAATCTATTCATCTCACCAATTTTGCTTATGTTCCACCAAATATTAGTTATCCTCTCCAATAAGATATCATATATCACAACAATATCAATGCATCCCACCTAATCCAAGTACCTGTTCAACAACCTACCTATCCCTTAGGGAATCTAGGGGCCTTGCACAACAGCAACCCAAAGGTGCAAAGTTTAACAAATATGGTGAAATAATTAGTTTCAAAAGTGGAGATGATTTAGCCTTATATTTTCACCTACAGCTATAAAGAGATGTTCGACCAGCCCCTAGACCCTATTGTTGTTGCTAGACCTTATCCTAGGAATTTTCCATGTTGGTTTTACCTATATAAAAGGGAACAAAAGACCCAATTAAGCATTTAATAATATTCAAAACAACTTGCCATGACATCATATATGATGACATGTTATTACTAAATACATTCCCTAAGAGTCTTGGTGGTATGACATTAGAATGTTATTATTAGTTGCCCAATCATTCTTTAAGGAATTTTGAAGAAATAACTAAATTATTTTTTCAACAATTTGGTGCTTATATTGAGAAGAATGTAACCATGAAATATGTCTACAATCTGAAACAAGGTAAAGAAGAAAGTTTTTCAAAAATTTTATCTTGTTGGAGGAGTCTAGTTGGATGCTTGAGATATACTTTACCTCCTCGAGACATGATTGAAATATTTATTGGAAATTTACAAGAACAATTATCTTATGGATTGGAAACTACAACTATCACATCTTTTGATCAAGCAATTGAGTTAGAAAGAAAAGTGGAACAAGCTCTTATCAAAAGAGGACAACTTAAGGTGAAAGAAGATAAAACCACTAGGTCACACATAAGAATAAAAAAGTGGTAGGTGATGGTGCAGTGGATAGTAGGCCTGTTAATAATATTGTTAACAACCTACAAAAGATGATACTTCAAAAATATCTACAAAGGAAATTTACGAAAATTAATATGCCTATGGAAGTGGTTTTAAATGAACTTTTGTAAACTAATATGATTGAATTGCCTCATATAAGGTAACCAAATACTGCAACCAATTGGTATAAGGTAGTTAAAAATTATGTTTATCATAGAGTAGAAGGATATTGAACAAAATATTGTAAAAGGTTAAAACATGAGGTTCAATATTTGATCGATCTAGGACGACTTGTTATAGATAAATCTCAACCATCAAATAATAAACTTGTTACTCAACAAGCATCCATGACTAATCAAGACATGGAGATCTTCAAAGATCTGTTACCTAAGCATGGAAAATAGACAAATAATAAAGTATCTTATCAGAATGATCCACCTTCCTATGGTAATATGGTTGGTATGGTTGGGAAAACTACAAGGAAACATGCCCAATCTCAACCAGCATAACACCCTCAATAGGAGAAGAGTTCTTTGTCATAGCCCATCTTGGTTTTAAGGAATAATAAGAGAAATAGTATAGGAACAGGGAACCCTCCCTTAGTATTAAAACCTCAAGTCTCCTTTGACCTTCAACAATAGTTAGCTAGTACCCCAATAAATATTTCTATCTTAGAGCTCTTGCAAACATATCCTAATCATAGGGAAGCCTTGCTGGAACTTCTAAGACAACAATCTTTCCCTCTAGATATTTCTCCCAGTGTTGTGGTTAATGTTGTAGGTTTTCTTGGGATACATCATATCTCTTTTTTGGATGACAATAAGCCTTCCTCATATCTGCGAGGGGATTCTTACCTTTACATCACAATATTTATTGAGGAAATTTTTTTCAAATGCATCTTGATTAATAATGGTTCTTCCATTAATTTATGCACTTACAATTTTAATAAAATTTTGGATTAAAAGAGGAAGACTTAACTAAATATGATAATATCATCAAATTTCTCAACAACAAATCCGAAGAAGCCTATGGTGTTATATCCCTCCCTCTTAAGGTTGGACCCAAGATCTTATATATCTTATTCTACATGGTGCTTTGCCCTACATCTTTAAATATTCTTCTTGAACACCCTTGTATTCATGCAATGAGGGTGGTCCCTTCTACTATTCATCAGTGTTTGAAGTTTGAGTATAAATATCAAATTGTCACCATTTTGAGCAACCCTCAACCATTTGAATATTATTTAATGGTTGAGAAAGATCAATATGATATTAAAATTTGTCCTTCAATTTCATCATTTGTTTCTCCATGTTCCTCATCTCAAATATCTGAGCAACTTGGAAATTGTTAGGGTACCTAGGAATGGCTATTTGGGGATATATTATTATATTCTATAAGGGTTGGCATGGGCCACACATAAACTAAGGTTGATTATATTATAATATTATATTAGTAGTAGGCTCCCCAAAGTAGAATTATGGATATATAAAGAAGAGATATTTATCATTGTAAGCATCATGGAAATAAATATTATGTAATCGTCTTTTTCCATGAAGTGGCTTATGGGACTTTGCCCTCCTTAAGTGGCACTCTCATATTGGGAGATCTTGTGGGTTATTCCTTCCTTAAGGAGTATTATTGGTGTTGCTCTACCTTAAGGGTATTACCTATGTCCCTCTCATTTATGGATTCTTATTGTGGATAATTTTTTGTGGATGAATGATTTAATATTTCAGCATAGTGGTGAATGATTTCTGTTAATAAGAATAAAGTTATATAGCAAGTGGTATCAGAGCAATAATTTTGGAAAAGTGGGAATTTTGTTTGTGTGGAATTATAGAATTAGGATAATTATTTTCTGGAAAAACATCTCATATTTTAGGAGCCATATCTCTGTGAAATTTTATCCAATTCAGACGATTCTTAGATCATTTTGTGTGGAATTTGAAGAGCTTTAAAATAAGTGGTAATATGAAGGAATCCAAGTAGTATTGAAGGAGATACAACCTTTTGAAGTCAGCTATATAGAACAAGAGTAGTGACTAATTTTCAGTTCATAATTTTTTCAAAAGATAAAATTTGTTAGTTCGGGTAAGAAAATAAATTGCAATTTATTTTGTTTGGAAGAAAGATTGCATATCTAGTTGTTTTTATAGAATTTTAGCTTCAATTTATTGGGGAGATACATATTTTTATAAAACCCTAGTTTGCATTGGGGCATGATATATATTTTTTGAAACCCTAGATTTGCATTATCTTGAGGTGTGAACTTATGGAGCTACAATTATTTTTTGGAGAGGATTTTATTGATGTTAGGGATTAGTGGCAACATTTTAAATCATTGTATAATAATTATTCTCTTTGGAAATTAATGCTTCATGGTTATCTTGGAGGATGAGCTCTCTCTTAGTTTTATAGTTGTAATAGTGCTTTCAGTTGGGATGAAATGGAGCATGTATTATTGAGAAAATGGGACCCATATAAAATATAAGTAGTTTGAAGGTCACCATCAAGGGATATTAAAAAGAAATAAACATTCTTCAAAAAGAACAAAAGAAATTAAAAGAGAGCTAGAAATTTTTAAAGTGGTAGAAAACAAAGAAGATGCCAGTTTACAAATAGAAGAAACCACGCCTTTGGAAGAAAATAAATTAAAAAGTGGACAAAGGGATTTGTGTGAATCTAAAAGTTCTTGTTGTGGAAAATTTTGATATATTTTATTATAGTTGTCATGCTATCAAATTTTCTAATTCACAAAAAATATGCAAGATTTGGTGGACTTGCCTCTTTAACCTTAAATTGTCAAATGCTAATAGGTTGGGTCAAGACACCCCAAAATAAGACTATTTAATGATGTTTTATATACATTATACTCTACCAGATTCAAATGGATCTATTATGATTTATATTTTGACCAAGCGTAAGTGAAGTCTTCCTAACTCAAAGAAGACCGAGTGCCTTGTCTATTGGGTGATTATAGCAAATTTTAATTGATTCCATGAAATAGAGAGAAACAGAAAGAAGTAATTGACATACCCACATTCATTAAAATATCACAATCAATATAGGTATTAAATAAATGGGAGAAGGTGTTATTTGTGAGTTCAAATAAGGCAATGCACAAATAAAAAACATATACACAATGATCCAAAATATGCCAAAAAGCAGAAACCATATTTTGTTTTATATTCGATGACTGATGGTTACAATAATAGAGCCTGGTGATGTGCTAAAGTCTCCCAAAGAACACAATACAATATTCACCCTATTAAAATATCATAATAGTGTAATGCAATATACTATCCTAATTGTGTGACATATAGAATCTAGATCCTCAAGCAGCTCCTAGAAATGATCTTAGGTAGCTAACTCAACTCTTGGTAGTACCTACACAAAGGTAAGAAGAACTGAGAAAATGGAAAAATAGAGACACAAAAGAAATACAATCAACATTAGACCAAATACTTAGGATACCTCTCTTGCAAAATTTTACAATGGTTGCTTTATGATGACTCTTGGCTGCTTCATCTCCTTATGTAGTCTGGGTGCCCAAAATATATTACAATTTCTTGGCACTGGTTTAGCCATGTGTATGATACTTAGCCCTATGCATTTTCAACTTCCTGGGTGTGTTACAACTAAAAATTAGTTGATGCAAGTTGTCAATATTTATTTTAAAAATAAAATTCTAATATTATCTATTTATTTTCCTCTATGGTGGGCCCTACCTCAACTTATACAAATTTATCTTTTTCTGGAAGCGTCAAGGCCAACAGAGTAGCAATTTTATTCCAAGAATCATTAAAAAAGGTGGTGGTTGGCTTTATGTCCTATTCAATCATCATTTTATTGATATGCCTTCTAAAATTAGACTAATTTTTGTCAATTAATTCTATGGTATTATGGACTAATAAAGTCAAGCCTTTCAGATCTTGCCTAATTTTTGTGTGTTTTCTATAGTGCACTTGAATTCTTCTATTTTCTTAGTGATAAGGACTTCGAAATTCTGCTTTATTGCAAGCTCTCAAATCAGATTACACTGTATTTTCCTTTTGTCATCTATTTCTTTGACTAATGTATGTATTTCTTGTAGGGTGCTTTTATAGAAAGACTTCTAATGGATGAAGGTATTTAGTATCTGATATTATAAACTGCAATCATGGCTCTATCCATCTACAGTTAAAACTTATTTGTCACCCACTTGACTATATTCTTCTTTGTATTTTAAATATGCAGGTTTAAATACTAATTATCTCTTTTATGTCTTGTAACAAATTTTTGACAGTCTAAATCAACTGCATCAGGTCTTTCAGTTCCTTGAATATTTGTGGCAGAGCATCTAATTATTCTTTTATGTCTTCAATAAATCCTTGTTTGTATTATTTTATGTAGTCTACACTATCAAGTGATCCTTTGGGTTGTTGAGGTACTTCCCCTCTTACTTGTTTGACTTCAGCTTGCCATTTTTGAATCTTAGCCTACATTAAATCTTTCTACATTTATGTTCTAGCTATCTTAGCTAATAGGGCCTGGTTTCTTTGTTGTATATTTCTTATGATATCCACATAGGTTTGAGCTTGTGTTTCAGCAAGAACTACTATATCCTCTTGATACTTGACATGAGCTACTTGGGTTATTGGATCTACCCACATGGATTTGACTTTTTCCATAGGTATAGTAGCCTGTAATGTAATAAGTGGGTCTCACAAAGCTTGTGGTTCAGTGGAGGTGGTTTCTATTACATTGTATTTCATATTTCTAGGATCTCTTCCTTCTTGCATTTATTTAAGTTGCTTATCTTCATTATCATAAAAAAATATAGCCACAAAATTTCTGGTAAGAGTGAAACTCTTAGTTTGGGTCGAGCCTTCTATCCTGGATTTCTTCTTCTTGAGAGGACCTTCTGGGTCCTTGGTGGCTACTTTAAAGTTGTGAAGGAAATCTCCACACCCTCCACTTAACATGATCCCTTCATTTTAAATCATTGTATAATAATTATTCTCTTTGGAAATTAATGCTTCATGGTTATCTTGGAGGATGAGCTCTCTATTAGTTTTATAGTTGTAATAGTGCTTTCAGTTGGGATGAAATGGAGCATGTATTATTGAGTAAATGGGACCCATATAAAATATAAGTAGTTTGAAGGTCACCATCAAGGGATATTAAAAATAAATAAACATTCTTCAAAAAGAACAAAAGAAATTAAAAGAGAGCTAGAAATTTTTAAAGTGGTAGAAAATAAAGAAGATGTCGGTTTAGAAATAGAAGAAACCACACCTTTGGAATAAAATAAATTAAAAAGTGGACAAAGGGATTTGTGTGAATCTAAAAGTTCTTGTTGTGGAAAATTTTGATATCTTTTATTATAGTTGTCATGCTATCAAATTTTCTATTTCACAAAAAATATGCAAGATTTGGTGGACTTGCCTCTTTAACCTTAAATTGTCAAATGCTAATAGGTTGGGTCAAGACACCCCAAAATAAGCCTATTTAATGATGTTTTATAAAAATTATACTCTACCAGATTCAAATGGATCTATTATGATTTATATTTTGACCAAGCGTAAGTGAAGTCTTCCTAATTCAAAGAAGACCAGTGCCTTGTCTATTGGGTGATTATAGCAAATTTTAACTGATTCCATGAAATAGAGAGAAACAGAAAGAAGTAACTGACATACCCACATTCATTCAAATATCACAATCAACATAGGTATTAAATAAATGGGAGAAGGTGTTATTTGTGAGTTCAAATAATGCAATGCACAAATAAAAAACATATACATAATGATCCAAAATATACCAAAAAGCAGAAACCATATTTTGTTTTATATTCGATGACTGATGGTTACAATAATAGAGCCTGGCGATGTGCTCAAGTCTCCCAAAGAACACAATACAATATTCACCCTATTCAAATATCATAATAGGGTAATGCAATATACTATCCTAATTGTAGTGACATATAGAATCTAGATCCTCAAGCAGCTCCTAGAAATGATCTTAGGTAGCTAACTCAAATCTTGGTGATACCTACACAAAGGTAAGAAGAGCTAAGAAAATGGAAAAATAGAGACACAAAAGAAATACAATCAACATTAGACCAAATACTTAGGATACCTCTCTTGCAAAATTTTACAGTGGTTGCTTTATGATGACTCTTGGCTGTTTCATCTCCTTATGTAGTTTGGGTGCCCAAAATATATTACAATTTCATGGCACTGGTTTAGCCATGTGTATGATACTTAGCCCTATATATTTTCAACTTCTTGGGTGTGTTACAACTAAAAATTAGTTGATGCAAGTTGTCAAGATTTATTTTAAAAATAAAATTCTAATATTATATATTTATTTTCCTCTATGGTGGGCCCTACCTCAACTTATACAAATTTATCTTTTTCTGGAAGCGTCAAGGCCAACAGAGTAGCAATTTTATTCTAATAATCATTAAAAAAGGTGGTGGTTGGCTTTATGTCCTATTCAATCATCATTTTATTTATATGCCTTCTAAAAATAGACTAATTTTTGTGAATTAATTCTATGATATTATGGACTAATAAAGTCAAGTCTTTCATATCTTGCCTAATTTTTGTGTGTTTTCTTTAGTGCACTTGAATTCTTCTATTTTCTTAGTGATAAGGACTTCGACATTCTACTCTATTGCAAGATCTCCAATCATATTACATTGTATTTTCCTTTTGTCATCTATTTCTTTGACTAATGTAAGTATTTCTTGTAGGGTGCTTTTCTAGAAAGACTTCTAATGGATGAAGGTATTTAGCCTCTGATATTATAAACTGCAATCATGGCTCTATCCATTTATAGTTAAAACTTATTTGTCACCCACTTGACTATATTATTATTTGTATTTTAAATATGTATGTTTAAATACTAATTCTCTCTTTTATGTCTTGCAACAAATTTTTGATAGTCTGAGTCAACTGCATCAGGTCTTTCAGATCCTCAAATATTTGTGGTAGAGCATCTAATTATTCTTTTATGTCTTCAATAAATCCTTGTTTGTATTATTTTATGTAGTCTACACTATCAAGTGATCCTTTGGGTTGTTGAGGTACTTCCCCTCTTACTTTTTTGACTTCAGCTTGCCATTTCTGAATCTTAGCCTACGTTAAATCTTTCTCCATTTATATTCTAGCTATCTCAGCTAATAGGGCCTGATTTCTTTGTTGTATATTTCTTGTGATATCCACCTAGGTTTGAGCTTGTGTTTCAGCAAGAACTACTGTATCCTCTTGATACTTGACATGATCTACTTGGGTTATTGGATCTACCCACATGGATTTGACTTTTTCAATAGGTATAGTAGCCTGTAATGTAATAAGTGGGTCTCACAAAGCTTGTGGTTCAGTGGAGGTGGTTTCTATTACATTGTATTTCATATTTCTAGGATCTCTTCCTTCTTGCATTTATTTAAGTTGCTTATCTTCATTATCATAAAAACTTATAGCCTCAAACTTTCTGGTAAGAGTGAAACTCTTAGTTTGGGTCGAGCCTTCTATCCTGGATTTCTTCTTCTTGAGAGGACCTTCTGGGTCCTTGGTGGCTACTTTAAAGTTGTGAAAGAAATCTCCACACCCTCCACTTAACATGATCCCTCCATTTTAAATCATTGTATAATAATTATTCTCTTTGGAAATTAATGCTTCATGGTTATCTTGGAGGATGAGCTCTCTCTTAGTTTTATAGTTGTAATAGTGCTTTCAGTTGGGATGAAATGGAGCATGTATTATTGAGTAAATGGGACCCATATAAAATATAAGTAGTTTGAAGGTCACCATCAAGGGATATTAAAAAGAAATAAACATGCTTCAAAAAGAACAAAAGAAATTAAAAGAGAGCTAGAAATTTTTAAAGTGGTAGAAAATAAAGAAGATGCCAGTTTACAAATAGAAGAAACCATGCCTTTGGAAGAAAATAAATTAAAAAGTGGACAAAGGGATTTGTGTGAATCTAAAAGTTCTTGTTGTGGAAAATTTTGATATCTTTTATTATAGTTGTCATGCTATCAAATTTTCTAATTCACAAAAAATATGCAAGATTTGGTGGACTTGCCTCTTTAACCTTAAATTGTCAAATGCTAATAGGTTGGGTCAAGACACCCCAAAATAAGCCTATTTAATGATGTTTTATAAACATTATACTCTACCAGATTCAAATGGATTTATTATGATTTATATTTTGACCAAGCGTAAGTGAAGTCTTCTTAACTCAAAGAAGACCAGTGCCTTGTCTATTGGGTGATTATAGCAAATTTTAACTGATTCCATGAAATAGAGAGAAACAGAAAGAAGTAACTGACATACCCACATTCATTAAAATATCACAATCAATATAGGTATTAAATAAATGGGAGAAGGTGTTATTTGTGAGTTCAAATAATGCAATGCACAAATAAAAAACATATACACAATGATCCAAAATGTACCAAAAAGCAGAAACCATATTTTGTTTTATATTCAATGATTGATGGTTACAATAATAGAGCCTGGCGATGTGCTCAAGTCTCCCAAAGAACACAATACAATATTCACCCTATTCAAATATCATAATAGGGTAATGCAATATACTATCCTAATTGTAGTGACATATAGAATCTAGATCCTCAAGCGGCTCCTAGAAATGATCTTAGGTAGCTAACTCAACTCTTGGAAATACCTACACAAAGGTAAGAAGAACTGAGAAAATGGAAAAATAGAGACACAAAAGAAATACAATCAACCTAGACCAAATACTTAGGATACCTCTCTTGCAAAATTTTACAGTGGTTGCTTTATAATGACTCTTGGCTGCTTCATCTCCTTATGTAGTCTGGGTGCCCAAAATATATTACAATTTCATGGCACTGGTTTAGCCATGTGTGTGATACTTAGCCCTATGCATTTTCAACTTCCTGGGTGTGTTACAACTAAAAATTAGTTGATGCAAGTTGTCAATATTTATTTTAAAAATTCTAATATTATCTATTTATTTTCCTCTATGGTGGGCCCTACCTCAACTTATACAAATTTATCTTTTTCTGGAAGCGTCAAGGCCAACAGAGTAGCAATTTTATTCCAAGAATCATCAAAAAAGGTGGTGGTTGGCTTTATGTCCTATTCAATCATCATTTTATTGATATGCCTTCTAAAATTAGACTAATTTTTGTCAATTAATTCTATGATATTATGGACTAATAAAGTCAAGTCTTTCAGATCTTGCCTAATTTTTGTGTGTTTTCTTTAGTGCACTTGAATTCTTCTATTTTCTTAGTGATAAGGACTTCGACATTCTGCTCTATTGCAAGCTCTTCAATCAGATTACACTGTATTGTCCTTTTGTCATCTATTTCTTTAACTAATATATGTATTTCTTGTAGGGTGCTTTTCTAGAAAGACTTCTAATGGATGAAGGTATTTAGTCTCTGATATTATAAACTGCAATCATGGCTCTATCCATCTACAGTTAAAAATTATTTGTCACCCACTTGACTATATTCTTCTTTGTATTTTAAATATGCAGGTTTAAATACTAATTCTATCTTTTATGTGTTGCAACAAATTTTTGACAGTCTGAGTCAACTACATCAGGTCTTTCAGTTCCTTGAATATTTGCGATAGAGCATCTAATTATTCTTTTATGTCTTCAATAAATCCTTGTTTGTATTATTTTATGTAGTCTACACTATCAAGTGATCCTTTGGGTTGTTGAGGTACTTCCCCTCTTAGTTGTTTGACTTCAGCTTGCCATTTCTGAATTTTAGCCTACAATAAATATTTCTCCATTTATATTCTAGCTATCTTAGCTAATAGGGTCTGGTTTCTTTGTTGTATATTTCTTGTGATATCCACCTAGGTTTGAGCTTGTGTTTCAAAAAGGACTACTGTATCCTCTTGATACTTGACATGAGCTACTTGGGTTATTGGATCTACCCATATGGATTTAACTTTTTCCATAGGTATAGTAGCCTGTAATGTAATAAGTGGGTCTCACAAAGCTTGTGGTTCAGTGGAGGTGGTTTCTATTACATTGTATTTCATATTTCTAGGATCTCTTCCTTCTTGCATTTATTTAAGTTGCTTATCTTCATTATCATAAAAAATTATAGCCTCAAACTTTTTGGTAAGAGTGAAACTCTTAGTTTGGGTCGAGCCTTCTATCCTGGATTTCTTCTTCTTGAGAGGACCTTCTGGGTCCTTGGTGGCTACTTTAAAGTTGTGAAGGAAATATCCACACCCTCCACTTAACATGATCCCTCCATTTTAAATCATTGTATAATAATTATTCTCTTTGGAAATTAATGCTTCATGGTTATCTTGGAGGATGAGCTCTCTCTTAGTTTTATAGTTGTAATAGTGCTTTCAATTGGGATGAAATGGAGCATGTATTATTGAGTAAATGGGACCCATATAAAATATAAGTAGTTTGAAGGTCACCATAAAGGGATATTAAAAAGAAATAAACATGCTTCAAAAAGAACAAAAGAAATTAAAAGAGAGCTAGAAATTTTTAAAGTGGTAGAAAATAAAGAAGATGCCAGTTTACAAATAGAAGAAACCACGCCTTTGGAATAAAATAAATTAAAAAGTGGACAAAGGGATTTGTGTGAATCTAAAATTTCTTGTTGTGGAAAATTTTGATATCTTTTATTATAGTTGTCATGCTATCAAATTTTCTAATTCACAAAAAATATGCAAGATTTGGTGGAATTGCCTCTTTAACCTTAAATTGTCAAATGCTAATAGGTTGGGTCAAGACACCCCAAAATAAGCCTATTTAATGATGTTTTATAAAAATTATACTCTACCAGATTCAAATGGATCTATTATGATTTATATTTTGACCAAGCGTAAGTGAAGTCTTCCTAACTCAAAGAAGACCAGTGCCTTGTCTATTGGGTGATTATAGCAAATTTTAACTGATTCCATGAAATAGAGAGAAACAGAAAGAAGTAACTGAAATACCCACATTCATTCAAATATCACAATCAATATAGGTATTAAATAAATGGGAGAAGGTGTTATTTGTGAGTTCAAATAATGCAATGCACAAATAAAAAACATATACACAATGATCCAAAATATGCCAAAAAGCAGAAACCATATTTTGTTTTATATTCAATGACTGATGGTTACAATAATAGAGCCTGGCGATGTGCTCAAGTCTCCCAAAGAACACAATACAATATTCACCCTATTCAAATATCATAATAGGGTAATGCAATATACTATCCTAATTTTAGTGACATATAGAATCTAGATCCTCAAGCAGCTCCTAGAAATGATCTTACGTAGCTAACTCAAATCTTGGTGATACCTACACAAAGGTAAGAAGAGCTGAGAAAATGGAAAAATAGAGACACAAAAGAAATACAATCAACATTAGACCAAACACTTAGGATACCTCTCTTGCAAAATTTTACAGTGGTTGCTTGATGATGACTCTTGGTCGCTTCATCTCCTTATGTTGTCTGGGTGCCTAAAATATATTACAATTTCTTGGCATTGGTTTAGCCATGTGTATGATACTTAGCCGTATGTATTTTCAACTTCCTGGGTGTGTTACAACTAAAAATTAGTTGATGCAAGTTGTCAAGATTTATTTTAAAAATAAAATTCTAATATTATCTATTTATTTTCCTCTATGGTGGGCCCTACCTCAACTTATACAAATTTATCTTTTTCTCGAAGCGTCAAGCCCAACATAGTAGCAATTTTATTCCAAGAATCATAAAAAAAGGTGGTGGTTGGCTTTATGTCCTATTCAATCATCATTTTATTGATATGCCTTCTAAAATTAGACTAATTTTTGTCAATTAATTCTATGATATTATGGACTAATAAAGTCAACTCTTTCATATCTTGCCTAATTTTTGTGTGTTTTCTTTAATGCACTTGAATTCTTCTATTTTCTTAGTGATAAGAACTTCGACATTCTACTCTATTGCAAGCTCTCCAATCATATTACACTGTATTTTCCTTTTGTCATATATTTCTTTGAGTAATGTATGTATTTCTTGTAGGGTGCTTTTTTAGAAAGACTTCTAATGGATGAAGGTATTTAGTCTCTGATATTATAAACTGCAATCATGGCTCTATCCATCTACAGTTAAAACTTATTTGTCACCCACTTGACTATATTCTTATTTGTATTTTAAATATGTAGGTTTAAATACTAATGCTCTCTTTTCTATGTCTTGCAACAAATTTTTGATGATGAGTCAATAGCATCATGTCTTTCGGGTCCTTGAATATTTGTGGTAGAGCATCTAATTATTCTTTTATGTCTTCAATAAATCCTTGTTTGTATTATTTTATGTAGTCTACACTATCAAGTGATCCTTTGGGTTGTTGAGGTACTTCCCCTCTTACTTGTTTGACTTCAGCTTGCCATTTTTGAATCTTATCCTACATTAAATCTTTCTCCATTTATATTCAAGCTATCTTAGCTAATAGGGCCTGGTTTCTTTGTTGTATATTTCTTGTGATATCCACCTAGGTTTGATCTTGTGTTTCAGCAAGAACTACTGTATCCTCTTGATACTTGACATGAGCTACTTGGGTTATTGGATCTACCCACATGGATTTGACTTTTTCCATAGGTATAGTAGCCTGTAATGTAATAAGTGGGTCTCACAAAGCTTGTGGTTTAGTGGAGGTGGTTTCTATTACATTGTATTTCATATTTCTAGTATCTCTTCGTTCTTGCATTTATTTAAGTTGCTTATCTTCATTATCATAAAAAATTATAGCCTTAAACTTTTTGGTAAGAGTGAAACTCTTAGTTTGGGTCTAGCCTTCTATCCTGGATTTCTTCTTCTTGAGAGGACCTTCTGGGTCCTTGGTGGCTACTTTAAAGTTATGAAGGAAATCTCCACACCCTCCACTTAACATGATCCCTCCATTTTAAATCATTGTATAATAATTATTCTCTTTGGAAATTAATGCTTCATGGTTATCTTGGAGGATGAGCTCTCTCTTAGTTTTATAGTTGTAATAGTGCTTTCAGTTGGGATGAAATGGAGCATGTATTATTGAGTAAATGGGACCCATATAAAATATAAGTAGTTTGAAGGTCACCATCAAGGGATATTAAAAAGAAATAAACATGCTTCAAAAAGAACAAAAGAAATTAAAAGAGAGCTAGAAATTTTTAAAGTGGTAGAAAATAAAGAAGATGCTAGTTTACAAATAGGAGAAACGACGCCTTTGGAAGAAAATAAATTAAAAAGTCGACAAAGGGATTTGTGTGAATCTAAAAGTTCTTTTTGTGGAAAATTTTGATATATTTTATTATAGTTGTCATGCTATCAAATTTTCTAATTCACAAAAAAAATGCAAGATTTGGTGGACTTGCCTCTTTAACCTTAAATTGTCAAATGCTAATAGGTTGGGTCAAGACACCCCAAAATAAGCCTATTTAATGATGTTCTATAAATATTATGCTCTACCAGATTCAAATGGATCTATTATGATTTATATTGTGACCAAGCGTAAGTGAAGTCTGCCTAACTCAAAGAAGACCGGTGCCTTGTCTATTGGGTGATTATAGCAAATTTTAATTGATTCCATGAAATAGAGAGAAACAGAAAGAAGTAACTAACATACCCACATTCATTAAAATATCACAATCAATATAGGTATTAAATAAATGGGAGAAGGTGTTATTTGTGAGTTCAAATAATGCAATGCACAAATAAAAAACATATACACAATGATCCAAAATATACCAAAGAGCAGAAACCATATTTTGTATTATATTCAATGACTGATGGTTACAATAATAGAGCCTGGCAGTGTGCTCAAGTCTCCCAAAGAACACAATACAATATTCACCCTATTCAAATGTCATAATAGGGGAATGCAATATACTATCCTAATTGTAGTGACATATAGACTCTGGCTCCTCAAGCAGCTCCTAGAAATGATCTTAGGTAGCTAACTCAACTCTTGGTAGTACCTACACAAAGGTAAGAAGAACTAAGAAAATGGAAAAATAGAGACACAAAAGAAATACAATCAACATTAGACCAAATACTTAGGATACCTCTCTTGCAAAATTTTACAATGGTTGCTTTATGATGACTCTTGGTTGCTTCATCTCCTTATGTAGTCTGGGTGCCCAAAATATATTACAATTTCTTGGCACTGGTTTAGGCATGTGTATGATACTTAGCCCTATGTATTTTCAACTTCCTGGGTGTGTTACAACTAAAAATTAGTTGATGCAAGTTGTCAATATTTATTTTAAAAATAAAATTCTAATATTATCTATTTATTTTCCTCTATGGTGGGCCCTACCTCAACTTATACAAATTTATCTTTTTTTGGAAGCGTCAAGCCCAACAGAGTAGCAATTTTATTCCAAGAATCATCAAAAAAGGTGGTGGTTGAATTTATGTCCTATTCAATCATCATTTTATTGATATGCCTTCTAAAAATAGACTAATTTTTGTGAATTAATTCTATGATATTATGGACTAATAAAGTCAAGTCTTTCAGATATTGCCTAATTTTTGTGTGTTTTCTTTAGTGCACTTGAATTCTTCTATTTTCTTAGTGATAAGGACTTCGAAATTCTACTCTATTGCAAGCTCTCCAATCAGATTACACTGTATTTTCCTTTTGTCATCTATTTCTTTGACTAATGTATGTATTTCTTATAGGGTGCTTTTCTAGAAAGACTTCTAATGGATGAAGGTATTTAGTCTCTGATATTATAAACTGCAATCATGGCTCTATCCATCTACAATTAAAACTTATTTGTCACCCACTTGACTATATTCTTCTTTGTATTTTAAATATGCAGGTTTAAATACTAATTCTCTCTTTTATGTCTTGCAACAAATTTTTGACAGTCTGAGTCAACTGCATCAGGTCTTTCAGTTCCTTGAATATTTGCGATAGAGCATCTAATTATTCTTTTATGTCTTCAATAAATCCTTGTTTGTATTATTTTATGTAGTATACACTATCAAGTGATCCTTTGGGTTGTTGAGGTACTTCCCCTCTTACTTGTTTGACTTCAGCTTGCCATTTCTGAATCTTAGCCTACATTAAATCTTTCTCCATTTATATTCTAGCTATCTTAGCTAATAGGGCCTGGTTTCTTTGTTGTATATTTCTTGTGATATCCACCTAGGTTTGAGCTTGTGTTTCAGCAAGAACTACTGTATCCTCTTGATACTTGACATGAGCTACTTGGGTTATTGGATCTACCCACATGGATTTGACTTTTTCCATAGGTATAGTAGCCTGTAATGTAATAAGTGGGTCTCACAAAGCTTGTGGTTAAGTGGAGGTGGTTTCTTTTACATTGTATTTCATATTTCTAGAATATCTTCCTTCTTGCATTATTTTAAGTTGCTTATCTTCATTATCATAAAAAATTATAGCCTTAAACTTTTTGGTAAGAGTGAAACTCTTAGTTTGGGTCTAGCCTTCTATCCTGGATTTCTTCTTCTTGAGAGGACCTTCTGGGTCCTTGGTGGCTACTTTAAATTTGTGAAGGAAATATCCACACCCTCCACTTAACATGATCCCTTTATAAAAAATCCTAGAAATTTTAATATCTTCTTCATTGATTATTATTGATCGAGGTCTCAATTGGGGCATGCTGGTGGTTATTTGTTGTTTCTTCTTGGGGTTGATAGTCTGTTGTATTATTTTTGAAATTTCTAGCTATGTTATTCCCACTAAATATATGACTATCTGCTTCCCCTTGTTTTAGTCTTTAGATATGGATATTCTAGAGGTGATAGTAGGCACATCTATCATAGGAGGTTCTAACTAGGTGATCTCGGGTTCTACCATTTCCAATACCATTTCAATTTCTTGAGGTTCTTGTTTGATTACTTTTACTATTGGATCCTATATATCTTCTCATAATATGGGAGGAATTAAGGGGGTATATTCTTCTACATAGTCCTTTCTCATGACCTTCAATTATGTTGAATAGTGGCCTACTCTCATGATTTGAGTGTAATCCCTTTTATTGGCATATTCTTTCCATAATGCTACCAATTTATGATTCAATTTTGTCCTTTCTTTCAAATTGGGTAATACCAATTTGTCTTCAAAATTATCCTCTCTATGTATGACCATAGCAGAAGGAACTAGAGGTCTGACATTATTGTTGTAAGTGTCGAAAGGATCGTAAGGGCACCATGAAATTTTAGCAAAAGAAAACATGTCCATTTTCTCCAAAGAAATCATCAAATAAAGCTAGCATCTGTAGGTATAATGGCCTATATTACAAGGAAATGCTATCCATGTGAGCTTCATACTCTTCCTAAGAAACCTCATTTTTGTCTCCTCTATTATCTGCCTTGCAATCTCAAGAGTTGTGTCAGACATTGGGTAATACTTCGACAATGCTTTAAGAGGGATTTTTGCTCTATAGATTCGAATGAATGCTATATTTTCTATAAGGAAGACATAACCAACCAATTTTTCTTTAATAAAACTAATTATTCCCTTCCATATTCTATCTACCGAATATCCATAAAGTAAGTGATGAATTTTTGGTAAGAAATCATTTAAGAATTGGGTATAGCTAGACCACCCTTCATGAATCCAAGGGAACCCTATCTTGGACTAGTTCTTCGTAAGCCCCTCCCCATATTTCAATTATTTATCTATCCATTTGACCCACTATCAAGTTAATTAGCAGAGAATAATGAGAAAATCTAGGTACTTATTCTTATCATTGCAAAATTGTAGTTTGTAGGGCTTTGAATTTCTTATGTATATTATTGCTTATTGCATCTTCCAAATTATATATGGAAGGCTATCCCCACCTATTGCATTGGCTTCTAAGTATAGGACTTCTCTAGCTACCCAATTTAAATCTATTTCCCCTATGAGTATATCTATTATATCTGCATAATGTCTTACCTAGGGGTATAATTCTAATTTATGTATAGAAAACTTATAAGATACATGTGTATCTCGATCAAAAAACTTGGGATAGAAAGTACTCGTGATGTGGCAATATTTCACTTTGAGAACTTAAAAATTGATAGGTAATGTCTCCTTCTCTAGGCTGAAGACTTTTACAATCCACTTTCCAATGATTTTGAAGATGGCACGACCATTGGAATTTTTGATTGATCAGGAATCTAGATCATACACCACTACCAACCATGACATGAGGTCAAAGGAGAAGTATACTTTTAGGTATATCAACTTAGCCATGTTGCACCTCCACAGATTATAGTAAGGGCTCTTACTATCCTTGTCTCTCCAAGATTTATCATACAAATCCATCAACAAGAATGGATGCCGTCTATAAAAATCTTTCATATTTTTGTAGGCAAAAATAGCTTACTCTTCTATCTTCCATCGTTGCACTTGGGTGGTTTCTCTATTTTGTCCAGACTGCTTTATGAAATCATCGGTATCAATGATATATGTTTTCCCCTTTATTTTTAGGTATGGGAAACCATTCGTGAGCTTATCTATTTAACTAAACTGGAAGAGGTCATATTAACGTTCTTCTCTACTTATTTCTATTCTTAATATATATTCCAATGCCTGATAAACTTCACTCTTGCTGGTATATTCTGGATAACTTTTGTTGGACTATGTGCAACTTAGTAGCAAAGTAGAAGCTCTAAGAAAGTATTAATATAGACTCAAGGCGTGCTGGTTTTAATTAAGCTTAATTGATTTTTTTTATAAATTCGATCAATGAATTTCTACCACCTCCTCAACCTCATAGTTACCTCCAATAGTTTTTAATGGTCATCACGCTCTCATCACCTCTCATGATTGGTCGATAAGCTAATTTATGTACATGAACCAATGCGTTTGATCACTTTTTGGAGATTTTATTTTGAACTGGTTGTCAGACCTTGATATGCATTTTAATGCAAATCTCTCTTTTGGATTCATCTATTGTAGCCATTGGTTTAAAATAAACTATTTCTATTTAAAACTCATGTACATGATCGTGCGTCACACAGATTTCAGATTGATTTTCCATCGATCTTGACCATTCACTTACCTCTTGTGACATCATTTGTGATGTTCATCTAGAGCACGTGCTACTTACTTTTGGAGGTTAAATGATTTTATCGAGTGATTTAACTTAATGATTTGGCACACACATCGACCAAGATGGTATTAATTCATTGAGTGAGCTTGAATACTAATGATGATGTGCATAGATGAGATGATTTATGGGATGGGAGTACAAATAATGAGACTTTAATTTTCATGATTGATGATCAAACATTATGGCCTATAGGCTAAGGTTCATTAGGTGGAATGTGCACCTAACTTAATTTCATCGAATGAGTTATGCGCTTAGCACTTATGCATCGAAAGGGACAACCGATAGGGCCAAGGAGTTTTTTTGGTGACAATCGATGGAGTCATTTGTTAACCAAGGTCGATCAAGGCTAAATGCTTGGGTGGATGAGATGACTGACAAGGGGGTGTTACTCGGGTGTTACAACTTATGGGTGTGACTTAAACAAGAAATTAGGAAAAATACCAATCATGCTTAGCTAATTTGGTAGGTGCATGGATAGACTAATGAATTCATAGTGAATGAAACAACTGACCAATGGGGTATGAATGGATGACTCACCAAACTTCACTTGTACCGTTGATTCTCCTTGCCAATTGAACGATGTCGGATGAGACACCCACCACTGGGTTATGAGCAGAATAATAGCCAGCCAATAAATTTTAAGTAATGAACTTAGGGTGGTGTCAGTTTATTATTTTGGGATCAAATAGGGGAAATATATTAATGTGGTGAAGACCCTTAACCAACTTAAGATCGACCGTCCAATGGGAGATTATCGCTCAACTTGCCTGAACTCACCTACACCATTGATTTCTCCTACCAATCGGGTGATGATGGTTGAGATGCTCAATCAATGGTATGCCATTGGATGAATGGGCCAACCAATGGTTTTCAATGAAAGGCTAAGGTGAAATGATTCATTAAAATGATAAATGGGGAGGACATCAATTACACCGCTAAGACATTAAGGACCTAGGGATAAGTAGAATGATTTTATTTAAGTTCTTAGCCAATCAAGCATTGTCGAATGAGTCATGAACCTTGGGTACATAAAGGAGTGACCATTGACTATGATATTTTATATTACTTATATGGTCAGGCAATTGAATGAGATTATTGGCTAGATCGAGAGATAAGTGAGGCAGGGTGGAAAACTTAGGTGCTAGGTGTCTTTAGATCGTGTGCAATGGCTAACAAACATATGGGTGGTTGGATGAGATAGAGAGGACATCAGGTGAGATAGTTACAACCTTTTATTTAGTTGAGTAAGACAACTAATGAGACTTTATCAGACGGTTTATAGATTATTATGGGGATGATCAGGTGTCTTGGCCAATGAAGCTTTTAGTGGGTAAAAGGCTTAGGAAATGCTCTTTATTTTGGGTACAGAGACTAAGACACAAAACCTTTGGGAACTTTGACTTGTTGGATTTACATAGGTTTTTTAAAAAAGGGGAGACATTTATTACATGATGATCACCCTTGAAACCTTAGGAAAAAATGAATAAATCGATGGATTGATAACTATTGCTAAGAATTAGGGGGATATGTAAAGTTATGGTGGCATTCTCATGAATTAAGCTTGGGAAACATAGTTTAGGGCTATGGAAATTTAATTTGTTGGGTGACTTAGGCGGGACCATGAAAAATAAAAGGGGTAAGCCTTAATAAAATGACATGATATATGTATGACCTAATAGAGTGGTTTAAATGGATAGGTAATACTTATAGAATTATGAGGCAAAAATTGTGAATATCTTGAATTATGATGAATTATAGAGAAGGCGGATACATAATAAATGGATTTATGAAGTGAATTCTTAGATGGATATGGATGGTAAAATGATGATCTTATGGTTAAATGGAGATGATAGGAACAAATTTGTAAAGGATACTTTTGAATGAATTGAGCACAAAATATCAAGACCTACATATTCCATGACTATGGAGATCCTTTTGGATTATCATGATCCACCTAGGACTTTTCATTTTGGAAATTGACCACTACATCCTATAATCACATAGACACTCAATCTTGACTTATTTTGAAAAATTAGGGGGTAATACAAGTTGGGATCTTTTGAAGACCAACAAAAGATCTGTTTGGGAAAAGAGTATTTGACTTTATATGCTAAGAATATTCTTGAGAACCCCTAAATATCCTATTGCACTAAGTACACACTTACTTTTTGGTATAATAACCTGACAACCTCAAAATGACTATAACCAAGTTTATTATTCTGACTCACCCAAGAACATGTAGAGATTAATTCAAAACTTAGGACTTGACACATAATCCTAATGACATAAAATTTTTAGCCTAATAACCTAAAATAAAACTTATAAAATACCAAATTAAAAAACTAAAACCGACTAAAAAAATAAATGATCAGAACTAAAAATGAAACCACTGACGAAAACATACACATTTTTTAATTTTAATTTTTTTTAAAACAGACATAAATAGTTCATATGAATTGATCCTCATCACAGGGATGATACACCTTCAGATCTTCACCATTTATTGGGAACTACATTTCTTCTCCTTTTAGGGTCTGCAACCTATATGTATGCCTGCTTTCTGAATGACTTGATAAGGGCCCAACCCTTTTGGTTCCAATTTGTCTTTGTCTCCTATTTTGTCATTATTTGGATCCTAGTATAACACTATGTCTCCTTCAGCGAATGGCTTTCATCTGGATATTTTTTTAAATACCTGGATTATGCTAGGATTTTCCTAGGCCATTCTATTTAAAGCATCTCTTCTTTCTTCTTCCAGTTTGATAATTTAGTCCATTCTTCTTTGCAAAGCATCTAGTTTCTTATGATATTGAAGTAGCAAGGCTAAGGTATGCCTTTCCACTTGTGGAGGTAATAGATCTTCCTCTCCATAAACTAGTTCACAAGGTGTTTTTTATGTTTCTCTTTTAATAGAAATTCTATCTTCTCACAAAGCAAACTTCAATTCATTGTCCCAACTTTTATTTCTGCCAAGAGACCTCTTTATTCTGGTAATAATATTTTTATTGGAGGATTCTGCCAGGACATTACATCGAGGATAATAATTCGCTGAGTGTGCCAACTCAATGATATATCTACTACAAAATTCTACCATTTCATATGAAACAAAGCCTTTGCCATTATCAGTTACCAGCTTCTTGGGCACTCCAAAACTGGTGAGGATGCTTTCTTCCAAAAATTTGATGATTACTTTGGTGGTTGACCTCTTTAATGGAGCATATTATACCCATTTATTAAAATAATCAGTTGTAATTATTATCCATCTATGACCACCTAAAGAGTTGGGATTTATTTAATTAATCAAGTCATTACCCCACTAAATAAATGAAGCCTCCACTATTAGTGGCATAGCAGGAAACTTCTTCTTACCATAAAATATTTGATAGCTTTTGCACTTTCTTATGAATAGATGCACATATATGAACATGGATGGCCAATAATAGCCTACTCTCATTATGCTATTAGCAGTTTCCTTAGGTGTGAAATACCCTCCACAAAAATTGGTGTGAAACTCTTCAACGAATTTAGGAACTTCTTTCTAAAGAAGGCAGAGTAATAACACTCCATTTGGATACCTTCAATATAATTTTTTATCTTGTATATAATACTTCTATGCTTGTAGTTTAGTGATCCTCATTATGTTATGATAACTGCTAGCTAGGAATGTCAATATCTTTAGATAATTGATAATGTCTTTATACCAATTATCTTCAAAGCATTATGTTTCAACATTTTGCTGCACATTTGCTATAATAACTATGTTGTTGAAGTATTATCTACCCTTAGTTGCCATGTACTTGGCCAAACCTTGTCCTTTAATGGTTTTCACAACTTTGAATTCAACATCATATTGCTACAATTTAACCATCCACTTAGCTAAGCTACCCGTGGGTTTATTTTGAAAGAAAACATATTTGAAATTTGTGTAAGAGATGCAGGCTATCACTTTGTTTGATCCAAATATTTCTTTAAAATGCTCCAAGGGTTTTGTCAGTGAGTATGCTTGCTTTTCTATCATAGTATACTTCAGTTGGGATCCTTTCAACCCTAAAATCAAGAATGCTATTGGTATTTAATTGTTTTATTAATATTTCGATGAAAGAATAACAACAATAGTATTTTCTGAAGCAAAGGATTATATGTTAAAATCCTTGAGATAATCTAGACACACCAATATAGGGGCCTGCGTAATTGCATTATTTATTTTCTAAAATACCTCTAGGTTGTCTTCTGTCCATCTAATATTATCTTCTTTTTTGATGATGTCATTTATTAGTTTGGCAATTTGAGCAAAGTTTGGGATGAACCTTCTAATGAAATTTATCTTCCCAAAAAATTACTTGACTCCTTTTAAGTTCTTTGGTGGAGAAACCTTTGCAATGGCTTTGGTTATTTTAGGATAAAAACTAATTCCTTCCTTAGAAATAATATGTCCTAATAAATTTCCTTGGCTTGTTCCAAAAATACATTTCTTAAAATTTAATAAAATACCAAATTCCCTACACCTTTCAAACACTTGAGTCAAAATTTCAAAATGGCCCTCAGGATTTCTATAGAAAACAATTACATAATACAAGTGTACTACCACTATTTTAAACATTAAACATTTGAATGTAAAGTCCATGGCCCTTTGAAAAGTGGCTCCTACATTCATCAAACTGAATGGCATCCTAAGGTATTCAAGAATGTAATTTTGCACCTATCCTCAAGGTTGACTTGAATTTGATTATAACCTAAGAATCCATAAATTAAAGACATCCTAGCTGACCCTACAACAACTTTTCCATATTGAGCAAGGGAAAATTATCTTTTAGAGAATTTTTGTTTAGATTTCAAAAGTCCACACATAGCCTGATATCCTCATTCTTCTTTCTTACTGGCACCAAATTAGCTACCCCATTGGAGAATCTTACTTTTCTAATAGTATTAGCATTAAGTAATTTTTAAACCTCCTTTTCCATTATATGGTGTAAAGTGGGATTAATATTTCTCTATTTTTACCTATGTTGAAGAACACAAGCTTATATTGAGAGGGGGGGTGAACACTATAAGACCACTTTTTAATTTTCTTTCCAATAAATATTATGCAATGTATAGATAGTAATATCAACAACAGTAACAAAACAAAATGCACAAATCATCACATGCAATAGAGACACCAATTTAATGTGGTTCACCCAATGTGGGCTACTCCATAGAGAAAATCTTTCACTGATATTTTTTCAATAAATATCTTGGGAATCCTTTTCCTATTACAATGTTTATGGATCTCTATCCAAAGGAGACAACAATACCCTAATCAAGTTCATGGATATCTATCCATAGAAGACACCAATCTCCTAACTCTACTCTGGCTGGTGATCCTCTAGAAGACCTCTGCCTCCATTGTGATGAGGCCCAAAAATGCCTCATTATTGCACAATGTTTGACTACCATATGATAAGTTAATTGCCAAATAGTTGACTAGAATATACTATTTGTTAAGTGTTTGCATGATTTTATGTTAGGAATACTATATCTCTGTTTTTGACTATTTTCAGCATTTTGTGACTGATTTTGCTTGATTAAGTAGCAAGTAATAACATGCATTTCAATTAACCAAATGTGGTATGCTGATATCCATTAACTTCTCAATGGTTTTTGAATGTTTTCCTGCCCTTCAACTTGTTTCAAATCCACATTTAAGCCAAAAGTTTAGGACTGTCATAAATCTGAAAATCTGAGAAAAACAGCCATATAAAAATCAGCAAGCTGTCACTTTATAGGAACACCTTGAAGTTGTCAAGCAAAGCATGAGGATATGGATGGAATGAGTTCAGAAGGACTACAGAAGACATCTGACCTATTTAGAAGCATTCCCACATGATCTAAATAGGCAGCAATAGGGTATAACAGAGCGGGGACAATTGTGCAAGACTCTGTTGCACTATTTCAGCATGGTTACTTGGTGAATGAAGTGTATAAATTCAGTAGCAACTTGATGTACTCCTTCATGTTGATACTTGAATAATTTTTCCATGTTCTAATTTGTTTGAATTTGCAAGAAATGCCAATATTTTACAACTGTGCAGCAGAACTGGAAAATGCAGTAATTTACCATGTAAATTCTAGCAAGCTACAAATGAATGGCAAGGCATGGAATTCACACATGGAGAGGAATGAAGGCTATTGCAATCTGATCCTGAGGGCTAATCCACCTGAGAAATGCAGCTAAAATAATTTGAAGAGCACATAGTTGTTCATTCTAAAGATCTTCGAAATGAACAAGACATCTTCGAAATGAGAAATACAGTGTCTTCGGAATGAGCCACTTATCTTCGGAATGAGAACAGAAAAGTGCTTTTTGACTTTTTGACTATTTTTGATGGTGGAAAAAGGGAAAGAAGGTTGAGAAGGTTAAGGGAAAATATCTCCCATATGATTTTGCCGTCCTTGCCGTCCAAAGCCACCATTTATGGAAAAGATCAATTTTGATCCTCTTCTAGGATTAACACAAAAATAACTGCAGCATAATAGGAAGTTGTTTGCAAGATAGAAATGGAATATTATGAAGTGGAGAAATATGTGTGAGATATTTCTGGACTCCTCCCACGTACTCCCACCACTGAAGATGCTTTCTAAGGGCCAATGACTACTACTGCAACACAAACTATCTAGATTTGCATTTATTTTAGATCCAGAATTATTGGCAAATGACTGTAAAATAGCACATAGGCTGATTTGAGCATGGGATATATTGTAAATATTTATATAAATAACACAGCTCCCTCCTTGGTTGAGCCAGTTAGGAATTAGAATAGAGGAGAGTTTTCAGTAGCAACAATTAGGACTGTACAGTGATTTTCTGTAATAGTTTTCAGCATGTTTTGTCATCAATAAAAGTGCAGTATTTTATCATTTTATGTTCTGAGTGTTAATTAGTTAAGGAGTGCTTTTCACCTCCTTCTAGATCAGGAAGTATGGGCCCACTTTCAGATCTAGAAGGAGGGATTTTATGGCAGGTTTTAATCTATAATTTTGCTACAACAAAATTAATAGATTGCTTGCCAGATTTCATTTTCTTGTTTTTATTTTGTATTGTGTGATTTATGTTTCCTATTATGTTTGTGTACAAAATTTGTGTGTATGTCAGCTGAAAAATTATATTAAGCATTTTCTTTCATGTTTTCCTTGCTTTCTATTTTAGCAACTTTCCATTTTCAGCATATTTCATTTTGCTGTCAATTCCTGTAGCAGAAGCTTGACGACCTTTTGTGGCAGGGCATTGACAAGTGTTTTAGAATAAGTTTCAATTTACAAGATGATTTCAATTCTGCAAAAGTAGATTAGATTTCAATTTTGCAAAAGTAGATTAGATTTCAATTCTGCAAAAGTAGATTAGATTTCAATTTAGCAATTTCAATTATGCAAAAGTAGATTAGATTTCAATTCAAATTTCAATTCATGAATTGTAGTTAGATTTCAATTCTTGCAACTTAGAATTAGTTTTTATTTCCTGTAATTTTGTTTCCATTCTTCAGACTAGGTTTAGTGTGACACCAAAAGGCTAAACCAAATCTGTCTCACCCAATAAATGCTTGAAATTTGAATGCCTGAATTGTACTCTCCCTAGCCTTCTATCGTAGACAACCTTGGACACCACCCCGAATTGATAAATCATTGAGATTAAATGATGAGATTCAATGACACTCATCATTTTGGCACCGTTGTCGGGAACATGGTGTTGTTAGAGGGTAAAAGCAATCAAATAATTATTATTGTGCTAAGTTATGAAGTTCAGAGTTAAATCTGAATGTAATAGTTGGTATAAATAATAATTATTGATAGTTGCATTTCAGTCCATTTAGAAAACAAGCAACCATAGGGAGGTGATCTTCACACTTGGGGGTTAAATTGCTTATGTTTGAAATTCTTGATAAAAATTGAAAGAATTCATCATCCTCATTATCAAGAAACATAAGATCTCTTAGAGGAGCCATCTGCTAGTACTACCATTTTTATATCCATATCATCAGGGTAGTATAAACAAATTTGTACTAGGTGTTGGGAAAGATATCATGGTAGATATACAAGACTATCCCTTGAACAAAATAGCCATATCAGCTACCTGTAGCATTTGTTCACAAGGACATATCACTGATGAATGCCATTTACTTCCACAACTTAGAGATGCAAAATCTGTTGCCTAGTCTGAATTCTTCTCAAAAAGAGATCCCAACAACAACAAATAGGGCAAGTAAATCAACCACCACCTTCAGCCCAACTTGTGGCCAATATGAATAATACAGGACAGGCAACCCCTGTCTATGTAAGCTGAATCTATTAAAAAAAAAAAAATCACAAAAACTTTTGCACAATCAAAATAGGAGTTTACAACTTAATGATGATCCTAGAGTTTTCCATTATTACTTAAAGATTGTTAGGATTTTACCACGCTAAACCGCAACCTAGCAATTCTTAGCCTACATAGACAATAGTTGATCTCATTAGAGGTGATCCTACCTGACAAGTAGTTGATCTGCTAAAGTTGTACACTTCTTGTCTTATTGTGCAAACCAAAAATATATTTTTTAGCCCAACCTATGATCAGTCTGAATAATACAGGATAGGCAACCCCTGTCTATGTAGCTGAATCTGGTATAAAAAAAAAAAACCTACAGGAAATGTTATTGACTGCAGCAACATCCAACTGTGCTCAAACAAGAACTTACCTGAGCTTGAAGAGATAAAAATCAATGGAGATACACAGAAAACCTTTAGTCCAAACACACAGAAATTAGCCTTGGATAAAGGAGAAAAACTAGAAAAACCGCACATAGAAAATTTACTTCCATTGAACTCCTTAGTAAGAAATTACAAAGGGGTAAATTCTGTCCTCCTAGGAATGAAACAAATTGAAGTGCAGCCAAGAAAATACTTGAACATTATTAGTTGGCTGACTTATAAACAAAAAGCAAAATTGTTGCTATTTTGAAACAATATTTCAATCCCTTTACATAGAATTACAAGGGTATATCAAGATTTTATCTTGATGTAAGCACTTAACATCTTTTGGGAATTGGTATTTAATTGTTTCAAGAATAGATTGACAAGATTTTGCAGACTAGGAGGCATGGACAACACTTGATTGAAGAAGTTTTCAGATATGGAGCAGTGCTTCTTTCTCCCATTGGTAATTCATGGAGGATGTTAGTGGTGAATGGACATTGCCTTCGGGTATACCATGCACCATTAACTAAGGAGGAGTTCTTGAAGGAGATTCCATTGGATGTACACATAATGGAAGAGAATTTCTCTTCAATATCAGATTCAGAGTGATGATAAAAAGTCTGAAAAAAAGAAAAAAATACAAGAAAAGCAAAAAGAAGAATAGTCTTGTTTGTGAACTTCCTTCTTGGGTACAAGCAAGACAAGAAAAATTGAAAAAAAAAGAAAAAAAAGAGAGAAAAAAAATTGCAGCAAAGGCATGTCCCACAAAATGGGGATACATGAGGACAAGCATCAATTTCAGCAAGAAAGAGGAACAATGGAGCCAATACTTCATTTCCAGCAATAAGGAGGCAATGATGATGTAAGAAGATTCTTACTGCTCATCTAGTAAGGAAGGTTGCATCAATGTTGCAGGTTTCAACAGAAAGAGATGGTGTTTTCATACAACAATTGACATGTTTTTGTAGAATAAGGATTGGTCTTATCCAAATAAGAGTGAGAGATGTTCTCTCTGATTGAAGCACTTGAAAAAAAAAAAAAGGACAGAAGTTGGTTGAAAACCAGAAATGGCAGCCTCTTTTGATGAAAAAAATGAAAAAAAGGAGATGAAAAAAAAATGAAAAAAATGATGAAAAAAAATAAAAAATGAATAATTCAATGAGTGAAAACCTTCTTGGAGGCGCTACTGAGTTGGCTTGCATGAAAACCGATTTTTCGGCATGCATTGCCTTGTTGATCTACCCATCATTGTTCCACCATTGTACAAATCTCACACTGCACATGTGTTATGTTTGTTTATGTTTTCAGATAACCTGCTAACAATCATCAAAAGCAGCTTGTAAGGTGCATGACCAATTTTTAGGATAGTAAGGTATGTGTTTCTTGCATATAATTCATAGTAAACATTTAGCATTTAGTGTATGATAGTCGGTATTTGGCATAAACTATTCATACAATAGTGACAAGTTGAAAAAGGAACATGTTCAAGATGTCAAGAAACACCCCCTTATGCCATTAATTGCATGGAAATTCCAAAATTGTGCAAAAACCTGATTTTGGGACAGACATGGCAACAATTCTATTTCAATTTGTAGGGCAAATTTTAGAAGGAGAACTGCAAGTTTATATCTCACAATTGTCTGATAAATTGAAGGAGGATAATCAACAAAATGCACCTGAAGGTTCTATTTTAGTACTACTAGAATAAAATAGCAACATACAAAACAAAGAATAGCATCTAAACAAAAGGATGAAGAAGGGATTTTTGATGTTATGGAAGGCTTATACACTCTAGAGATGGACCCACAATAGAATCTGTAGCTAACTTTTGCATAGGAGGTCATTTCTGCATTTTTTGAAGATCTTCGAAATGAGAAATGCAGTCTCTTCGGAATGAACAAACATCTTCAAAATGAGAAATGCAGTCTCTTCGAAATGAACAAACATCTTCGAAATGAGAAATGCAGTCTCTTCGAAATGAGCAGACATCTTCGAATGAGAATTTAGTCTCTTCGAAATGAGCAGGATATCTTCGAAATGAGCAAAAACTATACCAAAATTGCTGAAAATGCTACAGAATAGCAAAAAGAGTAGGGTACATCAAATATTGAGGTTTATAAGGCTCTACCACAAGTAAGTACATCCCTCAAGCATTTCAAATCAAATATTTTATCAATTTTGTTCAAAAGGTGCAAACAACAAAAATAAGCATTCAGGCTGAAATGTTGTTAAGAACAAAAAATTCCATCAGTAGTAGTGCATCTGCCAAATACGGTTCCACAATAAGACTATTGCAAGATGAATCATATGATATCAAGCCTTTAAGAGGTACCTTGCAGCACTAAAACTTGTAGAAAAATAGAAAAAGAGTCATACATGTGCTTAATTGCAAAATACTTGATATAGTGCAGCAAGGAGGAATTTCTCAGTTAGCAGGTAGCAAAGGATGTTGTTCACAAGAATAAAACCTGCATATTACTATGGCCTACTAAGATGCATGAGGGCATGCATCAGTTCAAGTTGGGGGGGATGATGAGGCCCAAAAATGCCTCATTATTGCACAATGTTTGACTCATTATTGCACAATGTTTGACTACCATATGATAAGTTAATTGCCAAATAGTTGACTAGAATATACTATTTGTTAAGTGTTTGCATGATTTTATGTTAGGAATACTATATCTCTGTTTTTGACTATTTTCAGCATTTTGTGACTGATTTTGCTTGATTAAGTAGCAAGTAATAACATGCATTTCAATTAACCAAATGTGGTATGCTGATATCCATTAACTTCTCAATGGTTTTTGAATGTTTTCCTGCCCTTCAACTTGTTTCAAATCCACATTTAAGCCAAAAGTTTAGGACTGTCATAAATCTGAAAATCTGAGAAAAACAACCATATAAAAATCAGCAAGCTGTCACTTTATAGGAACACCTTGAAGTTGTCAAGCAAAGCATGAGGATATGGATGGAATGAGTTCAGAAGGACTACAGAAGACATCTGACCTATTTAGAAGCATTCCCACATGATCTAAATAGGCAACAACAGGGTATAACAGAGCAGGGACAATTGTGCAGCACTGTTGCACTATTTCAACATGGTTACTTGGTGAATGAAGTGTATAAATTCAGTAGCAACTTGATGTACTCCTTCATGTTGATACTTGAATAATTTTTCCATGTTCTAATTTGTTTGAATTTGCAAGAAATGCCAATATTTTACAACTATGCAACAAAACTGGAAAATGCAGTAATTTACCATGTAAATTCCAGCAAGCTACAAATGAATGGCAAGGCATGGAATTCACACATGGAGAGGAATGAAGGCTATTGCAATCTGATCCTGAGGGCTAATCCACCTGAGAAATGCAGCCAAAATAATTTGAAGAGCACACAGTTGTTCATTCTGAAGATCTTCGAAATGAACAAGACATCTTCGAAATGAGAAATACAGTGTCTTCGGAATGAGCCACTTATCTTCGGAATGAGAACAGAAAAGTGCTTTTTGACTTTTTGACTATTTTTGATGGTGGAAAAAGGGAAAGAAGGTTAAGGGAAAATATCTCCCATATGATTTTGCCGTCCTTGCCGTCCAAAGCCACCATTTATGGAAAAGATCAATTTTGATCCTCTTCTAGGATTAACACGGAAATAACTATAGCATAATAGGAAGTTGTTTGCAAGATAGAAATGGAATATTATGAAGTGGAGAAATATGTGTGAGATATTTCTGGACTCCTCCCATGTACTCCCACCACTGAAGATGCTTTCTAAGGGCCAATGACTACTGTTGCAACACAAACTGTCCAGATTTGCATTTATTTTAGATCCAAAATTATTGGCAAATGATTGTAAAATAGCACATAGGCTGATTTGAGCATGGGATATATTGTAAATATTTATATAAATAACACAGCTCCCTCCTTGGTTGAGCCAGTTAGGAATTAGAATAGAGGAGAGTTTTCAGTAGCAGCAATTAGGACTGTACAGTGATTTTCTGTAATAGTTTTTAGCATGTTTTGTCATCAATAAAAGTGTAGTATTTTATCATTTTATGTTCTGAGTGTTAATTAGTTAAGGAGTGCTTTTCACCTCCTTCTAGATCAGGAAGTATGGGCCCACTTTCAGATCTAGAAGGAGGGATTTTATGGCAGGTTTTAATCTATAATTTTGCTACAGCAGAATTAATAGATTGCTTGCCAGATTTCATTTTCTTGTTTTTATTTTGTATTGTGTGATTTATGTTTCCTATTATGTTTGTGTACAAAATTTGTGTGTATGTCAGCTGACAAATTATATTAAGCATTTTCCTTTATGTTTTCCCTGCTTTCTATTTTAGCAACTTTCCATTTTCAGCATATTTCATTTTGCTGTCAATTCTTGTAGCAGAAGCTTGACGACCTTTTGTGGCAGGGCATTGACAGGTGTTTTAGAATAAGTTTCATTTACAAGCACCATTTCAATTATGCAAAAGTAGATTAGATTTCAATTCTGCAAAAGTAGATTAGATTTCAATTCTACAAAAGTAGATTAGATTTCAATTTAGCAATTTCAATTCTGTCATTTCAATTCTGCAAAAGTAGATTAGATTTCAATTCATGCAATTGTAGTTAGATTGTTCAATTCTTGCAATTTAGATTTAGTTTTCATTTCTTGCAATTTATTTTAGTTTCCATTCTTCAGACTAGGTTTAGTGTGACACCAAAAGGCTAAACCAAATCTACTTCACCAATAAATGCTTGAAATCTGAATGCCTAAATTGTACTCTGCCCTAGCCTTCTATCGTAGACAGCCTTGGACACCACCCCGGATTGATAAATCATTGAGATTAAATGATGAGATTCAACGACACTCATCACATTGCACTTAGCAAATGGAACTCTATCCATAGAAGACACATGTCTTCCCTGATTTAGCTAGAGATCTCTATCCTCAACTCTATCACCTCCAAAGATCTATCTCAAATCTATACTAAACACAGTCCTTCGATCTAGCACAAATCTATCCTCAATCTCTATCTCTGGTCTGGCACAAACCTATCCTCAAATCTACACCAAACTCTATCCTCGAATCTATACTAAACATAGTCCTTCGGTCTAGCACAAATCTATCCTCAATCTCTGTCCTCAAGCCTTAACTCAAAGCTTGACTCAATCTCAAATCAACTCTATTGGATCTACCCCAAACCTTAACTCAAGGTTTGAACAAATCAATCAATCAACTCTGCTCTCAAGTCTTCTCAAAGACTTATCTCAAATATGCCTTGTAAGCTTCCACAAAAGCTCACACCAATCTATCCTCAAGTCCTCTCTAGAACTTGTCCAATCTACTCTATAAGTCCCGTTTCAATTCTCTTTATCTTGTCCAATCTCTCTACAAGTCCTCTCTAGAACTTGTCCAAATCTTCTCAATAAGTCCTCACAAGAACTTATCCAAATCTACTCTCAATCTGTATTATAAGCTTCCACAAAAGCTTACCCAAATCTGTCCACAAGTCTTCTCAAAGACTTACCTCAAATCTGCTCAATAAGTCCACACTAGAACTTGTCCAATCTCATAGAAACATAAAGAGAATTTTTAGAGACTCAATATGCTCTATACTCATCACAATGCTCAATCACTCTTTTAGAAACATACAGAGAATTATTAGAGACTCAATATGCTTCACATTCACCTCAATACTCAATCACTTCCAATCACTCTTTTAGAAACATACAGAGAATTGTTAGAGACTCAATATGCTTCAACTCAATACTCAATCACTTTCTCAAATCAATTCAGAATATAGAATAGTTTTGTTTTATGGAACTTGAACAATCACTTCACACACCCACTTGACTAGGCTCAACCAACTCTACTCAACCAATCACTCAATGAAACAATCCTTCCTTACAAACCCTAGTCCAAGCATATGATCCTTCACTCAAAATATTTCCAACAATGCTTATCAACCACTCTCACATAACAATGATACTCATGTTCTTTTCAAACCCTAGTTCAAGTTCCTCACTCAACAACTCACTTCAACAACAATGCTTATAACACAATATTCACATAACAATGATACTCATGTTCTTTTCAAACCCTAGTTCAAGTTCTTCACACAACAACTCACTTCAACAACAACAATGCTTATAAACCAATCCGTTCACATAACAATGATACTCATGTACTTTGCAATGATACTCATGGTCACTCTCAAACCCTAGAGCAATATCAATCTTTAACTTCAAAGGAAAATTCAACAAAATCACTTTCAAACAACAATGCTTATCAAACAAGGTTTTAACCACAGCATTCTTTACTTCCAACCTTGAGCATTAACTCAACACACTCAATAAGGAAACCCTAATCAAGTCCTTTTCACTCCAAACTTATTTTCCAGAAAATCAACCAATCAACTCAACTATGGAAGAATGTGCCCATACCTTTTTGCTTGATGAGAAGTAGACCACACAAATCTGTCACAACCATAAACATCACTTTGCAAATCTCAAGGAAGTTAGACAAACAATACAAATCATATAATCACTCACAAATACACCTTATTACTCCTTTCTTAAAATAATATCCAACACCACAATAGTTTGAATATTCACTTCTCAAAAACCCTAACTCATCACAAATTTATCTCAATCAATCATATTTGACATAAGCCACTTCAGAATTTTATTCTTCAAAAATCAATCCAATTTCTACTTATGACTCCCTACTTTAACATTGCATTTTTAAAGATAATTCTTTTGAAAAATAATGCAACAACTAATCTTTCCTTTTCTAAGGTAAAATAATTTTTACCCACCACTTAAATTTTCAGCAAACACTTTATAAAACCCACAAAACTTCCTTTTTAACTTAGGCAAAAATCCAAAATCATTTACCTCCTTATTTCTCCTAAGACTAACCTTAGCCTAAGTCAAAAATCAAAATATTTTAATTTAAAAGAGTGTTACCACTTTGCATTGCATGAAGATTCGAACTGAGCGCTTCTCTCCACAAGCGCTTTCATCATGGCTCCCAATGTCATGGAGCCACGTGCTCCCTTTGGAACCTCCACTACCTTACGCCCTTTGACTTCCACTATTCGCACGAGCCACGAATTGGCTCCTTCACTCACGCTATCCAAAAACTTTGCACAAACTACTATCACGAGGGAATTACGCATGAAAACTAACGTTAATTATTTTTGGTGGATGTGAGTGGATGCCTTACCTTTGAGAAGGCTATGGTATTTATATACCATACGCCTTCATTGCTCCACGTCGGCGGTGAGGACGTCGTCTAGCAAGCGGTGACGTCGACGGAAGGGGGGCAACTTTGCACGTGAACAAACCGACGCCCAAACTTTATGAAATGCGCCCAAACTTTAGCTTTGGCAATTTATTAAATATAATAAATTAAATTATTTAAGAATTTAATTATTATAATTTAATAATTAACATGGTCTTTTGGCCTTAAACCAAACTTAAGGGCCTCTTTAGGTTTTTAGAAAAACCTTACAACTTGCTCACATGGTTTTAATGGAAAAACCTTTTATTTTTTGCTCACCCATGGTTTTAATAAAAACCCTTCATATGCTTCCACATAATATTAAAAATATTATGAAGCTCTTTGCCTTTAACCTTTGCATTGTTCCTTGACATAGATTTTCCTTGATATCAATGATGACTTCGTTCCTTGACATCAATGACAACTTTGACTCAAAATGTCCAACAATCTCCCCCTTTGTCATTGATGGTAACCCAAATTATTTTTACCAAAAACTTAACCTTTTCTTTGTTCTGCTCCCCTTGGGACATTGCTCCCCCTGGCTCAATACTCTTTTCAAATCTCTCCTCTTTACTCAAATACCAAATCTCTCCCCCTTACTCAAATCTCTCCCCCTTTGACATCAATGGCAAAGGGTCACCTTTGGGGCTCGAGGCTAAGAATGAGCCTCTTAGCTTAGCCCCTCCCCCACCTCCTTTTGAGGTGGTTAATTCTAGGGTGGGAGTATTTCTACTCCCAGAAAGCATTGTTCTTTACCTTTATCCTCTTTTCTTCTTATCTGATCCTTTTGATTCCTCTGATTGTTCCTTTCCATGTCCATGTTCCTGTCCATGTCCACATTCTATTCTTGTTCCTGTTCCTATTCTTTTCTTCTTTTCCATTTCTTTCTTGTTCATATCCATGTTCCTATTCCTGTTCATATCCATATCCCTTTTCCTATTCTTGTTCCTGTTCATACTTGATTTTGAAATGTTTGCTCTACACCACTTTGTTGTGTGACCATCATTATTGCACTTATAACACTTAATGTTATTATTCCTTGGAGGTGCAAATGTCTTAGGATTTCTCCTAGTGAAGCCATATCCTCTTCTGTCATGAACCCTGCAATTCATTGCCTTGTGACCAAACTGATTACATGAGTAGCAATACCCATGGAAAATCTTTCTATTTCTGAAATTCCCATATTCTTGTCTTTCATGTGTCTTGCATTGTGAAGCCATGTGCCCAAACCTGTGACATGAGAAGCATCGTCCATTGAAGAAACCTTGCCTAGACCCCATTGGTCTCTTAGTCTCTTCTACCCTGTCCTGTTTCCTATTCCATCTGTTCCTTACTTGTGTATTGTTCCTTTCCTTGTTGAACTTTCTATTGTCCAACTTATCCTTAGAAGTCTCACTCTCTTTTACTTACTTCTTTTGACGCTTCTTCTTTTATGGTGTTTGAGCTTGACTCTCCTTTTTCTGCTTCCTGTTTCCTTTGTTCTTCTTTAGAACTAAGTCATATTTTGGTGACTGATGACCTTTGTGCATTGATAATCCTATCCAAAGTCTTTGAATTTTCCTCAAACTTGTGTAGCTTGTCCTTAGAACCTTTTACTTCCATCCTTAGTGAAACTATCTCATGCTCTAATCTTTCACACTCTAGATCTTTTGTCTTTAATTTTTTGGCCATACCTTCTTCAATTTTTCTTGCCTCTTCAACCTTGATTTTGAATTTGGTGAGTTCTTGTAGAAAATTTGCTTTTGCTTTCTCATCTTCTTGAGCTTGAACCCTTAATCCCAAGTTCTCCCTTTTTAATTCTTCAAGATTAACAATAAGTCTTTCACATTCTATCTCTTTTACCTTTGACTATTCAACCATACCTTTTTCAACTCTCCTTGTCTTTTCAACCTTATCTTTCAAGTCAGAGAGATCTTGTAGAAGCTTTGTCTTACATTTCTCATCCTCTTGTATTTGAGCCTTTAATTCTAAGTTCTCCTTTTTCAACTTAACAAGTTCCTTAAGAGTAGCTTCCTCCTCTTTTTCTAAATTTCTCTCTTCAATAGGAGTATTTTCTTCTATTACTGAAAGTAGAGTTTCTTCTTCATACCTATTTTGATTGTCCCTGTTATCCTTTTTTGAACCAACCTCTAGGACTTTAGTTTTGAGAATATCATCTTCATCTTCACCGCTACTAAACCCATTGCAATAACCTGCATCATGACCGAGTTGACCATAAACAAAATATTCTTCACCTTCTTGTGGATAATAAGTTGCATGGTGACCTGTATTCCTACATCTGGTACAAAAATTTATCAATATGATCTTTTCTCCATTGCTTGATTCATCTCTTGAATCTATTTCCATTTTCCTCCCAAAACAACAATATCAAATTCATCTTATTTTTCTTTCATGACCATGTGTGTTCTTTTCTTCTTGTGTCTCATGGTTCTACCTTTGCTTTTATTTGCCATTTGTGTTCTTGTAAGATCTTCCTTCAAGTTGTTAAACCCTTTTTGAAGGAACCAACTCTGATACCAATTGAAGAACACAAGCTTATACTGAGAGGGGGGTGAACAGTATAAGACCACTTTTTACTTTTCTTTCCAAACAATATTATCCAATATAATCAATAGTAATATCAATAGCAATAACCAAATCAATGCAAAAATCATCACACACAATAGAGACACCAATTTAACGTGGTTCACCCAATGTGGGCTACTCCATGAAGAAAATATTTCACTAAAATTTTCTCAATAAATCTCTTGGGAATCCTTTCCCTATTACAATATTTATGGACCTCCCCAGGGGACCCAATCCCCTAAAAAGGCCCCACCCAAAGTTCGTGGATCTCTATCCATAGGAGACACCAATATCCTAATCTCTGCTCTGGCTAGTGATCCTCTAGAAGACCTCTGCCTCCACTACCCTTAGCAAATGGAACTCTATCCACAGAAGACACCTGTCTTCCCTGCTCTAGCTGGAGATATCTGTCCTCAACTCTATCACCTCCAAAGCTCTATCTCAAATCTTTACTAAACATAGTCCTTCGATCTAGCATAAATCTATCCTCAATCTCTATCTCTGGTCTGGCACAAACCTATCCTCAAATCTACACCAAACTCTATCCTTGAATCTGTACTAAACATAGTCCTTCGATCTAGCACAAATCTATCCTCAAGCCTTAACTCAAGGCTTGACTCAATCTCAAATCAACTCTGTTGGATCTACCCCAAACCTTAACTCAAGGTTTGAACAAATCAATCAATCAACTCTACTCTCAAGTCTTCTCAAAGACTTATCTCAAATATACCTTGTAAGCTTCCACAAAATCTCACACCAATCTTTCCTCAAGTCCTCTCTAGAACTTGTCCAATCTGCTCTATAAGTCCTCACTAGAACTTATCCAAATCTTCTCAATAAGTTCTCTCAAGAACTTATCCAAATTTGCTCAAAGTTTTAAACTTTCCAAATTCTCTCAATCTGTATTGTAAGCTTCCACAAAAGCTTACCCAAATCTGTCCACAAGTCTTCTCAAAGACTTACCTCAAATCTGCTCAACAAGTCCACACTAGAACTTGTCCAATCTCATAGAAACATAAAGAGAATTGTTAGAGACTCAATATGCTCTATACTCATCACAATGCTCAATCACTTTCAATCACTCTTTTAGAAACATACAGAGAATTGTTAGAGACTCAATATGCTTCACATTCACCTCAATACTCAATCACTTCCAATCACTCTTTTAGAAACATACAGAGAATTGTTAGAGACTCAATATGCTTCAACTCAATACTCAATCACTTTCTCAAATCAATTCAGAATATAGAATAGTTTTGTTTTATGGAACTTGAACAATCACTTCACACACCCACTTGACTAGGCTCAACCAACTCTACTCAACCAATCACTCAATGAAATAATCCTTCCTTACAAACCCTAGTCCAAGCATATGATCCTTTCACTCAAAATATTTCCAACAATGCTTATCAACCACTCTCACATAACAATGATACTCATGTTCTTTTCAAACCCTAGTTCAAGTTCCTCACTCAACAAATCACTTCAACAACAATGCTTATAACACAATCTTCACATAACAATGATACTCATGTTCTTTTCAAACCCTAGTTCAAGTTCTTCACACAACCAATCACTTCAACAACAATGCTTATAACAACAATCACATAAGAATGATACTCATTTTTAATCTTCAAACCCTAATACTCAATCTTCACTCAAGAACTTTAACAAACTCACTCTCAAACAACAATGCTTATAAAACAAGGTTTTAACCATAGCATTCATTTCCAAAACCTTGAAGCATTAACTCAACACACTCAATAAGGAAACCCTAATCAAGTCCTTTTCACTCCAAACTTATTTTTCAGAAAATCAACCAATCAACTCAACTATGGAAGAATGTGCCCATACCTTTTTGCTTGATGAGAAGTAGACCACACAAATCTGTCACAACCATAAACATCTCTTTGCCAATCTCAAGGAAGTTAGACAAACAATACAAATCATATAATCACTCACAAATACACCTTATTACTCCTTTCTTAAAATAATATCCAACACCACAATAGTTTGAATATTCACTTCTCAAAAACCCTAACTCATCACAAATTTATCTCAATCAATCATATTTGACATAAGCCACTTCAGAATTTTATTCTTCAAAAATCAATCCAATTTCTACTTATGACTCCCTACTTTAACATTGCATTTTTAAAGATAATTCTTTTGAAAAATAATGCAACAACTAATCTTTCCTTTTCTAAGGTAAAAGAATTTTTACCCACCACTTAAATTTTCAGCAAACACTTTATAAAACCCACAAAACTTCCTTTTTAACTTAGGCAAAAATCCAAAATCATTTACCTCCTTATTTCTCCTAAGACTAACCTTAGCCTAAGTCAAAAATCAAAATATTTTAATTTAAAAGAGTGTTACCACTTTGCATTGCACGAAGATTCGAACTGAGCGCTTCTCTCCACAAGCGCTTTCATCGTGGCTCCCAACACCATGGAGCCACGTGCTCCCTTTGGAACCTCCACTACCTTACGCCCTTTGACTTCCACTATTCGCACGAGCCACGAATTGGCTCCTTCACTCACACTATCCAAAAACTTCGCATGAACTGCTGTCACGAGGGAATTGCACATGAAAACTGACGTTAATTATTTTTGATGGATGTGAGTGGATGCCTTGCCTTTGAGAAGGCTATGGTATTTATATACCATACGCCTTCATTTCTCCATGTCGGTGGTGAGGACGTCATCTAGCAAGTGGTGACATCGGCGAAAGGGGGGCAACTTTGCACGCGAACAAACCGGTGCCCAAACTTTATGAAATGCGCCCAAACTTTAGCTTTGGCAATTTATTAAATATAATAAATTAAATTCTTTAAGAATTTAATTATTATAATTTAATAATTAACATGGTATTTTGGCCTTAAACCAAACTTAAGGGCCTCTTTAGGTTTTTAGAAAAACCTTACAACTTGCTCACATGGTTTTAATGGAAAAACCTTTTATTTTTTCTCACCCATGGTTTTAATAAAAACCCTTCATATGCTTCCACATAATATTAAAAATATTATGAAGCTCTTTGCCATTAACCTTTGCATTGTTCCTCTTGACCTTTTGACATCATTCCTTGATATCAATGATGACTTCGTTCCTTGACATCAATGACAACTTTGACTCAAAATGTCCAACATGTGTGGCTTAGTGCCTTCTTTTAATGGGATGATGTACTTCATAACATTTGTGTTACATGTTCTAATATATTCATAAATCCATGCGAAGGTATCTTTATGGTTCTTCAAATATTTTATATAATATTTCTTTTATTTCTCAAACATGGACTTTTCAACCTTCACCATCCTAGGCTCTTTTTCGATTCCAATATTGATTTCCTCTGCTTCTAATCCTTGGAGAGTATGTTTGTGAGCTCTATCAAAATCATCAAAAAATGTTTCCAATGAAATTAGACCCTTGGGAATTTTATTAGTCTTCAGATGTATAACCTCTACAGGCTCACCAATCACATTTTTTAGTTTTTCTTCATCTTCCTCATCACATATAATATCAACATAATGATTTTATAATGTCATGAAATCTTTGATATCCACATCATCTTGAAAAAATTGTAAATACATAATGTTATCTGGGATAAATGAATGATAGACTAAAATAGTTTGAAATCTTTCCTGATACCCTATATCTATCTCTAGACTATCTGAACTAGATGTATTTATGGCTAACAAATTAACTATATGATTATCCTCTCGAGGGATATATGATATATTAAAATCCATAAACTTATCAATTTCCTCTTGAATAGCGTATTTGTATTGTTTCAACCTAGTATGTTTGGTTTGATATTTTCATTTAATTTGTTGTATTATCAATTTTACATTCCCATACATGATCAAATAATTAATACCTAACTCTAGCTTTTATCAAACCTAATAACAAGGCCTTATATTATGCTACATTATTAGTGCATGGAAAATACAATCTGTATGGTATGCCCAAGTAGTTTCCATTTATATCAGTCAAGTTAACTCCTTCCCCTACTCCAGTATGTGATTTGGCTCCATAAAATATCATGGTCCACATTTTAGATGTCAGTATTCTGGTAGACTTAGTATCTACTTCTACTGTTGTTTGTGGGTCCATTTCTACTACCTCTGGTATCTCAGCTAGGAATGGTGAATGCCAAATGGCGTATACTCCTATTTATTTTTCTTCAAAATATTGGACTAAATTTATAGTAGTATTATTGTATTCTTTAACTCTACTGAGTATCTATGAAAGGGTTCTCTTCTGATAATAACCCATTCTTTGGCTGTCAAGGTAATAGTATCATAAGACCAATCTCACTGGATATATCCTCCTAATTGTTCAACCCAATGTCTTGATAACAGTAATGGGAAGAAATGGTCTACATCAACAATGACTACATCCATAACCATTCCTTTATTTGGGTATTGGTCTAAGTAAAATAATAGTCCCATAATTATTCCTGCATAGGGAACATTTCTACTATCCATGATTGATATTGGAGGAGAGTCTCTGGTGCACATTAAACCTAGTTGATCTCCTACTTGTTTAGGTACGACATTGTGTGATGCTCCACTATCTAACATATAATTATAGATCACATACTAATCCCCTAAGTCTGAATTATATCTTAGGGAGATATAAAAGGGTCTGATTGATGATGGATTCCTAGGAATAGGCTTGGGATTTTCTACTACTGAAACATTGCATATATGATTGCTTGGTTGCTCAACTAGACCAAAAGCTCGACATACCTGATCCTTGTATTTTAGGATGGTTATCAAGTCTCCAAAAGTGATATTGATTTTTTGTTTGGCCAACTCCTTACTAGCATCAAATTCGAATTTCTTAGTTTCTATGTTTTTTTTAGAATCCAACTGTCTCTAATATTCATTTCCTATTTCAACCATAGAGGGTGTTTGTTGTTTATTGTTATTCTATTTTTTGGGAATCTTATCCTTATTTTGGACTTGTTGAATTGTCTCAATCTTTTCAAACTTCTCAAACTTATCAAGGATTGTTCAGTTTTTGAGATTAATGGCATGGATATTTTTTGATGCTTTAATTTTCTCATTTGTTGGAATGATCTTATCTTGATTTATCTTTTTAGACCTATTGACTTGGGACATTTTTGAGGTTTCCATATTTTCCAATACAAAGACTCTGGGTTCTTTTTTAGAGTTAGGCAACTCATCCATTTCTTTCTCAAATTGTATTTCTCTTTCTTCATCATATTTGGTCCAACAAGTATTGATTCTTATTTCTTCATCAGATTCCTCCTCTAAATTTATATTGGCATGTGTACTTAGATATATGCCACCGCCAGTTGTATTATGTGGGGCATCACACATAGAACAAAAGAATAGAAAATTAGAAACCATATTAGTTGTGTCCATAGGGTTAGAGACTAAATCTATATCATTTGATCCTTTTGTTCTCTTCCAACCATTGTTGTTATTCCCATTTTTATTTCCTTCTTCGACATTATTTCTAACCCAGTTTCTGTTAAAATTCCTTCTCAATTGAGTAAGTGGCTCATCATTCACTGATTTATCTCTTTCAATTCTTGACAACCTATTATTAATGAACATATCAATAAATTGGCTAGATAATTTCTCTATGGGATCTATTTTAGTTTTATTTAACAACGAGAATCCAACTTTTTCAAGATTCTTGTTTATTTGACTAAAGCTTGACTTTGAGGTGTATGGATTCATATTTCCACTATCTATCATATTTATCTCAATATCCAAGGCTTGTTCCATACATTTATCAATGGATTTAGTTCTAAATCGTCTTAACTCGTAGCTGAATTCTCTAGGAAAAGCATTTTTATAGGAACATATAGCTTGGTGGTCAGTGGGCCTCAGAGTTGTGGGGATTTTATTTTTGGTCTTGAAGAACCATTTATTAAAATCCTCTATTAATTCATTTTCTCTCTTCTTCACTATTGCAATTTATTTAAGGATTGCTCATTCTTTCTTTCCTCATATTTTTTTAGAAAAATCTCTTTCGTGGTCTAAAAATTGAGAATATGATCTATTATGAGATAATTAAAACAATCCCTCACATCCTTTTCCAGTGTTTGTAGGAACAGTATAAGAACTAAATCTTCATGTTCATCCTCAAGGTTGTCTAGTGTGTATAAAAATATTTTTATATGATCTTCCCCAATGATGGTGGTATTGCCTTGGAATTTGGTCAGGTATTTGTGAGCCTTACCAGGTAAGTCTTGCAAATTTTAGGGTAATTTACAAGATCTGTATCTATTAGTTCTCCAAGTCTGAAGGTTCTACTTCTGGTTAGGTCGAGCCATGTTAATCACAAAATTAATAACAATAGGATGGACAAAGGTGCTAACAACATGTGTATTAGTAGAATTATTTTGAAAAGAATTTATCTATAGGCGTATATTTTCTAGCATATTTCTTACTATCCAAATAAGATTACTTTCACACATAACTTTCTTAGGAACTAGAAATTTTCGATAATGGGTAAATACCTATGGATATTCAAATTCTAGGAAGAGCTCTTTACCGCTTTGTCATGTATGCACCATGTTACATTCTTCTTCTTCTATATTTTGGGTTCATTTAGAGTCATCAATACTTTGCATGCAATAGAATCTCACTCTTGCAATAGTCTCTCAGATATATGTAAAGGTATCCTAGGACACATAATTTCTTAGAAAACTATGGTGATTATGTCATAAGGATATAGACTAGGGTGCTCAAAGATAGTGAAAAATTCTATCAACAATGCCAAAAGACTATTGGCATTCAGTTGATGGGTTGTATGTCTAGTCAGTAAAATATCGTAGAGGAGTAAACTAGTACAAAAATTCTAAGGTTCGCTCCCCAAAAACGATGCCAAAAAAATATTGTGGAAAATTTTGATATCCTTAATAATAGTTGTCACACTATCAAATTTTCTAATTCACAAATAGATATGCAAGCTCTAGTGGACTTGCCTCTTTAACCTTAAATTGACAAATGCTAACAGGTCGGGTCAGGACACCCCAAAATGAGCCTATTTAATGATGTTCTATAAACATTATGCTCTACCAGATTCAAATGGATCTATTATGATTTATATTGTGACCAAGCATAAGTGAAGCCTGCCTAACTCAGAGAAGATCAATGCCTTGTCTATTGGGTGATTATAGCAAATTTTAATTGATTCCATGAAACAAAGAGAAACATAAAGAAGTAACTGACATACCTGCATTCATTCGAATATCACAATCAATACATGTATTAAATCAGTGAGAGAAGGTGTTATTTGTGAATTCAAATAATACAATGCACAAATAAACAACACATACACAATGAGATAAAATATGCCAAAGAGCAAAAACCAGATTTTGTATTATATTCAATGTCTGATGGTTATAATAATAGAGCGTGGCAGTGTGCTTAGGTCTCCCAAAGAATACAATACAATATTCACCCTGTTTGAATATCATAACAGGGGAATGTAATCTACTATCCTAATTGTAGTGACATATAGACTCTGGCTCCTCAAGCAGCTCCTAGAAATGATCTTAGGTAGCTAGATCAACTATTGGTAGTACCTACACAAAGGTAAGAATAATTGAGAAAATGAAAAAATAGAGACACAAAAGGAATATAATCAACCTTCGACCAAACACTCAGGATACCTCTCTTGCAAAATTTTGTAGTGGTTGCTTGATGATGACTCTTGGCTGCTTCAGCTCCTTATGTAGCTTGGCTACCCAAAATTTGTTACAATTGCTTGGTGCTGGTTTAGCCATGTGTATGATACTTAGCCCTATGTATTTTCAACTTCCCGAGTGTGTTACAACAAAAAAATAGTTGATGAAAGTTGTCAATTTTTTTAAAAAATAAAATTCTAATATTATTTATTTGTTTTCCTCTATGGTGGGCCCTACAATTTTATCTTTTTCTAGAAGTGTCAATCCCAACAGAGTAGCAATATGATTCCATTCATCATTAGAAAAGGTGATGGTTGGATTTCTGTCCTGTTCAATAATCATCATTTTATTGATATACCTTTTAAAAATAGACTAATTTTTATCAATGAATTCTATGATATTATGAACTAATAAAGTCAAATATTTCAACTCTTGGTCGAATTTTTGTGTGTTTTATATAGTGCACTTGAATTATTCTATTTTATTAGTGATAAGGACTTTAACATTCTACTCTATTACAGGTTTTCCAATCAAATTACACTGTATTTTCCTTTTATCATCTATTTCTTTGACTAATGCATGTATTTCTTGTAGGGTGCTTTCCCAGTAAGACTTCTAATGGATGAGGGCATTTAGTCTTTGACATTCTATTATGCAATCATGGCTTTGTCCATCTACAGTTAAAACGTGTTTGTCACCCACTTGACTATATTCTTCTTTGTATTTTAATTATATAGGTTTAAAGACTCATGCCCTCTTTTCTGTGTCTTGCAATAAATTTTTGATAGTTTGAGTCAACTGCATCGGGTCTTTTAGTTCCTTGAATATTTGTGGTAGAGCATCTAATTCTCCTTTTATATCTTTAATCAATCCTTGTTTGTATTATTTTATGTAATTTGCACTATCAAATTATCCTTTATGTTTTTGAGGTAGTTCTCCTCTTAGTTGTGTGACTTCAGCTTACAGTTTTTGAATCTCAGCCTGTATTAACTCTTTCTCCATTTGTTTTCTGGCTATCTCAACTGACAGGACCTGGTTTCTCTATTGTAGATTTCTTGTGACAACCACCTGGGTTTGAGCTTGTGTTTCAACAAGAACTACTAGATCCTTTTGATACTTGACATGAGCTACTTGGGTTATTGGATCTACCTGCATGGCTTTGACTTTTTCTATAGGTATAGTAGGCTGTAATGTAATCAATGGCTCTCCTAGATCTTGTGGTTCAGTGGAGGTGGTTTGTATTACATTGTATTTCATATTTTTGGGATCCCTTCCTTCTTGCAAACATTATATTCATTATCATCAAAAATTATATTCATTATCATCAAAAATTATATTCTCAAACATTCTAGTAAGAGTGAAACTCTTAGTTTATGCCAAGTCTTCTATCCTGGCTTTTTTCTTCTTAGGAGGACCTTCTGGGTCCTTGGTGGCTACTTAAAAGTTGTGAAGGAAATCTCCCCATCCTCCACTTAACATGATCCCTTTATACAAAATCCTAGAAATTTGAATTTATTCTTCATTGATTATTATTGATCGGGGTCTTGCTTGGGGCATGTTAGTGGTTGTTTGCTATTTATTCCTGGGGTCGACAATCTATTGTAATTTTTTTGAAATTTCTAGTTGTGTTACTCCTACTGAATAGGTGACTTTTTGCTTCCCTTATATGAGTCTTCATATATGGAGCTTACAAAGGTGAAAATAGGCACATCTATTGAAGGAGGTTCTAACTGGGTGACCTCGGGTTCTACCATTTCCAATACCATTTCAATTTCTTTAGGTTCTTGTCTGATTACTTTTACTATTGGATCTTGTATCTCTTCTTGTAATATGAAAGTAATTAAGGGGGTAGATGATTCTTCAAAATACTTTATCAAGGCCTTCAATTCTATTGAATAGTGGTCTACTCTCCTAATTTGAGTGTAGTCCTTTTTATTGGTGTATTATTTCCATAATGCTACCAATTTTTGATTCAATTATAGTCCTCCTTTCAAAATGGCTAATACCAATTTATCTTCAAACTTATCCTCTCTATGTATGACCATAGCAACAAGTACTAGAGGTCTAAAACTATTATTGTAAGTGTCAAAAGTATCGTGAGGGCACCATGAAATTTCAACAAAAGAAAACATGTCCATTTTCATCAAAGCAGTCATCAAACTGAGCTAGCCTTTGTAGGTATAATGGCCTATATTACAAGGAAATGCTATCCATGTGAGCTTCACCTTCTTCCTGAGCAACCTCATTTTTGTCTCCTCTACTTGCAATCTCAACAGCCATGATAGACATTGGGTAATACTTTAGCAATGCCTTAGGAGGGATTTTTGCTCCATAGATTTGAATGAATATTACATTTTATATAAAGAAGACATCACTATCCACTTTTTATTTAATAAAGCTAATTATTCCCTTCCCTATTCTATCTAGTGAATATCCACAAAGCAGATGGTGAATTTTTGGTAAGAAATCATTTAAGAATCGGGTATAGCTAGAACACCCTTCATGAATCCAAGGGAGCCTATCCTAGACTAGTTCTTCGTAAGCCCCTCCCCATATTTCAATTATTGATCTATCCATTTGACCCATTATCAGGTGAATTAGGAGATACTAATTACAAAATATAGGTATTGATTCATGCCATTGCAAAATTATAGTTTGTAGGGCTTTGAATTCCTTGTGCATCTTATTGCTTATTGCATCTTCCCACTTATACATAGAATGTTGTATAGGAATTATCTAGGTACCCAATTTAAATCTATTTCTTCTATGAGTATATTTATCATATATGCATAATGTCTTACCCAGGTGTGCAATTATGATTTATGCATGGGAAAATTATAAGACACATGTGCAATTGGATAAAAAAACCTAGGATATAAAGAAATACCCATGAGGTGGTGAGATTGCACTTGGATAACCTAAAATTTGATGGGTAATATCACTTATTTAGGCTAAAGACTTATGTAATATGCTTTCCAATGATGTTGAAGATGGCACGACAACTGGAATTTTTTATTGACCAAGAATATAGATCATATGCCACTGCCAACCATGACATGAGGTCGAAGGAGAAGTATACTTTTAGGTATATCAGCTTAGCCACGTTGCACCTCCATGGGTTATAATAAGGGCTATTACTATCATTTTCTCTCCAGGATTTATCATACAAATCCATCGAAAACCATGGATGTCAACTATAAGCATATTTCATAGTTTTGTAGGCAAAAATAACTTGTTCTTCTATCTTCTATTACTACACTTTCATGTTTTCTCTATTTCATCTTGACCGCTTTGTGAAATCATTGGTGTCAATGGTAGATGATTTCCCCTTTATTTGTAGGTATGTGGAGCCATTCATGAGCTTCTCTATTTTTTCTACCACTATAGGTTGTGGGGCTTCACGTTTAATCAAGGTGAAAGAGACCATATTAACATTCTTCTCTACTTCTTTCTATTATTAATATATCTACCAATGCCAGATAAACTTCACTCTTGCCGGTGTCATTTGGCTCACTCTTGCTGGACTGTATGCAACTTAGGAGCAGAGTAGAAGCATTGAGAAAGTATTAATGTCTAGCTTGAACAACTAATAATTTAATTTATCAATCCAAGTCTTAATTAATTTAAAGAACATATATCCAGTATAGATTTTTGATGACATTAACCATCTTACTTAGTTCAATTTCTTAAGATCAAGTTACAAGAAAATGAAATATTTAAATGCAATTCTTTTTAATATGAAATTAACCTAATAAATGTGGATCCACATGTAACTAATGATGCTTTGACTATTTTACTTTTGAAATAAATAATGCAGTTTAATTTATATTAATTCTATTTTATACTAACTAATCCTATTTTATTGCAGGAGAGAGAGAGTAGGGATTGGTCTTATGGAAGTGGGCCTTGCCTTCTAAAAGGATAGTATATTCCTCTTCTCCTCTACACTAATTTACCTCAGTAACTACTATTTCATTTAACCTATTCTAACATCTAACTATTCATTGATGTAGGAAAAATAAAACTTCTATAGAAGAAAATAAATCATTGCGAAAGACAAAATAACATTCCAAAATATATGGAAAGAAAATAGGATTTTATTGTTAAACTTCAATCATGTACATTACTGGAAATTGTAATATTCCTCAGAATACTACGAGAGACTTTCTCTAAGAGTGACTTCTTCAAATTCTTGTTCCAAGGACCTTTTCAAAGGCCTCTTTACTGTAATTTATACAATTATTCTCAATGAAGTCTTTGTAATGTTCTTTGTCTCTTTCTAACTAAAAAATCTAAATCCTAACCTTCGTACTAACAACTTTTCTAAACAAATACAATTTCACAACAAAAGGGACTTTGGACTAATCAATGTAAGCCCAAGTGGCAACCACTTTAACAACTATTTAATTTAAGAAATAATAATAACCTATTTGTCCTATTCTCAAGGAAAGACAAAATAAGTTGGTGGAATAATTTAACAACTTTGATCCTCTCCAAATTTAATAACAACTTTACAACTTTTTATTTAATATAATAAAAATACCAAATATGTTACCAATGCTGATAATCAAGTGGCTAACTGTGTATATGTAGACACCTAAAACGTGTCATGTCGAGGGTGACTACTCATATGGACATGCTATAAGACCATATGGAATATATTGGACAAACTCCAAGATAGAGCAGTGGTTCTAACCACTCAATTTGGGCTCCTTGGCCTAATAAATATGAATCGTAGCCTAGACCTATGGTTTACAACTGAACCACGGCTAAGACCTATGGTTTACAGTCTAGACTACAGTTATGACCTATAGTTTTAACTAAAGTTCAGTTGGCCTTCAATCTGAGCCAAATCGGTTGGAACGGCCATTTGATCTAGAAGAATACGGTTAATGGATGGAATATTCTAGAGGCTTCCATTCCAACTATCATAACCACCTTTTCTTTATCTTGGATTCTCTAGGAAGCCACCTCTAGTCCTAGGGCATCCTATAAATACCCCCCTCAAAATGGGAAGAGACATAGCTATAGCGGAGTGTTGACGAATTATCGAGAGAGAGTGAGTTGATCAAGTGAGCAGTGAAGCCCTATCGAATTTCATACTGAATTTATGCATTTGAAGGCCAATTTTCTATTCACCCAATGATCAATTTGCCATGGAAGTTCTAGGATCCTAGAAGAACCAATAAATGCAAATCCAGGAAAACGAAAGCCCATCATAGTGATTCAACCGCAAAACCTATCATAAGGACACCGAAGGTGACCCTTGAACATCAATTGGACAAGGAGGTCAAGTCCACTACCCTTGGAATTGAGGGTAAGCCTATCAGAGTGCTAACCATAGCTGTCAGCCATGGTTTACAATGCAGACCGCTCAACAAAGCTATGGTTTGTAGCAAAGGTATAACCACATTCCTATTTTCATTTATGTTTATCTAATTAGGTTAGATTAGTTGTTTTCATAGTTTAATGGCAGTTTAGCAGACTTCTGACCATAGAAATAGATTAATTTAACTTCTTTATGTTTATGCTTCAATTAGGATTTAAATGGTTTATTTATGCATGTTTATGCTTCATTTTATACATTTGATCCATGCATAGTGTAGCTGCCACTTTTCTTTGTGTTATTATATGAATCTTGATTCAATTTGCATAAATTAGAAGCACTCTTTACGTTTTCTTGATTATGCATGTTTAATGGTGTCATTATGCAATTTACCTAAAAGGGCCTCATCATGAGAGGTTGCCTATATTTTTAAAATTCTTGTGTTGTTTCTTGACCGTAGGGAACAGTATCAAAGGAGAACCAATTATCAAGTTCTTTCCCCATCGCTAAGAAGAGGGCACCTCCACCCTAGAGTAGTTCATATCATCCTGAAAGGAACTTGGAAATCACACCTGTGCTTAAGAGGGAAACAATTATGCACTCCTATTGTAATATTGTATCAAAATGATTATCCCTAAGAGGGATGTACTTGTAATTTGATGTTGACTTCGAATACAATGGAATAAAGCATTTTTCTTCTTGATTCATTTGTTGTCAATTTCTTGTTCTTGTATGCATGTTATATTTTTATCATTTATTGCAATAGGATGCCATCAGGTGTGAGCCTTTTTGGTGGTTACAAAAAGTGACCATGATGTAACCCCACATTTATAGGATCTGACTATGTTTTATTAGGTTTTGCATTTGCAGGTACAGACCACAACTATCAACTACGGCCTAACAACTGAACTGCAGGTACAAAGCATGGTTTACAGTCAGAACCACAGACCAGTCTTGCAGTTTCCTACTGACAACACAGATAGTCAAGTTCAATATATTAGCAAATGCAGGACTTGAGATAGGTCCTATTTTCAAACCTCTATTACTTTTTTTCTCTCTATGTTTTTATAGTAAGGTTAATTCGAATGCAAATTAGGAAATGAACTAAGAAAATGGTAAATCAATTTTCCTAGTTTGCTTTCATGTTTTTCTTTCAATAAAAAGGTGTTGCTGGGAACAACAAACCTCTGATTGTAGTCCACCCTAGGCTACAACATGCTTTATAGAAATGTGTGGATGGTTTGCATGCGTGAGGCCCAATTAGTGGCCATTTAGCATCGTAACGTGCATAGTCTTAAAGAGCATCTAGAGTAGCTTACATTTTCTAAATTTGAAACGTCTTTCATTCACAAACATTTAGAAAATGAGTATGTGTGCTATATGATGCATTTATTTTATGTACATTAAAAGGAACCACACACACCACTTGGCACTTAAATGCTAGTGAGATGGGCTTAACATCCAACCACTAGTAGGGTTCAACGATGGTGGGCGTAACTTCCATCTGTTGGCCCAAATCCTAAGAACCCTTGATATACAGACCAATACCAGATCCAAGAACCTTTTGTACCCTATAAAATTTACATGTATTCTCTTCAAAGGGTATAATGCTGATTGGGAGAAAATGGGTGAGGATCTGGGAGGACCTGTGCTCCTTGTTTGGGTGTGGGCTTCATTACCACACACGGGGGATTTACGTGACTTGGAGTTTATAGCCAAGTGGTCGAGTTGCGAGCGTACAAGTGAAATCCATTAAATTGAGAATAAAATCCAATAGGTTTTACAAATCTTGAAAACACATCAAATAGTTTAAGACTCACTTTTAAAATTTAAAATGAGATAATCATTATTGTATACCTTGTTTGCTTAATAATAATATATTTAGACTCTAGGTACACAATGGTGGATACACGAGGTGGTCAGCAAAGGTCCAAATCCAACACCGATGACCAACCCCTAACCAATTCACAATAGTACGTGTCAATTCCTCAACCACATGAGTGAATCGAATGTCGTTCAACTAGCATTCGAGGAGATAAATTGACATGAGGGGAGCCAGTAGAGAAAATCCCATATAGAGGAGCTTTAGTACACTCCTCTAGGCACAAAATAGAATAGGAAACCTTCCAGCATGAGGGTGTTCCACTTAAGAGCCATTATCAATACCGTAATACACGTGTGTCCATGAGATCAACCAAAGAGTTTGTTGTGCAGGGGACCAGGTTGGTGCCCCTACGTATGAAGTCCACTAGAGGATCTATGGCTCCACCTTCTGAGTATAGGACTAGAGACCCACCCATTTAGGGGTAGGTAGATAGGCTCGCTATCGAGCATAGGTCTAACCATACTCCCATGCATGGTCCACCACACAATATCACCATTGATATATCAAAGGTGGGAGATAATGGCACATCATCGCATGATATATGGCTGTCTAGGCAACTAGAGGGTCTAGGTATTATTCTAGAACAACTAGGCTACAAACATTTCACTCCACCCATTCGAGCCCCGAGTGAGCATAGTGTGAGTGTCATTTGCACTACTAGAGAACATGGGGAGGATTCTAAGCACCCTCATGTCACACACCCACTATCTGTGCATGGTGGTTCATAGTATAGGACACAATAGGAGGCCAATGTCATCTTCATAGATAGAGGCAAAGGCACAACACAATAATATGATGGGTATAGAACCCACCAAGTCACTCGTACGAAGCAGGGATACCAAAGGCCTCCTACCACCGACCAGATCGATAGATCACATCGACTGGAATCAGAGTAGAAATGCCAACTCCTCCAATACCAATTGGAGGATGCTCACCTAGAGAGGCCATGTATTTAAGATGAAAATATTCAAGCGTAAAGGCTCATGCGACAAGTTATATGAGTAGGGCATGCATGAAGAGTGTATCCTTACCCATAAGGAACGCATGGAGTAGGAGGATAGGTTAGCTAGGGCTGGCCTATATCCTCAAGATGAGCATAGAGAACATATATATATAAAGGCTTCATATCAAGCCAATATGCATCAAGAGCATAGAGATGCTTGTACTCATGCTAGTGTTGAATAGAGAGAGTGGCCACCACTGCTTGATAATCAAAGGCAGAGGCAGCATGAAGCAGCAGCGGGAGATGGATACGAGCAAGAATATCTTGAGAGCTCTCAAGCTGAGGAGGAGGAAGACCAATGCCCTCCATCTCATACAAGGAAGATAGGACCTCCTAAGCCACCTACACATCAACTTAGGGAGGAGGAATTTCTGTCTTCAAAGGCCTATAAGGCCTTAGTTTAGAAGATTAAAGCCATCAAAAGAAAATGTGCAGCTATTCAAAATCTGACTTGAAGGAAAATCCATAATGAGCCTTTGGATCCTTCGGTGCCTACTCCAGATTACCCTGATCATTTTGATATGCCTAAGTTGGATAAGTATAAGGGTGATGAAGACGCACAGGAACATGTCATGAGCTTTTTGGATGCTTATTTTTAGATAGCAATCAATGATGCATTATTGTTGCGTATGTTCATCACGACACTTTTAGGGCTGGACCGAGAGTGGTTTAATTAGCTAAAAAAACATGTCATAACAAGTTTAGAGAAATTAGCTATTGCCTTTCTTGAATGCTATTTCTTTGGCATCAAGAAATAGGCCAATATTTTTGATCTGGTTGTGCTAGATCAGTGTGACGATGAGCCAATAGAGCAATATTGAAATATATGGACGAGACTAATGGTGAAGTTGCCATTCCCTATTTCTACCATAGAGTTAACCCAAATGTTCACGAAGAGTTATTCCAAGCACATATTATTATTGTTGTAGCTGCAACAATATCCTACATTTGAAGAGGCTTTGGCACAAGCCAAAGTGATTGAGGACATCAAGTTGCAGGAAGGCAACTTGAAGCTCAAAAATAGGAGAGAGGGATAAAATAAGAGTGCCACAAAACAATAGGGCAAGCTAACCCACGTAAATCAAGTGGTACCGAATCTCCAACAGGAGGACAAGGGGTAACAAAAATAGAATTATTAGGCCCAACCTCCCCCTACGCAATATGACAAGCACAACAACAATTATAAGGGCAAGAACAAGGATCAACGCCCACCTCACCAGTTAACACCATTGAGGAAATCATTGACGTCGATTTTCCATTAGTTATGCGAGGCCAAGGCAATTAGATTGCCCAAATTCAATATGATAGACCCCAATCAACCTAAAACAAAGGGGTTCCAAGATGATCTATTTTGCATCTTTCATTGAATGAAATGCCATGACATCGAGGTGTGTTGGTATTTCAAACACCTAGTGCAAAATATGATTTACAAGGGTAAGCTTTTATTGCCACACAACCCGCAAGAACCCAATAATTAGAATATGGAGATTTACAAGAACCCCTTACCAAATCATGAGGCTCCTTGGAACAACATTGGTCAGGTTAACTAGGTGTGAGTCAAACCACCTACCCAGGGGTTCGTAGGCATGGTCAACATTGTCACTAGGTATGGGAGATATGAACAACAAAATCAACCACATTCTCCCATTCAAATACAAGCCATGCTGAGTCAGTGGCTAACATAGAATATTCCAGGCCCACCAACAAGACCGGTGGTGACCATAAGGAGCAGGTTGGTCCAAAACCTGAAGACAACTCATGCAAAGTTGTCGATATATGAATTGATACAACATTCCTTGAGGCACAGGGAGACTCTTATGGACATTTTGTGGTCCATTGAAGTATAGGCCCAAGATGCGTAGGCATTTACAAATTTTGTGGAACATGTACAGTAGTGTTAGGAACCGATGATCCAATTTTATGATCATGAGATAAGGATGGTTTCTCAAACTATGACTGACCCATCGTTGCACATAATCGTGTGTGTGAATCACATGCCATTTAAAAGGGTCTTGATCGATATTGGCCCATCGATAAACATAATAACAACCAAGGCACTGAGTCATTTAAAGCTACCTAAATAATATATTGTGCCAATTATATTTACATTGAGAGCATTTAATGACGCACTATGTTCGACTGTCGGCACAATTATCCTACTCGTGCAAGTGGGTTTGAAGACCATTTTGATAATGTGTCATGTGATAGAAGGGGTCATGAAGTACAACATATTACTCGGTATGCCTTGGATTCGTGAAATACATTGCATCCCCTCGATACTGCATCAGTGTATAAAATATATTCACAAGAGACTGGTTCATGTAGTGGCTTTGGATAAGGAGCCATTTAAGTTTGTGAACCTAGCAAATTTTCTTGGGGGTTTCATATCTCGTCAATGCACCTGGATGTTTGGTCATCATCACCAATAAAGAAACTAGGAGGTAAACCGATGGTGCATGCTCAACCAATGTCATCTATGTTACACAGATCAGAGCACACCACTGCCACTTCCTTGAAACCATCGACATTAGTCATGTATCGGGATGACAGGAAGTTGAAGGTGAAAATGGGTGAGAAAGAGAAAGAGCATGAGCCCAAACCAATCGCTGAGGACGTTCCAATTCCCATGGAAGTTGAGGAACCCCAAGACAAAGTTGAGGATTCACCTTAGCCTGCCTCACCTGCAACTTTAGCAAGGTCATATGCACCGTGGGTGATGGTAAATCTCACTAATACCAGATTAGGCAAGTACCTTATACAAAATGTGACCTTTGAACCAATTTTGAAGACTGCACAAGAGATGGGCCGACCATCCGTTCATCATTATCTGGTTGGGTCTGTGGTTCCATTGGGAGAGCTACCTAACCAAACTAAATTTATCTATGCAGGGCTAGATCAGCTTCCAACATGAGAGCCCATGGATTAATATGATGAGTAAAATTTCATAGTAAACATTCGCTATCTGTCTAATTCAAAGTATGTCATGCGTATTTTCAAGTTATATCATTGGCATGGATACGACCTTGGTATTTTTAAACAAGGATGGAGGACTCCATTGGAATTTCATTATCAGTTAGTCACTAATAAATTCGGTCTAGGGTTACATATACGAGGGTAGGACGATTTGCTCATAGCATCCCTAGATCATCTATACCTCAGTATGGCGGATGATGTGGATTTTAATCCATATCATCTAGATCCTTCCAAATTCTGGAGGAATCAACCTATGATATCTGTCATCACCATAAAGCCACTCAAAGATCAGCGTAAAGGGCTCCTTAAGTAGACTAAGGTAGAGATGAACCCTAGAGATCAATTGGGGCACCAAACCTATGATACAGTCAATGACACAGACATGCAGGGGTGCTACCCCATTACTACAAGTGATATTGAGCTAGGAGATATTTGCAATGAAGATGGAGCAAAGTCCACCTTCGATATGAGTGGACTAGGCTATGATGCAGATGAAGAATCCTCAAACAATGATGAATCTGAGGATGAAGTCAAAGGCACTTATGTAAGGCATTTATATGCATGTCATCTATTTCCTATTGAGTTGGTATAGGATACCGAAGAGATCCTTCCCAATGTTTATCATTTAGGGGATGAGATCGATACATTTTTCTTAGTAGCATCATACATGAGGTATAATTATCTAGTTTTATGGATAATAATGATAGCATGCAAGAATTAAGATTCACGAGGACTCATTTAGAGGAGCACCCTCTAGGAGTGGGGGTGAATTAAGGATTCTATTATAATAGTGATGAAGAAGATGAGTTAGAGAGGGCTTACCTTGGTCATCCTTATTTGCGTCACCATCATCAACCCATCGACATCGATGAGGTCTATAGGCAACTACATGTTGGTCCGCATTTGAGAGCAAGATGGTTAAACCTGGATCAAATCCATCAGTTGGTTAATTCTCTTCCACTGACCTACATGCATATCCATGAGCTGAATGATCCTATTTTGCATTTAATACATAGGGAGGATCTAGTTATTCACAGTCCTCATAGGTAAGACCCTTTTGTGCCTGTGCCATTAGAGCCAGATCATGGGTATGAGGACTGTGCATATTTTGTAGAGGTCAGTCCGTGTGGTCCTGGAGATCAATTCCATTCCATAAACATGGTCTTCTTTAATTTGACCACTCCACTCTACAATCCAATAGATCTGTCTAAATCATTGTATCTTAACAAAGATGCTATCAACTGGGATCATGCTAATTTACCTATTGAGCCTGAGGATTTCTTCCCCAATGAAGAAATGTTGCAATCTTTCCATTTTGTGCTAGGATGTGCATATGATGTTTATCATGCCAAAATGCTTCCAACGTGAAACCAATCAATCCGACTGATGACATCCATTTGATTCCTACGCATCACTAGCTTGATGACGAATCGCATATGTCAGTAGAGGAAACCTTTGAGGTGGATATCAGTAATGATACCTCTAGTGCAAAGAAGTTTAAATTGGGATAGAGTCTCACTCCAGATGAGCAGGCTACCCTCATCCCTCTACTAAAAGAGATACTAAATTTATTTGCTTGGTCGTACAAGGATATGTCAAGTCTAGACCCAAAATTAGTTTCTCATAACCTTTCGCTAGATTTGACAAAGAAGCCAGTTAAGCAAAATCTTAGGAAAATGCACCCAATAATAGCCTTGATGGTGAAAGATGAGCTACAAAAGCTGTTGGATGTGGATTTTGTGATTTCCATTGATTATCCATAATGGGTGTCCAATATGGTACCCATGGAAAAACATGATGGAAGAATATGTATCTACACGGATTTTAGAGACCTAAATAAGGCAACACCCAAAGATTCATTTTCGTTGCCCAATATTGATGCTCTCGTAGATGCAACTACAAGTCATGAAATGCTCTCCTTAATGGATAATTTTTTTGGTCACAATAAAATTTGGATTACGCCCAAAGACCAGCACAAAATTGCATTTATAATGCCATGGGAAACATTTTGCTATAAAGTTATGCCATTCAGCCTCAAAAATGCTAGTGCCACATATCAGCGGACCATGAAATACATTTTTCATGACTATATGCACAAAATTCTTGAATATTATATCGATGACTTGTTAGCCAAGTCATTGCTATGAGAAGAGCATGTAGAGGTCTTAAGAAAAGTCTTCGATCATCTGATAGAGCACAATGTTAGGCTGAATCCTAAGAAGTGCATATTTGGCATAACTTCTAAAAAATTACTAGGGTTCATTGTCTCCAAGAGAGGCATCGAAGTAGACCCAATGAAGGTCAAGGTAATTTTAGAAATGTGTCCTTCCACCAATATTAAGGAATTAAGGAGCCTTCAGGGTAAGGTAGCCTCGATAAAGTGATTTATCTCCCAACTATTGGATAAATGTCGACCCATGAATAAATTACTACATAAGACGGTCCCATTCAACTAGGACGAGGACTACAAGGCAACCTTCACTGAGATAAAGCAATACCTGATGATGCTTCCAGTTCTAGCTCCACTAAGTCCAGAGGTACCTTTTCTAATATATATCGACAACTAAATTTGCACTGGGAACCATGTTAGCTCAAAATAACATGTAAGGCAAAGAACAAGCCATATATTATATTAGTCAAAATTTGGTGAGCTATGAGCTCGGGTATGCATACGTGGAAAAATTGTGTTTAGTAGGAGTGTTCGCTACAAATAAATTATGATACTATATGCTAAGTCATACAACATATGTTATATCCAAACATAATCCTTTGCAGTACATGATGAGTAAGACTTATCACAATACGCGTATTGCGAAGTGGATCATTCTTTTGATGGAATTCAATTTGGAATTCATAATCCAAAAGTCCATTAAGGTACAAGTCATTGTAGATCAATTAGTTGAGGTGCCACTGTCAAATAGTAGGCCTCTAACAATTGAGCTTTCGTATGATGCAGTCTTCGTCATATATGAAGCTCCCGAACTCGAAGAGCCAGAGAAAAATGCTGATATGAAACTGCTCTTTGACGGTTCGAAGTGCGAACAAGGAGGTGATGCCAGAATAGTGTTATTCACACCAAAAGGAGCTCCAATACCCTTGTCATTCAAGTTGGATTTTTTGTGCATCAACAACAACGCTAAGTACAAAGCCCTACTGTTGGGCCTCTACACAGCTGTCGCCATAAATATTAAGAGATTGAACATCTTTGGTGACTCCTTGCTCATAGTAAATTAAGTCAAGGGGATTTTTCAGTGTTGGTGTCTCGTACTAAAAGCCTATAAAGATCTAGTTGACACATATTTGGCCAAACTTGAATGGTATGACATTGAGGCAATCCCTCGATCGTCAAATAGATTTGTAGATATCATGGCTTCTTTGGGATACTTAATCCCTTAGAATCTATCTGCTAATTTCACTACCATCCATGTCAATATGCTTTCACATCCAGTAGTAGAGCATGCAGCCTATGATAACAGAGAATCGGTCAACATGATCAATGTAGAACCATAAGCTGAATGGTTCTGCAAAGCTAAAGACTTTCTTAAGAAGGCACCCTAGGGGTCACTAACCTTTCAGAGTCCCATGGGGAGTGGTACTACCATTGACCATAGGGTTGTTTTTGAGTATGCATTTGAAAAGGTAAATACGCAAGGGGAGCAAGCCATCTTAGCAGTCGAAGCTGAGATTTATCAAAATTGGATGTCGTAAATTAAAGACTTCCTAAAAATTAGTATAATCCCAGAGGGATTACCGCATGCCACAAAGCACACATTTATACAAAAAGTGGCCAAATATGTCTTAATAAGAGACATATTGTATCGAAGAAGCTACGATGGAGTTCTTCTTCGTTTCTTAGAGCCCCAAGAGGCATCATGGATGATTTTGCAAGCCCATGATGGTACATGTGGTGGCCATTTCAGTGACATGGCCATTGTCAAGTGCATCCTTCGAATGGGTTACTATTGGCCCACTATGGAGAAGGAGTGCAATGTGTATGTCAATAAATATGTTAAATACCAACATCATGCTAATCTTACACACTTGCCATCATAGGCCTTACAGCCCATCCAAGCGGCTTGGCAATTTGCTCAATGGGGACTGGATCTTATAGGCAAGATATCTCCTCCATCATTGGGCTGACATACATTCATAATCATGGCTACTGAGTATTTTACAAAGTGGGTGGAAGAAATACCTTTAACAACAACAACTGGAGCTTGTATAGCAGAGTTTATACTAGAGCATATCATAAGTCATTTTAGGATTCCATCCAAAATAATATCAAATAATGAAACGTATTTCAAGAACAAAACTGTGAGAGCTTTGACATCTAAATATGGAATCAAAAACAGTTTTGCGACTCCATACTATCCACAAGAAAATGGGTAGGCTAAAGCTTCAAATAAGACAATGGTGGCCATCTTGAAAAATATGGTACAAGAAAACCATAAATACTGGCACATCTAGCTGCCTCTTGTGCTATGGGCTTATAGGACTAGAATTCAAACACCCACTGGGGCAACATCATTCTCACTAGTATATGGCACTGAGGACATTATGCCTTTGGAATTAGAAATTCCAACACTGTGCGTCGCATTGAAAGAGTTCATCGATGATGACACTGCATGACAAGCTTGACTGGATCAACTAATGCTACTCAATGAACGTCACGTGAATGCCCTGGAGCATCTTTGTGTTTATCAAAAGTGACTAAAATGATCTTACAATTTCAAAGTCCACTAGAGAGACTTTGAAGTTGGGGATCTTGTCTTGAAAGAAAACCAATAGAACTCTAATTTATCGCCAAATATGCGAGACAAATTTGTGGCTAATTGGCTAGGACCCTACATCATATCTAAAAATATTGGTCCGAGTACCTATCGCCTAACTTCGCTAGGGGGTGTTGAAGAGCCTAAAACTCTCAACATCATCTATCTTAAGGCATTTTATGCTTTAAGAGCATAATAAAAGGCTTTGAGAGTTTCTTGTAACTGCTTGGTCATCCTAAAAAGCTCCAAGCACTCTCATCAGTGGTTTGGTCAATCAAAAAGCTCCAAAGGCATCTATAAGCCCTTTGATCAACCTCAAAAGCTTTGAGAGTTTGTTCAAAACCTCTTGGTCATCCCAAAAGGTTCCAAGGGTTCTTGAAGCCACTTGGTCATGTCAGTTAAAAGCCTCGAGGACTTGTTTATAATCTCTTGGTCATCCTAAAAAGCTCCAAAGGCATCTGTAAACCCTTTGGTCAAACTCAAAAAGCACCAAGAGTTTCTAAAAAACTGCTTGGTCAACCTCAAAGGCTCCAAGGATTCTCAAAATTGCTTGGTCATCCCAAAACGCCCCAAAGGTACACATAATCCCTTTGGTCAATCCTAAAAGCTCCAAGGATTCTTAAAAATCGCTTGGTCAATCTAAAGGCTCCAGAGGCATGTACTCACCGTTTGGTCAATTATGAGGCTCAAAACCCATACAAATTATAAAATCAATAAAATCCAAAAAAAATGGTAAAGCATAAATCCAAAAATATTTGCATTTGCATTTGAATTTTGCATTTTTATTTTGCATTTACACATGCATTCGCTGCATTGCATATAGGCATTCGTCATCCGTTGCATTCTGTAATATAAGGCATTGTGTTTGTCAGTATTACAAACGATGCCACGTTTGTGTGTAAATCATGCATCTCTGCATTTATCATAATCAATCATTCATATGCGTAATTGTGTTTTCCAAAACAACCTATAATGTTGCTATGGAGATATACTAGAGTTTTCTGGTCACTTAGCCATACCTAGTGGTCTTATCAAGAGTTGGTAGAAAGATTGCTTTGCTTTTGTAGCTAAGGTTCAATTAGTATAGCTCTTAGCATATCAGAAGCCTATAACTAATAAAAAAATTAAACAATTCTAACAAGGACTAGGGGAAGATGAAAGCTACGAAATAGTACCGGGTATCCTGAAGCGAAAAGAGTTATTCTTGCTTATCCCTCTATTCAAACGATATGGGAAATTTTGGCAGTTGGAAAAAGGACAGGTTAGTTCCCTATTCAGAATCCCTTGCTTACGATAAAATGACAATATCCCAAAGAGATATCCCACATCAATCCTCATGATTGATACCCTAGATCGATATCATAGATCAAATCCCTAGAGTGATATCCCATATTGATATCATAAGATCGATATTCTCAATCGATATACCAAAAATAGTTTTTCCAAGTAAATCCCCCCAAAGGAAAGTTTCTGAAGAAAATTATCAAATGTATATGTCAAAAAGTGAAGATCAAGTGAATATCATAAAACAGGATTAAATAAAAGTTAAAAGTGAAGATCGAATGAAGATCAGAAATAAAAGTTCACATCAAGATCAAATGAAGATCATAAATCAAAAGTCCGAGCAGAGATCAAATGAAGATCCAAAATCTAGTTCGAAGAGAGATCAAATGAATATCCAAATATAGTTCAGAAAGAAGATGGAATCGACTCCCTTGCTTCACTACATATGAGAAAATATCCCAAAAATTGAAGGATAGAAAGAAATGAGCCTGAATCCCTATAATTTCCAACACTACTATACCTTACGCATGATGATATGTCTGACGCATTAGCACCTCAATTATGAACAAGACCAATATTTGAATGTGGAAGAGCTAGCTTCAGGTGTCCCATTTCCTAGTGGCTTAGTCCAACTAAAATCTAAACTTGAGATCGGATAAGACATTTTTGGAACTGCTATCTTAGCAATGGGCTGAAAGAATCCCGCCTGACATCGCGGAATGCTCATGTCTTATCTTAAAATAATAATTTGCACACACATGGATAATGAATAGTTAGGGTCTATCCTAGAAAAATCCTTTTATCTCAGAAGTCTAGTGTGGTTAGTATGCAAATTTTGATAAGTCTATTAGGGTGTTTGAGTCTCATGGAAAACCTCAAAATTTTCTCCCATAGCAACAAAATGTCAAATATTGCAACCATATAAATCATAAAATTACAAAGTATCAATCCATGATACATTATTATATAAAGCACAGTCAACATATAGGATAGATATCAGATGGATATTATAAATAATCTTTAGATGGCCACTGACTATATCATGGACATTTTTTAAAATTTTGCAAAATAAAATCGAATGACACATCATATCATTCACACCATAAACATCGCATACCATTTCATTTCATATATGGGTGATTAATTGATTACATTCTTATCTTAAGTATTTTCAATTACATTCATTATTTTTATACATTTTGTGGTGTCATATTTTAGATTGATAAACATATTTGCATTTATTCGTTATGTTTTAAGTGATTAAAGCATACAAGTTCATTTACATTAGATTAGCATCATGTAAATAAATCATTGCATCCATTAACACATGCAAAGAAAGCAATATCAAATATGCGTTAAAGAAAATAACATCGCATCCATATGCATCCACCACAAAAAAACACATCTAAGCATCTAGATCACTGCATATCATCATCATAAATCAAATAGCTATCTAGTGCATGTCATACATACACCACATTGTACAACATCAGCATAACATAAGCATTGCATCCATGTGCATCACATAAAAATAAAATAAAAAATAAATGAGTTCACAATAATGAGCCATAAAATAATGATCAGTAATATCATATATACACATGTGTCTCAGAGTACATTGGGAGTATAAAAATGCCCAAAAGCTACAAATGTGTAGGTCCTTGACCTTACACCAAAAATGATATGTATCAAAAATGTATCCTACATACAGTAGAGCTCTAGCTCTGATATGCTTCCCCTGTACTAGAGCTCTCACTGTCTCCCTCAGTACTATGCTCAGGAGCCTACTTTTCTTGTTGTCCTGCTGTTTGCTATGGATCCAGCTAAGAGCCCTGAGTACCACCTAGTCCGAAGAGGCCTAGCACTTGCCCAACTGCCACCTATGTAATGGGCATCTTTGTGCATCAGGATCTATGGCTGGATGTTGTAGTAGACTGCCCTACCTCCCTAGTCCTAGTATGACTACTACCAACATGTGTGCTAGAGGACTTGTGTGTCCTCTCGCTCTGATGGGTGTGATGGTTTGAGATAGCAGTAGACTGTCCTGTAGTTCTAGATCTAGTCTATTGATACTTTAGAGAATACGGATCCTTGGGAACCTTTGCACCTAGCATCTATATATATCCAACTAGCTGGTCCACCCGAGCAACTCTGAATGCGTGCCTATCATTGGTACTCATCAGTAAACCTTGCAAGCACTGGATCTATGCCATAGGATCCTGACCACCTAGTGGTACTACTAGTGTTGCTAGAGGCCCCATAATTGCTTGAGAGGATGGAGGATCCTGTCTATGCCCTGAGCAGATCCTAATCTGCTATTGTTGCATCCCTCTGTGCTAGTGCCAAGTCATGAGCACTGGTGAGCTTACCAACCTGGGTATCTGTTGTTGTAGCCTATGTTGTTAGGCTAGTAATATGTTGCTCTACCTACATCAGTCAATGATTTCTATCAGTCAACTATGTATATATAGTAGCAATAGTAGTATCCCGCTCCCTTTGCTACATCTGGAATCGCCCTAGCTGACTCTATAGGTTAGCCACTTATGCCAAGAGTATTCCCTCTGCACTTTTAGAGGGACCTCACCCTCCTCGAGAGCCTCCTCATCAAGATCAATCTCAAGAGCCTCCTCATTTTTAGCCTCTGCACCCCAACCACTCTCTATCTACTAGCGCATGTTGCACCCGTCAGGATCCACGTCTACCCCTGTATGATATACAACTCAGCATAGAGGCCCTGTCCCATACCAGCAAAACATAGACCACCATTTGTAATACTCTAGAGTGGTCATAGCTCTGTCAACTCCAATCTCCTAGAACTCATCTGGAGCATCACCTAGAATTGAAGGTTGGATCCACGATAAATCCCTCTCCAAATCTAGGTGTCTATAGACAAATGGGATCTTTGAAATGTCCTACACCATGCCAAATTGATGCAGGATGTGAGAGAAAAATTGGTACTCTCTGATATCGGCCTTTCGACTGAGTAATCATCTATCATGGTGAGCCTGTCGAAGTCGCTCATCGGCCTCAGGCCAGTCAAGACACTCCGTGTAGGGTCACCACTCAATATCATATGGCCAAAGTCCTGTAAACTAGGTAATATAATGTTGGATGTCACCAGCATTTGTCCTACTACGAAAGCCCTCCACCTCTTGAGGCCAGCAGACATCATAGCACTGATGGGCATCATCTATCTCTGTAATATGCAGGGGCAACTCCCCAAGATGTTCTATCCTGATATGCTTCTAGTCCCAAATCTATAGAATTAGAATGTAGTTGATCCCTTGATGGCTTTAGTTAGTGATATGATATAGCTTTTGATACAGCTAAGACAATAGAGTACTCCCCCAGCCTAGGAGTAGTGGTTGTCGAATGGAGCTCTAAACAACTCTACGCATAGTGGCTAAGAGGTTCTAGGGGATCCTCATGCTTGATGAGTCTGGAAGCACAAATTGCACCATCAAGTGCATGAAAAACTCACATACAAAGAAGAAATTCTTTCCCTACCAATAGCCAATGTGGATCCCTCCGTGGTCAATGGTGAATTAAGCCTGCTCGCTTCGGGCATCGAAGATGGCATCGAATACAGACTCCTTAGCTCCAAAATTTAAAGAGACGATGGTCTCGCTATCAATGGGGGTCCTAAAGATCCTGTATACATCCTCTAATGTAACTATCATTTCACTTGTAGGCAGGTGAAACGTGTTGGTCCGTGCATTCTAGTGCCAGGCCAACGCAGTCAAATATGATAAACTACCCTGATAGTGGGCAGATCTAGTACGTAGCTGAAGCTGACAGCTCCAAACCACTCTCACTCAGTAGTAGTGAGCTCCCCACAAATATTCTTAATAATTTCAAGCTCTCGATATCTAAAGGTCAATATCTGAAATAGACAACATGATATAAGAAAAAACTAACTAAAACAAGCAAAAACATTTAAAAAAATGATCTAAAATCATCCAAAATAGCTAAAAATTGATAAAATTGCAAAAACATGTCATCATGCAGGCCTAAAAATCATAATTGTCATTTAGACAGGTCAAAAATGCATTAAATGACATTAATTGCCTCTAAAAACTTAGAAAAATAAAAAAAATTACAATTTTTCCCTAAAGTTAGTGAACTGCGGGTCAACCCTACGATCCGCATGTAGTCAAAAATTGACTATTGGGATTTTTAATGCTGACCGCAACTGGCATTTGTGGTCCCCAATTGACCAATTGGGAACCACAGCTGGTACCTACGGTAATCGATTGAGATTCGGCCAGGTGCGATACCGCGGCCAAAAATGAAAAAAAAATAAAACCTAAGCTACCCTAGACTAAGGTGAGGTTCATTGCCAAAAATTTAGTGAAATTGATTTACCAATTACTTAATTTGGTTCATTTTAGTGGTAATGGATATGAGGTCTTGGTTTTTGAGTTACCTTGCCTTCGCCTCGTCCGTCACGGCTCGAGGAAGCCTGCCCACACTCTGCCATCATGCTGAGTAGGGTGTAGGTGAAGTTGGTAGGATGTAGGTTATTTTTTTAGCTGTCACTATTAGAGCTCCAAGTTTGCAAGTTTTTATCAGTAAATAATGAGAGATATTTGAAAATTGGACTTTTTATAGGCCTCCCATGTTTCACGTGGATCGTAGGCCCTAGCCGCGGTTCCCAAAATTGCAAATGGGAACTGCAAACCTTAGTCATGGTTTACAACTAGCAAGCAATTTTATAAAATCCCACCATGGGAAGGGCCAAAAAGATAAATTAATGTCTCCCATTGGGTCAGAACTCAATAAAAGCAAATCAATTTGGAAATTTGGTGATAATCAAGCACCAGGATCCAATTAAAAATAAAAAATCTTACTGAGATTATAAAGTACATTCAACTGAGGTGGTTACTATGACAATCCTTCCATGGAGCAATGCACTTTCCAGCCAAATAAATAAGCTCAATTTACAATTCAAAACATTCAAAAAAATTAAATAATTAAAAACACCAAATGCATCTCGTATTCAGTAATTTAACCTATACACTTGGCGGTTGCAGCGACTTGCACTCCATGCATTCTGGCAAGATGAGTAAATTATCATAAGGAAATTTGGGGTAAAATTGTCATTGTTGATCTGATATGCTTATTTTCAATCCCTAAGAAGGCCTTCATAACCAGAATGCTCCATGGGAATGAGACATTGCATGTCATTTCTTCTATATCTTTTTAACAAATCATCAATCATTTGATTCAACACAAATCTGATTGGATTTGTATCAATTCGATTCCCTAAGATGGCTATTGTATCTTGACTGCTCCATGGTATAGAAATTTGCAACTACTATTAATAGTTGGAATCAAAAGCTGAAATATGCCCAACCAAGGCATTAATTTGCTCAAATCTAATTTTTTACAGATCATCCATGGTGGTCAAGTGACATCGTCACTTCATACATTGTCATTACCCTCATTGACTTGTCGCTTGAGGGGGTAGTCATAATATCATATCATAATCAAAATCAATAAAATATCCTTGAAATCGTAGATCCCTCGATCTTGTTAAAATAGCGTTCGTCCTTACAAATCATTGTCAACAACTATCATAAGCTTACACCTTTGCTTGGGGAAAATAGCAAATATTATAATTAGTTTGCAACTCTCATCCTTTTGGTTATATAGGCCTAACTCCTATTATAGTGCCAAAGCTACTCGAATGTCTGATGATGAGTGCAAACTCTTTCAAGTTTAAGCCTCCAAAGAGTTGGAAGCAAGGATTCCAAGATGTGCATCCTTTTGTAGGACCTGGGGCATCTAATGTTGATCCGACTAATGATCATCATAGAACCTTCGACATCATTTTAGGAGGTCTATTTTTGCTCAGCATTGTTCGATATCACAACGCATCTCAAAAGGGGCATCTATAGACACCTAAAATGCATCATGTTGAGGGCGACTACTCATATGGACATGCTACAAGACCATATGGAAGATCTTGGATAGACTCCAAGATAGAGCAGTGGTTCTAACAACTTAATTTTGGCTCCTTGGCCTAATTAGTCTGAATCGTAGCCCAGACCTACATTTTATAGCTGAACCGCAACTGATACCTATGATTTATAGTCTAGACCCTAGCTGTGACCTACGGTTTTAACTGGAGTTTAGTTGAAATTCAATCTGAGCCAAATCGATTGGAATAATCATTTGATCTAGAAGAAGGTAGTTAATGGACATAAGATTCTAGAGGCTTCCATTCCAACTATCCTAACCACCTCTTCTTGATATTAGCTTCTCCAAGAAGCCACCCCTAGTCCTAGGGCATCCTATAAATACTCCCCTCCAAATGGGGAGAGACATAGCTAATTTGTATAGCGAAGCACTGACGAATTATCGAGAGAGAGTGAGTTGATCAAGCGAGCAGTGAAGCCCTATTGAATTGCATATTGAATTTGTGCATTCTAAGGCCACTTTGCTATTCACCCAATGATCAATTTGCCATGGAAGTTCTAGGAGCCTAGAAGAACCAAGAAACACAAATTCGGGCAAACGAAGGCCCATCACAATGATTCAACCACCAAAAATATCAAAAGGACACCGAAGGCGACCCTTGAACATCAATTGGATAAGGAGGTCAAGCCCACTACCCTTGGAATTGAGGGTAAGCCTATTAGAGTGCTAATTGCAGCTGTCAGCCACGGTTTACAGTGCAGATCGCTCAACAGAGTTGTGGTTTGCTGCAGAGGTATAACCACCTTCCTATTTTCATTTCTATCTAGCTAATTAGGTTAGATTAGTTATTTTCATAGTTTAATGGCAGTTTAGCAGACTTATGACCATAGAATTAGGTTAGTTTAGCTTCTTTGTGTTTATGCTTCAATTAGGACTTAAATGATTTCTTTATGCATTTTTATGCTTCATTTTATACATTTGATCTATGCATAGTGTAGCTGCTACTTTTATTTACGTTATTATATGAATCTTGATTCAATTTACATAGCTTAGAAGCACTCTTTATTTTTTCTTTACTATGCATGTTTAATGGTGTCATTATGCAATTCACCTAAAAGGGCATCATCATGAAATGTTGCCTATATTTTTAACATTCTTGTGTTGTTTCTTGACCGTAGGGAATAGTATTAAAGGAGAACAAATTATCAAGTTCCTTCCCCATCGCGAAGAAGAGGGCACCTCCACCCTAGAGCAGTTCATGTCATCCTAAAAGGTACTTGGAAATCACACCTACCCTTAAGAGGGAAACACTTGTACACTCCTATTGTAATATTGTATCAAAATGATTATCCCTAAGATGGATGTACTTGTAATTTGATGTTGAATTCGAATACAGTGGAATAAAGTATTTTTCTTCTTGATTCATTTGTCGTCAATTTATTGTTCTTGTATGCATGTTATATTTTTATCATTTATTGCAATAGGACACCATCGGATGTGATCATTTTTTGTGGTTATAGTATAATATGCTCCTTCTATATGTGATGTGGCAATAAGGTTTGGTAAACTTTGACTTGCTCTTTCCATAGAATCTTTTAGTAGATGCTTTTTCGTAGCACCTTACCATAGATCCTACAAGTGTACCATACGTTCAGCCAATATAAGGATTCCTACCTCCTGGTTCATCAGCCATGGCCTCTACCCAACTTCATACACATATTTGCCTAACAACACAACATATTGCACACAATTTGTGTAAAATATATGCATAAATCATTTTTATAACAATTAATCATTTTGATCCATAAATAATGGTATTAAGGTGAAATAGTAATTAGAAACCATTCATATCCATTTATTTGTAAGAAATATATAAGTAAACCAAATCCATATACTATAACACTTTGAAACTCATCATTCCTCCAAACTGAAGGTGATACATGTCCTCATACATACAATTTCATAGTTTCACAAAAACCTATACAACATTTCTTAATTTACTCAACTTATAAAAACATAAATTGATCTAAAATTGTAACTGTTCATCTGAATGGATAATCCATATATAATTTGATTTCACAAGATATAATTTTCTCCTTCTGAATGCTGTGAATAATAGTAAAAATAGTTCTATCGACAATAATATTTGAAAATTTAAACAACAATGCATACAAATATTTATTTCTAAAAGTTTCATAGTGACTTATAACAATTGCTATGAAAAGAAGTAATGATACTACAATTTTTGCAAAATTAGAATACTGATAATGAGCTATAGAACTATGTTATTCATTTCATCATATGCATTTCAAAGAATGAAAATATATGTAGTGATCAGAACATATTAAATAAATCATGTCTGCAAAATATCTAAAAGAGACTTACAACATACATACATATATATACATGCATTATGAAAGTCATAATAATAAATAACAGAGGTCCCAAAGCCCATTGAGGTCAGCTCCGACTTTGATAGCAAGTTACATAATCTAGCTCTGAGGGGCCTCCTTGACACGGCAATTGGATCCCTTAATGTGGCTGCCCAAGCGGCCTCCTCTATAGCCAAGGCCCTAGCCGAGATCCGATGCAAACTGGGTGACAACCCTCATAGGGAGTAACGCTATCCTGGGTGGTCTGGCCTTGCCCTGGCCTGGCCCAGGGAGCTGGGCCCACCTGCGCAATGGCAGTCTGTTTGTTTTTGGTTTTTGCTCTTGGAGGTTGTCGTGTTTCGGATGTTCCTGTATCTTGGTGGCCCCAGGCCAAGTTTTGACGTTATGTGTCCTAGCTACTTTTTGTTGACACCAGGGCCCCGAGCCCTGGATTATTGCCCTTAGGCATAGCCTCGGTCTTTACTCTTATTTCTAGCTTCGGCTTCTGATGTAATTAAGGTTTTGGGATCCTTTTCTAAAAAACCCATTGTAAATATACCATTACTTATAAAAAAATAATAATAAATAAACTATGTGAACCAAATAAAAAGAAAAAGTTCATGTTTATCATCGCTATGTAGTTATGTGGATGTCTAGACCAGTTTTAGTCTTTATATGAGATGAAGCCCGTATAGGTTGTGGCATGGATGGGAGATTTATCTCTTTCATTACCTTCTGTACATGTGCCCTTCCTGCTTCTGGATCGAATGGTAGCTCTACTACTATAATTTTTACATACTCTAAATCCATGGATCTGTTGTCATGAGACTCACTCTACATTCCCTACATTTTTGGAGGTTAACTTGTTATTTCCACAACATGGTTAATTATTTCATCGATGTTGAGATGCATACCTACCTTAAGTGCTAAACCTACTAGTAGTATTCCTATATCCTTGGAGGATTTTGTTTTTGACGGATGATTTGGTTGGGGCTGTTTAGATTGTGGAGTTGAGTTGTCTTCCTTAAGTACCTTAGCAAAATCAATAACTTTGGAAAATTTGAACGAATTTCACAGTTTATTGCTATCTGTAGCACTCTTCTAAGGAGATGGAATGACAATCACAAGTTTAATGACTGAGTCAGTTTATTTCACCACCTTTCTATACACCAGATTTATAAGGATGTCACTTTGAATAGAAAGGGATTTTGTTATCATCATAGCATGCTTTTCAACCAGATTTGTAAGTTTATCAATTTTGATATACAGTTAGGTTTGCTGCATTTTAAGGAACTCAATAGCATCATATTTTCCTATGACAAGTGAATTTAAAGAAGATCTAGGTGCTTCTTCTTCTATAGGTGTTTCTTCTTTAAGATATTATTCCTAAGATGACTCTTCTATAGGGGATGCATCTCTGTTGTTATTTCTAGGGATAAACTTCTCATACTTTGTTTTTCTTATAGACTTAGTGGTTTTGGTTATTCTAGAAGTGGTTGGGCATTTCTGAATGAGAATTTCTTCTGAAATCTCTATGTCAAAGATTTATTTAGATGCAAATTCTTAGAATGGTTTAGACTCACTCGTAGAAGTATTAGCCTCTTCAACCATGGTATTCCATGAAACTCTTACCTTAGCATCTTGGTGTAGAACCATCAACTTAATTAATCCATGATAGGAAATGAGATGCAATTTAGGATCTTCATGGGCACTCAATGGATGCACACGGGTGATGTTAGCTTTTAAAGAGTGAAATAGGAAATAGGGCAGGTTAATTATGCAATCTTCTCTCTTAGGAAACTTCTGGTTTAGAAGCATTTTTAAGTGGTATCCCCCATAATTTACAACTTGCCCTCAAGAGTGAAGAACTTCATTAAGATTATAACTATCTCCTGCAATTTTATCAACAATGAGGAGGTGAATAGTCCCTTTATCCAACCATTTCTATCCTGGTTAACTGAGAATTTTTTCTCAAATTTGACAACCATATGACTCACTCCCTTATATGTGGATTTAAAATACCTCTGATCAATTTTTATAATTAAACTAGGGTAATATGAATTTTGACATCCTCGATGTGGGTTATCAAGGTATACGATTAAAGTTTGGATAAAACTATTTTACGATAGTCTGATCATGGCCTTGATATTTTTCAAGGCATCCCACCATCGGGATTCTTGAAATAGTTTCTTCACTGCATCGCTCAGGTTTTGGGTTGCAATAGATGAGGGTTCACTCTTTTTATGAAATGTGGTCCTTGGCATGGTGAATAGTTTTAGAGAATGGTAGGGTTTAGCAGAAGGACACCATTTTTAGAAGGAACCCTACATTTTTAGAAAAATTATAAGTGCATGCATATAAAAAAAAAATATAAAACCTTTTTGCACTTTCTTTTCAAGAGAAAATTGTAAAATTACCCTATATTTTGCAGTCTAATTTTCTGAGAAAAATAGAGAATTTCCCAATAATTTTTCAAATATGAAATATTTGAAGTCTCCACAAAATGATATATATATATATATATATATATATATATTAATATTTGCAGAAGAAAACATGAGGACTTCAAAATTCTTTAGAAAGAAATTCTAACGAAAATTGAATTTTTTTTTTTGTTCAGATTTTTTCTTTCGAAACACAATGTTTTTAGAAACTTTTAGGAGAATTTTTACAAATTTTAGTGAAAAAAAGAGAAGTCCTAAGAAATTTTTGACTTTCGGCTTAAATTTCAGAAAATTCTTAGTTCTGGCTACGACTGTAGAATATTTACATACAAAGAAAAATAATTTTTTTAACTTCCCTTTTTAAACATAATCTTATAGATTTTCTAGAGGGTTTCCAGAATTCTCCTTAAAAATGAATTTATCTACAAATTTAAGAAAAAGGGTCCAAATTTTCTCTTGGATTTGACTTCGAAACACAAATTTTAGACAATTTTAAAGGAAATTCCCTTGATCTTTTAACTTTAAACCCAAAATTACTGAGAAGAAGAAAATTTTTTGAATTTCAAATCCTGGTCTGTGTAAATCCCCTAATGATTTTAGTGAAACTTATCTTGAAAATGGTGGCAGTGTCTCATTTTTCCTTGGACTCCACTTCTAGTGTCACCTTCAACTAATTTTCTAACCCTTTCATAGCTATGCAACTCTTTTTAACAGATTACATCATTTGTGGTTGAAGACTATGCTTGAGGTGGCAACCTAGGATTTTTACCCTTTAATTATATTTTTAATCTCTAATTAAACCTCCATCGTGAATCACCTTTGATCGATGGTGGGAAGTGATGGATCTAAAATTCATTTCATGTGACTTGATTTTGGCTCCTCAAGTAGCTCCTAGAAATGATCTTAGGTAGCTAAATAAACTCTAGGTAGTACCTGCACAAAGGTAAGAAGAATTAAGAAAATGAAAAATAGAGACATAGAAGGAATATAATCAACCTTAGACAAAACACTCAGGATACCTCTCTTGTAAAATTTTGTAGTGGTTGCTTGATGATGACTATTGGTCGCTTCAGCTCCTTATGTAGCCTGACTGCCCAAAATTTGTTGTAATTACTTGGCACTGGTTTAGCCACATGTATGATCCTTCACCCTGTGTCTTTTCAACTTCCCGATTGTATTACAACTAAAAATTAGTTGATGCAGTTGTCATTTTTTTCTAAAAGAAAATTATAATATTATCTATTTGTTTTCCTCTATGGTGGGCCCTAAATTTTTGTCTTTTTCTAAAAGGATCAAGCCCAACAAAGTAGTAATATGATTCCATGTGTCATTAGAAAAGGTGATGGTTGGCTTTATGTCCTCTTCAATCATCATCATTTTATTAATATACCTTTTAAAAATAGACTAATTTTTATCGATGAATTCTATGATATTATGGACTAATAAAGCCAACTCTTTTAGCTCTTGGTCTAATTTTGTGTATTTTCTTCAGTGCACTTGAATTATTCTATTTTTTTAGTGACAAGGACTTTGACATTCTGCTCTATTGCAGGATCTCCAATTAGATTACAATGCATTTTCCTTTTATCATCTATTTCTTTGACTAATGCATGTACTTCTTGTAGGGTGCTTTTTTTAGACACCTAAATCATGTCATGTTTAGGGGAGCTACTCACAAATATACATTTATAAGATCAGATGACATAATATTGGACTTTCCAGGCATCAACAGTGGTTCTCACCACTCATTTGGGGCCTTTTCAAGCCATCCAAGCCTAGCCGCTCAAGCCAAGAGCGGTAATATCCTAGCTGCTCAAGCCTAGAGTGGCCAGACCTTAGCCGTTGTAGATGAAAGCAGCCATATCTTAGTCACTACAGACAATAGCAGCTAAACCCTAAAAGTCATTTTGTCAACAAACAGGTCTAATCATGGGGAGAAGTGGTAGTCTATATGCAATAAATGTGAGAAGGAGTAACTTTGTATTCTTTTTCATGACTAGTTCACATAGGAGACTTGATTTTGCATCTAGACTTTAGTTAACTAGGTTCCAAACATAAACAAAGGACAAAAGCTTCTCATGCTAATGACTAGTTCACATAGCAGACTCAAATTGGTAGTTATGTTTCAATTAATTAGATTCCAAATATAGAAAGACAAAAATCTTCTCATGCTAACTTGCACTACGCATGAGAAATTCATTCCTAGGGCTTGGACATAGACCTAGGGTTTCACACTATAAAAGGTGAAAGCCTAAGAGCACCAAGGAAATCAAATATATAAATTTTATCAAGCTTGGTCATTGAGGAGAGCTTTCAAGACTTGGAGAGTTTCCTTGGAGATCATGAGTACGATGAATCCTTGACAGATTGAAGAGCATAGCACCTATTACTTCAATGTCGGATACAAGCTTTGGTCCATAGCTTTGGAGCAAAGAGGATGAGAGTCACTTTAGCGATCGCTATCTTGGACAGTGGCCTGTAGGCTTAGCTTAGGGTTTTAGATATTAGATTCATTATTTTATCATATCATTAGCATAGCATCATTTCATTTGTTTGCATCCATAACATTAGTCTAATTTGCACTTGCTTTCATTTAGTCAGTACTAACAACCTCATCCAGGGAGGCATTCTCGGACATCTAAGCGTGTGTTGTTGTTTCATTTCTTATAGGGCCATAGGTTGATCGAACAAAATCTACAACATATGAGAGCAAAAGGGATCCCTCTAGAAAATAGACCTGGAGAAGGAGGCATCTATAAGCCCTCATACATTTTTGTGTGCAAAACTAGGAAGCTTTTTGAAAGCGTACCACCTCTTTGCAAAAGGGGCACTCTTTGCCTATTTGTAACCTCATTATATAGAAATGGGTATCCCTAAGAGGGACCGACATGTAACCTAGTTTCAATACGAATAAATAGATCTATCTTTGTTATTTTTGTGTTATATGCTTTTCATTTTCCTCCATTTCATCTTGGTTTTTTTTTTATATAACATTGCAAGTAGAGTAAAGAGCGGTGCGTGCATATTGGGGTCACTACAGATGGTGATCACGGTGGGACCTCCACTGATTTTTCATTTGCTACAAAAATACTAACTTAGTTTTGTGTGCAGGTCTAGCCGCTCTGAGCTATTGTAGCAAAAAATTAGCCACTCTAAGCTACAATGACCAATAGAACTTTAGACGCTCTGAGCTATAGCGGCCAACAACCAGCCACTCTAGTCAACAATGGTCAGTTGTGGATTGTAGCAGAGGTCAACACACCAACTCTCTGAGCTGGATCAAATTTTGGTACAACTTATATGATATTTTACAACTTTCGGTATGCTTCTATGTGTCTAAAATAGATAACTTAAAGCACATTTATGTTATAAATTAAAAGAATAAAAGGAAAAAGAATTAAGCATTTTGCATATCTTAGATCTTCTTTTAATTTTCCACTAGGTGTTGCTAGGTACAGTGGTTTATGCCTAAAAATTTCACCCTAGAATCCAACATGCTAGACATTGTGTGTTTTTTTCTTGCTTTGAGGCCCTGCTAGAGGCCATAGCTGCATGAAATAAAATGTGCTCATATAAGTCATAGTAGTTCATGCATCTTTCTAAATATTGAAACATATTTTTGCACTTAGGCATATAGGAAAGATTCAATATTGCTATATGATACACTTTATGTTATGCAAGATTAAAATGAACACCACACACACACATCTCATTTAAACATTAGGGAGTTGGATTTCATCACCAACCCTCAATTCAGTCCAGTGACGTTGGAATTCATCTCCTTCCACTGGTTTTCCCCATAGAGCTTACTAGAAATGGATTGAGAAACTTATTTATAGTGATACTAAGTTGTGCTCAAATTGTCTCCCACTATTGGAACAATCATTGGTTCGAAGTGGAAGAGCTAGGCGAACCCCCCACTGGGTCTTCAGTGGTGTACCCTAGCTTCTTTTGAGAAAACCATGTTTGGCACAAGTGTACTTGATTGTCACTATGGATGAGTCTTCTAATTCTTAATCCAAGAACAAGATCAATAAATCAAAAGAACAACACATCAAAACATACCAAATAGTTTAGGTCACACTTAAATCGGTAATCAATATAAATATTTGTTTGGTATTGTATGGCTATTCCTAAATTGCAACTCAAAAGATCAATTTATAAACAACATGGTCAAAACAATAAGTAAACACCCTCGGTCTGATATCGAGGGAGAGACTGAAGCAACACATACCCATAGGCCAAGTCGTAGTAACATTTAATGACCTACCTATAAGATCGTGAGACATAGCTCCACGAGCCTAAGGGATGATAATTCAACCCTTGGGGGATATCCTCAAGAAACCCTAAGTAAGGAACCACATCATGGAACAAATTCACATAAACAAAAAGAGGCTTCACAACCATCCTCATCAAGGATACATGAGGAGACCTCAAGGGCCTCATCTAAACACATGAAAACATATCAAAGATGTGAGGAAGCTTCAAGGGACTCCTCATCACATGGAAATAAAGAAGGTGCTAAAAATCATTCTTCACGTAGGGATGACGAGATTGCTACATATCCATCCACATGGAGAAAACATGTCACAAATACCTCTTCATCAAGAAGGCATGCAAGAGTCGCAACACCTCAAGATTCACAAGAAACATATGAAATAGGTTTACCTACTAAAGGGCAAGAAACTAGAGCTACATCTAGCCATGGGAATCAAATAGAAGAAATCCTTCATGTAAAAGGAAATATTCCCATAGACTATGACCTCATAGGAGTGAATGGCACCCCATGGGACCAGCCATGGAAAACAAGACAACTAGATGGGTTGGATTGGTTTCCTACATGACCAACTCAAAGAATTGTAGCTATTGAGAACTTTGCATCTAGAAGCTCATGAATTGTGACTTCTAAACACATCTCTTAGTCTAGGAGTACCTCATAGTGACCCTGTATTAGACGCATGGAGTCTGGTCGTAGGGATACTCAACACTACACTGAAAAAGTCACATTAGCTAGTAAGAGTACATGTATAGCAGAAACCTCCTCAAGGAATCTGTGAGTCAAGACAAAAATAAAAAATTTAGATAAACATGAGTCATCTGTAATAGCACAAACTAACCTAATGAAGCAGTTAGAAAATGCACTACGTAAGGATCGAGAGCTAGTGGAAGCTCTCGAACAAGATAAACAAAGAGAAATACTCTTGCACCAACATGAGCAACGCTTAAGAGAGCATGCTAAGTGGATAGCTCTTAATAATATATAGATAAATGGTGGTGACCACCAAAGAACTAGATGTGTTGACTTGCCTATGAAGAGGTGCACTAGAAAATATAGCCCATAATGAAATCCCCCACCAAATCATGAACGAAATCCAACTAATGGGGAAATGGCAAACACAACAAACCAAGATCATGATCCTGAGTCCCCTCATAGGAGGGAGGAAAAAAGAGCAAATAAAATATATAGAGAGTTACCTTCATTGCAACTGTGAGTAGGCTCACAAGAGGAGGAAATATGTACATCAAAGGCATTTCAAGAGCTTGTTGAAAAGATGAAAACCTTTGAGAAACAAGAGGCAACTGGGAACTCGCAAACATTGAGAAAAATATACAACCAACCATTGTGCCCATCAATCCCTAGCCCTCCATATCTTAAGCACTTTGAGATTCCTAGGTTAGAAAATTTTAAGGGTGAAGAGGATGCACAAGAGCATGTCATCAATTTTATCAACGCCCATTTTCCTCTTGAAGACAATGATGCTCTCATGATAAGAACATTCATAATGACATTTTTAGGTGCTGCCACTCAATGGTTCAACCAACTACCTAAGCATAGCATAACCAATTTTGAACAACTAGTAAATTCATTCTTAAAGTGTTTCTCCTTTGGTGCTAAGAAGAAGGTGAACCTTTTAGACTTGGTCAACTTGAAACAATATGATGATGAGCCAGTAATGGATTATGGGAATAGATGGAGAAAAGTCATGGCAAAATTATCATTCTCTGTTCCCACAGAAGATATCACTTGCATGTTCACCAAAAGTTGCTCTAAACACATCTCCCTCTTGCTACAACTTCAACAGTATCCTTTGTTTGAGTAAGCTTTGACACAGACCAAGCTTATCAAAGAAATAAAATTAGATGAGGGAACCATTAAACTCCAAAACAAAAAGAAGTGGAACAAGAATGGTAAGAATGACAAGTACAAACAAAATTAGGGCAACCCTGCTCCAATAAATAAGCTGTCTCGTTATTTCACGCCTCTTACATAATTAATGTAATCAATTTTTAATTAGTTGATTGATACTAGGAGGATCAGATTTCCTGATATACCTCTTATAGATCCCAACCATCCTAAGCCAAAAGGATATAGCGAAGATCAATTTTTCCCTTACCACAGGATAACGGGGCATGACATTGAGGCTTGCGTTGGTTTTAAGCATTAAGTGCAAAACATGATTGAGGTAGGAGAACTCAAGTTGATAACCCACTGGCCCTTAATAATAGAGAGATGGGAATATATAGAACCCATTGCCCAATCATGAGGCCCATAGAGAGCAAGGGGCCCAAGTAAATCATGTTCAAGCTTATATACCTACCCATGAATGCATTGGGATGGTTGAGATTGTTAACATAACAACAAGGACTTGGTAGTATGGTCAATCGTAACCTCCTACAGCTCCCATGAACATCCCATCCACTCCTAGGTAAAGGCAAGACAACCTTCCAGGTCCACCAACACGGCCTATGTTAAATATTTAGAGTATATTGGAGCAAAATCTATAGATGACTCCAGCTAAGTTATCCATCTATGAGCTCATACAGCAACCCCCAAAGCATAGGGATACTTTAATAGAAATTTTAAGGATAATTGAGCTCCAATCGCAAGATGTGAATGCATTCACTCACTTTTTGGGACAAGTACAAGAATTCCAGGAACCTGTAATCCGATTCTATGATCATGAGATTAAGACAGTTCCTGCTACCTTACCAGACCCTCCACTAAACATTGTAGTGGCAATCAACAAATTACCTTTCAAGAGGGTCTTGGTCAATACAATTTCATCAATAAACATCATTACAACAATAGCAATAGAGCACCTCAAGATCCCCAAGTCCAATATCATTCTAGGAGCTTACACATTGAGACCTTTTAATGATTCTTTATGCAATATTGTGGGAAAAATAGTCCTACCCATCAAGGTGGGGCACAAGACCATCCCCATGGTGTGTTATGTATTCGAAGGATCCATGCAATACAACATCCTATTAGGGCATCCTTGGATAAAGGCCATGAAGTGTGTGCCTTTGATCTTGCACCAGTGTGTCAAGTATGTGCACGAAAACAAAGTCTATGTGTTTCTGGCCGATGAAGAGCCTTTTAAATACATCCATTAGGTGGACATTCTGGGAGAATTTTTTATTCCTTCTACCCACCTGTATGTAGCTCCTTCATCCCCAACCACACAAATGGATAACGAAGACAAAGGGGTAAGAAAATACCCATGCACATCAACACCTCCTGGTGCACTTAAAATAGTCAATGCTTCTAAAGTACCATAAAATTCAAAAACAAAAGACAATCAGAAGCTAAAAGCACCCTTAGTCCAAAAGGAAAGGCCCAAGGAAGTGTCAACTGTAGCCATTGTTGAAATGCCAAGTCCTATGGAAGAAGAAGATCTTAAAAATAAATATGAAGATAGTGATTACCATCCCGCTTTACTAGTATCATCGGTAGGGTCATCCACATCACATGCAACAATAAACTTGGCAAGCACTAGCATAGGGTAGTACCTTGTGCAGAACATTACCTTTACACCTATCATTGAGTCTGCACAAAACATGGGAAGGCCTAAGGACTTGAGGCTACTAGTAGGAACAGTGGTTCCACTTGGAATCCCTCCCAACCAAACCAATTTTATCTATGCCGACCTAGACTGTTCCCATAAATCTTCAGACATAGAAGATGATAGTGACGAATTATTCATGGTCAATGTTCGTTACCTCTCTAACCCCGAGTTTTCTCTAAGCTACTTTGAGCATTGCCATTGGCATGGCTATGGCCTTGGCATATATAAGCAAGGGTGCAGCCAGCCATACGAGCCACAATATCAGCTTCCCTCAGACAGATTTGGCTTAGGCTATTATATCAGAGGTCGATATGACTCTCTTGTAGTGGCATTGGATAGATTAAGCTTATGGTTAGGAGAAGAAATTAATTTCATTCCTTATCACCCCCTAAGAATAAGAAATTTGAGCAACAGACAAGTGGCCACGATAAACATATCGCCACTAGAAATTTATCATCCAAACATCTCAATTGATTCCACCCCAATAGGGTACAACTCATGGGATGAGGAGAATGGATATGAAGCAAGTGATGATGAGGCACTTCTTGGATTAGCTTACCAGGGGCCTCTCTATTTACAAATATTCACATGGTCCATCCACTATTAGAGTGGATATACATTAGAGGAAAGTGACTATGAATCAGAAGACTCAACAGAAAGAGCCTACTTAGGCCTAAGCCATCAACCCCTGAATTTGGGGCAAGAGAAAAATGTAAATGGATTCTTCATAAGTGATGAATAATATGAATATGAAATGTAGATGACCTACTTGGGGCCAAGGCATGAGCCCCTTGTATTAGGGTTGCATACCAATGGTAAAGGTTTCTGGATAAGTGATGATGACTTTGAGGATGAGACCGATATGGCTTATCTTGGACCTCACCACTTACGAAAAGTTAATGAGCTAGTAGAGAGAGAGGCGGCACTCTATGACATAGACCCTCATCTATGATTTTTGGGGAAATATATTGACCTAGATGCCATTCATCGTATGGTCAATCCCCCTTCGCCTACATTCAAAGAACTATTAGAGCCTACTGATCCTATTGTTCACCATGCTCATGGGCCAGATCCAAAAATTATCATTCCTCTAGAACCTCATCGTGAGCATGGAAGGGAAACCCCTGAGATAATATTACACCCATGTGGTCTTGGAGATTTCATCCCATCCATCAATATGATCTCCATTTATTTGACCACTCCACTTCATAATCTAGTAGATCCTACCAAATAATTGCATCTTGATGTAGAGGCTATTTATTGGGATCATGCTAATTTGCTCATAGAGCCTAAAGACCTCTTACCCAATGAAGATATGTTATAGGTGTTCTAATTTACATCAGGTTGTGTGTATGACGTATTCCATGTTGGTTTGGAACCTAAGTTAGGTGGTCCTGTAAATCCCATCGATGACATTCATTTGATACCCATGCCTCATCAGCTATAGGATGGGTCACATATGGCTATAGAAGCGATATTAGAGGTGGAAATCAGCGATGATCCTACCCAACCAAGAAAATTCAAGTTCGAATAAAGTCTATCTCTAGAGGAACAAGCCATCCTAATTCCTCTCCTCAAAGAGAGGCCCAACATTTTTTCTTGAACTTACAAAAACATGCCAGGGATAGATCCAAAGTTAGTCATTCACAACATTTTAGTGGATCCCATGAAGAAGACAGTCAAGAAAAAGTTGAGGAAAATGCATCAAACCATCGCTTTGATGGTGAATAACAAATTGTAAAAACTACTGGAGGTAGTATTAATAGTTCCTATCGACTACCCTGAGTGGGTGTCAAACATGGTACCCATGGGGAAACCCGATGAAAGAGTTCGTATTTGCATGAATTTCAAAGATTTAAATAGGGCAAAACCAAAGGATTCATTCCCATTGCCAAACATAGATGCTCTTGTGGATGCAACTGCAAGTCATGAGATGCTTTCCCTAATGGATGGTTTCTCCAGATACAACTAGATCTAGATTAACTCGAAGATCAACATAAAATTTCTTTCAGTACTCCATGGGGAACATTCTCTTACAAAGTAATGCCATTCAGTCTCAAAATTACTGGTGCCACATATCAGCAGGCCATGACATACATATTCCATGACTATATGCATAAAATCTTGGAGGATTACATGGATGACTTACTGGCCAAGTCCTTGTTACGACAAGAGCACATTGAAGTCCTTAAACAAGTCTTTGATCGCCTCATAGAATACAACGTCTGATTGAATCCTAAGAAGTGCATATTTGTCATTACTTTTGATAAGATTTTGGGATTCATCATATCCAAGAGAGGCATCCAAGTTGATCCCACAAAGGTAAAGGCTATATTGGAAATGGCTGCCCCTACCAACATTAGGAAATTGAGGAGTCTATAAGGAAATATAGCATCTATGAAAATATTCATCGTGCAATTATCAGACAAATGCCGACCTATGAATCGGTTGCTATGCAAGGAGGTCCCCTTTCATTGGGATGAAGAATGCCATCAAGCCTTTGTAGAGATCAAAACTTATTTGGAAACGTCACCAGTATTGGCTCCACCAAGGCCATACATACCATTTTTACTATATATATTGGCTATCGATTTTGCATTGGTCACCATGTTAGCCCAAAAGAATGCACAAGACAAAGAGCAAGCCATATATTACATTAGTCGTGCCTTGGTGAGTTATGAGATAGGATATGCGTATGTCAAAAAATTGTGTTTATCAGTGGTCTTTGCAACTCAAAATTTACGACACTACATGTTGAGCCATACGACCTATGTCATATCAAAACAAAATCCTTTGCAGTACATGATGAGCAAGACATATCACAATACACGTACCACAAAGTGGATCATGCTATTGAAAAAATTTGATCTAGAGTTCATAAGCCAAAATACCATCAAGGGATAATTCATATTAGATCAATTAGCAGAGGTGTTTCTTTAGGATAACAAGCCTCTCACTATAGAATTGCCTGATGATGCGGTCTTTGCATTATCAGATCCAACCGAAATTGAAGAACCTAAGAAAGAAAGAGATATGTCATTGTTCTTCAATGGTTCAAAGTGTGAACAAGGGGGCAGAGCAGGGATTGTATTTATCACACCACATGGTGCTCCATTGCCCTTATCATTCAAACTAGAATTCCCGTGCACAAACAACAATATAGAATATGAAGCATTGATCATGGGACTCCAAAAAACCATAGCAATGGGCATTAAAAGACTGAATATCTTTGGTGACTCCTTGCTCATAGTAAACTAGGTCAAAGGACTATTTCAATGTAGGTGCCCACTCCTGAAGACTTACAAGGAACTCATTGACACTTACCTATCCCGACTAGAATGGCATGACATCGAGGCAATACCTCATACGTCAAATAGATTTGCAAACACCATGGCCTCTTTGGGATCCTTAATCCCTCGTAATCCATCTGATTATTTTACAAACATTCATGTGAAAGTGCTTTTGCACTCAGCAATACAATGTGAAGCTTTTAACAATCAAGAATCAGTCAACATGATCAACATCAAGTCAAATCATAATTGGTCCTTCACAGCTAGAGATTTCTTGTAAACAACACCTTGGGGGTCTTTGATTTCCCAAGGACATGTGGAGTGTGGTGCAACCATACACCATAGAGTTGTTCCTCAATCCGTTTTCACCAACTCAGAAATACATGAAAAGCAAGTCGTCTTTTCTATAGAAGGTGTGGCTTATCAGGATTGTCTTTCCCAATTGTGGGACTTCTTGAAATTTAGAATAGTTCCTCAAGGTTTTTCGCATACCAAAAGGTGAACATTCAAATAGAAAGCAATAAGATACATCTTGCTAGGAGAAATAATCTATAGATGAGGATATGATGGAATATTACTTCATTGTCTTGAGCCCCAGGAAGCATCCTAGGCAATTTCACAAGCTCACGACGACACATGTGGAGGGCATTTAAATGGCATGGCCATCATTAAGCGCATCTTGAGAATGGGTTACTATTGGACCACCATGGAGAAGGACTGCTATGAGTATGTCAAGAAATGTAGTAAGTGCCAACATCATGTAAATCTAATGCACTTACCATCGCAAGCCTTGCAACCCATCCAGGTAGCATGGCCATTTTTGTAGTGGGGACTAGAATTTATTAGGAATATCTCACCCCCGTTCTCAGGCCAATACACATTCATCATAATAGCCACAAAATACTTCAATAAATAGGTAGAAGCGATCCCCTTAACATCAAAAACTGGACCAATTATTGTGAAGTTTATACTCCACAATATCATAAGTCATTTTGGGGTCCCTTCGAAGATAATATCAGATAATGGGCCATCTTTCAAGAACAAAAATGTGCATTCTTTAATGAACAAATACCATATTCAGTACAATTTTTCAATGCCTTATTATCCACAAGCAAACGGGCAAGCAGAAGCCTCAAACAAAACAATAGTCTCCATCTTGAGGAAGATAGTGCAAGACAATCAAAAGGATTGGCACATGCAGTTACCTCTTGCACTATGGACATACATAACTAGTATATGAACGCCCACTGGGGCAACACCATTTTCACTAGTCTATGGCACTGAGGCCATCATGCCATTAGAGTTAGAAATTATGACTCTATGCATAGCATTAAAGGACTTCATAGACGATGATGCAGCGTGGCAAAACCACCTTGATCAGTTAATGCTTTTATATGAATGTCGAGTCAATGCTTTAGAGCATCTTCATGTTTAGCAATATCTCCTTGTGCGAGCTTACAATAGTAAATTCCACTTAAGGGAATTCAAGGTTGGATATCTAGTGCTCAAAGAAAACCAAAAAAATTCAAAGCTGTCATCGCATCTGTGAGATAAGTTTGCAATAAATTGGATAGGCCCATACATGATTTCACAGAGGGTTGGACTATTAGTCTCACAATGGCACTGAGAGGGGGGGTGAATCAATGTAGTTATTTAAACTTCAATCCACAACACTTAAAGCTGAAATAATGAAAACTTAAAACCAAATACAAGTATAACAAGAGAACATCACACAACACAAGATTTAACAAGGTTCACCAATTTGGCTACTCCTCAAAAAATGACTGCTTGGACTCCCATCCAAATCTAGCCTTTGCAAAGCACCAACTTTACAATCAATTTACCAGCACCCACTGGAAGGAGCACCAACCCCTGATTTATCTGCACCAACAAAAAGGAGCACCAACTTCTACCAGCACCAACTGGAAGGAGCACAAACCCCCTTATTTATCTGCACCAACAGAAAGGAGCACCAACCCCTGATGCCAAGCAGCAGCTTGGACTTCAATTTTGAATCTAGAAGTTTTGATAGAAAAATACCTTCGCTTTTACAAGACCCTAACTGGTCTATTGCTTACCCGATCTCTCTCACTGTTCACAAAACACATGCATCTTCTACACCATTACAGCCAAACTTAGCGATCATCTTCACCCTTTGCACTCTCTACGTACTCTACTCTCTCTATGCACTCACTTTGCACACTCTATGCCGTTGCAGTCAAACTTAGCGATCGTCTTTGCCCTTTGCACTCTTTGTGCACTCTGCTCTCTTTGCGCACTCACTTCACACACTTTGCACCATTATAGTCAAACTTAGCAATCATATTCACCCTTTGTGCTCTCTATGCACTCTACTCTCTCTGTGCACTCATAGCCGCACTTAGCACTATTCAACACACTTCAATTCTCCAAGCCACCTTCCTTTTATAACAATATTTTCATGATGTAAACCCTAATTTTAGTTGGCTTTCATTGCAATGTTTTCATAATGTAAACCCTAATCTTAGTCGGCTTTCATTACAATATTTTCATAATGTAAACCCTAATCTCAGTCGGTTGTCGTCGGTCTTCATCGGCTTCAACTAATGAAGATGTTCAGTATATCCACCGCTCGAAGATTTCATTCTATAACAGTCCTTGTAACCGTCGTACTGACTTTTGTTCACTCTTCTTATTTTAGTTGCATGAATTCACTCTATAACTGCCCCTGTAAATACCGTAGTGACGTTCTTTCACTATCACACTTCTTATTTCAGTTGGGTTCTTCTTCTTGCATCGCACAAATGTGACCTGTCACGAAATTATGACATTTCTACCTCTTGTCTTCTTTTGTTGTTGTTTACCACGAAAATAGAACATGTCACGATATCATGACATTTTTGCCTCTTTGTCCTTTTCTTGGATTTTGCCCACGAAAATACAACATGTCACGATATCACGACACTTTCACCTCCGTACTCTTTCTCTTTTCTTTTGTCGTGATATCATGACACTTCTGCCTCCATAGTCTTCCTCTTTGCTTTTGTCGCAATATCGCGACACTTCTGCTTCTGTACTCTTCCTCTTTTCTTTTATCATGATATCGTGACACTTCTGCCTCTGCAGTATTCCTCTTTGCTTTTGTCATGATATCGCGACACTTCTGCTTCCGTACTCTTCCTCTTTTATTTTGTCATGATATCACGACACTTCTGCCTCCGTAGTCTTCCTCTTTGTTTTTGTCGTGATATCATGACACTTCTGCTTCCGTACTCTTCCTCTTTTATTTTTTCATGATATCACAACACTTCTACCTCCATAGTCTTCCTCTTTGCTTTTGTCATGATATCGCGACACTTCTGCTTTCGTACTCTTCCTCTTTTCTTTTGTCATGATATCATGACACTTTTGCCTTCGTAGTCTTCCTCTTTGCTTTTGTCGTGATATCGCGACACTTTTTCTATCTTACTCTTTCTTTTACAACACGTCGTGAAATCGTGACACTTTTTACTTCTTACTCTTTCTCTTATAACATGTCGCGATATCGCGACACTTTTTCTTTCTTACTCTTTCTCTTGCAACATGTCGCAAAATTGCGACACTTTTTCTTGCTTGCTCTTTCTCTTCCAACATGTCACGAAATCGTGACACTTTTTCTTGCTTGCTCTTTCTCTTCCAACATGTTGCGAAATCATGACACTTTTTCCTGCTTGCTCTTTCTCTTCCAACATGTAATGAAATTGTGACACTTTTTCTTGGTTTCTCTTTCTATTACAACATGTCACGAAATCATGACACTTTATCCTGCTTTCTCTTTCTCTTCCAACATGTCGTGAAATCGCGACACTTTTTCCTGCTTGCTCTTTCTCTTCCAACATGTCGCAAAATTGTGACACTTTTTCTTTCTTCCTCTACATGTCATGAAATCGTGACACTTTTTCTTTCTTCCTCTACATGTCACGAAATCGTGACACTTTTTCTTTCTTCCTCTACATGTCACGATATCGCGACACTTTTCTTTCTTGCTCAACTTGTCTTTTCCTTTGATCTTTAGCATATGGGCCACTTCGGTCTTCTTGGAAAATCACTGTACATACTCTAAATAACCTCTGAACTCCTATCCACTACATCAACTGATCTAACTGACTGTGTTGACAACAATGACAATACAGTCTCTGCACCTTGCTCAATAATCTCCCCCTTTGGAATTGTTGGCAACACATGTGCAATTTTCTGTAACTCTTCTCCCCCTTTGACAACAATGCCGAAGGGCTATTGCAAACTCCCCCTGAGTCCATGCACAACATTCTCAGGAAAAAAATATTACACTTAGCAAAAATCACAAACATGAGCAAAAAAGATAAACAAATACATAAATGCTCCCCCTGAGAATGTGGTCCCGATAGCTATTCAATTCTTGGGAATATATCCCACTGCACTTTTTGAGCTGATTTTTACTGGATTGTCAAAACTGATATGATCGAGCCTCTTGTGCCACAACCAATTTTCTTCTTCCTATCCAATCAAGCAAGCTCCTTCTGAAGTCTCTGAGATAGTGTACAGGTTGCCAGATGTCCTCGATCCAGTTGCTATCAACTTTCCACTGTTTGCTTTTCTGACTTCTACACATCCTGCCCAATCTGTATCTAAATACGCAATAAGGGTGAGGTCCTTACCTTTCGGATACCATAACCCATACTCCATAGTTCCCTTGAGGTACCAAAGAATCCTCTTCACTGCTGTCACATAAAACTATCCAAAACTTCAGTTCAAATTTCAGCATCTAACTCTTTCCGGATTGCTTGGAATTATTCCTGCAAACAGACCTCCTGCGCTGATTTTACACCTATCAAAAAATTGTCAAGTGACTCACACTTGTACCAAATTTTGTCCAACACTGTACCGACACTACAATTTCACTGCCAACTCTGTGCAAGCACCAAACACTGTACCACAACACCAACCAAATCCATTTTTATATTTTCAACCTGGTCTATATTTTCTACAGTCATCGCTAGTCACACCTTACTTTCAACTATTCAAATCAGGAGACGACATTTTTTCAAACACTTCATGGCCAACTATAGTGCACCTTACTCAAACTCATACTTCTGGACCTCGGATTGGCATTTTATCAACAGTTAAAAAAAAAACTGTCTGTGAATTAAATATTTTCACCAAAGCGTCATAAAAGATCTAACAATCTTCACATCAATGTGTAGTACAAATACACATTGCTTTTATTGAAACACATATATGCAGCTAGGGCAACATTCTTTCACTAACCAAATTATCTGAACTGTTGTAATCCATAGCTTTGAATAGTGGCAGTAAGAACCATCAATAGTACAACAATGACATATAGCAATACTACCAATGATGACAACTCTCAATTTAATCACCACCCTTCACGGCACCTCCACACACAACTACATGAACTAAAACACATTTTGACAACTATACGACAACTCCCCCTGACTACTTGCCTTTCATCCTCAGATAACCAAACAAACACATAGGAGCATTAAAATAAAACCTTTTAAAATTGCTCCCCCTGAGGATGTGCTACCTGGAGTTGCTTAGTGCAATAGTGGCGTAGTCTCCTTTAGTCCAAGGAGATACGATTTCCTTTCTTCTATCTTTCTCCAAACTTTCTTGAACTTGGGCTCTTGTTTTGACTTTTCCTTTTCAGTAGCTTGTGCATGTTTTTTGGGAAATTTTCTATTTTGTCTCATCACATTTGGTTGAAATTTTCTTCCTTGAAATTGATTTGATGCAAATGTACTTCAACAATTTCTTGCAATGTGACCAAAATTATGACAGTTATAACATTTTACTGCATAATCCATTAAAGGTGAAAAAATATTTCTGCTGGTAAAATTCCTTGGTCCTACATTATACTTGCAATCTGAGATCTTATGTCCATAACCATTGCATTTAAAATAGTAACCAGAAAAAGGATGATTGAACTTGGGTGATGGTCTTTGCCATGTTGTTGTAGGAGCCATAAATCTTCTTCTTCTTTGATGTGTGACATTGGTGAATCCATCATTGTCAATTCTACTTTTGTGCCTTGCATTATTGCTTTCTTTTGCATGAGTCGATTTTTCTTGATCAACTTGTTTCTTATCTTCATTCTTTATGGATTCTACATTTGTGGCCTTTGATCAATTTGATGATTCTTCTTCGATGAAGCCCAAACAAAATTTTATGCTTGTAGTCCTTTGGCTATTTATAATCTTATCCAGCTTCATAGAACTTTCTTCACATTTGTGATAACAACTAATTTTACGATTCATCTCTTATGTCTGCATCCTTAAACCAACAATCTCTTCTTCTAGCTTGCTGCAATAATCTATTTTCATGGTTATTTGCACTTCGAGATCTTCAGATATTTTCTTGGATTCTTCTATATGTACTTTCAAACTGGTTATGATTTCATTTGCATCCTCAAGCTTTCTTGAAATTTTCTTATTCTTTTTCTTTCTATCTTCAATTCATCCAGAGCTGCAATTAGTTCCTCTTCCAAATTTTCTTCTGCATCAATTTATTCTTCATCCCATTCCTGCTCTTTTTCTATTTTTTCTTCTTCGAGTGCCATGAAAAGAGCTTCATCTGTTTCCTCTTCAGAATCCTCATCGGAGCTGTCTTCTGATGAACTGACATTCTTGGAGATGAAAATTTTCTTCTTGAAGTTGCCTTTTCTAAAATTTGGTTTTTTCTTCTAGTCACTTCTTTCTTGGTGCGATCCTTCATCACTTTTGTTCTTCTCATTAAGTGGACATTTATCTGCATAATGCCCAATGCCTCCACAGTTGAAACATTTAAATGATAACTTTTCTCTATATTTTTCTTTTCCATTTTTTAGTTTTCGAACAAAGTTTGCTTCCATTTCATCTGATGTCTCTTCTTCCTCGGATTCTTGTTTTGCTTTCATATTTTTAAGGGCTTTAAAAGTAGCTTCTCTGTCTGTGGGTTTAGATTTTCCTATTCTCATCTCATATGCAGTCAAGGAACCATGCATCTCATCCATACTAAAGTAATTTAGATTTTTAGCTTCTTCTATAGTTGAGACTTTAGAATCAAATCTTTGGGGAAGAGATCTTAATACCTTTTTCATGATGACAGAGTCTTCGATATCCTCTCTGAGTCCTCTAATCACATTAATAACTTCATCAACTCTCAGCATATATGCCTCTATGTTCTCATCGTCATTCATATTTAATGCTTCGAACTGAGCTTGATGTGTTTGTAACTTGGCCTCGTTGATCTTATCTTCTCCTTCATGAATGCTCCTCAGTTTGTCCCATATTTCTTTTACCATTTTACAACTCATGATATTTACCAGTTCACTATCCACTAATCCGCACATGATAGCATTCTTTGCTTTTGAGTTATTCTCAAATAGTTTCTTACCGGTAGCATCGGTTGGAGGAGTGATGGATATTGTGTATCCACTAATTACTGAATCCCAAATATCATATCTGCACAAAGATATGTCTGCATCTTGAGTTTCCAATATGCGTAATTAGTTCTGTCCAACAATCGTGCTTTGTTTGATGAGAAGCCTTCATCACCTGCCATTGTGTTACTTCCAAGATCACCCTAGCCGGTTAAGCTTGTTCAGGAACTTGGCTTTGATACCAATTGTTAGTCTCACAATGGCACTGAGAGGGGGGGTGAATCAGTGTAGTTCTTTAAACTTAAATCCACAACTCTTAAAGCTGAAACAATGAAAACTTAAAACCAAATACAAGTATAACAAGAGAACATCACACAACATAAGATTTAATGAGGTTCACCAATTTGGCTACTCTTCAAAAAATGACTATTTGGACTCCCATCCAAATCCAACCTTTGCAAAGCACCAACTTTACAATAAATTTATTAGCACCAACTGGAAGGAGCACCAACCCCTGATTTATCTACACCAACAGAAAGGAGCACCAACCCCTGATTTACCAGCACCAACTGGAAGGAGCACCAACCCCTGATTTATCTGCACCAACAGAAAGGAGCACCAACCCCTGATGCCAAGCAACAACTTGGACTTCAATTTTGAATCTAGAAGTTTTGATAGAAAAATACCTTTGCTTTTACAAGACCCTAACTGGTCTATTGCTTACCCAATCTCTCTCACTGTTCACAAAACACACACATCTTCTGCACCGTTACATCCAAACTTAGTGATCATCTTCACTCTTTGTGCTCTCTGTGCACTCTGCTCTCTTTGCACACTCACTTCGCACACTCTGTGTCGTTACAGCTGAACTTAGCGATCGTCTTTGCCCTTTGCGCTCTCTGTGCACTCTGCTCTCTCTGCGCACTCACTTTGCACACTCTATGCCGTTACAGCCAAACTTAGTGATTGTCTTCGCCCTTTGCACTCTCTATGCACTATGCTTTCTCTATGCACTCACAACCACACTTAGCACTATTCGACATGTTGTGGCTGATCCACAATGTACCCCAAAATTGGCGACCCACCTTTTTGCATGCTTTCCAAGAAGATTGTAGCGGCCCAGATGCTAAAGATCAAAGAAAAAGTAGGAAAGAAAAAAGTGTCGCGATATCGTAACATGTCACGTTTTTGCAGCTCAGAAAGAAAAACTGTCACGATATCGCGACATGTCACGTTTTTGCGGCTAAGAGTAGCAAAGTACAACAAAAGGAAAAATTGTCACGATATCGCGACATGTCACATTTTTGCAACTAGGAGCAACAAGATAGAGCAGAATGAAAAATTGTCACGATATCGTGACATGTTGCACTATCACGGCCAGAAGAGAAAAATTGTTGCGATATCGCGACATGTTGCACTCTCATGACCAAAATATAGAAATTGTCGTGATATCACGACATGTTGGATCCTCACGACCAAAAGACAAAAATTGTCGTGATATCACAACATGTTGCACTCTCATGACCAAAAGACAGAAATTGTCGTGATATCACATGTTGCACTATCGCGGCCAGAAGAGAAAAAGTGTCACAATATCGTGACATGTTGCATCCTCGCGACCCAAAAAGAAAAAGTGTCATGATATCGCGACATGTCCCATCCTCGTGACCAGAAGGGAAAAAGTGTCGCGATATCGCGACATGTTGCATCCTCGTGACCGAAAGATAGAAAGTTTCATGATATCGTGACATGTTGCATCCTCACGACCTAAAAGGAAAAAGTGTCGTGATATTGCGACATGTCTCATTTTCGCAATGCAAGAAGAAGAACAAAGCTGCTGACATAAAAATGCCGCGATATCACGACATGTCTCATTTTTGCGATGCGAGAAGAAGATCAAAGTTGCTGACATAAAAATGTTGTGATATCGCTACATGTCTCATTTTTGCAATGCGAGAAGAAGATCAAAGCTGTTGATATAGAAGTGTCACGATATCGCAACATGTCTCTTTTTCACGATGCCAGTAGAAGAATAAAGCTGTGGACATAAAAATGTCACGATATCGTGACATATTTTTTTTGCGATTCACGGGGGGCTGTTACAGAGTCTATAGGGGAAGTGTTGAACACATGGTAGAAAGGTGTAAGGGTTATGGTGTAACGCTTCATGACCAACGATTACAGTTAACAAAGAAGATCAAGCGTTTCGATGCCCGAACAAAAAGTCAAAAATAACGAAGAGGTGGGGAAGACGATCCAGGAAATGAAATGAAGCGTCATAGAGTGAAACAGAGATCCATACCAGAAATTTTAAAACTAGAAGCAAAGATAGGTACAAGGGTCAGAAACCGCTGCGAGCAGGGTGCATAGCTAAAGGCGAGAGATGCTATTCTGGGCCTGTTTGGGCTGTTTTCTTCCACTTTCTTTGGTTTTGGAGAACCAGATTTCTGCTATTGTGAAATGACACATAGTTAATGCAGATAAATTTTCAAAAATTTGCATCTTATGGGCAAGAAATGAGGAGTCATTTTTTGCATGCAAGATTAAATGTCTATTTCCCCTTTTCAGATTTTAAGCTTATAGGTGGAGTTTAATGCAAGTTATCTTGGTTGCTTTAAGCAAATGTCTAAATCTGAAAGCCTCATTCAAAACCCTAGGAACTAGCACTTAGCTTATCAGGATGGTGCATGTTTTGCAGGTCCAATAGGTTAGGTTGCATGCATGGAAACCTCATATCTTCGGTTTTGTTGAAATAAGATAGCATCATACTGAAGGTATTTTATTTTCATTTTTTTTTGCATTTTATTTTCATTCTTCTGCACTTTATTTTCCCAGAAAGCTTAACTTTATTTTAATTTGCAGTCATCAAAAATAAAAAATAAAAATTTCAAAATCCAAAAATAGTTTCACTATAGGTTATATTGTAGATTTCAAATACGCATGTTAAAATTTCATTTTCGAAATTGTTTAGTATTTTTATAAATTCATCAAAGTTACTGTTTTGTTGTAGAACTTAAAAAAAATCTGAAAATAGAAATTTCCATTGTTGGGCCGACTCACATTTGCTTCATTTTGGTTCAACGAACAATCATTAAAGTTTCATGATAAAATAAACCAACATTGCCCCTTGTTTATAGTTACTTGCAATCACTGAGGTGTTCCAAGAATTTAAATTGAATATTTTAATCTATGCAAAATGCTAACATAGCGGAGACCTTGGAGAAGGTATATGTTTAATTTCTTTGCAAGAGGGGATTTGAGATTCAAATCCTATAGGAGAGTGTACTTTCACAATTGGGTGAAAATACTACTCAACGTTTTGGCGCTAGAAGGAGGGCCTGAATTGGTTTATTTTATTCTTTTTACGTTAAGTAATTCATGTATATTTTTCTAACACTTTCTTTATTGTTCATACAGGAATAATGTGTTTTGGATTTGATTTTAAAGTTGTATTCTTTAAGATTCACTAATGGCTATGTTTACACCATGGATGCTAGGTAGCCCATTGAACATACCTGGAGTTCAACATTATTTGCCCTTTGGTTTTGAGAGAGGTCTTCCTCGATTTTTTTCTAATGGGACAAATACTGTAGAAGAACATATTCAAGCATTCAAAATTTATGTGAATCACTTAACAATTTGGTGTGATGATGTTGCTTGTAAAATTTTCCTTTACACCTTGGACAAAGTGGCATATGATTGGTTTACAAGTCTACCTTTAGGGTCTATCACTTCTTGGGCTCAACTAAAGGCAACATTTCTGAATCAATTCAACAAAAAGCGAGTTGACCCAATCCTCATGTACGATCAATTTTTCACTATTAGAAAAGGACCAAGTGAAAATGTGAAGTCATTTTCTGAAAGGTTCTTTGGACTATACACTCAATTAGTGACATTTCATGCTCTTCTAGAAGAAGTGGCTCTCCAAATATACATCAATGCTCTTGACCCACTCACTTCCACATATTTGCGAGGGATGCCTCAAATCACATCTTTGTCACAAGCCTATACTCAAGCAATGGCAATTGAGCAACAATTGATTTGTCAAAATTATGGTGTGGGTTTTGGATCATATAATCTTCAATCATTTAATACCTCCCTTACCCACCCAATGATTTATCCACCTCAACCAAGTTCAAGTGTGAATCAATTTCAGAATCAACAATCGTTCCCAAGCTTCAATCAATTTCAAAATCCTCAACCTACTATGCAAGGTCAACCATCTTTCTTAAGTATGAATCAACTTCAAAATACTCATCTTAATTCAAAGGATGTTTCTAAAATCAATTTCAATGATTTTCGTAATAATATGATTTTAGGCAACGGAGGAGTACTAGATCCAACTAGTATTGAAACATGTGATAGATTGGGAACCCTTGATCACCAAAATATGAATATGATGAGGATGAATATTCTAAAATTGAATCCTCAAAGGTGGATAAAAATTAAAAGTATTCGATAGAGGAATCTGAAGAATCATTTATGTCTCACACCCCTATTGATGAAACTTCCTTTTATATGCAGAATGAGAAAAAGTTGGATGTGAATCCACATGACGGTATTAAAGATTTTGAGGAAGAAATACTATGGAGGGGTAATAAGGATTTGGAATCATTATACACAAAGGAATATTGGGATGATCATGAGAATAAGAATGTAAAAGTGGATCTAATTATAGAAAATCCTAGGCCATCACAAGTGGTCAAAAGTGATTTTGAAAGAAAATCAATAAATAAATTCGAAGATATGATAGAATTTCACAACTTGTTCTTGGATGACACATTGGATGACATTGTTGAAAATAATGGCCAAGAAAATTCACACCTTCCAAATTATGTTAAAATTGAATCATGGGTTACAAATGTGGACTATGATAGCCTTATCAATTTGAATACAAGCAATAACCCAATTTTGGAAGTAATTGAACCATCTAAGGAAGGTGAAGGTAAATTTGATGAGAAACATGTTGATGAATTGAAAGATGATGAAGAAGTAGTTGAACATCACCACTTGACTTTGGAAGATTATTATTATGATGCTTGGAAGAAGTGGGAAGACTACACTCTCTCCAAAACTGCTAATGAAACTTGTGTGCCAATTGATATACAGGACAACACAATCTCCTACTCAAAGGAAGATATTACAAATCCTGTACAATCTGAGAATTTTTTGGAAGAAGGGTTGGAATATCATCAAATGTTGGAGAAGGATAATGATTCTACTACCATGGATGAAGAAGGAGAATCAATTGATTTTGTTCCCCTTGAGGGGCAAGAAATTGAAAATCTTGATCCACATATTGCTTCTACAGTGTCTATGCCATCTCAAAATGAGGAAATTGCAAAACCTAAGCAGTTTGGGTTTGATAATATTGATGATCCTAATGAAAATGTGGATTTTGAGGCAACTCAAGCCATTGATCAGGGAAAGGTGTCATGCGACACATATCTTCAAAAACTAGGCTCTTGTTTTGAAAAATATGGATGCATGTTTGATTGGGTGCCTAACTTTGGTGTTTTTGAACAGGTGTTGGATGATAAAGAAGACAATGAGAAAAAATAAAAAGCTACTAACATTCATCAAGTTGTGGTAAATTCTAACCATGATGGGTTGAGTATGGATGACAAGGTGAAATCTTTACCTTTGGTAGTAGCTACAAAAATTTTAAGTCATAGGTTACATGATGTCCCTTTGGATGCTAATATCATTAATGATGAAATGTCAAATTTTGTTGATGCTTATCAAGTTTTGAATGATTTTGATTTCTTTAAAATCCTGGAAAATGATTTGAATTCAAGACTTTTAGAAATAGGCTCTTGTTTGCAACATCTCACATTTGAAAAGGAAGGCCTAATTTTAAATCATGAATCGAATTATGAAATGGATACTTTCATGAATAGACAAGAAGGGATTGAAAACCATTTATTGTCTTATCAATTCAATGAATCAAAACTTCAAAATGAAATTGCTAACGTTATCCAAGCAAGTTGGCAGAGTGAGAAAGGCAAAATGGGAATTGTAATATTGTTTGGCCTACTTTTATTCTTGCATTTTTGCAAAGCTTGGTATGCGCATAATGTTCAATGTCTTTCAAAATGTGCTAACCGTATTTGGGATCCGGGCAAATGATGGCCCAAATTTTTGCACCATCTTGTATCATATTGTATATTTGTATATAATTTTTGGTTTTGATGTTGGTTTTGCAATTTCAGTTTTGGTTTCAAGTTATGTGTTGGTCCTTTGGACATATTTTGTTTGTCTTAAAAAAAAAAAAAAAAAAAAAAAAAAAATTGAGATGTCAACTTATGCTTAAGATCAGGAGAATATGAAACATTGGAATTGTGTTGTAGAAAGCTCCACAAGTAACACAAACATTTTAAATAATATTGTTTGAAACTTGTGATGCATGAAGTTGTTAGTTTTACAAATTATGGCAACATAGGTGGTATACTCCATCCACAATTCAGAAAGAGCAATGCATTCATGTTACATTCCACATTGCATATACATTCCATCTCAGTTGCATCTTCATTTCAAATACAATCATTGAAAAGGTGTCAAATCCTCTTAGGGTTATTATATAACATAATATATATATATATATATATATATATATATATATATATATATATATAATACCTAAGGTTGGGAACTGATGCCCGAACTATCTTGAACCAAGCACGTTCTATGCACATTAAAGAGGATCTTGAGTAGAATGATCAAAACCATGCTTGGAAGAAAAGGTGAGGCAAAAGGAGTATTTCGTGTCTGTCCTATCATGCAACATAATCCTTAAAATAGTGGTTTTTACCACTCCCATAAAGATTAAAGCCTAAAACCAAAGTAGTAAGGATAGGGTTAAATCCTCATCGAACTTAGGTTGAGGATCCGATTCCCCAAAGATTCTATCTTTCATTTCATCATAAATCTTGGATTGGAAGGATCGTACTACATGTCCCTTGCAAGGATGGGTAGTCATTCCCAAGGTCCAAGAAATCAAAAGCAAAGCTAATATTTTTTCATTTCACCATTAATATTGGATTGGAAGGTTTGTACTACATGTCCCTCGCAAGGATGGGTAGTCATCCCCAAGGTCCAAGAACTAAAAAAAAAAAAAAAGGGAAGTCAAATCATGGATTATGGGGTTGATCTCCATCGGGGCTATAGACACCTGACTTGCAGCGAAGTATGCTCACGCGTGGTAGCATGTCTTGTCTAAAAGCAAGACCACTGACTGCTCAAACGGACAGACTAGCATGACAATTTCATCCATAACAGGTTAAATCATTTTGTTCAAAGTGAGGTAATGAATTCTAGATCAGAGTAGTAAGGATAGGGCTAAATTCCCATCTCACTTAGGTTGGGAATCTTATTCCCCAAAGATCTAATTTCACTTACACTTGCACATGGGTTCAAGATGGTAGTGACACAACCAAATTTGGAATCTAATAAATTAATTCATTATACACGTATTTGATCCTAAGAGGGTTTGATAGTTTTAAATGTTTGTGTATGATATTAGAAGGTTTGAGATTTTATAAAGCAGGTTGTTATACCTCTAGCATATTAGTCATGCATTAAATCCTGCACAAAACATTCATAACATCACATATGCATTCAGGTAAAACTGACAATGGAATGTTGATCAATTTCAAACGATAAAAAATGGAGCACACTGCACACACCGAGCTGATGCTTAATGATTCTGATGTTTCATGTATTCCTGATCTATTGGCATTCTTTGTATTTATGTTGATGCTTGTATTTAAGTCTGTATATTTTTAGGTTAGGTTCTCACCGAAATGCTCAGGAGCATTTCCTAGCAGAGTCGCCATTTGTTGTGGCTGATCCACAACGTACCCCAAAATTGGGGACCCACCTTTTTGCATGCTTTCCAAGAAGACTACAGTGGCCCAGATGCTAAAGATCAAAGAAAAAGTAGAAAATAAAAAAGTGTCACGATATCGCGACATGTCATGTTTTTGCGGCTCAAAAAGAAAAAGTGTCATGATATCGCGACATGTCACGTTTTTGCAGCTAAGAGCAGCAAAGTACAGCAAAAGGAAAAAGTATCACAATATCATGACATGTCACGTTTTCATGGCTAGGAGCAACAAGATAGAGCAGAATGAAAAATTTTTGCGATATCGCGACATGTTGCACTATCGCGGACAGAAGAGAAAAATTGTCATGATATCGCGACATGTTGCACTCTCGCAACCAAAAGACAAAAATTGTCGTGATATCGTGACATGTTGCATCCTCACGACCGAAAGACAAAAATTGTCATGATATCGCGACATGTTGCACTCTCATGACCAAAAGACAAAAATTGTCGTGATATCGCGACATGTTGCACTATCGCGGCCAGAAGAGAAAAAGTGTCACGATATCATGACATGTTGCATCCTCGTGACCCGAAAAGAAAAAGTGTTGCGATATCGTGACATGGCCCATCCTCGCAACCAGAAGGGAAAAAGTATCATGATATCGTGACATGTTGCATCCTCGTGATCGAAAGACAGAAAGTTTTGCGATATCGTGACATGTTGCATCGTCGTGACCTAAAAGGAAAAAGTGTCGCGATATCACGACATGTCTCATTTTTGCGATGCAAGAAGAAGAACAAAGCTACTGACATAAAAATGTCGTGATAGCGCGACATGTCTCATTTTTGTGATGCGAGAAGAAAATAAAAGCTGCTGACATAAAAATGTCACGATATCATGACATGTCTCATTTTCGTGATGAGAGAAGAATAATAAAGATGCAGACATAAAAATGTTGCGATATCGCGACATGTTATTTTTTTTTGCAATTCATGGGGGGCCGTTACATAGTCTACAAGGGGAGCATTGAACATGTGGTAGAAAGGTGTAAGGGTTATGGTGTAACTCTTCATGACCAATGGTTACAGTTAACAAAGAAGATCAAGCATTTTGACGCCTGAACAAAAAATCAAAAATAATGAAGAGGCGAGAAAGACGAAATGAAGGGATCTGAGAAATGAAATGAAGCATCACAGAGCAAAACAGAGAGCCATACCAGAAAGTTTAAAAGCAGAAGCAAATACAGGTACAAGGGTTAGAAACCGCTGCGAGCAGGGTGCAGAGCTGAAGGTGAGAGAAGCTATTCTCGGCCTGTTTGGGTTGTTTTCTTCCACTTTCTCTGGTTTTGGAGAACCAGATTTCTACTATTATAAAATGACACATATTTAATGCAAATAAATTTTTAGAAATTTGCATCTTATGGGCAAGAAAGGAGGAGTCATTTTCTGCATGCAAGATTAAATGTCTATTTCCCCTTTTTAGATTTTAGGCTTATAGGTGGAGTTTAATGCAAGTTATTTTGGTTGCTTCAAGCGAATTTCTAAATCTGAAAGCCTCATTCAAAACCCTAGGAACTAGCACTTAGCTTATCATGATGGTGCATGTTTTGCAGGTCCAATAGGTTAGGTTGCATGCATGGAAACCTCATATCTTCGGTTTTGTCAGAATAGGACATCATCATACTGAAGCATTTTATTTTCATTTTTTTTTGCATTTTATTTTCATTCTTCTACACTTCATTTTTCCAGAAATCTTAACTTTATTTTAATTTGCAGTCATCAAAAATAAAAAATAAAAATGTCAAAATCCAAAAATAGTTTCACCATTGCGTAGGTTGTATTGCAGATTTCAAATACGCATTTTAAAATTTCATTTTCGGAATTGTTTAGTATTTTTATAAATTCACCAAAGTTATTGTTTTGTTGCAGAACTTAAAAAGAATCCGAAAATAGAAATTCCCATTGTTGGTCCGACTCACATTTGCTTCATTTTGGTTCAACGAACAATCATTAAAGTTTCATGATAAAATAAACCAACATTGCCCCTTGTTTACAGTTACTTGCAATCATTGAGGTGTTCCAAGAATTTAAATTGAATATTTTTATTTATGCAAAATGCTAACATAGCGGAGACCTTGGAGAAGTTATTTGTTTAATTTATTTGCAAGAGGGGATTTGAGATTCAAATCCTACAGGAGAGTGTACTTTCACAATCGGGTGAAAATACCACTCAACACGACACACTTCAATTCTCCAAGCCACCTTCCTTTTATAACAATATTTTCATGATGTAAACCCTAATTTTAGTCAGCTTTCATAACAATGTTTTCTTAATGTAAACCCTAATCTTAGTTGGATTTCATTACAATATTTTCATAATGTAAACCCTAATCTCAGTCGGCTATCGTCGGTCTTCATAGGCTTCAACTAATGAAGATGTTCGATATATCCACCGCTCAAAGATTTCATTCTGTAATAGTCCCTGTAACCATCGTACTGAATTTTGTTCACTCTTCTTATTTTAGCTGCATGAATTCACTCTATAATTGCCCTTGTAAATGTCGTAGTGACGTTCGTTCACTGTCATACTTCTTATTTCAGTTGGTTTCTTCTTCTTGCATCGCGCAAATGTGACCTATCATGAAATCATGATATTTTTGCCTCTTGTCTTATTTTGTTGTTGTTTGCAATGAAAATACAACATGTCGCGATATCGTGAAATTTCTGCCTCTTTGTCCTTTTCTTGGCTTTGGCTTTTCCTCTTTTCTTTTGTCATGATATCACAACACTTCTGCCTCCATAGTATTCATATTTGTTTTTTTCATGATATCGCGAAACTTCTGCTTTTGTACTCTTCCTATTTTCTTTTGTCGTGATATCACGACACTTCTGCCTCCATAGTCTTCCTCTTTGCTTTTGTCGCGATATCGCGACACTTCTGCTTTCGTACTCTTCCTCTTTTCTTTTGTCGTGATATTGCGACACTTCTGCCTTCGTAGTCTTCCTCTTTGCTTTTGTCGTGATATCATGACACTTTTTCTTTCATACTCTTCCTCTTTTATTTTGCCACGATATCGTGACACTTCTGCCTTCGTAGTCTTCCTCTTTGCTTTTGTAGTGATATCGCGACACTTTTTCTATCTTACTCTTTCTTTTACAACATGTCACGAAATCATGACACTTTTTACTTCTTACTCTTTCTCTTGTAACATGTCGCGATATCGCGACACTTTTTCTTTCTTACTCTTTCTCTTGCAACATGTCACGAAATCGTGACACTTTTTCTTGCTTGCTCTTTCTCTTCCAACATGTCGCGAAATCAAGACACTTTTTCCTGCTTGCTTTTTCTCTTCCAACATGTCATGAAATCGCGACACTTTTTCCTGCTTGCTCTTTCTCTTCCAACATGTCATGAAATAGTGACACTTTTTTCTTCTTTATCTTTCTCTTCCAACATGTAGTAAAATTGTGACACTTTATCCTGCTTTCTCTTTCTCTTCCAACATGTCGCAAAATCGCGACACTTTTTCCTACTTGCTCTTTCTCTTCCAACATGTCACGAAATCGTGACACTTTTTCTTTCTTCCTCTACATGTCGTGAAATTGCGACACTTTTTCTTTCTTCCTCTACATGTCATGAAATCATGACACTTTTTCTTTCTTCCTCTACATGTGAAATCGTGACACTTTTTCTTTCTTCCTCTACATGCCGCGATATCGTGACACTTTTCTTTCTTGCTCAAATTGTTTTTTCTTTTGAACTTTAGCAATATGGGCCACTTCGGTCTTCTTGGAAAAACACTGTACATACTCTGAATAACCTCTGAACTCCTGTCCACTGCATCAACCGATCTAACTGACTGTGTTGACAACATGATAATACTATCTCTGCACCTTGCTCAACATGGACCTGGAGCATATCGCCTTATATAATTATATGGTGTTGAAGAGCTTGAGCCTCTCAATATCATTCACCTAAAGGCATTCTACACATAAAACACAAAAAGAAAATTCAAATATGTCATAAAACACAAAAACATTCAAATATGTCATAAAATACAAAAAAAAATCAAAAATGTCAAAAAACACAAAACAAATCATAAAAACATAAAATTTTAAAATACAATCAAAGGCTCCAAGGGTATCCAACCCGCTTGGTCAAAATCAATTCAAAAATGCTCCAAGGGTATTCAAAATTCTTGGTCAAACATCAATTCAAAAAGCTCCAAGGGTAATTCAAACCGCTTGGTCAAACATCAATTCAAAGGCTCCAAGGGTATCCAAATTGCTTGGTCAAAATCAATTTAAAAGGCTCCAAGGGCATTCAAGCCGCTTGGTCAAAATCAAATCAAAAATATCCAAGGGTATTCAAACCACTTGGTCAACTTCAATCAAAAATCTCCAAGGGTACTTCATGCTACTTGGTAAAAAATCAAAAAGCCCCAAAGGCATAATAAGCCCTTTGGTCAAATTAAACAAAAATACAAAAACAACATAAAAATCAAAAATACAAAAACAATTACATTTCATATCTTGCATCCACATCATTGCATTGCATTTTCATATCCACTACGATTTCATGTGTCATGAGATCCTTAAAAGTGATACCACAGTTTGTCGCACAAATCATTCAAATCCATACCTCGATCAATACATGTGTGTAATTGTGTTTTTCAACACAACCATTATTTGTTGCTATACATAATATACTAAGGTTCTATCTCAAAATATACAATCACTTGCACACACAGAGATCATGAAAACTAGGTCCATGGTAAAAGCATTACTTTTCAAAAGTCTAAGTGGCCAGTAGACAGTTGTTGATAGGGTAACTAGAGTTTTTGAATCTCCGAAAAGTCCCAAAAATTCTTAAATAGCAACAAATCATAACATCATTCACACCATCATTTTCTTTATTAGATTCTATAAATTAGGGGGTACCAACATAGTAGGATAGATACCACATATATATTAGAAATAGTATATAGACAACCACTGACTACTTTATATCTTTTAATTAATAGAAACTTATCAAGAATATATATTATACACTATTACATCTCATATATGAATACTTAATCAATTCTTATGATAAGAGATATTATTTAAATTCATGATTTTCTTTTTACTTTCTGTGGTATCACCCATTAAGATTGTCAATGTCATATGCATTCCGTATGTTTTAAGATATTAAAGCATACAGGTTCATTTATACCATCTCATCACATAAGTTAGATGCATACAATTAAAGCAAAATTAAACATGCATTTAACAACATCGCATCCACAAACACAAGTCATTAATCATTCATCATCACATCATAAAGCACATCATAAAACACATAGGCAATATTCATTTGCATACAATCATGAATTCATCATTCATCATCAAAATACATCACGTCACATCATCAAATCATATAAGCATTTACACATCCATATAAGCATATAAAATATCATCTATCATCTAGCATATACATCAAATAATCATAACACCATCATCACATCACATCATAAAAAAAAATAACAACAAAAACATGAGCAATAAAATGATACAATTAATGAGTCATAATGCAAAGATATCATAAAAGTATGTGTGTCAAGTCCATGGATGTACAAAAATACCCATGGGCTATAGTCATATAGGTCATTCGACCTCAAAAATGAATCAAAACAAAGAGTACCATTAATCAAATATTTGGCCTATGTCCCCTGTAGCACTGCACTCGATGGTCAGATCTCTTGGAGAATGGTGCAAGCTGGACCGTGCTGGTCTCTCAGTACGAGTCTGGGCCCTATGACTAGGTCGGATGGAATACTACCCTGATGTAGAGCTCCTGCTAACCTGTGACCCACCTGTGGCTCCTCTCACCCTAGGGATGGCACCTAGCCTAATGATCTGCCTCGATAGAGCGACAATCTGTACCGTGTCCTCAATAATTTGAACATCACTCTCATCCAAAAAACTCTTTGACAATGGATCTTAGTCTCGAGAGCTACCCTCAAAGGATCCTTGGGAGCAGGAGGGGCAACAACAACCTAAATTTAAGCAACTCCTCCTAGAGCGGCCTACAAATCCTTTATCTGGTTTGACAGCTATGCTATAGTAGTATCCCTCTAAGATATGATGGCATCGCACTATTGTACCTATATCTTGGCCGACTGGAGCTCGGCCTCCAAATCATGTAGTTGTGCCCTACGAGGAGAATCTCTCTCATTAGGATCCATCTTCTCCTCCACCTCCTTAGGAGCCTCTTGCTCCTCCGCTACCACTTGCTCTACCTGCTAGTCCCACGCTATAGTCCTAGCATGAACCCTATGCCTCACTGGGTCTACCCCATCTTTGCCATCATCCTCTTGGCCCATAATGCCCTCGCTATACCACATTAAGTCATCCCACCATCGTAAAAATGCCTCTATGACTCTGCTAGCTACTCCAATATCAATAGCTGGGGCATCCTCCTCATTAAATAGCTTTGTAACATGTCAGAGAGGGAGGTCTCTCTCTGCTTTGATGTGCCTATACAGAAATGGTACTAGTGGCACATCCTACTACAACTCGTACTAATGAAGAACTTGAGAGTAGAAGAAGTACTCCTGGCTACTGATCTTGCAGTCGACGAGCCATCGCTCATTTCACGTCCTAGCAGTAAAGTTGTCAGGGTTATCCCAAGCAGGACACTCATGATAAGGGTGCCATATGATATCTCCATCTCGAAGTCCATTGAAAGTATCATTGTAATGAGTTAGCTCCCATGCAAATGTGTGGCTCTTGTGCTCCTTTCTCTCTCTAGCCCACCTAGAACCATAGCACTGCATCCTCCCATCCACAGCTATGATCTCAATGGGAAGCCCCTTAGGACGATCTACCCTAATGTGCTCCCATCCCCGAACCTACAAAAGCCAACTATAGGCGATGCTGACATGACCCCTCCGATGGATGTAGTACAACTCATCATAAAACTAAGCCAATAGAGACTTGTCCCATTCATATTCTAGGCTCCTCGTTGTCTATCAGGTCTAGAACCATTACAAGGAGATTCCAAGGGAACCTCAAGCCTGAGCAATCTGGGATAAGGACATTGTTGATGACCATTAGTAGCGCCACATGCCTTGCTATGAAAACATGCTCTCAATACCAGTGGATGATAGACACTCCTCCAGAATTTTTGTCCTTGAGAGCATCCTTAGAATTCCTCTTGAACACCCAAGTTAATATGACCACTTGAGTAGTAGTGGCCTAAGACATAATAGCCATCCCATAAAAAGGTATCTGAAAGATCCTATACACATCCTTCGACGTAATGGTCATCTCGCCAATAGGGAGGTGGAAAGTATTAGTCCAAAGGTCCTAGTGATGGTCCAAATCCATAAGGTAAGCCTGGTTTGACATAAGGTGAGGTAATATGGTACCATACTATAGTCCGCGTGCTTTGAGCCACGTTTAGTCTGTGTCGTCCAAGCGAGGAATAAGGTCAAGCAATAGCTTCGAGTCCCGAGACTGAGCAGTAAGGATCTAAACAAATCAAAAGAAATATGAAACATGACTACAATGAAAAATAAGCTAAAGAGTAGTTCAAAAATTTCAAAAAAATAAAAAACTATCTCAAAAATCCAATAAAAAGCAAAAATTGTGCAAAAAATAGCTAAGGGATTTAGTCGCTATCGCCTACAATGCCAAGAAATTGGTCGTTGGAGATAATAGCAACCAAGACCCAATGGTCAAATTTTTTACCGTTGGGGTTCAAACTTGGCTGCTCTGAGCAACAGTGGCTCAAAACCGGCCACTCTAAGCGATAAAGGCCAAGGGACGACATGGCAAACCTGTGAACCCTCATCTAGAAAAGAACAAAAATATCAAGATATTGCAAAAATAACATAAAAATATCAAAAGAGAAGGGAAAAAAAAAATTAAAGGTAAATTCCCACTTAGACATCAAATCAAAGCTTTGTTCAAACACACTTAAAATGGTAGCAGTAGGTGAATAACAGAAAAATTCAAAAACCCTAGGCTAAAGCCACTAATAGAAAAACAAATCAACAAAGGGGACACAATCGAGGGGGCAAAAAACCTCACTCAGAAACTAGATCAAAGCAAAATTTATAGACGCCCTAAAACATCAAGGGGTTGGCAACTAAAAAACTTGGGAACCCTAGGTCAAAAGATACCAAGGCAAAGCAACAAAATAAAAAATGGGGACTAACCCACCAGAGTAGAAAGTAAGCTAAACCTAGTTACGGGTTTTTATTTGTTACCAACAGGTTTAGTGAGGTTCATTTTACCAATTACTTATTGAGGTTTAGTTTTACCCAAATAAAGGAAAAGAGGGTTAGGGTTTGAAAAAATATAATACCCAAGAAGCTCTGACTCCTCTAGTAGCTGATGTCTCATCCTGCATAGCCATGTCCTCAATGCCAAGTAAACTCCAAAGTCGCAACCATCGTTGTCACACCAGAGCTCTGAAAAGAAAATATTCAACAATGAAATGAAAGGTCAAACCCTAGAAAATGCAAATTTTGTATTTCTTAATTATGCCTTGGCTGTTGTTGACGTCATCAGCCTAAACTTTGTGGTCGCTCAAGGTGACAGCGGCCACAAGCAGGAACTCAGAGGCTGTTGGACCTGGCAGTGGCTAGATTCACAGATAAAAAAAAAAAGGTTTTCTCCTTGAGAGATCACACAAAAATAACAAATATACACATTTTGATGAATTGAAGTCATATTAATGACCAAAATAACGAAAAAATCACATAAAAGCATAATCTCAAGCAGGCCTCATACCCAATTACGTTCTCTATCCACTCGACGATTATAACGATTCACACTCCATGCATTTTGATGAGATGAGCAGGTTACCATAAAGCCAATTGGGGCAAAAGCAACTCATTTTGGAATTATGATGTGCCACCCTTAAATCCTGAAGAAGACCAAGATGGTTGGACTGCTCCACGGGTGTGAAAGGATCATACTGATTCCTATATGATATCAAAAATATTAAGCCAAAGTGATACAATCTAAACATAAAAAGAATCACTCATCCTAACTCCCTAAGAAGGTTATTGATAGCTAGAACGCTCCTCGAGATAGGGATAGATGATTATCATAAATGATTGGAATCACACTTTGATGTGGGATCGCCCATTAAAAGAAAAAAATGCTAGAAAGGAACCAGATTAGTCATATTGGTCAAGCGACTTGTCACTTCATTCATTGTCATTTCTTCACCAATCCATTGTGTGAGGAAGTAGTTCAAAACTTCAATATAATCATAATAAAATTCAACAAAATATCACTTGATCATAACAAAATCATGCTCGTCCTATGAATCATTGCATACAACAATCACAAATTTCCCTTGTTTACTGGGAACGTAATTAGACATGACATCTTCAATTGTAGCTCTCCTATCGGTTGAAATTGTTGTAGCAGTTGAAGCTACCCAATTGAGTTTGAGGAATAAGTGCAATTTAACATGCCCAAGCCATTGAGCTAAGTCCTCCGAACGTTGAGGCAATGATTCAAGGGATGTGCGTCATCTTGCATGATTGGGCCATCCAGCGTTGATCAGACCATTGATCACCATACACCCTACAAATAGATCAATCTACGTTTTTGCTTAGCGTTGTGTTTTCCACACAACACATCACAAAAAGGGGTATCTATAGATACCTAAATATTGTCATGCTTAGGGAAGTTGCTCACAAAGACACATTCATAAGATCATATGACATAATCTTGGACTTTCCAAGCATCAACAATGGTTCTCACTACTCATTTGGGGCCTTTTCAAGCCATCCAAGCCTAGTCGCTCAAGCCAAGAGCAGTCATATCCTAGTCGCTCAAGCCTAGAACGGCTAGACCTTAGCCACTACATATGACAGTGGCTAGATCTTAGTCACTATAGACAATAGCGACTAAACTCTAAAAGCATTTTTGCCAACAAATAGGCCTAATCACGGGTGAAAGTGGCATTTTGCATGCAATAAAGGTGAGCATGAGTAACTTTGCATTCCTTTTCATGACCAGTTCACATAGGAGACTTGAGTTTGCATTTAGACTTTAGTTAATGAAAAGGATTGAAAATCCAACTAAGTGTTCTATTATTTACAATTCAATATATAGGCACTAATGGCCCAAAATACATAACCAACCCATGAAATCATGGATTTGATCCAATATGCTTAACCAAAAGCTAAAAAGGTGCAAAGGAGAATGCACGTAAAATTCTAAGTTAAGAGACAGGAATATTGCTAACTAGAAGATCCATTTTAGCTATCTTGAAGTACACACTTCCTACTTTGAGTTCACACTTACTAACTAACACTCTAAATGACAACTAGTAGATAACTAGTGCCCGCAAGTGCATGTGAGAAAGAGACTCACTTACAATATTAATTCGCTAGAAATAAACTATGCAAACCTAGCTAGGAACTACTAGAGGGGTCATATGAAAGATCTAACATCAATCCTCATCATGCCTCCCCACAATAGAAGCATTGGACTCCAATGCTTTCGGAAGAATAGGAAAGTCACGGGACATCTGATGAAAAGAAATCCAACGAGCCTAATGCGACAGTTGTCCTCGTCGAGCCACAAGATATGAGGTGGTAGACCCCTGGCGAGTCTGTCGAGTCTTCGTGTCATAGATCTGATCTGCATCCAATGGTAACTGAGCTTCAGGAACCATGTCCACAGGATGACTGATAGCTAGTGTAGTCTCTAATGTAGAGTCAAAGTACAACTTCAAGAGATCTACATTGACGACGTCATGAATTCCCAAGTGTGCGAGAAGATCAAGGTGAAAAGCATTCTCGGACACCTGCTAAAGAATAGTATAAGGCCCATAGCGAATTGGTTTGATTTTGCTATGAGTCTTATCAGTGAAACGCCGCTTGTCAAGATGCAACCAAACTTTATCACCAACCTGAAATGGATGAGGAATTAGATGTTGATCCATGGCCTTTTTCTGCTATTGCTGTTGTGTCTTTTGCAAAATCTCAACCACCTTTGATTGAATATTGTGCAAGTGTTGAACAAATGAGTGTGCCTTGTCTTGCTCCTTTTGAAGATGTGAAGTGACAGGAGAAGGCAAAGACAAAGGTAACTCATAAGGTGCCAAGGGCTGAAATCCCATACAAACTTCAAAGGGTGAATGACCTATAGAAGAATGTAGGGCCCTATTATAGGCATGTTCAATATGCGTGAGACTCAAGTCCCACTTTGCTGGTGAAGCGTGATGATAGATTCGCAAACTTTGCACAAGTGTACGGTTTACCACTTCAGTCTGCCCATCGAACTGCGGATGATAGGCGATAGAAAAGTTAAGGGAAACTCCCAAAATCTTCCACAAAGAACACAAAAAGTGACCCACAAAGCATGAATCATGATCCGAGATGATGCTGGTAGGTAGACCAAAGGAACGCCAAATGCTGTCAAAGAAAAATTGAGCTAAGTCTGATGCAGAACTTGTCTTGCGACATGGAATAAACTTAGCCATTTTGCTGAATCTGTCAACCACCACAAACACACAATCATGTTGGCGCACTGTCATAGGAAAACCACTAACCAAATACATGGAAATGCTTTCCCAAGGATGGGAAGGAATGGGCAAAGGCATGCCTAAGCCAAAATTCCTATTAGCTGGTTTTGAGCGACAACAAACTGCACACTGTTTGAGAAATCTCAACACATCCCTCTGCATTTTAGGCCAATAGAAAAATCATTGCAAATGATGAAGTGTTTTATGCTTCCCAAAGTGACCACCATAAAGTGTAGAATGAGCTTCCTTAAGAAGTGACACTCTAGGCTCACAAGGAACACAAACCTTGTCCAATTTGTAAAGAAGTCCTTCTTTGATGTAGAAATCTTGGAAAGGATGCAAATTGGAAGAAGAAGGCTTACTCACTTGCTCAAATATTTTTCCAAAATCAGGATCCTAAGAATACTGATTAGGCCAAGTCTGAAATCCCAAGTGTGAAGTGGACATAACTATTAAGGCAAGAGCGGTTGGAGGCCTACTCAAACAATCAGCAACAATATTACTCTTCCCCTTTTTGTACTTGATCACCAAGTGAAATTGTTGGAGGTAAGAGGCCCACTTCATATGTCTTGATTCTTCAATTTTACTTTGAGATTGTAAACACTTGAGAGGCATATGATCAGTGTGTACTACTGTATCTTTTCCCAAAAGATAGTGTCTCCAATACTTACTAACACTCTAAACGACAACTAGTAGATAACTAGTGCCCACAAGTGCATGTGAGAAAGAGACTCACTTACAATATTAATTTGCTAGAAATAAACTATGCAAACCTAGCTAGGAACTACTAGAGGGGTCATATGAAAGATCTAACATCAAATCTAATTTTTTTTTTTTTTACAATGCAGCAGTAAAAGATAATATATTATTAAAATAATATATTTGACAAAATTTAAAGCTTTGCTAACACAAAATGATTTTTTTTTATAAATTAACTAGGGGGGTTAATCCTAAAATTTTAAAAGCTTAATTTGTAAAAATGTGAGCAACCAGCTCCCACCAGTAGCTCTCCTTTCAAGATCCGGTCGACACACGACCAGCGTTTGAAAGGCACCCAGATCTAAGTCGACACACGACCTAGCTTTGATGTCCTCCTGGAGCTCTTCAGTACTCGAAAATGGGGGGGGCAGCAGGGTCAAATGGCTCCCTAATCCTAATTGGACCGTAGCTATGATCCAATCCCTTCCATGGATCAGTATATGAAGAACTCTGGGGCAAAATTTTCCTATACCTCTTGAGCATAAGCAAAAAGTTGAAACGAGGGGTTTGTCGGCGAAGGAACTTCCTTCTCCGAATGGTTTTCAAGCTCCCTTTGGGCTTAAACCGAGTCCTCAATGAGAAAATATTTTTCATAATAATTCTATCTCCTATCCTCTCACCTCACAAGCCCTAGTGCAAACATGAACTAGGCTCTGATACCAATGAAAAGGATTGAAAATCCAACTAAGTGTTCTATTATTTACAATTCAATATATAGGAACTAATGGCCCAAAATACATAACCAACCCATGAAATCATGGATTTGATCCAATATGCTTAACCAAAAGCTACAAAGGTGCAAAGGAGAATGCACGTAAACTTCTAAGTTAAGAGACATGAATATTGCTAACTAGAAGATCCATTTTAGCTATCTTGAAGTACACACTTCCTACTTTGAGTTCACACTTACTAACTAACACTCTAAATGACAACTAGTAGATAACTAGTGCCCACAAGTGCATGTGAGAAAGAGACTCACTTACAATATTAATTTGCTAGAAATAAACTATGCAAACCTAGCTAGGAACTACTAGAGGGGTCATATGAAATATCTAACATCAATCCTCATCAGTTAACTAGCTTCCAAACAAACAAAGGACAAAAGCTTCTCATGCTAATGACCAGTTCACATAGGAGACTCAAGTTGGCAGTTATATTTCAGTTAACTGGATTCCAAACATAGAAAAGACAAAAAGCTTCTCATGCTAACTTGCACTATGCATGAGAAATTCATTCCTAGGGCTTGGACATAGACCTAGGGTTTTACACTATAAAAGGTGCAAGCCTAAGAGCACCAAGGAAATCAGATATACAACTTTTATCAAGCTTAGTCATTGAGGAGAGCTTTCAAGACTTGGAGAATTCCCTTAGATATTAGGAGTATAGCGAAGCCTTGATATATTGAAGAGCATAGCACCTATTACTTCAACATCGAATACAAGCTTTGGTCCATAGCTTTGGAGCAAAGAGAACAAGAGTCACTTTAGTGGCTATTGTCTTGGACAGTGGTCCACAGGCTTAGATTAGGGTTTTAGACATTAGATTCATTATTTTAGCATATCATTAACATAGCATCATTTCATTCATTTGCATCCATAGCACTAGTCTAATTTGCACTTGCTTTCATTTATTCAGTACTAACAACCTCATTCAAGGAGGCATTCTCAGACCTCTAAGCATGTGTTGTTATTTCATTGCATACAAGGCCATAGGTTGATCGGATAGAATCTACAACATACAAGAGCAAAAGGGATCCCTATAGGAAACATACCTAGAGAAGGAGGCATCTGTAAGCCCTCATACATTTTTGTATTTGGAATTGGGAAGATTTTTGAAAGTGCACCACCTCTTCGCGAAAGGGGTACTCTTTACCTATTTGTAACCTCATTGTATCGAAATGGGTATCCCTAAGAGGGACCGACATGTAATCGAGTTTCAATACAAATAAAGAGATCTATCTTTGTTATTTTCATGTTATATGCTTTTCATTGTCCTCCATTTCATCTTGTTTTTTTTATATAACATTGCAAGTAGAGTAAAGAGCGGTGCATGGGTCCCAGGGTCGCTACACTTTCCCAGTAATACTTCTGATGGATGAAGGCATTTAGTCTCTAAAATTCTATTATGCAATCGTGGCTTTGTCCATCTGTAGTTAAAACTTGTTTGACACCCACTTGACTATATTCTTCTTTGTATTTTAAATATACAGGTTTAAAGACTCATGCTCTCTTTTATGTGTCTTGCAACAAATTTTTGATAGTTTGAGTCAATTGCATAAGGTCTTTTAGTTCCTTGAATATTTGTGGTAGAGAATCTAATTCTCCTTTTATGTCTTCAATCAATCCTTGTTTGTATTATTTTATGTAATTTGTACTATCAAATGATCCTTTAGGTTGTTGATGTACTTTCCCTCTTAGTTGTTTGACTTCAGCTTACAGTTTTTGAATCTCAAACTGCATTAACTCTTTCTCCATTTGTTTTTTGGCTATCTCAGCTGATAGGGCTTGGTTTCTTTATTGTAGATTTCTTGTGACAACCACCTAGGTTTGAGCTTGTGTTTCAGCAAGAACTACTAGATCCTCTTGATACTTGATACTTGATACTTGATACTTGATACTTGATACTTGATACTTGATACTTGATATGACTTACTTGTGTTATTGGATCTACCCGCATGGATTTGAATTTTTCCATAGGTATAGTAGGCTCTAATGTAATCAGTGGCTCTCCCATAGCTTGTGGTTCAGTGGAGGTGGTTTTTATTACATTGTATTTCATATTTTTGGGATCTCGTCCTTCTTGCATTTCTTGAAGTTGCTTATCTTAATTATCATAAAAAATTATAGCCTCAAACTTTTTGGTAAGAGTGAAACTCTTAGTTTGGGCTAAGCCTTCTATCCTGAATTTCTTCTTCTCAGGAGGACATTTTTTGTCCTTGGTGGATACTTCATAGTTGTGAAGGAAATCTCCCCATCCTCCACTTAACATGACCCCTTTCTATAAAATCCTAGAAATTTGAATTTCTTCTTCATTGATTATTATTGATCAGGGTCTTGCTTGGGGCATGCTAGTGGTTGTTTGTTATTTCTTCCTGGGGTCTACAATCTATTGTATTTTTTTTAAGTTCTATTTATGTTATTCCTACTGAATATGTTACTATATACTTCCCATTGTCTGAGTCTTTATATATGAATCTTCCAGAGGTGACAGTAGGTACATCTATTGAAGGAGGTTCTAACTAGGTGACCTTGGGTTCTACCATTTCCAATACCATTTAAATTTATTAAGGTTCTTATTTGATTACTTTTACTATTGAATCTTGTATTTCTTCTAGTAAGATGGGAGTAATTAAGGGGTAATCCTTTCTCAAGGTCTTCAATTCTATTGAATAGTGGTCTAATCTCTTGATTTGAGTGTAGTCCCTTTGATTGGTGTATTATTTCCATAATGCTATCAATTTTTGATTCAATTCTAGTCCTCCTTTTGAAATGGATAATACAAATTTATCTTAAAACTTATACTCTCTATGTATGACCATAGCATCAAGTACTAGAGGTCTAACACTATTGTTGTAAGTATTGAAAGGATCGTAAGGATGACATGAAATTTCAACAAAAGAAAACATGTCCATTTTCTCCAAAGCAGTCATCAAACTGAGCTAGCCTTTATAGGTATAATGGCCTATCTTACAAGGAAATGATATCCATGTGAGCTTCACCTTCTTCCTAAGAAACCTCTTTTTTGTCTCCTCTACTTTTTGCCTTGCAATCTCAAGAGCCGCGATAGACATTTGGTAATAATTCAAAAAAATCTTAGGAGGGATCTTTGCTCCATAGATTCAAATGAATATTACATTTTCTATAAATAATATATCACTAGCCACTTTTTCTTTAATAAAGCTAATTATTCCATTCCCTATTCTATCTAGTGAATATCCACAAAGTAGACGATGAATTTTTGGTAAAAAATCATTTAAGAATTGGGTATAGCTAGACCACCCTTCATGAATCCAATGGAGCCTATCCTAGACTAGTTCTTCATAAGCCCCTTTCCATAATTCAATTATTTATCTATCCATTTGACCCACTATCAGGTGAATTAGGAGAGAATAATGATAAAATCTAGGCATTGATTCATGTCGTTGCAAAATTGCAGTTTGTAGGCCTTTGAATTCCTTGTATATCTTATTGTTTATTGCATATTCCCACTTATACATGGAAGGTTGCCCCCACCTATTGCATTGGCTTACTAAGTATAGGAATTCTCTAGGTACCTAATTTAAATCTATTTCCCCTATGAGTATATTTATCATATTTGCATAATGTCTTACCTAGGGGTTCAATTATGATTTATGTATGGGAAAATTATAAGATACATGTGCAAAATTTGGCCAAAAGCTGGCCTAGTTATCACTTATTTTTTCTTTTCCTTTTCTGTCATCATGGGCTCCATGCTATTTTTTGACTCAAACACCTCTTGACTCTTCTTAATTACCTCTCGCTCATCTTGACTTGCAACAATAGAATATATTATAAGGATCTTAATTTCTTCATTGATTTCACTGATTGTGTGAATCCTATCTAATGTTATGATTCCTTTTCTTTTGTCTTCCCTTATGAATGGATTCCTACTCTAGAAGAACATGATGATGTCTAGGGAGAATGTGGTCAAAGAGATGCATTGGTTAGAGATATTTTCTTCGTCAACCTCTTCGCAAGATAATTATCTGATATTTTGGATGATTATCTGGTAGAAACCTTATGTGCTAAGTAACTTATGGATATCAACATTGAGATGCTTAAATTGGACAACTGTATCTTTTTTTTCTTTTTCTAGCTCTCTAACTGACTTTTTCCAACTGGGTCTCTCCACCTTGAAACTTGCAACTTTTTATACTCTACTTGGTAGCTATGAGTCTTCCCATAAATGGTGGTTACTTGCATGGACCTAATATGTTCGTACTTGGCCTTGCATATTTTGTATACTGGGGATATAGCCACTATCTTCTCACTTGAATTTACTAATAGGGATTTTATCTCTTTATTTATCTCCATTATCTTTTCAAAATTCCTGCAATAGGTCTCTATCATTTATTCTTCCTTCTCAATTATTTTGATCATATTTTACTTGAATCTAGCTGCAAAATTTATAATCGTTAATTCATCGTCATAAATATGTAAGAGCATGAACTTAAAGAATTTAAGCTCACCTCAAGGGTATCCTTACCATACTTGGTCTGTCTAGAAAATATTAAAGAACTCTATTCCCAAGTTAAAGAGGTAGGCTGACTAGATCCTATAATAGCTCATTGGTAGAATATTTTCTTGTAGTATGATAGCTTATCCTATAGATGCAAAAATATTCCCAACACATCCTTATTATTGAATGATGGACCGTTATCCAAGAATAATTTGGATGGGATACCAAAATGATAGATGATATTATGGAGTAATAACTCCATGATGCATGCATCTATCATAGTGATAAGTGGGATAGCTTCAAACCACTTTGTGAAATACTCAGTGGTTATTATAATGAACATGTGTCAGCCCAAATATGGGGGTGATATTTTTCCAATTAGATCAAAATCCCATTGAGAAAAAGGCCATAATGAGTGAATTAGTTGTAGTGCTTGTGAAGGTATGATATATTAGCATGATGCTAATACTTGATGCACATTTTGACATATTTACAACAATCCCTCTCCATCATAGGCCAGTTGTATCCCATTCTAAGAATGCACTTTGTGATGGCCATACCACTAAAATGACCACCACATGTACCGTTGTGAGCTTGATAAATGGCCCACGTACACTTAGGGCTATAAGCATCAAAGAAGGACTTCATCATAAATTTGATGGTATAGTATGTCTCCTAGAAAAACATATTTAGTCACTTTTTATTTAAATGTTCATTTGGCGATATGCGAAAAGCCCGTAGGAGGGCTACCAAATTTCAAGAAATATTTGATCTAGGAGAACCCATATTGATATTGCTTAACTTGCACTAAATGAACAACTTGCTTCCCTTTAGAAGCACCTCATAAGGATGGTTTGCTCTTCTGTAGCTGCATCTCTTGAGATTACAGATTGTAAGAGCATTTTAACATGAATAGTGATGACATCATCTAATGGATTTTATGGAATTAAGGATCTGAAGGAAACCATTGTATCCAAAAAATGATTAGAGGACCGAGGAATAACCTTGATGTCATATCATTCAAACTTTGTAATTAACTTGTCCATGATTGTCTTATATGATTTCAAGACTAAGGATTTACATTGGTAGATTTTTTTTACTTGATTAACTATGAGCAAGGAGTCACCAAACATATTGAGTCTCTTGATATTCATGGTAAGAGTTGTTTGAATATCCAAGAGGAGGGCTTCATATTCAACATTATTATTAGTGTAGGGAAAATCAAGTTTGAATGAAAGGGGAATAGGAGCCCCTTATGGTGTGAAAAACATGATTCTTGCACAAACCCCTTACTCACATTTTAAACCATCAAAGAACATCATGATATTGTTGTTGTGTTCTGGTTCTTCTAGTTTTTTTAAGCTAGTTAATGCAAATTGCATCTTCAGGTAGCTCAATTGTTATAGGCTTATCATCGTGAAGTGGTGCTTCTACTAGTTGGTCTACGATGACCTGACCTTTAATAGAATTTTATCCAATGAATTCTAGATCGAACTCTATCAAGAGCATGATCCACTTTGCAATGTAGCTATTATGATAAGTATGACTCATCATGTATCACAAAGGATTTTATTTAGATATGACATATATTTTTTGATTTATCATGTAATGATGAACCTTTTTGGTGGTGAATACCACTGCTAAGCAAATTTTCTCAACATAAGCATACTTTATTTTGTACAAGACCATGGTGCGACTAATGTAGTAGATAGTTTATTCCTTATTTACCTCATTATTTTGGGCCAACATGGTCCCTAAGGCAAAATTGATGGTTGAGATGTATAAGAGAAAAGACACACTAGGTCTCGATGGAGACAATACTAGTATGGAAGCTAAGTATTGTTTGATATCTTGGAAAGTTGCTTGGAAATATTCATTCCAATAAAAGGTCATCCCTTCTAGAGAAGATGATTAAATGGCTAAAACTTATCTGATAGTTATGATATGAACCATCGGATTACCTATATCTTCCCTTGCAAGTTGTGAAGCTACTTGAGGTTCATGGAGGAGGTACGCTTGTGATTGCTTCAATATTTTGAGTGTCAACTTTGATGTTGTTCTTAGACACAATGAAACTTAAAAAAAAATTGTATGTTACTCTAAAAAATATTTTTTAGGGTTCAAGCATATGTTATGCTCTAGGAGGAGATCGAAGATCTTTTCTAGAACACCAGTATGGTCTTTGATGCAATAAATATTTAGCAATAAGATCATTGAGTATTGACATAGTCCTTGATAATTTATGCATATCATCGTATGTTGACTCAGGGAACATATCAAGGGGTTCATAATACTTAGGTTGTTATTCTTCATAGGCATCATTATCTTGTTGATGAGGGTACGCTTGATAGCGTTCTGGTGACTAGGATTGATGATGATGGATGGGTGGTGGTCTAGGGTGTTGATGATAAATTGGATTTGGGTATGGATGAGGTGGAATATGAGGATTCATATGTGGTGGAAGGTTGTGCTATTATTCTTGGCACCTAGGGTTTTGTGTTGGTTACCTTTGTTGTGTAGGCATAGATAATATCTAATGTAACACCCATTGCATTTGATGGTCCATTGCTATCATGGGCATCGATATTTGGTTTGCTAGGTCATTTGTGTGTGGCCTATTCACACACGTCTGAATGGCAAGAATGGATGTTTATTGCACTTTGACCCCAAAGTGATCAATGATTTATTTCTTAGAGTCATGAGAGGCCGCATTAACTTGGTACTGCTATCAAAATATAGGTTTCATGTAATCAAAAGGTGTCTAAGAACACCATACTTGACCATACTACATATCATAAGACATAGCGAGAGGATGAGGATCATCATCCTTGAGATCATGAGATGAAATGGTAGCATTATTATTACCTTGATCATCGTGTATGTTCAAATGATCGTAATACAAGTAATCCAAGGATGATCAACTAGATTAGCTTGAACATCCCTATCTTATTGTAGAGTATACCCTGGATCCTAATCCAGGGGAGTCATAGGTCAAGATAGTCTATGAATACATGGTAGGAGCTTTATATATGTTTTATCTTGGTTGTAGTGAAGAACAAAAGCTTATACTGAGAGGGAGGGGTGAACAATATAACACCCACTTTTTACTTTCTTTCCAAACCAATATCAATTAATGTCCATAATTGCAATAACCAAATATAGTAGTGTGCATTAATAACTCAGATAGAAATAGTAAATAAGAGCACAAGTCATCACACATAATTGAGACACAAGATTTAATGTGGTTCCCCCAATGTGGGGTACTCCATAAGATAATCTCATTATAATATTTCAAATATAAATAAGGATCCTTATCCAATATAATGATTACTTTGATCTGTTCAGGTAGGCAATCCACTGATCTACTTAGCTAGGCAAAACACTGATCTACTCAGGTAGGCAATCCACAAATATACTTAGCTAGGCAACACATTGATCTTCTCAGGTAGGCAATCCACTGATCTACTCAGCTAGGAACCACACTGATCTGCTCAGCTAGGCAATCCATTGATCAGCTCAGCTAGGCACTCCACTGATCTACTCAATAAGCTCACATAGAACTTGTCCAAATTTTATCAACAAGCTCACACAGAACTTGTACAAATATGCTCAACAAGATCACACAAAACTTATCCAAATCTGCTCAACAAGCTCACACATAACTTGTCCAAATATACTGGAAGGATATTACTATCTTTCTTCACAATGAAACACAGATATAGAACACTAATTACGAACAATGATCACACCACTAATTTTGAGACAGAATGATCGATAATGGATTGCAAATAAGAAATGCAGCAAAAGTATAAAATTAATCAATGCCACTTGAGGTGGGCACACCCTCATCGTAAAGGCAGTGACTACGAATATCGCAAATGAAATTAAATAAAATATAGATGATTTTAATTAAACTATTGCGAATCAAATATATAGTAAATATTAAACACTTGGAAAACATAGCCGACGTAGGCTATGTTTGGAATGTAACATGACTCCCCTCCTCCAAAAGCTTTGTCCTCAAAGCTGGAAATGTTTGGAAAATACTGTCAGGTTCCCAGGTTGCAGCTTCATCTGGTAGGCCCTACCATTTGATGAGAAATTCTTAGATGTGACGAGAGCTCCGTATGCATGTTCTGCTTTGTAGAATTGCTTTCGACTGGAGATATATACGCCCTTCTGTATCTAGTATTGGTAATTCGGACAGAGAGTTCACTTTTTGGCCGATCACCTTGGCATGGTCATGTGATCTTTGGGAAGGTAGTCCCTTTGGTTCATGGAAGACCTCTGCATAATGTGCTACGATGTCCCATAAATCTGGAGCAGAAATACCCGAAGTTGCTTGAGATTGCTTTTTCAAACAATTAATTTGATCTATGAATCCGTATCCAACCTTTTGTAATGTTTTCTCCATACTATGAGAGCTCATCATCTGTGATGGAGTAGTAATGCCTTGTAAATGAATGACCTGTCCATTTTCCTTCCATTCCACAAATAATTTTTTGAAATTGAAGCTAACCGTGTCTAGTGTTTCCAACCACTCTACTCCCAAAATGACATCAGAGTTCCCTAAATTCATTATGAAGAGAGATCCATACCAAGTAGAAGTTCCCATTTTAATGGAAACTTTAGATGTTTGCCCAATACATTGAGCGTTCACCCCGTTGGCTACTAGAACCTGGAATTTGTCTTTTTTGGACGAATTAATGAATAAATTTAAAGCTTTTGTTGTTTTGATGTTGATAAAATTGTGGGTACTGCCTAAATCAATTAGCACATTTACCTTTTTTGGCGGAGAAATCCCGGTACCTTGATTGTATGGTGGGTTGTTAACCCCATGAGGGCATGCACTGAAATAGCCATTGTATCCTCTTCCTTCTCTTCTAGAACAATCGATAGTTCTTCTTGAATAGGTTCTTCCTGGTGGTATGTTTCTTCTTCTTCTCCTTCATATTGAGTGCATTCAATATGAAAGTTTTGTTTTTGTGCACATGCCTGTTCTCTGGGATGGTGATTGTGACATTTATAGCAAAAGTATCTTGATGGTTGATCATTTATGTGAAAAGAGTTGTTGCCATACGAAGGATGATTATAAGTTTCATGCTGTGTAGACAACTGAATTATCTTCTTGACTAGCTTGGCTATTCTTATGCAATCGTTCAACGAGGTTGGATTGTGAAGGTCCACATCCACCTTAATATTTTATTTCAAACCATTACGAAAAGCGCCTACCACCATGTTTGGACTGAGGTGTAATACATATGGTAGTAAACTGGTGAATTCGGAGATGAACTCACTAACTGATCTTTCTTGCTTAAGAGATAACAGTCTTACTGTGTATGATGATGTAGCTCCTTCATAAAATCTTTCTAAAAAATAGGTAGTGAAATTCTTCCAGCAAACAGTAGCTCCTTTCTCGCGTTTAAGCCATACGAACCATTGGTAAGCCTCAGTGCCTAATTTTGATGCAACGAAAGGGACTTTATCAACATCCTTAATTTGGTATAAGTCAAGAATGCCTTCCATTTTGGCTATCCAACCACGAGGATCATGACCCTCAAAAGTGGGCATATCAATGCGTGGAACATTATTAGGGCCTCTCTGTTGGTGATAACCCATATCCCTTTCTTGATCTTGGTTATATCGCTGTCTATGATAGCGATTTTCGTAATTATCTTGATTGCCTCTTCGCTGCTCCCAATCTTCATCCTGGTCATCATTTTCTTCATTCCTTTGTCCATGGGAGTGATTTTGAGGATTAGTATTGGGATTAGGTTGGTTTTGTGCGCTCACTAGTTTAATTAGGGTGTCATTAATTTGGCGCATACCAGCTAGTAATTCTCGAAGAGCTTCATCAGTGTTAATGGCAGAGTTGCCTAATTCTCCTTGTGTGATGTTGTCATGAGTTGGGGAAATGTTAGTAGCCATGGGGTCTACTATTGGATGATGCGGATTATAACTACCAATTTGAAAAGGAGAAGAAGAATTTTTTTTTTTTTACCTAGGCTTCGATGAGGTCTTCTTGGTGACTTCAGGATCCTTTCGTTAGAGTGCTCCGAGCTTGATAATCGCCCATTTCGTTCTTTGGTCCACCTTCCTCTCAAGAACTTGTCACCGAGGTTCTGCTAACCACTTTTGTCTTTGAACTTTGCAAAAATTTTGATGAATTAGGCAAAAATTTGGTTTATTTTCCGCTCCCAATGTCGCTCCCACTGCAACGTAGAATTTGATTTTGTTTTGAATCACCACTAGAACTCCAATGACTACTTGGTCCTTATGAATCAACGACTATACTTGAGTTTGACACACTACGATTGAGACCACCACCCAACGAAAGACTTATTAACTGAGACTGGCACTAGACACAACTGACACACGACCGAAGATTTAACAATTGACACGACACACTGAGACACCAACCCAAACACAACAGTTGATAGGACATGCCATTGTGATTGAACACAACACTGATACGAAACTCTGACGGGACACCTAAAATGACACCAACCATTAACTATCTCGAAGCACACTCAATTTGACCTCGGTACTATGACACAAGACCGTGATGATGCTAGGAAGACAGTACAAGACACATGCAACCTAACACGGGGCTGTGAGGTGACTCTACAAGGGACATGAAAGTGGAAACACGAACCCTGACCAGTGAGGTGACAACAAGACACACCAAGAGATCAACTAGATGATGAGAAGCGGACTGAAAGTGACAAGACACGACAAGAGACCAACTGGACCACGAGCAGCGGACCAGAAGCAACAATGAGATGACATGTAGGTGAATGATAGCTGGGCAAGGAACAAGATGAGCTTTCACACGAGGAGAAGTGGGGCTCGTGTGACCGAAGTCACACCTACGTAATTGTGAATGCCTATAATTAAACTCCCTTGCGCCCACAACACGGCTGATGTGGGATAAATGCCCCCACTAAAAAATAAAATAAAATTTAAGTTTCTCCACTGACCTTATGTTTTCCCTGCAAATTAAGTAAAATTCTTTGCCCTGATTGGCCCACGGTTTTTGGCTTGGACTACACACGTTTCAACTGTTTTCATGATGGATTGGAATGCGAATGGGGTGTTTTTTCTTCTGGGACTGCATCGGATGGAATCCTTTGCTACACGCTATGATTTTGGTGATTTTGCTATCGTGTTTTATCCCTAAGATGTGGATTCCCGCCAATGTGACGAGCGATTTTGCTATGCCGTACTGCTATAATTGGAAGAGCGCATAACGAAGCTTTTGGATATGTATATGATGACCACCCACTTCAGGATCGTGACTCCTGATACCACATGGAAGGATATTACTATCCTTCTTCACAATGAAACACAGATATAGAACAACTAATTACGAACAATGATCACACCACTAATTCCGAGATAGAATGATCGATAATGGATTGCAAATAAGAAATGCAACGAAAGTATAAAATTAATCAACGCCACTTGAGGTGGGCACACCCTCACCGTAAAGGCAGTGACTGTGAATATCGCAAATGAAATTAAATAAAATATAGATGATTTTAATTAAACTATTGCGAATCAAATATATAGTAAATATTAAAACACTTGGAAAACATAGCCGACATAGGCTATGTTTGGAATGTAACATATACTCAACAAGATCACATAGAACTTGTCCAAATCTGCTCAACAAGCTCACATAGAACTTGAACAAATTTGCTCAACAAGCTCACACACAACTTGTCCAAATATGCTCAACAAGCTCACACAGAACTTGTCCAAATCTGTCCCAAAAACTATCCACAAAGTTGTCCAAAAATCTATCCCAAAAGCCTTCTCAAAGGCTCAATCAATCATACTCAAGTAGTACTCAAATCTCATCCACAAATATTATGAAGGCAAGGCTCAAAGATGAACTCAAAAATGAATGGTAATACACTCTTCAAAGGATGACAACTATGATCCACAATGATCTCAACTCAAATCAATCTCATAAAAGCATAAAAAAAATTATTAGAGACTCAATATGTTCTATACTCAAATCCAATATATTTCTCAACTCAAGGCAATCTCATAGAAGCATAAAGAGAATTGTTAGAGACTCAATATGTTCTATCCTCAAATATCAATCTCAACTTAAATCCAAAATATAGAATAGTTTGTTTCATGGAACTTGAACAACCACTTCACACAATCACTTGACTAGGCTCAAACAACTCTTCTCAACAAACTACCACAAGGAACAACTCTTCCTTACAAACCCTAGTCCAAGCATGTATCAACCAACTCAAATGTTTCCAACAATGCTCAACCACAAATCTCACATAACAATGATACTCATGTTCTTCTCAAGTTCAAGTTCTTTGCATAACCAATGGGCTTCAACAACAATGCTAATAAAACATTCTTCACATAACAATGATACTCATGTTCTTTTCAAGTTCTTTGCATAACCAATGGGATTTAACAACTATGCTTATAAAACAAGGTTTAACCACAACTCTCAAACCAGAAAACCTTGAAGCATTCAACCAACAACTTTCGAAAAGGAAACCACAATCAATCCTTTTATCTCCAATGATATTTCAGAAATCAACCACCATAAACAAAAAATAGGAGAATGTGCCCATACCTTTTATGAAGATGAAGAAACCCCTTTGGAAATCTGCCACACTCAACACACTTTGAAAAATAACAAAACAACCTTCACTTTGAACCCCTTTACAAAAATAGAAATATCTCTTTACATACACCTTATTTCTCCATCTAATCAAGTTAATCAAATAGCCCTTGAAATAATCTTTCCAACGATATATAATATGGTATACTTCTAAAAGAGGAAAACACCAAAAAATTCTTTTTTTCTAAAAGTGCATTTCAACCCTTATATCTTGCCTTCCAAGTAAATAAAAATTTAATCAAACATTATTCCCTTAGAATCACCTTATTCCTCCAACATTAGGCAATAATAAAAAATATTCAATAAAACATTTACTTGCCTCTTATAGGGAATCGAACCCTCGCCACTGCCCACTCAACACCACAACCACGATGCTAAAGACCACGTGAGTTATCTTCTCACATAGGATAGAGAGAAAAAATGCTCCCTATATTTTGCTGCCCTTGCTCATGCCAAAAACATGTGCCAAATACTCTTCTTCCACACTCTATGAAAATTGAACCTGGTGGGAATCGAAAACATGCCCTATCGCAACCAAAAACTCCACACTTCCCAAGCTCACCGTTGGACCAGACTGTCACATCGAAGGATTTTGGGGCTTCCACTTTTTGTTCTCTTCATTTGATGCTTAGAATTTTGAATCGAAAGCCTTTGCATATATATGCAACCTTCCTTTAATTTCACATACGTCGGCACCTTTAATTATTAATTTCCTTTTGATGGTGCATGGTTTTTATGACGTCGGCGATGACTTTAATTTTAATTTTAAAATTAAAATTAAAATTTTAAATAATTAAAATTTAAACTAAATATTTAAAATTAAATATCTCCATCATCGGGGCACCTTTTTCGACAAAACGAAAAGACAACCTGGGTTTTAAGAAAAATCCATTTCAAATCTACCATCTATGGTTTTAAATAAAACTTTTATTTTCCCTGCCTTGGTTTTCAAAAAAATTGTGTATATATCTATGCTATCCAAAATATCATAAATGCTTATTTATGAAATACTTTGGCCATAAAAACTCAATTTGATCCATGTGACATCAATGACAACATAAAATACCTCAAATTTCCAACAATATCCCCCTTTGTCATTGATGGCAATACCTCTAATGCAAATCACCACAGTCACTGCAAAAACCATATCTAAGAATCAAAGTTGCTCCCCCTGACTCAATACTCTCTTTGGAGGTTGCTCCCCCTAACTCAATGCTCTCTTTGGAGGCTGCTCCCCCTAACTCAAATATCTCTTTGGAGGTTGCTCCCCCTAACTCAAATCTCTCCCCCTTACTCAAATCTCTCCCTCTTTGACATCAATGGCAAAAGGGACACCTATGGGGCTAAAATATATGACTCTTAAGCTTAGCCCCCTTACCCCCTTCTCTCTTGAGGTGATTAATTTTGGGGTGGGAGTACTTTTACTCCCATATTACATTGTTTATTTCCTCTATCAACTTTCTTCCATGTTTTCTTGATATCCTTCTCTTGATGAATTACTTGATCTTCTTGTCTAGAACCTGTTTGACCTTCTTCCCTTGAACCTATTTGGAATTGAGTCCTACACCATTTTCCAATATGTCCAAAGTTATTGCAATTAAAACACTTGATATTGTAGCCTTTTGATGGTGCCCAAATCTTGAATTCTTTCTTGAAATAATTTCCATATCCATTCCTTTCTTGAAACCTATATTGTGAAGCTCTATTTTCATGACCATTATGACCATGACTTTTGAATTGTGTAGCTCTAAAACCAAAACCATGTTGCTCATTTTCTTTGCACTAAGAAGCTCTATGACCAATCCTATTGCATAAGAAGTAATTTCCCTGAAAACCATATCATCTTCCTTTGAATTTTCTTCTAACAAAATCAAACTTCTTTGATCCATGGACCTTGCAGTGTATAGCCCTATGTCCAAATCAATTACAAGAAAAACAATGTCCTTGAAAATCCCTTTGTTCATGCCTTAGTTCCTCATACCTTTCTTGATAATTTTCCCTATGATCATTTTCAACTTGTGTATTGCATCTTTGAACCTTCTTTGTAGTATCTAAATCCTTTTCCTTAATTTCTTCCTTGATTTCCTCTTCAAGTATTTCTTTTCCTTTTGAACTTGATTCACCTATCTCAAAACAAGATCCAAACTAAATATTTGGAGCCATAGGAACTTTAGAAATTTCTTCATAAAACTTAGGTGCTTCCTTTCTTTCATATTTTAGAACTTCCTTTCCTTTTGAGTGTGATTCCCCAAACCTAAAATATGAGACCTTTGGTGCTTTGGAATCTTTATCTTCTTTCTCTTCATTTGTGTCAAGTAGCAAATTGGCATCCATATTTATTGTCTCTGAAATACATGTTTCCTTCTTAGTGAAAATATCTTGACCTTTTGAATCATGTGATGGATTAAACTTCTCACGTATGGAACAAATCAATTATTTTAGATTATCCTTAACCTCTTGTAGTTGCTCATGGATCTCATTGAAATCTTCATTTAGATCAACTGAGACATCTATATTTCTTACACTATTCTCTTGTTTAACTTCTTCTGCTTGGAGTGAATTTTCTTCTTATACTTCTTTTATCCCATAGAAAAACCCTTCTTCATATTCATTATCACTAATATCATTATAATATTCTATAGCAAACAAACTCTCACGATTTCCTTGACTATGTCTATTTCCTTGATGTGTCATCTCATCTTCACTGTCACTGAAACCATTGCAATATCCTGATCTGTGATCTCTTTCACCACACACAAAGCACTGTTCTTTTTCACCTTCTATTCTAAGGAATAGATGTTCTTCCTTTTCATTATCTGACTTGTCTTTATCACATTCGTTGTTGGCAATTTTGGGTACCTTGGGTACATTGCCTTTGCTCTAAGTGTAGATGTTGTCATTGATGTCAAGAAGGTCTTGAAGCAATTTGGTTTGATGTCAAAGAATGTGTTTTTGATGAAGGTTTCAGTTTGGAAAGTGAGTTTCCAAGAAGATCGGAGTAGCCCAGTTGCAAAAGATCAAGAAAAAGACAAGTAAGAAAAAGTATGCAGGCGGCTGGAAAAACTGTCACGATTTCGCGACATGTTTTAGGAGAGAGAAAGTGTTGGCAAAACTATCATGATTTCATGACATGTTTGAGGAGAGAGAAAGTTCTAGCAAAAGTGTCATGATTTCGTGACACGCTGGAAGACAGAGACGAAGCTGGAAAAACTATCACGATTTCGTGACATGTTGGCAGAGAAAGAGAGCAAGTTGGAAAGTGTCACGATTTCGTGACATGTCGCATTTTCGTGACTCGAAAAGTGCAGGAAGGTAGAGAAGGAAAAGTGTCACGATTTCGTGACACATTGCCAGGAAAGTTGTACGGACAAAAAGGTGTCACGATTTCGTGACATAATGCAGAAAAGAGAGTCCGTAGTGTGAACTATCATGATTTCATGACAAGATCGAAGAGAGAGAAAGTTATTCAGGAACTGTCATGATTTCGTGACATGATGCAAAGTTCCAAGTGAGGATTGTCACGTTTTTGCGACATGCTACAGAGGTCAAGTTGAGGACTGTCATGATTTCGTGACATGCTAAAAAGCTCGAAGTGAGAACTGTCATGATTTCGTGACATGCAGCAAAGGGAAGAGTCTAAAAGGAGAAGCGTCATGATTTTGTGATAGGTTGCAAGGAAAGTTTTAGGAAAGGTGATTTGAAGTTGTAGTGATTTCTGATAGGGAAAGAAAAGCGTACGGATGGTGAAAGAGTCATGATTTCGTGACAGAAATTGGAAGCAGGTCTTCTATAGGAGAAGTGTCATGATTTCATGACAAAAGCTGAGAGGAAGGCCATGAAGACAAAAGGGTCATGATTTTGCGACAAAGTTAAAGATGACGTCAGCAGAAGCAGATGTGTCATGATTTCATGACAAAAGTAGAGAAGAAGGCAATGAAGACTAAAGTGTCACGATTTCATGATAGGAGTGAAGATGACGTCAGCAAAAGATAGAAGTGTCACGATTTCATGACAAGGACGCAGTCAAGGCAGACAAAGGCAAAAAGTGTCACGATTTCGTGATAGTAGGCAAAAGAAGGTGTACGGTAGGCAAAGGTGTCATGATATCGTGACATGTTGTAGTTTCATAGGAAAAGCTACAGAACCAGAGGTGGTTGAAGGACAGAGTTAACTTTGAGCCGACAGAGTTAAATCTAGGCCGACGTAGCATAGGGTTTTGCAGTTGACGTAGTTTGAGGGTTACAGTCGACTAAGTTTGAGAGTTTTGATCATGAAATTTATTCTATAAAAGGAGGGTTGTTTTGAGATTGAAGGCATTGAATGTGTGTATTGAAATTGTGCATGTTAAGTCCATGGTGCATAGAGACCTAGTCAAATCGATTAGTGCGAAGTGTGCGAGATGCAGCCATAATAGCACAAATAGCATAGAAGTGGCGAGTTGATGCGCACTGTGAGAAGTTCGATCACAGAGTGTTGAATGCTGCTATGTTTGCATAGAGGTGCAAAGGTCGATGTTCGATCGAGTGCAGCTGTAATTGCGCAATAAGAGCGAAGGACTGTGTTTTGCAGAACAGAGGAAGAGGACATTTGTGCTAGACCGAAGGACTGTGTTTAGTGCAAATTCGAGGACCAGCTTTGAGGTGATAGAGTTGAGGACAGAGGTCTCCAGCCAGAGCAGGGAAGACAGGTGTCTTCTATGGATAGAGTTCCACTTGCTAAGGGCAGAAGAGGCAGAGGTCTTCTAGAGGATCACCAGCCAGAGCAGAGTTAGGGGAAGGTATCTCCTTTGAGCAGAGGCTCATAAACATTGTAATTGGGAAGGTTTCCCAAATGAATTTGAAATAAAATTTTAGAGAAAAGTTTTGTGGATGTAGCCCAGCCATTCTGGGTGAACCACGTTAAAAATGAGTCTTCTATGTGTGATGCTTTCTGTCTTGTTTAATATTGTGTTGATGCCACTGCTATCTGAATTTAAAATTATTAAATGGTTAAGTCTTATACTGTTCACCCCCCTCTCAGTATAAGTTCATGTTCTTCAATTGGTATTAGAGCAGGTCACTCCAGAAAGAGCCTAACAACTTGGAGAAGGATCTATCAGAGGAACATATAAATTCAGAAAGAAATGAAGAGATTGAGTTCGATCTCAAAAGTGAATTCTTCTTGGCCTTGAGAAAGCTTGAGAATCTCAGGGAAGAGAATTCTGTTCTCAAGCATAAATGTCAGGAAGAAGAGATAGCAAGATCAGAATTGTCTCAAAGTGTTATAGATTTCAAAATTCTAGTTGAAGAAGGGAAGAAGGTTGAACAAGTTCTAACAGAGGCTCTAAAAGGAAAGGAAGCTGATTGTGAGAAACTAGAAGAAGAGATTATGTCTCTTAGAGTGAAGTTGGAACAGTTGACTCTCAGACAGAATATTCCATGTGAAAAGAAGGATGGTATCACCATTCATGAAATAGGGTCTTCGAGCAAGATCAATCTTCATCCTGAAGAGCAAGTGGATTCCAGTTGATCGCAAGAAGAACAATCATCCAAGGCATCAAAACAGGTTACATAATACCTTCCATGGCTATTGTTTTTCCTGTAAGAAATTTGGTCACATAGCTATGCATTGCAATAAATCTCTGAATAGCCATAGTAAGGAAAATGTTAACTCATTTGCACCTCTTATGAATAAAAATATCATGTGTTACAAGTGCAAGAATTTTGGGCATATAGCTAGGATGTGCAGTTTGAATAGATTTAGCTTTGAGTTCACTAAAAGGAGGAATGAGATCAAATCTAAGTCAATGATAGTTCAAACTGCTTTTCATGCTCAAGACAAAGTAGAAAAATGGTATCTTGATAGTGGTTGTTCAAAACATATGACTGGTGAAAAAGAAAAGTTTTTGGTTTTCAAAGAAACAAACAGAGGAACAGTCAGTTTTGGAGATAATAGGTCCACAAAAATCTGTGGTAAAGGGACTCTTAGTTTGGATGGGAAATCCAAAATAGAGAATGTGCTCTATGTAGAAGGCCTAAGACATAATCTTCTTAGTGTGAGTCAACTTTGTGATCAAGGGCACATAGTATCTTTCTTTTCAGATAGATGTGAGATAAGTAAAGAAAAAAATGGAAAACTCATTGCTAGTGCTACAAGGACTCCAAACAATCTTTACATGCTAAGTGAGATAAAAAGGGAAAAGTGTTTTATAACTCAAGAAGATGAGAGTTGGTTATGGCATAAAATATTGGGACATTTGAGTTTTGATAATCTTGTCAGTATTAGTAACAAGGAAGCAGTCAGAGACTTGCCTAAAATAAAAAGGCCCCATAACATCATTTGCGGTCCTTGTCAACATGGTAAACAGACCAGAACCAGTTTCAAATCAAAAGGGTATACTTCTTCCAAACCATTGGATCTTATTCATACTGATTTGTGTGGCCCCACCAGAACTCAGAGCATTCAGGGAGATAGCTACTTCATGTTGTTTATAGATGATTATTCTAGAATGACTTGGGTTACTTTTCTCAAAGAAAAATCTGAAGCTTTTAAAAAATTTAAAGCTTTTAAAGAAATGATTGAAAATGAGACTGACAAGAGAATCAAATGCTTAAGATCAGATAGAGGAGGAGAGTTCACTTCAAATGAATTTGTGGAATACTGTGAGCAACACGGAATCAAAAGAGAATATTCAGCAACAAGAACTCCTCAACAAAATGGAGTAGTTGAAAGGAAAAACAGAACTGTTGAAAATATGGCTAGAGCAATGTTAAATGAGTCAAAAATTTTAGATGGCTTTTGGAGAGAAGCAGTAAGTACAACAGTCTACATCATCACCAGGGCTCAACTCAGAGTCAATCATCATAAAACTCCCTATGAGTTGTGGAAAGGAAGACCAGCTACAGTAAAATACTTCAAAGTGTTCGGGAGTAAATGCTTCATCAGAAGAGAAGATCAGAATTTGGGTAAGTTTGATCCTAGGTGTGATGAGGGAATTTTTCTTGGATATTCAAGCAAAAGCAAGGCCTACAGATGCTTCAACAAAAGAACTCATACAGTTGTAGAGAGCATGAATGTAACAGTAGATGAAAAGACAGGGATAAGAGAACCAGTCAAGGAACTCAGTGATGAAATCTGTCAAGAAGAATTCAGAGAGGTGTCAGATGAAGAAGAGGAAAGACAACAACTGCTTCCCAAAACTCCTTCACGGTATGTTCAGAAACATCATCCCAAATATTTGATCATTGGTGATCCAAATAGCAAGCAAACAAGAAGAAGAGTCATTCCTTCACATGATTCTGCGAATGTTTCATTGTTATCTCAGATTGAGCCAAAAATTTTTAGTGAAGCATGTACAGATGAGTCTTGGGTAAAAGCAATGGATGAAGAACTAAATCAAATAGAGAAAAGTGAAACCTGGGATTTGGTTCCAAGACCTAAGGACAAGAATGTCATTGGCACAAAATGGATATTCAGAAATAAACTCAATGAGGATGGAAAGATTGTCAGAAACAAAGCTAGGTTAGTCTGTAAAGGGTATGCTCAAGTAGAAGGTGTTGATTTCGAAGAGACGTTTGCGCCTGTTGCTCGTCTTGAAGCTATCAGAATGTTTTTGGCCCTTTCAAGCTTCAAATATTTCAAGGTATACCAAATGGATGTAAAGTCAGCTTTTCTAAATGGGGTGTTGGTAGAAGAAGTCTACATAGAACAGCCAGAAGGAGTTTCTCTCACAGAACAGTCAGACTATGTGTGTAAGCTGAAAAAGGCCTTATATGGATTAAAGCAAGCTCCAAGGGCGTGGTACTCAAGACTTGACAGTTATCTTCATGAGCAAGGCTTCAGGAAAGGCGTGGCAGATAGCAACTTGTATATTAAGAATGAAGATGATAATATGTTGATTATAGTTGTCTATGTTGATGATATTATTTTTGGGGGAAATAATACTCAGATGTGCAAAGTTTTTGCTAACACCATGCAGAAGGAATTCGAGATGTCTATGATTGGAGAGCTGTCATTCTTTTTAGGGCTTCAGATTGCGCAATCAAAAGATGGTATATTTCTCTCTCAGGAAAAGTATATCAAAGAAATGTTGAAGAAATTTGGGATGATGGACAACAAACCCGTGTGTACTCCTATGATTACAGGGTGCAATCTGAGTAAAGATGATGAATCTCCAGTGGCAGATCAGAAGTTGTACAGATCTATGATTGGCAGTTTACTATACAGTACAACTACCAGACCGGATATCATGCAGGCTGTTGGATTAGTTGCAAGATTTCAGGCAGCTCCAAAAGAATCTCATGTTATAGCAGTCAAGAGGATATTCAGATATTTGAAGGGTACTATGGACTTTGGGCTTTGGTATCCCAAAGGTGATGATTTCACCCTCACAGCCTATACAGATGCAGATTGGGCAGGCAGTATTGATGATAGGAAAAGCACTAGTGGTGGAGCATTCTTTCTGGGAAAGAGTCTGGTTTCTTGGCTAAGTAAGAAACAACCTTCAGTTTCCTTATCTACAACAGAAGCTGAATACATAGCAGCAGTGGCTGGGTGCACACAGGTTTTATGGATGAAAACCACCTTGGAGGATTTCAAAGTCAAGCATGAACAACCCATCTCCATTCTCTGTGATAATACAAGTGCCATAAGTATTTCTAAAAATCCGGTAATGCACTCAAGGACGAAGCACATTTCCATCAAATATCATTTTCTAAGGGAGAAAGTGCAAGAGAAGCAGGTCAAGCTAGAGTATGTGCCTACTAAAGAGCAGATTGCAGATATCTTCACCAAACCTCTTCCAAGAGATACGTTTGAGTATCTAAGGGAGAAATTGGGAGTTGTACTCTCACCTCAGAATTAATCACCTCATCAGGAGGTGGGGGAGGGACCAAGCCAAGAGGCTCTTTCTTAGTCCCGAGTCCCAAAGGTGGCCCTTTGCCATTGATGACAAAGGGGGAGAGATATGAGTAAGGGGGAGAGCTTCATAGTGAAGAAGAGAGCTTCAAGTCAAGGGGAGCAAAAACTTCTAAGGCAGATTCTCAGTTGTTGGATCAGTTGGTTTCAGTTTTGGCTCTTGACTAGTGTTTTCAGTTAAGGTTTGCCATCAATGACAAAGGGGGAGATTGTTGGCAATTTTGGGTACCTTGGGTACATTGCCTTTGCTCTAAGTGTAGATGTTGTCATTGATGTCAAGAAGGTCTTGAAGCAATTTGGTTTGATGTCAAAGAATGTGTTTTTGATGAAGGTTTCAGTTTGGAAAGTGAGTTTCCAAGAAGATCGAGTAGCCCAGTTGCAAAAGATCAAGAAAAAGACAAGTAAGAAAAAGTATGCAGGCGGCTGAGAAAACTATCACGATTTCGCGACATGTTTTAGGAGAGAGAAAGTGTTGGCAAAACTATCATGATTTCATGACATGTTTGAGGAGAGAGAAAGTTCTAGCAAAAGTGTCATGATTTCGCGACACGTTGGAAGACAGAGACGAAGCTAGCAAAACTGTCACGATTTCGTGACATGTTGGCAGAGAAAGAGAGCAAGTTGGAAAGTGTCACGATTTCATGACATGTCGCATTTTCGTGACTCGAAAAGTGCAGGAAGGCAGAGAAGGAAAAGTGTCACGATTTCGCGACACATTGCCAGGAAAGTTGTATGGACAAAAAGGTGTCACGATTTCATGACATAATGCAGAAAAGAGAGTCCATAGTGTGAACTGTCATGATTTCATGACAAGATCGAAGAGAGAGAAAGTTATTCAGGAACTGTCATGATTTCGTGACATGATGCAAAGTTCCAAGTGAGGACTGTCACGTTTTTGTGACATGCTGCAGAGGTCAAGTTGAGGACTGTCATGATTTTGCGACATGCTGAAAAGCTCGAAGTGAGAACTATCATGATTTCATGACATGCAGCAAAGGGAAGAGTCTAAAAGGAGAAGCATCATGATTTTACGACAGGTTGCAAGGAAAGCTTGGAAAGGATGAGATGAAAGGAAGAAGGGATGAAGTGTAGCGATTTCATAATAGGCTGAAAGAAAAGCGTATGGATGGTGAAAGAGTCATGATTTCATGACAGAAATGGAAGTAGGTCTTCTATAGGAGAAGTGTCACGATTTCATGACAAAAGCTGAGAGGAAGGCCATGAAGACAAAAGGGTCATGATTTCATGACAAAGTTAAAGATGACGTCAGTAAAAGCAGATGTGTCACGATTTCATGACAAAAGCAGAGAAGAAGGCAATGAAGACTAAAGTGTCATGATTTCATGATAGGAGTGAAGATGACGTCAGCAAAAGATAGAAGTGTCACGATTTCATGACAAGGACGCAGTCAAGGCAAACAAAGGCAAAAAGTGTCACGATTTCGTGACAACAGGCAAAAGAAGGTGTACGATAGGCAAAGGTGTCACGATATCGTGACATGTTGTAGTTTCATAGGAAAAGCTACAGAACTAGAGGCGGTTGAAGGACAGAGTTAACTTTGAGCCGACAGAGTTAAATCTGGGCCGACGTAGCGTAGGGTTTTGCAGTCGACGTAGTTTGAGGGTTATAGCCGACTAAGTTTGAGAGTTTTGATCATGAAATTTACTCTATAAAAGGAGGGTTATTTCGAGATTGAAGGATTGAATGTGTGTATTGAAATTGTGCATGTTAAGTCCATGGTGCGCAGAGACCTAGTCGAATCGATTAGTGCGAAGTGTGCGAGATGCAGCCATAACAACGCAAATAGTGTAGAAGTGGCGAGTTGATGCGCACTGTGAGAAGTTCGATCGTAGAGTGTTGAATGCTGCTGTGTTTGCGTAGAGGTGCAAAGGTCGATGTTCGATCGAGTGCAGCTGTAATTGCGTAATAAGAGTGAAGGACTATGTTTTGTAGAATAGAGGAAGAGGACATTTGTGCTAGACCGAAGGACTGTGTTTAGTGCAAATTCGAGGACCAGCTTTGAGGTGATAGAGTTGAGGACAGAGGTCTCCAGCCAGAGCAGGGAAGACAGGTGTCTTCTATGGATAGAGTTCCACTTGCTAAGGGCAGAAGAGGCAGAGGTCTTCTAGAGGATCACCAACCAGAGCAGAGTTAGGGGAAGGTATCTCCTTTGAGCAGAGGCTCATAAACATTGTAATTGGGAAGGTTTCCCAAAAGAATTTGAAATAAACTTTTAGAGAAAAGTTTTGTGGACGTAGCCCAGCCATTCTGGGTGAACCACGTTAAAAATGAGTCTTCTATGTGTGATGCTTTCTGTCTTGTTTAATATTGTGTTGATGCCACTGCTATCTGAATTTAAAATTATTAAATGGTTAAGTCTTATACTGTTCACCCCCCCTCTCAGTATAAGTTCATGTTCTTCAATTGTGATCTGAGCTATCACTTGCTTCTACAATGTAGTAAGATTTATTTACATCAAAAAAATTTCTTCTCATACCCATTTTGTTTGTATCTGTCATTTTTGTCATGCTTATGTTTTCCATATTATTTTCTTTTGTGACCCTATTTTTCATTATCACTATTTTCTTCATGTGGATGCTTGTGTGCATAGTGACCAAGATGACCACACTTGTAGCATCTTACTTTCCTCATATCCCTGAAATTCCTTGAGTCCTTATTCCTTTTGATGAAGTTAGCTTCCTCATCATTAACTAGATCTCTATATATCTCTAGAACCTTCCCTTTCTCTTTCTCTGAAACCTTGAATGTAGTCTATTTTATTGGAACATGATGCTTACTCACCCTCATCTCATAAGCTGTGAGAGTTCCTTGTAGTTCTTCCATTGTTAGTTTGTTGATATCCATTGTTTCTTCTATTACTAAAACCTTTGCATCATACTTCATGGGAAGTGATCTCAAAACATTTTGAGTAACTTCTGATTATTTCATCTCAAATCCTAAGCCTCTCATGGTGTTAGTAATCTCATCAGATCGAAGTAAAAACTTTGCAATATCTTCAGAATCTTCCATTTTCAATTTCTCAAATATTTTTCTATGAGTTTGTAGTTTTGACAACTTTACCTTGGAATCTCCTTCATAAGTATTCCGCAACTTGGTCCACATTTCATTATCTGAATTACATACCATGACCTTTACAAAATTTGTCTCACATAGCCCAATCAAAATACAATTTATTGCCCTTGCATTTATCTCAACCAATTTCTAGATAGTCTTATCTACCTCGGGATCACCTTCAACCTTATACTATTTTTCAACCATCTACCATACCTCATATCCATGTGATATGAAGTAGTTCTTCATTCTCATGCTCCAGAAAGCATAATTGTTATCATCAAATAGTGGTGCAGTATTTGTAGATGATCCATTCTATGAAGCCATCTGTATTCTTTTAGAATCTACCCTCAAGCTATTAGCCTTTTCGAAGGAACCCACTCTGATACCAATTGAATAAAACACACTTATACTGAGAGGATGGGTGAATAGTATAGCACCCACTTTTTATTTTCTTTTCAAACCAATATCAATTAATGTCCTTAATTGCAATAACCAAATATAGTAGTGTCCATTAATAACTCAGATAGCAATAGTAAGCAAGAGCATAAGTCACCACACATAATTGAGACACAATATTTAACATGGTTCCCCCAATGTGGGGTACTCCATAAGATAATCTCTTTATAATATTTCACACATAAAAAGGATCCTTATCTAATACAATGATTACTTTGATCTGCTCAAAGTTAGGTAACACATTGATCTGCTTAGGTAGGCAATCCACTGATCTGCTTAGCTAGGCAACACACTGATCTGCTCAGCTAGGCAACACACTGATCTACTCAGGTAGGCAATCCATTGATCTGCTCAGCTAGGTAACACACTAATTTGCTCAGGTAGGCAATCCACTGATCTGCTTAGCTAGGCAACACACTGATCTACTCAGGTAGGTAATCCACTAATCTGCTTAGATAGGCACTCCACTGATCTGATCAACAAGATCACAAAGAACTTGTCCAAATTTTCTCAACAAGCTCATGCAAAACTTGTCAAAATATTCTCAACAAGCTCACACAAAACTTATCCAAAAAATGCTCAACAAGCTCACATAGAACTTTTCCAAATATGTTCAACAAGCTCACATAGAACTTGTCCAAATTTGCTCAACAAGCTCACATAGAACTTGTCCAAATCTACTCAACAAGCTCACACAAAACTTGTCTAAATCTGCTCAACAAGCTCACACATAACTTGTCCAAATCTGCTCAACAAGCTCACATAGAACTTTTCCAAATATGCTCAACAAGCTCACACAAAACTTGTCCAAATTTGTCCCAAAAACTATCCACAAAGCTATCCAAAAATCTATCCCAAAAGCCTTCTCAAAGGCTCAATCAATCATACTCAAGTAGTACTCAAATCTAATCCACAAATCTTATGAAGGCAAGTCTCAAAGATGAACTCAATAATGAATGGTAATACACTCTTCAAAGGATGACAACTATGATCCACAATGATCTCAACTCAAATCAATCTCATAAAAGCATAAAGAGAATTGTTAGAGACTCAATATGTTCTATACTCAAATATAATATCTTTCTCAACTCAAGGCAATCTCATAGAAGCATAAAGAGAATTGTTAGAGACTCAATATGTTCTATCCTCAAATCTCAATCTCAACTTAAATCCAAAATATAGAATAGTTTGTTTCATGGAACTTGAACAACCACTTCACACAATCACTTGACTAGGCTCAAACAACTCTTCTCAACCAACTACCACAAGGAATAACTCTTTCTTACAAAACCTAGTCCAAGCATGTATCAACCAACTCAAATGTTTCCAACAATGCTCAACCACAAATCTCACATAACAATGATACTCATGTTCTTATCAAGTTCAAGTTCTTTGCATAACCAATGGGCTTCAACAACAATGCTAATAAAACATTCTTCACATAACAATGATACTCATGTTCTTTTCAAGTTATTTGCATAACCAATGGGCTTTAACAACTATGCTTATAAAACAAGGTTTAACCACAACTCTCAAACCAGAAAACCTTGAAGCATTCAACCAACAACTTTAAAAAAGGAAACCACAATCAATCCTTTTCTCTCCAATGATATTTCAGAAATCAACCACCATAAACAAAAAATAGGATAATGTGCCCATACCTTTTATGAAGATGAAGAAACCCCTTTGGAAATCTGCCACACTAACACACTTTGAAAAATAACAAAACAACCTTCACTTTGAACCCATTTACAAAATTAGAAATATATCTTTACATACACCTTATTTCTCCATCTAATCAAGTTAATCAAATAGCCCTTGAAATAATATTTCCAGCAATATATAATATGGTATACTTCTAAAAGAGGAAAACACGAGAAATTTATTTTTTTCTAAAAGTGCATTTCAACCCTTATATCTTGCTTTCCAAGTAAATAAAAATTTAATCAAACATTATTCCCTTAGCATCACCTTATTCCTCCAACATTAGGCAATAATAAAAAATATTCAATAAAACGTTTACTTACCTCTAATAGGGAATCAAAACCTCATCACTACCCACTCAACACCACAACCACGGTGCCAAAGACCACGTGAGCTATCTGCTCACATAGGACAGAGAGCAAAAATTCTCCCTATATTTCGTTGCCCTTGCTCATACCAAAAATGTTCGCCCAATGCTCTTCTTCCACACTCTACAAAAATCAAACTCGGTGGGAATCGAACGCATGCCCTGTCGTAACCAAAAACTCCATGCTTCCCAAGCTCACCGTTGGACCACGCTATCACATCGAAGGATTTTAGGGCTTCCTCTTTTTGTTCTCTTTGTTCTATGCTTAGACTTTTGAATCGAAAGCCTTTGCATATATATATGCAACCTTCATTTAATTTCACATACATAGGCACCTTTAATTATTAATTTCCTTTTGATGGCACATGGTTTTTATGACGTCGACAATGACTTTAATTTTAATTTTAAAATTTAAACTAAATATTTAAAATTAAATATCTCCATCATCGGGGCACCTTTTTTGACGAAATGAAAAGCCAACCTGGATTTTAAGAAAAACCCATTTCAAATCTACCATCCATGGTTTTAAATAAAACCTTTTATTTTACCTACCTTGGTTTTCATAAAAACCCTGTATATATCCATGCTTTCCAAAATATCATAAATGCTTATTTATGTAATACTTTGGCCACCAAAACTCAATGTGATCCATGTGACATCAATGACAACATAAAATACCTCAAATTTCCAACATGTAGTTATCCCTATAAAAGGTGTGCAAGGTATCCTAATTAGGGTAATCCATATATTGTTCATATTCAGTACTTATAGGTGAGTGGTGAGTGTGGACACCCAGTGTGTTAGGGTCAGTGGTGTGATAAATGATTTTTAAGCCAAGACACTTGTATCACCATTCAGGAATAATGAGATCTTGTGGATAAATTTGAATATGATCCATAGCTCTAGGCGATGGCTCAATAGCGTAAGCTCGTGAATGATCTTGGCTACATGTTACAACAATATGCCAGGTAGGTGATGTGTAAATAACCGTGACTATACTCTCAAGCACTTTCTTAAGCTATGCACACAAAGCAAATAAATAAACAAGAAAGCACTCTTTGTTTTTTATTTTTGTTTTTTTATTTCTGATTTTTTTGTTTGATTTTGTTTTTGTTTTTTTTATTTTTTATTTTTGTTTGATTTTATGTGTTTCTATTTTTAGAACCTCTACTCCTAAAATACTAAAGTATATGAAGAGAACTCTATAATAAGGTAGTTTGCAAAAATCCTCTATCAAGAAACACAATAAAAATGGTAAAAGTGACTTCTTATAAGGATAAATTGGTAATGGGTAACACTATAGGAAGAAAATTACCCCCTTTAAGGAGGGGCCACGCTGTCTAAATCCTTCTTCTTTCCTAGTTGAGCTTTTTCTTTACACTTGGACATGCTTGGATATAAACAATAGTTGCGTTCCATAAATTATTAGGCCCTATGGTTAAGGGGCATCTAATCCTAACCTACTTCGGGATGCACCCAAAAGTAGGGGATTCCTTGGTGATGAAGTCTAAGAAACCACTTGTGGGGGCTACTATGGTGTGTAGGGGGTGAGCTAGTGGAAGGAGGTGAAATCCAACATCACTAGTCTTGATTTGGGGTTGGTGATGAAGGCCAAACTTACCAATATTTATGTGATACATGCGTGTGTGAATTTCTTTTATTGAAAAAATAAAATAGAGAGCACACGATGATTATAAAAATGTAAATTGTAAAGTAAAATGCATCTATTTTATTTAATAATGCTCAACTTTTCATCAATCAACAATGCAGGAGATAACAGTGAACACAACAAGATCATCTCACAATGAGACAACCATAGATATAAGATCATCTCGATATGAGATGTTGTAGTTTGATAGATTGAAAACTAAGAACGAAGATGCATGCATGCAAATATGATATACATTTTTATTGTTTTCTTAGTTTTCCTCTCTAGAAAATTAAATTAGACTATCCTAAGATGTGAAGGCCAATTCCTTTCTTTTACATTGATCCACTTTTGCTTAGGGAAACTTTGCTAAAATTGCTCTAGGCTATTAAACATCAATCCACCATCATCCATCACCACATATCCACCAACAAGGAATCCATCAAATTCTTTGGTATCTGACAGGTTATCGATAAAGAAGGTGAATTCTAAAGGTGACCTGACTAAAAATAGAAGGAATACTAGCATCAAAGAACCATCGATGTCAAAATCTATAGGTTCTATTCAAAAAATTTATATTTGCACATGCATGTACGAATCTCGAGGTATCTCTAGATTCACACACTAGTGTGTGAATTCCATATTCAGCAATATAGAGGCCACAAAATAGGTAAATATGATCTTTAAATAGGTTTTGCATCATTTTGTTTTTAATTCTCGTGTCTTAATTTCATGTTTTTTAAGCTTCCATTATTATATTTATTTTATTGCTTACTTATTCCATTACTTGCGGCTCCATTTCCTTTTAGCATATAGCTCAAAAAGCTATCATAATATTAGAGCACATATATCAGAGCATATGATAGTTCGATAAGAAATTGGAAAGCCATAAATGATGCAAAAACTAAAACTTCCCGAGAGGTCACCCATCCTAGCACTACTCCAACTAAAAATGCTTAATTGTGGAGTTTTTCACTAAGTTAAAAATACTAGGTCATTAGGAGGGTTTGAGTTTTGGTTTTTGGTTGAAGGGAGGACTAAAAAAAAAAAATAAGGTCCTTCCCTTATTTGGAAAGGCCCTTTTTTTGGATTTTTGGGGGAAGTTTTTCTTGCTTCTCTTTTCTACAAGATTTTTGGTTCACACTGTACTCGGGTTTTGAAGTTTTCCATCGTCATTTCTCAACATTTACAACCTATTTTTGGTGGTCGTCCATTCACGCAACCTATGCTATAGTCTGCACCAGACTTGCGCACACCATTGTCAGATGATCTGCAGACACATGTTACCCATAGAACCTGATGTTTCTATCGTCCTACTTTGCTAAGGGTTTGCATCCCGTATTCCATGCACCACAACCAAATACTATTATTTTGTTGAATTGTATCCATAAGTTGATGGACTACAATCAAGCACTAGGTATACTAACACTAACCCTAGCATGGCTATATATAAGCTAAATCTCAGGATAGAGCACATATCAAAGAAAATGATGTCATCCATGCTACGGGGTAGGGAAATGTGTCCATCCTTCTAGGTGTTATGGGACCTATAAGGACAACCTCTTACCGTAAAATCAGATCTCAAGATTGGAGAAGAAGGGTTTTGCTAAATGATACTTTTTTTGTGAGATTTGGCCAATATTGAACAATTGATAATTTCGTCTACAATGGTCGTTTACTCTCAGAGTGTGTAAATTATACCTATGTACTAATATCAATTTGGGTGTACAATAGTTAGCTAGTGACTATGGTTTCATTTGATTCAAAAATTTTACCTTGTGTTTTGAACAACCAAGAGAGTTAGAACTGGATTGTTACAGTGTTAGGATCCTATCCTAACATTAATTATTAATGATAATATAATATATATTTCATATCCTATGGTTAGTATAGAATATAATATAATAATTAATTATTATCTTATAATATTAGGGTTTAGGCTTAGCATTGTGACTTTTCATTCACAACCCTAGAATGGGTATAAAACATTGTACAAATTTATCATTCGAAGCATGCTAGAAATATAAAACATATGTTACATGAAACCATTGGAAGCCTGAAACAATGCTAAAGTGATTCTTTTAAATTAGGTTTATTTTTTATTTATTAATTTATTGTGCTAGAACCCTCAGGGTTCTACCATCTAGTATCATCAGAGCATTATGGATCCAGCCATATGAGATCAAAAAGTTTAGAAAGAATCTTAGAAATTAAAGGAAGAATTTCAGGAATTGAGGCAACCAGACTGGCAAAGTTTAAAAAACAATTTAGAAAACATTATTAGTAAGTGCATTGAGGATTTTATGGAAGCAAAAGAAAATGAAGAAATTGCACGTGAAGAAGAAGAGGAAAAAATAAGGAAGGAAAATGCAAATACTCCTAACCCCAAAAATTTTTGGGAGGAGGCCATAACCATAGAACTTCCAAAAGTACCTATTGCACTTTCAAAAAAAATAATCAAAACCCTAAAAATACAAAAAAAAAAATTATATGAGGAAAACGAGGATAGCTTTCCCAGCGAAAACATTACCAACAATGTAGAGGTTTTTTCTAGCAATAATGCACATGTTAAACTATATTTGAAAAATAATATCCTTGAAATAACTTGTCAATCCTCCAAATTTGGAATAATTTAGACCAAGTAAAAATCTTCTCAATGGGAGCATTCCTGCAAAATTAGGCCAGATTAAAAAAAAATTACAGGCTGGTATCATTGATAAAAAAAAATGAAAAATTTAAGATTTCAAGGAACAACAATGCATGGTTGCCAGGAAGGATACATTTCAATAAATTCGATTAGAGAAGATATATCCTGCATATCACATTCATCTGTGCATCCTCTGCCTTGGCCACCACCATTTTTGAAATAACAAACCTCTCTCTTCAATAAGCATTGGGTGGTCTTCAATGAGTAACACCAATGAAGCAGACATTGTTGAGAAAATGGATATCAATTCTAACGTGTAATCTTGAGAATGGTCAACAACGAAGTCACATTGTGAAAATAAGTTGAATATTTGAGAGCACTACAAAGCTTCATTGCTACAAAAATAAAAAATTTTGATGCTGAGTTTGTGCTTGAACACCACAATGTTTGGAACAATTTAAGATAAAAATTCTGCTATAGAGGATATATCCTAATTATTACCATTTGAGGTTACTAAACAGGTGTTCAGGACATTTCATACCCAGGAGTAGACATTAGGGATACAATAGTTGCTGAAAAGGTTGCTATTGCAAGAAAAAGTGAAGAGGTTGTTCGAAAGACATGATAATTTGAGAGGATAAAAGTAGAGGCCAAAAATGCTTCATTCAAAATACGACACAAAGTGAAAAATTCGCACATAATGTTATAGAATGGAGGTTTCTCTTCTTGAAAAATTTGTAGTTCCTAAGAAAAATTAATAGGTTTCTCATTTCCTGAAACCTCCATCACCTATATTTGTGCCTAGAGAGGAGGATTACAAACCTAGATGCAGTGAAGGGTATGGCTTTGATTTTATGCACATAAAGGCTATTGATAATACCAGGCTTATTCCCACACCTACGGTCATTACAGAGAATATGAGTGAAATAATAATAGTAGCTATCATAAGGATTGGTATGGGAAGCCCAGACTGACACAAGGTATATTGAATATTGTGATAGTATGGATAGATCCATTGAAGACAGTCTGGCTGTTAGCTAACGTGTAACCATTGTTCCATTCCCTAGAAGTAACTGGACTCCTAGGGTTCAAGATAGTCATTTCTCAGATGATCCACTTTCAAAACGTATAGTAAGAAATTATCCAACAACTGATGATACACTCATTATTGAATTGGATCTATTTGTAGGTACAAATATGCTTGTTGAAGCTTTTTGAAAAAAAACAAATAAGTTAAAATAAAAAATAACTAAAACCAAAAAATGAAAAAGTAAATGGAAAGGAAAAAAAACTCACATGAAGAGACTATAGATGCATTAATTCTATGTCGGTAAGCAATCGAAGATGGAAGCTGGTAGAGCAGCTTGCAATACTAAAAGAAGTTTACAACAATGAAATTCAAAGCCCCAGTTTGTATCAGATAGACCAGATTACATTGCATCTAAGTGCCTATGGAGAAATACAAGGGAAAAATGTGTTATACTGGTTTCAAAATCACAAGTGAAGCGACAAGCAGAAGAAACAACGTGCAACTGATCAGGCTTCTATAGTCAAGAGTTCTCATCTTCATAAAATTGCATAACCAAGGAAATAGTGAATACCCTTTTGTTTGTAGTAGGTAATTTGGCCACACAAATTCTATAAAGCTTTCCGAATTTACTTCACAACTAAATGTTCATCCCAAGAGTCTAGACACAACATTATGACATCCAAGTAAACAACTTTTCATGAATATTGTAACCATGTCCTTCACCACACCTTTAACTAAATCATATCAGCCTTTACCCGGACAGATACTTGCAACTATAAACTTTGAAGGAGGAATATTGAAACCCACACGTCCAGCCTTTAGTTTTCTTCACAAATATCGAACCAAACTTTAAGCCGGCTTATTGCAAGTAAATTTAAAAATATAAATAAAGCATTAGAAAGAACATTGAAAGATAATTAAATTTTATAATAAAAGGGATATGTTGAATAAAAAGTTGAGCTGGTCGTTTACCAAATTACCGGCATGCCAAGCATAACAGGTTCCAAAGATGAACTCAATTCATAATATTATTTTTGATCAAAATAATATAAGTTTCCAAAAATCACGTTAAAAAAAAAATGAGGAGAGAATTCTACAGTCCACCACAATGGAACCATAAGGAGAAAAGACTACAATATACGGTCAAAAAAAATACTTTACAGTTGTCAATTTAAATGTAGTAGTTGCATAATATACTTTGTAGTTGTCAAATAAAATAGTGTCTGCATTTCAATTGTTGGTAAGGAGGACATATTAATAAAGATAAAAATAAATGTGGACATGAATTCGAGAGTCTATAGTTTTCTACAATTATGTAAATTCAGACTTTATTCAGACCATATAAATCGAGTTGGGGGGAGGACTGGTTGAATCTGATCTTCTTGTTTGAAACAATATTGTTATCCCATGGATCTCAATGAGAATTATCAAAAGTGTGTTACACTTCTCACTTTTGTATCAAGGAAATACCAAATTGCAAGCTCTTTATTCTTATAATTTCTTGACCATGGTTCAAGTTTCCTCACCATCATTGAATCTTACACAAGGTGTGGTCAAGATTTCTCACCATTTATATTTCATATCCTATAATTAGTATAGAATATAATATAATAATTAATTATAAATTAATTATTATATTATAATATTAGGGTTTAGGCTTAGCATTGTGACTTTTCATTCACAACCCTAGAATGAATATAAAACATTGTACAAATTTATCATTCGAAGCATGCTGGAAATATAAAATATAAGTTATATGAAACCATTGAAAGAGATCCCCCGAACAATGCAAAAGTGATTCTCTTAAATTAGGTTTATTTCTTATTTATAAATTTATTGTGCTAGAACCCTCAGGGTTCTACCATACAGTTTGTATCAAAGCCCTATGTTGCAAAAACCCTAGGTTGCAAACATGTGTTGGGTTTAACTATGATAACCTTTAAAGTAACATAACTCTTTTACATTGAGGTATAAATTGTGGGAACCTCCAAGAGAACAAATGCTACTCTGCAAGAAGGGCTTGCAGAGGTTTCGAGAAAGGAATTGAGAAGACTCATTAAAGAGTCAGAGGACTCCTTAAAAGTTAATATGGTAAGAGCCTATAGCAAGGAGGACTCCTTAAAATGATGACAATATGGCCAAGATGATTAAGTTAATGCAAGAGTAATTGAATCAATAAAAAGGGCAGATGTAAATACAAAGAGCTCAAATTAATGAACACATGGAACAAAAAAGAGCTCAGTTAACTCAACAACATGAAATCATCACCCAACAACAAAAAGTAATTGAAAATCTAACCAAGAATAAGGAACCAGAAGGGGTACAAAGCGATTTTCTAGAAGGGTCTACTAGAAGAAAAGTTGGCATAGAGTTAAAGAAAGAAATAAGAAAGTTGGATATTTCCAAATTTGACAAAAAAGGTGATGGGAAGGTATCCAAAAATTGGTTAAGTGAGGTTGAGGGGTACTTTGCTATCAAACCCCTATCATATGAATCTAAAACTACTTTGGCAGTGGCACATCTATTAGGACCTACAAGGGATTGGTGGACTACATATAAGAAAATAAACCAAAAGGAGGCATTCGATGTACCTTGGGACGTATTTGAAAAGGAATTTAGGGATAGATTCCTTACTCAATAATTTTATATTGAAAAGTATGTTGAGTTCACAAACCGCCATCAGGATAACATGTCAGTAATAGAATACTACCAAATATTTGTACAGTTGCTAAAATATGCACCCGAGTATGATAGATGTAAATAGTAAAAGGAACATAAATTTATTTTAGGATTGCATCCTAGAATCGGATAACCCGTTGGATTGGTCAAGCCAAAAGGCCTATTGAAAGCTTTTGACTTTGCACAGTATGAGGAACTAAGTCAAAAGAATAAGAAGACATATTACTAGATATTAGAAAAAGAGGATTCTACGAAAAAGAGGAATGTAGAACCAGCCACAGGAAGATATCAGTACAAGATACCTAGGGATGGGGGTCATTACAAAGGGATAATAGAAATAGGGACAAAGATAGGTTCCAAAATAATAAAGGACAATATGATAAAAGGAACTTCTCAGGTACAAATGAACAGCAAACTACAAAGCATGATACAAGAACTGGGGATTGTCAAAAGAGCAAAGCTGCTCTGAATGTGTGCTACGTATGTGGAGCCAAGGATCATTATGCCAACTAGCACCTAGAAAGAGATGATAGAATAAAATCAGTCGAGGATACATCCCATAGAATCTATGTAGCTACAGGTAACCCTATCCTCTTAAGAAAAAATAATTGATAAGAATGTTCGTATTTTAGTCGTTAGTAGAGCTATTGATAAATTTTGTCTACTAGCAATTTGAGGAACATGTCAAAAAATCTTGGGATTATGACAAATGGGTGGCAGACTGAGTATGGATATGGTCTAACCTATTCAACCAACCAATATGTTTTTATTTTCAAATTACTCTACCTCAAAGGGAAACAATCTGGCATCGATACGTAGCTTCCTTTACATGTTTTTGATAATATCTTAGGTTTATATTGACTTAAAGCTCAACATCAACACTACTTATCATCCAAATACTGATGGACATACCAAGAGGGTCAATCACGTAATAATTGATATGGTGTATACTCATGCCATGTTGGGCATGGATCTATTTAAAGTACTATATGGGAACAGGTGTTGAACACCTTTGAACTAGGTTAATCTAGAAGATCGAGCAATGATCAGACCAGATACTATGAAATAAATGGAGGAATTACACCACTAGCTCAAAGAAGCCAAAAAATACTTGAAGAATTATGACAATATAAATGGATTACCTAGAGAATTTGGTGTTAGTGAAAACGTTTTCCTTCGAGTCAAACCCTCAAAGAGTTTAATAAAATCTACCAAACTCAGTCTTATATTTGTAGGACTATTTAAAAACATTACTAAAATCAGTCTTGTATCCTATAGCTTGGCCTTGCCACCTAACTTGTCTAAAATCCATGATACTATCCATGTGTCCCTCCTTAGGAAGTATGTAGCAGATACCTCACCCATATTAGGTGTTTCATATTTGCAGATATCAGACTCACAACTCATTAAAATTCACCTGATCAAGATCCTTGGATTTAGAACCAAGCAAATGAAAAAGAGAATTTTTGACCAATGTAGGGTCCAATAGGACCTCTACTCAGAAATAAATATTCTTCTCTAGGCTAACGACCCTATTGTGTTACACTCCTTTTGACCATATGCACACACCACACTCCTATCAAGTTATACTTATTTTGGCAAATCAATCAAACATTAAAGTCCATACAAGATAGCTCCATGGTCACCAACAAGAAGCAGTCTCCATTTGGCCATTTGCGAGCATGCATCCTTAGTGGGTATCTCTCCAACCATAGTGGGTATCACTCCACACTTGTTCTTTTCTAATAAGTATTACACCCTTACAGGATAGTTTCATGGTCACTAGCAAGGGGCAACCACCATTCAACTATTTGTAAGCACTCATCCTCACAGGGTTTTGTTCCATATTTTTCTTTTCTTTTTCTTAGCTTATGTTCATTTGATCACAAATATTCCTTGTAGTCTACATTGATTTGAATTTCATAGGATTTTTTTTATTTTTGACATTTATTGATCTTCTTCTTCTTCATCTTCCCCTTCTTCTTCTTATTTTTCTTCCATCACTCTTCTCGTATCACATCTATCAATATATTCATCAATCCCCAAGGTGGCATCAATTTTGTCTCTCATTTCTTTATCCCTTTTTATCACTTCATACTTCCTTCGTATTGATCTTGGGTCATTCTAATCACTCTAATCCTTCTCAATATTCATCAAGTCTTTCTTTCTTTGTAGCACATGTGGTAGTATTCCTAATGAGGTAGGTGAAATTGAAGGTTTTGGGATGAATTCCAATAATTTGCACTCAATATGGGCCAATCCATACAATTAAACGGTTACAAATTTACGATTCCCAAAACATACAATTAGTGATGTGTATGGTCATAAAACATTCTATTGTATGATTACAACTATGCAATAGCCTAAATTGTATGATTTACCAATCATAAAATCTTCCAAACCTAGATAATGGGTAATAAATTGGTCATTTTGTAATCGTTCACTTTGGAAATCATCAATTCTACTTTGGCAAGTACAAAATATGCAATTATCATCCGAATGCAAAGTTATTGACCAACGATGGGTTAGGTAGGTTGATTGTATAGTTACAGTAAACCCTTACTACAATTACTCAATATTAGATATGCAATACTTTAAGTAATATTTTGGTATAACAAAAATTGGATAATTCTAATGATGGAATTACTGACTTAGTAATCCATCATGCACACTTGGAATCACAAATCCTATTCTAGATCCAACCACAGTATGTACTGCTCATTCCAAAAATCGTACAACACCTTGCAAACATGGAAATTACAATGTATAGTAAGAAATTAATGAGTAATTCTTCATCCACAATTCTCATACACAGTTGGGTATCAATCAATACTTTATTCTCATTGTAGAATCATTCCAATACAATAGTATATCTGCAAAACTGCATGAAAGTCTACAATTCATACTCAACTAACAACATGCATGTACACAACAATGTTGAATTATGACCTACAATTCTCCTTAGCAATCCACCATCAATCATATTAGCTATGATCAACAACAATTTACATCCTCTCTTCTCAGCAATCAACAACAATCTTGAATAATAATGGAAAATATTGAACAATTATCCATAGCATTGAACAACCTACAAAAATTAAATGGAGGGCTTATAATGCATGTCCAAGCTATTCCAAAGTGGTTCCTAAGGCATCACATCATTTACAACTACCACCCACAACTTCTCAACCAACTTAATTTCATTAATGCTTTACTAAGGTTCTAATTTGATTTTCATCAAATTACATTTCATGCACATTACAACTTATTTCATTTCATTTCATGCATTCACATTTATTTCCCTACATTGCACAATTAAACAAACCCTACATTGTGTTGGCAATTTTGGGTACCTTGGGTACATTGCCTTTGCTCAAGTATAGAAGTTGTCATTGATGTCAAGAAGCTCTTGAAAGAATTTGATTTAATGTCAGATTATTCATAGCATGGACAGTGAGTTTCCAAGAAGATCATAGTAGCCCTTTTGCAAAAGATCAAAGAAAAATACAAGTTAGAAAAAGTATGCAGCAGGCAAGAAAAATAGTCACGATTTCGCGACTTGTTAGAAGAGAGAGAAAGTGTTGGCAAAACTATCACGATTTTGTGACATGTTAGAGGAGAGAGAAAGTGCTAGAAAAACTATCACGATTTTGCGACATGTTAGAGGAGAGAGAAAGCACTGGAAAAATTGTCACGATTTTACGACATGTTAGAGGATAGAGAAAGCACTGGAAAAACTGTCACAATTTTGCGACATGTTAGAGGAGAGAGAAAGCACTGGAAAAAGTGTCGTGATTTTGCGACATGCAGCAAAGGGAAGAGTCTAAAATGAGAAGCGTTGCAATTTTGCTATAGGTTGCAAAGAAGACGTACAAAATCTGAAAGCATCACAATTTTGCGACAGGTTGCAAAGAAGACATACGAAAGCTGAAAGCGTCGTGATTTCATGACAGGTTGAAGAGAAAGCTTGTGCATGCAAAAAGTGTCATGATTTTGTGATAGTTTGAGATGGCAGTGTACGTATGGATAAAGTGTCACGATTTTGTGACAAAAACTGGAAGCAGGTCTTCTATAGGTTAAGTGTCACGATTTCACGACAAAAGCAGAGAGGAAGGCTATGAAGACAAAAGTGTCACGATTTCACGACATGTTCCAGTTTTGCGGGCGTAAGGCAGAGAAGAGCTTAAGGCAGCGAAAGTGTCACGATTTCATGACATGTTCCATTTTTGCGGGTGCAAGCCGAGAAGAGGTTGAGAAAGCGAGAAATGTCATGATTTCATGACAAAAGTGAAGATGATGTCAGTAGAGGCAGAAGTGTCATGATTTCATGACAAAAGCCATAATATAGTGTACGGTTGCAAAGGTGTCGCGATATCGTGACATGTTGTAGTTTCATAGCAGAAGCTACAAAGGAGTTGCAAATGCAGTGAAGCCGACAAAGTTAAATTTGAGCTGATGTAGTTTAGGGTTTTGCAGTCGACGTAGTTTAAGGGTAACAGCCGACTAAGACCAAGGTTTAGATCTTGAATGTGTTAGTATAAAAGGAGGGCTGTTTGGAGAGTTAAGGCATCAATTTTTAAGTGTGCATTTGAAGTGTGACATTCACAGATAGAGTGCGGGGAGAAGTTCGATCGCCAAGAAGCAGAGTGCAAAATTCGATAGCAGTGTACAGAGTGCATTTCATCGAATCTTCTAAGTGAGTGAGATTGCAAGGAAGCAGAGTGCATGAAGACTATGCGGTTGTGATTGCGTAGAGGTGCAAAGGTCAAAGTTTGATCAAGTGCAGCTGTGCTTGCACTAAAAGAGTGAAGGACTATGTTTTTGTGTAGACCAGAGAAAGAAGACAAGGACATTTGTGCCAGACTGAGGGACTGTGTTTGGTGTAGATCAAAGAAAGAGATCGAGGACATTTGTGCTAGACCAAAGTGCAATTTTGAGGACTAGCTTTGGAGGTAATAGAGTTGAGGACAGAGGTCTCCAGCCAGAGTAGGGAAGACAGGTGTCTTCTGTGGATAGAGTTCCATTTGCTAAGGGCAGAGGAGGCAGAGGTCTTCTAGAGGATTACCAACCAGAACATAGCTAGGGGATTGGTGTCTCCTTTGGGTTGGTGCCCATAAACATTGTAATCAGGAAAGGTATTTCCAGAATTTGATTTGATAAAATTTAGTGAAATATTTTATCCGTGGAGTAGCTCGCATTGGGTGAACCACGTAAATTGTTGTGTCTCTATTATGGATGGTGTTTTGTGCATTGGTTGATTACTGCTATTGATACTACTTTCTATACACTACATAATATTGAATTGAAAGTTGAATTGAAGGAAAAAGTAAAAAGCGGTCTTATACTGTTCACCCCCCCTCTCAGTATAAGCTTGTGTTCTTCAATTGGTATCAAAGTGGGTGCCTTCAAAAAGTTTAACAACTTGAAGGAAAAGCTAGCAAAGAACACAATGGATTATTCAAGTGGCAATGCAGCACCTATTCTTGATGGATCAGATTTTGGTCTTTGGAGTGCAAGGATGAAGGTTCATCTAATGGCACTTGGGAATGATGTTTGGGAAGTGATTGAAGATGGGTACACTATTCTTGTAAATGGTCCATATACTAAAGAAGATAGGCTCCTACATCACAGCAATTCAAAAGCAATGAATGCAATCCTGAAAGGTTTACAAAAAGCAGATCTCACCAAAGTAATTCACTGCAAGACAGCTAGTGAAATGTGGAAACAGTTGCAAGTGGTTCATACAGGTGATGCAAATGTCAAAAATGCCAAGTTGAGATATTTCAAAGGCATGTTTGAACAACTCAAGATGAATGATGATGAAAATATTAGTGACTACATGCTTCGTATGGATGAGGTTGTTAACTCCATGAAAGACTTAGGACTTGAGCTTGCTGAAAATGATGTTTGTGATAAGATTTTAAGATCTCTTCCTAATAGATTTAGTGAAAATATTTTTGCTATTGAGGAAGCTAAATATTTGGATAAACTAAAAAAGGATGAGCTTCATAGCATTCTTGCAGCATTTGAGTTGAGAACTCAGGTAAAGGTTGACGTCAAGAAAGAAGCAGCTTTCAAAGCTACCAAGAAATCCAAGGGTAAACAACTTCAAGAGAGTGATGAGTCTTCTAGTGATGAAGAGGCATATTACAGCAAGAAAGGCAAGTTCTATAGAAAGCACAAAAGCATGCAAAATATAAGATGTTTCAATTATGGAAAGTTTGGTCATTATGCTACTGACTGTACTGTTTCCAAGAATGAAAGTGATGAAGAGAAACAGGATTCTAAGAGCAAGGATTCTGAAAAGCACAAGCTTCACAGAAAGAACAAAGATGAGCACAACAATCAAGGAAAGAGGTATTCTCACAAGCACAAGAAGAGTTTCTACCTGGACAAAGCAAGTAAGTGTTCGAGTAGTGATAGTGAAAGTTCTTCGAGTGATGATGAAAATGAGATGTTTATTTCAAAAAAAGAGGAAGAACCGAAACATAGATTCATTATCATGAAATGCCTTAGATGTGGAAATTTTGGTCACCTTGAGGATGATTGTACAAATAGTGATTTGGTTTCCAGTATGTATGAGGATGCTTCAGAAAACTATAATGAAGATGCATGTATGGTTTTTGAAAAAGGTAGCACCTCTAGTGATAAGAAATCTGAAAAAGGTTTTTTTGAAAGCAAACAAATAAAGGATCTTGAAAGTGAACTTATTAATGCTCTTAGTGCTTTGAAAAAGGAAAGAAAGAAGAATGCTAAACTCAAGGATAAGTTAGATGAGTGTTGTATAGAGAGAGATGATCTTATAGAAAGTCTTGATTTTTCTATGGCTAAGACACAAGAACTCAAGGATGAGCTGGAATCGAAGGTTCTTGAGTATAGTGAGTTAGAATAGAAAATGGCTTCTTTGAAAGAGGAAACCAAAGAGTACAAGGATAAGTTGTACAGGTTTCAAGACAGCTCCAAAAAGGTTAAATCACTCATCAAAGATCAAAGAAAACCAACAGATAAAACAGGTCTTGGTTTTGTCAAACCGCAAGTTGGAGAGTCTAGTAAGAGACTCCAAAAGGAAGAGAGTTCTGATGAGGAAAGTTTTTCAGATCTTGAGTCCATGACTGATAGATGCGCAGAAATAGAAAATAGAATTCAGAATGAGAAGAAAAAATTTTTGGGACCCAAGAGGTCAAATAAAGGAAAATTTCATGGTAGATGTTTTGCGTGTCACAGGTTTGGTCACATGGCTGCACATTGCATGACTCAAGTAAAGACAGTAAATGACAAAATCAGAAGTGTCAGTTTCTTTTGAGGGTATTGCTACTCTTGTCAATAGTTCGGGCACAAGGTAGTCTATTGTGAGATAAATAACAGGCTCAGCCAGAATAGGATTAATCAGAATAGGTTTGGGCAGAACTGGCGGATTCAAAAAATAGGTATGTCTAAAAGAAATAACATTGTTACTTGTTATAAGTGCAACAATGGAGGTCACACAGCTAGACAGTGTAGAGCTGATCTTCCAAGGTACAGGAACAGGAACAGTGGTATGGATAGGTCCAAGGATCAAGGCATGAACAAAAATAGGGATGACAACAAGAACAAGAACAGTAACAGGAACAGGAAAATGGACAATGAGTTCAAGAGAAGGCCTGACAAGGAAGTTATAGACATTGATGATGATCAGTGCCTAATGGGAGTTTTACTCCCACCCTAGAATTAATCACCTCATCAGGATGTGGGGGAGGGACTAAGCTAAGAGGCTAATTCTCAGTCCCGAGCCCCAAAGGTGGCCCTTTGCCATTGATGACAAAGCGGGAGAGATATGAGTAAGGGGGAGAGCTTCAAGTGAAGAGGAAAGCTTCAAGTGAGGGGGAGCAAAACTTCAAAGGCAGATTCTCAGTTGTTAGCACAGTTGGTTTCAGTTTTGGCTCTTGAGATGTGTTTTTCAGTAAAGGTTTGCCATCAATGACAAAGGGGGAAATTGTTGGCAATTTTGGGTACCTTGGGTACATTGCCTTTGCTCAAGTATAGAAGTTGTCATTGATGTCAAGAAGCTCTTGAAAGAATTTGATTTAATGTCAGATTATTCAGAGAATGGACAGTGAGTTTCCAAGAAGATTATAGTAGCCCTTTTGCAAAATATCAAAGAAAAAGACAAGTTAGAAAAAGTATGCAGCAGGTAAGAAAAACAGTCGTTGTTTCGTGACTTGTTAGAAGAGAGAGAAAGTGCTGGAAAAATTGTCACGATTTCGTGACATGTTAGAGGAGAGAGAAAGCACTGGAAAAACTATCACGATTTCACGACATGTTAGAGGAGAGAGAAAGCACTAGAAAAACTGTCATGATTTTGCGACATGTTAGAGGAGAGAGAAAGCACTGGAAAAACTGTCATGATTTTGTGACATGTTAGAGGAGAGATAAAGCACTGGAAAAAGTGTCACAATTTTGCAACATGCAAAGAAAGGGAAGAGTCTGAAATAAGAAGCGTCGTAATTTCGTGACAGGTTGCAAAGAAGACGTACGAAAGCTGAAAGCGTCGCGATTTCATGATAGGTTGCAAAGAAGACGTACGGAAGCTGAAAGCATCATGATTTCGTGACAAGTTGAAGAGAAAGCTTGTGCATGCAAAAAGTGTCATGATTTCATGACAGTTTGAGATGGCAACGTACAGATGGAGAAAGTGTTGCGATTTTGTGATAGAAACTAGAAGCAGGTCTTCTATAGGTTAAGTGTCACGATTTCATGACAAAAGCAGAGAGGAAGGCTATGAAGACAAAAGTGTCATGATTTTGCGACATGTTCCAGTTTCACAGGCGTAAGGCATAGAAGAGCTTAAGGCAGCGAAAGTGTCGTTATTTTGTGACATGTTCCATTTTCGAGGGTGCAAGCCGATAAGAGGTTGAGAAAGCGAGAAATGTCACGATTTCATGACATAAGTGAAGATGATGTCAGCAGAGGCAGAAGTGTCACGATTTCATGACAAAAGCCATAAGATAGTGTACGGTTGCAAAGGTGTCGCAATATTGTGACATGTTGTAGTTTCATAGCAGAAGCTACAAAGGAGTTGCAAAGGCAGTGAAGCCGACAAAGTTAAATTTGGGCCGACGCAGTTTAGGGTTTTGTAGCCGATGTAGTTTAAGGGTAACAGCCAACTAATACCAAGGTTTAGATCTTGAATGTGTTAGTATAAAAGGAGAGTTGTTTGTAGAGTTAAGGGATCGATTTTTAAGTGTGACATTCACAAATAGAGTGCGGGGAGAAGTTTGATTGCCAAGAAGCAGAGTGCAAAATTTGATAGCAGTGTATAGAGTGCATTTCATCGAATCTTCTAAGTGAGTGAGATTGCAAGGAAGCAGAGTGTGCGAAGACTATGCGGCTATGATTGCACAGAGGTGCAAAGGTCGAAGTTTGATCAAGTGCAGCTGTGCTTGCGCAAAAAGAGCGAAGGACTGTGTTTTTGTGCAGACCATAGAAAGAGGAGAAGGACATTTGTGCCAGATCGAAGGACTATGTTTGGTGCAGATTAGAGAAAGATATCAAGGACATTTGTGCTAGACCAAAGGACTGTGTTTAGTGCAATTTCAAGGACCAACTTTGGAGGTAATAGAGTTGAGGACAGAGGTCTCCAGCCAGAGCAGGGAAGATAGGTGTCTTCTATGGATAGAGTTCCATTTGCTAAGGGCAGAGGAGGCAGAGGTCTTCTAAAGGATTACCAGCCAGAATAGAGCTAGGGGATTGGTGTCTCCTTTGGGTTGGTGCCCATAAACATTGTAATCGGGAAAGGTATTCCCAGAATTTGATTTGATAAAATTTAGTGAAATATTTTATCCGTGGAGTAGCCCGCATTGGGTGAACCACGTAAATTATTGTGTCTCTATTGTGGATGGTGTTTTGTGCATTGGTTTGATTACTACTATTGATACTGTTTTCTATACACTGCATAATATTGAATTGAAAGTTGAATTGAAGGAAAAAGTAAAAAGTGATCTTATACTGTTCACCCCCCCTCTCAGTATAAGCTTGTGTTCTTCACATTGTACAATTAGATAAACAATTATACTTTCACCAAAAATATGTAAATCCACATATTATCATTTCTTCTTCTTTTGGGAGGTGGATTTGCTACCTACATTTGCCCTCCCCTTTAAATTAGTTGACATCCCAGCTAATGCATCCATATTGGTCTTGGCCAACTGATCCTGCTGAATATCTTGCAATTAAACTTGGAGAATGGCCTTCTCATTTCACAACTTGTTAGCATAGTTACTGAGTTATATAGCTTTTAGGCCATATACATTGGCTTTCTTCTCTACAATAGATAGGAGTTGTAGTAAATCTTTCTCCATCTCAATTGTGCTCTTATGTAGCTTTTTTTTTAAAGAAGCCTTTTTATGAACAACTATAGGAAGTTCCTCATTCTTCTCCACAATCACTCAATCTTTGTTGTAATTTATATTAATGGGCCTGTTGAAGTTCTTTTTTAACTTGAAGCATAGCCTTATGATGCATAACTATTTTATTGTAGCAGTTGGAATATTTTTCTATTTCCTTAATTTTGTGGTCCTTTAGTTGTAGTTGCCCATCAATCATATTTAACTAATCTTTGTTATTTATCAATTGCTCCATCTAGGCTACCAATTATTTTTCCTACTACTTGACCTATTGGTTGTTCAAACTCAATTGCTCCTCATGTTGTTTAATCTATGCGACATACCATTGTAACAACTCATCTCATTCCTACAGTTGCTTCTTTTGTTCTTCCATTTGATGTATCATAAATTATTTTTCATTTTCTTTTCACTACAACTTATCCTCATAGGATTGCATCATACTAGTCATTTTTGTTTCCACCTGATTTAAAATTTTCTTAGTTTCTTTCTTGTTGCATTCTAATTTTTCTTCAATTGTAGCCATTTATTTCTTAGCCACTTCCACTTCTCCCTACTAAGCTTCCTTAGCTTGATATGTTTGTTCAAGTTCCAAGCTAATCCATTCAATCCAATGAGTTAGGAAATTAATTTTTTGGAAGATAAAGACCAATTTTAGTGAGGCCCTCCAATATTCTGTGTTGGCTGTATTCATTGGACACCTCTGATTTTTGTCCAAATCTAGATATACCCATGGGTGTGCTTTGTAGTTCATCTTCATCCCTTCTAGTAAATCATCAATTCCTAACATATTTGTTACCTCTCCTCTCAATAACTGCCATGGGTGTTGTGCATGTATCTATGTTATGCTCCTTGTTCGATCTTCATTGCACACCCACTCCATGAACTTCTCCATTTCCATGAAGGTTCTCTCCCTCCACTACTTTAGCTATCCTATATAGCGTATGTAAAACTAGAATCGGGTACTCAAGAACATTTCACATATCTGCTTTAGGAAATTATCCAATTGTTTATCTGTATCTTCTCCTTCTCCTTCTAAAATTCTAAACTATGGTACTTTGAGGAAAAATCTTGTCCAAAGTGCATGATCCATCTCCTATGTTTGAGTCTTTTCCTCCTCTTCCTCATACAAAAATTATGTTTTCTTGATTTTATTAATGGTACCTATCATAGTCTCTTCTTGCAATGATTTTTGAGCTACAATATTGCTTTGTGGTCCTCTTCTTCTGATATGATATTGTCGACATCAATGACTTTCTTAGCTAACTATTGTTCTTGTTCAAGAATCTAAACTTATTGTGGCTACATTTTCTCTTCTTCTCATGAATTTAGTTGTTCTCCTATAATTACTGTAGGTATCTTATCAGATTAATCCTATGATTATATCACATTTCCCTCCATTAGCTGACTATTGCCACCTCTCATGATGATTCGTACTTGTGGATTCTTATTCTCATTTTTCTCTTTAAAAATAAGGAACACCCCACTTGAGCCCTTTTAAAATAGAGGAGAGAGCACTTTATTTTTAAGGTGAAATGGGTAGACTTGAGAAGCTGAAAAAAGGGAAATATGATGAAGCTGACTAGTGACCATAAAGACATGAAATTTGTCATGACCCACCCTGGTGGGCTTTTTGGAAAAAAATAATAATGTATTAATTGATGATGCTTTAATACCTAATTTTATAAATTGAACCAACTATGCGATGTTTAGTTGATTTGGTAGAGCATGGTACTATTGACATATTGTCCAATGTGCAAGATTAGGTACACTCGTAGGTGAAAGAAGTAGAATCATCCACCAAAAGTGGAGGTACTTGATATTGAGAAAATTATGATTAAGAAAACTCAGAGGTAACATTTATGGGTACCTTTATATTGGCATGCATTATCGATTAGGGATAATCATCAATATCTAGTCACCTTCAACCTAAATTTGATAGCCTAGTAGCTATCATAATTTCTCGAGCTGAGAAAGGCAACTAAGTTGACAAAAAGACTCCCTCCTTGTTTGTTGCATCTTATTGATTTATCTTTTACTTCATCACTTGCTGCATCAATGGGTTGAAAAGAAGCATGCATAAGTTGATTGCCTTTAAAACTCCTAGTATTATTTGAATACATGTAGCATGATGTTAGTATTTGACCAAAGAATATTTTTATGTTTTGAGTATATATAGTAATTTATTAATTTAAATGATAAGGGAATTTCATTTAAATAAGAAAATAAATACCTTATTATATTAAATGGTGAAAGAACTTCATTTAAATGTCTTAGTTTAAATGTTAGTGAAAATTCATTTAAAGAATAATTAAAGCTTTTATTTAAATGATAATGGAAATTCATTTAAAATATACATAAGCTTTTATTTAAATGATAATGAAAATTCATTTAAAATATACATAAGATTTTATTTAATTGATAATGGTAAAATTCAATTAATAATTGGCAAGCTTCTACATAAGAGATAATAGAATTTATTTTAATTAAAATAAGGTTTGCAATATTTGATTTGAGAAAAATTCCCCCTCAAGGAAATCATATCATGCCTGTAGAGTGAAGCTTACAACCAATGTCAAAGGATAAGCTTCATTTGTGATGAAATCTTGAAGTAAGGGGGAGAGGAGAAATATCTTCCCTACCTCCTAATGGATGGGTATGGGAGAGTAATGACAGGTAGTTGGTGCGTAAGATGAGACAAGATAGTTGGCTTGAAAGGTCTTTGCCATATGTTCTAGAAGGGAAAGCAAAGGGGAGATGGAATCATTGTTATGGAAGAGGATGCAAAAATCTTGGAAACTAGATCAAACATGAAAAGAAAACAATAGCGTTTTGGGAGATCAACGCAGGATTGATGTCTTGGTGAAGACATTAAAGAAGCAATGGAGACTAGTGAACTAGGTTGGGTTATAGAGTTATCTCTTTGCTTAAAGTTTAATTTAAAAAAAGAACTATTCTACGTTATCTCTACTAGTTATTCTTCCAAATAGGCTATCATTTCATTTTGCTTTCATGAGTCACTCTTACTCCATGAGCAGTATAGCTCTCAGTATTTTTTTTGGGCTTCATTGAACCATGTATGACTTCCTAATATGCCAACCGATTGTGATGCTTTCCTTATGGTTTGGAAACCCCCTTGTGTGGGTGTTTCACTGACCATTGTAATTTTTCTTATGGAGGAAGAAACGAGGTGGTGCCTAGCACCATAGCCTTCCATAGGATGCCTCATCAGTTAGATCATCACCCTCATAAGTCACCTATCATTGCTATGGTAGTGGCTTCACCGACCCTTCCCTTTTTTGACATCATCAAACCTTGGTTGAATTGAGAGATGTGTAGGAATAATTTAGTGGAGTAAGTCTTGGTTTGCTTCACCATTGTAACCACTATTTTTAATTCCTCTATCTTGGTAGTTTGCCACTTGTGTGGTAGTTTGTACTCTTTGGTGTTCACCATTCCAGTTTGTTGCATTCTTCTTTAGCACTATTGTTTGGTGTTAACCTTAGCTTAGTATGGGTTGATTTTAGCCAATGGGTATTTCAAGGATGCGCCAAAAATACTTGTGAGACCGCTCGACCCTACTGTTATGAGCAACAATTGAACTTAGGAGATAACCTTGCTTTGGAGAAATTTATTATTAATTAAGTTAAAATGGAGAACTTTATTTAATTGAACCTTTTACCTTGGTTGCATAGTTCTTTCAATGTATTAAGGTAGGAGCCTTGTAAATTGTGTAGTAACTTTCTAACTAAGGGAATGGAAAGAATAATTTATTTATTAAATTGAAGAGAAGGAACTTTTATTTATTAAGTAAAGTAAATAATAGTTTATTTATTAAATTGAAGGTATGGGTCTTTGATTTATTAAGTAAAGAAAAGAATGGTTTATTTATTAAATGTAAGGTATGGGTCTTTGACTTATTAAGTAAAGGAAATAATAATTTATTTATTAAATTGAAGAGATGGAACTTTGATTTATTAAGAACAGGAAAAGAATAGTTCATTTTATAGATTTTAGGTATGGGAATTTGATTTATGAAATGAAGGGAATAGTCATTTTGTGAATTAAGTAATAGGACTTGGTTTATGAAATAAAGGAGCCTAGTTTATTTAAATTTTTTGAATAAAGGTTGGAAATGAATTGATTAAAGTAGGACATATGATCTAGTTGCATTTGTGGTTTTATGAGATAATGAGATAATGATATGGGAAATAAAAATGGTGGTTTTATGATATCAACTATGCAATAGATGGTTAGATACTTTGATTGATTTGTATAGTTGCAATTTGGAAATAAACATAGTAAATACATTTAGAAGCATGCCTAATATGAACCATGAGTGCCTTGATCCCCTACTATCCTCAAATGATCGATGGAAAGAGATGGAGGACCAAATATGGAAGTTGGATCACATGCATCGATTTGTATTAATTTTTCAATAATTTACTATGCAAAATAGATTAGAACTATGGGGAGCTTTCCCTAATGAAAATGATGTAATATAATATTCTTTACCAAGTATGGGGGATTTACCATACTTGCTTGTATGTAATAATTGTTGGATTGTTGGAATATGTACCTTTAAATTACTATTATGAATTATCTATGTTTTGTATTTAAATTCTTTTCAAACAATGTTTAATCTCTTCAAAATTTGCTTCCTTTCTAGTATCATTTGCATGCTTAATGAATTATGTCTTTTGCTAGAGTTAATATCTAGAACTATTCATGTTTTCCTTGTTAAAATAATAGAAACTTAAGTATTGAGTTCTAGGATGAATTTAAATGGTGACCTAAGGTATTGAGATCCCCTTAGTGTGAACGTAGTAGACATAAGGGATTAAGACCCCTTAGGAAGAATGATAATTGAGTTTAGGAAAATACTACATCTGAGTTAAGATAACTCATTGTGGAGACGATATGGATAGCTTAACTTGCAATACGCGTAGCATACCTATACAAATTGACTTGTGTATAGTATGGTGATGGACATATACCTTCAATTGATTGAAGGTGGTAAATTTAGCTCATAAAGAGTGATGATAAGGATAAACTTATTTGTAGTAACACATAATACACCTACACATATGGACTTGTGTTAGGGTATCTAGTGAGATGTAGCTCTTTGAGAAACTTAGGGGATTTAAATAATAGGTCAATTAGAAGTTGATTAGGGGTTTATGAATCCCTCTCTTTAGTTAAAAAAATATTTTCTTTTTTGTGTGTTTTATTATAGCTAAATTTTGGGTCATTACAAAATGGGATGCCTTCGATTGATCATTTCATTGATCTTCTTTTCCGGGTAATCACTATAAAAAAGATGTGATTATTGTTATTGTCATTATCATTACATCATTAATAGAGAGAATTTTATTTTAATAGGGGTAGTCCCCTCTTTATTTTAGAGGGCAAAGGAGGGTGAAAAACTCTTCCTCTTCTCTCAGACCTGAGGGACAGACAGAACGCCTGCATCACAGGGGAGAGAGCATGAGTACTAGATCTCGAGATCCGGGTATTTATGGGAGTGAGAGTGAGCAATTCGGGATCTTTACCAGTCCAAATGTGGGGTCACCATCACTTTTTTTGCTTTCATCCATGGTGGTGTTACCATTCTATACAACTAGTGCTTGGATGCCTCCAATATTTCAAACTTGTTGGCATCAATCAATGCAGGAGATACCATTGCTTCTTCTAATTGGTTTGCTCCCATTAACATATTGATATATTCCAACTACAATACCTCTAGTCTCAAGTGTATTTCCTCTTATGGATTTGTAAGCATTGTTTGCAATTTCTCACTCTGTATAGGAGACTTTTCCCACATTTGCCTCTCTTTTTGCCTTCGTGTTCACACTAGACTCGATGTTGGTGCTACTATATTTTCCTCCTAATGAGATAGTGACTACTCATGTAGCCTTTGTATAGGTGCTTGTTGCTCTGAATCAAATTCCATATGTATTTTGTGATGTCTTTTCTATCGATGGTGTACTTCTTCCTTCGAAGTTTGAGTCTCTTCAACCAGGGTAGGTTCCGATATTTTTGTGTGCTTCTTCTATTTTGGCTTTTCTTGAGTAGCTTATGGATTGGAATTGTATTTACCCATCGCAATATATAAGGTTGATACTTTGATGGATCTCGAGGATTTGTTAACCCTTAGAATAGGATACCTACCTAAGAAACTACATCCAACGTGATAGTTATGGCATGGAATGTCATTAAACAATTCTTCCTTGCCCTCTATAACAATCAATGAATTCATTGAGTTAATTAGTTGCCCCAGTCATATTGCACTCCCTTGGTGATGTCCTCCACATACTACACCATCCAAATTGGCATTTCTAAATATTGTGCCTCTCCTAATAGTTGAGACACGACTACATTCATGGCACACATAAGATCCCTAGTCTTAAACATACTCTACTTTATCCCTTGTCCTCTAGGATCAAAAGAATTAGTGGCTAATGGAGACTTAACTGATGTCAACTTCATAATTAAATTGTGGGTCTCAATGGCATACACATATCCTTTCTTAATTGAGAGCCCTTCCTTTGGCAACCCAAATATTCTTTGAAAAATTGCAGCCAAGAAATCCACCTCCAGAAGTTGATTTCCTATACTTACAAAGGTGCAATTATTACTAGCATCATCATATTGCACCATCTACAACAAGTAATCATTAAATAAAACCTTTTCCAATGGATGTACTCATGCTAAAACATTGACTCTTGTTTGAGTTAATATTACCTTCAATGAGTGATCTTCATCATGTCCATTCCATAATTTGTAACATAATTCACCTTTCATCTATGTGAAGGTGATGTCATTCAAGTCTACATGTCCTTCTTCATCCTCACTAGGTAAGTCCATCTAATTTTCTAGGGTAGCTTCTCTATTAATTTCACTTTGAATATCCCTCTGATGTGATCTCAGTGGTTCCATCTGAATCTCCTCCTAAAATTGTGGTTTCTCCCTTCCTCTACCACCACACAAATTTTGGTGTCCCCTCCATGGCCTATAACCTCTTACCATCCAAGGATAGTAGCCCTATCCTTCTCATGGCTAAAATCCTTATCCTTGGTATTATATAGGGTAGGTCACTTCTTTCTTGAGCCACATATCTCTTTGATGCAGTAGACCTGGTGATCATTCGATTCTTGTTTTCATAATTCATCATATATGAGCCCAAAATTCTTGCTCAATGCTCATCCTTCATAGACCTTCATCTTTGTGGAACCATTATTCTTCACCAATTTTGTACAATTAACAAATTTTGGATAATTTGCACTAAAAAATTGTATAATCTACCCTAATTTTTTACAATTGCACCAAAAAATGTATAGTTGCTTCCAAAATAATAATTGCACTTGAAATCATACAACTACACTGTAATTCCATACAACTGCACCTGAAATCATATAATTGTACTAAAACTATACAATTATGCCCTAAAATTGTACGATTGCACTCAAATTGTACAATTGGACCCCCAAATAGTACAGTTGCACCATAAATCATACAATTGTGTCCCAAATCATTCAATTGCACACCAAATCATACAATTGCACACCAAATCATATGATTTCACTTCCAAATCATACAATTGCACACCAAATCATATAATTTCACTTCCAAATCATACAATTAGCTTCAATTCATGCAATTGCTTCCCAAAATCATATAATATATTGCTAAAACTTGCTCTTGACCCTAAATTGGTCAAATTTGTATGATTTTCCCTTTGCTTTTTACTTTTTTTGTGCAATTCTCTAGTATGCTTTTTGGATTGTACAATTTTTTCCTTTCATATGTGAAATTATTCAGATGTGCAATTCAAATTTTATATAATTTTTGACTATGTATGACATTCTCCCTTGTATTCCAACACATATAATGACTGAAATGTCTTCTCTATTGTACTTTTCTTGTATACGGTTAGGGTTTTTAACTTTGTACTCCTTCCTTTACTTTTTTTGAAACAACCTAGCAAACCCAAATTTTTTTAGAAAATTTCTAAAACCCACAACTTAGGGTTTGTCTTCATTTTTTTTGCAAACCATAGATTTTTTGAAAAAGAAACCCTAGATTTTTTGGAAAAAACAACCCTGGAGTTTTTTAGAAAAAGCCTTATGTCTTTTCAAATGCACTCTGCATTATGTTTGTTTTTCCTTGCAATTTCAGAATAAAGGAAACTCCATGGTGCAAATTCATAATGGGTGTGAAAAATTAGTTAACTGGTGTTTGTTTGCATGCCCATATGGTAAATTCTTTTGTAATAAAAAATTGCACTGCTCCTTGCTCCTAAAATCACCTAATTTTAATTGTTCAATTCATTCAACTGGTTAAAAAAATGTGCATGACACTCTCTTTTATAACCCAAACATCCAATCGTATGAAAATTTGCCACCTTCACCTTCTTTGTATGTGTTTTTGTCTATTTGTATGAATGACCACCAACTCAGTCCTTTTTGCACGTAATTTTATTCTTTTCTTTTCTTTTTCACTAATATTTTATTATTTTTGCTTTTCATTTTTTTTTCTTTTTCAACAAATAGTTATCACTTATCACTCTTCTTTCACTTCTATCTATTCCAAATATCTACTACAACTGGTATCATTTCAATTTTCACCTCACACCACCTTATGGCCTTAAACATGATCAAGATGAACAATATCATCAACATGATGGGCAATTCCTATCGTCATCTATGTCAAGGGTCAAGGGTGTGGAAGACATCTTACAAGGTCAATGGGTATCACCCTTCACGCATACCTTCATATACAAGGTGGGGTCAAGGGGTAGAACCCTCGCAGGGTTCGAGGCAGCACCCCAAAACTCAATGACAAAACTATTAAAACCATCATTGTTAGAGCTAATTTCTTTTCTTCATCAACACTTCGGTGGCCTCTACTCAACCCACTTAAACAACTCACCATTGACTCCACTTTTATTCTACCAGGCTCTGGATGACAAAACCTTGGCCTCGAACTACCATATCTTAACCACTGATAAATATTCTTCTCCTTGTATAATAACACCTTGTATAGTTCTACTTTGTATGATTTCATGTTTTATGATTTCATATTGTACGGTTCCATTTTGTACAATTTCGTATTGAACAATTTCATGTTGTATGATTTGACATTGAACGATTTCATAATGTACGATTTGACATTGAATAGTTTCATATTGTATGATTTGACTTACAATTGTACAATCTATATCAACTATATAATTTCACTCACTAGTACGATTTGTACCAACTATACGATCGCACCCATCAATTGTATGATTTGTATCGACTATGTGATTTCACCCAATATTTGTATAGTTCCCTTTTGCACAATCATACAATCTCATTCTTCCTTGGATAATTTTGATTGTATGATCAGTTGTTCTATTTGAACAACATATTCCAATTATACAATTGATTGTTCCCTTTGAACTGCATCCTCCAATTGTATAATTGATTATTCCTTTTGAATAATATCCTCCAATTATATAATTGACTATTCTACTTGAACAGCATCTTCCAATTGTACAATTGACTATTCCACTTCAGCAACATATTCCAATTGTATAATTGGCCATTCCACCTGAACAACATCCTCTAATTATACAATTGACTATTTTGTGATGGGTTGTCATACACATTCATCTTGGATAATATTTTGTGCCACTTGTATGGTAGTATTTTGTTCTTTCTTGTTTGCATCATGATGCCAATTCTTCGGTGATGTTTTTGCATCACTTTCCCAAATCAAGGCATAATCCAAAGCCTCTTGATATGTTCTTTGGAAAATATCTTCATCTTCCTGTGATACATAGGAAGAATTCCATCCATGAACCACATCCTTTAAATGCATCTGATTGGTCAAAATTTTCAAACAACATACTCAATATTTGATTGTAAGAACAAAAAGACTCATTCTATCCTTGTATTCTATAAATTTTATAATTATTGTATAACCAAAATTCTTTCACAAACACATCACATAATTCTTCCCATGTCTGGTACTTATCCTCTGGTAATTCCATATACCAGTCTATTGAAAATCCTTAAAATATTATAAGAAACAACCACCTCTAGTTTGTCTTATTGTTCTACCCAATTGCTTTCCACACCATGCAAAAAAACCTCCAATTTCTAATTGGGTCTTCCTTCCCTTCTCTTATGAAAAGTGGACACATTTGTTTCCTTTCTCTTATGGCTATGTTAGTCATTGGTGGGGTTTCTTCATCATTATCACTTGATGAGGTGTCCCTTAAATTCCTTGATTGATTCCTTCTTCCTATGGTTTATTCAATATGTTGATATTCATTTGATGTTTCTATTTGAGGTACCTTATTTTCACCAAACAATCATATCTCGACTTCTTGTGCGTCCTCACTCTATGACCTCCTTTTTTGGTATCCTAGTTGTGTTCCTACTCTTTCTTCCTAAGACCTCATGTGTTGTTGCTCTGGTGCCTGAATCCCATCCTCTACACCCCTTAACAACCTATATATCACTTATTTAGGTGTAACCATCCACTCACTATATCCTCCTATAGTTTCTAGATCAAATTCTTACCTTATGTCAATGTTCTCTTTGACTCTTAGTGGTCCTTGTACCCTCTCTTCCATTTCTATTAGAAATGCTTCCCACCTTTCAATGTCTCCCTCGTCCAAATTCCATACTTGTTCTAATACTGGTTTATTTGTGTCATGTATTGAATTGTTCATATTTTCTTTTTGAGCAATTCTAGTGCTACTCCTTATTGGGACTTGTTCTTCTCTATGATTCTATCTCCCATGTATTTGTAGACTTGTATTTGTCATTCACCTCCAATTTTTAAAAATTATCAATCATAGGTCATTCTCGATTACAATAGTTTGATCCAATTTTGATAGGCAACGATACCAAATGTATCACAAGTGGTAGTATTCCTGTTGAGGGAGGTAAAATGAAAGGTTTTGAGATGAATTCTAGTAATTTGCACTCAATATGTGCTAATCCGTACAATTGTATAGTTACAGTTGTATGATTCCAAAAATGTATAATTAGTGACTTGTACAATCACAAAACATTCAGGTGTATGATTATAACCATACAATAGCCTAAACTGTATGATTTTTCAATCGTACAATCTACCAAACTTAGTTAATGGGCAATAAATTAGTCATTTTGTAATCGTTCATTTTGGTAATCATCAATTCTACTCTGACAAATATAAAATATGCATTTACCATCCAAATGTAAAGTTATTGACCAATTGTACAATTAGAGAGTCTGATTGTACGATTATAGTACATCCTTACTAAAATTACTCAATCTCAAATCTACAATACTTTATGTAACATTTTGGCATAACAGAAATTGGATAAATCTAATGATGGAATTATTGACTTAGTAATCCATCATGCACACTTGGAATCACAAATTCTATTCCAGATCCAACCACAATACGTACTGCTCATTCCAAAAATCATACAACACCTTGCAAACATGGCAATTACAATGTATAGGAAGAAATTAATGAATAATTCTTCATCCATAATTCTCATACATAATTGGGTATCAATAAATACTTTAATCTCATTGTTGAATCATTCCAATACAATAGTATATTTGTAAAACTACACGAAATTCTATAGTTCATACTCAATTGACAACATGCATGTACACAACAATATTTAATTATGAGCTACAATTTTCCTTAGCAATCTACAATCAATCATATCAGCTAAGATCAACAACAATGTACATCCTCTCTTCTTAGCAATCAACAACAATCTTGAAAAATGATGGACAACATTGAATAATAATCCATAGCATTTAAAAACCTACAAAAATTGAATGGGGCTCATATAATGCATTTCTAGGTCATTCCAAAGTGGTTCCTAAGGCATCAAATCATTTACAACTGCAACCCGTAACTTCTCAACCAACTTAATTTCATAATGCTTTACTAATGTTCTAATTTAATTTTATCAAATTAGATTTCATGCACATTACAACTTATTTCATTTCATGCATTCATATTTATTTTCCTATATTGCACAATTAAACAAACCCTACATTGTACAATTACACAAAAAATTTACTTTCACAAAAATTGTGCAAATCCACATTTTATCATTTATTTTTCTTCTGGGAGGTGGATTTGTTGTATACATCCTCAACCCCAACCTAATAGAGTTTCATCAATTCAACTAGATTTCCTCTCCAAACTCGAGGGGGCACCCTAGGTTGGGGGCATACTTGCATACAATTTATGTTTTAGCAATCATATTTCACACCATTTGCTCTACATTGGCTTTTCAAGAAACCAAAATCTCCCCACCATAAAAATTGGTGCACAACTATTTTTGATACATTCATTGCACAATGAATACATCAAAAAGGAGGAAAATCTTAGACATTAGAAATTGACCCACTTTTTATCAATTTTCACCAATTCACCCTCATGTATCATCCCTCTAATCAACCAAGCCAAATCCACATTTTAAAGACCTAAAATTGAGCATTTATTGCTTCAAAAATTTAGGTCATCTTTGAGCCAACTTTCCTCCATCAAATCTTCTCCATTCTTCTCAAAACAACTACTATTGGATTGGGCTCAAAAAGATCTTTTGACGAGTATAATTTTATTCCATTCTAACATTGTTTGATCCCCCAAATGTAAAAAAAATATACATGGGTCTAGATGTCTAGAATTAACAGTCCTTCCTTATGGGGTGTAAATTCAACATGCCAAATTTGTGCCCCGCACTTGGAGGGCATGAATTTGGAAGTCTTGGATTTTTCCCTCAAAAACCCTTATCTTGCATTGGCTCTTTGTGATGTTGGCCCTTACCCAAGTTTAAGTTTTGTTTTCCTATTTTTTTCTCACTCCAAACCTTTTATAAATAGAAGGATTAGACTCCCTTTTTCATCCCTTCTTAGAATTTCAAAGTGATATCTCATAGCAATTGTAAGTGCTCTTAGTGCTCTAAAATATTATTGCTTTTGAAATGCTCTATTGTTTCTTTCCTTTTGTGCTTCTTGTGATTAGTTACTTTTGGTGAACAAGTGGAGGAGTCTTGATGATGTGAGAGGTCTACCATTTTGGTCGCTACCTTCACTTTCTCATTGCTCCTTGCTTTCTCCACAAGCTAATAAGGTTTTTCTTACATTATTAGTCTCTTTAGATCATTAATTTTCTAGATTAGAAAAATTTTCTGAACCAAATTCGTGTATGCCCCTTATGAGGTGCAAATTTTGTTACTAGGGCTTGGGTACAAGTTTTTACTTCCAAAAACCCTAGCTTACTTCTTGCATGCTTCATTTCTATCATCTTCATTATGTTTACATTTTGTTTTCATTGTTTCATGTTTTTTATATCTTCTTTTGCTCATTCCAAAGGTCAACAATAATTTTTATTTTCAAACGATCATCTAAAAGGACCAAGGGGGCCTAACTTGCTTTCAAGCTCAATCACATAGTGGCCTAAGTAGGCCATCAAACACTGGTCAATTTTTCCAAGGGTGTTGAAGCTATTTTGTAGGTTTTGAAGCTATTGGATATTACATGGTATGAATTTGGTTATAGGGCATGAATTTTGTGGGTGTAAATTTGGTCATAGGGTGCGAATTTGGTTACGAGGTGAGAATTTGACTAGAATCAACCATTGATTCAAGTAAGTATTCTCATATATTTTAGGCTATTTGTTGTATGTTTGTGTTCATTTCTTGTTCATTTCTATTCCAAATTTAATATCATTAAAAATAAGGTATTTGGTTTTATCTTTAGGTATCAAATAAGAAAAAGCATATAGTTTTGCATCTAGATTGATGTTGGTTGTGTATTCCCTTGAGACTTTGCTTAAAAATAAAAATTTACTTTCTTGCAAAATTAGGTTTAGTCTTAATTGAAACAAAAAATCATTCTAGGAATAGTATTTTATTTGCTTGCATCATTATTTGCCTTGCATTGTTCTTTAATTCTTTATAGTTTAGATCTAGTGGAGACTAGACTTTGGTGCTTGGTCAAATAAACACATCAAACCTTCAATCCTAGACTTACAGTGAGTCCTTAAATAATTCTTGGTCAACCCTTCGATTTCCAAGCCCTCGAGTGTAGAGAAATACAATAGCCTTGTGGTCACCTTTGTTCCCAACAGATCCATCCAAGAATCATACGTGGTGGGTTATTTTCCCCCTCTACAGTCTCTTTATCATTTATTTTTTATTTCTCTTTATCTACAACAATAATCATTGCACCATCATCTTCATTTTCACTACTACTAGTGACCTGGGCTATTTTCCTCATTGCCATTTTTATTCTCTTGCTTGTTTCTACCTTTCCCTCCACTTGTTTTACAACTTCTCTAAATACTATTTTTTCTCCCTTCAACTTGGTCTCATAACCCTTCAATAATTTTTTTTCCATACTCAAGCACACTATAGGATTGTTGTCCACTTATTTTTCTTTTTTATTTAATGGAATTAATGTGTACCTCTTTCCATATTTCTCAATAGTGTAGGTGTTCATCCTACCATCATGCACTACTTTTCTATTAAACTTATATGGTTTTCCCAACAAGACATGATAATTGATCTTCAATTTGTTAACCATTTGATCCCATGTCTTAATATTTTATTTTCTTTTTATTTATCTTTTTTTTTGGACATGATCCCACCACAAGGACACATACCCCTTCAATTTGAAATAGATAAACTTCACCTTATTGGGGTCTTCTATTGGTTTAAAATAAATTAAAAAATCTATATTTGTAATCCAGTCTACGAGTTCCTCAAGATTCAAAATTCCATTATATGATGGGATTTCTATCTTTAAATTCTTTTCCACATTAGAAATTTCTTATATTAATCGTTCCTTTGGTTCTTCCTTTTGCTCTTCATCGTGAGCTTCTTGTTGACTAGCATCCTCCTCTTCATTATCACTAATCTCCTCAATATGGATGCCTCTCCTTTGTATAGTCTCAATTGCATCTAACCTAGTGGTAATTCCTCTCAATATTTATGTTATATCCATTGGTCAAGGTCCACATGGTCTTCCTCTTCTACATTGTGCCATATATTCTTCAACACAATTTGCAAACTTCCAAGTACAACTTTGCTTAGATACTAAAATTATACAAATGTATGAAAAGTATCCACTAAAGGACAACCTCTACAAGTAGCACAAATTACCAACACATTGACACTTCCCTAACAACATGCATTGGATAAAAAATTCTTGACAATATTGATAGCTTTCTAGCTAGAATATTTCATAGGTCCTTTTATCAAGGATAAAATATTAAATATATATAATAATTTTATAGGATCAAATAACAATCACATACACTATTGCCCAAAATACATACAATCTATTATGGATCAAATATCTACTAATGCATGCATAAAGTTATGCATGTTCGATGCTTATTACAATGCTTTATCACAAATATATAATCACATATGACTCTTCACATATTGCACTCTTGCCCTTCTCTCTTTCTATAACTCTTCACTTGCCTACTTGATACATACACATATGACTCTTTACTTACTTACATGACACATTGCACTCTCTCACACTTTACACACTTGCACACTTTATTACATGATACTTGGACTCTTCTCACATAATGACACATACATTAGAAAAATATTTAACACACTCTCTAATCTAATAAATCACTCCCTAAACTAATATTTACAATGCTACCAAATAATGTAATATCTCCAACACCCCCTTATATTATATTATTTGGTGTGAAGAATTTTAGTCTTCACTATGTGATTTTGGTCTTTGCTCTTCAACTCTAGCTCTGGAACTCCTTCAATCTATGGTTTTGAATCTTGACGATATTCCCTATGTCTGTCATGGAATGTAATCAATCACACATTAAAAAACTTGTTTTACTATATTATAATTTACCCTTCAAGTCAAATTATGTGGACTTAAGGTTAGCATTTAATTGGAGATTCGGTATCACTATAAATACCCCCAATGACTGATGCATTTAATTATTTTGTGATGTGATATCATGGGTGTGCCTACGAGCATCCACTACTTTGGTGTGTTTATGGTTGTTTAATCAAAACATTGCAAGTGGTACACCCTAATTTACTTATTATGCATAGTGGAAAACATGTGGCTATAGTGTGGTAGGCTTCACCCTATTCTATTTCAACAAGTGACATGGTTTGGTTTGCTACATAATTTCTAAGTTTTGAGAAATTTAACTATGTTTTGTGCATGAAGGATTAATAGAAATAAACTTCCAAAGTTCATAACTTTTGTATATGGTAATATTTTGAGGCCATTTTAAGATCATGTAGTTTTTCAAGCTCTTCATTTTGGTAACATTAACTCAAAGGCTTGTTATATGATAGGGGTGATTTAGGTGAGATTGATCATATGGATTATGTTACTCACTTGAATGGATAAAATCATATTGCTTGGTCAAACTAAATAATTATTTTATTGAGAAATAAGAATCTCTTACACATATTAAGTACAAAAAAATTAAGGTTCTTTATGAAATGTCATGCATAGAAGAAGAAGAAGACCTTGGGTCTATTTCAAATATTGGTCAAACCTACTATTATTTTCTACATTCAACATGAAATTTATCCCACCAAGGCATGGATCACGTTAAAAGGTTTGTTTGAAAATGGTAATTCCATAAAGATCAATTGATTGGAACTAGTGATCTCTTCTCTTCAGATGGTGGACTTAAATAATGTTGAGAACTGTATTTTATGATTCAAGGTTTTAAGATCAGATGTTGTATCTTTGAGAGGTAATAAGAAGGATGATGCAAAATGTGGTAAGATCGTCCTTGTTAATATTTCTTCTTCCTTTAAAATTATTGGACTCATGATTCATGTTGTTCCTATGTATAGGAAGGAGCACATAGCTTTAACCATTAATACTTTGTTTTCTCTTATCATTTACTTCTACATCGCTATATGAAATTATGGTGTTTGTTCTCAAATTTCTACTCATACAAAAAAATTAAATCAACAAAGACTAGGCTCAAAAGTTTAAGGTCATGTTGAAGTCTTTAAAGAAGTTATAAACCACTCGTAGATATTATAAAGGGTATAGATAATTCTACTAAGAATTGCTTAGTAGGATTACAAAATATTGAGGTAAATTTTAGGAAGGTAGGAGGTAGTATTCTATATGATGAGCTGAGATTAATATAGGTCCTTATTATGTTATAATGAACCATACCACTAGATATTCGAGTAGAGAGATATGTTACTACCATTAATATATTATCTCCTTTGCTCTTCAATTCAAATTATGGGGGATGTTGAAAGTGTATAATCCAACTTTATTGACCAAGAATGACATTATGTAATTCGACATTTAATCCCCATATAATTTTTAATATGAATTTATATTTTTAGCCAATTGGACCATGGTTTATCCTTATCATGAGAAACCTTACTAAGTATTTTAAGCCTAGTGCTATATATTTTTTTTTGGTATTGATAAAAAATGGGTTGAAGGGCCCCAAACCTTTACACAGATCTCGAAATATGTACAAGAAAAAACAAGAGAAGATCATACAAATGCAAGATAGCCCTATCTTAGTAAAACAAACAAACCTGGGCTAAACATGTTGATGGAGAAGCTAAAATAATATTCCTCCCGCTATCCTTCTATTTAACATGGCTGATGCAGTGCTCAATACTTTACATAACTAATAAAGAAACTGTTGACAATAATATAATTTAGTGTGCTCAAATCCTTCATCGTATGATCCCAATAAGTATTTTGCTTTGCTCTACCCTCTTTATTTGCTAGCTTCATTATCAATTCTTATAATCTCTTCCAACTCCATGGGGGCATATGACTAGACCTTGAAATTCTTAGATTTAACTGCCATATTCACCATTTTATCAACAACTTTGTTTCCCTCTCTATAAATATGTTTAACTTGATTTTCTTCTATGTTTCACAAAATAGTCCTCACATCTAGTGTTATATCGACAAGGGCTAATTAAATTATAATTAATTACTAAGGTTGAGGTATTTATACCCCATGTCTACCTGATTCTTTATATTGGTGTGATCTTATCTAGATTATTTATGTGGTGCTTAAGAGTATCTTTCATCTCTTATGTGTTATCAATATTTATTTTTTTCTTTTTCTTTTTTTGTGGAAAATATCCCAGAAGGGATGCCACTTTCGAGTAAAACCCAAGGAGGCAAGGATATCTATTTTACCAAAATCGCCCAGGGCTTGCACCTGGACTACCACCTTTGACATACTCAAGGAGCAAACAAACACGCACAAATATTATAATAAATAAATAAATAAAAATAATAAAATAAAATAAAAAACATGCTCCTTGAGTGTGTCAAAAATATAAAGCACAACCAAACACACACACAATAAGATTAAAAAAAAAACAACATGAACCACATAGAAAAAATACAAGAACAACATAAAAAAACACAAACATGACAAGAAAAAGAGAATGCTACAAAGAAAACAAAAAAAAAACATGAAAAACAAAAACAACCAAAACCTAAAAAATTAAAAAACAACCAACAACAGACAAGAAGCAAAAATAAAAAACATAGAAAACACTCACACACAAAAACACGAATTAACACAAACATACAGAAACACAAAAACAAGAACAACAGAAAAACAAGAACAATAACAAAAAACACAAAACAATAAAAACACAAGAACAACAAAAAACAACACAAAAATAAAACAAAACAAAAAAATACACACACCTCAAAAAACTAAACAAAAAAGAAAAAATAAAAAAATTGAACACAACAATTACCTTTCTAGATCAAAATACTTTTAAGGCAATAAATAACAGAGGAAACAAAAGAAATAATAGTTTAATCTAGGGAACTAAAATACCCTGACCAAACCAAAGAGAAGAAAAAATAAAGCAAGAAGAAACTAGGTACCTCCAAGAATGGAGCCATCCAAAGAAATGATAGAAAGAAGAGCTTCCCTTATTTGTGAAGCCCACCACCTAGGAGGGTGGCCATAGCAAGTAAGATCATCTTTGTCCAAAGCCCAATTAGCTAAAGCATCAGCACTCTTGTTTTTATCTCTGACCACATGATTGTATCAACTTTCAAAAATCCCATATGGATTAATTGAATCTTCTCAATAATTATTTTATTCTCCAATCAACCTTATGATTCTTAGAAGGATTTTTCAAAATATTAATCATGAGTTGAGAGTAAGAATCAACTAGAACCTTTTCCCATACAACCTTAGTAGCCTCTTGAAGGTCTTTGAGGATACCATACCCCTCAGCAAGGTTATTGGAAAGAATATCCAGGGAGCCATCTGAAAGTCTACCAATTCCTCCTACACTAGCTTTTCCAAGGTTCCCTCTAGAGGCTCCATCAGTATTGACTTTTCCAAAATCCTTAGGAGGAGGTTGCTAATTTCTTGTCCTATCCATATTAAAATTACTCACATTCCATTTAAGATGGTTGCTCTTAGAATAGTTAATATTCAATATTTGCATCACTTGATCCCATATTTGGTGGGAGTTTTGGGGGTGATTAAGGAGTTGTTGGACTTATTCAACTTAGTTGGCAATGGTATTTTTCCAAATATAGTGAATATTATTCTTATATTTATCAAAAATTTGGTTGTTCCTTTTATTCTAGATATTCCAAAGAAGAATGGTAGAACCCATCCAAACTAACTGCCTAATAAAATGATCAACACCTTCTTGTTTAGGCCAATCCCTCCAAAGATGTTCAAAAGTAAAAAATTGGACCATTGTAAGCCAAGTAAAGTGGCCATTCTCCTCCATAGATCAGAGTCTAAAGTACACTTAATAAAAACATGGCTGAGAGTTTCTACATTCTCTCCACACATTTCACATCTAAAAGGGCCATGAAAACCATGCTTCATAAGTTGCTCACCAGTAAGCACCCTACAATGCAATAAAAGCCAAGTAAAGAACCTCACCTTATGCCAAAGCTTTTGAGCCCACAACTAAGAAAATATGTTAGATGATTGTTTGGTATTATTATGGCATAAGGTAAAATAACCTTGAGAAACTAAATACTCACCCTTAGTAGTGTTGTTCCATCTAAAACAATATTTTTCATGGGACCAAGAGAGAGATATCATATGAAGGATGCCTTGATATCTTGTATTTTCCTTTCTAGTATTTGAATAGGCCATTACTCAATAGGGATCTAATATCTACCAACCTTTGAATTACCATTATGTTATCGATAGTAATTAGCCACCTTTATCCAGTTAGCTCAGTGAAGCTCCTCCATCCAAGGCCTCAAATCGGGAAATTGAGTTATCAAAGACATGTGACCATCCCAAGAATCTATCCAAAAATTTACCTATTGACCATTATGAATAATCCAAAATAAATTTTCTTTATCAAATCCTCACCAATCTTGAGAATTTTTAAAATAGGAGAACCTTTGGTAGGCAATTGATAACGAACAAGGTCTTCAGGACTTTTGTTCTCAGCATATTTAGCACGAATATTATTGGACCAAAGAGCATTGGGGTTATGCAACATCCTCAAACATAATTTATAAGCTAAAGATTTGTTTTTATTAATAGAATATCGGAATATTAACCCCCCTTCATTCTTAGGAAGACATAAAGTGTCCCATTTCACCAAGGCCCATTTTCTTTTCTCCTTAGTACCACTCCAGAGGAATCGATGACTAATTTGATATAGTTATTGAATAATAGCCTTTGGGATATTCAACATGGAAGAAACATAAATAGGAATAGCTTGAAGGACTAATTTTACCAAGGTGATTCTACCTACAAAAGAAATCCACCTATTGGTTCACTTTCTGATTTTCTTCTTGACTTTGTCCAACAACCAATTCCAATATTTTTTTTTCTGCCTTTGAATATTGATGGGAATACCTAAATAAGTTATCGTAAGGTATGTCTTATTATATCTTTATTTATACAATACCATGGATTCCTATCTGGCATAACAGTGAAATAAAATGACTTTAGATTTGTCTTCATCGATCAATTGCCTAGTAACCTTAGAAAAATAGCTAATGATTTGCTTAATATTAGAAGCTTCCTTAACTATAGCTTTACCTAAAAGAGTAGAGTCATCAACAAATTTAAGATGAGAGATATTTCTAGCTCCATGAGCAATGGTAACTCCCTCAAGGGTTTTTTCTCTCTTTTTGGTTATAGTCCTACCCAAGCATTCAACAAGAATGATGAATAAATAAGGGGATAGCGGGTCACATTGCCTAATACCTTTGGAAGCTAGGAATAATTGAGAAGGCCTACCATTGATAAGAACTAAGTAGAAAACTGAAGAGATACATCCCATAATAGAATCCATAAAATCCTGAGAGAAACCAAATTGCCTCAAAACTTTGATAAGTGCCAATCCACTTTGTCATAAGCTTTGGATAAGTCTAACTGAATGAACATGTAAGGATATTTTTTCATATCCATGGAATGGATGGCTTCCTAAGCAAGAACTATCTCATCTACTATTTGATGCCCTTCCACATAACCCCCTTTTTCAAGGGAAATAATCTTATGAAAAATAGGCTTCAACCTTTCTACCATGATCTTAGTAATGATTTTGAGAAGAATATTACATAAAGCAATAGGTCTAAAATTTGAGATATGATCAACCTCTTGAGCTTCTGGAACAAGAGTAATATAAGTTTTATTGATAACCTTCAAAATTTCTTTGACTTTCCTGGATTCTTCCACCACATCTAATAAATCAGCATGAAGGATATCACATAACTCTTGGTAGAACTCAATGGGAAAACCATCAGGACCTGGGGTTTTATCTTTTTGTATTTAAAAAACTACCCGTTGAATATCATTGATAGTAACTGGAGCAATCAAAATAGAGTTCTTCAGAAGTGATAAGAGAAGGGATTGCTTGAAGAACATTTTGTTGAGAAGCTGAGTTAAGAGGAGTAGCAACAAAAATATTGGAAAAGTAATTGACAACAATAGAGTTCATGCCATCCCAAGTGTAGACAAAATATCTAGAATATGATTTCAAGGAAGAAATAAAGTTGTGATATCTTTGAGATAGAAGATATTTGTGGAAGAATTTTGTGTTTCGATCTCCTTTGAGCCATTGAATTCTAGATTTTTTCTTTCATGAGAGTTCTTATATTTTTTCCCATTCCTCTATCTGAGTTGTGAGTTTAATTTCATCTGCACTTCTTCTCTCTGTGAAGGCCATCTAAATGGATTTTTTATTCAAATTTTTAAGTTGAGCAATAACTTCATGTTTGTTTTATGAACATACCCAAACTCCTTCTAGTTCCAAGTATTGATTTTGGATTTAATGTATTGCAGTATTTTGAAAAAATATAACATCTTAGTCCCATGCCTAGGCTTACCTTACTTCCACCATTGTTGCACATGAGGTCTAAAGAAACTATCTTTGAGCCACATTATTTGAAAATGAAAAGGAGATAAACTCACATTTGTTTTCCACGTTTCCACCATGATTGGCCAGTGATCCAAACTAGAATTGTTAAGAGTCTTCACTTTAGGAATGTGACCATGGATTAAGAAAAATTTAGAGAGCAAAAACCTATCCAATCTCTCCATTATACAAGCTAAGCCTTACCTTATGTTAGACCAAGTCATAAGGCCATTATTTGGTTGGATGTCCACAAGATGGAGGTTTGTAATATATTCACTCATGAGGTTAGTGCTTTTGTCCAAATTTCTATTTCCTCCCATTGTCTCATCCATAGAGAGGATGGTATTGAAATCTCCTCCAATAAATATCCAAGCTTCAGAAAAATGAGAGATAATATAAGTTATATCCTTCCACTGTCTTCTTTTTTCCTCCAAAGTAGTCGAAGCATAAATAGTAATGCAGAGCATAATTTTGTTGGAATGTCTACTTTGAATAGCTATATCTAGAAGATCCCAACTGCCAATCATATGGTGAATAACTACCTATTTTGGATCCTAAAGACAAGCAATGCCACCAAAAATCCCCTGGGAACTAAGGGAAACCACTTTTCCAACTGGCCAAATTACTAGCAATTGAGTCCATATCCTCTATTGACATCTTCTTTTCTTGAAGGAAAACAAGATGTGGATGATTTATCTAAATCATTCTTCTAATTTCATTTTGTTCTAAAAGACTCCCTTTGAGTCCTCTAATATTCCAAGTGATGATATTCATTAATATCAGGGTTAAAAAATTTGGGAAGGGTATTAATATTACCTTCCTCTACAAGCTTTTCACCTTCTTTTATCATATGATATCGATTGGTCTTGCGACCTGCCTTTTCATTAGAATCCATCTTCAGTTTTTTTTCCCTATTTCTTGACTTACTCCAATTGAATCTGATATGGCTTCTAACCTTGAAGAATGATCGTACACAACCAAAATGTTACTAGAGGGTTCAACAGAGTCTATATTGGGACTTGTATTATTTAAATTTTTGACATTTAAAAGATTGTTTTTCTTGTGTAAAATTTCTCCCTTTTTTCTGTTGAAAACCTTTGATTTGTTGGTTTATCTCTGAGTTCTTTCCTTCATATTTAAATTGTGTTTCTAAGATTTTTGTTTCCATTATTTCCTCTTCCTCACTTGGGACATCATTTGTGGAAAGGATTTCAAACATATTAGTAGATGGCTTTGATTGATCCTTCATAACTAATTTTTTTTTAGTGTAGGCATTTGGAAACCTGTTGAGTTTATATCTTCTTTCTTTTGATCAGGAATTTTTTTTAGGCAAGCACTAGCCAAATGAACCTATTCATGGTAAATTCTACAACAAAAAGGAATGTTCTCATAGTCCACTACTTGCTCCCAAGTGTCTTCCTCAAATTGTAATGTGATATTTTTAGATAGGGTTTTGTCAAAATCCATTAAAACACAAATCCAAGCATAAATAATATGTTTAAAATTTTGAGTACAATAAACAGTCATCATAAAAGTTACTAAAGAGTTTCCAATTGAAGAAAAAATAATAGGATTCCAAAATTCAATAGGGAGGCCAAAGATTCTAACCCACACAAGAGCTATAGAATTCATCTCTTCTTTGGATTTAAATTTAGTATGTCAGGGCTTCATGAAAAGCCCTCCCCTTACAAAGAACCAGGGACCCCCTTGAAAAATTTTCTCTCTATCTTCATTATTAGAAAATAAAACAAGAAAATAACCATTTGGATGAATAGATATTTGTAACTCAGTTTTAGTTTTCTAGATTTTTGCAGCCCAAACTTTGAAAGCAGATAGGCTCGAATAAAAACCCATGAACCTATAAATTAGTCCTATTTTTTCAAAATCTTAAATGCCAGTCTGAATGTTACCCATATCAAGCTTAACAATAGTTCCATCAACTGCTTTAAGACATCCTGACTCCATTTTCCTAGGATCAATCTTAGGAATTCTTAGAGGTTTATAGGAAGCCCTAAGATTAATATTAGCATTGGGTTGAGGTTTTCCACCACGGAGGGCATCCCTAAAATTTATTTTTGGGGCCGAGTCTTCAAAATTCTTACCCTTGACAGGGGTTTTTACAGTAGATTTATTTTGTGGATGCACCTTAGCACCAGATTCACTTGAGATATGAGCCATTTTTTTATCAGTTGCTTCAAACTTATTTCATGATCTCTTTAATCCTTGCCTTAGATTTCGTGGAAAGGTATGGTTTCCACTTTTATTTTGTGCAACAAATTGGAAGTCGGTGTCACTCAAGTTCATGGTATGATCTATTGAAAGATAGATTTCTAACCCATCTTGGATCCCATAAAACATATCTTGCTAAAATATTGAGTAGAAAACACAAAAATATTGGCCTCTAGGGCCCAAAGGCCTCGAAAACCAACCTCTAGACCCAGATGAAACCCTCACATAGTCACTTGCCAACAATCTCGTTCACATATAGGGATGTGCTAGGATCTGTGTTGCTCCAAATGATCTAAAAATTGGTGGAGTTGTTTTCAGGCATCTACCCTCAAAATTTCAGCTCAATCCGAGTTCGGATGAGTGAAATATGTCCAAAATAAGTTCGATAGTTTGGGCAGTCCTCAATTTGATTCTAAGGTTAGCTCCTTGTTTGATTGCATCATTGTTTACCCTGCATCATACTTCACCTTTTTTCATCACTATTTCTCTTTTTCTCTATAATATTTTACTATATGATTTGAGTTGATGTGTTTCTTTTATTCATTACAATGAAGTATTGTGAAATCCAACATCCTTCATTCCACAAATTAATTTTCATGAATTCATGGTGCAAAAATATGGAAATCCATTCCATATTAAATTCAAATATATTGCCTTGTATTACATACATGTGATCTCCAAGGAGTGTGATATGTCATTGCTTTACATATGTGTACTCTTCAATTGAATAAGACCTAAAGTAATATGAATATAACTAAATTATTTGTGAATATACTTTTATATCACTAATAAATTTGTCTAATCTATCAAAATATAATTAAATGTTCTTATTTAATATATATTAGATAAATATATACTAAAGAAGAACGGTGAACCATTGATCTGTAGGGCCATGATTCACTCGTTTGAGGGGTTGGGTCATGGTTCACGTACTTCCACTAGGGCATTTCAACCAAAAGCCTACTTCCTAATTTGCAAATATCTATGTGGGTATTGTGCTTTATATACCACCATGAGGGCCATCATGGGATACATGTGGTATAATGGCTCAAGACTCTCACAATATTGCTCAAGGCATATTTAAAAAATATTATTGTAGAAAGTACAAGATTGGACAGTGTGAAAGGAGTGAATAATGGATCCTAGAGCTAACATGGGGTCCACAAGGGAAATCAAACAATGGAAACCACACATGGGGATAACTCCACACTCACCACCATCGAGTAATTCTCCCATAATAGAGGATGGAGCATATGACTGGGCCATGATTCATTTGTTTGAGAGGTTGGGTCATGGTTCGCTTGTTTCCACTAGGGAATTTCACCCAAAATCCTACTTCATGATTTGAAAAGTTCTATCTGGATGTTGTGCTTTATATACCACCATGAGGGTCATTGTGGGATACATGTGGTATAATGGCTCAAGACTCTTGTAGCATTGCTCAAGGTATGTTTATAATATTTTATTGTAGAAAGTATAAGATTCGATAGTACGAGAGGAGAAAAGAATGGATCGTAGAGCTAACATGGGGTCCACAAGGAAAATCAACCAACAAAAACCACACATGGGAAGAACTCCACACTCACCATCATCGAGCAATTCTCCCATAAGAGAGGATGTAGCATACTACTGGGTCATGATTCACTCGTTTGAGAGGCTAGGACATGGTTTACCTGCTTCCACTAGGGAATTTCACCCAAAAGCCTACTTTATGATTTGCAAATCTCTATGTGGGTGTTGTGCTTTATATACCACCATGAGGACCATCATGGGATACATATGGGATAATGGCTCAAGACTCTCAAAACATTGCTCAAGGTATTTTTAGAATTTTTTTATTATAGAAAGTATGAGACGAGAAAAGAATGGATCCTATAGCTAACATGGGATCCACAAGGGAAATCAACCAATGGAAACCACACATGAGGATAACTCCACACTCACCACCATCAAGTGATGCTCCCATAAGAGAGGATGGATCATATTACTAGGTCATGATTCACTCGTTTAAGGAGTTGGGTTATGGTTTGTCTGCTTCCACTAGGGCATTTCATCCAAAAGCCTATTTTTTAAATTGAAAAGCTTTATGTGGATGTTGTGCTTTATATACCACCATGAGGGCCATCATGGGATACATGTGGGATAATAGCTCAAGATTCTTGCAGCATTGCTAAAGGTATTTTTAGAATTTTTTTATTGTAGAAAATACAAGACTGGGAAGTACGAGAGGAGCGAAGAATGGATCCTAGAGCTAACATGGGATCCACAAGGGAAATCAACCAACAAAAACCACACATGGGGAGAACTTAAGAAAAATAAAACATGACATAGTAGTACTCAAAAAAATGCAAACTAGTTTCTGATTCACTAGATCGCTTACATGCAAGTGAAGAGCATACTACTAGTGTTGGAGGCTTTTTGGTTCACCAGATCACGTTACGTGCAAGTGAAGAGCATAATACCAACAACAAAAGTGTGGTAGAAAACAAAAGGAAAAATATTAAATTTTATAAAAAAACATGAGTTAGGAAAGGAACAAAAGACATGAGATTGAATTTTATTCCGATAAAAATAAGTAATACAACATCAAAACTCTAAACACGTTTCGACCTACAGGTCTCATCAGCGGAGTATGAGCTTTGAAGAGGTACAACCCCTCATTATAAATCCTAACTCTATGGGGGGAGCCGAAGAGTAATGCATGTGGGATAAAATAATACCCAAGCATTTAATACAAGTCACAGGTTTATAGACCAAGATGGTAAAAAAAATTTAAGCCCAAGCTCAACCCCCAATAAAAAGACCCACCCCAAGAAAAGTAAAAACACATTAAAAAATGTGAAAGTACAAGGTGGGAAAGAGAGTCCCTTAAACAATTTTATTTTTACACAGATAAGATTTGAGAGGTTTCTGATTCCTCCAACAAATGATGCCATGAGCAATGTGTTTGAGCTCCCTATATTTTCTCCATATTTTGAACATTGGAGAGATAATATTTGTGCTAATGTGGAGGTCTCTAGCAAAGCTGCAATTGTCCAATTTCAAAATAAGTGGAACTATTTTTATTTTGGAACCATGTTTGCGTGTTGCTCGCTCCAAAACTCTAGCCAACAATGAGGGCCTTCCGTCAAATTTGACTTTCTCAAATAGAGGAAGGAGAAAGTTAATCTGATATCCCCTTGCTTTGAGTCTGTTAAAAAATTTTATTTTTAACAGATATAAATCCTTCCCTGGAACTTTCTCTAACCAAGAACCTATTGAGTTCACTTAAGATGAAGGCCTTCTTTTGGTGAACAGGATGATGGGAGGAAGCAGGGATATACTGGTAAGCATTCATCAGTTTTTGGAATAATTTAGTGCAGAGAACTCCAGTCTGAGCAAAATTAGGCCCCTTGAAAAACATCGTGTCCAAGAGAGTCACCTCAGAGTCAAAAATAGAGGTAGTAATTTTGATGCTTGAATGGAAGGAACCATAAGTAGTAAGAAAAACATCAAGATATTTTTTGGGGCCATGCCAAACTCCAATGGCATCATCGATATATCTTTTATAAAATAAAAGATAATCCACAACAACCTTATCAAATACCTATTTTTCCAAATGACAGAGGAATAAGCAAGCATACACCACAGCAAAATTACTTCCCATGGTTGTCCCCTTATCTGCTTGTATGTTTTATCCCTGAATTCCAAATAGTGTTGGGTTAACACCATTTCTACAAGTCTCACCACAAAATTGGTTTTAGCTGAGTCAAATTCATATTCCAAAAAATGATGAAGAGTGACCAGTCCTTGAGAAGTGGGGATACTAGGATAGAGGCTTTCCACATCGAAGGAAAAAAGGATAATATCCTGAGGAAAAGAGTGGCCATGCAAATATTTGATAAGGGAGATAGAATCCAGAAGATGGTTTTCCTGCTTAAGAAAAATGGGCAGGAGTAAATGGTGGAGCCATTTGGAGGTTGGTTCAAGCATAAACCCACAATAAGAGCAGATGGGTCGACCAACAAGCTTAGGCTTATGGATTTTGGGAAGCAAGTAAAAAACATAGACTTTGGCAAGGGAAGGAGTAATTTGAAGCATGAACTTTCTGTGGTTTTCTGAAAGCAAACCCCACCTAACAACATGGCCAAGTAGGTTCTAGAGTTGAGAAAAAATATCCAGCCAAGGGACCTTGTCAACTTTCGTGTAAACATTATGATCTGAAAGTTGGGAGAGGCCTTCAGACACATACCAATCCATAGGTAAAACATAGACACCCAAATTTTTATCTGCAGGTCTAATGACAATTGATTTGTCATTAGCAAGGGAGCGAATGGCAGACCAGATATGGGGTGAGAAAGCATTATGGCGAAAAGGGTTGGAAGCAGATAATTTCTTATTGAGAAATATTTCTCCCATACCAATAATATCTTCCAAAGGCTTGTAAAACTATGGAGGATTGTAACCAGGGTTGGGAACACGAAAAGGGTCAATGGGCTTTGGAGGGTTAGGAAGGCCACCTTTAGGTCCAAAAAACCACTTGAGATGAAGTCATCTGCAAAAGGTAAAAAATATTGTTTAATAGCTTCCTTGGCCATGGGAGGTGGAAGAGGGAGGAACTTTAAACCCAGGTTGAGGGCCTCAATCTCATTCTAGGTAAGTTCTCTAGAAGATAAATTATGGATGACAAGATTTGTAATTTTACCATCAATAGCCCAAACAGGACTCCTGTATAAAAATCAATGACCATAGTCCTGAGGGCTGAAAATTGTGGCCCAAGAGGTTATTTTTGGTTTTCACCACCATTTTGGTGATGGAAGTACCCCTGTCCTTGCTGCTTCTACACAAATGGGACAAAATCCTATCTTTGATTCTCGAAACCAAATTTTTAGAAATTTCCTCCATTGCTCTGTCGTGATTGCTGCTACGTAGAGAAAGTGTGGTTCTAAAAGTTTCTCCTTTTATTTCATCTTTGTGGAGAAGGGCCTTGGTAGTTTAAATTATGATGTTGTTGTTGTTGTGGTTGCTTTTGTTTATTTCTTTGTTGCGATTGTCGTGGTGGTTGTTTGTTTGTGCATGGTTGAGGTTGGTGTTGTGTACATTGCTTTTGCATTGATGAAGTCATGTGGTTAGGCCCTCTACTATGACTTCTATTCTTGTTACACTATGCAGGGGTATTTTGTTTCATACCCATGATAAGTTTCTCCAAATGGTCCATCTGTTGCTTGATTTCTTTTTTGACCAAGTCAGCCACACTTTCTGTAGCCTCTGCCATGTTGACTTCTGGGACTTCTCGGGCAGCATTTTTATGAGTTGCTTGAGATTTCAACTGCACATATTTTTGGATCTATAATTTGACTCTCCAAGCTTGGAGCTTTCCTTCAAAGAGCTCCTTGATCTGAGATTCCCAAGCTATGGCAATTTCTTGAGAAATTATTTTGTGCTTGTTCATTGAATCAAAGAGAAGTTCTTGGATTGCAGGTAGTAAGACATTGGGAATGTACTCATTAGCTTGAGTAGTCAATTTTTTTGTGTATTTTTGAAAATTACAGATATAAATTTTGGCCATCTTCAGGTGAAATATTTCAGTGAGTGCCTCTGACTCATCAAAAAATTGCTTGTTAATTTCTTCATCTGGAAGTTGTAAGTGTGGTTTCTCCATTCGTAAACTATGAGGGACTATTCCATTGCCAAGGTTCTCTTCAAACCTAGCTATTCTGGATTGGCACTTATCCACTTTTTTACTCAATACCTTAAACTCTTCGAACCTTGTATCCAACAGTTTATCCAAAGAGTCAGGTCGTGGAGGGATGTCATGCATCACACCGATTCCATCAATGAAAGTCCTTTGATCTTGTGAGGATGGAATTCTCCTATTCTAAGAATAGACTTCTATTTTTTCTAGACCTCTGCTCATTTTATCTAAACCAAAAACTATTTTTATGAGCTCCCAAACCTGTTGTCATGAATCTGCTTGTCATTGACACTTGCAAGAAAGTTGAATAGGGGAATTGGGGGGCTATCAAGAACTATGGGAGATGATTCAAAATTTGAGAGGTCAATAAGAGGATGAGTAACGTGCACCATTAAAGGGTTTAGATCATTAAGGAAAAATGAAACATGGCATAGCAGTACTCAAAAAAATGCAAACTAGTTTCTGATTCACCAGATCGCTTACACACAAGTGAAGAGCATACTACTAGTGTTGGAGGCTTTCTGGTTCACCAGATCACGTTATGCGCAAGTGAAGAGCATAATACCAACAACAAAAGCATGGCAGAAAACAAAAGGAAAAATATTAAACTTTATAAAAAACATGAGTTAGGAAAGGAACAAAAGACATGAGATTGAATTTTATTCCGATAAAAAGAAGTAATACAACATCAAAACTCTGAACGCATTTCGACCTACAGGTCTCATCAATGGAGTATGAGCTTTGAAGAGGTACAACCCCTCATTATAAATCCTAACTCTAGGGGGGAGCCGAAGAGTAATGCATGTGGGATAAAATAATACCCAAGCATTTAATACAAGCCACAGGTTTATAGACCAAGATGGTAAAAAAAATTGAAGCCCAAGCTCAACCCCCAATAAAAAGACCCACCCCAAGAAAAGTAAAAATGCATTAAAAAATGCGAAAGTACAAGGTGGGAAAGAGAGTCCCTTAAACAATTTTATTTTTACATAGATAATATTTGAGAGGTTTCTGATTCCTCCAACAAATGATGCCATGAGCAATGTGTTTGAGCTCCCTATATTTTCTCCATATTTCAAACATTGGAGAGATAATATTTGTGCTAATGCGGAGGTCTCTAGCAAAGCTGCAATTGTCCAATTTCAAAAGAAGTGGAACTATTTTTATTTTGGAACCATGTCTGCATGTTGCTCGCTCCAAAAATCTAGCCAACAATGAGGGCCTACCATCAAATTTGACTTTCTCAAATAGAGGAAGGAGAAAGTTAATCTGATATCCCCTTGCTCTAAGTCTATTAAAAATTTTATTTTTAATAGATATAAATCCTTCCCTAGAACTTTCTCTAACCAAGAACCTATTGAGTTCACTTAAGATGAAGGCCTTCTTTTGGTGAACAAGATGATGGGAGGAAGCAGGGATATACTGGTAAGCATTCATTAGTTTTTGGAATAATTTAGTGTAGAGAACTCTAGTCTGAGCAAAATTAGGCCCCTTGAAAAAAATCGTGTCCAAGAGAGTCACCTCAGAGTCAAAAATAGAGGCAGTAATTTTGATGCTTGAATGGAAGGAACCATAAGTAGTAAGAAAAACATCAAGATCTTTTTTGGGGCCATGCCAAACTCCAATGGCATCATTGATATATCTTTTATAAAATAAAATACAATCCACAACAACTTTATCAAATACCTATTTTTCCAAATGATAGAGGAATAAGCAAGCGTACACCACAACAAAATTACTTCCCATGGTTGTCCCCCTTATCTGCTTGTATGTTTTATCCTTGAATTCCAAATAGTGTTGGGTTAACACCATTTCTGCAAGTCTCACCACAAAATTGGTTTTAGTTGAGTCAAATTCATATTCCAAAAAATGATGAAGAGCGGCCAATCCTTGAGAAGTGGGGATACTAGGATAGAGGCTTTCCACATCGAAGGAAAAAAGGATAATATCCTGAGGAAAAGAGTGGCCATGCAGATCTTTGATAAGGGAGATAGAATCTAGAAGATGGTTTTCCTACTTAAGCAAAATGGGCAAGAGTAAATGGTGGAGCCATTTGGAGGTTGGTTCAAGCATAAACCCACAATAAGAGCAGATGGGTCAACCAACAAGCTTAGGCTTATGGATTTTGGGAAGCAAGTAAAAAACATAGACTTTGGCAAGGGAAGGAGTAATTTGAAGCATGAACTTTCTGTGGTTTTCTGAAAGCAAACCCCACCTAACAACATGGCCAAGTAGGTTCTGGAGTTGAGAAAAAATATCCAGCCAAGGGACCTTGTCAACTTTCATGTAAACATTATGATCTAAAAGTTGGGAGAGGCCTTCAGACACATACCAATCCATAGGTAAAACACAGACACCCAAATTTTTATCTATAGGTCTAATGACAATTGATTTGTCATTAGCAAGGGAGCGAATGGCAGACCAGATATGGGGTGAGAAAGCATTATGGCGAAAAGGGTTGGAAGCAAATAATTTCTTATTGAGAAATATTTCTCCCATACCAATAATATCTTCCAAAGGCCTGTAAAACTATGGAGGATTGTAACCAGGGTTGGGAACATGAAAAGGGTCAATGGGCTTTGGAGGGTTAGGAAGGCCACCTTTAGGTCCAAAAAACCACTCGAGATGAAGTCATCTACAAAAGGCAAAAAATTCTTGTTTAATAGCTTCCTTGGCCATGGGAGGTGGAACAGGGAGGAACTTTAAACCTAGGTTGAGGGCCTCAATCTCATTCTGGGTAAGTTCTCTAGAAGATAAATTATGGATGACAAGATTTGTAATTTTACCATCAACAGCCCAAATAGGACTCCTATATAAAAATCAGTGGCCATAGTCTTGAGGGCTGAAAATTATGGCCCAAGAGGTTATTTTTGGTTTCCACCACCATTTTGGTGATGGAAGTACCCCTGTCCTTGCTGCTTCTGCACAAATGGGACAAAATCCTATCTTTGATTCCCGAAACCAAATTTTTGGAAATTTCCTCCATTGCTCTATCATGATTGTTGTTGCATAGAGAAAGTGTGGTTCTGAAATTTTCTCCTTTTCTTTCATCTTTGTGGAGAAGGGCCTTGGTAGTTTAAATTATGATGTTGTTGTTGTGGTTGCTTTTGTTTATTTCTTTGTTGTGGCTATCATGGTGGTTGTCTGTTTGTGCATGGTTGAGGTTGGTGTTGTGTACATTGCTTTTGCATTGATGAATTCATGCGGTTAGGCCCTCTGCTATGACTTCTATTCTTGTTACATTGTGCAGGGGTATTTTGTTTCATACCCATGATAAGTTTCTCCAAACGGTCCATCTGCTGCTTGATTTCTTTTTTGACCAAGTCAGCCACACTTTCTGTAGCCTCTGCCATGTTGACTTCTGGGACTTCTCGGGCAACATTTTCATGAGTTGCTTGAGCTTTCAACTGCACATATTTTTGGATCTGTAATTCGACTCTCCAAGCTTGGAGCTTTCCTTCAAAGAGCTCCTTGATCTGAGATTCCCAAGCTGTGGTAATTTCTTGAGAAATTATTTTGTGCTTGTTCACTGAATCAAAGAGAAGTTCTTGGATTGCAGGTAGTAAGACATTGGGAATGTACTCATTAGCTTGAGTAGTCAATTTTTTTATGTATTTTTGAAAATTATAGATATAAATTTTGGCCATCTCCAAGCGAAATCTTTCAGTGAGTGCCTCTAACTCATCAAAAAATTGCTTGTTAATTTCTTCATCTGGAAGTTGTAAGCGTGGTTTCTCCATTCGTAAACTATGAGGGACTATTCCATTGCCAAGGTTCTCTTCAAACCTAGCTAGCCTAGATTGGCACTTATCCACTTTTTTACTCAATACCTTAAACTCTTCGAACCTTGTATCCAATAGTTTATCCAAAGAGTCAGGTCATGGAGGGATGTCATGCATCGCACCGATTTCATCAATGAAAGTCCTTCGATCTTGTGAGGATGGAATTCTCCTATTCTGAGAATAGACTTCTATTTCTGCTAGACCTCTGCTCATTTTATCTAAACCAAAAATTATTTCCACGAGCTCCCAAACCTATTGTCGTGAATCCGCTTGTCGTTGATGCTTGCAAGAAAGTCGAACGAGGGAATTGAGGGGCTATCAGGAACTATGGGAGAGGATTCAAAATTTGAGAGGTCAATAAGAGGAAGAGCAATATGCACCATTAAAGGGTTTAGATATTAAGAAAAAATGAAACATGGCATAGCAATACTCAAAAAAATGCAAACTAGTTTCTGATTCACTAGATCGCTTACGCGCAAGTGAAGAGCATACTACTAGTGTTGGAGGCTTTTTGGTTCACCAGATCACGTTACACATAAGTGAAGAGCATAATACCAACAACAAAAGCATGGCAGAAAACAAAAGGAAAATATTAAACTTTATAAAAAAAATGAGTTAGGAAAGGAACAAAAGACATGAGATTGAATTTTATTCCGATAAAAATAAGTAATACAACATCAAAACTCCAAACGCGTTTTGACCTACAAGTCTCATCAATGAAGTATGAGCTTTGAAGAGGTACAACCCCTCATTATAAATCCTAACTCTAGGGGGGAGCCGAAGAGTAATGCATGTGGGATAAAATAATACCCAAGCATTTAATACAAGTCATAGGTTTATAGACCAAGATGGTAAAAAAAATTGAAGCCCAAGCTCAACCCCCAATAAAAAGACCCACCCCAAGAAAAACAAAAGCGCATTAAAGAATGCGAAAGTACAAGGTGGGAAAGAGAGTCCCTCAAACAATTTTATTTTTACATAGATAATATTTGAGAGGTTTCTAATTCCTCCAACAAATGATGCCATGAGCAATGTGTTTGAGCTCCCTATATTTTCTCCATCTTTCAAACATTGGAGAGATAATATTTGTGCTAATGTGGAGGTCTCTAGCAAAGCTACAATTGTCCAATTTCAAAAGAAGTGGAACTATTTTTATTTTGGAACCATGTCTGCGTGTTGCTCACTCCAAAACTCTAGCCAACAATGAGGGCCTACCATCAAATTTGACTTTCTCAAACAAAGGAAGGAGAAATTTAATCTGATATCCCCTTGCTTTGAGTCTATTAAAAATTTTATTTTTAACAGATATAAATCCTTCCCTGAAACTTTCTCTAACCAAGAACCTATTGAGTTCACTTAAGATGAAGGTCTTATTTTGGTGAATAGGATGATGGGAGGAAGCAGGGATATACTGGTAAGCATTCATCGGTTTTTGAAATAATTTAGTGCAGAGAACTCCAGTCTGAGCAAAATTAGGCCCCTTGAAAAAAATCATGTCCAAGAGAGTCACCTCAGAGTTAGAAACAGAGGCAGTAATTTTGATGCTTGAATGGAAGGAACCATAAGTAGTAAGAAAAACATCAAGATATTTTTTGGGGCCATGCCAAACTCCAATGGCATCATCGATATATCTTTTATAAAATAAAAGACAATCCACAACAACTTTATCAAATACCTATTTTTCCAAATGATAGAGGAATAAGCAAGCGTACACCACAGCATAAACCACATAAACCTTACTATATATATATATATATATATATATATATATATATATTCTTAAATAGGATTTTGAAAGGGTTTTCCTTTCCCTTTTACATCAACTTAATCACATTGAGCTATTTGGTGCCATTGAGATTTGAACCTTGGTGTAGGCTACATCAACTATTTGTCCCATCATTGCACCAAGGAGTTGTTGGCAAAATGTTAGAATAAAAAAAAAACTTTTATGAGGGGTCCTAGTCCCATCATATTGAGTGGGGTTTGAACCTTGGACCTTCCCAAAGAGATACCAAAGCCTTTACCAATAAGCTTGCAACTTGTTTTTATTTAATAATAAGTTTTAGGAAACTATATAGAATTTCATTTCAATTGAGGATACATAACAATGAAATATTTATGCAATATTTCACATTAGTATCAGTTAAATACAATAATAATTATAATTGTTATAAATTTTACTAACTAAAAATTCCAATCACTATCAAATATAATAACATGTTTATAAATAATTTATTTCTTTAACCAAGCATTGTCAATTTTCAAATAAATTTTCTAATATAAACTTAAGAATATCATAAATATAATTCTAATTATATTCTTGTTATTTTTATTTGCTAAAATTATGACATTCGATCTAATTCATAATTAATAAGCTAGCATTTAATTATATCTAATTGTAACAACCCCAAATTACCAACCCAACTCGAGATAGATTTTTTTTTTAAAACATATTTATCATGTCAGTTTGCAATTCAGCAAGTTTAAAACGACATAAATCATGATAGCGAGTACCAAGAGAATTATGACATGGTCAATTTCAACTCTCATTATAGGATTGACCAACTCCTATATATATATGGTCTAATTCCTTTGTTTAATTGCTTCTATCTCTCCTTTCATTAGGAAGTTTAGTTACTTAACTAATTGAATGTCACTTCAATCTTACTTCCTAATTCTTTATAGCATAATATATTATTAAAAAATACATAAAGATTGTTTTACTCCCTTCAATATTATTACTTGAAACAAAGCATAAACCATTACCTCATATTAAAAGAGCCATTCATTGGAAAAGCAAAGGCACCATTCATTATTAGATCTAATAACCTCAAGTGCAATTATAAACCATTCTCACTTATGGAACATTGCTTGTTAACAAAATCATGCATCATATAACACTCTAGTGATCATCTTATAAGAATGTAAATGCATCATCTCATTGAAAATTAAATAACATTTAAATTCCATCTTATTCAATATCCACAATCTAACTAATTAACATCATATTAGAGAGCAAGTATAACATTTATACATAGCAACAATTGCAAATCACATAATAGAGTTACACAACATATATCCTAGGAACCCTCATGGGAAATATACCCAAACTCCAAAATATGTTTCTCTCTCATTTCATAAATTAAAGTTATCATGATTACAAATATGGAAAGGCATCGCACAGATCCTTTGTCAATATGAAATATACAATTAAAGGAATCAAATCATTTCTTTTTCAAATCATGATGTGATTAAGGAATTCCACATTTCATTTTTACCAAATAATTAAACAACACATAAGAATCTCACAATTCTTATATATACAAGGTCATGAATGATCATCGATTTCATATTAAGGAGAAATCTCATCAATCATCAAGAGGGAACCCCATAATTCCCTCAAGAATGAATCCCACATTCATTCTCCAAGGTTGATAAACATTCAACCCTCAATATTCTAGCTATATTAGAAGAGTTCATTAGGCAATCATGCTTACATCTACATTATATATAAGCATATAAAGAGGAAATCCATTCCTCAAGATTAGATCTTCAATCATAATATATCAATATTGAGAAGCTTAACCCAAATATGACAATAACTTATCCATGTAAACTATACATATAATTTTGATCCAAGAATAGAACCTTGTCTATCCTTGTCCTTACCCTTCCATCCTTCAAGGTTAAGATCATACTAATTTTATAACCCTATAGTTCTTTCAAAGGGTTATTTAGTAATAGTTCTATATACATGATAATTTGATATGATCCAATGGTCACTTTGGAGACGCGATAAATGATCCAACTGTCTTACTAAGTATCCAATAGACATACAGGTCAAGTATTCAACAATTATTTTTGTTTGACTCAATTCCCAACAATCAGTTGCAAAAGAGTTTGTTTGTTTTCACCCTAAGTAATCGGGCGTATAATTAACTTCAACCAAACCAAATAAATACTTGGCGGTCCATGATTCACAAATTCTCAAGCAAATCAGGTTAGACTACCCCGAAGCACAACCATCAATGGATCACTTTAGATGTAGTTAACCTCATAGCACATACAATGAGCATCTATGGGATGATCAATCGGTCAAGAATAGTCAACAACACATGAATAATGAAGAGTAGTTGTAGTGCTTCACAGTCAAAGGAAAGTATATGGTTTGGATGAGGCTTATCCAAGCACATAGGCACTTTGTTGTAAACCTCTATGCTTCATCCACCATATATGTTACCTTCGTCCCACTACCTAGTGCATGTGGGACAACGACTGTATTTCAATGATAGGGAAACTCACCCTGCTTGGACCCACCGGTTTGATAGCGAGTGCGAATAGCTCAATACCACTCTATTCCTATCCCTGGAGAACCTATAAATCATAATATTGTGAATTAAGGTTTTAAAAATATATTGATATATGATTCATACTACCAAGGGTCTGCTATAATATCAAAGGTAGATCATATTTCCCTAATCATGCATTCCATCTAGTTTACACATTTAACTTTCAGTAGAAATTAGTATACTCATTCAGGCAAGCTAAGGAGGTCAAAGTAAACATCCATTAAGGAGAATAGCCTATGCTTAAGACGTATTCAAACCCCCCAAGTCTAAAATTGCTTGGATAGATTAGTTGGTGTATGTAATTGTTAAACCTACATATTGCACACAGGTGTCCAAAACCTTCTCTTAATCCAAGCACTATAAGGGTCAAGACTTTTATACAATATGTAAAAGTTAGAGACAGACTATAATTGGAGGGCATTGGCTCCATGAAATGTAGTAATTGATATCTAATTCATACCAATCATCTCACTATGAATTTCCTATAGGAGAAGGGGGTAATTGAGGATTAACACCAGATGCATTTCACAGTTTACCTCTGACTCCCTTCAAGATTTGCCAGGTGTGGCATAGGGTCATGGCAACTCGATGGAGAATGGGCACAACCATATATATTATAAAGCCTCCTTAAATCAAACTTAAACCCCTATACCTATAGTATGATGGTTTATAAAGATTCAAGAAGGTTAATTCCAATCAAACATTTGCAATTCGAGTTCGATGAAAGGATTCAATCACTATTAACCGATAACGATAATCAATTTCTAAGTTGATAGTGGTTGTATTAAAGCAATACCTTCGCCAAGATGAAAGACACTAGGAGCTCTAGAGGTTTCATGTCATTTTTGCATCCTTATTATGGTATGCAAGGGATACATATATCCCACATTTTTTATAATAAGGTTTTGACACATAATAAAAACACCTTCCCCTTATGTAGGTAATAGCCACCAGGTGGTGGCCATCAAGGCTCCGCTAGTGGTAGTGGTGGTGGTGATATTTAATCCAGTATTGAGGCCTCCACTATCATAAGAGCCTTTTAGCCAAGTTAAAATAGTTTTTAATTAAGGTTACTACCTTAATCTACATAAGATTAATAACCCTAGTCATCACTGTCCAACGATTTATAATTATCTCTTAACAAGCTTTAGTTTAATCCAAAAGAGGCTCATAAGAAAAGTCAAAGATTAAGTCTTATTTATAATACATGACAATAAATTATGATTATTGGTCATTTTAAAGACCTTCACTATGATTACTGGTCATTTTAAAGACCTTCAGTTTTCATTTAATAGAAGGCAAAATAATCAGCCAAAGCATAATGCGATAAAAGAAGCATAATAAAAACTTGAAAACATTAACCTGAATCTTCCAGACTTACCTCCCAGTGGCATCTTTCCTATTTCATATTCTCCTTTTATTAATTTACTCCAAGGCTTTGTGGTCACTCATCTTGGCTAAATGCCTTTATTTAAGACTTAGTACTCTTCCAAAGCTTTTTTTTTTTTCTGATCTACCAAGGTAGAGAGCATACTCCCTAAGCCCAAGATTTTCTCTCTTCCCATTTCTTGTCCCCACTTTTATAATTCTTCCCAGCTTCTTTTTTCTTCATGAGCAAGAAGGTGGTTTATTATTAAATTATTAAAAAGGGGTATTTTGAGGTCAACCCAAAATAGTGACATCTTTTTTTTAATTTATAAATTATGGGAAAAGACTAGAGGATATAATGTGGGAGTACCTTGTTCATTTTGGGTCTTCCCTTTTTCCTAGGGCAACTTACAAGGTCAACCTTATCACTATTTGGAAGTAGTCATGGTGGAAGGAAGAATAGTTCATCCACTAGTAAAATATATTTTTATTATTAAATCATGACATTGCTCTTTTGGGTCCAATTAAAATTGGATAAATTTTGTGGACACCTAATTGTATTAAATTAGGTTAATTAAATTACTTTTTGTAAAAGATAACTCCCAAATTAATCTTTCACAAAAGCCTTATTTTAATTTCTCCAAACCTTACAAAATCCCAATTGCATTCCAAAAATCTCCTAATTAACCTGGTAAAGTATAATTAGTTTTAATTAGGGATTTTATAGGATAATTAGGGTTTACCATCCTCTAGATTTATCAATTAGACCCTCTTATTAATGCTAGGCAACATTAGTAAGGTTAGGTTAATATTAAAATTCAAGTATTAATTGATCCCTCGGATCAATTAATATCTTTTAGAAAGTCCTAATGGGCGGGCTGTGCCACTAATAATATTATATTTTTTATTTAATTAATTTTTGCTTTCATTTGTCTTATGTTTTAAATATAGTGATTTTATTTCTTTATCTAAGAAACCTAGAAGGAGTACAATAAAATATTTTGAAGAATAATTGAGTTGATAAGACAAAGGAAAATAACAATTTTTTTTATTAGGTAAGAGAAGGGGTTTTAAAGGATCCCCAAACCTAATACATATGGGACTCAGAAAGAGCAAGAGACAATGCATCATTCTCAAAGAAAACAATCCTTAAGCACAATAACATATTCAGATATAAAACTAGTACCAAACTCCCCAAAAGAAAAACGTGGAAAAAAAATTGGCTACCCTCTGGGGAGACTCCACACGTTGAAGGAACACCTCCACACATGCCACCAAAAAAGAGCGTGATGCCTTGAGAAGGCAAGACTTCCAGTCAACTGGAACTTGCTGTACACGAGACACCTATAGATGGCACCAAATCTCTGCCAACAGGAAAACATCAAAAAATAAGAGGTTTCAAAAAGCATAAGAAATCTCACCTCGGCCTCCTAAACTTCCGAATGCAAGTGAAGTCATGTTTAATATGATATATTGCATACATGGTGCACCATGTCACAAAATGATTTTTTTTTAAATAAATAGATCTTTTAGAAAGGAAAACTTATAAATAATAAGTTTTTTAATCCGATTGTGTCGTGTAGTTGGTGAATGTCTTATGTGTTGGTGGAGGTCGACCTAGGCTTCATTCTCCCTGCCTCCACCATGCGGATACATGATGCAGTTGGTAAATGCCTTGTGTGTTGGTAGAGGCTGACACTCCAATGCCTCACCCTGTGGATACTCAAATAACAAACCTTTGTGATTGATGCCATGTGATATATCGGATAGGACAACTATGGTTGACCACAAAGCTAGATTTTTGGGGTTGCTGTTTCATCTAAAAAATTCAAACCACAACACAGGTGAGTGTGTAAGGGGGTGTGTGTATGGTTGTGTGTTTAGCCCCTATAGATAATGACCTTATGAGGGGTTATGGTTGGGTTGTGAATGCTAGCCCTGAGCGTTGGTCGTAGAGGTTTTTGAGACTATCCTAATAAAAATAATAATAATTCTAAATATTGTTATCGTGTTTTTAAGTTCTTTTCGCTGTAATTTTTTTTTCTAATTATTTTGTTAGATTTCAATTAAAATATAGCAATATGCTATTTATTAAAATTAATAGCTAATAATACTTTGAATATTATTAATTTCTATTTTAAATATTTAAATGTTTATAAATTAATATTTTTATATATAATCAAATAATATGACTTAATTTTTTAACTTTATATATATATATATATATATATATATATATATATATATATATATATATTAATAATGTTGTAATAGCATTATATAATTAAATTATAAATGGATTTATTTATTTATTTATTTTATGTATAATGATACACACCCTCAAACATTCACCCACACTTGTTTGAACTTTGGATCTTTCAAAGAAGAATCAAAACTTGTGTTATCCTCTTGGACAAATGAAATCTATTTCAGTTTTATATAACTTATTTAAAAAAATATTATATATAAAATTTAATTTTAACATTTTTTAAAAATATTTATATTTTATGTTGCGGATATGTTGTATATAAAAGGTTCTTCGTAAAAAAAAAAAATTATATTTTTAAATTTAAAAATAATATACACTTCAAAGAAAAAAATGTTATAGTTTAATAAAAATATTTTACGAGGTTAAGAAAATTATAATAAAACTATGTAAATATTATTAATTTTAATAATTAAAAAAATAAATTTAACTTTTAAGTGAATGATGAAATGCTTATCAGCTCGAACCTAGGGGTGCAACACAATGGTTTGGGCTTTGGCTCTTCTTCGGGAGGTCCAAGGTTCAAACCGTGACATGGGTGAGTATGTGAGGGGGTGGATGTGTGTCTCCCTCGTGGAGTTGTTGTAACAAGTTGGAGGATTCTTGGTCAAAGCCCCTATCTTTTAATATTACCAAAAAAAAATATATATATATATATATATATATATATATATATATATATATATATATATATATATATATATATATATATCAGCTCGTTACATTATAGTCAATCGTTTTATCAATGTGTCTATTAAATTATAAGTGAAAAAATTCCAATCATTGAACAGAATATATTAGTTTTTTTAGCTGAAAGTTCCTTTCAATTATTTAATATTCTTATAATTAATATTATTCATTAATTTAAAACTTAGACTTTTCCTCAAAGGGAGTAGATAAAAGTTCCTTCCAACCATTCAACATTTTTATGATTCATAGTTTTGGTTAATTTAAGACATGATTGATTTAAAACTTGGACTTTTCCTCAAAAGGAGTAGATAAAAGTTCTTTCCAACCATTCAATATTTCTATGATTCATAGTTTTGGTTAATTTAAGACATGATTGTTTTCTCAAATGAAATTAGTTGAAGGTTCTTTTCAACCATTCAATGTCCCTACCACTCATATAGGACTGACTAATTCAAAAGTTATTTTTTTTTTTAAATTAGAGTAGTTGAAAGTTTCTTTCAACCATTCAATGTTCCTATTATTTAAGACTTTACATTTTCTTTACATGAAGGTAGTTGAAAGGACTTTTCTTTCTTTCGACCATTCAATGTTCGTACCATTTAAGACATTACATTTTTTTAGTCATGGTAGTTGAAAGGACTTTTCTTTAAAGAAGAATAAAAGTTCCTTTCAACCATTCAATATTTCTATCATTTATAGTTTTGGTTAATTCAAAATATGATTATTTTTTTAAAATGAGAGTATTTTAGCTTAAAGTTCTTTTCAACCATTTAATGTTCCTACGAGGACTTTTCTTTAAAGGAGAGTAGATAAAAGTTCCTTTCAACCATTTAATATTTCTGCCATTTATAATTTTAGTTAATTTAAAATATGATTATTTTTTAAAATGAGAGTAGGTTAGCTAGCTGACAGTTCTTTTCAACCATTTAATTTTCGTACCACTTATAATACTACTAATTCAAAACTTTATATTTTCTTTGAATTAAAGTAGTTGAAAGTTTTTTTCAACCATTCAATGCTCCTACCATTTAATACTTTACCTTTTCTTTTACTAATTCAAGAATTTATCTTTTCTTTTAAATTGAAGTAGTTTAAGTTCTTTGCAACCATTCAATATTCTTACCATTCAAGTTTGAAAATTCCTTTCAACCATTCAATGTTCCTACCATTCAATATTCCTACCATTCAAAACTTTAAATCAAAGTAGATAAAAATTCTTTTCAACCATTCAATCTTCCTACCATTCATAATACTAATTCAAAACTTTACCTTTTCTTTAAGTTAAAGTAACCGAAAATTTCTCGTACCATAAAATTAATTCAAAACTTTACCAAAGTTCCTTTACCTTTCAATGTTCGTACCCTTGGATAATGAATGACTTTGCTGTCTTTCGAGAGGGGGTAGCCGAACTTTCCTTCCATGACAGAAACCACTGTACTTTCACGGTAATGTTGACTAAAGAACGATTCTGACTTTGCTCAAATGGAGGCAGTTAATTTCTTTATCTAAAACCATTCAATGTTGATAGTATTCATTAATTTATGACTCGTCTTTTACTTAAACGAAAGTAAATAAAGCTCCTTTCTCTCTAGAAAGGATGTTAGGAAAACTAGCGCGTTAATAGAATTGAGAGTTGTTTTAATTTTTTTAATTAGTTATATGGAATTAAAATACGTTTTATTAGTTTTTTGTTATTATTATAGTGGTATTATAATAAAATTAGGATATTATTTATAGATTTTGTGTAAGATTTGAACCTTGGTTTCCTCCTTTAAATATTGAAGAATCTAATCGTTGAACTAATGTCTCATAGGACTTGTTTTAATTATATACAATTAATTAAAAATTAAATAAAAATAATATACTTATACATAAATTGAATTAATGATATTAAGGTTACTTTTATAATTTATTTATTAAATTAAATTAAATTTAATAAATTAATGATCAATCCAAAGTTAAATGAATTTATTTACAAGGTATCTTAGAAAAAATTAAACTACTTTTTAATAATTTTAAAACTGAAAGAAACTTTTGAAAAACTTTTTTTTTTCATAGGGGAATTAGTAACATCTTTTGTTATATCGGATGATGTCATATAACCCTAGCCCACTCGACGGAACCCTAACCGTCCAAGGCATTGAACTGGGGTAGCCAACCCATCTAGCCTATCCCCTTCTTGGTAGGTCGTGGTTTGGTTTGAACCTTGCGAATATATTTTTTAAAAGCATAATTACTAAAACAGTTGCAACCTTATTATAGTTCTAAGGGCTTTGACTTCTCTTGGGGAGGTCTAAGGTTCAAATCCCATTTAGTACGAGGGACCAAGACCTCTTATAAAAAAACTTGTGCTTTTAACTTAAATTTTCTTAACTTGTTGGTTGGGACAAATAGTTGATGCAACCCACATAAAAGTTCAAATCTCGTCATCAAATAGCTCAATGCGACTAAATCTAGTAAAAGGGAAAGGACAACCCTTTCAAAATCCCTTTTAAAAAAATAAAAAAACATTATTACTAAAAAAAAAATCAAAGGAGTCTTTTAAAACATTGTTTGAAATTAATTCTAAAGTTAGACTCACCTTCTTCGTGTTTTCAACGACGTAAAACCTGGAAAACCTATTGTGGCATGGTGACTTTCGGAGGCAGACAACCCAGAATACTATGGCAGCCTTAAAATGCGGATAACCTGCTCAAATCCGTGGCAGCTACGGATTCCACCGTGTAAATTAAAAAAAAAAAATCCCCACCACAGCTGTGTATAAGAAGTATTATTAAAAAAAAATCTCCACCACCAATCTGTATAAAAAGTATTACTAAAAAAATCTCCAACACTATAGGAAGTATTACTCAAAAAAACATTATTACTAAAAAAAAATGAAATGAGTCATTTAAATCATTGTTTGAAATTCATTTTAAAGTTAAACGGACAATAAAATTTCTTAAATTATTTCTCAAAAGTTTGAATAGATGTCTAAGGTTTAAATAATGTAGGGGTTAGGGTTATGCATCATACTTTACATCTAGTGTATGACCTGTATAATTATATATTAGGTAAATAACATGTGTGGGAGGGTCGTGTCATGACCACCATATATTAAAAATTGTTTTACCCTTTTATTATTTATATATAAATAATATTTAATTAATGATATTAATTTTTTTTCTTTCAATAATATTATAATGAATCAACAAAAATGATTTCAATTTGATTCGTGTATATATATATATTTTAAATAATGATATTATTTTTAATAAAATTATTTAATTTGATCAAATGATATAAGTTTCATTAATTAAATTCCTTAACTTTTAAACATAAATTAAAATCTTAAAATGTTGTAATAATACCATGTAATCAAAATATAATATAAATAAGGTGAGTATGTGAGGGGTGGGTGTGTCTCCGTGGAGTTGTTGTAATAGGTTGGGGATTCCTGGTCAAAACCCCCCATTATATATATATATATATATATATATATATATATATATATATATATATATAAAAAAGTTAAAATTTAAAATTTAATATAATATTTAGGTAATTAATAAAACAAAAAATATTACAATATTATTATTTAATTAAATATATAAATATTAGTGAGAGGAGGAGAGGGGGAGGGTCCTGCTCCCTCTTCCTGCTCCCCCTCCCCTGGTTCTTGCCCAGTCTTTGGCTCATCCTGGGTCATCCCACTTTGGGAATGTTTTGTAGCAGATGATCTCCTTAGGAGGAGATCTTTTCCATTTTTTGCATCTTTCCCAATAGTTTTACGGTTCTCTTGCTTGAGCCCTTGGCTTGGTCTATCCCAGGGTTCTTCCAAGGTTTCCTGCATGTTTTCGAGATCCCTTCCCCGATTTCCCTTAGGCTTTCCCCTGGGATTTTTTGCAAGTTTTTTGCTTGTATCCGGTTCCCAAGGCCTCCTCAGTCGGTGGTGGTGGTAGGTTGGGTTTTCAACTGCTTTTCGATGCGTCCTGTGAGGTCCTCACTGCTTCGAGGTTGGTCTAGGAGGGTCAGTTTCCTCTTTTTCCAGTGACTCTTCTCTGGGATGCCTCTGGTTGTTGCTGGTCCCGTCCATGTGGGTAAGACCCTTTTCGATTTCCTGTTCGGAAGCTTCTTCTTGTTGGATCTACGTTTTGGTGGACACCCAAGGTATTTTTTGGCCTTGGGGTGGTTTTCGGTTGCTTCCCTTTAGGCGGGATTTTCAAATTCGTCTTCTTGCATGTTTTCCCGCTAGGCAGGATTTTTCAAAATTGGTGGTTTCTCACTGGGCAAGATTTTTCAAATTTACCTGTTCCCACTGGGTGGGTTTTTCCAAACTGTTTGTTTCCTGCTAGATGGGATTTTTCAAATTGATTGTTTTTTACCTTTGGCTTGGTCGGTTGACCTACTGTAAAAAGGTTTTGGGACCCTTTCAAAACCCGCTTTCAATATAATTTTAACCTATCATATATATATATATATATATATATATATATATATATATATATATATATATATATATATATATATATATTTGGTTAGTGTGAGCAACCCCTACGACCAACGCACAAGGTTAAGGTTGAGTAGTCTCCTCCCAACCATGACCCTTTAAATCCAAAAGCTATACTTATCAATAAAGAATTTATTTTAATTATATATATATATATATATATATATATATATATATATATAATGCCAACTTTAAAAAATTAAATCATTCCATAGCCATGTGGAACCTAGAAAAATTAAACAATATTTTGTATTACTTTAAATCATTACATAGTCAAGTAAACATTATAAAATTTAAGCCATTACATAATCAAGTCAACATTAGAAAATTTAAGTCATTACAAAGTCAAGTCAAGCTTAAAAAATTAAAGTAGTTTTAAAATTAAATCAAAACAAAATTAAAGTAGTTTTAAAATCAAATCAAACAGTGCAAAATTCATGGCCATCTTCATCATCATTCTAAACTTTTTTTTTCGAGGAAAACGGTTACAAATTACATCAACAACCACCCTCAAGGGGTTTGAACACAAGACCATTTAAAAAACAATCACTTGGGCAAAAAAAGTTTAGAAACCCTCAAGGGGTTTCTAAACATTTTTTTTTTAAGTTATACACATCCATCATGGGGATTGAACATGGGTCAGGTCACCTCATCTCACGGATAATAATAATGCAAGTGGCGTCCTTGCCGGTAGACCACACTCACCCGATTCATCATTCCTAAACTTAACAATAAAGATGAACATTCTTAATATTTAAAACTTCACCTCTTTATCTATTTTTCTAAACCTTTTAAACTTTATAATCTACCTTATAAATATGCCCTACCAATTTCTAACCCTCAAATCTAAAAAAAATTGATCTCAAAACAATCACCATCTGATATTAAATTTTCTATTCAAACTGCCATTTCCAATCATTAAAATGCTTCTGCAAATAATAATTCTTACAACTATTTTCAACCGAAGGGGGCTCCAGAGTTTGGTTTTCTCTCAAAAGTCAAACATGTGATTCCCCGCTAAAGTGAGCTTTGGTTTGGGGTTTGCATTTACACTGCTATTGCCCTTCTCCTAATAACACTCATATAAATAAGTCTTTATTAACATCAAGTCGTAGAAATTACGGGTCCTATCCCTCCCCAAAAAAGAAAGCATATAATTATTTTCCACGTCTTCGTGGTATCTTCCAAACCTACTTTTTGAATTTTCAATCTATTGTATCATTTTCTATCCTCGAGATTGGCTTTCTCACAAATGTCAAATGCGTGATGACCACGCTAAAGTGGGCTTTGGGTTTGCGTTTACACTGCGATTCCCCTCTTCCTACTGGGCACTTAGCTTCTATAAATAGCCTTTTGCAGGCTATGGATTTTTACTTCCATTCTCTTACCCTCCCTCTCCCTCCTATGATATAGTCTTTGTTGCCCATTTCCCATTTTTCAGTAAAATGGCCCTAGCTCTTCACAAAGTCCTGTTGTTTGTTCTCCTTTGCATTTGTGCAAGCCCCTGCCATGGCCTGCATAAGTGCCATCACAAGGAATCCCAAGCCCTCCTCCTCTTCAAAGCCCGCCTCAATGATTCCTCCTTCGGCGCTCTCGATTCCTGGGTGAACGGGACTGACTGTTGCTCGTGGGACTGGCTATCCTGTGATCTCCACACCAACCACGTCCTCACACTTAATATTACCTTGTCTCTGGACGGTGGTGTGATATCCGATAGCTTGTGCGATCTCCGTTCTCTCACACAGGTTGAATTACGGGGCAATCAACTAACAGGTACTCTTCCTCTCTGTCTTGGAAATCTCTCTCATCTTCAATATCTTGATTTATCCTACAATGCGTTGACTGGAATAATTCCCCCTGACATTTGTCTGCTTACCAATCTTACTCATCTTCTTCTCTCTAGTAATCACCTAACAGGTACTCTTCCTCCCTGTCTTGGAAATCTCTCTCATCTTCGATATCTTGATTTCCACTATAATAATTTGAGTGGGATAATTCCCCCTACTATTTGTGTGCTTACCAATCTTACTTATCTTGATCTCTCTGATAACCGACTCAATGGGAGTTTACCATCTTGTATAGGTCAACTTTCTTCTTTAACGTCTCTTCCGTCTCCTCCTGGAAATCTATCTCATCTTCGTTATCTTGATTTAGATTATAATAACGTGAGTGGGCTGCATAGATGCCGTCAACAGGAGTCCCAAGCCCTCCTTCTCTTCAAAGCCCGCCTCAATGATTCGTGGGGCATTCTCGATTCGTGGGTGAACGGGACTGACTGTTGCACCTGGCACGACATATCGTGTGATCTCCAAACCAACCACGTGCTCACACTTAATATTACCTCTGCTATAGACGGTGGTGTGATATCCGATAGCGTGTGCAATCTCCGTTCTCTCACACACGTGGAATTGAACGACAATCAATTAAAAGGTACTCTTCCTCTCTGTCTTGGAAATCTCTCTCATCTTCAGTATCTTGATTTATCCTATAATGCGTTGACTGGAATAATCCCCCCTAACATTTGTCTTCTCGCTGATCTTCAATATCTTGATTTCCAACATAATAATTTGAGTGGGACAATTCCCCTTGCTATGTGTTTGCTTACCAGTCTTAATTATATTGAGCTCTCTACTAATCAATTCAATGGAAGTTTACCATCTTGTATAGGTAAACTTTCTTCTTTAAAGTTTCTTTATCCTAACCACAATCGTCTGAGTGGAAGCATACCGCCTTCTGTAGGAAATCTCTCGTCTCTAAATACTCTTGATATCTGGTCCAATCAGTTCAGCGGTAACGTCCCAGATTCCTTGGGCAATCTCTCTTTACTCTCTTACTTAGATATTTCCTCTAACAAACTAAGTGGGACCCTTCCCTCCTCCCTATTCCTGCTTTCCTTCCTCACCAAGCTCTATGCTGATAGCAATGTGTTCAATGAAAGCATTCCTTCCTCCGCATTGCCATCTTCCATACAAGTTCTCTCCCTTTCCCTCGACAACAATCAAACAATTTCTGAAACTTTTTTCCATAACCTCACCAAATTAAAGTACTTGTATTTATCCAATTGTGTGCTGAACATTAGCACCTCATGGATCCCCTCTTTTCGATTACACGGTCTGGACTTGATATCATGTAAGACTGACGGACAAATTCCACTCTGGATTTCAACCCAATACACACTTGTCGAGTTGACATTAGCCAAGGCCAACCTTGTTGGAGAAATTCCCTTTTGGCTATGGGATATTAGTCCATCCTTGCAATATATAAATCTTACAACAAATTACTTGGAAGGCTGCCTTTTTACAAATACTTCAGCTTGGACGCAAATTATCTCCTTAGACTTGTCTAAGAATGCATTGAGTGGAGGCATTCCATCATTATGGTCTCCTAGAATAACAATTTTACTACTCAATGATAATTTGCTTACAGGTAACATTCCTCCCACCTTAGGCAATTTATCACAACTCCAAGTGTTAAGTCTAGCCAACAACAATTTAGAGGGTGACATTCCATTGGATTTGACCAACTGTGCTTCTCTTCAAATATTGAATTTCGCAAATAATAGTTTGCATGGAAGAATACCTCACAACATTGGTAATCTAAGCGAACTTTCTTCATTTGTTCTTCGAAGGAATAAGTTGAAAGGAACATTCCCTCCTTCAATAACAAATTGTACAAGTTTACAAGTACTTGACTTTGGGCAAAACTTGTTTACAGGTCAGATTCCAAAGTCAATTGGAAATCTTTCACTGTTAAAAGTATTGGTGATGAGGGAGAACAATTTGATAGGCAATATTCCTTCAGAAATTGGTCAGCTATTGCAACTCCAAATCTTGGACCTTTCTTTCAATCGTATATCAGGTTTTATTCCGCACAACATCTTAGATTTAAAAGCAATGGCCATAGAAAGTGAAAATAACTTTGTGTTGTCAAATAACTATGATGAAGGTGATTTATTTGGCCTGACATACCAATATGAAGATGAGTTGTATATAATTTCCAAAGGCATAGATCAATACTACCCTTATATTCTTTCCACCTTGACATCTATAGATATTTCAAACAATCAATTGAGTGGAAAAATTCCATTTGATTTGGGAAAGTTGAAGGGCTTAAGGCTTCTCAATATGTCTATGAACAATATCATGGGGTCTATTCCAAATAGTTTAGGAGAAATGACTCAACTTGACTCACTTGACCTTTCTAGAAATAGATTGTTTGGAAAAATTCCAATGGAGTTGGACTCTCTAAACTACTTGGGGACATTAAAATTGTCCAACAACAACCTTTCAGGTAGTATACCCCAAGGGAAAAAGTTGAATACATTTCCAGAATCATCATATACAGGGAATCCAAATTTATGGGGTTGTCCCCTTCCAAAGAATTGTTCTTGGCCGGAATTTGCTTCTCCTCCTCCCACATATTCTAAAAAACAAGAGAAAAGTATGGAAATTCCATGGTACAAGATTATAGTGGGATTGTCATGGGGAGCAAGTTTTGGAGGCACATTGTCATTGATTATGGTAAACAGGAGATGGAAGAACAAATACTTTCAAAAAGTTGATGTTGTTTTGAAGTTTTTGTTCCCTTGGCTCAACAATTGGACATTATGAAGAAAATATTCTCCACTTCAGGTAAATACAAGGGGTTTTTTATAATCAGATTTTTATTTTGAAATCAGTATGTAATTCTATATTATTTCTTTTCAAGCAATATATAGTTTGTGTTATTTCGTTATGATATTCACAATTTCAATATATATTTGGAAGTAGGGTTGATTGTTATCCTTTATTCTTTTGGTTCAAAATAAGAAACTACTTATATAGGTGCTTAGATAATCCATTGATATTGTAGGTAGACATATAATATTGGGTTACAACTATTCCTCTACTTGTGGGTCAATTTTCATTCTAGGCATATCTTAGAAGGATGATGATGTTCACTTCTTATATGATTGAGGTAGGATAATTAAAGCAATTTGAGAACCAAATTTGTGCATATCCTTATTCACTTGATTGAGAATTTTGTTTTGTATTATTGGATAAATCTATGGGTTTTGTTATTTTCACTTATGTGGTTTTTGTAAATTTTAGAATTGTTTCTTAGTCAAACTCCTATAAACAATTTCAAGTTATTCACAAATGCTATTTTGATGGTAAAATTACTAGTTGTTTTTATAGAAAAACATTTGCACTATCATGACACACTAATGTGAGGTGTTCTAATAAAATATTGTTATCTTTTATGATGAAATAACATTACAAGTAGATTTTAGAGCCAAACTAAAGAATTTTGAGTGTAGAAAGCATAGTGAAAGCTACCATTTAAGTGTGTCTTCTAGAATGTTAAATTGGATAACAATAAAATGGATAGAGGTCTATGTATCCCATTTAGATATCTTATGAAAGCATTGTGAAGTCATGACAGTGATTGTGTTTTGAAGGAGTTGCATAACAAGTGGTTGATTTCTAATCTTGTTATTGGTGCCACTTTGGGAAGTGGGATTGTAACTCTAGATATGATTGACTATGCTTGTATGGGGGGCTCAACAAAGATCCTTCTTCACTTGAGTTTTCATCTGTCTTACATGAAATCTCCTTTGAATATTGTCTCATGTATGCCTGTGTTAAGAGCAAGTTAATCATAACAATGAAATGATGTCTAATGACAATCGTGAGATGATGCTTCTTGACATAGAAGTTTATGATTCTGGAAAACGATCTCCCACTGGCACTAGAGCATGAATGTCTTAAAGTATCTTTTTATTAGATGAATATGTAAGCTCACTATAACAAATGGTTGAAATGCAAAGAAGAATTTGAATTCAAACTTGGAATAGTTGTTCCAATTCCCCACCTATTTAAAATTGTTTACACATATTTTCCTTTGGTGAACTAGAGATTGATTGTTGCTAGTGAGATTAAAATAAATTCTCATTTTTTAAATGTATTATTAGTCACTCGTTGCTTTCAGTGTGTCTTTGTGGATATTTGAAATTTGAAATTTATTTTCTCATTTATATTTTAGGAGCATTTCTTCTAGAACATCTTATCAAACTTTTAAAGTTAATAGAACCCTTATAAGAAAGGATGGAGCAGATTTTGCTTTGGTTATATTGAAAAAAATAGAAAATTGAATATGCATTCCTTTTGCTATTAGAGAAGCATATAAAGTTCTTGGTATTGGACTCTAATAAATTTTGATTTTTGAATTTATTCTTTGCTTGTGTTTTTGATGTTTATGTTTGTTTTTTATTTTTATTTTTTAACTTTCCATGCATGTGTGTGTTTATATTTTTTAAATGCAAAGGTTGATTTACATTGTAGATTGACTTTGTTTGTTGTTTTATAGGACTAAGAAATTGTTTTTGTACATATTTTTGGTGTGGATATTTTGCAGAAAAACCTTGTACTTATTGCTAAGGTTTAAATCTCCATTCTCTCTTTATACTTGTCATTCCAATTTGTTTTATGTAGTTTGTGCATCCTCATTTTTGTTTTTTAAAAAGAACTATGGAAATTTTCTCATAATATCTAAATTTACAATGGTTCCTACATATTACAGGTATCATATATGCTAAGGAATACTGGTAAAGTATTTTACTATTCATGATGTTCAATCATATTCTATAGTGAAGGTTAGTCATTTTATTCCCTTTGATTTCCCATTTAAGTTCAATTGGTATACTTTTATCTATTCAGTTGATTAGCTAAAGATTTCCATTCAAGTATTGTTGTTTAGTGTTGTACATGTTTGTTTGCTTCCTTTTTTTTTTTTCTTTCTATTTCATTATATCATTAATATTTTGTTAAAAAAATTATGACAAGATTCTAATGTTGTTACTCAAATGTTTTTTCAACTCCACACTACTTAATTTGAACTAATGAATTCTCTTTTTAATAGTTTTTAGACCCTTCATAAAACATAATGAATGGTATTTCTCGACCATCTACACCAAGCATCTAGAATGCCCCATTATATAATGGGTCCATTACTAAATATGATAAGCAAAATTGTACTATTGATGTTGTAAATTGCATATAGGTTCTTTCTAGAGGTAACTTATTATTTTATTTTTATTTTAAAAAATTTATATTTCATATTTATTGTTTTGTTTGTCATTATTGTATGACATGCTATACTCTTTGGCTACAATTGATTGAACACATAGGGAAACACCACACTTTCAAATTTGGAAAATGTGTAACAGTTAGTGTGTATGTTGTGTCTCACTTTACTTGTGGTCTCAAGACCCAATATGGGATACATGGAATATTTGGAGAACGTGTAGTGGCTAGTGTGTATGGTGTGCCACACTTTACTTATGGTATCAAGACCCAACATAGAAAATAATCCTAATGTTATACAATATTTGGTTGCATTAGAGGATGATCTGCATTAGATGCATGAAGTAATATGTCTCATCACAATCATGAGATGATGCTTCTTGCCACTAAGGTTCTTGATGGCAAGATTTTGGCAAATGATATCCTAATGACACTCGAGCATGAATTTCCTAGTGTTTGCTTAGTAGGTGAATATGTAAGCTCAGTATAACAAATGGTTGAAATGCAGAGAATAATTTGAATCCAAACTTGGAACAATTGCTACAATTCCTTACCTATTTAAAACCACTTGTGCATGTTTACCTTTGGTGAACTAGTTATTGGTTGTTGCTAGTGAGGTTAAAGAAAATCTTATTCAATTATATGTATTATTAGTCTCTTGTTGCTTTCAATGTGCCTTTATGCATCTTTAAAATTTGTTATTTATTGTCTCATTTATATTTCAAGAGCATCTCTTCTAGAGCTACTATCAATATTTTGAAGTTAATAGAGTCCCTACAAGGAAGGATGAAGCAAAGTCTATTTTAGTCATATTGAAAAAAATAAAGAATTAAATATGCATTCCTTTTGCTAATAGAGAAAGCATATAAAGTTCTCGGTATTGGGATCTAGTAAATGTTGATTTATGACTTTATGTTTTACTTGTGATTTTTATGTTTATATATATTTTTAATTTCCATGCATGGTGTATTTATATTTATTTTGCCTATGTTTCTTCCAAGGTTGTTTTACATTATAGATTGACAAATTTTGTTTGTTGTTATTTAGGATCAAGAAACTAATTTTAAACACATTATTGGTGTGGATATTTCATAGAAAATCCTTGTATCTACTACCATGGTTTGAATCTCTCCCCTCTCTTTGAATTTGCCATTCTAATTTGTTATTTTTTTATTTATGTAGTTTTTTTTTCCTTGTTTTTGTTTTCTAAAAAGAATTATGGATATTTTCTTAGAATATCTAACTTAATTTACAACGATTCCTACATATTACAGGTATCACATATGCCAAAGAAATTGGTCAAGTACTTCAGCATTCATGATGGCTAACTAATCAATTATCTTCTATAGTGAAGATCAACCATCTTCTTTTCTTTGATTTTTCCTTTAAGATTAATTGGTATGCTTTCATCTATTTAGTTTATTAGCTAAATATTTTCCATTCAACTTTTATTGTTAAGTACTAAACATGTTTTTGTTCTTATTTGTTTTTTTTTCTTCCTATTTCATTGTATCCTAGTCTTCTTTTTAAAAAAATTATCGCAATATTCTAATGTTATTACTCAAACATGTTTCTAGCTCTAGACTATTTTTTTTTTTGTAAAAGAGGGTACAAATTTATTAACTCAGCAAAACATTCATGATACAAAGAAAAAGCAGAAGCTATTCAGACATATCAGCTCTCAATAAAGAAGAGAGAGATTGAGAGCAATCAGAAGAAAGTTGAGACCAATTTTGAACATCCCAACCATCCTGAAACTCAGAATCCCATTTAGCTAACAAATCTGCTACCCTATTCCACTCCCGAGGAATATGCACAAAATAAATGAAGTCCAAGTGAGCAGAGATATTAAGAATTTGCCGAGCAACCCAACTCAACCACCAAAAACCATGAAGACTATCTCCAGAATTTAACAAATTTATAACAATATGAGAATCAGATTCACAAACAATCCGACGCCAACCCAAAGCATACCCTTGCTCCAAAGCATAGAAAATTGTGAGTGCTTCCATGAAGTTATTAGAATGATGTCCCTTAAAGCAAGAGAAAAAAATTGGATAGTACCACTACTATCCCGCCCCCACACCACCAATACCAGCATTACCCGGATTACCCCGGAAGATCCATCCGTATTAATATTCAACACTCCCGGAGGAGACAGATTCAATTTGCCGACCCTCCGCACCCGATTATTCCGACCCATCCGTCTGCAAGAGACATTAAGACCAGGACCATTAACCATCAAGCCTAATATTTCCATGATCTAACGTTCGCATGGTCCACGGGAGAAATAATCCGACATTTTGCGATACGCTTTCTGGATCATTCGCAAAATCCTCTCGCTGCACTGGAAGTAGTTAACTCCTTACCTTGGAAAATCCGACGGTTCCATTCAAGCCAAATTTGCCAAAAAATGCATGAAGGACCAATACTCCATCCAACTTGTAAAAAGAAAGCCGCTGCAGGAGGCCGCCCCATACTCCTCCAAAAATCAACTATTGATGAAGCATGCGAACAAGGGTGATTCCATACTCCCCACCAATAATTCCAGACTTGTCTAGCAAAGTCACATTGGAGAAGTAAATGCCCAACAGATTCTTCAGCCTTCCCACAGTTATAGCATAAAGAGGGGCCAGCAAACCCACGCTTTTGAAAATTATCCCAAGTGAGACAACGATTATGAGTAGCCTGCCACCAATAAAAACTACACTTCGGCCAAATAAACTTATTCCAAACTTGCTTCCACCACGGAACCTCCTCCCCACCAAACCGCTGCCGATCCAAAACACAATAACCAGCAGCAACCAAAAATATCCCTCTATTATCTCTTCCCCATGCTAGCACATCATCCCCAGGTAGAGAAGAGCAGGGACGACTAGCAATAATACGGGCCAGCTCTGTCCTCGCTTCCATAGTGCCACCAGCAGGCCATTCTCGAGGATCCTTCCACTGGAGACTAACCATTTGACCAAAGGACTTAACAGTTTTGAAATCTGCCACCTTCAACCATCCAGCATCCCAAAAGCATTGAGTAAGATCTTGAAGATGTGGAAACTCGCAAAGAAGAGGAGCAAAGCCATCCCAAGAATCCTGCCAAAAAAGAGCCCGAGACCCAAGATAACAAATCCGGAATAACCCCCGCTAACCAACTTTGCTCCCTTTTTCAAAGTATTCCAAACAAATGATCCTCGACCAATCAAGTCAGTATCGAGGAATCTCTGAACCTTCCACTCCCCTAAGATACTTGTGGGAGATAATATTGGCCCAAGTTTGCTCCTGATTACTACACCAACGCCAATACAGCTTAGCAGCCAAAGCAGTCCCAGAAAGAGAGCTTAGACGAAGACCCAACCCCCCAGCTTGCCTTGGTCGACAAATAGTCTCCCATTTAACAAGACTCCATTTTGAGGAACCAAGATTGCCAACCCATAGGAATTGCCTAGAAAGAGAATCCAGGTCATGAAGAAAACTTGCTGGAGCAATCTGAATAAGGCATCTATACACCGGTAAAGCCTGAACAACTGACTTCAAAAGTAAAACCCGACCAACAAAAGTTAACCATCTATGAGTCCAATTATTAACTCGACTACGAAATTTGTCAAGTATGTTAGTCCAAACCGCCCTAGGTATAGGACCAACAGAAATGGGAATCCCCAAGTATGTAAGAGGAAGAGTTCCAACCTGAAACCTGAGATTCTGAACAATTCTAGCTTGAACCCTGGGATCTGTATTGAAAAATAAAATAATAGACTTGTGCTCATTAATCTCCTAACCAAAGACAGCCAAATACAAGTCCAAAGCATGTCTAAAGTTGGTTGCTTCACAAATAGAGGCTACACCCAAGAGAGCAGTGTCATCAAAAAACTGAAGATGGGAAATGGCTGGCCTACTATTCTCCCATTTCCATCCATGAATAAGACCCTGGTGAACCTGATATTTAAGCCAGCGACCCAGACCTTCAGCCATAATTATAAACAAGTACGGAGATAAAGGATCCCCCTGCCGAAGACCCCGGGAAGCATGAAACAAACAAATTCTTTTTTTGATATTTCTTAGATCCTTCATAAAAAATGGATGATATTTCTTGCCTATCTACACTAAGAATTTAGAGTGTCCCACTATACAATGGGTCCATTACTAAATCTGATAAGCGCCTTCATACTTTGATGTTATAAATTGTATATAGGTTCTTTCTAGAGGTAACTTATGTTTTTTTTTTTAAGTTATATAATTTTTCTTTCTAAGAATTTTTTTGACATTGTTGAATGACATACTTTATTGTTTGGTTATAGTTAAGCATATAACATATCACCACACATTAATGTGTATTAGATAGGGTGCATTTTGTGCTCCACTTTACTTGTGGTCTCAAAACCCAACATGGGATATAATCCTAATGTCATACAAACTTTGGTTGTAAACGAGGACTTGCATCAGATGCATGAAGTAATGATGTCTGAGCATAATCATGAGATAATGCTTCTTGACATTGAAGTTCTTGATTCTGGTAAATGATCTCATACAAATAGTAGAGCATGAATCTCTTAAAGTGTTTTGCTTGTGGTTTTGATGTTTATGTTTTCTTTTTATTTTTAAAATTTCCATGCATAGGTGTGTTTATATTTATTTTACCTCTATTTATTATAAGGTTGATTTACATTGTAGATTGACATATTTTGTTTGCTATTCTTTAGGATTAAGAAACTGATTTCGAACACATTGTTTGTGTGGATATTTCCTAGAAAAGCCTTATACCTTCTACTATGGTTTGAATCCCATCCCATGTTTGAAGTTGTCATTCCAATTTATTATTTTTTTAATTATCTAGTTTGTTATTCCTCATTTTCGTTTTGCAAAAAAAATAATGAATAACTTAATTTTCAATTGTTCTTGCATATGACAGGTATCACATATGCCAACAAAATTGGTCAAGTACTTCAGCATTCATGATGGCTAACTAATCAATCATCTTCTATAATGAAGGTTAGTCGTTTTTAGTTGATTTTACCTTTAATATCAATTGGTATACTTTTATCCACTTAGTTGATTGGATAATGATTTCCATTCAATTACAGTTGCTACGCACAAAACATGTTTATTTGTCTTTCTTCCTATTTCATTGTATCATATTCCTCTATTAAAAAAAATTTAAAGTAAGCTTCTAAAATTGTTATTCAAACATTTTTCCATCTCTAGACTACTTAATTTGAACTAACAAATTTACTTTTTGATATTTCTTAGATCCTTCATCAAAATGGATGGACGGTATTTCTTGCCTATCTACACCAAGCATTCAAAGGATCCCATTATAAAATGGGTTCATTACTATATTTGATAACAAACTTCATAATTTTGATGTTATAAATTGTATTTAGGTTCTTTGTATAGGTAACTTATTATTTTATTTTTGTTTTTTAAAGAGTTATGTATTTTGTCTTTCAATGTGTTTTGTTTGTCATTGTTGGATGTCATTCTTTATTTTTTGGATGTATTGAATTGAGCACATAAAATAACACCACACATTTAAATTTTGAGAAAATGTGTTAGCTAGGGTGTATGTTATGCCCCACTTTACTTGTTGTCTCAAGACCCAACATGGGATACAATCACAATGTCATACGAACTTTGGTTACAACATTAGATGCATAAAGCAATGATATTTGACCATAATCATAAGATGATGCTTCTTGAAACTGAAGTTTTTTTTTTAAGTGAAAAACCCCTTGCGGAGCCGCCTTGGTATGAGAGACCACGAACAGGGGGTTCTACACCGTCAAAGTCACCCGGGAGTCACACCCAACCCTGCCCGTACCAACATTATCAATTGGATTTTGGATACCCAATTCAACTTTTTGGTAGGGTGGAGATTTGAACCTCGAGACCTCCCTTGGAGGATTGCCCTCTCCTCTCCAACTCACCTACAACACCTGGGTAGAAACTGAAGTTTTTAATTTTGGTAAATGGTCTCCTATTAGCACTAGAGAATGAATCTCTTCAAGTGTTTTTCTTAGTGGGTGAATATGTAAGCTCACTAAAACAAATAGTTGAAATATAAAGAAGAATTTGAATCTAAACTTGGAACAATTTCTACAATTCCCCACCTATTTAAAATTGTTTGAACACCTTTGCCTTTGGTAGTTAGATTTAAAATATTTCCATATTTTAGATTTATTAGTCTTTTGTTGCTTTCAATGTGCCTTGTGCATTTTTGTGATTTATTTTCAAGTTTATCTTTGAGGAGCATCTCTTCTAGAGCATACTATAAATATTTTAAAGTTAATAGAGCCTCTAGAAGGAAGGATGGAGCAAAGACTATTTTGATCATATTGAAAAAATACAGAATTGAATAGGCATCCCTTTTGGTAATAGAGAAACATATAAAGTTATTGTTATTGGACTCTAATAATTGTTGATTTCTAAATTTATGCTTTGCTTGTGATTTTTATGTTTATGTCTTTGTTTTTTTTTTTTTAAATCTTTGCTCGTCTATATTTATATCCATTTTCTCTTTGTTTCTTATGATAATGATTTACATTGTGTATTGATGGATTTTATTTTCTTCTTTAAGATCAAAAAATTGATCTGGTATACATTGTTATTGTGGATATTTCATAGAAAATCCTTGTACCTATTTCTAAGATTAGAATCTCTCCTCTCTTTGGAGTTATCATTCCAAGTTATTGTTCTATTTATGTTGTTTGTTCTTTCTCATTTTTATCTTCTAAAATGAATTGTGGATTTCTTTTAGAATATATAAGTTTACAATAGTTTATGTGTGTTACAAGCCTCATTAATATGATTATACTAAGAAATATGGTCAACTACCTCGGCATCCATGATACCTAACTAGTCAATCATCGTCAAGAGTGAGGATCAACCATCTCATTTCCTTTGATTTTCCTTTTAAAATCAATGGGCATACTTTCATGCATTTTAGTCAATTGGGTAAATATTTTATAATCAATTGTTGTTATTTAGTGTTGCCTACAATATGGTACAATGTCTAAATATCTGTTACCAACATGCCCACTTGATTTTACTATATAGAATAACTCCCTACTACCAAATGATATTTGTATCAAATTGAATAATTATTTTTAGCCTTCTTATGTCTAATACAGGAACTAAAACACTCTTAAAATCCCTATGATATTGTCTCATCTATACTGAAAGAGTATTGCATCATAGACCAAGACTGTGCCTTAAGATTTAGTGCATCATGCTTTTTGGGATTATTGGTGAAGGCGAGGTTTGATACAAAAAATGACTTAACTATTATTGGATGTACATGCATCAAATAAATTTACACATCTTTTCCTTTGGTGAACTAGAGATTGACTGTTGCTAGTGAGATTAAAATAAATTCTCATTTTTTAAATGTATTATTAGTCACTCGTTGCTTTCAGTGTGTCTTTGTGGATATTTGAAATTTGAAATTTATTTTCTCATTTATATTTTAGAAGCATTTCTTCTAGAGCATCTTATCAAACTTTTAAAGTTAATAGCGCCCTTATAAGAAAGGATGAAGCAGATTTTGTTTTGGTTATATTGAACAAAATAGAAAATTGAATATGCATTCCTTTGGCTATTAGAGCAGCATATAAATTTCTTGGTATTGGACTCTAATAATTTTTGATTTTTGACTTTATTCTTTGCTTGTGTTTTTGATGTTTATGTTTGTTTTTTATTTTTATTTTTTAACTTTCCATGCATGTGTGTGTTTATATTTTTTAAATGCAAAGGTTGATTTACATTGTAGATTGACTTTGTTTGTTGTTTTATAGGACTAAGAAATTGATTTTGTACATATTGTTGGTGTGGATGTTTTGTAGAAAAACCTTGTACTTATTGCTAAGGTTTAAATATCCATTCTCTCTTTATACTTGTCATTCCAATTTGTTTTATGTAGTTTGTGCATCCTCATTTTTGTTTTTTAAAAAGAACTATGGAAATTTTCTCATAATATCTAAATTTACAATGGTTCCTACATATTACAGGTATCATATATGCTAAGGAATACTGGTAAATTATTTTACTATTCATGATGTTCAATCATATTCTATAGTGAAGGTTAGTCATTTTCTTCCCTTTGATTTCCCATTTAAGTTCAATTGGTATACTTTTATCCATTCAGTTGATTAGCTAAAGATTTCCATTCAACTATTGTTTTTTAGTGTTGTACATGTTTGTTTGCTTCCTTATTTTTTTTCTTTCTATTTCATTATATCATTAATATTTTGTTAAAAAAATTATTACAAGATTCTAATGTTGTTACTCAAATGTTTTTTCAACTCCACACTACTTAATTTGAACTAATGAATTCTCTTTTTGATAGTTTTAAGATCCTTCATAAAACATAATGAATGGTATTTCTCGACCATCTACACCAAGTGTCTAAAGTGCCCCATTATATAATGGGTCCATTACTAAATATGATAAACAACATTGTACCATTGATGTTGTAAATTGCATATAGGTTCTTTCTAGAGGTAACTTATTATTTTATTTTTATTTCAAAAAAGTCATATTTCATATTTATTGTTTTTTTTTTCATTATTGTATGACATGCTTTACTCTTTGGCTATAGTCGATTGAACACAAAGGGAAACACCACACTTTCAAATTTGGAAAATGTGTAACAATTAGTGTGTATGTTGTGTCTCACTTTACTTGTGGTCTCAAGACCCAATATGGGATACATGAAATATTTGGAGAACGTGTAGTGGCTAGTGTGTATGGTGTACCACACTTTACTTATGGTATCAAGACCCAACATAGAAAATAATCCTAATGTTATACAATATTTGGTTGCATTAGAGGATGATCTGCATTAGATGCATGAAGTAAGATGTCTCATCACAATCATGAGATGATGCTTCTTGCCACTAAGGTTCTTGATGGCATGATTTTGACAAATGATATCATAATGACACTCAAGCATGAATTTCCTAGTGCTTGCTTAGTAGGTGAATATGTAAGCTCAGTATAACAAATGGTTGAAATGCAGAGAATAATTTGAATCCAAACTTGGAACAATTGCTACAATTCCTTACCTATTTAAAACCACTTGTGCATGTTTACCTTTGGTGAACTAGTTATTGGTTGTTGCTAGTGAGGTTAAAGAAAATCTTATTCAATTATATGTATTATTAGTCTCTTGTTGCTTTCAATGTGCCTTTGTGCATATTTAAAATTTATTATTTATTGTCTCATTTATATTTCAAGAGCATCTCTTCTAGAGCTACTATTAATATTTTGAAGTTAATAGAGTCCCTACAAGGAAGGATGAAGCAAAGTCTATTTTAGTCATATTGAAAAAAATAAAGAATTAAATATGCATTCCTTTTGCTAATAGAGAAAGCATATAAAGTTCTCGGTATTGGGATCTAGTAAATGTTGATTTATGACTTTATGTTTTACTTGTGATTTTTATGTTTATATTTTTTTTAAATTTCCTTGCATGGTGTGTTTATATTTATTTTGCCTATGTTTCTTACAAGGTTGATTTACATTATAGATTGACAAATTTTGTTTGTTGTTCTTTAGGATCAAGAAACTAATTTTAAACACATTATTGGTGTGGATATTTCATAGAAAATCCTTGTATCTACTGCCATGGTTTGAATATCTGCCCTCTATTTGATTTTGCCATTCTAATTTGTTATTATTTTATTTATGTAGTTTTTTCTTCATCGTTTTCGTTTTCTAAAAAATATTATGGATATTTTCTTAGAATATATAACTTAATTTACAACGATTCCTATATATTACAGGTATCACATATGCCAGAGAAATTGGTCAAGTACTTCAACATTCATGATGGCTAACTAATCAATTATCTTCTATAGTGAAGATCAACCATCTTCTTTTCTTTGATTTTTCCTTTAAGATTAATTGGTATGCTTTCATCTATTTAGTTTATTAGCTAAATATTTTCCATTCAACTACTATTGTTAAGTACTAAATATGTTTGTTTTCTTGTTTATTTTTTTTTCTTCCTATTTCATTGTATCCTAGTCTTCTTTTTAAAAAAATTATCGCAATATTCTAATGTTATTACTCAAACATTTTTCTAGCTCTAGACTACTTAATTTGAACTAACAAATTCTTTTTTTGATATTTCTTAGATCCTTCATCAAAAATGGATGATATTTCTTGCCTATCTACACTAAGCATTTAGAGTGTCCCACTATACAATGGGTCCATTACTAAATCTAATAAGCGCCTTCATACTTTGATGTTATAAATTGTATATAGGTTCTTTCTAGAGGTAACTTATGTTTTTTCTTTTTAAGTTATATAATTTTTCTTTCTAAGAATTTTTTTGTCATTGTTGAATGACATACTTTATTGTTTGGTTGTAGCTAAGCATATAACATATCACCACACATTAATGTGTATTAGATAGGGTGCATTTTGTGCTCCACTTTACTTGTGGTCTCAAAACCCAACATGGGATATAATCCTAATGTCATACAAACTTTGGTTGTAAACGAGGACTTGCATCAGATGCATGAAGTAATGATGTCTGAGCATAATCATGAGATGATGCTTCTTGACATTGAAGTTCTTGATTCTGGTAAATGATCTCATACAAATAGTAGAGCATGAATCTCTTAAAGTGTTTTGCTTGTGGTTTTGATGTTTATGTTTTCTTTTTATTTTTAAAATTTCCATGCATAGGTGTGTTTATATTTATTTTACCTCTGTTTCTTATAAGGTTGATTTACATTGTAGATTGAAAAATTTTGTTTGCTATTCTTTAGGATTAAGAAACTGATTTCAAACACATTGTTTGTGTGGATATTTCCTAGAAAAGCCTTATACCTTCTACTATGGTTTGAATCCCATCCCATGTTTGAAGTTGTCATTCCAATTTATTATTGTTTTAATTATCTAGTTTGTTATTCCTCATTTTCGTTTTGCAAAAAAAATAATGAATAACTTAATTTTCAATTGTTCTTGCATATGACAAGTATCACATATGCCAACAAAATTGGTCAAGTACTTCAGCATTCATGATGGCTAACTAATCAATCATCTTCTATAATTAAGGTTAGCCATTTTTATTTGATTTTCCCTTTAAGATCAATTGGTATACTTTTATCCACTTAGTTGATTGGATAATTATTTCCATTCAATTACAGTTGCTACGCACAAAACATGTTTATTTGTCTTTCTTCCTATTTCATTGTATCATATTCCTCTATTAAAAAAATTTAAAGTAAGCTTCTAAAATTGTTATTCAAACATTTTTCCATCTCTAGACTACTTAATTTGAACTAACAAATTTACTTTTTGATATTTCTTAGATCCTTCATCAAAAAGGATGGAGGGTATTTCTTGCCTATCTACACCAAGCATTCAAAGGATCCCATTATAAAATGGGTTCATTACTATATTTGATAACCAAATTCATAATTTTGATGTTATAAATTGTATTTAGGTCCTTTGTATAGGTAACTTATTATTTTATTTTTATTTTTTTAAGAGTTATGTATTTTGTCTTTCAATGTGTTTTGTTTGCCATTGTTGGATGTCATGCTTTATTTTTTGGATGTAGTGAATTGAGCACATAAAAGAACACCACACATTTAAATTTGGAGAATGTGTGTTGGCTAGGGTGTATGTTGTGCCCCACTTTACTTGTTGTCTCAAGACCCAACATGGGATACAATCACAATGTCATACGAAATTTGGTTGCAAAGGAGGAGGATCCACATTAGATGCATAAAGCAATGATGTTTGACCATAATCATAAGATGATGCTTCTTGAAACTGAAGGTTTTTTTTTTAAGCGAAAAACCCCTTGCGGAGCTGCCTTGGTCTGAGAGACCACGAACAGGGGGTTCTACACCGTCAAAGTCACCCGGGAGTCGCACCCGACCCTACCCGTACCAACATTATCAATTGGATTTTGGATACCCAATTCAAATTTTTTGTAGGGTGGATATTTGAACCTGAGACCTCCCTTGGAGGATTGCCCTCTCCTATCTAACTCACCTACAAAACTTGGGTAGAAACTGAAGTTTTTAATTTTGGTAAATGGTCTCTTATTAGCACTAGAGAATGAATCTCTTCAAGTGTTTTTCTTAGTGGGTGAATATGTAAGCTCACTAAAACAAATAGTTGAAATGCAAAGAAGAATTTGAATCTAAACTTGGAACAATTTATACAATTCCCCACCTATTTAAAATTGTTTGCACACCTTTGCCTTTGGTAGTTAGATTTAAAATATTTTCATATTTTAGATTTATTAGTATTTTGTTGCTTTCAATGTGCCTTGTGCATATTTGTGATTTATTTTCAAGTTTATCTTTGAGGAGCATCTCTTCTAGAGCATACTATAAATATTTTAAAGTTAATAGAGCCTCTAGAAGGAAGGATGGAGCAAAGACTATTTTGGTCATATTGAAAAAATACATAATTGAATAGGCATCCCTTTTGGTAATAGAGAAACATATAAAGTTATTGTTATTGGACTCTAATAATTGTTGATTTCTAAATTTATGCTTTGCTTGTGATTTTTATGTTTATGTCTTTGTTTTTTTTTTTTTTTAAATATTTGCTCGTCTATATTTATATCCATTTTCTCTTTGTTTCTTATGATAATGATTTAAATTGTGTATTGATGGATTTTATTTTCTTCTTTAAGATCAAAAAATTGATCTGGTATACATTGTTATTGTGGATATTTCATAGAAAATCCTTGTACCTCTTTCTAAGATTAGAATCTCTCCTCTATTTGGAGTTATCATTCCAAGTTATTGTTCTATTTATGTTGTTTGTTCTTTCTCATTTTTATCTTCTAAAATGAATTGTGGATTTTTTTTAGAATATATAAGTTTACAATAGTTTATGTGTGTTACAAGCCTCATAAATATGATTATACTAAGAAATCTGGTCAACTACCTTGACATCCATGACACCTAACTAGTCAATCATCGTCAAGAGTGAGGATCAACCATCTCATTTCCTTTGATTTTCCTTTTAAAATCAATGGGCATACTTTCATGCATTTTAGTCAATTGGGTAAATATTTTATAATCAATTGTTGTTATTTAGTGTTGCCTACAATATGGTACAATGTCTAAATATCTGTTACCAACATGCCCACTTGATTTTACTATATAGAATAACTCCCTACTACCAAATGATATTTGTATCAAATTGAATAATTATTTTTAGCCTTCTTATGTCTAATACAAAAACTAAAACACTCTTAAAATCCCTATGATATTGTCTCATCTATACTGAAAGAGTATTGCATCATAGACCAAGACTGTGCCTTAAGATTTAGTGCATCATGCTTTTTGGGATTATTGGTGAAGGCGAGGTTTGATACAAAAAATGACTTAACTATTATTGGATGTACATGCATCAAATAAATTTACACATCTTTTCCTTTGGTGAACTAGAGATTGACTGTTGCTAGTGAGATTAAAATAAATTCTCATTTTTTAAATGTATTATTAGTCACTCGTTGCTTTCAGTGTGTCTTTGTGGATATTTGAAATTTGAAATTTATTTTCTCATTTATATTTTAGAAGCATTTCTTCTAGAGCATCTTATCAAACTTTTAAAGTTAATAGCGCCCTTATAAGAAAGGATGAAGCAGATTTTGTTTTGGTTATATTGAACAAAATAGAAAATTGAATATGCATTCCTTTGGCTATTAGAGCAGCATATAAATTTCTTGGTATTGGACTCTAATAATTTTTGATTTTTGACTTTATTCTTTGCTTGTGTTTTTGATGTTTATGTTTGTTTTTTATTTTTATTTTTTAACTTTCCATGCATGTGTGTGTTTATATTTTTTAAATGCAAAGGTTGATTTACATTGTAGATTGACTTTGTTTGTTGTTTTATAGGACTAAGAAATTGATTTTGTACATATTGTTGGTGTGGATGTTTTGTAGAAAAACCTTGTACTTATTGCTAAGGTTTAAATATCCATTCTCTCTTTATACTTGTCATTCCAATTTGTTTTATGTAGTTTGTGCATCCTCATTTTTGTTTTTTAAAAAGAACTATGGAAATTTTCTCATAATATCTAAATTTACAATGGTTCCTACATATTACAGGTATCATATATGCTAAGGAATACTGGTAAAGTATTTTACTATTCATGATGTTCAATCATATTCTATAGTGAAGGTTAGTCATTTTCTTCCCTTTGATTTCCCATTTAAGTTCAATTGGTATACTTTTATCCATTCAGTTGATTAGCTAAAGATTTCCATTCAACTATTGTTTTTTAGTGTTGTACATGTTTGTTTGCTTCCTTATTTTTTTTTCTTTCTATTTCATTATATCATTAATATTTTGTTAAAAAAATTATTACAAGATTCTAATGTTGTTACTCAAATGTTTTTTCAACTCCACACTACTTAATTTGAACTAATGAATTCTCTTTTTGATAGTTTTAAGATCCTTCATAAAACATAATGAATGGTATTTCTCGACCATCTACACCAAGTGTCTAAAGTGCCCCATTATATAATGGGTCCATTACTAAATATGATAAACAACATTGTACCATTGATGTTGTAAATTGCATATAGGTTCTTTCTAGAGGTAACTTATTATTTTATTTTTATTTCAAAAAAGTCATATTTCATATTTATTGTTTTTTTTTTCATTATTGTATGACATGCTTTACTCTTTGGCTATAGTCGATTGAACACAAAGGGAAACACCACACTTTCAAATTTGGAAAATGTGTAACAATTAGTGTGTATGTTGTGTCTCACTTTACTTGTGGTCTCAAGACCCAATATGGGATACATGAAATATTTGGAGAACGTGTAGTGGCTAGTGTGTATGGTGTACCACACTTTACTTATGGTATCAAGACCCAACATAGAAAATAATCCTAATGTTATACAATATTTGGTTGCATTAGAGGATGATCTGCATTAGATGCATGAAGTAAGATGTCTCATCACAATCATGAGATGATGCTTCTTGCCACTAAGGTTCTTGATGGCATGATTTTGACAAATGATATCATAATGACACTCAAGCATGAATTTCCTAGTGCTTGCTTAGTAGGTGAATATGTAAGCTCAGTATAACAAATGGTTGAAATGCAGAGAATAATTTGAATCCAAACTTGGAACAATTGCTACAATTCCTTACCTATTTAAAACCACTTGTGCATGTTTACCTTTGGTGAACTAGTTATTGGTTGTTGCTAGTGAGGTTAAAGAAAATCTTATTCAATTATATGTATTATTAGTCTCTTGTTGCTTTCAATGTGCCTTTGTGCATATTTAAAATTTATTATTTATTGTCTCATTTATATTTCAAGAGCATCTCTTCTAGAGCTACTATTAATATTTTGAAGTTAATAGAGTCCCTACAAGGAAGGATGAAGCAAAGTCTATTTTAGTCATATTGAAAAAAATAAAGAATTAAATATGCATTCCTTTTGCTAATAGAGAAAGCATATAAAGTTCTCGGTATTGGGATCTAGTAAATGTTGATTTATGACTTTATGTTTTACTTGTGATTTTTATGTTTATATTTTTTTTAAATTTCCTTGCATGGTGTGTTTATATTTATTTTGCCTATGTTTCTTACAAGGTTGATTTACATTATAGATTGACAAATTTTGTTTGTTGTTCTTTAGGATCAAGAAACTAATTTTAAACACATTATTGGTGTGGATATTTCATAGAAAATCCTTGTATCTACTGCCATGGTTTGAATATCTGCCCTCTATTTGATTTTGCCATTCTAATTTGTTATTATTTTATTTATGTAGTTTTTTCTTCATCGTTTTCGTTTTCTAAAAAATATTATGGATATTTTCTTAGAATATATAACTTAATTTACAACGATTCCTATATATTACAGGTATCACATATGCCAGAGAAATTGGTCAAGTACTTCAACATTCATGATGGCTAACTAATCAATTATCTTCTATAGTGAAGATCAACCATCTTCTTTTCTTTGATTTTTCCTTTAAGATTAATTGGTATGCTTTCATCTATTTAGTTTATTAGCTAAATATTTTCCATTCAACTACTATTGTTAAGTACTAAATATGTTTGTTTTCTTGTTTATTTTTTTTTCTTCCTATTTCATTGTATCCTAGTCTTCTTTTTAAAAAAATTATCGCAATATTCTAATGTTATTACTCAAACATTTTTCTAGCTCTAGACTACTTAATTTGAACTAACAAATTCTTTTTTTGATATTTCTTAGATCCTTCATCAAAAATGGATGATATTTCTTGCCTATCTACACTAAGCATTTAGAGTGTCCCACTATACAATGGGTCCATTACTAAATCTAATAAGCGCCTTCATACTTTGATGTTATAAATTGTATATAGGTTCTTTCTAGAGGTAACTTATGTTTTTTCTTTTTAAGTTATATAATTTTTCTTTCTAAGAATTTTTTTGTCATTGTTGAATGACATACTTTATTGTTTGGTTGTAGCTAAGCATATAACATATCACCACACATTAATGTGTATTAGATAGGGTGCATTTTGTGCTCCACTTTACTTGTGGTCTCAAAACCCAACATGGGATATAATCCTAATGTCATACAAACTTTGGTTGTAAACGAGGACTTGCATCAGATGCATGAAGTAATGATGTCTGAGCATAATCATGAGATGATGCTTCTTGACATTGAAGTTCTTGATTCTGGTAAATGATCTCATACAAATAGTAGAGCATGAATCTCTTAAAGTGTTTTGCTTGTGGTTTTGATGTTTATGTTTTCTTTTTATTTTTAAAATTTCCATGCATAGGTGTGTTTATATTTATTTTACCTCTGTTTCTTATAAGGTTGATTTACATTGTAGATTGAAAAATTTTGTTTGCTATTCTTTAGGATTAAGAAACTGATTTCAAACACATTGTTTGTGTGGATATTTCCTAGAAAAGCCTTATACCTTCTACTATGGTTTGAATCCCATCCCATGTTTGAAGTTGTCATTCCAATTTATTATTGTTTTAATTATCTAGTTTGTTATTCCTCATTTTCGTTTTGCAAAAAAAATAATGAATAACTTAATTTTCAATTGTTCTTGCATATGACAAGTATCACATATGCCAACAAAATTGGTCAAGTACTTCAGCATTCATGATGGCTAACTAATCAATCATCTTCTATAATTAAGGTTAGCCATTTTTATTTGATTTTCCCTTTAAGATCAATTGGTATACTTTTATCCACTTAGTTGATTGGATAATTATTTCCATTCAATTACAGTTGCTACGCACAAAACATGTTTATTTGTCTTTCTTCCTATTTCATTGTATCATATTCCTCTATTAAAAAAATTTAAAGTAAGCTTCTAAAATTGTTATTCAAACATTTTTCCATCTCTAGACTACTTAATTTGAACTAACAAATTTACTTTTTGATATTTCTTAGATCCTTCATCAAAAAGGATGGAGGGTATTTCTTGCCTATCTACACCAAGCATTCAAAGGATCCCATTATAAAATGGGTTCATTACTATATTTGATAACCAAATTCATAATTTTGATGTTATAAATTGTATTTAGGTCCTTTGTATAGGTAACTTATTATTTTATTTTTATTTTTTTAAGAGTTATGTATTTTGTCTTTCAATGTGTTTTGTTTGCCATTGTTGGATGTCATGCTTTATTTTTTGGATGTAGTGAATTGAGCACATAAAAGAACACCACACATTTAAATTTGGAGAATGTGTGTTGGCTAGGGTGTATGTTGTGCCCCACTTTACTTGTTGTCTCAAGACCCAACATGGGATACAATCACAATGTCATACGAAATTTGGTTGCAAAGGAGGAGGATCCACATTAGATGCATAAAGCAATGATGTTTGACCATAATCATAAGATGATGCTTCTTGAAACTGAAGGTTTTTTTTTTAACCGAAAAACCCCTTGCGGAGCTGCCTTGGTCTGAGAGACCACGAACAGGGGGTTCTACACCGTCAAAGTCACCCGGAGTCGCACCCGACCCTACCCGTACCAACATTATCAATTGGATTTTGGATACCCAATTCAAATTTTTTGTAGGGTGGATATTTGAACTCGAGACCTCCCTTGGAGGATTGCCCTCTCCTATATAACTCACCTACAAAACTTGGGTAGAAACTGAAGTTTTTAATTTTGGTAAATGGTCTCTTATTAGCACTAGAGAATGAATCTCTTCAAGTGTTTTTCTTAGTGGGTGAATATGTAAGCTCACTAAAACAAATAGTTGAAATGCAAAGAAGAATTTGAATCTAAACTTGGAACAATTTATACAATTCCCCACCTATTTAAAATTGTTTGCACACCTTTGCCTTTGGTAGTTAGATTTAAAATATTTTCATATTTTAGATTTATTAGTATTTTGTTGCTTTCAATGTGCCTTGTGCATATTTGTGATTTATTTTCAAGTTTATCTTTGAGGAGCATCTCTTCTAGAGCATACTATAAATATTTTAAAGTTAATAGAGCCTCTAGAAGGAAGGATGGAGCAAAGACTATTTTGGTCATATTGAAAAAATACATAATTGAATAGGCATCCCTTTTGGTAATAGAGAAACATATAAAGTTCTTGTTATTGGACTCTAATAATTGTTGATTTTTGAATTTATGCTTTGCTTGTGATTTTGATGTTTATATCTTTGTTTTTTTTTTTTTTAAATATTTGCTCGTCTATATTTATATCCATTTTCTCTTTGTTTCTTATGATAATGATTTAAATTGTGTATTAACATATTTTATTTTCTTCTTTAAGATCAAAAAATTGATTTGGTACACATTGTTATTGTGGATATTTCATAGAAAATCCTTGTACCTCTTTCTAAGATTAGAATCTCTCCTCTATTTGGAGTTATCATTCCAAGTTATTGTTCTATTTATGTTGTTTGTTCTTTCTCATTTTTATCTTCTAAAATGAATTGTGGATTTTTTTTAGAATATATAAGTTTACAATAGTTTATGTGTGTTACAAGCCTCATAAATATGATTATACTAAGAAATCTGGTCAACTACCTTGACATCCATGACACCTAACTAGTCAATCATCGTCAAGAGTGAGGATCAACCATCTCATTTCCTTTGATTTTCCTTTTAAAATCAATGGGCATACTTTCATGCATTTTAGTCAATTGGGTAAATATTTTATAATCAATTGTTGTTATTTAGTGTTGCCTACAATATGGTACAATGTCTAAATATCTGTTACCAACATGCCCACTTGATTTTACTATATAGAATAACTCCCTACTACCAAATGATATTTGTATCAAATTGAATAATTATTTTTAGCCTTCTTATGTCTAATACAAAAACTAAAACACTCTTAAAATCCCTCTGATATTGTCTCATCTATAATGAAAGAGTATTGCATCATAGACCCAGACTGTGCCTTAAGATTTAGTGCATCATGCTTTTTGGGATTATTGGTGAAGGCGAGGTTTGATACAAAAAATGACTTAACTATTATTGGATGTACATGCATCAAATAAATTTATCTTAGTCTTCATAGACTAATACATTGCTCGAGCAATTTGTTGAAGAAATAATTCATTCAAAATTAGTTGGAGCAAGGTACCTTTTTTGAACTCCTTGTTTATGGGTGTAGATATGAGTAATAATTCTTCTTTTGAATTTAATAAACACCACTCTTAGGCTTCTCATTGTTATTGTTTATTTTAGATTCTATTGTTGTTCCCAAGTATTTTTGTTTCTCTTTTTATCATCTAACAATGGTTTTCTTTTTCTTCTTGTTATTCCATGTAGTAACATGTCCTCTTATGATGGTTTTGTACATATTGGATGTATACTATGATATGGTACATGCTTTTTTGCTTGTTTTATTTTTTCCTATTTTGTTGTATCCTAATATTTTTCTTAAAATTTTATCACAAGCTTTTAAGGTTGTTGCTTAAATGTTTTTCAGCTCCACATTGAATTTAAATAATGAATTTACTTTATTTTTTAACATTTCTTAGATCCTTCTTGAAAAATACTTGGGATGGACAATAGATCTTGAACACCTACACCAAACATCTAGAGTGTGCCATTAAGCAATAGGTACATTATTGAATTTGATAAGCAGTTTCATAGTATTGATGTCCTAAATTGCATATAGGTTCTTCCTGAAAGCAACTTATTATTTTATTTTTAATTTTTTAAAGTTATGTCTTTTGTCTTTTTGAGTGTTTTTCTTTTCATTTATGGATGACATGCTTTACTCTTTGGTTTCAGCTAATTGAGCACATAGAGTAATACCACTCATTCAAATTTGGAGAACGTGTACTGGTTGTTATGTACGCTATGCCACTCAAGACCTAGCATGGAACACAATCCCCATGTCATACACAATTTGATTGCAAAGGAGGAAGATCTATGTTAGATGCACAAAATAAAGCTGATCTACTTTATAGGTTTTGGTACAAGGAACACAGATTTATACAATTCAATGATTGTGTTGTAAATTTGGCTTGACATTGTATCTATGGTACATAATTTAGGGATTTTGCTACTTTTGTTGAGAGAGAACCTTGGTTTGAATCTCTTGATAAGATGGTCCTACTTCTAAAAAGTCATTTATAAATTTTAGAAAACTTTAAAGTTGTAATGAGGACACATGGAAAGAAGTTTGCAAAATAGAATTCAAATCAAGAAATGTTTGAAAAAAAAGTGTTATTCATTTACTTTTTAAAACCTCTTATTTAATTAATAATGGACCATTATAGCATGTTCTACTCTACCTTAAAGGATAATTACATTTTCTCATATCTTTAGAAAGCAAAAATAAACTTAAAATAATTATACCATAAGGGAGTCTTACTAAAATTGAGATAGATTGAAAGCACTCTCACAATACCTTTGGTATTGTCACATGAGATGTGACACCATAACAAAATTATGACATTCTATTTAAGAGGCCTTATATCTTTAAATTCCAAGTGACCTACCAATATTTCCTACAATAATGGTTTGTGTGCATCAATGGGATGAATTACCACATGCAAAAGTGGATACCCATGAAGAAGATGACTCTTTTGTTGGTGAATAAATTTTAAGAGTTTTATTTCTAATATTCAAAAAATTATTTTGCTTATGGTATAATTTAAGATCCATGGTGCCAAGAAGTTTTGCCTTATCATGCTAGTTGAATCTTACTTAGGATAGACTCAAAAGATGAATGTTTACTTCATCTATTTTCAGTGTCTTCCAAGATCCATGAGGAGTGCCACTATGTTATTTAGTCAATTATTAAATTTATTTAATTATATGATCTTCATTGCCTAACAATACACTATATCATTGATTAGTTCAAGAAAATGACAAGATCCTATTATAGATTCAAGAGATAATTAATCAAGATAATTCAATCCAAGATCTTCTCCCTATGATAATGTCATTCTTTGCATGCTCATAAGGGTATATCATGGCACCTAAGTATTTATTATAAGGTAGTGAAAATAGGTATTCACTACCATGCATTAATGATGTGCTAGATTAGCTCTAGGAGGCTTGGCACTTCATTGATATCAACTTCAAATTAGGTTATCATAAATGGTTGGTTATATATTTTGATTTGACCTATGCACCTACTACATTCGTGCACATGATGAATGATACATTATGTCAATTGATAGGGTCCTTTATTGTTGTATACATAGATGATATTATCATCTTCAACTAGACATGGAGAAATATTTTTAGCATGTGATATAGATCTTAAATTTGTACTGCATTTCATTGCTAAAACATATAAATTTATAGGCACTTAAGATATTTAATATGTATACCATATTGCAAACATATGCCTTCAAGGTATTGATGCGTAGTCGTTATACCATCATTAATTCTCAATGAATTTGTCAATCCAGGGTTGTGTACAAGGCTATCTGCGAAAGAAGAGGTAAAACAACTATAACTTAGGTCAATCTAGAGCAACAGGTCTTATTGGTGGAACCGGTTGTGTGGGGGGTTTTAGGACATTCCTATCTCTAATTGCATAAATTAAACCTTAATCTAATTGCAGAAATGGAAACTAATCATTAACTGTAGAAATGAAATCCTGATTTACAATTGCAGAATGAGACCTAATTATGTTGCATAAATAACAGTTGTAGAATTGAAAGTCCGATTCTAATTGCAGAAAGGAAATCTATTTACTTTTGCAGCAATGGAAATCTAATTATAGCATGGAAAATAAAACCCTGTCAAGACTCTGTAATAGAAGGTTGTCAATCTTCTGTGCAGGGGTTGACAAAAAAACACAAAATGCAAGAAATTGCAAAAAACAACAAATTCTAGAAATAACAGTCTGAAATAAAATGGAAGCTTTGCTGAAAGTAAATATTACAACTAAAACATTAAGCACAAGATTAATCTAAGCATAAATAAACTAAGACTGCAGATATTGTCAACTGTTTACAAGCAATTGAAATAACAAGTTCTACAACTCATTCTACCGCAACAAAATTAGAATAAAAACCTCGTTGTTAGTCCTCCTCCTAGGTCTGGAAGTGGCCAGCCTCCTTGTCCAGAAGAAGGTATGAGTCTCTCTCTCTCTAGATCTTAATCACACTCATTTACAAGCAATATGAAATAGAATCGGTGCACTTTATTGATTAAAGAACATGATTACAATAATTCTACTGAAAACCTGTTACAGGACTATAACAGTCAATTTCTACCTATTCTCTCTATTTTCTGCTTTCTCCTAGCTTCCTTACTCTTTTCTCACTACTTACTACCTACTAGGCTCAACCTGAATGGGAGCAATATTTATAGATGTCCTATGATCTAATTACAAACTATGAATATCTCAAAAGATCTAATCCTACTATGCTGCAACAAATCCTGGGTTTATTCTTTGATCTTTCCATTAATGATGGCTTTGGTCAGCAATGACGGCAAAGATAGATGGAAGATCTTTTCCTTTACCTTTTTCAACCTTTATTTCCCTTTTTCCAACTTCAAAAATCGGTCAACAAGTCAAAAAGCACATTCTGTTTTCATTCCGAAGATAAGTGGCTTCATTCCGAAGACAATGCAATTCTCATTTCGAAGATCGCTCATTCCGAAGATACTGCAATTCTCATTCTGAAGATCCACTCATTTCGAAGATACTGCATTCTTCATTCCGAAGATCCGCTCATTTCGAAGACGTGTTCTCTCATTTCGAAGATATCTGTTCATTCCGAAGATACTTTGAAATGAACAAATGTGTGCTTTTCCAGTGATTTCTTCTGCATCTCTCAGGTGGGTTATCTCCTAAGATCAAATTCCAATGGTCTTCATCTCTTTCCACATGTGAATTCCATGCCTTGCTATTTATGGACAACTGGCTGGAATTTACATGGGAAAGACCAGTTTTTGCCGCACAACAACAGCTTGCTTGCACTGCTGCAGATTTAGGTGAAATAAATGCTTGAGACAAATCAAAACATGATTAGTGAAATGCTGCTATTATTCTAAGCATATCCCATTTTAGCAAGTCATAGCAAAAAGAACACAAAACTATGCAAAAAGCTATAAAAATCAGCATATAATATTCCAAATACATTGATCATGCAAAATGGTTAATATACAACATATTGAATCAACTTAACTAACATATCAGATAAAACATAAGAGTTTATAGGCAATTTTAGTGTTCAAAACATGTTATGATTGAGGCATTTCCAGGCCTCATCATTTTCCCCCAACTTATATTAATGCATGCCCTCATGCATTCTTTTGGGCTATGGAATCACATATGTCCATGTTTAGATTCCATGACCCGTAGAATAATTTCTTGCCTATATAATACCCCCTATTTTCCTGAATGTTTCTGAGCCAGTCTTCAAACTCGTTCATCATAGTTGGGCATCTTCCTCAAAGTAGAATGGAACTGGAGTAATGATGGTTGGAGGCCTAAACCTAAGACCTATCCAGTTATGTTGCATGATTTCAATCAGCTGGATTACACCTTCTGCTCTTCTTCTGGACCATTCTAAGTTGATGGGGGAGATGGGTTCTCTTTTTCGCAAAGACATGGAAAGTTCATCCCATCTGTTTCTGCACACTGACAATGCTGGGAAAAAATTATGATCACTAAAATTTTTGAATCTAGCCACACAATCCCTTAAGTTGTTCAAGTACATCCTCTTTACATCATCCCTGTTCATCATTGAGAAGTGTTGTCTGGTGATAACTGGGTGGTTTGGCTGGATTGCTCTGACTAACAATTCAGCCCTTGTTTCAATCTCTTTATTCTACTTTTTCTCTTGATCCCAGTAAAGTTGATTCTGCAAAGTAGACATAAATGCTCTCAGCTGAACATCTCCAATGTAGATTTGAGGATGAAACTCTACTTCCTCTGGAATGAAGAAGCTGTGCAAAAATAGTTCACATAGGAGATTTTTCTGTTCTATGGGGCTATCAAAATATGCCTCCAAGAAATCTATAGTTGTGTCCAATTTATATGGGAGGTTTGAACTAATCCTCATGACCTACCATCTGAGGTATTTCTCCTTCAAAATAAGGCTATAAAATCTGGCTGGTCATCTAAATTGAACTAAAAATTCAGCAATTTGGCATAAGTCAGACACCTTTTCTTTTAATGCTTGGTTTTCTGTTTCTTTTGCCTCTAGCTGTTTCCTTTCCAATTTGAATTTCTCAGTCTTAGTGGCAAGCTGCTCATATCTAATCATCCAATTGGCTATGTCTGCATTATATTTCTCTAGAGACACAGTATTAGGTGGTCTGACTATAGGGGGATCCTAGGCAGCAGATCTACTTGAACTCCTTTTTCTGCCACTTCTATTGGTTGATTATCTACCAATAATTCTACCTGTACCCCCTTATTTGCTATTTCTATTGGGTTGTCATCAGATAGTAATTCTACTTGTACCCCTATCTTTATCTACTGAAAGTATAATAGTTTGAAATATAGGGACCTCAATAGGAGTACTTACTTGAACATTTTCTTGTTGTTGGGACTGTTCCTGTGTTGGTGGCTCATCTTCAACATCCTCTACTATGCTCTTTACCATTTTTGAAGCATCTTCAAAATAAGAAGGCAATGCTTTGGAATGAGATGGTGTTTAATGAATAGGACTTTTAATGAAGGGGTGTAGAATGAACACCCATGTCTGTCTCAATAGAGTCATCTGCCTTTGATAGACCCAAAAGCAATTGAGCCAAATTGTCTTCATCAATGGATACAGTTGGCTATGACAACATTTTTCTTAATTCTGCCACTTCCTGCTGAAGCTCTACAATTTTTCTTTCCTGTATCTCAATGATGCTTTCTTTCTCCTCAATCCACTTGGTTTGTGTTCTGACAACACTTCTTGTTGTCCTCAGCTGCTTTGTGATGTCTTCCACTTCTGTTTTTGCCTCAAAATCTGATGTAGATAGATCAGCTGTAGTTGGCTTCTCAACTAATATCTCTTCTTCTGCAATAATTTGCTCTTGTTCAACAGGTTCTATGAAACTGCTTATAATTGTATCCACCATATCTGTAGCCTGTTGAACCGTAGCCTCCTCCAAATTATCCTACCCAGTTTCTGCCTCAGCTATCTGTTCAGGGAATTCTAGAAAATTTTTAGAGGCTGGTTGTATTTCTGTGACATCTGGGCTGCTTTGTCCTTCTTCTTCCTCCATAACCTGTTCTGTTGTTTCTTTCAAATGGATTCTAGTGGACCTCCTAGTTCCAGATGCAAACTTCTTCTTTTTGCTCTGTTTCCTGGTGTCAACAGGGGTTGTGGGGAGAGTTTCAGATGCCTCTGTTTCCCTTGTTATTTCTTGCTCTGTCAAATCAGTAGTCACTCCAAAAAAATGAACCTTCTTTTGTTTTTCTGTTCTGCTAGTTCCAGATCCTCTTTTTCTTTGTTTCTTGGTTCGTGAAGTTGAGGGTTCAGGAGCAAGGTTTTCTGTTGCTGCTGTTGGGTGTGGTTCTGTAACAGCTTCTATGGCAATTTCTGTTTCATCTTCTACAACAGCTTTTGTAGTAGCTGTTTCTTCTTCTATAATAATGTCAGCAGCATCTGGTTCTTCTTCTTCCTCATCTTCATCCCTAAAAATGACATCGTTTAGGGTAGAGTAAAACCTATCAAAACTCCTAGGGTTTCCTCTAAAATGGTGTTGGCAAACTAGTTTGATGAGGCCATGATGGCGAAGGCTTCCTTTACCCTCCCGATATCTCTTTGCCATGTTTTTTAATTCTTGATACAGATACATGGGAAGATTTACCCTAACTTCTGTTGTTGCTCACCATGTCCGAGATGGTTCAAAATTCGTAGATGATGCCCCGACAACAACACATACCCCCTTCATAGGTTAGGAATTTAATTACCTGTGGCTACTTCATCCTAGGGTTCCTGTAGGTTGGCCCTTTTAACCCTTTGCATGTGTTGTTATGGGTTAAATACTCTGGCTCTCTATCATTTTCTTCTACAAATTGATTAACTACATTTGCCAATGTATTCTTGCCAGATCTAGAAATTGAAATCCCTTCTAATGGCAACTCAAGAATCTGACTTAAAATTTTAGGGGTTACCTCAATAGTCATGTCGTTAACATGTGCTCGGTTGTTTCTGAATGTATGGGCGAACATGCCAACCAAATCTTCAGAGGACCCATTAAACTTATCCAAAAATGGCATAAGCCCTCCATCTTCAAAAATTTGTAGGACTATCGGATTTTCTCGGAGGTAGGTGGTATCTCATGGTTCCGTTTCGATCTTTCGCCCCATATTTTTTATTTAAAAACCGTTCACTACTGCTGCTATTCCTCTACTGGATCTCTAGTTTTTTTATGTTGTAGATTTGTAGGGTTTAGTTCTAAATCTTCGCTTGCCCTGTTTCTCGTCTTCTTCTTCGAAATGAACCGTAACCTGAGCACTGTACTTCACAAACACGTCTTCGAAAAGAAAGGTGGCATGCATTTCTACTATTGCATCGAACACCTATCCATCAATGATTGCATGGACGTCCTTGCCATCAGATCCACCTCATTTGGTTTTAATTTTTTTGTTTAGTCCATAGATTCTCACGTGCAAAATAAACCATGTCTTCCTTGATTCTAGTACCATGCAAAATAAACCATATCCTTGCTGACACGTGTCCCTTTTTATCGTATGCAGCTAAAAGAATTTGCTTTTATCGTACCTTGTCTTTCTTGGATGCCACGTGGAAATGCTCTTTCCAAAGATTATAATTTAATTGCAAAAAACTTCATTTCGAAGATTATAATTTCATTCCAAAGACAGGCCTTCATTCCGAAGACAAATCTTCTTTGCAAATTTAAATCTTCATTTCGAAAGATTAATCCTAATTTTGAAGATCAATCCTCATTCCAAAGATCAGGCTGTATTGCGAAGGTAAATCTTCATTCCGAAGACTCATTTTGAAGACAGATCTTCATTCCGAAGATGATGCAACAAGTCGTCATTCCGAAGACAAAGTTTCGTTTCGAAGACAAATTGTCATTTCGAAGACAAAGCTTCTTTCTAAAGACAAAGTGCAACATTCATTCTATTGTCATTCGAAGACAATTTCAATCCGAAGATAATACAACAGGCACTATTTTTGGCATTCTTGTTCCGAAGATTAGGCAGAAATCAATATTTTCATTTTCAAAACATGTTTTAAGTATGCCAACTCTTATGAATACCTTTTATGCTAATGGTTAATTGTCATATACTATATACCAATCATTTTACAATGAAGAAATGTAAGAAATATATACCTGATAAAAATAGTTAATGCCAGTTTTGAAGAATGACCGCCTTTGTTGATGTTCTGCTGAGATTTTCTGCAACATTTCAAAACAAGTGCACTTGGTGAATTTGTACAATGATGGTTCAGAAATTTCTCAAGGTTATACATGCCGTAAAACTGGTTTTCATGCATACCAACCCAATAGTGCCTTAGAAAAGGTTTTCATTGCTGAGTTATTCATTTTTCTCTCTTTTTTTTTTTACCTCTCCTTTTCTCTTTTTTTTTTTCTTGATTCTGACTATGCCCATGAAGGAATTTCATGATTTCCCCTGAAATCATGCCCATGAAGGAATTCATACTCAGAATTTATTCATCTTTTTGTTTTCTATTTTTTTTATTTTTTTGTATTTTCTATTTTTTCTTGAAATCCATGATCATGCTGATTGTTTTGAAGTGGAAGAGGGAATCTCTTCCACCTGTTGTGTATCCAAACTATCAAGTTGCTGCAAGAATTCTTCTTTAGTCAGAGGTGTATGGTACACTCTGAGGCGATGTCCATTTACTACCAACTTTCTTTGTGATCCATCAATAGGAGATAGACGAGCTGCTCCATTGTCAAATACCTCTTCAATCCAGTAAGGTCCCAACCATCTAGTTCTCAGTTTTCCAGGGAAGTCTTCATAGCGAGAATCAAATAGTAAAGCCCAATCTCCTTGTTGAAGTTTCCTCTGTTGAATGTGACTCGTCATGCCATAACTTCCTCTCGCTCCCGAATTACCTCACTTTGGTGCAGAGCATCCAATCTAAGTTCATCCAATGCATTCAGCTACAGAATCCGGTCTGTCTGTGCCTGCGATAATTCAATTCCAATTTCCAATGTTGTGCGCAATGTTAGTAGCTCAAATTCAATAGGTAAGAGGGGCTTTTTACCAAAGACTAGTTCATAAGGTGTGAATCCAAAGAGTGGACTTCCAAGTAGTATTGTAGGCCCAAACTGCTTAGGTAATTTATCTAGCCAATTCCTCCTATGAAAAGCTACTATTTTTGTCAAGATGCGTTCTAGTTCCCTGTTTGTTACCTCAACCTAGCCATTTGCTTGTGGGTGGTAAGGTGATGATTTCCTATGTTTGATTTCATACAATTCTGTAAATGCCTTTATGACTTTGGATGCAAATTGGGGTCCTTGGTATGTGGTGATAGACCGTGGAGCTCCAAATCTCTGAAAAATCTGAGTATACAAGAAATCATCGACCTTCTCTTCACGAGCATGTTTGAAAGCACGCACCTCTACCCACTTTGTCGTGTAATCAGTGCATACTAGAATATGCACCTTTCCTTGAGAAGGTGGATCAATAGGTCCTACAAAATCAAGTCCCCACCTCTCAAATGGTTCTAAAACCATTTGAGGCTGCAGTGGCATCTCATTTGTATGAGTGGGTTTCCCCATTCTTTGGCATGCATCACAATGCTCGATGTACTTTTTCACATCCTTGTGAAGAGATGGCCAATAATATCCTGTCCCTAAGATTTTCCTAACCGTGCTTTTTACAGAATAGTGTCCACCCGAGGGTTCATCATGACAAGCTCTAAGGATATCATACACTTCATCCTTTCGGATGCACCTACGTAACACATGGTCGTGATCGCACTTAAAAAGCATACCCTTAATCCATTCAAAAGAAGAACTCTGTTTGATCAATTGTTTTTTCTGTTTTGAAGTGCAATGTGGAGGAACTTTCCCTGTGACCAAATAATTGGCTATATCTGCAAACCAAGGTGATTGGAATGATATAGCAAATAGTTTTTTCATCAGGAAAATTGTCATCAACTAATTCCCTTCATCTCGTGTTCTCCAACCTCGGACAAGAAATCTGCCACAACATTAGCTTTCCCTGGTTTTTTGATTATAGTGATATCAAATTCTTGCAGCAACAACAACCAACGAATAATTCTTGCACTTACCATAGGTTTATTCATCAAATACTTAATGGTTGTATGATCTCGTGTGAATAAATATTTGATAACCCGTGATGTAATGCCTCGAATTTGTTGATGGCATAAATTACTGCTAGAAATTCCTTCTCGCTTGTTGTATAATTTTTCTCGGCTCCTGTCAAGTTCTTGCTAATGTTGTAGATGGTATAGTGTTCACCATTGTCAATTTGTCCTAATGCTGCTCCAATTGCTGTATTGGAGGCATCATCCTGTATGTGAAATGGTAATGTCCAATTAGGTCCTCTGAGCACAGGTGGAGTTATTAATTTCTCTTTCAGAGCTTCAAATGCTTCCCCGACACTTTGCAGTCCAGGAGAATTCAGAATCTTTAGTCAATAGGGCAAACATAGGACTCGGCTATTGTACTAAAGTTGGGAATAAACCTACGGTAAAAACCAATGTGTCCTAGGAAGCTTCCGACATTAGTCTGAGTTTTAGGAGGAAGGAGATTCTTGATAATTTCCACCTTCTTTGGATCAACTTGGATCCCTTCAGGAGAGATGTGATGACCAAGAACTATCCCTTCCTTCATCATCATGAAGCATTTTTCTGGATTCAAGGATAACCGGTATGTTTCACAACGAGTTAAGACTTTGTCAAGATTTTCCAATGTAAAATCAAAAGTTCGTCCACATACTGTGAAATCATCCATGTATATTTCAACACTTTTGGTGGTCAGATCAGCAAAAATTGCTAGGACTGCTCACTAAAAAGTTGTTGGGGCATTACACAAACCAAAAGGTAAAACCCTATAGGCAAATGTTCCCCATGGACATGTAAAAGTTGTTTTCTCTTGATCTTCAGGTGCAATCTGAATTTGATTATATCCACTAAATCCATCAAGAAAACAAAAGTATCTTTTTCCAAAGAAGAGTATCTAACACCCGATCTATGAAAGGTAATGGAAAATGGTCTTTGTATGTCACCTTATTCAACTCTCTATAGTCTACACATACTCTCATTTTTCCATTTTTCTTAGGAACTATCACCAATGGAGAAACCCATTGGCTATCGAAAATTGGGTAAATGAATCCTACTTCCTAAGTTTTTCAATTTCTTCTTTCACAATATCTCTTAAGGCAGGATTCAATCTTCTCTCGGGGTTGTCTAACCGGCTTGACTTCTTCAATATAGATTCTGTGGGTACATATATCAGGATGAACTCCCGACATATCTTTGTAGTTCCAAGCAAAAGCATGAACATGCTTCTGCAAGACAACTATCAATTTTTCTTCCTCTTCCCTAGTAAGCTGGCTGTAAATGTTCAAAAATTTGCCTGGCCGGACTTCTATTTGTTTTGTATTTAGAAGGACCGAATTCACTCCTTCATACCCGGTGATTAGGGGATTAAGAGGACATTGCCGAGATGGGAGAAGAGAAGCAGCTTTCTATTTTATTGCTGCTTGAGGGAAGCATATCTTGTATGGAACAATGAGAAGGAAAAATCCGATGATGGTGCCATCCATGTGGTAGTGAAACAGAGTTTCCCTGTGATAGTACAGATGGTTCATCTTCAGATTTTTGATTCTCCTCATTACTTAACAACTGTTGGATATTTGTTGCTTCCCCTTCTAAACCTTGTTCATGCAGAACATTCATCCAGATTGTTTCATTTTCTAAATTTTCTGTGTCACTGAGGTCTTCTGTGTGTTCTCTTACTACTAAGGTAGCTAGTGTAGAAATGACCTCTTCTCGGTTCTTCATCCGAGTCGAAAACCATAACCGACCTAAAAATTTGCTAGATGGTTTTGCAGGAGGATATAAAGAAATCTGTTTCAGATCAATACCATTTGAAATAGTCATATTTCCAGATCTCTAGCCTATGAAGGTCACTGCAGCTTGCAAGCCAAGGTCTTCCCAAAATAATGGGATATCCATGTGCTGAATTTCTTGGTCAGTAAAACCAAAAAATCTGTAGGGAATTCCCAAGAAGAAACTTCTATAGGGACATCTTCAATGATACCTTCAGTGTTTTGCAACTGACCTATCAGCCATTTCTAAAACTATAAATGTGGGGCTGAGATGTTTGAGCTGTAATTGTTTCATTGTATCCTTGGTCATGACATTTATTGCAGCTCCTAGATCTACTAAAACATTTGATATTGGTACTGAACCTATGGTAACTGTGATAATTGGACTTCCTGGGTCACTATACTTTGGAGGTACTAGTTTTCCAGATAAGAGATCAGCTATCTTTCCTTCAACCTGCATAGTTTTAGGAAATGCTTTCTTTTTTCTTCCTGCTCTTTTAATGCACAAATTTTGGATAGTACTATTAATCTCTGGTATTTCCTTAATGGCTTGCAATAAGGGCAATGATATAGTTAACTTTTTGAGTTCTTTGACCAGTTCTGACTCAAAATTTTTTGGTATTGCATTGAATCTTTCAAGATATGGAACTATCCTTGGTAACTGTTCTTCCTGTGGTTTTGTCTCTTTCTCTATTGTTGGTTGGATTTTCTCTGGTTCCAATTTTTCTTCTGTCTCTATTGTTGGTTGGACTTTCTCATGTTCCAATGATTCTTGCTCTTCATTTTCTTTAATTTCATTTGAAACTGGTTCAGGTACAACTTTTCCTGAATGAAGTTGGATGTTACTACAATCAAGAACATTAATTTCAACATTTTCTTCAGCTTCAACCACATAGATAGGAGGTGTCTGTCTCATGCTGTTTGGATTAGTGACTGTTGAGCTCGGCATTTGAGGTTGTTTCACTTGCTGTGTTTGCTGTTATTTTTCTTGAAAATTTTGATTAGGTGCAGCAACAAATGCTGAGTTTGACCTTGATTCCTTTGCCGCCTTGGATAGGACTGGTATTGTTGACTCCACTGTGGTTGGTTTTGCATCCAATGTGGATTAGTCTGAATTTTGATTCCAGGCTGGATTGTTTTGATTCCAAGATGGGTTGTTTTGATTCCATGAGGGGTTGTTTTGATTCTGAATTCCAGGCTAGGTTACTCCAATTTGCTTGTGGCCATTCTTGGGAATTTGTCCATTGAGGATTATTCCAAGGACGTTGGGGTGGTTCTGGTTGTCCCCAAGGCATAGTACCAGGATTATGCCCCCAATTTGTAGGAAAATGAGGGGGATTTTGGTATTGAGAGAAATTTCCCCCTTGTTTTGGTCCAATATAGTTGAGTTCCTCAGTCCGATTTTCTAACACAGTTTTGAGTTGTGGTAGCAGTGGCATTGATCACTTGAATGCCTTTTTGAACAGATACTACAAATGGCTGAGATAGATGTTTTATTCAAAGGACATTCCTGCAAAGCATGTTTATTTCTACATCTTGGGCAATAAATTGCCAAAGGTTCTATGTTTTTTGCTTTTGCAGACATTTCCCCCAAAGTAGTGTTTAGGTGCACTAGAATATCGCTTTTGAAATTTGCAAGTTCCTCTATCAGTGTCCTTCACATCACTGCCATTTGTACGGCTTTTTCTTCTTCTCTCGCTTAGTGCGAGAGTAATTCCCGTAGAGATCCACAATTTCATCATTACCGAGAGTGGTTACATCCCCTTTTCCCATCAAATCCAGAACTTCTTCGGATTCATCTTGCAATCCTCTCAAAAAGATGGTTTTACATAATTCTGGTTCTACAAGTCCACATCTCCTTTGAACAAAGGAGAACCTATCAAGATAATCTTCCAATGTTTCATCATCTTCTTGCTTAATTCTGAATAACTCATCTTTTCTATTCCTTACATGACAATACTCCTGATATTTATCTAAAAACATAGTTTCCATTTGATCCTAGGTTCTTATGGAATTTGGCTCTAAGCTCATGAACCAACGTAATGCTGAATCCTTGAGTGTTGAGGGAAAAACCTTAAGTTTCTGATTATCATTTATATAATCATAGGTCTGACACACTACCTTGAATTCAAACAAAAACTGATCAGGATCTTCAGATACAACACCTCGAAAGGTTGGAAGTATTGAAGGTGAAATGGTCTTCATGGGAGAGTTTTGTGTTGGATTCAGATGAATAGGATATTCAAATGTTCTGGAAGGTTGGGGCATATCCTGATCATCTCCTTCATTATGGACATAGCCATGTTGGCCATCTACATTGCCTCCTTCTCCCATAGTTTCCTGTTTCCTAGGAGAAGTTAAAGCTTTCCAAATTGTTCTCTCAAGAGGTCCAAGCCTCTCTATTGATGATGATTCTGATGAATTATCTTCCTTAAGATATTCTGTTGATGATAAAATTGGTGATTTTCCTTTCTCAAAATGTTCTAATGATGGTGAGACCGGTGATTTTTCTATCAATCTTTCTGGTAGTTCAAACACAGGTGATTCACCCCTTAGGTGTGAAGATCTCCTTAATGGAACAAGCCAGGGATCCTTTGGGGTAGTTCTAACTTTTTCATCCCTAGACTTACTCATTCATGTTTACTCTTGAATGACATAAATTAAGTCAATAGTTGTTACCTTCCTCAGCTGTTGTATTCAGATTTTATCCTGAATTTTCACAATTTAGTCTGATTACAGCTATTGGACTATTTTTTTTCTTCTGGCAACACTATTCCTCGACAATGGCGCCAAAATGATGCGTAGTCATTATACCATCATTAATTCTCAATGAATTTGTCAATCCAGGGCTGTGTACAAGGCTATCTACAGAAGAAGAAGTGAAACAACTATAACTTAGGTCAATCTAGAGCAACAGGTCTTATTGGTGGAACCGGTTGTGTGGGGGGTTTTAGGACATTCCTATCTCTAATTGCATAAATTAAACCTTAATCTAATTGCAGAAATGGAAACTAATCATTAACTGCAGAAATGAAATCCTGATTTACAATTGCAGAATGAGACCTAATTATGTTGCAGAAATAATAGTTGCAGAATTGAAAGTCTGATTCTAATTGCAGAAAGGAAATCTATTTACTTTTGCAGCAATGGAAATCTAATTATAGCATGGAAAATAAAACCCTGTCAAGACTCTGTAATAGAAGGTTGTCAATCTTCTATGCAGGGGTTGACAACAAAACACAAAATGCAAGAAATTGCAGAAAACAACAAATTCTGGAAATAACAGTCTAAAATAAAATGGAAGCTTTGCTGAAAGTAAATATTACAGCTAAAACATTAAGCACAAGATTAATCTAAGCATAAATAAACTAAGACTGTAGATATTGTCAGCTATTTACAAGCAATTGAAATAACAAGTTCTACAACTCATTCTACTGCAGCAAAATCAGAATAAAAACTTGCTGTTAGTCCTCCTCCTAGGTTTGGAAGTGGCCAGCCTCCTTGTCCGAAGAAGGTATGAGTCTCTCTCTCTCTAGATCTTAATCACACTCATTTACAAGCAATATGAAATAGAACTGGTGCACTTTATTGATTAAAGAACATGATTACAATAATTCTATTGAAAACCTGTTACAGGACTGTAACAATCAAATTCTACTTATTTTCTCTATTTTCTGCTTTCTCCTAGCTTCCTTACTCTTTTCTCACTACTTACTACCTACTAGGCTCAACCTGAATGGGAGCAATATTTATAGCTGTCCTATGATCTAATTACAAACAAAGAATATCTCAAAAGATCTAATCCTACTATGCTGCAACAAATTCTGGGTTTATTCTTTGATCTTTCCATTAATGATGGCTTTGGTCGGCAATGACGGCAAAGACAGATGGAAGATCTTTTCCTTTACCTTTTCCGACCTTTATTTCCCTTTTTCCAGCTTCAAAAATCGGTCAACAAGTCAAAAAGCACATTCTGTTTTCATTTCGAAGATAAGTGGCTTCATTCCGAAGACAATGCAATTCTCATTCTGAAGATCGCTCATTCCGAAGATACTGCAATTCTCATTCTGAAGATCCGCTCATTCCGAAGATACTGCATTCTTCATTCCGAAGATCCGCTCATTTCGAAGACGCTGTGTTCTCTCATTCTGAAGATATCTGTTCATTCCGAAGATACTTCGAATGAACAAATGTGTGCTTTTCCAGTGATTTCTTCTGCATCTCTCAGGTGGGTTATCTCCTAAGATCAAATTCCAATGGTCTTCATCTCTTTCCACATGTGAATTCCATGCCTTGCTATTTATGGACAGCTGGCTGGAATTTACATGGGAAAGACCAGTTTTTGCCGCACAACGAACAGCTTGCTTGCACTGTTGCCAGATTTAGGTGAAATAAATGCTTGAGACAAATCAAAACATGATTAGTGAAATGCTGCTATTATTCTAAGCATATCCCATTTTAGCAAGTCATAGCAAAAAGAACACAAAACTATGCAAAAAGCTGTAAAAATCAGCATATAATATTCCAAATACATTGATCATGCAAAATGGTTAATATACCAGATATTGAATCAACTTAACTAACATATCAGATAAAACATAAGAGTTTATAGGCAATTTTAGTGTTCAAAACATGTTATGATTGAGGCATTTCCAGGCCTCATCGGGTATTAATACCCTACCTACTTAGATTTATTATTTTATAATATGTCATTCCTTATGATTCCTCCCCACTATAGAAGCATTGGTCCCCAATGCATACAAATAGAGAAAGATAATATGGAGTAGAAAATAGGAATAAAAGTAGAATCCAAAAGAGGTAAAGGATCCAAGAAACCTAATGTAGAAGCTGATGATGAAGGAATTGATGTAATGTCACCTCATTAAAATTTATGAGTCTTTCTTGAGAAGATATGAGCTAAGCTGAAATATTGAAATATACTGAGTAAAATAAGCCACTACAGGGCTAAATAGACTCCAACAGGAGTACCAAATACCATTAGAGTGTTGAACCAACTCCACCAAATATCAAAAAAACTCTTTCCTCAAGTATTTGATGGTAGATAAAAATGGAATACTAGATGTGATAACATATGATCACATATAGATAAGCTTCAAAACATATAAGTCGATCTAATAAACAAATGAGGATAAACCTATCCTAGAACTTGCCTCAACATAGAATACTAAACAAGGCTACACCAACACTTGTTCTAATGCCAAAAAGTGGATTTGATAGGATACAATTTCTCAAAATAAGAGCTTGTAAGAAGTAATGACATGTGTCCTTATGGTGATCTTCTCATCCTATCAGAATGCATGGATATCCAATAACTGTAATCACTAAGTGTGATAGAGGATATCACTAGTTATTAGGTTAACTTATATTAGGATGAGTTTCGAGTACAACTAAATATGCACTCCAAGATTCAACAAATATTTTCAAAATTAATTTGGAAAACATAAACTTTGGAGCATCATAGGTCAAAGTAGACCTTTACAAATCATAAAAACAAGGCTTCTACTAGATCCAACTCGAAAAGAGATTTCTAATGACTATAAATAATATTATAGTCGGATATGAATGGAGCCTTAATTTGTGTGACAAACAGAAGGCTCTTTGACAACAAAGGGAAAGGGGCAAAAAGGTGCTTTGACACCAATTCTTATTTTAAAATACCATCTTGGTCAGCATATAATTTCACATGCATATGAGCCTAGAAATATACATGTAAAACATAACCGCCTAGGCCATTACAACAAATGCACTCAAATGGAAGAAATATAAAGATATCAAAATTTATTCCCACAAAATACATGAGATAATCCTAAATACCCTAAAATGATAGATCCCAAAAATGTCATGGCAGGAAGAGTATAAAAACATGTGACACTATAGTTATGGCCAAGTAATGAGGACCAGGTGGCATCACAAGGTAGGGTGGAATGTGCTACATGTCCCCATGTAGAACTTAGGTAAAATTATTCCATATTTATGGCATGAAACTAATATATATCAAAGTGATACTCTCCTGACATGTCTTGTAAGAAAGGACGAAGGGATTGGATGACCATAAATTGACTCTAGTGCTATGTGGCACAAAGATGAGTTTCATGAGCCTTACATGGAGGCAAAAACATGGAGGCCATGTGGATATGAGAGCTACGTGGCTTGATATTAAAACGTGGGTGAACGTGTGTGGGTAAGAAGGTTACCCAAAGCTTAAAGTAAAACTCATATCAAGGGAAATTATGGTGGGAGTTGCAAAAGCCCTCTTCATGGACAAAATATACTATTGTGATCTATCGATTGGAAGAATATATTGTTGGCCATTTTGAGTAGCTCATGATTAGCTATAGAGGTAGGACCCTATCACGGGGCCATTAATCTCATCATATTCCTCTCTGACCATGTCAATAGATAATACATAATCGAGAGCTGCATAGAAAATATTTTATAGTATTGGTATCAAAGCACCATTCCTAATATTGTCTATCTATTTATATTTTATCTGTTATTTATTTTTTGTTTTAGGCAACATGCTACCTACCTAAGAATATGTGGATGATATAAAAAATTTAGCACAACAAGCTAAGGAAATTTGTGCTAAGATAATGGCCACCATGCCAATGGATGGCCCTGATTGGAATGGAATGATTACCATTGAAAAACAAATTTCTCTCTTGAAGAGAAAAATTATTATGTTGAACAATCACTTGATGAAGCTATTGAAAATAAAATTAATATCAAATATATAAAATCTAATATGTTAGCAACACCTAGAGTTGAAATAGGATCTATGGGTGAGATATCTTGTGATCAAAATAACAACATTCAGGAAAAGAAAGAATAATATCCTCTAGATACTAAGTATAGGGATCAAAAGTCATGATGGCTTAATATTTTGGAAGTAATGGAGTAGCTTGAGGCTAAAAGTCATGATATCATGACATTTTGTAGGCCAAGTATCAAGCGGAGGCAAAAAGTCACGACGGCGCAATATTTTGAAGGCTAGGGCTAAACAGTGGCCAAAAGTCATGATGGCATGACATTTTGAAGGCCAAGGACCTAGCAGTGGCTAAAATTCATGATGGCATGAAATTTTGAAGGCCAAAGATCTAGCAGTGGCCAAAAGTCATGATGAAATGAGATTTTGAAGTCCAAAGACCTAGCAGTGGCTAAAAGTCATGATGGCGCTACATTTTGAAGGCTAAAGACCTAGTAGTGGCCAAAAGTCGTGATGGCATGACATTTTGAAGGCTAAGGGTCAAGCAGTGGCTAAAAGTTGTGATGGCATGACATTTTGAAGACTAAGGGCCAAGTAGTGGCCAAAATTCATGATGGCACAACATTTTGAAGGCCAAGGACCAAACAATGGCCAAAATTCATGATGGCACGACATTTTGAAGGCCAAGGGCTTAGCAGTGGCCAAAAGTTGCATGATGGCACAATATTTTGAAGGCCACGAAGACCATGAAGCCTAAAATATTTGATAATTATTGACGTAACAAGAATATCCCAACCTATTTTAGTTAGAAGCTCCATCACTCCTTAACTTTCTTCTGTACTAGGATAAGCCTATGGGCATACTTTTGTAACAACTTTTAGTTTTCTGTTATGTAAAACTCTTATATATAGAATGAGCGACCCAAAAAAATGGTCGGCTCTTAGGTGTTTACAAGGCTATGTATTCAGACTTTTGAAAGCTAAATAAAGATCTACACTCTGGTTCTTGGCTCATTGGTATTGTCAAATCAAGTATGTATGTGTTGTATATTGCTAATTAAATCTAGTTTGAATGTGATCTGCATTAATTATGGATCTGGATTCTTGCATTAACATTTTGTTAAGATCTACAATTTAACTTCACAAATAGAGTTGTATTATCATAAAACATTCACCGAGGAATTGAGTTTCTACATTAGGTTGTATTATGCTTATATGCAAATAGGTTGTGATAGTAGTTGTTGTTGTTGCTTAATCTGTACCATCTTTAATCCTCTAGCATTAGCTATATTTCCTCTCTTTATGCATTTCCTTTTCTCCCCATTTTCCCTAAAAGAAACAAAGGAACCAGCCTCCTCTAGAGATCGAACCAGGTAGACTTTGTTCTCACCTGGTCCTTCAATGTTGGCAAAGTCTTGGGTGCAAACGTAACTGAAGGTAAATTTTGCTATAATAGTTTTTGGCACGCCCTCTAGGACACAAATCCCACGCATTATATAGATCAAAGCCCTGGTGAATAGCTTTGCCCTATCAATATTTTTATATCACCTAGAGACTCTGCACCAAAAGAGAACCTTAGAAAATACCTTACCCATAGTTTGGTCATGAACCGTCTTTCATGATAACCAGATCTAAGGCAAAAATTTTGAAGAACCCATAGAGTTTTTTGAACTACACCTTGGTAGCCTCTGGGATAACCCTATTTTAGTTGCTAGAACAACTTATGCTCACATAGGAAACCCAAGACACTCCAATACTTACCTTGTAGTCCTCCCTAGCACTTCTACTAGCGAAAGCTTAGACCCAGTCACCTACATTGCCACAATGGTTGGAAATAAGCTGATTTTGTTATACCCGACATAGAACCATACAAGCCCCCTAAACCTGATAACACAACATCCAATCCCAGCAACAAATCTGAAATATCTACCCCAGTATGACAGTACTAGAAATACAACTTACAAACATTGTTTAGATGTGGCTACATTGTCTCCCATACATGACATCCATGAAGAAGATGTTATGATCAGATTGCTAGTAATCTCCTTAAAAGGAAAAATGCTCTATTGGTATAGAGATCTTGAAAATCAATCCATATCTACATGGGCCCATCTTGCCGGAAAATTAGTGGAAGAATTCAATGAATAGACAGATCCCTTATCCCTACTTAACCGATTCACTATTGTTCAAAAACATCCACAAGAAGAGATCATGGATTTTAATATCAGATTTTAGTAGAACTTGGTTGAGAGTACCTGATGGTTTGAGACCAACTCATGAACAAGCAATGTATTATTATTTGAGAGATTTTAACTCAGATATAAGCATGGAAATTAGACAATCTCATGTACGCAATTTTTCAGAGGTTTATCAAGAAGCACAAAGGGCATAGAAAGACCTAATTGCTATTGGTCATTTTCCACCCAAATAAATGATGCCTATTTTTCTAAACCTACCTTAGGCATCAAATATCGCTTGCCCAACTAATACTAGTCTCCCCAAGTGGACCAGACAACCTAACATCCCATCAATCCAAGCTCCTCCTACCCTTCCACTGCTTCCCCCCATCCCTACTCTCTCTACAGATATGATCCCATCTTCTCTAGATCCCTAACTGGCAACTCTGCAAGATTTGTGAGCTTTTTACAAGACCCTAGAAAATAAGCTCATATCCATGGAACAAAGAGAGGCAAAAAGGAATTATCAACCAAGAAGGTTTCCACAAGTGACTAGAGACCAAGCTTCTTTGAGTGCTAGAAATTATGATAAATCTAGTACAGTTTATGCTAATGAAGGCAGTGAACCTGGTGATGCTTTAGCAGAATTAGTATTTTGGTGCTCCACATGCAATGAACCTCATGGTGAGACTTCTTGCATGATTCATCAACATCAAGTATAGCAGGTAGCTAGGGAAAAGGCCAAAAAAGCCAAAAGGGCCAAGTGAACATAATCAGGGAAGAGAATCAAAATTTCATGATGCCTTCTATGGAACAAGTAGCAGTCCTTACTAGGTTAGGGAAGAAACCTCTACAAGTTGATCCCAAATATCTTAACACCCTTGAAAGTACCTTCACCTTTGATGGAACCCTATTGAAAAAAGAACATCATATAAAAAATCTTCTCCTAGTTCAAGCCAGAGAGATCTAGAGACTTGCAAGGAAGCACCATGGCAGAAAGAAACTAAAACATAGGAGCAAGCAAGAGATAAATTGAGATATCCTTTGCTTACTAAATGTTAAAAGATTGATGCTACTCAGGGGTATAGAAATAAGTATGACTCGACAGTAAAGGAAAAGAGTGTTTAACCCCTCCCATTTAACATAGTTGAAGAAATGAAGAAAACTCCCTCTAAAGTGACTATGTATGAATCTCTACAACTTCTAGGACAGATTGATTTGCTGTAGGAATCCTTGAGGTCTATGAAAATAAGAACAAGACTCCCAATCAGATGGATTCTGCACAAGCAAGTCTGAATTCTACTTTAGGAAAAATAGGCCTCCCCCATTTTACTTATCTCTCCAAATGGAAGGATGGGTTGTTCACAACTGCATGATATACTCTAGAGCTACAACCACCATGATGCCCAAAGCAGTATGTGACATCATGGGCATGGAATATACGAGAAGTAGTCCTGGTGTCTTACAACTAGATGGAACCCCTATGAAAACTATAGGGGTAATCAAAGATATTCTGATAGTACTCCACAGGCTGCCCCAACTCACAGTCATACATGAAGTGGTAGTAGTGGACTTAGAGCCCTATTTTGGTATGTGCCTTTCCAGAGAGTTCACCACCAAAATAGGAGGATATCTATCACTAGATTTCTCACACCTAGAAATCCCGTTCAAAGGAAAAAGGGTAAAAATATTTAATGAAAAACCATCAACCTTCCATATCGAAAAGCTTGAATATGAAAGTACATAGTCCACCATAGTGAACATGATGATCGAGGAACTAGAAGACCTAAATTTTATGGAAGAAGCTCTCAATGTATTACAGGAAGAAGACCAGTTCTCCCTTCAAGATTTCAATGCTATGATCGAGACTGACATTGGGAGTTATACGATTTTGAAACCTGAGAAGAATGATTCCCTTGGTCCCCCTATGGTAAACCAACCCACTGATCAGCTTTGGAAGCTTTTATTTGATGGGGCCAGATGTAAAAATGGAGTTGGAGTGGGTATCGTCTTAATTTTCCCAATCGGTGAGCAAAAGGTTTTTTCTTACTAGTTAACCTGGAGTTGCACCAATAATGTGGTAGAGTATGAAGCACTCTATTTGGGCCTCAAGAAGGCTAAAAATATGGGCATAAAGCAACTACAGATCTTCGGTGACTCTGAGTTGATAGTGAACCAGGTTACAAAAAAATGCGTAAGCAAACAACATTATCTCAAATCTTACCGAAATAGAGTCTGGGATCTATTAGAATATTTTGAATATCTGAATATAAAGGTGATTCCTAGAGAGAAAAACACTCATGCAGACTTATTGGCTTCAGTAGGGGTAAACTTCTACCCTATAAGCAATGTCATCCAAAATTCTAAAATAGTTAGGTTAATTTATAGACCTTCTGTGCCAGACAGAGATACCTTCTAGAAAGTTTTTGAGAATGATCGAAAAATAGTGGACTTCCTCATCCATGAAATGAATTGCTCTAACAGCAAGATGGGTGAAGATGAAGAATATGAGAACATCATCCAGTTAAAAAATAACCACATTTCAAAAGGATTGGTTACTCTTGAGAGCCTGTTTGACAACAATGATAAGTCGACTGGTCACAAAATGAAAGTCGACAAACATAGATACAAAGAAGCTAAAATGGAGCCTGATAAGGCTATCAAATTAGGGGTAAACACTACCAAAATAGAAATGGAGGAAATTAGAGAATTGTGCAAGGAATTCCCTGATATCATTTCTTGGACCTACAGAGACCTGAAGGTCTATTCAAAAGAAACAATCCAACATACAATCAAACTTGAAGAAGGTGCAAATCCATTTCAACAAAAGCAATGGCCAGTAAACCCCAAAATCGAAGCCTTGATGAAATAGGAACTGTTGAAACTCCTCAAAGGTACAATCATTTACCCAATCAAGCATTCAACATGGGTTGCTAACTTGGTCTCGATCAGAAAGAAGAATGGAGACATCCGATTATGTGTCAACTTTCACAACTTGAATAAAGCTTCCCTAAAGGATCATTATCCCCTCCCATAGATTGATCAGATTTTACACATAGTAGCAGGAGTAGAAAGATTTTCACTTCTAGATGGCTTCTTTGGGTACAATTAGGTCTAGGTCAAATATGAAGATCATTTTAAAACTACGTTCACAACTAAGTGGGGAACGTTTTCTTACCAAAGAATACCTTTCAGATTGTCCAATGCTGGAGCAACTTTCCAAAGAGCTATGGATGTAGTGTTTGGAGAATTGGTGAATAAGATAATAATGATTTACCTAGATGACATGATGGTTTTCTCTCACTAGAAAGGAGATCACATAGTACACCTCAGAAGTGTATTTAAAAAGTGCAGAGAGTTTGGTATCTCCATAAATCCCAGAAAATTCATCTTCTCTATAGAAGAAGGACTCCTGCTTGGCCATGTTGTTTCTAAGTTATGGTCTAGCCATAGACCCTAATAGAGTGAAGGCACTATTAGATCTTCCCCTCCCCCTAAACAAAAAAGGCTTACAGTCATTCTTCAGCCAGATCAATTTTGTACACAAATTCATAGCTAATTTTGCCCAAATTATCAAACCAATGACAGAACTTTTGAAAAAAGATGTTATTTTTAAGTGGATGGATGCTAGGAAACAAGCCTTCCAACAGATCAAAGAATAGATAGCTCAAGCCCCTGTCTTAGTAAATCCAGACTATTCTAGGGATTTTATTCTATATGCCATAGGCAAGCAAGAAATTTATGTCACAGTACTCACACAGAAGGGAGCTGACAATGAAGAAAGACCCATAGCTTTTTTGAGTCAAACTATGCAGGAACATGAAGAGAAATATAACTTCATTGAAAAATAGATATATGCAATAATGAAGTCTCTAAAAAATTTTAGGCATTTCTTATCATAGAGTAGGATAATCATCTACACCATCCACCCCGATGTACGAAGCTTCATCATACAAGGAGAGCTTGGTGACACAAGAGCCGATTGGGTGACCAAAATACAAGAATATGATGTAGAAATACACCCAACCAAGCTAGTAAGAGGTAGAGCATTATGCCAAGAGCTCGCCAAACATGCTTCACCAAAATACGTAGCATGCCAGACTCAGGAAACAACATCAAATGATGATCAACCCCCGGAATGGCTCGACTGGGTGGATGAATTGATCAAATACTTCCAAACTGGAAGATGTCCAACAAATTTAAATTCCTCACAAATAAGAAGGTATCATATCTAGGCTTTGAAATACACCCTTCTTCCTAAAGGGTTGTATATGAAAAACTTGGATGGAGTACTTCTCTATTGCATAAAATAAGAACAAAAATAGAAGATTTTGGAAGAGTTCCATGGAGGATTATCAAGAGGACACTATTCAAGAAGAACCATCACCCTGAAGATCATCAATATCGGGTGCTACTGGCCAACCATTTTTGTAGACTCCTTCAAAATAACAAGAGGCTATGAAGAATGCCAAAGGTACGTCGAAAGAAACATAGAAATTCTCCATTACCCCTTAAGTCCATCTAGGTTGAAGAACCTTTCCAACAATGGGGACTGGATTTCATTGGGATAATAGAGCCCAACTCATCCAAACATAAGTATATCCTGACAGCCACCGACTACTTCATGAAGTGGTCAGAGGCAATACCCACCAAAAAGGTAGACCAAGAGGTCATGATAGAGTTTGTGGAAATTCTGATCACCATATTTGGCATCCTAGAGGTGTTAGTCATAGATAATGGTTCATCCTTCGTAGGTGCCAAGATGATTGATTTTACATGCAAATACGAGATCTATTTAAAAACATCCTCAAACTACTATCCTCAAGGAAATGGACTAGTTGAATCTACAAATAAGAACCTGCTCAGAATTTTGAAATGAACTCTAAAAGACAACAAGAGAAGTTGGCACTCCCTAATAAATCAAGCACTATGGGCTGATAGAATAACCATCAAGAAGTCCATCAACGCATCTCCTTATTCCTTGGTCTACGACAAAGAAGCAGTCCTACCAGTACACATAGAAATACCAGCTTTGAAACTACTCAATCAAGCTGGTATAGAAGAGGCAGAACCAATGGAGAATAGGTTGGTCCAACTCCTACATTCAGAGGAACAAAAGGAATGGGCCTATAATCACCACCTAGAGCATGTTGTCGCCACAAAGGGATGGTTTGATAAGAAGACCACCCTAAGAAAATTCAAGGTGGGTGACTTAGTCCTCAAATGGAATGAGAAGAAGTCTAAACCTGACAACCATGATAAATTTGATGCATTCTGGGAAGGCCCTTTCGAGATAATAGAAGAAAAGCAACACAACTCCTTCTAGTTGAAATATGAAGAGGGTCGGGTTCAACCTATCCTTGTTAATGGCTTCCACCTGAAGCTATACTTCAAGAAATAATTTCCTCCTCCCCTTGTATGTATTTTTATGTAAATATGCATTTTCCTTTTTCTTTCAAAGAAAATTGTCATGATGGCATGACTTTTGGGTGTCCAAGTGCCCTTTCAAAGGAAAATTATCATGATGGCATGACTTTTTGGTATCCAAGTGCCCTTTCAAAGCAAATTGTCATGATGGCATGACTTTTGGGTGTCCAAGTGCCCTTTCAAAGGAAATTGTCGTGATAGCATGAATTTTTGGTGTGCAAGTGCCCTTTCAAAGAAAATTGTCATGATGGCGTGACTTTTGGGTGTGCAAGTACCCTTTCAAAGAAAATTATTGTGATAGCATGACTTTTGGGAAGCTGAGCACCACATCAGATCTGGCACTTATGAGGCTGGTAGTGGATGCCACATCAGATAGAAGGGAAGATCCTTAAAAGGGCACCACATCACAATAGCCTGGCACTATTACAAGGAGCAGACAATGCCACGTCATAATAGCAAGGTATTGTTGGTAGTAAAAGCAGTAACCTCGAAACTCTAAAAAGTGCCCTTTTTGAGGTACTGCCATACTCACCAATTGGCATAAAGAAAAATGATAGAAATATATTGGTCCAATATGGAAGTGACATCGATTTATTAGCCCAGTACAGTGGTAGAGAAGATCATTGGTCCTGACTAAAAATGACAAGTAATGGTTGGTGGCTTTTTGAATACTAGCACGTAGACCAAGGCTCCAGGTAGCATTCAAAATCAACATTGAAATGAGTACCACCAACCAAAATTATGCCACATTAGTTTAATAGTTATTGCATGTCATATTGGCATGAGCATGCATAACCCTTTTTCTTCCCACCTTCCATCTCCCTTCTTCACCTTCTACTTTTCCTGTGTTTGTTTTCTATTCAAGAGAGCTCTACAAGTCTGCTACTCACTCTTCTGGTTACTACCAAGTTTCAAAACATGACCATGATGGCCACTACCCCAACTGCTAGTTCTTCATAACCTAAGAAAAATAGAAGCTTGAGTAAAAATGGAAACAACTTCGTGGACCCTGATGCCCACATTACAAACGTAATAATAACCTGGAAGGAGCCAGAGAAAATTTGGAAACACATAGTTGCAAGGATGGTCATGAACATATATTCGTCTGGTCAAGCACATTCACATACCAGTATTTCCTCTACTGGTACATCTACCCCCAGGTCCATTCTTGTCCAGAGCTAATCCAAACGATGGAAAAAATGTACGACATCAAACACAGAGTGGTCAAGAATTTCAAAGGGGAAACCATGTTCATCCTTGACCCAGATACGATTAGGGTCATCTTCACCTATGGAAGGAAACCCATGGATCACCCCATCCATCTAGTTTTATCTTGAGAACTCTATGAAGTACTACACCAATGCCCCAAATATCAAGTTATTCCTACAAAAAAACCTGGTAGATACTCTTTTAGATAAGTCTATGCCCAAGTCCCCCATTCCCCTATCCAGGTTCAAGAATAAAGAGCTCTTTTCCATGTTGGCTATGGTGGCGGGATTGGAGGATGACACCCAAGTGTATGGATGGTAAATTGCAGTGGCACAATGTATTTCTATTCCCTAGTTCTATGATAGGACGCACCTAGATCTAGGTAGAGTGCCTATATTTTTTGATTGGCCGAGCATACTTGGCCCAACAGATACACACAGGCCTCTCCAAACTGCAAAAGGAGATCCCAGATGCATTCAGGTATTCTTCACATTTGGTATGGTTATTTTTCTTCTTTCAAGCCAAGCATTTGGGTTCTATTTCCATCACCACCAAAGATCAAAAAGGGGAATATTTACCAGTGTGTGAGTGGACACCCCTTCTTTCGAATACGAGTTCGTACTACCACTTTAACATGGAGTTTTTAGGCCCTACTCTAAAACTCGTAAATGGCCAAATGCCAAGAATCCCAAAATAAATGCAAGATACTTTGAGACACCCCCATGCAGAGGAAGGGGATTGGTTCATCCTGATGCAAGGGGTAGTCATTAGGCTCTATGGCTTCATAGAGAAGCCTTTCCTATTGCCTTACTATGTCACCAAGCAACTTTTTGCTTTGGAATACGTAAGGCAAACAGAATTTATCAACTGCAAATATGGGATAGGTGCTCAGAGGACACACACTTGCCTCATGCCCTTCCAATATGAAGGAGTGATAGTGTCAAAGAAAGGATATCATGAGTGAATCGCTCAAGTCCTAAGAGGTCTAAAGTTGATAGAATTACCACAAAGGTGGAAATATGACCCCAAGGACAAATTCACCCAGAGGCAGGCTGCCCTAAATAAAGCTCCTTTCAAATAGTTCCATGCATCCGATAGGCAAATCGACAAACAAGGTAGGAATAATAGCGAAGATCATCCATTGGAATGGCATGTCGAAAGGATGCAGCCACTTCCCCCATGGCATGATTTTTATGAGCAACCTAGTGGATTGGAGCCTAGATTCAAACCCAAAATATGAACTCACAGATGAAACTATCAAGAAGATGAAGAGGAAAGGAAAATATTGGGATCACGCTAAAATATTGGCATGGTGGCAAATGAGGTGCCACATTCAAACATTCACTAGGTATGGTTTGAATATGGATGCAAAATTCTGCACAAAGTATGACACGAATCATGAGGAATGGTCTGAAACTTTAGAATAAAAGGTTCCATTGGGGATTGATGGCATCCCCATCAAAAAAATTGAAAGTAGCATACAATAAGATAAGGGGAAAGCAATAGCGACTGAACAAACAAAGACCCCAAAGAAAATACGTCGAGCATTCATTCCCCCTTAGGGATTGGAAATAGAGTCAGATGACAGTGCTCGGATTGAACATAGGAAAAGGAAAGCAGAGTCAAATAAGGGTGGCTCCAAGAAAATAAGAATAATAGAGACATCCTTGAAAGAGTCAAAATACGAAGAATCAGAACAAGATGAAGAATTCGAGGAAGGTTCAAAATCAGAAGGGCATGAAGAAACTAGGGGTCAAACAAAAACAAGATATAATCCTGAACAAACTTTTGAAAAAACAAAGACTAATAAATAAAAGGTGGAACCAACTAAGAAATCTCCCTTGGAAGAAGCACCTGGTAAAAATGAAACTATTGGCAAGGAACAATCTCTGACAAAGACAACAATTGAAGTTGGCAGCTCAAGCCTGAAGTAAATCGTAGAGGCCTACATCGAGAAGTCACAAGGAATCAAAGATGTCACTCTACCAAAAGGCTTAGGTATGTCTCCCATTGACCTTGATACTCCTTCTTCTTCTCCTTCCTCCCATAGAAATTCCCCTCCCCATTCTAAAAAGTAGGGTAACCCATTATCTTTTGATCAACCTCCTCCATCACCTTCTCATAGAACTCCCCCTTCCACTCAACAAACTCTGCTAGCTTCACCATCAACACAGAAGACCCCACCAGTGTCTCCCTCTGCTCACCAAGAGTCCCCTTCTAAACAATTGAGTATGGAAGTCTCATTAGCCACCACTCCTTTCTCCTTGTCCACTAATTTGCTAAGCTTCCAGGCCATGCAAACTGCTTCCCCTGCAACTAACCCCACTGTTGCCAAATTCAAAAGATTGAAAAAATCTACCATAAATGCGACCACATGGTTGAAAATGTGAAGCTCCCAAAGTTCCACCGATCTAGCATGAGTCCAATAAGGGACAGTGCTAGACCCCATCAGCATGCAGCAATCTACAATGAAGATGACCCCCCTGGTGCAAAATCTAGAGAAGGAAATGATCCTGGAGGACTATCAGGATGAGGTCACTCAGGAAGACATGACTCAGCTACCCATGGATGATGAGTGGAGCAAGGCTCAGACTCATATGGGGACTATTTATCTAAACGTAGAGTATTACAAAGAAAAATTCCTTTGAGTAGAGCAATCTAGAAAGCGTTTAGAAGAAGACCTTCACCAACAGAAAACCATAGAGAAGGCCTTAAAAAATGAAGCCAAGAAATGGAAGGAGAGGTTCAATGAGGCAGCCACTTACAAAGAAAAGGCAACAAAGGCCAGAGGAACAAATTCAAGTGCTGCAGTAGCAAGTTGAAGACCTAAAAAATTAGCTATCTGATAGTGCAGATAAGACCAACGGACTGTCCAAAGAGAAAGCAAAAGTGGTCCAAAAGAGATGCTTGAAAAGGTTAGCCAGATAATCTTGAGAGCTAAACCCATGTTAGCATACTTTCTTAAAATCCAAAGCACGCTAAGCCGGGTAGAATATGAGTTCCAAGCATCAATTCAACTTCTAACGACAAGAGTGTCAGTCGCTAATAAAATCTAGGCCCTGGTAGATAGCACTCAGGCAATAGCAGGGTACAAAGCTCATGATGCAAATTGGTCTCAAGAAAAATTGGTTGTCCAAAACTTCTTCAAGAGACACAAGTTGATAACAAAAGCTGCAAGGATAATGTATGAGCTAAAGGTAGAAGCTAAATAAATTACAAAACATATGAGTTTAGCCAAAAATTATGGAATGCCTAGCTTCTGGGATAAGAATTCACAAATCCTAGCAGAATATGAACTAAAAGCCTCTTGGATAAAGTTCCTAGAAGATGAATCAGAGATTGATAGTTTGGAGGAGCTAGTTCAATAGAATTCTATATTCACTATGGCTCATGACATCACTCAGATGAACATTTGTCTACACGAACTAAGTTTGAAAGTGAAATATCTATCGTATGACAAGGTTGAGGAGCTAGAATATCTATATCCTACGTTCAAGGAAAAGTATGATACAAATGAAGAGACCTAGAAGAAGACATGTGCCACCTATAACGAGGTCATTCAAGAGAAGAACAAATAAGAAAAGGAGAAAAAAATAATATCCAAGAAGGCCTCATCCAGTAGTACACCACCTTCAGATCAAAAAGAAATAAGAAGTTCTTGCAGAAGCACTCCAGAGGAATGATAGCTTCAAAGAAAGTTTTGTTTGTGTTTTATGTCTACTTGGTATCTTTCCCCTTCTTTCCCTTCTTTTTATTATTAGTATTTTCTTTTTTTGACTCCATTCCCCAATGGATAAAGGCTCTAGGTTCTAACATTCAGCTGATAGAATTACCCCAGGAGGCACCAAGAATGTTGGTCAAAATGACAACATCTAGGGAAATAAGGAATAATCTCCTCCAGATACTAAGTATAGAGATCAAAAGTCATGATGGCACAATATTTTGGAAGTAATGGAGCAGATCGGGGCTAAAAGTCGTGATAGCACGACATTTTGGAGGCCAAGTACCAAGCGAAGGCAAAAAGTCATGATGGCACGACATTTTGAAGGCTAAGGGCCAAGCAGTGGCCAAAAGTCATGATGGCATGACATTTTGAAGGCCAAGGACCCAGTAGTGGCCAAAAGTCATGATGGCGCAACATTTTGAAGGCCATAGAGACCACGAAGCCTGAAAGATCTGATAAATATTGACATAACAAGAATATCCCAACCTCTTTCAGTTAGAAGCTCCATCACTCCTTAACTTTCTTCTATACTGGGATAAGCCTACGGGCATACTTTTGTAACAAATTTTCATTTTATGTTATGTAAAACTATTATATATAGAATGAGCAACCCAAATAAATGGTCGGCTCTTAGGCGTTTACAAGGCTATGTATTCAGACTTCTGAAAGCTAAATAAAGATCTACATTCTGGTTCTTGGCTCATTGGTGTTGTGAAAACAAGTATGTATGTGTTGTCTATTGCTAATTAAATCTAGTTTGAATGTGATATGCATTGATTCTTAATATGAGTTCTTGCATTACCATTCCATTAAGATCTGCAATTTAACTTCACAAATAGAGTTGTATTATCATAAAGCATTCACCGAGGAGTTTAAGTTTCTACATTTTAGTTTTGTTGTGCTTTTCTACAAAAGGCTGTAGTTGTTGTTGTTGTTGCTTAATTTGTACCATATTTATCCTCTAGCATCAGCTATATTTCCCTCTCTTTATGCATTTCCTTTTCTCCCCCTTTTCCTAAAAGAAACAAAGGAACCAACCTCCTCTGGAGATTGAACCAGGAAGACTATGTTCTAACCTGGTCTTTCAATATTGGCAAAGTCTTGGGTGCAAACGTAACCAAAGGCAGATTTTGCTCCAACATGTCCATTGTCTTGTCTTTAGATGATGTTTATATTGAAGAAATTGATAAAGAATTAGAAGAAGAAAATAAAAATTCCATACTTGTTCTTTTTCTATCTAATAATGTTGTTGATATTTTGTTTAATGACATCGTTGTTGATGATGTTGTTGTTGTTGATGGTTTACATGATGATGGTGGCTTTGATACCAAATAGATATAGATCCTAAATCCAGGTTGCCTTTCATTACTAAAATATACAAATTTATAGGAACCAAGTGCTTATTATAATATCATGGTATGATCCAAACCATGAGCCCTTACCATGTGTGGGCAAGAGGTAGGATAAGAACACATATAATATGCCTACCACACTACAAAAATATGCCTTCAAGGCATTAATATCCTACCTACTTAGACTTATTATTTTATAATATACCATTCCTTATTAGCATGTACTTGAAGTATTATATATCATAAGCATTGGATGAAAATCATTTTATATTCCTACATGGACATATATTTTTCCAATTGAGATTATTATAAGTTCCCTTTGGAACTTGTCCCTTTCTTAAATGAGCAAAGGACTAATCCCAATTTGAAAATCTACTTCTTTGTACCTCAAACCAACATGTTGCTTGTATATGATGATGCTATTTTTCTAACCATTCATGCACTTCCCCATGCACTTATTCCATTAAATTAGCAAACTTTTCTACTTTAATACTTCTCATGCTAATATCTTGCAAGTCTCTCAACTCTATAATTCCTATTCGAGTATACCCATACATAATTTAAAATGATGTTCTACTTGTACTTCTATTGATTGAGTTATTATAGTAAACTCTACTTATGCTAATATTAGATCCCAAATTTCTAGTTATTGCCTAAAAACACCTCAACATGTTTCCAAGGCTTCTATTCACAACTTTCATTTGACCATCAATTTGTAGATGGTAGGTTGAGCTCAACTACAACTTGGTGTTGAGTTAATTCCATTAAGTCCTCCAAAATTGTCCAACAAACTTTATGTTTATATCAAGCACTATGCTTATTAGTAATTCATGCAAATTGATCACTATTATAAAGAATAAATTTGCTCTATTTGTAGCATAATTAGTGTTTTTGAAAGCCATAAAACGATTCAGTTTTGAAAAACCTATCAACCATCATAAAATAGAATCATTTCCCTTTTGTGTCTTAGGTAACCCTAAGATAAAGTCAATGTTGATATGTTCCCAAGGCCTCTTTGGAATGGAATATGATTTATACAAACCATTATTTTGAGTCCCTTTTACAAGTCATATTCTACAATACTTTACAAATATATTTATATTTATTGCCATATTGGACCCATAATACCTCTCATTCAACAATGCAAGAGCCTTATCAATGACAAAATGTCCTACCAATCTACTACACATCTCCTCGATCAAGTTCTCCCTCATGGGCCCTTGGGGAACATATAATTTTTGTCCTCTAAACAACAAACTACCTTATAGAAAGTAGTTCAATTGTGGAGGTCTATCCAAGCGAACAAGATTCTTGCATTCTATTTATGCTTTGTATAAATCTATATTTTCTTGGTACAACTCATATAAATGCTCAAAACCAACTACTTTTGTTTTCATAAAAATCATTAATATAATGCTTCTCCTTAATGCATCATCTACCATGGTATACTTATCACTCCTATGGTTAAGCACAACTAGATAACTTTGCAAATACTTTATCCATTTTATATTATGTTAATTTAATTTACCTTGAATCTTGATATACAACTAGGCTTGATAAATAATGTACAAGACAAACTCCTTTGGTAGAAAATAATTTCTTCACTTTATGATAGAATGTACTATGACATAGAACTCCTAGTGATAGTCTTAGTATTTTCTCCTAGAATAATTAAGTTCTAAATGAAATATGTTATAGATATTCCCTCGACTTAAAACAACACCTATTGTGTTCCCATTGGTATCATAGTCAACTTGGAACACTTTGTTGAAATATAGCAATGCTAATATTATCTATTGTATAATCTTGTTTTTATTAGCTCAAAGCTTCTTTATGTGATTTTTATCCATACAAACTCTTTGTCTCCCCTTATGGTTTATGTTATTGGCACACATATCCTACTGAAATTTTGAATGGAATTCTTATAAAATATTGCCAAGCCATGTAAAATTCTCACATCAAAAGTGTATTTGAAGTAGGCCACCAACTTATGGCTTTTACCATTTTTTGTATCCATATTTACCATTTCTATGTCCATATCACAAAATAGGATTTCTCTTTCATAAAAACTACTCTTTTTTAAATCGACTAATAGTTTCTTTTTTATTAACTTATTTAATACTTGTATCATATGCAACATATGTTCCTCTGTTTTGATTGAATATAAGAATATCATCAAGGTACACAATAACAAATTTACATAAGAATTGTTTCAATACCTCGTTCATGAGTTGCATGATATTACTTAGTGCATTGGTAAGCCTAAAAGGCATCACCAACCACTTACACAATTCTTCCTTTGTCTTAAAGGTGGTATTCCATTTGTCAGCTTATCAAATCCTAATTTTATGATATCCACCCTTCAATCCTATATTGGAGAAGTACTTTAGTCAACTTAGACAATCCATGTGATCATCCATGTGAGGCAATGGAAACTGATAGTTAATAGTAATTTTGTTGATGACACAATTATTAGTAAACATCCTCCATTCATTTTCTTTCTTGGATGCTAACACTATTGGTTCAACATAAGGTATTAAGGTCTTTTTGATTAATGTGTTTTATAACAATTATTTCACATGTTGATTTTCCTCTTTGTTCTCCATGGGAGTCAACCTATATGTTGCATTATTTGAAAGACTTGATCTTGGTTTCAAATCTATGTGGTGACTAATACTCATTATTGATTCCAATACTTCCAAAATATATTAAAAATTATCTCCCTCATGCTCTTCTAGGAATTCACTCACTCATTTAGGTATATTACTTTCCTTATCTATTATCCTAACCTTAATTGCTTTAGGAAATATTGCATAGCATTTTGTAGTCTTCTTTGCTATCCTTAAGAACTCTTTGTCTGTAACTAAAAATACTTATTTTTCCTTCAAAGGATTGAAGGTGTATTTATTACTAGTATTTTAAATCAAGTATTTGATCTTCCATAATAAATGGACTTCTTGTAATATTGTCAGTGTCTTCCTAGGATGATATTACAAACATGCATGGGTATTACGTTACATAAAATTTCATCCTTATTAAGGCTAGTCTAAAAATTAATTAGATACTTTTTATTCACTACCAATTGATGACCCTTATAAATATATGACATCATATAAGTATTGGTACTACTATTTTCAATCTAATTTTCATTACCATTTCACTTGCAACAAAATTATTAGTATTAACATTATCTATAATTATTTCACAATACCTGTCTCCTAACTTGTAAACGGTTCAAAATATAACCTTTTTATTTACTACAATCCTCTCTATTTCCCTAGGTTTAACAAAATATTCCTCAACATGAGGTTATTTCCTCATTCAAGCTCTTCCATATGTACTGGTGATGCCATCGACTCTTCTACTTACACCATTTGTGTGTTGGCATCATTATTTTGTTTTTGTTATCTTGATGAGATTAAGGGTATTCAAAGGCCTTATGACTAGCTTGACCACATTAGAAAGAACTACCACCAAATAATCTCTCTTTATTTGTTGTAATTTTATCTTCTATTGAAATTTCCTCCACCAGATGGATGATTTTAGGTTTGTGAGGAACTTGATTCACCTAGTTGTAAACTTTGTCCTCTTTTGTTACCTGGTTGCTTTATTTCTTTATCATATCTTGTTATACCTCTTGAGTAGTTTTACTGTTTTTAAGACTTTATTCTACTTTAAAGTATATTAGTAGTATTCCTTCATTTTTTGCAATTTTGCCATGCTAATATCATCTTGAATACTCAGTCACAATCCATTAATGTACATTACCATCCTTTTGAGTCCGCTTCACTATGACTAGCATGAATGATCTTATAAAACTCATCTATATTATATTTTACACTCAACTCTCTCTACCTAAAATTATAAAATTTCTTCAATAGGTTTAATTTGGTAATCAACGAGAAGGAATTTTCCTTTTAAATTGGAAAACACTGGTCCATATTGTGATCTTTTTATTACCCTTCCTAGTTTGTTTGATCTACACTTATTTTCACCACAAGGTAGCATACCCTTTTAGGTTGATTTGTGAAATCTTCACTTTCTTACGATCTTCTACTTCATAAGATACAATATACTCTTCCATATTAGTAATCTAATCAATAAGCACTTTTGGATTTTACATTTCAAAATAGCTTGACATTTCCATATTAATGCTTTTCCTAAGATTTGAAATGATATTGACGAATCTATCTTCATTTGCATCTAAATCCTCTTCAACATTATGGGCTAATTTATTCACCTCACCTCTAGTTATTCATCATTAATATCTCCTCTTAGAACAAATTCCCTTCTTCTATATTCTTTCATTGCCCTTAATATTCTTGTCATCTAATCTATTCTACCTACCATATTGGAAAAATTGGCTCCTTTTATAGCACCAACATTTACTCCTCTTCAAAGCATTTTTTTTGTTAAGAAAGAAATCTCATTCAATTAAATCCAAAAAAAATTACATCTCCTGCCATACCAAGCACAAAAACTTATGGCCCAGATTTTGACATCTGATATAAGAAATGGCTTTCTCAACTCTACTTTTCTACAGAAGCAATAAATCATGAAAACCAAAACAAACCAAAAGGACCTAGATACTTCCATTGTTACTATCACCTAAGGAAAGCATGGAAAATATGTCTTCCTTGAGATTTGAAGGCTACCAAATTAGAGGTTGGCCATAACAAAGAACCTCATATCTATCAAAATCCTAGTTTGCAAGAATTTGCCTCCTTGTTGAAATGTTAAGGAATATGTATAAACTTGACAAGGTCAAATGTTTGCTTAAGGAGCAGTATTTTTTCTAAAACCCTCAATATTTTCTAGTCTATGGAAATTGTATGATTTTGCTCTATCAAATGTTGAATCTAAATTCTAGAATTAAACTCTAATTGTATCTTCCTCCATCCTAGTTTCCATGCCTCCTAAAGACCCCTCAAAATTGTAGATCCTTCAACTTGATTATTAGTTGTTATTCCTAACCTTTCTAAAAAAAGGAAGGTTGTAGAACCATTTGAAAATATGCCAATACCACCCATACAAGCAAGACCTAGATTTAATTTAGAGGTACCATTTGTGTTGATATTTCTTATATCCTCAGGGATGGATACCAATGATCATTATAATCTTGTCTTCTAGATTGTGTATATAAGGAATGAAAAGAAGTCAAGGACATGTTTAATCTTTGTAAAATTTGATCCCACCTTTGAGAGGAAATAGGGAGATGTTTCAATATGTATTTAATAGATTCTCTTAAATTATTTAGAGTCCTTTGCCATATATAATAGCTATCTCTATAATTCTAATTGAAAACCTTGTTATTTATTTCTTTCTAGACATTCCAAAGCAAAAGAGAAACCCCTGCCCAAATAATTTGATGAGAATATTTATCAAACTAAAAAATATGAGTCCACTCTCTAAAGGGCTGCTCCAAATAAGTGATTCCCAACCACTAAACACCCATAAGAGTAACTAAATTCTACCACAATTTGGTCATTGTAGGATAAGTTAAGAAAATATGAGAAATTGATTCTTCTTATTCCCAGTAAAGCTCACATCTAAAGAGCCCATTAAAACCCATTTTCATCAACTGTTACCCTATAAGAAATTTCCTATGAAGCAATAACCAAATATAAAACCTAACTTTAGGCCATAAATTCTGATTGTAGATCTACTTAAAAATATCTTTAAAAGGACTAGACATTGGTTGGAAAAAATAAAGATAACCTCTAGCCATTGTATACTATACCTAATACTGTCCTCCCTAAGCAAAGGTATCCACATCATTAGAATAGAATAAGGATATCTTCTGAAGGATGTGACTCAACTAACGTTTTTGGTCTTCATGTATTAGAATAGTCCATTTCTCAAGAGGTATCCATTGATGACCCACCTACCAATCCCTAGAGTGAGGCCTACAATAGTTAGCCACATTTATCCAATGAACCCTATGAAGCTCCTGCATAAAAGTTCAAAAATTAGGGAATTGCTCAACTAAAGGAGGAAACATATTCCAAGAATTCATTTAGAAATTTTCTTGTTGGCCATTATTAATCACCAAAAAAATTATTTTTTTAATAACTTCTCCTATTTTTAGGACAACTAAAATAAGAGATCCTCATGAAGGAAGAGGAAATCTAACAATATGATCTGGTTCTTTATTCTCTACATATTTTTCTCTCAACACCTTAGCCCATAACTGCATAGGGGTGTGTAAGAGTCTCCAATAAAGCTTCACTACCAAGGCTCTACCATTCTTCATAGTTGAGTGAAACCCTAAACCTCCATCATATCTATGAAGGCATAATGTTTCCCATTTGACCAAAGCCCACTTATTTTCATTTCTAACACCACTCCATAGGAATATATGGCTGATTTGATCTAGCTCCTTAAAAATAGCTCTAGGAATATTCAAAATAGAAGAGTAGATTGGAAGGGTTTGAAGAACTTGTTGGTTCAACTTTTATACACACCCTATGAAGAATGACCATGAAAACTGAAAAAACTTATAAGGGATAAATCCCACTCACTTTAAGATCTTGTTGGGTATCCAAGGTGTGAGTTACAGAGTTGGGTCGAATGTCTATTCACTCTTTTCCGCTTTTGGAACAGTTTCAAGTGGACTGTTTGTTACCTTACAACAGGTCCTGAGACTTCAGTTCAGTAATGTTTTTGGAGTTGGTTATCTTTGTGGACACTCAGATTTACGATCAGTTCTTTGATCTAGCTCTTTATGCTTTAGCAAATTTTAATAAAAGACAAATTTTAAAGAAGATAAAAATGGATCATTCAGTCGGTGGAATAGAGAGAGTAGGGTAGGGCAGAAAGAGAAGTTTATCTAACTTAGCTGCAAAACTAGAACTACCAATTTTAGTTATACTATTAAGCTTCACAATGGAACATATCAAAGAGGAAGGTGTCCAGATTTCTAAGATCACCTTCTACTAAGAGAATAAGGCAGGGATGAAACAGATTTGAAAGAAAATTATAGATGGAAGGGAAGTCGGTTGAAAATTGGCATCTCTCACCAGCAGCCTAGCTCGCACAGTGAGGATAGAGCAATCAGAACAGGCCTAACCTTAAATCTGTAATTTTCCCTAGCATATAATAAAAAGAATGAAGCCAGACAACATGTTTAATCTTGATAACACAGATTTGCAACCAAAATAAACAGAACCTTAGTGAGATGAAAATAGAAGAAGATGCACCTATCAAAATATGAAAGAGATTAGGCTCCTATCCATGCTATTATAGAAGAACGATTTCACACCAACCCCAGGTCCAGAAAAAAGCATTCAAACAAGATTTGCAGGAAAATGTTCAAGTGTCTTTTATTCCAAGTTTTTGCATCCTTGATCTTACATTCAGAGGAAGTATATATAGACTCAGGACAAACCCTGATATTTTTAGAAATATCTTCCTTCCAAACCCTAAATCTTATCTTCAAAACCCTACTGCCTAGGTTTTACAATATACGACATTTTTATATAGAGTCCCGATAAAACCTAATCACTCTGAAAATCTTTGTGCGGTCTTGCCATAAATGGAAAAGGCACAATCTGATCTTATTTTCATCCACCTGTGAATGTGTGTAAATATCTTCATCTTGCTGGTGCGTATGCCGGGAGCATCTCATTAATTCCTCTAGGAAATTTGAATGAGTCACTAACTTCCCGGGCCTTCTATCCTCGTGCAACCGCTTTTTGTTTGGTTTGAGTCAAAATTCTCTACACGCCATTACTTTCGCCATAAATTCTCCCATTAAATGCATCCATCGGCAAATTATGGTAGCTGTGTATCGATATTTTCACTTTTCAGCCAATCGTCGATATATCTCATTGAATGAGGCAGCTACGTGTAAAGGTATCTTCATCTTTCTATCTGACGGCCCTTGCTTGATCTGCGCCTATCTTTGTCTTTTTTGCCATTACTTCTGCTATTATGCAACTGCCAGATCGCTTTCTGCAAAAGAAAAAGCAAGGGTTAGAGTTTTAATATTATTAAATTAACCCTAATGTTTATCACACGTCGGCTTGATTTTTTTTGACACGTGTCACGATAACGCGACGTTTTCCTCAAGTTGCTTTTCATTTTGGCTTCTTTTTCATGAAAACTTGACATGTCATGATTTCGCAACATGTCACGAAATCGTGATGTCCTTTGCACTTTGCTTCCATTGTGGCCTCTTCGTCGTGAAACCGCGACATGTCACGATTTCGTGACATGTCGCGAAATCATGACGTCCTCCGCACTTTGCTTCCATTGTGGCCTCTTTGTCGCGAAACCGCAACATGTCATGATTTTGCGACATGTCACAAAATCATGACGTCCTCTGCACTTTGCTTCCATTGTGGCCTCTTCATCACAAAACCACGACATGTCACGATTTCATGACATGTCACGAAATCACGATGTCCTCCGCACTTTGCTTCCATTGTGGCCTCTTCGTTGCGAATCGTGACATGTCACGATTTCGTGACATGTCGTGAAATTGTGACGTCCTCCGCACTTTGCTTCCATTGTGGCCTCTTCATCGCAAAACCGCGACATGTCGCGAAACTGCGACATGTCACGATTTCGCGACATGTCGCGAAATCGCGACGTCCTCTGCACTTTGCTTCCATTGTGGCCTCTTCGTCGCAAAATCGCGACGTCCTCCGCACTTTGCTTCCATTATGGTATCTTTGTCATGAAACTGTGACATGTCACGATTTTGCGACATGTCGCAAAATCACGACGTTTCTGAAACTCGGATCTTTCAACCAAATATGTCGCGATATCGCGACGTTTCTGAAACTCAGCTCTTTCAACCAAATATGTTGCGATATCACGACATTTCTGAAACTCGGATCTTTCAACCAAATATGTCACGATATCGCAACATTTTTGAAACTCGGCTCTTTCAACCAAATATGTCGTGATATCACGATGTTTCCAAAAATGGAAATGTCACGAAATCGTGATGTTTCCAAAAATGGAAATGTTGCGATATCACGACGTTTTCCTTCCTTAGAAAATTTTCTAGAAATTGTAGGTTGACTTCAATGAATTCATTCATCTATATTATGCATTTCACATATTAGTGAAAGATCTTCTTTACTCAGAATGATTCTAACATTTTTAAAAAATGAATTCTAAATTGAAATCAAAGCCATATGCAAGCCTACTTGGATACTTTGATACATGCAAAACTTGAAGAAGAAGGAGGCAAGCAAAATTTGGATTTAAAACTGAAAAACATCAAGAGGGTCCCTGCGGTAAAATGAAAAACTAAATATTTTCAAAGGATGAAATTTCATTTTTTTTAGTGGGGGTGTGTTGCTTCTCAACAGAACCCCACAATTTAAAGTGATTCTACCCCATGGAAATCCACTATGGATCCACTTTCAAAGCTTTTGTTTCACCTTATTAAATAACCAATACCAATACATTAATCTAAATTATTTTAAAAGGATATCCAAATAGGATAATGGAAGGACAACCTTATTAAAATATAGCATATCTAAAATCATAGTTTCTTGTCTTTGTGAACAATGAAAAAAATTATCTTAGATTTATCTTCATTAATAAAATGCCCTGTAGCTCTGGTAAACTATTGTATCCTGTTACTAAATCTTGATGCCTCTTGAAATGAATATTTCTCCATCAAAGTTATGGCATCTACAAAATGCAGATGAGTAATTGGACCCACACCCTTTGCTACAGTTATGCCTTCAATAGCTCTACTAGCTCTATCTTTAGCAATAATTCTTCCTAAGAACTTAGCCATAATAATAAACAAATAGGGGGAGAGGGGATCTCCTTGCCTAATATCCCTAGAAGCTGAGAGTAGCAGAGTTGGGGCACCATTCACTAACACAAAAAAAGAAACTAAATAAATGCACCCCTCAACCCACTGAACCCAATCTGTTGAGAAACCAAATTGTTGAAGAACTCTCAGGAGAAAAGGCCAATCAAACCTATCATAAGCCTTTGAAAGTTCAAGCTGAATGAACATAGCTAGCTTCTTCTAAAGTTGCATGGAATGAAGAGCTTCTTGAGCTAGAACAATCTCATCAAGAATCTACCTACCAACTACAAAACCACCTTGCTCTGGTGAAATAATTTTATGCAAAAGGGGTTTTAGATGATCAACCATAATATTTGTAATGATTTTATACAATACATTACAAATAGCTATTGGAAAAAATCAAGAGACAAGCTCTACATATTGTACTTTAGGAACTAAATAAATGAAAGTTTTGTTGATCTCTTTGAGAATAAATTTGGTAGTTCTTGCTTCCTCCATAACCTCCAATAAATCTGCATGTAAAATATCCCAAAACTCCTGATAAAAATCAATAGGAAATTGGCCTAGGGTTTTCCCCTTCAACATTTTAAAGACAACTCTTATAACTTCTTCTTGGAAATGCTAGCAACTAAAGCCCTATTATCCTCTTCTATGATAACAGATAGAATCCACTGTAGAATCTCCTGTTGAGTAGTTATATCCAACAATTTAGCTATAAAAAGTTAGAAATAATAATTAGATACAATATCAATAAAATTCTACAGAGTATAAATAGACACTCCCTCATCTATTTTAAGGGAAGAGATATAATTAAAATATCTTCTATCCAAAAGGGACTTATGAAAGAAACTTGTATTCCTGTCCCCTATCTGAAGCCAATATATTCTAGATTTTTGCTTCCATAATATTTTATCTCTCCTTTCCCTTTACTCTAACAAATTGACAAGGGATAACTTCTCCTTCCTTAACTCATCTAACATACCCCTAGTATGAATGGTTTCATTCACTTGCTCCAGTTTACTCGCCATTTCCTTTTTTCTTCCCAAACTCATACCAATTCCATGTTTTAAGTTTAGATTTAATAGAACTTAATATTCTAACAAAAGTATACATCTTGGTACCAAACCTAGGATTACATTCATCCCACCATTTTTGAATGTGATATCTAAAATTTGCATGTCTTAGCCACATTAGCTAAAACCTAAAAGGTGCCCAAATTGGCTAAGATTCCCACACTTCAACCATAACTAGCTATTGGTCAGAGCCAACATTATTTAAAGTATTGGATTTTGGAATATATCCATTCATCATAAATTCCTTAGATACTATGAACCTATCCAACCTTTCCAAAATCCAAGCTTGACCTTGTCTTCTATTATACCAAGACATCAAACCATTATCCAGTTTGACATCCAACAAATGAAGAGATAAAATGTACTCAAGCACAAGGTCTAAGCTAGCATCCAACTTTCTATTTCCCCCATATTTTCTTCCAAAGATAATATAGTATTGAAATCCCCACCTATCAGCACCCCAATTTGTGGGAGGATGTGAATAACATATTCAAGAATCCTCCACTATAACCTCTTATCCTCCAAAAGGGTAGAGAAATAAACATTAAATAGCAAATTATTTGATTAGATTACCTACTCTAAACCAAGATAGCAAGAATACCTTGATCTCCAATAGATTGAATAACAACCATATCTTTTCGGTTCCACAAGCAAGCTATACCCCCAAAAACTCCTTCTGAACCATGGGAGATTACTTTAGATCCTAGCCAAATTTTCCTAAAAAAGACATCCATCACTTTAGCTGATTTTTTTTTCTTAAAGAAAAAGTACTTGTGGATAATTATATTTAGTCATTCTTGCTATTTCATTAAGTTTTGAAGGACAACCTTCCAGACCCCTTATATTCCATGAGATATAATTCATGGGTAAAATATTTTAAATATTTGAGGAATATCCATCACTCTACCCATTGAAATCAAATTATCTCCTTCTTTTTGAATCTGAACCACATTTGTTTTCCTTTCTACCTTCTAGTTTGTATCCAACTTCATATTTTTACTAGAGGCTTGACTAATTCCTGATGGCTCTCGATTTAAGTCTACTTTTTTTTATTGAGAATACATTACTAAAGCTTTATTCATAGATCCTTGGGATCCTCCTTGTGAACTAAATCCTTGTTTAACCTTCTCCTCCATTTTTTGTTTTCATTGGTGAGTTTTACCTTGCTGAGGATAAATATCAAGATTATCATTAACCATACCAATGGCTTTCTTCGAGGAGTCTTTTACTACTTCTAGGTGGGAAATCTATGATATATCCAAAAATTAAGTTTTCAATTTTTTTGTCTCCATAGAATTATCCACATCCTCTAAATCATCTTCCATTGCAAGTTTTAAAAACCTATTGTCCAAAGAGGTTGTCTTATCTGTAGGAATTGTTTTTTTGTAACATGCTTTTTTTAAGAGCTTGAAATTATTCCTAATCTTGATCTTGATTTGTTTGCTTCAAGAATACATATTTGTAATCTTTTACTAAGTTATTGTATTCATGATAGACCCAACACCTAAAAGGAATATTTTCATAATCAACTTCTTGCTTCCAATTTTCTTCCCCAAACTATAAATTGATTTTTTTAGGTAGGGGGTTATTGAAGTCTTTCTAGCATAACCAATATGCTCAAACCACACTGTGCTATCTGTTGTCATCATGTAGGTGCCTAAAGTGTTACCAATAATTGATAAGACTATAGGATTCTAGAATTCAATCAATAAACCAAAAATCATGATCCATACAGGTCCTATAAAAGGCATTTCCTCTTTAGCCTTAAATAAAGCAAGATAGGGTTTCATAAACAAACCAAATTGACCAAAAAACCAAGAACCACCTTGAAATATTTGTTCCCTATACTTTTCATTATTAAATAACACAAAAAAATACCCATTAGGGTAATATGATATACTAAAATCACTTGGAGTTTTTCCATTGCTTCAAAGCCTAGCTTTTAAAAGTAGGTAAGGGTGGCCAAAATCCTAAGAATCAATAGATCAATCCTCATTGATCCATTGCATTAATTTCATCATAAATTTTAGATCTCTATAGATTAAAAATTGGATATCCATCCATTTCTTTCATGCAACCAGAGTTTGTTTTCCTAGGATCAATCCTTGGCATACGAAGAGGTTGAAGTAGAAAACCCCACTGACCATTTGGAATTGTTGGAGGTTGAGCACTCCTCAAGCATCCATGAAATAAATTCTACTCATAGTCTCACTAGATCCCTTCCTTGAATACTCCCTCCTTCCACCGACTCTCCTTCGAAGCATCTTATTACATGGCAATTTTACCTATTGTCTCTCATTATGTGGTAATTGTACATAGGCAATTCCATTTTTATTGTCCTCTTAGGTTATTTTTGATCTGATATTGACAGGGATTAATATTATATTCTATAATATCACCCCTCCTCACATGGATCATGTTTTATTGCATTTAATACTGACATGGATTGTACACATTAAATGCTGAATTTAAAAGGCAAACATACCTATAAATATATTTTTGATTAATGCAATTCTTAGTTTTCATTTGTGCCAATTCATGTTGTCTATTAAGATTGTTACCCACAACATTGGTATCCGAGTATGTTATGGGTTACAGGCTAGTATCCTCTTCTCCTAGGCCAATATTGGTTCAAACGGGGAATGATAACACCTCTGTAGATATGTCTATGGAGTAGTTACTTTTGTTTCAGACATTTTATTGTAGGCTTTCCGTACGTGGTTTCATCTCTATTTTGCCTTGCATTTTTTACTATTTTTAAAAAAATTTCATGATCGTCATTCATGATGTTGAGTCTCACAAATATTTATGCCAACCTTATCGATATTCAAGCTTCTTTCATTGCTAGTATTTAGCAGTTCAAATATAACACCGTCACTGCTACTGACGAAGACCCAGATGCCAAAGATCTCATTTATACCAAGATAGGTCTTAGTGAAGAAGATCAGGATTCCACCCGTGATCTAGAACTTGAATAATTTGTAGCCATAATTGGATTCAAACCAGGATTTCTAGGTGATATACCCAACATATTTCCACTAGACGATGTGGCTTTTGTTGTAGATTTAAGCTCATTTGAAGCTCCTATTGTAGATCATGCCCATTCATATGTTGCAGATCCAAGATCTCTAGAAGTCATTGGAGTTGATGATCCCACTACCCTCTCTGCCCTTGTCATCATGCTTGCTATACTTCATGATCTACTTGTTCCTCCTTACGATGTTCTATTTTTGAACGTTGAACTATTGTTTCTGCTGCATGATTCACTATTTTACGGTGATGATATCCTAATTTCAGGCGATGATCTGCTACCCATAAATTTCAAGTCGTATTCCTTGGTGTTTCCTCAACTCCTCTATGACTTTTCAACATGTTTCTATGTTTTTGGGAATTTCTTCCACACTTCATACCTACAACATCAAGTTTTCAATGGTGATATGATCTTTATCGATGTCATCTCTCTTTTTTGGCATCGATCTATTCTGCTTTTGATTTCCCTAGCACCATTTTGGCCATTCCCTACCATCATTTATCAATGATTTATTTCTTCAACCTGTACACCCCCATGGCCTCCCCCTCTCACCCCGTGTTGATTGCTAGTCGTTATCACTGGTCAAACATGCCTGCCACTTGCCACTTGCTCGTGTTGCCATCAAATTAGTCATTGTCATTCCACAATAGTTGTTGCTCCCTTTCCCTTGGAGATATTTTTAAATTAAATTAAATTTTATTTAATTTAATTTAAAATTACAATATTTAATATCACACTTATTTTTAAATACCATAATTATGCATTAAATTAAATATTCTTTGTTGATCGTTGCCCATTCACATCATCCATAAACCCATAATTAAATTAAATTAAAATTTAATTTAATTTAATTTAATCCATCACTTCCATCTCAATTGGTCATTGTTTCGGTCCACTTGACCGTTGTACTGGTCCACCAATAATATAATGCAAACGACCCACAATTTGTTTTTTAAGTGAAAAACCCCTTGTAGGGCCACCTTGGTCTGAGAGACCACGAACAGGGGGTTCTACACCATCAAAGTCACTTGGGAGTCACACCTAATCCTACCCGCACCAACATTATCAATTGAATTTTGGATACCCAATTCAGCTTTTTGGTAGGGTGGAGATTTGAACCTGGGACCTCCCTTGGAGGATTGCCCTCTCCTCTCCAACTCACCTACAACACCTAGGAACAAACGACCCACAATTAACTATGAATTAATTAAATTAAATTAAATTGTTTTTAATTTAATTTAATATTTCCCATCTCCATTAATGCACAACTCAGCCAATTCAATGCATGCTCACTTGTCTTAAATGTTGCAACAATTAAATTTTCCATTTGGCACATGGTTTGAGATATCTTCTGATGTATCTTCTCCAATATTTCAGTTGTTGTTTTCTTCTACCGAATTCAGGGATCTATTTTAGCTGTCCATCGGTATAGCAGTGTTTATAGTCATTGGAGAGTATTTTTTGAGCCTGATCCAAATCCAGTGTCATATTTTGGTTTTCTAAAGACCTAACTTTATTATTTTGGTCATATTTTTGATTGTACCCGATACTCTTGGATATTTTTTCTTCTTTCTCTTCCATATTTGTATGCATTGGGGACCAATGCTTCTTCAGTGGGGAGGAATCCGCAATTACAAAAGAAGAAGAAAATTTTTGTACAATCTAATGAGGGCACTTGTGATAACCCCATCGAGACTATTGGAGAAGAAGAAATTTATGAGGAGTTGAGAGGGCAACTTAATAATGTAACACTCATGAATCAACATTCTAGAGCATGTGATGATGACCAATTATTTGTCACTTGTGCTCACTTCATCCATAACTTTGTAGTAGATTGTATAATCGATAATGGCTCACAAAAGAATTTGATTGCACAACACATTATCTATAGGCTCAAGCTTCCTATGTACAAAAATCCTTACCCCTACTCTATTGGATGGAAATATAGCACCAACACATAAAAAATCACACACATGCACCATTGCATTTGTATTTGGTCCCACGTTTCAAGATAAAATCACGTGTGATGTCACACCCATGGATTTTTGTGGATTACTTTTGGGTAAACCTTACCAATATGATAGGCATGCCACTTATGATGCCTATCACAATACATATACTTTGCAACATGAGAACAAATCCTTTCTTGTATGTAGTGTTCCACCCACTACACATCAAACTTGCACTAATTTACATTAGGCATGATCAATTGCTTTTATTTTTAGCACACCACAACAGAAGGAGGTCCAACCACAAGCACTTTTATCCACTTCACCTCACATTCATCGGGCTCCCATTTCTATTGTACCTTAGATTCTAGTAGTTGTTCCTATTATTAATGTTATTCTGGCAGTTGTTCCTATTGCACCAGTAGTTGTTTTTATTGTCTTAACAATTCTTGTTGCACCAATAGTTGTTTCGATTGTACCAATAGTTCCTATTGCACCAACAACTATTTTGGTTGCACTAGTACTTGCTCCTGTTGCACAAACATCTCTTCTTGTTGATACTACTCTTGCTCTAGTTGTAGCTCAACCTAAAGTTCCTCATTTGGTTCACACCACTTCACATCCTACCTTCTTCACATTGCATAACTTTTAGTTTTTAGTGGCATATCAACAATATCTCTTCATACACAATCATCCTCTTCATATTGGTAGTCCACATTGCATCTACATGGAGCCTCATTATGGAGCATCCCCACAACCTCTAGGTTTCTCCCCAACTTCCTTCTCTTTTTAAGCATATTGGAGTCCAATGCTCGTATGGTGGGGAGGAATGATAGGGATTAATATTATATTCTATAATATTACCCCTCCTCACATGGATCATGTTATATTGCATTTAATACTCACACATATTGTGTGTATTAAATGCCAAATTGTAAAGGTAGACATACCTATAAATATATTTTTGATTAATACAATTCTTAGTTTTCATTTATGCCAATTTGTGTCATCTATTAAGAGTGTTATCCACATTAGATATAAAAATTATGGTAATAGCAATCCAAAGTACACAATACAAAAATCACTAAAAGAAAAATATTGAAAAAATAAAAATAAAAATATAATTGTTTATAGTCAAATGTGGATGCAACCCACGTTGTAGCTCCCATCCTTCCCTTCTACTATATAATTGAAACGGGTAGAAAACAACATTTGATAATTTAACATAAAACACAATGATGCATTAAACAAAGAGACTGTAATTCCATTGATATTAAAATATACATGTTACAAGAGGGATATGATGCCCTTTATCCATTTCTTTTCCTAACAATGTTACAATCAATTTGATGTCTTCTTCAATTGTCCCTCAGTGTAGATGGGCTTCTTTGTATGTGGGCCACCATCAGGTTATTGTTGGTTTGATGCTACTCTTCCTCTTTATATTTACTACATAACCTATGAAGAACCTGCAAAAGGGTGGTTAGTGTGATGGGGGGATTTCCTTAGTCAGGCCCCATGTTTATGAAGACGAAATGACCATGAAAACATAACAAAACATGAAATAAATTGTGCATAAATTAATAATATGATGAAACAAATATTACCTCCCAAATATAGAGTAATTTGGGGCCTATAGATCCAATTTGGCACCCAAGGGGTGAAATGAGGTCGAATCCATGGGGTAAGGGGCGATCTGAGCTGTGAGGCCTCTTCTACAAAATTCTTTCGATGAGATGATTCCTAGGCAACTGGGGTGCCTCTGTGTGTTGTTGAAATCTGACTGTGTGCACTAGGAACTAACTGTTCAATGTTCACTTTCCATTTCTATAGATTTTTTGTGCTTTATTGAATTTGTGAGAGATCTGGCTATTAGGGGTTTAGGACCCACTATTTATAGGAAAAGGCAAGATGCAGGGGGTGGGGTTAGATAGACTAAACCTAGGTTTGATTATGACTAGGGTTAGGTTAAGAAATGCAATGTGGCAACATCACATTCCTTATGATAAATATCTCATCCTCATACATGTGTGAGGATGGATTAGGATTAATCCTTATTAGGAGGTGCTTAGGTCAATTTAGGACATGATTAAAGAAATATCCTAACAAACCTAAATTTCACACATGTGGGAGAATGCAATTAGTGTTAGTCAAGATTAAAGGTTCTTTTAATCAAATTTTCCCTAAAAAGGTGACTTAAGTGAAGTCAACATTAAATTAGATTTTAGGTATTGACTTGTTAATTGTTTTGGTCAACTAATACCCCGTGGGGGTCTCAATCGAGTGCAAATAGGTTGTTGAAGGATATCCTAGTGCATGGGATGTGATTTTGAAGGTTTATGAGGGTTTAGGACCTGAAAGCTGATGAATTAGTATATGAGAGTCTACACGATGCTATGAAAATATATGGTGATCTACGCATGACTACACATTACTACCACCATCTACGTATGACTACGTATGACTACAATAATCTACGCATGTATAGGAGGATCTACAATAGTCTACGCTAGTCTAGGATAGCCTAGGGGTACCTAGGATGGCCTATGTAAACCTACAAGTGTCCAAAAGGATCTAAAAGTATGTAGGTACAACAATGTGCAACTTTTGAGTATCTACATTTGCCCATTTTTGTATTATATCATGTGGAACACAGTTTAATACAAAAATGTGAAGGGTTTGTGTAGAAGGAAAAGGGATAGAATGGGAATAGAATTCAATCAAAGGTATGTATCCACTTGAAGTGTGACAATACAACATTAGTTGATATCCAAGAAGGAGGAGAGAGGAGAATGGGATCCAATAAAAGGTATGTAGCCGCTCGAAGTGTGACCATACAACATTTATCGATAGCCAAGGAGAGAAGGGAAAATTATGGGATCCAATCAAATGTATGTAGCTGCTCAAAGCGTGACCATATAATATTGATTGGATAGCCAATAAGAAAAGGGAAAATAATGGGATCCAATCAAAGGTATGTAGCTGCTCGAAGCATGACCATACAACATTGATCAGATAGCCAAGAAGAGAAGGGAAAAGAATGGGATCAAAGAAAAGGTATGTAGCCTCTCAAAGTGTGACCATACAAAATTGACTAGATAGCCAAGAAGAGAAGGGAAAATAAAGGGATCTAATCAAAGGTATGTAGCCACTCGAAGCATGACCATACAACATTGATTGGATAGCCAAGAAGAGAAGAGAAAAAGGAAGGAAAACAAGAAAGAAATAAAAAAAATATCGGTAAAAGGAAATGAATGATTGTGGATGCGATGAAGTGATTTTGATAAGGCCATATGAAATTTACAATGCCATACTAGTTGCTTGAGAATGACAACTTTTGACTACTTTACTTTTGCAACCAGATTAACATGGTCCAAAAGTATGAATATGACAAAAGCCTATCTAAATTTTTGTTGTTGATTGATTGATGAGAATATGGCGACACCTGTCAAACCCCTTGAGTTAGTTGATATTTGGATTATTAAATCATGAGCATATTAGCATGGTCATGAAATCCTTTTCCAAATGTTGCACTAGGATTATTTCAAACATATCATCCGTTATGTAATCGACGTACATGAATGCTAGATTGACTTATCAATGGTGACGCATAACTCTCATGATGTAACCCATGTCTGTTTGGGATTGAGATTATTTTGTATGATAATATTTAGCAAAATATTGTGTAGACAAATGTGCTAATTGCACTTTTGGATTTTTGATGTTGTGGTTGCATGCAAAGCTAAATTTGGATATGAATACCCCCTCAAATGAGGAATCAGCAATGAGGTGAATGAAATGCAATGATTTGATGATGCAGTGATTGATAAAATACCAATGCATGTGGTGAATATGATTGAAAATGAAGGTAAAAGGCAAATTTGTAAGGTTACTAGGGTTTTAGGGGACATTTTCCTGCTTTCCTAGGGTTTTGGGTGCATTTTGGGGTGTTTTGGTTGAGTTCACCACCCGAGGGGCCATTTTGACCTAAATCACCACCCAGGGGGTGAATTGGGTTTTAGTTCACACTTCAAGAGGAGAATCATTGGATAATGTATATTTAAGCCTTAGTTTGCATGGGATGGGCTCATTTTGATGGCACACAATGTTGGAAAGTGTTTTGTGGGGGCATTCAATGACACGAGAGGAGCGCAAGGGATGAGTTTGAGAGGAACTCCTAATGATATTAAGTGGAGGCCTTGGTTGGGTTGTGTGATGTGGAATAAGGATGAGGATCACTGTGATCCATTAGATAGGATCGATGGATAGTAGGTAGATATATTCGGTAGATCGAGTATTTTGAGTTTGACCAAGTGAGGTGGTAGTTTGGCTTGCGACAGGATGTCCTTGGGGATCCTATAATTTACTTTAGGAGGTAAGACAACAAAGGAGAGTACCCTATGGTGTTTCCATGGGTTGGGGAGAGGGATCCTCCTATGGATATTCTATATGTGGTAGATGCTGGGACTAAACCTGAGTTTGAGACCTGGTGGGCATGTCAGAGTTGGGAGCCTTGTAGAGGCATGATTGATCGGTGGGTGGCACCTAATGTTGGGGTACCTCCACTAGAGAGGAGGACCGGTAGGAGATATGGGGAAGAGGATGTGGCTAGCAATGAGGAGGAGGTTCCTCTAAGGTGCTCACGATTCCGCTTGGGTGGTGGAGTGAGCACCCAAGATGTGAGGGTGGAGCAAGTGCCCGTGGATGTTGATGTGGATATGGGGTAGGCTATTTGGGGAGAAGAGGGAGGTGTTGCTACTATTGTGGGTGACTTGGATGACGCCATTGATATTGGTGTATTAATGGATGTGACATAGTAGATTCCTGTCGATATATCAGTGAGGCGAGATGCAGAGGAGTAGGTACAGGGGCTATGAGATAGAGTTCAATAGTTGGAGGCTGAGTTGGAGTAGCTAAGGACTGATATGGTTAGGTAGGGAACTAAGGTAGAGCAATTGAGGGTCACGATGGCTAGGCAGGCTTAGGCTATTATGATCCTGACTGGTAGCTGGCTGTGGATACGACCAAGAAATTATTGTGTGAGACTTATTTGTCGGTGCACAAGATTCCTCTTCTTGATTATGAGTAGGTGGTATCGTAGTCTGGGACACATTCATGAGTGCGAGCACCCTCACATTAGATTCAGCATAGTGTTGCTTCAATAGTAGAGGTTGGTTCTAGAGTTGAGGTGCAAGATCCATCTACTATGGAGCAACCTATTATAGATCCAGTTCTAGAGTTCATTACAGAGTTGAGCCAGGCTACAGAGAGGCGAGCGAGTCCGGAGGGACGTGGTGGGACTCATGGTGATAGTTAGGAGTTATATACTTGATTGTAGCCTACAGGTATTTTGGATGCTATATGATGGGCATGGTCCCAGGATTTTGCCTTTGGGCACTTTTGGATGATGATATATATATATACCTTGATTTCGGCTGTTATAGATGCATGTGTGATTTTGATGGTTTGGAATGTATAGTGTTTTTGTTTGCATAGGTAGAAAAATATAATCTATAGGTATGTATGATAAATAGATGCATATGTGTGAATGGTTTAGATCTATTATCGTTCTTTCATATGAATGAATTGTAGAGTAGTATGCATGATTATGTTTCGAATGCAATGTGATGTGATATCAAATGTGATGTTGTTATGAATGCACATAGAGTAAATGCAATGCTATAATTTTATTTTGGGATGTATGTAACATAAATGCATAATGTGATTCAACTTCATGAATGCATGTGGGATGAATGCATGACTATAAGGTGTATAAAATGTATATGACATAGATTCATGGATGCATGTATGGACGTATTGAAATGCACCAAGGAAGCACTTGTATCGTGGCATTGACCTATATGGATGCGATCTATTCCATGATTTAAGGGATGGTGGATAAGGTAAGGCATGTGTAATGGCTTTGACTAACATAGTTATGACAATAAAATCTCAAACCCTTAGCTATATAAGCATTTGTGGCAACTTATAACATAATCGGTCTGGTTTAAAGTCTATCTTGGACCTATGTGTGTGAATGTGTAAGGTTCATTTATCCATTTTAAGGGAGGTAGGATTAACTCGTTGTATATGCTACCGAACTAGTTAGCTCATCCGTACGCAATAGTGATCTATACAAAAGTGATATGCTAATGTGAGAGATGTGTTGCCACCTGTAAGACTATTCCACTGGTAGGCAGGCTCTTGGAGCCTATTGCTAGTGATGGAAATCATTCCATGGTGTAGTGTTGAACTTAAGGATCAAAGGTTATAAGCATAACATGGGTGATATAAAGAGGTGTTTCCTTTTTTTTTTGCCCTTGTTCTAATGTTGACCTATTTTATTGTAGTGCTCTTTTCTTTTTCTTTTTTTTTTCTTTTTTTTCATGGTGCTCTTTTTGTATGGGTGATGACGTTTTTTTTCTACCCAATCATTTATTTTTGCTTATGCTTGATACCTTTGTTTATTCAAAGGTCGTATGTTGACCATGCAGGTGATAGGATGAGCAGGGGATGTCGTTCGCTAGATGGCGATATATACTCAAGATGTCCTCTTTCCTAAGCTCAAAATTTTTTAATGTGTAACCTGTTGTGAGCGATCCATGAGAGAAGTTGAACCAGACTAAAGGACCATAAGAAGAATGTACAAGACTCAGTAGCTATGGGTGACACTGGATTGCCTGAACTACAGAGTAGTCAAAATTAAACATGACGTCTATGTATACCCTTATCCTAAAAAATGGGGAATGGACATCTAGATGGTGATTCTAACAAGTGCATATTTTACTCCTACTAAGGCGCATTTTGGGGGAGAATGTACAAACATGAATTAAAATCCTAACTAAAAAGACATACGAATATGTGCAATGGATGTAAATGTAAACAATGCAAGTGGGGGAATGCCATATCTACAAGAGGAAAGTTATGCTGTGTAGAAGGAGAATTTGAGAAAAACCTATTTACAGATGAATAATGTGTATAATGATTACAAAAATTGTGATGCTATGATCATGGTTGCCCCAACGTGTGGGGTGTGTGTGTAGTAGATGTATAAACTATGATTTGTACATATGTATGTAATAGTCACCAAAATAAGGAATATGTGAGAGTGGAATGTACAACCAGAAGAAGTGAGAAGAAGTGGACATTGGTAACCAATCAAGAAAAGGGGATTACCAAAATCCAATGAAGATAGGAGAGAAGCAATGAGTTAGTGTAGGTAAGAAGTAGAATAAATAAGACAAAAGGAGAAAAATATTCTGGGCTACTATCGAGAAAAGTGGCATGGGTCCGATCGGGAGTGGGATGGTGAAGTGATGATGCGGTTGGGATTGTGTCTGCTACTGTAACTGGACATACTATGGATGTAGCAGGATGACACTGTTAGGGTATTATGAGGTGGTAATGTTCTAGAGGTAATGCAATGTGAAGGACTTAGAATTTAGCTAAACAAGAGGGAACGCTCCGATGATGGGGTATGCTCACCATGCAATATGTTGTGCACCAAGGTTTTGAATGATCTACACTCTTCAATATTGTGACCTGGTTGGCGATGGTAAATGTAAAATTGATTTGCATTGTAGTTGCACAATTTAGGATGTGAGGGATCAATGGGCTGAATCTCGGGTAGGTCGATAAGGTCCTGATGCATGAGATGATGGAACATTTTAGATAACAACATGTGTGGAATAGGCATAGGATAAATGTATGATTTTTTGGAGGTGAGCGGGGCCTCAGTGAAGGATGATCCGATAATGGAGGCATGGTTTTGGGATACAAAATGGGTTGAGTCCAGGGTCAAAGGAGGGATCTATGTGGCGATGAGGATGTATGGGTTGTGGGAGAATATCATGGGTGAACGTGGCAACGATAGTGGCTCATCTACAACTCCAGAGATTTGATGCGGGAGATGAGATGTTGTATCTCATGTTGTGGTAGTGATGGTATTGGGGAAGGCGATGATTGGAATTCCAATGTGAATGGAATGACCTTATGGGTGGTAGAAAATAGACACAGCTAAGATGAAGAAGTAGCGAAGTGAAATGACTATGGTAAGTGCAAAAGTTGCTAGGATGGTATACCTCACAGTGGTGAAGGTGACATCTTGAGGACCGATGGCATAGGTGATGGCTATAAGCAGTGATGCGAGTGGGAAGGGGGCATGTTTGTGTGACTAGCTTGAGTAGCTTGAGCCATGCAGGCTTGCAAATCTTGGGCATAGGTAGAATCACCATTGGGCAGCAGGGCGGGTAGGCATGATGGATGAGCTAGATGATGGGTGTATCCTCTATTAGGAGGATGATAATCTCCTAGGGAGTTATGGGGATGATTTATTGGTGAATAGCGATGTCTGATATCATCAGACATATGGGAAGGAAACCCTTATGCTTGGGGTTGGGTGGATTCCTCTTTGTCATTGAAAGAGTATAGGGTGACCTAGCTATCTTCAGAGCGAGGTGCGTAGGATGAGCTGCATTGGTGAGGGGAATGGTGTTGAGGTGAAGTATGATGACCTGAATGGGATGAATACAAAGAGTGCTTGGTGTGAAGGGCAACTGGTGGCTGGGCTAGATCAACCGATGTAATGGGGATCTACTATGGTTGTGGATGGTCCTACATGGTGATGCATGAGTCTACTGTAGTACTCTCCTACTGGTGATGTGGATCCTATAAAAGGAAAGACAAATACCTGTAGCATAAAAATGATAGAAATATGAAATTACATGTATATTAAAATAATAAAGCAAAGTAATAGATCTACACGATGATGTGCTTAGTGATTTACTACTAGTGATGTGTGACACTCATGATGGTGAATGTGTTTGTGCATCATACATTGAATACACAAAGGTACAATATGTTTATGGGTTTGGTATCGTTAAGGCCTTCGAGATTGGCTAGACAATATGCTCATGAACCATATTTGTGTGTAACCATGAATGGGCCCAACCAGTTTGGAGCAAATTTATCACATTGCTGGTAAGGCTAACTCATGATTTGTTGGTTATATTTGAGAACTAGGTCGCCAATCTTAAACTCATGCTGATGTACCTTATTATTGTAGGCATGGTGAAGGCAATCTTTATAGACTCGTGTGTACTCAATTGCATGAATGCGACGTTCATAGAGAAGTGTTAGTTGATCTAGATGAGCTTGGCAATCAATTTTTTCGTTAATGAAATACTTCATAGATATCCATAATTAAGGTATCTCAAGATCAAGATGATGCGTAGTCGTTATACCATCATTAATTCTCAATGAATCTGTCAATCCAGGGTAGTGTACAAGGCTATATGCGAAAGAAGAGGCGAAACAACTATAACTTAGGTCAATCTAGAGCAACAGGTTTTATTGGTGAAACCGGTTGTGTGGGGGGTTTTAGGACATTCCTATTTCTAAATTGCATGAATTAAACCTTAATCTAAGTTGCAGAATTGAAAACTAATCATTAACTACAGAAATGAAGTCCTAATTACAATTGCAGAATGAGACCTAATTATATTGCAAAAATAACAGTTGCAGAATTGAAAGTCTGATCCTAATTGCAGAAAGGAAATCTAATTACTCTTGCAGTAATGAAAGTCTAATTCTAACATGGAAATGAAAACTGTCAAGACTCTGTAATAGAAGGTTGTCAATCTTCTATGCAGGAGTTGACAGCAAAACATAAAATGCAAGAAATTACAAAAAAATAGCAAATTCTGGAAATAACAGTCTAAAATAAAATGGAAGCTTTGCTGAAAGTAAATATTACAGCTAAAACACTAAGCACAAGATTAATCTAAGCATAAATAAACTAAGACTACAGATATTGTCAGTTGTTTACAAGCAATTGAAATAACAAGTTCTACAACTCATTCTGCTACAGCAAAATCAGAATAAAACCTGTTGTTAGTCCTCCTCCTAGGTCTGGAAGTGGCCAGCCTCCTTGTCCAGAAGAAGGTGTGAGTCTCTCTCTCTCTCTAGATCTTAATCACACTCATTTACAAGCAATATGAAATAGAACTGGTGCACTTTATTGATTAAAGAACATGATTACAATAATTCTACTGAAAACCTATTACAGGACTGTAACAGTCAAATTCTACCTATTTTTTGCTTCTTCCTAGCTTCCTTACTTTCTACTTCCTGCTGCTACTACTACTTACTACCTAGCTCAACCTGAATGGGAGCAATATTTATAGATGTCCTAAGGTCTGATTACAAACAAAGAATATCTCAAAAGATCTAATCCTACAATGTTGCAACAAATTCTGGTTTTATCCTAGAAGAAGATTAAAACTTGATCTTTCCCTTAATGATGGCTTTGGTCGGCAATGACGACAAAGACAGATGGAAGATCTTTTCCTTTACCTTTTCCAACCTTTATTTCCCTTTTTTTGGCTTCAAAAATCGGTCAACAAGTCAAAAAGCACACTCTGTTTTCATTCCGAAGATAAGTGGCTTCATTCCGAAGACAATGCAATTCTCATTCCGAAGATCGCTCATTCCGAAGATACTGCAGTTCTCATTTCGAAGATACTGCAATTCTCATTCCGAAGATCCGCTCATTCCGAAGATACTACATTCTTCATTCCGAAGATCCGCTCATTTCGAAGATGCTGTGTTCTCTCATTTCGAAGATATCTGTTCATTCCGAAGATACTTCGAAATGAACAAATGTGTGCTTTTCCAGTGATTTCTTCTGCATCTCTCAGGTGGGTTATCTCCTAAGATCAAATTCCAATGGTCTTCATCTCTTTCCTCATGTGAATTCCATGCCTTGCTATTTATGGACAAGTGGCTGGAATTTACATGGGAAAGACCAATTTTTGCTGCACAACAACAGTTTGCTTGCATTGTTGCCAGATTTAGGTGAAATAAATGCTTGAGACAAATCAAAACATGATTAGTGAAATGCTGCTATTATTCTAAGCATATCCCATTTTAGCAAGTCATAGCAAAAAGAACACAAAACTATGCAAAAAGCTGTAAAAATCAGCATATAATATTCCAAATACATTGATCATGCAAAATGGTTAATATACAACATATTGAATCAACTTAACTAACATATCGGATAAAACATAAGAGTTTATAGGCAATTTTAGTGTTCAAAACATGTTATGATTGAGGCATTTCCAGGCCTCATCATTTTCCCCCCAACTTATATTAATGCATGCCCTCATGCATTATATTGGGCTATGGAATCACATATGTCCATGTTTAGATTCCATGACCTGTAGAATAATTTCTTGCCTATATAATACCCCCTATTTTCCTGAATGTTTCTGAGCCAGTCTTCAAATTGTTCATCAGGTTGGGCATCTTCCTCAAAGTAGAATGGAACTGGAGTAATGATGGTTGGAGGCCTAAACCTGAGACCTATCCAGTTATGTTGCATGATTTGAATCAGCTGGATTACACCTTCTGCTCTTCTTCTGGACCATTCTAAGTTGATGGGGGAGATAGGTTCTCTTTTCCTCAAAGACATGGAAAGTTCAGCCCATCTGTCTCTGCACACTGACAATGCTGGGAAAAAATTGTGATCACAGAAATTGTTAAATCTGGCCACACAGTCCCTTAAGTTGTTCAAGTACATCCTCTTTATATCATCCCTGTTCATCATTGAGAAGTGTTGTCTGGTGATAACTAGGTGGTTTGGCTGGATTGCTCTGACTAACAACTCAGCCCTTGTTTCAATCACTTTATTCTGCTTTTTCTCTTGATCCCAGTAAAGCTGATTCTGCAAAGTAGACATAAATGCTCTCAATTGAACATCTCCAATGTAGATTTGAGGATGAGACTCAACTTCCTCTGGAATGAAGAAACTATGTAAAAATAGTTCACACAGGAGATTTTTCTGCTCAAAAGGGCTGTCAAAATATGCTTCCAGGAAATCTGCAGTTGTGTCCAATTTATATGGGAGGTTTGAAGTAATCCTCATGACCTACCATCTGAGGTATTTTTCCTTCAAAATAAGGCTGTAAAATCTGGCTGGTCGTCTAAATTGGACTAAAAATTCAGCAATTTGGCATAAGTCAGACACCTTTTCTTTCAATGCCTGAATTTTTGTGTCCTTGGCTTCTAGTTGTTTTGCTTCCAATTTGAACTTTTCAGTTTTAGTGGCAAGCTGCTCATATCTAATCATCCAGCTAGCTATGTCTGCATTGTATTGCTCTAGAGACACAGTATTAGGTGGTCTGACTACAGGGGGGATCCTAGGCAGCAGATCTATCTGAACTCCTTTTTTTGCCACTTCCATTGGCTGTTCATCTGTCAATAACTCTACTTGCACCCCCTTATTTGCTATTTCTATTGGGTTGTCATCAGATAGTAATTCTACTTGTACCCCCTTATCTGCTGTTTCTACTGAAAGTGTAACAAGTTGAAATGCAGGGACCTCAATAGGAGTACTTACTTGAACATTTTCTTGCTACTGGGACTGTTCTTGTGTTGGTGGCTCATCTTCAACATCCTCTGCTATGCTCTTTACCATTTTTGAAGCATCTTCAGAACAAGAAGGCAATGCTTTAGAATGAGATGGTGCTGCTTCAGAATGAATAGGCACTTCTTCAGAATGAAGAGGTGCTACTTCAGAATGAACACCCATGTTTGTCTCAATAGAGTCATCTGCCCTTGATAGACCCAGAAGCAATTGAGCCAAATTGTCTTCATCAATGGATACAATTGGCTATTTTTAGATTGTGACAACATTCTTCTTAATGCTGCCACTTCCTGCTGAAGCTCTACAATTTTTCTTTCCTGTATCTCAATGATACTTTCTTTCTCCTCAATCCACTTGGTTTGTGTTCTAACAACACTTCTTGCTACTTTTAGCTACTCTGTGATGTCTTCCACTTCTATTTCTGCTTCAGAAGCTGATGCAGACAAATCAGCTGCAGTTGGCTGCTCAACCAATATCTCCTCTTCTGCAACAATTTGTTCTTGTTCAGGAGGCTCTATAAAACTGTCTATAAGGGTATCTACCATATCTGTAGCCTGTTGAACTGTAGCTTCCTCCAAATTATCCTGCTCAGTTTCTGCCTCAGCTATCTGTTCAGGGAATTCTAGAAAGTTTTCAGAGGCTGGTTGTATCTCTGTGACATCTGGGCTACTTGGTCTATCTTCTTCCTCCATAACCTGTTCTGTTGTTTCTTTCAAATGGATTCTTGTAGACCTCCTAGTTCCAGATGCAAACTTCTTCTTTTTGCTCTATTTTCTGGTGACAGTAGGGGTCACGTGGGTCAGTTTCAGATGCCTCTGTTTCCCTTGTTGTTTCTGCCTCTGTTTGGTTAAGTGCTTCACTTCTCTGTTCTATCAAATCAGTGGCAGCTTCAGAAAAATGAACCTTTTTCTGTCTTTCTATTCTGCTGCCAGTTCCAGATCCTCTTCTCTTTTGTTTCTTGGTTCGTGAAGTTGAGGGTTCAGGAGCAAGGTTTTCTGTTCTTTTTTGGGTGTGGTTCTGTAACAGCTTCAGGGGCACCTTCTACAGTTTCCTCTGCAGCATCTTCTACAACATTTTCTGTAGCAGTTGTTTCTTCTTCTGTAGCAACATCAGCAGTATCTGGTTCTTCTTCTTCCTCATCTTCATCCCTAAAAATGACATCGTTTAGGGTAGAGTAAAACCTATCAAAACTCCTAGGGTTTCCTCTAAAATGGTGTTGGCAAACTAGTTTGATGAGGCCATGATGGCGAAGGCTTCCTTTACCCTCCTGATATCTCTTTGCCATGTTTTTTAATTCTTGATACAGATACAGGGGAAGATTTACCCTAACTTCTGGTTGTTGCTCACCATGTCTGAGATGGTTCAAAATTCGTAGATGATGCCCTGACAACAGCACATACTGCCCTTCACAGGTTAGGAATTTAATTACCCAGGTGGCTACTTCATCCCAGGGTTCCTATAGGCTGGCCCTTTTTAACCCTTTGCATGTGTTGTTATGGGTTAAATACTCGGTTCTCTATCATTTTCTTCTACAAACTGATTAACTACATTTGCCAATGTGTTCTTGCCAGATCTAGAAATTGAAATCCCTTCTAATGGCAGCTCAGTAATTTGACTTAAAATTTTAGGGGTTACCTCAATAGTCATGTCGTTAACATGTGCTCGGTTGTTTCTGAATGTATGGGCGAACATGCCAGCCAAATCTTCAGAAGACCCATTAAATTTATCCAAAAATGTCATAAACCCTCCATCTTCAAAAATCTGCATGACTGCCAGATTTTCTCGGAGGTAGGTGGTATCTACAGGTTCCGTTCTGATCTTTCACCCCATATTTTCTATTTAAAAACCGTTCACTGCTGCTGCTATTCCTCTGCTGGATCTCTATTTTTTATGTTGCAGATTTGCAGAGTTTTAGTTCGAAATCTTCGTTGCCCTGTTTCTCGTCTTCTTCTTCGGAATGAACCGTAACCTGTGCACTGTACTTCGCAAACACGTCTTCGAAAAGAAAGGTGGCACACATTTCTACTTTTGCACTGTACACCTATTCGTTGATGATTGCATGGATGTCCTTGCCGTCAGATCCACCTCATTAGTTTTGCAGATTCTCACGTGCATGTTTATTGGCATTAAAAATTGGTGGCATATGGTTGGTCACGTTCTCCGTAATTCTGATATTTTCCAATGGGTGCAAAAACAAACCATGTGCTGACTGACACGTGTTCCTTCATCGCATGCAAAAAAGAGTTTGATTTTGTCGTACCTTGTCTTCTTGGATGCCACGTGGAAATGCTCTTTCCGAAGATTATAACTTATTGCGCAAAAAAACTTCATTCCGAAGATTATGACTTCATTCCGAAGATGAGTCTTCATTTCGAAGACAAATCCTCATTTCGAAGATTATAACTTCATTCTGAAGACAGGTCTTCATTTCGAAGACAAATCCTCTTTGCAAATTTAAATCTTCATTCCGAAGATCAATCCTCATTTCGAAGATCAGGCTGTATTGCGAAGGTAAATCGTCATTCCGAAGACAGATCTTCATTCTGAAGACAGATCCTCATTTCGAAGATGATGCAACAAGTTGTCATTTCGAAGACAAAGTTTCTTTTCGAAGACAAAGTGCAACATTCATTCTGCTATCATTCCGAAGACAATTTCAATCCGAAGATAATACAACGAGGCACTATTTTTGGCATTCTTGTTCGAAGATTAGGCGAGAAATCAATATTTTCATTTTCAAAACATGTTTTAAGTATGCCAACTCTTATGAATACCTTTTATGCTAATGGTTAATTGTCATATACTATACACCAATCATTTTACAATGAAGAAATGTAAGAAATATATACCTGATAAAAATAGTTAATGCTAGTTTTGAAGAATGACTGCCTTTGTTGATATTCTGCTGAGATTTTCTGCAACATTTCAAAACAAGTGCACTTGGTGAATTTGTACAATGATGGTTCAGAAATTTCTCAAGGTTATGCATGCCAGAAAACTGGTTTTCATGCATACCAACTCAGTAGTGCCTTAAGAAAAGGTTTTCACTACTGAGTTATTCATTTTTTTTTTTTTTTTGATCCTGACTATGCCCATGAAGGAATTTCATGATTTCCCTTGAAACCATGCCCATGAAGGAATTCATACTCAGAATTTATTCATCTTTTTGTTTTCTATTTTTTTTTTATTTTTTTGTATTTTCTGCTTTTTCTTGAAATCCATGATCATGTTGATTGTTTTGAAGTGGAAGAGGGAATCTCTTCCACCTGTTGTGTATCCAAACTATCAAGTTGTTGCAAGAATTCTTCTTTAGTCAGAGGTGTATGGTACACTCTGAGGCGATGTCCATTCACTACCAACTTCCTTTGTGATCCATCAATAGGGGATAGACGAGCTGCTCCATTGTCAAATACCTCCTCAATCCAGTAAGGTCCCAACCATCTAGTTCTCAGTTTTCTAGGGAAGTCTTCATAGCGAGAATCAAACAGTAAAGCCCAATCTCCTTGTTGAAGTTTCCTCTGTTGAATGTGACTGTCATGCCACAGCTTCCTCTGCTCTTGAATTACCTCAGTTTGGTGCAGAGCATCCAATCTAAGTTCATCCAATGCATTCAATTGTAGAATCCTATCTGTCTATGCCTACGACAATTCAATTCCAATTTCCAGTGCTGTGCGCAATGTTAGTAGCTCAAATTCAATAGGTAAGAGAGGCTTTTTACCAAAGACTAGTTCATAAGGTGTGAATCCAGTAGTGGACTTCCAAGTAGTATTGTAGGCCCAAACTGCTTTAGGTAATTTATCTAGCCAATTTCTCCTATGAAAAGCTACTATTTTTGTCAAGATGCGTTCTAGTTCCCTGTTTGTTACTTCAACCTGGCCATTTGCTTGTGGGTGGTAAGGTGATGATTTCCTATGTTTGATTTCATACAATTCTGTAAATGCCTTTATGACTTTGGATGCAAATTGGGGTCCTTGGTCTGTGGTGATAGACAGTGGAGCTCCAAATCTCTAAAAAATCTGAGTATACAAGAAATCAGTGACCTTCTCTTCACGAGCATGTTTGAAAGCACGCACCTCTACCCACTTTGTCGGGTAATCAGTGCATACTAGAATATGCACCTTTCCTTGAGAAGGTGGATCAATAGGTCCTACAAAATCAAGCCCCCACCTCTCAAATGGTTCTAAAACCATTTGAGGCTGCAGTGGCATCTCATTTGTATGAGTGGGTTTCCCCATTCTTTGGCATGCATCACAATGCCTGATGTACTTTTTCACATCCTTGTGAAGAGATGGCCAATAATATCCTGTCCCTAAGATTTTCCTAACTGTGCTTTTTACAGAATAGTGTCCACCTGAGGGTTCATCATGACAAGCTCTAAGGATATCATACACTTCATCCTTTCGGATGCACCTACGTAACACATGGTCGGGACTGCACTTAAAAAGCATACCCTTAATCCATTCAAAAGAAGAACTCTGTTTGATCAATTGTTTTTTCTGTTTTGAAGTGAAATGTGGAGGAACTTTCCCTGTGACCAAATAATTGGCTATATCTGCAAACCAAGGTGATTGGACTGATATAGCAAATAGTTTTTCATCAGGAAAAGTGTCATCAACTAATTCCCCTTCATCTGTGTTCTGCAACTTGGACAAGAAATCTGCCACAACATTAGCTTTTCCTGGTTTGTTGATTATAGTGATATCAAATTCTTGCAGCAACAACAACCAACGAATAATTCTTGCACTTACCATAGGTTTATTCATCAAATACTTAATGGTTGTATGATCTGTGTGAATAAATATTTGATAACTTGTGATATAATGCCTGAATTTGTTGATGGCATAAATTACTTGCTAGGAATTCCTTCTCAGTTGTTGTATAATTTTTCTCGGCTCCTGTCAAGTTCTTGCTAATGTTGTAGATGGTATAATGTTCACCATTATCAATTTGTCCTAATGCTGCTCCAATTGTTGTATTGGAGGCATCAGTCTGTATGTGAAATGGTAATGTCCAATTAGGTCCTCTGAGCACAGGTGGAGTTATTAATTTCTCTTTCAGAGCTTCAAATGCTTCCTGACACTTTGCAGTCCAGGAGAATTCAGAATCTTTAGTCAATAGGGCAAACATAGGACTGGCTATTGTACTAAAGTTGGGAATAAACCTACGGTAAAAACCAATGTGTCCTAGGAAGCTTCTGACATTAGTCTGAGTTTTAGGAGGAATGAGATTCTTGATAATTTCCACCTTCTTTGGATCAACTTGGATCCCTTCAGGAGAGATGTGATGACCAAGAACTATCCCTTCCTTCATCATCATGAAGCATTTTTCTGGATTCAAGGATAAGTGGTATGTTTCACAACGAGTTAAGACTTTGTCAAGATTTTCCAATGTAAAATCAAAAGTTTGTCCACATACTGTGAAATCATCCATGTATATTTCAACACTTTTGGTGGTCAGATCAGCAAAAATTGCTAGGACTGCTCGTTGAAAAGTTGTTGGGGCATTACACAAACCAAAAGGTAAAACCCTATAGGCAAATGTTCCCCATGGACATGTAAAAGTTGTCTTCTCTTGATCTTCAGGTGCAATCTGAATTTGATTATATCCACTAAATCCATCAAGAAAACAAAAGTATCTTTTTCCAGCAAGAGTATCTAACACCTGATCTATGAAAGGTAATGGAAAATGGTCTTTGTATGTCACCTTATTCAACTCTCTATAGTCTACACATACTCTCATTTTTCCATTTTTCTTCGGAACTATTACCAATGGAGAAACCCATTGGCTATCAAAAATTGGGTAAATGAATCCTACTTCCAGAAGTTTTTCAATTTCTTCTTTCACAATATCTCTTAAGGCAGGATTCAATCTTCTTTGGGGTTGTCTAACTGGCTTGACTTCTTCAGTATAGATTCTGTGGGTACATATATCAGGATGAACTCCTGACATATCTTTGTAGTTCCAAGCAAAAGCATGAACATGCTTCTGCAAGACAACTATCAATTTTTCTTCCTCTTCCCTAGTAAGCTGGCTGTAGATGTTCAAAAATTTGCCTGGTTGGACTTCTATTTGTTTTGTATTTAGAAGGACTGAATTCACTCCTTCATACCTGGTGATTAAGGGATTAAGAGGACATTGCTGAGATGGGAGAAAAGAAGCAGTTTCTATTTTATTGTTGCTTGAGGGAAGCATATCTTGTATGGAACAGTGAGAAGGAAAAATCAGATGATGATGCCATCCATGTGGTAGTGAAACAGAGTTTCCTTGTGATAGTACAGATGGTTCATCTTCAGATTTTTGATTCTCCTCATTACTTAACAACTGTTGGATATTTGTTGCTTCCCCTTCTAAACCTTGTTCATGGAGAACATTCATCGGGATTGTTTCATTTTCTAAATTGTCTGTGTCACTTGAGGTCTTCTGTGTGTTCTCTTACTACTAAGGTAGCTAGTGTAGAAATGACCTCTTCTGGTTCTTCCTCTGAGTCAGAAAACCATAACTGACCTAAAAATTTGCTGGATGGTTTTGCAGGAGGATATAAAGAAATCTATTTCAGATCAATACCATTTGAAATAGTCATATTTCCAGATCTGCAGTCTATGAAGGCTGCTGCAGTTGCAAGCCAAGGTCTTCCCAAAATAATGGGATATCCATGTGCTGAATTTCTTGGCTGTAAAACCAAAAAATCTGTAGGGAATTCCCAAGAAGAAACTTCTATAGGGACATCTTCAATGATACCTTCAGGTTTTGCAACCGACCTATCGACCATTTCTAAAACTGTAAATGTGGGGCTGAGATGTTTGAGCTGTAATTGTTTCATTGTATCCTTGGTCATGACGTTTATTGCAGCTCCTAGATCTACTAAAACATTTGATATTGGTATTGAACCTATGGTAACTGTGATAACTGGACTTCTTGGGTCACTATACTTTGGAGGTACTAGTTTTCCAGATAAGAGATCAGCTATCTTTCCTTCAACCTGCATAGTCTTGGGAAATGCTTTCTTCTTTCTTCCTGTTCTTTTAATGCACAAATTTTGGACAGTACTGTTAATCTCTGGTATTTCCTTAATGGCTTGCAATAAGGGCAATGATATAGTCAACTTTTTGAGTTCTTTGACCAATTCTGACTCAGAATTTTTTGGTATTGCATTGAGTCTTTCGGGATATGGAATTATCCTTGGTAATTGTTCTGCTTGTGGTTCTATTTTTGTCTCTTTCTCTATTGTTGGTTGGATTCTCTCTGGTTCCAATTTTTCTTCTGTCTCCATTGTTGGTTGGATTCTCTCTGGTTCTGATGATTCTTGCTCTTCATTTTCTTTGATTTCATTTGAAACTGGTTCAGGTACAACTTTTCTTGAACGAAGTTGGATGTTACTACAATCAAGAACATTAATTTCAACATTTTCTTCAACTTCAGCCACATAGACAGGAGGTGTCTGTCTCATGCTGTTTGGATTAGTGATTGGTTGAGCTGGCAATTGAGGTTGTTTCACTTGCTTGTGTTTGCTGTTGTTTTTCTTGAAAATTTTGATTAGGTGCAGGCAACAAATGTTGAGTTTGACCTTGATTCCTTTGTTGCCTTGGATAGGACTGGTATTGCTGACTCCACTATGGTTGGTTTTGCATCCAATGTGGATTAGTCTGATTTTGATTCTAGGTTGGATTGTTTTGATTCCAAGATGGGTTGTTTTGATTCCATGAGGGGTTGTTTTGATTCTGATTCTAGGCTGGGTTACTCCAATTTGCTTGTGGCCATTCTTGGGAATTTGTCCATTGAGGATAATTCCAAGGACGTTGGGGTGGTTCTGATTGTCCCCAAGGCATAGTACCAGGATTATGCCCCCAATTTGTAGGAAAATGAGGGGGATTTTGGTATTGAGAGAAATTTCCCCCTTGTTTTGGTCCAATATAGTTGAGTTCCTCAGTCTGGTTTTCTAACATAGTTTTGAGTTGTGGTAGCAGGTGGCATTGATCAGTTGAATGCCTTTTTGAACAGATACTACAAATGGCTGAGATAGATGTTTTATTCAAAGGACATTCCTGCAAAGCATGTTTATTTCTACATCTTGGGCAATAAATTGCCAAAGGTTCTATGTTTTTTGCTTTTGTAGACATTTCCCCCAAAGTAGTGTTTAGGTGCACTAGAATATCAGTTTTGAAATTTGCAAGTTCCTCTATCAGGTCCTTTACATCAGTGCCATTTGTGCGGCTTTTTCTTCTTCTCTGCTTAGTGCGAGAGTAATTCCTATAGAGATCCATAATTTCCTCATTACTGAGAGTGGTTACATCCCCTTTTCCCATCAAATCCAGAACTTCTCTGGATTCATCTTGCAATCCTCTCAAAAATATGGTTTTACATAATTCTGGTTCTACAAGTCCACATCTCCTTTGAACAAAGGAGAACCTATCAAGATAATCTTCCAATGTCTCATCATCTTCTTGCTTGATTCTGAATAACTCATCTTTTCTATTCCTTACATGACAATATTCTTGATATTTGTCTAAAAAGACAGTTTCCATTTGATCCCAGGTTCTTATGGAATTAGGCTCTAAGCTCATGAACCAGCGCAATGCTGAATCCTTGAGTGTTGAGGGAAAAACCTTAAGTTTCTGATTGTCATTTATATAATCATAGGTCTGACACACTACCTTGAATTCAAACAAAAACTGATCAGGATCTTCAGATACAACACCTCGAAAGGTTGGAAGTACTGAAGGTGAAATGGTCTTCATGGGAGAGTTTTGTGTTGGATTCAGACGAATAGGATATTCAAATGTTCTGGAAGGTTGGAGTATATCCTGATCATCTCCTTCATTATGAACATAGCCATGTTGGCCATCTATATTGCCTCCTTCTGCCATAGTTTCCTATTTGTTGGGAGAAGTTAAAGCTTCCCAAATTGTTCTCTCAAGAGGTCCAAGCCTCTCTGTTGATGATGAGTCTGATGAATTGTCTTTCTTAGGATATTCTGATGATGATAAAATTGGTGATTTTCCTTTCTCAAAATGTTCTAATGATGGTGAGACTGGTGATTTTTCTATCAATCTTTCTGGTAGTTCAAACACAGGTGATTCACCCCTTAGGCATGAAGATCTCCTTAATGGAACAAGCCAGGGATCCTTTGGGGTAGTTCTACCTTTTTCATCCCTAGACTTACTCATTCATGTTTACTCCTAAATGACATAAATTAAGTCAATAGTTGTTATCTTCCTCAACTGTTGTATTCAGATTTTAACCTAAATTTTCATAGCTTAGTCTGATTACAACTATTGGACTATTTGTTTTCTTCTAGCAACACTATTCCTCGGCAACGGTGCCAAAATGATGCGTAGTCGTTATACCATCATTAATTCTCAATGAATCTGTCAATCCAGGGCAGTGTACAAGGCTATATGCGGAAGAAGAGGCGAAACAACTATAACTTAGGTCAATCTAGAGCAACAGGTTTTATTGGTGAAACCGGTTGTGTGGGGGGTTTTAGGACATTCCTATTTCTAAATTGCATGAATTAAACCTTAATCTAAGTTGCAGAATTGAAAACTAATCATTAACTACAGAAATGAAGTCCTAATTACAATTGCAGAATGAGACCTAATTATATTGCAGAAATAACAGTTGCAGAATTGAAAGTCTGATCCTAATTGTAGAAAGGAAATCTAATTACTTTTGTAGTAATGAAAGTCTAATTCTAATATGGAAATGAAAACTGTCAAGACTCTGTAATAGAAGGTTGTCAATCTTCTGTGCAGGAGTTGATAGCAAAACATAAAATGTAAGAAATTATAGAAAAATAACAAATTCTGGAAATAACAGTCTGAAATAAAATGGAAGCTTTGCTGAAAGTAAATATTACAGCTAAAACACTAAGCACAAGATTAATCTAAGCATAAATAAACTAAGACTGCAGATATTGTCACTTGTTTACAAGCAATTGAAATAACAAGTTCTACAACTCATTCTACTGTAGCAAAATTAGAATAAAACCTGCTGTTAGTCCTCCTCCTAGGTCTGGAAGTGGCCAGCCTCCTTGTCCAGAAGAAGGTGTGAGTCTCTCTCTCTCTCTCTAGATCTTAATCACACTCATTTACAAGCAATATGAAATAGAACTGGTGCACTTTATTGATTAAAGAACATGATTACAATAATTCTACTGAAAACTTGTTACAGGATTATAACAATCAAATTCTACCTATTTTTTGCTTCTTCCTAGCTTCCTTACTTTCTACTTCTTACTGCTACTACTACTTACTACCTAGCTCAACCTGAATGGGAGCAATATTTATAGATGTCCTAAGGTCTGATTACAAACAAAGAATATCTCAAAAGATCTAATCCTACAATGCTGCAACAAATTCTGGTTTTATCCTAGAAGAAGATTAAAACTTGATCTTTCCCTTAATGATGGCTTTGGTCGGCAATGACGGCAAAGACAGATGGAAGATCTTTTCCTTTACCTTTTCCAACCTTTATTTCCCTTTTTTCGGCTTCAAAAATCGGTCAACAAGTCAAAAAGCACACTCTGTTTTCATTTCGAAGATAAGTGGCTTCATTCCGAAGACAATGCAATTCTCATTCCGAAGATCGCTCATTTCGAAGATACTATAGTTCTCATTCCAAAGATACTGCAATTCTCATTCCGAAGATCCGCTCATTCCGAAGATACTGCATTCTTCATTCCGAAGATCCGCTCATTTCGAAGATGTTGTGTTCTCTCATTTCGAAGATATCTGTTCATTCCGAAGATACTTCGGAATGAACAAATGTGTGCTTTTCCAGTGATTTCTTCTGCATCTCTCAGGTGGGTTATCTCCTAAGATCAAATTCCAATGGTCTTCATCTCTTTCCTCATGTGAATTCCATGCCTTGCTATTTATGGACAGTTGGCTGGAATTTACATGGGAAAGACCCGTTTTTCTTGCACGACAACAGTTTGCTTGCATTGTTGCCAGATTTAGGTGAAATAAATGCTTGAGACAAATCAAAACATGATTAGTGAAATGCTGCTATTATTCTAAGCATATCCCATTTTAGCAAGTCATAGCAAAAAGAACACAAAACTATGCAAAAAGCTGTAAAAATCAGCATATAATATTCCAAATACATTGATCATGCAAAATGGTTAATATACAACATATTGAATCAACTTAACTAACATATCAGATAAAACATAAGAGTTTATAGGCAATTTTAGTGTTCAAAACATGTTATGATTGAGGCATTTCCAGGCCTCATCACAAGAGGCATGATAGCTTCAACCCCATATATGAGTGAAAAAGGTGTTGGCCCAATAGGACTATGAATGCTCGTACGATATGCCCACAAGGCTAGGGGAATTTTATTATGGCAATCCTAGTGAGATTTTGCTATGGTTTTATGGAGGATGGAACAGATGGTTTTGTTCATGGCTTCTGCATGGCCATTACCCTAAGGGTAATATGGGGTAGAAAAGTTATGGTGTATGTGAATTTTTTTACACAGGGATCAAAAAGTCTTGTTTTTAAAGGATTTATCATTATCAGAAAAGATTTGGGAGGGAATTCCAAAGTGGTATATGATATGCTCAATGATGAATGCTACAATTTTGGATCCTATAGTTTAGACCAGTGGGATGGCTTTGACCCACTTGGTAAAACATTCTATTGTTATGATGATAAATTTGTGATTGCTAGAGGAAGCAGGTGTAATTTTTTCAATTAGATCTAGATCCCATTGATAAAAGGGCCACATGGACTAGATTGGTTGAAGTTTCTGGGAGGGTAAATGTGTTAGGTTAGTGTGTTGTTGGTATTTGATGTAGCATTTGACATACTCACAACAATCCTACTCTATTTTGGGCCAGTAGTAACCCATGTGGAGGATACGTTTAGTGATTTCCATGCCACTAAAATGGCCACCACAAGTACCATCATGGGTTTCTTGTACAAACCGTTGTGATTCTTACAGTTCTAGGCAACACAGGAGCATGTCGTCATAGCTATAGTGGTAAAGGATGTCCCCTAGAAAGGTATAGCAGATCAATCTTTTTTTAAAGGTTAGACATTAAGCATGGGGTAGATCACATGGTAGGAAACCTAACTTGATGTAATATTTCATTTGTGCAAACCATGGATCATGGGGTTTAGTATTTACCACATACACACCACTGTAAACTGTAGGGGATGTGGGTGATATAGCAGATCGAGTAAGCGTATGGATAGATACAGATTTTTTGTCAAATGTTGGGTTTTGTAGAATGAGGGACCTTAAGGAGGCCATAGTGTCTGCAAAGCGATTTGATTATCGTGGGACAGCTTCGAGGGTATACCACTCAAATTGGGATAGGAGTTGTGCAATTCTCTTGTAATACTATAGAACTGGTCAATTGCATAGCCAAAGTTCCCACACTTGATTGACTATGAGGAGTTAATCACCTATGATGTGGAGGCATTTGATGTGCATAAAGTGTGCTTGTTTTAGTACTAGGATTAGGGCTTCGTATTCTGCATTGTTATTGGTACACGGGAAATCAAGTTTGAATGAAAAGGGGAGTTGTTCTCCTTATAGTGTAAAGAAAACAATGCCTATACCCCCAACGTGGAGACACCTCGAATTGTCAAAGAACATGGTGAGGTCAACCACAAATTCTGGTTTGACATATTCCTCATCTTCGGTTATGTGAAAGATGGAATCTTTGGGGAGTTGAATGAGTAGGGGTTGATTATCAGTCAATGGAGCTTACCAGTTGGTCGATGATGACTTGTCATTTGATAGACTTTTGAGATATGAATTCTAGGTTAAATTTAGTTAGGAGCATAATCCATTTGGTTGTGCATGAATTGTGATCACTCTTGTTCATCATGTACTGTATGGGATTGTCTCGGGAGATGACAAAAGTTGTGTGATTTAACATGTAATGACGTAATTTTTGAGTAGCAAATACGACCACTAGGCATAGTTTTTCCATGTATCCATATCTTGTATCATAATTAACTAGTGTGCAACTGATGTAGTAGATAACCTACTCTTTATCAAGTACATTTTTTGGGCTAGGAGTGTACCTAGCGCAAGTTTTGTGGCTGAAATGTATAGAGTCAGTGGTAATTTTGGGTGTGGTGGTGACATAACTGGAGGTGACGTAAGGTAGGTTTTGATAGCGTCAAACACTCATTGACATTTATCATCCCATTTGAAGTGTACTCCTTTTTGGAGGAGATGGTTGAATGGTTGAAATTTGTCTAATAATTACACTATGAATCTATGAATGGAGGTAATCTTGCCCTAGACGCTGCACAATTATTTTAGTGTGGTAGGAGGAGGCATCTCGATGATGGCTTTCACCTTAATAGGATCAACCTCAATGCCTTGTTGGGAGATAATGAATCCTAGGATTTTTCTTGAGGTAAAACCAAACATGCACTTCTTAGGATTGAGGTGCACGTTGTGTTCTAGAAATCGATCAAAAATCTGATGGAGATCTTTGAGATGATCGACACATTTCTTTGATTTGGCGATGAGATCATCTACATAGTATTCCAAATTTTTGTGCATTAGATCATGAAATATGTAGGTCATGGCTCATTGGTAGGTTGCCCAAATGTTTTTAAGACCAAAGGGCATGACCTTGTAGCAAAAGGTCCCCCAGGGTGTTGTGAAGGAGGTTTTGTGTTGATTGGCTGGGTTGATTCTGATTTGATTGTACCCTAAAAATCCATCCATGAGAGAAATCATTTCGTGACCCATGATAGAGTCAATGAGGGAGTCAATTTTGGGTAGAGGGAAATTGTCTTTGGGATAAGCTTTGTTTAGGTCATGAAAATCTATGTAGACTTGAACATCACCGGATGGCTTGGGTACGGGGACCATGCTGGATACCCATTCGGGATAGTTGATGGGTACTATGAAATCAACTTCTAGGAGCTTTTGGAGCTTAGATTTCACTATAAATGTGATAGTTGGATGCATGCACCATAGATTTTGTCTTACTAGTTTGGCATTGGAATCTAGTATGAGATTATGAACCACTACGGTAGGGTCAAGTCTCGGCATGTCTTTGTAAGACCATGCAAAAAAAAAATTGTACTTGCATAGGAAGTTTGTGAAGGTAATGCGATCCTCTGATGAGAGGCTAGCGGCTAATTTGAAAATGTGCAAATTTTCTAGATCATCATCGATGTCTACATCGATAGTGTCTTCTATGAGCATGCGAGATCCATCAAATTACTGTTCAAGGACAGGAATAAGGTTGAAGTCATAAATGGCTTCACTGAATTAATATTCATCATCTATGTAAATTCTTGTGTGATGGACTTGAGGGGCTTGGACTGACATGGATGAGGATGGGATATTTACTGCCTGTAGGACATAAGGTGAAATGAGGAAGTCTCCAGGCACTAGTATGTGTGAGATCTATAAAGTTTGGATTTGGGGTATCATCTCAAATTAGCTATGTAGAGACGTGAATGTCTTAGGTTTCGATCGAAAGGGAAGAGGAGGTGTTTGTAGTGTAGGAAGGATAGGGGCTTCCATATGCAAGGGTAGAGGAGGTAGTATAGTTGGTTGTATGATGGGTGACAACGGTGGTTGTGACACTATGGGTGTAAATTGGAATGGTAGAGGTTAGGAGGATTGTGGAGGCCATTAATACAACAATGAGGAAGGCATGGTAGCAGTTTTAGGTCCCCCAAAAGATGGTGCTAATGGTGCGAACATTAAGGATTGTGTTCCTGATGAACACTGGGATGTTGAGGTGGAAATTAGGGAGGATACTGATGCTCCTAATGACTAGTGAGAAGATACGGGGAACAGTTGGGAGGATGAAAATGAAGCCGTAGGGGGAAGGTCTATGACATTACAAAACTTAAAGGGGTTTCCATCAGCTGGGACACAATGAACAAGTCCATTGTGGATGTACTTGAGGTAATGGTGTAATGTATATGGGACACACTACATGTATCTAATCCAAGGGTGACCGAGGAGAATATTATATTAAATTTCTCCTTGGATGATATGAAATAGGATGGGGATCGTACGAATGCCTACACGAATAGGCAGAACTATGGATCCTACGGTAGGTCTCATGGAGGCATCAAAAGCATGTAGGTCTAGGGAAGGCATTGCAAAATGGGTTAGAGAGAGGTGTATGTGATGCAGTGCTACTTTGGATATAATTTTTATGGATGAGCTCATGTCAATGAGTACCTGCTTGTAGGTGATATCGTTGATATTGGCTTGTATGTGGAGGGGAGGATCGACTCCACCGAGTTTCATTATCTCATTGTCATGGACACTAATTGAAGGTTGGAGGTATTGTGGGATATTCCATATGAAATTGACAAAGGCATTTGTGTCATTTTTATCTATGTCAATGGAACGTAGGATGTCATTCAATGCATCACGATGGGGTTGAGACTACTATAGGAGATCAAAGATGGATAGCCATGTGAGGGCATTACGTAGCTGATGGGTTAGGCTACCATGGATGGTAATCACATTTTGAGGTGGTGGTATAGTATTAAGCATTTGGGATTTTTATGGGGACGTATACTGGATAAGAGGAAAAACAATAGGTGTTGTCTGGGGCAATGGGTATCATTGGTTCCTCGTAGTAAGGTTGATCATACCTACTACACCACGTGATGGAGGATCACACTGGACATTGTTAACTTGGCAAGGTGGAGCCGGAGGATTGTTTAAGGGTATAGGAATATTGGGTCCTCTATGATCTAGTAGAGGGTTCTGAAAGATCCCTAAGTTTTTGTTCTGTGGGGCTAGGTTTTTGCTACCTGAATAGTGCCCCTATCGATTAGGTATTGAACTTGCCCATAGAAGGATTGACACAAATCTATGTTATGGCCATGCTACCTATGGAAAGGATAGAAGATTTGCTCATTATAGTCATGAGGTTTGGGTGAATTTGGATCCAATGGGTGGATCTCAGGTAGAACAAGATGGTTTCCCTCGTACATCTATGGAAAGGGGCTGGTAACATTTTAGATAAGGATGTAAAGTTGTGTGGTGGACCTTGTGGGTGTATGCCTCGGTATTGCTATGGTCGAGGTGGGGTAGGAGCATTAGCTTGGAGTGCTTGCAGCTATGGTGTATATGGTGGAGGAGTCAGTGTTAGTGCTAGGGTAGTATCTATGACTTTGTTGGCTTGCAATGGCCATGGGTAAGGTTAATTTTATGCAGGTATGTTGAAGCAAAAGTTGGAGTTATAGTTGGATTTGGATCTCAACTTAATATTCCCAGACTGAACCTTAATGTCTTCAATTACTTTTGCTTATGAGATGGCATCTTCAAAACTATGACTTTGGTGAAGTTGGAGGGATGTGGAAATGTGTTTGTGGCAACTCTTGGAAAAAAGTGTCATAAGCTTAAAGGTGGGGAGGCTATGGGTGAGGTCATAGATAATCGCTCTCCATCTAGAAATGAACTCCATAATGGGTTCATCGTCTGCCTATTGTAAGGCATTGATATCAAAAAATATGGTATTTTTCTTGATGTTGATGGAAAAGTGTTCTAAGAAGGAGTTGGCCAACTGCTCAAAGGTATACAGGCTATGGCATTGGAGCATGTTGTACCAATCCAATGCTGGCCCAGTGAGGGACAAAGAGAAGGTAAGCAACATAAGAGGGTTACTACTATGAAGTTGGTAGCAATACAAGCGGTAGTTGCTCGTATGTTCTTTGGGATCTTCCTTACCTCTATACTTGTCAAATTTTTGTATTTTGAAGCGATAGGGATAGGGAGGAATGGGAACTTATGGGTGAACTGGATCATTGCACAATTCATCATAATAGGGCCTTTGTGGCTTGTAGCTAGAGGTGCATAGGTTCAACATTTTGACTTCATAGGAGTGGTAGGCTGACCCTGTGGATGTGGTGTATATTGGTATTGTTGTTCTTCACAATACTATGGGGAATATTGTTGTGCCTGATCATGATAATGCGGGTACTAGGTGAAATGTTATGTCATGTCTATGGGCACACTAGGTTGTGGGGTAGGTGCTTGTTGTGGGTAGTAATACTACGACTGTGAGGTATATGGTTGTGGCACAGGTACTTGTTAGTTTGGAACCTGCTATATTGGTTGAGCCGTGGGTGACGAAGAAAAAAATAGAGGCATAAATAAGCTAGGTGCATCTGGTGGTAGTGTAGGTGTCGATACTACTAGTGCTAGGGGTGGTCAAGATGAGGTATTAAAATATGGGATTTTTCTTTGCCTTGGAGGGTAGGAAGTATGGAAGGTAAACTATGTGGAATAGTTTGGTTGAGTGGGTGGATAACCTATGGGTGTCGATCCATAGGCAGTATGGATATTGGTAGTGGGAGCCTAAAAAAGAATAGATGGCAGTATCCTAAAGGTCATCGTAGGCAAAGGTGGTTCTAATAGTTGGGTATCATATCCTCTGGATACCTAGGATATTAGTGGAAAAGCTACTCAAAAAGTGGGATAAGCTTCTGAAGTAGGAGCCTGGGTTGAGGGGAAAGTATATGTGTACACCCCCACTTGGGTTTGTGCATCTTGTGTTTGAAGGGGTTGCTGGGAGGTACCCTCAGATATGGTGAAGAATTACTATTGGGAAGAGGATGGTTGGTACTCTTGTGAAGAGTACGATTGTGAGGTTTGAGGGAATGCTTGCGGTTCCTACTGGGTAAGGATTTGTTGTGTAGTTTGGAAGGATGGTTTTTAGATTCTTGCAGCGAAGGAGGATGGGTCAGACACCATTCATACGATAGGGGTGAATGATGCGACCTCAAGATGGGTATGGTTTAGGAGGGAGGAATCATTCTCAAACAGGGATTGAGATAGATTTTGAAATAAGGGATGTGTGAATGTGGGTGAAGTAGGCATGACCTCCTCATATATGGTAAAGGATGGAGGAGGTTGTCCTGGTGCTGTGTAGATTACATGGTCATAGAACGTGGTTGGTGGATTAGGTGATGATGGGGATGAAAGGAGCGGGCAATCCTCTGTGAGTGAAGTAGCAAGGATTTCACTCAAGTTTGACATCTCATCATGAGGAATCATGTGTGTGAATTCTACATTAGATTCTATGCATAAATTAGATGTGTCTATGATCTTCTTCTTCATGGTCGAAGGAGTAAGAGTGGACTGACTAGAGGAAGGGAGAGGCCATTCCTCTATAGTGCGTGCTTGGTCACACGCTCTACTATGTGTAACCACAAGTATAGTGGTATGTGAAAAAGAGGATTTAGGAATAAACCCTGTGTGATGTAGACTTAGTTGTGTCTAATGTAAGTGTAAAGTAAGTAACATGTTGTGTGTAGAAAAACAATATATAGTGCAATGTGTTAAGATCGGTCTATGATCATGCAAACAACGGTAGACCGGAATCAATTCTAAATACTAAGAAAATAAAAGTGTTATGTTCATTTTGTGTGTTGTAATGTTGATACTCCCTATGTAGAATCACAGGTAATGGAATGAATACTCTAGCAAGTCGAGAATATCATCAATATCAAACCTCCTACAACACCTAAAGATGCACATAATACAATGGTATCGCAACGTGCGAATGGTGACCTGTATGGAAGGCACAATAAAATGATATCCTAAAGGGGTGTAACTCACTATGCTGAAGTGAGTTCACAATATACTCTCACGAGAAGAGGTGGCACTATCTAATACTTGCTACCGACATACCCATGCTTTCGCTTCACCCTCGGGAAGGCTTAGTCAAGAATGAAAGTTACCAATTACACAAATCATACGAGCCTCATGGATGAAGGCACTAATCTTGTCCCACTCCGTAGGTAACCACTGGTGATGAAATCCAGGGCCCAGTTACATAAGTGGGGGATTTTTTGATGATGAAATCCATAAAATCGCTCCTGTGGGGCTACTAGGTGTTTAGGGAGGTGAGCTGATGGAGAGTGCAACTCGATCCACACCATTCTCAAGTGATGGATTGGGTATGAATTCCAATATCACCACTTGTTTAAATACCACATGAGTGTGTGTGGGTTTGTGTTTTGCTAACGATGTATGTAGGGTAAGAAATTAAATATTTGCCTTTTCAAAAGAAAACTAATCCTAATGCCTTTTCGAAAGTAAATTATTAGATAATTTGTATTCTTTGCAAAGAAATGGTCTAGTACTAAATGCATTTATAAAACAAATTAATCTACTTTGAAAAGTATAGAAATATGCAATCCAAGTGTGTGAAATAAAAGGGAAACAAGAAACCCTAATTTTAAACTTTTGAAATGTACACTTGTTTTAGCGATAGATGCTATAAATGAAGGGGGAAATAAGGTAGGCTTTGTGCTACATGCAAACAAAAGGAAAATGTAAATTTATTTGTAAAATAAATTTAAAGAAGCTGCTGGAAAGTTGTAGGTCTTGAAATTTCAGAGAATTTTGACAATCCTACGAACTCAAAATGAAAGCAAATTTACACCTAGAAATTGTTATTTGACTAGTGCATGCTTTGTGCTTTCAAAATATTACATCATAGAGGTATAAAATGAAGCATACCTACATTATGATGATATGGGGGGTTTTATTGGCCCCTAAAAGAGTCACGCCTATGGATTTGGGGGTTTTTGAGGCTTCTATGCTCAAATTGCCACCTAGGGGGTGAACTAAGTTTTGAAGGCTCAGATGTGATATATGATAGTTCAAAAGACCTCTGGAGGTTACAGGAAGGATTGAGGAACTAATATTATGAGTTTTTGGGGATCTTAGATGCAAATTGCCACCCAGGGGGTGAATTGGTGATGATTTCATAAGGCGAGGGGCGAATCCAACTTAGAAGCTCCAAATATGAAATCTGATGGCCTAGGGTGATTCCTAGGGCTTTGGAGATCTCTGTGGAAAATAGATACAACACCTATAAACATAGAAAATAAAGATCAAAGTTAGATTCACTTGCAATAGTTAGACTAGCATTGTCCATTGTGGGGGTCCCATCGGGTGTGCCAGAATGAAATGGGTAGAAAATGACATTTGATAATTTAACACAAAATACAATGATGCATTAAACAAAGAGACTATAATTCCATTGATATTAAAATATATGTGTTACAAGAGGGACATGATGCCCTTTGTCCATTTATTTTCATAATAATGTTACAATCAATTTGATGTCTTCTTCAATCATCTCTCAGTGTAGGTGGGCTTCTTTGTATGTGGGCCACCGTCAGGTTGTTATTGGTTTGATGCTGCTCTTCCTCTTTAGATTTACTACATAACCTATGAAGAAAATACAAAATGGGGGCTAGTGTGATGGGGGGCTTGCCTTAGTCAGGCCCCATGTTTATGAAGATGAAATGACCATGAAAACATAACAAAATAGACATAAATTCTACAGAAGGTAATAATATGGTGAAACAAAGCTTACATCCCAAATATGGAGTGATTTGGAGCCTGTAGACCCAATTCGCCACCCGAGGGGCGAACTAAGAGCAGATTCATGGGGCAAGGGGCGATATGAGCACTGAGGCCTCTTATACAAAATATTTTTGATGGGTTGATTCCTAGGTAGCTGGGGTGCCTCTGTGTGCTATTGAAATCTGACTATGTATGCTGAGAACTGACTGTTAAATGTTCACTTTCCATTTCTGTAGAGTTTCTATGCTTTGTTGAATTTGTGAGAGATATAGCTATTAGGGATTTAGGACCCACTATTTATAGGAAAAGGCAAGGTGCATGGGGTGGGGTTAGATAGACTAAAGCTAGGTTTGATTCTGACTAGGGTTAGGTTAAGAAATGCAATGTGGCAACATCACATTCCTTATGAGAAATATCTCATCCTCACACATGTGTGAGGATGGATTAGGGTTAAACCTTATTAGGAGGTGCTTAAGTCAATTTAGGACATGATTAAAGAAATATCCTAAAAAACCCTAATTTCACACATGTGGGAGGATGTAATTAGTATTAATCAAGATTAAAGGTTCTTTTAATCAAATTTGCCCTAAAAAGGTGACTTAAGTGAAGTCAACATTAAATTAGATTTTAGGTATTAACTTGTTAATTGTTTTTGTCAACTCATACCCTGTGGGGGTCTCAATCGAGTGCAAATAGGTTGTCGAAGGATATCTTAGTGCATGGGATATAATTTTGAATTTTTATGAGGGTTTAGGACCTAAAAGTTGGTGAAGTAGTATATGGGAGTCTACACGACGCTATGACAATCTATGGTGATCTACGCATGACTACACATTACTACCACCATCTACATATGACTACGCATGACTACAACAATCTACGCATGTATAGGAGGATCTACAATAGTCTACACTAGTCTATGTAAACCCACAAGTGTCCAAAAGGATATACAAGTACGTAGGTATACCAGTGTGCAACTTTTGGGTGTCGACAATAATCTTTGCAACTCTTTTGTTGCTTAAAAAAGAAAATTAAATAATATTGTATTTAAAATCTTACTATTTCTATATTTGGCTTTCCTCCTACCCAAGATAAAGGCTTTTCATAATTCTCATGAAAATTATTTAATTTTTTCTACATGCATCAAGAAAGCACGTTTTGTGATACCCAAGAAACATTTTTCTAAAAATTCTGCATCTTTTATCCATTGGATAAGTGTTTCTTAAAATGACTACATCTATGACCTTGCCTAGTTATAAAATATATATTTATTTTTTTTTCTTTTATATATTGCAACATCTATATCATGCTTATGCTTCACCCTAAGTCTTGATCTAGGCTGTACTTGCTAAAAATTTCATTATGTAGGTTATACCGTTTAAGGTTTCAACTAGGATTAGGGTCCTAGTTTTACAATAAAATTAAGGTCTAATAATTTAATAATAGACATTAGATCTTAGTTATAGTATTACTATCAAAATAATTAAAGAAAAAATAAATTGAGATTAAAAACTACACATGAAGCAATATCAACATCATTCATCCTTAGATAGTATATTAGCTTAAACTAGTAATATAGAAGGTTAGTTGATATGGGAGGTTAGGTCTCTAGTGTAACCTAAGATCTAATACCACAAGTGCAATGCTTTATAAGGTATTATTAAACATTTTTATGATAAACTAGATTTTAAGCATTATTTTTACACTAGTATCATAAAGGAAATAAATACAACATTATAACATATGATCTAATTAAATCAATTTGTATGTTACATGAATACTATTGTTGTTGTTGCTTTTTCAACACATATTAATTTACATCTATACAGTAGCAAAAATTAACCATAACATAAACAATTTTTTAAGGACTATTGACAAATCCCTATCCTAGTCTATAAGATACTAACTCCATCCCTCTAAATGCCTCTTGTGATCAACCTAAACCAACCTAATCAATCCAACTCATTTTATTTAGGATAAGCTAAGGATGTGATCATAGGGATTTCTAGACCTTTCACCCTCCATATTGGATGGTGTCATCCAAAGAACACATGTCACATGTCCATGTAAAAACAATGAATATAATAATAATATTATGCAAGCAAAGTGGCCATAGACCTCAACAACCTTGATGGATCAAGCTACAAATCTATAGTTCACATATCATAGGAGAGAAAATTATAAATCCCTTAATAGCTATTAGGATCCCATCCTAACATTATTTTTAATTCTCATTTGCTTATATAATGACCCACTTCCAATGTAGGTATCATATCTATAATGATATTTTGTCATATTTTGTAATGCATGTGAAAAGTAAGATGCCTAGACAAGTGGGGCCATTTCATGTAACCATTATCAAGATTGTAACCGATGTTTGGTAGAAGATTCTAGTTCGAGTGGCATTTTGCATGTAAGCCAACTCTTGAGCTTAGGGTTAGGGTTGTATGAAGTCTTTTCTTTAAAAGCTATAAATTCATGTACGAATGTATCTTTTTGCAAGTGAATGAAATATTGAAGGAGGTTACCCCATTAAAAAGGCCTATGATTCAATGTTTATTGTGAGAGTATTTATTTCTGCATTTAATTTTTGCATTGTGATATTGCATGAGTTTCTGCTTAATTTTAGTATTTTGTGTGTGTCCTTATAGTAGGTTCCTAACACTGGTATCAGAGTGCTTTTCAGGTCCAATTTCTACTATGATTATAATAATTCTTACCCATCCATTTCACATGTTAGGTATATTTTCTTGTTTTTTTCCATTTTTGTGTTCCTTAATTTAAAAAACAAAAAAAAATCAACACATACAAAAAAAAAATTCACTTTTTTTTATAGTAGTTGAGTAGGCTAGAAACCCTATGTCAAGGGTTTTAAAATATCACGAAGGAGCTATCATTATTGGCTAAGCTAGATAGCCCATAAAGTGTCTAGTGAAGTGAGGGGTGATCAGGCTCTAATACCCAAGTCTTAGACAACACTCACACATGGAATTGAACTCCCATGTATCTTTGGGTGTATCGAGAGACCATTTAGGACTAAACATGATTTTATCCAATAGGAAGCTTTTTGATCTTGTATTATTTATAGTCTATGGGACACAACATACTGAATAATTACCCTACCATACTATCATAGAGGTAGATAGTGTACTCAAGGGTATGTGTGGAATCCTCCTTGGATAGTGGCCTGAAATATTGGTCCGAGCACTATTATTCATCACTATGATATAATAGAGGGCCTATGGGTATTACATAATCCCTTTCCTAGAGCACCATGGTTCTATCTAAAAAAAAACATTCAAACTGGAAAAAAAAAGTCATTTTTTCTATTGAACCTACAATTTTTATTTCCATAAAAATGAGCATACAGAGAAGACTTCCCTATCATGAGAACAAAAAACTACATGCACGAAATAGTTTGGATAAAGTTGGCAAGTGTCTATGATAGTAAAAAATATTCTAGTGGTAGTAACAATTAGATCATTCGTAGTAATAGTTAGGTCGACAGTAGCAGTAACAATCATCGGTAATAGGATTTTCAATTATAGAAATAGAACAGATAGTGTTAGTAACCACCAAGTATAGGGAATCCCAGGGTTAGTGTTTGAACAGTGTCAGTAATCATAGTACACGTGACAGGATAGGGATAGGACAGTGACGTGAGTGGTCAGTAGTTAGAACATACATGGCAATCTATGATCCTAATTTATCTCCACATCCCACATGGAGATTAATGTTAACCCTCTTAGTCCATACCAATAAATTCTTCATCATCATAATCATAAAGCTAATAATTCTCAAATTTTACTTTTAGGCCACAATTTCACAATCATAGGATTGAAAATATATGACAATTCTTTTGAAAATCCAACAAACCTTACATTGTTTTATTTAATATATAATACAATAATTAATCATAAAAAAACCAATCTACAAACTCTCCCCAAGCCAAATCAAGGATGAAATAAGGTTTTTAACCTTAAAATAGTCATACATGAAACTCTTTACCATTATTAAATTTGGCAAATCACTAACCTCTACCAAATTCAACCATACCACTAAATCTAATAGGAAAATAATCCACCTATTGGTTCAAGGGAAAGCACAGGGTTGTAAACATAATCATACTGTAAGTTAAAGTTTTCATTCCCATCGGTGATCCTTAGCATTTATACCCATAGGGTTGAACTCTAATTAGTAATAATGTTTTGCTTATAAAACCACCATTATGGTTCAGTTCCCATGGGTACAATGATATTATGATTTGTTGTAAAACCACTATATGGTTCATTGAAATATCACAATAAAATTGTCATGATACAATATTGGTGGGGCCCATTTTAATCCCATATAACCAATTTAAAAATATATGATAAAAATTAATAAAATAACAAACTTCACACATATATTACTTTCCAATACATCATAATTAATAACAATTTTATTTCTAAATTTAACAAAGATTTATTCTACCTTATTTTTAAAACATACCTACATTTAGCTATAAATTTGGTAAAAAATATAGAAAAATTCTATATAACTCCCTTGGCCTTCATTTTTCTTTCCCCTTAAAATATATATTTAGAAAAAAAATAAAATTTTTCATTTTCACTTTCAATTGACCCCTTGACTAAAGAAAAAAATCCTCTAACCATAAAGATACACATCTTTTTCTTTGGAAGCTCTCTTTCTTAGGGGTGTCTCTATACTCCCTCCTTAATTTGAACTAAATAGAATATCAAAACCTCACTTATTCAATTAACTCTATTAAATTTAATAAATCTCATGAAGATATAGTTGTAGCATCTATGTGTTTAGAATAAATGGTGTGAAGTGATGAGTTTTTCATAGAAAACCAAGTATATATTATCATGAGTAAATTTGGTGCAATCAAATGAAAAGTAAGAAGTCTCATATCATAAATCATATTCCAATCCTATAGTAATACCTTAACATTTATGCCCATAAGTTTAAGATAAATTATTGGGAATGATGAGTTTCGTAACATAAACCCAAGTTCCAATGTCATAGGTAAACCTTAATTTTTATCAAATGGCATGAGCTTCAAACATAGAAATCCAAGTTTAAATGCTATGTAGCATACACATAATTGTCAATCCTATTAAACCAATTAAAAAAGAGACAAAAACTCTACAAAGGAACATACAAGTAAACAAATATACTCTTTAAAACATGAAATTAACCATAAACAAACTTTGAAGCTTTTTAATAATTAAAACTTCATGTCCTATGCTAACTCTTAATTTTGCACCTATTAAAAGAATTATCCAACATTAGTAAAACAAGAAATCACTTATAACATTAATAATTATACCCATCAACTTCAATCATCCACTAATTACCAGTTAAATATTTTTTAATTATAAATATTCATATTAATCTATAATTAAATATATTCATTAGCTAATATTATAATAATAAATTAATCATAATCACTTAAATTCTAAATTATTCTCAACATGCATGCACTTATACAAAAAAGTGGAAGTATTTTCAAGTTTCAACTATATTAAGATTAAAGTCTCATAGACATCTAAGCAATAAGCAAGATAATATCTAAGCAATAAATATAGAGAGATAAAGGGGTTCATATCAATCAATCGAAAATAGTCTAATATAACTACTCATTTGAGGAGGCAAGAACACCTAAATAGAATCAACATACATGCATTTATATCATAAATTGAAAGTCTCTTCTAAATTTTACTATAGTAATATTGATGTCTCATATACATATAAATAATAAGCAAGATAATATATCATAATAAATATATATAGAAAGGGATTGATATCAATCAATAAAAAATAGTTTAACCTAACTACTCATTTGAAGAGTCAAGATAAGGCATTGCAGTACAATTCTAACTAATGATGATATATGCATGTCTATCAATAGTAATGTGGAGAATTGTGGAGCTTTTTTTCATATTCTAACTAATGATGGCTATGCAATGAAGAATATGTAGTAATGGCTATGCATGTCTTATCTATTATAAAGTTGCAATGAAGAATTGTGGAGCTCTTTTTCATATTCAGGCTCATCGAAAGGACTTCAAATTAGTGGAACCTAAGGCTTAGTTATCCAAGAAAAATTCTAAAGTTTTCAATAAGTCAAACATTTGTGGGTATTGTAAAAGGGAGGGACACTCAATCAAGAATTACATAACATTAAAGAAGATTAAGGTAGAATTCTTGAGATTTGGACACAAGATTTTTTTTTATGAAGATGAGGATGAATATGGAAAAGATAAATCCTAGTAGTGAATCAATTATGTGGGGATTTTACCTCTAATGTCTCCTATACTTGGCCCCTTAGATCAAATTATGGGAGGGTTGAAGTATGTATAATTTGATATTGTTAGACCAAGGTCAAAATTGTGCAAGAGTGCTTACAAGCACCATTAATGTAGCCTGCAAGAAAGTGTATCATTAAAGTGGTCACCCAAGTCCTAAAAAAACAACTTTATGATTTTAAGTTATAACACTTTATAACTTAACATTAAAGCATGTCCCCTTTCACTTTGCTTAGCGACCCTTTTCCAAGGTAAACACTTGCAAATGGTAGAATTATACCCTCTAAATACTGGGATTCTTGCCAAGCTGAGTCTCTAACCAAAATGTTTAGCCTAGGGGACCCTTGTGACTAGGTTAATAGGTCTCTAATTCATCTACTACAGAGAAGAGGACATTATAGTTTCCCCTCCTCAAAATTGCTTATCCTCAAGCAATTGGAATCCTGGAGTCTATAATATAGCATCGCCCTCCCAAGTGGCATCTTCCTCAGGTAGGTTTCTCCATTTGATAAAATACTATTTTATAGTCCTTCGCCTGAGGGTGCACTCTCTTTGCCCAATTACTACCTTTGGAATTAATACCAACTTACCCTCTTCATCCAGAGGTGGTAAATCTGTCGAGGGTGTGACATTGTGTCCCAATACCTTCTTGAGGTGTGATACATGGAACACATTATGCACACTACTGCTCTTAGGTAGCTCAAGCTCATAAGCTACCTCACCCACATGTCATGAGACTCTGAATGGGCCATAAAATTGAGGCTTAATATTCTTAGCTACACTCTTCTTTAGCGATGACTTCCTAAATGGCTATAGTATTAGATAAACCATGTCACCTATCTCAAATGAGCGTTCAATCCTCTTCTGATCAACATATTTCTTTTGTTGCTCTTGTACCTATCTGATGTTCTCTTGCAGTGAACACATGATATCCTATATATCCTACAGAAATACTTGGCCTTGGGAACCCGACTATCACCTAAAACCAAATCCATGAAGCTAGATGCCTCATACCCGTACAATACCATAAATGGTTACATTTTAATCGACATGTGATAGGATGAATTGTAATAATATTATCCTAAATGCAACCATATAATCCACACCTTATGTTGTCTTGACACATATTTCCTCAAATATCCCTCAACCCATTTGTTGACAATCTCTGTTTGTCCATCACTTTGAGGATGATAACTCATGCTCGGTGTCAGATCTATCCCACACAATCTGAATAGCTCTTGCCAAAAGAGACTCATGAATTTACTATTTCGATCACTGACAATGGTCTTAGGTAATCCATGCAGTCTGAATACCTCCCTAAAAAATAGCTTAGCCACCTGCGTTGCTGTGAATCCTATGGTGATGGCAAAGAAATAGGCATACTTCGTGAGTCTGTCTACCACCACATATAAAAAATCCTTTCCATATTCCTTGGAAAGTCCTATAACAAAGTCCATGAATATGCTCTCCCACTTATGTGAAAGAATGGGGAGTGGTTGAAGTAAACCCATAGGGAATGTATTCTCGTATTTGTTTTGTTGGTAAATAGAACAATCTTGGATGTACTGCAAGATATCATCCTTAAGACCTCTCCAAGAAAACGTCTCCCTGATCTTCCTGTAGGTCTTATAGTAGCCAGGGTGTCCTGCCATAGATGGATCATGTAGAAGTCTGAATATTTATCTCTTGAACTTGGAATCTGATGTGATCAAAATTATTTCCTGATAGTAAATCACCTCAACCCTAAAAACATACCTATCATTGTCCTGTGTAACCTCCAATATCCAACGAGTAAAATCATCTTTGGCATAATCTGCCAAAAGCTTGGGCCTTCAATCCTCAGTAATATCTACCAATGAACACAAGTGAGAGCGTCTAGATAGTGCATCTGCCACCACATTCTTCTTCCATTTGAAAAATTCAATGTCAAAGTCATAGGCTTGTATCTTATTGATCCACTTCATCTGCCTATCATTGAGATCCTTCTAACTTAAAAAGTATCTGAGGCTATTATGGTCAGTTTTGACAATAAATCTCCAGTACACCAAATATTGTCTGTACTTAGCCAACGCATGCATGATGGCTAGCATCTCCTGATCATACACCAAATATTTGGTCTCTCCTCCCCTTAGTTTTTGGCTCTCAAAGGCTATTGGATATTTATTCTACATCAACACTGCTCCAATACCTTCACATGATGCATCACACTCCACCTCAAAAGGTTTGGTGAAGTCTAGAATGGCCAATACTGGACAACTACTCATGACTTCTTTGAATCTATCAAATACCTGTTGTGCCTTTTATGTCCACTGGAATGCTCTCATTTTAGTAAGGTCTATCCAATGTGCTACCAAATGTGAAAATCCTTTGATAAATCTATGGTAAAAACCACACAACCCAAAAAAACCCTTGAGTTGTCTAAGGGTGGTCGGAGGTGACCAATCCAATATAGTTTGTATCTTCTTAGGGTCCATCCTGAATCCCTGAGCATTGATGATATGACCTAAGTATAACAACTGGGTCATCCCAAAATCACACTTAGTATATTTAGTAAAAAGAGACTCTGCCTCCAGAATACTCAGCACCTCATCCAGATGTCTCAGGTGCTCCTCCCATGTGTGGTTGTATATGAGAAGGGGACATTACAGTGTCCCCTTCTCTACAGTAGACAGAGCAGAGACCTGTTCGCCTAGTCATAGGGGTCCCCTAGGCTAAATAGTTTGGTTAGGGACTCAACTTGGCAAGAATACCAACATTTAGAGGGTATAATTCTACCATTTTCAAGTGTTGACCTTGGAAAAGGGTCTCTAGGCAAAGTGAAAGGGGACATGTTTTAATGTTAAGTTATAAAGTGTTATAACTTAAAATCATAAAGTTATTTGTTTAGGACTTGGGTGACCAATTTAATTACATTAAGAGATATCAATTATAAATTATAAAATAATTACTTGTGGAAACCTAAAATGGGCACCCAAACTCTAATTTGATGTTCTCTTTAAATTGGTTTTTTGAGGCTCATTTGTGCATGGAAGAATGTATGTTTTTTGGAGAAGATTTTCAGGGATTTTCACCAGAAGATCACAGGGGCTTGTTGGGAGTGGATTTCTCAGCAGGATTATCAATTTCAGATGTGTGAGACCATCTCTAGCTGATCAGGGGTTGAATTTCTCATCACAAAGAGATTATCTAAGCTTAACAGACGTAGACAAGGGTTTGCAAAATTTTGAATTCATCTGGGTTGATGAACTGACCATCTGGGTTATATTATTTTGGCTATACTTCATCTGGGTCAGTTCCATTTTGATTTATTTTTGAGTGATAGATGCAATACTAGAGCAGACCATACAAAATATGGGTGCTTAGGGAATCGAGTTATTTGCTCATAGTAGGGAAATATCCCATCAAATCATTCTGGGAAATTTACAAGGCAAGGTTGAACCCTTCAATAGTTGTACATCTTGCCTGCAGTGACCTCGGGCTACATGCAAAAATTAATTGGGCTTGGATTCACATTTTTGAAGGTTACATTTTGGGTGGCTTCATTGTGAGAGACAACTACACTTTACGGGGAAGGAATTGGAGTTTCGATGATCAAGTTATGAGAAAATGAATATTTCATCTGTGTAATTTCTAGTTTGCTATGCAAATATAGACCTATACTTTCAGGTCAAAAAATTAAACAAATAAATATCCATCTCCTTATCTCAAATTTATCATTTGTCCAAATGCTTGTTTCCTTATTACATTATGAATGAAATTCAAGTCAATGCCTCAAACTAAACAAGCACAAACAAAAATAACTCAGAACCAACAAGTGGGGGTGTATATTATAAAGTATGTGTAATTTGATCTTGTTAGACCAAGGTCAAAATTGTGCAAGAGTGCTTACAAGCACCATTAATATAGCCTGCAAGCAAGTGTGTATGTAATTCTATGGCCCTTTCTTTATATAAAGCCTACACACATAACTTATGTAAGCCTTTAGGTATCGTTTATTTAAGGCTATGGCATGTTCACATAAACCTAAGGGCACTCTTCATATTTTACCCTTAGTGATATTGGTTAAGGGTGTAATATATTTATTATATTGTAATATTGTTAGCAAATTATCACTATTCTCACAAGATCTCAATATCAAGTAATTTAAAAAATTTATACATTCATTCAATAATAATATTATACAATAACTCACTAAAATTTTATTAATAAAGTCTACTAAAGCAATGCATGAATGCAATGCTTATTCAAATATCTATTACAAGGTTTTATTTTTAATTTATACATACATGAGACTTTTATATGCACATGAGTCTTGATATTTACACTTACATAAACTCTTCATATCATCATACTCATAGGAGAGCAAACTCTTCATATTTCTCTCTTACATAATAAATCTTACATATCACATAAAGACAAAGTCTCTAAAAATTGCATATAACTTCTCACTTCTAAACTTGACACTTCACTCACATAACTCACACTTACTAACATGACACCTCACACACTTATGTACATGACACATACTATAGACTGAAATATTAAACACACCCTAATATAAACTTTTTATAAGGTATTAAATAATGTAATACCTCCAACACCCCCTATATTACATTATTTGGTATGAAGACATTTTACCTTCATGTACTCTCAATTTTTAATTCTTGTCTTGGTTTTCTAGCTCTAGCTTTAGTATTGCTTTAGATTGTGACACTGTATCTATCTCATGAAATTGTTACTTGTATCTTCTTCTTCCTTTTTTGCACATATTGAATATAGATCTATGCTTTTCAAACTAATTTTATTCTAGTAAAAACATTTTAATAATTCCATACTTTTGTTACATTCTATTTTTTATCCATCCATAATGTTCTTCAATTTTCTTTTCTTGACAAGTCTTTGGTTTTTTCTTTTCAAAATTTTTGGAGCATCCATCGTTTTTGTTTTTGTTCATGCCTTTTATTCTTTTTCAACAAATTTTGTTTTTTTATCGATATTATCAATGCCATTACTAATGAGAATTTTTGAATGGCTTGTATTATTATCTTTGTCACATCCTTTCTCAATTTGATATGTACCTTCATTTTCTATACCTGTATTGTCAAGGATGGAGAAATATATAGTTCTTCCCATGAGGGCTCTATGAATTATTTTATTTTCTCCTTCATTGTTAGTTTCTATTTCTTGTACTTCTTGGACCATGTTTCCTTTTTTATTTTTCCATTTTGGATATTATTATTGTGTTGATGCATATCAAGACTGATATTATCTCTATTTATATCTTTAGAAAGGTCTATTCATTTGGTTCCATTGATTTATATAATTGTATCTATACTAACATGTGTTATGACCTTCCTTGTTACATATGTGAATATTTTTTTCTCCATTCAAGTTGATACTAAGATGATGTAGTAGTATTATATTTTTTGGTAAATTAATTTTATTGAAAAAAGGCATTTGAAAGGCACCCCAATGCCTTGTACAACAACAAAATAGAAAGGAACAGAAAGGAAGACAACAGACGAGGAACAAAAAACTACATCCTCTAACTCATAGGAACAAAAAGAAGCAGGCAAACAACCTTCATGAACAAAAGTTACAATCTCCGATTAAAAGGGACAAAAGGAAATAGGCGATTAGCCAACAGAGCCCAAAAAGGAACAAATCCTTCGCCACGAAGGAACCAGAAACCAAAGGAATAAAACCTTCACCACAAAGGAAAAAAAAACTAGAGGAAAAACTGTTACTCTCCAAGGGGTAGGTCCGTCTACATAGGTGACGAAGCAGCAACCTCCAGAATGGTATCTTTCACATCAGCTTTAGGAGTTTCCTTTGTGTTGTCCTTTTGAATAGTAGTGCAAGCATCCTTAGAAATATCCATAATCTCGTCATATTTGGCATCAATATTGGTATCCAAGGATGCCTCGACAACCGACATAGCTGGGATATCTTCAAAGTTATCATAGAAGAATAGGAGGCTTAGAGCTTGGCATTGTTCTTTGAGTTTTATGATTGCCTTCCCGATGGCCAAGTGAGCAGTCTCAAGATGATCAATGGTGGCAGATGTTGCATGGACAACCAATTTGTGGAGATACTTCTCGACAAGGTCAGGATAACTGGACATTTCCTTCAAAATTTTTATAGAGGTGGACAAAGGTGTTTTGGCAATTTCCTTGTGCTTAAGTATCTAGGAGCTGTGGACAGGGGTTTTTTTGACTTTAACTTTTTTCCTGGTATTGAAATTAGAATGGGATTTATCGCTCTTGTCTTTCCTTTTAGGTCTGGAAGCTTTCAGGCTAGGGGTTGAGGAAGAATTTTCTTCCTCAGACTCAGGGGTAGGGATATTACCTTTGGGGAAATTTAGAAGGAGGAATTTGTATAGGACTTTGAAAAGTTATTGATGACAGGGTTTAGCCTCTTCCTTATTAGAGCGAGTAGTAGTGATAGTATAGTCCATGGACCAAAATAACGTAGCAGGAATGTTCATAATTTTAGAATCATGAAAATGATTCATGAAAGCTAAATGATAACAACAAAGTTGGGACTCAGGGTTATCGAAAGTAAGGTATTGCATGATAGGTTTTAAAATTTCTTTCCAAGGCATTGAAAGGTGATGACGATACAAACCTTTTTTGACCATCTTGTGGATTGGAAAATTCTTTTCAAAAATTGAAAGCTCCACCTCCCAGTTGTGTTTATTTCTTCTGATCACCTTGCCATCCAGAGCTTGTCCTATCAGAACTGCTAGCAGCTCCAAGGAAATATGGAAATCGATGTTGTGGATGGCAACGACTTCCTTATCCTAGGTAGTCATGAATACTTTGGTAACCTCCTCCTCAACTCAAGAAAATAACTTGAAAAAATTGATGAGTTCATTTTTGTCCTTCCTTCATGATTGCAAAAGGAAGTGAGGAAGAAAAAAGGATAGAGCAAGGAATGAACTAGGCCAACAGGATAGGAATGGAAATATATGCCCACTGAGCAAGCCACAGGTAAAATAAATAGAAAGGAAAGTTGCAGCTCTAGGACATGGAAGACAACCAGCAAGGGCTTGTCAAAAAAGGAAAAAATTGCCAAGAGGAAGTAGATTGGTTAGGGTAAAAGGCACAATAGATATTGGGGTGATAAACAAGGATGAATGTGATAGGGAATATTACCGTCCAATGGAAAATATGACTCTTGGTTATGCTCAGACAATGAAACCAGCAAGCGGACCAGGCATGAGAACCAGAGAGGATTGGGATGTTCATCGGAGAAAGCCTCAGGAGAATGCAAAAAATAGAGCATTGATAGAGGGTTCTCGAAAAGGCTAAGAGACAATAATCAAACCACATGAGATAGAAATGATTTAAAATTATGGTGAACCTTGCATCAAGATTCTGAGAGGAAACGATTATCAAAAAAAGGGGGAAGCACAAAGAAAATACGATTTGAAAAAATAATCGTGTGGCCTTGTTTCAAAGTAAGACAAGACAATTGATAAGAAAAATCTTGATTTTGGAACTTATTGAAAATTTTGTCATGAACCCAATGCATCACATGAAAACGAAGGTCTTGGGCAATGGAATAGTCAAGAATTTTGAGGTTCATCATGACTAACAATGTTTTGATCATGTCTAACCAACTCAGTTACTTCAGAAGGAAGGACATCAGTCCATGTCAACAATCCTTGTGCATTAATGCCAATGTTGGCCAATTTGTCAGCAACAAAGTTGGCCTCCCTGAACGTGTGTTGGACTACGACATCAATTTGCTGGATGTAGTAGTATTATTTGACCTAAGAGCATTATTTGTCATTTCATATTTGGCTAGATTTTCTATTTCATGTTCTTGAAGTATGTTGACCAATTCATCAGAGGATATGGTTATGTTTAGTACTTGAAGAGAAGTGACAAATGTTTTAAATGTTTCAAGTGCTCTTAGTATAACTTGAACAAGAAACTTTTCTCTTACTTTCTCTCCTATAGTTTGAAGTTTTTATTTTACTTCTACTACCATTCCTATAAAATGTTCTATACTCTCTCCATCATGTAATTTTAGATAATATAACTATGATTTCAAGTGTAAAATGGTTACTTCATTCTTTCTTTTAAATATTGTGCATAATTTTTCCTAGGAACTTTTTAAAGTTTCTACCTCATTTATGTGTGCCTAAATTTCATCTGATATACCAAATGTGATTAACATAAGAGCCTTTGCATCAACATATTTAAATTTTTGTATTCCAATTATATCTTCTGGAATATATTATTCTCTATTTACCACATCCGAAAGTTTCTCAACAATGAGTATTGATCTCATTTTGTATTAGGTCCTTTTAGAAGTTGATATTTAGAAAGCAAAATCTTTGTATAATTGAAAATTGAAAATTAAAGAAAGGATAATTTCCTTTCTTTAATTTTCAATTTTAAATTTGATATCAATTATTTTGAAAAATTTTGGCTCAAATATTTATTTATTTAAATTATTTCTTCATAAAATTTCTCTTCTTGAAATATTATTTCTTCTTTTGTCCTTTAATATTTCATTATTTTTATTCTTCTTCTTCAATTTTTAATCTTCAATTCAAATCTCAATTCATTATTTATTCAATATTCTTCTTTTCTTCATTATTTATTTATGTTTCAATTTTTTCTTCAATTCAACTTTTTCAATCTTCAATTTCAATATCCTTTTTCTTTCCTCTTTCAATATTAAAATTTTCATGCAAATAATTTTCTTCTTCTTTAAATTCTTATCACTCCCTTTAATTCAATTTCTTATTCAATTTATTTATATTCTTATATCTCTCAAATTTTAATTCTTCACACAATAATTATCAAACTTCAATTTATTTTTTCCTTCACTTTAATCTTTCGTTATCTTGTTAAAATTAACTTATTCCTCCTTCAATAAATTATTCTTCCAACGTTACGAGGTAGGTAAAGCCTTCCCTCATTTGATGCCAATTCTTGAATTTCCATCCTACACAAATCACTCGACTTTAGTCTTACTTTCTCTTGACTGGATGTTATAAACTCCAGAAGACACATTACTGAGTTTGTTGATGTTACACCTTCTATCTTGCATGCTTACACTTCTCTCTACTTTGTATTCTAATTTTTCTACTTTGGAATCTTGTATAGGTGTTTTTTATGAGGATGTCTTATCCAAATACAAATATCCTTCATCTTCAATGTTCTTGTAGCACCCTAAAATTGGCGTAGTTAAACCCTTAGTAAAAAGATTAAAATTTGAATTTTAACCCTAAAATCGCCTGTTAACTGCTCCCCTCATTTTCTATGCCATTTTTAGGAGTTGTTCTGACCGTTGGACGATATCGTCATCGATCAGAAAAAATTGTCTCCGATCGAACGAATTCATCTGGAACAGAACGTCCAAACGATTTCGTCACAAAACTAAATTTTCATAATTAGTTTTTGTTTCAATAGCCTCTCTAACTTGGGCAGAAGCATGTCTACACAGTTAGAGACTCCTCCGTTGGAGATATCCTAGATTGGGATGATCCCCAACCTCCTAACCACTCCCTAATCCTATATAAACTTGGGATTTTCCCAGTTTATCCCCCTGGCTGATCTTCCCTGCAACTCTAGTTTTTTTTTATGCATTAGAACATCTTTGCCCCATCATTTGCATTGTGTATTTTCAAGTTTTCTTGTAGGATTTTATTGTGTTTCAGCCAGAGGAAGCTCAGATCGTCGCAGGCGATTCTAGAAAATTTCGGACGATTCTATCATAGATCGACGATGATCTCGTACGATTGGAGGTGATCTCGACTGCAGTCTAGATTGGGGGCAATCAGAGCCCTGAGTTTGCATTTCCTATCTTTGTTTCTCATTTTATTATGCATTAGCTTGATTTATTTTTTATTCTGCATCCTGGAGTTCACCTCATTTAGTATACATGCATGATAAAGTTTAAAATAAGCTATTAAATAATGCATTTCCTTTAAATTACTATATGGATTTATCAGTTAAGCATCTTTACTGTCATTTCTATCATTTTGCCTTTCTCTTGTAGTTGCATTTTTGGTTTTTGGTGTCTATTTCTGTGATTGCAGGTTTCTAACGAATTCGTCTAACGAATTTGTCAGGTTAATGACAGGATGATCTGGACTTCTACAAGCTTCAGAATCTTCATCAAACATCCAGATTCAGGTGCATTCTTTTGCATTTAACTTATTTATGGTATTTATGATTCATTCATGCTTTTTGTATTCATATAAATCAGCATTCTCATATAGAATAGCTTAGATTCATTCTGGACAACCTAGGAATATGAATGATTGAATATAAAATGAACACATCAAACACATTCTCAACCTAGGTGTGGAAATTACCACTCAAAGTTTCCTGGTGAACCCCACCATCCGTCAAAAATTCACCCTAACACCCCTCCCCCGAGAGGCGTGACCTTCAAATGGCCTCTCAGTCTAAGGTATTGTCCCATCCTTCTCGCATCCCCCTTCCGAGAACGGATCCTTTAGCCTGAAGGTAAGGGCGTGCAAAATTTGGGTCGATACATTTTGGTGAACCCGACATGAAACTAAAAATATTTTGAAAATAATAATAATAATAATAATAATAATATATATATATATATATATATATATATATAACATCTAGAATCATTAGAAGATTATTAAATTTGCATATCAGACTTAGATGGTAGATTATAATAAAAGACAAGCTATCACCATAAATGTTGAAAATCAATTAACATCCATAGAGATTACTTCTATGCTTAGAGTACCTCAAACAAATAGAGTCCAACCTTTGTGGGACGAACTTGATAGGAGATTGGAGATTATTTCATACAGATCAATAGAACTTAGGCAAATTAAGAGGTTTGTCCTAGATAGAATCCTGGATCATGATCAGGTGACTTTGTACCATGAGCTTCAGAGAGCTTGCCATAGGTGGTTAGCCGATAAGAGAGCACTTGTGTCTTCTAAATTATACACATTTGAGGAATACCTCAAGAACGCAGTTGTAGTACACAAATTTTTATCTCGTATAGAGGATCAATTGGTCGTTATTACAGATAGAAAGAGATGGAATAGAGTTCCTAGAGCTGTGTTATATCGAGAGTATTGACATGAACTTTATTTCTATAGGTCAGAGTCCGAAACAGATCACATTACCATAGCACACTTTGTCAAATTCTTGAAAAATCATTTCCAATTTGAAGAGGAGAATTTCATGACTCTTGATGAACTTGATCCTATTAATGATATCCATAAACTATTTATAGAAAACTAAGTCATTCTTTTTATTATTGTTATTTCTTGCAATTTGTGTGCTATTTGTTATCTTTATAATACAAAAAAAAACACAAAAACAAAAAGACAAATAAAAACAAAAATAAAAAACATTTCCCTTTTAAATATTATAGTAGGTATATAATTAAATATATACCTCTCAAACCTATTGCATATATATATATATATATATATATATATATATATATATATATATATATATATAATATATAAATTATATATATTTGCTAAAATCTAAGTTTAAGCACAATGCCTAGACTTAGGAATGGAAAACAAACTGAAGAAGAAGAAGATTAGTTAGGCAAACCATTAAATAACCCAGATGTCCTTCTTGAAGACCCAATTCAGGAAGAAGGGACCCTAGACCAGCAAGAAGAAGAGTTTGCTATAGGAAATGAACAAGAAGAAACTGTTAGAGAGGAAGGATCCTCATCCCCTAAAATGTCTCCGGGAGGAGCTGTTACTTTTGAGAACATGGAACAATTTTGGAAGTTCATCAATACTAATATTGGTGCTCTTAATAGAGTAGTCCATATGGACAAAGATCAAATTAGTGACACTCAAGCAACCCTAGAATAAATATTTCACACACACACTAATCCCTTGTCCTTTTTTGATCAAGAAAGTGATCGAGCTGGACCATCCAATTTGGATATGGCCGCTATAATCTAGAACATGCAACAAAAACAGGTTACCCAACCACCTAAATTTCCTGTTAGCAAGCCTAGAATCATTCTCACACAAAATAAACCATCATTAACTGCTCTATTTTTCCAAGTTATTGATCAACATACCTTAAATCAACAAAAGCCCAAAACAAAACCAAACACCAATTACCAACAATCTGGGATACAACATAATACTACTACAAATCTTCTTCATAATTATATTCCTACCAACACTTTACATAATAGCAATATAGCATCTAATCCTTATGTCACGCCATCGTACGCTCACAAATCCCATACTCATGTGCCACCGAACCAATATGGTGGACAAACTAGTAATATTGAAGCCATGGTGAAACAGTTAGTTTCCCGCATGGACTAGATAGATCCCTACCGTCCCTCATACAATTATCGAGAGATATGCAGTCAGCCTTTAGATCCGATAGTCGTAGCACAACCATATCCTAAACACTTTTCTATGCCTGTCCTGCCCATATACAAAGGAACCGAAGATCCCATAGAGCATCTTCGTATGTTTAGGATAGCATGTCATGATATATCATATGATGACTTGTTATTACTAAAAATGTTCCTGAAAAGTTTAGGAGGAATGGCATTAGAGTGGTATTATCAATTACCCACTCATTATTTGAGGAATTTTGAAGAAACAACCGAGTCTTTTGTTCATCAATTTAGTGCCTACATCAAAAGGCATGTGACCATTAAAGATTTTTACAACTTAAAACAAGACAAAGATTAATGTTTTGCCAATTTCCTAGCTCGGTGGAGACAGTTTATAGTAAAATTGCACTTTGTGTTACCTTATAGGGAGATGTTGGACATATTTATTAATAATTTACAAGAACAAATATCCTATGAGTTAGCAACTGCTACCTTGACCACCTTCGATCAGGCTATAGACTTAGCTCGAAGAGTGGAAGATGCTCTCATTAGGAGAGGTTAGCTTAAAAAGAAATATGATGATAAAACATCCATAAATCAATATAAGAATAAACAAGTTATGGGTGATGGAGTAACTGATAGCAGAAACATTGCTAATGTTAATGCTGCGAAGACAACGAAGAAGTTTACACTGAAACCTCCTAATAAACCACCTCAAGAATTTACTAGGTTAAATCAACCTTTATCAACCATTCTACCACAATTATTAGAATGAGGTTTGATTCAACTACCAAATATCTGGGAACTTGATCCAACTATACCCGAATACAGAGCTGATTTACACTATGATTTCCATAGAGGACTTGGACACGCTACCAACTCTTGTAAAAGATTAAAACATTAAATACAGGACTTAATTGATAACAATGAGATGGAAGTGCAAGCCTTTCAACCTAAGAAAAATCCTCCTAATAATGCTCAAAATAACATCCCCAAAAATTAGAATCAGAATGCCAATCAGTCATTGGACATATTTCAACATCCTTTACCAAAACATGGCAAGGAAGTGGCTAATAAAATTGAACATCATAATGTTCCCCCTCCTACCCGGTATGTAGGGACTATTAGTGGGCATTTACCTACTCATGATCTGCAAATATTTGACACAACTTTATCCGTGGTTATGACCAGGCCTCTACATAATATTCGGACACCTGATCTTAGTGATACATAATACGATACTGAAAGTGATATGGAAATCACATCAAATCAATAAAATAGTTCTAAAGATGAATCAGATGCTATTCAACCTATCACAAGTTCTATGGTTTCAGAAGAACCATTTCCAAGAAGAGTCACTACTAGACCCTCCTCTCACCAATTACTTTCTAATGAACAAGCCATAAACGCTAGACCGAGGCCCATTCATCATCCACAAAATAATATTGTGGGTACCATCGAAGATGTTACTAGACAATAGACTCAAAACTCTCAACAAGATCAAATGCAGAACGATGGATCAGCTCCATTTGTTTTGAAAGTTCCTAATAAATGGAATCATGCACCTAATGTTCAACCTAAACCCCCTTATAATATTAATGAACAATTATTAAATATTATAGCTAAAATTTCCCTTTTGGACCTTTTAAGATCTTCTCCTACATGTAGATATGAACTAATGCTCACATTAAGCCAAATGATGGTACCACAAGATATTCAACCTGAAGCCATGACCAATACTATAATAACTCAAGAATTTGATTGTATTGACTTCCAGGATAGAGACATACCGCAACATAGTTTACATAAGGATACCCCCTTATATATTACTGCCCTAATTGGAGATGTAGCAATCAAACGAGTCTTGATTGATAATGGTTCATCTTTAAACATCTACAATTTTGACTTCTACCAAATATTTGGGTTTAGAAGTGATGAAATGAAAAGAACTGATATGATCATAAAATACTTCAATGACGAAACACAAGAAACGTGTGGAGTTATTACTATCCCATTGCAAGTTGGTCCAAGAACCTTAGATATGATCGTGTTTATTGTACATTGCCTTGCATCATATAATATACTCTTGGGTCACCCTTGGATCAATGCGATGCGAGCTGTTCCCTCAACTTTACATCAATGTGTTAAATTTGAATTTAAAAATCAGTTGCTTACCATTCATGGTGATCCTAGACCCTTTGATATGTGTGCTTTGGCAGAACCTGTTGGAGTTCAATTTTGCCCTGCTCTGTCATCCACACATACTAATTCTTATTATCCTTCTAAACATGTGAAACACACACCCACAACATCATCTACTTCTTATCCATCAACTCCACCTCTACATATAGCTCAACCATCCTCTGAACAAACCACATTAGGACCTGAAAGATCCTAAAACCACAACCAATGCTTCTTGTGCTATTCCTATAACTTCTATACCTATAATAGACCCATCTATTGACACCTCTATACCATCTACATCCACAAAAGGCATATTTTATGCATCAGAAGATGTAGGAAATGTTCCTTCTACCTCTTACGCTCTTACTGACGAGCTCTTACCCGATTTATATAAAATTCTTATATCAGAAAAACAAACACTTCTATGCAAGATTCCCTTATTTTAAATAATTTGCCACCATCTCCTCATACTTTGGGCCTCCCACAGCCTATGGGAAGTATTTACCAAGTCGGGAGCTGTGCTTTTATTTATAAGGGATATGACTGGGGAAGAATACCCAAAAACATCAAGACTCATTATGATGGATATGCTCGATGTTATTTTACTAATGAGTATATGAAAGCCAAACCTATAATGTTTAAATTGGGATATAAATAGAAAGGTTTGGGACATTTCCAAAATGGTATGAAAGAACCTTTTGAGGTAGAGTTGTGGCTCGCCCGATGTGGTGTGGGCCTATTTCCTAGTAAGGGTCAGCCCTTCCCATTTGAGGATGATGACAAAATCATATGTTACCAAGATTATTTGGATGAACGTGATGCTTTGAGTCTAAAAAATAAGCCATTTACATGTAATATGCTATCCATAGCTTACACTAAGATGATCACTGAATCCGATGATGAGTTGGAGGGAGATATCTTCCATGATGTCTCCGTTGAGGAATTATTACATAATGAATTTTATTTTGATGGCTCTATACCTAGTATAGCCCAACTTGAGGCCACGACTCCTCAAGATGAATTATCCAAGCTAACATTGTAAGAATTACGAGAATTGGGCGTTTCAACCACCCCACCTAATTTTTATAAAGATATACACATGGAAGTAGAAAACGTCATAAAAATTAACATTGGAATTGAGGATAAACCTCATATAATCAACATTGGCTCAGAATTGAGTCAAGAAAAATAGGATAAATACATTGCATTGCTTAAAGAATATGAAGATGTCTTTGCTTGGACATATGAATATATGCCAGGTTTAGACCCTTCTATAGTCATGCATCACCTAGTAGTCCATCCGAATGCTAAACCTGTTAAAAAAAAACTTAGAAAAATGCATCCTAAAGTGGCCTTACTAGTCAAAGGGGAGTTAGAAAAACTCTTGAATGTTATTTTTATACAAGACATTGATTATGCTGAATGGATCTCGAATGTAGTTCCAGTAACTAAGAAAGAAGCTACCAAAGTTAGGGTTTGTATAGACTTTAGAGATATTAATGTTGCATGCCCTAAAGACGATTTTCCTCTTCCCAATATGGATCAGATCATTGATTTTACTGTTGGGAGTGGAATGATATCCTTAATTGATGGATTTTTTGGTTATAATAAAATCAGGATAGCTCCTGAAGATCAGGTTAAAACAACCTTTATTACCCCTTGGGGGACCTTTTGTTGGAAAGTGATGCCATTCGGTTTGAAGAATGCATGTGCAACATATCAACGAGCTATGACCTATATCTTTCATTATATGATGCATGATATTCTACATGATTATGTAGATGATATTATAGCTCATTCTATTAAAGAATATGATCATTTATATGACTTGAGAAAAGTATTTGATCGGTTAAGGGAATATCTTATCCGATTGAATCCAGCCAAATGTATATTCGGAGTTAATTTCGATAAATTATTGGGGGTTATAGTTTCTTTACGTGGCATCAAAATTGACCCTCTCAAGATTGCAGCTATTACTGATATGCCCGTGGCCACAAATATATCTAAATTACAGAGTTTACAAGGTAAGCTTCAAGTTATCCGTCACTTCATCGATAAGCTGGCGGATAAAACCAAACCCTTTCTTAAGCTTATTAAGAAGGATGTTTATTTCCATTGGGACAACGAATTTCAGGAAGCATTTGAACTCCTAAAATAATATCTCCTTAATCCACTTGTGCTTTCACCACCTGGACCTGATCGCCCATTTATCTTGTACATTTTTGCTTTAGAATTTGCCTTAGGAGCTATGTTAGCTCAACTAGATGATGAGAAAAGAGAGCGTGCTAATTATTACATTAGCCGAACCCTAATAATTTATGAAACCCGCTACACAACATTAGATAAGTTATGTCTAGCAGTCATATTTTCTACACAAAAACTATGCCATTATATGCTCAATCAAAAAATGTATGTTATTGCTAAATCTGATCCCTTACGGTATCTCATGACCTTATTTATCTGGCCGCACAACGAAGTGGTTTCTTGCGCTAAGCAAGTTTGAACTCACATTTATAGGATAGAAGTCTATTAAGGGTCAAATCATAGTAGATCAATTAGCTGCTGCACCCTTAGAGTCTACCCATCCCTTCATCATTGAGTTTCCTGACGAATGCCTTAAACTAGAGGGAGACCATCCAAAACAATGGTCCCTATACTTTGATGGAGCCCGATGCATGAGTGGGGCTGGTGTAGGTATTATTCTAATATCTCCACAAAAACATCTTATACCTCTGTCCTTTAAATTAACATTTTCTCGTACTAATAACACTGCTGAATATGAGGCTCTAATCCTTGGATTACGAGCTGCCTTAGCACTAAAAATTAAAAATCTATTAGTTTTTGGTGATTCTCAACTTGTTATAAATCAAATCAATGATGTTTATCAGACCAAATATAATAAATTACACTCATATAAAGCATATGTATTACAATTAATATCTTTATTTGATCAAGTTACCTTGGAAGCTATTCCTAGAACTAACAACCGTGCGGCTGATGCTATGGCTGCAATTGCATCTCTTTTACCCTTGGAGTTAGATGATGAATATGATACCATCATAATTCATCGACTCTAGGAACCCGCTTCACATAAATCATGCTTAGAACCTTTGGATGTGTTTCTAATAAATGAAACTACTCCTAAACTTTGGTACACTGATATATTCAATTTTCTTCAAAATGGCACCTTCCTTGAAGGTTTTAAAAGAAACCAGCATCGGTTATTACATAGACGAGCAAGTCACTTCGTAATAATTGGCAATACCTTGTATAGGAGATCTTTTGAAGGTATCCTTCTGATATGTTTGAATCTAGAAGAATCTAGATCAATTTTGATTGAAGCCCACAATGGATCTTGTGGGGGACACTTCAGTGGTAGCGCTATTGCTAAGAAGCTCCTTAGGATAGGATATTTTTTCCCACCATGGAGAATGATGCACATGATTACATGTGCCATGACAAGTTCCAAAAACACGCTGACCTTGTCCATGCGCCTACACAAGAACTGCAGGCTATTTTATCTCCTTGGCCCTTTTCAAAATGGGGCTTAGACATCATTGGAAAAATCAATCCTGTGTCATCTGATGGACACAAATTCATCATAACCGCCATCGAGTATTTTACGAAGTGGATTGAAGCTATGCCCTTAGCTTCTTGCACTAGAACCCAAGTTTCCAAATTTATTTTTAATCAAATTATTTGTAGGTTCCAAATTCCTGCAAATCTCATCTCGGATAATAGAACTTGTTTCAAAAATAAAGATGTCAAGAAATTATGCCAAAAATATAAAATTCAACATCGCTGGTCCACTCCCTATTATCCTCAAGGTAATGGCCAAGCAGAAGCATCTAATAAAACATTAATTAAAATCCTCAAAATACTGGTCAATATTGGCACATTCAATTATATCCTACTTTATGGGCTTATCGAACTAGCGTTCATACTCCCATGGGCATTTCACCTTTTGTTTTGGTTTATGACGCTAAAGCTATTTTTCCTTTTGAATTAGAAGTTCCTTCTTTGGCTCTACTACTTCAAGATACTGAAGTAGGAGATGAATATTGTGCTGGTAGATTTTGTCAGCTGTAACTCCTAGATGAGAAGTGCATTAATGCTTTGGAGCATCTTCGTGCCTACCAAAACAAGCTTAAACGAGCATACCTCAAGAAAGTTCATCACCGATCCTTTGAGATCGATGATCTTGTCTTAAAAAAAAATAAAAAAAATACTAAAGACCTTAAATGTAAATTCGAGCCCAACTGGCTTGGACCATATATTATCACCGCTAAATTTGGCTCAGGAGCATACATATTAGCTACCTTAGATGGTAAATATCTTAAAGAACCTATGAACATTATGCATCTTAAACGCTATTATGCATAAATATCATCATTTCATCATTTTATATATTTTTATTTTGCATATTGTTTCATTTTAGTAATATTATGTATTCTTTCAATTCATAAATTTAAACCAAAATATAAAAAAATCAAAATCATCAAAATTTTTAAAAACATTTTCTATTTTTGCACCTGTCAATTCTTGAAGTATTGCAGTCATATTTTCAATTATTTTGGATAAATTAGTATTTATTTGGAATCCCTCACTTTCACACTCACATGAATAAATATCTTGATTTTATTTGGTATGATTATTAATATCTCTTATATCAAAGTCCATAGTTGAATTAAATAAAGTTTTGAGCATAGAGAACTGATCTTGTTATTTAATTAAACCAAGTATATTTTTTCACATTAAAATTATTTCATTGCAAATTCAATATGATGCTACATAGTAGAAGTGGTTTCTTGAGCGAAAAGTTTCCCCTGCTATCCTATCATGTACATTGTCTAGAATATTTGATAATTGACAAAAGGACAAGCTCACCCCTACCCAGAATAAAAATCCCTTGCTCTACAGCCAATCCGAGCAAGTATCCCTAGTATAGGAAGAAAAATAAAAAGAAAGAAAATGAGAAAAAGAGAAATTATTTCAATATCATTTTGTACCATCTCAGCAATATTTCAGCATTATCTCAGTATCAAGCAAAAATACAAAAAAAAAAAGAAAAAAAAAGAAAAGAAAAAGCAAAAAGTAATAAAATCCCTTTCCCCTACCCCTTAAAAAGAAAATAAGGGTGAATGAGCTTGAATCCTTGGAATTCTCAATTATTCAAAAACTATGAGGTAAGCCCCATAACAGGCGGTTTGTGCCCAACCTTCTTGGCCTTGTGTAACTCCTAGCATGGTGATATGTCTGTCACATTAGTGACCTTATTTTGTATAGACCTATGTCTGCTTATGGATCAGCTAGCTCTTGATGACCCGACTTACATAGTAGTCTGGTACGGTTACATGCATATAAATCATGGTCAACGAACACTTATTTGGTTAATTCAAATTACTTGTATCAAATTATCTTGCTCAAAATTGGTAAATGAACAATACAATTGCACACACATTTGTATTTGAGATATTTTGTATCATTATGATAGATCAAGATCGACAATGAACTCACATATGCACATGGGGTTCCTTATAAATCTACATTTTGTCTTTGAGACAATTTAAAATATTTATGCAAATCTTCTAGAATAATTTGATTTGCTTATTTGAGAACATCTGTTTAGTATAACAATTACAAAATTTCTTTCAAAACATGCAATAAAGTCACATTTATATATATTTTCAGACTTCCACAATGATGGTATCATTCCTAAACCTAAACTGGAATTTTATGCCTAGCACAAGTCCTCATCTTATATTTTTTTGTTTATTTCAAAATCAAAAATCAATCATGCAATAAAACTATTATATCAATTTCTTCTTTGGATTTCGCGATGATGGTATAAGTCTATACCTATAATTCTATGCCTAGTGCAAACCATTGTTCTAATTTTATTTCCCATTCATTTAATTCATAAAAACATATGGCTTAAATCATTATGTTACACAATTGTGCTTTAAAAAGAATGAAAACTTTTATATTTCATTCCATTATGTCAAACATTCAGTTTTGCGACGATGGTATAAATTCCTAGGCAATTATTCAAATTTCTATCTTACTTAGGAAATTTTATGCCTAGCAAAAATCACATTTTTTTAATATATTTCATGCATAATATTTTCATGAAAATCTGAAAACAAATCATCATTTTTCATCATCACAACACAAAGCCTTAAGACATTCTCTTAAGCACTCTTTTACTTTTAGCAATATTTCTATATTGGGATTAGCTGGATGATCTAGTGAGCGACGACTCCATGAAATGGTCATATAACAGTGACAATGTCCTTTGAAATTTTTGTTAGAAGTCCCTTTATTTTCATCAAATCACACCACAAATAACCAATATGTTTATATCAGATTATTTCATTTAAATTTTATCGCATGACCTAAAATTATAATATTTCCAATGACATAATTATAGGAATCATCAATCAATAATTCAAATATTAAAGCATCATAAAACATATGCACAAGTCATATCACAAAAAAAAAATCATATATATATATATATATATATATATATATATATATATATATATATATATTTTCAAAAAAATATATGTACATCATATCAACACTGGATTGGTATGCCATAATCTATACCTTGGCATACTCAACCCTCTCAAAAATATATACAATCTGTAGTCCATGAGTAGCTATCCTCGAGAATGCCTCGAGCTCTCAACCTCATCTCCTCTCCAACCCCAAGGTGGAGGAGGTGGCCCCATCGGAGTTCATGATGTGTCATGAGTCCTCGATGCCGATTATGATGATGTCCTCAATGACCCCATCATGAAAGGCTTCATAATGGGGGCTGGCAGTGGTATCCTCTACTCCTCTGGAGCACATGGTAGTACAACCCCTGGTAGAATGTGATCTAAGCAATAGCCCATGCCAGATCCTGAGTGCTCACCCCTCCGCTCTGAGCCCTAAGTCGTGTAGCCTCATCCTATAGCGTATGCATGCAAAGATACTCCTGCGAGTCTCAATTTTCTCGGATGTAATTTATATTTAAATAGCGGAAACCTTCGAACAACATAAACCAGAACAACATAATAAATATTACATTTATATAAAGACAAAGTCTCTCATAATTGCACATAATTCCTCACTTCTAAACTTGACACTTCACTCACATAATTTACACTTACTAACATGACACCTCACACTCTTATTTGCATGACACATACTATAGACTAAAATATTAAATACACCCTAATCTAAGCTATTTACAAGACACCAAATAATGTAACACCTCTAAAAAACATAACCTCCAAGTCAAGTTATGTTGACTTGAGGTTAATATCCAGTTGGTGTTTTGGTATCACCATAAATACCCCTCAATAATTAATCCATTAAATTAGTGTGAGTGATGTGAAAAATATTATGGGGTACCTATAGGTACCCACTCTTTATTCCTCTCTCTCTCTCTCTCTCTCTCTCTCTCTCTCTCCTTATTTCATTTATGTTATCTTAAAAAAGCTCTTCATATTTTCTAGATATAATCATGGTGAATGTATGTTTTGGATTGTTTCTAGAAAGTATTGTGAATTCAAACAATTTTACAGTTTAAAGTTGGAGAATTGCCATCAATGTATCTAAGTATTCCTTTGTCTAAAAAAGAAAATAATAAAGGGGTATGTGACTTAATTTTGGATAGAATGAAATATTTTTTGATACGTTGAAATGTAAGTTGTTAACCATGGAAGAAAGATTATAATTCATAAAGACTACATTGTAATATTTATCTATATATCTGATGTCAATTTAAATATTGTTAGTAGTTATAGCATTCATATTTGAAAATATTCAAAAATAAATTTTTTGGTAGGGACATGAGGAAAATTTTAGGTTTTCTATTTGTAAGTTGAATAAGGTTTGAAAAGGAAAATAATATTGGAGGGTTAGACTTATGAAATTGTAGGCTTATGAGTTTGCATTTAGGGATAAAACTTGGTTGGAAATTATTCAAAGATGAAGGAAAGAGTTGGTAAGAAATATTACTTCATAAATATATAGGTTTAGTTGTGCAATATAAATTTTCAAGAAACTTATTGTACCTCTTAGTTTTGATAACATACCTCTTAGTTTTTATAACATAGAAATTTATATTAGAGAGTATTCAAATGATCAAGAAATGTATTAAAATTTCAATTAATAAAGGGTTATATTTTTTTTAAGTTTTTTGTTTGCTTGAAGTCTTATACTCTTATCTATGTGTATCGACCCAAATTTTTCACACCCTTACCTTCAAGCTGAAGGATCCATTCCTGGAAGGGGGATGCGATAAGGATGGGACAATACCTCGGACTGAGAGGCCCTTTGAAAGTCACGCCTCTCAAGGGAGGGGTATAAGGGTGAATTTTTGACGGATGGTGGGGTTCACCAGGAAACTTTGAGTGGCAGTTTCCACACCTAGGTTGATAGTGGGTTTGATGTGTTCATTTTATACTCAATCATTCAAATTCCTAGGTTGTCCAAAATGAATCTAAGCTATTCTATTTAAGAATGCTAATTTATATGAATACAAAAAGCATAAATGAATCCTAAATACAAAAAATATATTAAATACAGAAGAATGTACCTGATTTCGGATGTTTGATGAATATTCTGAAGCTTGTAGGAGTCCAGATCATCTCGAATATGATAGGATCGTCTACAATTGTACAAAATTGTCCCAAATCATAGGCGATCATCTAAGATCAGATGATATCATCGTCGACCTGACGAATTCATCAGACGAATTCGTCAAAAACTTGCAATCATAGAAATAGACACAAAAAAATAGAAATGCAAGTGCAAAGATAACACAAAATGATAAAAATAATAGTAAATATGTTTAAATGATAAATCCAGATAGCAGATTAAAGGAATGCACTATTTTAATAGCTTATTTTAAACTTTATCATGCATTTATGCTAAATGATATGAACTCTAGGATGCAGAATAAAAGTAAATCAACCTAATGCATAAGAAAATGAAGAAAGAAGATGAGAAATGCAAACTCAGGGCTCTGATTTCCCCCAATATGAACTGCAGTTGAGATCGCCTCCAATCATATGAGATCATCATCGATCTACGATAGGATCATCTGAAATCGTCTAGGATCGCCTGCAACAATCCAAGCTTCCTCTAGCTGAAACATAATAAAATCCTGTAAGAAAACCTGAAAATACACAATGCAAATGATGGGGCGAAGATGTTCTAATGCATAAAAAAAATTAGAGTTGTAGGGAAGATCATCTAGGGGGATAAACTTGGAAAATCCCAAGTTTATATAGGATTAGGGAGAGGTTAGGAGGTTGGGGATCATCCCAATCTGGGAGATCTCCAACGGAGGAGTCTCTAACTGCGCAGACACGTTTCTGCCCAAGTTAGAGAGGCTGTTGAAACAAAAAATAATTATGAAAATTTAGTTTTGATATGAAATCATCTAGACATTCTGTTCCAGACGAATTCATCCGATCTGGGATGATTTCGTCTAATCTGCGACGATATCGTCCAACGGTAAAAACAAATCCTAAAAATGGCACGAAAAATAAGGGGAGCGGTTAATGGGCAGTTTCTGGGTTAAAATTCAAATTTTAATCCTTTACTAAGGGTTTAACTGCGTCAATTTTAGGGTGCTACATTTTTCCCCCTCTTTAGCAAATTTTTTGAATAAAATGTGTTAAAGACGAGTCCTTCACGCTTTATGAGAAAGCAAAAATTTATTATATTTTTTAGACAACGATTCTAGGTCGAATCGTACGACTGCTTACTATGGTGCCCCATCCATTTTTTTACGCAAATCAAACATTTGAGGTAAAAGCATGGAAAAGCAAAATTAAAAAAAAATGTTTATTTTTTAAATAAAATTAAGAAAAATAGGGAAAAACCCTAATTCATTTTTATTGTTCATTTTAGCTGTTTTAGAGCTCTGAAGGCGAAATGGTTGAAACGGTGCACAGATCGACAGAGGTCTGATGCGGGCTATGGGTAAGGATTTAAACTTAATGTACCATGTTTTTAATTTGATTTATTTGATTTTTTACTTGAATTTTGATTATTTTTGGGGCATCGCGGCCGTTTTTAGTCCGTCGATGAAATAGGGGCGATCACGTCCAATAAGGGACGATCCCCAAATGGAGAAATCGGGTATGATTTCGTCTGACTAAGGACAATTTGACTTAATTTAGGATGATATCATCCAATAATGGATGATATCATATTTTTTTAATTTATTTTTATTAGATGAAACTGGTTTTAATTGCATTTAATTGATTTTAATAACTGTCTATTAATGAATTTTGTTGTTTTATTATTTATTTTGCAGAGGGGATTGCTAAAAATTCAAGAATGGAAATACGGTGGGCTAAGAGATGATGTAGTAGTGCTCGATCAGGTGGAGCAAGACCGACTATCAGAGGTCAGGCTATAGCATGTGGCAAAGATGCCACAAATACCTACAGACATGGGGCTGCTGACAACCCTAGTAGAGAGATGGTATCCAGGGTCGTCCTGTTTTTGACTACCGATAGGGGAGATGGCTCCCACTTTAGAGGATGTATGGAGGATCTTGAGGATCCCCATACATGGGCGATTTATGACTCCTACGACCAATCAGGGCCAGGCCATGATGAGGCTGTGTGAAGACCCTAGCTTCGCCTTGGAGAAGGGCAGGGTGAACATTGAGGCATTGAGGCAGATGTGTAGGGCATCTCGATTGACTCAGGTTATGGCAGGGGTAGTGGGTGGTCTTTTGCTATGCCATTAGAATGGATGCAGGTTACTGTGGCTCCTCTCATATGTGGTCTATGATATGAGAGACCACGGTTACAGATTTGCATGGGGCAACTTTGTACTATGTCGCTTGTATAGGATCCTGCATGGGGTCGTATACAAGGGAGGTCGATGTCTAATTTTGACATCGCTACTACAGGTTTGGTGTTAGGAGCAAATTATGATGTGAAGCCCAGTAGGGCTTCCACTAATAGGGGTTGACTAGGAGAGACCCTAGGTTTTCTATTGGTGGCTCCAAAGAGGGTCACAGCGACGGATAGATTTGTCGATGTCTCGAAGGTTACTAGATGACCTCATCCCTAACCAGATTAGCTAAAGGCCATGGAGAGATCATTCAGGGTGGGGAGAGGATGGACATGAGTTGGCTCGTATCAGGTGAGTCTGTTGGCTAAGTATGGAGCAGGTAGAGGTGGAGCTCCATCGCTATGATCGAGTTTTGTGACAGTTTGATCTTCAACAGGGGATCCCATCTCTCAAGGACTATGAGTACTTTCGGACTGTTTGGGATAATACTACACTAAGCGGGGCTCCAGATATGTAGTGATTATGGAGTCAAGATGCTGACGATGCCCCCATTCAGCCAGTGGATGGGGACGATGCTGGGGTTACAAACGGGTATGATTCCTGGTACATAGGCATCCTCCCTCCTCGGATGACGAGGGCACAGGGTCCGATGCATGCTATTGTGTGATAGATGGGGAGGCAACGCCATGATACCATTGATGCAGCCCAGGGTTGCAAAGGAAGGGAACAACGATGGTCTCCACATGAGATATGCTTGAGAGTGCCACATGCTCCTGAGAGACCACAACAGGGAGGGAGGAGAGAGGAGGGACTCTCTTCTCAGTAGAGGGATAGGCCACCATCACCCGATAAGGGCAAGGGTGTCGAGGTAGGGGAGAGCAGTGAGATGGCGGCTCTCCAGGAAAAGAATGCTCGCTTTCAAGCTCAGGTGCAGATGCTACAAGATGAGGTTACATGACTTAGGGCTCAGAGTGGAGGAGTGAGCACTCAGGATCTAGCATGGGCTATTGCTCAGACCACATTCTACCAAGGATTATACTACCACATGGTTCTAGAGGAGCAGGGGGTATCGCTGCCAGCCCCCATTATGGATCCAGTCATGATGGGGTCATCGAGGACATCATCACGATCAATGTTGAGGACTTACGACATAGCACAGATACCAATGGGGCCACCTCCTCCACCTCAGGGTGGGAGAGGAGATGAGGCTGAGAGCTCGAGGGCTTATCGAGACTAGCTACATAGTGCATAGTGACTGTATATATTGAGAGGATTGAGTATGCCAGGGTACAAATTGTGGCATATCGATCCAGTTTTTATATGTACATATTTTTTTGATATATATATATATATATATGATATTTTTGTGATATGACTTGTGCATATTTTTTATAATGCTTTAATGTTTGAATTATTGATTGATGATTCATGTAATTGTCATTGGAAATATTATAATTTTATGTCATGCTGTAAAATTTAAATAAAATAATCTGATGTGAACAAATTGGTTGTTGTGGTGTGATTTGATGAAAAATAAAGTGAATTCTAACAATAATTTCAAAGGACATTATCGTTGTTATATGACCATTTCATGGAGTCACCGCTTGCTAGGTCGTCAAGCTAATCCCAGTATAGAAATATTGTTAAAAGTAAAAGAGTGCTTAAGAGACTGTCTTAAGGCTTTGTGTTGTGATGAGAAAAAATGATGATGGTGATGATTTGTTTTCATATTTTCATGAAAATATTATGCATGAAATATTTAAAAATATGATTTTTTCTAGGCATAAAATTCTTAAGTGTGATAAAATTTTGAACAATTCCCTAGGAATTATACCATCGTCGCAAAACTGAATGTTGACATAATGAAATGAAAATAGAAAAAAAGTGTTCGTTATTTTTAAAGCACAATTGTGTAACATAATGATGTAAGCCATATGTTTTTATGAATTAAATAAATGGGAGATAAAATTAGAATAATGGTTTGCGCTAGGCATAGAATTATAGGTATAGACTTATACCATCATCGCGAAATCCAAAGAAGAAATTGATAAAATAGTTTTATTGCATAATTGATTTTTGATTTTGAGATAAACAGAAAATATAAGATGAGGACTTACGCTAGGCATAAGATACCATCATTGCGGAAGTCGAAAAATATATATAAATGTGACTTTATTGCATGTTTTGAAAGAAATTTTTGGATTTATTTTTTTGAAAGAAATGTATGTAATTGTTATACTAAACAAATGTTCTCAAGTAAGAAAATCAAATTATTCCAGAAGATTTGCATAAATATTTTAAAGTATCTTAAAGACAAAATTTAGATTTATAAGGAACCCCATGTGCATATGTGAGTTCATTGTCGATCTTGATCTATCATAATGATACAAAATCTCTCAAATACAAATATGTGTGTAATTGTATTGTTCATTTACCAATTTTGAGCAAGATAATTTGATACAAGTAATTTGAATTAACCAAATGAGTGTTCGTTGACCATAATTTATATGCATGTAACCGTACCAAACTACTATGTAATTTGGGTCATTAAGAGCTAGCTGATCCATAAGCAGACATAGGTCTGTACAAAAGAAGGTCGCTAATGTGACAGACATATCACCACACTAGGAGTTACCCAAGGCCAAGCGGGTTGGGCACAAACCACCTGTTATGGGGCTTACCTCACAATTTTCGAATAATTGAGAATTCCAGGGATTCAAGCTCATTCACCCTTCTTTTCTTTTCAAAGGGTAGGGGAAAGGGATTTTATTGTTTTTTGCTTTTTCTTTTTCTCTTCTATTTTTTTTTGTATTTTTACTTGATACTGAGATAATGCTGAGATGGTATAAAATGATATTTCTATTTTTTTTTCTCATTTTCTTTGACTTTATTTTTCTTTTCTTCCTATACTAGGGATACTTGCTCGGATTGGCTGTAGAGCAAGGGATTTTTATTCTGGGTAGGGGTGAGCTTGTCATTTTGTCAATTCTCAAAAATTCTAGACCATGTGCATGATAGGATAGTAGGGGAAACTTTTCGCTCAAGAAACCACTTCTACTATGTAGCATCATATGGAATTTGCAATGAAATCATTTTAATGTGAAAAGATATACTTGGTTTAAGTAAATAACAAGATCAGTTCTCTATGCTCAAAACTTTATTTAATTCAACTATGGATTTTGATATAAGAGAGATTAATAATCATATCAAATAAAATCAAGATATTTATTCATGTATGTGTGATAGTGCGGGATTCCAAATAAATGCTAATTTATCCAACATAACTGAAAATATAAGTGCAATACTTCAAGAATTGATAGGTGCAAAAAAAAAAAATGTTTTTAAAGATTTTGATTATTTTGATTTTAATTTATGCATTGAAAAATAGATAATATTACTGTCTTTGAAATTTTTGAAATGGATTACTAAAAATGAAACAATATGGAAAATATATACAAATTATGAAATGACCAGATTTATGCATAATAGCGTTTAAAATGCATAATGTTCATAGGTTCTTTAAGATCTTTACCATCTAAGGTAGCTAATCTGTATGCTCCCGATCCCAATTTAGCAGTGATAATATATGGTCCAATCCAGTTGGGCTCAAATTTACCTTTAAGGTCTTTAGTTGCATTAGTATTTTTTTAATTTTATTTTAAGACAAGATCGCCGATCTCAAAGGATCGGTGATGAAATTTATTGAGGTATGCTCGTTTAAGCTTGTTTTGGTAGGCACGAATATGCTCCAAAGCATTAATGCACTTCTCATCTAGGATTTCCAGCTGACTAAATATTCCAGCGTGATATTCATCTCCTACTTCAATATCTTGAAGTAGTAGAGCCAAAAAAGGAACTTCTAATTCAAAGGAAAAAATAGCTTCAGCGCCATAAACCAAAACAAAAGGTGAAGTGCCCGTGGGAGTACGAACGCTAGTTCGATAAGCCCACAAAGCAGGATATAATTGAATGTGCCAATCTTGGCCAGATTTATTGACCAGTATTTTGAAGATTTTAATTAATGTTTTATTAGATTCTTCTACTTCGCCATTACCCTGAGGATAATAGGGAGTGGACCAGCGATGTTGAATTTTATATTTTTGACATAGTTTCTTGAAATATTTATTTTTGAAATAAGTTCCATTATCCAAGATGAGATTTGCAGGAATTTTGAACCTATAAATAATTTGATTAAAAATAAATTTGGAAACTTGAGTTCCAGTGCAAGAAGCTAAGGGCATATAAAATACTCGATGGCGATTATGATGAATTTGTGTCCATCAAATGACATAGGAATGATTTTTCCAATGATGTCTAAGCCCCATTTTTAAAAGGGCCAAGGAGATGAAATAGCCTACAATTCTTGTGCAGGCACATGGACAAGGTTAGCGTGTTTCTGGCACTTATCGCAATGGTGCATGTAATCATGTGCGTCATTCTCCATGGTAGGAAAAAAATATCCTATCCTAAGGAGCTTCTTAGCAATGGTGCTACCACTGAAGTGTCCCCCATAAGATCCATCGTGGGTTTCACTCAAAGTTGATCTAGATTCTTTTAGATTCAGACATCTCAATAAGATACCTTCAAAAGATCTCCTATATAACGTATTACCAATTATTACGAAGCGACTTGCTTGACTACGTAATAAATGGCACTGGTTTCTATTAAAACCTTCAGGGAAGGTCCCATTTTGAAGAAAATTGAATATATCAGTGTACCAAAGTTCAGGAGTAGTTTCATTGATTAGAAACACATCCAAAGGTTCTAAGCATGATTTATTTGAAGCTGGTTCTTGGAGTCGATGAATAATGATGGTAGCATATTCGTCATCTAACTCCAAGGGTAAAAGAGATGCAGTTGTAGCCATAGCATCAGCCACATGGTTGCTAGTTCTAGGAATAGCTTCCAAGGTAAATTGATCAAATAAAGATATTAATTGTAATACATATGCTTTATATGGGCACAATTTATCATCTTTGGTCTGATAAACATCATTGATTTGATTTATAACAAGTTGAGAATCATCGAAAACTAATAGATTTTTAATTTTCAATGCCAAGGCAGCTCGTAAGCCAAGGATTAGAGCCTCATAACATACGTTTTCTGACTGAGCATATAATGGCATAGTTTTTGTGTAGAAAATACGACTGCTAGACATAAATTCTCTAATGCTATGTAGCGGGTTTCATAACTGATTAAGGTTCGACCAATATAATAATTAGCACGCTCTCTTTTCTCATCATCAAGTTGAGCTAACATAGTTCCTAATGCAAAATTTGAAGCAAAAATATACAAGATAAATGGGCGATCAGGTCTGGGTGGCGAAAGTACAGGTGGTTTAAGAAGATATTGTTTGAGGAGTTCAAATGCTTCCTAAAATTTGTTGTTCCAATGGAAAGAGACATCCTTCTTAAGAAGCTTAGGAAAGGGTCCAGTTTTATCCGCCAGCTTATCGATGAAGCGACAGATAGCTTGAAGCTTACCTTGTAAACTTCGTAATTCAGATATATTTGTGGGCACGGGCATATCAATGATAGCCGCAATCTTGAGAGGGTCAATTTTGATGCCACATAAAGAAACTATAACCCCCAATAATTTATCGAACTTAACTTTGAATATACATTTGGCTGGATTTAATTGGATAAGATATTCCCTTAACCAATCAAATACTTTTCTCAAGTCATCTAAATGATCATATTCTTTAATGGAACAAGCTATAATATCATCTACATAATCATGTAGTATATCATGCATCATATCATGAAAGATATAAGTCATGGCTCGTTGATATGTTGCACCTACATTCTTCAAACCGAATGGCATCACTTTCCAACAAAAGGTCCCCCAAGGGGTAATAAAGTCTGTTTTAGCCTGATCTTCAAGAGCTATTATGATCTGATTATAACAAGAAAATCCATCCATTAAGGATATCATTCCACTCCTAGCAGTAAAATCAGTGATCTGATCCATATTGGAAAGAGGAAAATCATCTTTAGGGCATGCAACATTAATATCTCTAAAGTCTGTGCAAACCCTAACTTTGGTAACTTCTTTCTTAGTTACTGTAACTACATTCGAGATCCATTCAGCATAATCAATGGCTTGTATAAAAATAACATTCAGGAGTTTTTCTAACTCCCCTTTGACTAGTAAGGCCACTTTAGGATGCATTTTCTAAGTTTTTTTTTAACAGGTTTAGCATCCAGATGGACTACTAGGTGATGCATGACTACAGAAGGGTCTAAACCTGGCATATCTTCATATGTCCAAGCAAAGACATCTTAATATTCTTTAAGAAATGTAATGTATTTATCCTATTTTTCTTGACTCAATTCTGAGCCAATGTTGATTATGTGAGGATTATCCTCGGTTCCAATGTTATTTTTATGACATTTTCTACTTCCATGTGGAGATCTCTCTCAAAATTAGGTGGGGCGTGTGAAACGCCCAATTCTTGTAATTCTTCCAAGGTTAGCTTGGATAATTCATCTTGAGGAGTCGTGGCCTCAAGTTGGGCTATAATAGGTATAGAGCCATCAAAATAAAATTCATTATGTAATAATTCCTCAACGGAGACATCACGGAAGATATCTCCCTCCAACTCATCATCGGATTCAGCGATCATCTCAGGGTAAGCTATGGATAGCATATTACATGTAAATGGCTTATTTGTTAAATGCAAAGCATCACGTTCATCCAAATAATCTTGGTAACATATGAGTTGGTCATCATCCTCAAATGGGAAGGGCTGACCCTTGCCAAGAAATAGGCCCACACCACATCAGGCGGGCCACGACTCTACCTCAAAAGGTTCTTTCATACCATTCTGGAAAGGTCCCAAACCTTTCCATTTATATCCCAATTTAAGCATTATAGGTTTAGCTTTAATATACTCATTAGTAGAATAACATCGAGCATATCCATCATAATGAGTCGTGATGTTTTTGGGTATTCTACCCTAGTCATATCCCTTATAAATAAAAGCACAGCTCCCGACTTGGAATATACTTCTAAACCCAAATATTTGGTAGAAGTTAAAAGTGCAAATATTTAAAGACGAACCATTATCAACCAAGACTCGTTTGACTGCTACATCTCCAATTAAGGCAGTAATATATAAGGGGTTATCCTTATGTAAACTATGTTGTGGTATGTCTCTATCCCGAAAGTCATACAATCAACTTCACAAGTGATTATAGTATTGGTCATGGGTTCAGGTTGAATGTCTTGTGGTACCATCATCTGGCTTAATGTGAGCATTAATTCATGTCGATGTGTAGGAGAAGATCTTAAAAGGTCCAAAAGAGAAATTTTGGTTGTAATATTTGATAATTGCTCATTAATATTATAAGGAGGTTTAGGTTGAACATTAGGTGCATGATTCCCTTTATTAGGAAGTTTCAAAACAAATGGAGCTGATCCATAATTCTGAATTTGATCTTGTTGAGAGTTTTGAGTCTGTTGTCTAGTAACAGCTCTGATGGTACCCACAATATTATTTTGTGAATGATGAATGGGTCTAGGTCTAGCATTTATGGCTTGCTCATTATAAAGTAATTGGTGATAGGATGGTCTAGTAGTGACTCTTGTTGGAAATGGTTCTTCCGAAACCATAGAACTTGTGATTTGATGTGATTTGATTCATCTTTAGAACTATTAGATTGATTTGATGTGATTTCCATATCACTCTCACTCTCGTATTTCGTATCACTAAAATAAGGTGTCTGAATATTATGTAGAGGCCTGGTCGTAACTACAGATAAAGTTGTGTCAAATATTTGTAGCTCATGAGCAGTTAAATTCCCACTAATAGTTCCTACATATCGGGCAGGAGTGGGAACATTATGATGTTCGATTTGATTAGCCACCTCCTTACCATGTTTTGGTAAAGGGTGTTGAAATATTTCCAATGACTGATTGGCATTCTGATTCTAATTTTGGGGGATGTTATTTTGAGCATTATTAGGAGGATTTTTCTTAGGTTGAAAGGCTTGCACCTCCATATCATTATTATCAATTAAGTCATGTATTTTATGTTTTAATATTTTACAAGAGTTGGTAGAGTGTCCAGGTCCTCTATGGAAATCATAGTGTAAATCAGCTTTGTATCTAGGTATAGTTGGATCAGGTTCTCGGATATTGGGTAATTGGATTAAACCTCATTCTAATAGTTGCAGTAGAATGGTTGATAAAGGTTGATTTAACCTAGTAAATTCTTGAGGAGGTTTATCAGGAGGTTTCAGTATAAACTTATTTGTTGTCTTCAGAGCATTAACAGTAGCAATATTTTTGCTATCAGTGACTCCATCACCCACAACTTGTTTATTCTTATACTAATTTCTGGATGTTTTCTCATTGTCTTTTCTTTTAAGTTGACCTCTCCTAATGAGAGCATCTTCCACTCTTTTGGCTAGGTCTATAGCCTGATCGAAGGTGGTCAAGGTAGCAGTTGATAACTCGTAGGATATTTGTTCTTGTAAATTATTAATAAATATGTCCAACATCTCCCTATAAGGTAATGCAAAGTGCAATTTTCCTATCAACTGTCTCCACCTAGCTAGGAAATCCGCAAAACACTCATATTTGTCTTGTTTTAAGTTTTACAAATATTTAATGGTCACATGCCTTTCGATGTAGGCACTAAATTTATGAACAAAAGACTCGACTGTTTCTTCAAAATTCCTCAAATAATTAGTGGGTAATTGATAATACCACTCTAATGCCATTCCTCCTAAACTTTTCGAGAACATTTTAAGTAATAACAAGTCATCATGTGATATATCATGACTTGCTATCCTAAACATGCGAAGATGCTCTATGGGATATTCGATTCATTTATATATGGGCAGGACAGGCATAGGAAAGTGTTTAGGATATGGTTGTGCTACAACTATAGGATCTAAAGGCTGACTAAACATCTCTTGATAATTATACGAGGGACAGTAGGGATCTATCTGATCCATGCGAGAAACTAACTATTTCACCATGGCTTCAAGATTACTAGTTTGTCCACCATATTTATTTGGTGGCACATGAGTATGGGATTTGTGAGCGTACAATGGCATGACATAAGGGTTAGATGCTATATTGCTATTATGAAAGTGTTGGTAGGAAGAGTATTATGAAGAAGATTTGTAGTAGTATAATGTTGTATCCCAGATTGTTGGTAATTGGTGTTTGGTTTTCTTTTGGGTTTTTGTTGATTTGAGGTATGTTGATCCATAGCTTAGTGAAATAAAGCGGTAAATGATGGTTTCTTTTGTGTGGGAATGACTCTAGGCTTGCTAGCAGGTACTTTAGATGGTTGGGTAACCTGTTTTTGTTGCATGTTCTGTATTATAACGGCCATATCCAGATTGGATGGTCCAGCTTGATCACTTTCTTGATCAACAAAGGACAAGGGATTAGTGCGTGTGTGATATACTTCTTCTAGGGTTGCTTGAGTGTCACTAATTTTATCCTTGTCCATATGGACTGCTCTATTAAGAGTGCCAATATTAGTATTGATGAACTTCTAGAATTGTTCCATGTTCTCAAAAGTAACAACTCCTCCCGGAGACATTTTAGGGGATGAGGATCCTTCCTCTCTAACAGTTTCTTCTTGTTCATTTCCTACAACAAACTCTTCTTCTTGCTGATCTAGAGTTCCTTCTTCCTGAATTGGGTCTTCAGGAAGGATATCTGGGTTATTTAATGGTTTTCCTAACCAATATTCTTCTACTTCAGTATGTTTCCCATTCCTAAGTCTAGGCATTGTGCTTAAACTTAGATTTTAGCAAATATATATATACTTATATATATATATATATATATATATATATATATATATATATATATATATATATATATATATATATAGCGATAGGTTTGAGAGGTATATATTTTAATTATATACCTACTATAATATTTAAAAGGAAATGTTTTGATTTTTGTTTTTTATTTGTATTTTTGTTTTTGTGTTTTTTGTATTATAAAGATAACAAACAACACACAAGTTGCAAGAAATAACAATAATAAAAGAATGACTTAGTTTTCCATAAATAGTTTATGGATATCATTAATAGGATCAAGTTCATCAGGAGTCATGAAATGATCCTCTTCAAATTGGAAGTGGTTTTCAAGAATTTGACAAAGTGTGCTATGGTGATATGATCTGTTTCAGACTCTGACCTATAGAAATAAAATTCATGGAAATACTCTCGATATAACACAACTCTAGGAACTCTATTCCATATTTTTCTATCCGTAAGAATGACCTCTTGATCCTCTATACAAGATAAAAATTTGTGTACTACAACTGCGTTCTCAAGGTATTCCTAAAAGGTGTATAATTCAAAAGACACGAGTGCTATTTTATCGGCTAACCACCTATGGCAAGCTCTCTGAAGCTCATGGTACAAAGTCGCCTGATCAAGATCCAGGATTCTATCTAAGAAAAACCTCTTAATTTGCCTAAGTTCTGTTGATCTAGATGAAATAATCTCCAATCTCCTATCAAGTTCGTCCCACAAAGGTTGGACTCTATTTGTTTGAGGTACTCTAAGCACAGAAGTAATTTCTATGGCTGTTAATTGATTTTCAGCATTTATGGTGACAACTCGTCTTTTATTATAATCTACCATCTAAGTCTGATATGCAAACTTAACAGTATTCTAATGTTTCTAGATGTTCTTAATAATGCATATATATATATATATATATATATATTATATATATATATATATATATTGTTTTCAAAAGGTTTTTGGTTTCACGTCGGGTTCACCAAAATGTATCGACCCAAATTTTTCACACCCTTACCTTCAGGCTGAAGGATCCATTCCCGGAAGGGGGATGCGAGAAGGATGGGAAAATACCTCGACTGAGAGGCCCTTTGAAGGTCATGCCTCTTGGGGGAGGGGTATAAGGGTGAATTTTTGATGGATGGTGGGGTTCACCAGGAAACTTTGAGTGGCAATTTCCATGCCTAGGTTGAGAATGGGTTTGATGTATTCATTTTATACTCAATCATTCAAATTCCTAGGTTGGCCAAAATGAATCTAAGCTATTCTATATGAGAATACTGATTTATATGAATACAGAAAGCATGGATGAATCTTAAATACATAAAATATGTTAAATACAGAAGAATGTACCTAATTTCAGATGTTTGATGAATATTTTGAAGCTTGTAGGAGTCTAGATCGTCCTGAATATGATAAGATCATATGCAATTGTACAAAATCATTCCAAATCATAGGCAATCATCTGAGATCAGACGAGATTGTCGTCGACCTGATGAATTCGTCAGAAACCTGCAATCACAGAAATAGACACAAAAAAAATGGAAATGCAAGTGCAAAGATAACACAAAATGATAGAAATAATAGTAAATATGTTTAAATGATAAATCCAGATAGTAGATTAAAGGAATGCACTATTTTAATAGCTTATTTTAAACTTTATCATGCATTTATGCTAAATGAGGTGAACTATAGGATGCAGAATAAAAGTAAATCAACCTAATTCATACGAAAATGAAGAAAGAATATGAGAAATGCAAACTCAGGGCTTTAATTACCCCCAAAATAAACTGCAGTCGAGATCGCTTCCAATCGTACGATATCATAATCGATCTACGATAGGATCGTCTGAAATCATCTGGAATCATCTACGATGATCCAAGCTTCCTCCAGATGAAACACAATAAAATCCTACAAGAAAACCTAAAAATACACAATGCAAATGATGGGGCGAAGATGTTCTAATGCATAAAAAAACTAGAGTTGCAGGGAAGATCAGCCAGGGGGATAAACTAGGAAAATACCAAGTTTATATAGGATTAGGGAGAGGTTAGGAGGTTGGGGATCATCCCAATATGGGAGATCTCCAACGGAGGAGTCTCTAACTGTGCAGACACGTTTTTTCCCAAGTTAGAGAGGCTGTTGAAACATAAACTAATTATGAAAATTTAGTTTTGGGATGAAATCGTTAGGACGCTCTGTTCCAGACGAATTCTTATGATCTGGGATGATTTCGTCCGATCGATGATAATATTGTCCAATGGTAAAAACAAATCCTAAAAATGGTGCAAAAAATGAGGAGAGCGGTTAACGGGCAATTTTAGGGTTAAAATTCAAATTTTAATATTTTACTAAGGGTTTAACTGCACCAATTTTAGGGTGCTACACTATGATTCAAAATGGAAACCATTGGATCAAGCATATATAGCTTGTAGAGGTAAGAAAGTAAAACATTATAATAATGTGAGCAACAATTTGTTGGATTTTTTGAGTCCCTAAGTCAAAGTTGTCATTGATGTTACCGAATAAAGTCATCATTAATGTCAAGGAATTCGGCAAGAAATAAAGTTGTCAAAGTTGTCACTGATATCCAGGAAGAAGCTTCAACAGTGCAGAAGTTAAAGATAAAAGGGCTCCATAATATTTTAATATTATATGGGAGCATAAGTTAAAAGGGGTTTCATAAAAACCTGAGGCCTATTGTAAAGTTAAAAGAAGCTCCAATATTTATTTTATAAAATATTTAAATTCAACATGAATTTAAATTTTATAAATAAATATCATTAATACCAAGTTGTGCAATAAGAGAAGGTCCTAATAAAACCAAAGGTTTTATTAAATTAAATTATAATATTTAAATTTAAATGAATTATAAATTAATTCAAGCACCGACATCGAATAAGGTTGGAGGAGTGCCAACGTGTTTGCATAAAGTTGGAAAGGCTATATATACCATACCTTAAAGGCATTCAAATTATCCTTGCTCGAATGATTATTGCATGTGAATTGATTTAAGTGGAGCTCGTGAGAAAAGACAACGAAATTCATGTTTAATGTGACAGCGATTGAGAACAATTCGAAAGCATCAAAATTTTATGAGCAAGCTGGGCAGTGTGGCCTAGTGGCAAGGAGGCATTGTTTAAAGTATTGAGGCATTGAGTTTCCTACGTTTGGAATTTGACAACAACATTTGCATTGGTATTGGAAGCGCCAAGGGAATGACACACGTTTTGCTTGGGAAAGAAGGGAGATTCTTAGAGCACGTGGTGCTCTCCACTCCCAAGCGAGCGTTTAGCTTGTGCGGAAGTTGAGCTACGACTAAGACATTGGTCGTGGGCTGTGTTGAGGGTTCGAATACCTCCAAAGGCAAGGTAATTAATTTTTATTATTTTTATATTGCCTAAATTTTGGAGTTAAAAGGGTTGCTAGTTGGAAATAGTTGAAAGGGTTGTTAGTTGGAAATTGGTGTTTGTTGGAAATTGTTTTTGGAGTTATAAGGAGTTTGATTTTATTTTTAATAAAGTCTTAAATTGTTATATTTGCATATTGGAGGAGTAAGACTTTAAGAGTGTTGATTTTATTTTTAAAGGGATTTTTGCCAAAGAGATTATTATGAGGGTGTTGGATATTATTTTAAATTTGGAGTGATAAGGCATATTTTGTTTTATATCTTTTTGTATTGTGATTCATTGAGAAAATTATTATCTTCTAACCCTTATTAATATTGGCAAAAAAGTGATTGTGAATGTGGCAGATTTGTATGGTCAAGCAAAAGGTATGGTCAAATTCTTACATAGTTGAGTTGATTGATTGGTTTTCTAAAAATAAGTTTGGAGTGAAAAAGACTTGATTAAGGTTTCCTTTTCGAGAGTGTTTGAGTTAATGCTTCAAGGTTTTTTGGAATAAAGAGTTGTTAAAACAATGTTTGATAAGCATTATTGTTGAAGCCATTGGTTGTATGAAGAATTTGAGTTAGGGTTTTAAAAAGAACATGAGTATCATTGTTATGTGAAGATTTTTTTATGAGCATTGTTGTTGAAGTAAGTTGTTGTACAAAGAACTTGAACTAGGGTTTAAAAATAACATAAGTATCATTGTTATGTGAAGATTTTTTTATGAGCATTGTTGTTGAAGTAAGTTGTTGTACAAAGAACTTGAACTAGGGTTTAAAAATAACATGAGTATCATTGTTATGTGAAGATTTTTTTATGAGCATTGTTGTTGAAGTAAGTTGTTGTGCAAAGAATTTGAACTAGGGTTTGAAAATAACATGAGCATCATTGTTATGTGAGATTTGTTGTTGAGTATTATTGGAAATATTTTGAGTTGATATATGCTTGGACTAGATTTTATGAGAAAGGGGTGTTTCATTGAGTGATTGGTTGAGTAGAGTTGGTTGAGCCTAGTCAAGTGGTTGTATGAAGTTATTTTTCAAGTTTCATAAAACAAACTATTTTATATTGTGATTTAAGTTGAGAAAGTGATTGAGCATTGAGTATAGAACATATTGAGTCTCTAAAAATTCTCTTTATGTTTCTATGAGATTGAACAAGTTCTGTGTGGACTTGTTAATAAGATTTGAGGTAAGTCTTTGAGGAGACTTGCAGACTAATTTTGTGTAATCTTTTGTGGAAGCTTACAATATAGATTTTTTTAAGTTCTAGAGAGGACTTATTGAGAAGATTTGGGCAAGTTCTGAGTGAGCTTGTTGAGCAGATTTGGACAAGTTCTGAGTGAGATTTTTGAGAATATTTGGACAAGTTCTGAGTGAGCTTGTTGAGCATATTTGGACAATTTTTGAACGAGCTTGTTGAGCAGATTTGGACAAGTTCTAAGTGAGCTTGTTGAGCAGATTTGAGCAGGTTCTGAGTGGACTTGTTGAGCAGATTTGAGCAGGTTCTAAGTGTACCTATTGAGAATATTTGAGTAGGTTCTGAGTGGATTTGTTTAGCATATTTTATCAGGTTTTGAGTGGACCTATTGAACAGATTTGAGCAAGTTTTGAGTGAACTTCTTGAGCAAATTTGAGCAGGGTCTGAGTGGACCTGTTGCACAGATTTGTGCTAGAATAAAGGACTGAGTTTAGTGCATATTTGAGATAGATATTTGGAGGTGACATAACAGAGAGGATAGTAGTCTCCAGTGGATAGATATCCATCAGCCAGGGTAGTGAGGACATGTTTTTTGCGTGGAAACAAGAGTATTTAGTGGAGAGAGATCCATAAGCCAGTGTAGTGGAGGCAGTAGTCTTCTAGAGGATCACCAATCAGAGTAGAGGAGAAGGAGTTCTCCTATAGATAGAGATACACAAACCAAATTTAGGGTATCAACATATACTTTGGACATAGATCCATAAACATTGAAGGGAAAGGATTCCCAAGAGATTATTTGAGAAAAAATTATAAGAAATATTTTCTTCGTGGAGGTAGCCATATTTGGGTGAACCACATTAAATTGGTGTCTTTATTGTGTATGGTTATTTGTGCATTGATTTGATTACTGCTTTTGATATTGCTATCTATACATTACATAACATTTATTTGGAAAGAAAAGTAAAAAGTGCTCTTATACTGTTCACCCCCCTCTCTCAGTATAAGCTTGTGTTCTTCACAATTATAGATCATAGATTTCTTTTAATAACTTAAGTGAAGGATAGGAGGTCAAACAAATAGTGGATGAGCTTCAAGAGTTCCATTTGCCCATTTTTACATGGAAGGATGAGTTTATTTGGAATCTATAAAGATATTGTGGATCCTTAATTAATCTAATTTATAATGCTTTCATGTAGTCAAAATTTCCCAATATCAAAGACTTCCCTTGGAATAATTTTTTATCACTAAATTATTTCCCTAAGGCTTAAATATTCATTTGGTTAGTAGTCTAAAGAAAAATTCTTATAGGTGAGAGTTTGCAAATAAGAGGATATAATTGACCTTTTAAGTGTGTTTCGTATTTTAATTTTTCATTATTCTTTGCTTACACCATTTAGGGCTAGCACAGTAGAAACTATGTGAATATATTGGGTAACTCCATCAACATTGAAAAAGTTGATGAAATGCTATATTATTGTATTCTATAGAGGATTTTTGGTACCAGTGCTTGTTGAAATATATGCATTGAAAGGTACAATATAATTTTTAAATAAATTTCAAAAAAATGTTGATAGACACTATGGTCATTGTGATAAGTTGCAAGTGTGAAAAATAGGTGTTAGCCTCTTGCTTATAGAAATTGAATTTTAATGCAAAGGGTCATATCCAACCACAGATATAACATGAAGGATCTATGTTGATCATTAGTAAATTAGAAATATCCAAGGGTTAGGTACACTAGAATTATTTTTGATGGTGCTTCCATAGGAAATCAATGGAAATTTAGAGAAGGATGAGTTCTCCAAGTAATAAAAATTATATGGAATTCTATCTAACAATTATGCAAAGGCTAGGGTACTTTGTACAAGGTGTGAGAAGAGAGAATAGGGAAAGTGTTGTGAAGGACCTCTTTGTAATTCTTCCTAATCTTCTCTTCACCTTGAGGATAGGGATAGTTTGTGAGCTTAGAGTCTAAATTTTGATGGATTTATAGAAGAATACAACATTTATCTTAAAATATCCTTTTATTATACTTAACCTTAATCTAGCCCTAATGTAATATACAAATGCAACAACAAAGCCTAAAACTAGAATAATTTTGATTTTGATGATAAAGCAAATATGATTTTTCTTTTTAATTAAAAGGTCCAAGATAGATGCAACAAACATAACCTAGATGCGATTATATGTAATTTTGATTTAATGAGAGCAAGATTAACAATTTAGTTGGTAACTTAAATGATTACAATGCTAAACTAGTTTATTTTATCTTTTTATTTATTTTTATAAATAAATATAAAACATAAACTAATTCTACAAACAAAAAATATATCTAACAACCAAAATACTAAAATGAAAGTATAAAAAATTAGAAGAATCTAGTTCTAATACAAAGGCAAAAGCATTACTAGCATTTTCTTTTTATGATGGAACTTTTGCTTTCCTACAAAATAGATAGAAAAAAAGAATTAGTAGCAAAGGAGTCTATTCGAGCTAGAGGAGAGTATCAAATTCCATTGGATAGCATTAGAATTTTATGTGGGATATGACAAAAACTACAAATTGAGGGTTTAAAACATCCAAAAAATAAAAATTATTTTAGTGCAAAACAAAAACAACTTGGAATTCTACACTATTTGAATCCCTTGTGGATCTTGTCTCTTGAGTCTCTTTTGAGTATCTCTTTGTAAAAGGATTGAGGACCCTTTCAAAACCCATTCTTCCAACCAATAAAAAAATATAGCAAATTATTGATTGAAATATAAACATTAAGTTTGAGTAGGCTCTATCTAGAACATGAATGTTATTTGGAAGGAGATCCACCATAATTATTGGTTCATTTATTCATCATCAGTTGAGCATGTATAGGTTAGATGGTAAGGAAGCAAACACTTGGTAATTACAATTCTATGAGGGAAGAAGAACAAGAACCATCAACCACCCCTACTTGTTTCCTATTGACTACCCATCTTCATCGACTACATCTATAATTAGACCAATAAATGGGCTCACAACAAATGAGATATTTACCAATGGACAACCTATTATCAGGGAAGTTCCAATTTATGGGCATACCATTCAAGACTTAGCTGATAATTGTTCATGGTGTTATTGGGCATCTATTCAATGATGCCTTAGTAATTATACACTTGATTGATAAAGCCTTCACCATTGATTAGGTCATCTAAAACCTAGATAACAAAGCCTCAAACATTGGCATACCCAGTGAATAATCAACCAACAATATTCTTGATAAAGCTTGTGCCTATGCTAGACTCATTTTGTTGATGGCTAGTTAAAAATTTATGCTTGTATGAAGTGGAACCTAGAGGAATTTTTTTATATACAAGGAGTTCAAAAGTTTCTACTATTCTGCTTTCTATATAGTGTTTATTGAAAGTGTATGGTCATCCTTTTAGTTTGTGATTGTTCAATTGGTAGTGTGTGCTAGAACAATTGATAGGTGGTGTGTCTAGTTAGTGAAAAAGTAATCATTTGAGTCCTATAAATCTAGTGTACAACCCAAGGGTAGGCTATTAGGTCTAGTACCTTTGATCTAGTGCCAATAGGGCTATGTCATAAAGCCACCCATAATGTAATGTGTCAATGGTATAGATCATACATAGAAAGGAATGCAAGTCTAGTAGCACCATGATGTGTTTGTTGGCTAGTGAACTACATTCACACTCAACTAAGAGAGGAAGAAAAATACTATTATAATCATCTTATAGAGAGAGAGAGAGAATGGGTAGTACTCAAGGTTCTAACATTACAAGGAATTGAGTGCTTAGGTGTTGTTGAACCAAGTGACTTTATTAATGAATTAGTGACTATAGGAGGTGAGCCAAAATTACCTCAGATTTTTCTAGTAAGCAATGGTTATCTTAGTAGTTTCTATTAAGCAATAATTATCTCAGTAGTTTCTAGTAGTAGTTGGGTAATTACTAGTACAGTTTGTAGGTACCAAATGATGAGAGGTTTTTGGGTATGAATATTTGGAGGGAGAACTTACTTAATATGATGAAGAGATGGACAAATTCAAGGAGGAGCCAAGTAGCTTAGAGAAACCCTTGTAATGGTTCAAGCACTTTATGATTATTATCCTACTCTCCCTTCCTCGTGAGAATACTATACTTCTCATAATTGAGGATTCTCCATTGTTAGTGGAAACAAATTGGAATTATCAAGAAGCGACACTAGATAAATAAATATTGAAGAGACTCAAACTATGAAGGTCAAGGAGCTAGAGAAGTTTGAAAGGAAGTTAAAATTACCTCCATATCATGAATATGTAATCCATTTATGGTTATTCCTACTAACGAGATGCATGTGTTGCAGATAGATTTACATGTACTTGATGCACAAATAGTACACCCAAAGAGAGAGCATTGATAGAAGAAACAAGAACAAACCTTGGGAAGAATGTGTGAAAAGGAAAGGTAGTTGCTAGAGAATGGTGGTATATTTCTATAGAGCCAACCACATTAAAGAGATGATGGATTGACAAAGAGATAACTACATCATGATAGGAGAGTCATGGATTTACCCTTGTTTATAAGGATGTATTATGAGGCACAAATGAGATGTGGATATATGGATATTTTATCAACTTATTCACTTTATCACAAGGCTTGATAAAATTCTTGATAAGTCCTATCGCAAAAGGGTGATTGTGGACCTTAAGTTTGGCATGTGATATTGGTAAGCTATATATAGGGGCTCAAGGAGATGAAAATAAGCACACTTAAAAAATATTAAGGATATAGGTACATGGGAGCTTCAAATGTAAAGTTTCATAGGATATTAACTTACCACTTGATATAAGGGTGTTATATTTTTAGCCTTATGCATTGTATTTTACACCAGATTACATAAAGTGTTTCCAAATTCCACCTATAGTGAAGGTGTATGGCATCATTGAGAATATTGAGGTACATTTCAAGAAACTCAATGAAGAACACAAGCTTATACTGAGAGGGGGGTGAACAGTATAAGACCTCTTTTTACTTTTTCCTTTATACTTTAAAATAGTAAAGCAATATACCCAAAGCAATATCAAAGCAACGCACAATATCATCCACAAAGTGACACCAATTTTAACGTGGTTCACCTAGAATGCCTGGGCTACGTCCACAAAACTTTTCTCTAAAATTTATCTCAAAGTTATTTGGGAAACCTCCCCAATTACAATGTTTATGAGCCTCGGCCCAAAGGAGATACCTTCCCCCAATCTAAATTTATGAGTCTCTGCCCAAAGGAGATACCTTCCCCCAATCTGAATTTATGAGCCTCTGCCCAAAGGAGATACCTTCCCCCAATCTGAATTTATGAGCCTCTACACCTTCCCCTCTGCTCTGGATATGATCCCTCAGAAGATCAACTATCTCTACCTCTTGCCAGCATGTGGAACACCTTTCCATCGAAGACCTCCTATCCTCAATGCTTAGCCTAAGAGACCTCTGCCTTCTATGATCACATCCACAGCAGCTCTACAACCTGTACCAAACACAGTCAGTAGGTCTAGTATAAGTCTTCCTCTATCTGTCAAATCTGTCCAACTCTTGAAAAAATCAATCCTCTGTCCACAAGCCTTCTCAAAGACTTGCCAAATCTGTCCTCAGGTTCTTCTCAAAGAACCAATGTACCTTTGTCCTCAAGTTTTTTGATAGAACTACCAAACTCAGCTCACAAGTCCTCTGCTAGGACCTGTCCAAATCTGCTCACAATTCCCCATCGGAACCTGTCCAAAACCTGCTCACAAGTCCCCAACAGAACCTGTCCAAAACCTGCTCACAAGTGCCCAATAGAACCTTAGAATTGCTGCCTTTGACAAATGCAAAAATAACGAAATGGAAACCTTTGAAGAATCTGAAAATCGTGGAATGGTTGCCTTTGAGGAATCCAAAAAATGTGAAAAGGAAATTATGTTTTAACAAAAACATGACGAATCCATGCACAGCTCCCTCTGCGGTAATAGAAACGTAGACCTTCGCCTACGCAAAGCCCAAACACAGCCTCCACTCCAATTAGCCCACACGGAGCTCACAAAGTCTAAGATAGACTTCCTCACACATAAACGAACGAGATTATCGAAGGATTTTCAAAACGCGTGCTCTCTTCTTTCATGGCGTCAATAGAGCATCGATCGCAGCCACATGAATTGCATTAGATATTTCAATCGATTTTCAAGGAGACTTAAACCTTAGAAACCTGCTCATATATATAGTCCATTCGTGGACTTGGAACACATCGAATGCAAGGTAAGGAAATTTTGAATTTAATCGAAATTGCTTTCTAAAGGGTTTAAAAACCCTTAATTAATTTTTAATAAATTAAGAATAAAAAGGTTTAGAAACCTTTAAATATTTTTAATAAATTAAAAATAATTTCTCCCTTAATTAATTAAATAATTAATCAATTAAAACCTTGAAGGGTTTTAAATAATAATTAAATAAATAATAAGGAGAACCTCCATTGGTTTTAATAAAAACCATTTAACTTGGTTTTAATAAAAACCCTATCCAAAAACCTTATCCAATGGAATCTCTTTGGATTCTCTTAAGAATATTCTCTTGGAATCTTTCACCTTTGAAGCCAACACATCCTCTTAACATTAATGCCATTTCCTTTTGACATCAATGACAACTCATAGACAAGGAGCTAGGATCTCAAACCCAAAATTGCCAACAATCTCCCCCTTTGTCATTGATGGCAAACCATGCTTCTCAACAACAAAAACTCAACAAAAATAGGTCCCCCTGTCTTGAGGCTCTCCCCCTTACTCAAATCTCTCCCCCGTTGTCATCAATGGCAAAGGGTCACATTTGGGGCTCGGGACTAAGAATGAGCCTCTTAGCTTAGTCCCTCCCCCACCTCCTATTGAGGTGTTTAATTTTGGGGTGGGAGTAAAACTCCCATTAGGCATTGATCATCATCAGCATCTATAACTTCCTTGTCGGGCCTTCTCTTGAACTCTTTGTCCATATTCATGTTCCTGTCACTGTTCTTGTTCTTGTTCTCATCCCTATTCTTGTCCATGCCTTGATCCTTGGACCTGATCATGCCACTGTTTTTGTTCCTGTATTCTAGAATTTTAGCTCTACACTGTCTAGCTATGTGACCTTCATTGTTGCACTTATAACAAGTAACAATGTTATTTCTCTACGATAGACCTGATCTTTGAATCCACCAGTTCTAACCAACCCTATTCTGGAAAAACTTGTTCTTATTATTTTCCTTGCAATAAACTTCCTTATGCCCAAACTGTTGATAAGAGTAGCAATACCCTTGAAAGTAACTAGCACTTCTGAAACTGTCATTTACCTTCTTCACTTGAGCCATGCAATGTGAAACCATGTGACCAAACCTATGACAAGCAAAACATCTACCTTGAAACTTTCCTTTATTTGACCTCTTGGGTCCTGAAAAATTCTTCTTCTTCTCATTATGAATTTTGTTTTCTATTTCTGTGTGTCTATCATTCAAGGATTCATGATCTGAAATACTTTCTTCATCAGAACTCTCTTCCTTTTGGAGTTTCTTACTAGACTCTCCAACTTGTTTCTTGTGTGACTTAACAAACCAAGGCCTATTTTATCTCGTTGGCTTTCTTTGACCTTTGATGAGTGACTTAACCTTTTTGGAGCTATCTTGAAACCTATAAAGATTATCCTTGTACTCTTTAGTTTCCTCTTTCAAAGAAGCCATTTTCTGTTCTAACTCACTATACTCAAGAACCTTAGACTCTAACTCATCCTTGAGTTCTTGTGTCTTAGCCATAGAGAAATCAAGATTTTCAATAAGATCATCTCTCTCCATCCAACATTCATCTAACTTATCCTTGAGTCTAGCATTCTTCTTTCTTTCCTTTTTCAAAGCACTAAGAGCACTAATAAGTTCACTTTCAAGATCCTTTATTTGATTTCCTTTTGAATCATCAAAGCCTTTTTTAGATTTCTTATCACTAGAGGTGCTACCCTTTTCAAAGACCATACATGCATCTTCCTTATAGTTTTCTGAAGCATCCTCATACATACTAGAAACCAAATCATTATTTGTGCAATCATCCTCAAGGTGACCAAAATTTCCACATCTAAGACATTTCATGATAATGAATCTATGTTTTGGTTCTTCCTCTTTTTCTGATATGAACATCTCATTTTCATTATCACTTGAAGAACTTTCACTATCACTACTAGAACACTTACTTGCTTTGTCTAGGTAGAAACTCTTCTTGTGCTTGTGAGAATACCTCTTTCCTTGATTGTTGTGCTCATCTTTGTTTTTCCTATGATGCTTGTGCTTTTCAGAATCCTTGCTCTTAGAATCCTATTTATCTTCATCACTTTCATTCTTAGAAACAGTACAGTCAGTAGCATAATGACCAAATTTTCCACAATTGAAACATCTTACATTTTTCATACTTTTGTGCTTTCTAGAGAACTTGCCTTTCTTGATGTAATATGCCTCTTCATCACTAGAAGACTCATCACTCTCTTGAAGTCTATTTGCCCTTGGATTCCTTGGTAGCCTTGAAAGCCGCCTCTTTCTTGACATCAACCTTCACTTGAGTTCTCAACTCAAATGCTGCAAGTATACTATGGAGCTCATCCTTTTTCAACTTATCCAAATATTTAGCTTCCTCAATAGCAGAAATATTTTCACTAAATCTATTAGGAAGAGATCTTAAAATCTTATCACAAACATCATTTTTAGCAAGCTCAAGACCTAAGTCCTTCATGGAGTTAACAACCTCATCCATACGAAGCATGTAGTCACTAATATTTTCATCATCATTCATATTGAGTTGTTCAAACATACCTTTGAAGTGTCTCAACTTGGCCTTTCTGACATTTGTATCACCTGTATGAACCACCTTCAATTGATTCCACATTTCACTAGTTGTCTTTGCGTGAATCACTTTGGTGAGATCTACTTTCTATAAGCCTTTCAGGATTGCATTCATTGCCTTTGAATTGCTGTGATGTAGGAGCCTTTATTCTTTAGTATTAGGACCATGTTCAAGGATAGTGTACTCATCTTCAATCACTTCTCAAACCTCATTCCCAAGTGCCATTAGATGAACCTTCATCCTTGCACTCCAAAGACCAAAATCCGACCCATCAAGAATAGGTGCTGCATTGCCATTTGAATGATCCATTGTGTTCTGTTGAGAAGCAACACACCCCCACTGAAAAATGAGATTCCATCCTCTTGAAAACTCTGAAATTCCATTTTTGCAGTAGGGACCCTCTAGATGTTTTTCAGGTTTTAAATCCAAATTTGCTTGCCTCCTTTTTAAAGTTGTGCTTTTTCTTGCATTCCAGCTGTGTTATCCAAGAATTCACTTTTTACATGCTAGAATCATTCATGCACAAGCAAAATCTTGCACCGGTACCGAGAAAATCCAGAAAACAGTTGCATAAATTCATGAAAAATCAAACTTTCCATTTTTGGTAGTGTCGCGATATCGCGACACTTCCATTTTCGGAAATGTCGCGATATCGCGACAGGTAAGTCAAAATGCAGCTAAGTCGGAAAAGTGTAGCGAAATCGCGACACTTTCCATTTTTGGAAGTGTCGCGATATCGCGACGTTTCCATTTTTGGAAACTGTCGCAAAATCGCCGGCGGAGGAGAGAGAAAGAAAGGAGAGGAGATGTCGAATCGGACATGTCGATCGGAGAGAGAAAATGCATGAAAATCGGGGAGGTCGTGATGTCGAAATCGCGAGTTGGAGAGAGAAGCAAGTCGAGAAGGGCGCGATTTTGCGACATGTCGCAATCGTGACATGTCGCATTTTCGCGGTAGGAGAGAGAAAGTGGGCTGCAGAATGAAAAATCGGCTAAGTCGCAAACATGTTCCAAAATCGCGGTCAACGCGGTCAACGCATGCAGGTAAGGGAACTGTCGCGATATCGCGACGTGTTCTAGAATCGCGGCTGAAAATCAAGAAGTTGTACGGAGGCCAGGAGGGTCGCGATTTCGCGACATGTCACGAAATCGCGACATGTCGCGTTTTCACGGCCGACGAGGGAAGAAGTTGCCGATGCGCTGGCATGGTCGCGATTTCGCGACATGTCGCGAAATCGCGACATGTCGCAGAATCGCGATAGGAGAGAGAAAGTCATAAGTTGACCAGAAGTGCATTCCGACGGGAAACATAAGGCATCCTGGGGTAGCGACACGTGTCAAAGCGTGAATGAGACAAACAGAGGCCGACATGCAAGCTTATTTTGCGGTTTTTAATCTGTTTTAATGTTTTAAGCTTGGATTTAATGTTTATTAAAGTGCTAATGCATCTTTTGTCTTTCATGCAGGATTCCACCTGGCACTTACGGGACAACCGGGAAAGACCATAAAGGCAAAGATAAAGTGCGGATTTAGTCAAGGACCGCCATGCTAGAAGAGAAGAAGCCGGTAAGAGCATTCAATGACAAATTTATTGCAGACTTGATAGCATGAAGACAATTTCAACACAGGGATGGCTTTACGGAGATCAGATCTGAGAGAAGTGGTGACTCATCCGGCTCACCAACAGAATTAATGGAGGCATTTATTTGCAGTTGCGGATGAATGCAAGTGGCATTTGATTTTATCTTCTCCATTTATGGCAATTGACTGCACTGATTTGTCGAAGGGTTAAGTTCTATCTGGACTTTGATTTTAAATGGATTTTTATTGTAAAACCCGGGTCCTAGGGTTTAAGTGCGATAAGATTTAGGGTTTGAGGAAGATATTTTGAAAAGATCAGTGGTCTGTCCTGAGTCTATAAATACAGATTCTAAATGTAATCGCGGGAGGCGGAGACTTAGAAATAAAAGGCTTATAAGCAATTTCTTGCAAATTTTGTGAAATCCTTTGTTTCTGGACTTGGAGTTGATGTGCTTTAGCTTTTCTGTGATAGCATGGCCAGGAGCCTAATCTTTTGCAGAGTGTGATAAGTGTATCTTCTTTTGTTATCCGTTCCATTTAAAGTTTGTTAGATATATGCCGTAAATCCGACATTATCAAGTTTAAATATGTCGTTAGGCTTCAGTTGTTCTCTTGTCTGCTAGGGGAAATTACAGATTTGAGGTTAAGTTTGTTCTAATTGCTCTGTCTTCACCGTGTGAGCTAGGCTGCCGGTGAAAGATACCAGTTTTAACCAGCTGCCCTTGGATTTATAATTTTTTGCTAGATCTGTTTCACTCTGCCTTGTGCTCTTAGTTGAAAGTGATCTTAGACCTGACTGGACACTTTCTTCTTTGATTTGTTCTGTTGTGAAGCTAGTAGCATAGATAAAATTGATAGTTTAGGGTTTTACAGTTGATGTTTGATAAACTTCTCTTTCTGCCCTACCCTACCCTCTCTTTGCTTTCGGTGAATGATCCATTTTTATTTTCTTTGTTTGTCTTTTATTTAAATCTACTGACCCATGAGAGCTAGATCAAGAATTCAAGTTAAATCCGATTGAACAACTTTTGCAACTACCGAACAAGTTCAAGAACCCCCCGTAAGGTAACAGAGCAATCCATATTGAAATCTATTCCGTAAGTGGAAAAGAGTGAATTGCCATTCGACCCAACTCGTAACTCGCACCTTGGATAACCAGCTAGATCCTAAAGATGAGTGGGATCCGTCCCGTGGGTGTCTCCGGAGCTTCCTTGCTTCATCCTTTCCCGGGTGTGCATGAAAGCCGGACCAACAACCTAATTGGCGCTAGAAGGAGGGCCCAGAACATCTGTTCTTAGTGCACTTGAGTTGAGAAATCCGACTGTATGTGGAACTGTAAAGCTGTATTTTATCCAAAGTCTGGTAGCCAATTTTCCCCTCCTCAGCCAACAACCTAATTGGCGCTAGAAGGAGGGCCTGAACTCAGTTCAAGTATTGTAAGGGCATAACAACAACATTTGAAGGACCCATAGTGAACTCCGGACAATTTTGTAAATTGTCAAATTTTTGAAAGTTGTCAGTACAGTTTTTAAAATTGCCAGAAGACCTCAAGTTCAGAGAATAGCTTTATCTCCACTTGCAGCTATCCAATTACAACTCGTAACATCACCGTCACCCAAGTAATAATGGAAAATTGGTTGGGCCCCACTGCTTTGAATATCCCGGGTATAGCCCATGACCTCGCCCAAAATCCATAAAGATATCTCCCTAGGTATAAACATGATGGGACAAGAACTGCAGAAGAACATCTGCTAGCTTTTAAAAATGCTTTAAAATTGTTAAATATACAGCATGAAGATGTTGCCTGCAGATTGTTCCCGTTCACTCTCCAGGAGGGAGCTTATGACTGGTTTTTAAACCTCACCAAAAATTCCATTACTAGCTGGGATGATCTAGAGAAAGCTTTTATATCACAATTTGGGGAAGTGATAGACCCTAGCATTTTATATCAACAATTTTCCAGCATCAAGAGAGAGTCGGGAGAAACTGTCAGGTCTTTCAATATGAGGTTCCAAAGAGCTTATGGTAGAATGACTGGCCATTACATCCCAAATGCAAATCTGGCCTTAGAAATCTACAAGAATGCATTGGATTCAGTGACCTCTATTTTCCTCAAGAGAGACATCAATATCACAACCCTGGCAGGGGCTTATAAAGAAGCCTTAATTCTTGAAAGACAGCTAGGACCTCAAATTCTCGAGCAAGTCCTTTGATATCCTATGTTACACGTAACATGCCTATTCCGCACCCCATTCCACATCATGAGTTAGTGCCAACATGTCATGCTCTACCCAAGGAGACTCCGTTAATTGTGACATCCACTCAAAGCATGTGCAAAATACAGAGAAAAGTTCTGACAAGTTCAAAGTGCAGGTGCTTGAACTGAACAGTTGTGATCTGGCACCACCCAAATCTAAGTTTTTCCCGGTGAGTTAAATTTTCCTAGAGATCAAAGAAATATTGATATTTCTAGTTCACCCAAAAATAGTACAACCAGGGTTTCAGATTCTTTCACTTTTCCCGAAGAGACAGAAAGTCTTGTACAGACTCCTGTGGATGAAATGCAAGATTTTCAACAGTTCAAAATGGACAGTTATGACTTGAGATGTGAGAGTCCATAACTTAATAATGATCCTTCCTCATCGTAGGATGATGAAAGTGAGATTCAATATCACTATGCAGAAGTAACTGAGGAGGATAACATCATTGAGGATATGAGGGAACTTAAAGCTGACATCACCCTCTATGAACTGCCTCGCATTGTTGAACAAAAGGTTAACTTGATTGAGGCTTACTCCGGACCACCTGTTGGATTTCAAGAAAAGGAGGAAAAGATGGTAAATATGAATGTGGTCAGCCAACTTGGAATTGATGAACTGTCTCAACATAAGCCTGCAACTTCTGAACATAATGTCAAAGAAAAGGCTATAAACTGTGTTGATGCAGATATTGGAGTTTATAATTTGGCAACTGAGGAAGTGAGAACAAGCATACACTCTAAACCATCACAACAATGATGTTTGGATATTGCACATTGATGAGGTTAAATCTAAGCAAGGCTCAGGTGAAAAGGAAAATTGTAAGCATTCTTCTAGAGGGATAAAAATTGAAGTCCTGGATATTGAAGCAAGACAACAACCACAAAATGTTCAAGTTGTTAAGAACCAGGGCATACAGATAAAACATGATTTCTTTCACTTGTCACATAATTTTGAAGATGTGGTGGTCTCGGGTCTCGTCAAGATTTTAAGGTATTTGATCCTCGGGGTTTTTTACATTCAAATTCTTTTGAAAGAACTCGCAAACCCTTCAATTAGAAGCATAAACATGTTATCATATGATTTGTTATTATATGATTTGTTTAATTTGAAGGAGTTGCAGATTTGTTTTTCAAATGGGACAGGGAAGACAGTAAACCCAAGTCTTTCCCAAATAGCAAATTTTTGAAGCACAGTCTGGAGTGCATTTCGTCAACAGGACCTGAAAGGTAATTTTTCTAAATTACTTGCACATGGTCCAAATTTTTTAAGGCACCATTTCTCCCGCTTTCCCAACTCGCCGCATTTTTTGAGTATGAAGGGAAGTTGTAACATATGTATACATTGTAAATAAGCTTTTAAGTTTTTCAGTTTTATTTCTTTGTCGCTTGCAGCTTTTATTTTTTAAAATGTCTCGTACAGCTTTTTGTTTCAGCTTTTATTTTTGTTTTAGTTCTTTTAGTTGCTGCTTCTTATTTCTTTTTGTCTTTTTGTTGCTTTTAGTTATTTTCTGTCTTGTCGCTTTTATTGCTTTGCTTTTGTTTTAGCTTAATTTTGTCTGCTCTTTGTCTTGCTTTGCATCCTTTGTAAATAGCCTTGCTGCTTTATTTTATTCCCTTGCTCGTACGCTTCGTGCTTTAGTCTATGCAGCTTTTATTTTGTTTTGCTTTAAAGCTCGTGCTCTGTCCTTGGAAGCCTGTACAAAGTCCTTTGGCTTCTAATTTTTCTGTCCTTTGACTTTGCTTGAGCAATTAATGAAAAGTCAGCCTGCTAAAAATTGTTTATTCTAAGCCGATCAATCCAGTTTCCATCCAATGCCCATGTCGTTCACCATTCTAATTGAGATAGTCTGCTTGCACTGAATCGTAGAACTATTTTGTTATTCAGGACAAAGGTAGAGAGATGATTGGATCTTGTGTCTTACTTGCCACAGTTGTTTTAATGATAGAAAAACTGCTATGCTGTTTAGTTGGAGGAACTCCCGGGGAATCCAAGAAAAGCTGGTTATGAGAGGGGACTATGGTTCATGTAATTATTTGGGTATCACTAGAGGCTATCAATGCCTAGACTGAAATAGTTCCAGATTGATCAAATGATAAAAGAAAATTGTAATTTCTCTAAGGTCTTTCAGATATTGATATATTTCAGAGAGAGAGATATAAAAAAAAAAAAAAGAAAGAAAAAAGAGTTGAACAATTAAAAGAGGCAGCCAATATTAGATTCTGCCCTACAGTTGTAAATTTGGGTCGTGTAAATCTAAAGGGTAACTCTGTCTAGGTCGTAAAAGGCTAAACTAGTAAACAGAGCTCTACTCGGTTTCCCCTTTTACAATCTAGAAAAGTTGATTAATCCAAGTTTATCATTCAATTCAGTCATCCTTGAAGAAAGTTTTATACCCTTTGAAATTGCACATCAAAAATCTTCCTTGAAGTAATCCAGCCTAGTATGTCCTTGGGAAATTTTAACAGCTAGCAGTTAGCAGTCAATTTATTGTGAAGAATGTCTGTGGCAAGGCATGATGCATGGTCTTTTTGTTTTGAAACCAGAGTCTTGGGTTCTAAAATAGTGCTACTATTTTACCCGCAGATATCGCCATTTGTTGAGAAGCAACACACCCCCACTGAAAAATGAGATTCCATCCTCTTGAAAACTCTGAAATTCCATTTTTGCAGTAGGGACCCTCTTGATCTTTTTCAGGTTTTAAATCCAAATTTGCTTGCCTCCTTTTTAAAGTTGTGCTTTTTCTTGCATTCCAGCTGTGTTATCCAAGAATTCACTTTTTACATGCTAGAATCATTCATGCACAAGCAAAATCTTGCACCGGTACCGAGAAAATCCAGAAAATAGTTGCATAAATTCATGAAAAATCAAACTTTCCATTTTTGGTAGTGTCGCGATATCGCGACACTTCCATTTTCGAAAATGTCGCGATATCGCGACAGGTAAGTCAAAATGCAGCTAAGTCGGAAAAGTGTAGCGAAATCGCGACACTTTCCATTTTTGGAAGTGTCGCGATATCGCGACGTTTCCATTTTTGGAAACTGTCGCAAAATCGCTGCCGGAGGAGAGAGAAAGAAAGATGTGGTGTGAGAGAGAAAATGCATGAAAATCGTAAGTGCGTTTGGAGAGAGAAGCAGGGAAGGGCGATTTTGCGACATGTCACGAAATCGCGACATGTCGCATTTTCACGGTAGGAGAGAGAAAGTGGGCTGCAGAATGAAAAATCGGCTAAGTCGCAAACATGTTCCAAAATCGCGGTCAACGCGGTCAACGCATGCAGGTAAGGAACTGTCGCGATATCGCGACGTGTTCTAGAATCGCGGCTGAAAATCAAGAAGTTGTACGGAGGCCAGGAGGGTCACGATTTCGTGACATGTCGCGAAATCGTGACATGTCACGTTTTCGCGGCCGACGAGGGAAGAAGTTGCCGATGCGCTGGGGACGTCGCGATTTCGTGACATGTCGCGAAATCGCGACATGTCGCAGAATCACGGTAGGAGAGAGAAAGTCATAAGTTGACCTGAAAGTGCATTCCAACGGGAAACAGAAGGCATCCTGGGGTAGCGACACGTGTCAAAGCGTGAGTGAGACATGCAGAGGCCGACATGCAAGCTTATTTTGCGGTTTTTAATCTGTTTTAATGTTTTAAGCTTGGATTTAATGTTTATTAAAGTGCTAATATAATCTTTTGTCTTTCATGCAGGATTCCACCTGGCACTTGCGGGACAACCGGGAAAGACCATAAAGGCAAAGATAAAGTGCGGATTTAGTCAAGGACCGCCATGCTAGAAGAGAAGCTGCCGGTGAGAGCATTCAATGACAAATTTATTGCAGACTTGATAGCATGAAGACAATTTCAACACAGGGATGGCTTTACGGAGATCAGATTGATGGAGAAGTGGTGACTCATCCGGCTCACCAACAGAATTAATGGAGGCATTTATTTGCAGCTGCGGATGAATGCAAGTGGCATTTGATTTTATCTTCTCCATTTATGGCAATTGACTGCACTGATTTGCCGAAGGGTTAAGTTCTATCTGGACTTTGATTTTAAATGGATTTTTATTGTAAAACCCGGGTCCTAGGGTTTAAGTGCGATAAGATTTAGGGTTTGAAGAAGATATTTTGAAAAGATCAGGGTCTGTCCTGAGTCTATAAATACAGATTCTAAATGTAATCGCGGAGGCGGAGACTTAGAAATAAAAGGCTTATAAGCAATTTCTTGCAAATTTTGTGAAATCCTTTGTTTCTGGACTTGGAGCTGATGTGCTTTAGCTTTTCTGTGATAGCATGGCCAGGAGCCTAATCTTTTGCAGAGTGTGATAAGTGTATCTTCTTTTGTTATCCGTTCCATTTAAAGTTTGTTAGATATATGTCGTGAATCCGCCATTATCAAGTTTAAATATGTCGTTAGGCTTCAGCTTGTTCTCTTGTCTCGCTAGGGGAAATTACAGATTTGAGGTTAAGTTTGTTCTAATTGCTCTGTCTTCACCGTGTGAGCTAGGCTGCCGGTGAAAGATACCAGCTTTAACCAACCTGCCCTTGGATTTATAATTTTTTGCTAGATCTGTTTCACTCGCCTTGTGCTCTTAGTTGAAAGTGATCTTAGACTCGACCGGACACTTTCTTCTTTGATTTGTTCTGTTGTGAAGCTAGTAGCATAGATAAAATTGATAGTTTAGGGTTTTACAGCTTAATGTTTGATAAACTTCTCTTTCTGCCCTACCCTACCCTCTCTTTGCTTACCGTGAATGATCCATTTTTATTTTCTTTGTTTGTCTTTTATTTAAATCTACTGACCCATGAGAGCTAGATCAAGAATTCAAGTTAAATCTGATAGAACAACTTTTGCAACTACTGAACAAGTTCAAGAACCCCCTGTAAGGTAACAGAGCAGTCCATATTGAAATCTATTCCAGAAGTGGAAAAGAGTGAATTGCCATTCGACCCAACTCTATAACTCGCACCTTGGATAACCAGCTAGATCCTAAAGATGAGTGGGATCCGTCCCGTGGGTGTCTCCGGAGCTTCCTTGCCTCATCCTTTCCTGGGGTGTGCATGAAAGCCGGACCAACATGTTCTTTACTAACTTTTCCTTCAAGCTGTTAAACTTTTCGAAGGCACCTGCTCTGATACCAATTGAAGAACACAAGCTTATACTGAGAGGGGGGGTGAACAGTATAAGACCTCTTTTTACTTTTTTCTTTATATTTTAAAATAGTAAAGCAATATACCCAAAGCAATATCAAAGAAATGCACAATATCATCCACAAAGTGACACCAATTTTAACGTGGTTCACCCAGAATGCCTGGGCTACGTCCACAAAATTTTTCTCTAAAAGTTATCTCAAAGTTCTTTGGGAAACCTTCCCAATTACAATGTTTATGAGTCTCTGCCCAAAGGAGATACCTTCCTCCAATATAAATTTATGAGCCTCTGCCCAAAGGAGATACCTTCCCCCAATATAAATTTATGAGCCTCTACCCAAAGGAGATACCTTCCCCCAATATGAATTTATGAGCCTCTGCCCAAAGGAGATACCTTCCCCTCTACTCTGGATATGATCCCTCAGAAGATCAACTATGTCTACCTCTTACCAGCACATGGAACACCTTTCCACCGAAGACCTCCTATCCTCAAAGCTTAGCCTAAGAGACCTCTACCTTCTATGATCACGTCCACAGTAGCTCAGTAACCTGTACCAAACACAGTTAGTCTGTCTAGTACAAGTCTTCCTGTATCTATCATATTTGTCCACCTCTTAAACAAATAAATCCTCTATCAACAAGCCTTCTCAAAGACTTGCTAAATCTATCCTCAGGTTCTTCTCAAAGAACCAATGTACCTCTGTCCTCAAGTTCTCTGATAGAACTACCAAACTCAACTCACAAGTCCTCTGCTAGGACCTGTCCAAATCTGCTCATAATTCCCCATCGAAACCTGTCCAAAACCTGCTCACAAGTCCCCAACGGAGCCTGTCCAAAACCTGCTCACAAGTCCCCAACGGAACCTATCCAAAACCTGCTCACAAGTCCCCAATGAAACCTTAGAATTGCTGCCTTTGACGAATATGAAAATCACGAAATGGAAACCTTTGAAGAATCAAAAAATCACGGAATGGTTGCCTTTGAGGAATTCAAAAAATGCAAAAAGGAAATTACATTTTAACAAAAACATGACGAATCCATGCACAGCTCCCTCTGCAGGAATCAAAACACAGACCTCCACCTACGCAAAGCCCAAACGTAGCCTCCATTGCCACTAGCCCACATGGAGCTCATGAAGTCTAAGATAGACTTCCTCACACATAAATGAACGAGCTTATTGAAGGATTTTCAAAATGCGTGCTCTCTTCTTCCGCGACATCAATAGAGCATCGATCGCAGCCACACGAATTGCATTAGATATTTCAATCGATTTTCAAGGAGACTTAAACCTTAGAAACCTGCTCATATATATAGTCCATTCATGGACTTGGAACACGTCGGCTACAAGGAAAGGAAATTTTGAATTTAATCGAAATTACTTTCTAAAGGGTTTAAAAACCCTTAATTAATTTTTAATAAATTAAGAATAAAAAGGTCTAGAAACCTTTAAATATTTTTAATAAATTAAAAATAATTTCTCCCTTAATTAATTAAATAATTAATCAATTAAAACCTTGAAGGGTTTTAAATAATAATTAAATAAATAATAAGGAGAACCTCCATTGGTTTTAATAAAAACCATTTAACTTGGTTTTAATAAAAACCCTATCCAAAAACCTTATCCAATGGAATCTCTTCGGATTCTCTTAAGAATATTCTCTTGGAATCTTTCACCTTTGAAGCCAACACATCCTCTTAACATTAATGCCATTTCCTTGTGACATCAATGAAAACTCATAGACAAGGAGCTAGGATCTCAAACCCAAAATTGCCAACACTCAACTACCTTGCCTACTTAATCTAGAGATTTTTTGCTAGCCTTCAATTACAATGATGAAACTCTAAGTAGTTACATGAGGTACTTGAAATTGAGAGATGACTTGCTCACTATCTTGAGAAAAACTTACAACTTAGTGATTAGGTAGTGTTGGTATCTATTGATTTCCAATATTAGAAGCAATTGTACAAAAGGGATTTGAATGTTGATAGATTAAATTTTTAAGATGAAATAATTTTCTTACAAATACATTATGACATAATGGATTTTGTGCTCAATAAAATTATAATTTACTACCTTTAACTCTTCAATGTTGCATGAGTAGGAGGATTATTAGTAGGTCAAGTATGAGTTCTTTGAAAGGATTTTTATTTCTTGTCAGTCTTATTTGTAAGATATTATTTTATTAGTTGATGTAAAAGCACAAACTATATTGCTAGTGCAAATACTCATTCTAACAAGTGGAAAAAATACATTTGTTCCATCATTATACAAGAAAAAGTTATTTCTTTTGAATTGACAACCACAATTTTAAAAATTATGTCTATTATGTAGCTCCATTGCTGGTTGTGAGGATAAATTTATGAGAATTCAAAGAACATTGATGCTAATAATAATGATAATCAAATCAATTATTAATACGTATCACTCAAGAGGACCTTGATTACAAGGTTTGATTGCTTGACAAGACTAGACATTGAAACCTGGAGAAATCTACATCTGTTGATGTGTGCTCAAATTTTGCACAACCATATTACCCTTCATTGGAAAAACACGAAAAATTTATAATCACATCTCTAGCAAACATTTTGTTTTAAAAAAATAATAATATAATATTATTTTATTAATGTCCATGGATGGCTAAATCAATTCAATGGGACTCATTGAAAAGAGATGTTACAATGCACTTTAATAACCAAAAAATGCTAATAAAATATGCTAAACTACAATAATGAATCTAGTAGAACAACTATATGGCATAAAATTATAACCTCTAGGATTACCCAAAATGAATAAACCCTAACATATTGAAACTAATTATGAAAAGTGAGGTAATAGTGAACATGAATGAATGAGAGAGAGAGAGAGAGAGAGAGAGAGAGAGAAGATGCATCAAGCTCATCATGGGAAAAAAGAGGTAATAAGATACACACAACTTGACTATATGTAAATATTCTAGATTCCTAAGAAGATATTGATAGATTGTAAAAAGAAATTTAAAATTAAACTACTCGAGAAGATTTATCCTTAAAAAGATAAATTCATTAAATAAATACCACTAGATTTTCTTGGGAAGAAAATGATAGTTGTTTCATATGCATCATGTGATACTGGTGATTTGCTTCAATAGTTTGAATCATATAGTAATCTAATTTCAATATATGATACAATTTGTGAAACTGATGATATGAGTGTTGGTGATATTGATGAAGACACATAAAAATCTAGATGATGATGTAGTGGATGATTTTTCTATTTATATTAATAATTATGGCAATGTCCAAGATGGTAATCATGATTATGCAAGTATTCCTCATACTAATGTATGTGATGATGAATTTGGGTGCTTTGAAAGACATACCAAAGGTATGGATCCAAATCTACTATAAAGAATGTGATATGAAGGTAGAGGATTAGCCAAATATGTGCCAGGAACTATGAAGCTCATAGAACCAATCATAAGGCCAATACATATAGGTCTTAGATATGCCATTGAACAAAGTAGTGTACAAAATACTTTGTCAAAGGACAAGCTAATGATACAACAAAAACATCCATAACTAATACAAGTATAGAAATAAAAGCTCCAAGACAATAACTAGATTGCAACCATTATGGTAGGAGGTCATACAAAAAAAAATACTGGGATCTTCATCCTTGTGTATTTTGTAGTATGAGAAACCATTTTAAGAAGGTATGTTGGAAAAAGAAAAACTTACATATTTGTATTCATTTCAACTTTAGTTAGATAAATGTGCTTCAATATTGCCAAGTCACATGCATGTTTAAGAAAGATATTTTGCATAAATGTTTCTAGGTAAATATAAATGCAAGGTAAAATCATTGTTAGTGTGCACTTGTGGTTAAGGGTAAAGCATGAAAAACCCATTGTAAAATATGCTTATGAGTATGGTTAAGGGTACATTGGTTAAGAATCATATTTTTGTTGATATGGTTGAGGGTGAATCCATTAAAAACCCCATGTTATTTTTGGTTAAGCTTAAACCAATTGTTTAAAAGCCCCATTTTATGTATGGTTAAAAGTAAACAAAGAAAAACCCTATAATAGTGATCTTAGTGATTGGTTGAGGATATACCAATAAAACCCTTTGCAATTGGTTGAGGTCAACCAAGAAAGCACAACCTTGCATATAAAACTTTGTACACTCAACTAAGTCATGGAAAGGAGACAAGAAAATATATACACTTAGGAGAGTGATATCAAGGAGACATAGGCAACTCCATACACTCAAGAGAGTGGTGGCAATGAGACACAAATAACTTTGTTAACATAGTAGAGTGGTAGTAAGAAGTAGGTAACTCCATGCACTCGATGGAGTGGTGACAAGGAGACAAACAACTCTATACACTCAATCAAAGTTGTGTAAAGGAGAAGTAAAACAAGGTGCATAGTGCACAATTAGAATGTATCGTAAGAAAAACCAACATTTAATGTCATTACCCAGTATACTCAACGGTTGTAGAGGCTAGTTAACCATGCAATCCAATGAGATGGAATGATGATCATAGGGAAAATTAAAGATGAATTATTGTTGTAAGACCTACAAAGATATATGTTTGACTGTGAGACCCATAAGGGCTTGTATATTTGACCATAATTCTAATGGTAGCATGCATTTAGTGTTCTAATACCTACAAATAGAGATATTTGGTACTAATATATTTTAATGTATTCTTGTTTATGTAGAATATATCTCAAATGTAAATAGAAAAATATATCGAGCGTAGGAGCTAGTTCTTGCCAGAATCACAAGTAATAATTTTTATAAGTCAGAATAAGTGTAAATATGCACAAAATATAAATATAAATAAAATACAAATGTGAGTGAAATATAATTTTGGTAGTTTGATGTCAAGGCTGATGAAAACATCATTTGATTAATTATAATGTATAACTAATATAATGTAAGAATAATGCGAATGGAGGGTAGCTAATGGTGAGGTGTCCAGGTGGTAGTTGCTCTTAACTGCCAGTCCTTCAAGGATAAAATGATCCCCATTCAACTGTGTGGTACCATTAGACATCAACTAGCATTTTACATCGAGAGAGAATCTACATAGTAGCCTTGTATATTATAGATGGTTTGTAATGCCATACATTAGTAATGCAATATTGATTCATCCTTCATTTATGTTTTATTGATATTTTATGTAAAGAAATTGCTATAGGAGGTAGATTGGTAGATTGTTTCCAAGGTCTATGTGTACAAGTGTGAAGTATAGTTGCAATGTAGAGAAGATTCATAGAAGATATATATAAGTAATTTAATACAAGAAGTGTTGTACAAGGAGTTGTTAATGAAGGATTGGAGTCATTTTCATACAAGTGACTGCCATTCAAATCCATATGAAGTTATCATTGTAGAGGGTGAAAACTGCCCTACTACATATGATTACAAATAAAAGGCTAAATTCGTAAGGAGGGAACCTTTATGGGGTGAAACACGGGGGTATGTTGTGCTCTACACTCGGTGCTAAGGGATGGGTTCACGAGGAACAGTTTTAGGACTCGCTCCAAGTCCTCAGGATATTCAGGAATGATATATTTAGTTTTAAGAAAAACACCTAAGTTTAGCCTTTCTAGTTCTAAACTAAGAAAGATAAATGAATATGTATAAAATATAGTGCAAAAACTAAAAATAAAATGCAAGTGTACAAGAGCTAGCCTAATATGATTCTTTCTTTGAATGCTTTTTAACCTAGGGTTTATTATAGAAAACCTTTAAAGCAAAAACATACAAAATAAATGCACAAAAATTATCCCTAGATGTAAAATAAATGCTTTTAAATTTTATATGCCTAATAATTAAATTCATATTAGATTAGAAAACCAACAAGATAGATCAAAATACTTAGCTTTAATCGGTGGTCAATCCTAGCTTTTGATGCTTCTTGTCCAATAATATCAAAATACATGTTCCTACAAGATAATCTAAGAAACATAAAAAAATGATGATCAACATTAGAGGATATTCTTAGGCAACTATATAAAAGTCCTCAGAGGCATAGTAGTCAAGCCCCCTAGGTCCCTTAGATGACCTTTCAACACAAAATCAAAAATTGACCTTTGGAGAATTAATCATAAAAAATAGAAACAAAATATGACAATATGCTTAGCATGTAGTAATGAAGCTAACCAAACTGTTAGAAAGTAGGACTTTCCCCCAGATTGATCTTAAGAAAAATAACACCTCACAAAAATTAGGTGTGATAATGCTTCAGTGAAGTTGCGCTCTATTAGAACGGGATACAATTTCACTTTTGTGGATTAAAACCCTAAATTAGGGTTAGCAAAGTCACACATCGACAGAAACATGCATGATTTTTCTTCAAACATGCAACAAATAAAATTCCATGTAGAGAACATAAATTAAATATGAAATCATAGAGAGCGAAACCTAAATGGAGAACACAAAAGCAATTTTCAAAGGCTAAGTATTCAAACTGGCACTCTTTCCCTTTGAGCCACAATGTGCATCCACCAAGTTAAGCAGCAATCCAATCCACGCAACAGGAAATCAAAATCTAAAATTTACACTTCGGGTTAGCTTGTAGAAGATACATAAAGCAGTGAAATAAAATCAGTAAGCGAGTGTTAGAAGAAAAATATCACATGAGCATTAGTAAGTTCATGATCATGATATAAAAAGAGTGAGATTGCTCTTCCTTTTATAGATGATCAGGGCAGGCACAAATAAATTCATAGCCGATGCAAAAACACATTGGAGGGTTTAAACCAAGGTCTAGGTAGACTAAAAGAAAAGAAAATAATATTAAATTAAAATCAATGAAATCGCATCCCATTTTTATGGGGCATGATATCCCTTCCACGAAGTTGTGCCTCATGAAGATGTGGTGTGAGTTTTATAAAAACACTAGAAAAGACAAAATAGGGGGTGAAGAGGCCTACCCTTACCTTTGGCAGGGGTGAGGGACCTCTTAAAGGCACTAAGGAAGATTTCCCACTCAAAGTGGATCAATTTTCCATGTCTACATTTTGCCTCCTCTTTGATGCATTTAAGGCCAAGTAAATGCATCAAATAAGGATGTAGAATCCTGAAGGCAAGCATACAACAAGCACAAATAAGGGGTGGCCACGTTTGGGTACAGGGGTGGTGCAAGAGGGGTATCACAAAGGACATCCTAGACCCTTACACACTAAGTGATGTATTAATATCATTAATACCTCTGTGTATAGGGTGCCCATTTGAGTTTTGAAAGGAAAGGACCATCCTTAAGAAACTTGAAAAGGCAAATAAATAAAAACATTGAATCACAAAGAACAAAGCAAAAGCAGAGAATACTAGGGTACAATATGAATCTAATGCAACTAGTATGAAATGCATGAAAGAAAATAAGGGAAATAAGGGAGGGGAAGAAAGAGGAAGAAGAATGAAAACAAAAAATTATGAAGTGGAAAAAGAAGAAGAAGACAAAGATAAAACTCCAAAGGTCAACCATCTATAATTGAGAAGGAAGCTATATGAGAAACCTGACTAGAGGGTGTTATTCTCAAAATATGGTCCATGTACGGAGTGAAGAACCATCTATGGGAATAGTACTCACTAAATATGGACCAATAAGTGTAGTGTATAGTGTAACATGCTATGGGTGGTTTCTCATTAGTAACTGCGATGGGGTGATTAACCACTAGGATGTATGTTAAGACCTACTATAAATGGCCAAGGATCTAATCCTATAATGGGGTGTTGAGCCCACTGAGTCAAAGAGAGACATAACCCGATAGAGGTGTTATAGTGTATGTTGATGTAAATTGATGTATGTAATATATATATATATATATATATATATATATATATATATGCCAGTACTACCTAAAAAGGTGTATGCGTATGTATGTATGGACCAACCAATATGAGCATAACACGATGTGAGTGTGTGCATGTGCTAGAATAAATAAGAAGAGGAAATATGAGGAGCAAAATAAGTGTGCGTGTGTACCCCCTATGTGAAGTTTTGGCTAGGAAAATATCAAGAGGGAGGAAGTGAACAAACAAAGAAGAGAAGAATGTATCTCCTTGTGTTAACAAAGAAAGCAAAAGGATAAATAAGAATCGTATAAAAGACAAGGACATATCAAAAGAGGATTGTATTCCTTGACTTTGGAGAGAGATAATGGACATGATAAAACATTTTTTAATTCAAGGAACACAAGAAGAAAATAGAATAAAGAAGATACAAGAGATAATCCAAGAGAGAAAGAAAGAGAAAAGAGAAATCAGAGAGGAAGAAGGGATAAGGGCCCTAGGTTGGGGTTTTGCTAGGCATCAGAGTCATAGTGAGAGTGCAATGCATATGAGCTATGACCTACCTAGGTGTCATCACATGCCATTGTCATGAATACCTAGAAACTATATGAGCAGGAAGTCATGAGCAAGCAATAATGCAATGTATGACAAGTAATATGCAAAAATAGAATGATAGGTAATCATGTGTGGTATCATAGGAAAGCATGCAGAATATATTAGGCAAACATGCAGTATGACCTAACTAAATGCCAGGGCAACATGAAAAACATTAAGCATAATATATTTTTAAATGCATTATATTCATTGGTTCTTTAAGTTCTTTACCATCCATAGAAGCCAACTTATAAGCACTTGAGCTAAAATTAGCTGCTATGAAAAAGGGTCCTATTTAATTGGGCTAACATTTACCTCAAAGATCAACACGAGCATTGGTGTTCTTATGATTTTCCTTGAGAACAAGGTCCCCAACCTCAAAATAATTATTGCAAATATTTTTAGAGTAATATTATTGGAGCCTATTCTGATAGGCTCACAAATTCTCTAAGGCATGAATGCACTTCTCATCCAGCAACTCCAATTGGTGCAAACGGTCTACACGATACTCATAACTAACTTTAGTATCTTACAACAAGATATGCAAAGAAGAAACCTCTAACTCATAAGGAAACATCACCTTAGACCCATATACCAAGACATATGGTGAAGCCCCTATAGGAGTACACATGCTAGTAGGATAGGCCTATAAGGTAGGATAAAGCTGAGTATGCTAGTCACGACCAGTATTATTAACCAACTTATTCAAAATATTGATCAAGGATTTGCTGGATGCTTCAGTTTATCCATTACCTTGAGGGTAATAAGTGGTTGACCATTTGTGTTGAATCTTGTACTTAGCATAAAGATTATGGATATCCTTATTCTTGAAAGGAGTGTTATTTTCAAAACAAATCACCGAAGGTATCCCAAACCTATAAATAATTTGGTTGAGGATGAACTTAAAAACTTGAGTTCCAGTCACCATAGCCAGAGGCATGGCTTCAACCTGTTTAATGAAATACTCAATCACAGTAATGATAAACATATGACCATATGATGACATGGGATTAATTTTTTTGATAATATCCAATCCCTACATGGAGAAAGGCCAAGAGGAAGAGATCACCCGTGAAGAACACAAGCTTATACTAAGAGGGGGTGAACAATATAAGACCACTTTTTACTTTTTTTCCTAATAAATATTATGCAATGTATAGATAGCAATATCAAAAGTAGTAATCAAAGCAATGCACAAATCACCACACATAATAGAGACACCAATTTAACGTGGTTCACTCAATGTGGGCTACTGCATGGAGAAAATATTTAACTTAAATTTTCTCAATCAATATCTTGGGAATCATTTCCTTATTACAATGTTTATGGACCTCTATCCAAAGCAGATACCAATCCCCTAATAAAGTTCGTGGATCTCTATCCATAGGAGAACTCCTTTCTCCTTAGATTTGACTGGTGATCTTATAGAACTACTGCCCCTACTACTTTGGTTAATGGATGTCTATCCAATGAAGACACCTATCCTCACTATCTTGGCTAATGGATCTCTATCCACTAGATACTATCATCCTCTATACTCTGTCACCTTCAAAGCTCTGTCTCAAATTTGTACTAAACATAGTACTTCGATCTAGCACAAATCTACTCAATATTTGTTTCTAGTTTGGCATAAACCTGTCCTCAAATCTGTACCAAAATCTATCCTCAATATCTATCCTTAAATCTATCCTCAATATTTGTCCTTTGATATGTACTAAAAACAATCCTTCGATCTAGCACAAATCTACTCAATCTCTATTTTTGGTATGGCACAAACCTGTCCTCAAATTTGCATGAAAATCTATCCTCAATATCTATCCTTAAGCCTTAATACAAAGCTTGATCAATCATAAATCAACACTGCTAGATCTACCCCAAACCTTAACTCATTTTTTGAATAAATCAATCAATCAATTCTGCTCACAAGTCTTATCAAATATTTGTCTCAAATATTCCTTGTAATCTTCCACAAAATATCACACTAATCTATCCAAAAATCCTCTTAAGATATTGTCCTAATCTCAACAAGTACTCACTAGAACTTTTCCAAATCTGCTCAATAAGTCCTCATTAGAACTTATCCAAATATGATCTCAATATCTATTCTCAAACTGTATTGTAAGCTTCCACAAAAGCTCACACAAATCTATCCACAAGTCTTCTCTAAGACTTACCTCAAATCTACTTAATAATTACACACTAGAACTTGTCCAATCCCATAGAAACATAAATAGAATTTCTAGAGACTCAATATGCTTCAAATTCACCACAATGCTCAATCACTTTCAATCACATTTTAAGAAACATATAGAGAATTATTAAAGACTCAATATGCTTGAAATTCACCATAATGCTCAATCACTTTCAATCACTCTTTTTATCACAAAAACATATAGAGAATTGTTAGAGACTTAATATGCTTCACACTCACAAACTCTGAATCACTTTCTCAATTCAATTTAGAATATAGAACAATTTGTTTCATATAACTTGAACTATCCTCGCTGAACTGAATGCTTGTCCCTTTCCTAGTTCTTTCAGTGGCATAAAAGGTTTAAAATGATTGTGGCATGGTGGTTATAGGGGCGGACTATGCGAAGATCTGTGTGGCGGCTTCTAGGGCGGACAACGCAGAATACTGTGTCGATCATAAAAGCTGGACAGCCTACCCGGATTCATGGCAACTACCGATTCCACCATGTAAATTAAAAAAAAACTTGAACTATCACTTGAACAAATCCACTTGATTAGGCTCAACCAACTCTACTCAACCAATAACTCAATGAAATAATATTTTCTCACAAACCCTAGTCCAAGCATATGAAAACTCACTCAAATGTTGCCAACAATGCTTATCAATCAATCTTTCATAACAATGATACTCATGATCTTTGCAAACCCTAGTTCAAGTTCACTCAACTTAATCACTTCAACAATAATGCTTATAAAACAAGGTTTTATCAACAACTATTTATTCCAAAAAACCTTAAAGCATTAATTCAAAACACACTCAACAATACTTACCAAACAATCATTTTCACTCCAAATTTGCATTCACAACATTCAACAATCACTCACTAGGAAGATGTGCCCATACCTTTTTGTTTGATGTAGAAGTGCCCTTAGAAAACCTGTCTCAAACGGAATTTTCTTCTTTGATAATTTCAATGGTTAGATGACAAAATATCACACTAACTCTCTTTCAAAATATTTCTCAAACACAAAAATAATCAATCCCAAATACACCTTATTACTCCTTGAAATTAGCAACCATCAGATCATACATAAAAATAATCACTCAAATTGCTCCTTATAATATCCAAATTAATAAATCAATCTTTCAAAAATAACCATTTAGAAATAATAATTGCCTACCCTTTTATCTCCCTCAAAACACTTAATAACCAATATTAATTTAGGCAAAAATTAAATCTTATAAACCATGAAAACATTTATTTTTCAACCTTAGGCACATAAGAATATTTTTATTTTTCTTCAACCTTAGCACATACCAAATTAAGCAACCAACATAACTATCAACAACGGATACCTTTGTCTCAACCACAAAAAGGCTTTCGTGGATTTTGAACAAGAGATATTTTTATCGAGCAACTTACCAAGGCACTATCCCACCACATGGGCTAGGTGATCCCATGGGGAGGGGAAGGAGCTAGCCTCCCTTTATTCTCTATATTAGGCACTATTTGCAAAACAACCTTCCTCTCTTGCAAAACACAAACCCCGTGGGATTTGAACCATGTCCTCCCTACCAATAACACGTCTTAACACATTCTGCCATCGCCAACTATGCTACATGGCACTTATACAAGGTGAAAGGAGCCTCGCTCCTATTTTTTTGTTTTTTTGTCGCCAAATATTTTTCAATACGAAAATTGTTGCATACTTTCTACGCACAATCTAGAACATAGTCATTCGATTAAAAGCATTGGGTGTTCTAAGGCAAAGTTTTTACCTTTATTTATACATGATGTGTTATTGCCATAACAGTCGATGCTTAAATTGAATTTAAAATTTGATTTATAAACTTAGCTTTATAACCCTTTTTAGGGCTTATTAAATTAATAAAAATTAATTTATAATTAAATTAAAATTAACTTATAATTAACTTAAGTAACATGAAAGTTAATTAAATTAATTAATAAATTAATTTATAATAAAACTATATTAATTAATTTTATAATTAATTTAAATTTCCTTTTTAATATTATGATAAACAATTATAATATTATTTTCTTGGGCCTCTTATTTGCCCTTTGGACCTCATTTGAGTTCCTAGAATTGGGTCTTGATGAACTGAAGGTGGACTATCCTTTTGCACTTATTAGAGAACCTAAAACTGGTGTTGCCCACTGAAACTACCACTGACTGGTGCTGAAAGCTTGACATCAATGACCACTCACTCTTGACATCAATTACAACTCATCTACTCAAAATCTCCAACAACCTGAAGGTCTTGAGAATGAGCATGAATAAGATGATTATGGCATTAACACTTGTCATAGCACCAAACATAATCACATGCATATTTATCCATGGAAGGCCAGTAATACCCCATATGAAGGAGCTTTTTGGAAATATTATTACTGCTAAAATGACCTTCGTATGAATCTTCATGAGCATCACTAAGAGCAATCTAGGCTTCATCAGAGTTAAGGCATTGCAAGAGGATACCTTCAAAATAACGTTGATACAAATTATTGCCAATTATAACAAATAGGTATGCTCTTTTGCACAATAGCTTATGTTAATTGCAATCTAAACCGTCAGGCATCAAACCGTCTTTAAGAAAATTAAATATGTCATTATACCATGGTTTAGATAGGGAATCTCTGATGGTAAAACACTCTAGGGGATCCAAAAAAGAACTCAAAGATGCAGGTTCCCAGAGTTTCCAAATGATAATCAAAGCTTGATCATATTCTAATTCCAAAGGGAACAAGGATGCAATGGCAACCATGTCATCTACATGGTGGTTTTGAGGATCTAAGGATAGACTCTATTGTTACCTGCTTAAAATAAGACAACAACTTGGTGATAATCTCCTTGTATGGTTTAAGCTTATCATCCCAAGTTTGATAAACATCGTTGATCTTATTAAACACAAGTTGAGTTATTGAATACTAAAAGGACCCTAACCTATAAAACTAAGGCTACTCTAATACCAAGGATCAAAACTTTATATTATGCAGTGTTATTTGTGCAAGAAAAATGAAGCTTGAAGGATAAAGAGATGAGTTATTTTTGCGGTGTAACTAGAATGACTCTAGCTCCAACACCCTTCATGCATCACGCTCCATAAAAAAACAAAGTCCAAGACTCAAAATCTTCAATTTTGAAATTGAAGCACTCATCAAGAAATTCAAAAACTATAGAATAGGTAGCTTCTAGGGTAGCAAAGGCTAACTGATCAACAATAACCTAACCCTTGATAGCCTTTTGACCTATAAAAATCAAATCAAACTCACTAAGGGCCAACACCCACTTAGTAGCTTGACCTGAAAGGTGGGACTTGGACATCAAATATTGCAAAGTATCAAACTTTGCAACCACCAATATCTCATGGCTAAGCATGTAGTGTCTTAAATTTTAGGAATAAAACACTACAATAAGGCAAATCTTCTCTAAGGGAGTGTACCTAGTTTCATAACTAACCAAAGTTCTACTAATATAGTAGATAGCTCTCTTTTTTTTGTCATCATGTTGAGCCAGCATGGCTCCCAAAGCATGAGTGGTGGTCGCTATGTAATGCAAAAGATACATACCAAGTACAGGAGATAATAAAATAGGTGGGGAAGTGAGATACCTTTTGAGGTCATCAAAAGCTTGATGAAACTCGGAATCCCATCGAAAATATACATCCGTTTTAAGAATATGAAGAAAATTCTAACACTTATTGGCTAACTAGGCAATGAACTGATGAATAGACTACAACTTACCTTGTAGACTATGTAGCTCGATTAGGGTGCAAGGAGGAGGTATATCAATGATAGTTGCTACCTTAGCAGGGTCCACTTCAATGCCTCACCTAGACACTATGAAGCCTAACAACTTACAAAATGTGACTCCGAACACACATAGGGGTTTTGAGATGAACTTTGTATTTTCGAAGCCCTTCAAATATTTATCTTAAGTCATGGACATGATCCTTTCATTCTAGTGATCAAGCCAAAAGGTCATCCACATAGTCTTGGAGAATATCATGCATCATGTCATGGAAAATATAAGTCATGGCCTATTGATAGGTAGCTTCTACACTCTTAAGGCTAAAATGAATGACCTTCCAATAGAAGGTACCCCATGGATAGTGAATACTATCTTGGCTTGATATTCAAGAGCAATCATAATTTGATTGTAACCTGAGAAACCATCCATGAGTGAAAGCATCCCATATTTGGCAGTAAAATCTACAATATGGTCTATATTGGGAAAAATAAAATCATCCTTAGGACATGCTAAGTTAATGTTCCAAAATCTGGTACATACTATGATTGTTCCTTTGCTTCTTATCTATAGGAACGATATTGGAAATCTAATCAGAATAGTTCATGGCTTTTGTAAAACTGATGTCAAGGAGTTTTTGGAGCTCCTCCTTGATTGAAATGGTGACCTTTGGATGCATATTATGAATCTTCTGCTTAACAGGCTTAGCATTAGGCTTAGCTACCAAATTATGCATGCCAAGAGAGGGATCAAGCCCTGGAATGTTGACATATGACCAAGCAAAAATATATTGATATTCTTTTAATAAATTGGTCAATTACTCCTACTCGTCCATGGTCAAGGCATTGCCTAAATTAAGTATTCTAGGGGCTTCCTCAAAACCTATGTTCATGTCTATATTTTACTCAATAAGAATATATAAATCATTCTCAAGAGGAGGTAGGGAAGGAATTACTTCTAATCGCTCAAGGTCCTCTAGAGACATAGAACCAAAGTTCACTTGAGAACTAGAAGACTTAGCCTATGCTAGGCAAGGGAACGACCCATCAAAGCCAATATTATTTTGAGATAAAGCCTCATCTATAACATGCAAATCTGGGGTTAATATCTTAGAAGAGGGTGGACCCTCATCCTTAAAACTCCACTCTAAACCTTTATGATATTCATCAAAGAGAAGATCTAGACAAGAAGAGTTACCTTGATCCTATGATGAAACATTTGTAGAAAATTTTTATAGGAAGATTACAATACATTAATTTGGGCTAGATACTCTAGTGAGCAAAATTCAAATGGATGAGGATCTCCCATGATAGAGATGATTTGATTTTCAAACTCAAATTTTACACATTGGTGAAAAGTATAAGGAACGACCTTCATTGCATGAATCTAAGGTCATCCAAGAAGAAGATTAAAATATGTAGGGCAAGATACCACATAAAATATTGTTTTCAAAATTTTGGGTCCAACCCTAAGAGGGAGTAATATAGTGACATAATCTTCTTGAAAGTCATTTCTTAAAGTTCTAATGATGTCATTGGATGCAATCAAATATTCCTTTTTCAATCTAAATTTTTGAAAGAAATGATGTGTACAAATATTAAGTGAAGAACCATTATCAATCATAACCCTGTTGATGAGAGTGTCCCCAGTATAAATAGTGATGTATAGAGAAGAATATTCTTGTACTCCTAAGGAAACCATATCATTATCTGAAAATGTGAGATGAGGCTTCCCGAGGGAACTTATAACCTTTGTCATATCACTAGGAGAAATATTTGGAGGTACTGGCTACTATTTCAAAACATTTACCATAGCTTCTTCATGGGCTTGAGAATTTTGTAGAAGTTCTAAGAGGGAAATATTTGCTGAATCATCCATCTTCTATACTAATTTTTCTGGAGTAGATGTTATAATTCCAACCATGTTGTTATCATACTTATGTGGCACATTTTTATAGGACACTTGGCTGATTTGTATTATTTTATTTTGATTCTGTTGGTTGTTGAAATATTGAAAACTACTAGTGTCAATGCGATCAACATCAATTAAATCTTGAACCACATGTTTCAACCTTTTACACAAATTATTTCAATGTCTTTCTAATCTATGATATGCACAATGCTAATCTGCTTTATACCAATGAGCGATAGTATCTGGCTATCTTGTGGGAGGTAATTTAATTACCTTAGCATCCAATAGTTGTTTAAAAATGCTTCCATAGGGATATTAAATCTTGTGAAATTCCTTTGAGGAGGCTTCTGAAGTACAATATTTTGTAGGTCGTTAGTGACATAATTAATAGTCCTACCATCACTATAACCTCCTACATGTTTATTCTTATATTGAGACTTAGTTGGATTTTCTTCTTTAACCTTAAACTGACCTCTTCTAATAAGAGCTTGTTCCACTTTTTATGCTAGCTCAATTGCTTGATCTAAATATGTGATAGTAGTAGTTTCTAGTGCATAAGATAATTGTTCTTGTAAATTACCAAAAAATATATCAAGCATATATTTCTGAGGCACAGGTTGTCTCTATCGACCAACTAAACTTCTCCAACAAGTTAGAAACTTTGAAAAACTTTCTTATTTACTTTGCTTTAAATCATATAAATCTCTCATAGTCACTTCCTTTTCAATGTAAACACTAAATTGATTAACACACATCTCTACAATCTTCTCAAAAATCTTCAAATAATATTTGGGCAACCGATAATACCATTCTAATGCCACTCCATCAAGACTCTTTGGAAATATTTTCAATAAGAGCATATCATAAACAAGATCATGATAAGCTATCATGAATCCTCTTAAATGCTCTATTGGATCTTCAGTCCCTTTATAGATTAGTAAAAATAGCATAGGAAAATACTTAGGATAAGGTCTAGAAGCAACAATAGGATCCAATGGCTTACTACATGTTTCCTTATAACTGTATGTAAACCTATAAGGTTGAATCATATCCATCCTTAAAATCAATTAATTCACTATATTTACAAATTCTACATTTCTGGATTATGTGCGTTCCTGACATTCCCTTGAATTAGGTTGGACATGTGAATGTTATTGTTATATGTGGTGCCTTATGGGAATGGAAGACTAAATTTTGGTGAAATAGAGGAAACAATATTGATATTAGAAGAATGAAGTAGAAATTGAGAACCAATGTGAGTGCTACTACTAGTTGGAGGAATTGGTCTCACTCCAATGTTTGTGTTCACAGTAGTAGCATAAGTAGGTTGACAAGTTTTATTACCATTATTCAAAGGTTCATTCAAAGGGATATCTTAGAGTGGGACATTATTTTCAGGTAATACTTCTTCCTCTAAGGCCATATCCAAAGCATGTTTATCGTACTTAAAGAAATTCCATATATGGTCAAAAAATTTAATGATGATATTCCCATTGGAATATTGGATAGGATCAATATGATTATTAGTATTTTCTTATAGGTTGTGATTTTCTCTATCAATCTAATTATACTCATGAAAAATATCGTCAAACCTGAAAAAGTCTTGATACTTCCCCAAGGTAAAAATACATTGAGGAAATGGAGTAAGACAAGGAGAAGAAATAAGACCAAAAAGAACCTATGCACTTACACACAAAGGAACTATATTTTTAAATATTTGGCATAAAATTTAATGATTTTTCTTATTTTTTAAGAAGAAAATGAGGTGTTCACATCAGGTTCACCAAATATGTAGATGGGGAAAACTACCCTACCACATACGATTTTCAATAAAATGTTGGATCCGCAAGGAGGGAACCTTTTGTGGGGTGAACCATGAGGGTATGTTGTGCTCTACACTCGATGCTCGGGGATGGATTCACCAGGAATAGTTTTAGGACTTGCTCCAAGTCCTTAGGATATTCAGGAATGTTTGATGTATTCAATTTCAAGAAAAACACCTATGTTTAGCCTTTCTAGTTCTAAACTAAGAAAGATAAATGATAATGCAAAAAATAGAGTGCAACAACTAAAAACATAATACAAGCGTACAAGATCTAGTCTAATATGATTTTTTATTTGAATGCTTGTTAACCTAGGGTTTATTCTAGAAAATCTTTAAAGCAAAAATATATAAAATAAATGCACAAAAATTTTCCCTAGATGCAAAATAAATGCTTTTCACTTTCAGATGCCTAAGAATTAAATTTATATTATATTAGAAAACCAACAAGATAGATCAAAACACTTAGCTTTAACTAGTGGTCGATCCTAGCTTTTGATGATTCTTGTCTAATAATATCAAAATACATGTTCTTGCAATATAATCTAAGAAAAACTAAAAAAATGATGATTAGTATTAGAGGGTCTGCTTAGGCCGTTATATAACAGTCCTCGAAGGTGCAAAAATCAATCCCTCTAGGTCCCTTAGATGACCTTTCAACACAAAATTGAAAACTTATATTTGGAGAATTAATCATAAAATAGATACGTAGAGATAGTAAAAACAAAAATAAATTATGCTAATATGCTCAGTATGCAGTAATGAAGCTAAACAATTTTTTAGAAAGTAGGCTTTTCCACCAGATTGATCTCAAGAAAAATTACATCTCATAAAAATTAGGCATGATAATACTTTTGTGAAGTCACGCTTCGTTATAACGGTATGTGATTTCACTTATACGGATTAAACCCTAAATTAGGGTTAGTAAAGTCATTCCTCAATAGAACCGAGTATGATTTTTCTTCAAACACATGAAAAATAAAAGTGCATGTACAAAACATAAATTAAATATGAAATCATAGAGAGTGAAACATAAATGGAGAACACAAAAGCAACTGAAGAAGGCTAAGTATCCAAACTGGAACTCTTTCCCTTTGAGCCACAATGTGCATCCACCAAGTTAAGCAGTAATCCAATCCACACAATAGGAAATCAAAATATAAAATTTTCACTTTGGGTTAGCTTTCAGAAGACACAGAAAGTAGAGTAAAATAAAAATAGTAAGTGAGTGTTAGAAGACAAATATCGCATGAGCATTAGTAAGTTTGTGATTGTGATATGAAAAGAGTGAGATTAATCTTCCTTTTATAGATGATCAGGGCAAGCACAAATAAACTCATAGTCGACACAAAAATATGTTGGAGGATTTAAACCCAGGTCTAGGAAAGCTAAAATAAAATAAAATAAAATAAGATTAAATTAAAATCAATGAAATCACGCCCCATTTTGGCAGGGCGTGATATCGCTTCTGCAAAGTCATGCCTTATCTTCACCAGGCACAATTTTGCTAAGAACACTAGAAAAGGCAAAACAGAGGGTGAAGAGACCTACCCTTACCTTTGGCAGGGATGAGGGACCTCTTAAAGGTACTAAAGAAGATTTCCCACTCAAAGTGTATTGATTTTTTGTGTCTACAATAATTCAAGTGGATTGCATTGTTGTCATACATCAAATTTGGTGCCATTGTGGATTGTATAGTATTGGTTAGTTTCTAAGTCTATAATTTTTTCCTCCAACTATCGAAGTAATCGTGGCCATACTAAATTTGGTTCCATTGATGCTTGAATTTCAAACTAATGCACATGAATTTTGAAGAGGTGAATTACAAATTACTTATCATGAGTATGTGGGATATGTGACTATGGAAGAAGCCAACATTAATCAATGAGGGTAGGAGGATTTACTAATAGCATCATGTTGAGAAAAATGAAGATCCAAGTGTTTCCAATCAAGTACTATAGTCGTAAACTACAAAACATGAAGAGCATAAAGTAGAATTTGTGCAAAGTCCTCAAGTGGAGGATAATATAAGTGATACACACAAGATTTGATAAATGTTATTTTTAACAATAGAAGACAAAGTGCTAGGTGAATCATGAACAATCCAAGGCTAGACCAAGGACAATGTTCACGTATATGAAGGTACTGACATGGAGAGTGCACAAGGGAATGAGGTTGAACAACTAGTAATGGTAGAACAAGAGTGATGAAGATTGCTGAGAGGTGTAGAGAATGGGAGTAAAGCATGAGGGAAACTATAAGAGAGTGCATGGGAAAAGATACCAAAGCCAACACTCATATATAAAAAAGATATCACAAAGTGTAGGTGCACTAGGAGCTAATAAAATATTATTTGGTACTACATAAGTGCCAAGTGAGGCATTTACAAGTGAATAAACTCAACAAACCATGGAAAACATGGATAATATAGAAATAACAGTGGGTAAGTAAAAGTACCTACCATTTTTAGGTGATGGGAAGACCTATAATGTCATATTGGAACATGTGTGAAAATATGGTGAGTGAATGGACTAGAGGATGAGGGACCATAGCTACAATTATTTCTAGTAATATTGTGAGGGATCACAATGGATTGGCATATGAAAAGACAAAGAAAAAATCCCTTTACCACATGGGAAGACTTAACAACTGAATTCATAAAGGAACTCTTATTAATCTAAGATGATATAGATATGATCAAAGAAATTTATGCCATAAAGCAAAATAAGGATGAAGATGTTAAATCCTATAATAGAATATCGAAGAAACTTATCGATAAAATGGAAGTACAACTAGTGGATTATATACAAAGGTAATGGTCTTTTGATAGATTGCTATCATGATATAAGATGAAGAAGAAGGTTGTCCCACTGACTACCTATTAAGAAGCATATGATAGAGAAATCACTTTGGAAAGTGAAACAAAACAAACAACATTAAGCATAGATCACTATAGAGATGATGATATGGATAATGACCACGATTATTTGCATGTGGTGATCTAGGCAATGAGGAAGGAAATTTAGAGGATGGTAAATACCACAAGAAATGAGAAAAAGAAGAAGAAGAAGGATATTTGGTGTTTGAGCTGTAAGGTAGAGGGACACACAAATATCAACTATCAAAAGAATACCTTCTGTAACATATGCAAAGTTGTAGGACATGCAGTTGGCAACTGGCCATTCAACTTGAGAATTTCTAGACACCAAACTCTATCAGTTCAGAAAGAAGAGAAGGAATAAAAACCCATCACTTCTAAAATTGGGAAAGGAGTGACAAGTGGCAGTTAATAAAAAAATATCTAAGGAGGATGACAATCATAGTATAGAAAATAACCACAAGGGAGACAAGATCGATTGTAGTACTATTAAAATGGAAGACCATTTATTTAGTGTAAAAGATGCCAAAAGTAGGGGAATTTCACCATGAATTTCCAAAAATAGAAGTAGGATATAATATTGAAAATAATAATAATAATGAACTAATGTGTATATGGTGTGGTATGGGCAATCATAGGGAGGCCAATTACCCAAAGAAGAGTTTGAGTAACTTGCAAAATATCAATTTCATTGACATTGAGGAGCCTTTGGTGGACCAACAAAATAAGGATAAGCATGTGCTTATGGTAAGAAGGGATCAAGCTAGGAAAGAAGAGCAATATCCAAATCCTACCAAGAAGAAGGAAATATGGGAGGAAGCACATAACGAGATAGAAGAGGATATGAGAAAGACCAAGAAATAATGACTCCTTGAGAAGTTAAATAAACCAATCACCTAAATCAAATAAGAGATATTATCAACATAAAAATTAGTAGTGTAACTATTAATAACAATAGTAGAAGTGAAAAGTGTCTAGTTTACTTAATGCCATACCAAATCTATATGCAATGGTAGGAGAAATGACATGGTCAAGGAAAGTAGTGGAGCTATAATAGCAGTAGGAAGCCTCCAACATAAGGAGATATCAATTTATTAATCAAATGGTCCTAATGATATATGTTAGAAAGAAGTCAACATTAATCCACATTCATTTTTTGAATCACAATTCAATATAGGTGATCGTAGATGGAGGATCGAGTGTAAGCATGCTTCCAAAGAAGACTTGGAGAGATATTGGAGAACCATTTTTATGGTCTCAAAATTTTATATTGTATGGTGTAGATTACTATGGTATTAAAATGAAGGGAATCTTGATGACTTAGAAGGTAAAGATCACTAACCATGGACTTTGTGGCAATTACCATGCAAAAACTAGTATATGATGCATTAATGGGATGAAAATGGTTATGCATGGTAAAAATTTAATCACAATTGGGATAAGGATTGTTTAACATTTAAGAAAGGGAAAAACAAGTATATGATCAATTTGAAGAACCAATATGTAAGTGAGGATCTCACAACATTCGATGAGTTGGACAGTTCATCCTCAAATGATGATAATGAACATAAGTCAAATGAAGAAGGTGTGATACAGTTGGAGGAATGCACGAAATATGAAATGCATCCTAACAATAGACTTCTTTGAAAAACAAATAACTACAAGGTTATTTTACCAAATTGCTTATGCATCCAAGTAGAGGACGAAGATGACCATGATGGACCCAAAAATAGTGTGTATAAATTTAGCAATAGTAGGAAGAAAGACAAACCTAAACCAAATGAAGAGGAGAAGGAGAACTGTAAACTTCCCAATATTTTTTTAGAATATACTATTTGTGATATAATTGATGAGAAACCAACACACCCATTGGACATGGCAAAAACAACGAATGTACTTGACACCTTAAAGTGTTAAGGACTAAGGGTGGTTTAGGTGAACCTTGATGAAGGAGATAAAGAGAAAATAATCCATTAGAGGGACAATTGAGACATAATGATGAAGGCAACGATACTTAACATCTTGATGTATTATAAAGACATCTTCACACAAATTTTTGGACATTTTGAGTTCCTAAGTCAAAGTTGTCATTGATGTCACCATATGAAGTCATCATTAATAACAAGGAATTCAGAAAGAAACAAAGGGGTCAAAAATGGTTATTTGATATCCAGGAAGAAGGCCAAAGATCAAGAGAATCAATGCATAAAATAGAAGTTAAAAAGGAGATATAATATTTATTTTATAAATTATTTAAATTCAGTGAGAATTTAAATTTTATAAATAAATATTATTTACATCATGGAATGCAGTGAGAAGGAAGCAATTTATCCAAGGCATCAAAAGGATATAATATTATAATAATGGTTATTATAATATTAAAGTGATATGGTGAAAACCCAAAATAAAATATTTATAATTCTCATTATAATATTTTATAAAGCAAAGTGGGTTTAATAAAGTTTAATTATATTTCATAAACCCTAAGGTTGGGTTTGAGGAAAAGGCATTTGAAGCGTTTGTCGACGTCATGGAAGGAAATCAAGGAAGCGTCGACATCTCCCAAAGTATGGAGGAAGCATATAAATACATTGCCCAAAGTTTTAAAAACTTACCCTTGCTCGAATATTAATTGGCATGCGAAAGAGAATAGAGCTCATGAGAATTTGTAATTTGCATGGACAACAAAGCGTGTGAGGAAAGAAACATTAATTTTTGGAGGTAAATAGGATAGCATGGCCTAGTGGTGTGTTGTGAAGTGCAAAAACATTTTGTGGGCAATAGAGCCTATGTTCGAAATGCGGTAGCTGCGTTGGAGGTTGTGTTGGTTAATGCACCCAAGGCACATGTTATTTTTGCCAAGGGCAAAGGGAGCAAGACTTGAAGCACGTGGTGCTTCATTGAATTAAAATGAGTGCATAGCTCATGCGGCGATTGAGGTTGTGGCTAAGGCACACATCATGGGTAGAGAAGAGGGTTTGAATCCCTCCAAAGGTAAGGTAAATATTTTGCATTAAAATTTTAATATTTGCCTAAGTTGGGAGGTATAAGGTTGTTTAGTGAATTTGTTTGGAAAGGTTTCTTTGTAGATAAGTGGTGGTAGTTGAGAATTATCATTTGGAGTTATAAGAAGATTTTGGTTTTAGTTTTTAATAAAGTCTTAAATTGCTATATTGGTTTATTGGAGGATTAAGACTTTGTGGGTATTGTGTTAATTTGAATTAAGAATTTTTATGATTAATGTGAGGGTTTTGATTATTAACTAAGTTGGAGTGATAAGGTGTAATTTTGATATTATTTTTGTGCTATATTTTATTGAGAAAATTATCTTCTAACCCTCATTGAGATTGGCAAAGAAGTAATTGTGGGTGTGGCAGATTTGTGAGATCAAATCCTTATCAAGAAAAAAGGTATGGGCAAATTCTTCTTTATTTTAGTTGATTGATTGGCTTACTAGAAAATAAAGTTTGGAGTGAAAAGGATTTGATTAGGGTTTCCTTTTCAAAAATATTTGAGTTAATGCTTCAAGGTTTTCTATAATTAAGAGTTGTGATTAAAACCTCATTGTATAAGCATTGTTGTTGAAGCCATTGGATTGTGAAAAGAACTTGAACTTGGATTTGAAAATAACATGAGTATCATTGTTATGTGAGTTTTGTTGTTGAGTATTGTTGGAAACATTTTGAGTTGATGTTTATATTCTTGGACTAGAGTTTGTGAGCAAGAGTTGGTTCTTGAGTAATTGGTTGAGTAGAGTTGATTGAGCCTAGTCCAGTGGATGTATGAAGTGATTATTCAAGTTCCATAAAACAAACTATTCTATATTTTGATTTGAGTTGTGAAAGATATTGAGCTTTGAGTATAGAATATATTGAGTCTCTAACAATTCTCTTTATGCTTCTATGAGATTGATTTGAGTTGTGAAAGATATTGAGCTTTGAGTATAGAACATATTGAGTCTCTAAAAATTCTCTTTATGCTTATATGAGATTTATTTGAGTTGAGAAAGTGATTGAGCTTTGAGTGTAGAACATATTGAGTCTCCAATAATTCTCTTTATGTTTCTATGAGATTAGACAAGTTTTATGTGGACTTGTTAAGTAGATTTGAAGAAATTCTTTGAGAAGACTTTTGGACTTATTTTGTGTGATATTTTATTGAAGCTTACAATATATATTTGGTTAAGTCCTAGAGAGGACTTATAGAGCAGATTTGAGCAAGTTCTAGAGAGTACTTGTAGAGTAGATTTGGACAAGTTCTAGAGAGGACTTGTGAACAAATTAGTGTGAGATTTTGTGGAAGCTTACAAGGAAAATTTGAGATAAGTCTTTGAGAAGACTTGAGAGTAGAGTTGATTGATTTGTTCAAACCTTGAGTTAATATTTGGGGCAAATCCAACAAAGTTGAGTCAAGCCTTGAGTTAAGGCTTGAGGATAGAGATCAAAGATAAATTTGTGCTAGACCGTCTGGACTGTGTTTAGTGTAGATTTGAGAGTAGATTTTGGTGCATATTTGAGGACAGGTTTGTGCGAGACCAAAGATAGATATTGAGTAGATTTGTGCTAGACCAACTAGACTGTGTTTAGTGCAGATTTAAGTGGACTTGTGCTAGATTGACTAGACTATATTTAGTGTAGAGTTGAGTAGATTTGTGCTAGATTTAATGGACTATGTTTAGTACAGATTTGAGTGAGCTTGTTGAGAAAACTTGTGCTATACTGACTGGACTATGGTTAGTACAAGAGTTGAGTAGAGCTATGCTAGACCGAATGGACTGTGTTTAGTACAAAATTGAGATAGAGCTTTGAAGGTGACAGAGTAGAGAGGACATTAGTCTCCAGTGGATAGAGATCCATTATCCAAGGTAGTGAGGATAGGTCTTTTGATTTGGGATAGGAGTCTTCAATGGAGAGATATCCACAAGCCAGTGCAGTGGAGGCAGTAGTCTTCTAAATGATCTCCATCCAAAGTAGAGGAGAAGGAGTTCTCATGTGGATAGAGATCCACAAACTAGATTTAGAGGATCAGCATATCCTTTGGATAGAGGTCCATAAACATTATAATTGGGAAGGATTCCCAAGATATTTATTGAGAAAATTTTAGTGAAATATTTTCTCCGTGGAGTAGCCCACATTGGTTGAACCATGTAAATTGTGGTGTCTCTATTGTGTATGGTGTTTTGTGCATTACTTTGATTACTTCTATTGATATTGCTATCTATACATTGCATAATATTTATTTGGAAAGAAAATTGAAAAGTGATTTTATACTATTCACCCCCCATCTCAGTATAAGCTTGTGTTCTTCACAAACATATAAGGATCTAAAATGGATTCCATCAGAGTTATGTGTGTATCAAATTTAGTTGATTCCAGGTGCACAACCAATAAAGAGAAGGTCATGTAGAATGAATCCAAAGTATGTGTCCTTAGTAAATATATAAATATAGAAGATGTTAAATGTAAGCATAATATTCAAGGTTATGGTGAATGAGTGGGTGTAATTTATTGTCATTACCTTGAAGAAGGAAGTAAAGCAAATTTTCATTTGTGTATACTTTTGAAGTCTAAATGTTATGAAAATAAAGGATCCATTTCCTATCATGTTCACTGATTAAATTTTGAAGGAATTCATTAGACATGAAATCTATTCATCCTTGGATGGATTCTCTAGCTACAACCAAATTAGCATACATGAGGAAGATAAATTGAAGATAAATTTTATTGTGGATAATGAAATTTATGTGTATAATTGAATGGCATTCAGTTTATGCAATGCCTCAAACATGATTCAAAGAAAAATTTTGTATATTTTGGAATAGATGTTCACTAGAAATATAGGCTAGGAGTGATTACCAATAGCTCTATGGGTATACAAAATGATTTTTAAGCTAATGATGAACCATACATTATTCCAATTAATATATGGTTAGGAAGTCGTATTGCCAGTGGAGTTCTTGGTACTAAGTTTGAGGGTGGTGATGCAGAACCATATGCATGACTAAGAGAGCCTAGAGGAGATGATAGTGGTACTCATAAAACTAGATGAGAAAAGTGTGATGGTACAATGAGTAATAGAGATTGCCTAACATTGAAGGAAGTTATGGCAAGACAAACACACGAGGAATATAGAGTTGATAATAGGTAACTTAGTCTTTAAATTTAATGGTAAGTGTGAAATCAAGCCAAGGAAGTTTAAGACATTATGGATTAGAGACTTCTAGCTTGCCAAGGTAATGGACAATATCATAGTTAGATTATAAAAATTGGATAGGATAGTGTGTACCAAGATAGTTAATGGCTCAAGATTAAAACCATATAAAGTGAATGCTCAAGTGAACATGGTTAACCTTGAACTATCAAAAGAGTAAGAAAGCATAGGAAGGTTGATCACAACACCAAATAAGTCTTCAAAAACCTTTAAAGGTATATTGGTCCATGAATAAGGAGACTCAAGTCATACCAAAGTAAAAAATGGTACAATTGGAGAATACGATGATCCAGATCTAGTTTGGCTATTTGGAAATGGAAATGGAGAGAAAATTATAATGAAGCAGGAGGAATTGGAACCCATTTACATGGAGGATAGGAAGCACATGTTATATTTATAAATATAGAAGAAACATATAGATTAGAATCACCAAGGGAGAAAGAAGCACAATGAAGTGTTACAACAAAAAATGAAGAAGAACCATCAGATCAAGAGCCTCAGAGTGACAAAAGTAAATATGAAGTTATGAGTTTGCTAGCTAGATTTGGTATCATCAATAGAGGATACATAGAGAGACAAAAAAAATACAAGAAAAATAAAAATTATTGCAAATAAATGAATAGTTAAGCGTAAAAGCAGATCATGAGAATGTGAGACTTCAGGATGATATTCAAGCTAGAAGAAAGAAAAGGTTTGTAACAAATAAAACACTCTAGAGAAACATTTTAAAATTCTATCATCTAAAAAGGGTGAAACTAGGAACTAGAGAATAAACTCCAATAGTATATCATTTACAAGTTATAGTGAAGACAAATCAAGTAGTGACAACTCAAGTACATGAATATGAGGAAGAAGAAAAACACCAAGATTATAGACAATTCCACAAATATGAAGAAAGGTGAACAAGAAGAAGAATAGAAGATCCTCCATCAATTTTTAATGGTTTCTTAGGGACTATAAGTGGTCCATAAGGACTAATTAACAACCCAAGGCATGGGTACATAATAGGCAACATAAAAAATTTAGGAGGACCATTAGATTCCCTAGGTTATCTAAGTTTTCCCAACCAAGGGGGGTTGTAAGTTTCCCATTTTTTGATAGTTTAATGGGAAATGCTTTCACTCTAACAAAACTCTTAACACATAATAAATAACAAAGTTTTGAATAGTCATTAAATTTGCTCGTTAAGACTACCTCTTAATTTTGGGTGGAATAGATGCAATCATCGAAGGAAGAGATAAAGGAATAGAAGGAGATCTCATATGGATAATGGATGGTCTAGATAAAGGAATAGATAGTCCCAAGCCATGGAAGGCTTCCATTGAGAAGTAATTGAAGAATAAAATGTGCTTGAGTTGGGAGGACTATCGAAGAGAAGAAGGTAATGATGGATATGATTAAGGAGAAGAGGTGACAAAAAATAAGACCACCTAGATTAGGTAAGGTAAAAGGATCAAAGATGATGATATAAAAAAGGAAAAGAAAGTAGATTAGTTGGCCATACAAGTGGAAGAAACAAATATGACACTTGTATGACAGACTGTCATACACATGGAAGGCACTACCATACAAGTGCTTCCTATCATGCAATTCAAAGCAATCGTATGGATGAAGGTTATCATATAGATGATGATAATTGTACGACAAATCACCATACAAGTACAACACATGATGAAAGTCATTATACAAGGCTTAATTAGAGAGAAACTCAAAATTGTTAGAAGTAAGGAGAATAAAATAATTTTTTGATGTGATATAGGACACTGCAAATTAAAATAAGTGGTTGTGTTTATAAATTCATGGGTAATATAGTCATATAGATAACTATGTAAACAAATATGTCCATTTGCAGACATGTGCATAAGGGCTTGAAAACCTATAGTCGAGTGCTAGAGTGTATGATTCATAGGGTTGAGTGACATAGCCATAATGCATAGGAAGGCAAGATGTGAGGAGGTTGCTATACAATTAAATAAGGATATTGCCATATAGGTAGCAACACAACTCTATACAAGTTGATGACCTATATGGCAGTGTTGTAAAAGAGGAAGGATATTGGTATACCATACAACTAGGGAACCTGTAATATAATACTATACAAATAACTATATCATATAATTTGGGGACCTATACAATGGTGTTGTAAAAGTAGAGCACCTAAACAATAGAGGTCATACAAGCATAAGTGCAGTCATAGATAGAGTTGCTAAAATTGAAAAAAGTAGAAGTGAACAAGCATTACAAAGAGGATTCACCAAGTGGAGTAGCAATAAGGAAAGACTCGATTTAAATCAATGATGTAGACAAAACCTCACTCACAAGGAGAGGGTATTGGAGTAGTTGCAAGGAGAGTTCTTACAGAATGTGTGTGTAGAAGGGAGAGAGAACACAATCTAGATGCCAAGTGAGATAGTAATAGGTACCATGGTGCACATTCCAAGGAGAGGCCAAGAATAAACAATCAAAAGGAGAAGGAATTAGAGGCTTTGTCTTAAGATGTGGAGAGAGAAAAGGGGTGAAAAAGGATAGAAATACCCTTGCAGGAGATAATATGGCAATGACCACTAGGAGGGTTTTGTTAAAACTAGTGGTAATGATGGCTTTTTAAGCCCTAATGTTAATATATAGATCACAAGATAAATTTTACAGGATGAAATATAATATAGCCACAATATAGTAAGATCAAGATAATGATGTAAGTAGAATAATATGAGCCAATTAATATGTAAATCAAGGCTTATAATATATCAAATAACATTCATTAATAAGTAGAAATATGAATGTAAATAGCCTAAATCATACATGTATAAAGCATGTAGCATGACTTACAATACTAATTGCTCAAAATGTATGTAAACTTTATTACTCCTCTTTCTCTACACTTGATGTTGATAACTTATTATATATCTCTAATGATATTCCATAGATTAATATATAGCCACTATAGAATGATGCTTTGGATACTTGATTATTCATTTCCTTATGCCAAGTCTCATGACTCTTGGATTCTCTACTTGAAACTTGCATACACATGACCCTATCTTGTATGCACACCTATACATGACTCTTCACTTAGAACACTCCAATATAAAGACATTTGTGCACTTTTACATAAGATACTTATGCACATATACTGACATTGCACTTGCACACTTACTTACATGACACTTGTCAATTTTATTCACATACACACTTACATAACACTTGTGCATTTCTTGCACATTATTACATTACATAAAATATTACTCACACTCTAAATTAATAATCAACCCTGATATAATATTTACAAGATATACCATGAAGGTACCATAGGGTTACATTAGCATGTACCAAATAATGCAATATACTCCAAAACCCCCTTGTATTACATTATTTGGTTATTGAAGAATTTAGTCTTCAATCATGGTCTTCGTCTTGATATTCAATCTACAAGTGGCCTTGTAATGCATGTGATATTTTGTTGTCCTCGCATATTTTTCATCATCCTAAAATTTGGGTTCACCCAATGATTTTTATGGTAGAAAGGTTACTAATTCTCATTTATTGTGCTTTGTATTTTAAAACATTCAACAATGTTATCTTGAAATAAGATAAGCTCTTAAGAAAAATTAATTGAATTTAAAGCATATATCCCATTTTTAATTGATCTTGTAGCTTCTGTTATATTTTGATTTTTGAGTAAGTCATCTCGCCATATAGAGTTGGCTCCTTTGAGGAATGCACCTATATAGATCTAGCTCCAATGGGATGTCCTAGAAAATCCTAAACTATCTAGTGACTAGCAATATAGGGATGAGGAAGTTCTTCCACTTCTCCTAAGTTAATAAATAGTTTAGAATTTTCTAGGACATCCCATTGGAGCTAGCTCTATATAGGTGCATTCAGGTATAGAGGGATCTCCTAATGCCATACATTATAGCTCTATCATAGGAGGTAAATCATCTGCAACCAATGTTGATATAGCAGATGTCGGTACTACAAAGCTGTACACTGAATGGTGGCTGATTCGGCTATGGCATGGTGGTGGCAACCTAGGGTGATATAGGGATGTGGTAGCTACTAAGGATCCTTGTGGGCAATGAGTTAAACCTAAGATAGAGGAGTAGTCCATGTTATAGAGGAGCAGGTAGTGCTACAGGATGAGGAGGAGCTGGCTCTAGAGGATTAGGAGTCTCCCCTCTAGGTAGAGCTACACAAATTTAGAGTTCAAGCTACAGATAGCTTGATGATATATCCTAGTTTGGGATACCTATATTGCCATGGTATAGAACCAGTTGATATCTAAGAAGGATAGATAGCAAGGGTATGAGGATAAGAGGACCTCTTTGTAGATGCAACTTGATTCAGCACTGCTTAGGATAGAATAACTCACTACAAAGAGAAATTTGACATAGGCTACTATAGATGCTCTGATTGGTGAGCAAGATTCTCTTCAACTATAGATAGGGGTTGCTCCTATGGTATAGGTTGCAATAAATTATCCAGATGTTTAGGGACAAGTAGGAATAGATGCAAGGGAAGATATAAGGTGATTACAAAGTCTTCTAATAGATGATGTGAGGCAATAGTCATCAGATGTAACACATCTCACTCTTATGGAGGATGAAGTTAGATTACACGATGGCTTTGTACCAGTAATATCTATGATAGTAGGGTCATAATGGATTAGGAGGAGTGATTCTAGGAAGTTATCAATGTGGCATAGTCACAAGATAGCTACCTAATATAATATATTAGGAGAGGTGAGCTCTAGCCATGGTCGTAGAGATAGAGCTAAGGGTGGGGGTGAGCTAGGGGGTGCAGGCCTAGTTTGACATATCTAAGAGATGTACTATTTTTGAGTGTAAGGTCTGAGGATCTACACAGTTTTAGCCTACAAGCATTTTTATACCTTGATGTACTTAGACACTTTGACACACACACACACACACACACACACACACACACACACACATATATATATATATGATATTTTATTTTATTTCTCATTGTGTATTATGTGTTTATTTTTATGTTCATGTGATGCAAAATGGATGCAATGATTATGATATTATGATATATTATGTGGTGTATTAATGACATGCACTAGCTAGATGATGGATGTATGATTAGATGTTGTGATATAGATGTGTATATAGACTACTATGTATGCCTCTATGGATGCATTGATTTGTGTTAAATGCATGTGTAATTTTGGTTAATTGTATGCATATATCTTATGTTGTTATGATATAGTGGATGCAATTTATGTAATGCATTATTTACATGATGATGATCTAATTTAAATGAACTTATATGATTTAATCACTTAAAACATAAGGAATGAATGTAATATGTGTTTAAAAATCTAATGGGTAACACCATAGAATGTATAAAAATCATGAATAAAAATGATAAATATTATCTTAAGAATTAATCATTTAAACATCTGTATGTGAGATAAGATGATGCGAAATGTATTGCTTTCTCTATAAGCTTTTGTAAATTAAAAGATATGCACAAAATAGTCAGTGGTAATCTAAATATCATCGTTTATATCCATCCAGTATCTAACCCATTTCATAAACATACCTTAATAAACAAAACCTCATCAGGCAACGTTTTTTTTTTTTTTTTTTTTTTGAAAAAATGAAAAACTTGTATTAAAACAAGAACCAGATACAAGCGGGAGAGAACACATCCCGAGCCAGAGCCACAAGCAAAACAACAGGGAAGGCGCACCAAGGCAAGGCAAAGAACCGCAAGGCACAGAGAACGGAAGGCACGAAACAACAACAGGTCGCGAAACCGCGACATGTCGCGAAATCGCTACAGGAAAACCCAACACGGCCACGAAGGCACCAACAGGCGCGAAAACGCGACATGTCGCGAAATCGCGACATGTCGCGAAATCGCGACAGGAAAGGCCCCCGACAGCCACCCGCAGAAAGCGTCGCGACATCGCGACAGAAAAGGAAAGCAACTAACAAGCCTCAACAAGGTCGCGAAATCGCGACGGAAAACCACCCAGTCGCAAAGGAGCCAAACATGCCGCGAAATCGCGCAAGAAAAACGCCAGAGACCAGGAGGGCACAACCTGTCGCGAAATCGCGACAAAAACCATCACAAAGAAGCATCATCACAACAGGTCGCGAAATCGCGACAGTTAACCACCCAGACGCCAGGAAGGCAGGACCTGTCGCGATATCGCAACATGTCGAGGAATCGCGAGGCGCGAAAACGCGACATGTCGCGATATCGCGACATGTCGCGATATCGCAACAAGACGCGGGATCGCATCACGCGATAACGCGACATGTCGCGATAGCGCAACATGTCGCGGAATCGCGACCCGCGATAACGCGACATGTCGCGAAAGCGCAACATGTCGCGGAATCGCGACCCGCGATAACGCGACATGTCGCGATATCGCGACAGAAACCAGCCGGAGACTACAAAGACTCAACCTGTCGCGATATCGCGACAGAAGCCAACCAACAGCCGCGACAGGGCAACATGTCGCGAAATCGCGACAGAAAGGACCCTTAGCAAAAAAACTTTTGCACATTATTTCAGGAATTGATCAAGGCCTTGTCTGATCTCGACATTCTCCACAGGCAAATTGCTATGCATATGAATCCCAACCTCTCTCTCAGCACCCAACTTAGCAAGGAAATCGGCCGCTTTATTAAGAGATCTACTAGCATAAACAGGAATCACATCCTCAATTTCTTTCCAAAGCTCTAAAATTTGGGCAACCAAAATCTGGAGCCTCCAAGCTTTTAAGGCAAAGTTCCGCATGCAATCAAGAGCACCAACCAAGATTTGAGAATCAGACTCAATGATTATCTTTCTATGGCCATGCTTGACGGCCCGTATGGAAGCAGATTTAATAGCAAAGGCCTCAGCTTCATTGTTAGTGGCATATCCCAGACCTTGCAATTCCCAAAATAGCACAGTCCCAGAATGATCACGGCAAATAACACCACTGCCAGCATTGCCCGGATTACCTTTAGCAGCTCCATCAGTATTGATTTTGACCCAGCCTTCTGGGGGAGGTTTCCAACCACTTCTTACCTGTCTCTCCAGATCAGCACCTCTCCCACTCAAAGACCTAGAAGCAGGCTGGTTTTCCTTCTCAACATAGATAGCAACGGTTTCCACAACTTTGCTCCAAATGATCTGCCAAATCCCCTCCACCGAAGAGAAGGTTTCACGAAAAATACGAGCATTTCTTTCCAACCAAACCTGCCACCAAATAAAGAGGAAACCGATCTCCCACCAAGACGTAAGAGCTTTAGAAATAAATCTACCTCTCTTCCAGCCTTTCCCATAAATTGGTCCGGGACAGATCTCCAAGCACCCGAAGTTTAAAGTGGGAGAACCAGCGTTGCCAAATCTGTCGTGTGAAAGAGCAATCAAACGAAGATGGTTCACAGTTTCCTCATTCCTATAACATAAGACGCACTGGGAAGGACCAATGATGCCTCTAATTCTAAGGTTGTCAAAGGTCAAAATACCATTATGCATCAGTTGCCAAGCAAAGAAGTTCACTTTCGGCCAGCTCTTGGGATGCCAAATCTTCCTCCATTCATGAACAGGAAAAGAGTGTGGGGGGGGCTCATGAAGGATCGAAGCATAGCCCTCCTTCACATAATAAACCCCAAGGTTCCCAAAGCCCCAAGCAAGCTCATCCTCCTCATCACTCCCGGATAGAAACCTTTCACCCAAAAGTTTTTCCAGAGTTGGGGCCTGCTCCGGGGGGATTGGAATAGGCCATTCACCCAGCCGCTTAAATTTTTTAACCTTATATTCCCCCAGAGGGCTGGTAGTAAAGTAGGACTGAATATGAATCCAGCCTTTGTCTTCAAGAGCTATTTTTAGCGGAAGCAGATCGGGAAACACCGCAAGAATAGGAGGATGCTGATCCCAAGAGTCACCCGTAACCGGACCTTCTCCCCTCTCCCAACTTTCCGTAACAATTGATCTTTGATAATGCAAGAACCAAGCTTGAGCGCCCGCCACACAAGAGAACCATTACCTTCCGGAGGATAGCGGCCCAAGTCATTGGGAGGAACAAGACTCCAAGTATTTACTAGAAAGGATTCTCGTCGCAGAGAGACGAAGGCCGAGAAATCCACCTCCAAGATAATTTCCACCCAGGGCCCGATTGTTAAACTTGGAGCTTCTCAAGCCCAACCCACCTTTTTCCTTGGGCTGGGTGACCTTATCCCAACCAACCAAGGCCCATTTCCTCTCTCCATTGGCACCTTCCCAAAGAAAACTTCTAGCCGCTTTGTCCAACTCTTTCCATATTGAGGGAGGGGCGGCGTAATTGAAAATTTGTAAATAGGCATAGCCTCGAATAACGTACTTCAAAAAGTTAATCGGCCCCCATAGCTTAACCATCTATGGGACCAATGATTCATTCTCTCTTTGATGCCATCAAGCAGGTCCTTCCATAAATCAGCTGTCAGTTTTTTAAAGTGCAGGGGAACCCCCAAATAAACAACAGGAAGGGAGGTCCGAGTGAAGCCCAGAATCTCCATAACTCTCTCTTGCGACCTTTGATCAAGGTTGAAGAAGACCACTTTTGATTTTAAATCATTGATGGCTTGATTAGAAGCCCGAAGGTAGACGTTAAGAGTATCTTTGATTCCTCTTGCTTCTCTGAGACTGGCAACTCCCACCAAGCCCGTATCATCCACAAACTGTAAATGAGTCAAAACTTCGGCTCCAATTTTAATTCCTGTAATCTGTCCTTGACGTCTTCTTCTCAGGAAGAGTCTGCCAAGACCTTCAGCCAAGATAAGAAAGAGATAAGGAGAGCAGGGATCTCCTTGACGGAGACCCCGAGAGGCTCCAAAAGGTGGCGAGGGAAGCCCCTTAATTAAAACAGAGTATGAAGGCGTAGAGATACAGCTCATGACCCAGTCAATCCAATCTCCGAGAAAAACCAAAGGCTGCCAACATCTTGACCAAGAAACCCCACTCTACTCGTCATAAGCCTTAGACATATCCAATTTGATGAACATTCCTTTGTTACCCGAATTATGCATAGAATGGATAGCCTCCCGAGCCAAGATCACTCCATCCAAGATCCGTCTTCCTTCAACAAAACCCCCTTGCTCAGGGGAAATTAACTTTTGAAGGAGGGGTTTTAGTCTTTCAGCCATAAGTTTAGAAATAATTTTATAGATCACATTACATAGAGCAATAGGTCTGAAATCAGAAATGAGAGCCCCCCCTCTCCTTTCGGAATTAAAGAGATAAAGGTATGATTTAGAGCCTTGAGCATTCTTTTGTTAATTCGGGATTCCTCAATGACAGCCAACACGTCCTCCTCCAGGATGTCCCAGAAGGCCTGAAAGAACTCAATAGGGAAACCGTCCGGGCCAGGCGACTTTCCTGTGCACATCCCGAAGACTACCTTCTTGAGTTCATCACGATCTATGGGCTTAAGAAGGGACTGATTCTCTTCATGAGAAATAATAGAGGGAATTCCGTCAATGACTTCATTTTGTGCTTCCACATCATGTTGCAGACTTTCCTTGAAGAGGTTTGAGAAGTACTCCATAGAAATGGAGTGCATGTCAGGAAGAGTGTCAAAGGAATTTCCAAACTCATCTTGGAGGAGCTCCATGTTATTCAATTGCCTTCTAGCACAGGCAGAACGATGAAAAAATTTAGTATTTCTGTCTCCTTCTAATAGCCAAGTATTTCTGGCTCTCTGTCTCCAGTAGATCTCTTCTTGATTATCAATGTCCTCAACTCGCTTTGCGTAAGGCGTCATCCTCAAATTTAAGATGCTCGTAAATAATTCCTTCTCTCGAATTGTTTTTGCACCTCATTCCATCTATCCAAAGAAGGGGGCCCGTTGGAGCCGGAAATCGGATTTGTTAGTTTGCTTCCACTGCTTCGCCTTACTCTTAACATAGAGAAGCTGTTTGTGAATTTTGAACATAGCTGTTCCAAAAGGGGGACGGCCTTCTTTCCACCACTCGTGGAATTTTCCTTCGTAGGTCCTCTTTTTGCAACCAAAAATTTTCAAATTTAAAAGGTTTGTAATACTTTCCTGACATGGTCCCTCCCTCCAAAGAAATGGGAGAGTGATCAGAAACTGGGCCCTCCAAGATCTGGAATTTGATATTCCATCTAACATAAGCTTCCTCCGAGACCAAAACCTGTCAAGCTTAACCCTCCTATTGTATGGCTCTCTTCTCTTATTAGTCCATGTAAAGTTTGTACCAGGACCTTTGATGTCAACAAGGTTAAAGGCCTGAACGTGGGCAATAAATGAGCCTATCCCCTGTATCCGTAACAGGGATGCCACCTTCCTGATCTCTAGCGGATAATTTAGCATTGAAATCCCCAGCTAAAATCCAATCAAGATCTTCCCGGGAGGACCTCATGTTTTGAACAGCTTTCCATTGAGACCGCTGACCTTCGGTATTCTGTACCCCATAAAAATTTGTAATTAAGACTTGTTCAGCTGTAACTATATTCTTGAAAAGAGATGTTAGGACCCCTCTCCAGGCTATATGATCTACTGCTATCCATGCCAAAGGATTCCAAAGAGTAGCAATCCCTCCCGAGGCACCAAGAGCAGCCACTGCCATATGGCCAGCACCCATCCGTATTCGGCCAACAGTTTTACTCATGAGGTCTAATGACATTTTTGTTTCCTGAATGAGCAGGAAGTCTGTTTTACTTCTTTCTAAAAGTCTTTGAACAAGCAGATTGATGGGTTCTACTGTTTAAACCCCTCACATTCCAAGATTGTACAATCATTGGAAACCTTGGGAGCAATACGAATCAATTGTTCTTGCCACTCCTCCATTGATTAGCTTATCCCCTTGCACTGCGATTAGATCCTTATTGGATTTCCCCGCCCACCCCTTGGGAATTACTATTTTTCGATCTCTTCTCCACCTGTGAAATTCCAAGAGCTGGTCTTTCTCTCGAGCTTTTCTCGCAATTCCCATAGAAACATCTTTGATAACGGGTCAGGTCGGGGCGTGGATAACCGTGGTCCCAAGGTTTTCATGGTGCAAAGACTCGGAGGAATCAAAAGCCTCGCTCAATGACAGGGGTTGAGGAAGGAGGAGCATGAGTTGGGATAATATTGTCCTCAAGGATCCCATCTGCTCCATCCATAGGTTGGTCTTCTTGATCCACAAGAGATTTGAAGATTTCATACCGATTTGTTGGCTTGGGGAGAGCTTGCTCCTTACCATTTCTCTTTTTGTTTCTTCTCCTCTTCTGCTGTTCAAAGCCATCATTCTGGCCCTCAGACCCAGTGGGAATGACAGATGGTTCCTTGGCCGAAGTGGACTTACCTCCTCGGGAGCGATTTGACATTCCCTGTGTAGCATCCGCATTGGAGCTCAAGATATTTGGACAAAACCTTGCCAAATGGCCATGCAAATGGCAGACTCTACAACGGAAAGGTAGGGCTTCATAGTCTATCTGTTGTACCCAAGAATGTCCTGCTAGCTCCAATTCCATCTCAGCTGGTAGCGATTGACTAATATCCAATTCTACACAAATTCTTGCATAAACGGCAGTATTTCCTTCAATGGTATCCTTAGAAACTCCCAAAAATCTACCTAGAGAGTTGCCTATCAATTCAAGAATCCGCTCACCCCAAAACTCCATCGGGAGCGCGTACAGCCGGATCCAAACCGGGACAGCCGTGGGTTCAATGCGAGGATCAAAACCCGCTCTCCATGGCTGGACAAATAACCCTGCCCGGCCATGGCTCCTCTTCTCTGATTCAAATGCTCTGCTTTCTATCCATTAGGGAAGAAAAACTAATAATGAAATACCCATTGCTAATGGGCCATAAGGAGTACTCACCGATTGGCTCCCGCTTTGTCTCACCCAGGAATGCAAAAAGTGCAGGGTGGGTCGAATGCCCATGAACTTGCAAATCAGATCATGCGTGGTCCGGTAGTTTATCGTGTCTTCAACCAGCTCTGGTTCGATGACAATTTTCGGTCTTAATGTAGATTGCGGGAGACAACCATTTATTCTGTGCCCAGGAGAGCCCTTGCCCGCATTCTTGGCTAGCAGATGGGAGGCACTACGTTGAGCTTCAGCAGAGGAAGACGCAGGAGTCTCTCGAAGAATCTCCGCATAAGAGGTATTTTTTCCTTCGCGAGAACCAGGAAGAGACCCCATTGGGCCCTCCCAGGAAACCGAAAGATCCTTGTCCAGAGGCCTGCAACAGACCCCAAACACGCTGAAGGAGGTTTCCGAACTGAAACCCTGGAGCCACGGCCGTCGACAGTGCAGAGGAATTCCCGCCAAAGCGCCCGACAGCAGTTTTTTCGATCAATTCCTCAATTTAGTCATTATTTTCATCATTTTTCAAATATCAAAAGAATCCTCATCAGGCAACGTTAATGATTGATTGATGAGATGATTTTTTGCTATTTAGGAATTGTTGAGGTTTTTTGTGAGACTCAAACACCCCAGTTAATCAAAAGTTGTATAATGACTATACAAGACTCCTAAAAGAAAAGTTTTTGTTATGAAGACAAGATATTCATTATCCCTATATGTGCAAATGAACATATTAGATAAGAAATAAGACTATCTCATTTCCAGGTGGGATTCATTCAACCCATTATTGTAATTAGGATCACCAAATGTTCACCTTGATCCTAAGTTTGGATGCAGTTGGACTAGACTACTAGGTAATACAGGCCGCCTAAAGCTAGCTCATTTGTAAATTACTTAGAACTACCCCAATGCTAGGCAGGATTCATTCAACCCAATGTTGTATTGGGGATCACTCAATGGCTTTGAGTACTGAACATTCCAAGGATTCAAGCTCTTCACCCCATTATTTTCTTCACATTTATTGGGATACTTGCTCATGCTTAGTGATGAAAATCACTATTTATTTTACATTTTTTTGAGTAAGGGATTTTGTTTTGATTGTATGAAAGCAAAGGATTTCTTGGGTAGGGGGGAGCTTGTAATTTTGTCAATTATCAACACTCTAGACCATGCACATCACAATATGAGCAAGTAAAAACCTTTTGCTTAAGGTGACTGGGACCACTTTGTAGTGTTCATATTTCCTTTGTTCAAACTAGGATTTTTAATGTTTTAATTAGTGATGGGATTTTGAAATACGCTAGGTTCTATCAAAACTAGAACTCATCTCCAAGAGTAAAGATAAATTTCTACAAAATCTAAGAAGATCACTAGGTATGGCTGAATTACCAAAAAACCCTAGTATATTCCTTATAGCAACAAGAGGGGTTGTGTTAAAAACACACTTAGAAGGTGATGTATGATGATGATGAATATATACATGATTTAGATACAAACATGGTGTCATTTTTAATATTGAAAACACAAACTATGCTAATGCAAGTGCAATGGATGAAATATGTCTAATGCAATGCAATTAAATGAATGCAAATGCAAAATGTAAAATGCAAATATTTTTGTGTTTTTGATGTTTTCAATTGTTTTTGAAATTTTATGATTTATTTGAATATTTTTGACTTTTCAATTTTTATGTGTGAAATACCTTAATATGAAGAATTTTGAAAGACTCAGGCTCTTCAACACCTTCAAGCGATGTTAGGTGATATGTTACAGGTCCTATCTTCTCTAAGATGATATATAGACCTAACCAGTTGGCCATAAATTTATCTCGTAAGTGCGGTGGCAAGTTTGAGTTCTAATGGTTTTATTTTAACACAAGATCCCCAACTTTAAAGTCTCTCAAATGGAATTTATTTTTATAAGCTTGTTTTAGATGTTCTTGATAAACTCAAATATGCTCAAGGGCATTCACACAATGTTCATAAAGAAGCATCAGTTGGTTGAGGTGAGCTTGTCATTCAGTGTCGTCATCGATGAACTTTTTCAATGCAATGCGTAGGGTTGGAATTTCTAACTCTAAGCACATAATGGCCTTAGCACCATATACTAGTGAAAATGAGATTTCCCTAGTGGACGTTCGTATACTATCTTTGTAAGCCCATAATGCAAGAGGTAGCTAAATATGCCAATCTTTGTGATTTTATTGAATAGTATTTTCAAGATAGATACCATTGTCTTGTTAGAAGATTTAGCTTGCCTGTTTTCTTACAGATAGTATGGAGTCATAAAAATATGTTGTATATTATACTTGGATGTTAAATCCCTTACAATTTTGTTTTTGAATGACATTCCATTATCCGATATGATCTTGTATGGTATCCCAAAATGACATATGATATTGTAGAGTATGAACTTTACAATATGTGCTCCAATTATTATTGTCAAAGGGTTGACTCCACCTATTTTTTATAGTACTCAATCGCCATTATAATGAATGTATGTCGACTCGATGATGGGGGAGAGATGTTACCAATCATATCAAGATCCCATTGAGCAAATGGCCAAGCCACTCTAAGGGGTTGTAAGGCCTATGATGGCAAGTACATAAGATTAGCATGATGCTAATATTTGATGTATTTATTGAAATACATTGTGTAATCCTTCTCCATAGTGGGCCAATAATAACCCATATAAAGGATGCGCTTGATGATGGCCATGTCATTAAAATGAGCACCGCATGTACCATCATGAGCTTGTGAGATTGCTCAAGTTGATTCTTGGGGCTCAAGGCAATGAAAGAGAGTTATGTCATAGCTTCGATGATACAAGATGTCTCCTAGAAAGACATAATCGCTTTCTATTTGAATGCTCATTTTGTGGCACACGATAATCCCTATGGGATTACACCAAGCTTAAGGAAATTGTATATTTGTAACATCCAATCCTGATAGGAAACAACTTCAACTAACTAAATGACGTGTTCCTGCTACAGTTTGACTTGTACAAAATCCAATTGGAAAACTACCTTATGGAATATAGTAGTACCATTCTCTGCAGGACCCTACTAAAGCAATGATTCCCAAGGCACCTTTTTAGAAAGGCTTTGGCTTTTTAGAACCATTCATGGGTTTGTTCTATTTGAATCATGTGGAATTATTCTTGATTTTTTTGTTCCTCACACTGTATCATGGATTGCAATAGCATTTTTACTTGAATGGTAGTGAATTCAGTAGACAGATTCCGAGGGATTAAGGATCCCAAATATGCCATGGTGTCTACAAATTTGTTGGATGTTCAAGGGATTTCCTCGATGTCATACCATTCTAGATGGGCTAGATATGTGTCCACAAGATCTTTATATGCCTTCAAAATGGGACATATACACTAATAGATCCTCTTAATTTGATCAACAATAAGCAAGGAGTCACCAAAGATATTTAGATTTTTAATATTCATGGTGAGCACTATTTGGAGACCTAATATTAGGGCCTCATATTCAGTATTATTGTTGGTACAAGAGAAATTGAGCTTAAATGACAAGGGCATTGGAGCACCTTGTGGTGTGAAGAACATAATTCCTACACCACCCTATTTCTCACACTTGGGGTCATCGAAGAACAAAGACATGTCTGATTAATTATCAGGTTATTTGGGTTTTGATGACTTCGATAATGCAAATATTACATCATCGAGAAGCTCTATGAAAAGAGGCCTATGATACTGAAGAGGAGCTTCTACCAATTGATATACTATGAATTATCCCTTGATATACTTTTGACTTATGAATTCTAGGTTGAATTCTATCAATAGCATGATCCACTTTGCAGTATGCATATTATGATATATTTTGCTCATCATATACTACAAAGGGTTTTATTTTGATATCACATATGTTATATGGCTCAACATGTAGTGGCACAACTTATTTTTCACAAATACTACTATTGAACCCGAATGCAGTCAAAACACAGAAAAATGCAGGACCAATTAAAATTATCAACTTTATTAAAAATTGAAGCATTCAACCTTGCAACATATTCAAATTACATAATATATAGAAATGGAATAGGAGGAATGTCGGCAAAGGAGAGATAAGGGGAAATAGGAGATAAGGAGGGAGAAGATAAGGGAAAGAAAGATGCGGAGGGATAAGGAAGTTGGAGGGATAAGGGGAAAGAAGAATTCACGGAGGGATAAGGAGGAGGGAAAATAGGAAGAAGTTAGGAGGGATATTAGGAGAGAAGGTACGAGAATTTGCCGACAAAAAATTGCCGACAAATGTAGGGTGTGTTCACACTTAGGCTTAGGAAAGGGATCTTTCTAAGCCTAGTTATGTGAATCCCTGTTCACATTTACAACATTCTCCCCCTTAAAGTTGAGAGAACTGACTACACAGTCTCTCAACTTTACAAATTGAGCTTTTGTCATCGCCTTGGTGAAGATGTCAGCAACGTTCTCCAAAGTGTGACAGGTATTGAAGCTCAACAATTTCTTGTTCCACCATATCTCCGATGAAGTGATACTTCATATCAAAATGCTTGGTTCCGCTATGGTGGACCGGATTATATGCCAACTGGATGGCACTGATGTTGTCGCAAGAGATTCTGGTTGGACCACTTTGTCGTTCTCCAATCTCTTCCAGTACTTTCCTTAACCACAAGGCTTGAGTACTAGCATAAGTAACCGCTATATACTCTGCTTCGTTGAAGATAGCGCTACTACTGTCTATTTTTTTTGAACTCCAAGTTATTAGTCCTGATCCAAGACTAAAACAATTTCTCCGATGTTGACTTCCTGTCATCAATATTGCTACCCCAATCACTATCACTAAATCCTACAAGCTTGATAGTGTTACATTGATGGTATCTGGATTCCAAAATCCAATGTACCCTTCACATATCTCAAAATTCTTTTAGCTGCCTTCAAATGCAACTCCGAGGGGTTAGACATAAATCTAGAAACAAGAGATACAGCATACTGAATATCTGGTCTGGTGTTGGCGAGAAACATCAAACTCCCAACCATGCTTCCGAAAGTGGTCACATCAACTTTCTGTGCTCCATCATCTTTGCTTAATTGGATCCCATGTCCAACTGGAGTTGCAATCGGTTTGCAATGCTCCATAGCAAACTTCTTGATCATGTCCTCGAGCATACTTATGTTGACAGATGAATATCCCTGTATCTGATTGATGAACTTCCATTCCCAGATAGTAGTGCATTAGTCCAAGATCCTTCATCTCAAACTGTGTCATCATGGAGTGTTTGAACTCCCTATTCATTTTTTCATTACTACCCATAAAAATAAGATCATCCACATACAAACAAACTATGAGGATGTCTTTACCTTGCTTGAGGTAGTAGAGTGTGGGTTCATTTTTGCTTCTTGTGAACCCATATTCTTTGAAGTACCCATCAATGCGTGAGTACCAAGCTCTAGGTGCCTGTTTCAGACCATAGAGTGCCTTCTTCAATCTGTAAACAAGGTGTTCCTTACCTTGCACTTCAAATCCCCGTGGCTGCTCAACATACACTTCTTCCGTCAAGTAACCATTGAGAAATGCACTCTTCACATCCATGTGTTGGACTTTCCATCCTTTGTGTGCAGCTAAGGCAAGAACTGCTTCGATTGTCTCCTCGTCTGCCAAGGAGCAAATGTCTCTTCATAATCTATTCCATACTTCTGAGTAAAACCCTTTGCCACTAACCTTGCCTTATGCTTCTCAATGCTTCCATCAGCATTAAACTTGGTCTTAAAGATCCATTTACAGCCAACACATTTCTTTCCTTTAGGAAGCTTCACGAGCTCCCAAGTGTCGTTGTTTTTTATAGAGGTTATCTCCTCTTCCATGGCATCTTGCCAAATCTTCTGAGTACATGCCTTCTCAAAACTAGAAGGTTCAAGCTGTGCACTAGTTAACAATGCATAGTTAACTTGATCTCCTCTCGGGTTCTTGTCTGTGATTCATCATCACCATACAAGTGCATACTTTCTAATCTATGTAAAACAGATTCCATTTCACTAGCCTGACTTCTAGTATATCTTCTTGAAAAATTCTTATCCAACATCTGAGAGGATGGATGATACTGTAAAGTTCTCTTACCTTTGGATGGAACATCAATATCCATTGGTGAGGAACTAACTGATCGTTGAGGAGAAGGACTTGGAGAAGCAGTTGAATCTGAAGATGGACTTGGTGGATGTGTGGGCGGAGACCGCTTTCCTTTTCGTGGTAGCTGTGGTTGCACTCGCTGAGCAACTACATCGTTGGCTTCAACATCATCGAATATTTGGGGCTTACCCCACTCTCCCCCTTCATCAAAAATCACATCCCTTGACACCACAATCTTTCGAGTTGTAGGATTGTAGAGTCTATAACCCTTTGTGTTTTCACAGTATCCTACAAAAATGCAAGCCTGACTCTTTGGATCCAACTTCTTTCTCAGCTCATCAGGAATGTGAGCATATGCCAATGAACCAAATACTCTGAAATACTTCACATTTGGTTTCTTACCATACCAGGCTTGATAAGGTGTCTTTCCTTTCAAACTCGAAGTAGGACTTCTGTTCAAGATGTGAACACTAGTCCTTGTTGCATCTCCCCAATATGCATTACTCAAATGCTTTGTCTGAAGCATTGATCTCGCCATCTCCACAATGGTGCGATTCTTTCTTTCTGCTACACCATTCTCGTTAGGAGTGTAGGCAGCTGTGAACCGCCTCTTGATGCCATGATGTTTACAAAAATTCAAAATCTGATTAGAGGAGTATTCTCCTCCTCTATCTGATCTAAGACATTTTATTGAATATCCACTCTCACTTTCAACTTTTGCTTTAAAATCAACAAAGCATGCAAATGCTTCATCCTTATGCTTCAAAAAGTATATCCAACACATTCTTGTGCAATCATCAATGAAAAGTAGGAAGTAAGAGTGATTACCTAGACTCTTGGTCCGCATCGGACCACAGATGTCTGAATGTACCAACTGAAGAGGATAGTTGGCCCTCCATGCTTGTCCACGAGGAAATTTCGATCTGGCATGCTTGCCCAAGGCACACCCTTCACAGACTTCCTTACTATCTTGAACTTTGGGAAGTCCAATCACCATTGCTTGTGAAGTTAGCAATTTCAAACTTGCAGAATTCAAGTGACCATATCTCAAGTGCCACAGGACACTTGGATTGGTAATAGCTACATTTGCTAACTTATTTCCTCCTGGCTGGCCAAACTTCAAAGGAAATAATCTATTTTTTGACATTGGCACTTGTGTAATGATTCTATTACTATTGTTTTTGTCAAAAATGGTGCATTTACCCTCATCAAAAATCAACTTATAATTCTTTTCAAGCATTTGACCAACACTTAACAGATTGTGTTGAAGATGAGGAGTGTAATAGATATCACTTACATGTTTTATGCCTTCTTTTGTTGGAACCGCCATAGCTCCAATGCCTTCAACTGCCAATGACTTGTCATCACCCAACCGGATGCTGGATTTGTATGAGGAGTCTATCTTAGCAAAGAGTTCTTCTTTGCCACTCATGTGATTTGAACACCCTGTGTCCAAAATCCATGTATCATTCAAATTTTGCTCTGTCTGGCCATAAGAGAGAAAGAGATTTGAGGACTCTTCCTCTTCTCCAAAATTCCCAAACTGACTGTTGCTCTGGTTGTTGCTGCTTCCTTGTGAAGTCTTTGACCAACAATCACGAGCATAATGGCCAGGTTTGCCACAATTGTAGCAAACTTGCTTTGATTTGTCTCCTCCTTTTCCTTTTCCAGATTGTTTCCCTCTGTATTGTCGTTGTCCTCCTCTATTCTCGGTTTCCACCTCTATTGGATGAACCTCCTCCGTTAGGAGTTCCCCCTCTTTGATTGTTCCCGCCTCTGCCTCTCTCGTTGACCTCTGCCTCGGCCTCTACCTCTTCCTTCATGTGTGGCAAAAGCTTTGTCATCTCCTCCATAACCGGTGGTAGGAGTTTCCTGTAAACTCTCTTCATGTGAGAGAAGTGATCCAGTTAATGCATCAAAAGACAATGTGGATAAGTCTTTTGATTCTTCAATAATTATTGCTACAGAATTCCATTTTGGAAGAAGTGTTCTCAACACTTTCTTCACCATCATCTCTGGTTTGATATCCTCTCCTAGTGTGACCATTTTGTCGACTCATCGCTTTCACTCTCACGCAAGTAATCACCGACTCTTTCATTCTCCTCGCATCTTGAGATTCTCAAAATCTCGTTTCAAGGTTTGCGCTTTACTCGCTTCACCTCGGTCACCGCCTCTATAGCTCTCTTTTAAGGCATTCCATGCATCTTGTGCAATGACATATGATGCAACCCTAGGAAAGATAGTTTTGTCTAAAGCAACGATGAATGTGATATAAAGCAAAAGCATTATTCTTTTGTGCTTCTTTTCTTGTCTTTTTATCAAGCATTAGAAAATGCCGCCCATTCAGCAGTGAGCTTGGTTCCGTATAACCTTCCTCAACTACATCCCAAAGACCTTTTCCTATCAACAAAGTCTTCATTTTTATTGACCAATATTCATAGTCACTACCATTAAATTCAGGGATAGGTAGACTAGTGTTTGCAGCCATTGCAGAATAAACAACTTTTATTCAAAGCAAACAAGTACTTTTATTGAGGCAAACTGGAAATACAAAGCAGTACAATATGATTTAATAATTTAAATCAAATCTCGCCTTCTTAGTGCATCTATGTTCTCCTTCAGAACTGCTGCTAATGATGACAATCTCAGATTTCACTTCCACTGGATCTGTTGTTGCTGCTGCTTCAGCTGCTGCTTCTTCTTCCTCTTCTTCTTCTTCTTCCTCTTCTTCTTCTGCTTCCGCTGGGCCAGGATCAGGCTCAGGAGAGCGTGGTGTATAGCCCACACTCACTTCATCTTTTGGTACACCCGTGTACAATCGGCACCGGTTTGAACATCCGAAACAAATTGCACAAGTATCGGATTCTTCAATTCTCTGTCCGAAGATATTGTCTTCGGAGTCAGCTTCGTATCCTGAGTCTGGCTTTCTTAGGTGAGAAATCACCTGATTCTCCAACTGACTAAATACAGTGTGAAGACTAGTTCGGCGAACCCTTGCATCAAAGGATTCCGACGATTCTCTCTTCAAAAGAGAGATAAGTGCATGATAACTTCCTTCAGATCGGAACATCTACCATTTTCACAAGCACATTAATCCTCCTTTCACAAATTCTCTTTAATGCTTTCTAAAAGTTTTTTAAATAAATTTAATAATCCTTTTTTATTTTTTAAATTATCCTTTTTTAAAAAACAAATTTATTTAAAAAAGATAAATTTAAAAAATAAATAATATAAAAATTATTAAATAAATCAAAAAACCTTTAAAAAACAAAATAATTAAAAAAAATTACCTTTTTACTTAGCGCGATTCGAACTCGCGATCTCCTGATGCTTGCGTGGCGCCTTTAGCCACTGCAACCTCACGAGCGATGGAAAAATAAAAGGGAACACCACCCTTTTAACACTCCCCGACGGCAAATAGATTTTAAAACAAAATTTTATGTCTTAGCGGGATTCGACCCGCAGACCTACGCACAGCCACAAATCCGCTTCACCGTCACACCAAATGCGTCCGACGAAAAACAAATGGAGGGCGCAGGGATTTAAACCAAAAAACGGGCAGTTTTAAAAAAAATTTTTTTTTTGTGGAGCGGGCGGGAATCGACCCGCGTACCTCCACCCTCCAAGCGGACAGCTCTGTCTGCTGCACCACAGCCGCGGACGGGAAATAAACTAAGCCCCGTCCGCTTTGTAATCGCCGATGGGCGATTTGTTTTTTTTAAAACTGTGGGATAAATCCCACATGCATCCTAAAACGGACGCGCGAGGGTTTATTAACAGAAACCCTCGCAGATGATTCTGACTGCCTTCGGGCAGTCGTGCTTCGTCCAACCTTTGCCGCCGTCCGCCACGTGGAGTCAAACGCACAACTGCTTACCATCGATCACGATGCTCGCCACGTGCCACGTCACCTTATCAGCCAATCAGATGCGGCCAAATGTCTTAGCCAGCTCCTCTGCCAGCTCAGCCGTCTCGACCTGCGTGTTGCACCTCGTGCCGCCACGTGTCGCGACCTCAACGATCCGCCTCGGGATCCGTGCCCGAACTACCTCGAGATGCGTGCCCGAGCCTGCTCGCGATCCGCCTCGAGATCCGAGCCCTACTACGAACTACTTCGGGATGCGTGCCTGGTCGTGCCTCGGGAACCGTGCCCGCGCTGACCTCACTTCGCCTCGGGAACCGTGCCCGACAGTCGACGAAGTCTGGCTCTGATACCAGATATTGAACCCGAATGCAGTCAAAACACAGAAAAATGCAGGACCAATTAAAATTATCAACTTTATTAAAAATTGAAGCATTCAACCTTGCAACATATTCGAATTACATAATATATAGAAATGGAATAGGAGGAAAGTCGGCAAAGGAGAGATAAGGGGAAATAGGAGATAAGGAGGGAGAAGATAGGGGAAAGAAAGGCGCGGAGGGATAAGGAAGTTGGAGGGATAAGGGGAAAGAAGAATTCACGGAGGGATAAGGAGGAGGGAAAATAGGAAGACGTTAGGAGGGATATTAGGAGAGAAGGTACGAGAATTTGCCGACAGAAAATTGCCGACAAATGTAGGGTGTGTTCACACTTAGGCTTAGGAAAGGGATATTTCTAAGCCTAGTTATGTGAATCCCTGTTCACATTTACAACAACTACTACTAATCATAGTTTTTCCACATATGCATATCATAGCTCATAGTTGACCAGAGTTCGACTGATGTAATATATTGCTTTCTCTTTGCCTTACACATTCTTTTCAACTGATATGGTTTCCAAAGCAAATTTGGTGGTAGATATATAATAGGAATGGCACCTCTAGTCAAGGTGGAATTAAAACTGGTAGTGTTTCTAGGTACAATCTCCAAATTTATCCAATCTATAATATTATATAAAGTACATTTTATTTTGAAGATAGATCAAGTCTTAAACTCACAAAGTTGGCTACTAAAATTAGTGTATTATATTTTTAAATAATTAATTGTTCTTCCATGGCGTAACCAGGTGATAATACCCAAAAAATAAAGTGATGGAGAGCCAAACTCAGCAACAAGAAAAAAATCTAATTCTCATTAAATAACTTGGAAAGATTTACAAAAAATATTATCTTACAAATTCCAGGCTTTCCCTAGCCCATGGAAGAAAAACTCTGACTACGCAGGTCCAAAGTGGCTCTCTACCTTCACATCTACAACTCTGCTTCAGCAATTCTCCAACCCTTCTGTACACCTTTTGCATGCCCTTTTATAACTTTCTGGTATTCATCTTATAACGTTCTATGTAACCATCGCTCTATGATCTCCTTTATAACGGCTCCTGTAACCATTGTAACGACCCCCTGTAACCGCTATAACGGCCCTTGAAACTGCCGCACCGACTTATGATAACTATCACATTGTAACTCTGTAACGGTCCCTAAAAATGTAGCATGTCACGATATCACGACAATTTTTTTCCTCTTGCCTTCTCTCTCCTTATTTGGTCGTGAAAATGCTACATGTCGCGATATCGCGACACTTTTTCTCCCTTGCCTTCTCTCTCCTCATTTGGTCGCGATAATGCAACATATCGTGATATCGCGACACTTTTCCTTCTTTGCTTTCTCTCTCCTCCTTTTGTCGTGAAAATGCGACATGTCGCGATATCGCGACACTTTCTCCTTTGTGCTTTCTCTCTCCTCTTGTCAGAAAAATGCGACATGTCATGATATTGCGACACTTTTCTCTCCTGCTCGTTCTCCTCTCTTCTAGTCGCAAAAATGTGACATGTCACGATATAGCGACACTTTTCTCTCCTTCTTGTTCTCTTCTTTTCTGGTCGCAAAAATGCGACATGTCGTGATATCGTGACATTTTTCTTCCTTGCTTCCTCTTTCCTCTTCGGGTCGTGAAAATGCGACATGTCATGATATCGTGACACTTTTGTCTCTTGATCTTTCTCTTGCCTTTTGGTCATGATTTCACGACATGTCGCATCACGACATTTTTCTCCCTTGCTCTTTCTCTTGTCCTTTGGTTGCGATTTCGCGACATGTCGCGATATCACAACATTTTTTCTCCCTTGCTCTTTCTCTCATCATTTGGTCACGATTTCACGACATGTCACGATATCATGACATTTTTCTCCCTTGTTTTTTCTCTCGTCCTTTGGTCATGATTTCGTGACATGTCGTGATATCGCGACATGTCGCGATATCATGACATTTTTCTCCTTTGCCAATATGTCACGATATCATGACCATTTTTCTTCTTTGCCAAAACATGTCACGATATCGTGACAATATTTTTCTTTTTTTTTCGTTGGATGCTCCTGCATCAGACAACCGAGGTGGATTGAGAAGTGATCTTCACTTCTGTACTGTTCTATCACCTTCTTTGGTGCTAGTACTATAGGTACTACACAGGGACTCAAACTCTCTCTAATCAACCCTTTCCTCAACAACTCTTGAACCTGTCTGGTCAACTCTTCATCCTCCATGGGAGACATTCTATGGGCTCCATCCAAAAAATTTCTACCATCTACCAAATAGATTCTAGCATTACTGCATACCTTTTCATCCACTACCTTCAATGGATTCAGTTTATGGCGCACTCCATATTTCGTCGAAGAGTAAGTATTCTCATGCCCATCATGCAATGCATGTCTGTCAAATTGCCATGGCCTCCCCAAAAACAAATGACAAGCATCCATAGGCAAAAAATCACATAGAATCTCATCCTGGTATCTCCCAATATTAAATTTGACTAAGCACTGTTCATGGACCAAGGTCGTATGGTCCTTTTGCAACCATGTAATCCGGTATGGATGCGGGTGTCTCCTCCTCTCTAACTGTAACTTAGTAACCATTTATTTAGAGACTAAGTTATCAGTACTACCATTATCTATAATAACATTACAGACCTTACCTGAACATTTGCACCTTGTGCAGAACAAGATCTTCCTCTGGTCTGATTCGTTCTTCACATTCAACAATGCTCTTCTTGTCATCAATGCTTCGCCTCTCTCTGCCTCCTCAGAATGTTCTAATTTAGCACATTCATCGGCTACAGCAGCTCTGACATGACCCTCGGGTCTCTTATTCATCTTCTCTCGATGTTGGGGACACTCGTATAACCGATGTCCCTCTTCACCACAATAGGAGCAGTGGAAACAGGTTCCACAAAATTCTCCTCTTCCATAACCATGTCTAGATCTACCTCTTCCTATTGGGTAGTCGTTTTGGCCACAGGAACTACAATCAGTATCTCCCTTTTGATCTTGACTGTAGCTGGCTTCTTCTTTCTTCTCAACTTGTCCTCCATATATTCTTCCACCATGATCTCTTCCTTTCTGCTTACTCTCAAACCTTCTGTTCAGCTTCACTTCAACTTTTAGAGCAAACTGGTAAGCATCCTCAATGGTGCTCATCCAAACCAGACTCAACTCTTATTGAATGTTGGTTCTCAATCCATTGAAGTAACGGGCTATCTTCTCCTTTTTAGCCTCTGAATGGCCAGTTCTGATTGAGATTTTTTAGAATTCCTCTGTATATTCCTTGAAAAATTTGCTGGATTGTCTCAAACTCTGCATTTTCCTCAACAAATCCAATTCGTAATCTACAGGAATAAACTGTCTCTTCAACTTTTCTACCATTCGATCCCATATTGTCATCTTATCATTTCCTCTTCAATTTATTTCTAGCTGCACTCCCTTCCACCATATGCTAGCATGGCCTTTCAACTTCGTTTTTGCAAACTTGATCCGATCTAGATCTATGACTTCCTCATACTAAAAATACTCCTCCATATCGTTGATCAAATCAATCAACTCCTCTGGATTGAGATTTCCAAAATACGTGGAGACATCCAACTTTGGCCTCTTCCCGATCTGATATATGGCCTTAAATAATCTAGCTTCTACAGGATCCATGGCTTCTTCTTCATCGGATGGATCATCAGCCTTCCAAGCTTCATCTTCACTATGGTATTCTCCCCTTGGCTCAACCCCTCTTCGCAACTCCTCTTGCAGGGCTTGCACTTGCCTCTGCAAAGCTCTAAAATCTTCTTCAAGTACCACATTTCTCGCACTGCCATGGTTTCTTTGTGGAGGCATTCTTCCTCACTTTCTTCTCTCAACCCTTCACAGATCCTGGTATAAACTGCCTCACATCTGACGATCTTTTTACACACTTAGGAACACTCACTCTGATACCACTTGATGGAGAACCAAACTCAGCAACATGCAAAAAATCTAATTCTCATTAAATAACTTGGAAAGATTTACAAAAAATATTATTTTACAAATTCCAGGCTTTCCCAAGCCCATGGAAGAAAAACTCTGACTATGCAGGTCCAAAGTGGCTCTCTGCCTTCACATCTGTAACTTTGCTTTAGTAGTTCTTCGACCCTTCTGCATGCCTTCTACCTGCCCTTTTATAACTTTTTGGTATTCATCTGATAACATTTTGTGTAACCACCGCTCTACGATCTCCTCTGTAACAACTCTTGTAATCGCTGTAACGACCCCCTGTAACCATTGTAACGACCCATGAAACTGCCACACTGAATTTCGGTAACTGTCACACTGTAACTCTGTAACGGTCCCTAAAAATGTAGCATGTCACGATATTGCGACACTTTTTTTCCTCTTACCTTCTCTCTCCTCATTTGGTCACGAAAATGCGACATGTCGCAATATCGCAACACTTTTTCTCCCTTGCCTTCTCTCTCCTAATTTGGTCGCAATAATGTGACATGTCGCGATATCACGACACTTTTCCTTGCTTTCTCTCTCCTCCTTTTGTCACAAAAATGCAACATGTCACGATATTGCGACACTTTCTCCTTCGTGCTTTCTCTCTCCTCATTTTGTCATGAAAATGTGACATGTCGTGATATCGCGACACTTTTCTCTCCTACTCGTTCTCCTCTCTTCTGGTCGCAAAAATGTGACATGTCATGATATCACGACACTTTTCTCTCCTTCTCGTTCTCTTCTTTTCTAGTCACGAAAATACGACATATAGCGATATCGTGACATTTTTCTTCCTTGCTTCCTCTTTCCTCTTTGTGTCGCGAAAATGCGACATGTCGCGATATCGCGACACTTTTGCCTCTTGCTCCTTCTCTTGCATTTTGGTTGTGATTTCGTGACATGTCACGATATCGTGACATTTTTCTCCCTTGCTCTTTCTCTCGTCCTTTGGTCACGATTTCGCGACATGTTGCGATATCGTGACATTTTTTCTCCCTTGCTCTTTCTCTCATCCTTTGGTCGCGATTTCGCAACATGTCACGATATCGTGACATTTTTCTCCCTTGTTTTTTCTCTCATCCTTTGGTCATGATTTCGTGACATGTCGTGATATTGCGACATTTTTCTCCTTTGCCAATATGTCGCGATATCACGATATTTTTCTTCTTTGCCAAAACATGTCACGATATCATGACAATTTTTCTCCTTGGCAATATTTTTCTTTTTTTTTTGGTTGGATGCTCCTGCATCATAAAGACACTCTGTTTAATACCTATTTTTCTCCATAGTTTAAAATAAAATAAAATATAACAACAATTTTACTGTATACATATTATTGTTAACAAAATATTATTACTCAGCCAACTATCTATTTCATTTTCTATCAAAACACAAGTCTGTGTCATGCTTCCATAGTACAATTAATATTCACTCTAGATTTTTCTTAGTTATAGGAGGTACAAAGTTTGTCTAGTCATAAATTTAATTATTCTCTTATTGGTATGCTTTTCAATAGTCAAATGTAGTCCCTTGTTCGCTTGTTTAAACTTCTCCAAAGTTCACAGCGAATGCATAAAAAGCTCATATCATTACCTCTTATCCTAACTTGATGAAGAATCATGTGGTTGAGGGTTGTTTGGGTCAGCTTGGTCCTAGATGTCTGCATATCACTTATGAAATCAAAATGCAGTAGTACAGCCACAATTCTCAATTCATCTTAATTCCCAAGAAGCAATACTAATGAAAAATAAAACATCAAAATAATTTGAACTAATTTCAAATTCTCAATCTAGCTTGTAATACTACATGGAAATAAATCTTAGCAAAACACTTATTGAACCAATTTCTTTATTTATATAGCAAGTACATGCTAGAATTTGTTAACGTAGACCATGACAACTATTAGCCCAACAATCCAATTTTTTTTTAAACAAAAATTTCTCCTCCTACAGTATATGGTCTATGCAACAACAATAGACAGAGAAGATGGTTATGGAAGCTTACTTGACCGTCGTCGAATCAAGCTCGTCACCAATAGACTAATAGGAACCAAATATTCCACCAATCGTACAGACAACAATCAACACCCATCAGATTTTTTGTATCTTTATTTTCCCCCAACCGCTTCATTTTATAGAGGACTTCTATAGTTTTCACAAAGACACATAATATTAATCATGCAAAAAGGTCGCTTAAAAAGCAGCCAGGTGGAGATATCCTTCCTTTCCTAATGGAAAAGAAGTTATATAAACATTCTCTTCATGATAAAAAAATGTTTGCTATAAATATTTAAATTTGACACAAATACAAGTATAAATATACATATTTATTATTTTATTTTATTTTATTTATTTTTTTATATTTATGTATTTATATTTTAACTTATATTTAATTTCATTATATTTTCTATATTTTTTAATTTATATATATATATATATATATTAATAGAAAGAGACATTCCATTAAATCAACTTTACTCAACAATAGAAAATCATGCAATCATTATATGCACAAAATGCAGCAGCAGGCAGAATGACCTATATGAAAAATTTTAGTGGGCTTCCATGTACCCACGGGCCAAGGTGCTTTAAAGCATGACATCATATCCCACCTTACATGATGCTTCAACCACTATCTTCGCTAAAGGTAGGTGTTCTCCTTGACTAGTTCACTTGTAGAAGAAACCTACACCTACATTCAAAAACACTTGTAGCAGTATCATGTTCTTCTAAAATAATTATCGAATAGTGGGGATGTGACATTCTCCCCCACTAGAGTTTAACACAGTATCTATGTTAGTCAACTTAATTTTACAGATTTCAAATTTAATTTATCATATAATTAAAATAGTCAACCATATATTATGCAATATCTAGGAAGTCATGTACATATCAACCTCATTATTTCAAATAGGTATTTCAATACCAAAATACACAAGTATTATGATATCAAATATCCAAATTGTTCATTTGAATGTCAATTTTTACAAAAAAGAATAATTTTTTTTTTTCATTTCTGCCACATCCTCCCATGTGGCATTTCTCTCAAAGTAGTGGTCCCACTGTACCTTACACTGATCAATGATTATTTTTCTTAATTGTTTAGTCCTATACCCCAAAATTTTGATAGGTCAAACCTCAATGAGTTGTAGGTCTAATGTATACAAATGAGAAATATCCATAATATGATATGGGTCAGCCACATATTTGCGAAGGAGAGACACATGGAAAACACTATGGATCTTGGAAAAATTAGGTGGTAGAGCAAGTTTATAAGTGACAGGACTAATTTTGGCAATGATATCAAATGGATCGACAAATATCAGACTAAGTTTGGTAGAATTGATGGAGCTTTTGGTTAGTTTGACTCTGAGGAAGACTTTATCTCCAATATTAAACTCTTGAGAGGTTTATTTTAGGTCGGCATTGCTCTTCTGATGGTCTACGACTTCTCGAAGTTGTTGGAGTATCTCTTTCAATTGGACCTCCATTTTATTTACAAAATTAATATCAATCATTTCTCGATCATCCAAATTATCCCACATTAATGGTGTCCTACACCTACGCCCATACAGGGCTTTAAAAAGGGCCATGACCAACATGGTATGGTAGCTATTGTTATATGCAAATTTTACTAGGAAGAGATAATATTCCCATTTATTTTGGTGGTCCATACAATACATTTGTAACATATCCTCTAGCACCTAATTGACCCATTCAGTTTACCCATCCATCTCAGGATGATAGGCTATGCTAATATTTAGCTTTATGCCCCATGCTCAGTGCAAAGCTTACCAAAATTTAGATGTAAATCGTGAATCCCTATCTGAGATGATTATTTCAAGAAATCCATGCAACCTCATAATTTCTTAAGCAAAATTTTGTACTATTGTAGGGGCATCATCATGAACATTTTCTAGAATAAAATGTGCCACCTTAGTCAATTTATCCACAAATAAAAAAATTACATCATTCTAGAAACGAGTCTTGGGAAGACCAACTATAAAATCCATGGAAATTACTTGTCATTTCTACTCTAGTATATCAAATAGGTGTAGTTTTCCCCTAGGATGTTGATGCTCAGCTTTGAATTTTTGAAATTCCAAACATCTTGCAACAAATTGAACCACATATTTCTTCATACCAGGCTAGTAAAAATCTTTTTTTAGATTTTTCTTTATTTTTATCACACCTCGGTGAGTGGAGTATGGAGCACAATGTGCTTCTTGCAAAATTATTATTTTTATCCCTTCATTATTGGGTACTATTATTTGGTCTTGAAAGTATACCATATTATCTTTAACTTTGAAATCTGTATTTCAATTTGGTCCTTGCTCAACGTTAGTGCAACATTGATTGCAAAACTCATCATTTTTCTACATTTCCTTAATTTGTTCTTCTAAACCATATTGACATTGTGTTAGAGCATTTATATATTTTATATGACTGAGAGCATCTGTTAGTTTATTTTCTTTCCATTTGATATACAATTCTAAAATCAAATTCGGCTAGGAATTCCATCCATCTCCGTTGTTTGGAATTTAATAAAGGCTATGTGAAAATGTACCTTAAACTTTGATGATCAATTTTTAACTCAAAAGGTGTAACCAATAGATAGTGTCATCATATTTAAGAGCATGGACTACAACAACCACCTCTAAATCATGAGTAGTATAATTAGTTTCATGTTTCTTAAGCTTCCTAGACTCATATGCAACAATAGCCTCATATTGCAACAAAAATACTCCTAAACCTTCTAGGGAGGCATTAGTAAAAATTTTAAATGATTTTTTGGGGTCTGGTATTTGAAGTATAGGTGTAGTTGTTAACTTTTCTTTAAGGATTCTTAAAGCATCCTCACACTAGGCTATCCATTTGAATTTTTTTTCCTTTCTCTACAAATTCATAATAGCAAAAACAATTTTTGAAAATCCTTTCACAAATCGTTGATAATATCTGGTCATTCCCATAAAACTTCTCACTTCAATAACATTGGTGGGGTTTGTACAGTCTACTATGGCTTCAATATTTTTGGGATCAACAACTATCCCTTAAACCGAGACAATATGCCCCAAATACTAAACTTGCGGAGTATAAAATTCACACTTAGAAAATTTTCCATATAGTTGATTTTTTTTTGAGGATTTCTAGAACTATTCTCATATGTGTATCATACTCTTCTTGATTTAGAGAGTAGATCAGAATATCATCTATAAATATCAATATAAACTGATCTAACTATTCTCTAAAAACACTATTCATCAGGTTCATAAAAGCAGTTGGTGCATTTTTTAACCCAAAAGGTAGTACTGTGAACTCATAATGCCCATATCGAGTTCTAAATGAAATTTTAAAGGTATTCTCTTCCCTAATTCTTAGTTGATGGTATCTTGACCTAAGATCAATCTTAGAAAAGATAGTCACTCCCCTTAATTGATCAAACAAATCATCAATCCTAGGTAAAGAATACTTGTTCTTTATTGTCATTTTATTGAGCATCCTATAGTCAATACAAAGTCTCAAATAACCATTCTTATTTTTCACAAATAGAACTGGTGCTCCCTAGGGTGAGACACTAGGCTTAATGTGCCATTTTTCTGATATATCTTGCAGCTAGGTCTTGAGTTCTAGCAACTCAAGGGGTGTCATTTGGTAAGGAATTCTGACTATAGGAGATGCTCCTAGAATAAGCTCAATTTAAAAGTCAAATTATCTTTTTGGAGGCAGTCCAAGCAAGTCTTTAGGAAAAACATCTCTAAACTCATTTAGTACAGGATACTATTGAAATAGACTGAATCTAGACTCGATTTCTTCCTTCTTATTCAATTTGACTACATAAAGTTAACACCCATTTATTAAAGCTCTTTTGACTTGCATTGCAGTCATCAGGTGGAGTTCAAAATATTCTCTATTATAATGTACATGGATTCACTAACTAGAGATATCAGTGAATTCTAACCACCTCTCTTCAAAATTTAAGAGGAGGAGATGCTCCTGACAAAAGCTCAATTGAAAATCCAAATTCTCTTTTTGGAGGCAGTTCGAGTAGGTCTTAAAGAAAAACATCACTAAAATCATTTTTTATAGAATATTATTGAAATAGAGCGGAGCTAGACTCAGTTTCTTTCTTTTTATTCAATTTGACTACATAAAGTTTACACCCTTTTCTTAAAGCTCTTTTGATCTACATTGTAATCATCAGGTGGGGTTCAAAATATTCTCTATTCCAATGTACACAGATTCTATGACTGTAGCTATTAGTGAAGTCCAACCACCTCTCTTAAAAATTTAAGAGGGCTTTGTGGGTTTTTATCCAATCCACTCCTAGGACAATGTCAAAGGTATGTAAGGGTGCTACATAAATATGCCAATTAATTTTTCCTTGGGGTATATATGTTTGAGGGTCAAATATACATTGTTTGACTATATGGGTCTATCTTGAGCCATACTTAACTTGCCACCCTTTTTCCATGATCCTAGGTTTAGCTGGTATGTCTCTAAAAATACTCGTTGATATAAAAATATCAATTGCACCATTATCTATTAATATACGAACATCTTTCTTGCCCATTTTTCCTCTTATAAGAAATGTAGTAGCTTGTCCTAAAAGGTTAGATTTACTTGTAGCAGCATAGATCCTATGTGGGGCCTTTTCTTTTGTATTCCTCTTATTAGCTCTCTACGAACATTGGTTCATATAATGATCTAGGAGTCCATACACAAAATATACATTTGGTCCCTTATTTTTTTGCTTGTCCCCCTCTCTATTTTGGCTACCATTATTTCCTTTGTCTTGATAATTATTTTTTTCTTGAAAATTCCTTGTCTGTATACCCCTTGTTCCCTTAAAACTTCCCTTTGTTTCTGTTATTTCCTCTGAATTGGCCACCATATCTATATTTCTTATACTAATATTTACCCTTAACTGGCTCTAGGTATTTTCTTTTCCTAGGATATTCCTTTTCAATTTTATGGTAATAAACCTTTGATTTTTTTTGACTTATCTCCTCATAGCAAGTAGCATCATAAGCAACTGTCAAGGTTTTAGGTACTCTTCTTCCAATAGGTGTTCCAACTTTGGGATGTAATCCCATTATAAATAATTCCTCATGCTTATCATATTCTAGAGTGTATTTCAAAAGTTAAACAATTTTTTGATAGTAGTCAATCACAATCATGTTTTATTGGCATAAATTGGTGAATTTGACGTATTTCTCAATATAGAATTGTGGCATAAGGAAACGATCCTTAAATTCCATTTAAAATTCCTCCCAAGGAATGTTAGTAGCTTCTTTTCGAGTAACTTTATTATATATGGTCCACCAATATTTGGCCGGACCTACTAGATGTGCCATTGTCCTAGTTGTTTTAGATTCTGCACAAAGAAGCTGAATTGAGAAATACCCTTTAGCTTCACTCAACCAATTAATGGCTACTTCAACATCATACTTTCCATAAAATTTGAAAATATATAATTTATTAATTTCCTTATGTAAATCCACACCAAACTTTCTCCTTGAAGACCCCTCTAGAAATTCACTTACTCTTTCTGTTTCCTTCCTCTTATTTAGGTTTTCAATAACCTTTTGTTGTTGAGTAATGATCTATAGTTGTTGATCCATATGTGCTCTTTGTTGATCCATATTTTCACTCATTTGAGACCTTTGGATTTCCATTTGTTCTCATTACTAATTTAGTTGTTATTACATTAACTGAATCATTTTTATCACATTATCATCATTCTGTGTAGCTTTGTAGCTATTAGCTCCTTCTCTTTTCTTATAACACACAGAGGCACTTTGGCTATTTGTATTCTCTTTGACACTCTCATGAGTCATATTAGCCCCTTCCTCAGCACTTCTGCAATCTCCTCTTGCAGATTAGAATTTTCTCTTCTCGAGGTCCTCACCATACCTGGTGAAAAAAGAGCTATGTCAATTCAATAGTTCATGTTTATAACCCAAGCTATAATACCAACTGTAACAACCCAGGTCTACTCACCTGCAAGTTAAATACACAAAATTAAAAAAAAAATCATAAATACATTCAAAGTCACAAGATGAATGTTATACACCCAGCTTGTATTAGTACTTGGAATAGAAATACACACTTCACATTTTAAATCATTGTAGACAGACGTTAAAGTGCTCAAGACCAGCCAATTTCCTATGGTAATTTGCCAATTATAAGACCCATACTCTCCTTTCTCGTGTTTTTGAATCGTGGCATGGGGTTGCCCTTCTAAGGACCATAACACCTGGATGGTTGTACGCACTAATTTTCTCGTCTCTCAACATGGAGGACTTATATTTATAATACTAAAAAGTCCCAATGGTTCTCTGACCAAATTAAAAATCGTAGGTTCATGCTGGAGTTAGCACAGCTATACTAGTGCTTTATTATTTACCTTCATCTAAGGTTTCATCAGGATCTACTAACACTTTGGATTTTGGACTGGGTATCTCAGTTCATAATTAGTTGATGGTAATGTTGCCCATACCATCTGCCATTGGATCTTTTATCATCAAGAATTAGCTCTCTAGCCTTAGGTTTTGTAAAAAAATATACAACTGATTTATATTTTTTGAGATCCTTCACGTACTACATCGTACGACAACCTAAAGTGATGTCCCATACCATCGCTCATTACTCTCAATAGCATGTGATCCATTGATCCATCTGATTATGCTAGAGAATAGTTGTCCTCGAGTCATGATAGCTACCACTACAAACCATCAGAGTTGGGTGGACATAATTCTTCTCAATGGGGTCCTAATTTTTTTACCATCCTTCTTGATGGATTTTTATTTTATGGATATAATTTTCTTCTTGAAGGAAGATAAGTTTATTTAAAAAAAAACATTGTTTATCTAAAAACGTGTTTGATTCGAAGCATATATCCATATATAGGTTTCCAAATTGTAATTAGAAAGAGTATGAAGTTTCTTACCAAAGTTCTTCCATAATGAAATCTTTTTAAGAATTTATATAAAATATAACCATATTATTCATTAAATCTAACCATACTATTCATAAGCTAAAATTAATACAAGTAAATCAAATTATTAAATTATAAAATCTTACGAAAAATTATTTTATCTAAACATCTATATGTGAATTGCGAAACTTAATCGATTTGTTATCATAACAATTTCTTCATAAGACAACAAACTTAAACCATGATTTAAATTCTAGGTTAAAAACTCATCATATATTAAAAGATTATAATCCTAAACCATTGGTCAACTTACTAAAGACAAAGGTTGTTTTTAGATATTATAATATATAGTGACATGATTTTGATGATTACACAATGACACTGAGAGGGGGGGGGTGAATCAGTGTAGCTATTAATTTTTATATCTACAACATTTAATATGAAATAAAGAGAACTTGACAACTGAAAAACAACTTGAACAAGAGAGCACACCACAACACTCAATATACCGAGGTTCACCAATTTGGCTACTCCTCAAAAATGACCGCTTGGACTCCAATCCAAATCCAGCCTTTGCAAAATATCAATTTTACAAATACTTTACCAAAGATCAACTGGAAGGAGCACCAACCCCTGTAATTTTCTGTTGCAACAGATGGAGCACCAACTCCTAGTACCAAGCACCAACTTGGACTGCAATTCTGATCAATTTAGAATGACATAAAAATGTCTTCACTTCATGCACGACCCTGACTGGTCTGCAATTAACCCAACTCTACACACTCTCACGGCTCTGCTTATTTTTCTCTTGATTCTTTTCTAACCCTCCTTTTACAACAATTTCTCTCTAACAACAAGAACATCTTCTCTCGTACGATTATTCTTTTATAACCTTTCAATCCTGCATGCAATCGAATCATATACCCAACTGTTCGAATTCTTTTCTCCTGCAAATAAGTGGTTGTTCGAAAACGACTGTTCGAAACCCTGCAATACGGCGTTTTGATTTCTTGTAGTATGGCTATTTTGAATGCTGCAAACATATCTTCTCGAAAAGCATATCTTGATCCTTCATATTCGGCTCTTTGAATACAAGCAAAATGTCTGTTCGATTCCATGAGTGCGACCGTTCGAAAGCTGTAAAAAAGACTTTTCGAAAACCTTTCGATACTTTATATTTGATTCTTCGAATACATGCAAACGGCTGTTCGAATGCATGACTGACACTTGTCAATCTAGAATCGCAGATCTGACATCAGTTACATTTTATGTAACTGGCTGCATGATGTCTTTTATGACACGCGTCACCATGCCTCGCTCTTTCGGCGTTTTACCCGCCAACTATCGCTGTCGCGATATCGCGACATTTTTAACTTATGCTGACGTCACCCTGAAGGTTGTCGCGATATCGCGACCAATTTGGCCTTGAAAGCCTTTTCGCTCTCCTGTCGCGAAATCGCGACACTTTTCAACTTTCCGCCGACGTCATCCTTCATCGTCGGAATCGTGACCGTTTTGGCTCTTGGAAGCTTTCCCATCTTGTCGCGATATCGCGACACTTTCAACATTTGCCGACGTCATCCTTAAGCATGTCTGCGAAATCATGACCGTTTTGGATCTTGGAAGCTTTCTCTACATCTTGTCACGATATCGCGACACTTTTGGCCTTTGCTGACATCATCATCCTTCTTGTCGCGAAATCGCGACGCTTCTGGCTTCCGTACACTCTCTTTTGCCAGCAACAGTGAAAATGGAACATGTCACGAAATCGCGACGCTTAGCGTACACTCTTTGTTTCATGCAATAGCGAAATCGCTACAACTTTGTGCCTTGTGCTTTTGACTTGTTACATCTTTAATTTTTGCAACTTTGAATGGTAGCGAAATCGCTACACCTTTGTTTTTATACATTTTGTCATGCAGCAAAATCGCTACATCTTCTTGTTTGTGTCTTTTCACTTGTAGCGAAATCGCTACATCTTTGTTTTCTGCACTTCCTAATTGTAGCGAAATCGCTACACCTTTGTGCCATGTATTTTCATCATGCAACGATATCGCTACACCTTTGTTTCCATTCATTTCAACATGTAGCGATATCGCTACACCTTTGTTGCTGAGCATTCTCTCTCCTCTTCGGGTCACGAAAACCCGACGTGTCGCGATATCGCGACACTTTTCGTTGCTAGCTCCTTTCCTCCATTTATGTCACGAAAATCGTGACATCTTTTCACCTTGCTTCCCTCTCCAAGATGTCGCGAAATCAGACGGTTACCTTCACTTTCTCTCTGTCCATAATCGCGACAATCTTCCTTGCATTTTCTCTCTCTTCCGTTTTGTCGCGATATCGCGACACATTTTCTCTCTCCTCAAGGAAAACTCGACATGTCGCGAAATCGCGACATTTTGGCGTGCATTTTCTCTCTCCTGCTTTTTGTCGCGAAATCGCGACAAAAACATGTCGCGATATCGCGACAGTTTTCTTCCTTGTCTCTTTCTGCCAATTTCTGAATCTGGGTCACCTCTCGTTTGTCTTGAAATTCACCGCACTTGATCCGATCGACCTCCGAATCGCATCAATCGCATCAATCTGTCCGTGTTGACAACAATGACAATACTTTTGCAATTCTTTTGCTGCACCTTGCTCAACAATCTCCCCCTTTGGAATTGTTGGCAACACACTCGCAACCTTGCTTAATTTCTTCTCCCCCTTTGCCAATAATACCAAAGGGCCGCTGCAGACTCCCCCGAGTCTATGCACAACATTCTCATACTTAAAAAGTTTGAATGCTCCCCCCGAGAATGTGTTTCCCATAGCTAGTCGCTGCTTGGGTGGTGTGACTACTCCCAACTTCTTCCGAAGGTATTCAAATACTTCCTTTGGCAAAGGTTTTGTGAATATATCAGCTACTTGCTCGTAGTTGGAACAAAATCCAATTTAACCTCTCCTTCTCGCAACTTTATCCTTCAAGAAATGATATCGGATTGCAATATGTTTGGTTCTTGAATGCATTACTCGGATTCTTGGATATGTTGATAGCACTAGTGTTATCACATTTAATTGAAATTGGCTCTTTGAAATGAATACCAAGATCTTTCAACGTTTGTCTCATCCATAATATCCGAGTACAACATGTTGTTGCCGCAATGTATTCTCGCCTCTACAGTGGATAGAGATACCGATTCTTGTTTCTTGTCGTGCCATGCTACCACTCGTCTCCAAGATAAAATGCTCCTCCACTTGTGCTCTTTCGTCATCAATACATCCTCGCCCAATCTGCATCGAATATGCAATCAAAGTGAAATCTTTACCTTTTGGGTACCACAACCCATAATCCATAGTGCCCTTGAGATATCTCGAAGATCCTCTTTACAATCGTTACATGAGTTTCTTTGGGACTTGCTCGAAATCTTGCAACCATACATACCGCTTGTAATATATCTGGTCTAGTGGCTGTTAAATACAACAGGCTTCCAATCATAGACCTGTACATTGTTTGATCTACATCCTGGGATTTATCATCCTTGCTCAACTTGCAGCCTGTTGTCATGGGAGTGCTGACCGGTTTACTGTCTTCCATTGTGAACTTTTTCAGCATTTCTTTTACATATTTAACTTGAGAAATAAAAATGCCTTTTTCATTTTGATTGACCTGCAGTCCTAAGAAATAAGAAAGTTCACCAATCATTGACATCTCAAATTCTTTTTTCATTTTAATTGATATGTCTTTGCAAGTATTCATCCATGTCACCGCCAAATATTATGTCATCTACATAAACAACAAGAACAATAAGATGACCCTTCTCTGCTTTGACATATAAGTTGCTATCCACCAAACCTTTCTTAAACCCTTGTTTAATTAGATAATTATCCAGACCTTGCATACCATGCTCGGGTGCCTGTTTTAATCCATATAAAGCTTTCTTTAACCTCGCAAACAAAATCTGGATTGTCACCAAGTTGGAAGCCATCCGGTTGTTCAATGTAAACCTCTTCTTCCAGCTTTTCCATTCAAAAATGCTGATTTTACATCCATTTGATATACTTTGAAGTTTTTATGAACTCGCTAATGCCGAAAACATTCTCGATTGCCTCTAGTCCTGCTACCGGTGCAAAAGTTTCTTCAAAATCAATGCCTTCAACCTCGAGCATAGCCTTTACATACCAATCTTGCCTTATTTCCGACAACCTCGCCCATCTTCATTCAATTTATTTCTAAAAACCCATTTAGTGCCAATTATGTTTTTATTTGTTGGTCTAGGTACTAATTCCCATGTATTGTTTTTCTCTATCTGATCTAGTTCTTCATTGATTGCCTTCATCCAACTTTCATCATTGCTTGCTTCAGCAACATTTTTAGGTTCAATACTAGATAACAGAGAATAGTTCCTCACTGTTGTTCTTCTTGTCTGAATACCATCTGTGGGATCCCCAATAATCTGCTCACTTGGATGATTTTTCTCGCCACTTGCCTGCTTTAAATTTCCTCGTTTTCTTCTTCTTCGATCTCAATTTTTACACCATCTCGGATCAATTTTCTCGATTCTTCTCTGTTTCTTTTTCATCATCACCTTCAATGACTTCTTCATACATAGGGTAGTTTTCTTGATAAGTAGTTTCTTGTTCTCTACCTTCATCAACTTTCACATAAGCACTTTCAACAATTTTCTTCAACCTCTTGTTGTAACATGTGTAGGCCTTGCTTTTTGTTGAGTAACCAAGAAAGATACCTTCATCACCTCTATCTTCAAATTTACCGAGGTTATCTTCAATCCGCTTTATGTAGCACTTGCCGCCAAATACTTTGAAATGTCTTGTTGTTGCCTTTCTCGCCAAACCACAGCTCATAAGGTGTTTTGCTTTCATGTGGTCTCAAAGCATGCACCTGTTTTGAATGTAAACTACAGTATGGACTGCCTCTTTCCAAAATCTGTCACCTATTTTGTTTTCTCCCAAGCATTGTCCTTGCCATTTCCTCGCACTCGTTCTATTCTTCCTTTCTACAACACCATTCTCGCCGAGGTGTCCTAGCCGCTGAAAACCTGTCTTCTTATCCCATGTTTTTGACAAGTATTCTGCAAATTCTTCGGAGATAAACTCTCCTCCCCTCGTCTCGATCTTAGGCATTTAATTCTTTTTCCCGATTGATTCTCAACAAGATTTTTGAAGGTTTTAAACATCTCAAAGGCTTCCCGACTTGAGTTTCAAAAATAGTACCCATGTCATTCTTGAGTAGTCATCTATACACAACATAAAATATTTGTGTCCATTTATGCTTTCAGTTCTCATGGGTCCACATAGATCAGTGTGAATTAGTTCTAATGGCTTGCTAGTGAAGTATTCTTTTGCTTTGAAAGTGGCTCTGGTTTGTTTTCCCTTTTGGCATGACTCACAGATGCTATTTACAGGTTTGCCAATGTTTGGTATATCTCTGACTTGCTCTTTTTGAACTAATTTTTGCCAGATTGTCAAAACTAATATGCCCAAACCTCTTGTGCCATAGCCAGTTTTCATCTTCCTGTCCAATCAAGCATGTTCCTTCTGCAGTTTCTGAAAGTGTATACATATTTCCAGAAGTTCTCATTCCAATGGCTATTAACTTTCCATTTTTTGTCTTTCTTACTTCACAATCCTCCTTCTTGAAGATTACATCATGACCTCCGTCACATATTTGACTTACACTTAGCAAGTTATGCTTCATGCCAATTACAAACAAGACTTCTTTTGATTTTATATTGCCATCACCGATCTTGACTGATCCCTTTCCAACAATCTTTGCTCCATCATTATTTCCAAATTTCACAGAACCACCTTCATAATTCTCGTAAATTCTCAAACTTTTGCTTGTCACCCGTCATGTGACTGGAACAACCACTGCCAAGTATCCAAGGTGCTGATTTGTTCTCGAGCTTTAAAAGCAGTCCTGGACAATCAAAGATTCCTTTTCTTTCCATTCTGGTTTGATAGCAGATTTTGCTACTTGTTTTGCCTTTGTCCTTTCATTAGCATGTGCCTGTTTTTCAAGAAATTTCTGGTTTTGTTTCAACCCACTTGGCCGAGATTTTCTACCCTGATAATTATTTGATGCAAAAGTGCTTCTGTAGTTTCTAGCAATATGTCCAAAATTATGACAATTATAACATTCAACCGCATAATTCATTAAAGGAGAAAAAACATTTCTGCCGGTAAAATTCCTTTGAGATACATTATGCCCGCAATCTGAAATCTTATGGCCATAAGCATTGCATTTAAAACAATAACCAAAAAATGCATGATTAAACCCGGGTGCCGGTCTTTGCCAGTTTGAAGTAGGAGCCATGACTCTTCTCCTCCTTGGATGTGTGACTTTTGTGAATCCATCTTTGTCAGTATTCTTCTTGAATCCGGCATTATTGTTTTCTTTTGCATGATTTGGTTTTTTCGGTTCAACCCTGATCTTTTCTTCTTTCTTTATGGGTTCTATATTCAAGTTCTTTGAATCCTTTGAAGATTCTCCTTCATCAAAGCCTAAACCAAATTTGATGCCAGAAGGCCTTTGGTTATTTAACATTTTATCCAACTTTACAATACTTTCTTCAAACTTATGAAAACAGCTTCAATTTTCTATTCATCTCCTCTAACCGCATCCTTAACTTAACAATGTCTTCCTCTAGCTTGCCGCATTCAACCGTCTTTACAGCTTAATTGTTCATCAAGAACTTCGGACATTTTCTTGAATTCCTCTATCTCGTATTTTCAGATTGTTTATTATGTCCGTGGCATTCTCTAATTTCTTTGAAAAATTTTTATTCTTCTTCCTTTCTCGCACTCAACTCTTCAAGTGCAAAGAACCAATTCTCCTTCCAAATACACTTCACCTTCATCCTTGGAATTTTCATCACCTTCCCGATTTTCCTCCTGTTCTTTCTTCTTCAAGTGCCATGAACAGAGCTTCACCTCCTTCTTCTTCGTACTCCTCATCCGTGCTTTCTTCGTAACCGCCGACATTCTTGGTTATGAAGCTTTTCTTCTTGAAGTTGTTCTTTCTGAAATTTTGTTTCTTCTTCCAGTCACTTTTTTCTTGGTGTGAACCTTCACCATTTTTGGTTCTCTCCCCGCATTGGACATTTGGCCGCAAAATGACCGACTCCTCCACAATTGAAGCATTTAAAAGGTAGCTTCCCTCTATATTTTCCTTTTCCTTTTGTGAGTTTTCGAACAAAATTGGCTTCTCGTTTCATCCAGATGTTCCTTCATCCTCATATTCATGTTCAGCTTTTACATTCTTGTGTGCTTTAAAAGTCGCTTCTCTGTCTGTAGACTTGGTTTGTCCTATTCTCATTTCATATGCTGTCAGGGAACCATGCAACTCATCCATGCTGAAGTTGTTTAGATCTTTTGCCTCTTCTATTGCAGAGACTTTGGAGTTAAATCTTTTGTGAAGTGTTCTGAGAACCTTTTTCACAACAACTGCATCATCAATTTCTTCACCGAGTCCTCTGATTGCATTAATAATTTCGTTGACTCTCAACATATAAGTCTCTATGTTTTCATCTTCATTCATTTGCAGTGCTTCGAACTGTGCTCGATGAGTTTGCGCTTTTGCTTCCTTAATCTTACTCGTCTCCTTCATGGATGCTCTTCGACTTTATCCCACATGTCTTTTGCTGATTTACAACTCATGACTCTTATCGCTTCACTCGTCAACAAGCCCACACATTATGGCATTCTTAGCTTTGGAGTTGTTTTCAAATTTCTTTTTCTCAAGCAGATCTCGTTGGAGGGGTAGTGGGTGCTGTGTATCCACTATCTACAGAATCCCAAATATCGTATCCCAATGCACTCAGATATGTTTGCATTCTGAGTTTCCAAAGGTGTAATTTGTTCCATCAAATAAGGGAGCTTTGTTGGATGAAAATCCTTCACCGCCTGCCATTGTTTCTTCTAAGATCTCCTTAGCTGATTAAGCTTGTACAAGGAACCTTGCTCTGATACCAATTGATGATTACACAATGACACTGAGAGGGGGGGTGAATCAGTGTAGCTATTAATTTTTATATCTACAGCATTTAATATGAAATAAAGAGAACTTGACAACTGAAAAACAACTTGAACAAGAGAGCACACCACAACACTCAATATACCGAGGTTCACCAATTTGGCTACTCCTCAAAAATGACTGCTTGGACTCCAATCCAAATCCAGCCTTTGCAAAATATCAATTTTACAAATACTTTACCAAAGATCAACTGGAAGGAGCACCAACCCCTGTAATTTTCTGTCGCAACAGTATGGAGCACCAACTCCTAGTACCAAGCACCAACTTGGACCGCAATTCTGATCAATTTAGAATGACATAAAAATGTCTTCACTTCATGCACGACCCTGACTGGTCTGCAATTAACCCAACTCTACACACTCTCACGGCTCTACTTATTTTTCTCTTGATTCTTTTCTAACCCTCCTTTTACAAGCAATTTCTCTCTAACAACAGCAACATCTTCTCTGTACGATTATTCTTTTATAACCTTTCAATCCTGCATGCAATCGAATCATATACCCAACTGTTCGAATTCTTTTCTCCTACAAATAAGTGGTTGTTCGAAAATGACTGTTCGAAACCCTGCAATACGGCGTTTCGATTTCTTGTAGTATGGCTGTTTTGAATGCCGCAAACATATCTTCTCGAAAAGCATATCTTGATCCTTCATATTCGGCTCTTTGAATACAAGCAAAATGTCTGTTCGATTCCATGAGTGTGACCGTTCGAAAGCTGTAAAAAGACTTTTCGAAAACCTTTCGATACTTTATATTTGATTCTTCGAATACATGCAAACGGCTGTTCGAATGCATGACTGACACTTGTCAATCAGAATCGCAGATCCGACATCGCTACATTTTATGTAATCGGTCGCATGATGTCTTTTATGACACGCGTCACCATGCCTGCTTTTACGGCTTTTACCTGCCAACCTGTCGCCTGTCGCGATATCGTGACATTTTTAACTTATGTTGACGTCACCCTGAAGGTTGTCGTGATATCGCGACCAATTTGGCCTTGAAAGCCTTTTCGCTGCTCCTGTCGTGAAATCGTGACACTTTTCAACTTTGCTGATGTCATCCTTAAGCATGTCATGAAATCATGACCGTTTTGGCTCTTGAGAACTTTCTTGTCGCGATATCGCGACACTTTCAACATTTGCTGACATCATCCTTAAGCATGTCGTGAAATCACGACCGATTTTGGCTCTTGGAAGCTTTCCCTGCATCTTGTCGCGATATCGCGACATTTTTGGCCTTTGCTGACATCATCATCCTTCTTGTCATGAAATCGTGACGCTTCTGGCTTCCGTACACTCTCCTTTGCCAGCAATAGTGAAAATGGAACATGTCACGAAATCGCGACACTTTGGGCTTCCGTACACTCTTTGTTTCGTGCAGTAGCGAAATCGCTACAACTTTGTGCCTTGTGCTTTTGACTTGTTACATCTTTAATTTTTGCAACTTTGAATGGTAGCGAAATCGCTACACCTTTGTTTTTATACATTTTGTCATGCAACGAAATCGCTACATCTTCTTGTTTGTGTCTTTTCACTTGTAGCGAAATCGCTACATCTTTGTTTTCTACACTTCCTAATTGTAGCGAAATCGCTACACCTTTGTGCCATGTATTTTCATCATGCAACGATATCGCTACACCTTTGTTTCCATTCATTTCAACATGTAGCGATATCGCTACACCTTTGTTGCTGAGCATTCTCTCTCCTCTTCGGGTCGCGAAACCCGACGTGTCGCGATATCGCGACACTTTTCGTTGCTAGCTCCTTTCCTCCATTTATGTCACGAAATCGCGACATCTTTTCTCCTTGCTTCCTTCTTCCAAGATGTCGCGAAATCGTGACGCTTTACCTTTCACTTTCTCTCTCCTCCGCCATGTCGCGATATCGCGACAATTTTTTTTTTCTCGAAACGGACAATCTTCCTTGCATTTTCTCTCTCTTCTGTTTTGTCGCGATATCGCGACACATTTTCTCTCTCCTCAGTGAAAACTCGACATGTCGCGAAATCGCGACATTTTGGCGTGCATTTTCTCTCTCCTACTTTTTGTCGCGAAATCGCGATAGAAAACATGTCGCGATATCGCGACAGTTTTCTTCCTTGTCTCTTTCTGCCAATTTTTGAATCTGGGTCACCTCTGTTTGTCTTGAAATTCACTGCACTTGATCTCGATCGACCTCTCGAATTGCATCAACTGCATCAATCTATCTGTGTTGACAACAATGACAATACTTTTGCAATTCTTTTGCTGCACCTTGCTCAACATGATTTTAGGGTATTTTAAGTCAAATAGCTCATATGAAGGAATATGCTAAGGTTTTAATTACGTTATCCTCGAACTTACTCTATACTTATATTTACTTTATATTATAAATAATTAATAAAGCAACTTGACATAAATTATACTCTTAAACTAATAAAGAAGTTTTATTTTATACAACTACGACGAAAATGACTTATCTAAGTTCTGTTCAAACAAGTTCGTATACCAAGTTTGAAGCTCTGAATTATTAAATCACATATTATAAAATTAATTGCAGTTAAAGAGAATTTACGATATTCAACCTATCTAAGATCTTTAAGAAAAATCTAAGGCTTACCTCAATGTTTCATTTAGGGTGAAAATTATATATTGGAAGATATTGATATGTCACTTTTGGCAAGTAACCCATATAATCATGACACTCCTACCAAATTTCACGACTCCTTCTCTAGCTATTATTATGAACAACTAACACATAAAATTTAAGGTTACAATAAGGCTGGATGAAATCAAGTAACTCATGCAGTCCTCAATGCGATGCATTGGACCTTCGCATACAAAATACATCCAATAGATGACTAAAAAAAATAATATTAAGAAAGCATTTACAATCAATGGAGCAACCACCAAAAAGTATTTTCCTATAAGGTTTCACCATTTGAAAAATGTGCTAAAAGTTTCTACAGGTAATGTATAAAGGATAACCATTTCATATTATGCAATCACTACACCAAGAAAGCTTTACTATGCACAATTCATTTAATATTGGCTATGATACCCAAAGCACATCACATCGTATGTAAAGAAATACCTTAAATCTTCATCTCAAAAACCAACCCAACCAACATAACAATTTTAAACTCTAAATTAAATGATGATTATACAGTCTCTAAAGTTCTCCAATCTATAATATTTTGTAATGTACATTTCCTTTTAAAGATAGGTCAAGTCTTAAACTTGCAAAGATGGCTATTAAATATAAATAGTGAGTTCTTATGTAATAGAATATATCACTAGGCTTTTATATTATAAATGAAAAATACAATATCTTGGAATTATTATATGGGACTTACCTATCAATAGAACACCAAGCCAATATACCATCGAGAAGGATAATTTGTATATAAACTATTGATACCATCGATAAGGATGTGCATCCACCCAACCCTAACAGTTCATAAAGGTGACTGTTATGAATTGGGGACAACCATTCTCTAGATTTATTAGAAGTTTTAGTGGAACCCAAGCTATTGAGAGTAACGAATGATGGTATGGGACATCATTCTAGGTTGTCGTATGATGTAGTACATGATGGTTCTTATGAACCATATCCAGTTGCAAAAATTCTAATAAAACTCATGGCTAGGGAGCTAGTCCTTGGGGTTGGAAGGTCCAACGGTAGATGGTATGGGCAGCATTATCGTAAATTAGAATTTGGTCTAGGACACTTGGTTCGATAAACCATAGGATTGATGGATCTTGATATTATGTTAGGTGAAGGTCAATAATCAGGCACTAGCATAGCTATGCTAACTCAAGCATGATTTAGCTATGATAATTGGATCAGTGGATCAATAGGACAAGATTTGGATCATAAGTCCAAGTCCTCCACGCTATGAGATGGGGAATTAGTGTGTCCATCCTTCCAAGTTTTATGGATCCTCGAAGGGCAACCCCATGCTAAGATCTAGGAAATCAAGAAAGGAAAAAAGGATCTCATAGTTGGCAACCTACTGCAGGAAGATGGCCAGTCCCAAACTTTTGAGATGCCATCTACAGTGGCATAAGATCTCGAAGTGTGAACATCTATGCCTAAGTACTAATCCAAATTTGGGTGTGCTTATTCAATGTGTGTTATTTATGTTTGGGTTATACAAAATTTTGAATTTGTGTTTTGACAACTAGGTGAGTAGATATGGATCTAGCTCCCTAGCCATGAGTTTTGTTGGCAATTATACAACTGGATATGGGTAGCATTACCATCAAATGGAAGTTGGTATGGGACACCTGATCTGGTAAACCAAAGGATTGACAGACCCAAATAATACCTTATATGAAGGTCAATAATCAGTCACTGGCATAGATACACTAACTCAATCATGGTTTAGCTATGATAATTGGTTCAGTGGACCAATAGGACAAGAGTTGGATCATGAGTCCAAGTTCTCCATGCTATAAGATGAGGAATTAGTGCATCCAGCCTTCCAAGAGTTATGGGCCCTATAAGGGCAATCCCATGCTAAGATATGGGAAATTAGGAAAGGAGAAGATGATCTTATAGATGGCAACCTACTATAGGAAGATGGCTAGTCCTGAACACTTGAGATGTCATCTATAGTGGTATAAGATCTTGAAGTGTGAACATATATGCCTAAGTACTAATTCAAAGTTGGGTGTGCTTATGTAAATGTGTGTCATTTGTGTTTGGGTTATACAAAATTTTGAATTTGTGTTTTGACAACTAGATGAGTAGACCTAAGTTGTTACAGTCTATTTGATCTCATCAAAGGCCCCTTTAAAGTTCTCATCCCAAACGAATGGGACTCCCTTGTGTAGCAATTGATTTATGGGTTGATATTTATCCAATATTTGTGTGATAAATCACTTTATGGACACTACTTTGCCTTATAGGCTTCTCAATTCCTTGATATTAGTGGGAGGAAATTTCTAAAATGAACTTGACCTTTGCTGAGTCAACTTTGATCCCTTATATAGAAATTATGAATCCCAATGGCTTCACCAATAAACTTGACCTTTCTTGATGTTACGCCAAAGACACATTTCTTGGAATTCAACCTCATATTGTGCTTTATTAGGTGATCAAAGACTTTCCTGAGAATCTCAACATGCTCTAAATGTAGCAATGGCTTCACCAATAAGTTATCAACATAATCATATAGGATCTTATGCATGTGGTCATGAAATATATATGTCATGGCCCACTGATATGTAGCACCATTATATTAAAGACTAAATGGAATAAATTTGTTGTAAAATATTCCCCATGGCTTTGTGAAAGTGATTTTATGCCGGTATTCAATATTAATCTAAATTTTATTGTAACCAAAAAAATCATCCATAAGGGAAAGCATTTCATGACCTACAGTCACATCTACTAGAGAATCGATGTTAGGCAATGGGAATTAATCCTTTAGTGTTGCCTTATTGAGATCTCTAAAATATGTACAGATATAGATTCTTCCATCAGGTTTTCCTACAAGTACCATGTTTGATACCCATTCTATATAGTCGATGGAAATAATGAATTCTACATCCAATAGTTTTTACAATTTGTCTTTAATCATCAAGCGATGGTTGGATGCATCTTCCTAATGTTTTTCTTGACTGGCTTCTTGGTGGGATCCAAGGAAAGGTTATGAGTAACCAATTTTGGATCTAGATCCAACATATCCTTGTAAGTCCAATAAAAGAGATCAAGTCTCTCTTTCAATAGAGGGATGAGGTTGGCATGCTCCTCAAGAGATAAGCTTTCTCTAAATTTAACCTTGGATTCATGGGATCTTCACTGATATCCACTTTTAAGGTTTCCTCTACTGACATATGTGATCCCTCCTCAATATAGTGAGGTTTAGGGATCAAATTATGTCATATGTTAGGTTTAAAGATGCCACTGAATCATAATTACCCTCAACATGATAAACATCATATGCATAGCCTGGCATAAAATGAAATGATTGTAACATTTCTTCATTAGGTAAGAAATATTCAGGCTCTAAAGGTGCATTGGTATGATTGAAATCAATGGCCTTAGGATTGAGGTACAAATATTTCAAAGGTTTAGATGAATTTTGGAGTGGAGTGGTCAAATCAATGGATATCATGTTGATGGAATGGATGAAATATCCAGGACCACGTGAATGCAACTCTACATTGTTGATGTGACTTCCATACCCAAGATGTGGCTCTAGGGTTATGGGGATCTCAATATCCAGTATATGAACATATAGAAATATGGGATACTTTGACTACAAGAGCTATCTAAATGTAGGAGGATCGAGGAAAACTATATGATAGATTTTATCTAAACTGGTCGATCTACCCCTGATGCGAGGGTCGAGATATACTCTATGATATATCTCATCTATGTCAAATGGTTTGTTGTGATGACGTAAGTGACAAGGCCCAAGGTAGACCATTTTAATCTCATCCTCATAATCACTATCATCTATAAAGTGTCCATTATCCATATCCACTAGCTTCACGAGGTGACATGAATATCGAGGCCCAAGGTAGGCCAATTCAATCTCATCCTTAGACTCACTATGATCTGTGATGTACTCATTCTCTTCTCATTCATAACCATATCTTGGTTCATCCTCCCATAAGATAATTCTGGATGGGCTTGCCTCAAGAGAGAAATTTGGATGATACACAACGGGTGGTTCTATAGTGACCATGATCACCAACCTGTCATTTATGTAGTTTATGTTTGGGTGATAAGGATTCCATTTGATGTCTTCCATGAATCCTAAGCTTAGTCTATCCAAAGATGTTAATGAATCATCATAACTTCAGATATAATATCCTAGGCTAGACCTATCAGTAGGTAACTGATATTATGGTTCAACTAGGTTTCATCACCCTTGCTCATATAGACCTAAACTATAGCTGTGCCAATGCTTGTATTCGAAGTATCTAAGATAAAAATTAGAGCTGGATAGATAATGAATGTTTGTTGTGAATGGCTCATCATAATCCTCTTCAATGTCTAAGGAATCATGGGCTTGATCCAAACCAACATAAATGAAATTAGTCTGGTTGGGTGGCATCCCCAATGGTACCATTGTTCCTATTGGTAGGTTTGGGACTCTTGGTCATCCCATGTCTTATACAGACTCAATGATTGAAGTGAAAATGAAATTCTGCACGAGGTATTCTGCTAACCCAGGATTGACTAAATTAATTATCACCTACGATGCAGATGACCCCATTGAATATGCAGGCGAGGTAGGCTGAGGTACCTCCTAGACTTCTTTCTATGAGTTTCCTTCCTCCATGGGATTTAGGACCTCAAAATTTGCTACATTGGGAATTTTTTTAGTCTATTTTTCACCACATATTGCATTTAGATTTTTATCATACCTAAGCATTTGTAGGCTTTGCAAAAGCAGCTATTGTATGTGAAAATGGTCGTGGTACCGATGTTGAAGGATCGGTGCACACTTCCTTTTATTTATGTGTTGGATTCCAGATAGGCAGTGTAGGTCTAACATCCAAATGCATCGATGGGAGGATAAAATCTCTTGGTAAATCCACTTGATTAACATACTTGAATGGGTCCTCATGTGACACATCATAGGGATAGTCTTCAATCCCACCTAAATAGGTAGAATTATAGTATCCGCTATCGAGCATAATGCATCATTAAATGCTCATAGTATGAAATTCAAGGGTACAATATGTAATTTAGGCAATTTTAAATGTGCCAAGGCCTTTATGGTAATAATGTTAATAAAAAATCCTGTCAATCAACACCTACTTGAAGGGTGTGTGGTTTACACATGCATTAATGTGAAGCAGTGGGTCCGCTATAGTAGTAGAGACTGCCTTGATTTCATGATCATAGAATTTAATGACAGAATCTTGACACTACTGCACATGTCCCACAAAATTAGTGAATGATTTTGGATCTTGGGATTGCACTTCTATGGACCTTAGAATATTCATTAGCATATCACTGTGCCTAGGAGGCTGTTATATTATCTCATAATTTGACAACTTTTTTGAGGTTCTTTGTAGGCATTGAATAAGCCTATTTCTTATTGTGACCACCGGTCTAGTTGGTGGCCCATGCAAGTTTTTTTATGCTAGCCTTTGAGGGTGGGTAGCTTTAATTCTAATTGGAGAAAGAGGAGGATCTTGCTAATTATACCTCATATTTTTTGTGACTACATTCACCATGTCGATAAAGCCTTGTGTGGATGGTTCGATCCACACCTGATTTACTTATCCTATGTTATTCCTCGATGGCTCATGATTTAGTAGGGGATTTTTGAATATTCCATATTCTGGTTATCCGAAGCCAAAGGATTTCCAATTATTAACTCATTTCTATCGATCATGTTCTATACCAGTTGCTTAAAGCTATGGCATACTTTAATATCATGCCCTTTTTGTCCATAGTACAAACAATATTGATCTTCCCTAAATTATTTCAATTCAGGTTGAATAGGATCGAGTAATTTGACTGAGTAGAGTTATGGCCTTATCCTCGCACAATTAATTGAATATTTATGTCATAGTCTTAAAAAGTGGCATAAAATGGTGAGGAGGTCATTGATCTTTGTTCTTACCTTGCTTCTTGTTATTACACTGATTATACTATGTAGGGGGAGGTTGAGCCTGATAGTTTTGAGGTTTTTGGCCCTAATTCTTATTTTGTTGATGAAGAACACAAGCTTATACTGAGAGGGGGGGTGAACAGTATAAGACCTCTTTTTACTTTTTCCTTTATACTTCAAAACAGTAAAGCAATATACCCAAAGCAATATCAAAGCAATGCACAATATCATCCACAAAGTGACACCAATTTTAACGTGGTTCACCCGGAATGGTTGGGCTACGTCCACAAAACTTTTCTCTAAAAGTTATCTCAAAGTTCTTTGGGAAACCTTCCCAATTACAATGTTTATGAGCCTCGGCCCAAAGGAGATACCTTCCCCCAATCTGAATTTATGAGCCTCTGCTCAAAGGAGATACCTTCCCCCAATCTGAATTTATGAGCCTCTGCTCAAAGGAGATACCTTCCCCTCTATCTAAATTTATGAGCCTCTGCTCAAAGGAGATACCTTCCCCTCTACTCTGGAAATGATCCCTTAGAAGATCAACTGTCTCTACCTCTTGCCAGCACGTGGAACTCCTTTCCACCGAAGACCTCCTGTCCTCAATGCTTAGCCTAAGAGACCTCTGCCTTCTATGATCACGTCCATAGCAGCTCAGCAACCTGTACCAAACACAATCAGTCGGTCTAGTACAAGTCTTCCTCTGTCTCTCAGATCTGTCCAACACTTGAACAAATCAATCCTCTGCACACAAGCCTTCTCAAAGACTTGCCAAATCTGTCCTCAGGTTCTTCTCAAAGAACCAATGCTCCTCTGTCCTCAAGTTCTCTGATAGAACTCTCAAAACTCAGCTCACAAGTCCTCTCGCTAGGACCTGTCCAAATCTGCTCACAAGTCCCCACCGAAACCTATCCAAAACCTGCTCACAAGTCCCCACCGAAACCTATCCAAAACCTGCTCACAAGTCCCCACCGGAACCTGTCCAAAACAGCTCACAAGCTCATCAAGAAAAACTTTCTTAGCATGAACCCACAAAGAGAATTGTTAGAGACCCAATGTGATTCATCAACCTCATAGAAGCATAAAGAGAATTGTTAGAGACTCAATATGTTCTATACTTAACTCCCAATCTCAATCTCAAATCTCATAGAAACATAAAGAGAATTGTAGAGACTCGATAAATATGTTCTATACTTAACTCCCAATATCAATCTCAACTCAATCTCAATCTCAAAAGAATAAGATAGATGTAGTATGCTTTTCTCAAGAACATGAAACACAACCCAACAATTGCCAACCATGCAATATCTCATATAACAATGATACTCATGTTCTTTCCACAACCAATATCTTTTCTCAACCAATTAGGGCTTTAACAACAATGCTTATAGACAAGGTTTAACCAACATCATTCAACTCAACATTAACCTTGAAGCATCCAACCAATCACTACATGAAAAGGAAACTAGTAGACATCCTTTTCCCTCCAAAGGTATTTGAACAAAACAACCACCAACATAAATCACCAATGCAAAGAATAACTTGCTCAAATCAATCTCAATGGAGTAAGCCCAAATCATGTATCAAGTAAAGCACTAACTTGATCAAAACAACCTCTATGGAAGCAACTCAACCATCAATATCAAAACAGCCAACTAAGGGTTTCACCATCTCAATGCAAGTAGCAAGACTTACTAACATAAACCCTAGTGCAAAAATGCTTCCTCTTCCTCAACCAGAATTATGCATTCACCCAAAAACTCATCAATGATTTTAATGCATAAACAATCTTCAATATCCAGAAAATGGGATTTACACCAACAAGAATACCTAGTAGACAACCTTTTCACTCCAAACTCAATTTCAGAAAATACACCATCAACAATAATAACCATAGAAGAATGTGCCCATACCTTTACTTTGATGAAGAAGGAGAACTCAAAACCTATCACAACACTTGGCCAACCTTAGTTCTCCAACCTTTGGAGAAAATGAATAACACCACCACAAATGCTAAAGCGCTTTCATTGCTGCTATCCTCGTGCATCACGACCAAAACAAAATTGCCCACAACATGGGTCAAACTTGGCACCTCTGCCCAATGCTTCTTCACTCAACACACCACCACCATTGGAGCACAAGTGCCCAATGAAAAATATAATGTAATCCTATGTGTTGTCTTCCTTCAATCGCCAAGGATTTGAAAACGTAAACGTTTTCCTCAAGCCACCACCATCATCATGAGCGCTGTCCAAAAACGTAACTCCCAAAAAACATAGTTCGCAGTCTTATCAAATGTCAGAGAAACGCAATCTATCGGACGTCAAGTGCAAGAAAATCTTGGGCAATTCAATATGGATGGACAATGAAATACAGCGAAAAACATCGCTTTTACGGAGGACACAAAGCTACGAAATTGCATCGATCGATGGTACCATTACTTTAGAAAATCATCCCCACTTATATAGCCATTTCTCCTTAATTGTTTGACGTCGGCGCTCCTCCAACGATGGCAACACGTCGGCGAATGAATTCTTTATGTGCGTCGCTTAAGGGTTAAAAGACCCTTTAATAATAATTAAAATAATAATAATTATTATTTTATTAATAATAAATTAAACTTAGACCTTTGTCAAAGGTTTGAGTTAATTTAATTATTAATAATAAACATGGACCTTCAAGGTTTTTCAAGAAGTAAAAACCTTTGCATTAAGTTAAGCTTGGTTTTAATAAAAACCCTTAATGAGTCCAAATGGTTTTAAGAAAAACCGTCACCATGGTTTTAATAAAAACCTCTTCTCATTAAGCCAAGATGGGTTTAATAAAAACCCTTTAACATTATGAAGCTTCTCAAGATATTTTTGACATCACACTCTTTTTGATATCAACACAAAAATGCCTTTTGACATCAATGACAACTTATACACTTGAGCAAAGGCAATGTACCCAAAGTACCCAAAATTGCCAACAATCTCCCCCTTTGTCATTGATGGCAAACCTTTACTGAAAACACTTCTCAAGAGCCAAAACTGAAACCAACTGTGCTAACAACCGACCAACTGTGCCCACAACCGAGAATCTTCCTTTGAAGTTTTGCTCCCCCCGACTTGAAGCTTTCCTCTTCACTTTGAAGCTCTCCCCCTTACTCATATCTCTCCCCCTTTGTCATCAATGGCAAAGGGCCACCTTTGGGGCTCGGGACTAAGAATGAGCCTCTTAGCTTAGTCCCTCCCCCACCTCCCGATGAGGTGATTAATTCTGGGGTGGGAGTAAAACTCCCATTAGGCACTGATCATCATCAGCGTCTATAACTTCCTTGTCGGGCCTTCTCTTGAACTCTTTGTCCATATTCCTGTTCTTGTCATTGTTCTTGTTCTTGTTCTCATCCCTGTTCTTGTCCATGCCTTGATCCTTGGACCTGATCATGCCACTGTTCCTATTCTTGTATTCTGGAATTTCAGCTCTACACTGTCTGATTATGTGACCTTCATTGTTGCACTTGAAACACTTGACGATGTTGTTTCTCTGAGGTAAACCTGATCTTTGAATCCACCTATTCTGACCAAACCTATTCTGACCAAACCTGTTCTGACCAAACCTGTTTTGACCAAACCTGTTCTGACCAAACCTGTTCTTGTTATTTGCCTTGCAATAAACTGCCTTGTGCCCAAACTATTTACAAGAGTAGCAATACCCTTGAAAGAAACTAGCACTTCTAAAATTGTCATTTACCTTCTTCACTTGAGCCATGCAATGTGAAGCCATGTGACCAAACTAGTGACAAGCAAAACATCTGCCTTGAAACTTTCCTTTATTTGACCTCTTGGGTCCTGAAAACTTCTTCTTCTCATTCTGAATTCTGTTTTCCGTTTCTGTGCATCTATCATTCAAGGACTCATGATCTGAAATACTTTCCTCATCAGAACTCTCTTCCTTTTGGAGTCTCTTACTAGACTCTCCAACTTGTTCCTTGTGTGGCTTAACAAAACCAAGGCCTGTTTTATCTGTTGTCTTTCTTTGACCTTTGATGAGTGACTTAACCTTTTTGGAGCTATCTTGAAACCTGTAAAGCTTATCCTTGTACTCTTTAGTTTCCTCTTTCAAAGAAGCCATTTTCTGTTCTAACTCACTATACTCAAGAACCTTAGACTCTAACTCATCCTTGAGTTCTTGTGTCTTAGCTATAGAGAAATCAAGACTTTCTATAAGATCATCTCTCTCCATACAACATTCATCTAACTTATCCTTGAGTCTAGCATTCTTCTTTCTTTCCTTTTTCAAAGCACTAAGAGCACTAATAAGTTCACTTTCAAGATCCTTTATTTGATTGCTTTTTGAATCATCAAAGCCTTTTTCAGATTTCTTATCACTAGAGGTGCTACCCTTTTCAAAAACCATACATGCATCTTCCTTATAGTTTTCTGAAGCATCCTCATACATACTAGAAACCAAATCATTATTTGTGCAATCATCCTCAAGGTGACCAAAATTTCCACATCTAAGACATTTCATGATAATGAATCTATGTTTCGGTTCTTCCTCTTTTTTTGATATGAACAACATCTCATTTTCATTATCACTTGAAGAACTTTCACTATCACTACTAGAACACTTACTTGCTTTGTCTAGGTAGAAACTCTTCTTGTGCTTGTGAGAATACCTCTTTCCTTGATTGTTGTGCTCATCTTTGATCTTCCTGTGATGCTTGTGCTTTTCAGAATCCTTGCTCTTAGAATCCTGTTTATCTTCATCACTTTCATTCTTGGGAACAGTACAATTAGTAGCATAATGACCAAACTTTCCACAATTGAAACATCTTATATTTTTCATACTTTTGTGCTTTCTAGAGAACTTGCCTTTCTTGTTGTAATATGCCTCTTCATCACTAGAAGACTCATCACTATCTTGAAGTTGTTTACCCTTGGATTCCTTGGTAGCCTTGAAAGCCGCCTCTTTCTTGACATCAACCTTCACTTGAGTTCTCAACTCAAATGCTGCAAGTATACTATGGAGCTCATCCTTTTTCAACTTATCCAAATCTTTAGCTTCCTCAATAGCAGAAATATTTTCACTAAATCTATTAGGAAGAGATCTTAAAATCTTATCACAAACATCATTTTCAGCAAGCTCAAGACCTAAGTCTTTCATGGAGTTAACAACCTCATCCATACGAAGCATGTAGTCACTAATATTTTCATCATCATTCATCTTGAGTTGTTCAAACATACCTTTGAAGTGTCTCAACTTGGCCTTTCCGACATTTGTATCACCTGTATGAACCACCTTCAACTGTTTCCACATTTCACTAGTTGTCTTGCAGTGAATCACTTTGGTGAGATCTGCTTTCTGTAAGCCTTTCAGGATTGCATTCATTGCTTTTGAATTGCTGTGATGTAGGAGCCTTTCTTCTTTAGTATTAGGACCATGTATAGGAATAGTGTACTCATCTTCAATCACTTCCCATACCTCATTACCAAGTGCCATTAGATGAACCTTCATCCTTGCACTCCAAAGACCAAAATCTGACCCATCAAGAATAGGTGTTGCATTGCCACTTGAATGATCCATTGTGTTCTTTACTAGCTTTTCCTTCAAGTTGTTAAACTTTTCGAAGGCACCCGCTCTGATACCAATTGAAGAACACAAGCTTATACTGAGAGGGGGGTGAACAAGTATAAGACCTCTTTTACTTTTTCCTTTATACTTCAAAATAGTAAAGCAATATACCCAAAGCAATATCAAAGCAATGCACAATATCATCCACAAAGTGACACCAATTTTAACGTGGTTCACCCAGAATGGCTGGGCTACATCCACAAAACTTTTCTCTAAAAGTTATCTCAAAGTTCTTTGGGAAACCTTCCCAATTACAATGTTTATGAGCCTCGGCCCAAAGGAGATACCTTCCCCCAATCTAAATTTATGAGCCTCTGCTCAAAGGAGATACCTTCCCCCAATCTGAATTTATGAGCCTCTGCTCAAAGGAGATACCTTCCCCTCTATCTAAATTTATGAGCCTTTGCTCAAAGGAGATACCTTCCCCTCTGCTCTGGAAATGATCCCTCAAAAGATCAACTGCCTCTACCTCTTGCCAGCATGTGGAACTCCTTTCCATCGAAGACCTCCTATCCTCAATGCTTAGCCTAAGAGACCTCTGCCTTCTATGATCACGTCCATAGCAGCTCAACAACCTGTACCAAACACAGTCAATCGGTCTAGTACAAGTCTTCCTCTGTCTATCAGATCTGTCCAACACTTGAACAAATCAATCCTCTACACACAAGCCTTCTCAAAGACTTGCCAAATCTATCCTCAGGTTCTTCTCAAAGAACCAATGCTCCTCTATCCTCAAGTTCTCTGATAGAACTCTCAAAACTCAGCTCACAAGTCCTCTGCTAGGACCTGTCCAAATCTGCTCACAAGTCCCCATCAGAACCTATCCAAAACTGCTCACAAGTCCCCATCGAAACCTGTCCAAAACCTGCTCACAAGTCCCCACCGGAACCTGTCCAAATCAGCTCACAAGTCCTCACCAAGAAAAACTTGCTTAGCATGAACCCACAAAGAGAATTGTTAGAGACCCAATGTGATTCATCAACCTCATAGAAGCATAAAGAGAATTGTTAGAGACTCAATATGTTCTATACTTAACTCCCAATCTCAATCTCAAATCATAAAAATTTTAAACTCAATATTTCTATACTTAACTCCCAATCTCAAACCTCAAATCTCATAGAAACATAAAGAGAATTGTTAGAGACTCAATATGTTCTATACTTAACTCCCAATATCAATCTCAACTCAATCTCAATCTCAAAAGAATAAGATAGATGTAGTATGCTTTTCTCAAGAACATGAAACACAACCCAACAATTGCCAACCATGCAATATCTCATATAACAATGATACTCATGTTCTTTCCACAACCAATATCTTTTCTCAACCAATTAGGGCTTTAACAACAATGCTTATAGACAAGGTTTAACCAACATCATTCAACTCAACATTAACCTTGAAGCATCCAACCAATCACTACATGAAAAGGAAACTAGTAGACATCCTTTTCCCTCCAAAGGTATTTGAACAAAACAACCACCAACATAAATCACCAATGCAAAGAATAACTTGCTCAAATCAATCTCAATGGAGTAAGCCCAAATCATGTATCAAGTAAAGCACTAACTTGATCAAAACAACCTCTATGGAAGCAACTCAACCATCAATATCAAAACAGCCAACTAAGGGTTTCACCATCTCAATGCAAGTAGCAAGACTTACTAACATAAACCCTAGTGCAAAAATGCTTCCTCTTCCTCAACCAGAATTATGCATTCACCCAAAAACTCATCAATGATTTTAATGCATAAACAATCTTCAATATCCAGAAAATGGGATTTACACCAACAAGAATACCTAGTAGACAACCTTTTCACTCCAAACTCAATTTCAGAAAATACACCATCAACAATAATAACCATAGAAGAATGTGCCCATACCTTTACTTTGATGAAGAAGGAGAACTCAAAACCTATCACAACACTTGGCCAACCTTAGTTCTCCAACCTTTGGAGAAAATGAATAACACCACCACAAATGCTAAAGCGCTTTCATTGTTGCTGTCGTTGTGCATCACGACCAAGACGAAATTGCCCACAACATGGGTCAAACTTGGCACCTCCGCCCAACGCTTCTTCACTCAACACACCACCACCATTGGAGCACAAGTGCCCAATGAAAAATATAATGTAATCCTATGTGTTGTCTTCCTTCAATCGCCAAGGATTTGAAAACGTAAACGTTTTCCTCAAGCCACCACCATCATCATGAGCGCTGTCCAAAAACGTAACTCCCAGAAAACATAGTTCGCAGTCTTATCAAATGTCGAGAGAAACGCAATCGGGACGTCAAGCGCAAGAAAATCTTGGGCAATTCAATATGGATGGACAACGAAATACATCGAAAAACATCGCTTTTACGGAGGACACAAAGCTACGAAATTGCATCGATCGATGGTACCATTACTTTAGAAAATCATCCCCACTTATATAGCCATTTCTCCTTAATTGTTTGATGTCGGCGCTCCTCCAACGATGGCAACACGTCGGCGAATGAATTCTTTATGTGCGTCGCTTAAGGGTTAAAAGACCCTTTAATAATAATTAAAATAATAATAATTATTATTTTATTAATAATAAATTAAACTTAGACCTTTGTCAAAGGTTTGAGTTAATTTAATTATTAATAATAAACATGGACCTTCAAGGTTTTTCAAGAAGTAAAAACCTTTGCATTAAGTTAAGCTTGGTTTTAATAAAAACCCTTAATGAGTCCAAATGGTTTTAAGAAAAACGTCACCATGTTTTAAAAAACCTTTCTCATTAAGCCATGGTTTTAATAAAAACCCTTTAACATTATGAAGCTTCTCAAGATATTTTTGACATCACACTCTTTTTGATATCAACACAAAAATGCCTTTTGACATCAATGACAACTTATACACTTGAGCAAAGGCAATGTACCCAAAGTACCCAAAATTGCCAACAGATTGATTCAACACAAACTGATTTACTTGTGCAGGCTTGGCCTACTGATGTTGGTTCTTTGTGTTTTTATTATTCCACTCCTTTTTTATCTAAATTTTCAAGTTACCTTCTTATAACTTGATATCCTTTATGACCTTGGCTTGCACCAAAGCCTCTTTGAATGTCTGGTACTACTACAATTGTAATAAAAATGAGATGTGTTTTGTGTATATTTTGGTGAACATTCGAGTCAATTTAGTATTAGGAATAGAAAATGGTAGCTTAGCCATTAGCTTTCTCCATATGTTACCAAAATCCATGACTGACTCATTGTTATACTATTTTAGAGCTACCAAGTCATTCAAATTTATTTTCTTCTTAATGCCAAAGGAAAAGCGTTCAAGAAATGCATTTTCCAACTACTCAAAGTTGATAATGTTGTACCTCTTCAATTTATTAAACCATTATAGGGTGGGACCTGAAAGGATCATTATTTATATTCTTAGTAACAAAGCATCATTACTTTAGATCTGGAAGCACATGTTCATGAAGCTCATCACATGCTCTTGTGCATATTTATCGCCTTGGAACTTGTCCAGCTTAGGCATCTTGAAATTATTGGGATACATTATGCTAGGAACTGAAGGACATAGAGGTGCACGATAAATTTTATTCAAGGTAGGATTTTGATAATTCATTCCTTGTTTCTCAATAACTCTCACCTTCTCTACCAAGGCTTTGTATGCTTGCAAGGATAAAATGTCTTCTTTCCTAATATGTCTCTACAGAGCTACTGGAGGTAGATTATTTTTAGGCTGAGATGGAGGATTAGGCTCATCATCCACATATACTAAGGATATTTTAGGATACTATTGATCTTGTTCATATTATTTTCACTCTGTGTATTGGGTATGCCCAGGTTGTTTTAGCGCTTAGTACTGTTGCATGTTTTGGGTTGTACGATGTGTACAATTTTCAACTTGCTTAGGGCACAGTTCTAGTTGTGATGTAGCATGTGTTTAGATGTGCTCCCTATACTCACTTAAAGGGGAGGGTTTAACTTTAGCTAACCTATCCTCTCTCTCCTCACACTCCTTTTGATCAAGGATGCATTGTTCTTGTATGCACTGCTCATACAAATGTTGCATTAGAAAGCTTTATCATTGAGTATCCTCATTCTTGAGGTGCACACACTTTACACGCACATCTTCCAATTGGTATTGGAATATACGCTACCTCTACTTTGAATCTAGCCTCTGATATCAATCTATAATATTGGTAGTGTGAGGCCTTTGGTTATGCAACTCTATTAGAGGGGCTTTATTATTGTGAGACTTAATAGACTTATTCACCACACTCTTTACCTTGTTTGTGTATATGGCATTTATGTTGTGTTGTAGTCTGTTATTAATTCTTTCCTATGTGTATGGAGCACATGCAATACAAGAGCACTTTGAGCACTCTCTTGGCTCATTGGTATGCCTCTATGTGCTCTCACTATGTGAACTCGTAGAGTGATAATGCGTAGAAGAAGCTCTATATCCTAGTTTCCCTAGAACGTTTTCTAGTCCATCAAGATATCTAATTCTCCATGGTTTATTTGGGGGTGTACCATTAACTCCAAATTTGGAAAGATCTATCATGAACCTTCCAGGTCCATTAGGGTTTGGAGTTTTTAGGGTTCTACACTTTGATGCAACCATGTCTTCCTACCCCTGATTGGGCGGATTTTATTTTTTTCTACCATGGAATGTTGGGGGTCTTGAGCCACCCTTAGTTCTATCTTGTGAGGAGTGTATGTTACATCCTCTTACTAGGGTATTCTAAATAGAAACCCCATGCATCGAATTATCACCTTTGAGACTCACCAAATGTTGTTTGGGAGGATCCTGTGGTAGAGGTTCCAACACGTTATCTTGTGTGTGTCCTAGAGCTTCGATCTCTACCTTGTTTGTATGTTGAGGTCAGCCTCTCTATGTGTTGACCATAATGTGAATTATCTCTTTTTTTAAATTTTAGGTAATACAAAGCATATAAAGGTGTTTATCTCTTTTAAATATTATTTGTGAGACCTAAACTATTTTGTGAGATTTGGTTTTTTGAATACATAAACTATGTATCATCGTGTTTGCATTTTTTTTGATGATATTCTTGTATAGTTTAAGGGTTTTCACCTGTGTGCTCATAGCTCAAAAATTGACAATGAAAGTCTAATCACATAAATCCACCAAAGTATGGATATTAATCCCATACCTAGTTAGGAAGCACAAGTCCTACCAATACTCACCTAGTATCACTTGGTCAGTGTCATATCCTCTGAAGAGAAGCACATACAAATTTTCCAAGCTATGTTTTATTAGGTATGAGAAAACTTGAATACATATTTATTAAAATTTCAATGTTAAATAGGCATACGAGATTACAAATACATAATGATAATCTTAACAAACTAACAACTAGTTTGTCAACATTCTAATTATCGACAAATAATAACAATAAAATATTCTAAACTATTCTATGCCTATCCATATCATCCCTCCCAACCATATAAGCATTGGAATCCAATGCTTTTACAAGTGGAGAAGTGCCCCAAAAGAATGAATTCCTCCAAAGTGGTTCAAAAAGAAGAGAGATAGACTATGTTCAAGAGCCCCAAAAAGAGATCACCACTACTCCATCAAAGGGAGCTACAATGAGCAATGCTCAAAAAGGGTCCATTTTGGAATCCCTAGTGGGATATCGAGGTCTGTTGCCTCTTGGGTCAGCCTCTAGCATGTAGGAGTCACTACTATGCCTAAAAAGGGTCTTGTAAACATGTTTTTCAATATTCTAATGTTGCAACTCTTCACACCAATCATGTTGAACCATAAGCATGCACCCAAAACTTAGTACAAATGATCCTGCCAAGCAAGTATCTTGTAACTATAGTCAGTGGAGGAAGAGCGGAGGAATTTGGCACAAAGCATGGGGATGCAAAACAAGCATAGAATGGAGTATTAGGTACCACTAAATTGCACTCCTTATCACAAAAGCATAATATAAAAGAAGCCTCCAAAGTGTTGGCAATTTTGGGTACCTTGGGTACATTGCCTTTGCTCAAGTGTTGATGTTGTCATTGATGTCAACAAGTTGTCATTGATGTTGTCTTTTTTTTTTCAAGAAGCTTTTGAAGGTTTTTGATTAGATGTTAGAGTATTTTTTTTTGATGAAGGTTCAGCATGGATAGTAAGTTTCCAAGAAGATCAGAGTAGCCCAGTTGCAAAAGTTCAAGAAAAAGTCAAGTAAGAAAAAGTATGCAGGCGGCTGGAAAAAATGTCGTGATTTCATGACATGTTTGAGGAGAGAGAAAGTGCTGGCAAAAATGTCATGATTTCGTGACATGTTTGAGGAGAGAGAAAGTTTAGGCAAAACTGTCGTGATTTCGTGACATGTTGGAAGTTAGACACAAATCTAGAAAAACTATCACGATTTCGTGACATGTTGGCAGAGAAGGAGAGCAACTTGGAAAGTGCAGGAAGGCAGAGAAGGAAAAGTGTCATGATTTTGCGACATTCTACAAAGAAGGTTGTACGGACAAAAAAATGTCACGATTTCGTGACATGATGCTGAAGAGAGAGTCTGTAGTGTGAACTGTCATGATTTTGTGACATGCTGAAAAGCTCAAAGTGAGAACTATCATGATTTTGTGACATGCAGCAAAGGAAAGAGTTTGATATGAGAAGCATCATGATTTTGTGACAGGCAGAAGAGAAAGTGTACAAAAGTCAAAAGCGTCACGATTTTTCGACAGGGTGAAGGAATAGCTCATGGATGCAAAAAGTGTCACAATTTCGTGACAGGTTGAGATGGCAGCATTCAGTTGGAGGAAGTGTCACGATTTTGTGATAGAAATAGGAAGCAAGTCTCCAACAGAAGAAGCGTCATGATTTCACGACGAATTATGGAAGGAAGATCTCGAAGGCGAAAGCATCGCAATTTTGCGACATGTTCCAATTTTGTGAGCATAAGGCAGAGAAAAGCTTAAGGCAACGAAAGTGTCATGATTTCGTGACATGTTCCATTTTTGTTGGTGCAAGCCAAGAAAAGGTTGAAGAAGCGAGAAATGTCATGATTTCATGACAGAAGTGAAGATGACATCAGTAAGAGGCAAAGGTGTCACGATTTCATGATAGAAGTAGAGAATAAGGCTTTGAAGACAGAAGGGTCATGATTTCATGATAGGAGTGAGGATGATGTCAGTAGAAGCAGATAGTGTCATGATTTTGTGACATATTGTATTTTTGCGACCAGAAGGCAAGTGCAGTCTCCAGCAGAGGAAGATGTCGCGATATCATGACATGTCACAGTTTCACGACTCAAAGGGGAGAGAGAATGTATGGAGTAAAAAATGTCGTGATTTCACGACATAAGCAGAAAGGAAGTCGACAAAGGCTGTAGTGTCACGATTTCATGATAGCAGGCAAAATAAGGTGTACGACAGGAAAAGGTGTCATGATATCATGACATGTTGTACTTTCACGAGAAAGCTATAGAAGCAGAGGCAATTGAAGCCGACAGAGTTAACTTTGAGCCGATGATGTTTAGGGTTGTGTAGCCAACAATATTTAGAGTTATAACCGATAAATGTTGAGTATTTTGATCATGGAATTTATTCTATAAAAGCAAGGCTATTTCGAGATTGAAAGCAATTGAACAAGTATCGAACTTGCGCAAGTGAAGTCTACGATGCGTAGAGACCGAGTCGAGTCATTTCAAGCGAAGTGTGCGAGATGCAGCCATAACAACACAGATTGCGCAAAAGTGGTGAGTTGATGCACAGAGTGAGAAGTTCGATCACAGAGTGCTAGGTGCTGTTGTGTTTGCGAAGACTATGCAAAAGTTGGTTTCGACCAAGTGCGGCTACGACAAAATAGAGAGAACTGTTAGACAGATTTGAGCAAGCTTTTGTTGAGCTTGTGGAGCAGTCTGGGCAGGTTCTAAGTGAGAACTTGCAAAGAAGATCTAAAACAAGTCTTGAAGACTTGGGAGAAGATCAAGAAAGCTTTAGTGAAAGCTTGTGAACCATTTCTTTGAACCAGATTTGAGGAAAATTTGAGGATAGAAATTGATGCAGAGTTGAGGACAAACTTGTGCCAGACCGAAGGACTATGTTTGGTGCAGACCAGAGAAAGAGGAAGAGGACAGACTTGTGCTAGATCGAAGGACTATGTTTGGTGTAGATCAAAGACAAAGGAATAGGACATTTGTGCTAGACCAAAGGACTGAGTTTAGCACAAATTCGAGGACCAACTTTGAAGTGATAGAGTTGAGGACAGAGGTCTCTAGCCAGAGCAGGGAAGACAGGTGTCTTCTGTGGATAGAGTTCCATTTTCTAAGGGCTACTGAGGCAGAGGTCTTCTAGAGGATCACCAATTAGAGTAGAGCTAGGGGAAGGTATCTCCTTTGAGTTGAGGCTCATAAACTTTGTAATCGGGAAGGATTACTAGAGGACTTTGTGATATAACTTTTAGAGAAAAGTTTTATTCATGGAGTAGCCCACCTTGGGTGAACCACGTAAATTATTGTCTCTTTGTGGATGGTGTTTTGTGCATTGCTTTTCTTACTGCTGTTAATACTGCTATCTATTCACTACATAATATTGGTTTGAAAGTTGAATTGAAAGAAAAAGTTAAAAGTGGTCTTATACTGTTCACCCCCCCCTTAGTATAAGCTTATGTTATTCAATTGGTATTAGAGCCCAAGTTCCTTCAGAAAGTTTAACAGCTTGAAGGAAGATCTTACAAGAACACAAATGACAAGGAAAGGCAAAAGCAAAACCATGAGACACAAGAAGAAGAAAACACACATGGTCATGAAAGAAAATGAAGATGAACTCAATGTTGCTGTTTTGGGAGGAAGAATGTAAATAGTTTCAAGAGATGAATCAAACAGTGGAGAACAGTCCAGATTAATAAAGTTTTACACCAGATGTGGGAAGATCGGTCACTTTACAGCTGATTGCTCACAAGGTAGAGAATGTTTTGTTTGTGGTCAAATCGGTCGTAATGAACATCAGTGCCACGGGTTTAGTAGTAGTGAAGATGAAGATGATTCATTCAAAACTAATGAAGAAATAGATTCAGAATAGGAATGTGATGAAGAAGGAAGTGATGCGGAAGCAAATTGGAAACATAAACTAATTTCAGCTCTGAGTAAAAAGGTTGAGGATGTAGAAGATATAATCACCAGTTTGAAAGTTCAAACAAAAAAATACAAGAAAATGTCTAAAAATCTCGAAATGCAATTAACCAAGAAAATAGAGTATTGCAGTAAGCTAGAAAAAGAAATTGACGGGTTAAGAATACAGATAAAAGAAATAAGTAATAAAGTTGACATATGCAGCAAACATGAAGAGGAATCCAAAAAAGTTGTTAGCAATCTGAAGCTGCAAATAGAAGAGTCCAAAAGGAGTGAAGAAACTCTTAGGTCTCAGATCAATGAGAAAGAGACTGTTTGCTGCAAACAAGAAGAAGAGATTGTTTCATTGAAGAAACAACTAGAAGAGGCCAATACAAATATTAAAATCAAAGATGAGTACAACAATCACGAAAAGAGGCATTCTCACAAGCACAAGAAGAACTTCTACCTAGACAAAGCAATTAAGTGTTCTAGTAGTGATAGTGAAAGTTCTTCAAGTGATCATAAAAATGAAATATTGTTCATATCAGAAAAAGAGGAAGAACCGAATCATAGATTCGTTATCACAAAATGTCTTAGATGTGGAAATTTTGGGCACCTTGAGGATAATTGCACAAATGATGATTTGGTTGCTAGTATGTATGAGGATGCTTCAAAAAATGATAAGGAAGATGCATGTATGGTTTTTGAAAAAGGTTGCACCTCTAGTGATGAGAAATCTGAAAAAGGCTGTGATAATTCAGAAAGCAAACAAATAAAGGATCTTGAGAGTGAACTTTCTAATGCTCTTAATGCTTTGAAAAAGGAAAGAAAGAAGAATGCTAAACTCAAGGATGAGTTGAAGTCTAAGGTTCTTGAGTATAGTGAGTTAGAACAAAAAATGGCTTCTTTGAAAGAGGAAACTAAAGAGTACAAGGATAAGCTGTACAGGTTTCAAGAAAGCTGAAAAAAAGTTAAATCTCTTATCAAAGGTCAAAGAAAGACAATAGATAAAACAGGCCTTGGTTTTGTTAAACCACACAAGGAACAGGTTGGGGAATGTAGTAAGAGATTTCAAAAAGAAGAGAGTTCTGATGAAGAGAGTATTTCAGAGAAAGAGTTCGTAAGTGATAAATGCACAGAAACAAAAAATAGAATTTTGAATGCAAAGAAGTTTTCGGGACCCAAGAGGTCGATTAAAATAATTTTTCATGATAGATGTTTTGCGTGTCACAGGTTTGGTCACACGGCTGCACATTGCATGTCTCAAATAAATAAGGTTAACAACAATTTCAGAAGTGCTAATTTCTTCCAAGGGTATTGCTACTCTTGTAATCAATTTGGGCATAAGGCAATTGTCTGCAAGGCTAATAACAGGTTCATGGTTAGTCAGAACAGGTGGATTCGAAGAACAGATATTTCTAAAAGAAATTATAGTGTTACTTGTTATAAATGCAACAATGCAGGTCACACAACTAGATAGTGTAGAGCTAAACTTCCAAGGTACAGGAACAGGAAAAGTGGTATGAACAGGTCCATGGATCAAGGCATGGATAAGAACAAGAATGAGAACAAGAACAAAAATAGTGACAAGAACAGAAATATGGACAAAGAATTCAAGAGAAGGCCCGACAAGGAAATTGTAGACCCTGATGATGATGAGTGCCTAATGGGAGTTTTACTCCCACCCCTATTTTAATCACCTCATCAGAAGGTGGGGGAGGGACTAAGCTAAGTGACTTATTCTTAGTCCCAAGCCCCAAAGGTGACCCTTTGCCATTGATGACAAAGGGGGAGAGATATGAGTAAGGGGGGGATATGAGTGAAGAAGATAGCTTCAAGTCAGGGGAAGCTAAAACTTCAAAGGTAGATTCTCAGTTTTTGGATCAGTTGGTTTCAGTTTTGGCTCTTAAGATGTGTTTTCAGTGAAGGGTTGCCATCAATGACAAAGGGGGAGATTGTTGGCAATTTTGGGTACCTTGGGTACATTGCCTTTGCTCAAGTGTTGATGTTGTCATTGATGTCAACAAGTTGTCATTGATGTTGTCTTTTTTTTGTCAAGAAGATTTTGAAGGTTTTTGATTAGATGTTAGAGTATTTGTTTTTGATGAAGGTTCAGCATGGACAGTAAGTTTCCAATAAGATCAGAGTAGCCTAGTTTCAAAAGTTCAAGAAAAAGTCAAGTAAGAAAAAGTATGCAGGCGGTTGGAAAAACTGTCATGATTTTGCGACATGTTTGAGGAGAGAGAAAGTGCTGGCAAAACTATCATGATTTTGTGACATGTTTGAGGAGAGAGAAAGTTTGGGCAAAACTGTCATGATTTCGTGACATGTTGGAAGTCAGAGACGAAGCTGGAAAATCTGTCGTGATTTCGTGACATGTTGGCAGAGAAGGAGAGCAACTTGGAAAGTGCAGGAAGGCAGAGAAGGAAAAGTGTCGTGATTTCACGACATTTTGCAAAGAAGGTTGTACAAACAAAAAAATGTCATGATTTCACAACATGATGCTGAAGAGAGAGTCTGCGGTGTGAACTGTCATGATTTCATGACATGCTAAAAAGCTCGAAGTGAGAACTATCGTGATTTCATGACATGCAGCAAAGGAAAGAGTTTGCTATGAGAAGCGTCGCAATTTCGCGACAGGCTACAAATAAGTCGTACGGATACAAAAAGTGTCATGATTTCACGATAGGCAGAAGAGAAAGTGTACGGAAGTTGAAAGCATCGTGATTTCATGACAAGGTGAAGGAACAGCTCATGGATGCAAAAAGTGTCACAATTTTGTGATAGGTTGAGATGGCAGGATTCAGTTGGAGGAAGTGTCATGATTTCATGACAGAAACAAGAAGAAAGTCTTCAACAGAAGAAGCATCATGATTTCACGATGAATTCAGGAAGAAAGAGCTCGAAGGCGAAAGCATCATGATTTTGTGACATGTTCCAGTTTCACGAGCATAAGGTAGAGAAAAGCTTAAGGCAGCGAAAGTGTCACGATTTTGTGACATGTTTCGTTTTTGCTGGTGCAAGCCGAGAAAAGGTTGAAGAAGCGAGAAATGTCACAATTTCACGACAGAAGTGAAGATGACGTCAGCAAGAGGCAAAAGTGTCACGATTTCATGACAAAAGCAGAGAAGAAGGCTTTGAAGATAGAAGGGTCATGATTTTTTGACAGGAGTGAGGATGACGTTAGCAGAAGCAGATAGTGTCATGATTTTGTGACATGTCACAGTTTTGTGACCAGAAGGCAAGTGCAGTCTCCAGCAGAGGAAGATGTCATGATATCACGACATGTCGTAGTTTCACAACTCAAAGGGGAGAGAGAATGTACGAAGTCAAAAATGTCATGATTTCATGACATAAGCAGAAAGGAAGTCAACAAAGGCTGTAGTGTCACAATTTTGTGACAACAGGCAAAAGAAGGTGTACGATAGGCAAAGGTGTCATGATATCATGACATGTTGTAGTTTCACGGGAAAGCTACAAAACTAGAGGCAGTTGAAGCTGACTGATAGACCGGGTGCAAACGTAGCACGAAACAAACAAAAAAGAAATTAATCACAGCAGAAAAAATAATTCATTTATTTAAACTGCACTCATCAACATACAACATTAATTTGACAATAATATATAATGCATAACTTAGAAGGGGTTGGAGAGAATAGAGGAAAGGGAGTGTGGAGGGATAAGGAGGTTGGAGGAATAAAGGGAAGGCATTGGAGAGATAAGGGAAATGGAAGACGTGGAAAAGGAGGGAATATAGGAGAAGAAATAGGAGGGGAGTTAGGGAGAATAGGGAAAAAGTTGTCGACAAAACTTGCCGACAAAATTAAGGATTTTCACACTTAGGACTAGAAAAGTGATTTTTCTAAGCCACTTAAGGAGAAACCCTATTCAAACTTGCAACATTCTCCCCCTTAAAGTTGAGAGGACTGACTACACAGTCTCTCAGCTTTACAAATTGAGCTTTAGTCATCGCCTTGGTGAAAATGTCCACGACGTTCTCCAAAGTATGACAGTATTGAAGCTCAACAATTTCATTTTCCACCATATCTTTGATGAAGTGGTACTTCATATCAAAATGCTTTGTTCTATTATGGTGGACATGATTATATGCCAACTGAATGGCACTGATGTTATCGCAGTAGACTCTGGTCAGACCACTTTGCTGTTCTCCAATCTCTTTTAGTACTTTCCTTAGCCACAAGGCTTGAGTACTTGCATAAGTAACTGTTATATACTCAGCTTCTGTTGAAGATAGCACTACTACTGTTTGTTGTTTGGAACTCCAAGTTATTAGTCCTGATCCAAGACTAAAACAGTTCCCTGATGTTGACTTCTTGTCATCAATATTGCTACCCCAATCACTATCGCTGAAGCGTACAAGCTTGATAGTATCACATTTATGGTACAGGATTCCAAAATCCAATGTACCTTTCACATATCTCAAAATTATTTTAGCTGCCTACAAATGCAGCTCAGATGGGTTAGACATAAATCTAGAAACAAGAGATACAAAATACTGAATATCTGGTCTGGTTTTGGCGAGAAACATCAAACTCCCAACCATGATTCTGAAAGTGGTCATGTCAACTTTTGGTGCTCCATCATCTTTGCTTAATTGGATCCCATGTCCAACTGGAGTTGCAACCGGTTTGCAATGCTCCATAGCAAATTTCTTGATCATATCCTGAGCATACTTATGTTGAGAGATGAAGATCCCTGTATCTGATTGATGAACCTCCATTCCAAGATAGTAGTGCATTAAACCAAGATCCTTCATCTCAAACTGCATCATCATGGAGTGTTTGAACTCCATATTCATTTTTTCAATACTACCCATAAATATGAGATCATCCACATACAAGCAAACTATGAGGATGTCATTACCTTGCTTTAGGTAGTAGAGTGTGGGTTCATTTTTGCTCTTGGTGAACCCATAATCTTTGAAGTACCCATCAATGCGTGAGTACCAAGCTCTTGGTGCCTGTTTAAGACCATAGAGTGCCTTTTTCAATCTATAAACAAGGTGTACCTTACTTTGCTCTTCAAATCCCTATGGTTGCTCAACGTACACTTCTTCTGTCAAGTAACCATTAAGGAATGCACTCTTTACATCCATGTGTTGGACTTTCCATCCTTTGTGTGCAGCTAAGGCAAGAACTGTTCTGATAGTCTCCTGTCTAGCTACAGGAGCAAAAGTCTCTTCATAATCAATTCCATATTTTTGAGTAAAACCCTTTTCTACTAATCTTGCCTTGTGCCTCTCAATGCTTCCATCAGCATTAAACTTGGTCTTGAAGATCCATTTACAGCCAACACATTCCTTTCCTTTAGGAAGCTTTCGTTGTTTTTTATAGAGGTTATCTCCTCTTTCATGGTATCTTGCCAAATTTTCTGAGTACATGCCTTCTCATAACTAGAAGGTTCAAGCTATGCACTATTTAAAAAAGCATAGTTAACTTGATCTCCCCTAGGTTCCTACTGGGAGTCATCATCACCATACAAGTGCATACTTTCTAATCTGTGTAAAACAGATTCCATTTCACTAGCTTGACTCCTAGTGTATCTTCTTGAAAAAATTTTATCCAACATCTGAGATGATGGATGATACTGTAGAGTTCTCTTACCTTTGGATGGAGAATTAATGTCCATTGGTGAGAAACTTGCTAGTCTCTATGGAGAAGGACTTGGTGAGGAAGATGAACTAGTAGAAGAACTTGGGCTTGAAGGTGGAGATTTCTTGCCTTTCTGTGGTATCTGCTGCTGCACCTGCTGATAACTTGAATCATGTGACTCAAAATCACTATATATGTGGGGCTTACCCCATTCTCCCCCTTCATAAAAAATCACATCCCTTGAAATAACTATCTTTCGAGTCATAGGATTGTAGAGTCTATAACCTTTTGTGTTTTCACAGTATCCTACAAAAATGCATGCCTGATTCTTTGGATCAATCTTCTTTCTTAGCTCATTAGGAATGTGAGCATATGCCAATGAACCAAATACTCTGAAATACTTCACATTTGGTTTCTTACCATATCAATCTTGGTAAGGTGTCTTCCCTTTTAAACTGGAAGTAGGACTTCTGTTCAAGATGTGAACACTAGTCCTTATTGCATCTCCCCAATATGAATTACTCAAATTCTTTGTTTGAAGCATTGATCTTGCCATCTCCATAATGGTGCGATTCTTCCTTTCTATTACACCATTTTTCTATGGAGTGTAGGCAGTTGTGAACTGCCTCTTGATGCCATGATGTTTACAAAAATTCAAAAACTAATTAGAGGAGTATTCTCCTCCTTTATCTGATCTCAGACATTTTACAAAATATCCACTCTCACTTTCAACTTTTGTTTTAAAATCAACAAAGCATGCAAATGCTTCATCTTTATGCTTCAAAAAATATATCCAACACATTCTTGTGCAATCATCAATAAAAAGGTGGAAGTAAGAGTGGTTACCTAGACTCTTGGTCTGCATCGGTCCACAGATGTCTGAATGCACTAATTGGAGTGGATAGCTGGCCCGCCATGCTTGTCCATGAGGAAATTTTGATCTGGCATGCTTGCCCAAGGCACAACCTTCATAGACTTCCTTACTATCTTAAATTTTGGGAAGTCCAGTTACCATTGCTTGTGAAGTTAGCATTTTCAAACTTGCTGAATTCAAATGACCATATCTAAAGTGCCATAAGACACTTGGATTGGTAATAGCAACATTTGCTAACCTATTTCCTCTTGGCTGGCCAAACTTTAAAGGGAATAATCTATTCTTTGACATTGGCACTTGTGTAATGATTCTATTACTATTGTTATTGTCAAAAATGGTGCATTTAACCTCATCAAAAATCAACTTGTAATTATTTTCTAGCATTTGACCAACACTTACAATATTATGTTGAAGATGAGGTGTGTAATAGATATCACTTACTTGCTTGATGCCTTCTTTCATTGGAACATCCATGGCTTCAATGCCTTCAACTGCCAATGATTTGTCATCTCCCAATCGGATGCTGGATTTGTATGAGTCTAAAGTAGCAAAGAGTTCTTCTTTACCACTCATGTGATTTGAACACCCAGTGTCCAAAATCCATGTATCATTCATATTTTTCTCTGTCTGGCCATAAGAAAGAAAGATATTTGTGGACTCTTCCTCTTCTCCAAAATTTCCAAACTGACTGCTTTGGTTGCTGCTACTTCCTTGTGAAGACTTTGACCAACAATCTCGAGCATAATGGCCAAGTTTGCCATAATTGTAGCAAAATTGTTTTGATTTATCTCCTCCTTTTCCTTTGCCTGATTGTTTCCCTCTATATTGTTGCTGTCCTCCTCTATTTTGATTTCCTCCTCTGTTGGATGATCCTCCTCTGTTAGGAGTTCCTCCTCTTTGATTATTCCTTCCTCTGCCTCTTTGTTGTCCTTTGCCATGGCCTCTACCTCTTCCTTCATGTGAGGCAAAAGCTTTATCATCTCCTCCATAACTGGTGGTAGGAGTTTCCTGTAACCTCTCTTCATGTGAGAGAAGTGAACCAGTTAGGTCATCAAAAGACAACGAGGTTAAGTCTTTGGATTCTTCAATAATTATTGCAACAAAATTCCACATAGGAAGAAGTGTTCTTAACACTTTCTTCACCATAACCTCTGACTTAATATCTTCCCCTAGTGTGACCATTTTATCAACTACGGCTTTCACTCGCACGTAGTAATCTCCCACTTTTTCATTTTCTTGCATCCTGAGATTTTCAAAATCTCGTTTCAATGTTTGTAGCTTTACCTGTTTTACTTGGTCACTACCTCTATAACTTTCTTTTAGGGCATTCCAGGCATCTTGTGCAATTACATAAGAGGCAACCCTAGGGAAGATACTTTTATCTAGGGCAACATGTATGTGATAAAGGGTGAAAGCATTGTTTTTCTGCGCTTCTTTTTTAGCCTTTTTATCAGCATTAGAGAAAGTTGCCCATTCAGCAGTAGTAGGTTCAGTATAGCCCTCTTCGACTACATCCCATAAACCTTTTCCTATCAAAAGGGTTTTCATTTTAATTGACCAATATTCATAGTCTCCTCCATTGAATTCAGGAATCGGTAGACTAGTATTGGATGCCATTTCAGAAAACAAACTTTATTTGAAGCAAACAAGCAATATAAAGCAGTACAAAGAGATTAATGATTCAAATCAAATCTCACCTTTTTAGAACATTCAGGTTCTACTTCGAAACTGCTGCTGATGACTATGACCTCAGGTTCTTCAGGATCCACTTCCTCTGGATCTTCTTCTTCTTCTGCTTCTGGTTCAGGAGAGCGTGGTGTATAGCTCTCACTTGATTCTACTACCAGTACACCAGGTGTATAACTGGCACTTGCTTGGTCCTCTGGTACAACTTCCATGGTCTCAAACTCTTCAATCCTTTGTCCAAAGATGTTGTCTTCAGAATATCCCTCGTACCCTGAATCCGATTTCCTCAGGTGAGCAATCACCTGATTTTCTAGCTGACAAAAAACTGTATGGAGATTTGTTCGTCGAACCCTTTCATCAAAGGATTCCGGTGTCTCTCTTCTCAAAATCGAGAGAAGTGCATTATAGCACCCCACTGACCGGATCATCTAACATTTCAAGGGCACATTATTTCTCCTTTTTCAAATGCTCATCCCACAAGGTTTTTAAAATTTTTATAAAGTCTAAAATTTTTTTTAATAAAAATTATTAAATAATTTAAAACTTTAATTAAAAATTTAAAACCTTTAAAATTAAAAAAAAAATTACCTTTTTTTATGCGAGCGATTCGACCCCGCGACCTCCCAAACACTGGCAGGCAGGTTTTGCCGCTGCACCAAGTGGCTGCGCTGAAGCCCAAAAGGACTTTCACCCTTTTATCCTCGGCGGTGGCGATAGCAAACAAACAAAAAAAAAAATTCTCAACCCTCGGTGGGATTCGACCTCGGGTCGTATCCCCGTTAGTGGATCGCCCTGTCCACTGCACCACGCCCCTTGGACGTGTCGTAACAGGCACGGGGGGCAATTTTCAAACACGGCAGCGGCAAAAATTAAAAAAAAAAAATTGCGTTGGTTTATCCCACATGCCCTATGTGGGAGACGCAAGGGGGTTTATCAACCCAAAGACGCATAGGGTACTTCGACTGCCTTCGGGTAGTCAGTGCCTGCTCTTATGCTGCAAACTCAGCTAATAAATAACTGCCACGTGGACCTTTTCGACCAACTGATCGTCGCCACATCACTTCGCCTGTCAAGTCAACTGTCGCCATGTCAGTCGTGCCACGTGTCCTCTGTCAACTCACCAGCCGTGCCACGTTAGCCTCTCTACCTCGATCTATGAGATGCTGCATCAACTGCCACTTATCGCCTTAGTGTCACCGTGATCTACATGCCACTGCCACATGTTGTCACCTCAGGATCCGAGCCACCTCTATCCATGTGCTGCTTTGGAATGCATGTTGATCCTGATGTCCTCTTGACACCTACACATGCTTTGTCTCGGGATCTAAGCCTTTCTGGTGATGCCTCGAACTTCATGCCTAACACCTACCTCAGGAACCGTGATCGACTGGCTTCACCTCGGCTCTGATACCAGTGATAGACCAGGTGCAAACGCAGCATGAAACAAACAAAAAAGAAATTAATCGTAGCAGAACAAATAATTCATTTATTTAAACTGCACTCATTAACATACAACATTAATTTGACAATAATATATAATGCATAACTTAGAAGGGGTTGGAGAGAATAGAGGAAAGGGAGCGTGGAGGGATAAGGAGGTTGGAGGAATAAAGGGAAGGCGTTGGAGATATAAGGGAAATGGAAGACATGGAAAAGGAGGGAATAAAGGAGAAGAAATAGGAGGGGAGTTAGGGAGAATAGGGAAAAAGTTGCCGACAAAACTTGCCGAAAAACTTAAACATTTTCACACTTAGGACTAGAAAAGTGATTTTTCTAAGCCACTTAAGGAGAAATCCTATTCACACTTGCAACACTGATAGAGTTAACTTTGAGCCTATGATGTTTAGGGTTGTGCAGCCGATGATCTTAGAGTTATAGCTGACTAAGGTTGAGTATTTTGATCGTGGAATTTATTCTATAAAATGAGGGTTGTTTCGAGATTGAAAGCAATTGAACAAGTATCGAACTTGCTCAAGTGAAGTCCGTGATGCGCAGAGACCGAGTCGAGTCATTTTGAGTGAAGTGTGCGAGATGTAGCCATAACAGCGTAGATTGCACAGAAGTGGCGAGTTGATGTGTAGAGTGAGAAGTTTGATCATAGAGTGCTGGGTGCTGTTGTGTTTGTGAAGACTATGCAAAATTTGGTTTCGACCAAGTGCGGCTACGACAGAACAGAGAGAACTGTTAGACAGATTTGAGCAAGCTTTTGTTGAGCTTGTGGAGAAGTCTGGGCAGGTTCTAAGTGAGAACTTGCAAAGCAAATCTGAAACAAGTCTTGAAGACTTGGGAGAAGATCAAGTAAGCTTTAGTGAAAGCTTGTGAACCATTTCTTTGAACCAAATTTGAGGAACAGTTGAGGACAAAAATTGATGCAAAGTTGAGGACAAACTTGTGCCAGACTGAAGGACTGTGTTTGGTGCAGACCAGAGAAAGAGGAAGAGGACAGACTTGTGCTAGACCGAAGGACTATTTTTGGTGCAGATCAAAGACAAAGGAATATGGCATTTGTGCTAGACCGAAGGACTGAGTTTAGCGCAAATTCGAGGACCAGCTTTGAGGTGATAGAGTTGAGGACAGAGGTCTCAAGCCAGAGCAGGGAAGACAAGTGTCTTCTGTGGATAGAGTTCCATTTGCTAAGGGCTACTGAGGCAAAGGTCTTCTAGAGGATCACCAATCAGAGCAGAGCTAGGGGAAGGTATATCCTTTGAGCTGAGGCTCATAAACTTTGTAATCAGGAAGGATTCCTAGAGGACTTTGTGATATAACTTTTAGAGAAAAATTTTATCCGTGGAGTAGCCCACCTTGGGTGAACCACGTAAATTGTTGTCTCTTTGTGGATGGTGTTTTGTGCATTGCTTTGCTTACTACTGTTAATACTGCTATCTATTCACTACATAATATTGGTTTGAAAGTTGAATTGAAAGAAAAAGTTAAAAGTGGTCTTATACTATTCACCCCCCCTCTCAGTATAAGCTTGTCTTCTTCACAAAGTGTTGAAACATTTGTAGTCTTTGGAGTTGCAAAAGCGGTGTTGATGTGGTGCTACTCAAAAATCCACTATGAGACAAGCCAACTAAGGGTGAAGACTACTCCAATGTATGGAGTTCCCATGTGATTTCCATGATCACATAACAAGGGCCATTTGTCTTCTAAAGGAGAACGTACTCCAAAAAGTCTCAAAATATTATGATGGATTTAAGGAGTGTCAGTTTCAATCGAGAATGCACTCCATATTACAACAATTTTGGGTATGAAAGAAGATTTTGTCATCCTAAAATTCATAGCATGATAAGGTTAAAAATATATTTACAAAATATCAAAATTTTAGTCTTATTGGAACTAGCTCGAAAGGAGCTTTCCAATGACTATATGCAAGCCTATACTTGCAAAAATATGAAACCTCAAAAATGAGAAAAATAATAATTTTATTTTGGGTAGCAAAATAAAAGGTTACATTATTTGCCAATTTAAACAAGAGAATATCTTTCTAGGATATGGCGGTTCAGCAAAAAAAGGGGTGGTTGCATCAATAAAATAAAAAGGAAAAATATTTTTCCTTTTCAAAGGAATGTTCCAAAGGTTAAAAATAAATTTAAAATTTAAACCTTTAGTTTTCAGTGCAGTCCAAAAGCACACGTACAAGTCTATGGTAATTTAAAACAACTACCACATATGGGAGGTCCTTGGACAACCTAAAAACCACCTTTTGATCGACCAAAATGGGGGACCTCTGCTGCTTATGGTGCCCTATGCACCATCTCACATTAAATGTGGATAAAATATTTTTTCTTTCTTTGTAGGATAAATTACACCCATGGAGTTTGCCCCTTGACCACCACCTAGTTGTTGATAAAGTAGGGAAGCCTCTACCTTCTTAAAGTGCTTCATGCACTATCCCATGATAAATGTGGGCTAAATGCAATCTAAAATTTGAGTAGTTTGTTTTTGTATGCTTGATCCAGCCGAAATGATTCAACCGCTACAGTGATGCCACTTATCGTCGATTGTAGAGATCATTGAGAAAGACGACACCATGACCAACTTTGGCTAAAACTTGAAGGATTTATCCCAAGGATATTTATCATGTGCCATGAGAAGATCAGCTCCATTAGTTTGGCTCTCCATAGATTTGAAGTACCTTGATAGTAGTGTTGATTGGCATCTACCTTGAATAGAGCCACGTGCTAGAAAATGTGGCCAAAATGGATCACAAAAATTTGACATCATTATGCCAATGTAGTTCATGACACTCGCATATGTCTAGCTTGTTGTAGCCAATACATAACACCACTATTAGTGTAGAAAAGCCAAAAAAAAGACCTTCACACAAGTTGTGCATGAAATACCACATGTAACTTGCCAAAAAATGTGGCTTCTTATCATGAAAATTAGAGGAAATCAATAGCAAAACATGGCTTCTTATGTGATTTCCTTCCAAACCGATAGTTTCCCTCCAAACCAATACATAATATCATTGTGTTGAGTGTTTTTTGTGATTCTAATTGATGATGGGAGGCACAAAACAAAGGCCGTCAATCATGAATCTAGTTACATCTCGCTCGATGGGCATATCACCTACTTTACAATTATAGAGGGTGTATGCATTGTTGCGTGCTATTGGAAAACATTGTGCCCAAATGTTGCTTACAAAGAATCTCATGTAGGTTAAGTGGTTGCAACAATCTACCAAACATGGCCAACCACTTAACTAATAGTTAACCAAATGCTGACTATGGATGAAAACAAACTGCTAGAAGACAAACAAGATCTCTAACAGATAACTAACACCCAAAACACTTAACTTATTTCTAACATGGGCATACTATACCTCACATGAATACAAAGTGCAAGAAATAGGAAATACATATAATAATAATAAATAATAAAATGTGCACTTAGGATTAAGTGGATAAGCCTAAGTATCCTCAACACTCCTCCCAACCATATAAGCATTGGACCCCAATACTCTCAACAAATGTGGAAAGTCATGGGCCATCTCATGGTGAGGAAAAAATGAGCCATGTGTGTAAAGTGACCGCAACGAGAAACAAGGTATGAAGTGGAATAACCCTATCTAGTGTGATGATTCTTCATCTTAAAAACTCTATCTAAAATGAGTGGAAGTTATCGATCAGGTGCTATTGCTACTGTAGGGTTGAAAATAGGATTAGGTACCAAAAGAGAATTCTAAAATGGTGTATCTGGAAAGTGGTGCTTATCCAAAGGAACCTAAAATTTTTCAACAACCTATAATGAGTGAGGATTGTGATGCTTACGCACCACTCCCTACAGAGTCTCCTGCAAGTCCTGTGGTATCTTGCCTATAAGGCTCTGTTGATGCTCAATTAATGAAGTAACCTTAGCTTGGTCCTCCATGTGTGCAATGGTGGGAGTGGACAAAGCCAAATATAACTTCTATGGAACAAGTGGTTGTGTAGCTGTAGGTGTACCCGAAATGATATCAATGGAATGAATGGTATCTTTCTCATGAGTGAGAATGGTGGGTTCCTTAACCATTTTATCTTGTGATTGTTCATTAGGTGGGAGTGAAACTTCTTCCTTTTCATGTTCCTTAGATGGTGCTTGTTCTTTATTTTGTGTGGAACTGATGCTAGTAGGATCCAAAATGAGTGCTTGAATTAATGGCTTCCTTACTTGCCTACAAATTAACATCAAATTGGAAGTAGGTGTAGTGCTTTGTATCAAGTAAGTTTTATCATGCAACTCCAATGTGTAGGGGTTCATTTAAGCATGATAAATAGCATTCCTATAAAATTTATAGGGTTTACCTAGAAATAGCCCACAACAATCCATATCTATGACATCACACCTAAATTTATCCATAAAATTATCACCAAAAGCAAAATTCAAGGTGCAATTGTGGCTGATGTTGGATGTGGAGTCTACATATTTCCACCCAAGTGTATATGGTTGGTGATGTGTCTTGGTGGGAAGTTTCAACTTATCCACAATGGACTTCACAATGAGGTTCTTTTGCGATCCATTATCTATGATACAATAAACATAGTAATCATGTGTAAGGTGGGCTTTAGTAACAAAAAAATTATCATGACCCCTTTGAGAAAATACATTTGACATAAGGGTAGATTTGTTCAGTTTACCCTTTAAATCATGATACTCTTCTTCTATCCCTAAAGAACACAAGCTTATACTGAGAGGGGGGTGAAAAAGTTATAAGACTTGTCCTTAATTGCAATAACCAAATATAGCAGTGTGCATTAATAACTCGGATAGCAGTAGTAAGCAAGAGCACAAGTCACCACACACAATTGAGACACAATATTTAACGTGGTTCCCCCAATGTGGGGTACTCCACCGAGATAATCTCCTTATAATATTTCACACAGAAATAAGGATCCTTATCCAATACAATGATTTCTTTGATCTGCTCAAAGCTAGGCAATAACAAGTTCACACAGAACTTGTCCAAATCTGAATAACAAGCTCACATAGAACTTGTCCAAAACTGAATAAAAAGCTCACATAGAACTTGTCCAAATCTGAATAACAAGCTCACATATAACTTGTCCAAATATGCTCTAACAAGCTCACCAAGAACTTGTCCAAATCTGCTCTAGCAAGCTCACCAAGAACTTGCCCAAAATATTCTCTAACAAGCTCACCAAGAACTTGTCCAAATATGCTCTAGCAAGCTCACCAAGAACTTGCCCAAATCTGCTCTAGCAAGCTCACCAAGAACTTGCTCAAATCTGTCCACAAATCTGTCCCAAAACTGTCCATAAAGCTGTCCACAAAGCTGTCCCAAAACTATCCACAAAGAAAAGCCTTCTCAAAGGCTCAATCAATCATGCTCAAGTAGTACTCAAATCTCATCCACAAATCTATCAAGGCAAAGCTCAAAGATGAACTCAACAATGAATGGCAATGTACTCTTCAATGGATGACAACAATGATCCACAATGATCTCAACTCAACTCAACTCAAATCAACTCATAGAAGCATAAAGAGAATTGTTAGAGACTCAATATGTTCTAAGCTCAATCTCAACTCAACTCAACTCAAATCAATCTCAACTCAACTCAAGTCAACTCATAGAAGCATAAAGAGAATTGTTAGAGACTCAATATGTTCTAATCTCACTCTCAACTCAAATCAGAATTATGGAATAGTTTGTTTCATGGAACTTGACCAATCACCTCACACAATCACTTGACTAGGCTCAATCAACTCAACTCAACCAATCACCACAAGGGACTACTCTTTCTCACAAAAACCCTAGTCCAAGCATGTATCAACCAACTCAAATGTTTCCAACAATGCTCAACCACAAATCTCACATAACAATGATACTCATGTTCTTTTCAAGTTCTTTCACAACCAATGGGCTTCAATGACTATGCTTATAAAACAAGGTTTAAACACAACTCTCAAACCAGAAAACCTTGAAGCATTCAACCAACCACTTTCAAAAAGGAAACCACAATCAATCCTTTTCACTCCAATGATATTTCAGAAATCAACCACCATAAACAATCAATAGGAGAATGTGCCCATACCTTTTTGATGCCAAGAAGTTGTCCACAAAATCTGCCACACTAAACACAACTTTCCTTTCCAATCTCAATAAGGGTTAGTGGACTTCAAATAATAATCACAAGATAAGCATAACTCAATTTACACCTTTTTACTCCAACTTAATAAACACATCCACCAAAGTCCTTTTTAATAAAAACCCTTATCAAAAATAATAATCAATAAGGCTCTCAAAAATATTTTATAACAACTCCTTATTTCTCCTAAATCTTAATTTTCAATTTCATGAATATCAAAATAAATCAACAACTCATCCACCTCTGAAATAATAATCACAACCCTTATAAAAATAAAGTTTAATTAAAAACTTTAATTATTCCTTAACCACCTTATAACTCCTATCCTAGGGCATCAACGAAATTAATTAGAGCAAAACGTAATTACCTCCTCAAGGGGATTCGAACCCCCAACTTGCACACACCGTGAGCGCCTTAGCCATGGCTAAGGTTGCCACATGAGCTAGCCGCTCATTCAAAAGGAAAAGGCATGACGTGCCTTAAGTCCTTCCTCCCTTCCATGCAAACCAAAAGTGCTTCGAGCGCTTTCCTTCCAATGCCTTCGAATGCAGTCAAGGAGATTCGAACCTTGACGTAAAGCGCTGCCACACACCTTAACAAAAATCCAATTGCCAATGCGCCACTCTACCCACAATGTCTTGGGCTTTCGACCAACCTTGGATTTATTCATTGTCTCCCTTTTCAAAATGATTTTCACACGAGCTCTCTTCGGATGCTTAGCCAACGATTAACACGAGCAAGGATTAATTTCAAATGAACCTTAGGATCCCCCTTTATATAGTCTTCTCCTCATTTTTGATGACGTCGATGCATTATTGATTTTCCCTCTTTCTTTAGACATCGACACTAACTTTAATTTTAATTTTAAAATTTAAATTTAAATTTTAAATAATTAAAATTTAAACTAAATATTTAAAATTAAATATCTCCATCACCGGGGCACCTTTTTCGATGAAACGAAAGGCCAACCTGGGTTTTAAGAAAAACCCATTTCAAATCTGCCATCCATGGTTTTAAATAAAACCTTTTATTTTTCCTACCTTGGTTTTCACAAAAACCTTAAATTTATCCATGCTTTCCAAAATATCATTTGCCCATCAAAACTCAATGTGATCCATATGACATCAATGATTCATGTGACATCAATGACAACATAAAATAACTCAAATTTCCAACAATCTCCCCCTTTGTCATTGATGGCAACACCTCTAAAGCAAAAACCACAATCACTACAAAAACCATCTCTGAGAATCAAAGTTGCTCCCCTTGACTCAATAATCTCTATGGAGGCTGCTCCCCCTAACTCAATGCTCTCCCCCTTACTCAAATCTCTCCCCCTTTGACATCAATGGCAAAAGGGACACCTATGGGGCTAAAATATATGACTCTTAAACTTAGCCCCCTCACCACCTTCTCTCTTGAGGTGATTAATTTTGGGGTGGGAGTACTTTTACTCCCATATCACATTGTTTCTTTCCTCTATCAACTTCCTTCCATGTTTTTCTGATATCCTTCTCTTGATGAATTACTTGATCTTCTTGTCTAGAACCTGTTTGACCTTCTTGCCTTGAACCTGTTTGACCTTCTTGCCTTGAACCTATTTGGAATTGAGTCCTACACCATTTTGCAATATGCCCAAAGTTATTGCAATTAAAACACTTGATATTGTAGCCTTTGGATGGTGCCCATGTCCTGAATTCATTCTTAAAATAATTTCCATATCCATTCCTTTCCTGAACCCTGTATTGTGAAGCTCTGTTTTCATGACCATTATGACCATGACTTCTGAATTGTGAAGCTCTAAAACCAAAACCATGTTGCTCATTTCCTTTGCACTGAAAATCTCTATGACCAATCCTGTTACATGAGAAGCAATGTCCCTGAAAACCATACCTTCTTCCTTTGAAGTTTCTTCTAGCAAAATCAAACTTCTTTGATCCATGGATCCTATAGTGTATAGCCCTGTGTCCAAATCCATTACAAGAAAAACAATGTCCTTGAAAAGCCCTTTGTTCATGCCTTGGTTCCTCATACCTTTCTTGACCATTATCCTTATGATCATTTTCAACTTGTGCATTGCATCCTTGAACCTTCTTTGTAGCATCTAAATCCTCTTCCTTAGTTTCTTCCTTGCTTTCCTCTTCAAGAATTTCTTTTCTTTTGAACTTGATTCACCTATCTCAAAACAAGATCCAAACTGAATATTTGGAGCCATAGGAACTTTGGAACTTTCCTCACAAATCTTAGGTGCTTCCTTGCTTTCATATTTTAGAACTTCCTTTCCTTTTGAGTGTGATTCCCCAAACCTGAAATATGAGACCTTTGGTGCTTTGGAATCTTCCTCTTCTTTTTCTTTATTTGTGTCAAGTAGCAACTTGGCATCCATCTCTATAGCCTTTGAAACACATGTTTCCTTCTTAGTGAAAATATCTTGACCTTTTGAGTCATGTGATGGATCAAATTTCTCAAGTAAGGAACATTTCAATTCTTTCAGATTCTCTTTAACCTCTTGTAGTTGCTCATGGATAACATTGAAGTCTTCCTTTAGATCAACTGAGACATTATCCTCTTGCTTAACTTCTTCTATTTGGAGTGAATGTTCTTCTTCTACTTCTCTTATTCCATAGAAAAAACCTTCTTCATCTTCACTATCACTAAGATCATTATAATCTTCTATAGCAAACAAACTCTCAAGATTTCTTTGACCATACTTGTTTCCTTGATGTGTCATCTCATCTTCACTATCACTGAAACCATTGCAATATCTTGATCTGTGATCTCTTTGACCACACACAAAGCATTGTTCTCTTTCACCTTCTATTCCTAGGAATAGATGTTCTTCCTTTTCATCATCTGATTTGTCTCTATCACTATGATCTGAGCTATCACTTGCTTCTACAATGTAGTAAGATTTCTTTGCCTTACGAAAAATTTTCTTCTTCTCATACCTGTTTTGCTTGTATTTGTCATCTTTGTCATGCTTATGCTTTCCATATTCTTTTCTTCTGTGACCCTATTTTTCATCATCACTATTTTCTTCATGTGGACACTTGTATGCATAGTGACCAAGATCACCACACTTGTAGCATCTGACTTTCCTTATATCCCTAAAATTCTTTGAGTCCTTATTCCTTTTGATGAAGTTAGCTTCCTCATCATTATCTGAACCTCTACTTGTTTCTGAAACTTTCCCTTTCTCTTTTTCTGAAGCCTTGAATGCAATCTCTTTTATTGGAACCTGATGCTTACTTACCCTCATCTCATAAGTTGTGAGAGTACCTTGCAATTCTTCCATTGTTAGCTTGTTGATATCCATTGTCTCTTCTATTGCTGAAACCTTAGAATCATATTTCATGGGAAGTGATCTCAAAACCTTTTGAGTAACTTCTGATTCTTTCATCTCAAAACCTAGGCCTCTCATGGTGTTAGTAATCTCATCAACACGAAGTAAAAACTTTGCAATATCTTCAGAATCTTCCATTTTCAATTCCTCAAATATTTTTCTATGAGTTTGTAGTTTTGCCAACTTTACCTTGGAATCTCCTTCATAAGTATTCCACAACTTGGTCCACATCTCATTAGCTGAATTACATACCATGACCTTTGCAAAATTTGTCTCACGAAGCCCACTCAAAATACAATTCATTGCTCTTGCATTGATCTCAACCAATTTCCTGATAGTCTTATCTGCCTCGGGATCACCTTCAACCCTATACTCTTTTTCAACCATTTTCCATACCTCATATCCTTGTGATATCAAGTAGTTCTTCATCCTCATGCTCTAGAAAGCATAATTGTTACCATAAAACAATGGAGCCTTATTTGTAGATGATCCATTCTGTGAAGCCATCTGTGTTCTTGTAGAATCTACCCTCAAGTTGTTAGCTTTTCCAAAGGAACCCACTCTGATACCAATTGAAGAACACAAGCTTATACTGAGAGGGGGTGAACAGTATAAGACCACTTTTTACTTTCTTTCCAAATCAATATCAATTAATGTCCTTAATTGCAATAACCAAATATAGCAATGTGCATTAATAACTCAGATAGCAGTAGTAAGCAAGAGCACAAGTCACCACACACAATTGAGACACAATATTTAACATGGTTCCCCCAATGTGGGGTACTCCACCAGATAATATCCTTATAATATTTCACATATAAATAAGGATCCTTATCCAATACAATGATTTCTTTGATCTGCTCAAAGCTAGGCAATAACAAGTTCACACAGAACTTGTCCAAATCTGAATAACAAGCTCACATAGAACTTGTCCAAAATTGAATAACAAGTTCACATAGAACTTGTCCAAATCTGAATAACAAGCTCACACAGAACTTGTCCAAATCTGCTCCAACAAGCTCACCAAGAACTTGTCCAAATATGCTCTAGCAAGCTCACCAAGAACTTGCCCAAATATGCTCTAACAAGCTCACCAAGAACTTGTCCAAATCTGCTCTAGCAAGCTCACCAAGAACTTGCCCAAATATGCTCTAGAAAGCTCACCAAGAACTTGCTCAAATATGTCCACAAATCTGTCCCAAAACTGTCCACAAAGTTGTCCCAAAACTATCCATAAAGTTGTCCACAAAGCTGTCCCAAAACTATCCACAAAGGCCTTCTCAAAGGCTCAATCAATCATGCTCAAGTAGTACTCAAATATCATCCACAAATCTATCAAGGCAAAGCTCAAATATGAACTCAACAATGAATGGCAATGTACTCTTCAATGGATGACAACAATGATCCACAATGATCTCAACTCAACTCAACTCAAATCAACTCATAGAAGCATAAAGAGAATTGTTAGAGACTCAATATGTTCTAATCTCAATCTCAACTCAACTCAACTCAAATCAATCTCAACTCAACTCAAGTCAACTCATAGAAGCATAAAGAGAATTGTTAGAGACTCAATATGTTCTAATCTCACTCTCAACTCAAATCAGAATTATGGAATAGTTTGTTTCATGGAACTTGACCAATCACCTCACACAATCACTTGACTAGGCTCAATCAACTCAACTCAACCAATCACCACAAGGGACTACTCTTTCTCACAAAAACCCTAGTCCAAGCATGTATCAACCAACTCAAATGTTTCCAACAATGCTCAACCACAAATCTCACATAACAATGATACTCATGTTCTTTTCAAGTTCTTTCACAACCAATGGGCTTCAATGACTATGCTTATAAAACAAGGTTTAAACACAACTCTCAAACCAGAAAACCTTGAAGCATTCAACCAACCACTTTCGAAAAGGAAACCACAATCAATCCTTTTCACTCCAATGATATTTCAGAAATCAACCACCATAAACAATCAATAGGAGAATGTGCCCATACCTTTTTGATGCCAAGAAGTTGTCCACAAAATCTGCCACACTAAACACAACTTTCCTTTCCAATCTCAATAAGGGTTAGTGGACTTCAAATAATAATCACAAGATAAGCATAACTCAATTTACACCTTTTTACTCCAACTTAATAAACACATCCACCAAAGTCCTTTTTAATAAAAACCCTTATCAAAAATAATAATCAATAAGGCTCTCAAAAATATTTTATAACAACTCCTTATTTCTCCTAAATCTTAATTTTCAATTTCATGAATATCAAAATAAATCAACAACTCATCCACCTCTGAAATAATAATCACAACCCTTATAAAAATAAAGTTTAATTAAAAACTTTAATTATTCCTTAACCACCTTATAACTCCTATCCTAGGGCATCAACGAAATTAATTAGAGCAAAACGTAATTACCTCCTCAAGGGGATTCGAACCCCCAACTTGCACACACCATGAGCGCCTTAGCCACGGCTAAGGTTGCCACACGAGCTAGCCGCTCATTCGAAAGGAAAAGGCATGACATGCCTTAAGTCCTTCCTCCCTTCCATGCAAACCAAAAGTGCTTCGAGCGCTTTCCTTCCAATGCCTTCGAATGCAGTCAAGGAGATTCGAACCTTGACGTAAAGCGCTGCCACACACCTTAACAAAAATCCAATTGCCAATGCGCCACTCTGCCCACAATGTCTTGGGCTTTCGACCAACCTTGGATTTATTCGTTGTCTCCCTTTTCAAAATGATTTTTGCATGAGCTCTCTTCGGATGCTTAGCCAACGATTAACACGAGCAAGGATTAATTTCAAATGAACCTTAGGATCCCCCTTTATATAGTCTTCTCCTCATTTTTGATGACGTCGATGCATTATTGATTTTCCCTCTTTCTTTAGACGTCGGTGCTAACTTTAATTTTAATTTTAAAATTAAAATTAAAATTTTAAAAAAATTTTAAATAATTAAAATTTAAACTAAATATTTAAAATTAAATATCTCCATCACCGGGGCACCTTTTTCGATGAAACGAAAGGCCAACCTGGGTTTTAAGAAAAACCCATTTCAAATCTGCCATCCATGGTTTTAAATAAAACCTTTTATTTTGCCTGCCTTGGTTTTCACAAAAACCCTGAATTTATCCATGCTTTCCAAAATATCATTTGCCCATCAAAACTCAATGTGATCCATATGACATCAATGATTCATGTGACATCAATGACAACATAAAATAACTCAAATTGCCAATAGTAGCTATAGACAAAATAGGACCATCATGTGGTTCCTCATGTGTAGGCTGTATAAATAGAGATTTCTTCTTCTTAAATTTTTTAAAAGTAAAGCATTTGGATTTTATATGACCATGCTTTTTATAAAATTCACAATACAATGAAGAAGGATCTTTAGAATGAAATGAAGAAGAATTTTCTTTAGGATAAATGGGAGGAGAAGAAGAATGGGTCAAATAATGATAATTTTCCTTCACCTTCTATTGATGCTAATTCCTGCATTTGGAAGAGCTCTCCTATGATGAATGAGATTTGTGATATGCACCAACTTTCTCCTCTGTAAGAATGGCATGATTGAATGCCACATCCAAGGTGAGGAAAACATTGAATTTGATTTTCCTAAAAATTTGATCTTGCAAACCATGAGTGAATTTTTTAATCAATTCCTCTTTTGAATATTTCACACCAAGCAATACCCTTAGCCTATTGAATTGGAAAATGTATTCAAAAACATAAATCCCATAGGTTTACCTCAATCTATACCACTTGGCACTAAGGTAACTTTGGTAGTTTGGTGTTAAGAATGTGTTTTTTAGAATTTGTATTAATTTTTTACAAGTCATTGTGGAATTATGGATCTATCTTTCTATAATTAATTTTTTTTTTAAACTTGTAAGTTTGATTGTAGTAAATGCAGTTTATTCATCCTCTAGAATTTTAGCATAAGAAAACCAAGTTTGCATATCCAAAATCCATGTAGATAAGGCATCTGGATCTTGAGATCCATCATATATTTTGACCTCACATTTGGCTTTAATTTCATGATTATGATGAATTTTTATATCTCTGGGGTTGAATTGCACCACAATGTCTTTTACCTTCTCTACTAAAATGTCTACTATAGTAGTAAGGTTTTTCGTGTTTGATCTAAGGTCTTGAGCCATATGTTTCCTAGTATATACCATATGAGGAGGATTACAAAATGGTGCAAGAACTTAATCTAGGCTTAGGAATATTTTTTCAGTTTCCTAATGTAGAAATATATGCCAAATTTTACAATATTTTATTATTCTTATAGTGACACTGAGAGGGGGGGTGAATCAGTGTGTCCTTTTAAATTCTAAAATTGTGATTCTTAATACTAAAAATAATGCAGAATTTAAAACAGATACAGTAAGCAGAATCAAAGAGCATCACACAACACAAGATTTAATGAGGTTCACCAATGTGGCTACTCCTCAAAAATGACTGCTTGGACTACCATCCAAATCTAGCCTTTGCAAAGCTACAACTTTACAATAAATTTACCAGCACCCATTGGAAGGAGCACCAACCCCTAATTTATCCGCACCAACAAAAAGGAGCACCAACCCCTAATTTACCAGCACCTACTGGAAGGAGCACCAACCCCTTATGCCAAGCTGCAACTTGGACTTCAAAATGAATCTATAAGTTTGACAATAAAATACCTTCACCCTTTGCACACAGTCTGTTGTTTCTGTGCACTCTGCTTTCTCTACATAATTGCTTTGCACAATCTGCTTCGATACAATCTGCTTCTATGCAATTGCTTCACACACTCTGCTTCGATACAATCGAACGATCGTCTTTACCCCTTTGCACTTTTTTGCTCTCTGTGCGCTCTCACTTCGCACTTAGCTCGATTCGACATGACTTGCTCTCTGCGCACTGCGGGCTTAATTCGCATACATTCGACAACACTCAAATTCTCCAAACAACCCTCCTTTTATATTAAAAATTTCAAGATGAAAAACCTAATTGAAGTCGATTGATAATGCAAAAGTAAACCCTAATCTTAGTCAGCTGCAAACCCTAATCTTAGTCACTGAGATCGATCTGCATCGACTTCTACTCATGAAGATGATCGGGTTAACCTTCTGCTCTTGCGCACTTAAGACCTGTCATGAAATCGTGACATTTCTATCTCTGTAGCTTCTCTTGTTGTTGTTGCCATGAAACTGCAACATGTCACGATATCATGACACTTTTGCCTCCATACGCTTCATCTTGGATTTAGTCACGATATCACGACACTTCTCCCTCTGTAGACTTCATTTTTTGCTTCTGTCGTGATATCGCGACACTTCTGCCTCTGTAGACTTCATCTGATCTTTTGTCATGATATCACGACACTTCTGCTTCTGTAGACTTCGTCTTCACTTTTGTCATGATATCGTGACACTTCTGCCTCGTAGACTTCGTCTTCACTTTTGTCGTGATATCATGACACTTCTGCCTTCGTCGACTTCCTTTCTACTTTTGTCACGAAATCATGACACTTCTGTCTTCGAAGACTTGCTCTCTACTTTTGTCGTGAAATCATGACACTTCTGCTTTCGAAGACTTGCTTCCTGCTTTTATCATGAAATCATGACAGTTCTGCTTTCGAAGACTTGCTCTCTGCTTTTGTCATGAAATTGTGACACTTCTGCTTTCGAAGACTTGTTTCCTGCTTTTGTCATGAAATCATGACACTTCTACTTCTGAAGTCTTACTCTCTGCTTCTATCATGAAATCGCAACACTTCTGCCTTTGAATTCTTCATTTTAGCTTTTATCACAAAATCATGACACTTCTACTGTTGAAGTCTTTCTTTCTATTTATATCATGAAATCGCAATACTTTCTGCATCTGTACGCTTCCTTTAGAACCCGTCGTGAAATCGTGACACTTTCTACTTCTGTACGCTTTCTTTAGAACCTGTCACAAAATCGTGACACTTTTTGCTTTTCTTTCTTTCTCCTCAAACTTGTCACAAAATCATGACAGTTCTCACTTTAGACTCTTCCTTCTGCTGCATGTCATGAAATCATGACAGTTCTAACTTCAGACTCCTTCTTCTGCAACATGTCATGAAATCACGACAGTTCTAACTTCAGACTCTTTCTTCTGCAACATGTCACAAACTCATGACAGTTTTTCAACTTGCCTTCTATTCTTCCAACATGTCACGAAATCGTGACAGTTTTTCCTACTTTTCTCTCTCTTCCAATATGTCACGAAATCGTGACACTTTTTCTTGTTGCTTCTCTCTCTTTCGATATGTCGTGAAATCACGACACTTTTTCCTATTGCTTCTCTCTCTTTCGATATGTCATAAAATCGTGACACTTTTTTCTGTTGCTTCTCTCTCTTCCAATATGTCGTGAAATCGTGACACTTTTTCCTGCTTTCTGAATATGTCATGATATCGCGACACTTTTCTTGTCTTTTTCTTTGATTTTTTGCATATGGGCCACTTAGGTATTTTTGGAAAAGCACTGTACATACTCTGAATGATCTCTGAACTTCCTGTTTGCTGCATCTGAATAGCTTCTGAGCATCTGAACTTCCTATCCACTGTATCAACTGATCTATCTGACTGTGTTGACAACAATGACAATCCTGTTGTTGCACCTTGCTCAAAAATCTCCCCCTTTGGAATTGTTGGCAACACATGTGCAACTTCCTGTAACTCTTCTCCCCCTTTGACAATAATACCAAAGGGCTACTGCAGACTCCCCTTGAGTCCATGCACAACATTCTCAGGCAAAAATTTTTACACTTAGTAAAAATCACAAACATGAGCAAAAAGATAATCAGATACTTAAATGCTCCCCCTGAGAATGTGATCCCTGTAGCTAGTCAATTCTTGGGAAGTGTGACCACACCCAACTTATTTTGAAGGTACTCAAACACTTCCTTGGGCAATGGTTTTGTGAAAATGTCCGCTACCTATTCTGTAGTTGGAACAAAGTCCAACTTAACCTCACCTTCCACAACTTTCTCCTTCAAAAAGTGATACCGGATAGCAATGTGTTTTGTGCGTGAATGCATAACCGGATTCTTGGAGATGTTAATGGCACTAGTGTTATCACACATAACTGATATTGGCTCACTGAAGTTGATACCCAGATCTTTCAGGGTTTGTTTCATCCACAATACCTGCGTACAACATGTTGTCATTGCAATATATTCTGCCTCTGCTATCGATAAAGAAACTGACTCTTGTTTCTTACTATGCCACGCGACCAACCTGTCTCCAAGATAGAATGCACCTCCACTGGTACTCTTTCTGTCATCGACACATCCTACCCAATCTGCATCTGAATATGAAATGAGGGTGAAATCCTTACCTTTCGGATACCATAACCCATGCTCCATAGTACCCTTGAGATACCGAAAAATCCTCTTTACTGTTGTCACATGAGTCTCCTTGGGGCTAGCCTGAAATCATGCTACCATGCATACTGCCTGCAAAATATCTGGTCTGGTAGCTGTCAAATACAGTAAACTTCCAATCATCGATTTGTACATAGTTTGATCAACATGTGGAGATTTGTCATCCTTGCTCAACTTGCAACCTATCGACATGGGAGTGCTAACTGGCTTGCAATCCTCCATTGTGAACCTTTTTAACATCTCTTTCACATATTTAACTTGGGAAATAAATATGCCCTTCTCATTTTGATTAACTTGCAACCCGAGAAAATACGACAGTTCACCAATCATAGACATTTCAAATTATTTCTGCATCTTATTTGCTAAATCTTTACATGACTCATATTTGTTGCTGCCAAATATGATATCATCTACATATACAACAAGAACAATGAGATGCCCACCTTCTATTTTGACATACAGATTACTGTCCACCATACCTTTCTTAAACCCTTGTTGAGTGAGATAGTTGTCTAGCCTTGCATACCATGCTCGGGGTGCCTGTTTTAAGCCATATAAAGCTTTCTTCAATTTGCAAACCAGGTTGGGATCATCACCAATCTAGAAATCATCTGGCTGCTCAATATAAACCTCTTCTTCAAGATTCCCATTTAAAAATGCTGATTTTACATCCATCTGATAAACTCTAAAATTCTTGTAAACTGCTAAAGCCAGAAACATTCTGATTGCCTCTAGTCTAGCCACTGGTGCAAAGGTCTCCTCAAAATCAATACCTTCAACTTGTGCATAACCTTTACATACCAATCTTGCTTTATTTTTGACTACCTGTCCATCTTCATTCAGTTTGTTTCGAAATATCCATTTAGTACCGATTACATTTTTATTTGCAGGTCTAGGTACTAACTCCCAAGTTTTGTTCTTTTCAATCTGATCTAATTCTTCATTTATTGCCTTCATCCAACTTTCATATTTGCTTGCATCATAGATATTTTTGGGCTCAATGCTGGATAAAAGAGAGTAGTTACTTACTACTTTTCTTCTTATCTGAACACCAGCTGTGGGGTCTCCAATTATTTGTTCTCTAGGATGATTTTTTTGCCAGCTGCCTGTTCTGAATTTCTTATTTTCTTCCACTTCTGAATCATCAATTAAATCATCTGAGTCAAATATTTGTTTCTTTTCTATTTCATTTTCCTCATCTCCTTCAATGACTTCTTCATAAATTGGGTAGTTTTCTTCAAAGCTAATTATTCGTTCCCTACCTTCATCAAATTTAACATCGACACTGTCCACAATTTTCTTTAGCCTCTTGTTGTAGCATTTGTAAGCTTTGCTTTTTGATGAATAGCCAACAAAAATACCTTCATCTACTCTATCTTCAAACTTACCAAGATTGTCTTTAGTTTTTCTAATGTAACACTTGCAACCAAAAACTTTGAGGTATTTTGTTGTTGCCTTTCTACCGAACCACAACTCATAAGGAGTTTTGCTTTCATGTGTTCTCAGCATGTACCTGTTTTGGATATACACCATAGTATGGACCACTTCTTTCCAAAATTTATCTGCTACTTTGCTCTCAGCCAGCATAGTCCGTGCCATTTCTTGCACTGTTTTGTTCTTTCTTTCTACCACACCATTCTGCTGAGGTGTCCTAGCTGCTGAAAATTGTCTCCTAATACCGTGTTTTTCATAGTATTCTGTAAACTCATCTGAAATGAATTCTCCTCCTCTATCTGATCTTAAACATTTGATCATTTTTCCTGTTTCATTCTCAACTTGGTGTTTGAAGGATTTGAACATTTCAAAGGCTTCTGTTTTATTCTTCAAGAAAAAAATCCATGTCATTCTGGAATAATCATCAATACACAACATAAAATATTTGTCACCATTTATGCTTTGTGTTCTCATGGGTCCACATAAATCTGTGTGTATTAGCTCCAAAGGTTTGCTTGTGTAGTACTCTTTTGTTTTGAATGTGACTCTAGTTTGCTTTCCCTTTTGGCATGAAGCACAAATGCTATTTGAAGGTTTTCTAATGGTGGGAATATCTCTCACTGCCTTTTTTGAGCTGATTTTTACCAGGTTATCAAAACTGATGTGTCCAAGCCTCTTGTGCCACAGCCAATTTTCTTCTTCCTGTCCAATGAAACAAGCACCTTCTGAAGTCTCTGAGAGTGTGTACAGGTTGCCAGACATCCTTGATCCAGTTGCTATCAATTTTCCACTGTTTGTTTTTCTAACTTCACAACCCTGCTTCTTGAACACTACTTCATGTCCTTTATCACAAATCTGACTAACACTCAAAAAGTTATGTTTCAGACCATCCACAAACAAGACTTCTTTTGACTTGATTTTTCCATCACTAATCTTAACTGAACCTTTCCCGACTATCTTAGCTCCATCATTATTCCCAAACTTTATAGAACCACCCTCATATTTCTATAACTTTTCAAATTTCTGTTTATCACCTATCATATGACTTGAGCATCCACTGTCAAGTATCCATGGTACATATTTATTTTGTGCTTTGAAAGTTGTTTGTACTATCAAGGATTCCTTTTCTTCCTTACGTCGCTCTTTCTATTTCCACTCTATTTTGACTACCGTATTGGGCTCTAGTTTTGACTTTCCCTTTTCAGTATCTTGTGCATATCTTTCAAGAAGTTTTCTATTTTGTCTCATCCTATTTGGTTGAAATTTTCTTCCCTGAGGTTGATTTGAAGCAAAAGTACTTCGACAGTTTCTTGCAATGTGCCCAAAATTATGTCAGTTAAAACATTCTACTGCATAATTCATCAGAGGTGAAAAAGCATTTCTACTAGTGAAATTCCTTGGTCCTACATTATACTTGCAGTCTAAAATTTTATGTCCATAACCATTGCATTTGAAATAGAAACCAGAAAAGAAATGATTGAACCTGGATGATGGTCTTTGCCATGTTGTTGTAGGAGCCATAGGTCTTCTTCTTCTTTGATGTGTGACCTTGGTAAATCCATCATTGTCAGTTCTCCTTTCGGGCCTGGCATTATTGCTTTCTTTTGCATGAGTTGTTTTTCCTTCATCAACCTGTTTCTTATCTTCATTCTTTATAGGTTCTACATTTCTGGCCTTTGGTCCATTAGATGATTCTCCTTCGACGAAGCCCAGACCAAATTTGATGCCTGCAGGTCTTTGGTCATTTAAAATCTTATCCAGCTTCATTGAAATTTCTTCGTGTTTGTGATAACAGCTAATTTTGTGATCCAACTCTTCTATCTGCATCCGTAAACCAACATTCTCTTCTTCTAGTTTGCAGCAGTAATCTATTTTCATGGTTATCTGAACTTCGAGATCTTCAGATATTTTCTTGTATTCTTTTGTCTGTACTTTTAAACTGGTTATGATGTCGTTTGCATCCTCAAGCTTTCTTGAAAGTTTCTTATTCTTTATTTTCTCAGTTTTCCACTCTACAAGTGCAGAGATCAACTCACCTTCTAGATCTACTTCAGCCTCAGGTTTTTCAACACATACTTCAGAGTTCATTCCTTCTCCCTTTTCTGATTTTTCTACCTTTTCTAATTTTTCTACTTCAAATGCCATGAAAAGAGCTTCACTTGTTTCCTCTTTAGAATCCTCACCGGAGTTGTCCTCTGAAGAATTTGCATTCCTAGAGATGAAACTTTTCTTCTTGAAGTTGCCTTTTTTGAAGTTTGTTTTCTTCTTCCAGTCACTTCTTTCTTGGTGCGATGCTTCCTCACCTTTGTTCTTCTCATTGAGTGGACATTTAGTCACAAAATGCCCAACACCTCCATAGTTGAAACATTTAAATGGTAGCTTTCCTCTGTATTTTCTTTTTCCTTTTTTAGTTTTCTAACAAAATTTGCTTCCATTTCATCTGATGTCTCTTCTTCTTCAGACTCTTGTTTTGCGTCTTTACCTTTTAGGGATTTAAAGGTTGCTTCTCTATCTATGGGATTAGACCTTCCTATTCTCATCTCATATGCAGTCAAAGAACCATGCATCTCATCCATACTAAAGTGATTTAGATATTTAGCTTCTTCTATAGCTGAGACTTTAGAATCAAACCTTTGAGGAAGAGATCTTAATACCTTTTTCACGATAGTAGCATCATCGATATCTTCGCCGAGACCTCTGATCGAATTAATGATTCCATTAACTCTCAGCATAAAAGCCTCTATGTTCTCATCGTTGTTCATATTTAATGATTCGAATTGAGCTCGATGTGTTTGTAGCTTGGCTTCCTTGATCTTATCATCTCCTTCATGAATACTCTTTAGTTTGTCCCATACTTCTTTTGCAGTTTTACAACTTATGACCTTTACCAGTTCACTGTCCATTAATCCACACATGATAGCATTTTTTGCTTTTGAGTCATTCTCAAACGATTTCTTACCGACAGTATCGGTTGGAGCAGTGGCGGGTATTGTGTACCCACTGACTACTGAATCCCAAATTTTGAAACCCAGAGCACAGAGATATGTCTGCATCCTAATTTTCTAGAATGCGTAATTAGATCCATCAAACAATGGTGCTTTGTTTGATGAGAAGCCTTCACCACCTGCCATTGCGTCACTTCCAAGATCACCCTAGCCGATTAAGCCTATTTAGGGACTTAGCTCTGATACCAATTGTTATTCTTATAGTGACACTGAGAGGGGGGGTGAATCAATGTGTCCTTTTAAAAATTTAAAATTGTAAATCTTAATGCTAAAAATAATGCAAAATTTAAAACAGATACAACAAGCAAAATCAAAGAGCATCACACAACACAAGATTTAACGAGGTTCACCAATGTGGCTACTCCTCAAAAATTACTGCTTAGACTACCATCCAAATCCAGCCTTTGCAAAGCTACAACTTTACAATAAATTTACCAGCACCCACTGGAAGGAGCACCAACCCCTTATTTATCTGCACCAACAGAAAGGAGCACCAACCCCTGATTTACTAGCACCTACTGGAAGGAGCACCAACCCCTGATGCCAAGCTGCAACTTGGACTTCAAAATGAATCTATAAGTTTGATAATAAAATACCTTCACCCTTTTGCACACAGTCTGCTATTTCTACACACTCTACTTTCTCTACATAATCGCTTCGCATAATCTGCTTCGATACAATCTGCTTCTGTGCAATCGCTTCACACACTCTACTTCGATACAGTCGAATGATCATCTTTACCCCTTTGCGCTTTTCTACTCTCTATGCACTCTCACTTTGCACTTAGCTCGATTTGACATGACTTGCTCTCTACGCACTACGGGCTTAATTCACATACATTCGACAACACTCAAATTCTCCAAACAACCCTCCTTTTATATTAGAAATTTCAAGATGAAAAACCTAATTGAAGTCGGCTGATAATGCAAATGTAAACCCTAATCTTAGTCGGTTGTAAACCCTAATCTTAGTCGGTGAGATCGATCTACGTCGGCTTCTACTCATGAAGATGATCGGGTTAACCTTCTGCTCTTGCGCACTTAAGACCTATCATGAAATTGTGACATTGTTGTCTCTGTAGCTTCTCTTGTTGTTGTTGCCATGAAACTACAACATGTCACGATATCACGACACTTTTGCCTCCGTACGCTTCGTCTTGGCTTTAGTCGCGATATCATGACACTTCTCCCTCTGTAGACTTCATTTTTTGCTCCTGTCATGATATCACGACACTTCTACCTCTGTAGACTTTATTTGCTCTTTTTTCATGATATCACGACACTTCTGCTTCTATAGACTTCGTCTTCACTTCTATCATGATATTGCGACACTTCTGCCTTTGTAGACTTCATCTTCACTTTTGTCGTGATATCACGACACTTCTACCTTCGTCGACTTCCTTTCTACTTTTATCATGAAATCATGACACTTCTGTCTTTGAAGTCTTCCTCTCTGCTTTTGTCATGAAATCGTGACACTTCTACTTTCGAAGACTTGCTTCTTGCTTTTGTCGTGAAATTGTGACACTTCTGCTTTTGAAGACTTATTTCTTGCTTTTGTCATGAAATTGCGACACTTTTGCTTCTGAAGACTTTTTTCCTGCTTTTGTCATGAAATCACAACACTTCTACTTTCGAAGTCTTACTCTCTACTTCTGTCACGAAATCGTGACACTTCTGCCTTCGAAGTCTTGATTTTAGATTTTGTCTCAAAATCATGACACTTCTACCGTTGAAGTCTTGCTTTCTATTTTTTTCACAAAATCGTGACACTTTCTGCATCCATACGCTTCCTTTAGAACTTGTCATGAAATCGCGACACTTTTTGCTTCTATACGCTTTCTTTAGAACCTGTCGCAAAATCGTGACACTTTCTGCTTTTCTTTCTTTCTCCTTGAACTTGTCACGAAATCATGATAGTTCTCACTTTAGACTCTTTCTTCTACAGCATGTCATGAAATCATGACAGTTCTAACTTTAGACTCTTTCTTCTGCAACATGTCACGAAATCGTGACAGTTCTCACTTCTGACTCTTTCTTCTGCAACATGTCGCGAAATCATGATAGTTTTCCTTCCTTGCCCATTTTCTTTCAACATGTCGCGAAATCGTGACAATTTTTCCACTTGCCTTCTTTCTTCCAACATGTCACGAAATCACGACAGTTTTTCCTACTTCTTCTCTCTCTTCCAACATGTCACGAAATCGTGACAGTTTTTCCTGCTTCTTCTCTCTCTTCCAACATGTCACGAAATCGTGACACTTTTTCCTACTGCTTCTCTCTTCCGATATGTCACGAAATCGTGACACTTTTTCCTGTTGCTTCTCTCTCCCCTGATATGTCACGAAATCACGACACTTTTTCCTACTGCTTCTCTCTCTTCCAATATGTCGCGAAATCGTGACACTTTTTCCTGCTTTCTGAATATGTCGCGATATCGCGACACTTTTCTTACTTGTCTTTTTCTTTGATTTTTTGCATATGGGTCACTTAGATCTTTTTGGAAAAGCATTGTACATACTCTGAATGATCTCTGAACTTCCTGTTTGTTGCATCTGAATAACTTCTGAGCATCTGAACTTCCTATCCACTGAATCAGCTGATCTATCTGACTGTGTTGACAACAATGACAATCCTGTTGCTACACCTTGCTCAACATATTTTGCTCTCCAAAATTACAAAAAATAATGGGCTATTTTAAGTTTTTTTAAATAAAATTTTGCAATACAAATTAGAACTTAAAAATGATAAATTTTAGCCCTTTATAATTCTAAAGTTGGTTAGGAGGCAAAAAATATTATCAAGTTGTAGAAATTTGCAAAAAATTGCAAAACATTTCGTTGAAAATAGAGCAAAAATGAAGCTTTTCACCTTGGTTTAACTTGATATCCTTTGTTGCAGGTTTTTGGTGCCAAAATTTGAATTTAAAAATTTAAAATTATGAAGGGAAAATATCTCCTTGGCGGTAAAACTTATTGTTTTTATTTGACCCATCGGTCAATCGCAGTGAACTGCACCAACCCACTCTTGCGTTTCAATGAGTACAATAATGTCACTGTACATCTAAATCAATAGGCTCACATTTTGAGGACCATTTGGAGGCCAACACTACCTTTTATATGCACGTATGTAGGTAGTTAATGTAAGTGTGACCACCATAAGGTGGTCACCCTACTATGTGGGCGATGACCTTTTTAAATGCTTCTTGGGCCATCACACTACCAATATGGAACTAACCCACCTATTTTTTTTAAACAAAAATATCTCTTTTCCATCAGTGGTATCCATCGGTGATGGAAACTACTCACTAACCACATTGTATGCTGGGAAACTTTGCTGTCGTTACCTTCCTGTTGATGGATACTGGCTACATTGCTGAAAGTTAGCAAATAGCACCGAAACTTTGCACAATCGCTTGGATTTTATCCCAATCACAAAAAAAAATTGAATGCGCTAAAAAATAGTTTTGACATTAGATCTTCTCAACAATATCTCAAAATTTCTCTTTGATATGTTAGAATGTCTATGTTCACTGGAGAATTTTTTGAATTTTGCTATCTAAATGTTGTTGGGATCTATTGTTTTAAGTTCTTTGCACGTCTGCGAGCCACTAGAATTGTTTGGCTCATCGAAATCCTACTTAGGCCACCTTACAAATGTACAAAGAAATTTAATCCAAGCCAAAAATTTCAATTCATCGTTTGTCATCGAGAGATGCTAGGAACCAACAACGATGCCCTATCGTAGTAAAAAATTCTCATGCCTAAAACAAGGCTAGTCTATGATCACTTTCATGGATGCTTGCAAACTACATTCATTGTTACATTATCTAGATGTATACTGCTTTGGGATGGTGGCTAGGAGCTAGCCCCCTTCAACGGTTGGTGTCTGTCGAGCTCCAATGGTTGGCCATCATTGTGGTTGTTGGTTGGCTAGTGGTCGATGCTATAGTTTGACTGCCATGAGGTGGCACTGGCTATCGTGCACTGGCCATATGGGTGGCCATCGATTTCCTGGTTGGCTGCCCATTAGGGGCCCACCAAAATTGGTGGCTGCCAACTATGGTACAAAGTGTACCCTAAATAGGCTAGAAGCCTAAAAAAACAATGCTACTCCTTTTTTTTAATAATAATAAAATATTAATATTTTATTAAAAATATTTACATGCATGAATATCTCCAAATCATTTCATGCAACTTTCAATTATTTTTATGAATAACTCAAAATTTCCTGCAACATGAATTTTATGCAAACAATTTGCATAAATTCTTGGTAACTCTCGACAATCTCCTTTTTTGGCCACTATAGATGCAGGGGTAATTTTTGCCCTTTGTCACCTCAGCTTAAACTAATGTTGTGGGTGGCTTCTAGCCAAATCTCACAAGCATCTACCTAAGACCCAATAGTGAAGTGGTAGTTGTGTCCTCCTTCCTGCAAACTCTCCTTGGCTAACTGATACCAGTGATCAGGTATGAGAAAACCTGAATACATATTTATTAAAATTGCAATGTTAAATAGGCATACGAGACACCAAATACATAACGATAATATTAACAAGCTAAGAACTAGTTTGTCAACATTCTAATTATCGATAAATAATAAAAATAAAATATTCTAAACTATTCTATGCCTATCCATATCATGTTGGTTCTTGGAGCTAACCTTGGTCAAAAATAGGGTTTGTAGGATTTGAGTCAGCGAGTGGAGATGAAGCCCACTGTCCTTGGTCTCTATTAGTGGTTGGTGATGAAATCCAACTTACTAACATTTAAGTGTGACGTGGCATGTGGTGGTTCTTTTTAATTTTGCATGAAAATATAATGCATCATAGAGTACTCAAATAATTTTTCTATATGCTTAAAAAGAATGTTTCCATTTTAGAGAATGCACATCTAAAATCTAGATGATATTTAGAGGATGCAAGACTAATTATGAAAAATGACCTCTAATTGGGCCTCAAGCATGCAAACCCTAACATACAATCTAGACTACTGGAGACTAGGGTGGATTACAATCAGAGACCACTGTTCCTAGCAACGACTAGTAGAAAACCTAAGAGATCTTATAAATTTTTCTTTAAAATTTCTCTATGTTCTCTAATTATCATTCATCTACTACATTTAAAAACTAAAAACATAGAAAAAAAAAGCAAAAATACAAATAATTTCAACCAACTCTAAATCCAAGTCTATTAATGATCTGACTGTTTGTTGTCTACAAGTTTTTCTATTAGCCACTATCACTTAGGGCAGCTCTAAATATAGCTGCTATATTTAAGCACAGATAGGCTTTGCTAGCCACTATAGATTAGAGTGGCTACATATATGTGAAAAAACATGCAACAGATCAAAAAATATCATAAATTCTAAGTGTTTGTGCCATGATCGCCACTATAGAAGGCTATGAAAACCACACATCTACAACTATTGCAACATGAAGAAGGAAAAGCATGTAATCTATGGAAATATTTGACAAAAAGGAAATAACAAAAGGAAGCTCTCTTTTATTGATCAAATGAATCACTTATTACAAGTTTATCCCTCTTAGGGATACCAAATTTTAATACAAAGTTACAATATGCAAATAACCCCAAAATGGGGGAAGATGTGTTTCAAAATGGTCTTCATATCTCCATCAACTCTACTTGAGGGCTTACAAGGATGCCTCCTTCTCCATTTTCCAAGAGGAATTTGAAGTTGGAAATGCTTTGAAACTTGAAATAACCTGTAACCTATGTACAAGAAACAACAAAGCACATTAAACGCATATGAAGCCTCTCATGATGAGGCTATTGACAAGAAATGCAAGAAATAAGGCTAAAATTGAAATAAGCATAAAGATATGCAAAGATAATCAAGAAATAGCTAAATCGGTGTAAAGCATGAAGTAAAACATAGATATCTAGCTAATCTAACATGTTATTTGTAGTCAAAGCATGAAATGAAGCTAATCTAAGAAGACTTATGAAAGTAAGAAAATATGACCAAAGTTAAGGTAAAGCTACCTCTAAAATTGCTAATGAACCGTACAAATGCATTAAAAATGGTAAATCTACTTTAAGCTAAGTTTATAAAGTAGGAATAAACAAAAATCTAGACTAAGAACTGGAGAAATAATGCATCAAACCATGGCCACTATCGCTTAGAGCAACTGGTTCTACTTGTCACTCACACCATTGACAGTTGAGCCTACGAGACACTATTGAAGATAGTGGTCGTGAATTGAGTATTATGCCTCTTAAATCAGGGTTTGTGATGCACAATTCACTAGTTAAATTGATGGTCAAGGGTTGTCTATGTGTCTAGAGATGGATTGGAGGTTTAAATCGTTCAAATTCATGCCATTTTGGTGGGGAACTATAAGGTATGCTTCTCAGTTATTTAGAAGCTCCATTTTTTATTGCATATGTGTCACTCCACAATTGGGTACCATTTTGAATCTCCTCAAGGGCTATCAAGTCATTATCGAATCCGACAGAGCTTTGCTACATAAAATTCAAGATCAATCTAGGCCTCTCTCCAATTTTGAAGGGAGTCTTATAGCCTTCTTAACTCCTCATCCTAAATTCCTTGAGAATCCAATATTAAGAATTGATAGGCTCGAGTAGTTGGGAAGAAACATCCAGAAGCTTCCTCACCCAAAAACACCAAGGATCAGTTGCACATGGTCGTTACAATTGATTTTGGCTTAGCTCAGGAGGCCGAGATAGTTATAGATTTGGCCTCTCTCGATCAACAAGACTAGGAGCAATTTTCTCCTAGCTACTATAAATAGGTGTGGCTAGATTGCAACCACTCTAAGCATCAGTATTTGGGTAGGTAATCACTCTGATCATCAATGGTTGAGCTTGAATAGGACAAGGCTACCCCAAGTGAGTGGTTAGAACCGCTACTATCTCTTGGAAAGATCCAAGATCATTTATATGGTTTGCAAAGGTACCCATATGAGTAGTCTCCTAAACATGACGTATTTTAGGTGTCTACAATAACTAAAATGAGATTTTTTGTCAATCGTAGAACATACATAACATATTCCAATACAAAATCTTAAAAAGGTGCACTAGGTGTTACACTACCACTTCCATGAACTTGATACCTAATATCATCATCAATATTCAAATAGAAATTATATTTGACCTATAAATAATCAAACCATTGTAAATTACCAATCATATGATGACTAGCACCTGAGTCTATATACCAAAGATATTTTTCTATTTGATTCACTTGATTGGACTTACTTGAAACTATTTTGCATTGTTGACAAGAGTTTTGAAATGAACTTTTCCTTTTGAAGAATATGGTTTTATACTTTGATAATGTCTTCTACGTTGAAAAGTTCCTCATGATAACTTATCCATTTTTGTACCCTTTAATAAACTTATAACTCCATATACTTAAAATCAATGTTTCTAAATTACAACCTATTGAGTAGAAATCCTTATATCTCCCTAATTGTTAGAAAACTAAGAAAATAAGAATTTTGCAAATTTAATTTTCCTAAGTTTGATGTTGAACTCCTTTTGACTCCCAAATTAACTAAATTTGCAATAAACTTTTATTTCAAATAAATTTTAAAAAAGCTATTAATAAACCTTATAACTCCAATAATAAATTAAACTTTAAATAATTACATCTAGATAAAAAAACTTATCACTCCATGTAAACTATATAAACTAACCAATAAATAAACCTTATTTATCTTTTAATAAATCAAACTTTAATCTTCTAATTTAATCCTACCTTATCACTCCTAAATTATTGCAAACCCTAAAAACACTATGAAATTACCTTTCAAAAACATGGGTGCCTTATATTTATTTCAACCACTGCAAGAATGAATGCATGTTGCTCATGTGCATTTACTTTAACAAGTCTACCAAATATTACAGTCCTCAAGTGATTCCTCCTCAGATGGAATGTGAAATTATTGCATACATGGTGAATGAATTTCCTTCAAGTGAAATAAGAGCTATGTTGTACCAAACATTTTGGAGATGCTTCTATTGGAGAATATTATATAATTTGTTACATGCCAATGTACCACCTTGGTATATTATTGTAAATATTAGAATAGGGTTTTGTCTTAGATTAGTGAGTGAATAAATATTTTATATAATGTGGTAGGACTCTAATTCCTAGCGGGCTACACAATTGAAACAAATGGATTTGGATGAAGAAAAATAAATGAAATTGATAGAATCACCTTTGGTTTGAATCACTATTACACTGGAGGAAAACTTGCCAATGGATTAAATAACATATATATTCTTATAATTTGATGGATGCCTACTTACACCCATTTTAATGATTATATATATCTACCCTATAGTTGTGAGTGAAAGGACACAATGGTCCATAAAAATAATAAGTGATTAGTTTATGGTTAATGGTTAGGATTAGAATCCTAACATGCCACCCTACTTAAAAGGAGATTTGTCCTCAAAGCTCAAAGTGAGGAGTGTTGTCCCTTGTCCCTTGTTTTATAATTTGATGGATGTCTACTTACACCCATTTGAATGATTATATATATCTAACCTAAAGTTGTGAGTGAAAGGACACAATGGTCCATAAAAATAATAAGTGATTAGTTAATGGTTAATGGTTAGGATTAGGATCCTAACATAATGTAATAATATGTAGGAAATGCACAAGTGTCATGTAAATATATGCGCAAGTGTTATGAGTGTAAATATGCAAAAGTGTCTAATATGTAAGTGTGCACATGTGTCCTTCAAATAGGAAAGTAAAGAGTTATGAAGAAGAGTGAAGGTCAAGAGTGCAACATAGAGTCACATACAATTATATATTTGTGACAAAGCACTATAATTATCATTGAACATGCATAGCTTTATGCTTGAATTAGTAGACCTTTATTCAATAGCATTTTTAGTATTTTATGTCAATATTGTGAACATTTTTTATATGATTATTATTTTGAGTTATTATTTTATTCATTATATTGCAACTTCATTATATTATATCCTGTGATTATTTTCTTGTGATATTTACATTAGTATTAAAGCTTCAAAAGCTAACAGTGGTATCAGAGCTACAACAATATTATTTGCACAAGATTTGTTAAGTTATAGAAATCAGTAAGGTTAGAGTATTTCCACATTTGTAGGACTCAAAGTAAGACTCTAACCTTACTGAGAAGACTAGGACTCAACAATAGATTTTGAAGAAAGCTAGGGTCTTTCCACTAGGTTGAAGAATAACCTATGAAGACTAGGACTTAGCTAGGATATTTCCACTAGGTTGAAGGATAACTAGTGAAGACTAGGATCCCTATTTGGGTGAATCAACTTGAAGTCGGTTGATTATTCAAGGATTATCCAATCTTGACATTATTAGATATTTTTAGGGATACAAATTACTTTATATTGATAGATTGAAGAAAGAATCAACGTATGAGAAATTTGGTCATTCATATTTTTGATATTGGATTTTTAGATAATGCTAGAGAAAACTATCTAATATATTTTTGGAGTGAAAATTGATCTTTAGAAGTAAGAAGCTTTATACAATAGATAGAGAAGACTTTTATCTTCATGTGCTAGAAGGCTTAAGGCTTTCCTCAAGTAGGGATTGATTTGAGTTGCAGTCAAGTATAATTTTAGGTCTCAAAGATAGACCTTGATATAATTTTTAAGTCATTAAGAAATAGACCTTAAAAATATAGATTGAATTTACCTATTTCGAGAATCTATTCAGAATAGAATGCAATCTATAAGATCGAATCAGGTTTATTAGAATATATTCCATTATTTTGTAATCATGCCAAGTGTCATGTAAGTTGTACCAAGTGTCATAGGTAGAGTGAGGAACAAGAAACCTATCCTCCTATATAATGGACTCATAGTTCCATTCAGATTGTATCATTCTACTTTCATAATATTACAAGTCATGTTCATGTAGATCTTCTATTCTCTCTTTTTTCTTTATGTTTCTTAAGTAGATGGAATAGTGCAAAACCATCATTGGTATTAGAGCGAGGTTCAAAGGATCTAAAAATTATTACAAGGAGTAGTAACTCTTGCAAAAAGGTTTTGGGATAATTGTTGTCATCTAACAACAAGCCCAAAATGAAATTTTTAGTTTCTACAACAAGAAACCGAAGACTTTAGAAGTTATAGAGAGCATCATGAAGGAGAATCGAAACCATCACCTACTTCAGTTAAGGGTAACAATTTGGTGAATCAAATCACCAAGACATCCACCATATTCAAAAGGTATGAAACTTGGGTGCAAAATGTTCATTAGTTGAACTTTAGTTTTTTTTTTTATATTAGTATTTCTTAAGTACCATATCGGTTTAAAAGTTGCAAGAAGTGGATTAATTTTAAAGTCTTCAAGAGAGTGTAGAAGGGAGGTTATTTTAAAGGTTATTACCTGCACATTAAAATAGGAGTTAGATATATTTTGATAGAAATAAAAATATCATCTTCCTATTATCAAGTTACAATAGAGAAGACTACATTAGGTTATACAAATTTTGAGAGTTCTTTAAGAGTTATCATTAGTGCATATTACAAGTTATTTTTTAAGGAGTAATAAGGAGATTGCAGTTGCACTACATTAAGATCTCTTAAATCTTACTTAAAAGTGCACTAAAAATTCTAGTAAAAGTAAAATCTAGGACAATACTAACCATTCTAAGGGTATATTAGTTGCATGATTACTAGCTTGGATTCATTGTTATTGCGGGCTACACAATTAAAACAAATTAATTTGGATGTAGAAAAATAAATGAAAATGATAGAATCACCTTTGGTTTGAATCACTATTACGCTTGAGGAAAACTTTCCAATGGATTAAATAACATATATATTCTTATAATTTGATGGATGCCTACTTACACCCATTTGAATGATTATATATATCTACCTTATAGTTGTGATTGAAAGGACACAATGGTCCATAAAAATAATAAGTGATTAGTTAATGGTTAATGGTTAGGATTAGAATCCTAACATGCCACCCTCCTTAAAAGGATCTTTGTCCTCAAATCTCAAAGTGAGGAGCATTGTTCCTTGTTTTCTAATAAGAATTAGTAGGTTATGCCTGTGTAGCACGAAGGAAAAATAAAGGTACACTCACTCTTTTACCTCCTATCTAAATCAAGTTGCTTATTTGATGAGAACTCAATGTTGGTGAGGAACTTATGTGTAGTTCGGGTAGAGTGTATGTCTGACCTCCATTGGTCACTACGGGTATGTCTTACTCATTCTCTTCAGATGTAGCGATCACTTCTTACATGTTGACCTCAATTTATTTATTGTTGTGAGTAGGTGCGTTAGACATTTTGGATACAACTACCACATCTTCTTTGGGTGTATTGATCACTTCTACCTCAATATCATTTTCTTTGTTGGTGGAACTACAAGGAATATTTGCATTCATAATATATAGTTTGGGTGTAATACATTGATGATTGGGTACAAATTTCTCATTGCAATGAAAACAAAGGTATTTTTCTCTTCTTTCCTTCATTTCCTTGGGGCTGATACATTTAATTGGTAAGATTCGGGTAAGTTTTGGGGTGGTGTAAGTATTTTGTGGGGATATTCTTTGGTCAAATTCTTACCTTGGTAAAGAATATTTAATAATTTGATCCTTAAATTGGTAAAACTCATCCATTCATATAGTACTATTTGTAATTTTATCCTTCCACTGGTAAAACTCCTAGTAGAATTCCTTGAAGGTAATGTCCTACAATCTCCTTTCGTCGGCCATTTTAGGGTTAATTTGCAAATATTCACCAAAACTTAATTTAAATTTTTATTTTTATTGGAGGGTTACAAAATGTAAGTCTTCTTTGGTAAGTGGAATAAAGGTTTGAATTTTTTTTGCAAAAATGTACTTTAGTTTAAAAAATTACAAAAATTTTGATAAAATTTTGCAAAAACAATTAGTTTTTGGATACTAGCACGTTCAAGAAGAGAAAGAGCATTGAATGCTCAGGTTGTGAAATTAAGACTAGTGTCATTCGATAAGAGCATTGAATTCTCATCAGTACCTAAATTTGGAATACTCACCACCATCCAATCAACTCATTAGCTATATGTTGGAGGTAAATTTTCATATCTTCTAATAATTTACTTTCCTCTAATTAGAAGTTATGAGGTGTTAAGTATAAGGTTGATTATTATTATCTCATTGAAGCATCAACCTTAGGAAGCAAGGAAGCAAGTTTAGTTTAGGGTGAAGAAATTATAAAATTGAAAATAACCAAGTAGGAGATATAAGATTTTCAACCTTGGTAAATTAGAATATCAATTTGTAAATATTATTTTCTTTTCTAATATTCCAAATTACAGAGATGTAAGGTATACTACATCAAAAATAGATAATTGGAATTTAGAAAATAAAACTATTGGATATTAAAGGGATAAAATAAATCCAACCATAGAGAACTTCATCAAATTGAGAAGTACATAAGGAAAATTAGGAGTTGAACATTACATAGAACTTGTCACCAAATCATTAAAAAAAAATTCAACTCAGACTAATTCATAGGATACTCTAATAAATTGGCAGATATAAGGAATACTACAAAATCTAAGCCTTAAAAGAGTACACATTATCTACACTAAGGTATCATAAGTCATAGATTATTGGTATATATACTCAAGGGCAAGAAAGCACATGACTGGAAACATACATTGGTTTAATTCCTTACAAAAAGTAAATGAGAAACCAATTGCTATAGTAGATAGTAAAACTAATGAAGTAAAGGGCATTGGAAATATTCTAATAGATCTATCAAATGAAAAAAGGGCTAATCAAAATGTATTATATGTACCAGGATTGGCTACCAATCTTCTTTCAATCTCTTAAATCATGGATCAAAACATGACTATAGAGTTTAAAGTTTCCAATGGAAGAAAACAATGTCATATTCTTAAACAAAAGGAAAAGATAACATCAATATCTTATAAAAGTGGTTTATTTGTTCTAAACACTACTACACACTCATCTCTTTTAGTTCAAGTTTCATGTCTATGGCATAAGCATCTTGGACATACTAGTAAATCTACTCTAAATGAATTGCTCAAATATCAAATGGTTGAAGGAATACCAAATCTACCTTTAGAATCTACAATCTGTCCAAAATTTTTAGAAGGAAAACAATATAGAATTTCTTTTGAACTTTGTCAACATAGGACTCAACAACCATTAGAGTTAATATACATAGATTTATGTAGGCCAGTGAATGTCACTAGTATTGGAGGACATAAGTATTTTCAATTATTTGTTAATTATCACACCAGGAAAATATGGTTATACTTCATGAAGTAAAAATCAGAGGCATTTAGGTATTTTAAACAATTCAAACTTAAATTAGAAAAATATTCAAGAAAGACTATAAAATCACTTCATTCAAATAGAGGAGGTGAGTTTATATCTAAATAATTTGATTCATTTTTAGAAGAAAATGGAATTAAAAGACAAGTCACTACATCTTATTCACCACAACAAAATGCAATTGCAAAAATAAGAAACATGTCAATAATGAAAATGGTGAGATGTATGTTAAAAGAAGCTCATATTAATCATCAATATTGGGCAGAAGTAGTTCAAACAATAGTATATATACAAAGTAGATTATTAACAAGAATACTCAAACATATTACACCTAAATAAGAACGGTCAGGACAAAAAGCAAATATATAAAACTAAGAATTTTGTGATGCAAAGCTTACAAGCATATTCCAAAACAAAAAATGATAAAATTAGATGAAAAAATGATGGTAGGAATATTATTTGGCTATGATAATTAATCTACAGGATACAACATATTATATCCACATACAATTTTTTTTGACATAAGTAAAGATATAATATTTGATAAAAAAGACAAAACTAACACAAAAAAAAACCAATAATGATACAAAAATTCTTCTAAACTACTCAAAGGAAGATATAACAAGTGAAGAGTCAAAATAAGAATCTCAAGAAGAAGACTAAGAATACACAAAATCATTGACAATTTCTCATAGGAAAGAACCAATATGGCTCAGAGACTCTCAAGGACTCAAACCTAGAAATAATGGCAGATCTTACCAATACTAGACCTCATACTTGTAGTCAAAGTAGAATAAATAGAGGACTACTAAGAAATACAATAGATCCAACCTCAACTCTCCAAGCACTAAATCACTCACATTGGAAGGCAACAATGGAATCTGAATATACATCACTTCAAAAGAATAAAACATAGAATATAGTGAAATTACCTTTATAAAAGAAAATAGTGGGATGCAAATGGGTCTACAAGATTCAAATATAAAGCATATGGAACACTTGAAAAATACAAAGCTCTGTTAGGAGCCAAAGGGTATACTCATATTGAAGGAATTGACTATGAAGGAACATTTGCACCAACTAGAATGACTACTATAAGAATAATTTGTGCAATAGAATCTCATCAGGGTTAGAAGTTTCATCAAATGGATGTAAAAAGTGCTTTTCTTTATGGTTACTTATAAGAAGTCTATATGTCGCAACCAAAAGGGTTTGTTATTTATTTATTTATTATTTTTTAATTTACATGGTGGAATCGGTAGCCACCATGAATCCGGGCAGTTTGTCCAAATTTTTATGGCTGCCACAGTATTCTACGTTGTCTACCCCAGAAGTCACCACATATATCTTCGTGTAGTCTGCCCATATAACCACCATGCCACAATCATTTTAAAACTTTTACACCGTTGAAAGCACTAGGAGAGGGACAAGCATTCAGTCCGACGAGGCCCGAGATTTAAACCTTGGACCTCCGCCCCCCTTATGGGGTTTGGATGAAGGGTTTGTTATTAAAGGACAAGAAAATAAGGTGTGCAAATTGAACAAATCTCCATATGGTCTAAAACAAGCTCCTAGAGCATGGAATATAAAGATCAACAATCACTTATTACAACATAGTTTCAAAAAAAAATATTTCCTATCCTAGTTTGTATACAAAGAAAATTGGAATAGTATATTGATTCTCATAGTATATGTTGATGATATAGTAATTACTATAAGTTCTACAAAACTAATAAGTGATATTAAAAGATATCTAGAAAAAATATTTGAGATGATAGATCTAGGTCTAATTAATTATTGTCTTGGTCTAGATATTCAAAAAAGTGAAGATAAAATCTTACTCAATCAAAATATGTGGAAAAAATAAAATATAGTAAGATAAAAGATACACCAATGGAACAAGAAATTTAGTTATCCAAAAAATATGAAACACCTATGGTTTCATATGTATTGATATTTAATTTGAAAGTCTTCTATACTTAATAAATAACTGACCTGATTTAGCCTTTGCTATAAATTATATTTCATGCTTTATGAAAGAACCAAGAGAAAGTAATTGGAAAGCTACAAATAGAATATTGTAATATATCAATAAGACTATTAATATGGACTAACTTATATGAAGGATGTTAACAATTTTTTTCTACAAGGTTATTTAGATTCAGACTATGCAAGCTCTATTGATGATAGAAAGTCTACTTCAGGGTACATATTCTATCTTAGGTCAGGACCCATATCTTTTCATAGTAAGAATCAACATACAGTGGCACAATCATCTGCTAAAGTAGAATATCAAGTGGTAATATATGACCTACGAAGCATTGTGGTTATAATATATATTATCAGATATGTACATCAAATGAACTTCAACATTTATATTTTATGAAAATCAAGGAGTACTCAACTTGATCAAAAATACGATTGTACATGAAAGAACTAAACATATTGAAGAATAATGTCACTTCATCAGATATCATTTTCATAACCATCATATCATTCTAGAGTATGTTCTGATAGAAGACTAGTTAGTAAATATTTTTACAGAATCACTTGGGAAAATCAAGTTTCAAACATTCAGGGATCATCTATGTAATTCAAGGGAATTTCATACCAAATAATGTAATATAGGGGGATGTTGGAATATATTCCATTATTTGGTAATCATGCCAAGTGTCATGTAAGTTGTACCAAGTGTCATAGGTAGAGTGAGGAACAAGAAACCTATCCTCCTATATAATGGAATCATAGTTCCATTTGGATTGTATCATTCTAATTTTATAATATTACAAGTCATGTTCATGTAGATATTCCATTCACTCTTTTTTCTTTATGTTTTTTAAGTATATGGAATAGTGAAAAAACCATAAAGATCTTGAAGACAAACCTTGATATTGGCATTGAAGGTAAATAAAGGAGACCCATTGAAAGAGACCCCATAAGAAATAGTAAGAGGAGACCCATTGAATAGGTCCCATAAGAGACATAAAGGGAAGACCTATTAAAAGAGGTCCCATCAAAGACAACAAGAGATAAGATATCCACTGATAGAGGTGTAGACACCTAAAAGTCACACATAATCATATGTAGTCACTTATAGGCATGTGTAGGTACCTGTAGGTATTCGTAGGCACTTGTAGGTATATGTAGATATCTACAGGTATGTGTAGGCACCTGTAGGCATGCGTAGGTAAGCATAGGAAATCATAGGCAATCTTAGTCAATTATAGTCGCAAAACCTACAAAACTATACTAATCGTATGTAAAACACCTAATATTCATGAAAGGACCATCTAAAAGACCCTTTAGGCCATTTAAGCCCTTTCCTACACCTAAAACTGATCCCCATGTGATCGTTTCCTCCAAAACTCTATTTAGGATAATTCTAATTCTATTTTGAAAGTCACTTTTCACTTAAGTGCACTTTATTGCATAAACATGTTTAATTAGAGTTAAAACTAAATTACCCCTAATTATATCCTCACACATGAGTACAACCACCACTTAGGATATTTATGAAATATGCCTAACCTAACCTCCAACTAACCTAGGGATTGTCTAATCAGGCTTAACCCTAATTCTTGCTCACACATGTGTGCACCTAAGATATTTCTTCAGGGCACATGAAGGGATGACTCACATGCCACTTCATCACCCTAACCTCACCATGGTAAAACCTAACCCATAGTTTAGGCCAACTTACGAAGCACACATCATACCCCTAGCCTTGGCCTACTCTATAAATAGAGGGTCATTTCCATCATAAAACTATCTCTCACTCTTTTGGTCTACTTACCAAAACTCTATAAAAATCAATCAATAACCTTCTCTATCATTTCCACCTTCATAAAACATCATAAAATAGTACAAGGAACTCATTTGGATAGAAAGTTACAACAACAATCAGCTACAACAAGGTTCACATGTCACCATGTGTACCTGAGTAGAGGTTTGCACATCACTATGCAAACCTAGTCTACAACATATTTGTAGCTATAGAAAAGGTAAATAACAGTTGTTTACTACTTTTATAACATATCCTCCATATTTTAACATGTTTTATTTCATTTTCATATCATTTTTTTCTGTATAAACATGGGGTCTGGTCTATGACAGGTCCCCAAATGTATTAACTCATTTTTGAAGGTTTAAAAAGGTATTTAGGAAATATCCAAACATCCAACCGGTGGCACACATGCAAAGAAGCCTACCTACATTGAGGGCATTGGAAAGCATCAACAAGTGCATCTACATTTACATTGAAAAAGAGAAGGAAATATTTCTTGAGTGGACCTTTTGTAACCCATTTTTTAGATCAATAAAAAGTGCATTTTAGCATATATTTCATTAGTTTTGACATTGATGTTCACTTTTTGTGTGTTACATTCTGGCATGCCCGGTGGGACCCCCACAAATTATTTTAGATTAGCCTTATTGCTATATAATTTATTGTATGGCATTATTTTCTATGTTATAGGTACTGTAAATCTAGAATAAAGTCCATCATAGCCTTAAGATACATCTCAGACCTTCTGCTAAGAAGTTACAGGCTTCCACACCCGGTTTGTACACTACCACATGAACCTAGTTCACACACTGTCGTGTGAATCTATTTCACACATGCAAACCTTGGTTTGAACACCACCATGTGAACCTATCAAAATCATAAAACTCTACCAAAAAGATAAAAGTAGGATCACCCAACATAATTTGCATCAGGTATTTTTTTTTCAAAGGGTGTTTGCATTTTTTGTTCATATTGAAAGCACTTCATCAAACTTCAAATCTCTTCACAAGCATTAGATTAGGTTTTCAATTTCTTTCAAAAGCATTAAATCACTTTCAATTTTTTTTTTAAAGCACTTAGGGTATATTTCTAGTTTCTTTCCTTCGTATCATACCTTGATTTCTTTCAAGCATCCTAAAATAGATTTCAATTTCAAAAAGCATATAGGTTTAGATTTCTTTCTCCAAAGACATCTAGGTTAGTTTATTTTTTGAAAAGACGTTTAGCTAGATTTACTTTCGTATAAATGGTAGTCAAATCACCACCACACACTCATGTTTCATACACAATGGTAATGTTAGAATTCATCCCCAATCCCCACTCAAGACTGGTTACATTGGAATTCATATCCTTCCACCAACCCACCCCCTAAACACCATAGTAGACCCTAGGAGTGGTTTTTAAGACTTCATCACCAAAATATCCCCTACTCTTGAGACCTGTTTTCTGAAATTCATCACCAAAAGGGACATTCATAGTGGTATAGGATTAGATGCCTTTTTTCACAAGCCTCATATAATTTGTGAACAAGTAACTATCGTTCTTGACTTCTCACCTGAGAGTGAAGAAATTTCTTGATTGGGCCAGTAGCAGGTCTTAGATAGTGCCACCTCCTCTTGTGATAGGATCTAGAATCATTAGCATATTTTGAGTTCCTTCCCTTTGGATATATTTTTACTGTACCTTTCATTTGGTCTCCACTCACCTATTGAGGCATTGTTCTATTATGTGCACCCTTGGGTTGTTGTGAGTGTTACATTATTTGGTATAATATATGTGTCACTTTGTGAAAATAAAATGTGTCAAAAGAGATAAGTGAGTGAATAGTCACATTAACATGTGGTAGGTTGAGATCTTGTCTTAATTAAAAGAATGTGAAAGGTTGCATTTCTCAAATTTATAGAGGAGAGCAATAGTTTAAGGACTAAAAAGTCATGTATTGTATTATATTGGAGATAAATCTCCATTGTTGTATCATACCTTGAATATGAAAGCATAATACAGTTAAGATATCTCTTTTGTGATATACATTTATGTTAATATATTATGTCTATCTTTCATGTGTGATCTTAATGTGTTCATTTATGTTTCAATACATAATATTGTGATTCTAGTTAATTATTTTTTAACATGAAATAATGTTACATTCCAACATGGTATCAAAGTGATTTTGTGGAAGCTATGGAGAAAGCAATATTAAGAGAGTTGTTGAGAAAACCATAAAACCAGATATCCAAGGAGAACAAGTGAGCCATGTTATTTGCATAGTTTTTTGGGACAATCATTGTCATCCGATGACATACCCATTTGAGGTTTTTAAGGTAAGGATATTTGTGATATCAGAGTGATGTAGTTGAAGCAGAGAAAGAGAACTTCAAAAAAAAAAAAAAAATTGAGCATCAAAGAGGTAAAAAAACCAAGGCAAATCTAGAGATAGAAGATAATTGAAGTAGAAAGGTGTGATGTGCCTAAGAATGTAGCAAACACAGACTGAAGCATTGTAGTGATGTTGGGAGACATAGTGTCATTTTTTTAGTTTTAAGTTTTGGAGCAACTCAATCTGGTAGGTGATTGAGTTACATACAATGTGAGATACATAGTAGGAGACAAGACACCAAGTTTTTGGTAGGTGAAACATCAAGAAAAAATGGTAATGGAAATAAAAAATTGAGTAACACTTAGGAAGAAATGTTGTCACATTGATACAATCATATAGTCATGGCAAGAAATCCAAAGTGCAATAGAAAAAATGTTATTGTAGAGCCAAGTGAACATTACACTTGATTTGAAAATGTCTCCAAGTCTTAGGAGCAACAAGGAATCATTTACATTGAAGTTCCATCCATTAGTATTTTTTTGGTAGATATGAAAATCTAGAAATTCTTCATTGGTGAATAAAGGCAAATGCACCTATGGAGGTTCGATACCTATAACCTATACTAGAGAAAAAGCACCATGAGGAGTCATCAACCATAGGAGATCAATGACTAATAGTAGTCAATATAATGTACTAATTTGATTATTTTGCATATAGTAGAGGTGGTATTGCCAACCAATCTAAGAAGTTACTCTAAATATCATCGTACCAGCCAGAGACAAGATGTGATTGGGACCAGTTGAGAGGTCAACTCGTAGGACATGCCTGGACTAGACCACCTATGTTTGAGGAAACCACATTTATAAAGGGAGTGAAACATCCCTTTATGACAGCTTTGCATTCCCTCACATTTTAAAAGACCAAGGGATGTTCATATTTTATTGTTCTCATACATTCATTTTGCATGTTATTATCCACATGGAGGAGAATCACCACAGTAAGCACGAGAATTTACACAAGTAGAAACAAATCATAGTAGGCATTACACAAATAGGCAACTCGTTTTCACCAAGCATTGGAATTAGGAGGATCTTTGACAAGTATATAGACATTATGGTAGATTGAAAGCCATCATACCCATTATATTGTAGGAGGAGTACCATGGGTTGACGTAGCAGGAGAGTTCAATCTCTATTTATAGATTTGAATAGCTAGGGCACATGGTTTGAGACATCTGACAATAGAGACATATTTCCATTCATATTCCAAAAAAATGAGAATATAATAAAGGAGATAAGTTTTATAAAGTTGGGTATTATTTTGGAGTAATAAGGTAAATAAATAAAAAATGTTTTTAGGGAGATATAAGTTTTTGAAATTAAATTTTTTTAGGAAGTTATAAAAACAAAAAAAGGAGATAAAAAAAGAAAAATTTAGAGGGAAAGAATGTTTTCTGAAACTAGAAGAGAAAAGAAAAGTTTTTTTGAAATTAAAAAAAAGTAAAAAAATACAAAAAGGGTAATTTTATTTTTTTTAGGAGATAAAAGGTTTTCCACTTCAAAGGTTGAAGAAAAATTAAAAAGGAATTTCTATTTTTTTTCTTGCATTGTTTTAATTTTGGGAGGTAAAATGTTTTCTACCTCAAAGGAAAATTAAATCAAAGGGGAGAAAGAACAAGAAAAAAAATGACAAAAGGCAAGAAACAAAATTTTTTAAAAACATTTTTTCAAGAAGCCAAAGAAGATGAAAAAGATGTGTTGGACAAAGTGTGGAAAGATTTACATTCCATTATTGAAGAAGCCAAAAAAGGAGAATATTTATTACTTCAACAATGCATGCAAGGAATCCTTAATGATTCTAATGATAGTAATGAAATTTTATCACCATACCCATTGTTTTATGGAAAGCAATATACAAGGGGATAAACTCTTAATGTTTCCAAAATAAAAGGACAAGGAAACAAGCCATTGATGAAGGAAGTTTTTTGTGACACTAATGATTTGAAGCCCATGATGATGGATAATTTTTGTGATACTAATTATTTGAAGCCCATAATGGTGGATGAATGTTGTGATACTAATGATCTTTGTGAGTAGGAAAAAGATGCATGTTGTGATCCCTTTCCAAATGAAAGTGACTTACACACGGTTAGTGATTGTTTAGAGAGAGAATATTCCATTGTAATTTATTAGGAAATAGACTCAAATGACGATAGAAATAGTGATGCTCAAATTTGTATTGAGCAATGTAATGATGGTTTTGTCCATTTTGAGAAGCACACTATGGGAATTGGTTCCAAATTTCTATAAAAAATGGGCTACAAACAAAAATGTTTGGGAAAGCATGAACAAGGCATGAAAGAACCATTTGTACCAATAGTAATACCAAAATGTGAAGGTCTTGGGTACACAATACAGGTGAATCAAAATAATTCAAGCATAAAATTTGTAACAGGTAATAGTGATAGCAAATTGGTGATAGAAAACAGATGTGAGCATTGTGGTAAATATGGTCATAGGATAGAGAAATATTGGAATCTCTATTCTTGTAAATTTTATGGAGGACATAACCATTCACACATGTTTTGTCTACAAAAAGAAAGGAAATAATGTAGATTAAAAATAAATTGTAGATGGACTGATATGAATGCTTGGGACAAGCTAAAAGGAATCTTGTATGGTTTTTTCAAAAGGAAACCAAGTGTGATCACAAGTTTCTAAGATATAGAGATATTAAAAAATAGATAATAAAGACAATTTTGATGAAGGAAGAATGTGTAATCATAAAATTTGTAAAAAACAATTTACCAAATAATGTACTAAAGAGGGGTTTTGTGAGTATTACATTATTTGGTGTAATGTATGTGTCACTTTGTGAAAGTGAAATGTGTCAAAAGATAGAAGTGAGTGAAGAGTCACATTGACATGTGGCATGTTGAGAGCTTGTCTTAATGACAAGAATGTGAAAAGTTGCATTTCCCAAATTTGTAGAGGAGAGCAATAGTTTGAGGACTGAAAAGTCATTTATTGTATTATATTGGAGATAGCTCTCCATTGTTGTATCATACCTTGAATATGGAAGCATAATACAATTAATATACCTATTTTTGTGATATACAATTGTGTGAATATCTTGTGTCTATATTTCATGTGTGATATTAATGTGTTTATTTATGTTTCAATGCATAATATTATGACCCTAGTTGATGATTTTTTAACATGAAATAATGTCATGTTCCAATATGGGTGTTGTAGGAGGTTATGTGATGATGATATTTCTATTCTTTTTAGATTTTCACTTCACTTCCAGTGTCATGTCCTAGAGTAGGTACTATCATCAAAACACATAAAACAACAAAACATTTATTTTTATTTATTTAGCATTGATTCCAATTGTGTTCTTGTATTACACTCTCACAAAAATTGGTTTCAACACATTCACTTGCTAGCAACCCACTTGTTGGCTATTCACAGTCTATCACTATCATTTTTCTATCAGATTTACTTTTTGTTGCAGGTTCGCACAATAGTGTGTGAACCAGGTTTTCATAGTACAAGTTTGCATAGTAGTGTGCAATCTTTGTTCTAGTGCATAGAAACACATAAAAACACATATAATTGCATAGAATCCTACACAAAACACACACACAAGTTTAGATTTCCATTTATAAATTTTTCTATGCACCTAATCATAGTACACATCACCATGCCTATTGTTACTTGTAGCCAAGAATGCGAGCAAGCGCATCTTGTTGAGGAGGCTTCTCTCACCACCTCTAGCTAGTCTAGTACTCCCCCTTAGTTCACAAGGGAACCTTCCACTCTCACACCTGATCTCCTCACTAGTTTTGAGCCATCTCACATGCACACCATGACCCAAGGTGAGACATCCATTTCTAGTAATATGCTTACCACATCTTTTGGTGAGGATCATCCTCTTCTTCCTCATTCACCTCCACCTAATCCACCATCCATATTTTGCGATCATGTTATCTATACCGCTCTAAGAGATCCATCTCCATTCTTCACTATTGATGAGGATAATTCACATACCTCACCCACATCCAATCATCCTTTTCTTCAGGATCCATTTCAATCTCTTCTCAAGGATTATCCCTCTTTACTTAATCATCCTTACCCTACGACTACGTCCTCTACCCCATAGTAGGGATGATTTTAGATCCCCAGTCCTCCACTCTTGGTACTCAGGTGCCTTTATCATAATAAACCTCACAACAGTCATCATTACACAAATAGTACACTCCACTCACATCATCCCACCAATACACTTCACAAGCACCCCAACAACCACCTTCCTAACAATTATATTTTTCATCTTTCGCTTCAACATCACAACCACCATCCCAATCACAATAATTCATTCCCCAACAACATCAATAAGTCCTGTATTCACAAATATTTGTGGATACATTCACCACTCCTCAATATTCCACTTTTGATGCCTATACTCCTTCTTCATCACTTCCACCACCTACATTCCCCTCTTTTGGGATGTACGGTATACCATCTTCCACTCCACTTCCACCTTCATCCACTTCTACCTTTAGCCTTCCTCCACCTCATCCATTTTAGGCTCCCCTTTCCATTCCTCTTTCTTCTTATAATCCACTTTATCCATATTATCTCATCAATATCCCATGTTATTCAGTCCAACCTAAGTTTTCTATTCATCACTCATCTAGTTCTGGCCCAACTACCATATTTTGGCATGTCATCTCGTCATCCACCTTCATCCTCTATCCAAACACCACTTCCCCCACCACAATCTATTGTACCTACATTCTTCATGACACCTCCTTCCTGGTTGTCCTCCCCAACCATGCAACCATCACAATAGGTTTTAATTAAACAGATATAGGCTTCTCAGCCATAATATTTGCATTCATAGTAGGTGTCTACCCCACAATAGATTCTTCCATTAGCCTTCATGTTTCACACTATTCAACAATCACATATTCAAGAATAATTTTAGTACATTCCTCTTTGATAGTGTGAGGAGCAGCAACTAAAATAACCTCCTCATTCTCAGGCTTCCACTACAGTTCATCACACCCCCATCTACTTAACTCCAACTCTTACAAGAATAAATTAAGATGTTGGATCTATGCACGACTAGTTATGGGCCCCAAAAACCCACATATAATAATTTGTGCAATGAACCCATTCATCCTTCAGTTCTCATTTCTCCTTATCCATACTATTTTGATATTCTAAAATTTGAGAAATACAAAGGTAAAGAGGATCCTCAATAACATATTAGTAACTATCGCTTCACATGTTACCAGCTTCATGGCAATGATCCCATCATGTTGTGTATTTTCTCTCTTTCACTTGGGGGAAAAGCCCTCAATTGGTATAACATGATACATCACCATAGTATGTTCATGTTTGAACAATTGGCTAATGCATTTCTTGAACATTTTTCCATCAACATCAAGAAAAAGATGAACTTTTTTGATGTCTACACCTTACGATAGGCTGATGATGAACCTATCATGGATTTCATTTCTTGATGGATATCGATCATCCACGACCTAGCTTATAGCCTCCCATCTACCAAAATCATCACCCTATTTTCCCAAGATTTACCACAAACACATTTCTACACCTTTGCAATTACATCAAAGCCACACATTTGATGAAGCCATTGCTCAAGCAAAGTCATTGAGGATATCAAGGTCCAATCTGGAAAAATTAAAATTCATAAAAAATCATCCTACCCCTCAAATTTTTGCTTCAATCACAATACTCCAAATCCACCCTTTTCCAAACCGCCACAAACCAATCAAGTAGCGGTAGCCTCTCCAGCTTCTTTGTCAATCTCACAACCTCCTCCTCCATAATAGTAGTTGTTTCATACTAATGCACCTCCTCCATCCAATCCACAACAAGCTCATGGTCCTCATCCTCAATTCCTACATCACAATTGGACTCCACTTTTTGAGCCTCTACCTACTTTATTGCAAATGTTTGACACTGGTCATGTTACTTTACCTGACATTCGACCCATAGACCCGAATCAACCCAAACCTCATGGGCACATCAAATAGGCCTTTTGTGTTTACCATCACCAATGTGGCCATGATATCAGTTCTTATTGCATACCTTTCATGACTTGGTCTAGGATCTTATCAATCATGGTACTATCCAAGTTTCAAACCCCCTTACACCACAAAATCAAAATCTAGGTATTTATCAAAACCCATTACCTGAACACGAGGGGACTAATCCTTAAGGGGCTCAACCCACTCAATAGTCCTAATCAAGGCAAGTCAATCATATACATTGTAATCCCCTCTCATGTGGAGTGGTTGGCATGATTAACATCACTACTCGTAATTAGCATTATCCATCACATCGGGATGCATCCCCATTACTCCATTTCCACCATCATCCACTTCCACTTTTTGCCTTCCTCCACCTACATAGCATTCCTTTTTGCTATGTTGCATTCATCATTCTTCATTTCCCTAAATATTCTCCTCCTTCCTCACTTTTTCAATTTTATTTTCTTCTTCTCCATCATCATCCATTGACCATTTCACTAATCATGTCAATTTTCCCTTTCAAAAGGCTTGAAATTGTGCATTCATCACTTCTAAAAGTAGGTTCATATTTGACCTAAATTTTCACCTATCATATCATCTCCAAATTTCCAAAACTTTCACCATTGGATCAGGCTCAAAAATAGCTTTCCAATGGTATAAGTTTTGTCCAATTCTGACATCATTTGGTCCCCAAACTACCAAAATACTGCACATGGATCAAATAGTCAAAGTTTGCACAGTAGTGTGTTAACATTCAATTCACACACTACCATGCGAACCTCAAATTTTCTATTTCTATTATTCATGTTATGCATGGCTATGGCCTTGTATAACACCCATTTGCCTTTTCTACCATTCTTCACATCTCATTTTTCATCATTTTTCAATCACATCATCATCATTCCTCACCTTCTTCATCGCCCATTCATCACATGAAGTGGTAGCCATTCAACAACTGAACACCACCTTGTGCATGATCAATAATCAAACCCTTAATCTTGGATGTGGCATTTGTCCAAGGACTTTCCTAAGACTATCATCAACCCCCATTTTCTAGGGCAAACACAAGCAAAAATTCTCTTCTCAATCAAAACTCCAATCCAATCATATTTGGTGTGTTAGACACTTATGGATGCTAGGGGACTCATGTGTGGATGCTATATTTGGGTCACAAATGCACCCATTGAAGCAATCATGAGTAGGACCCATCTATGGTTGCCTAGCTGACCCAATCAACTCATACACCTCACGCTTGTCAATGATAAAGTTTCAAAGGTATTCATCCCTTTCAAAGTTGGGGCATCTTAAATTGATCATGCAAGCTAGATGACCTTGCACTTCCTTCTTCTAAACCATCATTCATCATTCCACCATTCATCTTATTAACCTTCTACAATGGCTCTATCCATTTGTTCTACATCTTCCACAACTAGGGAAGTTTCTCATCTCCTTCCAATCCATCATTCACAATTTGGAGGAGTTTATCTCTTTCCACCACACTCTCCACATCTAGTGGAGTTTCACTTCCTTGCATCCCATATTTCAAAACTGGGGTAACTTCACCTTCTTCCAATCCATCATTCAAAATTAGGGCAATTTTATCATCTTCCAATTCATCACTCAAAATTGAGGTAATTTCATCTTCTTCCAATTCATCATTCACAATTGAGGTAACTTCACCTTCTCCCAATCCATCATTCAAAATTGGGGTAATTTCATCATCTTCCAATTCATCACTCAAAATTGGGATAATTTTATCTTCTTCCAATTCATCATTCACAATTGGGGTAATTTCACCTTCTCCCAATCCATCATTCAAAATTGGGGCAATTTCATCATCTTCCAATTCATCACTCAAAATTGGGGTAATTTCATCTTCTTCCAATTCATCATTCACAATTGGGATAATTTCATCTTCTTCCAATTCATCATTCACAATTGGGACAATTTCATCTTCTTCCAATCCATATTTCACAACCGAATGGGGGTTTTATCTCCTTCTACTTCATCATTCACAACTAACACAATTCATCTCATTTCCACAAAATCTTCATGACTGGGGGAGTTTTCTCCCCCTCCTTCTAAATGATTTTGCAATTAAGGGATTGCATTCCCTTTTCAAACCACTTCTACACTTGGGAGAGGGTTTTCCCTCTTTCCAACCATAGTTCTCTTTCATAGAGTTAATCCTCCTTACACATTCACACTCCACCACCTCTCATCTACTCATTATGGTGCCACCCAACATTGTCATCACACATAAATCACCATCAGGCCTCAAACTACTAGGCACTTCAAAAGGTTGCATCCTTTTGTTAAAGGTTACATCCTTTGCCTTGCATCCACATTTCAATCCACAAATCCATCACTAGGCACTTCAAAAGGTTTCATCCTTTGCCTCACCACCATAAAACCAGGTTTCTCCAAAATCCTCAATAAAATTTTGGAACATTCTTTTTAGAATCTCTTAGGAACCAGGTTTCTCCAAAATCCTCAGCAAAATTTTGGAACATTCTTTTTAGAATCTCTTAGGAACTAGGTTTCTCCAAAATCCTCAGAAAAATTTTGGATAGGTTTCTCCAAAATCCTTAACAAAATTTTGGACAGGTTTATCCAAAATAATCAACAAAATTTTGGATAGGTTTCTCCAAAATCCTCAAAACAATTTTGGATAGGTTTCTCCAAAATCCTTAAAAAAATTTGGATAGGTTTCTCAAAAATCCTCAGCAAAATTTGGATAAGTTTCTCCAAAATCCTTAGCAAAATTTGGACAGGTTTCTCCAAAATCCTCAGCAAAATTTGGACAAGTTTCTCCAAAATCCTTAGAAAAATTTGAACAAGTTTCTCCATAAACCTCAAAGCATTTGGAACACACACCTTAGTCTAGGTTTCAAATTCCTTTTCCAATGCATTAGGATAGATTTTATTTCATGAGGAAGCATTCTAGCTTAGCCTAGCATAGACATAGCCTAGCAGTACTCATAGCCTAGAATAGAATAGCCTAGTGTAGATATAGCCTAGAGATACTCATAGTATAGCATAGCATAGCCTAGCCTAATGTAGACATAGCCTAGTGATACTCATAGCCTAGCCTAGCATAGCATAGCATAGACATAGCCTAGTGATACTCATAGCCTATCATAGCATAACCTAGCATAGACATGGCCTAGTGATATTCATAGCCTAGCATAGCATAACCTAGTGTACACATAGCTTAGCGGTACTCATAGCCTAGCGTAGACATAGCCTAGTGATACTCATAGCCTAGCATAGCATAGCCTAGTGTAGACATCGACTAATTTAGCCTAGTCATCATCTAACATAACCTAGCATAGACATAGCCTAGTTTAGCCTAGCATAGCATTAGCATAGCCTAGCCATAGACTTAGCGTAAGGTTAGCATAGCATGACATAGCCTAGCATAACATTAGCATAGCTTATTCATTTCTTAGCATATCCTAGCATAGACATAGCCTAGCTATCCTCATAGCCTAGCATATCATGGCCTAGTGTAGACATAGCCTAACATAGGTATAGCCTAGTTTAGCCTAGTCATCACCTAGCATAGCCTAGCATATACATAGGCTAGCAATACTCATAGCCTAGCATAGCATAGCCTAGCCTAGCAATACTCATAGCCTAGCATAGTATAGCCTAGCCTAGCATAGACATAGCCTAGCGATACTCATAGCCTAGCATAGCATAGCCTAGCATAGCATAGACTAGCATAGACAAAGCCTAAAAATACTCATAGCCTAGCATAGACATAGCCTAGTGATACTCATAGCCTAGAATAGCATAGCCTAGCATAGACATAGCCTAGTATAGCATAGCCTAACATAGACATAGCCTAAAGATACTTATAGCCTAGCATAGCATAGCCTAGTGTAGACATTACCTATTTTAGCCTAGTCATCACCTAGCATAGACTAGTGTAGACATAGCCTAGTGATACTCATAGCCTAGCATAGCATAGCCTAGCATAGACATAGCCTAGTTTAGCCTAGAATATCATTAACATAGCCTATCCATAGATCTAGTGTAAGCCTAGCATAGAATTAGCATAGCCTAGTTATCAACTAGTGTAGCGTAGTGTATACATAGCCTAGCGATACTCATAGCATAGAATAGCATATCCTAGCATAGACATAGGCTAGCATAGACATAGCCTAGCATAGAAATAGCCTATTTTAGCCTAGCCATCACCTAGCATAGTCTAGCATAGGCATATCCTAGCGATACTCATAGCCTAGCATAGACATAGCCTAGCATAGATATAGCCTAGTTTAGCCTAGTCATCACCTAGCATAGCCTAGCCTAGTGTAGACATAGCCTATTTTAGCCTAGTCATCACCTAGCATATATTAGCCTAGCGTAGACATAACCTAGTGATACTCATAGCCTAGCATAGCATAGCCTAGCATAGACATAGTCTAGTGATACTCATAGCATAGCAACCCACATAGCCTAGCATAGTCTAGCATAGTCTAGCCTAGCAATTTTTTGGTCTTCGCAAAGATTTTTCTCCAAGGGGTAAATTTACTTGCTTGTAAATTCTTGTACATTCCACATCAAAAACAACAAAAATCCAAAAATAAAAATAAAAATGTAAACAAATCAAAATCATCCATTGGTGATGTATCTTGCATTTCATTTTCCTCTTCTTCATCAATATTCTACTTCATCTTCTCCCACATCCACCTCATATGTATCTACAACAATATTGTATGTTCATGATTCGAGAAACTACATACCTTTAACTTGGATCCTCTTTTTTATCTTATCCTTCTCTCTACTTATTTTTGTTTCCAATCAATGTTGTATGGTCATGCTCTGAGTGGCTACATACCTTTGACTTGGGTCGATCTTATTTCCTTCCCTTTCATATTTCTCATCCTATGTCATTAATGTATGGTCATGCTACGAGCGACTACATACTCTTGATTTAGTTTAAGCTTATTTTCTTCTTTGATCATTTTTATTTCTACTTATTCTCACCTTTATCTCTCTTTCTTTTACTTTTTCATGCATACTCATCCACTTCATTTACACTTGCCATAGCATTACACTGGAATTATTTTACTTTTCTTATATATTCTTCCCCATCTATTCACTTTCATCTAGTACATTGGATATCATACAGGGATATACCATGTTGCATCCATATCATGCACTTGCTTAATTTCTCCACTTATTTCGAAGTCACCAATTCCCCATGGTGTCACTTCGCTATTATCTCCATTCCAATCTTCTACCTTTGGATTACTCACATCACTCTTTCATACATAATCACATTTATCACTAACAATTACTACTACCACATATCGACATTCTCTTCACTCTATTTCTACATACGCCTACATGATCATGTCCAACACATTGAACATCATATCAAGACACACTGACTTGCATTTGCCTATCACACTTGTGTTGGGTCTATATCACACATATGTCAGTAATCTACCACCATTCATTTTAAGCATTTTGTTATGTTAGGCCCTCTTGTACATATCACAGTATCAACATTATTAATTGTCATGTCCACATCCCTTTTGTACATCGACCATCCATTGTTTGCATATAGTACAAATTTAAGGAGTTAAAATTATATTTTTTTAGCATGACTGCCATGGTGTACAATCCTATTCTTAGCTGCATGTTAACGAGAAGTCTTTTTGTTGCTCAACCATTCATGGTTAGTTTAATAAACTTGTATCAAACGTCATCAAACTCTACAAGATTTCAAGACTTTCCCTAACTGAATTGAGTTTATTCATGGACCACTCACTCTTCACATCTTAAGAAAATTCTGAGTCTAGGGAGGTCAACACCTTGCATAAGCCTCACCATGTAGTTAATGGTTTCCCCTGCTCATCCTATCATTTGCATGATCAACATAAATCTAGGGATAAACAAAGGGATAAGCACAAGAAAAAATAGAAAATGGATAGAAAACAAAAGCCAGCGCCCACAAAAAAATGAAGCACCACAAAAAGAGAGTCAAAAGAAAAAGGGGCAAAAAAAATAAGGAAACACCTCTATTAAAATTCTTGAATTCCTTTGGTCCTTACTTTTTAAATAACATCATGGGATGATTTTTATTTCCAGCAATAGGCTCCAAGAGCTTGCCCAGTAGTGGAATAGTCTTACAAGTGGTGACACATCTGTCACATTGGTGATCTTCTATTGTACAAATCAATGCAATCTTGTGGATAAGCTAGCTACTTTGGCTAAGTTTACAATGGGTTAGTCCAACCTCATTCAAAATAGATAAATGAACATCATGTGCACACATAGGTCCATGAATTATTTAACCTCAGTTATGATAGTTAAGATATATTTATGATATTCATTGGCCAATAGATTAGTTTGATCCTTCACACTATGTTGTTTGAGCTTCCATAAATTCTTTTAAATGATTGCTATGCTTAAGAATTAGGGTCGCATAGAATCATCACTAATTTTGTTTTTTACATGCACCTTCTTAATCACACTTGTATTTTTTCATTCACTACATAGACTCATAATTTATTACATCTATTTCATGTGCATATTATACACCTCATTTAGTTTGTATAGCCCATGTTTTCCTACTTCATGTTCTGGTCATTGGTCAGTGTGATTCTTCATTTGTTTCTGATTTACCATGATCAGTAAGATGGTATCCACACAAGGTGGAGTGCCCTTCATTTTACTACATTCTTATATCTCGTAGGTACACAAGTTATCATGTATAACATATACATATCATCATTCATACATACTCATGTTCAATTAGGTTCATCATACCTAGCACACATCATTCATATCAAACACATTTAAAAATTTGTACACATTACATACACTTAAAATCACATTGTATGTAGGAACAACACAAAATCATCATGTGCACCCTTCACAATGCTTGAAATTATGCACACATAATTTCTAAAAGTAGGGTTATATTTAACATAAATTTTCACCTAACAAATCATCTCCAAATTTCCAAAAACTATCACCATTATATTAGGATTAAAAATAGCTTTCCAATGGTATAAGTTTTGTTCAATTCTGACATCGTTTGGTCCTCCAAAGTTTCAAAACACTGCACATGGGTCAAACAATCAAAGTTTGCACAATAGTGTGTGAACCTTTAGTTCACACACTTCCATGAAAACCTACCACCAACATCACCAAATCATTTTTTTTTAATATTTGCAACTCATGTCTCTCATACATTTCCTCTTTTTCACCATTTTCATCTATTTTATATTCCTCTTCTTTCAATCAACTCATCATCAATTTTCATCTATTCCATTACTGATTCCTCGCTTGAGGGGGTATTCATAAAAACATCTACTTTACACACAATCAAACAACCACACATCCAATCACAGGTATTACATATGTCTAAGAAATTTTTTTTTGAAGATTATCTCAACATAAAATACCATACCAATCAAACATTTTCTAAATCATGAGAGCCATGCACCAAATGGACATGTCTTAATTCTATTATTTATATAGGCCCTAACCACATTCTAAATGATGTGCCTAATATTTCCTTGCCACTCAACTCAAATGGTTTGACAAATGTCATCATGCACTCATCAATCAATCAAAAGCAAAAATTTGAAAAGGTATTTGTTCTATTCGTAATTGGACCATCTTGCATTGATCACAAGAACAAAGTAGTCTTAAGTTTCTCCCAAAAGCACCTAGTATGATATTGCAAAATGTTGTACTAAATTGACAAATCACTTGTTTTATCATCATGTTTTTTTTGTAATCATCCACATTCATTCATCCATAGATTCTTTGTCTTTCCAATCACTTCATCATTTTCTTCTATCATATTTTTGTACTAAACCATATTTTACACAACATAGTACAAAAAGAGATAAATGTAGACACCTAAAAGTCATCCATAATCGCTCGTAGGCACCTGTAGGAAAGCGTAGGCAACTGTAGTCAATAATAGTTTCAAAACGTACAAAACTAAAATAATCACACCCAAAACACCTCATATTCATGAAAGGGCCATATGAAAGCCCCTTTAAGACATATAAGCCCTTTCCTACACCTAGAAATGGCCCCCATGTAATCATTTCCTCCAAAAATCCTAATTAGGACAATTCTAATTCTATTCTAAAAGTCACTTTTCACTTAAGTGCACTTTATTGCCTAAACATTTTTAATTAGGGTTAAAACTAAATTAGCCCTAATTCTATCCTCACACATGTGTGCACCCACCACTTAGGATATTTCTAAAATATGCCTAACCTAACCTCCAACTAACCTAGGGATCTATCTAATTAGGGTTAACCTTAACCCTTGCTCACACATGTGTGCACCTAGGATATTTCTTCAGGGTACATGAAGGGATGGCTCACATGCCACTTCATCATCCTAACATCACCATGGTAAAACCTAACTCAAAGTTTAGGACACCTCACAAAGAAAAACTCATCTCCCTTAGCCTTGGCCCACTCTATAAATAGAGGTTCATTTCCATCATAAAAATATCTCTCACTCTTTTGGTCTACTTACTAAAATTCTGCAAAAATCACTCCATAACCTTCTCTTTCATGTCCACCTCCGTAAAACATCAGATAACAGTACAGGGAGCTCATATGGATAGAAATTTTCAACAACAGTCAACAACAACAAGGTTGGTAGGGTACCTAGGAATAGATATTTGGAGATATATTATTATATTGTATAAGGGTTAGCATGGGCCACACATAACCCAAGGTTGATTATATTATATATTATATTATATTCTAATATAATATTTTATTAGTAGTAGGCTCTCCAAAGTAGAATAAGAATATGGATATATAAATAAGAGATATTTGTCATTGTAATCATTCATATCATTGAAGAAGAATCTTATGTAATCGTCATGCCCACGAAGTGGCCTCTCATCTTGGGAGATATTGTGGAGTTATTCCTTCCTTAAGGATTATTATTGGTGTTGCCCTACCTTAAGGGTATTATAATTAACATAAACCATCACCAATATGCAGAAAATATCAAATCACTCATCCATAATACAATATCCACAAGGTATAGATCCTCTCTGAGTAATAATAATCAAACTCCTTAAAATATTAATGCACTTCATAGTAAACCAATAAATAACGTAGTTGAAATAATTAAATGAGACACACAATATCTTAATGAATAATAGAAAATGTTCACCACCTAGGGAGGGCAAGTCCCTGCCTTAAATGCCAAGTGCAAAATTCAAATATGAAATATAATAAACAAAAGATGATATTGGTATTAGAGCAACAATTTTGGCAAAGTGGGGATTTTTGTGTGAAACCCTAGAATTAGGGTAATGTTTTTTGGAAAAACATCTCATCTTTCAGGAGCCATATATCTGCACAAGTTTATTCGATTCAGGCGATTATTGGATCCGATTGTGCATAATTTGAAGAGCTTTAAAATGAGTGGTCATATGATGGAATATTAGTAGTATTTATGGAGATACAACCTTTTGAAGTTAGTATCCAGAACAATGATAGTGATGAATTTGAAAGATTTTTTCTGGAAAAACATCTCATATTTTAGAAGCCATATCTCTGTGAGATTGTATCTTATTCAAGCGATTCTTGGATTCGTTTGTACAAAATCTACAGAGTTTTAAAATGAGTGGTCATATGAATGAATTCGAGTAGTATTGAGGAAGATACGACCTTATAAATTTAGTCATCTAGAATAAGGATAGAGACGAATTTTCAAGTTGCAAATTTCTCAAAAGATGAATTTTGTTTTAGTTTGAGTAAGTAAATCAGTTGCACTTTATTTTTTTTGGAAGAAAAATTACATATCTAGTTGTCTATGTGGATTTTTAGCTTCAACGTGGTGGGAAGATATTTATTTCCATAAAACCCTAGTTTGCATTAGGGTATCAACTATGGAACTACAAAATTTTCTAGAGCATATGATATTGATGCTAGGGATTGGTGGAAAAAATTTAAATCCTTATATCATCGACATCCTCTTTGGAAAAATATGCTTCATTAATTTCTTGATAAAGTTGCTCTCCTTTGGTTTTATAGTCTTAATGGCACCCATAATGAGTTGTCTTGGGAAGAAGTGGAGCATGCATTCTTAAGTGATTGGAACCCCTATAAAAATATAACTAATATGATGGAAGATGCAGAGGAACTAAAAATATATTTTAAGTGGTTGAGGAAAGGGATAAAAAGATAGATAGCTTGATGGATGTCATCACAGACCTTAAAAAGAAACTATAGGGATTTCAAAATGAGCTGAATGAAATGAAAGGTGAATGGGAAGTTTTCAAGAAACTGAATGAATATTATGAAAAAGAAATAAAAATACTCAAGAAGAAAGAGGAAAAGGTCAAGGAACATAAAAAAAATGTCAGTATGCAAATAGAGGAAACCATACCTTTGGTAGAAGATAAATTAGAAAATGGACAAAGTAATTTGTTTAAATCTAAAAAGTCTATTTTGCAGGTTCATGGAAGCATTCAAAAGGAACGGGTTATTATTTCCATTGATCCTGGTAGCAGATATAATTTTATTAATATTGCTTTGGCTAAGAAGTTGCAAGTTCAAGCAACAAAAATTAAGGACATACAACTAGAGGGTGAGCATGTTCAATTTTTTGAAGATTTGAAGATCACCATGGATAAATATGTTTTACATTTATATTTCTATGCTATTGATATGGATGAGGAGGATATTGTTCTTGGTTATCCTTGGTTAGACTCTTTGGGTACTATTAACATTAATGTGCAAAAGAAGTTTATGAAGTTATGGTACAGGAAAAAGAAGATAACATTGCAAGATATTTCTTATCTTAAGGAGCAAGGATACAAGGAAAATCAAGAAGTGGTTGTAGAAGAACAAATTGAAGAACATGAAACAACATCCAAGAAGGCAATAGCAGTAAAAAAGTCCATGGAAGAAGTAGCAATAACTAATTCAAGGGAAATAATAGTAACAGAGTCCAAGGAAGCTTTGATAGAAGAGCACAAGGACACACCAAACAAATATAACATGAAATAACAAGGTGTAGAAGAATTTAAAACAATGGAGCCAAAGGTTGAAAAGTCAAAGAAGGTAGAACATCACGTAAAGGTTGCACCATATCGCCATCCACACCACCATGATCGAAAACAATATTGGAGGCATGGTTAAAGGCAACAATATTATGGTTCTACATGTAATCAGAAGGACACCAACTATGGCAGTGTTTGGCAAAGAAAGCATAGTGATCATGATTTTTAGCATGGTTCATCAGCATCAAGGAACAAGTGGACCCATCATTCAAGTTATCAAAATATAGCAGCAGAAGCGTGGAGTCAATGAAGCAAATTTGGATACTTAAGTAATAAAATGGTGTACCAGCATCATCAGGTTTCACTTGGATGGATGGATGATCGAGATTAGTACCAATTGCTAACATTGCTTAGAAAATCATACTATCAAGTTTTTTCATATATTTTTAGGATGAAACATTTGTAAGGAGGGTGGCATGGTAGGGTACCTAGGAATAGATATTTGGGGATATATTATTATATTGTATAAGGTTTGGCATGGGACACACATAACCCAAGGTTGATTGTATTATAATATTATAATATAATATTATATTAGTAGTAGGCTCTCCAAAGTAGAATAAGAATATGGATATATAAAGAAGAGATATTTGTCATTGTAATTATTAATATCATTGAAGAATAATCTTATGTAATCATCATGCCCATGAAGTGGCCTCTCATTTTGGGAGATCTTGTGGAGTTATTCCTTCCTTAAGGATTATTATTGGTGTTGCCCTACCTTAAGGGTATTATCTATCTCTCTCTCATTTGTGGATTGTTATTGTGGATAATGTATTGTGGATGAATGATTTGATATTTTTTGCATATTGGTGAATGGTTTATGTTAATGATAATAAATTTATGCAATAAAGGTTTGCATGCTACCGCATGAACCCGAGCAGAGGTTTGCATGCCACCATACGAATTTTGTCTACAACATCCTTGTAGCTAAAAAAAAGGTAAATACTAGTTTGTCTATATAAACATGGGGTATGATCTATGATAGGTCCCAAAATTTATTAACTCATTTTTGTAGGTTTAAAAAGGTATTCAATACATCTCCAAACATCCAACTAGTGGTACACATGCAAAGAATCCCACCTATATTGAGGGCATCGAAAAACATCAGCAAGTGTATCTACATTTACATTGAAAAAGAGAAGGAAATATTTCTTGAGATAAGTACCATTTGTAACCCCCTTCTGAGATCAATAAAAAGTGCATTTTAGCATATATTTTATTAGTTTTAAAATTGATGTTCACTTTCCATGTTACAAGAGGTCATATTGCAAACAAATAAATGAGACCTGATAGAAGAGGTCTCATTAAATGCAGAGAAAGGATACTTATTAGAAGTCTCATTGAGGATAGATATTAAAGGAGACCCATTGGAGAAGGTCCCATCCAAGTTTGTTTATAGAATAATGAGACCCATTTTAAGGAGGTCCATCATAAGTGATAATATTGATCTTCAGTAAGAAAAGAGACCATTATTCTAGAAGAGAAAGCAAGAAGAATGAGAGGTCAACATTCATTAGCTCCAAATTTAAATTATTATTACTTAAATTTTGTAGATTGAGGGTAAAAAAAGAATATTGAACAACATATAAAGAGTATGCCATTGAAGCAACAAGGTTGAAATTAAATCAACCTTAGTTTGAGCATTACAAGAAAAGTCTAAGGGTAGTAAAGAATATGTAAGAAATTAGTGATTAAAGTACAACCTTTGCAAGGAGAAAAATGTATCTTTAAAAAAAGGTTTAAGTCTCCTGCACCATAGATAAAGGAGGCCATTATTTTAGAAGAGAAAGCAAGTAGAAGGAGAGATCAAAATTCATTAGCTCCAAATTCAAATTATTATTACTTAAAGTTTATAGATTGAGGGTAACAAAATAATATTGAACAACATATAAAGAGGACGTCATTGAAGTATCAAGGTTGAAAGTAAATCAACCTTAGTTTGAGCATTACAAGGAAATTCTAAGGGCAGCAAAGGAGATGTAGAAAATTAGTGATTAAAGTACAACCTTTGTAAGGAGAAAAATGTATCTTTAAAAAAAGTTTAAAGTCTCCTACACCATAGATAAAGGATGCCATTATTCTAGAAGATAAATCAAGCAAAAGGGGAGATAAAAATTCATTATCTCCAAATTCAAATTATTAATTATTTAAAGTTTGCATATTGAGGGTAACAAAAGAATATTGAACAACATATAAAGAGGACGTCATTGAAGTAGCAAGGTTGAAAGTAAATCAACATTAGTTTGAGCATTACAAGGAAATTCTAAGGGCAACAAAGGAGATGTAAGAAATCAGTGATTAAATTACAACCTTTGCAAGGAGAAAAATGTGTCTTTAAAAAAATGTTTAAGTCTCCTACACCATAGAGAAAGGAGGCCATTTTACAAGTCGTTGCATAAAGAAAATCGGATTGAGATAAAGGAAGAGGTATAAAGTCTTAGACTAAGATTCTAAGCTTGAAGATAGTAGAGAAAGACAACTAAGCTTGAGGGCAAGACAACATTAAAATTATAGTGCAAGGCAAAAATCAAGCAATAAAGGAAGATAGAATACTCTTAATATAAGAGTAATTTCAACCAAGAAAAGGCTAGGTCTTTAAAAGAGTACAACATATGAATAGACACAATGGAAGTTATCAAAAAATTAATACAATACCTAAAGCAATGTTATTATACTAAGTTAAAGTACAATAAACCAAGGAGCTACATCTGCATATAGCCAACACGATTGCTTGAAGAACATCACCTGCACCTACAATAATAAAAAGACAATAATATTAGAATAGAGAGCAAGTATTGGTAGCAAGAAAAAAAACACATACTTAATAGGATAATGTAAATTATAAAATAGGATGTAATGTTGAATTACAGCTCTAAGAAACCTGATATGAACATAGTGTAACCCTACACAATCTAAGTTGAATGTAATGCAGTCGTACACTAGTCTGAGTGCACTATGAGAAGAACCAGTTAGAAGCTTCACCATTGTAACCAAAAATTAGCATTGAAGCATCACCATACATTCAAAAAGGAGCATTGAAGCATCATACTAAATTGACCATAGGGGAGTGCAAGAGTTATATGAAAATAAATAATATCATCTAGATGTAAGAGAAGTGCAATATTTGGGTGAAAATCAAGTGTTATATAGACATTGCAGGTAGAAGCCAAGAGTTGGAAAACCAAGCATCATAATTGAGCACCAAGGAAGGTGAAAATATAATAAATTCCAAAGGAAAATAAAATCAAAAATTCAAAGTAGAGTCGAGTGTAGAATAGAAGCCAAGTGTCAAGGAACCAAAACCAAGAGTTGAGTGCCAAAGAGGAATTGAGTTACAAGGTAAAATTGAGTGCTAAGTAGGATTCAATTGCCAAATTCAAAGCATCCTGCATCAACAATTCATTTCCTTGAGACCAGAGCAGGATCATGTAATATGGGCAGCTATCAAAAATGGGCAGTTCTCAGTCAAATCTGCATACATGCTAATGTTAGATACTGAGGACCCCATACTCCAGACTCAGCTGGTGTGGGTCAAAAATATTATTCCTAAAGTTGCGATGTTCTCATGGCTGGTGATCCAAGGTAGGATTCTTACTATTGACAACTTGATAAGGAAAGGTATGGTATTTGCTAACCGTTGTTGTTTGTGTAGGGCCAATTGAGAGTCCACCATCCATATTTTCCTTGAATGCCCGATCTCTATGAGTATCCTCAATGGGTTATTTCAAGCCTTTAGCATTTGCTGGGTCAGACCAGCCACCATCATTGACCTCTTCCACCAATGGCCAAATCCCTTTGTTAGCCTTAGGCTAAGGTTTTTATGGAAGATTTGTCTCCATCATTTTCTTTGGTAGGTCTGGCTAGAAAGAAACCATAGAGCATTCCATGAGTCGAGCCATGATGTCACCTCCATCACAAATAAGATCCTTACCTTCACCAATGAAAATGTCAGCCTTATTCCTCATGAAGCTCAAAATCCTCCCCCCTAGGAGAAGCTAATCGCTCAATACTTAAATATTACTATGGTTGAGAAACCTATGTCTACCAAGGTCAATCCTAGATTATATGTCAAGTGGAAACTGCCCCCGGTTGGTTGGTTCAAGCTCAACTTCGATGGGGCTTCTAAAGGTAACCCTGGTAGAGCAGGGGTTGGAGGAGCAGTGAGAGACCATCAAGGCAATTTGGTGATGGCCTTTTCTGAGTAGTTGGGAACAAGGACTAACAATGAGGTGGAAGCAAGAGCATTATGGAGGGGTCTTCAGATGGCTCAAGAGATTGAAGGTAAACTAATCATCGAAGGAGACTCGATGCATGTCATAAACCTTCTCAGCAATGGGAAAAATCCTCCATGGCAGATTAAGACTGTCATCGAAGAGGCTAGGATCCTCTACCAAGCCAGGAATGATCAGAAGTCCCAACACGTGTTTAGGGAAGCAAATAAAACAACTAATATCTTGGCCAATATAGGGGTGGAATCCGATGGGTTGGTAACTTAGGAACATGGGATCCCAAGTGATGTGGAAAAATTTATCCAAAATGATCACCAATGATGATGAAACTGTGGGGTTCGGAAAAAGGGAGAGGAGCTTCATTTTTGTTTTGTCAGTATTGCTTCGTTCCTTCTTGTGTTGGCTTTTATTTTCAATGCAACATGGGAAGGATCCAGGTGGCATGGTGGCCTCATGTTATGGGGTTAAGGGCAAAGGCAGATGCCAAGGACCGATGTCACAATTTTGTGACATGTCATAGTTTAAGAAAAAGTGTCGCGATATCGTGACATGTTGAGCAAGAAAGAGAAAGTGTCACGATATTGTGACATGTGGAGCAAGAAGAAAAATGTGTCACAATTTCACGACATGTTGAGCAAGAAAAAAAAAGTGTCATGATTTCGCGACATGTAGAACAAGAAAGAAAAAGTGTCACGATATCGCGACATGTTGAGCAAGAAATAAAAAGTGTCGCGATATCACGACATGTTGAGCAAGAAGGAAATAGTGTCGCATTTTGGTGACATGTAGAGCAAGACGGAAAAAGTGTCACGATATCATGACATGTCACATTTTCGTGACCAAAAGAGAATAGAAAGAGCAAGAGGGAAAAGTGTCGCGATATCGCAACATGTCGCATTCTCGCAACCAAAAGAGAAGAGAAAGAGTAAGAAGAAAAAAGTTTCGTGATATCGCGACATGTCACATTTTCACGACCAAAAGAGAAGAGAAGGAGCAAGGAGGTGAAAGTGTCATGATATCATGAAATGTCACACTGTTGCGACCAAAAGAGAAAAGATAGAGTAAGGAGGCGAAAGTGTCGCGATATCATGACATGTATTTTCACGAGAAAAATCCAAGAAAATGAGCAAGGAGGTGAAAGTGTCGTGATATTGTGACATGTTGCAATTTCATGACCAAAAGCAACAAAATAGGACAAAGAGGTAGAAGTGTCGTAGTTTCACGACGATACAGAGAAAATGAAGGAAAAGACTCAAGGACGACGTGTTATTGTGACTTGTCGATTCTACGCGACTGGAAGCAGCAAGAAAACAAAATGAGAAACGAATGTTGTGATTTTGTGACATGTCTCAGTTTCACAATAGGCAGTGGCAAAGGAGCAGAACGAAGGAAAAATTTTGCGATTTCATGACAGGTCTCATTATCGCGACATGTTGCTTTTTCGCGACTATCCAGAGAAAATGCAGGAAAAGACTTAAGGACGTCATGATTTCGTGACATGTCACACTTTCACGGATGGAAGCGACAAGAGTGCAAAATGGGAGACAAATGTCATGATTTTGCGACATGTCTCATTGTTGCGACATGTCACATTTTCGAGACATGCAGCAGCAAAGGAACAGATCGAAGGCAGAATGTCACGATTTCGTGACATGTCTATTTTTTGTGACATGTCGCATTTTCACGACTATCCAAAGTAAATGATGGAAAAGAATTAAGGACGTTGCAATTTTGTGAAATGTCGTATTTTCATGGTTGGAAGAGGAAAGAGTGCAAATTGGGAGACGAATGTCGCGATCTCGCGACATGTCTCATTTTTGTGACTTGTCGTGAATTATAGCGGCAAAGGAGCAAAATGAAGGCAGAATGTCACGATTTTGTGACATGTCTCATTTTCATGACATGTCACTGTTTCGCGACTATCTAGAGCAAATTAAGGAGAAGACTTAAGGACGTCGTGATTTCGCGACAGGTCGCATTTTCATGGCTAGGGCAACAAGAATGCAATGTGTTGGGCCGTTGCCTATGTTCTAAGGTGCATGTAAATATGTGTAAAGGGTTGTGCTCTTTTTTGGTAGGGTGGCCTATGAAGGGTACTAGTAGCTAAGGACAGGCTGCCCCTATTGAGGTCGTGACCCGTAACAAAGATAGTGCTGATTTTTGTAAAAGGTTTTGGGTCAACCTGGAAAACTCGGATATAATGAAAGTGTACCTTAATTACCAAAAAATAAAATTGCCAAACCTAGTTCTAAGTAGGAATCAATCCAAGGAAAACCTATCACTAAGGAGGAACCAAACCAAGGAAGATTCAAGCATTGAGGAGGAATTGAAAGCAAAAATAGAACAAGGAGCAAAAACAAGGAATCAAAGCGGCCCAAACTTTTTATGAAAGTAAAAGTGATTCAAGGACATTGAAAGTGAAATGACACAAATATTAACACTAGGCATTATATTGGATGCAATTGCAATTTGGAAGACATTAATAAAACTTGAAATGCCTAGGTATAAGTGCCAATTAGAAGCACTAATGGAAAACTCACCAAATAAGGTGTAGTGTTAGAATATAACGTCTCCTATGCAAGTAAAATCAAGTGCAAAGTTAGGGAATTGAAATTTTTGGATAAAACCTAAGAGTAACTCTTACCAATGTGCTATTTTATGGACCTTGCATGGTAATCAAAATAATTCAAGGAAAGCAACAAATTGCCCAAGGTAAAGAAGACATTGCTCAAACAGTGCTACAAAGAATCTCCAAAGAATTTCAAGCAAGGTATTAGGGTTTTGATAAATTAAATTTAAATTTTATCTAAGGTTAAAAGGAGAGATAAGGTTTATTTTAATTTTATAAGGTTTTAAAGTTAAATTTGGAGAGATAAGTTAATTAATTGAATAGTTAATATATTATTTGATTTTAGATTTTGTGGAGTGATAAGTAGAGATAAACATTATTTAGTATAAAGTTTTTTGAAGTGATTTAATTTTTGAAATGTTTTATTTTAATATTTTTTGAAATTCAAAGATATATAGCATGTTTGCAAATTAATCAATCTTGGAGAGATAAGGAAGTCTACTTCAAATTTAGGAAAATTAAATTTACAAAGTTCTTACTTTCTAGTTTCTAAAACAATTAGGGAGACAAGGAATTCTACTTCATAGGTTTTTGGAAAATTTAGAAACTTTGGAATTATTATTAAAACCTAGGGAGTTACAAGGTAGTCTACATCAAAGGAAATATATTCTTAACATTATTTTGCATATCATGGAAGAAATTTTTAAGAATGCATTTAATGAGAATAGTGAATACATGTTGCATGCACTTAGGTTTTACTCTCAAAACTTAATAAATGACTTTGATGGAAAAAAACAAATGTTTAATGGTAAAAAATAAAATTTGACTTTATTTCTCAAAGAGATAAAATAAGGAAATTTCACATCTCTTATAAGCTATCTTCACGAAAAGCTTTTCAAGACATGGTGGGATTCTCAAAACACCATTATATTTTCTTTAAAAGAGTGTTTAGTGATGTACTTATCATTAATTAGTTCTGATATTTTCAAAGAAAAAGACAAGTTGAGAAAAATAATGAAACATATGAGAAATCATTGAGATAAAGGCTATATTATTATGATGACTTACTAATTGAATTCTTAGAAGGTATATCACAAATGAAGATGCATAAAAATAAAAAAAGAAAGAGAAAGAGAAGGAATCACATCAAGGACATCAGGAAGGAGAAGTATTACAAATAAACTTCGGATATTGATCTTAAAGAGGTAGATTGAAGATCACTCAAAGGATGAAGACCATGATTGAAGACTAAAGTCTTCAATAACCAAATAATGTAATACAAGGGGTGTTGGAAAATATTACATTATTTGGTACATGCCAATGTACCACCTTGGTACATTATTGTAAATATTAGAATATGCTTGTCTTATATTAGTGAGTGAGTAAATATTTTATGTAATGTAATAATGTGCAGGAAACGCACAAGTATCATGTAAATATGTGTGCAAGTGTTATGAGTGTAAATGCACACAAGTGTCTAATGTGTAAGTGTGTACATGTATCCTTAGAATAGGAAAGTGAAGAGTTGTAAATAATAGTAAAGGTCAAGAGTGCAACATATGAAGAGTCAAATATAATTATATATATGAAAAAGAATTGTAATTATCATCAAACATGGATAGCTTTATGCTTGCATTAGTAGACATTTATTTGATATCATTTTCAGTATTTTATAAACAATATTGTGAGCATTGTTTTTATGGTTATTATTTGAGTATTCTTATGAGATATTCTATATCATATTTTGAATTATTATTTGATTCATTATATTGCAACTTATTTGTATTATATCCTATGATTATTTTCCTGTGATATTTACATTAGTATTAAAGCTTCAAAAGCTAACCATTTCAAATATTGACATTACCTATTCCTCATAATGGTGGATGACTAAGGTGGTGAATGAATCACTATTATGCATTATGCAACTCCACCATTCAATATTCCAGAGATGCACCTTGCTTTAGCTTTTGATTCACCTCAGCACTTGTCTTCACTTTTGCTTCCAATGTAATGTTGTTGGATTGCTTGGACTAAATTGATTGACACTTCAGTTCTACGATGATTGCTTGCTTTCTTGCTTTCTTTCTTGCTTTATTTCTTGGTGGTTCTAATGCATTGATCAATCTGCTATGTTATAGGTTTGGTTGCTTCTGACATCATTAACACTTGATGTTGTTGGTATTCAATGCTTGTTGGTATTCAACAGTTCATGTAGGCTACATGTTCATCTCTAGTTGTTATAGCATGTGTTTCCTAGTGACTATAACATGGGGTATTTTACCATAAGTTACTTTAAAAATTAAAAAAACTTTAACTCTTTACCTCTGGTTTATGCTGGTCATGTTCTATTTACCTTGGCCTTTCCTTTATGCCATGTTTCCTTATAATTATCTATTAATCTCAATGCTACTCTGAATACAATATGGCTCCTTAGATATGAATCACATCTTTCTACTGCTATCTTTGAAAGCCTTCTTCTTCTATTCTCACTTTAAGATGTAGACCTTTACTTTTTCTAGAACTCTTTTTGACCTCTGCTCTTTTTATGTACATCAAGCCTCTATTTCTAGATGAACTTTTATTTGGTTCTCTTTCTTTAGTTCTAAAAGATCTTCTTCTACTCTCTACACTTTATAAACTTCTTCACTAAATCTTTATATGGCTTCCAATGTTAATCCTATTACAAAGGTCAATAACTAATACCTAATTTTTCCTGAAACTTTATCAAGGTTTCTCTTCCAAATAGCATTTTAGAATAGGTAACCTCTATCTTTTTTTGATCTTCTATCTCTATCAAGCTCTATATGACCTTAAAATTGATGAATTCTTTTATATTTCAAGGTATGTATTCAAGACCTAAAACTTTCTTTTATGTCAAGGTCTCACTTCAAGACCTAAAATTCCATTATGTCAAGGTCTATCTTCAAGACTTGAATCCTTAATATTTTGTAACTTAAATTAATCTTCATGTGACAAAATCTTACACACAAATAAATATATCAATCCTTGATATATCATTTTTATTTTTTGCTTACTCTTGTGCTAGAAGATAAAAATATTCTCTATCAATTGTAGGAAGCTTCTCAATATTATAATAATCAATATTTGTTGCAACAATGTCTTAGGTCACACCTAAGAACTCATATAATATCAAGGTGACTTAGATTTCCATGATGCTTCAAAAAAAAAAAAATATTTGATTGTATCAAGTCCTTCAACTTCTTTTTGAGTTGATAGAAATTAGTGTCAAGGATTATCTATGTCCTTGAAATTTTTTTGATGTCAAGGGTTAGCTATTTTTCTAAATTATCAACTATCTTAAAGTTGATTCACCCTCCAATAGTCTAGTCCTCTTCACTAGTTATAACTGTAGAAAGACTCTCTAAATAAGTCCTAGAATTCATTAGTTATTTTGCAATAGTGAAAAGACTATAACAAAGTCTTAGTCTTCATTAGTTGTTTATACAACCATGAAAATACTCTAGCCTTTATGCTTACTTTAACCTTACAATAGAGTCTAGGTTTACCTCCTTTTAAAGTGGACAAACTCTAAACCAATTTTATCAAATTGGACAAAATCAATTTTATATGCAGCTAAATAAATTCAACATATATAAGAATCTACTTGGAGTAGATTTGATACCATTGATGGCTTTTTAAGCCTTAATGTTAATATAAAACTCATAAAATAAAATTCATAGGATCAAATATAAGATAGCCTTAGTACATTAATATCAAGATAATTATGTAAGTATAATAATATGAGATAATTAATATGTAAATAAAGGATTATAATATATCAAATAACATTCATTAATAATAAAAAATATGAATGTAAATAGCCTAAATCATACATGTATAAAGCATGTAGTATGATTTACAATATTAATTGCTCAAAATGTATGTAAAATTTATTACTCCTCTTTCTGTACACTTGATGTTGATAAATTCTTATATATCTCTAATGATCCTCCATGGAATAATATATAGCCATTATAGAATGAATATTTGGATACTTGACTATTCCTTTCCTTATGCCAAGTCTCATGACTCTTGGCTTCTCTACTTAACACTTGCATACACATGACTCTATCTTGTATGCACACCTAGACATGACTCTTCACTTAGCATACTCTAATCTAAAGACACTTGTGCACTCTTACATATAAGACACTTGTGCACATATACTCACATTACATAAATATTACTTACACTCTAAACTAATACTCAACTTTAGTCTAATATTTACAAGATGTACCATGATGGTACCATGGGGGTACATTATCATGTACAAAATAATATAATATAATCCAATAGGTAGGACAATTCACCATATCATCCATTAAATATTGCATTAAAAATGTAGGTGTACATTATATTCTATAGATTCTAAACTTTTATAAGAAACTTTTCAAGAAGTGTTTGCTACAGATGTTGCAAATATATTATAAACAATATCATGAGTAGAGTCATGATTGGTGATAGGGAGGTGCAAGTAGTGTTCTCACCTAGTATTTTTTGGAGAATATTTGGATTACCAAGTTTGGAAAATTTGTGAGAAAAAACATGGTTAACTTACACTAGTGGAAGAAGTTGATGAATAGTGTTACCAATCTCAGTATGAAAGAGACGATAAAATTATAGAATCATGAGAGCTATGAACAAAAGATGCAATAGTTGAATAAACCAAAAGTGCAATGTGTAATGAACATAATTATGTCTAAACTCTCAAGAAAATAAAGAGTCTAACAGATGTGCACTTGGCTCATATAACCATATATATATGGTTTAATGGCTAGCATAGCATATGATTGGGCTTTGAACTTGTCATACTGCATCAAGAATATTTTGATGTGGTACACTAAAAATGTTTTAGTGGCATTCCATGCCTTTGCATTGATGATGAATACTTTGATGTAGGAGAAGCTGCAATTTCCAATATTGAACCCACCAAGATTGATTTCAGAGTATGCATTGACTGTATGTAGGTGGATCCATATGATGCCATTGACTAATCCAAGTATCCCAATCAAGAAGATGAAGGGTACCCTGAAGAAGATAAAATATAAAAGAGCTTCAAAAAATGATATGAGTGGAGATTCATAGGGAGATGAGGAGCAACCTAGAAGATCTAGTGCATAAGGAGAAGTGGCAAAAGAGGTTAGAGTAGCAGTGTATGGAAGCTCAATCCTAGAATCAATAGGTGGAGATATAGAAATCACATGCAAAACCCTCACAAATTATCACAACATGAGTGAGTGGTGGTGAATGATGAATAATGGAGGGACATAGGAATATGCATGGTATACCATTTGCAATAGTACAAGAATTTCCTACATAGTCAAGGAGTTAGGGCATGTAAAGAGGCACTGTAAATACAAAAATAATGAATTCAGAAGGGGCTACAATAGGTAAATAGTAGTCAAAGGATTGTTTTGCATAGGTAGGACATGAAGAGAAGAGGAAAGTTGATAAGGAATTAAAATTTAGAATAAGAAATTAATTTCCAGATAATTTACAATAGAAAATAGGTGCTTAAATAAGCCCAAATTACAAACAATAACCCTGGAAAATAGCAATAGATCCAAGGATTACGTAAAAAGGCTTAATCAATAAGCCCTTATTCTATGCAAAATAAAACACCTAGACTTAGACATTTCAACGTGAGCCAACCAATACCCTACATTGAATTATTCCCTAGACTAAGTCCTAATTCCACAAACCTAAGGTTTATGAAATAAAAAATAATCCATATCATTCCTCCCAATAATAAAAGCATTGGACTCCAATGCTTTTACAATAATTTGGGAGAGAAGATATACAAGTGCCTAGAAATCCTCCAAAGTGGTTCAGAAAAGAAGAGAGATAGATGATGTACAAGAGCCCCAAAGAGATCACCATAACTCCATCAAAGGGAGCAACAAAGAGCAAAACACATGTTCAAAAAGGGCCCATTTTAGGAAACCCAATGGGATATCGAGGTATGCTACCTCTTGGGTAAGCCTCTAGCATGTAGGAGTGAGCACTACTATGCCTAAAAAGGGTCTTGTAAAAATATTGTTCAATCTTTGAAAAGTCATAACTCTTCACACCAATCATGTTGAACCATAAGCATGCACCCAAAACTAAGTACAAATAATCCTGCCAAGCAATCATCTTGTAACTATAGTCAATGGAGGAAGATTGGAGGAAAAATGCACAAGTAGGCATATTCTAAAGTGTCTGTGGCTATGTAGTCTTCAAAAATTGTGTTGTCTAAAGTGTCAAGTTTTTGTAGTCTTCAAAAATGTGGTGACCGAAGTGTCGAATCTCTATAGTATTTGGCTTGATGAAAGGCATTAAATGGAGTGATGCCTCAAAAATTCACAAAGGAAATCTCAACTCCTACTGATGTAGTAGTAAAAATTCCCAAGTGAAATACAATGGATGCAAACAAAAGAATGAAGTGTCAGGTACCACTGAGTTGCACTTCATTACAAATCCAAAATTTTTGTAGAATCCCAAAGGAAAGGAGTAATGTGACTCTTCCAAGATTCACAATTGCAAGTGGATAATAGCTATTAAAAACTAACAAATGGAATTTATTCCAATAAATTCCACAATAGAAAATGATGCACCAAATGATGAATGCACAAAATAAGAGGAGTAAAATAGATCTCAAGATCCAATGGATGTAGAAGCTGATGTCGAAGCTTGATGTAGTGTTGCTCGAAGAAGTATTGCAAGTCTTGTTGATGGAGACATGAGCTAACCTGAAAAGCTAATACCCATAAAGATACAATCCACTAGGGATGAAGACAACTCCAATGGAAGTACCCATGATTCCATGATCACATAAATAGGGCTAAGGTTAAAATAAGAGACATCGATAACTCCTAAATTAGAGTACCTAAATTCCCATGATCAAAAAGCAACACCTCATAGAGTAGGAGCACCCAAAATCATGATGGAATCTCAAGAGGATCAAGGCCATGAGAAAGTCTACTTCCAACGGTATCAAAGGATGAAAGTGGATTTAAGGAGTGTTCGGTTCAACCAAAAATGCACTCCATTTTACAAAACTTTGTTTTTGAAGAATATTTCAATGACCCAAACTTTGGAGCAACATATGTGGCGAGAGTTCTAGTGGCCAACACTGCCACTTCCAAGTGGCCCCAGCAGGAGGCTCCCTAAACACTAGCTCATGGTCAAAATAAATGGGAAGCCTTCCTCATTTTAACTCACACAAAGAGCATTCCCATGATAGAGGTGGTATAAATTTCACTTAAAATAATAAAATGTTGTTTAAATACATTAGCAACCAAATCAGCACGACACATGGTACAAAATTAGTCATAAAACTTGGTTTCAACTAGCACATCTCGAAAGCAACTATGGCTTCCTTGACCACATCATGTGGTCATTAGAAAAGGGGATCATTTTCCCTTTTTAGGTGTGCAAGATGCCTCCCCACTACACATGTGGTATTATTTCCTTGGTAACATAGGCAATCAAATACAAACTAAAAATATTGAATGCTGAAAATACCATTTGAAGGCCACCACCTATCCACCATGGATTGGACAACATCGATGAATTTGTCAAAAAATCCCATAGAGGGATGATTATTATTGATTTCATTCAACTAGGAGGAGTAAAATTTAGGTCTTTATTACTCTATCTTGTCGACACCCATACTGCTCCCTTGCATTCAGTCTGATCGCGTGTTGAGAATTGTAGAATGGTGAGTCTTGTACATATATCGACCGACAAATAGCCTCAATCATAGGTGATGGTAGATCAAAAACATCAGTGAGGTCACAGGTGGTAGCACCAGAAGGAATCCAACAAAAAAACTAGGAAGTGTATGAACTATATGAAATTCATTAGTGGCCTAGTTATTCACAGATCAAAGGGATCACAATATGAAATAGAGCAATGCTATAATCCATATTGATTACAAAACTTTAGTGTGTTTTAAAAATTATGAGATCCAGTTTATACGTATCGTATATTATTCAAAAGACTATGATAGGCAACACTATCAATTGGATGTTCAACCCTTTAATCACAACAAAGTCGTAAGCTATCCACATGTCATCGAACCTCTTAATCTGTGACATGTATCCATTCATGTATCTATCTATGAACAGGAGTAAGAGAACCATGAAATACTTGTTGATATTCTTCTCCAAAGAAAAAATGTTTGCCTACGACGTTGATAGATGTATTATGTATGGTTTTCATCGAAAATGAATCAAGCGAGGAGAGGAAGTCTAGGGTTCCATTGTATGAAAGGGTAAGAAACATTGATGCTCATGTTGTAGATATTCTTCACGGTGTGTTACTGCTAGAGTTGCATCCTATGTAATTACATAGGCCAAAAATAGCCTAATAATAAGCACATTTTGTGAGGCTTGAATAAGGCGCTTCTACACATGATTCTTACAAAACAAAAAGCACTAACATCACTATACTGTAGAAAACCCAAATAATGGCTGAATAAAATTTTGGTATGGAGGCTAGATCTATATTGATAAAAATGGTAGATAGGCATATCCAGTAGAATGTGTTAGTTGATATAGAAAATTATGAGGTTGTAGGGTCAAAAATAAAGCAAAAAATACAGTTTGAGGTAGTAAATACAAAAACTGATAGTAGGTTTTACTTTTGGTAGGATCTGTAGATGTCAGAGGAAACTGCTCCAATGAGAGATGCAATAAATTTTAACCAAAATCACTTATCCAATGCGGTGATTCTCTTTTTGGTGAAATATAACTCATTGCCAGAAGGAAGGTCAATAATGTGCTTGGCCAATGTGCCAAAGGTGCACAAATGTAGATCGACAAAGGTAGTGGTAGGTTGTCAGAAGGCAATTAAGGGTGGGCTTCATCATCAAACACGTCAGGTGGACAAACCATCAACAAAAATTTGTGATAAAAGTATTTCTATCATAGCAAAATTGCAGCAACAAGTGAAGTAATGTATAGAAAATTGTGAGATAGGGCAGGATCGAACCAATGAATTTGTCACCCAAAACTATATTCACCTTACACTCAAACTAGAGAAAAAAAATGTGGAAGGAAGAGGAGGAATTTCCTTGAGGAAAATTCCCCCTCATAGGTAGCCAGATCGTACTACTCTGATACTGATGATAAGGAATTAAAATTTAGAATAAGAAATTGATTCCTAGATAATTTACAATAGAAAATAGGTGCTTAAATAAGCCCAAAAAATAACCGATTACCTTGGAAAATAGAAATAGATCCAAGGATTATGTAAAAAGGCTTAATCAACAAGCCCTTATTTTATGCAAAACAAAACACCTAGACTTAGACATTTCAACGTGAGCCAACCAATACCCTACATTGAATTATTCCCTAGACTAAGGTTTATAAAATAAAAATTAATCCATATTATTCAATATCCTACGTTGAATTATTTCCTAGACTAAGTCCTAATTCCACAAACCTAAGGTTTTTGAAATAAAAATTAATCCATATCAAAAGTACAATAGACAGAGGAAAGGACTATTATTATAGATCTAGATAAATAAATATAGACTACAATGGACACAATATAGGTGGAGGAATATGCAAGGGTTTTGTGGGATGAAAATATTAACTAAAAAAAAAAATTTAACAATACACCATTACACTTTGTGCAACAAGTGGATCCATGTGGATCACCCCCACTAGATGAATATATGCAGATAAAATTCACATCTACAATGTAGGTGGTGACACCAAGTCCAGTTGTGCCATATGAGAGGAAAAATAAGGGGAAACATGATGCATAAAAGTATAGTTGGTGGCATAAATGCCAGCATAGCCAACCATCTGAGGAGGAACCTAAGAGGAGATAGGAGAAAGTGGAAATAACAAAGAAAACTATTGATGTAGGCAAGAAAATTTAGAAATGAAAGGTATTCAAACAACCTATAAACCTGAAAGGTCATAGTGGAGAGGATGTGGAGGAAACTAACACCAATTATGACAACAATATGAAGTTGACAAAATGTATGAGTGATAATTTCATCATTGAAGTACAAAATCTAAGACCACCATTTCTAGGAGGAAATATCAATGAGTAGGTTGATACATTTTTTGAGAAGGTGATTATATTTTTTTATAGAGTCCATTATGATTTTGGAGTCAAATACATGGGATATTGGTGGCTTTGGTATCTAAGGATGTAAATTAAATTGAGAATACTAGTACATTGGGCTCATAATGATAAGCACATGAAAAATAATACAAAAATCATTAAATACATCCTAGGAGCTAGAGATTGGCAGTGCTAAGATAATTTTGGGAGTAAAGAATATACCAAAAGAAACACATGTATTATATAGGCATCTAGCATAAGTATATGTAGATGAAAGGTGTTTGGTGGTATATCTTGAAGAAAAATTAGGTGCAAAGTATGTGAAAATTCGACCTAAGATAGTGAAATAATATGCCAGAATGATTTTTTTGGTATATTTTATTTAATGGTTAGCCAAAAGTTTAGAAACTTTTTAGCAGATGTGGAGTAGGCTAACCAAATTAGAGACTTGGAGGTATGAATTTGGAAAGTTTAGGAGGATTCCAAAGCATAACTAACTAAATTGAAGGAGTTTGAGTAGAAGACTAAGGTATAGGAAGAACATGATTGATTGTTTAAACAACTAAAATTATAATGTTTAGTGAGGAAATAGTTTCTCAAAGTGAAGAATAAGGAAATCTCTCACTATGATCAAATGATATCTAAACGGGATGAGAAACTAGAAATTATAGTAAGTGAATAACACAAGCTTATACTGATAGGGGGTGAACAATATAAGACATATTTTTTCTTTTCTTTTCCAAACAATATTATCCAATATTATCAATTACAATATCAATAGCAGTAATCAAGCAATGCACAAACCATCAAACATATGAGAGACACAAATGTAACGTGGTTCACCCAATTTGGGTTATGTCTACAGAGAAAATATTTCTTATAAATTTTCTCAATAGATCTCTTGGAAACCAATTCCCTATTGAAATATTTATGTACCTCTATCCAAAGGAGACACCAATCCCCTATGCTCAAGTTCATGGATCTCTATCCACAGGATACCTCTGTTCCCACTACTCTAATTTGTGGAACTCTATCCATAGGAGACCTCTATCCCCACTACTCTTATTTGTGGATATCTATCCATAGGAGAACTTTATACCCTTCATGATGGTTCATGGAACTCTATTCATAGGATATTCCTCTATTTTACTCTGTTTTATGTAACTCTATCTACAAGATACTCCTATCCTTTTATCTGGTTTGTGGAACTCTATCCATAAGAGACTCCTCTCCTTTAATCTGGTTCATGGAACTCTATCCACAAGAGACTCCTATCCTTTGCTTTGGTTCATGGAACTCTATCCATAGGATAAATATATCCCCTTGCTGGTCTGGTTCATGGGACTCTATCCACAAGAGACTTTACTCCTCTATGCTCTTATCACTTCCAAATTTGGTATACACCTCTGCTTTGACTCTATTTCAATCCTACTCACAAGGCTTACTCAGTTTTACTCACAAATATATCCAAAACCTATTTCAAATCTTCTTACAAATATGCTCTCAACACTACCCAAATTTGCACATATTACATGCATAAATCTGTCTTTAGATTTACTTCAAGTATTCTCATAAGACTTGCTCAAATCTGCCTCAACCCTACTTCAAGTCTTCTCACAATACTTGCTCAAGTCTACCTTAAATTTAGTTCAAGTCTTCTCACAAGACTTGCTCAAATTTACCTCAAACCTACTTCAAGTATTCTCACAAGAATTGCTCAAATCTACCTCAAACCTACTTCAAGTCTTCTCATAAGACTTTCTCAAATCTACCTCAAACTTGTTTCAAGTCTTCTCACAAGACTTGCTAAACAAATGATTTTTCTCTAATCTAATACATACTCAAAACAACTCATAGCACATGCTCAACCAATACCAAATCTTGCACACAAATGATGTTCAAAATAATACTTATATCTCTTTCAAAAATGCTTTCTTTAACTAGGCAGTTCAAACATATTCTACCTAGAATTCATTTAACCTCTTGAACATATAGAGAATTATATGTACTATCAAATACCCAATATGATCTTCACATTCACATATATTGCATTCATCAAATCAGATCTCTACTTGCAAATCCCTTTCAATTCAAATCAAACTAGTGTATAAATTTACTTCACAAAAGTGATCTCTAATACTTTCCCATTCACATTCAATGTCACTCACATCAATCCCTAAATACTTCACAAATTCCTTCAACAAGAATGCACAATTTGTTCTTAAAAACCCTAGCACAAGTGTTTCCAATTTCTCTTAACAAGGATGCACAATTTATCTCACAAACCCTAGCTCAAATAATTCCAACAATGCACATATACAATCCTTATTTCTCCACATTAAGATTCAGAAATATTTTCTCAACTAAAAACATTAAAGAAAGAATAATGTCACCATACCTCTTAGCTTGCTTTGATGAAGATGAGCCCTCAAAAACTATCTCAAAATATTCTATCTTTCTTATGCCACTTTCAAGGTTTAGTTAGCATGCCACTTTTCAATCATCCACATGATAAAAATCTCTTCAAAAATGTGCACAAAGATATTACTTTACAACTCCCTTTAATTTCTCAAAATAAGGATTTTTAATCAATGAACAAAACCCTTCAAACTTTCTTTCACCATGCAAAAATACACATAATAGTTAAACCATAAAACACCTTATAACTCCTACTTGTAAAAGCCACAAATAATTTTCAATGTCATCACCCAAAAAAACTAAGTGCAAAATACATATTTGAGTTAAATTTCACAAACCTTATTGCTCCTTTATTTCTAAAATTGTTTCAACCTTATAAAGCCACAACCAAAGTCTAAAATATCATTATGCACACATAATATTTAATTTCAAAACATCATCCTTATGTCTCCCTAGATCAAGCAATATGCGCTTATTACAAAGCAAAAACTAAACCTTATGTCTCCCTAGATCAAGCTCTAACATACCATAAATTTTAATAAAAAATTTATGCCCTTATCACATCTGCCGCCATCACCATCGAGAGTCGAACATAAAATCTCACAAAGCCCATGCTCTAGCACAAGCTAGAGTGCCAACTAGACTGGACCACTTGCTGGAAATGAATGTATGTAAAAATAGATTTATCTCTTTCTTCTTCCAAAATGAAAATTGTAAAACAAATTGCTACGATGATTTGATCTCAAAACCTATCCACGACCAATGCCTTACACAAGATCCACTGCTACCTAGGCTAGCTACCCTATTGGAACAAATTCGTGTGTTGTCTTCCCTTTGATTCACTATCCCTACTTTCAAATGCATGAGCTTTGACTTTTCTTCTTCCTCTTCCATCAACAAATGACGTTTTCTTCTCCTCACTCTCTAATCTCAATGAATGGCTATGAATCATGCATATATTCTCCAAAACATTGCAAAATGATTTTATTTTTCTCCTTAAATATGCATTTGGGAGATTTATAAGGAAACGTCGATGCTTTTGAAATAATTCAAATATTATTAAGCCCTCCATGATTTCGGTGCCTCCAACATTTTCAAACTTATATTATAATATTATTTTTAAAACCTTTGGCCTTTGTAAAATAAATATTTCCTTTCATTTATTTTTCTTAATAAATCCTTTTGGTGCAAGTATTATAATATTAAAAATATTATAATATCATCTCTTATCTCTTAAACCATGGTCTTTATTTTAAACCTTGCCTTTCCATAATTATCCAACCATAGAATAATGTTTCTACCATACCAAGCTCTCTTTGACATCAATATTTGACACCAATCCTTTGACATCAATGACAACTCAGTATACTTAATATTTCTAACAATATCTTCCTTTGTCATTGATGGCAACCCTTTCTGAAAATTTCTTTTCCAACCACTGAATTCCAAATTTGCTCCCCTTGAGAAGTTGCTTCCCCTTACTGAAACTCTCCCCCACTGACATAATGGCAAAGGGACTCCTTTGGTGCTAAAAAATAATACTCTTAGCTTAGTCCCCTCACCACCTCCTCTCCTTGAGGTGATTAATTTTGGGGTGGGAGTAAACCTACTCCCAACATACAACGCTCTTTTTCCTTTTGAACCTTCTTTTTCAACACCTTTGTATTCATACCCTTTAGATCCTTTTGAGTGTCCTTGTTATTGCTTGACTCTAGAAGTTTAAAAAATTCTATTCTACACCACTTAGACTTATGCCCAAGATTATTGCAATTGTAACACATGATGTTGTAGTTCTTGGAAGGTGCAAATGACTTGAATTTCCTCTTGGTGAAGCCATAATAATTTCTATCATGAACCCTGCAGTGTATAGCTTTATGACCAAGGTGATTACATGAGTAGCAATAACCTTGAAAGAAATATCCATATTTAATTGAGTTGAAGTTCTTCTTAGTGAAGCTTCCACTCTTCAACTTATCATCATAAGTCTTAGATTATTTTTCAATCTCTTCCTCTAAAACTTCCTTTTATTTTGAGCTTGAGCTTGACCCTTCTTTTTTGCCTTGTTCTTCAAAATCAAGTCCTATTTTGATAAAAAAATATCTTTGTGCATTGATAATGTTATCCAAGGCTTTTGAACTTTTCCCAAATATGTGTAGCTTATCCTTAGAGTATTTCACTTCCATCCTTAGAGAGACCATTTCATGTTCTAACCTTTCACATTCTAATTCCTTTGCCTCTAACTTTTCAACCATGACTTCTTTAAATATCCTTGCCTTAGATTGTGAGTTTTGTGATCTTGTAGAAGATTTTCTTTTATTTCATCATCTTCTTGAACTTGAGCCTTCAGTATTGAATTATGTTTTTTAACTCTTTTCAACTCTCTGAGAGCAACTATAATTTCTTCTTCTAGATCAATTGTACCTTCTTCTTCTCTTTCTAAACCTTTCTCTAGGTCTTCAATTATAGGAGTATCTTCTACTTGGTATTCAATAGGAGTGTTTTCTTCCTCTTCTATTACCAAAAATAGAATATCTTCTTATTCACTATATGAGAGTATTTCATCACTGTCACTTGAAGCACTACTTGCTCTTTTAACATAGAAAATATTCTTGTGCCTTTGAAAGAACTTATTTTCATGCTTGCCTTGACCATACCTATTTTTCTTTTCATGCATAAATTTTCTTTCTTCCTTTTGCTTGTAATCCTTTTTCTCTTCACTGATACTACTTCCAGCTTGTGGAAAATTTGATGCATAGTGACCAAAGTCACCACAATTAAAATATTTCATAGTCTTTATATCTTTATTTTTTCTTGAGTCTTTCTTATTTCAGCTCACATAGTTAGCTTTTTTATTACTCCTTGACTCATCACTTGATTCTATTTTCTTATATTTTGTCTTCTTTGATGCTTTGAAATTTAACTCTTTCTTGAAATTGTGATTTTTTTCTGTTCTCATATCATAAGCTGTGAGAATTCCATGTAACTCATCCATAGTCAACTTATTGAGATCCTTCATCTCTTCTATAGCTAAAATATTTGCATCATACCTTATAGGGAGTGATCTTAATACTTTATGAGCAACACTAGAATCCTCAATTTTGAATCCAAGTCCATGCATGGTATTAAAAAATTCATCAATACAAAGTAAGTTTCTAGCAATATCTTCTTCATCTTCCATCTTCAACTCTTCAAACCTCTTCCTATGAGTTTGTAGTTTTTCCAAATTGACCTTGCTATTTCCTTCATATGTTTGCTTCAATTTGTCCCATATCTCTTTTTCTGATTTGCATTGCATAACTTTCACAAATTCTGATTCATGTAATCCACTTAATATTCCATTCATAGCCTTGGCATTATTCACATGTAATTGCTTACCATCCTTATATTTGGGATGAGTAGTTGTAGGTATGAACCCATCCTCAATAGATTGCCACGTTTCATATCTTTGTGCCATCAAATAAGTCTTCATCCTCATACTCCAAAAAGCATAATTGTTCCCATAAAACAATGGAACCTTATTTATTGAAGATCCATTTTGAGAATCCATCTGTGTTTCTATAATATCTTCCTTCAATCTATTAGACTTTCTCCAAAGGAACTTGCTTTGACACTAGTTGAAGAACACAAGCTTATACTAAGAGAGGGATGAATAGTATAAGGTAGCCTTTTAATTTTCTTTTACAAACAATATTATCCAATATTATCAATTACAATATCAATAGCAGTAACAAAGCAATGCAAAAATCATCACACATATGAGAGACACAAATTTAACGTGATTCACCCAATGTGGGTTACGTCCACGGAGAAAATATTTCTTCTAAATTTTCTCAATAGATCTATTGGGAACCAATTCCCTATTACAATGTTTATGGACCTCTATCCAAAGGAGACATCAAACCCCTATGCTCAAGTTCGTGGATCTTGTTGAGTGGTAATTTTACCCAATTGTGAAATTACGCTCTCCCTTAGAGTTTTGATCCCAAAACCCTCTTTTGCAAATAAGTTAAAAAACTTCTCCGAGGTCTTCGCTATATTAGCATTTGTACATGTGTATTAGTAATCTCAATAAAAATATCAATGAAATGCTAGGAACACCTTAGTGATTGCAAGTAACTATTAACAAGGGGCATGTGTTGGTTCATTTCACCATGCTATATTAATGATTGTTCATAAACCTCAAATAAAAGTAAATGTGAATTGGCCCTCATATGACCATGATGTAGCCTTAATTCCTTTTACCTTGAATGCTTTTAAGGTAGATTTTATCTTTCTTATTAAGTAGCTTTTAAACAAGTTTTATCTTGCATTAAATCCTACTTTAAACATGAAATAGAAGATTAAAATCTATCTATGAATGTGAATCCAAAATTATGAATAGGCTCATTAAATGTAGCTTTTTATCATGAAGATAGAGATAACCTTTGATATAATTGATAAATTGTTCCTCTTTGATGAAATTAATTTTCATAAAGAGATACCAATTTATTGCTTGAAAATAATAGCCTCATAATGTCATAATGAATTATCCCTCTTAAATGAAATTAATTTTCATTAAGAAGAAATAATTTCATGCTTTAAAACCAAGACCTTTGATGTAATGGTAAATTACCTCTCTTCAATGAAATCAGAATTTTCATGAAGAAAGGTGCATTTATTGCTCCAAAAATGATAGCTTATTAAATGCCACAAAATTAACCCCCTTTCAATGAAATTGAAATTTTCATGAAAGAAAGGTCATCTCATGCTTATGAATGAAAATAAAAAGCATAAAAATCTGATTTACCTCTAAAATGAAAAATTTTAAAATTTTGAAATTATAAAAATCTGCATAAAATAGTCATTTTCAATTTTTTTTATAAAATCAACCTGACTTCGGAATGACTTCGAATTTGTTCTAGATGATAGATTATACATCATTCTTCACAGCCATGTAATTATTTTTATCTTTTTATTTTTTTCGATTTTTATTTTAATGCCTGAAAATTAAAAAAAATTGTAAAATAAGTTAGAAAAATAAAAAATAAAATCTGGAAAACATGATAGAAAACTGAAACATAAACATGTCGCCAGTATTTTGCCACCCAATTTCTGCAAAACCGAAGATGTGAGAAAATCTTGCATGCAACCTAGTTTACCGAATCTGCATTTGCACAACTCTAAATAATCTAGGTGCGAGCTTCTAAGGGAAAATGAAATAAATTTCATGCTTTAAACCTTCAATTGGTGCAACCATTAAAAAATACATTCAACACCCTCTATAAGCTTAAAACACGAAAAGGAAAAAATAAGCAATTATAACATGCATGCAAAATGAAACTCCTCCTTTCTTGCACATTAAATGCAAATTTCTGGCATATTTTGTATTAAAAACATCTCTGTTACATCCCTTTCCAGCAGCATGTGGCCTCCTAAAAGGTCCAACCCTTCTTCCATTTTTAAATGGTGTATTTACAATTTCTAAAAAATGCTTAATTTTCCATTCCTTCGTTTGGCTGTTTGGCTTCCTTTTCCATTTGGTTGTTCGCATCATTTTGTGTTCCATAGAAACATTTCGTTTGGTTTCGCTTTTGTCTGCATGTGAATATGAATATGGGCCTTACGTTATATTACTAAAATTAGCTTTTATTCTCTTGATTTACACTTGGGTTTTGTAGCTATTGCTATAATGTCGACTTTGTAATGCATCATGAGTAACAACATAAAGACCCTTGTCTTTATAACATTACACCCATTTGATTTTACCTTTTCCATAATTACTTCTTCATTGAGAGCTCCTTTTAAATACTTTTTTAAACATTGATACATTCTATATAATTATATTCATTTGGGCCAAAGAGATTTTATCCATGTCACAACGCCTAGTTGGGAAATCCCCTGCCACGTCTGTTGTGTCACATGCATATGCACCTGTGCTCTGCTGTGGTTGGTGGCTATACATGGTTTAAGTGGAATCTACCTTTTTTTATGCCTGATTCTGAATGCTACCATTTTTGATGACATCGTACCTTTGTCCTTGCTGGATACTGCATTCAATGCTCACCAATGATTGCTGCCCAAACTAGGATTCCATCGTTAAGTTTGCTAGTCTGATGTTTGTCATGAAATATCCTGTCACCCAGCCTCATCTGGCACAATATACTCATATGCTATCTAATACATTGTAGGATCCTTACGTATATCATCTACCATAGTCGGGGTCCACATATTTCAATCTTAGCCAATAATATTCTTGGTATTGTCCACTCCGAATGTTGATATTCTCTCTATCCATTGAAAATAGCTCTTTGTAACATGTAACCATTGTCATATTCCTAGTCAAACAAATCTTCACCCACTCTACACATCACTAGGCCTTCGCTTCTTTCACTTACGCTTATCGTGTCTCCTTTTGATGTACTCATATTATAACTTATACCCTTTCAATGTTCGCTACTCATTTTACCCGTTACAAGGCATCCCTTGACTAACAATATTATTTTGTCATAGGCATTGAATTTGAACGTGCATCATGGAGGCTCATTATTAAACAACAAAAATCCTACATATGCATAATATGGTAACTTCTTTACCCACTGAATTTTGCTTGCTTCTAGACATTACTCCTTTTATCCTGCGACATCCAAGATTGCTTTCTAATGACATCAAGCCTAGGATATGCGAACTCAATGCCTTTGATTTGGGACTTTATCAAGGCTAACATTTAATCATGCCAAGCATCGAATAACAACACTATTTTTCATCGCTGAGCCTCTTGCTTGCATGGAAGAATATGTATGAATAAGTCCCTACAATTGATTATGAACTAACATCCACTTCAGTTGGAGAATTCACCACCAATGCTCATTTAACAACCATCACTACTACTGTAAACAAATCCCATGGTTGGGTTTGCCTTCTTGATGTGTAAAAATGTCATCACAGTGGCATATATATTGGATTCAATTTTTCGTTGCTGGCTTTCCATGATGTACGTGATCCCTAGTGATAAAACACATCTACCTTACATTTATACTACTCATTGTTATCTACCATACATACTCCTCATGACAACATTTTAACAATTTCATAGCATTCTCCTAAAACCTCCACCATTGAAACTTCATTTCACTTAGAGTTGTTGGTGATTGGTTTGTCTAATCAGCTACCCGATGGTCTATATTTTATCTACAGCACCTTCCGATAAATCATTTCCGCATGTCGGTATCCCATCCAGACTTCCAAGCTCATGGTTGTGTCGATGTTGTTTCTTTCAAACCTCTGCATGTCAACTATAATCGTTGCAACTTCCCTACACTACGAATGTCACTCATATTTATACCTGCATCATCTATTTTGTATCTTGGTATTGGTTGTTTCAATCGAACACTCTATCCACACCAATTCATAACCTATCATCGTCATTATCCTAGTGATGAACATTACCTGTGTGCTATATTTTAGATGCATCATCAAATGCTCATCTGCTTGGTTGCTATTAAGATACCTTATGTTTACCATCTGCGTCATTGATGGAAGTCCTCTTCTTTCGTTGTTATGATTGGATGTGCCTAATTACCATGAATGTCCTGAGTATTACCGAACTTTTTATTGGTTACGATAGGTCCTCGTCATTGTTACCTTTTCCTTTCACACCATGTTGATGCCATTTATTTCAATTTCTCACACTCTGTTGCCTACACGACTTCACTCCACTCTACCCTGACTCTATCACGTACATCATCATTATCGCTCTAGGTTCCACATTGTCACACTATGGCATCCCTCAATTGGAGCTCTGAAATGTCACTTAAAAAATGGCTCAGCCTCTACCATCTACGTTGACATCCAACCAAACTATCGTGTTAGCCCCGTTTGTATTGTCATGTCCAAGTCGAGTATGGATTTAGAATTCCTTTTGCCATGCAGGCAATACGTCTATCGATTCATGCTTTCCACCTGGACATGGGAAATCCTCGAGTTTGATGTGGCCCATCCACCCCTAGATATCACATTTTGCCAAGTCATGCACCTATGTGGCCACTATCTATGTCTCATGCGACATCCAAACTTATTGCCAAAAGGTTCGCGTCGGGCCAGTCAGTGTTGTTACGTCCAAATCACCCTAACCTGCAAACATCAAAGCAAAGACAAGTTTCATTAAATCACATTTTACTAAAAAAAACTAACAAAATGCCCTTAATTAGGTTATTCATTAGTATAAAGGGCACTAGTAGAATATAATAGTGTGAAATGGGTCACACTTTAACTCATCACTTAAATTTTATTTTGTATACATATAATCTATATGTATATGCATTTTGTGAATATTTTATTTATCATCATTTTATTTTATTTTATTTTCTATTTTTTTACATTAAATATATATGTAATATATACATATATTTAATTTTTTGTCTTTCATTTTTTTATTATATGCATATATATATATATATATATATATATATATATATATATATATATATATATATATATATATATATAAAGTATAACATATATATACATATATTTAATTTTTATTTAATTTTTTATTTTTAATTCAAATGTTTATTTAAATTAGATTTAATTAAAATCAAACATTTGAATTATTTTAATTTGAGACATTAAATTCAAAACATTAAAATTAATCTCAAAAGTAAACCCATTGAAACATCACAAAACACTACACCTTCAATGAAGACTCGAATCAAACAAAGCATCAACCTTTACAAGAAAACAAGAAGACCTCACAAAATGAGGAACCTCAAAGTCCCCATGGTGAGCCCATGATTAGGGTTTCATCAACATGCTTGCCCAAAGACAACCAAAATTCCAAAAACAAAAATTTTAAAAGTGGGTCCCCAATTTTGGGGCTAGTTGTGGAGCAACCACAACAAATGGTGACTCTACTGGGAAATGCTCCTGAGCATTTTGGGTGAAGAACCCAACCTAAAATGAAAACACACAAGATCAGCGAGACACAATAATTTAGCAATGTCCCGAGAAGATGGGGGTAAACAACTTCATAATGAAAACAACTAATCCATCTGCCTTTGCTCAGTGTGTGCAAAAGTGATTCATTCCTGCATTTCTGAAAATCCTCCAGATTCCATCATCCCTTTCTGCATTAGGCTATGAAGTATCGCTCATAACAAAATGGCTATAGATAGAGCCCCACTACCAGTCAGGCGTCTATAGCCCCGATGAGGTTTATCTAACTCACCCTTGTGTTTGCTCAATGCTTTGCAAAGCCTTTCCTTTTACCCGAGCTATATCTAGATAGAGCCCTACTATCGATCAGGCATCCATAGCCCTGGTAGAGTTTATCTAGATCTTGTGACTGATTTGATCAAGCTTTTCGATGCTCGTTCTCTCTTTTTTTTCTCTTTTTTTTTTCTTTTTTTCATATATAATTTTTTTCTTTTCAAAAGAACAACCTTGCAAAGCTTCAAGCATCACTGGGGTAAGGCAGCCTACAAGTGAAGCATTTTAGATTTTTGCCTAGGGTTGCAAATCAAGATAACTTCATCCTTCCTAATTCCAGAAACACCATTTAATGTGTGTGAGTTCCATGTGGAGCTTTGGCTAATATTTCATTGTTCCACTTTCCACCATTTTAGTCCCAAAATCTGAGCATGATCACCAAATAACTCATCCCCCTTTTCTCGGGTTCATCAATTTTCAGATCAGGTACTCCAACCTACTAAATAAAGGAGCTTCAAAAGGAGCCAGAGACCATAAGTTAGTGACCACGAAACATCACCTCAAAACAAGGGAACAACCCAAAACACAAAACTCAAAACACAAACCAAAACTATATACAAATGTACAATATGGTACAAGATGGTGCAAAGCTTGAACTATCACTTCCCTGGATCCCAAACATGACTAGCACATTTCAAAAGACATATAACATGATATGCAAGCCAAGTTTTATAGAAATCCAACAAAAACAAGATTAAGCCAAACAATACAACAATCTTCATCTTGCCTCTCTCACCCCACCAATTTGATTTAGTTCTATTAATGATCCCATAGGTGAGCTTCAAATCATTAAATTGATTAGACAAAATTTGATTTTCAATTCTTTCTTGTCTATTCTTTAAGATGTCAATTTCACAATTCAATTCATGATTTAGAATTAGGCTTTCTTTTTCAAATATGAGATTTTGTAAATAAGAGCCTATTTCTAAAAATTTCAAAGCCAATTCATTATTCATGTTTTTAGGCCAATCAAATTTATGCAAAAATTTGCAAGCATCTAGGATATCTACTAAATGAGAATCATTATAAGTTTTTATCCTAGATTCTATTATTAATTGTTGATGAATTTGATTTAACAATTCAAGTACATCAACTTCTTTTTCATTCATCAAAGCAATCTTATTAAAGGTGTGAGTAGAAATCAATCCTAGTTCTTCATTCACCTCTAATGGCATTTCATCATAAATAGCATTTGAATCCAATGAGTAATTATACAAATATTCACTTGAAGCTTGGATGTTTGGACACAAAAGGTTAGATTTTACCTTTTGCATATTTTCATTTACCAAAACTTGGTGAGGATTTGCAATTTCTTCTTTTACCTCATGATCTTTATCATTCTTCATTGATTACATGTTCATCAAACATACCAAAGTTAGGCACCCAATCAAAAGTATGACCATCCTTTTCAATCCTTAAATCTTGTTGGTCAAGGTGTGTGTCAAATAACCCATCACCATGATCAATCATTTGAGTTGCTTCAAATAGATCAACCTCTTTGTCATTTGGTTCCAATTCCTTGTTCACTATCCATGGTATCTCTTCATTTGAATCCTCAAAACAATCATGTGAATTTGTATCCAAATTTTCAATATCCCAAAATGAAAGAGCAGATTTTACCTCTTCCTCATCCAAAATAGATGAGTCATAAGAAACATTTACCATTTCTTCCCTTTCTATTTCAACAAGATCTTCAATGAATTCATATTCAACATGATCTAATTTTGGAACTTTCTCTATTCTTGCAAATGCAATATCCTCATGTGAAATGGAGATTTTAGCATCCTGCATATCAAGCAAAATAGAAATTTCATCAATAGGGGTGTGAGAAAGTAGATGATTCTTCATATCTTCCCCAACCATTGTAAAAATTATCATCCAAATTCGTGGGATGAAACTCTATTGCATTTGTGACATGATATTTTGATTCATCTATCAATTCTTTTTCTTCTTTGTCCTTGGTAATAGAATCATTATCATTTTCCAACATTTGATGAGATTCCAATCCTTCTTCCAAAACATTCTCAAATTGTACAGGACTTGTAATATCCTCATGCGAGAAAGCAATTGTATTATCCTGCATATCAATTGACACAAAAGTTTCATTAGAAGGTTTGGAGTGAGTGTATTCTTCCCACTTCTTCCAAGAATCATAGTAATCATCTTCCAAAATCAAGTGGTGATGCTCAACTACTTCTTCAACATCTTCCAATTCATCAAATTCACCTTCACCTTCCTTAGATGGTTCAATGATTTCCAAAAGTGGGCTACTCTTTGTATTCAAGTTTGCAAGATCACTATCCACATTTGTAACCCATGATTCAATTTCATCACAATTTGGAGGGTGAGGATTTTCTTGATCATCAGTTTCAACAATCTCATCCAAAGTGTCTTCCGAGAACAAGTGGTGAAATTCTATTATATCTTCAAATTCATTTATTGATTCTCTTTCAATTTCACTTTCAACCACTTTATTCAATTCTATGGTAGGTTCTATCCTATCACATATCTCCAAACTAATTAGATTTAGGACACCTCCATTATCTGAATACTCATGCACTTCTAGAAATGAACCCATCTCTACACAATCCTCATTAGTGGATGTTGGCTTGGCAACTTGCACCTCCTCTTGGACTATATCTAAGGTGGTTATAACATTTGGACATTCAAATTCATCCCCTTGATCATTCACCTTAGGTATCATTGGAGTGGAGGGTGCTATATTAGATGGTTGGTGTAGGTTGGCATCAATAACTCTAGAAGAACAATCTCTCATGGGAACATGTTGTGCCTCCACTTGCCCTTGTTCTACCATTATTGCAACCTCATAGATTCTATGCAAATATGGGTCATCAAGATTTTCCTCAATAAGTGTAGCAAGTACGGGGGGTATGGCTCCCATGTATACTTTAATAGCTTCCTCTTCTGGTATGTCAAAATTTTCCCACATTTGAGAGTGCAACTCATAGAACCTCTCATTGAATTGACTCATGGATTCATTAGGCTCTTTACGAATAGAGGTAAACTGATTTTGCAACATATCTAAGTCAACCTGATTACCAAAATGATAAAGATATGTTGCTTCTAGTCGGATCCAAGAAGTCCTAACCTCCATGGGTAATTGGCCATACCAAAAGAATGATCTGTCATCCAAAATGTATGAGAATAACCTACAAGCAATATCCTCATGGTAAATTTGCCATTGAAATAATATGCTCTTGTAGATATGCAATTTCTGTATGTATCCTAATGTCTCATCTTGATTAAACTATCGTAGAAACTCCAATAACATTTCAGGAATTTGATGGGGTGTTCCAAACATAGGAAAACACTCATAATACTTCCCTAACATAGATACCATTTCTTCTCTTAAAGATACCACTTGCTCCTCAAATGTCGCCATTAGTGAAACTCAAAGAATAACTTTAGAACCAAATTTGTTAGTCAAATAAAAATATCTTGCAAAGAAGCATAAAATGACTAACAATTTTCAAATGAGTAAACCACAAAGATCATCATGTTAGTATCATCCAAAAGATATGCATCAATTAAACCATGACATGAAAGAACATTCTCAAATTTGCCAAAAGGTTAGTATTAACACATCATCAAATAGAGAATGTTAGAATCAATGAAAGTGATCAACAAAATCTCATTAGTCAAGACCAATGTCTTTGAATAAATATTTCAAGTAACATGAACAATTTAGCATCTAAATAGCAATAAAATAAATCAATTCAAGCTCTCCTAGCTCCCAAAGTGTTGAGTGCTAAAGAGGCCAAAGATGCTAATCAAATGAACTTGAAATATTTAGCAATTCACAACCTTATGATTATACCAAATCACATTCTTTCCTGTATGAACAATCCAAAAGTGTTAGATCAATGAATACCAATTCATGCCCTCCTTCTAGCACCAAAATGTTGAGTGGTAATTTTACCCAATTGTGAAATTACACTCTCCCTTAGGATTTTGATCCCAAAACCCTCTCTTGCAAAGAAGTTAAAACAAAACAACTTCTCCAAGGTCTCCGCTATATTAGCATTTGCACATGTGTATTAGTAATCTCAATAAAAATATCAATTAAATGCTAGGAACACCTTAGTGATTGCAAGTAACTGTTAACAAGGGGCATGTGTTGGTTCATTTTACCATGCTATATTAATGATTGTTCATAAAACTTAAATAAAAGCAAATGTGAATTGGCCCTCATATGACCACGATGTAGTGCCTTAATTCCTTTTATCTTGAAATGTTTTAAGGTAGATTTTATCTTCCTTTATTAAGTAGATTTTAAACAAGTTTTATCTTGCATTAAATCCTACTTTAAACATGAAATAGAAGATTAAATCTATCTATGAATGTGAATCTAAAATGATGAAAAGATCCATTAAATGTAGCTTCTATCATGAAGATAAAGATAGCCTTTGATATAATTAATAAATTGTCCCTCTTTGATGAAATTAATTTTCATAAAGAGACACCAATTTATTGCTTGAAAATAATAGCCTCATAATGTCATGATGAATTATCCCTCTTTAATGAAATCAATTTTCATAAAGAAGAAATAATTTAATGCTTTAAAACCAAGACCTTTGATGTAATGATAAATTACCTCTCTTCAATGAAATCAGAATTTTCATGAAGAAAGGTGCATTTATTGCTCCAAAAATGATGGCTTATGAAATGCCATAAAATTAACCCCCTTTTAATGAAATTGAAATTTTCATGAAGGAAAGGTCATCTTATGCTTATGAATGAAAATGCAAAGCTTAAAAATCTGATTTGCCTCCAAAATGAAAAAAAAGAAATTTCGAAATTATAAAAACCCTTAAAAACATCAGTTTTCAAAAATATTTATAAAATCGAAATGGCCTCGGAATGAGTCCGAATCTATTGCGTATGAAATATTGTATATCATTCTTCACACCCATGTAATTATTTTTATCATTTTATTTTTTTATTTTTATTTTAATGTCTAAAAATTAAAAAAAATCTGCAAAATAAAAGTTAGAAAAATAAAAATAAAATCTGGAAAACATGACAGAAAACTGAAACATAAACATGCAAAATATCGCTAGTATTTTGCCACCCAATTTCTGCAAAACCGAAGATGTGAGAAACTCTTACATGCAACCTAGTTTATCCAACCTGCATTTGCACAACTCGAAATAAACTAGGTGCTAGCTCCTAAGACAAAAAAAATAAATTTCAGATTTCAAACATTCACTGATGTAACCATAAAAAATGCATTAAACATCATTTATAAACCTAAAACATGAAAAGGGAAAAATAAGCAATTAAAACATGCATGCAAAATAAAACTCCTCCTTTCTTGCACATTAAATGTAAATTTTTGGCATATTTTGTATTAAAAACATCTCTATTACATCACTTTCCAGCAGCATGTGGCCTCCTAAAAGGTCCAGCCCCTCTTCCCTTTTTCAATGTTGTATTTAAAATTTCTAAAAAATGCTTCATTTTCCATTCCTTTGTTTGGTTGTTTGGCTTCCTTTTCCATTTGGCTATTCGCTTCATTCTGTGTTCCATAGAAACCTTTCATTTGGTTTCACCTTTGTTTGCATGTGAATATGAATATGGGCCTTACGTTATATTACTAAAATTAGCTTTTATTCTCTTGATTTACACATGGGTTTTGTAATTGTTGCCATAATGTCAACTCCGTAACGCATCATGAGGAACAACATAAAGGCCCTTGTCTTTATAACATTACACCCATTTGATTTTACCTTTTTCGTAATTACTTCTTCATTGGGAGCTCCTGTTAAATACTTTTTTAAACATTGATCCATGTTGTATAATTATATTCATTTGGGTCGAAGACATTTTATCTGCATCACGACGCCCACTTGAGAAATCCCATGCCACGTTTGTTGTGTCATATACATATGTACCTGTGCTCCATGATTTACATGGCATCTACATTTTTTATGCCCAACACCAAATTCTACCACCGCTGATGACACTGGGCCTTTGCCCTCACCAAATACTACATTCGCCGCTCACCAATGATCGCTGCCCAAACCAGGAGTCCACCGTTAAGTTTGCTAGTATGATGTTCACCATGAGATTACCTTGTCACCCAACCTCATCTAGTGCAATATCCTCATCCACTATCTAATGCATGGCAAGATCCTTTCATCTATCATTTTTTATAATCAGGGCCCACATATTTCAAGCTTAGCCAACAATATTCTTGGTATTGTCCACTTTGAACATTGACATGCTCTCTATCCATTGAAAATAGCTCTCTGTAACATGTAACCGTCATCATATTTCTAGTCAAACAAATATTCACCCACTCTGCACATCACTGGGCCTTCGCTTCTTTCACTTACGCTTGCCATGTCTCCTTTCGATGTACTCATATTATAACTTATACCATTTCAATGTTCGCTACTCCTTTTACCCATTACAAGGCATCCCTTGACTAACAATATTCTTTTGTCATAAGCATCAGAATTGAATGCGCATCGTGAAGGCTCATAATTAAATAACAAAAATCCTACATATGGATAATATAGTAAATTTTGTACCCGTTGGCTACCGCTTGCCTACAGACATTGCTGCTTTTATCCTACAACATCCAAGATTGCTTTCTGACGATATCAAGCCTAGGATATGCAAACTCAAAGCCTTTGATTTGGGACTTTATCAAGGCTAACATCTAATCATGCCAGGCACTAGATAACAACACTTTGTTTGTCATTGTTGAGCCTCTTGCCTGTAATCGATTATGAGCTAACGTCCACTTCATTTGGATAATTCACCACCAAACGCTTGTTTAACAACCATCACTGCTGCTGTAAACAACTCCCATGTTTGGGTTTGCATTATCAGTGTCTAAAAATGTTATCACAGTGGCCTATCTACCAGATTCAACTTTTCACCACTAGCTCTCCATGATGTACGCAATCCTTGATGACAAAACACGTTTACCTTATGTTTATACTGCTCACTATTATTTACCATATGTACTCCTTGTGGCAACATTTTGACAATTTCACAATGTTCTCCTAAAACCCACATCATTGAAACTTCATTCCACTTAGAATCATTGGCGACTAGTTTGTCCAATTAGCTACCCGATGGTCTATATTTTATCTATAGCACCTTCTAATAAATCAATGTTTCCTGTCGTTATCCCATCTAGGCTTGCTCGGAAGGCTTCCAAGCTCATGGCTGCATCGATGTCATTTCTTTTGAACCTCTACACATCAACTATAGTCATCATAACTTCCCTGCGCTATGGGTGTCACTCATGTTTATACCTGTATCATTTGTTTTGTATCTCAACGTTGGTTGTTCAATTGAACACTCTATTCATACCAAGTAGTAACCTATCACTGTCATTATCTCAGTGATGAACATTGCTCGTGTGTTATATTTTGGATGCATCGTGAGATGCTCATCTACTTGTCTGCTATTAAGAGGCCTTATGTTTACCATTCGCATCATTTATGGAAGTCCTCTTCTTCCATCACTATCATTGGATGTGCCTAATTATCGTGAATGTCCTTGAGTATTACCGGCCTCTGTATTGGTTACGACAAGTCCTCATAATTTTTATATTTTCCTTTCACACCACATCAATGCTATTTATTTCAATTTCTCGCATTCTAATGCCCACGCGGCTTCACTCCACTCTGCCCTGACTCTTCCATGTACATCGTCATTATTGCTCTGGGTTCCACATTATCACACTGTGGCATCCCTCAATCGAAGCTCTAAAATGTCATCCAGTGAATTTCTCAGCCTCTCCCATCTACGTTGGCATCCAACCAAACTGTTGTGCTATCCCCGTTTGTATTGCCACGTCCAAGTCAAATACAAATTTAGAATTCTTTCTACCATGCAGTCAATACATCCACTGATTCATGCTTTCCACCTGGACAAGGGAAATCCTCAAGTTCGATGTGGCCCATCCATCCCCAGGTATTATGTTTTGCCAAGTCATGCATCTATGTGGCCACTATCTACATCTCATGCGACATCCAAACTTGTTACCGAAAGGTTTGCGTCGGGCCAGTCGGTGTTGTTACATCCAAATCACCCCGACCTGCAAATATCGAAGCAAAGACAAGTTTCAATAAATCACCTTTTACTAAACAAAACTAATAGCACACCCTTAATTAGGTTATTCATTAGTATAAAGGGTGCTAGTAGAATATAATAGTGTGAAATGGGTCACACTTTAACTCATAACTTCAATTTTATTATATATATATAATCTATATGTATATGCATTTTGTGAATATTTTATTTATCATTATTTTATTTTATTTTCTATTTTTTATATTAAATATATATGTAATATACATATATTTAATTTTTTGTTTTTCATTTTTTTTTATTATATGCATATATAGATATATATAAAAGTATAGAACATATATACATATATTTAATTTTTATTTAATTATTATTGCTAATTAAAAATTTTAGTCAAATTAACTTTAATTAAAATTGAACATTTGAATTATTTTAATTTGAGACATTAAATTTGAAACATTATTTGAAACATTAAAATAAATCTCAAAAGTAAACCCATCGAAATTTCACAAAAACTAGACCTTCAATGAAGACTCGAATCAAACAAAGCATCAACCTTTACAAGAAACCAAGAAGACCTCATAAAATGAGGAACCTCAAAGTCCCCATGGTGAGCCCATGATTAGGGTTTCATCTACATGCTTCTCCAAATACAACCAAAATTTGAAAAACAAAAATTTTAAAAGTAGATCCCCAAGCTTTGGGGCTAGTTGTGGAGCAGCCACAACATATATCTATCCATAGGAGACCTCTATCCCCACTACTCTGATTTGTGGATCTCTATCCATAGGAGACCTCTGTCCCCACTGCTCTGATTTGTGGATCTCTATCCATAGGAGACCTCTATCCCCTCTGCTCTGGTTCATGGATCTCTATCCATAGGAGAACTCTATCCCCTTTGCTCTGGTTCATGGAACTCTATCCATAGGAGACTCCTCTCCTTTTCTCTAGTTCATGGAACTCTATCCATAGGAGACTCCTCTCCTTTGCTCTAGTTCATGGAACTCTATCCATAGGAGAACTCCATCTCCTTTGCTCTGGTTCATGGAACTCTATCCATAGGAGAACTCTATCCCCTTATTGGTCTGGTTCGTGGAACTCTATCCATAGGAGACTCCTCTCCTTTGCTCTGGTCACTTCCAAATCTGGTACACACCTCTACTTTGACTCTACTTCAAGCCTACTCATGAGGCTTACTTAGGTCTACTCACAAATCTATCCAAAACCTATTTCAAATATTCTTACAAATCTACTCTCAACTCTATCCCAAATCTGCACACATTACATGCACAAATCTATCTTCAAATCTACTTCAAGTCTTCTCACAAGACTTGCTCAAATCTACCTCAAACCTTCTTCAAGTCTTCTCACAAGACTTGCTCAAATCTACCTCAAACCTGCTTCAAGTCTTCTCACAAGACTTGCTCAAATCTACCTCAAACTTGCTTCAAGTCTTCTCACAAGACTTGCTCAAATCTACCTCAAACCTACTTCAAGTCTTCTCACAAGACTTGCTCAAATCTCCAAAATATATCTACTCATAATACATGCTCAAAACTACTCATAGCACATGCTCAACCAATCCCAAATCTTGCACACAAATGATGTTCAAAATAATGCTTATATCTCTTTCAAAAATGCTTTCTTTAACTAGGCAATTTAGACATATTCTACCTAGAATTTGTTTAACCTCTTGAACATATAGAGAATGATATGTACTATCAAATACCCAATATGTTCTTCACATTCACATATCTTGCATTCATCAAATCATATCTCTACTTCTTGCAAATCCCTTTCAATTCAAATCAAACTAGTGTATAACTTTGCTTCACAAAACTGGTCTCTAACACTTGCCCATTCACATTCAATGTCACTCACATCAATGCCCAAATGCTTCACAAATTCCTTCAACAAGAATGCACAATTTGTTCTTAAAAACCCTAGCACAAGTGTTTCCAATTTCTTTCAACAAGGATGCACAATTTATCTCACAAACCCTAGCTCAAATAATTCCAACAATGCACATATACAATCCTTATTTCTCCACCTTAATATTCAGAAATATTTTCTCAACTAAACACCTTAAATAAGGAATAATATCACCATACCTCTTAGCTTGCTTTGATGAAGATGAGCCCTCAAAACCTGTCTCAAAATATTCTATCTTTCTTATGCCACTTTCAAGGGTTAGTTAGCATAGCACTTTTCAATCATCCACATGATAAACCTCTCTTCAAAAATGTGCACAAAGATATTACTTTACAACTCCCTTTAATTTCTCAAAACAAGGCTTTTTAATCAAAGAACAAAACCCTTCAAACTTTCTTTCACCATGCAGAAATACACATAATAATTAAACCACAAAACACCTTATAACTCCTACTTGTAAAAGCCACAAATAATTTTCAATGTCATCACCCAAAAACCCTAAGTGCAAAATACATATTTGATTTAACTTTCACACACCTTATTACTCCTTTATTTCTAAAATTATTTCAACCTTATAAAGCCACAACCAAAATCTGAAATATCATTATGCACATAGAATATTTAATTTCAAAACATCATCCTTATGTCTCCCTAGATCAAGCAATATGCACTCCTTACAAAGCAAAAATTAAACCTTATGTCTCCCTAGATCAAGCGCTAACATACCATAAATTTTAATAAAAAATTTATGCCCTTACCGTGTCTACCGTTGCTACCATCGAGAGTCAAACATGAAACCTCATAGAGCCCATGCTCTAGCATGAGCTAGAGTGCTAGCTAGGCTGGCCCACCCACTAGAAATGAATGTGCATAAAAATAGATTTATCCCTTTCTTCTGCCCAAATAAAAATCATAAAATAAACTACCATGGTGATTCGAACTCGAAACCTATCCACTACCAACGCCTTACGTAGGACCCACCTACCACCTAGGCTAGCTGCCCTATTGGAACAAAGTCATGCATTGTCTCCCCTTTGATTCATTGTCCCTACTTTGAAATATGTGCACTTTGAATTTCCTTCTCCCTCTTCCCTTGACGAATGGCGTTGTCTTCTCCTCACTCTCTACCCTCAATGAATGGTTGCGAATCGTGCATATATTCTCTAAAACCTTGCAAAATGATTTTATTTTCCTCCTTAAATATGCATTTGGGAGATTTATAAGGAAACGTCGGTGCTTTTGAAATAATTCAAATATTATTAAGCCCTCCACGATTTTGGCGCCTCCAACCTTTTCAAACTTATATTATAATATTTCAAATATTATAATATTATTTTTAAAACCTTTGGCCTTTGCAAAATAAATATTTCCTTTGATTTATTTTTCTTAATAAATCCTTTTGGCCCAAGTATTATAATATTAAAAATATTATAATATCATCTCTTCTCTCTTAAACCATGGTCTTTATTTTAAACCTTGCCTTTGCATAATTATCCAACCATAGAAGAATGTTTCTGCCATACCAAGCTCTCTTTGACATCAACCTTTGACATCAATCCTTTGACATCAATGACAACTCAATATACTTAATATTTCCAACAATCTCCCCCTTTGTCATTGATGGCAACCCTTTCTAAAAATTTCTTTTCCAACCACTGAATTCCAAATCTGCTCCCCCTGAGAAGCTGCTCCCTCTTACTGATTTCTCTCCCCCTTACTGAAACTCTCCCCCTTTGACATCAATGGCAAAGGGACTCCTTTGGGGCTAAAAAATAAGACTCTTAGCTCAGCCCCCTCACCACCTCCTCTCCTTGAGGTGATTAATTTTGGGGTGGGAGTAAATCTACTCCCAACATACAATGCTCTTTTTCCTTTTCAACCTTCTTTTTCAACACCTTTGTAATCATACCCTTTTGATCCTTTTGAGTGTCCCTATTCTTGCTTGACTCTGGAAGTTCTAGAAATTTTGTTCTACACCACTTAGCCTTATGCCCAAGATTATTGCAATTGTAACACTTGATGTTGTAGTTCTTGGAAGGTGCAAATGACTTGAAGTTCCTCTTGGTGAAGCCATAATCATTTCTGTCATGAACCCTGTAATGTATAGCTTTATGACCAAAGCGATTACATGAGTAGCAATAGCCTTGAAAGAAATATCCATATTCGAATGAGTTGAAGTTCCTCTTAGTGAAGCCATACTCCTTTCCATGAACCCTGCAATGCATAGCTTTGTGACCAAAATGATTACATGAAAAACAATGCCCTTGGAAGAAATATTCATCTTGTCTTGAAATATCTGGTCTCTTAGTCCTTTCTTTGCCTTCTCTGTGATGGTCCCTGTTTCTTGTTTGTGCATTGTTTTCTTTCTTAGTGAAGCTTCCACTCTTCAACTTATCAACATAAGTCTTAGGTTCTTCTTCAATATCTTCCTCTGAAACTTCCTTTTCTTTTGAGCTTGAGCTTGACCCTTCTTCTTGTTTCCCTTGTCCTTCTTCAAAACCAAGTCCTATTTTGATAAATGAAGATCTTTGTGCATTGATAATGTTATCCAAAGCTTTTGAACTTTTCCCAAACTTGTGCAACTTATCCTTAGAATATTTCACTTCCATCCTTAGAGAAACCACTTCATGTTCTAATCTTTCACATTCTAATTCCTTTACCTCTAACTTTTCAACCATGACTTCTTTAAATCTCCTTGCCTTAGCTTTTGAGTTTTTGAGATCTTGTAGAAGCTTTTCTTTTATTTCCTCATCTTCTTGAACTTGAGCCTTCAATCTTGAATTCTGCTTTCTAACTCTTTTCAACTCTCTAAGAGCAACAATAAGTTCTTCTTCTAGATCAATTGTGCCTTCTTCTTATTTTTCTAAACCTTTCTCTAGGTCTTCAATTATAGGAGCATCTTCTACTTGGTCTTCAATAGGAGTGTTTTCTTCCTCTTCTATTGCCAAAAATAGAATCTCTTCTTCTTCACTATCTGAGAGTCTTTCATCACTGTCACTTGAAGCACTGCTTGCTCTTTTAACATAGAAACTCTTCTTGTGCCTTTGAAAGAACTTATTTTCATGCTTGCCTTGACCATACCTATTTTTCTTTTCATGCCTGAATTTTCTTTCTTCCTTTTTCTTATAATCCTTTTTCTCTTCACTGCTACTACTTCTAGCTTGTGGATAATTTGATGCATAGTGACCAAAGTCACCACAATTAAAAAATTTCATAGTATTTATATCTTTGTGTTTTCTTGAGTCCTTATTTCTTCTCACATAGTTAGCTTCTTCATTACTTCTTGACTCATCACTTGATTCTGGTTTCTTATCTTTTGTCTTCTTTGAAGCTTTGAAAGCTACCTCTTTCTTGGAATTGTGATATTTTTCTATTCTCATCTCATAAGTTATGAGAATTCCATGTAACTCATCCATAGTCAACTTATCGAGATCCTTCATCTCTTCTATAGCTAAAACCTTTGCATCATACCTTATAGGGAGTGATCTTAATACTTTCTGAGCAACACTAGAATCCTCAATTTTGAATCCAAGTCCACGCATGGTATTAACAACTTCATCAACATGAAGTAAGTATCTAGCAATATCTTCCTCATCTTCCATCTTCAACTCTTCAAACCTCCTCCTGTGAGTTTGTAGTTTTTCCAACTTGACCTTGCTATCTCCTTCATATGTTTACTTCAATTTATCCCATATCTCTTTTTCTGATTTGCATTGCATAACTTTCACAAATTTTGATTCACGTAATCCACTTAAGATTCCATTCATAGCCTTGGAATTATTCACATGTAATTTCTTACCATCCTTATCTATGGGAGGAGTAGTTGTAGGTGTGAACCCATCCTCAACATATTGCCATGTTTCATATCCTTGTGCCATCAAATAAGTCTTCATCCTCATACTCTAAAAAGCATAATTGTTCCCATAAAATAATGGAGCCTTATTTGTTGAAGATCCATTCTGAGAAGCCATCTGTGTTCCTGTAATATCTTCCTTCAAGTTGTTAGACTTTTTTTAAGGAACTTGCTCTGATACCAATTGAAGAACACAAGCTTATACTGAGAGGGGGGTGAACAGTATAAGGTAAAATTTTACTTTTCTTTCCCAAATAATATTATCCAATATTATCAATTGCAATATCAATAGCAATAATAAATTAATGCATAAATCATCACACATATGAGAGACATAGATTTAATGTGGTTCACCCAATGTGGGTTACATCCATGAAGAAAATATTTCTTCTAAATTTTCTCAATAAATCTCTTGGGAACCAATTCCCTATTACAATGTTTATGGACCTCTATCCAAAGGAGACACCAATCCCCTATGCTCAAGTTTATGGACCTCTATCCATAGGAGACCTTTGTCCCCATTCTTTATTTGTGTGATCTCTATCATTAGGAGAACTCTATCCCCTTGCTTTGGTTTGTGGATCTCTATCCATAGGAGAACTCTATCCCCTTTATGTTGTTTGTGGAACTCTATCCATAGGAGACTCCTCTCCTTTGCTCTAGTTTGTGGAAATCTATCCATAGGATACTCCTCTCCTTTCTCTAGTTTGTGGAACTCTATCCATAGGAGAAATCTATCCCCTCTGGTTCATGGAACTCTATCCATAGGAGAACTCTATCCCCTTGCTAGTCTGGTTCATGGAACTCTATCCATAGGAGAACTCCTATCCTCTGCTCTGGTCACTTCTAAAGTTGGTACACACCTCTACTTTGACTCTACTTCAAGCCTACTCATGAGGCTTACTCAGGTCTACTCACAAATCTATCCAAAACCTATTTCAAGTATTCTTACAAATCTGCTCTCAACACTATCCCAAATCTACACACATTACATGCACAAATCTATCTTCAAATCTATTTCAAGTCTTCTCACAATACTTGCTCAAATCTGCCTCAAATCTACTTCAAGTATTCTCACAAGACTTGCTCAAATATACCTCAAATCTGCTTCAAGTCTTCTCACAAGACTTGCTCAAATCTACCTCAAACCTTCTTCAAGTCTTCTCACAAGACTTGCTCAAATCTACCTCAAACTTGCTTCAAGTCTTCTCACAAGACTTGCTCAAATCTACCTCAAATATATTTCAAGTCTTCTCCCAATACTTGCTCAAAATACTCATAATACATGCTCAACCAATCCCAAATCTTGCACATAAATGATGTTCAAAATAATGCTTATATCTCTTTCAAAAATGCTTTCTTTAACTAGGCAGTTCAGACATATTCTACCTAGAATTCGTTTAACCTCTTGAACATATAGAGAATGATATGTACTATCAAATACCCAATATGTTCTTCACATTCACATATCTTGCATTCATCAAATCATATCTCTACTTCTTGCAAATCCCTTTCAATTCAAATCAAACTAGTGTATAACTTTGCTTCACAAAATTAGTCTCTAACACTTGCCCATTCACATTCAATGTCACTCACATCAATGCCCAAATGCTTCACAAATTCCTTCAACAAGAATGCACAATTTGTTCTTAAAACCTAGCACAAGTGTTTCCAATTTCTTTCAACAAGGATGCACAATTTGTCTCACAAACCCTAGCTCAAATAATTCCAACAATGCACATATACAATCCTTATTTCTCCACCTTAATATTCAGAAATATTTGCTCAACTAAACACCTTAAAGAAGGAATAATGTCACCATACCTCTTAGCTTGCTTTGATGAAGATGAGCCCTCAAAACCTGTCTCAAAATATTCTATCTTTCTTATGCCACTTTCAAGGGTTAGTTAGCATAACACTTTTCAATCATCCACATGATAAACCTCTCTTCAAAAATGTGCACAAAGATATTACTTTACAACTCCCTTTAATTTCTCAAAACAAGGCTTTTTAATCAAAGAACAAAACCCTTCAAACTTTCTTTCACCATGCAAAAATACACACAATAATTAAACCACAAAACACCTTATAACTCCTACTTGTAAAAGCCACAAATAATTTTCAATGTCATCACCCAAAAACCCTAAGTGCAAAATACATATTTGATTTAACTTTCACACACCTTATTGCTCCTTTATTTCTAAAATTATTTCAACCTTATAAAGCCACAACCAAAATCTGAAATATCATTATGCACACAAAATATTTAATTTCAAAACATCATCCTTATGTCTCCCTAGATCAAGCAATATGCACTCCTTACAAAGCAAAAATTAAACCTTATGTCTCCCTAGATCAAGCACTAACATACCACAAATTTTAATAAAAAATTTATGCCCTTACCACGTCTACCATCACCGCCATCGAGAGTCAAACATGAAATCTCATAGAGCCCATGCTCTAGCGCGAGCTAGAGTGCCAGCTAGGCTGGCCCACCTACTGGAAATGAATGTGCACAAAAATAGATTTATCCCTTTCTTCTACCCAAACAAAAATCACAAAACAAACTACCATGGTGATTCGAACTCGAAACCTATCCACTGCCAATGCCTTACGTAGGACCCGCCTGCCACCTAGGCTAGCTGCCCTATTGGAACAAAGTCGTGCATTGTCTCCCCTTTGATTCACTGTCCCTACTTTGAAACATGTGCGCTTTGACTTTTTTTATGAAGAACACAAGCTTATACTGAGTGAGGGGGTGAACAATATAATACCAATTTTTACTTTTCTTTCCCAATAAATATTATGCAATATATAAATGGCAATATCAACAATAGTAATAAAAGCAATGTACAAATCACCACACATAATAGAGACACCAATTTAATGTGGTTCACCCAATGTGGGCTACTCCACAAACAAAATATTTCACTAATATTTTTTCAACAAATCTCTTGGGAAACCTTTCCTTATTACAATGTTTATGGACCTCTTTCCAAAGGATACACCAATCCCCTAATCAAGTTCATGGATCTCTATCCATAGGAGACACCAATCCCCTCTGCTCTAGCTGGTGATCTTCTAGAAGAACTACTACCTCCACTGTACTGGATTATGGATCTCTATCCACTAAAGACTTCTACCCTCACTCAAAAGACTTGTCTTTAATATCCTAGCTAATGGACCTCTATCCACTAGATACTATCATCCTATATACTCTATAACCTCCAAAGCTTACTCTCAGCTCTGTCTCAAATCTGAACTAAACATGATCCTTCGGTCTAGCATAAATCTTCTCAATATCTGTCTTTGATCTACACTAAACACAATCCTTCATTCTAGCACAAATATGCTCAATATCTATCTTTGATCTACACTAAACATAGTCCTTTGGTATAGTACAAATTTGCTCAATATCTATCTCTGATCTGCACTAAATATACTCCTTATGTCTAGCACAAATCTACTCAATCTCTATCTTTGATCTACACTAAACATAGTCCTTTGGTCTAGCACAAATTTTACTCAATATTTGTCCTCAAATCTGCTCAATTTCTATCCTCAATCCTTAACACACAACTTGACTTAATCACAAATCAACTCTGTTATATCTACTTTAAACCTTAACCCAAGGTTTGAACAAATCAATCAATAAATTTTTCTCTCAATTCTTCTCAAATACTTGTCTCAAATCTACATTGTAATCTTCCACAAAAGCTTACACTAATCTATCCACAAGTCCTCTCTAGAACTTTTCCAATCTACTCAACAAGTCTTCACCAAGACTTACCTCAAATATGCTCAAAAAGTCCTCACTAGAACTTGTCCAATGTACTCAGCAAGTCTTCACTAAGACTTACCTCAAGTCTATATTGTAAGCTTCCACAAAAGCTTACTCAAGTCAACTCAATATAATACAAAATCCTCTTCAACCACACAAACAAGCTTCACACATAATTTTTTTCAATATCACAGAAAAATATAGAGAATTGTTAGAGACTCAATATGATTCACACTCACAATAATGCTCAATCACTTTCAATATATTTTTCAAATCAATTTAGAATATAGAACAATTTGTTTCACAAAACTTGAACTATCACTTCAACACTTCCACTTGACTAGGCTCAATCAACTTCACTCATTCAATGAAACACTCCTTGCTTATAAACCCTATTCCAAGCATATGAACCCTCACTCAATTATTTCCAACAATGCTTATCAAACAATCTCACATAATAATGATAGTCATGATATTTTTCTAAACCCTATTTCAAGATAGTTCACAATTTCTCACTCAAGCAATCTCAAAAATCTTACTCAACAATGCTTATCAAACAAGGTTTTTACCATCAACTTTCACTCAGAAAAATATTTAATAATAAAACTCAACAATGCTTATCAAACAACCCTTTTCACTCCAACTTAGCATTCACAACATCCAACAATCACTAACAAGGAAAATGTACCCATACCTTTTGTTTGATGATGAATTGACCTCAAAACCTGTCTCAAACATAATTTCCCTCTTTACAAATTTCAAATGTTAGATGACAAAATATCACTCTAACACTCCCTCAAAATATTTCACAATTACAAAAATAATTAAACTCAAATGCACCTTATTACTCCTTTTAAATAAGAATTCACCAAAAACATACAAAATAAATCTATTATTGTACCTTATAACTCCACTCTAAATAACTCAATCCACCAAATAATTAAATAAAACAATTATTTAATTTCATCAACCTTATATCTCCCTAAGCTCAAAAATACACCATACAACCTTAGAAGCACAAAAAACATTTATAACAAAAATTTTAGTACCTCTCAAAGTGCTCCTGGTGGGATTCGATCCCACGTCATAGCGCCTTCAGTGCCTTAGTTGTGGTTGTCAATCCGCATGAGCTAAGAGCTCACATGGAAGGAAAAAGCACCCATGTCGCTTTATCTTCTACCTAGGCACACAAAGCCACAAGGCTTTAGTGTCTTTGGTGCACAAAAAAACTACACAACCAACCCTGCTACAAATTGAATGTGGTACCTCACGTTCCAAAGACATTGCCAATTGTTGCTAGCCCATATAGCTAGGCGGTGACAAGGCCTTCATGCCTTGTGCATTTTCTCCCTTCACTACTTTCCAAAGAGTCAAACGTGGACTTCTTCCCTCTCTACTTACCAAAAATTGTACACACAATTTTCTTAGGGTTTTATTAAAATCGTGGATGGGATTTGAAGCCTCTCAGGCTTAGGGTATTTATACCCATGCTTTGGAAATCATTGACGTCAACAAAGAAAATAGAATATGATGTCGGCGCTTTATATTTACCCTTATAACCCTAAATTTAGGGTTATTAAATTGAATTATAATTTAATTAATAATAAAATTATTATAATTAATTTAATAACTATAAAGTTAATCAAATTAATTTATAATGAAATTATTAAAATTAATTTATAATTAATTTAATTTCTTTAGGTCTTACCATTAGACCTTTAATATTATAATAAAATATTATAATATTATTTTCCTTGGGCCTTCTCATTTCTCCTATAGACCTTATCTGATCACCTTGAATATTATAATGAGAGATATTATAATATTATTTTCCTTAGGTTTAGCTGTAATATTTCTCTGAATCTTGACATCCTTCCTCTTACATTTCTCACTAAAACTTACTCTTGACATCAATGAGAACAAATATTTCTCATATTTCCAACAATATCCTCCTTTGTCATTGATAGTAATTCATTTTTCTTTTACCATTCTTTTTATCATTTCTTGTTCTGCTCCTCCTGACTGAATGCTCTCCCCCTCACATAAATTTCTCTCCCTTTGTCATCAATGGCAAAGGGTCACCTTTGGTACTCGGGGATAAGAATGAGACTATTATATTAGACCCTCCTCCACCTCCTCTTGATGTGGTTAATTCTATGGTGGTAGTATTTCTACTCCCAGCATGCACTGATCTTTACCTTTGTCCACTTTCCTCCTCATTTGATCCTTCTGATTCATTTGACTATTCATGTTTCTGCTTGTCTCTGGAATTTTTGCTCTAGACCACTTTGTTTTATGTCCATAATTATTGCACTTATAAAACTTAATATTATTATTTATTTGAGGTGCAAATGTCTTGGGATTTCTCCTGGTGAAGCCATATCTATTCCTATCATGAAACCTACAATTTACTACCTTGTGATCAAACTAATTACAAGAGTAGCAATACCCTTGAAAAAGCTGCGTATTTCTAAAGCTTGCATATTCCTATTTTTATGTGTCTTGCATTGTGTAGACTTGTGCCCAAACCTATGACATGAGAAACATCTTCTATTGAAACTACCTTGCCTTAAACCCATGGGTCTTTTAGTATATTTTACCTTGTATTGGTTCCTATTCCATATGTTCCTCATTTATGCATTGTTCCTTTCCTTGTTGAATTTTCTATTATCCAACTCATCATCAAAAGTCTCGCTCTCTCTTACACTCTCTTCTTTTGAAGCTTCTTATTCTTCTTTAGAACTTGAGGTTGACTCCTCTCATTGTTTCTTTTGTACTTGTTCAAAACCAAGACCTGTCTTTTTTGTTGACTGTCTTTGTACCTTGATGATATTGTCTATGGTTTTTGAGCTTTTCCCAAATATTTATAACATGTCCTTAGATTATTTTAGTTCCTTACTTAGTGAAGCTACCTGTAAACACCTAAAACATGTTATGTCGAGGTGACTACTGATATGGGACATGCTAACAGACCATATGAAATATCTTGGATAACTCCAAGGTGAAGTAGTGGTTTTAACCACTCAATTTGGGTAGAGTTGGCCAACTCATCCTTAGCTACAGCTAACACCTATAGCTAACAGAGTTAGTTGTGCCTCAGAGACATGACTAACATCAAAACTATTTTGAATCTTGGATCGAGTCAAATTTGGTTACAATAGCCTAGGCAATGAGAATTAAAATGGTTTTGAGTGGGGAAGCTTTGAGAGTTTTCCTCCCAACTAATCCAACCTCCTGGATCTTGATATTGGCTTCCCAAGTAAGCCAATATTAGGTATTAGGAGTCCTATAAGACCCCCCTTCAAAATGAGGAGAGAGAGAGAGGAGGAGTGTCAATTAAAAGTGGCAAAGCCCTATTAGATTGTGAAACCATTTACAACCCTTGAATAGAGTCATCTTGCTACCCAATTGACAATCATGAATGCATTCCAAGATATTAAAGTCTTAAGAGTCTAAGGAGATCAAGAATCCACAATTGAACCTCTTCCATCGTAAATCTAGATGATTTACACCATAAATCTATCATAGGACACCAAGGTGACCCTTGATCATAAATTCCATGAAGGGAATCAGAGATCCAAGCCCTAATTATAAGAGCAAAGATATTTGCACCTCAATTGTGATTGTTAGCCATGGCTAACAGTGCCAGCTGCACCATAGACCCACAAGGAGGGTTTGATCTGTTATTTCCTTTGTTTTAGCATTAGATTTACATTTATAGTTATGTAATTAGTTTAATCTAGCATATATTAATATTATAGTAGACATTTAACTAGTTAATTTAGGGATTAGAGGTAGATTTGCTTTATTTTCCTTACATTTATCAATTTAGACTAGTTTCATGCTTTTCAAGTTCTAATGGTTAATTAGGCTTCCTAATTTTTAGATTTCATGTTTTCCTTTACATGATTTGTAGTAGTTTGATGATTTCTTGTATAGCTATATATATTTACATGCTTTCTTGCTTCCTTTATCATTAGTTTATGCAATTTTCCATAAAAAGTCTCATCAAGAGAGGCCCCATTTGTCATTAACCCCTTTCATGTTGTTTCTTGAATGCAGGATTTACAGGACCTAATTATTTTCAAGGTATTCAAGGTAGCATATGCCTCTAATCATGGAGAAGAAGTCTATCCTAGGTCTTGAGCAGTTCGTGTTCCTTATAAAGAGTGCAGATTACACCATCCTCGCATCTAGAGGGTCTTCAATATTGTATTAACTGTATCAAAATTGAGTATCCCTAAGAGGGACATATATGTAATCGAGTTTTGATAAAGTTTTAATAAAGGAAATATTATCTTCTTGTTAAGTTCATTTTTGTCCATTCTTTATTGCTTTAATACTCAATTTCAATTGATGCACTAGTTAGGTGTATGCTTTTTAGATCGATACACTACCTCATGCTCTAACATTTCACATTCTAAAACATTTGCTTCTAAATTATCTTTGAATCTTCTTGTCTTAGCTATTGATTTTGTTACATCCTCTATAATATTTCCTTTCTCTTCATCACATTCTTGAAATTTAAGCTTGAGTTTTAAGTTTTGCTTTTTACCTCCTGTAGCACCCTAAAATTGGCGCAGTGAAACCTTAATAATTACAATTACTCTAGTAAATAATTCAAATTCAAATTTTAACCTCCCAAACCGCCCGTTAACCGTCGCTTAATCCGTTTCCCCCTTTCCCACGCCATTTTTAGAGGTTGTTTTGACCGTTTGACGATATCGTCGTCGATCAAACGATATCGCCCCAGATCCGATGATTTCGTCTGGGCTAGGACGTCCAGACGATCTTGTCCCTAAACTAATTTTTCACAATTAGCTTCTGTTCCAACGGGTCTCTAATCCAGGCAAAAGCATGTCTACGCCGTTAGAGACCCTCCCCCATTGGAGATCTCCCAAATAGGGATGATCTCCAACCTCCTAACCTCCCTCCTAAGCCTATTTAATCCTAAGCCCTTCCCTTAGCACCCCCTTGGCTGAAATTCCCTATAACTCGACTTCATACGCATTAAGACATCCCAAATTTCTATTTGCATTAGTTCTATACAATTTTTGTTGTAGGTACCTTAGTGTTTTTCAGTCGGAGCAAGCTTACATCGTCGCAGACGATCCTGTTCAGATCGGAGGTGATCCTGTCGAATTAGAGATGATTTCGTACCAATGCGAGACGATTTCAACTACAGTCAACATTGAGGCAATCAGTGCCTAAAGTTTGCATTTCTTCATCTTTCAATCTGCTATTTTATGCTGTAATTAGCTAGTTTATTTGATATTTTATGCTATCTTGCATTTTGGAGTTCACCCATGTAGCTTTAAATGCATAATTAAGTCATCAATTGCCATTAAATCATCGTAGTACACTCGTATTTTGTTCATTATTATCATGTTAATGTTATTGCTGTCATTTTACACTATTTCCCTCTGTTAGCATTGTTGTATTTTCTGTGTTTTGCACCTATTTCTCTGTTTGCAGGTCTCTAACGAATTCGTCTGACGAATTCGTCAGATCTCAGACGATCCTGTCAGATCTCAGATGATTCTGTCAAATTCCAGATGATCCTGACTGCTTCAAGAATCAAAATCTTCATCAGACATCCGGATCAGGTATTTTCTTTTAACATTGCTTAATTTCTCTGTTTTCTATCTTAATTCTATTTTTTGTATTCATTTAATCTGCATCTTCATATAGAATAGCTTAGACGCATTTTGGCCAAACCTAGGACATGGATGCTTAAGGCTAAAAATGAACACATCAAACACATTCCCAACCTAGGCATGGAAACTGCCATTAAATGTTTCCTGGTGAACCCACCATCCGTCAAAAAATCACCAATATACACCTCCCCCGAGAGGCGGGACCTTCGCAAGGCCTCTCAGTCCGAGGTACCGTGCCATCCTTTTCACATCCCCCTTCCGGGCACGGATCCTATAGCCTAAAGGTAAGGGTGTGAAAAATTTGGAGCGATACATTTTGGTGAACCCGACGTGAATACATTTTAAACCTTTTGAAAACAAATAAAAAAAATATATATATATATATTATATTTATATATATATATATATATGTATACAAAAACAAAAAGTAACAAAATCATCATTTCAAGTTTGTATGTTTTAGATTCAATTCTAAATAGTAAATATTAAATATTACTTTTAGAAGTACTAAAGAAACCATGAGTTTTTACTCAAATCCATATGAGCCCATCAGTAATGTTGGAAGAATTCAGCCAAATACATTTGTTGATTATGACCAACCTCATCCCTATTCAACATCACCTCCATCACACTCTTCTTATTTTTCATCCATAACCCAACAAAACAATCCCTTTGCCAATCCTCTTCATAACGATATTATCTATTCTCCCATATATCCATATTATGTCTATCGTTCCACATACAATCCTCCGCCACCTTTTCAATATTCTTCTCTTAATACAACACATCCATTTCAACAAGAAAATACTTATTCTTCCAATTCTACCATGCACTCACCTCATGCTTCGCAATCTTCCTGTCATCATTCTACCCATAATAAAGAAAGTAGAGGTGAGAAACCATTAGGTCCTTTTATGACGAAAGTCCTAAGGCATTTATCAAAAACCTCTCAAAAACCTTCATCACGTAAATTTACTAAGCTCAATCAACCAATGGATATAATTCTCAAGTATTTACTTGACACAAATAAGATTGAACTTCCTTCCATAAGACAACTTGATACCACAGCAGATTGGTTTAAACCTGAGCTACATTGTGAATATCATAGAGTAGATGGACATATGACACAAAATTGTAAAGATTTAAGATGTGCAATTCAAGATTTGATTGATAAGGGTCTTTTTAATATAAAGGAATTACAATCTACAACTGATTATAAATCTCCAGTAAACAATCAAACTCCTACACAACAAATACCAATAATCAATCAAGACATGGGGATCTCCCAAGAACCCCTATTCAATTATCAACAACAAGAAACCAATCAAATATTGCATGTTAATGTGTCCCATCATGATGATATTATTAATATTGTAACAAAAACTACAAATGAGCAACCTCAAGTTCAATCAACTCAATCTGATATTCAAGATATGGATTCCTCATTTGACCAACCTTCAAAACTATCTTTGGCTCTAGAGAATGATCCAAAATGGAATGTAAGCATAGAAAGCTCATCTTTAGAATCAAAATCTCAATCTGAAATCCACTTTGATAGCCAACAACAAGTGATTAATCCTCAAGCAAAGATATCCCTTTTAGAAGTATTACAAATTGCTCATAAGGAAATTTTGTTCAAAATACCTAGCCAACAATTTGTTCCTCATCATATTTTCTCTAAGAACATAATTAATGGTGTAAACCCTCTTGAGGTTAACCATATTTCATTCTATGATGAGGAGATTCCTTCCTCTACTCCACAAGAAGACTATTATCTTTACATTACAAGATCTAGTAAAGAAATACTTGTTAAAACTATCATGGTAGATAATGGCGCCTCTCTTAATTTATGCACTCATCAATTATTCCAAAAACTCAAATTAAAGGAAGAAGATAGTAATGAATCAAATGTTATTATAAAATCTTTTAACAATGAAATTCAAGAAGCTCAAGGTACTATAATTCTTCCCTTTAATATTGGATCCAAGATCCTGGATACTTTATTTTATGTAGCATATTTCCCTTCACCTTACAACCTACTTCTTAGAAGTCCTTGGATGCATACAATGAGGGTTGTCCCTTCCACTCTTCACCAATGTTTGAAGTTTGAACTTGCAAATAAAATTGTTACCATACATGGTGACCCAACACCATTTGAAGAATATTTAACGGTTGAAACATCAAGTTCTATACATTCTCTATTATCACAATTATCTTCTATCCATCACTTTTCTTCATCCATATATGATCATCCTTGTTTACCAAATAACATCCATGCATATCTTTCATATATGCTCCCTCCATCTTATCAAGACTTGGAATATAGTGATAAGAATGAAGAACTTTCTTATCCTTCTTACATTTTATTTTGTAACATGATCAATTTTACACATATAAAAGTCAAATCTTTTGCTACATTATTCTACATTATAACAAAGCTTTTGTTATCACTACCTTTTATTCATCATCTTTTGTCCTTACCTTCACCTCAACCAGATTATCCTTCAAAACCTCCTTTGATTTTGAAGCAACCTTAGACATGCTATACTCAAATAACCTTGTATAGTGTATATAGATCATCTTGTATATACCACCAATTTCAATTCATAAATTAAAATCAAAATACAAAAAAATAAAAATCCTCAAAATCTTCAAAAAAAATACTAATGCAACTAAGGACCTTAAAGGTAAATTTGAGCCCAACTGGCTTGGACCATACATTATCACCGCTAAATTTGAATCGAGAGCATACAAATTATCTACCTTAGATGGTAAAGAACTTAAAGAACCCATGAATATTTTGCATCTTAAACGTTACTATGTATAAATTTGGTCATTTCATCCTTGTATATATTTGTTTAAAATATTTCAAAATCACTATCTTGTATTTCTTTCAATTTATAAATTCAAAAACACCAAAAACATTCATAATCATCAAAATCTTCAAAACTATTTGTTGTATTTATTTATGGCACTTGTTAATTTTTTTTTCAAAAACAAAAATAATAAAAATAAAAAAATAGCAATATTCTTGACTCTTTCGAAACCAAAACAATATAAAGAAGAAAGAGAGAGTCAACATTCTCAAAACTTCTCAAAAAGTATTTATATATATATTCTTACAAATGTTGCAATTATATGTTTCAAATTATTTTGGATAAATTAGCATTTATTTGGAATCCCTCACTTTCACACTCACAAAAATAAATATCTTGATTTTATCTGGCATGATTACTAATCTCTCTTATATCAAAGTCCACAAAATTCAATTAAATAAAGTTTGAGCACAGAGAATTGATCTTGTTATTTACTTAAACCAAGCACATCTTTTTCACAATAAAATGATTATATTTGTAATTTCCATGCTTTGCTACATAGTAGAAGTGGTTTCTTGAGCGAAAAGTTTCCCCTGCTATCCTATCATGCACATGGTCTAGAATCTTTGAGAATTGGCAAAAGGACAAGCTCACCCCTACCCAGAATAAAAATCCCTTGCTCTACAGCTAATCTGAGCAAGTATCCCTAGTATAGAACAAAAAAGCAAAGTTCAAGAAAAAGAAAAAAAAAAAATGTTATTTTATATCATTACAGCAATGTTTCAAGCATTATCTCAAGCAAAAATACAAAAAGAAAAAGAAAATAAAAGCAAAAGAAAGCAAAAGCAAAAGCAATAAAATCCCTTTCCCTACCCTTTGAAAAGAAAAGAAGGGTTGATGAGCTTGAATCCCTGGAATTCTCAATTATTCGAAAACTGTGAGGTAAGCCCCATAACAGGTGGTTTGTGCCCAACCCGCTTGGCCTTGGGTAACTCCTAGCGTGGCGATATGTCTGTCACATTAGCGACCTTCTTTTGTACAGACCTATGTCTGCTTATGGATTAGCTAGCTCTTGATAATCCGACTTACATAGTAGTCTAGTATGGTTATATGCATCTACATCATGGTTAATGAACACTTATTTGGTTTATTCAAATCACTTGTATCAAATTATCTTGCTCAAAACTGGTAAATGAACATAGCAATTGCACACACATTTTATATTTGAGAGATTTTGTGTATCATTATGATAAATCAAGATTGGAAATGAACTCACATATGCACATGGGATTCCTTATAAATCTAACTTTTGTCTTTAAGATACTTTGAAATATTTTTTTGCAAATTGTTTGGAACAAATTCATTTTCTTCTTTAAAGTACAGTTGTTTAGTATAAAGACAACTACATGCATAATAGAAACATCAAAATTTCTTTCAAAACCATACAATCAAAACACACACAAAAAAACAAAAAAAATATTATATATATATATATATATATATATATTATTGACTTTCGCGACGATGGTATAGTTCTAAAACCAAAATTGGAATTTTATGCCTAGCGCAAGTCCTCATCTTCATATTTTCTGTTTATCAAAAATCAACCATGCAATAAAACTATCTCTTTTTGGATTTCGCGATGATGGTATAAGTCTATACCTACATATTCTATGCCTAGCGCAAACCATTGTAACAATTTTTATTCCCCATTTATTTAAAAATCATGAAAAACATATGACTTAAATCATTCTATTATACAATTATGCTTTTTAAAAGCATGCACATTATCACTATTTCATGTCATTATGTCAACCTTCAATTTTGCAATGATGGTATAATTCCTAGGGAATTATCCAAAAAATTTATCACACTTAGGAATTTATGCCTAGCAAAAATCATTTTAACATTATTTCATGCATATTATTTTTATGAAAATCTGAAAACAAACCATCATCACCATCATTTGCACCATTGCACCAAAGTCTTAAGACAGTCTCTTAAGCACTCTTTTACTTTTTAACAATATTTCTATATTGGGATTAGCTTGACGACCGAGTGAGCGGCGACTCCATGAAATGGTCTATAATAGCGACAATGTCCTTTGAAATTATTGTTAGAAGTCTCTTTTTATCTTTTATCACATTACATCACAAACAACCAATTTGTTACATCAGATTATTTCATTTAAATTTTACAAGCATGACATTCAAACCATAATATTTCCAATGACATAATTACATGAATCCTCAATCCAATCATCAAATCAATCAATCAAACATAAAAACATCATAAAAATACATAAGACACAAGTCATATGATCAAAAACATATCTCATCTCATATATATATCAACAATATATACATCATATCAAAACTGGATTGGTATGCCACAATCTGTACCTCGGCATACTCAATCCTCTATCAAAAAATAATAAATGCTATCATATCAATCTGTACAATGTAGTGCAATAGTCTAGCCTCGAGAACCCCTCGAGCTCTCAGCCTCATCTCCTCCCCCACCCCGAGGTGGACGAGGTGGCCCCATCGTAGTATGAGTGGTACTACGAGTCCTAGTCGTCGATCGAGACGAAGTCCTCGATGACCCGATCCTGATCGGATCTACGATGTTAGCCGAAAGTGGTAGTCTATCCTCCTCTGGCACCATATGATAGTATAATGTCTGATAGAAAGTGATTTGGGCAATAGCCCGTGCCAGCTCCCGAGTGCTCGCCCCTCCGCCCCGTGCTCTAAGGCATGCAATCTCGTCTCTGAGCTGTGTAACCTCAGCTCGATGTCGTGCAGCCTCCTCCTATAGGGTCTGCACCTGTGCTTGGAGACGGATTGTCTCCGCTCGGAGAGTCACTGTCTCGCTACTCTCCCTAGTGTCAACACCCTTGCCCTTATCGGGCGATGGTGGCCTCTCTCTCTATGGAGAAGGGGGTCTCTCTGCCCTCCTCTCCCACTGTCGTGGCCTCTCCTATGCCTATGGCCTCCTCTCGCTCTCTCCCCGCCGTGACCCTGGGCCGCCTCCATAGCCGCCTGGCACCGCCTCCCTATCCGACGCACAACTGCGTGAATCGGACCCTGAGCCCTCGTCATCCGAGGAGGGCGGATGCTTGCGTACCAGGCATCGTAGCCATCGGCTACCCCTGCGTCGTCCCCATCCACTGGCTGAATGGGGGCATCGTCCGAGTCCTGACTCCAGAAGCGCTGCATGTCTGGAGCCCCGCTCACTATGGTGTTATCCCGAATAGTCCGAGAAAACTCATAATCCCTGAGAGATGGGATCCCCTGCTGTAGACCGAACTATCGCAAAACTCGGTCATAGCGGTGGAGCTCCACCTCTCCCCTCTCCATCCGCAACCAACAAACTCGCCTGACGCGAGCCAGCTCCTGTCCATCCTCGGCCCACCCTGGGTGCTCTCGCCATGGCCTCCAGGTGATCTGGTCTGGGACAAGGTCATCCAGCAGTCTCCGGGACATCGATAGGTCAATCCGCCGCTGTGACCCTCTTCGGAGCCACCAGTAGAAAACTCGGGGCCTCTCCCCGTCAATCCCTATCAAAGGAAGCCCTATCGGCCTCCGCACTGCAATGTGCTCCCAACACCAAACCTGTAGGAGCGATGTCATAACTAGACATCGACCGCCCTTGTACACGACCCCATGCAGGATCCTGTACAATCGACATAGCACAAAGCTGCCCCAAGAGAATCTGTAACCATGGTCCCGCATGTCGCAGATCACATCTGCTAGCATCCATGGTACCCTGCACCCACTCTGGTGGCACAGCAAAAGTCCACCCACCACTCCAGCCAAAACCTGTGTGAGTCTAGATGCCCCAGGCATCTGACGCAGCGCCTCGATGTTCACTCCGCCCTTCTCCAGGGCGAAGCTCGGGTCACCACACAACCGCATCATAGCATGGCCCTGATTGGCCGTAGGAGTGATCAACCGTCCTTGTATGGGGATTCTCAAAATCCTCCATACATCCTCCAATGTGGGAGTCATCTCCCCTGTAGGTAGCCAAAAACAAGAAGAACCCGGATACCACCTCTCTCGCCGGGTCGTCGGTAGCCCCATGTCTATAGACACTTGTGGCATTTCTGCCACACGCAGTAAGCCAGCTTGTGCCAATTGATCCTGCTCTGCCTGTGTTAGAGCGGCCAAGTCATCTCTCAACCCCCCATATTTCCATTCTCTGCTCTTTAGCAAACCTCTCTGCAACATAAACAACAAAACAATAACAATCATTAATAAAAAAATAAAATGCAAGTTAAAATAAGTTCAATTTTATACAACTGATGATATCGTCCACTATTGGACGATATCGTCCCAAATTTGAGCACAATCATCTCCGATTTTGCAAGCCGAAATCGTCCCTAATTTGATGAAATCGTCCCCCTTTCGCCGATTTCGCCCTTCGACGAAATCGGCGAACTTGAGACGATTTCATCGAAATCGGGACGATTTCGTCCCGACGACGTCGACGGCCCAAAAACGGCCGCGATGCTCAAAAATTGATCAAAATTCACCTAAAAAGCATGTAAATTCAAATTCAAGCATTCTAAGCTAAGTTTAGACTCTTACCCGTAGCCCGTGCCGGACCTCTGTCGATCTATGCGTCGTCTCCACCATTTTTGCTTGCAGAGCTCTAAAAACTAGAACAATGAACAATAAAAATGAATTAGGGTTTTACCCTATTTTTCTTAATTTTATTCAAAACACAATTAAAAACATTTTTCAAATTTTGCTTTTCTGCATTTTTACCTCAAACGTTCGATTTGGGTAAAAACACGGAGGGGGCACCATAGTAAGTTGTCGTACGATTCGACCAAGAATCGTCGCCTAAAAATGGGAATAATTTTTGCTTTCTCGTAGATCAAGAAGAACTCATCTTTAACGCATTTTCTTCGAAAAATTTGCTAAAGAGGGGGCAAAATGTAGCACCCTAAAATTGGCGCAATGAAATCTTAATAATTACAATTACTCTAGTAAATAATTCAAATTCAAATTTTAACCTCCCAAACCGCCCGTTAACCGCCGTGTAATCCGTTTCCCCCTTTCCCGCGCCATTTTTAGAGTTTGTTTTGACCGTTTGACGATATCGTCGCCGATCAGACGATATCACCCCAGATCTGACGATTTCGTCTGGGCTAGGACGTCCAGACGATCTTGTCCCTAAACTAATTTTTCACAATTAGCTTCTATTCCAACGGGTCTCTAATCCAGGCAGAAGCGTGTCTGCGCCGTTAGAGACCCTCCCCCATTGGAGATCTCCCAAATAGGGATGATCTCCAACCTCCTAACCTCCCTCCTAAGCCTATTTAATCCTAAGCCCTTCCCTTAGCACCCCCTGGCTGAAATTCCCTATAACTCGACTTCATACGCATTAAGACATCCCAAATTTCTATTTGCATTAGTTCTATACAATTTTTGTTGTAGGTACCTTAGTGTTTTTCAGCCGGAGCAAGCTTACATCGTCGCAGACGATCCTGTTCAGATCGGAGGCGATCCTGTCGAATTAGAGACGATTTCGTACCAATGCGAGACGATTTCGACTGCAATCAACATTGAGGCAATCAGTGCCTAAAGTTTGCATTTCTTCATCTTTCAATCTATTGTTTTATGTTGTAATTAGCTAGTTTATTTGATATTTTATGCTATCTTGCATTTTGGAGTTCACCCATGTAGCTTTAAATGCATAATTAAGTCATCAATTGCCATTAAATCATCGTAGTACACTCGTATTTTGTTCATTATTATCATGTTAATGTTATTGCTATCATTTTACATTGTTTCCCTCTGTTAGCATTGTTGTATTTTCTGTGTTTTGCACCTATTTCTCTATTTGTAGGTCTCTGACGAATTCGTCTGATGAATTCGTCAGATCTCAGACGATCCTGTCAGATCTCAGACGATTCTGTCGAATTCCAGACGATCCTGACTGCTTCAAGAATCAAAATCTTCATCAGACATCCGGATCAGGTATTTTCTTTTAACATTGCTTAATTTCTCTGTTTTCTGTCTTAATTCTATTTTTTGTATTCATTTAATCTGCATCTTCATATAGAATAGCTTAGACGCATTTTGGCCAAACCTAGGACATGGATGCTTAAGGCTAAAAATGAACACATCAAACACATTCCCAACCTAGGCGTGGAAACTGCCATTAAATGTTTCCTGGTGAACCCACCATCCGTCAAAAAATCACCAATATACACCTCCCCTGAGAGGCGGGACCTTCGCAAGGCCTCTCAGTCCAAGGTACCATGCCATCCTTTTCACATCCCCCTTCCGGGCACGGATCCTATAGCCTGAAGGTAAGGGTGTGAAAAATTTGGAGCGATACACCTCCCTTAGTGTATCAAGGGCATGAATAAGCTCACCCTCAATATCAACATCTTATTTTTATGATTCTTCCTCTATTTGTTTGCCTTTAGAAAACATCTTCATTATTTTCTGACTCGTATTCTATAGGATCACCTTCTTCTTTTTCTAATGCCATAAGAAGATTCTCTTCTGGTCCTTCAAGTGTATCTTCATATTCATCATCAGTGAAACTGAAACCATTCCTTGTACAACTATATTCAAGATGACCAAAGTTACCACATCTAAAACACTTGAGAATTATTGGTTATCTTTTCCTAACAACTTCTTTTTATTTTTTTAGAAATAGAACTTCATATTTATCATTATCTGATGAAATATCATCACTATCACTTGAGTACTTACTTGCCTTGTCTATATAGAAACTCTTCTTATGTATTTGGAATAACTTCTTTCCTTGTTTACCTTGTGCATCCCTACCTTTATTTTGGTATGTGTGTTTTTTTATTTTCCTATTCTTATGATCCTATTTTTCTTCATCATTGCTATTTCTAGCTTCTTGAGAATCAGTTTCATAGTGACCATACTTTCCACAATTGAAACATCTAACTAATTTTGTACCTTTATACTTTCTTGGATCCTTGTTCCTTCTGCCATAATTTGCTTCTTCATCACTGGATAACTCATTGCTTAAATCTAGATTCTTTCCTCTTGTCTTATTAATAGCTTTGAAGGTTGCTTCCTTTTGGATATTAGGTTCCTCTATTGTTCTCATTTCAAAAGCTATGAGAATGACATGTAATTAATCCCTTGTCAAAATATCACTATATTTTGATTTCTCTATATCTGAAATATTTTCACTAAACATTTTTGGAAGTGACCTTAAAATCTTATCACAAACATCATATTCTTGAACTTCAAGTCCAAGTCCTTGCATGGAGTTAACAACCTCGTTTACATGAATTAGATAAGCATTAATGTTTTCTTCATCCTTCATTTTTAGGTCTTCAAATATTCCCTTGAGATTTCGTAACTTTATATTTTTGACATTTTTATCTCCTTCATATATGCCTTGCAATTTATCCCAAATTTCCTTTGCTAGTTTGCAATGCATAACCTTTATAAACTCAATTTTACGCAAACCTCTCAAAATTGCATTCATTACTTTTGAATTGTAATGATGTATAAGCTTACCATATTTATCTATAGGTGGAATAACTACTGGTGTGTATCCATTTTCAACTGCTTCCCATATTTCATTTCCAAGTGCCATTAGGTGAATCTTCATTCTCATACTATAAAATACATAATTGTTCCCATCAAACACTGGTGTTAAATTATCTAAGAATCCACTTTTAGAATCCATTTGTGTTCTTGTAAGTTTTTCCTTAAAGTTATTAAACTCTTCTAAAGAAACCCACTCTGATACCAATTTAAGAACATAAGATTATACTAAGAGGGGTGTGAATAGTATAAGACCAATTTTTATTTTTCTTTCTCAATTAATATTATGCAATTTATAAATGGAAATATCAACAATAGTAATCAAATCAATGCACAAATCACCACACATAATAGAGACACCAATTTAATGTGGTTCACCTAATGTGGGCTAATCCATGGAGAAAATATTTCACTAATATTTTATCAACAAATCTCTTGGGAAACCTTTCTCTATTATAATGTTTATGGACCTATGTCCAAAGGAGACACCAATCCCCTAATCAAGTTCATGAATTTATATCCATAGGAGACACCAATCCCCTATTCTCTGGTTTGTGATCTTCTAGAAGAACTGCTACCTCCACTACATTGGCTTATGGATCTCTATCCATTGAAGACTCCTACCCTCACTTAGAAGACCTATCTTCACTGCCTTGGCTAATGGACCTCTATACTATGTCACCTCTAAACCTTGCTCTCGGATCTATCTCAAATCTACACTAAACAAGGTCCTTTTGTCTAGCACAAATCTGCTTAATCTCTATATTTGATCTACACTAAACATAGTCCTTCAGTCTAGCACATATTTTCTTAATGTACACCTCTGATCTACACTAAACATAGTCCTTCGGTCTAGTCCAAAACTACTTAATATCTATCTCTGATCTACACTAAATAAAGTCCTTCAGTCTGGCACAAATCTACTCAATCTCTATCTTTGATCTACACTACATATAGTCCTTTGGTCTAGTACAAATTTGCTCAATATTTGTCCTCAAATTTGAACTAAACACAATCCTTTGATCTATCACATATCTGCTCAATTTTTGTCCTCAAGCGTTAACACACAGCTTGACTCAATCACAAATCAACTTTGCTAGATCTACTCCAAATATTAACCCAAGGTTTGAACAAATCAATCAATCAACTCTATTCTCAAGTTTTCTCAAAGACTTGTCTCAAATCTGAATTGTAAGATTCCACAAAAGCTTACAATAATATGTCCCCAAGTCCTCTCTAGAACTTGTCCAATCTTCTCAACAAGTCTTCACCAAGACTTACCTCAAATCATCTCAACAAGTCCTCACTATAACTTGTCCAATCTACTCAACAAGTCTTCACTAAGACTTGCTTCAAATATGTATTTTAAGCTTTCACAAAAACTTACTCAACTCAACTCAATCTAACACAAAATCCTCTTCAATCACACAAACAAGCTTCACATAGAATCTTGTTCAATCTCATAGAAACATATAGAGAATTTTTAGATACTCAATATGCTTCACACTCACAACAATGCTCAATCACTTTCAATCTCTTTTTCAAATTAATTTATAATATAGAACAATTTGTTTCACAAAACTTGAACTATCACTTCAACACTTCCACTTGACTAGGCTCAATCAACTTCACTCATTCAATGAAACACTCCTTTCTTAAAAACCCTAGTCCAAGCATATGAACCCTCACTCAATTATTTCCAACAATGCTTATCAAACAATCTCACATAATAATGACACTCATGATCTTTGTCAAAACCCTAGTTCAAGATAGTTCACAAGTTCTCACTTAAGCAATCTCAAAAAACTTACTCAACAATACTTATCAAACAAGGTTTTGACCATTAAATTTTACTCAGAATAACCTTTAACAATCAAACTCAACAATGCTTATCAAACAACCCTTTTCACTCCAACTTAGCATTCACAACATCCAACAATAACTCACAAGGAATATGTGCCCATACCTTTGTTTGATGAATAATTGACCTCAAAATCTATCTCAAACACAATTTCCCTCTTTGCCAATTTTGAAGGTTAGATAACAAATATCAATCTAACACTCCCTCAAAATATTTCACAATTACAAAAATAATTAAACTCAAATACACCTTATTACTCCTTCTTTGAAATAAGCATTCACCAAAAACATACAAAAATAAATCTCTTATTACACCTTATAACTCCACTCTAAATAACTCAATCCACCAAATAATTAAATATAACACTTATTTAATTTCATCAACCTTATATCTTACTAAGCTCAAAAATACACCATACAACTTTATCAACACAAATCAATTTATAATAAAAAATTTAGTACCTCTTAAAGTGCTCCCGATGAGATTCGATCCCACATCATAGTGCCTCCAGTGCCTTATTCATGGCTGCCAAACCATGTGATATAAGTGCTCACATGGAAGGCAAAAGCATCCATGACACTTTATCTTCTACCTAGGCACCAAAAGCCAAAAGGTTTTGGCATCTTCGACACATAAAATAACTACACAACCAACCCTATTGTAAATCAAACATGGTACCTCACGTTCCTAATATTCTTCCAATTATCGCTAGCCCACCTGGCTAGGTGGTGACAAGGCCTTCATGCCTTGTGCCTTTTCTCCCTTCGCTACCTTCCAAAGAAGTCAAACATGGATTTTTCCCTCTTTGCTTACCAAAAATTGTGCATATGATTTGCTTAGGGTTTTATTAAAATTGTAGATATTTAAAGCCTCTTAGGCTTAGGATATTTATACCCATGCTTTGGAAATCGTTGACATTAGCAGAGAAAATAGAATATTATGTCGGCACTTTATATTTTCCCTTATAACCCTAAATTTAGGGTTATTAAATTGAATTATAATTTAATTAATAATAAAATTATTATAATTAATTTAATAACTATAAATTTAATCAAATTAAATTATAAATTAATTTATAATTAATTTAATTTCTTTAGGTCTTACCATTAGACCTTTAATATTATAATATTATTTTCCTTGGGCCTTCTCATTTCTCTTGTAGACCTTATCTGATCACCTTGAATATTATAATGATATATATTATAATATTATTTCCCTTAGGTCTAGAAGCAACCTTTCTCTGACTCTTGACATCCTTCCTCTTGCACTACTCACTGAAATTGACTCTTGACATCAATGACAACAAATATTTCTCATATTTCCAACATCTTCTCCCTCTTCCCTTGATGAATGGTGTTGTCTTCTCCTCACTCTCTACCCTCAATGAATGGTTGCAAATTGTGCATATATTCTCTAAAACCTTGCAAAATAATTTTATTTTTTTCCTTAAATATGCATTTGGGAGATTTATAAGGAAACTTTGGTGCTTTTGAAATAATGTTATTAAGCCCTCCATGATTTTTGTGCCTCCAACCTTTTCAAACTTGTATTATAATATTTCAAATATTATAATATTATTTTTAAAACCTTTGGCATTTGCAAAATAAATATTTCCTTTGATTTATTTTTATTAATAAATCATTTTGTCCTAAGTATTATAATATTAAAAAAATTATAATATCGTCTCTTCTCTCTTAAACCATAGTATTTATTTTAAACCTTACCTTTGCATAATTATCCAACCATAGAAGAATTTGTTTGCCATACCAAGCTCTATTTGACATCAATGACAACTCAATATACTTAATATTTCCAATAGTAAGACATGAAGAAGAAGAAATGAAGAAAGCTATTGAAGTAGTAGAATCTAAAGCAACTAAGAGAGAGGTTGAATTAATGGCAATGTTGGTAGAATTCGAGTAGAGAGTGAATCACTATGGTGTGCAATGGGCTCACTATCAGGCCTATGCCAAGATACTAAAGGTAGAAACAAAGGACTTAAAGCTATAAATCCAAGAGTTAGGAGGCGTTCCTATTCCCATGACTTAACACTAGTAGAACCCAAGTCCCTAAGAACAAAAGGAGTAGTTGACAAGTATGTTGACCAATATAAAGGGGAGGGAAGATGTAGGAGCTATTTCTCACTAGACCTTCAAATAATAATGTCTATAAGTCAAAATAAGTGCAAATATACACAAAATATAAATATAAATAAAATACAAACGTAAGTGAAATATAATTTTGGTAGTTTGATAATGTCATAATTTGATTATTTGTGATGTATAACTAATGTAATGTAAGCATAATGCAAGAGCCAAATGTGAGTGTAGCAAAAATCAATTACAAATGCAAATTGGGAGTGAGTGCAGCCAAAAGTGAGTGTGATCATGATTCGAGAGTGAGTGTATATGGAAGTGAGTATAGCTAAAAGTGAGTGAGAGCATGACCTATGAGTGATTTCAGTCAGAAGTGAGTGCGTACATGAACCAGGAGTGAGTGTAGTCAAAAGTGAGTGTGAGCATGAGTCAAGAGTGAGTGCATCCAAAAGAGAGTGCGAGTATAAGTTAAGAGTGAGGATGAAGTGTGAGCAGGAAGTAGAAATCAAAGTGTGATTAAGGAACAAGTGGTACTTTTTGTTCTAGATCTCAAGGGAATTTCAAGGATTAATTTGAAGAAAATCCATGTAACATGGAAATAAATTCATTTGTGAAATTCCTTACTAAAAGTATGTATGGCCAAGTTGAAAGTCTGGATTCCCTAGCTAGCAATAAGATGAAGAGTGAATCTATGGCAAACCCAATCCAAGTAGTAAATTCTACACCAAAAGTGATTATCAAAGATGAGATGATTGAGCATGATATAATGGTACTTAAAACCAAAGGGTTAATATGTAAGTTTCATGGATATTGGATAGGTTTTCCGAGATTCAAAATTGGATCAAGTGGAAGTGGGGATTGAATTCAAATTACGCCATGAATTTTCTTCCAAAAGGATCCTTCCTCATATTCTCTAGTTCAAAAATAAAGGATAAAATAATGGATGGTGGCTCGTGTTTTAGGGATAAATATGCTTTATATTTAAGACCTTGGAGTGAGAATTTTTTTATGGACATAAACTATTAAAATACTTCTAATATAGATTAGGATTTTTAGAATTCCTTATCAACTCATCAATAATGGGGTTCTGAAGAATATTGGTAATACTCTAGGTGAATTCATCTAGGAGGGACCAACTACTAAGGAGAGAAGGCATGTTTTATTAACTCGAATACGTGTTTCCATGGATATTTCTAAACCTTTATTGTAGTATATTAGGATTAAATCTGAATCAAGAGAATATGATCAACAAGTGGATTATGAAAATATTGCATTCTAATATCGCAAATATCATGAAACTGAGCACATGGAAAGAAACTATAAAGTATAAATGATGGAGTAAGATATGGAAATTTTTGGGCGTGAGGGTAGCTTCAATTTAAAACAAGGAGATCATATCATAGGAGAAGATAGGCCCAATCAAGGATTTTCCACTCCTAAGAAAGTGGCTAGAAAAATCCCTTTACATCATCAAATGACAAAGGCCAATACAATTCACTTGAATCAACCTTTAGAAAAAAACAAATGATATGGGGGATGAGGAAGTAAAATGTGCAAGTTCAAATATAGAAGGAGCTAAAGGTGCAAAGAAAGAGGGGGAGTCAAATTTTAAATCAAATAAATATGGGTAGGTGAATTTTAAAGTAAATAAGGTGAAGGAGGTCAAGCTTAATCTAGGTAAATCATCTTTATTACCCTAAAGTAGTGTAAAATCTTCTCCTTACAATAAAAATTAAAGTAGTACAAAGTGTATTCCTTGCACTTTAGGATTTAAAAAAAAATATATTAAAGAAAATCTTATGGAGGATATCCAAGGAAATTTAGGGTATATAGGTCAACATAAGAAAGTAATGCCTATGGAGGATCATATATGTAGTTTAGAGTTTTCAGGGAAATCTAAATCCTTAGAAGATAAGTCTCATTATGAACAATATGAAAAAAAATAGAAGAGATTGATGAAGATGAGAGTGTTGGCATGAATGGAAGAAGGAGAGGAAGGCCATCAAAGTAGGAACAAAGAGAAAAAGAAACTCAATAGCATATTTATCAAGGAAGCCAAATATACATATCATAGGTGTTAACAAGAAGTGGGGCTAAGCCCACTAAAAAAATAAAAAGTTTTGATGATGAAAATAATATCAAGGAATATTAGGGGTATGAATTAAACCCCTAAAAAAATGTTATTAAGGAATTAATAGGTTGTTATAGTCCTGAGTTTATTTTAATAGAAGAATAAAGTAGTGAGGAGTGTAAGGATGATTTTAAGAAGATTTGGAAGATGGGTGATTGTTTAGCAATTTATTCTACAAGAACTTTAGGCAGTATTGCAATAATATGGGATAAATACAAATGGGATGGACAACTATTAGAAGCAAAAATTAATTGGGTTGTTATATTATTTTGCAATAAAGAGGAAAAAATCAAAGTTGGATTTGTAAATGTATATGCTCCAACTATAGTTTTTCCTTGTGAAATATTTTGGATGGATATTAGCATTTTTTATCAAATACAATGATTTTAATAATGTTCTATCTCCTTTGGAAAATAAGGGTGATATTCTAGGATGGTCTAAATCAATGCAATATTTTGCTTTATTTGTTAATTCAAATGACCTTTGGGATGTTACTCTGTCAAGCTTTCAATATATATGGGATAATAGACACATTGGGTAAAATCATATAGCAAAAACACTGGATAGTTTCTTGATATCTAATAAATGGTTATAAATAAAGTATACTATCTCTTCAGTTATTTTATTACGAGTAGGATCAAATCACAAACCCATTATTTTGACTTGTGAGTTACTTAATAATGGTCACCCAAATACATTTCTCTTCTAGTCTATGTGGCTCCAAGACCCTGACATTTTCTAGGTGGTTATGTTATGGTAAGATGGATCAAAATTTTAAGGATCATATATGTATAGGTTTGTTCAAAATTTGAAATATTTAAATAAGCAAATGAAGATATGGAATGCCAAATCTTTTGGTATCATTTTTAAAGAAAATAAATAAATTGAATCCAATCTCAAAAATTTACAAGAGATAGTAGAAATTAATGGAAGGGATCAGGATTCTTATGTGAAAGAAAAATAGTTACTTTTTTATTATCATAATGCATTGAAAAATGGGTCATATTGGTTTCAAAAATCTAGAGAGAAATTGCTCAAAGAAGGATATAGAAATACAAAAAAAAAATCATGGTACAACAAAAACAATTTTTTTGGTTCGTCATATCAAATATATTATAACTCTAGATGGAATAAAATTTGAGGATTAAGAAGATATAAGGAAGAAAGCAATTAATTATTTTAAAAATATTTTGTTAGATTCTAGGCAAGATAAGGAGGTATAAGAAAAACTTCTGCAAAATATTATATCAATTATCATTCAGGGACAAAATGAAATCTTGATGAAGAAGATATCTATGGAGGAGATCTATGAAGCAGTTCTCTTTCCATCCTAACAAGGCACCTGGCCCCGATGGATTTCCTAAAATTTTCTTTGAAAATATTTAGGATTTATTGAAGAGTGATATATTAGTTTCCATTGAAGAGGCCCAAAAAAAGAAGGCTATAATAAGTGATATCAATGCTATATTTATTACATTGGTTCCCAAGAAAGGTGACACAATTTTTTTGATTATTTTTGTTCAATAAGCCTTTGTAATATTATTTATAAGATCATTTCAAAAATTATGACAAACAGGTTGAGGGGCATTCTAGGGTGTCTTATCTCAAAGGAACATAGTGGCTTTGTTCATGGTAAAATTATTCTTGATGGTATAATTATTTCATAAGAGGACATACATATTTTAGTATATTACACTATTTAGGTACATGTCAATGTGTAATAGCCCACTCGTTGGACTTCCTAGAAAATATTAATTGATCCAAAGGATCAATTAATACTTACTTTTTAGAATTTACCAAGCTTTAAAAATGTTGACAAGCATTAATAAAAAGGAACCTAATTAATTAAATCTAGAGGATGATAAACCTAATCATCCTATAAAATCCCTAATTAAAAACTAGCTACACTCTACCAAGTTAATTTGGAGAGTTTTGGAAAACAATTGGGATTTTGGTAAGGTTTTGGGGAAAATAAAATAAGGCTTTTGCAAAAATATTAATTTGGGAAAATTATCTTTCACAAAAGTAACTTATTAGATTGAACCTAATTATTTACAATTAAGTATCCTCAAAGATTTATCCAATTTTTAATTGGGCCCAAAAAGGACAAGGCTATAAACTAAATAAAAAATACAATTTACATATTTGACTAGTGGATGAACCATTCTCCAAGGTCATATTTAAATAATAAAAGTGTGCATATTTGTCTAGTGGATGAACTATTTTCCATTCCACATGTAAAGTAATATTGCAGGCATTGCAGGCGCGCTTGGGAGAAAATGGAAGGCCAAAAATGATTAGAGTACTCCCACCTTACCCTCTCTTATCTTGTCTCTAATTTTAAAATGATAAAAATGGAATCCTACTATTTGGGTAAACTCCAAGAAGGTTCCTTCTAGTATTATATTGTATCCACCCACTTTCTCAAAATGGAAGAAGATTTGGGAAGAATATATAAAAGGGGAGACAAGCAATGGAAGAAGGGGAGGAAAATATTGGGCTTAGGGAGTATTCTCTCTACCTTGGTAGATCAGAAACCAAAAGGCTTGGGGTGAGTACTTAGTCTTAGTTATGAAATATTTCCAAGATAGGCAATGAAAAACCATATCTTTGAAGGGGGTGAACATCTAAGGGAGGAAGAAGAATATTATTGTAAATATAGAAGTAGAGTCCTACCATGCTGGAGAATAAGGTTGGATTTCTCCATATACATGTATTAATTAGTAGTGACATTAATTTAAAAATCTATAGATCTTATGTTAACTTTTATATGTCTAAAATGGTTATACATAACTTATATAATCATCATAATTCAGTTGATTGTGCTTTCATAAAGGCTTGGAATTATGTTCTTATAGGTGATCTAAACCCTTTAAATAGAGGCTGATTGTTGTATTCTGAATTTTCGATTTAATTTTACATTAGGAAATTGGTGACCTTATTAAGTCTATGTTTGATTGAATTCGATATTAGAGACTTGGTGACCTTATTAAGTCTGTGTAGAACATGAACTTATACTGAGAGGGGGGGTGAACAGTATAAGACTTAACCATTTAATAATTTTAATTTCAGATAGCAGTGGCATCAACATAAAATTAAACAAGACAGAAAGCATCACACATAGAAAACCCATTTTAACGTGGTTCACCCAAGGTGGGCTACTCCACGGATAAAACTTTCCTCTAAAAGTTATATCAAAGTCCTCTAGGAATCCTTCCCGATTACAATGTTTATGAGCCTCGGCTCAAAGGAGACACCTTCCCCTAATTTTGCTTTGTTGGTGATCCTCTAGAAGACCTCTATCTCCTTTGCCCTTAGCAAGTGGAACTCTATCCACAGAAGACACCTGTCTTCCCTGCTCTGGCTAGATATCTCTGTCCTCAACTCTGTCACCTGCAAAGCTGGTCCTCTTATCTACACAAAACACGAGTCCTTCGGTCCGGCACAATTGTCCTCTTCCTCTGTTCTTTTTTGCACTTGGTTGAAAACAACTTTTCACTGTCTGCACAACTACAGCAGCACAGTCTTCTCAAATTACAACAGCACTATCTTCTCAACTTCTACGAAAACACAGTAGTGCAATCTTTGCAAAATGTAGTAGCACTATCTTCTCAACTTAGCTTCTGCTCTGTTGCACATCCACCGCAGTGCAGTATTCGCACACTCTGCTTTCTTTACACAGTCTGTGTAAATACTGCAGCACTCGATCGCACAACAACTTATGTGCCTATGTGCAGCCACAATAGCACCCTCTTCGCACAGTCTGCTTCTCCTTGATCGAACTTCTTCCTACACTCTACTTCTATGAAAGTCGCACTTCGAATGCACACTTTGATCGATTCGATACGACTACTCTTTGCGCACAACAGACTTCACTTGCGCAAACTCGACACACACATTCAACACTTGAAACTCGAAAACAATCCTCCTTTTATAGCAATAATTCATGATTAAATTCTTGATCTTAGTCGGCTGTAAATCCTTAAAACAATCGTCGGCTGCACAACCTTACACTTCGTCGGCAAAGGTTAACTCCGTCGACTTCAACCGCCTCTGTTGTTCTATAGCTTTCCTAGCACGAAACTCAAACATGTCGCGATATCGCTACGCCTTTGTCTTCCGTACACCTTGTAATACTTGCTGTCACGAAATCGTGACACTACTGCCTGTTGTGCGCCTTCTTTGGTTTGTTGTCGTGAAATCGCTATGCCTTCTGACTTTGCTGACATCATCATGATTCTTGTCGCGAAATCATGATGCTTTAGTCTGCAAGGCCTTACTCTCTGCTCTTGTCATGAAATCGTGACACATCTACTTTTGCTGACGTCATCAGCAACTCTGTCACGAAATCGTGATGCTTTAGACTCCAAAGCCTTCTTCTCAACTTTTGTCATGAAATCGTGACACCTTTGCCTCTTGCTGACGTCATCTGCAACTTTGTCGTGAAATCGTGACACTTCTTGCTTCTTCAACCTTTTCTCGGTTTGCACTAGCAAAAATGGAACATGTCATGAAATCGCGACGCTTTCGTTGCCTTAAGCTCTTTTCTGCCAACTGCTCGCGAAACTGGAACATGTCGCGAAATCGTGACGCTTTCGCTGCCTTAAGCACTTTTCTGCCAACTGCTCGTGAAACTGGAACATGTCACGAAATCGTGATGCTTTCGCTGCCTTAAGCTCTTTTCTGCCAACTACTCGCAAAACTGGAACATGTCACGAAATCACGACGCTTTCTGCATCCGTACAACTTCATTGAAACTTGTCGTGAAATCGTGACACTTTTGCCTGCTTTGCCTCTGCCTTCCAGCATGTCACGAAATCACGACAAATTTGCCCAAACTTTCTCTCTCCTGAAACATGTCGCGAAATCATGACAGTTTTGCCAGCTTTGCCTCTGCCTTCCAGCATGTCACGAAATCGTGACAGTTTTGCCAATGCTTTCTCTCTCCTAAAACATGTCACGAAATCATGACAGTTTTGCCAGCCGCCTGCATACTTCTTCTTACTTGTCTTTTTCTTGATCTTTTTGCAACTGGGCTACTCTGATTTTCTTGGAGACTTACCGACCAGCTGAAACCTTCATCAAAACACATACTTAGACAACAAATCAAATTGCTTCAAGAACTCCTTGACATCAAAGACAACAACTATACTTGAGCAAAGGCAATGTACTCAAGGTACCCAAAATTGCCAACAATCTCCCCCTTTGTCATTGATGGCAACCCTTAACTAAAAACATATCTCAAGAGCCAAAACTGAACCAACTGATCCATCAACTGAGAATTATGCAATTGAAGTTTTTGCTCCCCCTGACTTGAAGCTCTTCTCTTCACTTGAAGCACTCCCCCTTACTCATATCTCTCCCCCTTTGTCATCAATGGCAAAGGGTCACCTTTGGGGCTCGGGACTAAGAAAGAGCCTCTTGGCTTGGTCCCTCCCCCACCTCCTGAGAGGTGATTAATCTTGAGGTGAGAGTACAACTCCCAATTTCTCCCTTAGATACTCAAACGTATCTCTTGGAAGGGGTTTGGTGAAGATATCTGCAATCTGCTCTTTAGTGGGTACATATTCTAGCTTGACCTGCTTCTCTTGCACTTTCTCCCTTAGAAAATGATATTTGATAGAAATGTGCTTCATCCTTGAGTGCATTACTGGATTTTTAGAAATACTTATGGCACTTGAATTATCACAAAGAATAGGGATAGGTTGTTCATGCTTGACTTTGAAATCCTCCAAGGTTGTTTTCATCCATAAAACCTGAGTGCACCCAGCCACTGTTGCTATGTATTCAGCTTCTGCTGTAGATAAGGAAACTGAAGGTTGTTTCTTACTCAGCCAAGAAACTAGACTCTTTCCCGAAAAGAATGCTCCACCACTAGTGCTTTTTCTATCATCAATACTGCTTGCCCAATCTGCATCTGTATAGGTTGTGAGGGTGAAATCATCGCCTTTGGGATACCAAAGCCCAAAATCCACAGTGCCCTTCAAATATCTGAATATCCTCTTGACTGCTACAACATGAGATTCTTTTGGAGCTGCCTGAAATCTTGCTACTAATCCAATGGCCTGCATGATATCCGGTCTGGTAGCTGTACTGTATAGTAAACTGCCAATCATAGATCTGTACAATTTTTGATCTGTTGCTAGAGATTCATCATCCTTACTCATATTGCACCCTATAATCATTGGAGTACATACGGGTTTGTTGTCCATCATCCCAATTTTTTTTAACATCTCTTTGATATACTTTTCCTGAGAGATAAATATACCATTTTTTGATTGCGCAATCTGTAGTCCTAAAAAGAATGACAGCTCTCCAATCATAGACATCTCGAATTCCTTTTGCATGGTGTTAGCAAAAGCTTTGCACATCTGAGTATTATTTCCCCCAAAAATAATGTCATCGACATAGACAACTATGATAATCATATCATCACCTTTATTCTTAATGTACAAGTTGTTGTCTGCCATGCCTTTCCTGAATCCTTGTTCATAAAGATACCCGTCAAGTCTTGAGTACCAAGCCCTGGGTGCTTGCTTTAACCCGTACAGTGCCTTTTTTAGTTTACACACATAGTCTGGCTGTTCTGAGAGAGACACACCTTCTGGCTGTTCTATGTAGACTTCTTCATCCAACACCCCATTTAGAAAAGCAGACTTTACATCCATTTGAAACACTTTGAAAGATTTGAAACTAGACAGGGCCAAAAACATTCTGATCGCTTCAAGACGAGCAATAGGTGCAAACGTCTCTTCGAAATCAACACCTTCGACTTGAGCATACCCTTTACAGACTAACCTGGCTTTGTTCCTGACAATCTTTCCATCCTCATTAAGTTTATTTCTGAATACCCATTTTGTGCCAATGACATTCTTGTTCTTAGGTCTTGGAACCAAATCCCAGGTTTCACTTTTCTCTATTTGATTTAGCTCTTCATCCATTGCTTTTACCCAAAAATCATCTGTACATGCTTCACTAAAATTTTTTGGCTCAATCTGAGATAACAATGAAACATTCATAGATTCATGTGAAGAAATGACTCTTCTTCTTGTTTGCTTGCTATTTGGATCACCAATGATCAAGTCTTTGGGATGATGTTTCTGAACATACCGTGAAGGAGTTTTGGGAAGCAGCTGTTGTCTTTCCTCTTCTTCATCTGACACTTCTCCGAATTCTTCTTGACAGATTCCATCACCGAGTTCCTTGACTGGTTCTCTTATCCCTGTCTTTTCATCTACTGTTACATTTATGCTCTCTACAACCGTATGAGTTCTTTTGTTGAAGCATCTCGTAGGCCTTACTTTTGTCTGGAATATCCAAGAAAAATTCCCTCATCACACCTAGGATCAAACTTACCCGGATTTTGATCTTCCCTTCCGATGAAGCACTTACTCCCGAACACCTTGAAGTGTTTAACTGTAGCTAGTCTTCCTTTCCATAGCTCATAGGGATTTTTATGATGATTGACTCTTAGTTGAGCCCTGGTAATGATGTGGACTGTTGTATTTACTGCTTCTCTCCAAAAACCATCTAAAAGTTTTGACTCATCTAACATTGCTCTAGCCATATTTTCAATAGTTCTATTTTTTCTTTCAACTACTCCATTTTGTTGAGGAGTTCTTGTTGCTGAATATTCTCTTTTGATTCCGTGTTGTTCACAGTATTCCACAAATTCATTTGAAGTGAACTCTCCTCCTCTATCTGATCTTAAGCATTTGATTCTCTTGTCAGTCTCATTTTCAATCATTTCTTTAAAAACTTTAAATTTTTCAAAAGCTTCAGATTTTTCCTTGAGAAAAGTAACCCAAGTCATTCTTGAGTAATCATCTATAAACAACATGAAATAGCTATCTCCCTGAATGCTCTGAGTTCTGGTGGGACCACACAAATCAGTATGAATAAGATCCAAGGGTTTGGAAGAAGTATACCCTTTCGATTTGAAACTGGTTCTGGTCTGTTTACCATGTTGACAAGGACCGCAAATGATGTTTTGGGGCCTTTTTATTTTGGGCAAGTCTCTAATCGCTTCCTTGTTACTAATACTCGACCAGATTATCAAAACTCAAATGTCCCAATATTTTATGCCACAACCAACTCTCATCTTCTTGAGTTAGAAAGCATTTTTCTCTTTTTATCTCACTCAGCATGTAAAGATTGTTTGGAGTCCTTGTAGCCCTAGCAATAAGTTTTCCATTTAATTCTTTACTTATCTCACATCTATCTGAAAAGAAAGATACTATGTGCCCTTGATCACAAAGTTGACTCACACTAAGCGGATTATGTCTTAGCCCTTCTACATAAAGCACATTTTCTGTTTTGGATTTCCCATCCAAACCAAGAGTCCCTTTACCACAGATCTTTGCGGACCCGTTATCTCCAAAACTAACTGTTCCTCTGTTTGTTTCTTTTAAAGACAAAAATTTTTCTTTTTCACCAGTCATATGTTTTGAACAGCCACTATCAAGATACCATTTTTCTACTTTGTCTTGAGCATGAAAAGCAGTTTGAACTATCATTGACTTAGATTTTATCTCATTCCTCCTTTTTGAGAACTCAAGACTAAATCTATCCAAACTGCACATCCTTGCTATATGCCCAAAATTCTTGCACTTGTAACACATGATATTTTTATTCATAAGAGGTGCAAATGAGTTAACATTTTCCTTACTATGACTCTTCAGAGACTTATTGCAATGCATAGCTATGTGACCAAATTTTTTATAGGAAAAACAATATCCATGAAAGGTATTATGTAACCTGTTTTGATACCTTGGAAGTTTGTTCTTTTTGCGATCAACTGGAATCCATTGCTCTTCAGAGTGAAGATTGTTCTTGCTTGAAGACCCTGTTTCATGAATGGTGATGCCATCCTTCTTTTCACATGGAATATTCTGTCTGAGAGTTGACTGTTCTAACTTCACTCTAAGAGACATAATCTCTCCTTCTAGTTTCTCACAATCAGCTACCTTTCCTTTTAGAACCTTCGTTAGAACTTGTTCAATCTTCTTCCCTTCTTCAGCTAGAATTTTGAAATCTATAACACTTTGAGCCAATTCTGATCTTGCTATCTCTTTTTCCTGACAATGCTGCTTGAGGACAAAATTCTCTTCCCTGAGTTTCTCAAGCTTTCTCAAGGCCAAGAAGAATTCACTCTTGAGATCGAATTCAACCTTTTCTGAATTTATATGTTCCTCTATTAGATCCTTCTCCAAGTTGTTAGGCTTTTTCTGGAGAGACCGGCTCTGATACCAATTGAAGAACATGAACTTATACTGAGAGGGGGGGTGAACAGTATAAGACTTAACCATTTAATAATTTTAATTTTAGATAGCAGTGGCATCAACATAAAATTAAACAAGACAGAAAGCATCACACATAGAAAACCCATTTTAACGTGGTTCACCCAAGGTGGGCTACTCCACGGATAAAACTTTCCTCTAAAAGTTATATCAAAGTCCTCTGGGAATCCTTCCCGATTACAATGTTTATGAGCCTCGGCTCAAAGGAGACACCTTCCCCTAATTCTGCTTTGTTGGTGATCCTCTAGAAGACCTCTATCTCCTTTGCCCTTAGCAAGTGGAACTCTATCCACAGAAGACACCTGTCTTCCCTGCTCTGGCTGGAGATCTCTGTCCTCAACTCTGTCACTGCAAAGTTGGTCCTCTTATCTGCACCAAACACAGTCCTTCGGTCTGGCACAATTGTCCTCTTCCTCTGTTCTTTTTTGCACTTGGTTGAAAACAACTTTTCACTGTCTACGCAACTACAGCAGCATAGTCTTCTCAAATTACAACAACACTATCTTCTCAACTTCTACGAAAACACAGTAGTGTAATCTTTGCAAAATGCAGCAGCACTATCTTCTCAACTTAGCTTCTGCTCTGTTGCACATCCATCGCAGCGCAATATTCGCACACTCTACTTTCTTTACACAGTCTGTGTAAATACTGTAGCACTCGATCGCACAACAACTTATGCACCTATGTGCAGCCACAACAGCACCCTCTTCGTACAGTATGCTTCTCCTTGATCGAACTTCTTCCTACACCTTGCTTCTGTGAAAGTCGCACTTCGAATGCACACTTCGATCGATTCGATACGACTGCTCTTTGCGCACAGCAGACTTCACTTGCGCAAAACTCGACACACACATTCAACACTTGAAACTCGAAAATAGTCCTCCTTTTATAGCAATAATTCATGATTAAATTCTTGATCTTAGTCGGCTGTAAATCCTTAAAACAATCATCGGCTGCACAACCTTACACTTCGTCGACAAAGGTTAACTTCGTTGGCTTCAATCGCCTCTGTTGTTCTATAGCTTTCCTAGCATGAAACTCAAACATGTCGCGATATCGCTACGCCTTTGTCTACCGTACACCTTGTAATACTTGCTGTCACGAAATCGCGACACTACTGCCTGTTGTGCGCCTTCTTTGGTTTGTTGTCATGAAATCGCTACGCCTTCTGACTTTGCTGATGTCATCATGATTCTTGTCATGAAATCATGACGCTTTAGTCTGCAAGGCCTTACTCTCTGCTCTTGTCATGAAATCATGACACATCTGCTTTTGCTGACGTCATCAGCAACTCTGTCATGAAATCGTGACGCTTTAGACTCCAAAGCCTTCTTCTCAGCTTTTGTCGTGAAATCGTGACACCTTTGCCTCTTGCTGACGTCATCTACAACTTTGTCGCGAAATCGTGACACTTCTTGCTTCTTCAACCTTTTCTCGGTTTGCACTAGCGAAAATGGAACATGTCACGAAATCGTGACGCTTTCGCTGCCTTAAGCTCTTTTCTGCCAACTGCTCGCGAAACTGGAACATGTCACAAAATCGCGACGCTTTCGCTGCCTTAAGCACTTTTCTGCCAACTGCTCGCGAAACTGGAACATGTCGCGAAATCGTGACGCTTTCGCTACCTTAAGCTCTTTTCTGCCAACTGCTCACGAAACTGGAACATGTCACGAAATCGCGACACTTTCTGCATCCGTACAACTTCATTGAAACTTGTCATGAAATCGTGACACTTTTGCCTGCTTTGCCTCTGCCTTCCAGCATGTCATGAAATCATGATAGATTTGCTCGAACTTTCTCTCTCCTGAAACATGTCACGAAATCGTGACAGTTTTGCCAGCTTTGCCTCTACCTTCCAGCATGTCATGAAATCACGATAGTTTTGCCAGCACTTTCTCTCCTGAAACATGTCGCAAAATCACGATAGTTTTTCCAGCCGCCTGCATACTTCTTCTTACTTGTCTTTTTCTTGATCTTTTTGCAATTGGGCTACTCTGATTTTCTTGGAGACTTACTGACCATTTGAAACCTTCATCAAAACACATACTTAGACAACAAATCAAATTGCTTCAAGAACTCCTTGACATCAAAGACAACAACTACCAAGAGCTCCTTTGACATCAATGACAACAACTATACTTGAGCAAAGGCAATGTACTCAAGGTACCCAAAATTGCCAACAGTCTGTGTTTGATTTAATTCAATATTAGGAATTTGGTGACCTTATTAAGACTTTTATACCATACTAAGTATGATCATGGTATAAAATATTACTAGTGGATTGGTTGAACCATTATAATTAGAGGTTTCATCATTAGATCGAAACAACTCGAAGGTGTACATCTCTCTACCTCCAGATCGAGTCATCACTGTCAACATAACTATTATCAACGAGATCTTTGACCACTTCTTAGCGGTTACCCTTTAATCAGTTCAAAGATATCTTAATATAAATCTCCTCCCATGATACCATGGATGTGGAAAAATGACATCATTGGTTTTAAAATTGCACAGCAATACCATCTCATTCTAACTGTGAAACAATGAGTTGCAGGTAGGAAACCCCTCTAGCTCTCAGTATTACCTTGGAACATGTGGATTGGGTAACATGTTTAGTCATTTATGTGTAATATGCAATCTTATCAAGGGATTACCCAAATTCAAATCACCTGGTAATGCTAAAAGAATACCAGGAGGTATGTTATTAAATTTGACCCTAATTTGAAATAGGGTACAAATCTATCATGATTTTTATTGGAGCCAAAGACCATTAGAAACCTTGTAGTTATCTGTAATAGAATTCCCTTTCACCATTGTCTCATCGACGCTCGTAGGAATCTACATCAGCATGTTTGAATTAAATAAATATGAATCATCCCTATTCAATACTTAACCTATGATGATCTTCCACCCATGTATATACTTATATACTCTCTTGACTCATATGGATGTGGTTAACAATGCTCTACATACCTTATGTTGATTCTACGATCCAGTTTGATAATAATGTTTAACACAATGATTTTATCCAAAGGATTCTTTTTGGCTTCATTTAAAAGCTATAGTCTTATCCTCGTATGATATTTTTTAGTTTGGTTGAACCAGGTTTGAAACAGAGTTATTATTCAACAAGTATGGGCAACTTAGACTAATTTTAAAATATAAGCTTTATCCCATATTTTTGATAAGGTAGAGCAAAAGCATTTTAATATATATTGGGCATCCAAAGGTTTATAGCCAAGTGGGACAAAATATCCCACCATTTTGAGACCATGTATAGTGGTTTCTAACATGGTAACTACCTTGGATTGTGAGTTCTAATAGATAGTTGTTAGCTTTTCTCTCCATATTTTAGAATAGAAACTATTGTTAGAACAAGGGCTATCAGTTCTAGAGGGACATGTGAAGACATGCAAATAGGGAGGACTAATACCCACCTTGTGAAAATTCCCTTTGGCTCATTAGCTAGACTCCATCCCATAAGTAAATGCAAAAATTGACCACTCTACAGGGAGATATGGTACAATTTGTGACATGCTTCATTGTTTCAAGGGAGGACCGATGGAGGGAAAGGTTAAGAATCTATAACCCGCCCTTGGCTTAATAATATTTATTAACCCCTTTCAAAAATTGGGAGTTATGAGGTCTAGCTCTATCTTTTAAATGAATTTATTTCTAACTAGATTAATCTCCCTCTAGGTATTTTGATTACCCCCCTATAAGTTAGTGTCCAAAAAGAAAAATTTTATGCTCAACCAAAAATTTGGAAGAGAAAATTAATTAGTAATTGTGCGAACAAGGAAGCATCCTAAGATCAAATTTGAGGGATATTCTAATAAATGACTGTAAAAATATGTCTTTTGCTAAGGTGAAGTTGTATCTAGCCAATATGTAATCTTGATTGTTATTATTGATTATATATTGTGTAATCTTATTCATAGATTACAAGGCTAATTTGAGTTTAAAAAGTGTAATCTTGTGTGATAGATTACAAGGTTGATTTGTAATCTTGTGTGATATATTACAAGGTTTATTTGTACCTAAAGGTGTAATCGGTGTGATAGATTACAAGGTTGATTTGTGTTTAATAAGTAATCTTGTTTGATAGATTACAAGATAATTTATGTTTGACTATGAGGTAACCTTGTTTGATAGGTTACAAGACAAAGAAGATGTAATCTTGTTTGATATATTAGAAGGGTTTATTTGAGTTAAAGATGTAATCTTGTGTGATAGATTACAAGAGTTTATTTGCATTAAAAGTGTAATATTATGTGATAGATTACAAGGGTTGATTTAATTTAAAAGTATAATCTTGTGTGATAGATTACAAGAGTTGATTTAAGTTAAAGGTGTAATCTTGTGTGATAGATTACAAGAGTAGATTTGCGTTAAAAGTGTAATCGTGTGTGATAGATTACAAGGGTTGATTTAATTTAAAAGTATAATCTTGTGTGATAGATTACAAGAGTTGATTTAAGTTAAAGGTGTAATCTTGTGTGATAGATTACAAGAGTCGATTTGCGTTAAAAGTGTAATCGTGTGTGATAGATTACAAGGGTTGATTTAATTTAAAGGTGTAATATTGTGTGATAGATTACAAGGGTTGATTTAAGTTAAAGGTGTAATATTGTGTGATAGATTACAAGGGTTGATTTGTGTTAAAAGTGTAATCTTGTATGATAGATTACAAGGGTTGATTTAAGTTAAAAGTGTAATATTGTGTGATAGATTACAAGGGTTGATTTAAGTTAAAGGTGTAATCTTGTGTGACAGATTACAAGGTTGGTTTAAGTTAAAATGTAATCTTGTGTGATAGATTACAAGGTGGAAATGTAATCTTGTGTGATAGATTACAAGGTGGAAATATAATCTTGTGTGATAAATTACAAGGTGGATATGTAATCTAGTATGATAGATTGCAAGGTTGATCTATGTTTAAAGGTGTAATCTTGTGTGATAGAATACAATGTGGATTTGTAGTATTGTGTGATGGATTACAAGGTCAATTTGTGTTCTTGGAGAGAGTATGGGATCTCTTTGTATGCTATGAAACCTTATATGAGTACTATGTTACAATAATTTAAATGGGATAATGGTATCTAGGTCGAAGAATGAACATAGGTTTCATTCTCAAGATAATTATAAGATTCCCTCTCGGTAATTGATGAAACCTCTCCTTAATATGAAACCTATGATCATTCATAAACATGTAGATATAAGAATTTGTGAGATTCTTATCTATTGTATTGATGGCTTAGAGAAAGGAAATATGGCATTTCCTTATTTGCATCATAATTTAAACAAGGAACAAGTTGGTTCCTTTAATTGCATATTTGATTTAGAAAATGAATTTGTGGGATGCCTTTCTATACTTGTATTTATGACAATTTAAGTTTATGAAATAAGAGGAGAAACATATTTTGGAGGTTAGGTTTATTCCCTATGAGGCTTCCCAGGGTATATGCTATGTAAACTCTTTTATGGTTTGTAATTATTGTTATGCATGGATGTTTACTTAGTTTCTATTATGATTAGTTAGATCATGAATATTGATTATAATGAAAGAAGTAAATATTATTTGCTTTCCAATGAAATGATGAATTTATATTTTTGTAAAGCGATTAATAAAACCTTGTATGATGTGAAGAACACAAGCTTATACTGAGAGGGGGGGTGAATAGTATAATACCACTTTTTACTTTTTCTCTCAAACCAATATATGCAATGTAAAGATAGAAATATCAATAGCAGCAATCAAAGCAATGTACACAACACCACACACAATAGAGACAACACAATTTACGTGGTTCACCAAATGCAGGCTACTCCACGAAGAAAATATTTCACTAAAATTTTCTCAATAAATCTCTTGGGAATCCTTCCCAATTACAATGTTCATGGACCTCTATTGAAAGTAGATGTTGATCCCCTAAATATAGTTTGTGGATCTATATCCATAGGAGAACTCCTTATCCTCTTCTCTGGCTGGTGATCCTCTAGAAGACTTCTACCTCCACTGCATTGGCTTGTGGATCTCTCTCCACTGAATACTCTTGTCCCCACTCAGAATACTTGTCCTCATTGCCCTGGCTAATGGATATATATCCACTGGATACTTTGTCCTCTCTACTCTATGACCTCCAAAGTTATCTCAATACCATACTAAACATAGTCCAATCGGTCTAGCACAGCTCTACTCAATATCTTGCACTAAACACAATCTAGTTGATCTAGCACAAGTCTTATCAATAATCTCAGTCTAATCTACACTAAACATAGTACATTCGGTCTAGCACAAATCTGCTCAACTCTTGCACTAAATACAGTCCAATCAATCTAGCACAATTCCACTTAAATCTGCACTAAAAATTTGGTCTAGTATAAATCTTCTCAATAGGTTCACTCTAAACCTACTCAAATCTGCTCAATATATCCATTCAGAACCTACTCAAATCTGCTCAACAGGTCCACTCAAAACCTGATCAAATTTTTTTAATAGGTCCACTCAAAACCTGCTCAAATATGCTCAATAGGTCCACTCATAATCTGGTCCAATCTTCTTAATAGGTTCACTCAAAACCTACACAACTTTTCTCAATAGATCCACTCAGAACCTATACAACTCTACTCAACAGGTCCACACAGAACCTATCCAAATATACTCAATAATTCCAAAAAAAAACTGTCCAAATCTACTCAAAAATCTCACATAGAACTTGTCCAAATATGCTCAATAAGTCCTCTCTAGGACTAGCTCAAATCTGTATTGCAAGCTTCCATAAAAGCTCACACAAAATCAGTCCACAAGTCTTCTCAAAGACTTGCCTCAAATTTGCTTAACAAGTCCACACCGAACTTGTTCAATATCATAGAAACATAAAGAGAATTATTAGAGACTCAATATGTTCTATACTCAATGCTCAATTACTTTCTCAACTCAAATCAATCTCATAGAAGCATAAAGAGAATTGTTAGAGACTCAATATGTTCTATACTCAAAACTCAATCATTTTCTCAACTCAATATCATATAAGCATAAAGAGAATTGTTAGAGACTTAATATGTTCTACTCTCACAACACCTCAAAATAGAATATAGAATAGTTTGTTTTATGGAACTTTAACAATCACTTCATACATCCACTTGACTAGGCTCAATCAACTCTACTCAACCCTAGTCCAAGCATGTATCATCCAACTCAAAATATTTCCAAAAATGCTCAACAACAAATCTCACATAACAATGATACTCATGTTCTTTTCTAACTCAAGTTCAAGTTCTTTGCATAACAACTCACTTCAACAACAATGCTAATAAAATATTCTTCATATAACAATGATACTCATGTTCTTTTCAAACCCTATCTCGGGTTCTTATCACAAACAATGGCTCTAAAAAAAATGCTAATAAAACAAGGTTTTAATCACAACTCTCAATCCAGAAAACCTTGAAGCATTAACTCAAACACTTCACTCAACCAATGGTCTCAACAACAATGCTTATAAAATAAGGTTTAATCGCAACTCTCAATTCAGAAAACTTTGAGGTATTAACTCAAACACTTCACTCAACCAATGTTCTCAACAAAAATGCTTATAAAACAAGGTTTAATCACAACTCTCAACTCAGAAAACCTTGAAGCATTGAACACTTTTGAAAAGGAAACCCTAATCAAATCCTTTTCACTCCAAACTTAATTTTCAATAAAGACAATCAGCCAAATTCAACTAAGGAAGAATTTTCCCATACCTTTTTTCTTGACAAGGAGTTTATCTCACAAATCTGCCACACTCACAATTTTCTCTTTTCCAATCTCATTAAGGGTTAGAAGACTTCAATAAAAACACAATACAAAATAATACCCAAAATACACCTTATTACTCCAACTCAAAAATAACATTCACCATAGTCTTCTTTTAATAGAAAAACTTGTATACAAATAAAAACAATACCAAAAAGCCTTAATATATCAATATAAAAATATTTTAATTAAGACTTAAATATCACCTTATTTCTCCTAATGGAAAAATCAATTAACACCACTTGACAATAATCAACCTTTCAAAAACTCACTAATAACCCTTACTAACTTTCAACACATGCAAATACACATAATTATTTAACACCCTTATGCCTCCATACTTTGGTAAATTAAATAAATTTAATTACCCTTATAACTCCTATCTTTAGGCTTGATTAAATAAAAAAATTAATTAAAAATTTGTACCTTGCCTTTGGGAGAATCAAACCCCCACTCTGCCCACATGCTAAGCACCTTAATTGCAGCCTCAACTTTTGTACGAGCTACCACACTCGTTCGCAATCAATTGTGTGTCACGTGCTTAAAATATGCATGTTCTCCTTTGCTTTGGTCAAAACATGTGTGCCTTAAGTGCTTCCACTCAACACTACCTCGAACGTAGTCCCTGTGTTTTGAATGTAAAACCTACAGCTAAACATCGCCTTCGTTCTTACCCACTCACCACTAGGTCACGTTGTCTGGTTGGGCTTCAACACTCAGCACTTGTCCTCTTAAGAAAATCACGTTTTCACATAAACCAGTTCTCACGAGCTCTGTTACCTCTTTGCATGCAATCATATCAAATTGAGAGCAAGGATAAATAAAAGGTATTCGGGTGATGATATTTATAATGTTTTCCTCATTTATGGAATACATCAATGCCTTTACTCCCCTTGACGTCGACGTTATGAAGTTCTTTGAGTGCTTTCATGAAGACCAAACCAACTTTAGGTTTGGGTAAATAAAATTGCCACCAAGCTTTGAAATGTTTGCCTTAAACCCAACCTTGGGTTTTATAAACATCAAATTGTATTTTATCTCACGTGCTTCGAATACTTGTGCCTTGAACCCATCCTTGGGTTTATGAAGAATACTTAAACCCTTTTATTTATAAAATATTATAATCAAAATTATAAATATTTTATTTGGGTTTTCTCAAAGTCACTTTAATAATATTATAATAATAATTATAATATTACACCTTTTCACTGCCTCAGATACATGCTTCCTTGGGAGAAGTAAAACCACTTTTTGACCCATTATTTTGGGTGTAAAATAAATACATTTTAACCCATTATAAACTTGCATTAAACTCTGCACTCAAACTGAAGAAGAACTACCACTGGAATCTTGAAATCAATGACAACTTTAGCTTAGGGACTCAAAATGTCCAACAATGTCCCCCTTTGTCATTGATGGCAACCCACATTCTTTTTACTAAAACCTAACCTTTATTTTTCCTTCTACTCCCCCTAGGATATTGCTCCCCCTAGCTCAATACTCTCTCAGATATCAAATCTCTCCCCATTTAACATCAATGGTAAAGGGTCACCTTTGGGGCTTGGGGCTAAGAATGAGCCTCTTAGCTTAGCTTTAATCCCACCTCCTCATTAGGTGGTTAATTTTTGGGCGGGAGTATTTCTACTCCTTGAAAGCATTGTTCTTTACCTTTATTCTTTTCCCTTATTTTTTGAGTTTTCTGAATCCTCTGAATGTTTCTATCCATGTCATCATCCCTGTTCCTGTCATCATTCTTGTTTATGTTCCTATCATCATTCCTGTTCCTGCTCCTGTTCTTATCCATGTTCCTATTTTCATTCATATTCTTGTTCCTGTTCATATTCCTATTCATTTTCATACCTATTTCTGTAATATTTTCTCTACACCATTTTGTTGTGTGACCATAATTATTGCACTTATAACACTTAATGTTATTATTCCTTGGAGGTTCAAATGTCTTAGGATTTATCCTAGTGAATTCATATCCTCTTCTGTCATGAACCCTACAATTCATTGCCTTGTGATCAAACTCATTACATGAGTAGAAATACCCATGGAAAATTTTTTCTTTCCCATATTCTCATCTTTCATGTATCCTACATTGTGAAGCCATGTGCCCAAACCTATGACATAAAAAACATCTTCCATTGAAGCTTCCTTGTCTTTACCTCATTGGTCTCCTGTTCTAATTTATGTTCCATATGTGTCTTCTCTGTGTATTTTTCCTATCTTTGTCGAACCTTTTATTGTCCAACTCATCCTCTAATGTCTCACTCCCTCTTACACTATCTTATTCTGATGTATCTTCTTCTAAATTTTCTTCTTCTTCAAGACTTGAAGTAGACTCTTCTTCACATTTCTTTTGTACCTCTTTAGAACTAAGAACTATCTTGTTTGTTGCTCCTCTTTATATCTTGACTATTTTATCCACACTCTTTGCACTGTTTACATACTTGTATAGCTTATTCTTGGAATATTCTAAATATTCCTTTAGTAGTGCCACTTCTTGTGCTAACTTTTCACATTCCCAAATATTTTATTCGAACTTATCTTTGAACTTGTTTGCCTTAGTCTTTGATTTTTCTAATTCCTCTATGAGCAATAATATTTCTTCATCACATTCTTGAAACTGAATTTCAAGCTTAGAGTGTTGCTTTCTTACCTTCTTTACCATTTCAAGGGCATAGATAAGTTCTCCCTTGAGATCATAACCATTCTCTACTGAATAATCCTCTATTTGTTTTCCTTTGTCCACATAATTACTTTCTTTTGGCTTATATTCTATAGGATCACTCACTTCTTCTTTTAATGCCATTAGAATGTTTTCATATGGTCTTTCAAGTGCATCTTCATAGTCATCATCACTTAAACTATAACCATACCTTGTGCAATCATATTCAATATGTCCAAATCTACCACATATAAAATACTTGAGAATAATTGGAGTCCTTTTCTTAACTGGTTCTTTCTCTTCAATAATAAATAGGACTTCATCTCTATCATTGTCTAAAAAGCTAGCATCACTATCATTTGAGTACTTACTTGCATTATCCACATAATAGCTTCTATTTTATCTTTGGAAGAACTTATTTCCTTTTTTGCTTTGTCCATACTTGCTTTTCTTCTGGTACTTGTATCTTTTTGATTCCTTGTACCTGTGATCCTATTTTTCTTCACCATTGTTGTTATTTGGCTATTTACAATCTGTTACAAAATATCCATACTTCCCACAATTGAAACACTTAATAGATATTAGATCTATGGGTCTTCTAGAACCTTTATCTCTTCTCCTATAGTTATCTTCTTCATCACTGGATGACTCACTGCTTCATTCTGAATTCTTACCCTTTATCTTATTGTTTTCTTTGAAAGCAGCCTCCTTCGATGGGGTAGGATCTTTTGTTCTTATCTCAAAAGTTGTAAGCATGCCAACCAAAGAATTTCTTGTTAGACTATCACTATCAATTGATGTTTCTATAGAAGAGACCTTTTCATTGTACCTTTTTGGAAGAGTTCTCAAGATCTTATCATAAGCATCAGATTCATCAAAATTCATTCCAAGTCCTCTCATCTCATGTACAAGTTCATCAATCTTACTGAGATAGTCACGAATGTTCTCATCATACCACATTATTAAGTTTTCAAATTCTCCTTTGATATTTTTGATCTTAGCTTTCCTAACACCTTTATCTCCTTCATAAATGTCATGTAGTATTTTCCATATTTATTTTGCTATTGTACAATCCATAACCTTCATAGATTTTGATCTACATAACCTTTTTATAATTGCATTCATAGCTCTTTAATTTGCATGCATTAGAAGCTTACCTTCCTTATCTGTAGGAGGATTGATTGTTGAATCATATCCAAATTCCACTGCATCCCAAACTTCATTGCCAAGTGTCATTAGGTGAAATCTCATTAGCATACACCAATACAAGAAGTCACTTCCATCAAATATTGGTGTTGTATTATTTGAAAACCTATACCTTTGATCCTTTTGATCTATTTTGTTCTTGATCGCTTTTTCTTCAAGCTATCAAACTCTTCTGAAGAAACCCACTTTGATACCAATTGAAGAACACAAGCTTATACTGAGAGGGGGTGAACAGTATAAGACCACTTTTTACTTTTTCTCTCAAACCAATATATGCAATGTAAATATAGCACTATCAACAACAATATACACAACACCACACACAATAGAGACACCACAATTTACATGGTTCACCCAATGCGGGCTACTCCATAGAGAAAATATTTCACTAAAATTTTCTCAATCAATCTCTTGGGAATCCTTCCTAATTACAATGTTTATGGATCTTTGTCCAAAGGAGATGATGATCCCCTAAATCAGGTTTGTGTATCTCTATCCATAGGAGAACTCCTCCTCTACTTTGGCTAGTGATCCTCTAGAATACTACTACCTCCACTACACTTGCTTGTGGATCTCTCTCCACTGAAGACTCTTGTCACCACTCAGAAGACTTGTCCTCATTGCCCTGGCTGATGGATATCTATCCACTTGAGACTCTATCCTCTATAATATATCACCTCCAAAGATCTGTCTCAATACTATATTAAACACATTCCAGTCAGTCTAGCACAACTCTGCTCAATCTCTTACACTAAACATAGTCCAATCGGTCTAGAACAAGTCTACTCAATAATATCATTCTAATATGTACTAAACACAGTACATTCATTCTAGCACAAATCTTATCAACTCTTGTACTAAACATAGTCTAGTCGGTCTAGCACAAGTCCACTCAAATCTACACTAAACACGATTCATTCGGTCTAGTACAAATCTGCTTAATAGGTTCATTTACAACCTGCTCAAATTTTCTCAATAGGTCCACTCAAAACCTACTCAAATCTACTAAATAGGTCCACTCAAAACCTTTTCAAATTTTCTTAACAAGTCCACTCAGAACCTACTCAAATTTTCTCAATAGGTCCACTTAGAACCTGCTCAAATCTGCTTAACAGGTTCACTCAGAACCTGCACAACTCTTCTCAATAGGTCCACTTAGAACTTGTACAACTCTACTCAAAATTTCCACACAGAACCTGTCAAAATATTTTTAATAGGTCCACACATAACCTATCCAAATCTGCTCAACAAGTTCACATAGAACTTGTCCAAATCTGCTCAATAAGTCCTCTCTAGGACTTTCTCAAATCTGTATTGCAAGCTTCCATAAAAGCTCACACAAAATCAGTCCACAAGTCTTCTCAAAAACTTGCCTCAAATCTACTTAACAAGTCCACACATAACTTGTTCAATCTCATAGAAACATAAAGAGAATTGTTAGAGACTCAATATGTTCTATACTCAATGCTCAATTACTTTCTCAACTCAAATCAATCTTATAGAAGCATAAAGAGAATTGTTAGAGACTCGATATGTTCTATACTCAAAACTCAATCACTTTCTCAACTCAATATAATAGAAGCATAAAGAGAATTGTTAGAGACTCAATATATTCTACTCTCACAAAACCTTAAAACATGATATAGGATAGTTTGTTTTATGGAACTTGAACAATCACTTCATACATCCACTTGACTAGTCTCAATCAACTCTAGTCATCCAATCACTTCAAGAAACAACTCTTGCTCACAAACCCTAGTCCAAGCATGTATCATTGAACTCAAAATGTTTCTAATAATACTCAAAAAAAAATCTCACATAACAATGATACTCATGTTATTTTCTAACTCAAGTTCAATTTCTTTGTATAACATCTCACTTCAACAACAATGCTAATAAAACATTCTTCATATAAAAATGATACTCATGTTCTTTTCAAACCCTAACTCAGGTTCTTCTCACAACCAATGTATCCAACAACAATGCTAATAAAACAAGGTTTTAATCACAACTCTCAATTCAAAAAACCTTGAAGTATTAACTCAAACACTTCACTCAACCAATGGTCTCAACAACAATGCTTATAAAACAAGTTTTAATCACAACTCTCAATTCAGAAAACCTTGAAGAACTAACTCAAACACTTAACTCAACCAATGGTATCAACAAAAATTCTGGAAGGAAATATCTTCCAGGTTACTCTATAACTGTAACAATGAATTCAGATCTAGCAATGTACACGATAATAATCAACTAACAAGAATTAAATAACAAGAAATATACAGCAGAATTGAGATTGGAAATAAGTGAACAGGTCACCACTTAAGGTGGGCTCACCCTGTGCGAGGAACGTAAAGGATAAATTGAGAATATAAAAAGTGATCCTCAAATCCTACACTTGGAACTATCTAAATATGAAAAAATAAATGAATTTAAAAAATATTATGGCCGACTACTCATAATATTTGTATTGTAACATGACTCCCCTCCTCGGAAAGCTTTGTCCTCAAAGTTGGAAATGTCTGGAAAATACTTTCAGGTTCCCATGTGGCATCCTCCTCTGGTAGGTCTTGCCATTTGATGAAAAATTCTTGAATCTGGTGCAACCTTAGTCTTCGTGTTTTGTGTTGTAAGATTTCCTCAGGTTGGAGATGTATGCGTCCTTCCTCATCAAGTACTAGTAATTCTGATTGACTCTGCACTTTCTGACCAATTACTTTTTTGAGACACGAAACATAAAATACCGGGTGTATTCAGGATGATGAGGATAGCTCTAACTGATAGGCTACTTCTCCAATGCGACGCACAATTTTGTAAGGACCGTAGAATTATGGAGACAACTTTTGACTGGTCTTTATATTTAACGATGATTGTTTGTAGGGTTGCAACCTTAGGAAAACCTTGTCACCTACATTAAAAGTTTGCTTGGATCGGTGCAAGTCTTGTTGTTTTTTCATGCAATTTTGTGCTTGGAATAAATTCTCTTTAAGGATGGTGAGTGTAGACTGCCTTTGTTGAAACCAATCATCCACTTTGGCTACTTTGGATGATCCAGGTACGTAATCCGCTACTATTGGAGGCTTGGTTCCATATAATTCTTCAAAGGGGGACATCTTAATTGAGTAATGGTAAGAAGTGTTGTACCACCATTCTGCCAATGCTAGCCATTTGCTCCATTGATATTGTTTATCTTGAACGAAACATCGTAAGTACGTACCCAAACATTTGTTAACTACTTTTGTTTGACCATCTGTTTATGGATGGTAAGCTGAAGACATGTTCAATTTGGTACCACTAAGTTGAAATAACTCCCGCCAAAAGTTACTAGTGAAGATGGGGTCTCTATCACTTACAATATTTTTTGGCATACCATGTAGTTTGAATATTGAATCCATAAATACTTTTGCCACTTTGCTTGCGGAAAATGGATGTTGTAAAGCCTGAAAATGAGCATATTTGGATAACAGATCTACTACTACAAAGATTATTGTCTTGCCTTCTGATTTAGGAAGACCTTCAATAAAATCCATGGATATATGTTCCCACTGATGCTCAGGGATGGGTAATGGTTGTAACAACCCTGGTGATTTGACTATTTCTCCTTTATTGCACTGGCAAATTTTGCATTCTGCTACCCATTGTTTGACTTCTGCTTTTAATCCTTTCCAACAAAATGATTGTTTGACCCTTAAATATGTCTTCAAAAATCTTGAATGTCCCGCTGATGGAGAAGTGTGTGATTCGTCAAGGATCTTTGATTTGAGTTTTGAATTTTGTGGAATGTAAATGCGGTTCTTCTTTCGGAGGATTTTATCTTCATAAGAGAATAAAGGGTTTTTAGAGGACCCTATAGATAATTCCTGAATTATTTGAGCAGTTTCGCTATTGGATAACCATTCATCTTGTAATTGATTCACCCATTGGGAGCAAGGACCTGAAATAGCATTGATGACTACTTCATCTTCATATTTCTTGGATAACGCATCAGCGGCTACATTTTCCTTCCCTTTCTTATATTCGATAACAAAATCATAACCCAATAGTTTGGTTAACCACTTATTTTGTTCTGGATAGGAAAACCTTTGCTCAAGAAAATTTTTGAGACTACTATGATATGTTTTTATGATGAAGCGGCTATTGATTAGGTAGTGTCTCCATTTTTCTACCGCGTGAAGAATTGCCAAAATTTCTTTTTCGTATGTTGATCTTTCCAAAAAATTTCTCGATAGTTGTTTACTTTTGAATGCCAATGGATGACCTTCCTGCATTAATATAGCCCCAATTCCTGTGCTTGACGCATCACATTCGATAATAAATGGTTTGTGAAAATTTGGAGTTGCTAAAATTGGAGTTGTACACATGGCCTCCTTAAGAGTATTGAAGGCTTGAGTGGCCTCTTCTGACCAATGAAAAGCATCTTTCTTTGTGAGTGCTGTGAGAGGTGCTGCAATATTACCATAATTTCATACAAACTTGTGATAGTAGCCTGTGAGACCCAAAAAACCATGAAGTTTCTTGATGGTTTTAGGTAAAGGCCATTCTTGAATTGCCTTAATCTTATTGGGATCAAATTTGACGCCCTCGTATGAAACTATATGACCAAGATACTCAACTTCTTGGACACCAAATGAACATTTGGAATGTTTGACAAATAACTTTTCTCTGTGTAAAATGTGAAGGGCCTTATCCACATGATGTAAATGATCCTTCCATGTTTTGCTATAGATGAGAATGTCATCAAAGAAAACTAACACAAACTTACGGAGGAGTGGATGAAACACTTGGTTCATGAGACTTTGGAATGTGGATGGTGCATTGGTGAGACCAAACGACATGACCAAAAATTCGTAATGACCTTCATGAGTACGAAAAGCAGTTTTGGGGATATCTTCCTCTCTGACACAAATCTAGTGAAATCCTGAGCGAAGGTCTCATTTTGTAAAAAAATTGCACCATGCAACTCGTCTAGTAGGTCATCTATGACAAGGATAGGAAATTTGTCCTTGATAGTGAGTTTATTGAGGGAACAAAAATTAGGACACATACGCCACAAGTTATATTTTCATCTGGCCAAAACTACAGGTGAGGAATAAGGGCTAGTGTTGTGACGAATGACTCCATGATCTAGCAAATCCTAAACAATTTGCTTAATTTCTGTATTTTGTGGTTGAGGATAGTGATAAGGACGACTGTTAGGTGGAATACTCACTGGAATCAAATGGATGGCATGGTCATGAGATCATTTAGGTGGTAATCCTTTAGGTTCTTCGAAAACCTCATCGTAATTTGTGACGATGCCTCGTAAATCTGGAGCAGTAATATCCGAAGTTGCTCGAGATTGTTTTTCCAAACAATTAATTTGAGCTATGAATCCATATCCACCCTTTTTTAACATCTTCTCCATACTATGCGAGCTCACCATATGTGATGGAGGAGTAGTAATGTCTTGTAAGTGAATGACACATCCATTTTCCTTCCATTCCACAAATATTTTTTTGAAATTGAAGCTAACCGTGTCTAGTGTTTCCAACCATTCAACTCCCAAAATGACATTAGAGTTTCCTAAATTCATTATGAAAAGAGATCCATACCAGGTATAAGTTCCCTTTTGAATGGAAACTTTAGATGTTCTCCCAACACATTGAGCATTCACCCCGTTGGCTACTAGAACTTGGAATTTGTCCTTGTTGGAAGAGTTAATGAATAATTTCAAAGATTTTGTTGTTTTGATGTCGATAAAATTGTGGGTACTACCGAAATCAATTAGCACATTCACCTTTTTTTGACGAAGAAATCTTGGGACCTTGATGGTATGGTGGGTTGTTAACCCCATGAGGGCATGCACGGAGATAGCCATTGTATCCTCTTCTCTTCTAGAGTACTTGGTAGTTCTTCTTGCATAGGTTCATCTTGGTGGTAAGCTTCTTCCTCTTCTCCTTCATATTGATCGCATTCAATATGAAAGTTTTGTTTTTGGGCACATACTTGTTCCCTGGGATGAGAATTGTGACATTTATAGCAAAAGTATCTTGATGGTTGATCATTTCTACGAAAGAAATTATTGCGATATGAAGGACGACTGTAAGTTTCATGCCGTGCATATAACTGAATTCTCTTCTCAACCAGCTTGGCTATTCTTATGCAATCGTTTAGCAAGGTTGGATTTTGAATGTCCAACTCAAACCTAATATTTTCTTTCAATCCATTGCAAAAAGCTCCTACCACTGTGTCGAGGCTGAGGTCTAATGTATACGGTATTAAACTGGTGAATTCCAAGACGAACTCACTAACCAACCCTTCTTGTTTAAGAGATAACAGTCTTACTGTGTATGATGATGTAGCTCCTTCATCAAATCTTTCTAAAAAATAGGTAGTGAATTTTTCCCAGTTAATAGTAGCTCCTTTCTCGCGCTTAAGCCATATGAACCATTGGTAGGCCTCAGTGCCTAATTTTGATGCAACGAAAGGGACTTTATCAAAATCCCTAATTTGGTACAAGTCTAGAATGCCTTCCATTTTGGCTATCCAACCATGAGGGTCATGACCCTCAAAAGTGGGCATATCAATTTGTGGAAAATTATTATGGCCTCTCAGTTGGTGATAACCCATATCCCTATCCTGATCTTGGTTATATCTCTATCTATGAAAGCGATTCTCATAATTATCCTGATTACCTCTTTGCTGCTCCCAATCTTCATCTTGGTCATCATGTTCTTCATTCCTTTGTTCATGGGAGTGATTTTGGGAATTAGTATTGGGATTAGGTCAGTTTTGTGTGCTCAATAGTTTGGTTAGGTTGACATTAATTTGGCACATACCATCTAGTAAGTGTCGACGAGTTTCATCCGTGGTAATGGCCGAGTTGCTTGATTCTCCTTGTGTGAATTTTTTGTGAGTTGGGGGAGGGTTAGTAGCCATGGGGTCGACCAGTGGATGATTTAGATTATAACTACCAATTTTGAAAGGAGAAGGAGAATTTTTTGTACCTTGGCTTCGATGAGGTCTTCTTGCATTTTTATTGGGGGTCTCTGAGCTTGTTAGTCGACCGTCAGGTCCTTTGGTCCACTGTTTGTGCATGCACTAACCAAAATCTCCTGTATAAAAGTACTTGAGTTTCGAGTTCTACAAAAAATTTGTATTCCGCTTCAACTGCGATGCGAGTTTGATTTTGGGCGGCCTCTTTGATATCAACTTTCAACAATTTTTTCAATTTGGATAATTTCAGCAATTTGGAGAGCAAGTTTCTAGCAACTTTTCCAACTAAACTGAGACTAACACAACCGAGGACTAAGGCTGACCGAAATGATACGACAGAGATAGTGAGGATCGAAGTTGGCTGATGTAGGGACAGACATGACAATGAGGATTGAAGTCAGCTGACGCAGGTACTAACACGACAGACTGACACGATAGCGAGGATCAAAGTCAGCTAATGCAAGAACTGATGTGATAGCGAGGATAGTGTTGAGCAAGGTGCAGCAAAAGCATTGCAAAAGTATTGTCATTGTTGTCAACACAGACAGATTGATGCAGTTGATGCAGTTCAGAGGTCAGTCAAAACAAGTACAGTGAATTTCCAAGAAGAAAGAAGTGGCCCAGATTCAAAAATTTGCAGAAAAAGACAAGTAAGAAAACTGTCGCGATATCGCGACATGTTTTCTGTCGCGATTTCACGACAAAATGGAGGAGAGAGAAGGCGCAACCAAAAATGTCACGATTTCACGACAAAAAGGAGGAGAGAGAAGGCACAGCCAAAATGTCATGATTTCGCGACAAAACTGAGGAGAGAGAAGGCACAGCCAAAAATGTCACGATTTCACGACATATTGAGGAGAGAGAAAAAGCTAGAGAAACTGTCACGATTTCGCGACATGCTGGAAGGAAAGAAGCAAAGTTGAAAAACTATCACGATTTCGTGACATGTTTGGAGTAAAGGCGCCAAGGATGAAAAGTGTCACGATTTCATGAAAAGTTTAAGAAGGAGAAAAAGTGTGGATTTGACAAGTTTGGAGAACGGAAAAAGTGTCAGATTTAGATTTGAAGAAAAGCGCTAAGGGCAAAAGTGTGCAGCGATATCGTCGACATAGTTTTCATGACCCGAAGAGGAGAGAGAAGTAATGGACAAAAGTTGTAGCGATTTCGCTACATGTTGAAGTTTCGTGAACCAAAGCAAGGCTGGAAGTGCAAGGCAAAAAGGTGTAGCGATTTCGCTACAAGTCGAAAGTTTGCGAAGCAAAGAAAGTGAAGTGCAAGGCAAAAAGGTGTAGCGATTTCGCTACATGTAGAAGTTTGGAAGAAAGGAAGTGCAAAGGCAAAAGGTGTAGCGATTTCGCTACATGTGGAACTTTCGGAAGCAAAGAAAGCACTAAGTTGAAAAGTTGTAGCGATTTCGCTACATGTTAGATTTTCGCTGGTCGAAGCAAGGAGAAAGTGCTAAGGGAAAAGGTGTAGCGATTTCGCTACATGTCTTGATTTCGCTAGTGCATGAAGAGAGAGTTGTACGGATGCGAAAGATGTCACGATTTCGTGACATGTTGCATTTCTGGGTGAAAGGCAAAGAACAGTGCTAAGGCAAGAAAAGCGTCATGATTTTGTGACATGTTTCGATTTCGCTGAGGCATGCGGAGAAAAGTGTACGGAGAAAAGTGTCACGATTTGCGACGATGTTCCATTTTGGGTGCAAGCGAAGTAGAGTGAGAGAAAGCAAAAGTGTCACGATTTGTGACATGTCGGGGGCGAAAGTGTCATGATTTCGTGACATGTCCCGTTTTTACAGGTAGGAGATAGAAAAGAGCTAGAGGCAACAAAATGCGTCACGATTTCGTGACATGTTCTGTTTTTGTGGGTGCATGCCGAGATAAGGACTAGGAGGCAAAAAATGTCACGATATCGTGACATGTCTTGTTTTCACGGTCAACTGTCAAGAAAGAGTCAAAGGGGCAGAAATGTCACGATATCACGACAGGTAATAGTTTGGCGGGTAAAAGCCGAAGAAGCATGCACAGTGACAGTTGTCGGGGAAAGCGCAAAGGAAAATCATGCAGCCAGTTACGTAAGAGTTAACTGGAGTCAGATCTGCAGTTACAAGTGACAGTTGTCGGGGAAAGCGCAGAGGAAAATCATGCAGCCAACCATGTAAAAGTTAACTAGAGTTACAAGGGGAAGTTACGGAACAGAGCATTAAAGATAGAACAGCTGTTATAGGGGTGGATATACCGAGAATCATGATTATAGAGAAATTCATTAACAGGTTGCGTATATCAAGAAATCATAGTCGCGCAGAAGTAAAAGGTAGCACATAATTCAAAAGAGAAGAAAGAAGAATAACAGAGCGCCGAGATACGCAAAAAGGCTATCAGGATACGCAGAAAAAGGTCAAAAAAGGAATGTGTAGAGAAGAATGTCAGAATAAGTCGAAAGAAAGCGGCTAAAAGACAGAGCGTGTCAGAGAGGGTTTGACAGATTGAACGTAGCTGAGAATGCATGGAAAAATGGAGGGAAAATTAGAGCCATTTTTTGAAAGAGTCGTTCGAGTGAACCAAGTATAAAGAATCAAAAAGCGCAGTAAGTGAGGTTACTGCAACCGTGTTTTTATCTTGAAAAACAAAAAGTAGGTTGAGTAAGAGTGTCTGTAAGAAAAAAAGTGTTTGAAAACGCACTAAATGAAACCTGGTTTTACATTTGAAAAATTAAAAGAGAGGTTTGAGAATGCAATAGAAGATATTGAGTTTCTAACAATTCTCTTTATGCTTCTATGAGATTGATTTGAATGAGCAATAGACCAGAGAGGGTCTTGTAAAAGAGAAGGCATTTTTATGTCAATCTATTATTCAAAATAGAAATCCAAGTTGGTGCTTGGTAAAAGGGGTTGGTGCTCCTATCTGTTGTTGCAGATAAATCAGGGGTTGGTGCTCCTTCCAGTGGGTGCTGGTAAACTATTTGTAAAGATTGAATCCTTGCAAAGTCTGGATTTGGATTGTAGTCCAAACAGTCATTATTTGAGGAGTAGCCAAATCGGTGAACCTCGTTAAATCTTGTGTTGTGTGATGCTCTTGTGTTATACTTGCTATATCTATTTTTAAGCTTGCATTTTTAAGTTTTAAGAGTTGCAGATTCAAATTTTAAATAGTTACACTGATTCACCCCCCTCTCAGTGTCATTGTGAGAATATCAATTGGTATCAGAGCAAGGTACCTGAACAAGCTTAATCAGCTAAGGTGATCTTGGAAGATACACAATGGCCGATGGTGAAGGATTTTCTTCCAACAAAGCTCCTTTGTTCGATGGAACAAATTACTCTTTCTGGAGACTCAGGATGCAGACATATCTGTGTGCATTGGGATATGACATTTGGGAATCTGTTGAAAATGGATACACAATACCCTCTGCTCCTCCATCAGATGCGGCTGAGAAGAAAAAGTTTGAGAACAACTCTAAAGCTAAGAATGCTATTATGTGTGGGTTAGTAGACAGTGAATTGATAAGGATCATGAGTCGTAAATCGACAAAAGACATATGGGACAAACAACAGACCATTCATGAAGGAGATGGCAAGATCAAGGAAGCTAAGCTGCAAACACATCAAGCCCGGTTCGAAGCATTAAAGATGAATGATGATGAGAACATAGAGGCTTATATTTTGAGAGTAAATGGAATCATAAATGCTATTAGAGGACTCGGTGAGGAAATAGAAGATGCAGTTGTTGTGAAAAAGGTACTAAGAACTCTCCATAAAATATTTGATGCTAGAGTTTCTGCCATAGAAGAAGCTAAAGATTTAAATTTTTTAGTATGGATGAAATGCATGGTTCTTTAACGACATATGAAATGAGAATAGGACAAACTAAGCCCTCGAGACGAGAAGCGGCTTTTCAAGCACAAGAAAAATATAAGAGCTAAACAAGAATCTAATGAAGAAGAATCTTCGAGATGAAACTGAAGCAAACTTTGTTAGGAAACTAATAAAGGGAAAAGGAAAGTACGAGAGGTAAGCTACCGTTCAAGTGCTTCAACTGTGGAGGCATCGGGCACTTTGCAGCAAAATGCCCAATGAATGAGAAAAACAAAAGTGATGAAGGGACACACCAAGAAAGAAGTGTCTGGAAGAAGAAACCACATTTTAGAAAAAGGAACTTCAAGAAGAAAAGTTTCATTTCCAAGAATGTTGACTCTTCTGAAGACAGCTCCGATGAGGACTACGAAGAAGAAAGCTGGTGAAGCCTTGTTCATGGCTTTTGAAGAAGAAAGAACAGAGGAAACCCGGGAGTGTGATGAAAAATTAGAGGATGAGGTTGAGGTAGATCTGGAAGGTGAGTTGGTTGCTGAACTTGAAGAATAAAGTATGAAAGGAAAAAGAATAAAAAGATTTCAAGAAAATTTGAGGATGCCAACGAATTAATAATCGGTTTGAAAGTACGAGATTAAAGAATTTAAGAAAAAGTCTAAAGATTTTGAAGCACATCTAACCGTGAAAATAGATGAGTGCAATAAGCTAGAAGAAGACATAGTTGGATTAAGGATGCAGCTAGAAGAGATGAATCAGAAATTGAGTTGTCATCATAAATTTGAAGACAGTTCTGCAAAGCTGAATAAAATGTTAAATAATCAAAGGCCTACAGGCATCAAATTTGGTTTGGGCTTTGATGAAGGAGAATCCTCAAAGGATTCAAAGGCTATAACTATAGAACCAATAAAGAATAAAGATAAGATCCGGGTTGATCAAGAAAAACCGTATCATGCAAAAGAAAACCATAAGGCCAAGCATGAAAGAAGTACTGCCAATGATGGATTCACCAAAGTCACATATCAAAGAAGAAGAAGACCCATGGCTCCTACTACAACATGGCAAAAACCATTACCCGGGTACACTCGTTCCTTTTACGGTTATTGTTTTAAATGCAATGCATATGGTCATAAAATTTCAAATTGTAGATATAATGTAGAACAAAGGAATTTCACTAGTAGAAATATTTTTTCACCTTTGATAGATTATGCTTGTAGAATGTTATAACTGTCATAACTTCGGACATATTGCAAGAAATTGTCGTAGCTCTTTTGCAGGAAATAAATACCAGGGAAGAAAGTTTCAACCAACTGGATTGAAACAAAACAAAAAATTTCTCAAAAAACAGGCACAAGCCAATGAAAGGGAGAAGGCAAAACAAGTGACCAGATCTGCTGTCAAATCACAGTGGAAAGAAAAGGAACAACCTAAGAAAGATAAGGAATCCTTGATCGTTCAAACGAGCTCTCAAAGCCCAGAACAAATCTGCACCATGGATTCTGGATAGTGGATGCTCCAGTCATATGACAGGAGATAAACAGAAGTTTGATAAGTTACAGACTTACGAAGGTGGTTCTGTAAAATTTGGAAACAATGATGGAGCCAAGATAGTGGGTAAAGGATCAGTTAAGTTAAGTGACGGAAAAATCAACTCTAAAGAAGTCCTTTTTGTGGTGGGTCTGAAGCATAACTTACTGAGTGTAAGTCAAATTTGTGACAGAGGTCATGAAGTAATTTTCAAGAAGCAGGGCTGTGAAGTAAGAAAGACAAAAAATGGGAAGTTGATAGCTACTGGACTGAGAACTTCTGGAAATCTGTATACTCTCTCAGAGACTTCAGAAGGAGCTTGCTTGGTTGGACAGGAAGAAGAAAATTGGTTGTGGCACAAGAGACTCGGTCACATAAGCTTTGATAATCTGGTAAAAATCAGCTCAAAAAGGGCAGTAAGAGACATACCCACTATTGGTAAACCTTCAAATAGTATTTGTGAGTCATGCCAAAAGGGGAAGCAAACCAGAGCCACTTTCAAAGCAAAAGAGTACTTCACGAGCAAGCCGTTAGAACTAATTCACACTGATTTATGTGGACCCATGAGAACGGAAAGCATAAATGGATACAAATATTTTATGTTGTGTATAGATGACTATTCAAGAATGACATGGGTACTATTTCTGAAACTTAAATCAGAAGCCTTTGAGATGTTCAAAACTTTCAAAAATCTTGTTGAGAATCAATCAGGAAAAAGAATTAAATGTTTAAGATCAGATAGAGGAGGAGAGTTTATTTCAGATGAGTTTGCAGAATCCTGTGAAAAACATGGGATTAGAAGACAGTTTTCGATGGCAAGAACACCTCGACGAGAATGGAGTAGTAGAAAGAAAGAACAGAACTATGCAGGAAATGGCACGGACCATGTTGACAGAGAGCAGAATTGCTGACAGGTTTTGGAAAGAGGCAGTTCATACTGCAGTTTACATCCAGAATAGGTGCATGTTGAGGCCGCATGAAAGCAAAACACCTTATGAACTATGGTTTGGCAAAAAGGCTACAGCAAAATACTTCAAAGTGTTCGGCAGACAAGTGTTACATTAAACGAATCGAAGACAATCTTGGCAAGTTTGAAGATAGAGCTGATGAAGGAATTTTTCTTGGTTACTCAACAAAAAGCAAAGCCTACACATGCTACAACAAAAGACTAAAGAAAATTGTGGAGAGTGCGGATGTTAAGGTTGATGAAGGTAGGAAACAAGAAATCAGCCATAATGAAAACTACCCGACTTATGAAGAATTTATTGAAGAAGATGAAGATCAAGAAAAAGAAGAGAGACAGAAATCAGATTCAGATGATTTAGAAATAGAAGAAAACAGGAAATTCAAAACAGGAAGCTGGCAAAAAAATCATCCCAGAGAGCAGATTATTGGGGACCCCACAGTTGGTATTCAAACAAGAAGAAGAGTAGTAAACAACTACTCTCTGTTATCCAGCATTGAGCCCAAAAATATTATTGAAGCAAGCACAGATGAAAGCTTGGATGGAGGCGATAAATGAAGAACTAGATCAAATTGAGAAAAACAAAACCCGGGAATTAGTACCAAGGCCTGAAAATAAAAACATAATCGGTACTAAATGGATATTTCGAAACAAACTGAATGAAGACGGACAGGTTGTAAGGAATAAAGCAAGATTGGTCTATAAAGGATATGCTCAAGTTGAGGGGATTGATTTTGAAGAGACTTTTGCACCAGTGGCCAGACTTGAAGCAATCAGACTATTTTTGGCTTTAGCAGTTCATAGGAATTTCAAAGTTTATCAGATGGATGTGAAATCAGCATTTCTAAATGGAAATCTTGAAGAAGAAGTGTATATTGAACAGCCTGATGGTTTTCAACTCTGTGATAATCCTAACTTTGTTTGCAGGCTGAAGAAAGCATTGTATGGCTTGAAACAAGCACCTAGAGCTTGGTATGCAAGATTGGACAGCTATCTCACTAAGCAAGGATTCAAGAAAGGTATGGTGGATAGCAATTTATATATCAAAACTGAGAATGGCAATTTCATTGTCCTTGTTGTTTATGTAGATGATATAATATTTGGGAGCAGCAATGATGAATCATGCAAAGACATAGCAAATAAAATGCGAGAAAGAATTTGAAATGTCTATGATTGGTGAACTTTCATATTTCCTCGGGCTGCAAGTTAATCAAACTGAAAAAGGGATTTTTATTTCTCAAATTAAATATGTGAAAGAAATGCTGAAAAAGTTCACAATGGAGGATAGTAAGCCTGTTAGCACTCCCATGACAACAGTGCGCAAGTTGAGCAAGGATGACAAATCTCCAGATGTTGATCAAACAATGTACAGATCTATGATTGGGAGCCTGTTGTATTTGACAGCCACCAGACCGGATATCTTACAGGCAGTTTGCATGGTTGCAAGATTTCAGGCTAGTCCCAAAGAGACTCATGTGACAGCTATGAAAAGGATTTTTAGGTACCTCAAGGGTACTATGGAGTATGGGCTATGGTATCCAAAAGGAAAAGACTTCACTCTTTTTGCATATTCTGATGCAGATTGGGCAGGATGTATTGATGACAGAAAAAGTACCAGTGGAGGAGCATTTTATCTTGGAGATAAGCTGGTAGCATGGCACAACAAGAAACAAGAATCAGTCTCTCTATCCACAGCAGAGGCTGAATACATTGCAGCAACAACATGTTGTACACAGATATTATGGATGAGACAAACACTGAAAGACCTTGGTATTCACTTCAATGAGCCAATTTCAGTTAAATGTGATAACACTAGTGCAATCAACATCTCAAAGAATCCGGTCATGCATTCCCGCACCAAACATATTGCAATCCGGTATCACTTTTTGAAAGATAAAGTTGCAGAAGGAGAGGTCAAATTGGAGTTTGTTCCAACTACAGAGCAAGTAGCAGATATATTCACAAAACCATTGCCCAAGGAAGTTTTTGAGTACCTTCGGAATAAGTTGGGAGTAGTCACACTACCCAAGCACTGACTAGCTATGGGGAACACATTCTCAGGGGGAGCATTAAAATTATTTATGCCTGAGAATGTTGTGCATAGACTCAGGGGGAGTCTGCAGCAGCCCTTTGGTATTATTGGCAAAGGGGGAGAAGAAATTGAAATTGCACATGTGTTGCCAACAATTCCAAAGGGGGAGATTGTTGAGCAAGGTGCAGCAAAAGCATTGCAAAAGTATTGTCATTGTTGTCAACACAGACAGATTGATGCAGTTGATGCAGTTCAAAGGTCAGTCAGAACAAGTACAGTGAATTTCCAAGAAGAAAGAAGTGGCCCAGATTCAAAAATTTGCAGAAAAAGACAAGTAAGAAAACTGTCGCGATATCGCGACATGTTTTCTGTCGTGATTTCATGACAAAACTGAGGAGAGAGAAGGTGCAGCCAAAAATGTCATGATTTCATGACAAAAATGAGGAGAGAGAAGGTGCAGCCAAAAATGTCACGATTTCGTGACAAAAATGAGAAGAAGTTTGACAAGAGGAGAGAGAAAAAGCTAGAGAAACTGTCACGATTTCGTGACATGCTGGAAGGAAAGAAGCAAAGTTGAAAAACTGTCACGATTTCGTGACATGTTTGGAGTAAAGGTGCCAAGGATGAAAAGTGTCACGATTTCGTGACAAGTTTGAAGAAGCGCCAAGGACGAAAAGTGTCACGATTTCGTGACAAGTTTGGAGAACAAGGACGAAAAGTGTCACGATTTCGTGACAGGTTCGGAAGAAAAGCGCTAAGGGTGAAAAGTGTCACGATATCGCGACACGTCGAGTTTTCAGTACCGAAGAGGAGAGAGAATGTACGACAACAAAGGTGTAGCGATTTCGCTACATGTCGAAGTTTCATGAACCAAAGCAAGGTGGAAGTGCAAGGCACAAAGGTGTAGCGATTTCGCTACAAGTCGAAAGTTTGCGAAGCCAAAGAAAGAGGCTCGAAAGTGCAAGGCACAAAGGTGTAGCGATTTCGCTACATGTAGGAAGTTTGAAGAAGGAAGTGCAAAGGCAAAAAGGTGTAGCGATTTCGCTACATGTAGGACTTTGGCTGAAGCAGAGAAGAAGCACTAAGTGAAAAAGTTGTAGCGATTTCGCTACATGTTAGATTTTTGCTGGTCGAAGCAAGGAGAAAGTGCTAAGTCAAAAAGGTGTAGCGATTTCGCTACATGTCTTGATTTCGCTAGTGCATGAAGAGAGAGTTGTATGGATGCGAAAGATGTCACGATTTCGTGACATGTTGCATTTTTGTGGGTGAAAGGCAAAGAACAGCGCTAAGGCAAAAAAGCGTCATGATTTCGTGACATGTTTCGATTTCGCTGAGGCATGCGGAGAAAAGTGTACGACAGTGAAAAGTGTCACGATTTCGTGACGTGTTCCATTTTTGCGGGTGCAAGCGAAGTAGAGTGCAGGAAAGCAAAAAGTGTCACGATTTCGCGACATGTCCCATTTTGGGGAAGAAAGTGTCAGATTTCGATGACATGTCCCATTTTTGCGGGTAGGAGATAGAAAAGAGCTAGAGGCAGAAAAATGCGTCTTGATTTCGTGACATGTTCATTTTGCGGTTGCATGCCGAGACAAGGACTAGGAGGCGAAAAATGTCGCGATATCGTGACATGTCTTGTTTTCACGGTCAACAGTCGAAAAGGTCAAATGGGCAGAAATGTCGCGATATCGCGACAGGTAATAGTTTGGCGGGTAAAAGTCGAGAAGCATGCACAGTGACAGTTGTCAGGGAAAGCGCAAAGGAAAATCATGCAGCCAGTTACGTAAGAGTTAACTGGAGTCAGATCTGTAGTTACAAGTGACAGTTGTCGGGGAAAGCGCAGAGGAAAATCATGCAGCCAACCATGTAAAAGTTAACTGGAGTTACAAGGGGAAGTTACGAAACAGAGCATTAAAGACAGAATAGCTGTTACAGGGGTGGATATACTGAGAATCATGATTACAGAGAAATTCATTAACAGGTTGCGTATATCAAGAAATCACAGTCGCGTGCAGAAGTAAAAGGTAGCACAAAATTCAAAAGAGAAGAAAGAAGAATAACAGAGCGCCGAGATACGCAAAAAGGCTGTCAGGATACGCAGAAAAAGGCTATCAAAAAAGGTTGTCAGAATGTGCAGAGAAGAATGTCAGAATAAGTCAGAAAGAAAGCGGCTAAAAGACAGAGCGCGTCAGAGAGGGTTTGACAGATTGAACGGAGCTGAGAATGCATGGAAAAATGGAGGGAAAATTAGAGCCATTTTTCGAAAGAGCCGTTCGAGTGAACCAAGTATAAAGAATCGAAAAGGCGCAGTAAGTGAGGTTACTGCAACTGTGGTTATTCTCGAAAAACAAAAAGTAAGGTTGAGTAAGAGTGCTTGTAAGAAGAGAAAGGTTTTTTGAAAACTGCAACTGAAATGAAACCTGGTTTTTACATTTGAAAAATTAAAAGAGAGGTTTGAGAAAGCAATAGAAGATATTGAGTTTCTAACAATTCTCCTTATGCTTCTATGAGATTGATTTGAATGAGCTATAGACCAGAGAGGGTCTTGTAAAAGAGAAGACATTTTTATGTCAATCTATTATTCAAAATAGAAATCCAAGTTGGTGCTTGGTAAAAGGGGTTGGTGCTCCTATCTGTTGTTGCGAGATAAATCGGGGGTTGGTGCTCCTTCCAATGGGTGCTGGTAAAATATTTGTAAAGATTGAATCCTTGCAAAGGCTGGATTTGGATTGGAGTCCAAACGAGTCATTATTTGAGGAGTAGCCAAATCGGTGAACCTCGTTAAATCTTGTGTTGTGTGATGCTCTTGTGTTATACTTGCTATATCTATTTTTAAGCTTGCATTTTTAAGCATTAAGAGTTGCAGATTCAAGTTTTAAATAGTTACACTGATTCACCCCCCCTCTCAGTGTCATTGTGAGAATATCAGATAGAAGTCAGACTGACACGACAAAGGGACTGACATGATAGCGAGGATCAAAATGGATTAACGGAGGATGGATACGTGCGGAGGCACTCCCGACGTGTGACCGAAGTCACAACGTAGAAGGAGGGCATAAGTTATTTAAACCCTACTATACTCCAAGCACTGTAAATGTGGGATAAACCAGAAGACCGACGCGTGCAAAATTTAATTTAGCTAACGTCAGCGCTGTAATTTAAAGAAAAAACCTTAGAGTTACCGGTAATTTTAAATAAATCATGATTTTTTGATTGGTTGATGGTGTCGGGAGGGAGTGCAAAGTTGTTTTCTCTGGATTGTCGAGGGATTGGGTGACGAAACTATTTTGGATGACCATTTTAATTTTTGTGATGGAACCGCGGCTGTCGGTGAACGCCTCAAGCCTGCAGTGTTGTGGTCAACGAAAAACAAATAGGCAGTGTTGTGACCACGAACTATGTTTGCGATGGAGGAACGCCGAACGGAGATGCAAAGGATGCCTACGGATGCAGTTTCTACAAGATCGAATATGGATACTGATACCACTTGGAAGGAAATATCTTTCAGGTTACTCTATAACCGTAACAATGAATTCATATCTAGCAATGTACACGATAATAATCAACTAACAAGAATTAAATAACAAGAAATATGCAACAGAATTGAGATTGGAAATAAGTGAACAGATTGCCACTTAAGGTGGGCTCACCCTGTGCGAGGAATGTAAAGGATAAATTGAGAATATAAAAAGTGATCCTCAAATCCTACACTTGGAACTATCTAAATATGAAAAAAAAATGAATTTAAATTTTAACAAATATTATGGCCGACTACTCATAATATTTGTATTGTAACAAATTCTTATAAAACAAGGTTTAATCACAACTTTCAATTTAGAAAACCATGAAGCATTGAACACTTTTGAAAAGGAAACCCTAATAAAATCCTTTTCACTCCAAACTTAATTTTCAATAATGCTAATCAACCAACTTCAACCAAGGAAGAATTTTCCCATACCTTTTTTCTTGACAAGGAGTTTATCTCACAAATCTACCACACTCACAATTTTCTCTTTTCCAATCTCAATAAGGGTTAGAAGACTTCAATAAAATCACAATACAAAATAATGACCCAAAATACACCTTATTACTCCAACTCAAAAATAAAATTCATCATAGTCTTCTTTTAATAGAAAAACCCTTATACAAATAAAATCAATACCGAAAAGCCTTAATATATCAATATAAAAATATTTCAATTAAGACTTAAATATCAACTTATTTCTCCTAATGGAAAAATCAATTAACATCACTTGGCAATATTCATCCTTTCAAAAAATCACTAATAACCCTTACTAACTTTCAACACATGCAAATACACATAATTCTTTAACACCCTTATGCCTCCATACTTTCGTAAATTAAATAAATTTAATTACCCTTATAACTCCTACTTTAGGATTTAATAAATAAAAAATCTAATTAAAACATTGTACCTTGCCTTTGGGAGAATCAAACCCCCACTCTACCAACATGTTAAGCACCTTAATCGCAGCCTCAACCGCCACACGAGCTAGCATGCTCATTCACAATAAACAGTGCATCACGTGCTTGAAATACACACATTCTCCTTTGCTTTGGCCAAAACGTGTGCTCCTTGAGCACTTCCACTCAATATTGCCTCGAATGTAGTCCCTATGTTTTGAACACAGAACCTGTAGCCAAACACCGCCTTCGCTCTTGCCCACTAACCACTAGGACACACTGCCTGGTTGGGATTTAAAACTTGGCACTTGTCCTCTTAAGCAAATCATGTTTTCACATAAACCAGTTCTCATGAGCTATGTTTCCTCTTTGCATGCAATCATATCAAATCGAGAGCAAGGATAAATGAAAGGTATTCAGGCGATGATATTTATAATGTTTTCCTCCTTTATGGAATACGTCGATGCCTTTACTTCCCTCGACATCGGCATTATGAAGTACTTCGAGCACTTTCATGAAGACCAAGCCAAATTTAGGTTTGGGTAAATAAAATTGCCACCAAGCTTTGAAACATTTACCTTAAACCCAACCTTGGGTTTTATAAAAACAAATTGTATTTTATCTCATGTGCTTTGAATACTTGCGCCTCGAACCCATCCTTAGGTTTATGAAGAATACTTAATCCCTTTTATTTATAAAATATTATAATCGAAATTATAAATATTTTATTTGGGTTTTCTCAAAGTCACTTTAATAATATTATAATAATAATTATAATATTATACCTTTTCGTTGCCTCAGATACATGCTTCCTTGGGAGAAGTAAAACCACTTTCTGACCCATTATTTTGGGTGTAAAATAAATATATTTTAACCCATTATAAACTTGGATTAAACTCTACACTAAAACTGAAGAAGAACTACCACTAGCATCTTGACATCAATGACAACTTTGGCTTAGGGACTCAAAATGTCCAACATGTTGTAATATTTTGTTAACAAGCAATGTTCTATGGATGAGAATGGATTATGATTATTCTAGTGATTATAATACCTTTGTGTTTTCCAATGAATGGCTCTTTTATTATGATGCATGGTTTATACTTTAAATCAAGTGAAAGTCTTGATGTGAATAAAGTAACCTTTATGTATTGTTTTAATAATACATGCATGATATTCTGCTGCAAATAATGGAATTAGGAAGTAAAATTGAAATGACATTCAATTGATTAAGTAACTAAACTTCCTAATAAAAGAAGAGGTAGAAATAGTTAAACCAAGGGATCACAGATTTAATGATGGGATGTAAGGTTGGATAGGATTTGGTCACTTCTATCACAAGAGTTGACACTCACCATGTCATAATCCTCTCGGTTACTTACTACCCTACATGATGTTGATTCAAGCATACTTGGTTGTAACTTAACATGTTAAATATGTACAAAACAATTCTATCTCGGGTTTGGTTGGTAATATGGGTTGTTATAGTTGGTATCAAAGCCCAGGCTAGTTAATGAACTCTTATGATAGGTCTATTCTAGCAAATATATGGGCTTTATTGAAAACCTCTAATGGTTCTTGATGAACTCTAAACTGATAAATACATAGTAAGGGAAGAATAAGTGCTTAGAAGCTACTAATATGCAAATATTGTTCTCCCATACCTGTATTCACTAGTGAATCAGAATGGAGGAGTGAAGGAACCTCCCATAACTTGTGTAGTACCCAAGAGATCATTGAGTAAAGATATTTGACATTTGTGGTATGAAGCTAATCCTCTTCCTTACTAATATTTTTTTTGGAAAATGGATTAAAAAATTATTAAGAGGGGAAAATATTAGACTTTATCTCATATTATGGAGATTAAAAAGTTGATTATAACAAGGTAAAATGGTAGACATTAAGTGTCTATGAGGATTTGTGTGATAACCCTCTTAACCATCATTGTGTGTGTAGACACCAAAACAGCACCAATCCGATTATGTGATTGCAAACACTGATCGCATTAACACACACAGCCCCTAGGGCAGCCCCAGAGGTTAAAACAGTGGTTCTAACCACTCACATAGCAATTTTAAAAGTAAGAGATAAATTTGGCACCTTTTAGGAACTCTGCTACTTATTCGCTCCACCCAGGGATGAGTGCATATTGGTACTCATTCCACCCAGGAACGATTACCAGCGCTCGCTCCTGGGTGGGACGAACGCCAGGTTTGACCAGTAAAAAGTCAAACCTCGGCACCTGAAAACTCAGAACTACCACTTAGCTCTCCTTTCATGGCATAGGGGTGTGAGTGAGTTCTTTTGAAAACTCATACCTACCACTTGACTCTCCATTCACTGCATGGGAATGATAGTGAGCTTTTTAGGACAACTCGGATTTGCCACTTGACTCTCCCTTCAGTGCATGGGAGTGAGAGTGGGATTTTTCATGACAACTCAAATTAGCTACTTAACTCTCCCTTCATTGCATGGGAGTGCGAGTGAGTTATTTTGGGCATGCAACAGCAATTACAGAAGCAGTTATGGAGCCCTTGATCAGGGAGAAGTCTTCTCTTCCCTGAAAAAGCATTCATGCTAAGTAGCACTTTTGCATGCTAATTCAAAGAGACCCCTTGGGTCTATAAAATGGTGAGTTTCCTCACCCAAAAGGATATACAGAGAAGGAGCATTTTGAGCGACGAAGTGCTGCCAGTTTACTTACTTATGATTTGTGCTTTTACATCCATAATCTCTTAATCAAAAGGGAGGTTATTGGGTGACTTTGGAGGCACGAATAAAGACCTAAAACCCAATTTTATGACCACAATATCCTACCAATTTGTCGACAACACATCACAATAGGTTTCGGACCCATCCCAAGCGGATTTGTGTTGAAACAAAGTTTCAACCTGCGGGTGGTTTGCCTTCGGGCACCCCCTGCATTATTGCAGGTTTATTCGTCTGACCTTGGAACGAGTACCAAATTGTTGCAGGTTTATTCGTCCTACCTCGAGACAAATACGGATCTGCATAAAATTTGGTGACTGTTTCTTTTGCAGTATTTTGCTAGTTACATGATTACGCTTCTATCAAATTTTTAGTCTATTTAGATTCATTTTAATCATCGTTATATTTATATTTTATGTTCATTAATAGTATTCTTTCAGATTTGCGAGTTTCATTATCATACACAGGTGCTACTGATGATTTGTTGTTTCTTTGAATGTAGGAGGAGCAGCAAGGATTAAAGATTCATCAATACCAGCGGTGGCAACACTTTGGCTCGCCCATTTCACATGTGGGCACGCGAAAGGAGGAACACTAAATCCATGATTGTAATTGAAACTATGTTAACGCTCCTACCCCCTAAAAGTGAGGAGACGTCTTTGTAACCGAATTGGAAGAGTATAAATAAAAAGGACTGTGCTTTCTATATTTCCTTTGATCTCATTTAAATTTGTCTCTTTCTTTCATTTCATGCATTTCACTTTATAGGACTTTAAGCATTAACTTTGGGTTTTGAAGACATTGCATTAGTTTTCTTTTCAATATTCCGGAATCTCGTGCTTTTGCTCAGAACTGCACCATGTGTAGCGCTTTCCAAAAAGGGGCATCTCGTAGACACAAAAACAACACCAATCCGATTATGTGACTACAAACACTGATCGCATTAACACACACAGCCCCAGGGCAGCCCCAGAGGTTAAAATAGTGGTTCTAACCACTCACACAATAGTTTTAAAAGTCAGAGATCAATTTGGCACCTTTTAGGCACTCTGCTACTTATTCGCTCCACCTAGGGACGAGTGCAGATGGTACTCGTTCCACCCAGGGACGATTACCAGCGCTCGCTCCTGGGTGGGACGAATGCCGGGTTTGACCTACAAAAAGTCAAACCTCGGCACATGACAACTCAGAACTGCCACTTAGCTCTCCCTTCATGGCATAGGAGTGCGAGTGAGTTCTTTTGACAACTCATATCTGCCACTTGACTCTCCATTCACTGCATGGGAATGAGAGTGAGCTTTTTAGGACAACTCAGATATGCCACTTGACTCTCCCTTCATTGCATGGGAGTGAGAGTGGGCTTTTTCATGACAACTCAAATTAGCTACTTAACTCTCCCTTCATTGCATGGGAGTGCGAGTGAGTTCTTTTGGGCATGCAGAAGCAGTTACAGAAGCAGTTATGGAGCCCTTGATCAGGGAGAAGTCTTCTCTTCCCTGAAAAAGCATTCATGTTAAGTAGCACTTTTGCATGCTAATTCAAAGAGACCCCTTGGGTCTATAAAATGGTGAGTTTCCTCACCCAAAAGGATATACAGAGAAGGAGAATTTTGAGCGATGAAGTGCTGCCATTTTACTTACGATTTGTGCTTTTACATCCATAATCTCTTAATCGAAAGGGAGGTTATTGGGTGACTTTTGGAGGCACGAATCAAGACCCAAAACCCGATTTTTTTGACCACAATATCCTACCAATTTGTCGACAACACATCACAATAGGTTTCGGACTCATCCCAAGCGGATTGGTGTCGAAACAAAGTTTCAACCCACGGGTGGTTTGCCTTCGGGCACCCCCTGCCTTATTGCAGGTTTATTCGTCTCACCCCGGAATGAATACCAAACTATTGCAGGTTTACTCGTCCTACCCGGAACGAATACGGATCTGTATCAAATTTGGTGACTGTTTCTTTTGCAGTATTTTGCTAGTTACATGATTATGCTTCTATCAAATTTTTAGTCTATTTAGATTCATTTTAATCATCGTTATATTTATCTTTTATATTCATTAACAGTACTCTTTCAGATTTGCGAGTTTCATTATCATACACAGGTGCTACTGATGATTTGTTGTTTCTTTGAACGCAGGAGGAGCAGCAAGGATTAAAGATTCATCAATACCAGTGGCGGCAACACTTTGGTCTCGCCCATTTCACATGTGGGCACGCGGAAGGAGGAACACTAAATCCATGATTGTAATTGAAACTATGTTAACGCTCCTACCCCCTTAAAAGGGAGGAGACGTCTTTGTAACCGAATTGGAAGAGTATAAATAAAAAGGGTTGTGCTTTCTATACTTCCTTTTATCTCATTTAAATTCGTCTCTTTTCTTTCATTTCATGCATTTCACTTTATAGGACCTTAAGCGTTAACTTTGGGTTTTGAATACATCGCATTAGTTTTCCTTTCAATCTTCCGGAATCTCGTGCTTTCAATGGCGATCACGGTGGGACCTCTGTCCTCTATTTTTTTTTAGGTTAGATTTCTGATCTGAAATTGCTTGTTTTGATTATAGGTACCTATTTTTCAGTCATTAGACTATTATTCGTTTCGGTCAGTGACGATTACAGAATTGGGATTCGTCTCACCCAGGGACGAATAGGCATTCGTCCTACCCTGGAACGAATACTGTTCTGATATTCGTCTCACCCAGGGACGAATAGCGTTCTGTGCATTTTTCAGAGCAGCAAATCAGAAACATCCTTTTGGGCAGAGAAGAGGTAGGGGTTTTTAACAAGCCTCTGTCAAATTTTTGTTTTCTGTTTTTTGATTTTCAGTTTTTGTATGGCTTAGGGAAAGTTTCCTTTTTGTTTTCCTGTTTCAATTTTTTGCAAATTAAAATGAACCCCACACATCACGTGGTTACTTAAACCAAGGAGCTGGTCATAAAACCCTAGCCCTTGAGCAAGACCAACAGTGGATTTCATCACCACGTTGGCTTGGATATTTGCATACATTACCCCGATCGTGCTTGTTGCTAGACGTAAATCCTGACGAAAGCTGACCAAGTGTAGCTAGGGTGATTCCTAGCACATGAGGATAAGTCTTCTATGGTAGGTGTCATAAACAGAGTGATTCCCCTTCCGTACCGCCTATGTTCCACGTATCATCTGCTCTCACGTACCTATAGTCTCCCTCACGTAAGGGCGGGTATATAGAGAGGTTGGTATATCGGTCCGACAATGGTATATTGAAGGGGCGACCATTTTGGGAGTCATAAGAGCCTTCATAATTGCATTTAAATGGTTTTCACAAAAATCTTTAAAAAAAAAAAACAAACAACAAAACACACTAAAACTAGTCTAGGACACACCATTAATCTTTAAAAGAGATAATCATTGCTTTGTGTGTGTATGTTCTTTTCTACTTAGTGTAACAAAAAAAAAATTAGAAAATCATAAACAAAAGATAAAAATCTACGTAGCTTGTAGAGAGTCATTACCATGGTATTCACCCGCAGTCAAGCCCACTCACGGGCAGACGCTACGGAGAATGTCCAAGGAGGCACGAGTCACCTCCGTTACAGTCCCAAGGATTTGGTCATACCACCTTGGCGACCTGACACACAAGGCAGTCCCCTCCACACCTTAACGGAAAGGGACTATAGGGGCACCTCTTCTAGGGGCACTCCTGTTCAGCATAGCACCCAACACACACCCTTCCATGAGGGGTACATCCATAGGAGAGCTCCCTTAGATGCTCGCTATGAGTGGTCACCGCACGATGAAGCGCTAGGTCAACATAGGGTTCGACGGGAGGAACCACATGATTACACTATCCCTCCTTCACCCCCTCTAGTTGTCAGGACTACAAGGACAAATCCAGAGCACAAGGCTCCTCAAGTGGGGTGAGCCAACTCCGCCCGTTCCTTTTTCACTTACGAAAGAGAGCACGAGGAAAACCCTTACCTTCCTCAAGAGCAATATACATCGTGGGAGAAATACGCCTCCACAACTGCTAGCTATCAGGATCACCTACTGAGGCCAAAGCCTCGAGGGAATGCCACTACCCCCAACAGAGGGAGGCGGCCTATAGAGATCTCGGATCACCATGACCGAGATAGATATCTAGGAGAGGCATCTAGGCCTTCTAGACATGAGACGGTAGGACCAACTACCTTAGAATCTGCCAAGCATATCGCACACCGGATGCACCTCACGCTACTTAAGCTAGAACGACAATAGTTCGAGCAATGGTATATCCTAAATAAAGAGCGCATTCAGCGCCAGAATGATGAGTTGTTCCAACACACTATGCAGGCGAGGACTCCAACCCTTCACACGCATAAGACAAAACATTATGAGGGACACAACCCCTCGATGCGAGATAGGTCATCACGATGTTATCAAGCGCTACCCCCAACGCCTCCTAGATAGGAGCGGGAGGCTACTCCCTCGATTCCTCAAGCACCCACCCAGGCTCATGAGCCACCCTCAGAAATCCCTCAAGAAGCCTCTAAGGAATCTGAGCAAGAAAAAGAGTGAGATGAAATGCCATACCAAGGCATGGGGGGTGCTATCCAGCCACCCCTCCCAAGGCCCCAAGTTCCCTCCAACTTGCAACAGGAACAAACCAAAGAGGAGGAGCCCAAATCCCCCGATACATGCAATGCTACTAGAGCGCTTAGAGTCTATAGAGACCAAGATTTTAGGGCCCCAAAATCCCAACATACGCGAGGCTCCTCTCAAAGAGGATCAGCCTCTGATCATAGAGCTACCTGATGATGGGGCCTTCCATATCTCAAAATCGCTAGATTGAGCTTAATGGAACTATTCCCTCTAGAGGCGCCAATCGAGCAAGCGCCCCATCAAGGAAATCAGGTCCCCCCGCAAAGAGCGGAACAACCCCATGGGGACCACATCAACCTACTCAAACAAGAGGAACCGCATATATCACAAGCAGTCATCGGAGCCAATGAAGGTTTCTAGATCTCTGACAGTGCTTATGAGGATGAAACCGAGATGGAATATCTCAATCATGCGCGACAGCATCATCACCCCATAAACATCGAAGAAACATTTGGACAACTAGGCATAAGGCTAGGGCATGAGTGGCACGTTAACCCAGCGTAGTGGAACCAAGTGCTGCATCCACTACTTTGGGCATACGGAGAGCTAATTCCGCCCAGCGACCCCATAGAGTTATCAGTTCCAAGGGCAGACCCCATCCTTTTATCCGTGCATAGGGCCGATCCATTGGTGCCCATACCTCCAGAGCCAGATCCGGAGCACAAATATCATCAAGCTGGGGGTACCTCTATCCCTTGAAGAGCCATAGTTCAACACAAAAAGCTCCAAGGATTATCGCAATCTCTTGGTCAACCCAAAAGCTCCAAGGATTATCGCAATCGCTTGGTCATCCCAAAAGGCTCCAAGGATTATCGCAATCCTTTGGTCAAACCAAAAGCTCCAAGGATTATCGCAATCTCTTGGTCATCCCAAAAAGCTCCAAGGATTATCGCAATCCTTTGGTCAAACCAAAAGCTCCAAGGATTATCGCAATCCCTTGGTCAACCCCAAAAGCTCCAAGGATTATCGCAATCTCTTGGTCATCCCAAAAAGCTCCAAGGATTATCGCAATCTCTTGGTCAACCCCAAAAGCTCCAAGGGTTATCGCAATCCCTTGGTCACCCCAAAAGCTCCAAGGATTATCGCAATCGCTTGGTCAAGAAAATCCAAAAACAAACAAAATCATCAAAAACAAACAAAATCTGCATCTCAAATTCATGCATACTTCAAAATTCAAAATACATATAGCTGCATAAACATTGCATCCATCCATTGCATATTGTTGATCACACAAGGCAAAGGCACCATAGACTGTCATTACTTGGCAAATCCACCACCTTTCACATTTTCCATTTTGAAAACAATACAACAAAAATAAACGACAATCACCATTTCGCCATATCATAAATCAGTTGTCATCTAATGTATCTAGAGTTTTCGTCATTCAGCTGTCATTAGATCTCTAGCCAAGAATTGTACAAAGTCAAACGGATGTTACAACGGTAGAGTTTTACTTGAAATACACCTTGTTACGTAGCATCCCATCACAAGTTCAAAAACACATAAAAACAAATTCCCAAGTTGTGTCAATGAAAGATGAAACCTGTAAAGCAATTTAGGATACCAAACAACGAAAAAGTTATCTCACTCATCCCCCTGTGCGAATGACCCCAAGAATGCTGAGAGTTGGCAAAAGGACAAGAATCTTCCCTACCCAATTCCCCAAGAATCCCAAGTTCTCAAAACATTGCAAAACCTCACAAAAATTTGCAAAAAGTCAATACTCCAAAACATCGACATCAAATCCCATAAAGTGCATACACAAAAGGCACAAGCAATAGTGATTCTCATCACTCCCAAATTCAAATCCCTTGCTCAAAAGAAAAATATATAAAAATAAACAGTGATTTTTATCACTATAAACGAGCAAGTATCCCAATACAATTGAAGAAAAGAAGGGAGTCAAACTTGAATCCCTGGAACTCTCAGCATTCAGAAGGTCATGAGGCAAACCTCAGTACCGGTTTGGTGGATAGCCTATCGGTCACTCGCGGCAAACCTCCCGCATGACGATATATCTATCACATTAACTTGTGTGCAGATCAATGTTTGCATGTGGATGAGCTAGCTTATGGTATCCTAGATCGCAAAACAGATTAATCTGACTAAATACAACAAAGGAGTTAGTGGAACTAATCAGGTGATCCTCAGTACAGGTTCGGTTGAAAGCCCATCTGGCACTGGTGGTATCCTGACAAATACCACAAAAACAAATTCAATTGCACACATAGGGATGTGAAATAACTTGGTCAAAAACAAGCACGATTCATACCTTGTTCAAACATCTTGTAAGACAACAGTACAGTCTTGGCTAGTTAGTTAAACCATCTGAGTCTCAGAAACACTTAGCTACATTCTACGCCAACCGTTGCATATAATCCATCCCTATATCACCATCAAAAAAAAAAAAAAAAAAAAGAGCAACATATATACACAAAAGCATTTACCACAACAATCACCCAGTACACAAAGCCATAAGTCCTGTATAGTCTATGGTGCCAATGCAAGGTTATCAACAAATCATTTCATCCATTCCATTACCTATCATATAAATCAACAACATTCGCATTTATCATACCATATGCATACATCAATATAAAGTAGCATGCATCCATCAACATCAATCATTGTGCATAACATGAAATTATGACATATACACAAAGCAAGAAAATCAAAACAACAAAAACAACAAATACCCCAAAAAAAAAAAAAAAAAAAAAAAATGCAACACAAAAACAAAGCAATAAGCATTGTCGAACACAAGTGCTCTTGCACTTAACCTCTTGGCATAGAAAATCGATGTCGGGGCTCAAATTGTCACTCTCCTACTTCCCTAAGAAGGCTACCATAGCCGGACCGCTCCACGGGAAGACGGGTTTTCGACGATTTCACCCCATTATGGCATCACCAAAAGGGATTTTACCCACCAAAAATAGGTCCAAATGTCGAGAAACTGCTTAAGCTTTAAACGAAAAACATCTGAAGACACCCTCACCTAAGTCATCTTGGGTCAAGCGACTCGTCGCTTTTCTCATGTCGGTCATTCCCTCATCGATTCGTCGCTTGAGGGGGTAGTCACACTTAGTCACCAATCAACAAACACACACCCAATCAAGGCAATGGCATGCATTCAAAGAATCATTGACAAAGACAATCACGCTCCTGCTTGGGGCAGCAAACAAGCAATAATCACAAATTGATCAAACACTTGGCATTCCCGAAGCATGAACACAAGGTTCCCCCAGGGACAAAAGGTTGCGCCCTTTGCCTATTCATGACTGATCAATGTCCAAGCTCAAGTCACACCTCACCAAAATAGGTTAATACTTGAAATCCAATTCCTTAGCTCGTAAAAGCAAGGATTCAAGAATGCATGCCCTTTCCATACTTGGGGCATCAAGAGTTGGTTAGGTTACTGAGAAATCCTAATCATTAGTGCTTTGGTTATCTATTTTTGCTCAGCACTGCACCATGTGCAACGCTTTCCAAAAAGGGGCATCTGTAGACACCAAAACAACACCAATCCGATTATGTGACTGCAAACACTGATCGCATTAACACACACAGCCCCAAGGGCAGCCCCAGAGGTTAAAACAGTGGTTCTAACCACTCACACAACAATTTTAAAAGTCAGAGATCAATTTGGCACCTTTTAGGCACTCTGCTACTTATTCGCTCCACCCAGGGACGAGTGCAGACTGGTACTCATTCCACCCAGGGACGATTACCAGCGCTCGCTCCTGGGTGGGACGAATGCCAGGTTTGACCTGCAAAAAGTCAAACCTCGGCACATGACAACTCAGAACTGCCACTTAGCTCTCCCTTCATGGCATAGGAGTGCGAGTGAGTTCTTTTGACAACTCATATCTGCCACTTGACTCTCCATTCACTGCATGGGAATGAGAGTGAGCTTTTTAGGACAACTCAGATATGCCACTTGACTCTCCCTTCATTGCATGGGAGTGAGAGTGGGCTTTTTCATGACAACTCAAATTAGCTACTTAACTCTCCCTTCATTGCATGGGAGTGCGAGTGAGTTCTTTTGGGCATGCAGCAATAGTTACAGAAGCAGTTATGGAGCCCTTGATCAGGGAGAAGTCTTCTCTTCCCTAAAAAAAGCATTCATGTTAAGTAGCACTTCTGCATGCTAATTCAAAGAGACCCCTTGGGTCTATAAAATGGTGAGTTTCCTCACCCAAAAGATATACAGAGAAGGAGCATTTTGAGCAACGAAGTGCTGCTAGTTTACTTACGATTTGTGCTTTTACATCCATAATCTCTTAATCGAAATGGAGGTTATTGGGTGACTTTTGAAGGCACGAATCAAGACCCAAAAACCGATTTTCTAACCACAATATCCTACCAATTTTTCGACAACACATCACAACAGGTTTTGGACTCATCCCAAGCGGATTGGTGTCGAAACAAAGTTTCAACCCGCGGGTGGTTTGCCTTCGGGCACCCCCTGCCTTATTGCAGGTTTATTCGTCCTACCCCGAAATGAATACCAAACTGTTGCAGGTTTACTCGTCCTACCCCGGGACGAATACGGATCTGTATCGAATTTGGTGACTGTTTCTTTTGCAGTATTTTTTTAGTTACATGATTATGCTTCTGTCAAATTTTTAGTCTATTTAGATTCATTTTAATCATCGTTATATTTATCTTTTATATTCATTAACAGTACTCTTTCAGATTTGCGAGTTTCATTATCATACATAGGTGCTACTGATGATTTGTTGTTTCTTTGAACGCAGGAGGAGCAGCAAGGATTAAATATTCATCAATACCAGCGGCGGCAACACTTTGGTCCACCCATTTCACATGTGGGCATGCGGAAGGAGGAACACTAAATCCATGATTGTAATTGAAACTATGTTAACGCTCCTACCCCTTTAAAAGGAGGAGACGTCTTTGTAACCGAATTGGAAGAGTATAAATAAAAAGGGTTGTGCTTTCTATACTTCCTTTTATCTCATTTAAATTCGTCTCTTTTCTTTCATTTCATGCATTTCACTTTATAGGACCTTAAGCGTTAACTTTGGGTTTTGAATACATCGCATTAGTTTTCCTTTCAATCTTTCGAAATCTCGTGTTTTCAGTGTGATATGGAAAGAAGTTTAATCATTGTATGATAGGACATTTATTCTTCAAGGCATACACCAAATTTACGGGTTGAAATAACCTAACATGAGTCTAGTGTTATCTAAAATGGAAATGGGTGTTCCTATCGAAATAGATAGGAGAATTTCCAAGAGTGTTGTATATTTGACTACTTGCTGGTCTAATAGGAGGTTTTTCCACTCCTTTTCATAGGATAGACATTAACCACATTGATTTCTATGAAGTGGAGCCTTGGAATTACTTGAGTATTCATATTTAAGAGAACCACACGAAGACTATGCTAAAGTAACCCCTTGATCATAAAATTAGCTATGTTAGCTACAAAATTTTCCCAAAACTATGGGGTGTCAAAAATTTATCTATGGAGAAACAAACCATAGGATAATAGGAAGGTAAGACCCCCATTCAAAATTGCAAATTTAATAATACCTTGCAATGAGGCAAGAATATGGGTGTAGAGATCAAAAGAATGTTTTCTTTATTTATATTTTTGATCAATGTTACAATACACTCATGGTTTTCAACCAGAGGCTATGGTGTAGGAAATGGTGAAACCACTAGAAATTCCACTTAATTGAACATGGAAACTGCCCACGTATCACTAGAACCATCTTCTGGCATGAAACCCCGATATGGCGAAGGAGAGCAAGGATGATGAAACTTCATATCTAAGCATGGAAATCACCCAAATATCAAAAACCCTAATTATCATTGCCATAAGAGACTTCACCAAAAATATATTTTCTAACATGAAATTTTGATGAAAAACCCTAATTATCATTGCCATAAGAGACTTCACCAACCTCTCCAAGTACCCCAACTCCGTATAAAAGTATGTCATCCAACCACTCGGGTGGTGGTCAATTTTAATAAGGTGTGCTACACTATTTAAATAGGGGACCACCCTATGCATAATGCATGTGGTATTATTACCCACACAGTTAAACTGGCATAAAAATTCAACATATTGAAAATAATGTCTATTCAATCATTTGGGTTATGTAAATGTATCCTCCAAGATACATACCTAGATTACTTCCTGTGAAAGTTATCTAGTGACTTCATGCATTGTAATAAATGGAAAAGTGTCCATGTGCAATTTGTACATGTGCAAGGTGTCCTATGAACAACTTGTTAGAGTGTTGGGCAAGCATCCCATTTTACATATATAAGGATGGCCTCTTAGATAGATAAAAGAAGGATAGGTAGAGGAAATTTGGGAGACATTGTTCAATAGCATAGGTTAGTGGATTGTGTTACACACCATTTACTGGTGAAATATATGATATAGATATGTAGATTTGTTAATGGAGTGCTCACTTTCTCCATAGCTACATTGTAATATTTTATATTTTAACATTCTTCAGTCATCTAGCAAATTTACTTTATTGCATATTATTCTCCATATTGTGATTGTTATCTCTCATGGATCATGCATCAAAATCTAATAGTGGTATCAGAGCTACAATATATCTAATCTATTCAGGTCTTTAAGGAACCACCATTATTAGTTTATCTAATATTTTTGTCAAACTGACACACCATTGGATCAACCACTCTCAAAAGATATCAAGCGCATCTAGGTGGTTGATTTTGGAAGAGTCATATAGATAATACTAAAAGGAATATTAGTTTTATAAATACTAAGATCATTTTCATCTAGATTCTATTCCATAGAGTTGTTATGAAAACTTGTGAAGAATAGGAATCAACATTTTGATACACTAGGTTTACAGATCATCTAGTGAATATCATCCAGATCATCTAGATTTTACTAACAGGTACCTAAAGTTTTTTTATTGTAGGAAATTAATCCTTAGAGGATTTTGACTCCTCCTATGAAAACGAGACTCCAAATTTTTTGCCCGATGGTTGGAGTGCCCTCATAGTGCAAAGGTTAGTTCATAGTGCAAGATATGAATACTACAGAAGAAGACTTGCTGTGAAGGATCGTGATGAAGATAGGAGATTGAAGATCTACATTTTTGGATTATAGAAATCCACACTTGAAGAACATGCCACAAGAGCCTTGATACAAAAAGTCCATAGAAGCCTTAAAAAGGAATCCACATAAGTATTATATTGAAAAGCCCATAGAAACCTTGATATTGAGAAAGGCCACAACAACATTGATACTGAAAAAGGCTATAGGAGCCTTGGTACTGAAAAATCCATAGGAGCCTTAACATCAAAATAGGCCACAAAAGCCTTGATCTTGAAGAATAATTCAAGAAGAATATCTGATTTAGAAGTAGATTAAATATTTTAGTACTTATATCCTTGTTGTATGAACAAAATATTTAGTGAGTTGGGAGACTTCCTACAAGAGAGTTAGGAAGAGCATCTTCTTCAAAATCAGCTTATCCTGAAGCAAAAGAGAAAATATTAGGAGATCTCATTGAAGAATTTCCAGTATGGGAAGAAGAAGAATAAGGACTAGGAAATTCTTTCTCAAATCCAAAAGTAGTAGATCAGAAGATCCAGGAGAAGATCTCACCACCAACACTTCTAGAAGAAGAAGGTTGAATAAATTTTCTAAGGGAAGACCATCAAAAGTTGCCAGATCAAAGGCCTTGAGAAGGTCTCATCAAGCATTTAGGAAAGTCTAGGAGGGTCTTGCTGAAGATCAAGAGAGATATTTGAGAACTCATTGGATACATCCACTATCCATATGAAGTCCCTGATAGTGAAGGACTTGGAATAATTTTCACCATCTAAAAATAAGCCCAAGAGAAGAATTTGGCAAGTAGTGCCAAACCCTAGAAGAAGATCCTGCTTGAAGTCAAAACTCGAGAAGAGGACTTGAAGATATAATAAGCTCACCAAATATTGAATATTTTAATATTACCTCTCACAAAAATAAGGCACCACCCTAGAGACATAGACTTCTCCAAATATACAGTAGAAGAAGGAGAACACAAGAGGAGAAAAAGCCACCAAATCCTAGGCTTGTAAAAGAAATTTTGAGACCATAATTTGGTGAAGAAGGAGTTATGAATGACATCCTATAATAAGTAGCAACTTGGTGTTCCTATACACTAAGGCCTACATCCTCTACAAATGTGGTAGTAGAGCTATAGAAAAATGTATGCAACTTATGGTGCAAAAAGACTCATTAAATTGAACTACTTATTAAATTTATTAGAGCACCTGAAATTGGATTAAAGTTGTTAAAAGGAAATAAGATCTTTAGTCTTCTAAAGTGCAAAGCAAAAACAAATTGTTTTAAGGATTCAATTACATATTTATTAGGAGTTTATCACATTCCACATTAGTTCTATCAACTACCTATTATCTATTATTGAAAAAAGGAAGACTAAGTCCCACAAATTTGATTGTAGTGAAATTTCATAATAACTCCTAAAGATTATTTTTAGGTTATTCTTGATTAGTTGTAGTAGATTATTAAGTGCATTTATTTGAGATTTGATTGGAGTTATAAGGTGTAATATTAGTGCATTAAAAAAATTGTACTATTATACTACTCTCAAAAATAAAATTATTTTCTATGTTTCATGAAAGGCACAAAATTTGATTTGTATGAAGTGTATAAAGACACTATTGAAGCACAAAAATTTGCAACTTGGTGTGGCCAATAGAAGCCACCAATAAGGGTTAGAATCCTCTAGATTTGGAGAACACAACTAACCTAAAAAATAGAGATAGAAGCTTATGAAAGTAATAAGCATTACAAGTAAATGCAAAAAGAAAAGAATGCAGAAAATTTGCATCAATTAAAAAAAATTCTATCTACTATTATTGAGACTTGGACTTGCTATCAAAATTTTCTAAGTAAAAATGGGAAGGTGTGTCTATTGTAAAATACAACCTCAAACCCTTATATTGCAAGAAATCTGCCATAAAACCAGAATCTAAAATATGGAAAAAATGGTATAAAATAAGGTTTATTAAAAGTCTTATTATGAAATATATTACATCATATTGCACTCCTCTAATCTATTTTGGATAACATAAGGTGCAGATTTGAAATTGCCATATTAGGGAATGTTTCCCTATAGGGAAAAGAACAACCATTAAAGTTCAAACGTCAGCACTCCTCATCCTAAGCTAGAAGGAGCCATTTGAGAGTTCATCATTGGACATACACACCTACAGAAGCAAAGCTCATTTCAGAGCCACATGTACGTAGACGAGTGAGTCCACTTCAATATCAAAATGATGTCAAATTAGAAATAGCAAAAGAAAAATGTTTGGAGGCATAAAGAAAAAAATAAAGAGTGTTACATGTGTGGTCTCAACCTTGGAGAAGACCACTCACCAAAGGAAGCATCAACTTCCATCCAATCTCCTTAGCACATCGCTCATTTACCGACAGAAAATATAGTTTTCTTGCTACCCAAGCAACATTGGAAAACAAAATAAGGAATGGAGTTATAATCTCCATTCTTTAGGGTGTTACAAGAAGGCTTGCTTGCTTTCCAAGAAACTTTAAAAAGATAAAATGGTATGAAATTATAATCTCCATATTTGAAGGCATTACCAGAAGGGTCTCCGTGCAAAATTAACACTTGGCATTTAAGTCATAATTCCTCTCAATGTTCTAGAGGCTTCTATGAAGGAGTTACAAGCAAATACGTGCCACTTATTAGCTTCGCATAAGGGTCTATATGTTTTCAAGAAGCACTAGTAAATGATTTTGGAGAGTTACACAAAGAAGAAAGCACTTACGGATGTGACACTTGTCACAATACCAATGATCCATTGTGCTTAAAAGGTATCTTCTACTCCAAGACCAGCACGCAAGTGTGAAGCACAGTCAATACGTTTGAAGGACGAATATAGCACAGTCAAGAAGCATGATAGAAGAAGCAAAAATGTTCTATAGTGTGGAAGATAGAGGAGAAGTAACATTAAAGGCTCTCCATTTTCAAAAGGTCAACATTCTCAGTGCCTACATACAATATTTACATTGAATATCCATTAATATTAGTGCTCAAGGTACACTAAAGATGTTGTTATATTTAGCTATGAAAAGCGTCGAACATCAAGGAGATATTACATAAAAGGTAAGGTCTAAATCCCATTATTCATTGCTTTCATAAGTGGGAGTTATAAGGATTATAAACTAAGGTTGAAACTTAGGGTTTTGAAAGCTTAAGGGATGACTTATCTTATTATTTTAATATTTTCAACCCTACTTAGGGGAAAAAATAAATTTAACTTGGATTAATATATATTACAAATATTATTATCATTTCTCTAAATTTCCAAACTTGAGTCATAAGGGTTACTCCATCAAATTTATTTTATTTGGAAATTAGAAATAATCCAAGGGATATAAAAGAGGTTATTAAGGGATTTTATTTAGGTTGGATAAATTTAGTTTTACTTGTCTCAAATATCTAAAGGGAGACAAAATACTTCCAACATCAAAACATCTTTAAACTGAAATAGTGCTTATTTCAATTACGAGTGATAAGGTGTTAAAAGTTTATTTTTGATTCTTACAAGACTTGTACAAAATCAACTAAATTTGAACCATATTTCAAAAAGCACTGCATCATTCTCTTATCACTAGGGAGCCATAAAATAAGACTAGTATGGCCCTATACATTTCAATTCCAAATAAGCATTATGGATGAGTTTTTGAGGAAAGCTTTCAATAATTAAGAACTATTCCATGAAGTGGAATTCTACTCCCAAAATCTAATAGATACTTTAGAAGGATACAAGTATCTATCTTCTAATGATAATATGAAATTTTTCTTATTTCTTAAGGAAGCCAAATAAGGCATTGGTATGGCCTTGGTTAACTATATTTATGAAATTCTCTTCATAGCATGGTGGAACTCATAAAGATTGGTTATTTTTTCTCTAGAATAATTTTTGATGATTTATCTATCATTAATTTTGTTTGTACTTACTCAACACAAGAAACAAGCTAATGATAAATAAAAATACTTTTATGATGATAGACTAACTTGTTTTAAAGCTAAGGTTTCACCTACATCAAAGGAAATTCATAGGATAAGAAGAAGGAAAAATAAGAAGAGACATAAAAAATGGGATCAAGACATGAAGATTAAATCAACAGAGAAAAAATCAGCACACCAAAAAGGCAAGCATATAAGTATGAGAGGAAAATTGCATCATGTCCTACTTATTCATAAACAATTAGAATCAAATAAATATACTTGCAAGGAGGACTTTAAAGGTGGTTGGATAGAAGATGAATCTGAACATATCAAAAATTATCTAATGAGAATAGAAGGCCTAGCATCATCCTACTCTACATCATATGAAGACACAAATTACCTGATGAACATGAATACAAAGAATGCAGAAGAAGAAGCAAATCAAGCATAAGAAGATAAAGAGAATCCATATTGAAGACTAAATCCTTCAAACCCCAAATACTGTAATACAGAGGGGTGTTGGAAATAATATCTATTCCATAATTTGGGTTATGTAAAGATATCCTCCAATATACATACCTAGATTACTTCCTATGCAAGTTATCTAGTGACTTCATGTATTGTAATAAATGGACAATTATCCATGTGTAAGTTGTACATGTGCAAGGTGTCCTATGAATATCTAGTTAGAGTGTTGGGTAAGCATCCTATTTTGCATATATAAGTATGGCCTATTAGATAGATAGAGGTAACATAGGTAGAGGAAATCTGAGAGATATTGTTCGATAGTGTAGGTCATTGGATTGTGTTCCACACCATTTACTAGTGATGGATATGATGTAGATCTATAGCTTTGTTAATGGAGTGATCACTTCCTCCATAGCTAAATTGTAATATTTTATATCTTTTATATTTTAGAATTCTTCAATCATCTAGAAGATTTACTTTATTGCAACTTATTATGCATCTTGTGATTGTTATCTCTCATGGATCATGCATCAAAAGCTAACACAACAGTTGTTTGAAGCACCAAGAGCCCTCTATTGTTTACAAAAATAAAATAGAATTCTAATATTAAGGAATTTAGAGTATTAATGTGATAAGAAATGATTATAGGTATGACAAACCTAGTTAAGAAAGATTACAAAACCCGTAGTATAGTTGTTGGAAAGTACGTAATCACAGGAAGAATTCCTAGAAAATAAAAGTTACATTAGAATTCAAAGTAACTCATAAGAATCCCTTGTATAATGCAAACATGCATCTCATCTTGGTAAATAATCCAATAAATATGTATACTAGGAAATAGATGCAAGAAATATAAACTACGTCAAGCAATGAGAGGAGTTGATAACTAAACTTGACTTAGCACAAAGTTGAATTATTATCAATAAATTATTGTGATAAAGGTTTTTGTAATAGTACCTTGCGTCAGTATAAACACAAACTTGACAGTTGGAAAAATGTGATAATGATACAACTTCTAAAAGAGAAGATGCATGGGTGAACGTGCACTCATCCGATGGAGCCTTCGAAAGGGCAGTGATAAGACACCTTGAGACCGCATTAATGAGACACCCATAAAGATGTGATACAACCACAAGTTTTTTGGTAAGGTGAATTATTACCTTGGGAACTTTGGAAAAATAAATTAGGATGGGATCAATGGTATAGTACATTTGCATCGATCAAGACATGATCGATGATGGGTGTCAAATAGAATTTGAATAATCAGGGTACTTTCGATCAAATTTCTAATCAAACTCTATGTACCAAAAATTGAAAACTAGTTGAACATTTGGGAGAACCAAAGATGCGTTATTCTATAAGCATTCGAAAAGAAAAATTTCTACCCATGGAATGCAAGATGGTAGCACTTATGTTGGGATTGGAATTGCTATTTATGGATACAATGGGAGCAATCCCTATAGTTATCCTTGTGATCATACTCCTAGTGCTTGTTAATCTGCTGATCCACGCTCTCTAAAGTAGGAAATGACTTTTGATGGAACCAGAATGATCCAAGGAAACAATACAATTTCTACAAAGGATGTGGTTATGCAAAAAGCTAGTAGGATAGTTAAAGGTACATCTGAGATCGTTGATAGAGTAGAGCTTCTTGAACAACCAGAGTAGGTCCAAGAATATTTATGGATCCAATAAAGGAGCATATTAGACATTGAAAGGGATGCAGCCATAGCAAAATAGTATGGGCTCACGTCAATGGAAGCACAAAAAAATGACTAGACAACCAGAACCATTGTAGCTTTATACACAAAAAATGTACAACTACATCAGGAAAGTGATGAATACAGGACTATATTCATGATTACCTATTATGGGGTACTGGTAAGCCATGGACTAATTATCCCATCTCCACCAGTATCTAGAGCACAGTGTGGGTGAAGAAGAACCACCCAAGTAGTTCGAAGAATGACCCAAGCCAAAGGCCAAGCAATAGTTGGAACAACTGCCCCACCACCTTCTCTAGTTAACGATTTAGTTCTAGCACTGAATAGTGATAGGACCGAAGGATAGTAGCCTTAAGGGTTACAAAAGTGGCTAAAATACACCCATTGTATATTGTAAGGATGATAATTGTAACCCAAGAGGGTTTTTTCTTATGTAATATAAAGCAATATTTATCTAATGAGTGAATTAGATTATTATATTTGATTGTATTTCATTAAGAGTTGGATTGGATGGTCCCTAATACTTAAGTCTTCTTGTTTTCCTTTTGAGTAGTGGCTTAGAAAATCCCAAATAGTGGTTAGCTTTTGGAAGGTCCTAAGCAGGTAAGCTTGGACTAAGTATCCTATTTGACATGTTGATCATTTGAACATCATCTACAGTGACTAGATATCATGTAAAAAATGTCTTGGAGGGTAAAGAAGAGGTATTTCGGGATGCATTTGTATATGAGTCTAACAAACTTAATAAAAGAGAATCTTATTCTAGTTAATATTTAAAACTAAATTAAAAGATCAAGGTTAGACATGAAATATCTAGTTAAGGATGGAAAACTCTTAAGAGGTATAGATGAGGAATCTATCCTTAAAGAAGAGTGTGAGATTCCCTCTTAACATAGAAGAAATTATGTTCTAATGATTGTTATGACACCTTACTCTAGCACCCTAAAATTGGCACAGTTGAACCTTAGTAAAAAGATAAAAATCCAAATTTTAACCTCAAATTTCCTGTCAACCGCCTGTTACCCGCTCCCCTTGTTTTTCGTGCCATTTTTAGGATTTGTTTTGATCGTTGGACGATATCATCATAGATTAGACGCAATCATCCCAAATCTGACGAATTCGTCTAGAATAGAACGTCCAGACGATTTCATACCAAAACCAAAATTTCATATTTAGCTTCTATTCCAACAGCTCCTCTAACCTGGGCAAAAAGTGTGTCTACACAATTAGAGTCTCCCCCATTGGAGATCTCCCAAATTGGGATGATCTCCAACCTCCTAACCTCTCCCTAATCCTATATAAACTGAGATTTTCTCAGTTTATCCCCCTGAACCCCCTTTGAATCTCCTGGTTGACTGATTTCCCTACAAATTTAGCTCCTTGTGCATTAGAACATCCTCGTACTATCATTTGTATTCGGTATTTCATGTTTTCTTGCAGGAACTTTACTGTTTTTTAGTCGAAGCATGCTCGGATCGTCGCAAGCGATTCCAGACTATTTTGAATGATCTTGTCGAGGAGCACAAACGATTTCATACAATTGGAGGCGATCCTGACTGTAGTCCAGATTGGGGGCAATCAGAGCCCAGAGTTTGCATTTCCTTAGCTTTTTTTGCATTTTCCTATTGTATTTCTGCACTATCTTAAATTATTGTATTTATGCATCTTGGAGTTCACCTCATCTAATATAAATGCATGATAAAATCAAAATAAATTGTGAAGTTGATGCATTTCCTCTTTAATTGCTATTTGGATCTATCATTTAGGAAAATTTACTATTATTTTTGTCGTTTCCCTTTGTTTTTGCAGTTGCATTTTTGGTATTTTGTATTTGTTTCTGTGATTGCAGGTTTCTGATGAATTCGTTAGATTGACAATGATCTCGTTTGATATCAGATGATTACGTACAAGTTGAGGTGATCTAGACTGCTATAAAACTCATAATCTTCATCAAAAATCTGAAATCAGGTATGTTCAGTCCCATTCTGCAAATTCTCTATGTTTAGCATTTATTCATATTTTTTGTATCCATAAAAATCAGCATTGGCATATAGAATAGTTTAGATTCATCTTGGCTAAACCTAGGAATTGAATGACTAAAGCACAAAATGAACACATCAAACCCACTATCAACCTAGGTGTGGAAAATACCACTCAAAATTTTCCTAGTGAACCCACCATCCGTCGAAAATTCACCCTTATATTCCTCCCCCGAGAGGCAAGACCTTCAAAGGGCCTCTCAGTTTGAGGTATTGTCCCATCCTTCTCGCATCCCCCTTCCGGGCGTGGATCCTATAGCTTGAAGGTAAGGATGCGAAAAATTTGGAGCGATACACTTACCTAGGGTAAGTGTGGTCATAGGTACTATCGATGAATGATAGTGTGATTGTTATGACATCTTACATGACATAATTTTGGTCATAGGTACTGTCAATAAGTGATAGTATGATTATTATGACACATTACCTAGGGTAAGAGTGGTCATAGGTACTATTGATGAGTGATAGTATGATTGTTATGACACCTTACTTGAAGTAAGAATGGTCATAGGTGTTATAGATAGATGACGGTATGATTTTTATGGCACCTTACATGGAGTAATTTTGGTCATAGGTACTATTGATGAATGTGGAAGAACCTTGAAGGTTCTAGCACAATTTTAATAAAGAAATAATTAAAATAGCATCTAAATTAAAATAATAACTTTTATAAAGAATCATTGTTTCACTGGTAGGAAGGTCCCTCCAATGCATTCAATAAACAATTATATATTCTTCTTCATGGATAATTTGATATGGATTCCTCTCATATCATATATATAGACTTTTTCAATCATGACCTTTCAATCATGACTTTTCAATCTTGACTCTTCAATCATGACTTTTCAATAATAATGAAATAAATAATTAAAGTAATAAATAATAATTAATTAGTAATGTTAGGATGTGGGATCCTAACATGCCACTTTCCTTAAAAAGAGCTTTGTCCTCAAAGCTCAAAGTAAGGAGCTTTGTTGTTTGTTTTCTCAATTGAATTTGTGCAAGTTATTGTACTATCTTAATGTCACTTTTTTGAAGGCATGGATATCTTGAAGGTCGAAGTGTTAGTGATGGGTTGCCAGGAAAAATAGTAGAATCTTCCTTAGGAGAATCGTGATGATTATGGGAGGGCAACCATTGGGGTTCCTCAAAAACTTAAAAATGATGCATCAAAAGTGATGGTAATGCTTTCATATCCTTTTGTGGTTCCTTGGTAGAGCCAATGGATAAGGAGTGTGTAGTCACTCTACATTGGTTCCGAATAGGTTTGGTCATGTGGTGAGAACTCACTATTGGTGAGGAAGGTGTGTGTAGGTCTTTTAGAGTGCATATATGGAAGCATTGATCACTTCGAGTATGTCTACCTCATCCTTGCTTGGTGCATCAATCACTTTTGGCATATCAACCCTATTGTTGACATTGGTGGGATCAGGTATTTCGGGTATTTCTTGCTCATTGTCCTTGTTTTCTACATCTTCCTCATATTTCTCATATTCCTTAGCTTCCACTTTGGTATTTATTAGATACTTGATATCACTCAAAATACCATCAAGAAGTTCCATGTTTTTTTATTATGATCTTGTTCATTCCTTCTTATCCCACGTTGAGCATTTAATTTATCTTTCGCTATTTTGGCTAATCCAATGGTCTGCATCATGGTATAGGGTTTGAACTTCATCACCTCCATTTTAATTTCCTCTTTCAATCCATTGATGAAGTAATATATGAGAAATGCTTCATCCAACCCTATGTTGTGTTTGGTGATATCCTTAAATCGAATTTCATACTCATGCACGGTAGTGTTTTGATGAAGAACCTTAATCAATTCCCACATGGTTGGGTCCCACATGGCTCTGATACCAAATGGTAGAACCCTGAAGGTTCTAGCACAATTTTAATAAAGAAATAATTAAAATAACATCTAAATTAAAAGAATCACTTTTATAAAGAATCATTGTTTCATTGGTAGGAAGGTCCCTCCAATGCATTCAATAAACAATTATATATTCTTCTTCATGGATGATTTGATATGGATTCCTCTCATATCATATATATAGAATTTTTCAATCATGACCTTTCAATCATGACTTTTCAATCATGACTCTTCAATCATGACTTTTCAACCATGACTTTTCAATAATAATGAAATATATAATTAAAGTAATAAATAATAATTAATAAGTAATGTTAGGATGTGGGATCCTAACAGAATGATAGTATGATGGGTATGAAACTTTTGCATTGTACCTTACATAGAGTAAGTGTGACCATGAATATTAGTATGGCATCATAAGCATAGTAAATATGATCATTGCTATAGGATTTTGTTACTCAGAAAACTACATGCGTTCAAGTTCTTCTCTTTCCACTATTGAGCCATTGGTGAATCAAAGTGGAAGAGCTAAGTGAACCCTCCATGTTTTGTGGGTCTTAAGTGGTGTACCTTAGAATCTTTTGAGGAATGCACTTGACATTTGTGTCTCTTGAGATATGAATCTTGCAATAGACTGATTGAAAATGGGTACCAAGGGACATCAAGAGTGATGCACTGGTGGTGGCAAATGGGTTTGCCAAGATGGTGGTAAATGGGTTTGCCAAGATGGTTTCAAGATATATGGGTATCTTGAAGGAAGAAGTATGAAAATTATGTCTTTGTCTTTGATGACACCTATGTATATCAGATTAACTCATAAAAAGGAGCTATTAAGGCATAGTGTGAAACTCGTTTAATAGAGTTTTTTGATGCATTTAATTAGATGGATTGTGTCTAGTTTATTGATAGAAAATATGAATTAATTTCATCTCTATGGAAATATTCTGCAGTTCTCTTATTGTAGTATTCAATTATCATTGACTATGTTATGATAAATGCTTTAATGCTTTGTTTTCATGATGCGAATTATGTATTTATGACATTTTCAACACTTATTATTGATGAAATATGGGTTTTTTATTGGTTTAAGAGCATGGTATTGCTGATAATTTACACTTTTGCAGGTCTAAGCACCTCAAGGATAGAATATGATGCTTACCATCAGATTCGAGGCACTGAGAATAAGGAAAAAGATGATGATTCTATCTGATTTGTAAAAGGCTAATATTGTTTTTATTAATTTTTGCATTAACTAAGCTAGAAACCAACGAGAAATACAAGGGACTATTTTTAATCCAAGGAGGAGTGTGTAATAACCCACTCAGTGGACTTCCTAGAAAATATTAATTGATCCAGAGGATCAATTAATACTTACATTTTAGCATTTACCAAACCTTACTAATGCTAACAAGCATTAATAAAAAAGGAATCTAATTAATAAAATCTAGGGGATGATAAACCCTAATCATCCTATAAAATCCCTAATTAAAAACTAGCTACACTCTACCAAGTTAATTTGGAGAGTTTTAGAAAATAATTGGGATTTTGGTAAGGTTTTGGGGAAAATAAAATAAGGCTTTTGCAAAAATATTAATTTGGGGAAATTATTATAATGAACCTAATTATTTACAATTAAGTATCCTCAAAGATTTATCCAATTTTTAATTGGGCCCAAAAAGGACAAGGCTATAAATTAATAAATAAATAAAATGTACATATTTGACTAGTGGATGAACCATTCTCCAAGGTCATATTTAAATAATAAAAGTGTACATATTTGTCTAGTGGATGAACTATTCTCCATTCCACATGAATAGTAATGTTGTAGGCATTGCAGGTGCACTTGGGAGAAAAGGGAAGACAAAAAATGAGTAAAGTACTCCCACCTTACCCTCTCTTGTCTTGTCCCTAATTTTAAAATGATAAAAATGGAATCCTACTATTTGGGTGAACTCCAAGAAGGTTCCTTCTAGTATTTTAATATTTTATCCACCCACTTGCTCAGAAGGGAAGAAGAGCTAGAAAAATCTATAAAAGTGGAGACAAGAAATGGAAGAAGGGGAGGAAAATCTTGGGCTTAGGGAGTATGCTATCGACCTTGGTAGATCAAAAAGCAAAAGTCTTGGGGTGATTAATTAGTCTTAGTTATGACATCTTGCCAAAATAAGTAATGAAAAATCATATCTTTAAAGGGGGTGAACATCTAAGGGAAGAAGAAGATTATTGGAAAGGTAGAAGTAGAGTCCTACCATGCTGGAGAATAAGGTTGGATTTCTCCATATACATGTTGCATTAATGAGTAGTGACATTAATTTGAAAATGTATAAATCTTGTGTTAACTTTTATATATCTGAAATATTTAGACACACCTTATATAATCATCATACTCCGTTTTATTGCGCTTCCGGTTGATTGTGATTTCATAAAGTCTTGTACCTATGTTATTATAAGTGCTCTAAACCCTTTAAATAGAGGCAGGACTATTGTGTTCTGAATGTTCAATTTAATTTGACACTAGGAAATTGGTGATCTTATTAAGTCTATGTTCGATTTAATTAGACATTAGGGACTTGGTGACCTTATTAAGTTTGTGTTCGATACCATACCAAGTATGATCGTGGTATAAAATTTTACCAGTGGATTTTTTGAACCCTTATAATCAAAGGTTCCTTGATTGGATAGGAACAACTCGAGGGTGTACATCTCTCTACCTCCAAATCCAGTAAACACCATCAACACCACTATCATTGATGGGGTCTTTGACCACTTCATGGTGGTTACCCTTTAATAAGTTTAAATATGTCTTAATATCACTCTCCTCCCACGATACCATGGATGTGGTAAAATGACATCATTTGTTCTAAAATCACACAACAATACCATCCTATTATGACTGTGAAATAATGAGTTGTAGGTTAGAAACCCCTCTAGCTCTCCATATTGCCTTGAAACATGTGGATTGGGTAACATGTTCAATCATCTATGTGCAATATGCAGTCTTATTGAGGGATTACCCAAATTTGCATATTGAGGGATTACCCAAATTCAAATCACTTGATAGTGCTAAAAAAATACTAGGATGTGTTATTAAATCTAACCCTCATTTGAAATAGGGTAGAAAGCTATCATGTTTTTTATTGGAGCTAGAGACCTTTAAAAACCTTATAATTATCTATAATAGAATCCCATCTCACCACTATCTCATCAACGCTCGTAGGAATCTACCTCAGCGTGTTTGAATGAAAAAAATCATTATATAGGTGGCATCGTTAACACTTACAGAGTAGAATGCTTCTTGAGCTAGCTATGAGATGTTTACATCTCTATAACATTCACGAAAGATTCTTGTTTGAAGATAACCCAAAATGTTGGATCTCTCGAATACCCCTAATGTTTCACAATCAAACCTTAGGAGGATCTAACTTTGGTAGGTCTTATTATTATAATATGCACATCAGGCTTTGACATAAGGTATGGGCGGGTCGAGTTAACGGTCGATAGCATTTAGAATTCCATGCCACCTCCTATATTTGATTAATTCATCCAATGGCACTGGTGTAAGCTCATTTTTGAATTATTATTTGGAAATTCCATGTTGAGATTTTTATATGCGATATGCCTATTGCAATCTTTGCAAAACCATAAAATATGTTGTAACAGTTAGCCTGGTCTTTTGGACGTTACTTGATTAATATAAAGGCTCCAATTTGTATGGGTAAATGTAAACTCTGATAATTATTATGAATCATCCCCATTTAGGACTTAACATGTGATGATCTTCCACCCATGTGTATACTTATATACTCTGTTGACTCATATGTATGAGGTTAACAATGCTCTACATCCCTAAGGTCAATTCCACGATCTAGTTTGATAATCATGTTTAACACAATGCTTTTATCCAAGGGATTCTTTTTGGCTTCATGGAAAAGTTAAAGTCTTATCCCCGTATGATATGCTTTAGTTTGGTAGAAATAGGTTCTAAACAAAGGTGTTATTCAACAAGTACGAGCAACTTAGACTAGTTTTAAAATATAAGCTTTGTCCCACATTTTTTATGAGGTGGACCAAAAGCATTGTAATAGACGTTGGGCGCCCAGAGGTTTATAGCCTTGTGGGTGCTTGGCTAAGTCATGACCAAATATCCCATCGCTGTCAGATTGTGTGTAGTGGTTTGTGATGTGGTAACTACCTTGGATTACGTGTTAGGATAGTTTTTAGTTGTTCTCTCCATATTTTAGAATAGGGACTAGGGACTAGTATGTGTTATGATAGTTTTTAGTTGTTCTCTCCATATTTTAGAATAGGGACTATTACGTGTTATGATAGTTTTTAGTTGTTCTCTCCATATTTTAGAATAGGGACTATTATTATGAGAACAAGGGCTATCAGTTCTATATGGAGATGTGAAGACATAAAAACAGGGAGGACTAATACCCATCTTGTGAAAATACCCATTGGATTTCCAGCTGGACTCCATCCTATAAGTAAATGCAACAATTGACCACTCTACAAGGAGATGTGGTACAATTTGAGACTTGCTTCATTGGTTCAAGGGAGGACCAATGGGGGAAAGGTTAAGAATATATAACCTACCCTTGGCTTAATAAGCTTAATTAACTCCTTTCAGAAATTGGAAGTTATGAGGGATAGCTCTATATTTTAAATGAATTGATTTTTAACTAGATTAACCTCCCTCTGGGTATTTTGATTACACCCCTATAAGTTAGTCTCCAAAAAGAAGAATTTGATGCTTAACAAAAAAATTTAGAAGAGGAAATTAATTAGTAATTGGTGTGAATAAGGAAGCATCCCAAGATCAAATTTGGGGATATTTTAAAAAATGACTCTTCGTAAAAATATACCTTTTGTGAAGGTGAAGTTGTATCTAGCCCATATGTAATATTGATTATTATTATTGATTATATATTGTGTAATATTGTTCATGGATTACAAGGCTAAATAGAGTTTAAAAATTTTAATCTTTTTTTTTATTTGTGGAAAACATCCCAAAAGGGATGCCACTTTCGGTAAGACCCAAGGAGGCAGGGGTATCCATTCCGCCAAAAACGCCCAGGACTCGGACCTGGCCTACCACCTTTGACATACTCAAGGAGCAAACAAACACACAAAACCAATTTAAAAATAAGTAAATAACAACAAAAATAATAAAATAAAATAAAAAACATGCTCCTTGAGTGTGTCAAAAACAAAAGCACAACCAAACACGCACAATAAGATAAAAGAAACCACAACACAAACCACATAGAAAAACACAAGAACCACATAACAAAACACAAACAAGACAAAAACAACAAAACACTACAAAGACATAACCCAAAAAAAACATGAAAAATAAACACAACCAAAACCTAAAAAATTAAAAAATAAAATAAAAATAAAAATAAAAAACAACCAACAACAGACAATAAACAAAAACAAAAAACATAGAAAACACTCACACATAAAAACACGAAATAACACAAACAAAGAGAAACCCAAGAACAAGAACGAAAAAAACACAAGAACAATAACAAAAAACATAAAAAAAAAAAACAACAAAAACACAAGAACAACAAAAAACAACACAAAGAACACAAAAACAAAACAAAATAAAAAAACCCACCCACCTTAAAAAACTAAACAAAAAAAACAAAAAAGAAATAAAAAATGAACAAAACAATGACCTATCTAGACCAGAAGACTATTAAGGCAAGAATCAACAGAGGAAACAAAATAAAGAATAGAATGAGCTAGGGAACTAAAAAAAACTGAATGAACCAAAGAGAAGCAAAAAAAAAAAACAAGAAGAAACTAGGTACCTTCGAACTGGAGCCATCCAAAGAAATGATAGAAAGAAGAGCTTCCCTAATTTGAGAAGCCCACCATATAGGAGGGTGGCCATAACAAGTAAGATCACCTTTGTCCAAAGCCCAATTAGCTAAAGCATCAACACTCTTGTTTTGATCTCTAACCACATGATTGTAATCAACTTTCAAAAATCCCATCCTGGATTAACCGAATCTTCTCAATAATTCTTTTTATTCTCCAATCCACCTTATGATTCTTAGAAGGATTCTTCAAGAGATTAATCATAAGTTGAGAGTCAGACTCAACTAACACCTTTTCCCATCCAACCTTAGTAGCCTCCTCGAAGGCCTCTCGAGGATACCATACCCCTCAAGCAAGGTTATTGGAAAGAATACCCAAATTCTCAGCAAAAGTAAAAACCAGGGAGCCATCTCGAAAGTCTACCAATTCCTCCCACATCGGCTTTTCCAGGGTTCCCTCTAGAGGCTCCATCAATATTGACTTTTCCAAAATCCTTAGGAGGAGGTTGCCAATTTCTATTCCTATCCATCTTACTAATACTCACATTCCCTTTAAGTTGGTTGCCCTTAGAAGGTTTAATCTTCAATATTTGCATCACTTGATCCCATCTTTGGTGGGAGTTTTGGGGGTGATTAAGGAGATGATGGACTGATTCAACTAAGTTGGCTATGGTCTTTTGCCAAATATAGTGAATATCCTTCCTATCTTGATTAAAAATTTGGTTGTTCCTTTCATTCCAAATATTCCAAAGAAGAATGGTAGAACCCATCCAAACTAATCGCCTAATAAAATGATCAACACCCTCTTGATTAGGCCAATCCCTCCAAAGTTGTTCAAAAGTAAAAAAATTGGACCACTGTAAGCCAAGTAAAGTGGCCATTCTCCTCCACAGCTCAGAGGCTAAAGTACACTCAATAAAAATATGGTTGATATTTTCTACATTCTCTTCACACATTTCACATCTAAAAGGGCCATGAAAACCACGCTTCATAAGTTGCTCACCAAGTAAGCACCCTACGATGCAATAAAAGCCAATTAAAGAACCTCACCTTAGGCCAGAGCTTTTGAGCCCACAATCGAGAAAAGATGTCAGAAGAATGGTTGGGATTATTATGGCATAAGGTCAAATAACCTTGAGCAACTCGAATACTCACCCTTAGTAGTGTTGTTCCATCCAAAACAATCTTTTTCATGGGACCAAGAGAGGGATCTCATATGAAGGATGCCTTGGATATCTTGTCTTTGCCTTTCTGGGATTTGAATAGGCCAGTCCTCAATAGGGATCCAATATCTACCAACCTTTGAATTACCAAGTATGGTACCGACAATAATTAGCCACCTTTATCCAATTAGCTCGGTGAAGCTCCTCCATCCAAGGCCTCCAATCGGGAAACTGAGTTATCAAAGGCTTGTGACCATCCCAAGAATCTATCCAAAAATTTGCATGTTGACCATTATGAATGATCCAAAATAATTTTTTCTTTATCAAATCCTCACCAGTCTTAAGAACTCGCTAAAATGGGAGAACCTTTGGTAGGAAGTTGATAGCGAACAAGGTCTTCAGGACTTTTGTTCTCAGCATATTTAGCACGAAGATTATTGGCCCAAAGAGCATTGGGGTTATGCAACATCCTCCAATATAATTTAGCAGCTAAAGCTTTGTTGTTATTAATTGAAGACCGTAATCCTAACCCCCCTTCACTCTTAGGAAGACATAAAGTATCCCATTTCACCAAGGCCCATTTTCTTTTCTCCTTAGTACCACTCCAAAGGAAACGATGACTGATTTGATCCAATTCTCGAAGAACAACCTTTGGGATATTCAAAATGGAAGAAACATAAATAGGAATAGCTTGAAGGACTGATTTTACCAAGGTGATTCTACCCCTAGAAGAAAGCCACTTGTTGGTCCACTTTCCAATTTTCTTCTTGACTTTGTCCAACAACCAATTCCAATATTTATTTTTTTGCCTTTGAATATTTATGGGAATACCTAAATAAGTGATTGGAAGAGAGGTCTTCTTATATCTTAGTTTATCCAAGACCATGGATTCCTGTCTAGCAGAGCAGTGAAAGAAAATAACTTTAGATTTGTCTTCATTGATCAACTAGCCCAAGAGCCTTAGAAAAATAGCTAATGATTTGCTTAATATTAGAAGCTTCCTTAACCGTAGCTTTACCTAAAAGAGTAGAGTCATCCACAAATTGAAGATGAGAGATAGGTCTAGCTCCATGAGCAATGGTAACTCCCTCAAGGGTTTTGTTTTCCCTCTTTTTGGTTATAGTCCTACCCAAGCATTCAAGAAGAATGATGAATAAATAAGGGGATAGCGGGTCACCTTGCCTAATACCTCTGGAAGCTGGGAAAGACTGAGAAGGCCTGCCATTGATAAGAACTAAGTAGGAAACTGAAGAGATACATCCCATAATCCAATCCATCCAATCCTTAGAGAAACCAAATTGCCTCAAAACTTTGATAAGGAAGTGCCAATCCACTGTCATAAGCTTTGGATAAGTCTAACCGAATGAACATGGAAGGAGAATTTTGCATATCCATGGAATGGATGGCTTCCCGAGCAAGAACTATCTCATCTACTATTTGACGTCCTTCCACATAACCCCCTTGCTCTGGGGAAATAATCTTATGCAAAAGAGGCTTCAACCTTTCTCGCCATGATTTTAGTAATGATTTTGAGAAGAACATTACATAAAGCAATAGGTCTAAAAGCTGAGATATGATCAACCTCTTGAGCTTTTGGAACAAGAGTAATATAAGTTTTATTGATAACCTTCAAAATTTCTTTGGCTTTCCCCGGCTTCTTCCACCACCTCTAATAAATCAGCATGAAGGATATCCCAAAATCCTTGGTAGAACTCAATGGGAAAACCATCGAGACCTGGGGTTTTCCTTTTTGCATTTTAAAAACTACTTGTTGAAGCTCATTGATAGTAACAGGAGCAATCAAAATAGAGTTCTCCTCAAAAGTGATAAGAGAAGGGATTGCTTGAAGAACATTATATTGTGAAGCTGAGTCAAGGGGAGTAGCAAAAAAAATATTGGAAAAGTAATCAACAACAATAGAGTTCATGCCATCCCAAGTATAAACAACATCTCCAGAATCTGATTTTAAGGAAGAAATAAAGTTGTGAGATCTTCGAGCTAGAAGAGATTTGTGGAAGAAATTTGTGTTTCGATCTCCTTCTTTGAGCCATTGAATTCTAGATTTTTGCTTCCATAAGATTTCTTCTCTTTTTTCCCATTCCTCTAACCGAGTTGTGAGTTTAATTTCATCTCGCACTTCTCTTCTCTCGTGAGGCCATCTAAACGGATTTTCTTATTCAAATTTTCAAGATGAGCAATAACTTCATGTTTTTTTTTATGAACATCCCCAAACTCTTTCCAGCTCCAAGTCTTGATTTTGGATTTAATGTATTGCAGTATTTTGGCAAAACAGAACATCTTAGTCCCATGCCTAGGTTTACCTTCCTTCCACCATTGTTGCACATGAGGTCCGAAGGAAATGTCTCTAAGCCACATTAATTGAAAACAAAAAGGAGAGAAACTCACATTGGTTTTCCACATTTCCACCATGACCGGCCAATGATCCGAACCAACATTATTAAGAGTCTTCACTTTAGGAATGTGACCATGGATTAAGAAATTTTCAGAGAGCAAAAACCTATCCAATCTCTCCATTATACAAGCTAAGCCTTGCCTTCTGTTAGACCAAGTCATAAGGCCATTATCTCGGTTGGATATCCACAAGATGGAGGTTTGCAATATATTCGCTCATGAGGTCGTTGCTTTTGTCCAAATTTCTATTTCCCCCCTTTTCTCATCCAGAGAGAGGATGGTATTGAAATCTCCTCCGATCAAGATCCAAGCTTTAGGAAAATGAGAGATAATATGAGTAATATCCTTCCACTGTCTTCTTTTTTCCTCCAAAGAAGTCGGAGCATAAACAGTAATGCAGAGCATAATCTGGTTGGAATGTCTACTTTGAATAGCTATAGCCAACAAACCCCAACTGCCAACCATATGGTGAATAACTACCTCTTTTGGATCCCAAAGACAAGCAATGCCACCCGAAGTCCCTTGGGAACCGAGGGAAACCACTTTTCCAGCTGGCCAAATTTTACCGGCAATTAAGTCCATATCCTCCATTGACATCTTTGTTTCTTGAAGGAAAACAAGATGTGGATGATTTACCCGAATCATTCTTCTAATTTCATTTTGTTTTGAAAGACTCCCTTTGAGTCCTCTAATATTCCAAGTGATGATCTTCATTAATACCAGGGCTAAAAAAGTTGGGAAGGGCATTAATCTTACCTTCCTCTACAAGCTTTTCACCTTCTTTTACCATATGATATTGATTGGTCTTGCGACCTACTTTTTTATTAGAATCCATCTTCAATTTTTTTTCCCTGTTTCTTGACTTATTCCAATTGAATCTCAGATGGCTTCTAACCTTGAAGAATGCTCGTACACAACCAAAATTTTACTAGATGGTTCAACGGAGTCTATATTGGGACCTGCATTATTTGAAGTTTTGACATTTGAAATATTGTTTTTCTTGTGTAAATTTTCTCCTTTTTTTTTCTCGTTGAAAACCTTTGATTTGTTGGTTTGTCTCTCGAGTTCTTCCCTTCATATTTAAATTGTGTTTCTAAGATTTCAGTTTCCATTATTTCCTCTTCCTCACTTGGGACATCATTTGTGGAAAGGATTTCAAACATATTAGCAGATGACTTTGATTGATCCTTCATAACTGGTTTTTTCCAGAGTTTTCTTCTTCTTAGGTATTTGGAAACCTACTGAGTTTATATCTTCTTTCTTTTGATCAAGAATTTTATTTGGGCAAGCACTGGCCAAATGACCATATTCATGGCAAATTCTACAATGAAAAGGAATGTTCTCATAGTCCACTACTTGCTCCCAAGTGTCTTCCCCAAATTGTAATGTGATATTTTTAGGTAGGGGTTTGTCAAAATCCATTAAAACACAAATCCGAGCATAAATAATATGTTCAAAATTTTGAGTACAATCAAGCAATCATCATAAAAGTTCCTAAAGAGTTTCCAATTGAAGAAAAAATAGTAGGATTCCAAAATTCAATAGGGAGGCCAAAGAGTCTAACCCACACGGGAGCTATAGAAGGCATCTCTTCTTCGGCTTTAAATTTAGTATGCCAGGGCTTCATGAAAAGCCCCGCCCTTCCAAAAAACCAAGGACCCCCTTGAAAAGTTTTCTCTCTATCTTCATTATTAGCAAATAAAACAAGAAAATAACCATTTGGATAAATAGAGATTTGTAACTCACCTTTAGTTTTCCAGCTTTTTGCAGCCCAGACTTTGAAAGCAGATAGACTCGAACGAAAACCCACGAACCGACAAATTAGTCCTCTTTTTTCCAAATCTTCAATGCCACTCCGAATGTTACCCATATCAAGCTTAACAATAGGAGTTCCATCACCGCTTTAAGACATCCCGACTCCGTTTTCCTGGGATCAATCTTAGGCATTCTTAGAGGTTTATGGGAAGCCCTAATATTGATATTAGCATTGGGCTGAGGCTGTCCACCATGAAGGGCATCCCTAAAATTCATTTTTGGGACCGAGTCTTCAAAATTCTTACCCTTGATAGGGGTTTTCACAGTAGAATTATTTTGTGGGTGCACCTTAGCACCAGATTCACTTGAGATATGAGCCATTTTTTGATCAACCGCTTGAAACTTGTTTCGTGATCTCTTTAATCCTTGCCCTAGACGCCGTGGAAAGGTATGGTTTTCACTTTTCTTTTGTGAAGCAAATTGGAAGCCGTTGTCACTCAAGTTCACAGTATGATCTGTTGAAAGACAAATTTCTAACCCATATTGTATCCCCTGCAACATTTCCTGCTAAAATATTGAGCATAAACCACAAAAATATTGGCCGCTAGGGCCCGAAGGCCCTAAAAACCAACCTCTGGAGCTGCTTGCACTCAACCCGGATGAAACCCTCGCATAGCCGCTTGCCAAATATGTCGTTCACACATAGGGATGCGCTAGGATCTGTGTTGCTCCAAATGATATGAAAATTGGTGGAGACGTTCTAGGGTTTTTCAGGCATCTACCCTCAAAATTTTAGCTCAATCCGAGTCCGGATGAGTGAGATATGGCCGAAACGAGTTCGAAAGTTTGGGCAGTCCTGCGAAAAACCCTTGCACTTTAGGGTTTTAAGAGTAGCATAATAAAGAAATGAGGATGGAGGAATTCTATAACAATTTAGGATTTTTAGGGTAAAATAAGAAGGTAATTGCTTTGGAAGAGAGTCCTAAAAATTTTACTCTTGTGTGATAGATTACAAGGCTAATTTAAGTTTAAAAAGCATAATCTTGTGTGATAGATTACAAGGTTGATTTGTAATCTTGTGTGATAGATTACAAGGTTGATATGTAATCTTGTGTGATAGATTACAAGGTTGATTTGTACCTAAAGGTGTAATCTATGTGATAGAATACAAGTTTGGTTTGTGTTTAAGAAGTAATATTTTTTGATAGATTACAAGCTAATTTATGTTAGATTATGAGGTAAACTCGTTTAATAGGTTACAATACAAAGAAGATGTAATCTTGTGGGATAGATTACAAGGGTTGATTTATGTTAAAATTATAATCTTGTGTGATATATTACAAGAGTTGATTTGCGTTAAAAGTGTAATATTTTATGATAGATTACAAAGGTTGATTTAAGTTAAAAGTGTAAACTTGTGTGATAGATTACAAGGGTTGATTTAAGTTAAAGGTGTAATCTTGTGTGATAGATTACAAAAGTTGATTTACATTAAAAGTGTGATCTTGTGTGATATATTACAAGGGTTGATTTAAGTTAAAACTGTAATCTTGTGTGATAGATTACAAGGTTTGATTTAAGTTAAAGGTGTAATATTGTGTGATAGATTACAAGGGTTGATTTGTGTTAAAAGTGTCATTTTGTGTAATAGATTACAAGAGTTGATTTAAGTTAAAAGTATAATCTTATGTGGTAGATTACAAGGGTTCTTTTAAGTTAAAGGTGTAATCTTGTGTGACATATTACGAGGTTGGTTTAATTTAAAAATATAATCTTGTGTGATAGATTATAAGGTGGAAATATAATCTTGTGTGATATATTACAAGGTGTAAATATAATCTTGTGTGATAAATTACAAGGTGGATCTGTAATCTAGTATGATAGATTGCAAGGTTGATCTATGTTTAAAGGTGTAATCTTGTATGATAAATTACAAGGTGTATTTGTAATCTTGCATGATGGATTACAAGGTCAATTTGTGTTCTTGGAGAGAGTATGGTATCTCTCTGTATGTTATGAAACCTTAGATGAGTACTATGTTACAATAATTTAAATGGGATAATGGTATATAGGTCGAAGAATGAACATTGGTTTCGATCTCAAGGGAATTATGGGATTCCCTCTCGATAATTGATGAAACTTCTCCTTAATATGAAATCTATGATCATTCATAAACATGTATATATAAGAATTTGTGAGATTGTTATCTATTGTATTGATGGCTTAGAGAAAGGAAATGTGGCATTTCCTTATTTGTATCATAATTTAAACAAGGAATAATTTGATTCCTTTAATTACATATTTTATTTAGAAAAGGGATCAATGGGATGCCTTTCTATACTTGTATTTATGACAATTTAAGTTTATGAAATGAGAGGAGAAACTTATTTTGGAGGTTGGGCTTAAGCCCCTTGAGAGTTCCCAGGGTATATGTTCTGTAAACTCTATTTTATGGTTTGAAATTATTGTTATGCATGGATTTTTACTTGTTTTATATTATGAATAGTTATATCATGTATATTGATTATAATGAAAGAAGTAAATTTTATTTGCTTTCCAATGAAATGATGAATTTACACTCTTTTAAAGTGATTACTAAAACATTGTATGATGTAATATCTTGTTAACAATAAATGTTCTATGGATGAGAATGAATTTTGATTATTATAGTGATTATAATGCCTTCATGTTTTGCAATGAATATCTCTTTTATTATGATGCATGGTTTATAATTTAAATCAAGTGAATGTCTTGATGTAAATAAAGTAACATTTATGTATTTTTTAATAATACGTGCATGATATTCCACTGCAAGTAATGGAATTAGAAAGTAAAATTGAAATGAAATTCAATTGTTTAAGTAACTAAACTTCCTAATAAAAGAAGAGGTAGAAATAATTAAACCAAGGGATCACACATATAATGATGGGATGTAAGGTTGGATAGGAGTTGGTCACTCCTATCACAAGAGTTGACATTGACCATGTCATAATCCTCTTGGTTACTTACTACCCTGCATGATGTTGATTCAAGCATACTTGGTTGTAACTTGACATGTTAGATATGTACAAAAAAAATGTTTATCTCAGGTTTGGTTGGTAATGTGGGTTGTTACACAATGTACCACCTTGGGTACATTGTTAGATTAGGATTTTATCTTAGGTTACTTGAGGAAGAAGTAATAAATGCACAACTGTTAATGTGCAATGATGTAAATGTACAAGGAGTCCACTTGTACATGATTCATAGGAAAGGTAGTTTGGAAGAGTAAGGGCCAAGTAAATTATCTTCTTATATATAGGCTACAAAGTGAATAGAAGAGAGTGCATGTGTGTAGAAGAAGTGAGACTAATATTAAGTAATGAGTAGGTACAATGTAGTTTCCATTAGATTTATGGAGTGTTAATTTCCTCCATTACATTGCATTGTACTATTTTCATAACTTTCCATTAACAACATATTTCAGTCTTATTGGAAATTTCCATTATCTTACTTTTCTATATATTTTACATCTTGTGATTACCTTCCCCTATATTCTACATTATAAAAATATAATGGTGGTATCAGATCTATGGTATATCATATAGAAATAGGGAGATCCACAAGGCATATTGATAGGAGAGAAGAAAATCTTAGTTCCAAAATTTTTGAGATTGCATATGGCTAGAGTCTTTCAACAAAGTTGTAGAAAAACTCATTAAGACTAGGACTCATCATTCATTCCACTATATTGGCAAATCAAGTAATGAAGATTCATCACTTAGAATTTCTTTCATTACAGTCCTAATACTTTGTTGTAGGAAAAAGGATATTTAAAAAAAGTTGGCAAGCTTCGTACAAAGATCTAGGAAGAATATCATCTTCAAAATCAATCTAGCACCAAAAGCAACAAACAGAAGAAAAAAATATTTCAGGAACCTAAGGGAAGTCTTGTTGCATAATTTCATATTGTTGAAGAAGAAAAGTCCATAGTGGACTCATTTCTGATTCAAGAGACTCCAAAGAAGAGTCCAAAATAAGAGAGGAGATTGGTGATCTCCATCAAAGACTACAAACAATAGATTGAAGAAATCAGCCTAAAGAAGCTAAAGAGACCCATAGAAGGTCCCATTAAAGAAATCCTAGTTTTGAAAGATTGGATTTTGGTGATCTACATTGAAGCCTATAGATTGCATAAGTGAAGAAGGACAAGCAAGGTCCTATTATAGATTCTAGAAGCAGTAGATTCTAGAGATCTGAGATATCTCATTACCAACACTTCCATAGTAGAAGGTTGATGGAAAGGTCTCATTGAGAAGACCAGAGAAGCTATGAGATTGAAGACCTTGGATATGTATCAAGGAGAAATAATAAGAAGTCTTGGAGAGCCTTATTACAGAGGTTGAAGAAGCCATTAAATGAGTTCCTAGAAGAACTCATTGGAGAAATTCACTAACAAGTAGAAGCTCCTGATAGTGAATAAATTGGGACAATTATTGTCATCCAACAAAAAGCCCAAGAGAGAAGGATTTAGCAAGTAGTTTTCCAAATTTTGAAGGAGACCGGTGAAGACCTCAAGACTTACAAATTCTTGAGAAGGCCCAAATTGAAGCCAAAATTCAACAAGGAGGTTGAAGGAGAACACAAAAAGAAGAATCCTACCAAATTCAAGAGATTTGAAGATTTCCTTTCATAGATAAGAAGGCATATTTTGGAGATAGTATTTTATGAATATACAACAAAATATTGAAGGACTCTTGGAGGAGAATCCCAACTATAACACTTCAGATTTCTAGGGTACATCCCGAAGGAGAAGTTGAACTCATCTACTACCATTCCAGACAACAACTTGGTGAATCAAAACACCAATATCTACATCATCTTCAAATATCATTAAATGTATGTAAATTAGGTACAAATGGTTCATTACTTGAACACTTATATTTAGTTCATTACTTAGCTTCATTAAGCACCTTATTAGAATCTAGAAGTTGCAAGAAGAAGGTTATATTTTAAATTCTTCAAGGGAAGTGTAGAAGATAGTTTCTATTAAGGGTTATTACCTGCACATTAAAATAGGAGTTGGATGTATTTCAACAGAAATAAAAATATCATCTACCTATATTCTATCTAAAATCTAAATAAGAATACATCCTACAAAATTGATTGTAGTGCAAGTTTTAGATTGCTTTTAAAAAATTTCTTTATAAAGATGACATTTTTCTTATTTGAAATTTGTAGATATTATTAGTGCATTCTTTAAGAGTTATTATTAGTGTATTGAAGGAGCAATAAGGTGATACTACTATTGCACTATTCTAGATTGTTTAACTTATTACTCTTAAAGATAATTATGTGCATTGGTTGTTAACTTAAGGTGAAAACCAAAGGGCACAAAATTTGCATATATCAATGTCTAAAGACACTATTCAGTGCACAAAACCTACAATTTATTATGGCCTAAAGAAACCACAAAGTAGATAAAAATTCCTCGAATGAGTGGACAAGAAGAAGGCAGCCATTAAAATCAAAGAAATGAGCTATAAAATGATACTTGGAGTGTCTTATATTTAAGGTGCAAATAGAGGTTATTACAGGTTGGTATTTGAGCACCAAACTCACCTCCTACTATTACATCAAAGGGAGAGATTAAGTATCATTAGGATACTATACATAGCTATTGATCCTATCTACAACTATTTACAATAAGCACTAGTAGGAACCATTTGAAAGGGAATCAACATCTATCATCCATGAAGAGCAAGCACTAGGTTAAGAATGCATAAGAGATGATCCAACGAAGGGCTCAATATCCACCATTGGTGCTAGAACAAAAGATTCATCCTAAGGCTCAAAATACAACTCATATTGATGTGTACAAATATGCCCTATCACCCACCACATCAATCATCTACAAAAATGAATGTCTACAAGCATCAAAGCCAATGTAAGGATAGCATATTAGGGCAGATATTATCTATAACTCATTACAGTTAAGAGAAGAGATCTTTAAATAATACAAAAGGTGCATTAACATGGGAAATTTGCTAGCCAAGAATAGCACCATGGAATAATATTAATTGAACCATAGCCAATGTCATGTGAATAAGATCATATTCTTTCACCTGAAGGAAGCATTGAGAGAAATAAAATAATTGTGTATTTATTGGAAAAGGAGTTTATAAGGTTTGATAGATGTGTATTCATTGGAAAATGAGTTTATAAGGTTCTATAGATGTTGGAAGATACTATACATGCAATTGTGAAATCCAACACTTGTCACAGTAAATAGAGAACCCTATATTCCATAACGTTCACAAACAAAATGCTTAAGGTAACATCTAAGTCTCAAATATTGAAAGGCATAATTCAAAGCATATTTCATTGATTAAAGAATAAGGAGCATTACTCAAGACTAAAGCATTATTCATCATAGTAACGCCTCTCAAGTTCATAGTGACACATGGGTGCAACTCCAAGGAGAACATAAGCTACATAAGTGCCCAACCTACCAAGGGAAAATATAGTGATGACCAATAAAAACACAGTGAAATCCAAGAAAAACATAGCAAAGTCCAAGAAAAGTGTAAGCAAAGTCCAAGAGGAGTGTAAGTGAAATTGTAGCCATATTTAAAGAAAATGTACATTCAGTAGATAATGTATTCAAAACCTGAAGCCAAGGAGTCAAAGGTGCAATTAAGGAAGTCCATTAAAGGTTATCATAAACTAGCAAGAGGATACATCATGTTTCAAGTGATTTCAAAACCCATAAAGCATTCAGAGTTCAAGGTCTTGAATGCTCGGGTTGAAAGGATACAACCAACACCATCCAGTAAGAGCAATGAATGCTTATTAGCATCCTATTTCAGAACACTCATTGCCATCCAATCTGCTCATGTTGAAGGAAGGTAAATGCGTATATCATTCAATTATTTTCTTTCCTCAAATTAGGATTTATAAGGTGTTAAGTATAAGCTTGATAATTATTTTATTATCAATCTTAAGAAGCAAGGAATCAATCTTGAAAAATGTAGAAGAAAGTATAAAATTTCTTACATTAAGATATTTGCAAATTACCAAGTAGGAGATATAAGGTTGTCAACCTTGGTAAACTCAATATCAATTTGCAAATACTATTATTTTCTAACATTCCAAAAGTAGGGAGTTATAAGGTATACTACACCAAACTATAGATACTTGGAATTTAGAAAATTAGATTACTAAATAGAGAAGCAAATCTATTATTTACATATAGAGTTGGAACTTATTGGTAACACTTATCTCATACTCATACTAAGGAGACAAAAATAAATCCAACTATAAGAACTTCATTAGAGCATACTTCATTAGGAGAGATAAGGTAAAATTGAAAGTTGATTATTATTCTCAAAAAATTACAAAATCAACTCAAAAGGTGAACTAATTACTGCTAAAGCCTATAGCATATTCTAAATTACTTGGGAGATATAAGGAAGCTCGCATAACCTAATTCCAAGGAATATTTTGTCAAATTATTTCACATATTTTAAACTAGGGAGTCATAATGCAGACTACTTAGAAGACTCTATTCTCAAAATCCTTAAATAACTAAAGGAGCACTCTTCAAGATCAATCAAAAAGAAATATGGATGAAATATTAAGAAATGCATTTAATAACGAAGAACTATTTCATGAAGTGGAACTTTACTCCCAAAACTTAATAGATACCCTTGAAGGATACAAATATCTATCTACTAGCAATAAATATAGATTCTCCTTATTTCTTAAAGAGGCAAAAGAAGGTAGCTTTGTAGCATTAATTAGTTATCTTCATGAAGTCCTCTTCATAGCATGGTGGAATATACAAAAAATACTTATATTCACATTATAGGAACTATTTAATGATCTATATATCATTAATTATTTTTGAACTTGCTCAACTATGATCATAGACTGATTTGTCATGATACAGAGATTCCACTAGTATCAATACAAAATTGCAAGAGAAGAAGGAGGAAGAGGAAGAAAAGTCATGCTAAGAGAGAACATAGCAAAGAAGAAACCACAAATATTGAACTAGATGGGCATATTCAAATTCAATAACTAGAAGAACCTTCAGTCAAAGCTTTCTCTTTCTTATATGAAGATACCAACTACTTGCTTGAACAAATTCTAGTAAGAAAAGAAGTAGAATATGATTTCAAGTACCAAGTGGAAGATCTGTATTGAGGACTAAAGTCTTCAATACCCAAATAATGTAATACAAGAGGGTGTTAGAATATATTATATTATTTAGGTACATGTCAATGTACCACCTTGGGTACATTGTTAGATTAGAATTTTATCTTGGGTTACTTAAGGAGGAAGTAATAAATGCACAAGTTTCAATGTGCAATGATGTAAATGTACAAGTATTCCACTTGTACATGAGTCATAGGAAAGGTAGTTAGGAAGAGTAAGGGCCAAGTAACTTATATTCTTATATATAGACCCCATAGTGAATAGAGGAGTGTGTGTGTATGTAGCAGAAGTGAGACTACTACTTTCCATTAATAACATATTTTAGTCTTATTACAAAATGTTATTATCTTACTTTTTTGCATATTTTACATCTTGTGATTGCTTTCCCACATATCCTACATTATTAAAAGATAACAATACATTCTCTTCATTCTTTGAAAAACCAGGTATGCTTTTGAAATTAGATATGAACAAAACATATGATAGGGTTTCTTGTAATTTTATACAAAGTTTGGCTTTGATTATAGTAGGTGTGAGGGGATTAAATATTGTTATAGCACTGCAAAACTTTCTATTTTTATCAATGGTTCTCTTGTTGTTTAGTTCAATTCATATTGTGGAATTCATCAAGGTGATCCACTTTCTTCTTATCTATTCATTATTCTTGTGGAAGCATTAGGGAGAGCCTTTTCAAAGGCAAAAATGGAAGAAAAAATCAAGGGTATTCAAGTTGCAAAAAATGGTCCCTCTAAATCTCATCTCCAATTTGTTGATGATACTTTTCTTTTGGGCCATACCAATATTAGTGAGGCTATGGATTTTAAATCAATATTATCATGCTATGAGAAGGCTACTGGACAATTGGTATATACTATAAAATCCAAGTTTTTTTTATTAATATTGCCCTAGATTTACAACAAATTATTGTGAGTATTTTAGGATTTAAAATTAAAAATATTTCATGGAGCGAGTGACCTCCCACTCTGTGTGGATGATCCCAGTCTACATGGATGATCCTACATTATATGGATGGTCCCACTTTACTTTCCTGATCCTCTCTCCCTTACCTAGTTTTACTCCATCTGCTCGGTACACCACATGTCCTTCTCCTTGGGCTTGCATATGTAGTAGATGACTTCCATTGGGGTGGGAGGTCCCTGATCCATTTGTCTACTCATTTCCTACCTGGTTGTGGATTTTCTACTTGTATTTTATCTTGGAACATTTTTGGGTTTATCCCTGGGTTACCTGAAAAGCTTTCATGATCTTCTTGGCATGCTCTACCATCAAGATTCCTGGCTACTCTCAGGTCTTTACCTAGACATTTTTGGTGGCTTGCTACTTGTTGTTTGATTCCAACATTTCTTTAGTTTCAATTTAGAGTGTTGAGGCTTTTTGTTGGGTGTTTGTCTTTGATCCCTTTATGTTTCTTGGAAGTGTTTCATTGCATATTTCTGTTCTTCAGGGGTGACAACGTGCATTTCATTAGTTGGAACTACTACCTTGATGCTTGTAGGTCATTGGTGGTCATGTTTGGCTCGTGGATGGGTCTACTTTTTGGGCTTCTAGATTTGAGGGATTTCTAGAGCTAGATCTATTCTTATGGCTTGGGGGATTCTCATTATATTTTCTCGGTCTTGGGGGACCTTGTTCTTATTTCCTATAGCTAGGATGATCCTGAAGTTACTTTAGGTCTAATTTCTAGAAGTGGTTCGTGTGTAGGGCTAGTGCATTTTTGTTTGTCTAATTTATTCATTGATGCTTCGGATTTCTATTGCATATTTCATGGTCTTATATGAGGACCTATGCCTATTTTATACAACTGTAATGATCTCGTCTCTACTTCAAGTCTAGATTTTTGGGTCTTTCTTTCCCTTGGTGTTTCATTGTTCTTTGAGATTTATGAGTTTTGTCGACTCTTTAGGTTTCTTTTGGTACTCAAGTAGCTTAATCCCATTTATAGGGGATCTCACGACCTATGGAGATCCCCAATTTTTGTTATCCCATTTTCTAGGCTATTGTTGTTTTCCAAGGATTACCTTCTCGAGCCCTTCCTGGATAGGAATCTGAGTTAATTTTTTAATTTGGATGTCCAATTATTCATCTACTAGTTTTTGGTTTTCTAGGTCCCTCTTAGGTAGGATTCCATGTTTTAACATTTCTAGGGACTACTCTTCATATGTGGATTTGTCAACTCATATTCTTGGCTGAAATCTAGATTTAAATTAAAAAAATTTGGAACTCTTGATGTTTTCACTAGTTTCTCTTGGACGAGTTTCCTTTGTTGTAGTAGCTTTTATATTTTTGGCAGAATTTTCTCATGTGGTTTACATTTTTCTAGATGGGATTCTGATTCCTAGTTCTTGTTGGGTAATGTTTGGTCAGGTAGGATTCAACGTTCCTATGTTTAAATTTCAAAATTTTGAATTCTTACATGTTTCTCAACTATACCTATCATCTCGAGCCAACATGGGCTAATATCCAAGTTTGTATCTTTTTTCTCATGCCCCTCCTTCATGGGATTCTTTATTTTTAAATTTATCTCATTTGTACTGTCTGTCTTGGATCCCTTTGGGTGGGACTCCTTAATTTTAATTTTATCGCTTATTTTTTTACGTACGGGATGATCCTATCTGGTGGTTTGAAAATGAACCTCTAGGGATTGTCTTTTGTTCTCGTCTTCTTTTTGTGGAGATCATCTCCCTTCATAGATTGCCTCTATTTTTAATTTTGTAATCATTTATTGTAAATGGTTTTGGGGCCCTTTCAAAACTCACTCTACCAACCAAAAAAATTTAAAAACATTCCATCAACCTGCTTGGGTATTCCTTTCTCTAATAAAGGAAATAAAAAGGATCTTTGGATCATTTGAATAACACAAGCTTATACTGAGAAGGGGGTGAACAATATAAGATAACTTTTTACTTTTCTTTCCCAATCAATATTATACAATGTATCAATAGCAATATCAACAACAGTAATCAAAGCAATGCACTGACGTAACTACGAAGCGCGTGCCTAGCTAGTGTATTGATCTATACCATCGTAAAAACACAAAGATCCACAAAAATGCACAAATTGAAAAAAGAATCCAACTAATGTAAAGTTTATTATATTAATATTCGAAAGGATCTCGGGTTACAAAAATTCCCTCTCAGGGTCACTCCAAAGATGATACAGATGTTACAATTGCCAATGCCCTCAATAGGGTAGGCACGCTTATTTGTTGCTCTGATGATTACTCACAAACTGCCTTGGGGTAGAGCTAACCCCATTCTCCACAATGTGTAAGGATTATGATATAGGCTCCCTTTTGCACCTGTCTCCCTACAAACAAGAAACAACAGTGCACAATTACAAAGTTTGATAGCCTCTCGTGATGAGGCCCTTTTAAGAAACATACATGTAAATACCATTAAACTAGTAAAAAAAGAAAGCATAAGAAATGCTTTAGGCTATTCTAATCACATCAAGAATTATACTACAACATACAAGACATGAATAAGCAAATGATGCATTGAACAAATATCGAATTAGAAGCAATAAAATATCTAAAATATCCAATATACTCCTACCTAATGCAATGCATAAAATACCTAATTCCTATGGTCAGAGTTTCTCTAAAATGCAATTAAACCTATGAAAAGACTAACATGACTAATATATGCGATAAAAAGAAAAATGAGTAAGGTGATCTTTAACCTGTTGCAAACTATACCTATGAGGGGTGGTCTGCACTGTGAACCATGGTTGACAGTCACAGTTTGACCTCTGATATGTTTACCTTTAGAATTAGGGGCAGTGGGCTTGACCTCCTTGTTTGAATTGATGTTCAATGGTCACCTTTGTCGTCCTTTGATAGATTTGGTGGTCAAATAATTGTGACGGGCCTTCTTTCGCTCGGATTTGTATTTCTTGATCCTCCTAGGCACCTAGGGCATCCATGGCTAATTGGTATTTGGATGGATAGCAAAGGGGGCTCTCAAATGCACAATGTCGTTATGCAATTTGACAAGGCTTCATTGCTATCTTGATCAATTATCTCGCTCGATAATTCGCCAGTACTTCGCTATACAAATTATCTCTCTTTTTTATCCCCGCTTGGAGGGGGTATTTGTAGCATGCCCCTAGGGCTAGGGGTGGCTTCATGGAGAAGCCAAGACCAAGAAGGTTGGTTAGGACAGTTGGGATGGAAGCCTTTGGAATATTCCATCCTCCAACTGCCTCCTTCTAGATCTCTTGGTCATTTCAACCGATTTGGCTTGGATGGAAGGCCTAACTAAACTCCAATTCAAACCACAAGTCAGCGCTATGGTCTAGACTGTAGATCGTAGGTGTCAACCATAGTTTAGACTGGAGATCATAGGCCTAGGATGCGGTTTAGACTACTTATGCCAGAATGCCTAAATTGAGTGGTTAGAACCACTACTCTATCTTGGAGTCTATCCAAGATCCTTCATATGGTTTTTTAGCATGTCCATATGAGTAGTCGCCCTCGGCATGATGCATTTTAGGTGTCTACAGATGCCCCTTTTGATATGCATTGTGAGATCAAAAAATGCTGAGCAAAATAGACCTCCTAAAATGATACCGCAAGTTCTATGATGATCATTAGTATGATCAACATTAGATACCCCAAGTCCATCAAAATGATGTGCATCTTGGAATCATTGCTTCCAACATGGGAAGGCTTACATTTGAAAATTCTGCACTCATCATCAGACATTCGGGTAGCTTTGGTGCTACAATAGGAGTTAGGCCTATATAACCAACGGATGAGAGCTACAAACAAAATTTCATATTTGCTATTTACCCCAAGCAGAGGGGGAAGCTTATGATAGCTGTTAGCAATGATTCGTAAGGAAAAACGCAATTTTGACAAGATCAAGGGATCTACGATCTCCAGGATCTTCTGTTGATTTTGATTATGACATGAAATTATGACTACCCCCGCAAGCGATGAGTCGATGAGGGTAATGACAATGTTTGAAGTGACGAAATCACTTGACCATAATGAATGATCCTAAAAAACTATTAGACTTGAGATGTTTAATACCTTGGCTAGGCCTAGTTCAACTTATGATTGCAACGCTTAGTAGTATTTGCACATATTTCTCCCATGGAGCAGTCAGGCTATGATAGTCGTCTTAGAAAGTCAATATAATACAAATTCAAGTAGACTTGTGTTGAATCATATTGTCGATGATTTGCTAGAATATGTCATAAAAGAAATGACAATTTTGCCCCAAATGTCCTTATTGTGATCTACTCATCTTTTCGGATTGCATGGATCGCAAGTCACTGCAACACTGAATACGAGGCGCATTTGGTTTTTCATTGTTTGATTTTTTTTGTTTAATTTTGCATTTATTGGATTGATCCTGGTGCTTTTAATGTCACCAAATTTACAATTTTGATCATTTATTTTGATTTTTATCCATTGGAGTCATTAATTTGTCTTTTTAGACCTTCCCACGGTGGGTTTTTAATACATTTATTGCTAGTTGTAGATCGTGGGTATGGTCTGCAGTTTGCATTACCAAATTTTGGGGACCGCAGGTCAGATCTACGGGCAAAAAACCCTAGTTTTGGAACCGTGGGTGTCAGCTATGGTCCGCAAAGACTAGGAGGACCTATAATTGAAATCCCATTTACATTTTTTCATTATTTTCTTACAACCTTCAGCAAATTGAGAGCTCTGAGAGAGAAGTCATTCCCTGATACGGAACACTATCAAACTCGACCATCTTTACACTCGTCTTCCCTGATGATGGATCCTGATTAGCCATCAACTAGCCGAGGGTAGGGTGTGGGCAAGGTAACTCAAAACCAAGAGCTCACACTCCATATTAGTAAAATGAACCACACTTAATAAATGCATAAATTGAACCTCATTAAAATTTTGGTAATGAACCCCACTAGTTTAGGTTAGACTAGGATTTAATGTTTATGCATTAGTGGTCTAGGAGGGTACCCACTATGGGTGCCACTCCTAAACCATAGCTGGTAGTTGTGGTTCCCATGTGGCAAGTTGGGAACCATAGGTTTCAGCTACGGCCCTCAATATTGCAAATTGGGGACCACAAGTTGTAGTTGTGGTTCCCAATTTGGAAATTAGGGACCGTAATTTGTAGCTGTGGTTCCCAATTTGTAAATTGGGGATCGCAAGTTGCAGTTACAGGCTGCAATTGCTTGTTTTTTTTTTAGATATTTTTAGTTTTATTTAGCTCTGCTTAGCTAAATTTAGCTTACATTTATTTTTTTTACTTTACTTTTAAAGTTAAATTCTAGAGCGCGGGAGCCTAACCTGATGAAGACTCTCCACGAGGCCTTGTCGGATGATGACTGAGCATGGTTCCAAGCCATCGGGTTCGATTATTTCTTGGATCTACCCACCATTAGGGTAGATTAGGCCTATATCACTACGTTGGACCAGCACTGGAAGGCGCAGGCCAACACATTTCATCTACCTCCCGGTGAGATGACCATCACACTGGAGGATGTCTACAGGATCTTTAGGATCCCTATCGATGGTGAGGCTATTGTTTCCTCTGCCTACATAGCAAAATATGTCATTTTTGCTACCATATTCGATGATCAAAGCACCAATGGACAGGATGATGCAGACCATGGAGGGGTGCACATCGATGACTGGTACTAGGATGATGTCTTCTCTGCTCGAGAGGCCTTTTATATGCACCTCATAATTTAGATTATCCTTCTAGACTCCTCGAGCATGAGGATTCCTTGGAACATGCAAGCCCCTACTTGGAGGGTGCTTTAGAGCTCGACGGATGAGCCACTACTGTTGGCCTGGGGGAGCACCTTACTATAACAGCTCTACAAGGAGTTGTACCAAATTACGGAGTGAAGCTATAAGGGCATCAGCTACAGCTTGTTTCTATAGATTTAGGGGTGGTAGCACATTCGGATCGAGCGTCCTGTTGATCTACCTCTTTGCATCACTACCCTAGATGACGATCATCAGTGTTATGCCTCCTGGTGGCCTCGTGCTGAGGAGGGTGTTTGCAGTCGAGCTCATGCTAGGGATATATAGCATTACATTATCATATTTGCAGCACTTGGGTTGGGGGACATCGTCTGATACCCCTACATGGATTATCCTATATGGTGGAAGGTGGATGAGTGGCTACGGCGGGCCCACTGAGATAGATGGCTTATCTGGCATAAGCCAAAGGTCTAAGAGTATCAATTTTTCTCTCATGTCCTATGATAATTTGACATGGTGCACGTCTTGCCAGATATACCCCTAAGGTATAGGCACTTGGCTCTAGAGAGGGATATCCCAATGATAGCTCCTCCACCACTAGGAGATGCACCCAAAAACTTCCAAGAGTCAGGTGTTGAGACAGCTGGGACCATGCCCGACTATGATAGGTGGTGGTCTCTATTTAGATGGCATGGGTTCGAGCCTCTAGGATGAGATCCAATAGAGGCAGAGGTAGAGGTAGATCCTGATGGGTGTAGGGTGTGCCAGCATACTGAGGGCAGTTGGGGCACAGAGGCCATCACTGAGGACCTACCAAAGATCGACCCTGAGGAGGATGTTCCAAAGGAGGGTGAGGTCCCTCTTGATAACATAGAGGGACAATTGTTGGTATAGGTTGCTGACTTGCAGAGTTAGATTGGGTGCTTTTACATGTAGTATCATGAGAGAGATACCACCATTGCCACTCTAGAGGTGAAAGTGGCTAATAGGGAGTGGTTCCTGACTGAGGTGCAAGGCTAGGTATAGGATCTCACAATTTGAGCTATCGATGCAGAGGCCCAGGTGCAGAGACTACAAACTACCCTAGAGTTAGCACAAGCATAATGGATTACAGTAGAGGCAGAGTGGGATATCATACGAGCAGTGAGGGGAGCTATTATGGGGCCTCCTAAGGCTATCATGGGGTCTCCTACAATACCAGTAGCATGTACAATAGCTATATAGGATATGACTACTAAGGTGACATGACTGCACGGTATGGTCATGAGAACCAATGATATGCACATAGCCCAGCTTGCTTGCATTTATTAGCTAGTCGATTACATAAAGATGCATGGGCTATCGGTTCTTGAGGATCCTTTTGCAATAGAGTCATAGCATACTAGGTCTAGGACCTCAGGGCAGTCCATAGCGATCTCAAGTCATAAGACTCATAGGACTGAGAGAACGCATAGGTCCTCTAGCATGCACACAAAAAGATCACAAGCCAGGGCTAGAGATCTAGGGTAGACATCAGGGGCCTCTATCCGGAGGATTAGCCTACTACAGTTACCAGTTTCCCATGTGCTGGGTGCGTTAGGCTTTTGAGGTAGGCAGGATCCATAGTAGGATCCACCACAGGTGCCATGTCAGTCAAGAGAGCAGGCTCCAAAGCACAGTACAGAGGGAGGCAGCGAGAGCTCTAGTACAAGGGGAGTAGCCTAGATCCGATTTATAGTAGTTTTCGACTACAGTTTTGATGTATCATTTTGTGTGTAAGGTCGAGGACCTACACAGTTGTAGCCTACGGGTATTTTTTACTCCCTATGTACTCATTTAGACACACATATATATGATATGATATTTCATGGCTCATTATGTGTACATGTGTATTTATTGTTTTTGATTTTATGATTATTTTATGCACATGGATGCAATGCTTATTTAAATGTTATGTTTATATGATGCAATGTATGGATGTCATGCATTAGATAGCTATTCTACTTTATGATTATTATGTGTAGTGATCTAGATGATTAGATGTGTGACATATGATGTATGTAGATGGATGCGATGTTTATTTTTAACGCATATTTATTTTTGCTTTGTGGGCATGCATATATTTTATGCAGTTTATGATATGCTATGCAATGTATGGTAATGCATTATATACAGAATCATAATCTAATGGAGATGAACCTGTATGCTTTAATAACTTAAAACATAAGAAATGAATGTAAACTATGTATATCAATTTTTAAAATATGACACCACAGAATGTATAACAATCATGCAAAATAATTGATAATTCTTATTACAAGAACTTAATCAATTAATCACCCATTTATGAAATGTAGTGAAATGGATTGGTGAAATGCTAATGAATGATTATGTCATTTTGTACTATATAATTAGTGGCCATCTAAACATCATTTCTGAGCTTCATGCGGTATCTATATTATATATTTGATTGTACTTTGTAAAATTCACTTTGATGAATGAATGACTCATATTTCTGCAGTCTGAAGTATGTTGTATCTTGTTGCTATTGAAGCACTTTTTGGGGTTTTCCTTGGGACTCAAACACCCTAGTAAACCTCTCCAAAAATCACATACTAACTATACCAGGCTTATATTGGACAATTCTTTTTTTGTGATAGACCCAACTATTCATAATCCCTGTGTGTGCATGTGAGTATTTTTAGATAGATTGTAAGCATACCCTGTATGTCAGTCGAGACTATTTCAACCCATATGTGAGATAAGGTTCCTCATATGATTGTATCATCCTTTTTTTAGCTTTGATTAGACTTATACAACTAGACAATCCTAGGTACCTAGAGCTAGCTCATATTGCAAATTGATCAGGGCTACCTGTCCCAATGCAGGCGGGACTCTTTCAACCCATTGCTATGTTTGGGGATCACCCAATATATCTACCCCTATGATTGTAGGCAGGACTCTTGAAACCCATTACTGCGATAGGGGATCACTCTATGGATTTCAAAAGGTGTATAATCCAGGGATTCAAGTTCTCACCCTTCTTACTTGCTCAGATGTAGTGATAAAAATCATTGTTAGTCCATGCGTTACCGTTTTATTTGAGCAAGGAATTTTTATAGTGCTTTTGATTCACTATGTTACTTTATATTTGAACTTGAAATTTGTATATTTTTTGCACTTTGTAACTTGGTATTTAAATTTTGTGACTTTGGGATTTATAGGGGAAATTCTTGTCCTTTTGCCAAAGTACACCTTTATAAATCAACTATTTGCAATATAAGTAGGTCGTGAAACCCATCTCTCTAGATATCTAAGAATGCTTTCACGGATTTCATCTTCTCTCGTCTTAATAGGATTTTATATTTTTTTTCTTAGTGATGGGATTTTGATATGTTGAAGCACTATCCCAACTAATGACCTTGTCTATAATAGCAAAGCAAGCTTTCTAAAATATCTGAAGAATTCACTAGGTATGGCTGAGTGACATGAAAACTTAATATACATACATAAGTCTCCACAACATGTATTGTGTACGAATGCAATAAATTATGATAAATGCAAGGGTGCATGATTATCATACAAATGTGTGACTGTTGGTAAAAATTTGATAAATGCACTACACTCTATTGTGGAATGCAACGGATGAAAAATGCCTAAATGCAATATGATGATGTGAATGCATATGCGAATGTAGATGAAAGTGCAAAATGCAAATGCATATGTTTTTGGATTTTAGGCTTTATCCATTTTTTTGGACTTTTATATATTTTTCTTGATTTTTATAGGTTTTTGAGCTTTCATATTTGACCAAACGACGAGTACATGTCCTTGGAGCTTTTTAGGGTTGACCAAGTGATTTTTATAAATCCTTGGAGCCTTTTGAATTGACCAAAGGTTTTATAGCCACCTTTGGAACCTTTTAGTTGACCAAACTCTTAGCAAGAGGGCGTGGAGCCTTTTGGGATGACCGAGAAGTTTTAGGAACTTGATGAGGCCTGGAAATGCCTCAATCATAACATGTTTTGAACACTAAAATTGCCTATAAACTCTTATGTTTAATCTAATATGCTAGTTAAGTTGATTCAATATGCTATGTATTAACTATTTGCATGATGAATGTATTTGAAGTACTATATTCTGATTTTTATAGCTTTTTGTATAAGTTTTATGTTGTTTTGTTGTGACTTGCTAAAATGAGATATGCTTAGATTAATAGCAGCACTTCACTAATCATGTTTTGATATGTCTCAAGCATTCATTTTACCTAAATCTAGCAACAGTTCAAGGAAACTGTTACTGTGCAACAAAAACTAGGTTTTCCCATGTAAATTCCAACTGCTCGCCAATGAATGGCAAGGCATGGAATTCACATGTGGAAAGAGATGAAGACCATTGGGATCTGATCCTGAGAAGTCACCCACATGAGAAATGTAGAGGAAATCATTTAAGGAGCCCACATTTTTTCATTTTGAAGTCTCTTCGGAATGAACAGATATCTTTGGAATGAGAAAACACAGTGTCTTCGAAATGAGCGAATCTTCGAAAAGAGAAATCAATAATAGGTGATAGTCAAAAAGTGACTGTTACAGTCCTGTAACAGTTTTCAGCAGCATTATTGTAATCATGTTTTTGAATCAATAAAAGTATATTGTTTCTATTTTATATTGTCTGTAAATGAGTGTGATTAAGATCTAAAGAGAGAGAGACTCATACCTTCTTCTGGACAAAGACGCTGGCCACTTCCAAACCTAGGATGAGGACTAACAGCAGGTTTTTATTCTGATTTTACTACAGTAAAATGAGTTGTAGAACTTGTCCTTTCATTCCTTTGTAAACAACTAATGATATTTGCAATCTTATTTTATTGTATGTTTTGTGATTAATTATTTGGTTGTAATCCCCACTTTCAGCAAAGCTTTCAGTTTATTGTAGACTTTCATTCCCAAAATTTACTATTTTTTGTAATTTCCCGCATTATATGTTTTTCTGTCAACCCCTGCACAAAATATTGACAACCTTTTGTTATAGAGCCTTGACAATTTTCATTTCCATGTTAGAATTAGATTTTCATTACAGCAAAAGTAATTAGATTTTCCTTTTGCAATTAGAATCAGAATTTCAATTCTACAACTGTTATTTCTGCAACATAATTAGGTCTCATTCTGCAATTGTAATTAGGACTTCATTTTTGCAGTTAATGATTAGTTTTCAATTCTACAACTTAGATTAAGGTTTAATTCATGCAATTTAGAGATAGGAATGTCCTAAAAACCCCCACACAATTGGTTTCACCAATAAAACCTGTTGCTCTAGATTGACCTAAGTTATAGCCCTGTTTACCCCTTCTTCCACAGATAGCCTTGTACACAGCCCTGGATTGACAAATTCATTGAGAATTAATGATGTGTATAATGACAAAGCATCATTTTGGCACCGTTTCTAGGGATACATGTTGCTAGAAGGTAACAATAGTCCAATAGCTATTAGTTAGACTGAACTATGAAAATTCAAGATAAAATCTGAATAGAACAATTGGTTAAAATAACAACTATTGACATATAATTTATGTCATTTAGAGTGAACATGAATAAGTCTAGGGATGAAAAAGGTAGAATTACCCAAAAGGATCCTTGGCTTGTTCCATTAAGGAGATCTTCATGCCTAAGGGGTGAATCACCTATGTTTGAATTACCAGAAAGATTGAAAGAAAAATCACTAGTGTCACCATCATTAGAACATTCTGAGAAAGGAAAATCACCAGTTTCACCATCACTAGAACATATTGAGAAAGAAGAATCGTCAGACTCATTATCAATAGAGGGTCTTGGACCTCTTGAGAGAGAAATTTGGATAAGTTTAACTAAGAGACCAGAAACTATGGCAGAGGGAGGCAATGGCCAACATGGCTATGTCCATGATGAAGGAGATGATCAGGGTATTCCTCAACCTTCCATAACATTTGAATATCCTATCCGTTTGAATCCAACACAAAAATCTCCCATGAAGACTATTTCACCTTCAGTACTTCCAACCTTTCGAGGTGTTGTATTTGAAGATCCTGATCAGTTTTTATTTGAATTCAAGGTAGTGTGTCAAACCTATGATTATGTAAATGTCAATAAAAAACTTAAGTTTTTTCCCTCAACACTCAAGGACTCAGCATTACGCTGGTTCATGAGTTTAGAGCCAAATTCCATCCGAACTTGGGATCAAATGGAAACTATATTTTTAGACAAATATCAGGAGTATTGTCGTGTAAGAAACAAGAAATATGAGTTATTCAGGATTAAACAGGAAGATGATGAAACATTAGAAGACTATCTTGATAGGTTCTCCTTTGTTCAAAGGAGATGTGGACTTGTAGAACCAAAGTTATACAAAACCATATTTTTGAGAGGATTGCAAGATGAATCCAGAGATGTATTGGATTTGATGGGAAGAGGAGATGTAAATACTCTCAGTAATGAGGAAATTATGGATCTCTACAGGAATTACTCTCGCAACAAACAAGGAAGAAAGAAAAAAAAATACAAATGGCACTGATGTGAAGGAACTAATAGAAGAACTTGCAAATTTTAAAACTGATATTCTAGTGCAATTAAACACAACTTTGGGGGAAATGTCTGCAAAAGCAAAAAACACAGAACCTTTGGCAATTTATTGCCCAAGATGTAGAAATAAACATGATTTACAAGAATGTACTTTGAATAAAACATCTATCTCAGCCATTTGTAGTATCTATTCAAAAAGGCATTCCACTGATCAATGCCACCTACTACCACAACTCAAAACTATGTTAGAAAATCAAACTGAGGAACTCAACTATATTAGACCAAAACAAGGGGGAAATTTCTTTCAATACCAAAATCCCCCTCTTTTTCCTACAAATTGGGGGCATAATCCTGGTACTATGCCTTGGGGACAATCAGAACCACCCCAACGTCCTTGGAATTATCCTCAATGGACAAATTCCCAAGAATGGCCACAAACAAATTGGAGTAATTCAGCTTGGAATCAGAATCAAAGCAACCCAGCATGGAATCAAAATAATCCACCTTGGAATCAAAATCAGACTAATCCACATTGGATGCAAAATCAACCACAATGGAATCAACAATACCAGTCCTATCCAAGACAAGAAAAAATAAAGGTCAAAATCAGCATTCGCTACCTGCACCTACTCAAAACTTTCAAGAAAAACAAAACCAACCACAACAAACACAATAGGTGAAACAACCTCAACTTCCAGATCAATTAGTCACTAATACAAACAACATGATATAGGAATCCCCTGTCTATGTGGCTGAAGCTGAAGAAAATGTTGAAATCAATGTTATTGATTGTAGTAATATCCAACTTCGTTCAGGAAAAATTGTACCTGAACCCATTTCCAATAAAAGCAAAGAAAATGAAGAACAAGAACCCTTGGAACCAATTATAGTGGAACCAAAAATAGAGAAAGAAGAAGAAAAAATAGAACCATAGGTAGAACAATTACCTTCATCAAGGATAATTCCATATCCCGAAAGATTCAATACCACAACAGAAAAATTCTGAATCAAACCTGGTCAAGGAACTTAAAAAGTTAACCATATCATTGCCCTTATTACAAGCCATTAAGGATATATCGGTGATTAAAAGTACTATATGAGATTTGTGCATTAGAAAAGCAGGAAGGAAAAAGAAGGCATTTCCCAAGACTGTTCAGATTGAAGGAAAGATAGTTGATCTCTTATCTGGGAAACTATTACCTCCAAAGTATAGTGACCTAGGAATTCCAGTTATCATAGTTACTATAGGTTCGGTACCAATATCAAATGTCTTAGTAGATCTAGGAGCTGCAATAAATGTCATGACCAAGGATATAATGAAACAATTACAGCTCAAGCATCTCATCCCCACATTTACAATTTTAGAAATGGCTGATAGGTCAGTTGCAAAACCTGAAGGTATCATTGAAGATGTTCCTATAGAAGTTTCATCTTGGGAATTCCCTACAGATTTTTTGGTTTTACAACCAATAAATTCAACACATGGATATCCCATCATTTTAGGAAGACCTTGGCTTGCAACTGTAGCAGCCTTCATAGAGTGCAGATCTGGAAAAATGACTATTTCAAATGGTATTGATCTAAAACAGATATCTCTGTATCCTCCTGAAAGACCCTCCAACAATTTCTCAGGTCAGTTATGGTTTCCTAATTCAAATGAAGAATCAGAGGAGGTTATTTCCACACTAACCACCTTGGTATTAAGGGAACACACAGAAGACCTCCATGACAAAGAAAACTTAGAAAATGAAACTATCCTAATGAATGTTCTACATGAACAAGGGTTAGAAGAAGAAGCAATAAATATCCAGCAATTGTTAAGGAATGAGGAGAACCAAAATTCTAAAGGTGAACCATCTAAACTATCACAGGAAAACTCTGTTTCACTACCACATGGGTGGCACCATCACTTGATTTTTCCTTCTCACTGTTCCATACAGGTGTAGACACCAAAACAAGCACCATTCTGATTAAGTGACTACAAACACTGATCGCATGCACATACACAGCTTTCAGGGCAGCCCTTAGAGGTCAAACAGTGGTCTTGGCCACTTGCACGACAGTTTAGAGGGTCAAAAAATGAGCGGTGCAGAGTTGGTCGTTTTGTCAAAACCTTTAACAAACTTTAAGCCTTTAGTCCAAAGCAGCCTTCAAAACTTCACCAAACTTCAAGCCTTAAGCAATCCAAAGCAAAGTCTTCAAAAGCAAACAAGCCTTAACAAAAAAGGGGAACCTAGCCTTAGACGTCGCGAAATCGCGACGTCGCGATTTCGCGCGTCGCGAAATCGTGACACCTTTGGCCCCGAGGGGAGCCTCGGCCAAAGGTGTCACGATATCGCGACACCTTTGGCCCCGAGGCTACCCTCGGCCAAAGGTGTCACGAAATCGTGACACCTTTGGCCCCGGGGGGAGCCTCGGCCAAAGGTGTCACGATATCGCGACACCTTTGGCCTCGAGGCTCCCCTCGGCCAAAGGTGTCGCGATATCGTGACACCTTTGGCCTCGAGGGAGCCTCGGCCAAAGGTGTCATGATATCGTGACACCTTTGGCCTAAGCCTCGGCCAAGGTGTCGTGATATCGCGACACCTTTGGCCTCGAGGCTCCTCGGCCAAAGGTGTCGCGATATCGATATCGCGACACCTTTGGCCCCGAGGGAACCTCGGCCAAAGGTGTCGCGATATCGCGCGTCGCGATATCGCGACACCTTTGGCCCCGAGGGGAGGCTCTGCCGAAGTGTCGCGATATCGCGACGTGCGATATCGCGAACACCTTTGGCCCCAAGGGGAGGCTCTACCGAAGTGTCGCGATATCGCGATATCGCGACACTTCGGCACTTTACGTTTAAAAGGCATACTTACGATAATCAAAGGCGGACTTTGACGTGGCCGCCGCATCCAAGGGATAACCGCCACGTGGCACCCTTACGTGCCCCTTTTTAAAGAAACCCCGTGGGTCTGCAGAACGGCGGACTTTAATGAAACAAGCGGTTTTAAAACAAATCCGATCCAAGGCCACGCCTCATAACTTCTAATGTCAGTGCGAGCCATGTCTCATAATGGCCTGACAAAGATCAAATCTGAGCGGCCCTTGCGGATTTAGGGTTTGACATTAATGCTCCAAGAGGCGAAAACCTCTATAAAAAACTAGCTCGATGCGAAGTAAAAAAGAAGACGAAGCATTTTCTGAAACATAACGAAGTGCTGCAAAACCAGAGGCTCATTTACAGTCTTTTCGAACTCATTCTTCTGTACTTTCGAACCAGACATTGGACACAGTATATTATCAATTTGCCGACAACACATTATCCTGGATTTTGAGCCAATTCCTAGTGGGTTGGCGTCGAAGTCGGATTTTAACAGGGCGGCCCGCTTGGGCACCCTACGCATGTTCATAGCTAATTTAATATATGCTGTCTTCGGATATTTTAAAACAGTTTACGTTTTATATTCTGAATACATGCTATTTTTGAAATGTTTTAAAACAGTAGGCTACGTTTCATGTTCGAACATATATTTTTCAAGCAACATAGTCTGAATATACATATATTGAAAGACAATACGTTATTTTGTTAGACGCATTATTTAATACGTTCCACGTTCTATCTTTTAGTGCTTACTCTGATTAAAAGTGCATGTCATTTAAATTCGTTCTATACACTATTTTTAATGATTTTATGCATACATCTTCTACTTATTTCAAGATTCACTTGTTTCACTTATTAACACAGGTGCTACTGACGTTTTTTATGTTTCTTTGACCGCAGGAGAAACAGCAAACAACAAGGATTCACCAAGCACCAGCGGCGGCAATACGTTGGCCCATCCATTTTGCATGTGGGCATGCGGGAGAAAGAAGATGAATGTGCACATGTGTAACAGAGGTTTAGTTAACGCTCCTAGCCCCTTAAAAGGGAGGAGACGTCCATGTAACCGAGGATAAGAAGTCTGAATAAAGAGGGCTGTGTTTTGAATACGTTTTCTTTTATTTATCTCTGTTCTTTGTTTCATGCATAGTGTTTCTTTTATTCCGAAATCTCATGCTTTCAGTGGCGATCACGGTGGGACCGTTCCCCGATTTTTAAAATCACAGAAATTAATCAGAGTTGTCTTGTTTGTGCTTGACAGGTACCCTTTTTAAATCGAAGATCAGAAATAGCAAATCCGGGCAGAAGAAGAGGTAGGAGTTTTTCTTTAACTCGTCCAAATTGTCGTTTTCGGTTATGATATTTCGTGTATTTGTATTTGTTTAATTTTTGTTCCATTATTATTTAAAGAAAGGTAGAGAAATTTTCCATAAATTTTCTTGCTTTGTTAAAAAAAAAAAAAAAAAAATTTTACTTTTCTACTTGTTGTTTTTCAGTTTGTAGTGTCTGTCTGGCATAGGGAAAGATTTCTTTTTCAGTTGCCTGTTTCAATTTTTTGCAAAGTAAAATGAACCCCACACACCACGTGGTATTTTAAACCAAGGCGTTGGTCGTAAAACCCCAACCCTTGAGCAAGACCAAAGGTGGATTCCATTATCACTTTGGCTTGAGATATTGCATCCATTACCTCGATCGCGATCGTTGCTAGACGTAAATCCCGACGAAAGCTGACCGAGTGTAGCTTGGGGTGATTCCCAAGCACGCGAGGATAAGTTTTCTATGGTAGGTGTCATAAACAGAGCGATTCCCCTTCCGTACCGCCTATGTTCCACGTACCATCTGCTCTCACGTACCTATAGTCTCCCTCACGTAAGGGCGGGTATATAGAGAGGTTGGTATATCGGTCCGACAATGGTATATTGAAGGGGCGACCATTTATGGGAGTCATATGAGCCAACATTATGCATTTAAACGTTCTTCCAAAATTGCAAAAACAAAACGAAACACCAAAATGCACTAAACCAGTCTAGGACACACTATTTAATCCTTAAAAGAGATAATCACAGTTTTGTGTATGTGTGTGTTTACTTCTGCTTAGTGTAGACAAAAAGACAAATCATCATAAACGAGATAAAATCTGCTTAGATAGTAGCGAAGCATCACAATGGTGTACACTCGTAGCCAAGCCCAATCAAGGGCAGACGCTGCGGAAGGTACACAAAGAGAGGGCGCTAGTCGCCTTCGCTTTAGCCCTGAGGACCTAGCCATACCGTCTTGGCAGTCTGGCCTACAACAAAGTCCACATCAGGCCACTTCAAGAAGGAACTATTGGGAACCTCCTCATTGGAATACACCCATTCAACACAGCCCCTTTCGGGAAGATGGTTCACATGCAGGTCTCAATATCGGTAGACAACCGCCTTTTGAGGCTAGATTTGAATGGCCACAACGCGATGAAGCGCTAGAGAGGCATATCTTCCATTTGGAGGGGCAACGTGGATATGGCGTCCCTTCTTTACCTCCCATCAGAACAGAAAAACAACATCCAGAGCGCAGGGCTCTTTACACAAGGCAAGCTAACTCCGCCCGCCCCTTTCACACCCATGAAAGGGAGTACGAGGAAGATCATCACATTCCTCGAGAACAACAAACAGCATGGGAACCTTGCGTTTCTGCACCTGCCAGATATCATGATCACACATCGAGGCTAGGGCCTCAAACAAATGTTGCCTACCCCGACAAAGGGAAGCAACCCATTGAAATTTTAGACCATCAAGATCGAGGCAAACACATAGGCAAAACATTCAAGCCTCCTCAACAAAAGAGGGCAGACCCAGTTGACCCGGAAGTCGCCAGACATGCCGCTCGCCAAGCTCGAATCACGCAGCTTGAGCAGGGTCATCAGGAGTTAGAGTATTTATACCGCTTGAATAAAGAGCGCATGCAACGCGAAGCGGATGAATTGCGCTATAAGCTACCTGAGAGGGTGCCAACCCCTCGCACCCACAGAGAAGAACAATATGAGAGGCACAATCCCTGGGTGCAAGACAGGTCTCCGCGACCTCGTCAAGTTTTGCCTCCGAGACCTTATAGACCCGAGAGGGAGGCCACTCCCCGAAAACAATGATGGGTACCCCCAACGGGGACTCAATCAAGGTCATAGGTCTCGCCCAGAGACTCCTCAAGAAGTTTATGAGGAGTTCGAACCAGAAATAGAACGGGCCGACACGCCCCATCAAGGCGGGAGGGCTGCCAATCGGCCACCTCCCCATAGGCCTCCGGTCTCCCTTGACCCACAACGAGAGCAAACCAAAGAAGAAGAAATAAAATCTTTCGATGCATACAAAGCGCTATTAGAGCGTTTGGAGTCTGTGGAGATAAAAGCTTCTGGGCATCAAAAGCCCACACTACGTCAACTCCGCAGTCATCCGGTGCATCCCTCGCACCCATACCTCTTTACCCTGAACATTTCAAGTTGCCACAATTGGCAGTCTTTAAAGGTGAGGAGGACGCACAAGAACATGTCACGAGGTTCCTAAGTCAATGCTTCGGCATCCAAGACAATGATGCATTGTTGCTTAGAACTTTCATAACCACATTCGCGGGCCCTGCCTCGGATTGGTTTACACAATTGCCCAAACACAGTATCAACAACTTAGATCAACTAGTGGATGCATTTCTTGAACGCTTTGCTTTCAACACAAGGAAGAAGGCATCACTAAGTGATTTGGCCAGCCTCAAGCAAGATGAGGAGGAAACAATAGCAAGATACGGGAACCGATGGAGGGCTTTGCTTTCCAGGCTACCCTACCGTCCCCCTATGTCCGATCTCACTCGGATGTTTGCACGAAGTTGCTTAAAATCAATCTCTCGGGCTATTGTCGTCGCCAGCAATACGACAGCTTAGAAGAAGCTTTGGCGCAAGCCAGAGTCATAGAAGAGATTAAAATAGGTGAAGGCACAATTGCCAAGCCTAAAAAGAAAGAGTGGAATAAAACCACTAAGACTGGGAATACGCAATCACAACCCGCAGCGGTTAATCAAGTTGCGATCAATGTTCCCAAGCCAGTGCAAGACACGCAGCCTCAAAAGGCCAATTACCAGGCAGTGCCTCCTAGTTATGAGAAAGATAATAAGAAACAGGAGCAGAATCAGCAGCGTCGCCCTAGGCGACAATTCACCCCCTACACGGAGTCTAGGGACTCCTTATTTGACCGCTTGTCAGCGGCAAATTTAGTAACCCTTCCAGAGATCCCAACTATAGACCCTAACGCTCCTAAGCCTAAGGGATATAGAGAGGAACTATACCGTAGATTTCATAGGCGAAGGGGACACGATTTGAATGGATGTTGGAAGTTCAAAGGACTCATCCAAGATTTAATCAAAAATAAAACATTGGCCGTGGACAACCCCATAGCGCCAAACAACCAACAAATGGGGGTATTCAAGGACCCCTTGCCTGCCCACGAGGCACAGGCAAAACCTCTCCAAGTTAATGAGGTGCGCCATAACCTTCCCATGCAAGGATTTGTGGGAATGATCAGCATAGTGACGAGGAATAAAAAGTACTCAGCAGTTGCCCCTGGGGTAGCCACGAAGGAAGTTCCGACAACGTCACAGCCTCAACAACACCCTATACAGTCACCTCCGCCTAGACCAAAAATCACGATACGGAGCAAACTCACGCAGAGTTTGCGGACCACATCGGCTAGGCTGTCCATTTACGAGCTTATTCAACAATCAACACCTCACAGGGAAGCTCTTATGGACATTTTAAAAACCATCGAATTACAGCCCCAAGAAGCAAATTCTTTCAACAACTTCGTGGGACATGTAAAACGATGTACTGAGCCGGTCATCACCTTCAGAGAGGATGAAGTCAAAGCAATATCGAATGACGCGGCAGATCCACCCCTGCATGTTGTTGCACGGATCAACGGGATCCCGTATAAGAGAGTGTTGGTAGATACTGGCTCGTCCAGTAATATTATTACCACTGCAGCCCTAAAACATTTGAAGCTGCCAGCCTCTCATATCACAGCCTCCACGTACACACTGCGAGCTTTCAATGATGCAATATGCTCGACAGTCGGCACAGTTGTTCTACCTGTCCAGGTAGGACAAAAGACAACACCAACATTGTGCCATGTGTTAGAAGGCGAGATGGCCTACAATATACTGCTAGGGCGGCCTTGGATTCGGGACATGAAGTGTGTCCCTTCCATCGCTCACCAGTGCTTAAAGTATGCTTTTGAAGGAGAAATACATGTAGTCCCAATGGACCTGGAACCCTTCAAGTATTGCAATGCGGTACAACTAATGCCTCAGTCGACCCTCCCTTCAACACATTTGGATTTCCAGCTAAATCCATCTAAAAAGGGTTCAACACCGCAGGCACCACTGGTGACCAAAACAGCAACATCCCAGCCAGGTGAACCCTCATCATCTACTCCTTCATTACCAACGCCACCTGTCATGGCTACACAGAAGGACAAGGGAAAACAAATCATGGAAGAGGCTCAGCCCTTAGAAGAGGGGTTGCCAACAATTTCAACGATATCAACAGAGGAAATATCCAGCACAACGGAAGCTGAGACTCCAAACCTACCAAACATGGAATGGACTCAGGAAGGACTCCCGTTCCCTCCCTCCGAAGCATCAACAATCACTGTTGAAATGGCTAGTACAGGCCTGGGGGAGTACATAGTGCAGAATGTTGTGGCAACGCCCGCATTAGAGTCAGCCCAGGATATGGGAAGACCTCGCCTTCCCATAGGAACAGTTGTTCCCCTAGGTCACCCACCCAACCAGACAAATTTTGTGTATGGGGGCCTTGATCATGGTCTTGAACCATGTAAGCAAAAGGAAGCAGACGAAGAACCTTTTGTTGAAAACATCAATTATCTATCAAACCCGCAATTTGCCCTCAAATATCTCGGCCAATGCCATTGGCATGGATACGGGCTAGGCAGATATGAGCAAGGGATGCGTCTCCCTTGCCAACCAAGATATCAGATGCCATATGACAAGTCAGGAGTAGGGTTCAACCACCCCCTGCCCTTGGACATCTTGGTTGAAAATATGCAAGACCTAGAAATAGGCAACAAGGGGGGATTGGCACCAGATCTCTATGCCAACCCAAATACAGAATTTACATTGGGAGATTACCTCCCATGGTCACCAAACACCCTTGGTAACAGCAGTAATCCCTCTCCTTTGCTAGAGAGAGGCGAAAGTTCGGATACTCATCCCCAAAGAGAATATCAATGGTGTCCGGACATCTTCTCAAAGTTGTTCCCCTTAGAGATTCCAGTTGAGTCGAGACAATGTCAAGAGAGTCAGGTCCCTCCACCAAAAGTGGAACAACCGCAATGGGACCAGATTAACGTACTGGAACAAGGAGAACCATCAACGTCGCAAGCAATAGTTGCTGAAGAGAATGAACATTTTTGGATCTCCGAAAGTGACTCAGAAGATGAGACTGAGATGGACTATCTCAGACATGCGCGATGACATTACCGCCCTTTAACTCATGAAGATCTAATGGGACAGATGGGCATAAGATTAGGGCATGAATGGTGGGTCGACCCAGCAGGGTGGGACCTGATCTTGGATCCATGGCTCCACATTCGCGATGAGCACCGTCCACCTCGAGACCCTATCATAACAACAATGCCGAGGGAAGACCCTGTCCTCCATTTGGCACATAGGGCCGATCCGTTCGTGCCCGTTCCCTTAGAGCCAGATCCAGAGCATAGGGAGCATCTAGAAGAATCGCGTTATCATGCCCACGGTAATGGAGACCAAATTCATTCCATCCACATGATCTCCATTGATTTGACCGCACCCATCCGCAATCCGGCCGATCCAGCACGGTCATTGCATCTAGACATAGATGCCATCGACTGGGATCGCGTCAATTCACCTCTATCACCATCAGAGTACTGGCCTTTCGGTGAAATGCATCACTTTACCCCAAGGACAACTCAAGATATTTTTCAAGCTGAAGAGGAACCTGAGGTTCCAAGCATAGATCTAAATTCAGCTAATGATATCCATTTGATCCCGACTCCACATCAGTTGGAGGACGGATCCCACATGTCAGTCGAGGAGACGACTGACGTAGACATCGGCACAGATCCAATGAATCCACAGATTCTCAAGTTGGGGGTAAGTCTTTCCCCCGAAGAGCAAGCCGACTACATTGCCCTTCTCAAAGAGAAGAAGGAGGTTTTTGCATGGTCGTACAAGGATATGCCAGGACTAGACCCGCAGCTAGTCACGCATAATTTAACGCTTGATCCGACAATCAAGCCTCGTAAAGCAAAAACTACGTAAGATGCACCCAACAGTGGCCTTGATGGTCAAAGACGAATTGCAAAAGTCGTTGGATGCACAGTTTGTCATCTGCGTGGATTATCCGCCATGGCTGTCCAACATGGTTCCCGTCAAGAAGCCCGACGGGAGGATTCGCATATGCACCAATTTTTGAGACCTAAATAAAGCGAGTCCTAAGGATGATTTCCCCTTGCCGAGCATCGACGCGTTAGTAGACGCTACAGCAGGTCACGAAATGCTCTCCCTAATGGATGGTTTCTCAGGATACAATCAGATTCGTATCAATCCTGAAGACCAACTAAAAATGGCGTTCACAACGCCTTGGGGGACATTTTGTTATAAGGTCATGCCTTTTGGCCTTAAAAATGCTGGTGCCACCTACCAACGTGCCATGACGTATATCTTCCACGATTACATGCACAAAACTTTGGAAGATTACATGGATGATTTGTTAGCCAAGTCTCTCTTGCGCTCAAATCATATCGCCGACTTAAGCAAGATCCTCGATCGCCTCATGGAGCATAAAGTTAGACTAAACCCCAAGAAGTGCGTCTTCGGCATCACATCTGGAAAACTCTTGGGTTTCATAGTCTCAAAACGAGGAATCGAGGTGGACCCAAAGAAAGTCAAGGCAATCCTTGAAATGGTTCCCCCAACCACAATCAAGCAGCTCAGGAGTCTACAGGGAAAGGTCGCGTCGATTAAACGCTTCATAGCGCAATTATCTGACAAGTGCCGACCCATGAACAAATTATTGCACAAGGGGGTTACATTTCATTGGGATGACGAGTGCCAGTCAGCCTTTGACGAGATCAAACAATACCTGGTTTCGCCGCCAGTATTGGCACCACCTAGACCAGGAGTGCCGTTCTACTTATACATCTCAGCTATTGAGGTGGCACTGGGCGCCATGTTAGCCCAGAAGAATGAACTTCACAAAGAACAGGCTACATACTATCTTAGCCGCACCCTGGTTAGTTATGAACTTAACTATGCATACGTTGAGAAACTCTGCTTGGAAGTGGTGTTTGCTACCAAAAAGCTACGCCACTACATGCTGAGCAACACTACGTATGTTGTGTCTAAGGAGAATCCATTGCGATACATGATGAGTCGTACTTATCATAGTAGTCGCACGGCGAAATGGATCATGTTGTTGACGGAATTTGACATAGAATTTATTGGACAAAAATCTATCAAAGGACAAGTCATAGCCGATCAACTAGCAGAGGCTCCTCTTGAAGACGATCAGCCTCTGGTCATAGAACTACCCGACGATGGGGTCTTTCATGTCTCAGAATCGCCAGATTTCGATGAGCCTGAGTCACAGGCCGACATAACCCTATTCTTCGATGGTTCTAAGTGTGAGCAAGGTGGTGGTGCGGGAATTGTATTCTTCACACCGCAGGGTGCTCCAATGCCCCTGTCATTTAAATTAAACTTCCCATGCACCAACAACAATGCAGAGTATGAAGCCTTGCTCCTAGGTCTTCAGACAACAATCGCCATGAACATCAAAAGACTGAACATCTTTGGTGATTCGCTGTTAATAGTCAATCAAGTCAAAGGGGTATATCAATGCAAATGCCCAGTTCTGAAGGCTTATAAAGCCCTTGTGGACAAATTCTTGGCAAAACTTGAGTGGTATGACATCGAGGCACTCCCTCGATCATCGAACCATTTTGCGGACACAATGGCCTCCTTGGGGTCACTACTTCCGTAGGACCTTTCCGGTGATATGACAACCATTCAAGTCAAAACCTTATCGCAATCCGCGATGGAGCGTGCAAGCTCAGACTTGACGCCAGGAATCCACATGATCCAAATTGAACCATCCTCGGATAGGTTCTCTCGAATCCGAGATCGTCTGAAACATGCCAACTGGGGGTCCTTGTTCTCCCCTACTCCCATTAGTAGCAACACAACACTATTCTTGCAGGTTCTATCCCATTCAACATTTGCTAGGGATGAACTTCAGGAGGGATTGGCTGTTCATACTATCGAGGTTTCTGATCAACAGGACTGGTATTTACCCATCCGAGACTACCTCAAGTTAGGTAGTCTCCCACTTGATTTGACTCATGCCGCAAAATGAGCACTCAAGCAGAAAGCGGCTAAGTATGTCTTGATAGGAGACATCTTGTATCGTCGCAGCTATGAAGGAATCCTCCTTCGTTGCTTGGACCAGCAAGAGTCCACTTGGGCAGTCGCCCAAGCGCACGATGGTACGTGTGGTGGCCACTTCAGTGGAATGGCCATCGCAAAGCGCATTCTTCGCATGGGCTATTATTGGCCATCTTTAGAGCGAGATTGTTGCACCTATGTCAAGAAGTGCGTGAAGTGTCAACATCATGCCAATCTAATGCACGTACCTTCTCAGGCCTTGCAGACAGTCCAGTATGCTTGGCCGTTCTCGCAATGGGGCTTTGATCTAATTGGAAAGATCTCCCCTATGTCGTCAGGCCGTCACACGTTTATCATAACGGCCACGGAGTACTTCACCAAGTGGGTGGAAGCAATTCCGCTTACCTCTACGACAGGACCCCGCATTGTGGAGTTCATTTTGCATAACATCATATGTCATTTTGGTATTCCATCCAAAATAGTCTCGGATAATGGGACACCTTTCAAGAACAAAGACGTGCGTGCTTTGACCACAAAGTACAAGATTCAAGACAGACTTTTCGACACCTTATTATCCGTAGCGAATGGGCAAGCAGAGGCGTCAAACAAAATGCTAGTTGCCATCCTTAAAAAGACCGTCGCAGACAGTCATAAGGATTGGCACATTCAAATCCCACTTGCCCTATGGGCCTATCGCACTAGCATTCGGACGCCCACTGGGGCCACTCCGTTTTCACTCGTGTATGGCTCCGAGGCAGTCATGCCTCTAGAGTTGGAGATTCCTTCCCTGCGCATATCAATGCATGAGTTCATCGATGATGATTCTGCGCGGCAGGCCCGGTTAGACCAGCTTACGTTGCTTGACGAACGACGTGTTAATGCTCTCGAGCATTTACGCATTTATCAAGAGCGACTTAAGAAAGCTTACAACATGAAAGTTCACCTCAGGGACTTTCGCGTTGGTGATTTGGTTTTGAAGGAAAATCAACAAAATTCCAGTTTGCCATCCCACCTAAGGGACAAGTTTGCGGCCAATTGGTTAGGTCCGTATGTCATTGATAGCAAAATCGGACCCGGACATACCGGCTAGCTTCTCTTGATGGTATCAAGGAAACAGAACCCTTGAATATCAGTCATTTGCGACCATTTCATATCTAAAGAGAGCCATATCCCAAAATGCTCCAAGGATTCTTGCAATCGCTTGGTCAAACCAAAATGCTCCAAGGATTATCACAATCGCTTGGTCAATCCCAAAATGCTCCAAGGATTCTTGCAATCGCTTGGTCAAACCAAAATGCTCCAAGGATTATCACAATCGCTTGGTCAATCCCAAAACTCCTTCTTTTTTGGTCAATCCCAAAACGCTCCAAGGATTTCCACAATCACTTGGTCAAAAATCATGAAAATTCAAAAACAACAAAAATCATCAAAAACAACAAAAATTTGCATCTCATTTCTAGGCATATTCAAATTCATCAATAGAGAGTTCTTCTCGCAATTCATCTTCATATTCACCAAAATCAATCCATCAAAAATACAAAAATACATAGCCGCATTCAAGCATCGCACCCATACATTGCACATTCATGGTCGTATAGGTCAAAAGGCACCATAGGTTGTCATGATTCTACTAGTCCATCTTGTTCCACACTGTTCCATCTTACAAAAACAACAAAAACACCATTCATTTTACCACACTAGAGTCAGTGGTCTTTTAATGTATCAAGAGTTTTTCGTGATTCAGTCATCATTTTGCTCTTTTAGCAATGTAATGTATCAAGTCAAACAGATTTTACGAAGGTAGAGTTACACTTGCAATACACCTTGTTACGTAACATCCCAACACAAATTAAAACACATAAAAATTCCCGAGTTGTGTGAACGAAGGATGAAACCTGCACAAGTAATCCAGGTTACCATAAGCGAAACGGTTATCTTGCTCATCCCCCCGTGCGAATGACCCCAAGAATCTGAGAGTTGGCAAAAGGACAAGCATCCTCCCTACCCAATTCCCTAAGAATCCCAAAGTTGCAAAACATCAAAAATTTGCAAATGTCAAAGCTCCAAAATTTGACATCCTACAATGCACATATCAAAAGGCACAAAGCATAGTGATTCTCGTCACTCCATATCCAAATCCCTTGCTCAAGAGAAAAGAAAAACAAATCAAAATAAACAAGTGATTATTATCACTATAAAGAGCAAGTATCCCAATACAATTGAAGAAAAGAAGGGAGTTGACCTTGAATCCCTGGAACTCTCAAACATTCTTGACAGGTCATGAGGCAAGCCTCAGTATCGGTTTGGTTGATAGCCTATCGGTCACTGGCGGTAAACTTCTCGCATGACGATATATCTGTCACATTAACTTGTGTACAGATCAATATTTGCATGTGGATGAGCTAGCTTATGGTATCCTGGATAACACCGCAGATTAATCTAACTACATACAACAAAGGAGTTAGTGGAGCTAATTAGGTGATCCTCAGTACAAGTTCGGTTGAAAGCCCATCTGGCACTGGCGGTATCCTGACAAATACCACATAAATGAACTCAATTGCACACACAGGGATGTGAAATAACTTGGTTAAAAACAAGTCCGATTCATACCTTGTTCAAAAGTCTTGTAAGATAAAATACAATCATGGCTAGTAAGTTAAAACCGTCTGAGTCTCGGAAAACCTTTGCTACATTTCTAAACCAACTGCGCTACTTTTCATCCTTACAATACCACCAGAAAATACAAAAAAAGAAACACCACATTTGTACATAGCAAAATAATGGAGATCTAAAACAGTCTATGGTGCCATAGTCAAACATCACAAAGTTCATCCATCCATCTTATTTCCGCATATCACATGCCAATCAAAAACATTTGCATCCATCATGCATCCATCAAAATAAATCAACATACAACATCGGTAATTATCATACCATATGCATCCATCAATATAAAGTAGCATGCATCCACCAACATCAACCATTGTGCATAAAATCATGACATATACGCAAAGAAAGAAAATCAAAACAACAAAAACATCACAAAAAGCAACACAAAAACATAAGCAATAAATTTCCGGACACAAGTGCTCTTGCACTTAACCTCTTGGCACAGAAAATCGATGTCGGGGCCCAAATTGTCACCCTCCTACTTCCCCAAGAAGGCTACCATAGCTGGACCGCTCCACGGGAAGATGGGTTCTTGATGATTTCACCCCATTATGGCATCACCAAAAGGGTTAACACCCACCAAAAATAGGTCCAAATGTCGGGAAATCGCATGTGCTCAAATGGTAAAACATCCAAAGGCACCCTAACCTAAGTCATCTTGGGTCAAGCGACTCGTCGCTTTTCTCACGAAGGTCATTCCCTCATCGATTCGTCGCTTGAGGGGGTAGTCACACTTAGTCACCAATCAACAACCACACACCCAATCAAGGCAATGACATGCATTCAAAGAATCATTGACAAAGACAATCACGCTCCCGCTTGGGGCAGTAAACAAGCAATCATTAAGTTGATCAAATACTTGGCATTCCCGAAGCATGAACACAAGGTTTCCCCCGTGGATAAAAGGTTGCGCCCTTTGCCTAATCATGACTGATCAATGTCCAAGCTCAAGTCACACCTCACCAAAATAGGTTAACACTTGAAATCAAATTCCTTAGCTCGTCAGAAGCAAGGATTCAAGAATGCATGCCCTTTCCATACTTGGGGCATCAAAAGTTGGTTAGGTTACCAAGAAACCCTAATCATTAGTGCTTTGGTTCTCTATTTTTGCTCAGCGCTATGCCATGCACAACGCTTCCCAAAAAGGGGCATCTGTAGACACCAAAACAGCACCATTCTGATTAAGTGACTACAAACACTGATCGCATGCACATACACAGCTTTCAGGGCAGCCCTTAGAGGTCAAACAGTGGTCTTGGCCACTTGCACGACAGTTTAGAGGGTCAAAAAATGAGCGGTGCAGAGTTGGTCATTTTGTCAAAACCTTTAACAAACTTTAAGCCTTTAGTCCAAAGCAGCCTTCAAAACTTCACCAAACTTCAAGCCTTAAGCAATCCAAAGCAAAGTCTTCAAAAGCAAACAAGCCTTAACAAAAAAAGGGAACCTAGCCTTAGACGTCGCGAAATCGCGACGTCGCGAAATCGCGACACCTTTGGCCCCGAGGGGAGCCTCGGCCAAAGGTGTCGCGATATCGCGACACCTTTGGCCTCGAGGCTACCCTCGGCCAAAGGTGTCACGAAATCGTGACACCTTTGGCCCCGAGGGAGCCTCGGCCAAAGGTGTCGCGATATCGCGACACCTTTGCCCCGAGGCTCCCTCGCCAAAGGTGTCGACAGATATCGCGACACCTTTGCCCGAGGCTCTCGGCCAAAGGTGTCGCGATATCGCGACACCTTTGGCCTCGAGGGGAACCTCGGCAAAAGGTGTCATGATATCGCGACACCTTGCCGAGGGAAGGGGATAGACACCTTGCGATGTCGGCCAAAGGTGTCGCGATATGGACACCTTTGGCCCCGAGGGGAGCCTCGCCAAAGGTGTCGTGATATCGAGCCCGGGGGCTGGGTCGCGATATCGGGCGACACCTTGGCCCCAGGGGAGGCTCCAAGATGTCGCGATATCGCGCGCGATATCGCGACACTTCGGCACTTTACGTTTAAAAGGCATACTTACGATAATCAAAGGCGGACTTTGACGTGGCCGCCGCATCCAAGGGATAACCGCCACGTGGCACCCTTACGTGCCCCTTTTTAAAGAAACCCCGTGGGTCTGTGTAAGGGCGGACTTTAATGAGATAATCTGTTTCAAAACAAATCCGATCCAAGGCCACGCCTCATAACTTCTAATGTCAGTGCGAGCCATGTCTCATAATGGCCTGACAAAGATCAAATCTGAGCGGCCCTTGCGGATTTAGGGTTTGACATTAATGCTCCAAGAGGCGAAAACCTCTATAAAAAACTAGCTCGATACGAAGTAAAAAAAAGACGAAGCATTTTCTGAAACACAACGAAGTGCTGCAAAACCAGAGGCTCATTTACAGTCTTTTCGAACTCATTCTTCTGTACTTTCGAACCAGACATTGGACACAGTATACTATCAATTTGCCGACAACACATTATCCTGGATTTTGAGCCAATTCCTAGTGGGTTGGCGTCGAAGTCGGATTTTAACAGGGCGGCCCGCTTGGGCACCCTACGCATGTTAATAGCTAATTTAATATATGCTGTCTTCGGATATTTTAAAACAGTTTACGTTTTATATTCTGAATACATGCTGTTTTTGAAATGTTTTAAAACAGTAGGCTACGTTTCATGTTCGAACATATATTTTTCAAGCAACATAGTCTGAATATACATATATTGAAAGACAATACGTTATTTTGTTAGACGCATTATTTAATACGTTCCACGTTCTATCTTTTAGTGCTTACTCTGATTAAAAGTGCATGTCATTTAAATTCGTTCTATACACTGTTTTTAATGATTTTATGCATACATCTTCTACTTATTTCAAGATTCACTTGTTTCACTTATTAACACAGGTGCTACTGACGTTTTTTATGTTTCTTTGACCGCAGGAGAAACAACAAACAACAAGGATTCACCAAGCACCAGCGGCGGCAATACGTTGGCCCGTCCATTTTGCATGTGGGCATGCGGGAGAAAGAAGATGAATGTGCACATGTGTAACAGAGGTTTAGTTAACGCTCCTAGCCCCTTAAAAGGGAGGAGACGTCCATGTAACCGAGGATAAGAAGTCTGAATAAAGAGGGCTGTGTTTTGAATACGTTTTCTTTTATTTATCTCTGTTCTTTTTTTCGTGCATAGTGTTTCTTTTATTCCGAAATCTCATGCTTTCAAAAGGATATGCTTCCATTAGAAAATAATGAAACAAAAATTTCTTACTTTCTCCCATCTCAGCAGTGTCCTCTTAACTCCCTAATCACCAGGTATGAAGAAGTGAGTTCAGTCCTTCCAAATACAAAACAAATAGAAGTCCAGCTAGGAAAATTTTTAAACATTTATAGCTGGATTACTAGGGAAGAGGAAGACAAATTGATAATTGTCTTGCAGAAGCATGTTCATGCTTTTGCTTGGAACTATAAAGATATGTCAGGAGTTCACCCTGATATATGTACCCACAGAATTTATACTGAAGAATTCAAGCCGGTAAGACAACTCCAAAGAAGATCGAATCTCGCCCTAAGGGATATTGTAAAGGAAGAAATTGAAAAACTTCTAGAGGTAGGATTCATTTACCCAATTTCTGATGGCCAGTGGGTCTCTCCATTGGTTATAGTTCCTAAGAAAAATGGAAAAATGAATAAGGTAACATACAAAGATCATTTTCCATTACCTTTCATAGATCAGGTGTTAGATACCCTTGCTGGAAAAAGATACTTTTGTTTTCTTGATGGATATAGTGGATATAATCAAATTCAGATTGCACCTGAAGATCAAGAGAAAACAACCTTTACCTGTCCATGGGGAATATTTACCTATAGGTTTTTACCTTTTGGTTTGTGTAATTCCCCAACAACATTTTAGCGAGCAGTTTTAGCAATCTTTTCTTATCTAACTACCAACAGTGTTGAGATATACATGGATGATTTCACAGTGTGCGGACAAACTTTTGACTTTACATTGGAAAACCTTGACAAAGTTTTAGGTCACTGTGAAACATACCAGTTATCCTTGAATCCAAAAAAATGTTTTATGATGATGAAGGAAGGAATAGTTCTTGGTCATCACATCTCTCCTCAGGGAATCCAAGTTGATCCAAAGAAGGTGGAAATTATCAAGAATCTTCTTCCTCCAAAAACTCAGACTAATGTCAGAAGCTTCCTAGGACATATTGGTTTTTACCGTAGGTTTATTCCCAACTTTAGCACAATAGCCAATCCCATGTTTGCCCTATTGACTAAAGATTCTAAATTTTCCTGGACTGCAAGATGTCAGGAATCATTTGAAGCTCTGAAAGAAAAATTAGTAACTCCACCTGTGTTAAGAGGCCCTAATTGGACATTACCATTTCACATACAGACTCGATGCTTCCAATACTGCAATTGGAGCAGCATTAGGACAAATTGACAATGGTGAACACTATGCCATCTACTACATTAGCAAGAATTTGATAGGAGCTGAGAAAAATTATACCACAACTAAAAAAGAATTCTTAGCAGTCATTTATGCCATCAACAAATTTAGGCATTATATCACAGGTTATCAAATATTTATTCACACAGATCACACAACCATTAAATATTTGATGAATAAACCTATGGTAAGTGCAAGAATTATTCGTTGGTTACTATTGCTACAAGAATTTGATATCACTATAATCAACAAACCAGGAAAAGCTAATGTTGTAGCAGATTTCTTGTCCAGACTACAGAACACAGATGAAGGGGAATTAGTTGAAGACACCTTTCCTAATGAAAAACTATTTGCTATATCAGTCCAATCACCTTGGTTTGCAGATATAGCCAATTACTTGGTCACAGGGAAGGTTCCTCCACATTTCACTTCAAAATAGAAGAAACAATTAATCAGACAGAGTTCTTCTTTTGAATGGATCAAGGGTATACTCTTTAAGTGCAGTCCCGACCATGTGTTACGTAGGTGCATCCGAAAGGATGAGGTGTATGATATCCTTAGGGCTTGTCATGATGAACCCTCAGTGGACACTACTCTGTAAAAATCACAATTAGAAAAGTCTTAGGGACAGGATATTATTGGCCATCTCTTCACAAGGATGTGAAAAAGTACATCGTGCATTGTGATGCATGCCAAAGAATGGGGAAACCCACTCATACAAATGAAATGCCACTACAGCCTCAATTGGTTTTAGAGCCATTTGAGAGGTGGGGGCTTGATTTTGTAGGACCTATTGATCCACCTTCTCAAGGAAAGGTGCATATTCTAGTATGCACTGATTACTTGACAAAGTGGGTAGAGGTGCGTGCTTTCAAACATGCTCGTGAAGAGAAGGTCGCTGATTTCTTGTATACTCAGATTTTTTAGAGATTTGGAGCTCCTCGGTCTATCACCATAGACCAAGGACCCCAATTTGCATCCAAAGTCATTGAGGTATTTACAAAATTATACGAAATCAAACATAGAAAATCATCACCTTATCACCCACAAGCAAATGGCCAGGTTGAGGTAACAAACAGGGAACTGGAACGAATTTTAACAAAAATAGTAGCTTTTCATAGGAAGAATTGGCTAGATAAATTACCTGAAGTAGTATGGGCTTACAATACTACTTGGAAATCCACTACTGGATTCACACCTTATGAACTAGTCTTTGGTAAAAAGCCCCTCTTACCTATTGAATTTGAGCTACTAACACTGCGCACAACATTGGAAATTGGAATTGAATTGTCACAGGCATAGACAGACATAGGATTCTGTAGCTGAATGCATTGGATGAACTTAGGTTGGATGCTCTGCACCAAACTGAAGTAATTCAGGAGCAGAGGAAATTGTGGCATGACAGTCACATTCAGTAGAGGAAACTTCAACAAGGAGATTGGGCTTTACTGTTTGATTCTCGCTATGAAGACTTCCCTAGAAAGCTGAGAACTAGATGGCTTGGACCTTACCGGATTGAGGAGGTATTTGACAATGGAGCAGTCCATTTATCTCCTATTGATGGGTCACAAAGAAAGTTGGTAGTGAATGGACATCGCCTCAGGGTGTACCATACACCTCTGACTAAAGAGGAATTCTTGCAATAGCTTGATAGTTTGGATACACAACAGGTGGAAGAAATTTCCTCTTCCACTTCAAAACAATCAACATGATCATGGATTTCAAGAAAAAAATAGAAAAATACAAAAAAATAAAAAAAAAATAGAAAACAAAAAGATGAATAAATTTTGATTATGAATTCCTTCATGGGCATGATTTCAGGGAAATCATGAAATTCCTTCATGGGCATAGTCAGAATCAAGAAAAAAAAAAAAAGAGAAAAGGAGAGGTAAAAAAGAAAAAAAAAGAAGAAAAAAAAAGAGAGAAAAATGAATAACTCAACAGTGAAAACCTTTTTCAAGGCACTACTAGGTTGGTATGCATGAAAACCAGTTTTTTGGCATGCATAACCTTGAAAATTTCTGAACCATCATTGTACAAATTCACCAACTGCACTTGTTTTGAAATGTTGCAAAAATTCTCAACAGAACATCAACAAAAGCAGTCATATTTCAAAAACTTGCATTAACTTGTTTTAATTAGGTATATATTTCTTACATTTCTTCATTGTAAATGATTGGTATATAGTATATAACAATTAACCATTAGCATAAAAGATATCCATAAGAGTTGGCATACTTAAAACATGTTTTGAGAATGGGAATATTGATTTTTGCCTAATCTTCGAAACAAGAATGCCAAAAATAGTGCCTGCTATCTTCTTCAGACTAATTGTTGTGTTGTCTTCGGATTGAAATTGTCTTCGAAATGACAATAGATTGTTGCACTTCATCTTCGGAATGACAATTTGTCTTCGAAATGAAGCTTTGTCTTCAGAATGAAGCTTTGTCTTCGAAATGAAGCCTTGTCTTCGAAATGAAGCAGGATTTGTCTTCAGAATGAAGCAGGATTTGTCTTCGGAATGAAGACCTGTCTTCGGAATGAAGTCATAATCTTCGAAATGAAGTTATAATCTTCAGAATGAGGATTTGTCTTCGGAATGAAGACTCGTCTTCGGAATGAAGTCATAATCTTCGGAATGAAGTTTTGTTTGCGCAATAAGTTATAATCTTCGGAAAGAACATTCAATGTAATATCTCCACGTGGCATCCAGAGAAGGAAAGAAATACAATCAAGTGAAAATTCTTTTGATGCATACGATAAAGGAACATGTGTCAGTCAACATATGGTTTGTTTTTGCACCCATTGGAAAATACCAGAATCACGGAGGACGTGACCAACCGTATGCCACCAATTTTTGATGCTAATAAACATGCACGTGAGAATCTGCAGGAAAAATAGAAAAACTAAAAGCGAATAAGGTGGATCTGACGGCAAGGACATTTGTGTAATCATTGATGGACATGTGTTCAAAGCAAAAAAGTAGAAACGTGTGCCACTCTTCTTTTCGAAGACGTATTTGCTAACGCAAAATTATTACGAAGTACAGTGCTCAGAGATTACGGTTCATTTCGAAGAACAAAAATAGAGAAAACCCTGCATGACACAGAAACCCTGCAAAGTTGCAAACGCCAAAAATCAGAGATCCAACAGAGGAATAGCGGTAGAAGAGAGCAGTTTGTGACGAACCAAGACAGGAAAATGGGGCGAAAAACAAGAATGGAACCGGTAGATACCACCCATCTCCGAGAAAATCTAGAAGTGGTGCAGATTTTTGAAGATGGAGGGCTTATGCCATTTTTGGATAAATTTAATGGGTCCTCTGAAGACTTGGCCGACATGTTCACCCACACGTTCAAAAACAACCGAGCACACGTTAACGACATGACTATTGAGGTAACCCCTGAAGTTTTGAGTCAAATTATTGAGCTGCCATTAGAAGGTCTTCCAATTTCTAGGTCTGGCAAAAATACATTGGTAAACACAATCAATCAATTTCTGGAAGAAAATGATAGGGCACCTGAGTATTTAACACATAATAACACATGCAAGGGGGTAAAAAGGGCCAGCCTACAGGAACCCTGGGATGAAGTAGCCACATGGGTAATCAAATTTCTAACCTATGAAGGGCAATATGTACTATTGTCAAGGCATCACATAAAAATTCTAAATCATCTCAGACATGGTAGGCAACAACCAGAGTTTAGGGTAAATCTTCCCCTATACTTGCACCAGGAATTAAAAAACATGGCAAAAAGATATCAGGAAGGAAAAGGAAGTCTTCGCCACCATGGTCTTATCAAACTAGTTTGCCAAGCACCATTTTAGAGGAAACCCTAGGAGCTTTGAGAGGTTTTACTCCACCTTAAATGATGTAATTTTTGGAGATGAGGGTGAAGAGGAAGAAATAGATACTGCTGATGTTGCTGTAGAAGAAGAAATAGCTGCTATAGAAAATGTTGCAGAAGATGCTGCAGAGGAAACTGCAGAAGGTGCTACAGAAGTTGTTGCAGAGACAAAAACACACCCAACAACAATAGCAGAACACCTTGCTCTAGAACCTTCAACTTCACAAGCAAAAAGACAAAAGAAAAGAGGATCTGGAACTGGAAGCAGAACAAAAAAATAGAAAAAGGTTCATTTTTTTGAAGTTGCAACTGATTTGTCAGAACAGAGAAATGAAGCACCTAGCCCAACAGGGGAAGAAACAACAAGGGAAATAGAGGCATCTAAAACTAACCCCATAACCCCTGCTGTCACCAAAAAATAGAGCAAAAAGAAGAAGTTTGCATCTGGAACTCGGAGGTCTACAAGACTCCACTTGAGGGAAATGACGGACCAGGTCATAGAACAAGAAGATGGACAAAGCAGTCCAGATGTCACAGAGATACAACCAGCCTCTAAAAACTTCCTAGAATTCCCTGAATAGATAATTGAGGAAGAGGCTGGGCAGGATAATATGGAGGTGGCTACAGTTCAACAAGCCACACAAATAGTAGATGCAATTATAGACAATTTCATAGAGCCTACTGAATAGGAGCAAACAGATGTTGCAGAGGAAGAACCAGTTATTGAGCAGCCTACTATAGCTGACCTGTCTGCATCTGATTCTGAAGTAGAAACAGAGGAGGAAGATATCACAGAGCAGCTGAGAGCAGCAAGGAGTGTTGTCAAGACACAGACCAGATGGATTTTAGAGAAAGAAAACATCATTGAGATGCAGGAAAGAAGAATTGCAGAGTTACAGCAAGAAGTGGCAGAACTGAGAGAGAAGCTGTCACAGTCTAAAAAATAGCCAACTGTATCCAATGATGAAGATGATTTGGCTCAACTGCTTGTGGATTTATCTAGGGCAGATGACTCTACTGAGGCAGACATAGGAGATCATTCTGAAGAAGCACCTTTTCATTCTAAAGATGTGCCTTCTCATTCAGAAGCACCCTTTCATTCTGAAGATGCTTCAGAATTGGCAAAAAGCATAGCAAAAAACATTGGAGATGAGTCACCAAAGACAGGAATGTACCCAAGCAGCAAGCATGAAATAGATCAAGTAAGTACTCCTATTGATGTCCCTGTATTTCAAACTGTTACACCATCAGTAGAAGTAGCAGATAAGGGGGTGCAAGTAGAATTACTATCTGATGACAACCCAATAGAAATAGCACATAAGGGGGTGCAAGTAGAGTTATTGATAGATGAACAACCAGTGGAAGTGGCAGAAAAAGGGGTTCAGATAGATCTGCTACCTAGAATTCCACCTGTAGTCAGACCACCTAATACTGTGTCTTTAGAACAATACAATGCAGACATAGCTAGCTGGATGATTAGGTATGAGAAGCTTGCCACTAAAACTGAAAAGTTCAAATTAGAAGCAAAATAGCTAGAAGCCAAGGAAACAGAAATTCAGGCATTGAAAGAAAAGGTGTCTGATTTATGTCAAATTGCTGAATTTTTAGTCCAATTCAGACGGCCAGCCAGATTCTACAGTCTTATTCTGAAGGAGAAATACCTCAGATGGCAGGTCATGAGGATTAGTTCAAATCTTTCATATAAATTGGACACCACTACAGATTTCTTGGAAGCATACTTTGACAACCCTTTTGAGCAAAAAAATCTCCTGTGTGAGCTATTTTTACATAGTTTCTTTATTCCAAAAGAAGTAGAGTTTCATCCACAGATCTACATTGGAGATGTTCAATTGAGGGCATTCATGTCCACCTTGCAGAATCAGTTTTATTGGGACCAAGAAAAGAAGCAGAATAAGGAGATTGAAACAAGAGCTGAATTGTTAGTCCGAGCAATTCAGCCAAATCACCCCATTATCACAAGACAACACTTCACCATGATGAACAGGGATGATGTGAAGAGAATGTACTTGATAAACTTGAGGGACTGTGTGAACAGATTCCACAATTTTTGTAATGACAATTTTTTTCCAGCATTATCAGTTTGTAGAAATAGATGGGCTGAACTTCCCATGTCTTTGCAGAAAAGAGAACCCATTTCCCCCATCAACTTAGAATGGTCCAGAAGAAGGGCAGAAGGAGTAATACAGTTGATTGAACTCATGCAACATAATTGGATAGGTCTCAGATTTAGGCCTCCAACCATCATCACTCCAATCCCATTCTACTTTGAAGATGATGCCCAACCTGATGAACAATTTGAAGAATGGCTCAGGGACCTTCAGAAGAATAGGGGATTTTATATAGGCAAGAAGTTGTTCTACAGGTCATGGAATTTGACCATGGACATATGTGATTCCATAGCCCAACAGAATGCATGAGGACATGCATCAATATAAGTTGGGGGGGAAATGATGAGGCCTAGAAATGCCTCAATCATAACATGTTTTGAACACTAAAATTGCCTATAAACTCTTATGTTTAATCTAATATGCTAGTTAAGTTGATTCAATATGTTGTGTATTAACTATTTGCATGATGAATGTATTTGAAGTACTATATTCTGATTTTTACAGCTTTTTGTATAAGTTTTATGTTGTTTTGTTATGACTTGCTAAAATGAGATATGCTTAGATTAATAGCAGCACTTCACTAATCATGTTTTGATATGTCTCAAGCATTCATTTTACCTAAATCTGGCAACAGTTCAAGGAAACTATTACTATGCAACAAAAATCTGGGTTTTCCCATGTAAATTCCAGCCACTACCAATGAATGGCAAGGCATGGAATTCACATGTGGAAAGAGATGAAGACCATTGGGATCTGATCCTGAGAAGTAACCCACATGAGAAATGCAGAGGAAATCATTTAAGGAGCCCACATTTGTTCATTCCAAAGTCTCTTCGAAATGAACAGATATCTTCGAAATGAGAAAACATAGTGTCTTCGAAATGAGCGGATCTTCGAAATGAGAACTGTAGTGTCTTCGGAATGAGTGGATCTTCGAAATGAGAACTGTAGTGTCTTCGAAATGAGTGGATCTTTAGAATGAGAACTGTAGCATCTTCGAAATGAGCGGATCTTCGGAATGAGAATTGCAGTATCTTCGAAATGAGCCACTTATCTTCGAAATGAAAACAGAATGTGCTTTTTGACTTATTGACCGAATTCTGACGCTGGAAAAAGGGAAATAAAGATTGAAAAGGATAAAGGGAAATATCTCAGATCTGACTTTGCCATCCTTTCCGACCAAAGTCACCATTTATGGAAAGATCAAAAGATGATCTTCTTCTAGGATAAAAACCAGGAATTGCTGCAACATAATAGGATTAGATCTTTTCAGCTTGTTAGTAAATCTTAGGACATCTATAAATAGGGCTCCCATTCAGGTTGAGCTAGTAGAGAGTAGGAGAGTAGGAGGTAGAAGAAAGAAAGTAATAGAGAGTAAGGGGAATAGAATAGAGAAATCAGTAATAGGTGATAGTCAGAAAGTGACTGTTACAGTCCTGTAATAGTTTTTAGCAACATTATTGTAATCATGTTTCTGAATCAATAAAAGTATATTGTTTCTATTTTATATTGTCTGTAAATGAGTGTGATTAAGATCTAAAGAGAGAGAGACTCATACCTTCTTCTAGACAAAGAGGTTGGCCACTTCCAGACCTAGGAGGAGGACTAACAACAGGTTTTTATTCTGATTTTGTTGCAGCAGAATGAGTTGTAGAACTTGTCCTTTCATTCCTTTGTAAACAACTAATGATATTTGCAATCTTAGTTTATTTTATGTTTTGTGATTAATGATTTGGTTGTAATCCCCACTTTCAGCAAAGCTTTCAATTTATTGCAGACTTTCATTCCCAAAATTTACTATTTTCTGTAATTTCTTGCATTTTATGTTTTGTTGTCAACCCCTGCACAGAAGATTGACAACCTTCTGTTACAGAGCCTTGACAGTTTTCATTTCCATGTTAGAATTAGATTTTCATTACTACAAAAGTAATTAGATTTTCCTTCTGCAATTAGAATCAGACTTTCAATTCTACAACTGTTATTTCTGCAACATAATTAGGTCTCATTCTGCAATTGTAATTAGGACTTCATTTCTATAGTTAATGATTAGTTTCCAATTCTGCAACTTAGATTAAGGTTTAATTCATGCAATTTAGAGATAGGAATGTCCTAAAACCCCCCACACAATCGGTTTCACCAATAAAACCTGTTGCTCTAGATTGACCTAAGTTATAGCCCTGTTTACCCCTTCTTCTGTAGATAGCCTTGTACACAGCCCTGGATTGACAAATTCATTGAGAATTAATGATGTGTATAATGACAACACATTAGAACTCTCGGAGCCTTTGGGTTGACCAAGTGACTTTTGGAAATCCTTGGTGCCTTTTCTTGACCAAGCTTCTTAATCAGAGAGCTTGGGGCCTTTTGGGGTGACCGAGTGGTTTAGGCAAAACTCTTAAGTATTTTGGGTTGACCAATCAATTTTTGGAAATCCTTTGTGCCCTTTCTTTACCAGGCTTCTTAATCAGAGAGCTTGGGGTCTTTTGGGGTGATCGAGCGGTTTAGAAAAAACCCTTAGGGCTTTTGGGTTGACCAAAGGCTTAAAGATGCCTTTGGTGCCTTTACTCCACTCTCAAGCATACAATGCCTTAATATGGATGATATTGAGAGGCTCAAGCTCTTCCACACCCTCTAGCGATGTTACGCGATAGGTTCCTAAACTAATTTTTTAGATATGATGTAATACCCTAGCCAGTTAGCCACAAATTTGTCTTGCATGTTAGGCGGCAAATTCGAGTTATGTTGGTTCTCTTTCAGCACAAGATCCCCAACTTTAAAGTATCTTTGGTGGACTTTGATAGTGTAAGCTTATTTTAATCACTCCTGATAAACATGGAGATGCTTGAGGGCATTCACGTGATGTTCATAAAGCAACGTCAATTGATCAATGCGAGCTTGACGCGCGGTGTCATCATCAATGAACTCTTTCAATGCGATGTGCAGCGTTGGAATTTCCAACTCAAAGGGAATAATGACCTCAGTGTTATATACTAGTGAAAATGACATTGCTCCAATGGGCATTCGAATGCTAGTCCTGTAAGCCCATAGTGTAAGGGGTAGTTGTATATGCCAATCGTTATGTTGTTCTTGCATTATATTTTTCAAGATGGCTACCACAGTCTTGTTTGAGGCCCCAGCTTGCCCGTTTGCTTGCGGATAATATGGAGTTGTAAAACCATGTTTAATACAGTATTTACACGTCAAAGCCCACACAGTTTTGCTCTTAAAAGAAGTTCCATTATTCAAAATTATTTTGGATGGTATCTCAAAATGACATATGATATGCTCGAGAATAATTCTATGATGCAAGCTCTAGTGGTTTTTGTAAGAGGAATGGCTTCCACCCACTTTTTAAAATACTCAGTAGCCATGATAATGAATGTATGTCAACCTAACGATGGAGGAGAAATCTTTCCAATCAGATATAATCCCCACTGAGTAAATGGCCAAGCCGCCTGAATGGGCTGTAAGGCCTGTGATGGCAAGTGCGTAAGATTAGCATGATACTAATATTTAATGCATTTCTTGACATACACATTACAATCCTTCTCCATAGTGGGCCAATAATAACCCATGCGAAGGATGCATTTGACGATAGCCATGCTACTGAAATGGCCACCACACGTACCATCACAAGCTTCTAAGATTTCCCAAGTTGACTCTTGGGGCTCAAGACATCGAAGGAGGACTCCTTCATAGCCGTGTCAGTACAAAATGTTTCCTATAAAGATATACTTAGTTAATTTCTATTTAAATATGTCTTGCAGCACGTGACAATCCCTCTAGGATCATACCAAGTTTTAGGAAGTCTTGGATTTGCAACATCCAGCCTTGACAAGCCTCAACTTCTACTACTAAGACAACCTACTCCCCCTACATATTTAACTTTGCAAATGCATTCTGGGAAACAACCTTGTGGTGAATGGTAGTACCACTCCCTGTAGGACTTTGATAATTCAATGACTCCCAAGGTGCCTGCTTAAGAAATTCTTTCACTCTATGAAACCAATCAGTTGTTGGTTCCATGAAAATCATGTTGACTAATTCTTTGTTATCAAAGGCTGCACGATCCACTGTTGGGTGCGAGAGAGTTCTAACATGGATGGTAGTAAAATTGATAGATGAATTTTGAGGGATCAAGGACCCCAAAGATGCCATGGTGTCTATGAACCTATTTGACGAACGAGGGATTGCCTCAATGTCATACCATTCAAGTTTAGCCAGATAAGTGGCAACAAGTTCTTTGTAGGATTTCAGTACAGTACATCGACACTGGAAGAGCCCCTTAACTTGGTTAACTATGAGCAGAGAATCACCAAAAATGTTCAATTTTTTAATACCCATGGTGATGGCTGTGTGGAGGCCCAAAAGTAGGGCTTTTTACTCAGCATTATTGTTGGTGCACAAAAAGTCTAACTTGAATGACAAGGGCATTGGAGCTCCTTGTGGCATGAAAAACACAATTCTTGCATCGCCCTCGTACTCACACATTGAATCAACGAATAAGAATGTCATATCAACATTATTTATTGGTTCCTTGAGTTCAAGATCTTTAGATATTACGAAGACCATATCATCTGGAAGCTCAATGGTTAGAGGCCTACTGTTGGACAGTGGTACCTCAACTAGTTGATCAACTATGACTTGTCCCTTGATGGAATTTTGGCTGATGAATTACAAATCAAATTTTATCAATAGCATGATCCACTTTGCAGTACGTGTGTTATGATATGTCTTGCTCATCATGTACTACAAAGGATTATGTTTCGATATAACATATGTGGTATGACTTAGCATGTAATTCCATAATTTCCTGGTAGCGAAAACTATTTCTAAACAAAGTTTTTCAACATATGCATATCCTGACTCATAACTCACCAAGGTGTGACTGATGTAATATACGACTTGCTCTTTGCCTTACATGTTCTTTTGGGCTAACATGGTCCCTAATGGAAAGTCGGTTGCCAATATATATAGCAGAAAATGCTCATTTGGCCTTGGTGGAGCTAGTACTGGCGGCGTTGCCAGGTATTACTTAATCTCATCAAAGGCTACTTGGCAGTCCTTTTCCCAATCAAATGGGACCCCCTTGTGTAGTAGTCAATTCATGGGTTGACACTTATCTGATAATTTAGTGATGAATCACTTTATGGACGCTACTTTTCCCTGAAGGCTTCTTAGTTCTTTGATATTAGTGGGAGGATGCATCTCTAGAATAGTTGTGACCTTTGTTGGGTCTACTTTGATGCCTTGTTTAGAAATGATGAATTCCAAGAGTTTTCTTGAAGTTACGCCAAATACGCACTTCTTAGGATTCAACCTGACATTGTGCTCTATCAAGCAATCAAAGACCTTCCTTAAGACCTCTGCATGCTCTGCTCGCAGCAATGACTTAGCTAGTAAGTCATTAATATAATCTTCTAAGATTTTATGCATGTAGTCATGAAAGATATATGTCATAGCCTACTGATATGTGGCACCAGTATTTTTAAGACCAAATGGCATAACTTTGTAGCAAAATGTCCCCCATGGCATTATGAACATGGTTTTATGTTGATATTTGGGTTTAATCTGAATCTAGTTATATCCAAAAAAATCATCCATAAGGGAGAGCATTTCGTGACCTGCAGTGGCGTCTACCAGAGCATCAATATTTGGCAACAGAAATGAATCTTTTGGTGTTGCCTTGTTGATATCTTTAAAATACATACAAATACGGACCCTTCCATATGGCTTTCCTATGGGCACCATATTGGATACCAACTCTGGATAGTCGATAGAGATGACAAACTCTACGTCCAACAATTTTTGCAACTCGTCTCTTACCATTAAGGCTACTGTTTGATGCATCTTTCTAAGTTTTTCTTGATTGGCTTCTTCGACAGATCTAGCAAAAGGTTATGAGTAACCAATTTTGGATCTAGACCCAGCATGTCTTTGTAAATCCAAGCAAAGAGATTAGATCCCTCTTTTAGTAGAGGGATGATGCTAGCATGCTCATTCAGAGTGATACTCTCTCCAAATATAACCTTCTTTAGATTGATGGTATCTTTACTAATATCCACATCCAAGGTTTTCTCTACTGACATATGTGATCCCTCCTCAAGCTGGTGAGGCATAGGAATCAGATGGATGTCATCAGTCGGGTTCACATGTTCCTCTTAGAAAGAATTCTAGACGTGATAAACATCCTGAGCATAGCCTGGTGTGAAAAGAAATGGTTGCAATATTTCTTCATTTGGGAAGAAATCTTTAGGCCATACTGATGAGTCAGCGTGATCCCAATCGATAGCATCCATGTTCATATGCAGTGGTTTGGATGGATCTTCTGGATTGTGAAGTGGAGTGGTCAAATCAATGGAGACCATATTGATGGAATGGAATTGATCTCTGGAACCACATGGACAAAACTCTATCCCTAAGCGTAGCTTCTATAATCAAGATCTGGTTCAGATGGTATGGGAAAAAATGGATCCTCTCTTTGGGATGTTCGTATAATTGGATCCTCCCAGTGCACTAGCTACAAAATGGGATCTCTCAACTCAAGGAGCTCCACGTACGTAGGCAGATCAGGAAAGAGTTCCTAATACCTCTCTTCAAGCTCTCTTCTTTCCCTCAGGCTATAATGGAGATTAATCTCCTGACACAAACCTTTAGTTGTAATAGATGGGGGACCTCTAGGTGGAGGTCTATTATGTAAGTGGCGAGGTCTTGAATAGGCCATATCCATCGAGTCCTCATTGTCATTGTACAAATACAATCTGTCACTTCCACCCTCTTCTAAGAAGCGATTAGGCAGATGTGGTCCCATGTATCTGATTTTGCGATCACTATCAACACTATCTGGATAAATTTGATAGAATGATCGAATATATGATACTGCTACGTAAACTGGTGCTACTCCTTCCATAGAGCACTCAATGTTAGGATGGAATTCCTCCATAACATGCTCTAATTCCCTAGGTAATAGATATTGTGGATACATAGGCCTAAAGTCGATCCTCTCATCTACATCACTATGGTCACTACCATGGATGGGCCACTCTATTATGTCTATGCACAGTGGGAGATCATTTGGGTGATAATTTAAGTAAGACTCCTCTATTTCATCTTTATAATCACTATCGACTATGAAGTACTCGTTCATCTCTTCCACTTGTTCCATAGGTAGCAGATGGCATATAAACACCAAACTTGGAAAGGTCGGATTGATTTCCTCCACAGATTGATCATCATTTAAGGACTCATCATTCGTATCATAACTAGGTCCACTCATTTTAGAGGTGGACTCCTCCCCATCATCATTGTAGAGATATCCTGACTTGAGATCACCTACATCATGGGGGTCATGCCCCTGCATACTAGTGTCATTGGTAGCACCATTGATTTGGCTACCCAGGTTATCTTTGGGGTTGTCCTCTAAGGGCCCATCATGGTATGAATCAGGTGGACCTATGGTAACAAATGATACCATTTTGTGAGTCCTCCAATAATTAGAGGGATCAAGGTGATATGGAATAAAATCCACATCGTCGCCTAGACTCAGGTACATGCGATCTAAGGATACAACAAGCAAATCGTCATGACCTTGTACTTGTCACCCTAACCCAAACCTATCGGTAGCTAACTAATAATGAAGTTCAAGCAAAGTTATGTGTCCTTGTTCAAAAATACCAAGGCCACACCCATGCTAATGATACGACTCAAAAATGTGCATGGCATATTTTGGGTTGGAAAGATAATGCACACTCACAATGAATGGCTCATCATTGTCCTCATCTATGAACATTCTGGTGGGCACTTGATCCAGCCATGCATAGATGAAGTTTGTTTGGTTGGGTGGCTCACCCAATGACACTATAGATCCAATAAAAAATTTATGGGCGTGCGGTCGACCCATCTCTTATGCAGTTTTTAGGATAGGTTCGAAAGTAACATTTTGCATAAGATACTCACCCAACCCTGTGCTGGCCAGATGAATGGTGACCTATGGTGAAGATGACCCTATTGAATATGCAGGTGAAGTAGGCTAAGGTGCCTCCTTGACTTTGTCTTGAGGTTCTTCCACATCCATGGGAGTGGGAGTCTCATTGGCAACTGATCTAGGCACATGATTTTCCACTTTCTCACTAAATTTTACCTTTATCTTCTTGACTTACCAGTGCATTGTCGATGCAGTCGGCTTTAGAGAAGTTGTAGTCGTATGCTCAGATCTATGTGACACATATGTTGATGGTTGAGCACAGGCTTCTGGTTTGCCTATTGGAATCTTAACTAATGAGATGGGTCGGATATCCAAATGCATCGATGAGAGTACAAAAACCCTAGGCAAATATGCTAGGTTCATGAACTTGAATGGTTCTTCGTTCGAGGACACTATGTGAACTTGTCCCTCATGAATGTATTTCACACATTGATGCAAGATAGAGGGGATGCAATGCATTTCATGAATCCAAGGCCTCTCAAGTAGAATGTTGTACTGCATGGTGCCCTCTATCACATGACACATCACAGAGATGGTCTTGAGTCCCACTTGAATAGGTAGAATAATTATGCCAACCGTCGAGCATAGCGCATCGTTAAATGCTCTCAATGTAAAGGTGGTAGGCACAATGTGTGACTTAGGTAACTTGAGGTGGCTCAGTGCCTTGGTCGTGATTATATTGATTGAGGACCCAATGTCGATCAAGACCCTTTTGAAAGGCATGTGGTTAACACACGTGATAATATGCAGTAGCGGGTCAGCCATAATAGTAGGAACCATCTTCACTTCATGATCATAAAATTGTATCATGGGTTCTTGACACTATTGTACATGTCCCACAAAATTTGTAAATGCATGGGCATCTTGGGACTGTACCTCAATGGACCTCAAAATGTCCATAAGAGTCTCTCTATGTCTAGGGGACTGCTGAATAAGCTCATATATTGACAAATTCGTAGGAGCTATCTGCAGGTTTTGAACTAACTTGCTCCTTATGGTCACCACCGGTCTAGCTGGTGGGCCTAAAATATTTTGAGCTGGTCATTGATCTAACGTAGCTTATATTCTAATGGGAGAATGAGGTCTATTCGGTTGATCGTACCTCCCATGTCACATAACAACATTGGCCATGCCTATGAACCCCTGGGTAGGTGGTTCAATTCTCACTTGATTGACCTAGCCGGTATTGTTACGAGGAGCATCATGATTAGGTAGTGGATTTTTGAAAATCCCCATGTTTCTATTATCGAGTGCCTATGGGTTTCTTGGTATTACCAGCTCTCCTTTTTCTATCATGTTCTACACGATGTGTTTGAAGGACCAACATGTCTCGATGTTGTGGCCTTTTGCTCTATGGAATATGCAGAATAGATCGTCTTGATGCCACTTTGACTTTGGCACATTCAGATCTACTAATTTGACCTTAGGCAATCGTATGGCCTTGGCCTCGCATAGTTGATGGAAAATCAAAGTCATCGATTCCATCAAAGGTGTGAACTGGCGAGGTGGGTGCTCTTCTTTGTTTTTGCCCTTATAGTTGTTTTTACGTGTCTCATAACACGCAGGAGGAAGTTGAGCCTGATAATTAGGCTTTTATTGTCCCTTGTCTTCTCCTATGAGATTTAGTACTACTTGATTCATGTGGGCCTGCTTGCCTTGTTGTTTTGTAGTACTCTTTTTAAACCCCTCTTTCCTGGTCTTGAGCTTCAAGCTGCATTTTTGTAACTTGATATCCTCGATCACCCTGGCTTGCACCACAACTTCCTTGAATGTAGGGTACTGCTATAGCTACAACAGTAGTGAGATGTGCTTGGCACAACTCTTTGTAAACATTCAGGTCAATTTGGCTATAGGAATAGGGAATGGTAGCTTCACTATTATTCTACACCACCTCTTTCCATATTGCTTGATGGGCTCATCATCGCATTGAGCTAGCATAGCTAAATTAGAAAAGTTGGCCTATTTCTTGATGCCAAATGAATAGCATTCAAGAAATGCATCGGCTAACTGCTCGAAACTAGTAATACTATGTTTTTTAGTTGGTTGAACCACTCTCAGGTCAGGCCGAAAAGTGTTGTAATGAAAGTGTGCAACAACAAAGCATCATGACTCTCTATATGGAAACAAGCATCCATAAAACTCATAACATGTTCTTGTGCATCCTCATCACCCTTGAATTTTTCCAATCGGGGCATATCAAAATGCTCAAGATATGGAGGCATAGGCACCGAGGGGTCTAGAGGTTCATTGTGTATCTTCCTCAGTGTCAGATTTTGCATAGCCATGCCCTGCCTCTCTATTGCTTTGACATTATCGACCAAAACCTTGTACGCCTTAGAAGACAAAAAGTCCTCCTCCCTAAGCTGCCATGGAGGTGGTCTAGGAGGTAATGTCTTCTTCGAGGGATGTGGAGGACATGTCTATTCCTCCTCCTCAACTTGGCAACTCTCAAGGTAGCCCTTATCATATCTGTCTACATCTACATGCTCATGTTGCCTTTGTATAAGATCATTGAGTGATGACAGTCACTCCCTCTATTGGGCACTAACATGAGTACGAGCATCTCTTTGCTCCTTATGCATATCGACTAGGGACACAACCCTTCTATGCACATGCTCTCTATGCTCCTCAAGAGGGTATAGGCCAACCCTAGCTAGTCGATCCTTCTACTCTATACAATTCTTCTGAGCTATAATATGCTCCTTGCGCATGCGTTGCTCATATAATATCTGACGTAGGAGCATTTGTGCTTGAATATTTTCATCTTCAATATGTTGCCTCTCTAGGCGAGCATCATCCAATTGATCTTGGAGGAGCTGACATATTTTCTCGGACACCAGTCTATGTAACCTATCAATCTGGTTGGCCATAGGAGGCCTTCAATGTGCTTGCTCTATGTGAGCTACCTTATGGATTCTATACCCATTAGACAGATGTGTGGATGGTGGACGTGTGACATGAGGGTGCTTAGAAGCCTCTCCATGCTCTCTAGTGATCTTGATACAACTTCCGCTATGCTCACTCGGAGCATGGGTGGGTAAAGTTATAGGCTTGTAGCCTAGCTACTCAATGACACTACCTAGACCATATAGTTGTCTAGACCTCCATAGCTCATGAGGTGGTGTTACATTAGCTCCCACATTTGATATATCAATGGTGATCTTGCATGGTGAGCCACGCATGGGAGTATGGGTGGACCTATGCTCAGAAGTGAGCTTGTCCTCTTGCCCCTAAATGGGTGGACCTATGAATCATCTATACTCTGGCGATGGAGGGTTAGAACCTCCTATGGACCTAGTACATATGGGAACCAACTTGGTCCCCTGCACCACATATTCCTTGGTCAATCCCATGGACGTGCGTGTAGTGCGGTCTTGATAATGGATTTTGGACAAATCATCCTCGTGTTGAGAAGATCTGTGCTCAGTCCTATGCCTAGAGGAGTGTATTGAAGCTCCTCTATCGGGGGTCCGCTCAATGGGATCTCCCCGTGTTGAATTGTCACCTCTAATTCTTGTCAAACATCGTTTAGTTCACTCATGTGTATGAGGACTCAACACATGTTGATGTGACCTAGTTGGGGGTTGATCATGGGCATCGGTCCTAGACCTTTGCCGATCACCCCGTGTGTTCACCATTTGTGTACTTGACGTATAGATGTGTTTTATTATGCAAACAATGTAAACAAATGGTGATTATCTCTTTTAAATTTTTATTGTGAGCCCTAAACTATTTGATTTTGTTTTTAGATGTGTTGTATCAGTGTTAGAAACTCTCGCATATTTGAAATATTTTTGGATTTTAAACTCAGTTAAATTGGCTTTCACCTATATACTCGCACAAGCCAAATATGGTAATGACATCCATACTCAATGAAGTAGCATAAGTACTACCAACCCTCATCCAACACATCATGCACAACGATACACCCTTCTGAAGAAGAGTGCGTGCTATTTTGCATAGATAGGATAGTTCTTAGGTTGAACTTGGCAATGAGCGGCTCCCAATAATATAATTTCAAATGAGCCAACCAAGTGGTAACGACATCCACTGTTCGTATCAATCAAGCAAGTTGGATGTGAGAGCTCAATGCCACTGATGTTTAAATGATATGTGGTGTGTGTGGTTCCTTTTATTTTGCAAAAATAACAAATTCATCACAGAGCATAATGACCATTCCTACATGATGTACATGAAAAGAAAAGGAACATTTTGAATTCAGACATAATGCATGCTAATGTCCTACATGATATTTTGATGATGCAATTACAATGACATGGTCGTTGATTGGACCTCAAGCATGCAAACGACACACAATATTTATCAAGGTCACTGTATTTAGGGGTATACTGCACTCAGAGGTCCACTATTCCCAACAACGCCTTTCCACTAAACAAAAATAAAAAGCAAACTAGGACTTGTTCATTGACCCCTTATATTTTTGTTCCTAGTTTGTAACGATTCGATGATTTCTAGAAAGATGCAGAGTAGAAAATTCAACACAGAAGGTGAAATTGGGACCTACCTCAACTCTTGCTCTGTTGCCCACTAATTTCCTTATTGTCTACTTCTTCCTCTATGAACCGCAGGTCCGACCTGCGGGCTACAGTGGAAACCGCAAGTTACAGCCGTAGGCCAAAAAATAACCATAGCTGAAAGCTGCGGTTAGCACCTATGGAAATAAAAAGCCAAGAATATTCAGAATTCAAGGCTAAAATTGTGGGGTTCCACCATGATCGCCATATGACATAACCATAGAGCATGCACCTAGCTAGTGTATTGATCTATACCATCGTAAAAACACAAAGATCCATACAAATGCACAAATTGAACAAAGAAGCCAACTAATGCAAAGTTTCTTATATTAATATTCGAAAGGATCTCGGATTACAAAAATGCCCTCTCAGGGTCACTCCAAATATGATACAGATGTTACAATTGCCAATGCCCTCAACAGGGTAGGCGCGCTTATTTGTTGCTCTGGTGATTACTCATAAATTGCCTTGGGGTAGAGCTAACACCCTTCTTCGCGATGTGGAAGGATTATGATATAGGCTCCCTTTTGCACCTATCTCCCTATGAACAAGAAATAATAGTGCACAATTACAAATTTTGATAGCCTCTCATGATGAGGCCCTTTAAAGAAACATACATGTAAATACCATTAAACTAGTAAAACAAGAAAGCATAAAGAAAGGCTTTAAGCTATTCTAATCACATCAAGAATTATACTACAACATACAAGACATGAATAAGCAAATGATGCATTGAAAAAATATCGAATTAGAAGCAATAAAACATCTAAAATATCCAATATACTCCTACCCAATGCAATGCATAAAATGCCTAATTCCTACGGTCAGAGTTTCTCTAAAATGCAATTAAACCTATGAAAATACTAACATGACTAATCTATGCGATAAAAAGCAAAATGAGTAAGGTGATCTTTAACCTATTATAAACTGTAGCTATGAGGGGCGGTCTGCACTATGAACCGCAGTTGACAGTAGTGATTTGACCTCTGATGTGTTTTCCCTCAGAATTAGGGGCAGTGGGCTTGACCTCCTTGTATGAATTGATGTTCAAGGGTTGCCTTTGTCATCCTATGACATATTTGGTGGTCAAATCACTGTGAAGGGCCTTCGTTTGCTTAGATTTGCATTTCTTGATCCTCCTAAGAATCTAGGGGATCCATGGTTGATTGGTCTTTGGATGGATAGCAAATGGGGCTCTCAAATGCATAAGGTCGTTATGCAATTTGATAAGGCTTCGTTGCTCTCTTGATCAATTAGCTCACTCAATAATTCACCAGCACTTCACTATACAAATTCTCTCTTTTTTATCCTCGCTTGGAGGGGGTATTTGTAGCATACCCCTAGGGCCAGGGGTGGCTTCATGGAGAAGCCAAGACCAAGAAGGTTGGTTAGGACATTTGGGATAAAAGCCTTTGGAATATTCCATCCTCCAACTGCCTCCTTCTAGATCTCTTGGCCATTCCAATCGATTTGGCTTGGATGGAAGGCCTAACTGAACTCCATTTTAGACCACAGGTCATAGCTATGGTTCAGAATGCAAACCGTAGGTGTCAACTATGGTTCATACTAGAGACCGCAGCCCTAGGCTACGGTTCAGAATGCTTAGGCCAGAATGCCTAAATTGAGTGGTTAGAACCATTGCTCTATATTGGAGTCTATCCAAGATCCTTCATATGGTTTTGTAGCATGTCCATATGAGTAGTCGCCCTTGACATGACGCGTTTTAGGTGTCTACATGCACAAATCACCACACACAATAGAGACACCAATTTAACGTGGTTCACCCAATGTGGGCTACTCCACGGAGAAAATATTTCACTAATATTTTCTCAATAAATATCTTGGGAATCCTTTCCCTATTACAATGTTTATGGACCTCTATCCAAAGGAGACACCAATCCCTTGATCAAGTTCATGGATCTCTATCCATAGGAGAACTCCTTTCTCCTCTGCTCTGGCTGGTGATCTTCTAGAAGAACTACTGCCTCCACTACACTGGCTAATGGATCTCTATCCACTGAAGACTCTTATCCTCACTCAGAAGACCTATCCTCACTACCCTGGCTAATGGATCTCTATCCACTGGAGACTATCATCCTCTATACTCTATCACCTCCAAAGCTTACTCTTTGCTCTATCTCAAATCTACACTAAACATAGTCCTTCGGTCTAGCACAAATATTCTCAATCTCTATCTCTAGTCTAGCACAAACCTATCCTCAAATTTGCACCAAAATCTATCCTCAAATCTGCACTAAACACAGTCCTTCGGTCTAGCATAAATTTATCTAATCCTTTTAGCATAAATTTGTCCTCAATATCTATCCTCAAGCCTTAACACAAAGCTTGACTTAATCACAAATCAACTCTTCTGGATCTGCCCCAAACCTTAACTCAAGGTTTGAACAAATCAATCAATCAACTCTGCTCTCAAGTCTTCTCAAAGACTTATCTCAAATCTACCTTGTAAGCTTCCATAAAATCTCACACTAATCTATCCACAAGTCCTCTCTAGAACTTGTCCAATCTGCTCAATAATATCTATCCTCAAATCTGTATTGTAAGCTTCCACAAAATCTCACACAAATCTATCCACAAGTCTTCTCAAAGACTTACCTCAAATCTGCTCAACAAGTCCTCACTAGAACTTGTCCAATCTCATAAAAACATATAGAGAATTGTTAGAGACTCAATATGCTTCACATTCACCACAATGCTCAATCACTTTCAATCTCTCTTTTTACCATAGAAACATATAGAGAATTGTTAGAGACTCAATATGTTTCACACTCACAAACACTCAACCTCTTTCTCAAATCAATTTAGAATATGGAACAATTTGTTTCACAGAACTTGAACTATCACTTCAACACATCCACTTGACTAGGCTCAACCAACTCTACTCAATCAATCACTCAATGAAATAATCCTTGCTCACAAACCCTAGTCCAAGTATATGAACACTCACTCACTTATTTCCAACAATGCTTATCAAACAATCTCACATAACAATGATACTCATGATCTTTCACAAACCCTAGTTCAAGATAGTTCACAACTTCACATAACAATGATACTCATGTTTTAATCACAAACTTCACTATATACAATTCACATAACAATGATACTCATGTTCTTTGCACAAACCCTAGTTCAAGCATATGAAAGCTTTACTCAATATTTCCAACAATGCTTATAAAACAAGGTTTTTATCATCAACTCTCACTTAGAAAAACCTTCAACAATCAAACTCAACAATGCTTATCAAACAACCCTTTTCACTCCAACTTAGCATTCACAACATCCAACAATCACTCACTAGGAAGATGTGCCCATACCTTTTTGTTTGATGTAGAAGTGCCCTTAAAAACTTGTCTCAATCACAATTTTCTTCTTTGCCAATTTCAATGGTTAGATGACAAAATATCACACTAACACTCTCTCAAAATATTTCTCAATTACAAAAATAATCAAACTCAAATACACCTTATTACTCCTTTTTGAAATTAGCAATCATCAAATCATACATAAAAATAATTACTCAATTGCTCCTTATAATCTCCAACTTTAATTAATCAACCTCCAAAAATTAAACTTTCAAAATAATATTGCCTACCCTTTTATCTCCCTCAAATACTCAATATCCAAATTAATTTAGGTAAAAATAAACTTTATAAACCATCAAAAATATTTTATTTTTTCAACCTTAGCACATCCAAAATAATCAAGTGACCAAGACAAATGACATCAACGCATACCTTTAACATTAGCCAAAAGGCCTCGATGGGTTTCGAATATGAGACCACTCCCAATCGAGCGCCTTATCGAGGTGCTAGCCCACCACATGGGCTAAGTGCTTCCATGAGAAAGGGAAGGCACAAGCCTCCCTTTATTCCTTTCGTTTAATACTGCTCAAAATGAAAATGCCCTCTCTTCCTTGCAAAATAAACTCGATGGGATTCAAACCCTGCACTCCTTGCCTACCACAAGACTTAGCACCATCCATCATTGCCAACTATGCTACACAACGTTGTGTGAGGTAAGAGGAGCCTCACTCCTATTTATTAAACCTTCTACCACTAGAGACCTTTCAAAATGTAAAAATTATTTCTCTTCCTTGCGCACTATACTTTGGAGCTTAGGAAATCGATCGATGGTATTTTAGGGGTAAGGCAAAGGTTTTTGCCACCTTTTATACACGAAGACCTCGTGCCATAAAATGTCGACGCTTTAAATCAAATTTCAAATTCAATTTTTAATTTAACCTTATAACCCTCTTTAGGGTTATTTAAATTAATATATAATTAAATTAAAATTAAATTATAATTAACTTAAATAACTTTGGAAGTTAATTAAATTAATTTATAATAAAATTATATTAATTAATTTATAATTAATTTAAATTTCCCTTTTTAATATTATAATAAAATATTATAATATTATTTGCTTGGGCCTCTTCTTTGCACTTTGGACCACATCTGACTACCTGGAACCGGATCTGACCAACTAGAAGTGGACTCTCCTTTTTGCACTGATTGTGAAACTGCTTCTCCTTGCACTGCTCACTAAATGACCACTCACTCTTGACATCAATGACAACTCATCTACTCAAAATGTCCAACAATATCCCCCTTTGTCATTGATGGCAACCCAATTATCTTTTCAAATTTCCTTAACCTTTTTCTGTTCTGCTCCCCCTGGGAAACTTCCCCCTAACTCAATGCTCTCTCCTTAAATCAAATCTCTCCCCCTTACTCAAATCTCTCCCCCTTTGACATCAATGGCAAAGGGTCACCTTTGGGGCTCGGGGCTAAGAATGAGTCTCTTAGCTTAGCCCCTCCCCCACCTCCTCTTGAGGTGGTTAATTCTAGGGTGGGAGTATTTCTACTCCCAGCATGCACTGATATTTACCTTTGTCCACTTTCCTTCTCATCTGATCCTTCTGATTCCTCTGACTTTTCCTGTTCCTGCTTGTCTCTGGAATTTTTGCTCTACACCACTTTGTTGTATGTCCATCATTATTGCACTTGTAACACTTAATATTGTTATTCCTTGGAGGTGCAAATATCTTGGGATTTCTTCTGGTGAAGCCATATCTATTCCTATCATGGACCCTACAATTCATTGCCTTGTGACCAAACTGATTACATGAGTAGCAATACCCATGAAAAAGTTACCTGTTTCTGAAGTTCCCATATTCTTGTCTTTCATGTGTCCTGCATTGTGAAGCCTTGTGCCCAAATCTGTGACATGAGAAACATCATCCATTGAAATTTCCTTGCCTTGACCTCATTGGTCTCTTAGTCTCTTTTACCCTGTGTTGGTTCCTGTTCCATCTATTCCTCTTTTGTGCATTGTTCTTTTCCTTGTTGAACTTTCTATTGTCCAACTCATCCTCAGAAGTCTCACTTTCTCTCACACTATCTTCTTCTGAAGTTTCTTCTTCTTCAGAACTTGAGATTGACTCCTCTTCTTGTTTCTTTTGTACCTATTCAAAACCAAGACCTATTTTGTTTGTTGACCTTCTTTGTACCTTGATCATCTTATCTATGATCTTTGAGCTCTTTCCAAACTTGTGTAGCTTATCCTTAGACTTTTCTACTTCTTCCCTTAGTAGAGCTACTTCTTGTTCTAATATTTCACATTCTAAGACCTTTGCTTCTAACTTATCCTTGAACTTCTTTGTCTTAGCCATTGACTTATTTAGATCCTCTATAAGCTTTCCTCTTTCTTCATCACATTCTTGAAACTGAAGCTTAAGTTGGGAGTTTTGCTTTCTTACCTTCTTTAATGTGTTAAGAGCATAAATAAGCTCTCCCTCAAGATCAACTTCTCCTTTCTCTGATTCTTCCTCTATTTGTTTACCTTTGAAAACATCTTCATTCTCTTCTGACTTGTCTTCTATAGGATCACCTCCTTCTTCTTCTAGTGCCATTAGAATATTCTCTTCTGGTCCTTCAAGTGTATCTTCATATTCATCATCACTGAAACTGAAACCATTCTTTGTACAACTATCTTCAAGATGTCCAAAATTACCACATCTAAAACACTTGAGAATTATTGGTGACCTTTTCTTAACTTCTTCTTTTTCTTCTATCAGAAATAGAACTTCATCTTTATCATTATCTGAGAAACTATTATCACTATCACTTGAGTACTTACTTGCCTTGTCTGCATAGTAACTCCTCTTCTGTATTTGAAAGAACTTCTTTCCTTGTTTGCCTTGTCCATCCTTGCCTTTCTTTTGGTACTTGTATTTTTTTGATTCCCTGTTCTTATGATCCTATTTTTCTTCATCATTGCTATTTCTAGCTTCTTGAAAATCAGTTGCATAGTGACCATACTTTCCATAATTGAAACATCTAACAGATTTTGCATCTTTAAATCTTCTTGGATCCTTATTCCTTCTACCATAATTTACTTCTTCATCATTGGATGACTCATTGCTTGAATCTGACTTCTTGCCCTTTGTCTTCTTAGTAGCTTTGAAGGTTGCTTCCTTCTCGATATTAGGTTCCTCTTTTGTTCTCATCTCAAAAGTTGTAAGAATACCAAGTAATACATCTCTTGTCAAAATATCACCATATTTTGATTCCTCTATAGCAGAGATATTTTCACTAAACCTTTTTGGGAGAGATCTTAAGATCTTATCACAAACATCAGATTCTTCAATCTCAAGTCCAAGTCCTTGCATGGCGTTAACAACCTCGTCTACATGAAGTAGATAAGCACTAATGTTTTCCTCATCCTTCATTCTTAATTCTTCAAATTATCCTTTGAGATTTCGTATCTTTACCTTTTTGACACTTTTATCTCCTTCATATATGCTTTGCAACTTATCCCAAATTCCTTTTGCTGATTTGCAATGCATAACCTTTATGAACTCTGTTCTATGCAAACCTCTCAAAATTGCATTCATTGCTTTTGAATTGTAATGATGTAGAAGCTTACCATATTTATCTGTAGGTGGAGTAGTTGGTGGTGTGTATCCATTTTCAACTGCTTCCCATATTTCATTGCCAAGTGCCATCAGGTGAATCTTCATTCTCATACTCCAAAATATATAATCGCTTCCATAAAATACTAGTGTTGAATTATCTGAGGATCCATTCTTAGAATCCATTGTGTTCTTGTAAGATTTTCCTTCAAGTTGTTAAACTCTTCCGAAGGAACCCACTCTGATACCAATTGAAGAACACAAGCTTATACTGAGAGGGGGGTGAACAGTATAAGACCACTTTTTACTTTTCTTTCCCAATCAATATTATGCAATGTATCAATAGCAATATCAACAATAGTAATCAAAGCAATGCACAAATCACCACACACAATAGAGACACCAATTTAACATGGTTCACCCAATGTGGGCTACTCCACAAAGAAAATATTTCACTAATATTTTCTCAATAAATATCTTGGGAATCCTTTCCCTATTACAATGTTTATGGACCTCTATCCAAAGGAGACACCAATCCCCTAATCAAGTTCATGGATCTCTATCCATAGGAGAACTCCTTTCTCCTCTGCTCTGGTTGGTGATCTTCTAGAAGAACTACTACCTCCACTACATTGGCTAATGGATCTCTATCCACTGAAGACTCTTGTCCTCACTTAGAAGACCTATCCTCACTACCCTGGCTAATGGATCTCTATCCACTAGAGATTATCATCCTCTATACTCTATCACCTCCAAAGCTTGCTCTTAGCTCTATCTCAAATCTGCACTAAACATAGTCCTTCGGTCTAGCACAAATCTGCTCAATCTCTATCTCTGGTCTAGTACAAACCTATCCTCAAATATACACCAAACTCTATCCTCAAATTCTAAACTTTATCCTCAAATCTACACTAAACATAGTCCTTCGGTCTAGCATAAATCTATCCTCAATATCTATCCTCAAGCCTTAACACAAAGCTTGACTTAATCATAAATCAACTCTGCTGGATCTGCCCCAAACCTTAACTCAAGGTTTGAACAAATCAATCAATCAACTCTGCTCTCAAGTCTTCTCAAAGACTTATCTCAAATCTGCCTTGTAAGCTTCCACAAAATCTCACACTAATATATCCACAAGTCCTCTCTAGAACTTGTCCAATCTGCTCAATAATATTTGTCCTCAAATATGTATTGTAAGCTTCCACAAAATATCACAAATCTTCTAAAGACTTACCTCAAATCTGCTCAACAAGTCCTCACTAGAACTTGTCCAATATCACATAAACATATAGATAATTTTTAGAGACTCAATATGCTTCACATTCACCACAATGCTCAATCACTTTCAATCTCTCTTTTTACCATAGAAACATATAGAGAATTGTTAGAGACTCAATATGTTTCACACTCACAAACACTCAACCTCTTTCTCAAATCAATTTAGAATATGGAACAATTTGTTTCATAGAACTTGAACTATCACTTCAACACATCCACTTGACTAGGCTCAACCAACTCTACTCAATCAATCACTCAATGAAATAATCCTTGCTCACAAACCCTAGTCCAAGTATATGAACACTCACTCAATTATTTCCAACAATGCTTATCAAATAATTTCACATAACAATGATACTCATGATATTTCACAAACTCTAGTTCAAGATAGTTCACAACTTCAATAACAATGATAATCATGTTCTTTGCACAAACCCTAGTTCAAGCATATGAAATCTTTACTCAATATTTCCAACAATGCTTATAAAACAAGGTTTTTATCATCAACTCTCACTCAAAAAACCTTCAACAATCAAACTCAACAATGCTTATCAAACAACCCTTTTCACTCCAACTTAGCATTCACAACATCCAACAATCACTCACTAGGAAGATGTGCCCATACCTTTTTGTTTGATGTAGAAGTGCCCTTAAAAACTTGTCTCAATCACAATTTTCTTCTTTGCCAATTTCAATGGTTAGATGACAAAATATCACACTAACACTCTCTCAAAATATTTCTCAATTACAAAAATAATCAAACTCAAATACACCTTATTACTCCTTGAAATTAGCAATCATCAAATCATACATAAAAATAATTACTCAATTGCTCCTTATAATCTCCAACTTTAATTAATCAACCTCCAAAAATTAAACTTTCAAAATAATATTGCCTACCCTTTTATCTCCCTCAAATACTCAATATCCAAATTAATTTAGGCAAAAATAAACTTTATAAACCATAAAAAATATTTTATTTTTTCAACCTTAGCACATCCAAAATAATCAAGTGACCAAGATAAATGACATTAGCGCATACCTTTAACACTAGCCAAAAGGCCTCGATGGGTTTCGAATGTGAGACCACTCCCAACCGAGCGCCTTATCGAGGTGCTAGCCCACCACGTGGGCTAAGTGCTTCCATGAGGAAGGGAAGGCACAAGCCTCCCTTTATTCCTTTCGATTTGGTGCTGCTCAAAATGAAAATTCCCTCTCTTCCTTGCAAAATGAACTCGATGGGATTTGAACCCTGCACTCCTTGCCTGCCATAAGACTTAGCACCATCCATCATTGCCAACTATGCTACACAATGTTGTGCGAGGTAAGAGGAGCCTCGCTCCTATTTATTAAACCTTCTACCATCGGAGACCTTTCAAAATGTAAAAATTATCTTTCTCTTCCTTGCGCACTATACTTTGGAGCTTAGGAAATCGATCAATGGTATTTTGGGAGTAAGGCAAAGGTTTTTGCCACCTTTTATACACGAAGACCTCGTGCCATAAAATGTCGGCACTTTAAATCAAATTTCAAATTCGATTTTTAATTTAACCTTATAACCCTCTTTAGGGTTATTTAAATTAATTTATAATTAAATTAAAATTAAATTATAATTAACTTAAATAACTTTGGAAGTTAATTAAATTAATTAATAAATTAATTTATAATAAAATTATATTAATTAATTTATAATTAATTTAAATTTCCCTTTTTAATATTATAATAAAATATTATAATATTATTTGCTTGGGCCTCTTCTTTGCACTTTGGACCACATCTGACTACCTGGAACCGGATCTGACCAACTAGAAGCGGACTCTCCTTTTTGCACTGATTGTGGAACTGCTTCTCCTTTTAGCTCACTGAAACTGACTTTTGACATCAATGACCACTCACTCTTGACATCAATGACAACTCATCTACTCAAAATGTCCAACATCATTTTTTTAGATAGAATGAAAGCATACTTGGTGGGTAAGTTTTTAACCATAGCAAGAAGGCTACAAATCGTAAAGACTACATTGCAATCCTTACCTATTTATATGATGTCACTTTCATGACTACCAACAAGTATTGCATCAGAAGTTGATAAAATTCAAAGACTTTCTAGAGAAATGTTATGAGGAAAATTTTAGGTTTTTCCTCTTTGTAAGTGGGATAGGGTTTGCAAAGGAAAGAATATTGAAGGAGAAGTCTTGTAAAAAATTTGGCATTAGGAGTAGAGCTTGGGTGGAGATTATTCAGATATCCAAGAAAGAATTGGAAAAAAATATTTCTTCAAAAATATATAGGTTTGCTTGATACAATGAAACTATTTATGAAAATAACTCTACCCAAAGGATCATCAACATAGGAGATCATGACAGAGATGGCGATAGCAACAGTGACCTCGACAGCTTTGGCAATAATAGGTAATATTTCCTAGGCCCTAGCAGGGTATTCTAAACTAGAGCAAGGTGACATCCCACTATCGAATGACGTGTCCAAGGTAGATGATCCCAAAGGCCTTGACCCTAATCTTAGTGGGTAGGATATCCTAAATTGGATAAAATACAAGGGGTTTATTCCCCCCTCCCTTCTAGCAACCCTCGTCCGTATTATGGAGTCCCACAATCATACCTCATAAAGGTAGCAGGAAATCTAAATATTATCTCCTTTGGGATTGAGACCCATCCCTTGCTGGTTACATAGGGTGAAAATATGGTTATCCTAGAATTAGTAATGGTAGCCAAACTATCTATTGAATCTCTTTCCCTTGTGGGGAAATTTATAGGGGGTAAACCCGATATGGAGTCCATAAGAAAATGGGTTGGTTTCAAATGGTGAACAATAGGAAGTTTTCAACTGGTAGCCCTTTTGAGGGATTTTTTTTTATCCAACTAAACAACCAAAATGACTATACCCACATTCTCACAAGAGGGCCATGGTTTTAATGTAGAAAAATCTTATTCCTCAAAAAATGGGGTGAATAATTTAAACCTCAAACTTAAGACATCAACTTCGTCCCCATATGGGTTTACCTCCTAGATCTTCCTATTCAGTTCTACCATGAAGATATCCTATGCAGGATTGGGATCTACATTAGGAATCTTGTTACCTTTGATCCTGTAATGAAGGCTAGAACCCACATGGACCATGCCAAAATTTGTGTTAACACCAACTTGGCCTCCTAGCTTCTTACTCATATAAATCTCATATATGGAGCTTTTAAATGGCCAAGAAATTGAGTACAAGAACAAACTAGCATTTTGCATTGAATGTCAATCTTAAGGAGATCTCAAGTCTCAATGCCCTTCTCTCAAACCCTAGAAAGAGGTTCCCAAATCCCAGCTTCCCCACCCCCAAAAATAGAACACCTATATGGGAATACATAGTGAAAGACCCAAAGCTCCTATTGGCAACAAACAAGAGAGAGAATACAAAGAGAAGCAAATAGCCACCCAGGAGTCGCTTATCAACCATGATTTTGTAGACTCGAACCAGGTATGCTCCATGTTCACCTTTCCTAATAGGTTTGGATCCTTATCTATTTCTAACGATGAAGTCATTTTCCTTGAATTTTCCCCTCATCCTCCCACTTCTCCCCCCACCCCCATCCCCACCCATTTGAATTCGAACCATACTTTCCCCCCTGAACGCACCCCCATCCTCAACTAGATCCTCCTCTGAATCCTCGACCATCAACCCTTCCCATAAAATGGTGGATCCTCCCTCTTCCCCCTAGGCGACCCCCTGTCCCTATACAAATCCATTGTCGAATCCCTAAAGGATATTACAAGTCCCACCCATATCATATCGACATAAGGAGTGAAAATAAAAGAGGTAGACCTCCATATCCAAGAAAATAAAAAAGGACACTAAAAACCAAGTCACCAATGGTGTGCAATCAACCTTATTCCAATAACTATTCAATCAGACTAAGGATGAATCCAAAAATCCCAAAACTCCCCCCTACAGAGTAAAGGAGGCAAGAAACCAACCAAAGTTTCTATATGAATGTACTCTCTTGGAATATTATAGGTCTCAACAATACGAGAAAATAGAGACTAGCTTGAAAAAATAGGAAGGACTACAAACCTATCATTCTCATTTTGCAAGAAACAAAAATTGATGCTTCTAGAACCAATAACATCTCTCAGTCAGTATAGAAGAATTTCTAATGGGCCTCCTCCCCTGTTGATGGATCATCTGGAGGCCTCCTGTGCCTTTAGGACCTATATAAAGTTGAAGGAAGGGTAATCTCATCTTCTAACAGATCCCTAAACTTGGTATTCTATTGCAAGGAAAATCAGTTTACCTGGGTCTCATCCAATATTTATGCCTCCAATAATCCCCTTGAAATATGCACACTCTAGAGACCCCTATTTCATATGAAGGATGCCTTCTCCAACCTTCCCTAGATGCTAACAGGTGATTTTGATTCCCCCCTATTTCCCTTTGATAAGAAGGGTGGCACCCCTTCTCTTTCTAAAAGCATCCAAGATTTTTATAACTTTGTTATGTAAAATGAACTTATGGATATTCAGATCAAAGGTTGCCAGTACACTTGGAGTAACAAAAGAGTGGGTCCTGAGCACATACAGGTCAATTTGGATAGATTTTTCCTATCCCAATAGGCTATTTCCATATTTGGAGATACCTCTCTCATATCTATCCCTAGAATAGGGTCTGACCATTGCCCCCTCATATTAGAATCCGATAGAGCCCCATCCTTCAAAAATCCTTCTAGATTTGAGAATATGTGTATCCAACACACCAAATTGAGGCAAAGGATCTCTGAGTGGTGGGGGATCCCCTACCCTAGGACTGCTATTTGTTGAGTATACCAAAAACTAAAGGCAATCAAGGAGAACCTCAAAATTTGGAACAAGGAAGTATTCGAGAATATTTTTGAGAGCAAAGAGTAGATTTTATGTAAGCTCAAAACCTTAGAACAACAAATTCAGCATGAACAGTGGATCCATCAATTGAGATAAGAGGAGCGGAAACTCATGTCAGACTACTATAACATCCTAGCCAAAGAAGAGACCTACTGGCGATAAAATTCCCATGCCTTATGGCTAAAAGATGGTGATGCAAAAACTAAGTTCTTTCATGCTTCTACTCTTTGAAACTGAATCATGAACAAGATCAAAGAGCTCACTTTGTCATATGGCACAGTCTCAAGAGATATTTTCAAAATTAAATATGAATCATCATCTTACTTCAGCAACATGATGGGAACCATTCCCCCTAAACATATTGAAGCCCAGGAGACCCTTCTATAGAATATTGCCCCTCTGGTTACTCCTGAGATGAATTATTCCCTTATACAACCCCTCAAAAAAAAAGAAATCAAACTTGCTCTAATATCCATGCAAGATGACACAACCCCTAAGCCATATGGGTTCCCCTCTGTTTATTTAAAAAAATTTGGGATATCTTGGAGGAATATATCTACAATGCCATCGGGAAACTCCAACAATCCAAGATCTTCCCCAAAGGGATGAACTCCATATTCATTACCCTAGTCCCCAAAATCCCTTAATGTAAATCCATGTTGTATTTAAGGCCGATAAGCTTATGCAACATCATCTACAAGATCCTAACCAAATCCTTGGCTTTTAGGCTTAATAATATCCTTCCCAAAATCATAGATCCCTATCAAGGAAGTTCTATGGAAGTTAGATCCATCACTGATAGCATCATATCTCTTCATGAAATGCTCCACTCAACCTTGTACAACAAAAAGGTGGCCATGTTCCTGAAGTTGGACATCAGTAAAGCTTTTGACAGGGTTAACAGGGATTTCCTTCTAAAAGTCCTTTCCAAGTTTGGGTTCCACAAAGAATGGATTGACCTCATCAAAGGTTGTATTAATTACCTATTGTTCTTAGTGCTAGTTAACGGATCTGCTATAGGTTATTTCTCTAGCTCTAGAGGCCTCAGGCAGGGAGATCCCCTATCCCCCTTCCTCTTCATCATCCTTACTAAATCCCTATGGAGAGCCCTCAAATATACTTGTGTTATGAAGAACACAAGCTTATACTAAGATGTGGGGTGAACGGTATAAGACCACTTTTTACTTTTATTTCCAAATCAATATTATGCAGTGTATAGATAGCAGTAATAAAACTAATGCACAAAATACCATACATAATAGAGACACATATTTTAACATGGTTCACCCAATGTGGGCTACCTCCACAAATAAAATATTTCTTCCAATTATTTCTCAAATAATCTCTTGGGAATCCTTCCCAATTACAATTTTTATGGACCTTTATCCAATGGATATGTTGATCCCCTAAATCTAGTTTGTGGATCTCTATCCATAGGAGAACTCCTCCTCTGCTCTGGATGGTGATCCTCTAGAAGATACTTCCTCCACTGTACTGACTATGGATATCTCTCCACTTTAAAACTCTTGTCCTCACTCAAAATACATATCCTCAATATCCTGGTTGATGGATATCTATCCACTGGATTCTCTATCCTCTCTGCTCTATCACCTCCAAAGCTCTATCTCAAAATTGTACTAAACACAGTCTAGTTGGTCTAGCATAGTGCTACTCAATATCTTGCACTAAACACAGTATATTCGGTCTAGCACAAATATTCTCAACTCTTGCACTAAACACAGTCCAGTCGGTCTAGCACAAATCCACTCAAATATGCACTAAACATAGTTTATTCGGTCTAGCACAAATCTACTCAATAGGTTCACTCAAAACCTTCTCAAATCTGCTCAATAGGTCCACATAGAACCTTCTCAAATCTGCTCAACAGGTCAACTCAAAACCTTCTCAAATTTGCTCAATAGGTCCACACAGAACCTACTCAAATATTCTCAATAGGTCCACTCAGAACCTGCTCAAATATGCTCAATAGGTCCACATAGAACCTTCTCAAATCTACTCAATAGGTCCACTCAGAACCTACACTAATCTTCTCAATAGGTCCACACAGAACCTGTCCAAATCTACTCAATAGGCTCACACATAACTTGTCTAAATCTTCTCAACAAGATCACACAGAACTTGTTAAAATATTCTCAATAAGTCCTCTTTAGGACTTGCTCAAATATTCATTGCAAGCTTCCATAAAATCTTACACAAAATCAATTCACAAGTCTTCTCAAATACTTACCTCAAATCAGCTTAACAAGTCCACACATAACTTGTCCAATCTCATAGAAATGTAAAGAGAATTATTAGAGACTCAATATGTTCTATACTCAATGCTCACTCACTTTCTTAACTCAAATCAATCTCATAGAAACATAAAGAGAATTGTTAGAGACTCAATATGTTATTTACTCAATGCTCAATAACTTTCTCAACTCAAATAAATCTCATAGAAACATAAATAGAATTGTTAGAGACTCAATATGTTCTATACTCAAAACTCAATCACTTTCTCAACTCAATATCATAGAAGCATAAAGAGAATTGTTAGAGACTCAATATGTTCTATTCTCAAAACTCAATCTCAACTCAAATCAGAATATAGAATAGTTTATTTTATGGAACTTGAACAATCACTTCATACATCCACTTGACTAGGATCAATCAACTCTACTCAACTAATCACTTCAAGGAACAACTCTTGCTCACAAACCCTAGTCCAAGCATATATCAACCAACTCAAAATATTTCCAATAATGTTCAACAACAACTCTCACATAACAATGATACTCATGTTCTTTTCAAACCCTAGTTCAAGTTCTTTGCATAACATCTCACTTCAACAACAATGCTAATAAAACATTCTTCATATAACAATGATACTCATGTTCTTTTCAAACTCTAACTCAGGTTTTTTACACAACCAATGGTTTCAACAACAATGCTTATAAAACAAGGTTTTAATCACAACTCTCAATCCAAAGAATATTTAAGCATTAACTCAAAGCACTTCACTCAACCAATGGTCTAAACATCAATGCTTATTGAAAAAGGTTTAATCATAACTCTCAATCCAAAAAACCTTGAAGCATTAATTCAAACACTTTCAAAAAGAAAACTTAATCAAATCCTTTTCACTTCAAACTTAATTTTCAATCAAGACAATCAACTAACTTAACCAAAGAAGAATTTTCCCATACCTTTTTGTTTGACAAGGAGTTGATCTCACAAATTTTCCACTCTCATAAATTTCTCTTTCCAATCACAAAAGGGTTAGAAGACTTGAGTAATATCACAATACAAAAATAATAACCCAATAACACCTTATTACTCCAACTCAATAATAATTTTCACCATAGTCTTCTTATAAAAGAAATAGCCCCTTTTATGAGAAATTAATTCACAATAACCTTGATTCTCAATAATGTCAATACTATCCTTCACAAACTCCTTATAGCCCCTAATGACAAGTTCTAATTAAATTGCCCACTAAAATAAATCCACTTTAATAAAAACCCTTTATGCAAGCCTTATATAAAATAAAATTAAATCGTAACCCGCTTTTAATTTCCCTAAGGCTTAACACGCCATATAACACCCTTATAACTCCATGTGGGCAATAAAACAAAATTTACAAAAAATAAACTTGCCTTGGAGTGTTTCCAACCCTCTATCTCCTCCTTCTCTGAGCACCTTAGCCATGACCAAATTTTCCATCGAGCCACATGCTTGCACAACAACCAACAAGCACATTGTGCTTGTTATCCTTTATGAAAACGTGCACCTTCAATAAAAACCGCATGTGCCTTGGGCGCCAACCTAATCACGTCTTCCTTTCACATTTCTTGTGATTCGAATGCGGAACTTCTTGCGTCCAAACAACTCAACGCACCACTAGGACAAGATGGCCTATGTGCCCTCAAATCGTGCACCTTCTACTTTTCTCCTTTTCATAGTGAACGAAAATGTTTTTCATGAGCTCTTTCCTCTTCTTTGCATGCAATTCGATATTCGAGCAAGGGTAATTGCCAATGGTTTTTTGAAATGCTTCTATATTAATTTCTTTCAAATCTTAATATGTTGATGCTAGCTCCTTCATGAACGTCGGTGAAATTATTAGGCTTAAAAGCCTTTTATTTTTAAACACCCAACTTTGGGGTTTTATTATTTATCCTTGGATTTTATAAAACCCATTTTTGCCTTAATAAAACATTATAATAAGAATTATAAATATTTTATTTGGGTTTTCACCATGGCACATTTAATATTATAATAACCTTGATTATAATATTATACCTTTGATAAACTACCTTTAATATTTATGTATAAAATTTAAATTCATACTAAATTTAAATAATTTATAAAATAAATAATATAACTCCTTTTTAACTTTGTCTTTTGCACTGTTTCACTTGATATTTGGCCTTCTTTCTGAAAATCAACTAACCATATTTATCCCCTTTATTTCCTACTGAAATATTTGGTATTAATGATGACTTCATCTGGTGACATCAATGACAACTTTGACTTAGGGACTCAAAATTTCCAACATGTTATAGGGCATGTGTCCAGGATCAAAGCTTCTTCTAACTCCCCACCCCTGTCCTACCAACAGTTTGTAGATGACACCATCATTGCTACTTTGGCCTCTGTTCTTCAAACTAAGTCTATCAAGTTTACCCTTGACACCTATTCTTTAGTAGCTGGGTAGAAAATCAACTACCTAAAAAGTAAGTACTATTTCCTCAACATCCCTGGAAGCAAACAACACAATATTGCTCATATTCTCCAATGTTGCATTGCAGATCTTCCCACCTCTTACTTGGGTCTTCCTCCATTCACCAAAAGACCTAAATAATCCATGTGGGATAATGTCATCAAATGGATCAGACGTAAACTCGTAGGGTGAAAGGGTTCTCTCTTGAATCAGGTAGCCAAGGCTACTCTTACTATGGTAGTCCTCCAAAGCATCCCTGTCTATTTCATTTTGGTGTTCAAAACTCCTTTTGCTATGCACTTCAAGATTGATCATATCCAAAAAATATAACTATGGTCTGGGCCAGAGGAAAAAAATAAATTTCACCTAGTCAGTTGGTATAAATTTTGCCAACCTAAATCCCACAGAGGCATTGGCCTCAGAAGATCATCCACCATGAACCTCACCCTCCTTGCTATTTAGGCTTGGAAAATATTCACCAACTACAAAGCAAATTGGGTCTCCATTATTCAAGCCAAATATCTCCAATGCTTGTCTTTGATAGATGAAAATATCCCCACCAATGGATCTAATTTTTGGTGGGATATGATTCAGGATAAATCCCTCATCGTCAAATGCATTCGATGGCAGCTATGAAATGGCTCAAAGATAAACTTTTGGGGTGATACTTTGTTAAAATAAAAACCCCTCACGAAAATCCTTGAGGTCTCCATTATGAAACCTATCTTGGAAAGGAGGTGGGGCAACAAATTGATGGACTACATTGACATCCAATTCAAATGGAAAACCTTTCCTACTACCAATTAAAATGGCCAAGTTCTCAGAGTCAAGAATTTCTTATCCTGCTTACTCAAAACCACTATCATACCAACCTTAGCCAACCCAGACTACCCCATCTAGAAAGGGAATGATAGTGGATATTTCTTCGTAAAGTCATCCTACTCTCTCCTGATCAGCTCCCAGGTCTCCCCCATTCCCTAAAACTTAGTGTGGGTCAACCATATCATTCCCAATATAGATTTCTTCTCCTGGTTTGCCATCCAAAACAAAGTCCTCACTATCGATAATCTCATGAAATTGGCATCCCAGTCCCAAATAGATGCCACCTGTGTCTATCTAGTTGCGAATCTATCAACCACCTTTTTGTGGACTGTGACTTTACTAAAGAAGGTTTGAGCCACTTTCTAGCTACCTTCCAAATGTAATGGGCCCCTCTCGAATCCTTGTTGGACCTTTTTGTCCAATGGCCTAACCCATTCAAAAATCCTAGAGTCTCCTTCCTGTGGAAGGTCAACCTCCACTATTTCTTCTAGAAAATTTGGCTAGAAAGGAACCGTAGGATTTTCTCTACTTTTTTGAATGATCCTATATCCATAGCCTCTAAAGCTATCACTTACACTGCTAAAAATTCCTAACTTATCCCTTTCTCTAATATTCCTACCTATAGCCTTGAAGTTGAGATTCTCCATTCCTTGAACATCCCCATCCCTTCCAATTTGTTCCCTCCCATTCTCCATCCTAGAAATAAGGCCTGGTGGAGACCCCCTAGAATTTTGGTTAAATCTCAACTTTGATGGCACTTCCAAAGGGAACCCAATTTTAGTAGGAGTGTGCGAGGTTATTAGGAATCACAAAGGCAAAGTGGTTGTAGCCTTATCTAAAAACTTGGATCATAAGACCAATAATATGGTAGAGGCATGGGTGTTATGGAATAGCATGCATCTTATTAAGGATTGCATAATTAACCTCCAAGTAGAAGGGGATTCCCTCATCATCATTGGATACATCAACAGTGATAAAATCCCACTGTGGAACATCTAATCCCTTATCCAAGAAACTAGAAACTTCATTGGTAAGCAAAGGCAAGTTGTAGCAACCCATGTGTACCGTGAAACCAACAAGATTTATGATGATCTCGCCAACCTGGGTGTCACCCGTCCAACCATATCCGTATGGCATAGCTTTCTACTTCCAAATTTCATCCACATAGCAGTTGTGGATTGGCCAAGGTAGCCCAAGTGATTTTAATATTTTCCACCATAATCCATGATTTTTATAACAAAGGTTTTGCAGATCTCGTGGTGGGTATTTCCCCGAGCAATATCTCCATGTTATGCACTCCATCTCCATTAAATCATTGGCCAACTATTTGGAACTTTTTATTATGATGCTCGATCTCGAATGCACATTTCAAACTTCACTAGATTCCAAAGCACGTTGCACAGTCCCAACCATGAGTACTCTTTTTCCAATTTTCCAAATCTTTAGCCCAACTTAGCTATCGCCAAGTCCCTATGGTATTTCAACTCCACCCATATAAATATTGGTTTTTGGATCCTCACCAATCCCCAGTCACCTTCCCCTTCCCATTGCATTTCCACCTATAGCCTTCCCAAAGCTAACGGTATGACCAATGGCCTACCTATTGCCTATTTAAGATCGAGGTGAGTCATTATGCATTCCTATGTACTTCATCTTTGCCATCCCAGCCACTATCCTAGCTCCCCCGCTACCTTTCATTGTCCCTCTGTCTCTGCCACCATGGATTTCCTTGAGTCGAGTAACCTACAACTTGATACCCTTTTGGCCTTCTTTCTAAAAGGTTATGGCATGATACCTTTCCTATCTAAATTGAAGGGTACTGAGGCTGATATCATGGCTGATTTTGTTATAACCTAGTCAAATGGCCACATTATTGTTTGTTACATCTGGTTCAAAGTTACTCTTGATCTTATAGCTGAAGTGTCTGTCCTCCCTCTCATGGGGCGTCTAGTCCACTGTGATAAGCATAACTACTACCAAGAGCTAGAGGGTTTCCCTAATTACCAATAATTCAAGTGTATTGGTGTTTCCTTGTATCATGAATTCCTCTCCTCCTTGTGGCCCATTGTAACTATCCCTTTGATCCAGCATCTATCCTACGATGATCCATCCAAAACACTCTCGAGATTCCATATTACTCTGGTTAACCACCTGAGGGGTTATAGGTCTATGAACATCACTGCCTTTCTCCATAGTTCCATTCATATCTCTATTATCGATACCCATAAGAAACACTTGGATGCCACTCATCAAGGGCTATTTGTAGTTATTTTTCACCATGTAGCCACTTCCACCCCACCACCCATATCGGCCAACCCCATCCAATCCAACCTCCCCAATCCCTCCTCCACTCACAGTCCTACTCATTCTCTATCCATTAAACATCTGATAAGTGAGGAAGCCCCTAAAATCAACACTCCTACATCCAAATAGGGGACTCCATCTACTGCTACTCCTTCCAAACCCGTTGTTGCGAGCGACAACAAATCAGAGTCTTCCAAATGCAAATCCAAAGTCAAGGAAAAACCCAACCAGGTCTATAGGTCCTCCAGAGTGAAGAAGGTTAAGGTAGATTCAAGCCAAAATTTCCATGTCCATGTATGTGAGGATATCAACAAGAATTCAAACCCTAGCTCTATGATTTCCAATAAAATTACTAGGATGTTCTGCAAGATTTTCATTGCTATCTTCAAGAGTCCCAGCTCAACCATAAAATTGTACCTCCAGCAGAGCACAACCAACACCAATGAATATTCCCTAGATTCCAATTCCCCCAGCTAGCTTCTGCTCCAGGAATATGCTACTCGAGGTTTTTGGTATGTCAAGTTTGGGTTTCTTATAGATTTGATGCTTCCTGTCCATGCTTGTAACATTTTGGTTCCAATATGGCCCCTATGTGGGTTTTGTTTTTTTGTCTGTTGGTCATAATTTAGTTCGTGTGGTCTTTCACCCCTACGTGGGCAATTTTTATTTGATGATAGTACCACCTTCCCCTACATGGGAAATTTTGAATCTCTCTTCCCTTGCATGAGAATGTTAGTTGCTCTTATGTCTATCTTCCCCGATAAGGGATTTTCTAACAGTATTTTATCTCTATCGACTAATGTTTTATGTAAATATGGGATTGGGACCCAGTCAAAACCCACATAATAGAACCATCAAATTACCAAAAAAAAAAAGGATCATCAACATGAAACTTCATATTAGAGAGTTTGCAATTGATAAATAAATATATTAAATGGTTAGTCAATGAGGGGAGTTATGTAAATTTTTGGTCTGATGCTTGGTTGAAGCCTTATCCTCTTATCTCTAACTTAAAATGGTAACCATTGGCTCAAGCATACCTAGCATGTAAAGGTCCAAAGTTCAAAGACTATATTATTATGAGCAAAAAATCCAAATCATGGATTTCTTTTAGTAACTTGGTTGAAGGAGAGGAACTCAAACAAATTGCAAATGAACTTCAAAATATGCTTCAAGATTTTTCTTTGCTATGTTTTACACGAAATTATGAGTTGGTTTATAATTTATCAAAGGATGGTGGATACTTAGTCAAGTTGGGTTATGAGTATTTAGAAAATCAAAATATTTGGTCATTAGAGGATCTCCCTAAGGCCTTAACATTTCTTTGGTTAATAGTTCAAAGTAATATTCTTATAGGAGAGAGTCTACAAAGAAGAGGATATTATGGACCCTTAAAATGTGCCTTATGAGTGAAGGAGTTATAAACATCAGACCATTTACTTATTCATTGTCCATTTGCTCACACCATTTGGGGTTATTTTTTAAAATATATGAAATAATATTGGGTAGCTCCATCAACATTGAAAGAGTTGATAAAATGTTGGATTAATTATTTCAAAGCTAAAGCATTATGTATTCTTTGGAGGATTGCACCTACAATTCTTTTTTGTAATTTATGGCTTGAAAGAAATAACATAATTTTTTAAAATAAATCTCAAAATCATGACCAAGTTTGGAACTGTATTATTGCCTTCCTTGCATAATAAGTACAAATATGGTGCTCATAATGGGAAGTCTCAATTGCAAAAAAAGAGGTGCTAATAACTTGGCTATAAAATTTGAACATAAATGGAAGATTCATCTAGGAAAATGGAATTAAAATAAAGGATCTACTTCGATCTATGGTAAAATGGATGTCTAGTAATTGGGTTTATCAAAATTTATTTTGATGGTGCTTCTAAAGGAAATCTAGGAAACATTGGTGGAGGTGGTGTTTTTATAAATAGTGAAGGTAAAATTCTCCTAACTTATTTAGAATCATATGGAACATCAACTAACAAGTATGTAGAGGCTAGGGCACTACTTATAGGGATTAAAATTGTAGTAGAATAATGATGGAAATGTAGGGGACTCACAAATTATCATCAATGCTATTAACAAAAATGGATGTGAAGACTAGATAAAAAATAATAATATTGTTGATGTTCATCATATATTACTATAGGTAATATCTTGGAAGTATGAGTATATTTAAATAGAAGTAAATTAGGTAGCATATATATTAGCGAATTCTATGTCGGTCTTCATCCTGGTGAAATTCAAATTTTAGAAGGCAACTGGCCAAGTGAGATTTCATCTCTTAATCAAAATGATGTCAAGGAGCTGATTATGGAAACATAGCAGTCGAGGAAGTTGAAGAATATATTTAAGAGAAAAAAGAACTAAAAAACTATGAAAAAGGTATGTTGCAACAAATGTAATATTTTGGTATTTTGATGGGAGTGTCCCCCAATAAAAGCCACATATAACTTATTAAAAAATGTAAGCATAATGCAAATGGAGGAATCGTAAGTTGATAGGGCTACAATTGTTCCTAACTGCCATCCCCTCAAGGATAAAAGGAATATCATTCAATTGTACAGTATCAATAGACATCAAATAGCACTGTATGTTGAGAGAGCGTCGACATGGTAGTCTTGTATATTGTAGGCGGTATGTAATACCATATAAGAATAATGCAATACTGATTCATCCTTTATTTGTGTTATCTATGTTTTGTGTAATGGTATTGCTACAGTAATTATATTGGTGTAGTATGGTGGGTGTACTCCAATAGTTAGAGGAACAATATGATAGACATAGAAACTAATGAAGAATATAGTCAAACTAATCCATAATCACTTAGCATTCACACTTGCACAAGTGTCAACATGTAGTACAAAAAAGTGATATGTCTAACATAATTAGTGAATAAGTTTTGTCATTTTGTATATTTTGTATTTCATACGTAAAGTGTTTGATGAAATGTGCATGTGTATAATTAATAAATTCATAATGTAATATTTCATATGATAATGTGAAATGTTAAACTATGTATGATCAAGTCATAAAGTGACTCACAGAATAAAATGTAAATGTAATTAAAATGCATTTCCAATGTAATTTAGGAAAATGATGAGGTATCGAGTAATTAGAAGATGCAACTACCTCTTAGTTGTATAAATAAGACCCTTCCCTCATTCATTCAAGTCATGTGGTTGTTGTATCATGTGGCTATTGTTGGGAGGTTGTTTGGTGGTTGTTGGCTAAAGCGTGTAGGTGTTGAAAGAAGATATTCCACACAAATGTATATTTAAGAAGATGTTTTATGTATTTAACATAAGAGCTTATCATATTCATTTATCATATGCTATTGTTATTGTATGTGTTATAATTGTTTATTATTGTATTAGATAGGTTTTATATTGGTCTTTTCAAGTTTCATATGCAGGGTGAAAGTCATAGTTCAAGTGATTCTTCCCTACAAGGGATATTGTTGACTAAGAAGTTGTTATGATTGTAGTGCAAGTGAAGATTCTAGGCTAAATATTAACTCTATCATTCAAATTGTTCCTCCAAGTGTGGAATACTCCCACCATGCTACATTTGGCACTATTTTCATTGTTGCTTGAAGTTTGAACCAACACCGCATGAAACTTGAAGAGGTGGATGACAAATAATTTATTACAATGATGTGGTAAAGTATTTTGTATTTCATTTCTACATCCTGAAAATATTTTCTATATGAAGTTGGTTTAATTTTCGTAACATGGAGTTGTGACGAGAAAATTATATGGGAAGGCATTCGTATTCTTGAAAAGGGTGAAGAACACAAGCTTATACTGAGAGGGGGGGTGAACAGTATAAGACCACTTTTTACTTTTCTTTCCCAAATAGTATTAATCAATATAATCAATGGCAATATCAATAGCAATAACCAAAAAAATGCACAAATCATCACACACAATAGAGACACCAATTTTAACATGGTTCACCCAATGTGGGCTACCTCCACAGAGAAAATATTTCTTCTAAATATTTCTCAAATAATCTCATGGGAATCCTTCCCAATTACAATGTTTATGGACCTCTATCCAAAGGAGATGTTGATCCCCTAATCTCAAGTTTGTGGATCTCTTCCATAGGAGAACTCTTTCCCCTTCTGCTCTAGCTAGTGATATTCTAGAATACTTTGTCTCTCTATTGTACTGACTGGTGGATCTCTCTCCACTTGAAGACTCCTCACTCAGATATGTCTTCAATTGTCCTGGTTACTAGATCTCTATCCATTGAGACTCTATCCTCTATACTCTATCACCTCCAAAGCTTTGTTAATAGGTTCACTTGAAACCTCCTCAAATATGCTCAATAGGCCCACTCAGAACCTACTCAAATATGCTCAATAGGCCCACTCAAAACCTACTCAAATCTGCTCAATAGGTCCACTCGGAACCTACTCAAATCTGCTCAATAGGCTCACTCAGAACTTGCTCAAATTTGCTCAACAAGCTCACTTAGAACTTGTCCAATTCTACTCAAATATGCTCAACAAGCTCACTCAAAACTTGTCCAACTTTGCTCAATAAGTCCTCTCTAGGACTTTCTCAAATCTGCATAGCAAGCTTTCACAAAAGCTTACACAAAATCAGTCCACAAGCCTTCTCAAATACTTGCCTCAAATCAGCTTAACAAGCTCACACAAAACTTGTCCAATCTCATAGAAGCATAAAGAGAATTGTTAGAGACTCTATATGTTCTAAACTCAATGCTCAATCAATATCTCAATTCAATCTCATAGAAGCATAAAGAGAATTGTTAGAGACTCAATATGTTCTATACTCAAATCCCAATCTCTACTCAAATCAATCTCAACTCAACTCAATCAATCTCAAATCAAATCAAATCAATCTCAACTCAAATCAATATGAACTCAATCTTATAGAAGCATAAAGAGAATTGTTGGAGACTCAATATGTTCTATTCTCAATCTCAATTTCTTTCTCAAATCAAATCAGAATATAGAATAGTTTGTTTTATGGAACTTGAACAACCACTCCACACATTCACTTGACTAGGCTCAAACAACTCTACTCAACCAATCACCACAAGGAACAACTCTTTCTCACAAACCCTAGTCCAAGCATGAATCAACCAACTCAAAATGTTTCCAACAATACTCAACAACAACTCTCACATAACAATGATACTCATGTTCTTTTCTAACTCAAGTTCAAGTTCTTTGCACAACAACTCACTTCAACAACAATGCTTATAAAACAAGGTTTTAATCACAACTCTCAAACCAAAAAACCTTGAAGCATTAAACCAATCACTTTTGAAAAGGAAACCACAATCAATCCTTTTCACTCCAATGATATTTCAAAAATCAACCACCCAAATAAAATCAATGGAGAATATTGCTCATACCTTTTTGATGCCTTATGAGTTGTCCACTAAATCTGTCACACTCAACACACTTTATTTTTCAACTCTCAACAAGGGTTAGAGATCTTGAGTAATAACACAACAATAATATCCAAATAACACCTTATTACTCCTACTTTATTTTAACATCCACCAAAGTTATTTTTAAAAGAAAACCCTTACTCAAAATAACTTTCACTAAAAAGAACTTTATCAAAAACCCTTATTACTCCTAACAATTTCAAAAATCACAATTAAAAATTAATTCACAACTCAAACAACCACCATGACCTTATTCCCTAAGGTTACTCAACAAATCAACTAACGAAGCACCTTTACCCCTTATCACTCCACCTTAGGCAATCCAAACAAAAGATTAATAAAAACCTTAATACCTGCCTCGAGGGGAATCGAACCCTCATCTTGCCCCAATGTGAACGCCCTAGCCGTGGCCAAGCTGCCGCACGAGTTGCGGGCTCGTTGGTGAAAAATAAGTACCACCCACTTCTTATCCTTCACCCTCTTCCACCAAGCGAAAATTATGTGCCTTGGGCACCTCAACAGAACAAAGCCAAAAATGATGCTTGTGGGAATTGAACGCACAACCTCCTTGTCACCAACACATTTGCACAATCCAAGTTGCCACTAGGCCACACTGCCCAATGCATTTTGGGAAGTGGTCATTGTCTCCTTTTAATGTTTTTTGCATCACTTAAACGAAAAACATGAGCTCTTTTTCTTCACAAATACCAAGCGCAAATATCAACGAGCAAGGATGAATGAATTAAAAAATTCAATGGCATATTTATATGCCTTCCCTTTGCTTTGGAAACGTCGGTGCTTTTGAAACTTCCCTCATGACGTCGACGGATAAACTTTTAATTTTAATTTTAAAATTTAATTTAATTTTAAAATTTAAATTTTAATTTTAAATAAATTAAAATTTAAACTAAATATTTAAAATTAAATATCTCCATCATCGGGGCACCTTTTTTGATGAAACAAAAATCCAACTTGGGTTTTAAGAAAAATCCATTTCAAATCTGCCATCCATGGTTTTAAATAAAACCTTTAAAATTAAATTTCTCCATCACCAGGGCACCTTTTTTGATGAAACGAAAAGCCAACTTGGGTTTTAAGAAAAACCCATTTCAAATCTGCCATCCATGGTTTTAAATAAAAACATTTTGCTAAGCTTCCCTTGAAGCTCCTTTTGGAACCAAATTCCATGCATCCCTTCTTGAACCTTTGATCAAACACTTTTGCTTCTCATGAAGCTCTTTATGAAACACAAACATAGTGCTTACTTACATAGATCCTTTTGACATCAATGACAACTCTTAGCTTAGGGACTCAAAATGTCCAACAATCTCCCCCTTTGTCATTGATGGCAACCCATATCCTTTTACTAAAATCTAACCTTCTTTTTGCTCCCCCTGGGACTTTGCTCCCCCTGGCTCAAAGCTTTCTCAAATATCAAATCTCTCCCCATATCAAAAATTCTCCTCAATATACACAAATCTCTCCCCCTTTGACATCAATGGCAAAGGGTCACCTTTGGGGCTCGGGGCTAAGAATGAGCCTCTTAGCTTAGCCCCTCCCCCACCTCCACATGAGGTGGTTAATTCTGGGGTGGGAGTATTTCTACTCCCCGAAAGCACTACTCTTTACCTTTACCTTTCTCTCTTCCTTTTTGAGTTTTCTGAATCCTCTCACTGTTTCTTACCAAGTCATCATCCCTATTCCTATCATCACTTCTATTCATGTTCCTATTCTTGTTCTCATCCATGTTCCTATTCTTGTTCCTATTCCTATTCTTTTTCTCATCCATGTTCCTATTCCTATTCATGTTCTTGTTCTCATCCATGTTCTTGTTCATGTTCCTATTCCTATTCCTGTTCTCATCCATGTTCTTGTTCTTGTTCATGTTCTCATCCATGTTCCTGTTCCTGTTTCTTTTAGTATTTCTATTCCTGTTCATGCCTACTTTTGGAATATTTTCTCTACACCATATTGCTATGTGACCATCATTATTGCACTTATAACACTTAATGTTATTATTCCTTGGAGGTGCAAATGTCTTAGGATATCTCCTAGTGAAGCCATATCCTCTTCTGCCATGAACCCTACAATTCATTGCCTTGTGACCAAACTCATTGCATGAGTAGCAATACCCATGGAAAAGTTGTCCTTTCCCATATTCCTATCTTTCATGTGTCCTATACTGTGAAGCCATGTGCCCAAACTTGTGACATGAAAAACATCTTCCATTGAAGAAACCTTGCCTAGACCCCATTTGTCTCTTAGTCTCTTCTACCTATTTTCTATTGTCCATCTATTCCTTAGAGGTCTCACTCTCTCTTTTACTTACTTATTTTGACTCTTCTTCTTTTCTGGTGTTTGAGCTTGACTCTCCTTTTTCTGCTTCCTATTTCCCTTGTTCTTCTTTAGAACTAAGTCCTGTTATGGTGACTGATGACTTTTGTGCATTGATAGTCCTTTCCAAGGTCTTTGAATTTTCCTCAAACTTGTGTAGCTTTTCCTTAGAACATTTTACTTCCAACCTTAGTGAAACTATCTCATGCTCTAATATTTCACACTCTAGATCTTTTGTTTTTAATTTTTTGGCCATACCTTCTTCAATTTTTCTTGTCTCTTCAACTTTGATTTTGAAGTTAGTGAGTTCCTGTAGAAACCTTGCTTTTTATTTTTCATCTTCTTGAGCTTGATCCCTTAATCATGAGTTCTCCCTTTTTAGTTCTTCAAGAGTAATCATAATCCTTTCACATTCTATCTCTTTTGCCTTTGACTGTTTAATGATACCTTCTTCAACTCTTCTTGCTTTTTCAACCTTATCTCTCAAGTCAGAGATATCCTAGTAGAAGCTTTGTCTTACATTTCTCATCTTCTTGTATTTGAGCCTTCAATTCTAAATTCTCTCTTTTCAATTCAATAAGCTCCTTAAGAGTGGATTCCCCTTTTTCTTTTTTTGAAGCATCTTCTTTTTCTTCTATTACTGAAAGTAGAGTTTCTTCTTCATACATATTTTTATTGTCCTTGTTATCCTTTCTTGAACCAATCTCTAGGATTTCATTTTTGAGAATATCATCTTCATATTCACTGCTACTAAACCCATTACAATATCTTGCATCATGGCCAAGTTGACCACAAATAAAACATTCTTGTGGACAATAAGTTGCATGGTGACCTGTGTTCCCACATCTGGTACAAAACTTTATCAATCTGGATATTTCTCCATTACTTGATTCATCTATTGAATCTATTTCCATGTGTCCTCCCAACACAACAATATTAAACTCATATTCCTTTTCTTTCATGACCATAGGTGTTATTTTCTTCTTGTGTCTCATGCTTCTACTCTTGCCTTTCTTTGCCATTTGTGTTCTTGTAGGATCTTCCTTCAAGTTGTTAAACTTCTTTCGAAGGAATCGACTCTGATACCAATTGAAGAACACAAGCTTATACTGAGAGGGGGGTGAACAGTATAAGACCACTTTTTACTTTTATTTCCCAAATAGTATTAATCAATATAATCAATGGCAATATCAATAGTAATAACCACAAAAATGCACAAATCATCACACATAATAGAGACACCAATTTTAACGTGGTTCACCCAATGTGGGCTACCTCCACGGAGAAAATATTTCTTCTAAATATTTCTCAAATAATCTCATGGGAATCCTTCCCAATTACAATGTTTATGGACCTCTTTCCAAAGGAGATGTTGATCCCCTAATCTCAAGTTCGTGGATCTCTTCCACAGGAGAACTCTTTCCCCTTCTGCTCTAGCTAGTGATCTTCTAGAAGACTCTATCTCTCTGCTGCACTAACTTGTGGATCTCTCTCCACTTGAAGACTCCTCACTCAGATCTTTCTTCAATTGTCCTGGATATTGGATCTCTATCCACTGAGACTCTGTCCTCTATACTTTGTCACCTCTAAATATCTTTCAATAGGTTCACTCAAAACCTTCTCAAATATTCTCAATATGTCCACTTAGAACCTACTCAAATCTACTCAATAGGTCCACTCAAAACCTGCTCAAATCTGATCAATAGTTCCACTTAGAACCTACTCAAATATTCTCAACAAGATCACTCATAACTTGTTCAAATCTGCTCAACAAGCTCACTCAAAACTTGTTCAATTTTTTCTCAAATCTGCTTAATAAGATCACTCAAAACTTATCCAATTTTGATCAAATCTACTCAACAAGCTCACTCAAAACTTGTCCAACTCTACTCAATAAGTCCTCTCTAGGACTTGCTTAAATCAGCATAGCAAGCTTTCATAAAAGCTTACACTAAATCATCCCACAAGCCTTCTCAAATACTTACCTCAAATCAACTTAATAAGATCACACAGAACTTGTCCAATCTCATATAATCATAAAGAGAATTGTTAGAGACTCAATATGTTCTAAACTCAATGCTCAATCAATATCTCAACTCAATCTCATAGAAGCATAAAGAGAATTGTTAGAGACTCAATATGTTCTATACTCAAATCCCAATCTCTACTCAGTTCAATCAATCTCAACTCAACTCAATCTTATAGAAGCATAAAGAGAATTGTTAGAGACTCAATATGTTCTATTCTCAAATCTCAATTTCTTTCCAAACTCAAATTAGAATATAGAATAGTTTATTTTATGGAGCTTGAACAACCACTCCAACATTCACTTGACTAGGCTCAAACAACTCTACTCAACCAATCACCACAAGGAACAACTCTTTCTCACAAACCCTAGTCCAAGAATGAATCAACCAACTCAAAATGTTTCCAACAATACTCAACAACTCTCACATAACAATGATACTCATGTTCTTTTCAAACTCAATTTCAAGTTCTTTGCACAACAACTCACTTCAACAACAATGCTTATAAAACAAGGTTTTAATCACAACTCTCAAACCAGAAAACCTTAAAGCATTAAACCAATCACTTTTGAGAAGGAAACCACAATCAATCCTTTTCACTCCAATGATATTTCAAAAATAAACCACCCAAATAAAATCAATGGAGAATATTGCTCATACCTTTTTTATGCCTTATGAGTTGTCCACTAAATTTGTCACACTCAACACACTTTCTTTTTCAACTCTCAACAAGGGTTAGATATCTTGAGTAATAACACAACAATAATATCCAAATAATACCTTATTACTCCTACTTTATTTTAACATCCACCAAAGTTCTTTTTAAAATAAAACCCTTACTCAAAATAACTTTCACTAAAAAGAACTTTATCAAAAACCCTTATTACTCCTAACAATTTCAAAAATCATAATTAAAAATTAAATCACAACTCAAACAACCACCATGACCTTATTCCCTAAGGTTACTCAACAAATAAACTAACTAAGCACTTTTACCCCTTATCACTCCACCTTAGGCAATCCAAACAAAATATTAATAAAAACCTTAATACTTGCCTCGAGGAGAATCAAACCCTCGTCTTGCCTCAACGTGAATGCCCTAGTCACGGCCAAGCTTCCACACGAGCTACAGGGTCATTGGTGAAAAATAAGCACCACCCACTTCTTATCCTTCACCCTCTTTTGCCAAGCGAAAAGTATGTGCCTTGGGCGCCTCAAAAAAAAAATCCAAAAACGATGCTTGTGGGAATCGAACGCACAACCTCCTTGTCACCAACACTGATGAGGCAGAACATTGCCTCATACAAAGACTGCTTTTGATAACTTTTTAAACTATTCGGAACCACTTATGATATGATTTTGTACTAATTTTAGTGATACTAGTCATTATATGATCTATTTATCTATGTTTTATAATTTGTTTCAGCTATATTATTTAGTATATTTTGCATTAAGTTAATGTTTTAATATTAAGGTTTTGCTATCTATTTGAATTTGTGCTTCTTTCATAAGCTTTCCCCACTGTTTAACCATTTTAAATAACCAAAAGGAGCCAAAAATTTGTCAACAGTTTGACTGTGCAAAAAATAGGAAAGTTTCCATACAGATTCCATCCAATTGTACATATACAACATGGCTTGGAATTTATCCACTCTAGCTCATGCAAAATATGGAATCAGTCTTCTGGGAACTTATGGAGACTATTTCCATCATCACAACTGTTCTCATGCGCTTCTGGAACATGAATTAATATAAACTCTGTTTTGCTGCCTAATATTCCAGAGTGGCTCTGAAATAAGCATAGAAGACATAAATTTGGTCAAATGCATCTTTAATTGTAGTAAAATGGAGGTAAACGATGGTTGCAACTATTATAGGGACCTCCTTATCCTTTCCAACACATGTCCCTCACTAGATAAAGCCAGCAGCTAGAATGGATAAGGTTTAATGGATCATATCTCTATATTTTTTGGAAACACAGTCCTGCAATAGTTGTAATAGTCCTGTATTGAAGCACCAAACCTTATCACTATTGTACATTTCTTGTATAAATAAAATGGTCCCGTTTGGTTGAGCATATAGGAGAATATAGGATAAGAGGATATAATTACTAGAAGATAGAGCAGTCCAAGTGTTGTGATTGTGTACTACAGTAGATCAGTAGTCTGTAGAACTTCCCCTGCACTGTTGATACACTAATAATAAAATAAAAAAGCAATATTTGTCATTCATGTTTGCTTTTGATTTCAGTGTAAATATTTAATAGTGTAGAACAATTACTCTTCCCCTCTTTTGGTTCAGGAAGTAAGGGCCACTTCCAGGCCCAGAAGAGGGATTATTCCTACTAGAGTTCTGCTAATTTTTTGCTACAGCAGGTCAGCAAGAATCTGATAGATTTTTGCATAGTTAATATTGAATTAAACTTCATCTAGCATGTGGCACATGAATACATTATAGTTAAGTCATCTAGAATAGATTTTATAGCATAACATTTTTTGTTTTAGCTTCAACATTTGTAGTCTGTATTTCCAGTTTGCATTAGAGAATTTCTTGTTAATTTAGTTTTCTACAAATTTGCAATATTTTCTTACCAACCTTTGAGTTTCATCATTGTCTTAGGTTGCATTTTTTGCAGGTGTGAAGTTTTAATTCTAAAAAAATTCATTGTTGTTATAGTTAATTTTGTGATTTAAATTTTGTTATTTTAAATTTTGTCATTTTCAATTCTGTAATAATTTAGATTTGTTTTTCCTACAACTATGTGAATTTCAATTATGCAAGGATAAGTAGGCACTCAATTTTAGTTTCTAGGAGATTAAAAGGGACACCTGACACCCAAAAAACACTAACTATTCCATGAATAAGGCCATGATCTAGATGAACTAAAAATCAGTCTGTTAACCCCTGCTTTCGTATATAGCCTTGGACACCGCCCTGGATTGACACATAATGATTAAATGATGAAGAGTTGATGACACTCATAATTTTTGGCACCGTTGTAGGGGAAACTTAGGTGTTGTTAGGAGAGTTCTAGAAATCCAAAAACTATCCTATTTCAAGAAACAGTTTCTGGTGAGGTTTAGTTTATTTAGTAAATAGGCATGAATGCATAGGCCAAGATATGAAAGGGGAAGGTTTATCGAAACTGGATCTTTTCCACCAAGGTGTTCTTCATGATCAGGTGAAGATCTACCTATGTATGAACTTCTTGAAAGACTTAAAAGAGAATCATCTTCTTCATCAACTGAAATTGTAGGATCTTTGCAAGAATAGCTTTTAGAGGCACTTGCTTCTAGACATACCCATAGGGTTGATCCATCTAAACTAGTTGAATAAATTAAGGCTGATGAAGCACCTATGGCAGAACAAGGAGAACATGATAGGGATATTGTTGGTCATGATGTTGAAAATCCTCCTGTTAGAACTTTTGAATACCCTATTCATCTGAATCCTACTCAGAATGCTCCTATGAAAACAATTTCACCCTCAATATTTCCAATATTTAGGGGAGTTATTTTTGAAGATCCTGATCAACTTTTGTTTGATTTCAAGGTTCTGTGTCAGACTTATGATTATGTCAATGATAACTAGAAACTAAAGTTATTTCCCTCTACACTCAAAGATGCGGCCTTATAGTGGTTTATGAGCCTTGAATCAGATTCCATCCGCACTTGGGATCAAATGGAAACTACATTTTTGGATAAATATCAGGAGTATTATAGAGTGAGAAATAGGAAGGATGAGTTATTTTGGATAAGAAAAGAAGAGGATGAAAACTTAGAGGATTATCTTGATAGATATACCTTTATCCAAAAGAGATGTGGTCCTGTGGAAACTAACTTTTTAAAAACTATATTTCTAAGAGGTTTGCAGGATGATTCTAGAGAGGTATTAGACTTAATGAGAAAAGGAGATATAAACCAGCTTGATATTAATGATATTATAGAGTTGTGCAAAAATTATTCTTGCACTAGGCAAAGAAGAAGGAAAAGGAATCCTGGTAATATTGATATAAGATATTTGATGGAGGAAATGGCTAATATGAAAACTGATAAACTTGTTCAACTAAACACTGCTTTAGGAGAAAGGAATACAAGAGCCAATTCTTCACCACCCCTATATATCTATTGTCCTAGGTGCAAAAATAATCATGCTCTGCAAGATTATCCTTTGGACAAGACTTCAATTTTAGCAATTTATGGCATTTTCTCAAAGGATCATAAAACTGATAAATGTCACCTTTAGTCCCATCTTCGGAGTGTTTTAGAAACCCAAGTTGAAGAACTTCATGCTATTGGGAAAAGGCCTGGAGGCAAATTCATACAAAACCAAAATGCCCCTCACTTTTCTTCAAATTGGGGATAGAATCCTTGGAATATTCCATGGGTATATATCGAACCTCCTCCCCAAACTTGGAGTCAATATTGGGAAGCCCCTCAATATTGGTCACATTCTGGTTGGAATCAGCCATGGCATTCAGTTAATCCATCTTGGGTACCAAATTAGTCAGGGCAAATATGGGGGCCATAATACCCATCCTATCAAGGGCAACAGAGGTATCAATCACTAAATCAACACTTGCTTTCAGCCCATAATCAAAATTTTCAGGGAAGAGTTCAACCACAACAAACATAGCCAGTTAAGCAACCTCCACTTCCAGCTCATCCTATGGCTAACCCCAATAACAACAGACAAGCAGCCCATGTTTATGGATTTGAGTCTAAAGAGACTACTATAGTCCATGTCTTGACTGTAGTAACATCCAGTTACATTTAGGGAAGGTTTTACCTAACCCTACACCACCCACTATTGAAGAAATTGATGGAAAACAAGAATTTTCAAATCCAAAAAAACCACAGACAGAGCAAAAAGAGGAAAAAAATAGAAATTTTACAAGGAAAAATTGAACCTGCCTCGGTAGACTTACCATATCCTAAAATGTTTGACCACACTATCACTGCTCCTGAATCTGAATTAATCACAGAATTAAGAAAAATGTCTATCTCACTCCCTTTGTTGCAGGCAATAAAGGATGTACTGCTAATTAGGAAAACCATTCAGGAGCTGTGTATTAGGAAACCTGGTAGGAAGAAGAAAGCCTTTCCTAAGACTGTACAAGTAGAAGGTAAGTTTGCTGACCTGCTTTTTGGAAAACTAGTACCCCTAAATATGGTGATCCATGGAGTCAATAGTTATAATTACTATTTGGTTAGTTCAAATTCCAAATGTACTTATTGATTTAGGAGCTACGATCAACGTGATGACTAAGAAAACCATGCAAAAATTGCAGCTCAATAACCTTAGTCCTACTACCACATTTTTGGAAATGGTAGATAGGTCAGTGGCTAAACCGAAAGGAATTCTGGAGGATGTTTCCATTGAAGTGTCTTCTTGGAAATACCCTATAGATTTATTAGTGTTGCAGCTTAGAAACTCAGCTAATGGCTATCCTATTATTCTAGGACCCTAGTTTGCCACTATAGCTACATTTATAGACTACAGGTCAGGTGATATGACCATTTCAAATGGTATAGACCTAAAAAATATTTCCTTGTATCCACCAGCCCAACCTTCAGCCAAATTTTTTGGATAGATATGCTATCCTGAGTCTGATGAAGAACAGGAAACTATTGTCACCTTGGCCATCATTGTAGTAAAATAACATATTGAAGAACTTAATTCACCAGAAAGATAAATCTTTGAACATGAAATAATTTTGGTGAAAATATTGCAAGAAGAATTCCTTAGGGATGATAAAATTCTTGTCCATCATTTGTTATGGAAAGATGAAGAACAAACTGCTGAACATCTATCATCTATTCCACTCCAAGAAAGCTCCTTCACATTGCCACATGGATGGCATCATCATCTTCTGACTTATTTCATCTGTCCTATGCAAATGATCCCATCAGGTATCACATTTACACCAAAATCAATAGTATTTCATACTCTGCAGCCACATCATTGTCCTTTAAATACTTTAATCAGTAAATATGAGGTTGTCAACTCTATTTATCTAGGGATTAAGCAGATTGAGATACAGCCAGGAAAATTTTTAAATATTAATAGTTGGTTGACTAATGAGCAAGAAGCCAAATTATATGTTGTTTTACAGAGACATGTTCAAGATTTTGCTTGGAGTTATAAGGACATGACTGGCATTCACCCTGATGTGTGTAAACATAGGATATACACTGAATATGTCAGACTAGTAAGACAACCACAAAGGTATTTGAATCCCGCTCTGAAGGATATTGTTAAGGAAGAAATCAAAAAACTATTGGATGTAGGATTCATTTATCCAATTTTATATAGTAGGTGGGTTTCACCATTGGTCATTATTCCAAAGAAAAATTGGAAGACGGAAGTATGTGTGGACTACAGGGAATTGAATAAGGTCACACATAAAGATCACTTTCCATTCCCATTTATAGACCAAGTGTTGGACACCCTTTCCAGTAAGAAATTTTTATGTTTCCTTGATGGTTTTAGTGGTTATAATCAGATCCAGGTTGCACCAGAAGACCAGGAAAAGACAAATTTCACATGTCCTTGGGGAACATTTGCTTGCATAGTATTACCCTTTGGTTTGTGCAATGCACTAGCAACATTTCAAAGAGTTATTTTGGCTATCTTTTCTGATCTAACAAATGCAAGTGTATAGATTTATATGGATGACTTCACAGTGTTTGAAGATGCATTAGAATATACTTTAGAAGAACTTGAAAAAGTTTTAATACGTTGTGAAACATATCATTTGTCTCTAAACCCTGATAAATATTTCTTGATGATGGAAGAAGGAATTGTTCTTGGACATCATATTTTTGCTTATGGAATTAAAGTTGATCCCAAAAAGGTAGATGTCATCAAGAACCTTCCTCCTCCAAAAACTCAAACTGATGTTCGTAGTTTCTTAGAACATATTGACTTTTATCGTATATTTATTGCTAATTTCAGTACCATTGCTAATCCAATGTTCACATTGTTAACAAAGGATTTTGAATTTGTTTGGTCTACTGGGTGTCAACAGTCCTTTGAAGTTTTAAAGGAAAAGTTAACAACTTTGCCTATATTGAGAGGTCCTAATTGGGAGTTACCCTTCCATATTCAAACTGATGCTTCCAATACTGCTATTGTAGTTGCATTAGGTCATATTGAAGATGTACAAAACTATGTCATATACTACATTAGTAAAAATTTGACTGGAGCTGAAAAGAATTATACCACAACTGAGAAGGAATTTTTAGCTGTGGTGTATGCTATTAATAAATTCCGACACTATATCACATGATATCCCGTATTCATCCACACAGACCATGCTGCTATAAAGTATTTGATGAATAAACCCTTGGTTAATGCATGAATTATTTTCTGGTTAATACTATTGCAGGAATTTGATATTACTATAGTCAATAAACTAGGGAAGTCTAATGTAGTGGTAGATTTCTTGTCAAGATTGTCAAATGTAGATATGGAGGAATTGGTTGAGGATGCATTTCCTGATGAGAAATTGTTTGTTGTTTCTATACAATCTCCATGGTTTGTAGATATAGCTAATTATTTAGCTACAGGGAAGATTCCTCCTCACTTTACTCCTAAACAAAAGAAACAGTTGATCAAGAAAAGTTCTTCTTTTGAATGGATAGGAGGTTTATTGTTTAAATGCAGTCCTAACCATGTTTTGTGCAGGTGTTTTCGCAAGGATGAGGTATATGACATCCTACGAGCATGTCATGATGAACCATAAGGAGGGCATTGTTCAATGAAAAGTACCATTCAAAATATTTTGGGTACTGGTTACTACTGGCCATCCTTGCACAAAGATGTCAAAAGGTATGTCAGAAATTGTGATGCATGCCAAAGGATATAAATAATAATAATAATAATAATTTAGAATGTGAAAACCTCTTTGAGGCGCATCTAAATTGGGCTTACATGAAAATAGGGTTTTTCGACATGTTTGCCTCCCAGACTTGCCACCATTCCATCCATTCTCACCATTGTTTTACTATTTACCATTCCATTCATTCTCACCTCTGTTTCACTGTTTTTCAGATTGCACCTATTACACTCTATGAGGAGTCAGTTTAAAATCATAAAAAAATAGCATTTGTAGAAAAATATAGATAGAATGGTTTCTTCAGGTATGTGCCTTTTTCTAGTCTAATATTGTAAATATTTATTTTGTAGTGTATAATATCCTTAGTTAGTATAAATCATACATAAGTTATGTTTCAAAAAAGTTATCAAGGTAGTCTAAGGCAGAAAAGGCTCTTCGAATGCTCTTGAAATGTACTACTTTGGAACAAACCTGCTGCACATAACAAGTTTCCTAATGAAGAAGCTTTAGAATTAGTTTCGGAATAAAGGGTATATGCTCTGAAATGGACTATGCAATAAAAAAAATTGGAATGAATTAACAAAAAGGTTAATTTGTTAATCTCCAGAATCACGTGGCTAAAAAGTCAAATAAATTAAAAATTTTGAAGGTTTTGCGCCAATTGGGTTGGAAATAGTATTTGGAACACAGGGTTCAAATTCGAGTTCCAAAGCAAATATTTGAGGGGGCATGGAGTTTCAAAAATTATCGCATGTGACCAGTATGGTACACAACTCAAAGTCTGTTCATTAGGTTTTTGACCTACGATGGGAAATTCTCTATCCTCTCAGGACATCATATGTGAATTTTAACCCATATTTGTCACGGCCGATCAAACCCTGAATTGAAGGTAAATCTGCCTCTATACCTATACCAGGAGTTGGTAAATATGGCCAAAAAGTACCAAGCAGGAAAAGGGTCTCCCAAACACCATGGACTAATCAAGATGATATGTAGACATAACTTCAAGGGAAACCTTAGAAGATTTGATAGGTTTTTTCGTGCATGGAATGAGTTGATTGAGGAAGAGGCAGTTGAAAGCCCTGGATCTGAAGAAGAGGTAGAGGTTGAAAGACCTAAATATGAAGCAAAAATATAAATTGAAAGTTTTTAACATAAAATTTAAACTGAATCCTCTAAAAAAGAAATTCTCTCCTCACCACAGGGACCTCCATCCTCCAGTACAAGGAAGCAAAGAGAGAAACAGTCTAATATTGATCTTGTAGGTAAGAGGAGAAAGGTTACGTTTTCTGAAAATGTAATTGTTTTTCCCACTCAGTCCACTGAGCAATTTGGAAGTTTAAGCAGGGAAGGGTAGATGGATAAGGGAATACCTAAAGCAGACCCTAACCAAGGATTGACAAGCCCTATTTCACAATCTAAAAAGAAACAAAAGAAATCGTCTTCAGGATTGAGAAGGTCTTCAAGACTTTAGAAATCCACCAACATAGGTGATGTGGAAAAAGAAGAAGGAACTGCACATGTTGATACCCTGTAGGTGAAAGAAACTATGGATAAATTTGAAGATATAAGTACCAATGGCACGAATAGTGCAATAGATATGGCTATGCCTATAATGTCCCTCAATTATCCATGAGATTCAAAAGATAGAACCATAACAAAAGAAGCAGAGGGACACACCACTATTGCAGAAATGTCTGCACCACTTGTGGATTATTCAGATTCTGAGAAAGAATCTGAGGCAACTGAAGAAGGAAAGAATGATTTGAGCACTGAAGAAGAAGAGGAAATGGACAACAGGACTCAATTGCATGCAGACAGGAGTGTAATTAAAACATAGACATGATGGATTGAACAAATTGAAGCTTCTTTGAAGGAAAAATATGATATTATTGCTAAGTTATGGCAAGAGATAGAGGTTGTAAAGGCTAGACTCACACTTCTGGAGCAGCATCCTCCTTAGTCTGACTCTAGATATGGATTAGCCAATATTATTTTGAAATTGGATGGTGATGCAGCCTTATTTGATAGGAACTCACTAATTAGGGCAGCAATTGAAGAGGAAGAAGTTGCACAAGCACCACAGCAGATTGAAGACAGAACAAAGGATGAGCATCCAAGGACACAGTAGATAACCGAATCAATAACGCCTACAGAGGGAGAAATAACAGTACAAGAAGAGGTAATTCCATAGTCTCCTCAAAATATTGTTAATTTGAATGTACCTAAGATTGAACTAGTAGAAATTGAAACACAGACAGAGCCCCCTGTAAATAAAAAGGTGGATGTAGGCATCCAAGTTAATGTTATTCCACAAATGCAACCAATAGTTAGGTCACCAAAAATAGTTACATTAGAAAAATATAATGAATATGTGGCATATTGGATGGCAATATGTCATCAATTAGAAGGAAATATCTCATCATTATAGACCTTAACAAAAGAGCTAGAACAAAAAAATTCAAAAATTGAAAAATTGAAGGAACAAGTGCAGGATGTATGTCATATTGCAGAGTGTATGGTTCAGTGTCGGAGGCCAGCCAGATTCTATAGCTTAATGTTGAAATAAAAATACCTCCGTTGGAAAACAATGAGGATCACCTCTAGCCTCTCTCACAAATTGGAAACACCTAGTGAGTTTCTAGAAGCTTTTTGGCAAATTTCTGCAGAACACCAAAATTTGCTATGTGAATTGTTCCTACATAATTTATTTTTTCCAATCGAAGTTATCTTCCTTCCCCATGTCTTCACTGGTGATCTTCAGCTTAGGGTTTTTCAGTTTACACTCCAGAATCAAATATATTGGGAGCAAGAAAAGAAAACTAGCAAGGCCATGGAATTATAGGCATTTTTGCTCATTAGGCCTATTCACCTAAACCATAAGACCTCCACTAGTGAGCACTATACTCTAAAGAGGGATGACAGAGTAATAAAAATGTATCTGGGGAACTTCCAAAAATGCATAGATGGTTTTCAAACTTTTTGTGCAACATATTTTGTTGATGCTTTATCAGCTTGCAAAAATAGATGGGGAGAGTTACCTATATCACTGCAGAAGAGAGAACCCATCTCACCAAATAATCTGATGTGGTCTAGAAGAAGGGCATAATGTATAAAATAGACCATATTTGAGGTAAAGGAGCAGTGGATAGGTCTCAGGTACAGGAATCCAACAATTATCATCCATGTTCCATATTTATTTGATAATGACCCTCAATCAGATGATCAATTCCAGGAGTGGCTCAAGGAAATCAAAGAGCACAAAGGATATTACAAATTTGGAAGTAGACTATGGAAATATGTTGAACGCTATCTTGACATAGATCTTTGTGTTGTTGTAGCAAAACAGAATGCATGAGGACATGCATTACAATAGGTTGGGGGGAAATGATGAGGCAAAACATTGCCTCATACAAAGACTACTTTTGATAACTTTTTAAACTATTTGGAACCACTTATGATATGATTTTGTACTAATTTTAGTGATACTATGCATTATATGATGATGTTTGCATATTGGAATGATAAAGTGCATATGACCTGTTTTGACTGTTTATCTATGTTTTATAATTTGTTTCAACTGTATTATTTAGTATATTTTACATTAAGTTAATGTTGTAATATTAAGGTGCTGCTATCTATTTGGTTTTGTGCTTCTTTCATAAGTTTTCCCCATCATTTAACCATTTTAAATAACCAAAAGGCACCAAAACTTTGTAAATAGTTTGACTGTGCAGAAAATAGGAACTTTTCCATACAAATTCCAGCCAGTTGTACATATATAGCATGGCTTGGAATTTGTCCACTCCAACTCATGTAATTTTTTGGGCACTTATGGATACTATTTCCACCATCACAACTATTCCAATGCACTTCTAGAGCATTAATTAATAAAAACTCTGTTCTGTTGCCTGATATTTCGAAGTAGCTTCGGAATAAGCGCAAAAAGACATAAATTTGGTCAAATGCATCTTTGATTGCAGTAAAAGGGATGTAACGGTGGTTGCAACTATTCTAGGGACCTCCCTATCCTTTCCAACACCTGTCCCACACTAGATAAAGCTAGCATCTGGAATGGATAAGGTTTAATGGATTAGATCCCTGCATTTATAGGAAACACAGTCCTGCAACAGTTGTAATAGTCTTGTATTGAAGCACCAACCCTTATCATTGTTGTACCTTGCTTGTATAAATAAAATGCTCCTATTTGGTTGAGCATATAGGATAATATAGGATAAGAGGATATAGGTACTAGGAGATAGAGTAGTCCAAGTGTTGTAATTGTGTACTATAGTAGATCAATAGTCTGCAAAACTTCCCCTGCACTGCTGATATGATAATAATGAAATAAAAGTGCAATATTTGTCATTCATGTTTGCTTTTGAGTTCATTGTAAATATTTGATAGTGTAGAACAAGTACTCTTCCCCTCTTTTGGTTTAGGAAGCAAGGGCCACTTCGAGGCCCAGAAGAGGGATTCCTACCATATTTTTGCTAATTTCTTGCTGCAACATGTCAGCAGGAATCTAACAGCTTTTTGCATAGTTAATATTAAATTAAACTTCATCTAGCATGTGGCATATGAATGCATTATAGTTAAGTCATCTAGAATATATTTTATAGCATAATATTTTCTATTTCAGCTTTAGCATTTCCAGTCTGTATTTCCAATTTGCATCAGAGAATTTCTTGTTAATTCAATTTGCTATAGATTTGCAATATTTTCTTACCAACCTTTGAATTTCATCATTGTATTAGGTTTCATTTTCTACAGGTGTGAAGTTTCAATTTTAAAAAGTTCCATTGTTGTTATAGTTAATTCTATGATTTTAATTTTGTTATTTTAAATTCTATCAATTAAATTCTATCATTTTCAATTATGTAATAGTTTAGATTTGTTTTTCTTGCAACTATGTGAATTTCAATTATGTAAGGATAAGTAGGCACTCAGTTTTAGTTTCTAGGAGATTAAAAGAGACACCTGACACCCCCAAAACACTAACTGTTCCATGAATAAGGCCATGATCTAGATGAACTAAAAATCAGTCTGTTAACCCTTGCTTTCGTATATAGCCTTGGACACCACCCTGGATTGACACATAATGATTAAATGATGAAGAGTTGATGACACTCATCAAACACATTTTCACAATCCAAGCTGAAACTAGGCCACACTGCCCAATGCATTTTGGGAAGTGGTCGCTATCTCCTTTTAATGTTCGCTGCATCACTTAAATGAAAAACACGAGCTCTTTCTTCGCAAATACTAAGCACAAATATCAACGAGCAAGGATGAATGAATTAAAAATTCAATGGCATATGTATATGCCTTCCATTCTCTTTAGAAATGTTGATGCTTTTGAAACTTCCCTCATGACGTTAGCAGATAAACTTTTAATTTTAATTTTAAAATTTAAATTTAAATTTTAAATAAATTTAAATTTAAACTAAATCTTTAAAATTAAATATCTCCATCATCGGGGTACCTTTTTTGATGAAACGAAAAGCCAACTTGGGTTTTAAGAAAAACCTATTTCAAATATACCATCCATGGTTTTAAATAAAACCTTTAAAATTAAATTTCTCCATCACTAGGGCACCTTTTTCAATGAAATGAAAAGCCAACTCGGGTTTTTAAAAAAAACCATTTCAAATATGCCATCCATGGTTTTAAATAAAATCCTTTTGCTAAGCTTCCCTTGAAGCTCCTTTTGGAACCAAATGTCATGCATCCCTTCTTGAATATTTGATCAAAAACTTTTGCTTCTCATGAAGCTCTTTGTGAAACACAAACATAGTGCTTACTTACATAGATCCTTTTGACGTTAATGACAACTCTTAGCTTAGGGACTCAAAATGTCCAAAAAAGGGCAGGCCATTCTATACATAGACTAAGCCGACTGAAGCATATTACCATGTAGATGAAGATGCAAACTTATTTTTTTATGCTAATGAAAAGCCATATAGTGGGACACATATGGAAGGCACACAAGAGAAAGGAGCATATAGGAGGTTGCCATACAAATCACATGCAAGAGATACCATAAAAGGTAACGGTGTACAACACATTATCCTAGAAATAGAAGAGTGTGTATGATAGACATTGTACAATAAATGGTGTAACTACCAAATAAATAGTGGTGGATGTTGTCATACAAATAGTGGTGCATGTTGTTATACAAGCAGAGGATGTGTATGATAACCACTATATAAACAATGGTGCACACTGCCATACAAGCCAAAGGTGTGAACAGTAGTTGTCATACAAGCCAAGGGTATTGCTTTACTTTTCTCACCTAAACTCTTGTTAATGTAAGTATATGTTTATCCTTGTTTTTTTAGTCCATTGGAGGCTCTTCAATGTCAGTAAAATTGATATTTTATGAGTTACTCAAGCTTGCCTTATTCAGGTAGTTGACCTCCCTATGATTTCTTGGACAACACCATATACACATTAGTCTATTGTTATTATTGTTTCTAGCATTATCTCTTGCTGGAAGGTTCCATCAATTCCTCATAAAATGCCCCCTTTCTTGGCATATTTTGCACTGAATAATAAGTCTTTTGTTTGAATCATACTATAATTGACCTTGTCTCCCTTATGGTTGATTTCCTCACTATGGTTGTCATCCTCCTTGGTGATTGTTCTAATAATCACCATTTATCGCTCCTTGTCCACTCTTATAAGTGTTGTCTTTACCTTCCTTATCTTATTTATATATTGATAGAGTTTGATGTCATAAACTTCTCAAGTTGAATGGGCAATCACCAACTGAATATAATGTAATTTTTCTATGTTAAAAAATACATTCTTTGAACAACTGATATTTGTGTGTCTCTTTACTTTACAGACCGATCACAAAATATTCTTATTTTCATTATTTTTCTCATCTCTCACATCATTTACCATCCTCTATAGGTCCTTTCTCATCACCTATATCTCCACATGTAAATCATCACAGTCACTATTTGAATCATCATTTCTATAGTGACCTAGGCTTGTTGTTGTTTGTTTTGTTTCATTCTCCAAAGTGATTGCTCTATCATATGCTTCTTGATAGGTAATAAGTAGGTATACCTTCATATTCTTATATTGTTGTAGCATTCCATCTAGGAACCATTACCTTCATAGACCATTTGTCGATCGTACTTCCATTTTTTCAATAAGTTATTTCAATATTTTGTTATAGGATTTAACATCCTCATACTTCTTTTGCTTTGTGACATAAATTTCTCCAATGATTTATATATTATCTCAGAATAATTAAAATTCTTTTATGAATTCAGATGTTAGGTCTTCCTATATGGTAAAGGGGTTTGTTCTTTATCTTTTTAGATGCCAATATATTGTGATCCTTTGCAATGTCATTGGAAATAATCATAGCCAAGATCCCTCATTATCTACTCTGTTTTCTCACCATATTGTCACACATGTTTCAATATGTCATTTTGGGTATTCCTTACCATCACCCAAAAATGGTGAGAATTTTTTCTTATCTGCTACTACTTCTATATTCACCATGTTTTCTAGAGGTGGATGATTTTATTCACTTGGCAATGCCTCAAATGGTACTTTATTAGTAAACAATCTTTGATTGGCTCCTAGTGCATCTACAATTTGTGATCTCCTTCATGAATATACAAGCATTGAATTTGGTCTCCTTACCCACACACTCTCTTATGGTTGATGTCATTCCTAGCTCCTATCCTTTTCACCTATAGAAAATCTCCCCTGCTCTTGTTCTAGTATTACTAGTTGTTCAACCTCATTCCCTTGTGCACTCTCCATGTTGGTGCCTCTTCTTGTGTGAACATTTTCCTCAATCCAACATTTATTTTATTGCACTTCACCTTGCACTTTATCCTCCATTGTTAATAACAATGTTTGCCACCTTCCACTTCCTTCATTGGAACTATCCTCCAATTGAGGACTCCAAACACTTTCCACTTCAAGCTCTTCAAGTTCTATGGTTTGTGACTATAATACTTGGTTGGCAATACTCGGATCTTCATTTTTCTCAACATGACGCTATTGGTCAATCCTTCCACTCCTCACCAATTGATGCTGAATTAATGCTAGGAATCTAAAGATTTCCAATAGTATGCAAAACATAGATGATGTATTATGTAAATTTGAATCTATTTTTATTTGAATCACAGTTTAAATTATTGGAAAAACCAATCAATGAATTAATTTGTATATATTCGATGATCCTTTAAAAACATTCATCGAATGTGTATTTAAATATATCTAGAGTTATGAATGTGAAAGGATGTGTTGGTCCTTAATAAATATATAAATGAAGTTAATGAAATATCAAGTTAGGATTAGAGTCCTAACATGCCACCCTCCTTAAAATGAGCTTTGTCCAAATATGGAATTGAGGAAATTGTTTTTGGATATGATGGAGTGTCTCCCATGTGGCATATTTTGAAGGTAGACCTTTCCATTGAATCAAAACTTTGGTGATGGTGCAATTGCAAAGTTGGTGAATACGACGATCTAGGATAACTTCAGGTTCAACCATGAGTGCCCCATCTTTAGGAAACTTCGAAAGTTGAGTTTGGGTAGTGATGTATGTGCCTATTACTGGTTTAAGGCAAGAGACATGGAACACAAGATGAATTTTAGAGGACTTGGGTAACTCAAGTTTATAAGAAATTGGTCCAATACATTGTAGAACTTTATAAGGTCCATAAAATTTGGGGGCTAACTTTTGAGAACCCTTTAGTTTTAGAGAATTTTTACGATATGGTTGAAGGTGAAGGAATACCATATTCCCTTCTTGAAAAGCATGCTCAATTCAATTTTGGTCTACTTGTTTCTTCATACGATGTTGGACAGTGTGTAGATTTTATTTAAGAATGCAAATAATGTCATATCGAGTAGAAAATTTCATCTCCACTACTAGCACCTTTGTACTTCTTGGAATATAAGAGGTAAGGGATGGTGGTGTTTGGCCATATAAAGATTCATATGGGGTCATCTTAATGGTCATGTGATATGTGGTGTTATACCACCATTCGACTAATGGAAGCCATTTAACCCAATGAAGGGGTTGAGTAGAAATAAAACAATGGAGGTAGGTTTCCAAACATTTATTAACAAATTCAGTTTGATTGTCTATTTTGGGGTGGTAAGCGAAGCTCATACAAAGTTGAGTGCCTTGGATTTTAAACAATTCCTTCCAAAAATTACTAGTGAAAGTGGGATCACGATCACTAACTATAGTGGAAGGCATACCATGTAATTTAAAGATATTATCAAGAAAAATTTGAGAGATAGTACTAGATGTATAAGGGTGAGCCATCGAGCAAAAATGGGTATATTTAGATAAACAATCCACCACAACTAGAATGGTTGTTTTTCCTACAGATTTTGGAAGACCTTCAATAAAATCCATCAAAATATCATCCCATGTTCTTTTTAGTATGGGAAGAGGTTGAAGAAGACCCGACATAGCCACTATTTCTCCTTTATGTCTTTGGCATGTCGTACATTCATTCACGAACTTCTTGATATCATTTTTCATCCCTAACCAATAAAAATATCTACTCACTCTTTTATAAGTTTTTAGGAATCCATAGTGTCTTGCAGTGGGTGTGGCGTGTAACTCATGGAGAAGCTTTCCATGATAGGCAGATGTAGGAGAGAGGACAATACGTTCTTTATACCTTAGTATGTTATATCTCCAAGAATAGTGGGGTTTTCTCATGGGATTTTGTTAAAGTTTTTGAATTAAGGTGTGTGTGATAGGTTCATTAAACCATTCCTCATTGACTTGGTCTATCCATTTAGGAATAGGGGAGGAAAAAACATGTAATTGGGGAATTTATTCAAAATTCCTTGAAAGGGCATCAACAACCATGTTATCTTTTCCTTTTTTATATATGATTTCATAATCATATCCTAGTAGTTTTGTAACCCACTTTTGTTATTTTGGTGTGGTTATGCATTTCTCAAGAAGGTACTTTAGTCTATGGTGGTTGATGCGAATAATGAAATGTTGACCAATAAGGTAAGGTCTCCAATGTTGGATAGCATGAACAATGGCTAACATATATTTTTCATATGTGGAACATGCTAAATTATTTTTTGATAATGCTTTACTAGTGAAGGCTAAAGGTTTTTCATTTTGCATGAGTACGGCTCCTATTCCCAATCCTGAAGCATCTCTCTCAATAATAAATGGTTTGGAAAAATTCGACATGGCTAAGACAGGGATGGTACACATGGAATTTTTTAAAGCAATTTTGCCATAGTCTTTGAAAAATTTGTGATAATAGTCTGTTAGTCTTAATAACCCAAACAAACCTTTCAAGGTTTTTGGAATAGGTCAATTTTCCACATCTTCAATCTTACGAGGGTCTACTTTAACTCATTTAGAGACAATATGTCCAAGGTATTTAATTTCTTGTTTTCCAAAGGAACATTTTGATATTTTAGAATATAAATGATTATCCTCCAAGGTCTTTAATGCTTGATCTATATGGGTTAAGTGATCTTCCCATGTTTTACTATAAATCAAAATGTCATCAAAGAAAACTAAAATTAACTTTCAAAGAAAAGGGTGAAATACCTTATTCATTAGACTTTGAAATGTAGAAGGGGTGTTGGTAAGACCAAATAGCATCACCAAAAATTCATAATGGTCTTCATGAGTGTGAAAGTCCATTTTTGGTATATCACTTTCTTTAACTTGAATTTGGTGGTAGCCTGATCGTAAATCTAGTTTGAAGAAATATGCAGCCCCATGAAGTTCATCTAGTAATTCATCGATGAATGGAATAGGAAATTTATCCTTGATAGTTATTTTGTTGAGGGTGTGAAATTCAAAACATAAGTGCCATGATCCATCCTTCTTCCTCACTAATATGACAGGTGAAGAGTAAGGGCTTACACTAGGTCTAATGACCCCTTCCTTGAGTAGTTCTTGTACTAGTTTTTCTATTTTTATTTTTTGTATATATGGTTATTGGTAAGGTCTAATATTAGGGGGTTGGTGCCCTAAAAGTAGTTGAATGGCATGATCATGGCTCTATTGAGGAGGAAATACTTTTGGTTTGTTGAATATTTTATCATGGCATTCTAGGATTTTTTGTAGTTCAAGTGCCACTAGTTGTTCTTTATTAGTGGGTTGCATGGAAAATAGTTGTGCAACCATACGTGTACCTCCTTTGCAAATAAATTTTTCCATTCTATGGGAACTTATGATTTGTTAAAGTCCTAAATTTAACCCTTTAATTATGTATTTTTGATATTTTTGTGTGAATTTTATCCATTATTATTCAAAGTCCCATTGAATTGTGTCGAGCATCCATAGCCATTGCACTCCTAAAATGATGTCACATCCTCCTAAAGGTAGTACACACATATCCCCTTTCATGTTATAATCTCCCATAGTGATTTTAATATATTGGCACTTTCCTTTGCATGCAATTCTTCCTTCATTTCCAATCATGATTTCAAAATTATTACAAGGATGTATAAAACAATTAGCTTGTTTGGCCAACCTTGGGTCTATAATTTGTGTGTGATGCTAGAGTCTAAGAGCACAATATGGTTTTGTTCCTTAAATTTTCCCTTAAATTTCATATTTTGTGGGGCCAAACATCCTACGAGGGCGTTAAAGGAAATTTTTGTTTTATCCTCATTATTTTCTTCTTGAATATTCGTTACTACTTCAACTTCAATATCATCCTCTTCTTTTGGAGTGCAATCTCCAATTGTATCCAAAATATATAACTTTGGTGAAATGCATTTGTGATTAGGGGTGAATTTCTCATCACAATGAAAATAGAGGCCCTTTTCTCTTCTTTCTTTCATTTCCTTCGGGCTAATTCATTTAATTGGCATGACTCTATTTAGTTTTTGGTTGATGTAGGTATTTTGTGTTTTCCCTGTTGATAGTCTTCCTATTCAATGTTGGTTATTGATCTTCTATTCCACCATTTGTGCTAATGCAACTGTGTGCATCATTGATAGGATTGAGTATTTGTACTTACAATAAAATTTCTTCTTCTAGGCCACTAATGAAGAAACTTTGAAAGAATGATGCATTGAGTCCTGATGTAAAGTTTACCAACTTCTCAAATTGCACCTGGTATTCTCTTATTGTATATGTTTGGTAAATTTTGGTAAGAGCCCCTATGAAATATTCAAATTTGCTTGGGCTGAATCGTAGAATTAGATTTTTTGTAAATTCGGTCCATGTGGGAGTACCCTTTGTTTTTTCATACCACTAGTACCATTGAGTAGCGACTTGCTCTAGGTGAAAATATGCGATGTGGACCTTTTGGGTCTCCAAAATTTGATATAAAGAGAAATATTTATCAGCACAATATATCCAATCTGTGGGGTCACCTCCATAAATTTTTGGAAAATCTAATTTTATGGTTCAAGGTAGTATTGAAGTGTGTGGTCCCCCTAGTAATGCTTGTTGTGTTGGTACTGTGAGAGGTTGACCGGCTTGAATTAGTGCCAAGTTTTGTTGTACCATATCAACTAAGTGGTTAGTGGCACAAATTTTTAAGTTTAATATTGTAATCTTGTTTTCATTGTCCTCTCCTCATAAGCGAAAATCCTCTTTTGTCAGGATTTTCTTCTCAAAATTTTCTTGCCATTTATGTAATTATTTCACGACTTCCTTCATAAATTCCTTTACAATATCTTGTGATCGCCTGTCGTTGTCCATTGGGGCATGGTTTGTGAGTTACAAGAGCTCCTTGGCAAGAGGATTAATTTGCTAAATTGATTTGCAAATTATTGTAATTTTTTGTAAAAGTTGCAAGGTTGTCAATTTTTTTGCAAAATTTGTAAAAAATATTGCAAAAGTTGTCACCTTTTTTGTCACCTTTTTTTGCAAAATTTGTAAAAAAAAATATCTTTGAAAAAAATTAGTTTTTTTCCTTTTTGAAATTTGGCAACCCTTATCGGTTATGAGGTGCTTGTGGCAGGCAACAGAGGTGGAGCAGTAGTGGAGTGGGTATCGAGAGGAGCGACAGAGGATGGGTGGATATTAAGATCAGTACAACCAAGGTGGGGAGGGTGAGCAACATGTGTCACAATAAAGGAGCTACATGGCATAGCAAGGGTGAAGACAACCAAGGTAGTGGAAGGGCGACGTGGAATCACAGGAATGGCTAGAGGTAAGTGGTAGTATGAGAGAGTGGATGAAAGGTAAGAGTCGTGTGCGCATGACTACCAAGAGGTAGTCACAACTCTTTGGTTGTGACTTCCTCCTTTTAAACAGTGCACCCACACCCACACTATCAATGTGGGATAAAAAATTTGGATTTTTTAAACCTTAAAATTTGGTGACCGTGATCTTTCGTTGACGGTCACATAAGGAAGTGAAGATTTATGTTATAATTTAATTTTTATAAATTTTCATCGTTAAACTTTGAACTTGCCAGAAAATGACATAGGGAATGATTTCTTTGCTTTCTTTTGGAATTTTGAATAGGCTGTTGTTTCAATATGTTCTCACCATTTTTATTCATTATATCCTTTGATTTTAACAGGTTTTTTGACTCGTTTCTTGCATGATTTGGTTACTCTATTCCCCTATGTACATTCTACTACACTATCAAACGTCACAGTCATGTATGATGTCTTTCTCACACTGTGTGGTCGTGTGTGCCTAATGAGATTTTATTTGAAACTATCCTGCTTTGTGATCAAAATTTGTTATATATTATGCCCGAATATTATGTAATATCAGTATATAACAACTTCAAAATAGGTTCTTGCTAATCGCCAGGATCCTCGATTTGTAATGGGCAAAAAGATTTTTTTTTTGGCTATTTCCTTCTCTTCAAGCTCTGATACCAAAATGCTAGAAACCCAAATATTTCCAATAGTATGCAAAATAGAGATGATGTATAATATAAAATTGAATCACTTTTTATTTGAATCATAGTTTAAATTGTTGGTAGAACCAATCAATGAATTAATTTGTATGTCTTCGATGATGCTTTGAAAATATTCATCGAATGTGTATTTAAATCTATCTAGAGTTATGATTGTGAAAGGATGTGTTGGTCCTTAATGAATATATAAATGAATTTAATGATGTCTACCAATTAATCTGCGATCATGTCTACCATGTCCTCATTGTAAGTAATTTTTCATTCACCTCTCCAAACTTCATGTGTGTTGGTTCAAACTTTAAGTGGTAATGATGCCAAATGTAGCATGGTGGTGAGTACTCCAACGGTTGGAGGAAGAATATGATAGACTTAGAAACTAACCAAGACTAGAGTCAAACTGATCCACAATCACTCAAAATTCACACTTGTACAGAAAAATGATGTTCACTTGTACAACAAGTGTTTGTATGACAAGTGCTTATATGATAGGTGTTTGTACAAGTGCTTGTATGAGAAGTACTTGTATGACAACAATACAACCAATTTAATGACAACTCCACAAGGACTTGAATGACAATCACTTGTATGATATTGATTCAACTCCTTTATCAACCTACATTGACACTCCTCATATGACTCTTCTAAGTCACGTATGATGTCTTTATCACATTGTGTGGTCGTGTGTGCCCGATGAGATTGGTATTTACAACTATCTTGCTTTGTGATCAAATTTTGTTATATATAATGCCTGAGTGTTATGTAATATCTATATATAACAACTTCAAAAGAGTTGCTTGGTAATTTCCAGGATCCTCGATTTTTAATGGGCAAAAATAATTTTTTTTTGGCTATTTCCTTCTATTCAAACTTGGATATGATACCAAAATTCTAGGAACCCAAATATTTCCAATAGTATGCAAAACAAATATGATGTATAATGCAAAATTGAATCACTTTTTATTTGAATCACAATTTAAATTATTGGCACAACCAATCAATGAATTAATTTGTATGTCTTCGATGATCCTTTAAAAATATTCATCGAATGTGTATTTAAATCTATTTAGAGTTATGATTGTGAAAGGACGTGTTGGTCCTTAATGAATATATAAATGAAGTTAATGAAATATCAAGTTAGTATTAGATTCCTAACACTTAATCTACGACCATGTCTACCATGTCCTCACTGTAAGTAATTTTTCATTCACCTCTCCAAACTTCATGTGTTGGTTCAAACTTTAAGTGGCAATGATGCCATATGTAGCATGGTGGTGAGTACTCCAATGGTTGGAGGAAGAATGTGACAAACTTAGAAACTAACAAAGACTAGAAGCAAACTGATCCATAATCACTCAATATTCACATTTGTACAAAAAAATGATGTTCACTTGTATGACAGGTGTTTGTATAACAAGTGATTCTATGACAGGTGTTTGTACAAGTGCTTGTATGACAAGTACTTGTACGACAATACTTGTATGATAAAAATGCAATCCACTTGAATGACAACTCCAAAAGAACCTGAATAAAATTCACTTGTATGATAGTTATTCAACTCCTTTTTCAACCTACATCAACACTCCTCATATGAATCTTCTCATACGAAATTCCTCGTATGACTTTTCTTATACAAATCTCTCTATACTGCGAATTTTCTTTGCACTTGCACACATAGAACTTGGAAACAACCTACCAATATATATACTGTAGCAATAGCATTACATAGAACATACAAAGCACATAGATGAATGATGAATCAATATTGCATTACTCTATAAAATATTATAGCCCATCTACAATATTGTAGATGCTCTCTCCATATACAATGTTATCTTATGTCTAATTGTATTGTACAATTGAATGGAGGGTTCTTTTATCTTTGAGAGACTAGTAGTCATTAGCAACTACCTCCCAAACACCTCATCAATAATTGCCCTCCATTCACATTATGTTTATGTTACATTAGCCATACAATTCAATTAATCAAATGATGACATCATCACCCTTGACGTCAAACTATCCAAACTTATATTTCAACTACATTTGCATTTCATTTGTATTTACATTTCAATTATATTTTTTGCATGTCTGCAATATACTTTGTTACTAGTGAGGCTAGTTAGAACTAGCTCCTGTAATTGAAAGGTTGTTTCCAAGTTTTGGGTGTAGGTGTGAAGTAGAGTTGCAATCTAGAGAATATTTGTACAAGAAAATCCATATGAGGAGTGTCGTATGAGGAGTTGTCGACAAAGAATTGGAGTCACTATTGTATAATGGACTACCATTCAAACATGTGTTAAGTTGTCATTCAAGTGGATTACATTGTTATCGCACAAGTGTTTATTGTATAGGCACTTGCCATACAAGTGAACATCACTTGGTTGTTGTACAAGTAGATGTTAATCACTTTGCCATAAAAGTGGGAATGTTGAGAAATTATGAATCAATTTGACTATGTTCTTGGTTATTTTCTAAGTATGTCATATTGTTTATCCAATTGTTGGAGTACTCGCCACCATGCTACATAGAGGTCCACTACAAAGCAAGGAACTAGTTCTGAGTTAATTTGGTTTGTGCTTGTTTGTTTTTGCAATTAAAATATTGGTTTTGCTTGTTTAGTTTGAGACATTGACTTGAATTTTATTCATAATGCAATAAGGAAACAAATATTTGAACAAAAGATAAATTTGAAATAAGGAGATTTATTTATTTAATTTTTTGACCTGAAAGTACTTGTCTATATTTGCACAGCAAACTAGAAATTACACAGCTAAAACATTCATTTGCTTGTAACTCGATCATCAAAACTCTGATTCCTTCCTCGTAAAGTGTAGTTTTATCTCCCAATGAAGCCGCCCAAAATATAACCTTCAAAAATGTGAATCAAATCCCAATTAATTACTACACACACCCCGAGGTAGCTACAGGCAAGGTGTATGGCAAATGAAGGGTTCAAACTTACCTTTAAAATCATGCCTCACTCTAAATGCCTTCAAATGCCACTAAAATGATCAATTGGTGAGCCAAAGAGATTGGTAAATTACCCAAAATTATTTGATGGAATATTTCTCTACTATGAGCAAATGACTCGATTCCCTAAGCACTCATATTTTGTACGACCTACTCTAGCATTGCATCTATCACTCCAAAATCAATCAAAATGGCACTGATCCAAATGAAGTATAGCCAAAATAATATAACCTAGATGCTCAATTCATCAACCTAAATAAATTCAAAATTTGGTAAACCCTTGTCTGCCTCTATTAAGCTCATATAATCTCCCTATGATGAGAAATTCAATTCCTGATCAGCTAGAGATGGTCTCACACATATAAAACTGATAATCCTACTGAGAAATCTACTCCCAACAAGCCCTATAGATTATCTAACAAAAATCTCTATAACTCTTCACAAAAAACATAAAATCTCCCCCATCAAAATAAGACCCAACATGAAAATATGAGGTGAGGGTTGAATTAGGGTTTGGACACCACATTTACCTTGTTTTTTTTTAAATTCAAATTATGTCTTTTAATACATGTAAAGGGGCCATGCCCACCTCCATGTCCTAGTTGAGTCACTTTTTACCTTTTAAGTTATAACTTAACATTATAATTCATCATTATAACATGTTCCCCTTTCCTAATGACCATCTACCTTGGTCAACACTTGTAGTTGATAGAATTAAGCCCTATAATTGGTAAACTATCCTGTGCAAAGGTAAAACTAACCTCCTAAACCAAAACTGAATCTCTGCCATGGATTAAATAGTGAGATCTTTGCCAAATTTAGTCCTGCACCATTTTGGTTAGCCTAGGGGACCCTATGGCTAGACTAATAGGTCCTTATTTCTCCTACTTTTGAGAAGGGGATATTAAAGTCTCCCCTTCCTAAAATTGCTTGTCCCCAAGCAATTGGAAACCTGGAGTCTACAATATTGACTCTCCCTCCAATGTGGCATCTTCCTTAGGTAAATATTTCCACTTGATTAAATATTCCTTAATGTTTCTCCTCCTAAGGGTATGTTCACATTGGTTAATCACTACCTCTAGAATTTGTACTAGCTCGCCTTCTTCATCCAGAGGTGGTAAATCTATTAAGGGTGTGACATTGTGTCCCAAGGTCTTATTGATGCATGACACATGGAACACATTGTGTATCCTACTACTCTCTAGTAGCTCCATATCATAAGCTACCTCACCCACTCATTAAGAGACTCAAAATGGGCTATAGAACTAGGGTTTGAGCTTCGCAACTCCACTCCTCTTTAGTGATGACTGTATGAATGTCTACAGTCTTAGATAGACCATATATCCCACCTCAAATGTGTGTTCAATTCTCTTCTTATCAAAATATTTTTTTGTTGATCCTACGCCTGTTTGATGTTCTCTTGTAATGAACGCATGATATCCCATGTCTCATGTAGAATATCTTTGGCTCTAGGAACTCGACTATCACCTAACACCAAATCCATGAAGCTAGGGGCTTCATACCCATACAAGGCCATGAATGGGGACATTTTGATTGACATGTGATAGGATGAATTATAGCAGTACTCACATAGATGTACCCACCTAGCCCATGCCTTTTTCTACCCCGACATATAATTCCTCAAATATCCTATCCATTTGTTGATAATTTTGGTCTAACCATCTATTTGAAGATGATAACTTGTGTTGGGTGTCAACTCTGTCCCACACAATCTAAAAAACTCCTGCCAAAAGAGACTCATAAACTTACTATCTCTATAACTGACTATGGACTTAGGTAGGCCATGTAATCTGAAAACTTCCTTGAAAAATATTTTAGCCACCTGTGTTGTTGAAAATCCTATGGTGATAGCAAATAAATGGACAAACTTGGTAAGTCTATCTACTACCACAAATAAAGAATCCTTTCTCTATGCCTTGGTAAGTCCTGTAACAAAATCCATAGATATACTTTCCCATTTTTGTGAAGGAATGGGAAGTGGCTATAGTAACCTGTTGGAGCCAAATTTAACTCAAAATTTGAAACCCCCAATTTTTTTTTTTCATCAAAATAACAAGCATTGCTGGTCCCTATTACATTTTATCTGAGAATTTTATTTTCATATGTTTTATGGGTGAGTCTAACCTTAGCCATTTCTAATATGTGCACTTTTAAAATATTTTTCTATATTAAAAATGCTTGCAAAGGTCAACATTTTAAAAAACCCGACTCTTAAAAAATAAGGTTTCGGTCTCTTAAAATAACGATCACTTTTGGGGCCTAAGTTAGAAATATGATCATCAAGCCCTATAGCATTAAAAAGAGATTAATCAAGGTCTAAAAATAAAGTATTGTGGTTTGAAAATCAAATAAACCTAAGGCTAGAATGATAATTTTAAATAAAGTTCGAGGGTATGCACCCCCATTTCATTAAAAATATAGCACCTTGTGCAAATCCAAAGGTGGCACTCAAATCCTCCTTAATCGAATGAAGGTGCTATAATAAACCAATTGGGAGATAAATCAACAAGGAAAAAAGGTAATGTTATAATTAAATGGATTAGAATAAAGGATCAAACCCATGGTTAACTTTGAAAACATGCCCCCTTTGATTAAGCAAATCCGACGGCAGCGCTCCACCAAGATAAGGATACAATGAATGCATTCTATATGGTAAGTTGAATTTTAATTATCATAAAAAAATCCTAAGTATAATGAGTAAAACTTCAATTAAATGTTAAGTGGCTTTGAAATATCCAAGGGCAATGATAGGCCTATGTTTAGATCCAATGGTTGCATTTGTTTTGAAACTAACCCCACAGGTTGAAAAAATTTGATGACTACGAAAGCAATCAACCAAATTCGACGGTAGCAATCGAGTCAAAGAAAAAAAAATATAACAAGTCACAAAAGATCCAACGGTTGCACTTCATCCGAGAAAGATCCAACAAACACGCTTTCACCTCATATTACCAAATATGACTGAGATTATACATAGATCTAATCAATATCAATGGCTACATCCCCTCCCAAGAAAATCCAATGGTTCCACACTAAAGGAAGGTGATTAGAGATTAAGGAAAGCTATTTCAAAAATCAATTCGAATTAGATCAATGACCATGATATATTTATGTCAATCCGACAGTTGCGGTTCACTCAAAGAACAATTCATATGCAAAAGAGATCGATGGATGTGTTTAATCCTTCATGGATCCAACGGTCATAAATTAATCAAAGTGATGTAAAGGTTGATGAGTCAAAAGGCTCAAAATAGATCGATGGCTACAAACATGCTAGCTGAATCCAATGGTAGAGATTCTATCAAGAGTTATTGAAGAAAAAAAGAAATCAATGATAGTGTTTTAACATGCCTAGATCTAATGGTCACCATCTAATCAGGTTTTTATAAAATACCAAAGATAGATCAACGACCGTACTCCAGCTAACCAAGATCCAATGGTAGTGCTACGCTCAAACGATAAATCAAAGTAAAAAAAAATTTATGATCGTGGTCATGTCCAATCTAATCGGATGAATGCACTCGTTCACAGTTATCAAAGGCAATTAAGGCCCGGGCATTAATCAAGGTAGCCTAAGGTATGTGTAAATGATCAAATGACTATGCTTGGTCGAACATCCGATCTGATGGTAAGCCACTAGCAAGGTAATCCAATGTCAAAGACTATGCTTTAAACTTGGTTAATAAGTTCTCGATTAATATTTTAATAACCAGTGTTAAATAAAGTTTGAAATCTCGATTTAATTTAAAAGCCTAATCATCCCTAACCTTTGCCCTCAATATTTTGGAAGCTAACGTCCTTGCAGGATGGGAAGTATTCAGAACAAGCTTATAAGGCACATCCCTTCCAATAGATATCAAGGATGACGACAGGCACTCACATCAAGAATCAAATCTTATGAAGGATCCCCAGGATGATTGTTGCCCAATTAAAAGTGTAATTGATCCCAAATATTTAATTATCACCCAGGGCCTAGGTGGCACGATGTTTAAAAAATGGGCCACCACTACCACACGTCGTATTTCCACGTCAGAGAAGAAGAAGTTTCGATGACCAATAGCAAAAATATAAATGATTGCAGGTACACAAACCAAAGAACCCACGGACACATAGAATGAAAGACACCACCCACCATAAAGGTCCAACTTCAGAAAAAGACATGTTGGCAGATCTCCATTGGCCAATTTTAAAAAGTAGTTGGTAACATGGTATTAATGACAAGTCATGCAAAAATATTGAACTCATTCCACCACCTAGTATTTGAGCTTACAAAATCAAGCGACCTTACCACCCTGGTAATCTTGAGCAGAAACTGATACGCAAGAAGTGTAGAGAGAAAAGAGGTTCAAGATTTTCATTTCAGAGAAACCAGACTAATTACTGTGAGCACAATGGCATCCTGGGGAGATGCTTTTGTTCCCAAAGACACTAGAGAGGTGGTAAAATTCATTACAGACCAGTCACCATACTCTGAGATTTTTGGACCACCTGTACCTGGTAGCACAATGTATGACTTTGCCCAAAAGTGTGGAGCTGATAAGAAACCTACTCCAGTGCAGCAGTACGAGATCGAAAATACATGTATCAAGAGTTTTTCTCGTGTGATGGAGAGTGATTACAGAACCCCTTGGATAATGGCTGACCTATTTCATAAAGCCAGGAGGTTACAGTACAAGGGTTTCCCTAGAAGTAACAGATGGACCAGCAACCTCGGGAAGTTGATATGTCCAAAGGTTTACTTCTCCTCAGACTTGATGGCATGGTTAGCAGTGGCATACGACGAGAGGACTAGAACATTTTGGGATAATAAAGATCGATCGGTGTTCAGTATCAAGGCCAAGCACATCAAGCAAGTTTTCAATTTGTCAGAGTCTACCACCTAGTTAATACGATGGGTAATTGAACTTCAATCTCGAATGTTAACAAGATTAGAGGTTTTTAAATCATTGTTTGATGTAAATGAGAAAGTAGTTAATGAATTCCCAATTAGGAAAACTGCTTTTAAACCATGGGTCCAAGATTTTTGTGATATGGTAAATATTGTCCTAGGGGTACAAGATCTCAGTGTAGTAAGTAGAAAAGTCTTGTATTTAGTAGCACAGAGCAATCGGGCAAATAATACCCCAATTTATGCATGGGAACTAGAATTGAGTAACCAAATGCACGAGCAGATGATAGAATTAAAAAAGGCTATTTTTGAACGAAGGCAAGAGATGCCCTATTTTTCTCAATACTCAATTTTCATCCACCTGATAGCGGGGCAATTGGGAGAAGAAGCCCAAAAAAGAGTAGGAGCCATTAAGAGTCCTTATGTCCAGACCATTTTTGGAGAATACATGAGGGGCAGACTCACATGGGCTGGTTCTGTGACCATTTTATGGTAGAAATTCACTGGACTCTAACTGGCGAACTCCCTGATAGGCTAGGGCCAGGAGTAAGGGCTTTCATCAAAGAAAAGGAGATTGGGGATTTCTTTTTCTCCGAAGGGTTCACCTATATTAGGCTCTATGGAGCCAAAATTCCCCCCAAGCTGTTACCTATGTATTGTCCATTATCCCTAGCAGCGCTAGAGTTATGTAGGCAGGTGGCCGAGGAAGCCAAGATGAGATTGGTAAAGAAACACGGTAGAGTCCCCTGGCTCAACGTTCCCTGTCGCTTTGGGGACTACATATTTGTTGGCTACCCTACACTACTCAAAGGAATGTTTGATTTAGACAACATGGACTTTGACGAAATAACTTGGAGATTTTATGACCCAAAAGGAATATACTGTAAAATGATGGAAAAACGAGAATATGCTCGAATCCAACATCGAAAAGACACTTATGAAGAAAGGTTACTAGAGGCTATGGAAAAAGGAACAGATTTGTAGGTTGTATGGAATGAATTCCCTCCTAAAGATAGGGGCAACACACAGATTCATGAAGCCTATGATTATCCTACAGAATTGAGAAGGCTTAGAGAAATTTTAGTAGAATCTGTAGCACCTATTTTACCAGGAGCTACTCAAGCAATCAAGGAAGACCCTTTATTAGAGTTAATAGAAGAATAGGGTATTGATCAAATGGAGGTCACTGTGAGTACAACAGACATAGTAGAGCAATAGGTCAAAACTCCTAGGGATGATCATCTCAGAATAGAGGCAACACCAAGCACTTCCTAGGAAGTTTCCAAAAGCTCGAGCATAGCTAAAGGGAAAGAAATTGTAACCACACTTGCTCAGAAGTCCTCTCTTCCAGAACAAGCTATAATTCCCATTTTTGATCAAGTATTAGCAGTAACAAGTGTGAAGAAATTGGCACCCATGGCCATCCCTACCTCTCTAAAAATAAAATGCCAGGAGATTAAAATTCCATCTGTAATATGGATGAATATGAGAAGAACAGGTGGATTTGGAAGTCTATTCTGAGGTCACCGAGTAAAGAATCAAATAGAAATGACCACTACAGAAAATAAGAAGCCTAAAGGGTGGAAGTAGTAGCAGGGATGGGAGCCATAGGAGAAAATTTTGCAGATGAAACAAGAATAGAAACATCTGTGTCTGATATAGCAGAGGTGAATCTTCCTATTCTACAAGACCCAATTGTTGTCAGAGTCAATGAGGAAATAGGAGGAACGTCAGTGTTGGGGAAAGAAGGCATTATGGTCAAAGTTGCCAAAGCCATGCAAGAGCAGACCTTGGATCAGCTCCTTGATAAAATTGTAGAGTTAAGGAACCAATTAGAAGCTGAGAAGAGGGAAAAAGCTGAAATGCAAATGCTAATAAATAAACAAAAGGAAGAATTGATGCAAAGAGACACCCCAAAAACACAACCCCCTTCAGTAGTAAGAATCCTGAATTATACTTACTATCTGAACACAATGAAGAGAGAAATGTCAATAAAAATTTGAGATCATGTCAAAGGGATCACCGAAATGTTCAGACAGATTAGAGTGATTTGAATAACTGCTCGAGAAATGGAAACATTAGTGCATGAGAAGGAAAAATACTTTGAAATCATTCGTCCCACCCTTGATCTAATGGGAGACAACTTTGAGGAGATGCAGAGCCAGGTGATAATGATGAATGATGGCACCAAGGTATAGTGCAATATTGAATTCCTAAAAGCAGCCATGTTTGGGGTAAACAAAGAAATATGGATCAATGTTGTTGTTGAGATGTCAAGTCTGTTGGAGGATGCAACTGACAAAATGGCAGATATTGGATTGTCATTAGATGAATTCTTAGAAGCTCCCAGTATAGAAGAGTTACTCAAAAATATAATAGAAGAATTTGATTGTGATCCAGATGATGAGTCAAAAATGTCTAGACAATCCACTTTCTTGGTGAATACCATAGAAATGTTGATCCTCCAATATGAAAAGAGCAAGGTTTCCATTAGCATACAAAAAAATAGAACTCTATAGGAAATGAACATGCTAAGGTTTGTGGTAACTTTTGACACCGAAGCTTGGAGACTGATCGACAAACAGATCAATCGACTGCAATAGAGCAAAAAAGGAAAGGAGGTTCAAATATACAGTCAACAGCTGGAAATGAGCTCACCTTCTAGAGATATACCTGAGGCTGTCCTAGAAGAAGAAACCTCCAAAATAGTAACTGAAGCAAATGAACAAGAAGAAGCAACAAAAGGAAAAATAGAAGAACAAGTAAAAAAATAGACCCTCCAAGCACTGACATCACCGGTTGAAATAAATTGTAGTTTGAAAAAGTCAAAGGAGAGTGTACAACATAAACAAAAGGGGATAGTGGAAGCCATTTGTACCAATTTTGAAGATCAACCTAGAAAGGGACAAGTGTAAGGCCAAGATCAGGCCAAGAATAATAGATTCAAGAACTCAACCTATAAGAAGAAGTGCCCAGGTTCAGAATCATCATCAAGCATTTAGAGAATAGCATTTTTTCTAAGAGGTATACTTGAGTGCCCTTTAGATTTGTGTTGTTGTATCCCCTTTTGTGTCTATTTTTCTCATTCATTCTTCTTTCTTCCCCTTTCTATGCAATATTTTGATAGGAAAGTACTCAAGAAGCTGAGAATATTTCTAGACCTATTGAGTCAAAGATTTGGAGACTCTACTGTTACCTAATTGGAACAAGGAGAGTAGGAGATTTATGTTACATTATTTGAATAGAATATCTTCATTGTATTGATAATTTTTGAGAGAAACAGAGTTTAAAAGCTTCTTGCTTACTCTACATGTAATGATATTTTAAATCAATACAATTCTGGGTCTTTTTCCTATTATTTCTTTGTATCAGTTTGGTGTGTTACTACGTAATGGGTTACATTATTTGAATGCATTGTGTACGTTTCTCTCATTGGTCAACTTTTAGTTTTATTATGATATTCGAATAAGTCTAAGAGCACCAATTTTTCTTTTCTCCCTTCTCTCTGTTCCTATCAAATATGTTGTTAAATTGCTATAACAACCCAATGAATCTAGGCACCGGTCTACATAAGGCATAACAAATGGTTATTTTCTTGCTTGGTCATTATTAATACATCTAGTATAATCATAATATGGAGCGTGTAATCAGTGTTTTATCATAATTTACCATTGGGGTTTCCTTACCCATTCTGTAGTGTTTCTTTAGAAATATTTCGGTTTAAACAAAATAAAGAGGCAGGTTGACCAGAGCCTATAATAGCTCGTTGGTTTCAAATGATTTCTTGTAGCGTGACAATCGAATCCTATGGATGCAAGAAATGGTTCCAATAGTTTTTTGGTGCTATTGTTGGGGAAAAGAGTTAAGATTTAAAATTTTTAAATTCTTAACTTTGGCTTAAACAATGATATTATTTTAAAAAATGAGCAGCCAATAGGAATAAAGAACTAATGCTTTGATTTTCTATGATCTGTACGTTCTTTATTTTACCCATGGTTTTCAATTTCAAAGTTTTATTTTACGTTTCTTTATTTTCTTGAAAAATCTTGTTTTCTTGATTTTCTTGAATTATCCCAAGAACCGTCTCCTGTGAGGATGAGTGTTAATATCAAGCATTCTTGATAAAGCATATGTTGTTCTTTCTACACCCCAGTGCTAGCGACTCTATCTGAATGAACCCAAAAGATAAAAATCAAAAAAGGAAAGAGCATAACGTGTTGGTGCACACCAGGAGAAGCAGTAAGGAGCTATTCTTGGAACTCGAGAATCCAGAGGTATTTATACATAATCAAAAAACTCCACTTTTTAAGAATAGTGCTTATAATAGTAAATCAAATTCTAGTGGTAAGAGGTACGTAAGGAAAGATAGAAGACAAGATAGTATTGTTGTAGATGAAATATTGAATGTTTCTTTTGAAAATACGTTAGGATCATCTCAGTTCCCTAGCTCTGTATTTTGTTCTTTAGATCATACTCAGGCGACCCAAACTCATATTCTTGTAGGCATTATTGCTAGAAATTTAAAACCTATGGTAACAATGGCTCAAAAAAACCAACAAAATCAGGCTAATGTCCACTTATGGAGGACCAATAGATACAGACCCTTTGTGTTACCTCATAATTTGAATGCCTTACCCAGTAAAGCCCATAAGTACCTTCCTAAATTCCTAGGAAATAATGCAATAACTGGGGAAGATCACATCAAAAGCTTCATGTATGCAATGGATAGTCTAGAAGTAGAACATGAAGATGTAGTCCTGAGACTTTTTTTACAAACTCTAGAAAAATATGCCAGGGAGTGGTTCAATTCCCTTCTAGATAATGATATTCCAGATTTCACCAAGATGGAAGTTGTGTTCTTAAAGAAATTTGGAGAGAGAAAAAATGAACAGTCCTTGTTGACCGAGTTAGCCACTATGAAGAAAAAGTAAAATGAGGTTGTTAGTGACTTTAACAAAAGGTTTTCAAAAACCAGAAATAAAATCCCTACCAACCTTAGACCTAGTGACATTCAGTCAATATGCTTTTATAAAAATGCTTTCCAAGGAGAATTTAATTATGAGTTAAGGCAAGAATAAGCTAACACTATAGATGAATGCATGGAAAGAGTAATAGACATCGAAAGAAACATGTTGGACAGTGGTAAGATGAAGCCTTACTCTCTAGAAGCTAACATACCTGAAAGAAAGCCCAAAAGGGTAGCATTTGATTTACAAAGGAGAACTAAAATAGATCCAATGGAAAAACTAACAAATCAAATGACTGAGATGTTCAACACTATGAGCAACAGGTTAGCAAGAATTGAAAGAAATAATGGTAATAATGGTGAGACATCACAGACAGAGCGAACACATGTTGATAATCACCCTCCTTTTAAGAAAAACTTCAACAAAAATTGGGGAAACAATAATGGCCCTGAAGAAGGAAATAGAAATAGGAATAATGGAAACAGTAACTGGAAAAATAGAGAATCTGATAGAGAACAAAATAATGTTCCCAATCCTATACCATCTATTAATATAGCAGAAGGATTTCCTTATTATTGCTCTACTTGTGATGCACCTCATAACCCTGATGCATGTGGAATTCATCTAAGTGATCAGTACAATATAGATTTACATGATGATTCAGAGGGAGATATAAGGATTAATGCTTGTTGGTCTCTAGAAGATGAGTCCAGGGAAAGGTTGTTTGAAGAAAATATGGAAAAATATGCTTCAAATAATTATCCTCAAATTCTTGTAGTAGAAGGTACCAAAATCTTGCAAAAACCACATGAGTCAAGATATGACAAGATGAAACAAGGTAAGATAACTCCTACTGTTCAAGAAGTGGAAGAATTGGAAGCAACCCATGTTCTAAATTTAAGGAATAGAACAGTCCCTGAAAGGACAGGAACAACTCCCACTAGTGAAATCAAGAAGCAACCTTTCATCAACAAAAGTGCTAATAGAGAGAGAGTTGATAAAACCCCTAAAAGAATAATCCCTGAGATTATTGAAGTAGAGGAGGAAGCACTCAAAGAAGAAAGCAACAAACCATTGGACATTAAAAATATTGAATTTGATGTTGGGATAAAACTCAACAAACAAAATGTCAACATCACATTTGGTGAACTTATGAAAGTACAACAATATAGAGAACAAGTCTGTAGAGCATTCGGGTTAGTTGAACAAAAAGAAGACCCAACATGTCATGCTACCAGGAAAGATCAACATGACACAAGGTCACCCTCTTCTGTTAGACCCTTCTATGTATCACTAAGGTATAATTCAGATGAAGGAGAAAGGTATGTTATCCACAACTGTATGTTAGACAGTGGAGCTTCTCATAACATTATGCCCAAAATGATAGCTGATCAAATGGGGTTAATATGTACTAGAGATTCTGCCCCTGTTTCAGTCATGGACAGCAGACAAGTGCCTTGTGTAGGGGTGATAACTAGATTATTGGTTTTCCTAGATCAACACCCTAAAAAGGGCATAGTAATGGACATTGTTGTAGTGGATGTTGACCCATTTTTCTCATTATTACTAAGCAGACATTGGGCTGAACAACTAGGAGGTTCAATTCAACTAGACTGGTCTTATGCAACCATCCCAATGTCAGACAAGGAAAATGTGACTCTGCATAGAGAACCATTCAATAAATACTTCGTAGAGTTGATTAAAATAGATGAAACAATGGTAAACTTGGTAAATTCTGTAGAAGAAAGAGGGATGGGAGTTTATTCAATATGGCACAACCCATTCCTAGCAGAAGTACCAGAAGCAAAGAACATGGACCCACAAGTTATGAAATTGGTGGATGCCAAATCAGATAGAGTTTTAACTCAAGAAATGTGGACTATGTCTTTTGATGGAGCTAAATCCCAATCTAGAGCAGGTGCAGGAATTAATTTGACTGATGTAAAAGGAAATTACCTTGGTATTCCTTACAGACTAGAATTCCCTTGCACAAATAATGTAGTTGAATATGAAGCCTTATTGCTAGGATTGAGGAAAGCAAAATAACTAGGCATTAATTACTTAATTGTAACAGGGGATGCAAAATTGATTATACAACAAATCAAAGGAAAATATCAGACCAAGCATCCTAGGTTAAAACAATACAAGAATGCATTTTTACCATTTTTTTAAGCCTTTACTTAAAGAAGTGATACCTGAAAATATTAACATTGGTTCAATGAAAGAGCCCAAAATAGTCAAGATAGACACAGCTTTGCTAGCTAAAGAAAAGGTTGGATACATCAGTTTCTTAAAGAAAAATAAGGAACATTTTGCTTGGACTTATGAAGACTTAAAAACCTTCAAGATAGATGTAATGACACACATAATACCCTTGAAGGAAGATTCCAAGCCATTCAGACAAAAACAGAGGAAATATAACCCGACTCTGCACCCAATAATGCAAAAAGAGGTACAAAAATTGTTGGATTCCAAAATAATTAGAAAGGTAAGATTTTCTTCTTGGATATCCAACTTAGTACCAGTTAGGAAAAAGAATGGTGATATTAGACTCTATGTTGACTTCAAAAATTTAAATAAAAGTTCATTAAAAGACAATTACCCATTGCCTAATATGGAACAACTACTACAAGCAGTAGTAGGTTCATCCAGATTGTCCTTGTTGGATGGTTTTTCTGGATACAATCAAATCCAGATTAATCCTGAAGATAGACATAAGACAACCTTCACTACACCATGGGGCACATTTGAATATTTAAGGATACCTTTTGGATTGATGAATGCAGGTGCTACTTTTCAGAGAGCAATGGACTTTGCCTTTAAAGGATTAATGTTCAAAATAGTGGTTGTTTACTTAGATGATATTACAGTTTTTTCTAAAAATCCAGAAGACCACTTAGAACATTTAGCTGCAGTTTTTTCTCACTGCAAAGAATTTGGAATATCTTTGAATCCCAAGAAATGCATATTCGGGACAACTCAAGGAAAATTATTAGGTCATATAGTTTCAGAAAAAGGAATAAGCATTGATCTAGAAAGAATAGAAGCTATTTCTAAAATTCCCCCTCCCAAGAACTTAAAAGGAGTTAGGTCTTTCTTTGGCAAGATAAATTTTGTTAGAAGATTTATCCCAAATTTTGTAGAGATGACCAAACCTATAAATGACATGGTTAAGAAAACTGGAGAAATAAAATGGATAGTAGAAAATATGGAAGCATTTAACAAGATCAAAGAAGCCATATCAACCACTCCAGCCCTAAGCTGCCCTGATTATGCAAAATATTTTAATATCTACTCTTATGCATCTGAACACTCCATTGTTGCAGTTCTTTCATAGAAAGATGATGAAAATAATGAAAGGCCAATAGCCTTCATGAGTTCAGGCCTGAAAGGAGCACATCTTAAATACACCTTGCTAGAGAAACATGCTTATGCAGTCATCCAATATTTAGAACACTTCAAAGGTATATTTGGCTCAAATAAAGTTTACTATTGTATCCCTTTTATAGCAATAAAAGATATTTTTACTCAATCAGAACCATTAGGAAGACCAACAAGATGGATGGTAAAGCTTTTGCAGTATGATGTTGAATTCAAAATAGTTAAAACTGTCAAAGGGTAAGGTTTGGCTAAACTGTTGGCCAACAAAGAAGAAGAAGGATTTGATAATGTTCTCACAATAGATGAAGCATATGATGTCAGAAGAATCAATAATACCGAATGCAAATGGTATGAGGAAATTTTGTCATACTTACAAACCCTGTCATTCCCTAAAGATATGTCAACAAATAGAATGAGGTCAATCAAGCTTCAAGCCCAGAAATATTATATACAGGATGGTGTGCTCTACTGGAAACACCCTGATGGAGTATTATTAGTCTGTTTATATGAAAGTGAAGTCCCAAAAATAATTAATGAATTTCATGATGGTTTTTGTGGGGGACATTTTTCTCCAAAAGCCACAGCTAATAAAATTATGAGAGCGGGATATTATTGGCCTTCCCTTTTTAAATATGTATATAAATATGTTAGGAACTGTCATAATTGCCAGGTTTTTGTAGGAAAGAAGAAGCTAGCAGCCATGCCCCTCAAGCCAGTAATCATTGAAGCACCATTCACCCAATGGGGCATTGATTTAATTGGAGAGATCAAGCCAAATTCATCAGGCCAGCACAAGTGGATCATAACTGCAACAGATTACTTCACAAAATGGGTGGAAGCTGCTCCTCTAAGGACATCCACAACCACCACCATTATCAAATTCTTAGAAGAGAATATTCTGACCAGGTTTGGAGTTCCTCATAAACTGGTAACAGATAATGGACCATATTTTGTTTCATATGAAATGATAGATTTTTGTGCTAAATATGGAATTGAACTTTCCCAGTCTGCTAATTATTACCCCCAAGGAAATGGTCTTGTTGAGTCATCCAATAAAAACATAATAACCAGAATTAAAAGATCATTGGGTAAAAACAAAAGGGCATGGGATAGTCAATTGAAATTTGCTCTTTGGGCAGATAGGTTGTCTGTAAAAAGAAACATAGGCAGGACTCCCTTTGAAATGGTATATGGGGAAAAGGCCTTATTACCCACTGTACTGACCCAAATTTTTTGTGCCCTTACCTTCAGGCTAAAGGATTCATGCCTGAAAGGGGGATGCAAGAAGGATGGGACAATACCTTGGACTGAGAGGCCCTTTGAAGGTCGAGCCTCTTGGGGGAGGGGCATAAGGGTGAATTTTTGAGAGATGGTGGGGTTCACCAAGAAACTTTGAGTGGCATTTTTCATGCCTAGGTTGAGAATGGGTTTGATGTGTTCATTTTATACTCATTCATTCATATCCCTAGGTTGGCAAAAATGAATCTAAGCTATTCTATATGAAAATACCAATTTATATGAATACAGAAAGCATGAATGAATCCTAAATACCAGGAATACGTTAAATGAGAAAGAATGCACCTGATTTTGGATGTCTGATGAAGATTATGAAGCTTGTAGGAGTCCAGATCGTCCCGAATATGATAGGATCATCTACAATTGTATAGAATCATCCTAGATCACAAGTAATCATCTGAGATCAGATAAGATCATAGATGAATTCATCAAAAACCTGCAATCACAAAAACAGACACCAAAAACTGAAAATGCAACTGTAAGAATAATGCAAAATGATAGAAATGACAGTATAAATGCTTAACTGATAAATCTAGATAGCAGATTAAATGAAATACATTGTTTTAATAACTTATTTTAACTTTATCATGCATTTATGCTAAATGATGTGAACTCCAGGATGCAGAATGAAAATAAATCAAGCTAATGCATAATAAAATAAGGAAGGAAGATGAGAAATGCAAACTCAGGGCTCTGATTGCCCCCAATCTAAACTACAGTCGATATCACCTCCAATCGTATGAGATCGTCATCGATTTTTGAAAGGATCATTCGAAATCGTGTGGAATCGCTTGCGACAATCTGAGCTTCCTCCAGCTGAAGCACAGTGAAAACCTGTAATGAAAATTTAAAACTACAAGTGCAAACAATGGTGGATAGAACGTCTTAACACAAAAAATCTAAATGGCAGGGAAAATCAACCAAGGAGAGAGTCATAAGGAGAGCCAGGGGGATAAACTGAGAAAATCCTAGTTTATATAGAATTAGGGGGATGTTAGGAGGTTGGGGATCATCCCAATCTGGGAGATCTCCAATGGAGGAATCTCCAACTGCACAGACACACTTCTACCCAAGCTATTGAAACAAAAGCTAATTATGAGAATTCAATTTTGGGACGAAATCGTCTGGATGTTCTATTCCAGAGGAATTCATCCGATCTGGGATGATTTTGTCTGATCGACGAGGATATCATCCAATAGTCAAAATAACTCCTAAAAATGGCACAAAAAATGGGGTGAGCAGTTAACGGGCAATTTCAAGGTTAAAATTCAAATTTTTATCTTTTTACTAAGGGTTTAACTATGCCAATTTTAGGGTGCTACATTTTACCCCCTCTTTAGCAAATTTTTTGAAGAAAATGCATTAAATATGAGTTCTTCCCGCTTTACGAGAAAGCAAAATTTTATTCCATTTTTTAGACGATGATTCTAGGTCGAATCGTACGACTGCTTACTATGGTGCCCCCTCCGTGTTTTTACCCAAATCGAACGTTTGAGGTAAAAGCATGAAAAAGCAAAATTTAAAAAAAAGTAGTTGTTTTTAAATAAAATTTAAAAAAATAGGGTAAAACCCTAATTCATTGTTACTGTTCACTTTTGTTGTTTCAAAGGTCTGTAGGCAAAAGGGTGGAAACGACACACAGATTGACAGAGGTTCGACGCGGGTTACGGGTAAGGATCTAAACTTGATGAATTATATTTTTATTTTTATTTGTGTGATTTTTAATTTGAATTTTGACTGTTTTTGGGGTATCGTGGCCATTTTTAGGCCATCGATGATGTCGGGATGAAATCGTCCCAATTTCGTCAAAATCGTCCCTAGATCGTCGATTTTGTCTAGGGGCAAAATCGGCGAAATAGGGGCGATTCCGTCCAACAAGGGGCGATCCCCAATTTGAGAAATTAGAGACGATTTCGTTCTACCAAGGATGATTTGACTTAATTTAGTATGATATAGTCCAATAATGGACGATATCATTTTTTTTATATAAGATGAAATTGATTTAACTGATTTTAATGATTATCTATTAATGATTTTTGTTGTTTGATTGTTTATTTTGCAGAGGGGATTACTTAAAAAGTTAGGAGTGGAAATATGGGGGTCTAAGAGATGATGTAGCTGTGCTCGATCAGGTGAAGTGAGACCGAATATCAGAGGTTGGGCTACAGCATGTGGCAAAGATGCCACAAATTTCTATAGACATGGAGCTACTGATAGCCCTAGCAGAGAGGTGGTATCTGAGGTCGTCCTACTTTTAGCTATCGATAGAGGAGATGGCTCCCACTCTAGAGGATGTATGGAGGATCTTGAGGATCCCCATACATGGGTGGTTGATGACTCCTAAGGCCAATCAGGGCCATGCCATGATGCGACTATGCAGATACCCTAGCTTTGCCCTGGAGAAGGGTGGAGTGAACTTTGAGGCATTAAGGCATATGCCTGGGGCATCTCGATTGACTCAAGTTTTGGCAAGGTAGTGGGTGGCCTACTGCTATGCCACCAGAGCAGATGCAGGTTACCGTGGTTGCTCTTAGATGTGGTCTGCAATATGAGAGACCACAGCTATAGGTTTTTTTGGGGTAGCTTTGTACTATATGTTTGTATAGGATCCTATACGAGGTCGTATACAAGGGAGGTCAATGTCTAGTACTGACATCGCTACTACAAGTTTGGTGCTAGGAGCACATTGCAATGCAGAGGCTGATAGGTCTTCCACTGATAGGGGTTATCGGGAGAGACCCTAGGTTTTCTATTGGTGGCTCCAGAGAGGGTCACAGCAGTGGATAGATCTGTCGATGTCCTAAAGGTTGTTATACGACCTCATCCCTGGCCAAATCACCTAGAGGCCATGGAGAGAGCATCCAAGGTGGGGAGATGATGGATAGGAGTTGGCTCACATCAGGTGAGTCTTCTGGCTAAGGATGGAGTGGGGAGAGGTAGAGCTCCATCGCTATGACTAAGTTTTGAGGTAGTTTGGTCTACAGCAGGGGATCCCTTCTCTCAGAGACTATGAGTACTCCTAGACTTTTTGATATAATACTACACTAAGCAGGGCTCTAGATATGCAATGATTTTGGACTCAAGATGTTGATGATACCCCCATTCAGCTAGTGGATGGGGATGACGATGGGGTCACAAACGGATATGATTTTTGGTATGCAGGCATCCACCCTCCTCGGATGACAAGGAAACAAGGTTCGATGCATGCTATTGTGCAATGGATGGGGAGGTGATGCTGGGCTACCATTGATGTAATGAGGAGTCACAAAGGGAGGGAGCAGTGATGGTCTCCTCAAGAGAGACGTCAGAGAGTGCCACAGGCTTCGGAGAGACCATAGCAGCCATAGAGGAGAGAGAAGGGACTCCCTTCTCAATAGAGGTATAGGCCAGCATCGCTTGATAATGGCAAGGGTGTCAAGGTGGGGGAGAGCAGTGAGGTGGCAGCTCTCTAGGTGGAGAATGCCCACCTCTGGGCTTAGGTGTAGACACTACAATATGAGGCTACATGACTCAGGGCTCAAAGCGGAGGGGCGAGCACTCAGGATCTGGCATGGGCTATTTCTTAGACCGTGTTCTACCAAGGATTGTACTATCATGTGGTTCTAGAGAACCAGAGGATATCGCTACTAGCCTCCATTGCAGAGCCAGTCATGATGGGGTCATCAAGGTCATCCTCAAGATCGACGTCGAGGACCTGCGACACAGCACAACCTCTGATGGGGCCACCTCCTCCACCTTAGGGTGGGAGAGGAGATAAGTCTAAGAGTTCAAGGGCTTCTCGAGATTAGCTTCACATTGACTATAGACTGTATATTTGAGAGGTTTGAGTATGCCAGGGTATAGATTGTGGCATACCGATCCAATTTTGATATGATGTACATATATTTTATATATATATATATATGATATTTTTGTGATATGATTTGTCCATATGTTTTATGATGCTTTAAATTTTAAATTGTTGATTGATTATTCATGTAATTATGTCGTTGGAAATAGTATAATTTTATATCATGCTATAAAATTTAAATGAAATAATATGATGTAAACAAATTGGTTGTTGGTGGTGTGATTTGATGAAAAATAAAGAGACTTCTAACAATAATTTCAAAGGACATTGTCACTGTTATATGACCATTTCATGGAGTCGTCACTCGCTAGGTCGTCAAGCTAATCCCAGTATAGAAATATTGCTAAAAGTAAAAGAATGCTTAAGAGACTGTCTTAAGACTTTGTGTTGTGATGATGAAAAATGATGATCGTGATGATTTGTTTTCAGATTTTCATGAAAATATTATGCATGAAATATTAAAAATATGATTTTTGTTAGGCATAAAATTCCTAAGTGTGATAAAATTTTGAACATTTCCTTAAGAATTATACCATCGTTGCAAAATTGAATTTTGACATACTAAAATGAAATAGAAAAAAGTGTTCATTCTTTTTAAAGCACAATTGTGTAACATAATGATGTAAGCCATATGTTTTTATGAATAAAATGAATGGGAAATAAAATTAGAACAATGGTTTGCGCTAGGCATAAAATTATAAGTATAGACTTATACCATCATCGCGAAATCCAAAAATAAATTTATTACATAATTGATTTTTGATTTTGAGATAAACAAAAAATATATAAGATGAGGACTTGCGCTAGGCATAAAATTTCAGTTTAGGTTTTAGGAACTATACCATCGTTGCGGAAGTCGAAAGTATATATAAACGTGACTTTATTGTATGTTTTGAAAGAAATTTTGGATTTTTGAAAAAAATGTATGTAATTGTTTTTATACTAAACAGATGTTCTCAAATAAGAAGATGAAATTATTCCAAAAGATTTGCATAAATATTTTAAATTATCTCAAAGACAAAATGTAGATTTATAAGGAATCCTCATGTGCATATGTGAGTTTATTCCGATCTTGATTTATCATAATGATACAAAATCTCTCAAATACAAATGTGTGTGCAATTGTATTGTTCATTTACCAATTTTGAGCAAGATAATTTGATACAAGTAATTTGAATTAACCAAATAAGTGTTCATTGACTATGATTTATATGCATGTAACCGTACCAGACTCCTATGTAAGTCGGGTCATCAAGAGCTAGTTGATACATAAGCAGACATAGGTCTGTACAAAAGGTCTCTAATGTGACAGACATATCACCACGCTAGGAGTTACCCAAGGCCAAGCGGGTTGGGCACAAGCCACCTATTATGGGCTTACCTCACGGTTTTCGAATAATTGAGAATTCCAGGGATTCAAGCTCATTCACCCTTATTTTCTTTTCAAGGGGTAGGGAAAGGGATTTATTGCTTTTTGCTTTTGCTTTTCTCTTTCTCTTCTTTTTTTTTTTTGTATTTTTGCTTGGAACTGAGATAATGCTAAAATATTGTTGCGATGGTACAAAATGATATTTTTCTTTTTCTCATTTTCTTTGACTTTTCTTTTTCTTCCTATACTAGGGATACTTGCTCGGATTGGCTATAGAGCAAGGGATTTTTATTCTGGGCGGGGGTGAGCTTGTCCTTTTGTCAATTCTCAAAGATTCTAGACCATGTGCATGATAGGATAGCAAGGGAAACTTTTTTCTCAAGAAACCACTTTTACTATGTAGCATCATATTGAATTTGCAATGAAATCATTTTAATGTGAAAAGATATACTTGTTCCAACTAAATAACAAGATCAATTCTCTATGCTCAAAACTTTATTTAATTCAACTGTGGACTTTGATATAAGAGAGATTAATAATCATACCAAATAAAATCAAGATATTTATTCATGTGAGTGTGAAAGTGCGGGATTCCAAATAAATGCTAATTTATCCAAAATAATTGAAAATATCACTGCAATACTTCAAGAATTGACAGGTGCAAAAATAGAAAATGTTTTTGAAGATTTTGATGATTTTGATGTTTTTTATATTTTGGTTTTAATTTATGAATTGAAAGAATAAATAATATTACTGTTTTTGAAATTTTTATATGGATGACTAAAATGAAACAATATGCAAAATATATACAAATGATGAAATTACCATATTTATGCATAATAGCATTTAAGATGCATAATTTTCATAGGTTCTTTAAGATCTTTACCATCTAAGGTAGCTAATCTATATGCTCCTAAGCCGAATTTGGCAATGATAATATATGGTCCAAGCCAGTTGGGCTCAAATTTACCTTTAAGGTCTTTAGTCGCATTAGTATTTTTTTTATTTTCTTTTAAGACAAGGTCACCAATCTCAAAGGATCGATGATGAACTTTCTTGAGGTATGCTCATTTAATCTTGTTCTGGTAGGCTCGAAGATGTTCCAAAGCATTGATGAGCTTCTCATCTAGGAGTTCCAACTGACGAAATCTGCCAGCACGATATTCATCTCCTACTTCAGTATCTTGAAGTAGTAGAGCCAAAGAAGGAACTTCTAATTCAAAGGAAAAAACTTCTTCAGTGCCATAAACCAAAACAAAATGTGAAGTGCCCGTGGGAGTACGAACGCTAGTTCGATAAGCCCACAAAGCAGGATATAATTGAATGTGCCAATCTCGACCAGATTTATTGACCAGTCTTTTGAGGATTTTAATTAATGTTTTATTAGATGCTTTTGCTTGGCCATTACCCTAAGGATAATAGGGAGTGGACCAACGATGTTGAATTTTATATTTTTGACATAATTTCTTGACATATTTATTTTTGAAACAAGTTCCATTATCCGAGATGAGATTTGCAAGAATTCCGAACCTACAAATAATTTGATTCAAAATAAATTTGGAAACTTGGGTTCCAGTGCAAGAAGCTAAGGGAATAGCTTCAACCCACTTCATGAAATACTCGATGGTGGTTATGATGAATTTGTGTCCATCAGATGATACAAGATTGATTTTTCCAATGATGCCTAAGCCCCATTTTGAAAAGGGCCAAGGATATGAAATAGCTTGTAGTTATTGTGCAGGTGCATGGACAAGGTCAACATGTTTCTAGAACTTATCACAATGGCACACGTAATCATGTGCATCATTCTCCATGGTAGGCCAAAAGTATCCTATTCGAAGGAGCTTCTTAGCAATGGCGCTACCACTAAAGTGTCCCCCACAAGATCCATCGTGGGATTCACTCAAAGCTGATCTAGATTCTTCTAGAGTCAAACATCTCAGTAGGATACCTTCAAAAGATCTCCTATATAACGTATTGCCAATTATTATGAGTGACTTGCTTGTCTACATAATAACCGATGCTAGTTTCTATTAAAACCTTCAGGGAAGGTTCCATTGTGAAGAAAATTGAATATATCAATGTACCAAAGTTCAGGAGTAGTTTCGTTGATTAGAAACACGTACAAAGGTTCTAAGCATGATTTATTTGAAGTGGATTCCTGGAGTCGACGAATAATGATGGTAGCATATTCATCATCTAACTCCAAGGGTAGATGCAGCTATAGCCATAGCGTCAGCTACATGATTACTAGTTCTAAGAATAGATTCCAAGGTAACTTGATCAAATAAAGATATTAATTGTAATACATATGCTTTATATGGATGCAATTTATCATTTCTGGTCTGATAAACATCATTGATTTGATTTATAACAAGTTGAGAATCATCGAAAACTAATAGATTTTTAATTTTTAGTGCCAAGGTAGCTCGTAAGCCAAGGATTAGAGCTTCATATTCAGAAGTATTATTAGTACAAGCAAACATTAATTTAAAGGATAGAGGTATAAGATGTTTTTGTGGAGATATTAGAATAATACCTACACCAGCCCCACTCATGCATCGGGCTCTGTCAAAGTATAAGGACCATTTCTCTAGATGGTCTACCTCTAGTTTAAGGCATTCGTCAGGAAACTCAATGATGAGGGGATGGGTAGACTCTAAGGGTGCAATAGCTAATTGATCTGCTATGATTTGACCCTTAACAGACTTTTGTCCTATAAATGTGAGTTCAAACTTGCTTAGAGCAAGAACCCACTTTATGGTGCAACCAAATAAATAAGGTTGACTCATGAGATACCGCAAAGGATCGATAGAAATAACATACGTTTTTTGACTGAGCATATCGTGGCATAGTTTCTATGTAGAAAATACGACTACTAGACATAACTTTTCTAATGTTGTGTAGCGGGTTTCATAACTAATTAATGTTTGGCTAATGTAATAATTAGCACGTTCTCTTTTGTCATCATCCAATTGAGCTAACATAGCTCCTAAAGCAAAATCTGAAGCGGAAATATACAAGATAAATGGGCGATCAGGTCTAGGTGGTGAAAGCACAGGCGGGTTAAGAAGATATTGTTTGAGGATTTCAAATTCTCCCTGACATTCAAAAGGTTCTTTCATACCATTTTGGAAAGGTCCTAAACCTTTCCCTTTATATCCCAATTTAAGCATTATAGATTTGGATTTAATATACTCATTAGTAAAATAACATCAAGCATATCCATCATAATGAGTCTTGATGTTTTTGGGTATTCTACCCCAATCATATCCCTTATAAATAAAAGCACAGCTCCCGACTTGGTAAATACTTCCCATAGGTTGTGGGAGGCCCAAGGTACGAGGAGATGGTGGTAAATTATTTAAAATAAGGGAATCTTCAATAGAAGCATTCATTTTCTCTTATATAAGAATTTTAGATAAATCGGGTAAGAGCTTGTCAGTAAGAGCATAAGAGGTAGAAGGAACATTTCCTACATCTTATGATGCAAAAAATATGCCTTTGGTGGATGTAGATGTTGTATATATGTCGATGGATGAGCCTATTATAGGTATAGAAGTTATAGGAGTAGAACAAGAGACATTGGTTATGGAATTAGGATTTTTCTTAGGTCCTAATGTAGTTTGTTCAGAAGATGGTTGAGCTATATGTGAAGGTAGAACTGATGGAGAAGAAGTAGATGACCCTGTGGGTGTGTGTTTCACACGTTTAGATGGATAATGAGAATTAGGATGTGTGGATGACAGAGCAGGGCAAAATTTAACTCCAATAGGTTCTGCCAAAGCACACATATCAAAGGGTCTAGGATCACCATGAATGGTAACCAATTGATTCTTAAATTCAAATTTAACACATTGATGTAAATTTGAGGGAACGACTCACATTGCATTGATCCAAGGGTGACCCAAGAGTATATTGTATGATGTAGAGCAATGTATAATAAACACGGTCATATCCAAGGTTCTTGGACCAACCTGCAATGGGATGGTAATAACTCCACACGTTTCTTGTGTTTCATCATTGAAGGTTTTTATGATCATATCAGTTCTTTTCATTTCATCACTTCTAAACCCAAATCTTTGGTAGAATTCAAAAGTGTATATGTTTAAAGATGAACCATTATCAATCAAGACTCTTTTAACTGCTACATCTCTGATTAATGCAGTAATATATAAGGGGTTATCCTTATGTAAACTATGTTGCGGTATGTCTCTATCTCAAAAGTCAATACAATCAACTTCATGAGTTATTATAGTATTAGCCATGGATTTAGGTTGAATGTCTTGTGGCATCATCATCTGGCTTAATGTGAGCATTAATTCATCCCTATGTGTAGGAGAAGATCTTAAAAGGTCCAAAAGAGAAATTCTAGCTGTAATATTTGATAATTTCTCATTAATATTATAAGGAGGTTTAGGTTGGACATTAGGTGCATGATTCCCTTTATTAGGAACTTTCAAAACAAATGGAGTTGATCCATCATTCTGCATTTGATCTTGTTGAGAGTTTTGAGCTTGTTGTCTAGTAACAGCTCCGATGGTACCCACAATATTATTCTGTGGATGATGAATGGGTTTTGGTCTAGCGTTTATGGCTTGCTCATTAGAATTAATTGGTGGGATGATGGTCTAGTAGTGACTCTTCTTGGAAATGGTTCTTCTAGAACCATAGAACTTATGATAGGGTGAATAGCATCTGATTCATCTTCAAAACTATTCGATTGATTTGATGTGATTTCCATATCACTCTTAGTCTCGTATTCTGTATCACTAAGATCAGGTGTCTAAATATTATGTAGAGGCCTGGTCGTAACCATGGATAAGGTTGTGTCAAATATTTCCAAATAATGAACAGGTAAATGCCCACTAATAGTCCTTACATATCGGGTAGGAGGGGGAACATTATGATAATCAATTTTATTAGCCACTTCCTTGCCATGTTTTGGTAAAGGATGTTGAAATATGTCCAATGACTGATTGGCATTCTGATTCTAGTTTTGGGGGATGTTCTTTTGAGCATTATTAGGAGGATTTTACTTAGGTTGAAATGCTTGCACCTCCATCTCATTGTTATCAATTAAGTCCTGTATTTTATGTTTTAATATTTTACAAGATTTGGTAGTGTGTCCAAGTCCTCTATGGAAGTCATAGTGTAAATCAGCTCTGTATTCGATTATAGTTGGATTAGGTTCCTGGATATTTGGTAATTGAATCAAACCTTGTTCTAATAATTGCGGTAGAATGGCTGATAAAGGTTGATTTAACCTAGTAAATTCTCAAGGAGGTTTATCGAGAGGTTTCAGTATAAACTTCTCTGTTGTCTTTGCAGCATTAATAGTAGCAATATTTCTACTATTAGTGACTCCATCACCCACAACTTGTTTATTTTTATATTGATTTCTGGATGTTTTCTCATCGTCTTTCTTTTTAAGCTGACCTCTCCTAATGAGAGCATCTTCCACTCGTCTGTCTAAGTCTATAGCCTGATCGAATGTGGTCAAGGTAGCATTTGATAACTTGTAGGATAGTTGGTCTTGTAAATTATTAATAAAGATGTCCAACATATCCCTATAAGGTAACACAAAGTGTAATTTTCCTATCAACTGTCTCCACCTAGCTAGGAAATCAGCAAAGCATTCATCTTTGTCTTGTTTTAAGTTGTACAAGTCTTTAATGGTTACATGCCTTTCGATGTAGGCACTAAATTGATGAACAAAAGACTCGATTGTTTCTTCGAAATTCCTCAAATAATTAGTGGGTAATTGATAATACCACTCTAATGCCATTCCTTCTAAACTTTTTGGAAACATTTTTAGCAATAATAAGTCATCATGTGATATATCATGACATGTTATCCTAAACATACGAAGATGTTCTATGAGATCTTTGGTTCATTTATATATGGGTAGGATAGGCATAGGAAAATGTTTAGGATACGGCTGTGCTACGACTATAGGATCTAAAGGCTAACTACACATCTCTCGATAGTTGTACGAGGGATGATAGGGATCTATCCGGTCCATGCAGAAAACTAACTGTTTCACCACGACTTCAAGATTACTATTTTGTACACCATATTGGTTCGGTGGTATATAAGTATGGGATTTGTGAGTGTATGACGGTGTGACATAAGGATTAGATGTTATATTTCTATTATGTAAAGTGTTGGTAGGAAGAGTATTATGAAGGAGATTTGTAGTAGTATTATGTTGTATCCCAGATTGTTGGTAATTGGTGTTTGGTTTTGTTTTGGGTTTTTGTTGATTTGAGGTATATTTCTCAATAGCTTGGCAAAATAGAGCAATAAATGATGGTTTCTTTTGTGTGAGAATGACCCTAGGCTTGCTCAATATCCAAATTGGATGGTCCAGATTGATCACTTTCTTGATCAACAAAGGATAAGGGATTAGTGCGTGTGTGAAATACTTCTTCTAGGGTTGATTGAGTGTCACTAATTTGATCCTTGTCCATATGGACTGCTCTATTAAGAACACCAATATTAGTATTGATGAACTTCCAAAATTGTTCCATGTTCTCAAAAGTAACAGCTCCTCCCAGAGACATTTTAGGGGATGAGGATCCTTCCTCTCTAATAATTTCTTCATGTTCATTTCCTATAGCAAGCTCTTCTTCTTGTTGGTCTAGGGTTCCTTCTTCCAGAACTTGATTTTCAGGAAGGACATCTGGATTATTTAATGGTTTTCCTAACCAATCTTCTTCTTCTTTAGTCTGTTTTCCATTCCTAAGTCTAGGCATTGTGCTTAAACTTAGATTTCAAAAAATATATATACTTATATATATATATATATATATATATATATATATATATATATATATATATATATATATATATGTGTGTGAGGTTTGAGAGGTATATATTTTAATTATATACCTACTATAAAAAGGAATTGTTTTGATTTTTGTTTCTTTTTGTTTTTGTGTTTTATAATATTATTATAAAGATAACAAATAGCATTCTAGTTGCAAAAAAATAACAATAGTAAAAAGAATGACTTAGTTTTCTATAAATAGTTTATGGATATCATTAATAGGATCAAGTTCATCAGGAGTCATGAAATTCTCCTCTTCAAATTGGAAGTGGTTTTTCAAGAACTTGACAAAGTGTGCTATGGTAATATGATCTATTTTGGACTCTGACCTGTAGAAATAAAGCTCATGGAAATACTCTCGATACCACACAACTCTAGGAACTCTATTCCATCTTTTTCTATTTGTAAGAACTTCTTGATCCTCTATACGAGATAGAAACTGATGTACTATAGCTGCATTCTTGAGGTATTCTCAAAGGTGTACAATTTTGAAGACACAAGTGCTCTCTTATCGGCTAACCACCTATGGCAAGCTCTCTGAAGTTCATGATACAAGGTTACCTAATCAGGATCCAAGATTCTATCTAAGACAAACCTCTGAATTTGCCTAAGTTCTGTTGATCTAGATGAAATAATATCCAATCTCCTATCAAGTTCGTCCCACAAAGGTTGGACTCTATTTTTTTGATGTACTCTAAGCACAGACGTAATGTCTATGACTGTTAATTGATTTTCAACATTTATGGTGACAGCTCGTCTTTTATTATAATCTACCATCTAAGTCTGATATGCAATTTTAACAATTTTCTAATGATTTTGGATGTTCTTAATAATGCATTTATATTTTTATTTATTTATTTTTTGTTTTCAAAAGGCTTTTAGTTTCATGTCGGGTTCACCAAAATGTACTGACCCAAATTTTTTGTGCCGTTACCTTCAGGCTAAAGGATTTGTGCCCGGAAGGGGGATGCGAGAAGGATGGGACAATACCTCAGACTGAGAGGCCCTTTGAAGGTCACGCATCTCGATGGAGGGGTATAAGGGTGAATTTTTTATGGATGGTGGGGTTCACCAGGAAACTTTGAGTGGCAGTTTCCACGCCTAGGTTGAGAATGGGTTTGATGTGTTCATTTTATACTCAATCATTCATATCCCTAGGTTGGAAAAAATGAATCTAAGCTATTCTATATGAAAATGCCAATTTATATGAATACAAAAAGCATGAATGAATCCTAAATACCAAGAATACGTTAAATGAGAAAGAATGCACCTGATTCCGGATGTCTGATGAATATTCTAAAGCTTGTAGGAGTCCAGATCATCTCGAATATGACAGGATTGTCTGTAATTGTACAAAATCATCCCAGATCATAGGCAATCATCTGAGATCAGATAAGATCATCATCGATCTGATGATTTTTTTAGACAAATTCGTCAGAAACCTGCAATCACAGAAACAGACACCATAAACCGAAAATGCAACTGTAAGAATAATGCAAAATGATAGAAATGATAGTATAAATGCTTAACTAATAAATCTAGATAGCATATTAAAGGAAATACATTGTTTTAATAACTTATTTTAACTTTATCATGCATTTATGCTAAATGAGGTGAACTCCAGGATGTAGAATGAAAATAAATCAAGCTAATGCATAATAAAATGAGGAAGGAAGATGAGAAATGCAAACTCAGGGCTCTGATTGCCTCCAATCTGAACTACAGTCCAGATCGCATCCAATCATATGAGATCATCACCAATTTTTGACAGGATCGTTCGAAATCATGTGGAATCGTCTGCGACAATCCAAGCTTCCTCCAGCTGAAGCACAGTGAAAACCTACAATGAAAATTTAAAACTACGAGTGCAAACGATGGTGGATAGGACGTCTTAACACAAAAAAGATAAATGGCAGGGAAAATCAACCAAGGAGAGAGTCAGGAGGAGAGCTAGGGGGATAAACTGAGAAAATCCTATTTTATATAGAATTAGGGGGAGGTTAGGAGGTTGGGGATCATCCCAATCTGGGAGATCTCCAACAGAGGAATCTCCAACTACGCAGACATGCTTCTACACAAGCTGTTGAAACAGAAGCTAATTATGAAAATTTTATTTTGGGACGAAATCATCTGGACGTTCTGTTCCAGATGAATTCGTCCGATCTGGTACGATTTCATCTGATCGGCGACGATATCGTCCAACGGTCAAAACAACTCCTAAAAATGGTGTGAAGAATGGGGTGAGCAATTAACGAGAAATTTCGAGGTTAAAATTCAAATTTTTATCTTTTTACTAAGGGTTTAACTACGCCAATTTTAGGGTGCTACACCCACTAGTGTTAAAAAATATGTATTGTCCCTGTTATTACAAGATCACGAAAATCCTGATGCACTACAGAGAAGATTAGACCAAATTGTTTATTTACAAGAACAAAGGAGGGAAACATTAAACAGAATGATTGATCAAACTCAAAAAACTATGAAATCATTTAACAAAAAGGTAAAAGGTACTCCATTCTTGGAAGGTGACATAGTATTATACTGGGATCCTAAAAATGATAAACATGGGGAAAAAGGGAAACTTGAGCCCAAATGGATTGGTCCTTACCAAATAGCCTAGGTGGTTGGTCAGAATACCTACAAGTTACAAACATTAGAAGGAGACCTCATGGAAATTCCCATTAATGGTATACACCTCAAAGTCTATAACCCCTACCATGGGTTTAACCAAAGGTGATATAAAAAAAATTAATAAAAGAAAAATATAAAAAAATAATAAAAAATAATAAAAGAGAGAGAGAGAGAGAGAGAAAGAGAGAGATTTGTTTTTGGCATTTTATTTCATGTTTTGTTGATTTAATTTCTCTGTCGCTTTTGTTTTCATGACTATCATTAAAAAGAAGAATATCCTTTGATTGTTGATTCTTGAAAAAACAAATAGAATTAGAAGAAATTCATTATGAGTATATGACTAGGTTTGCAAACTATTAACTTGAGCTTTTCTATTAATATCATGTGGTATTGATACAAAATATAGTAAATCAGAGTAGTTGGTCCATCTTGATAAAACCTCACTTTATACACATAGTTATAAGAAATTTCAAAGTCTAAGGGGTAAAGTTAGTTTTGAAAAATGGTTAAAGCTAAAAATCATTACACTCTATCCTTTTAACCATAAACTGATCCTCAACTCAGGTAAACTCCTTGCACAATTTGCTTATATACTAATATTTCTCAAGAGAGAAAGAAAATTTAAAAACATAGCAAATTGATTCAATACCTGAGATATCTTGGTAAACCTCTACCAGGGATTTATATCCCTAGCTGGAAATAGGGTAAAATCGAATGGGATCAGTTACATCTCCACCGGGGCTATAGACGCTTGATTGGCAGTGGAGCCCTGTACATGGTGAATTGTTTTTGAAAAAGAGTGAAAATTCTATTAAGCTTTAATCATTCTCCAAGAATAATAAAGTCTTGAAAGGCCAAGGAATTGGAAATTAATGCACTAAACACACACTTGGGCTGATTCAAGATGGAACAGAGAACTCTGAAATATTAGGGATAATCATATTTTATGATATTACAAGAAAAATCATAACAATAAATTGCGAGCCCACTCTAGATTTATAATTCTGATCTTCAAATTCAAATTGTCAAAGAGGATTAACAGTTTTATTTCTCTGCTTCCTTGATGTCATGTTTTTATTTTTTCAAGGTGAATATTTTAATTTTTAGGAGTGTATCTTGATTGATGATTTAATCATAGTTTTTGGTATTTGATCCCACTCAAATAAGTGCAATAAAACCATAATATTCTAGAATTCTCAAGTGCTTCACGTTTTTAGCACACTTTCCCAGTCAGAGCCTATGTTGGAGCCAAATTTGACTCAACATTTGAAACCCCCAATTTTAATTTTTTTTTGTTTCATCAAAATAACAAGCATTGTTGGTCCCTATTGCATTTTATTTGAGAAGTTGATTTTCATATGTTTGATGGGTGAGTCTAACCTTAGCCATTGCTAATATGTGCACTTTTAAAATATTGTTCTATCTTAAAAAGGCTTGCAAAGGTCAACATTTTAAAAAACCTAACTTTTTAAAAGCAAGGTTTTGGTCTCTTAAAATAACGATCACTTTTGGGGCCTAAGTCAAAAATATGATCATCAAGCCCTATAGCATTAAAAAGAGATTAATCAAGGTCTAAAAAGAACGTATCATGGTCTGAAAATCAAATAAACCTAAGGCTAGAATGATAATTTTAATAAATCTCGAGGGTATGCGCCCCCCTTTCATTAAAAATCTAGCACCTTGTGCAAATCCAAAGGTGGCGCTCAAATCCTCCTTAATCAAACGAAGGCGATGTAATAAACCAATCGAGAGATAAATAGACCAGGACAAAAGGTAATTTTGTAATTAAATAGATTAGCATATAGTATTGAACCTATGGTTAACTTTGAAAACATGCCCCCTTTGATTAAGTAAATCTGATGGCAACGCTCCACCAAGATGAGGATCCAAAGGTTGTGTTCTATTCGATAAGTTGAATTTTAATTATCATAAAAAAATCCTAAGTATAATAAGTAAAACCTCGATTAAATTTTAAGTGGCTTTGAAATATCCAAGGGCAGTGATAGGCCTATGTTTAGATCTAATGGTTACATTTGTTTTGAAACTAACCCCACAAGTTGAAAAAAATAGACGGTTGCAAAAGCAATCAACCAAATCCGACGATAGCGATCGAGTCAAAGTCAAAACAATAGAACAAGCCATAGAAGATCCAACAGTTGCACTTCATCCGAGAAAGATCCAACATACATGCTTTCACCTTATATTACCAAAGATCAATATTATACATAGATCTAATCAATATCAATAGTTGTTTCCCCTCTAGATAAAATCCAACGGTTCCACGCTAAATTAAGGTGATCAGAGATTAAGGAAATCTCTTTCAAAAATCAAGCCGAATAAGATCAACGACCATGATATATTTATGTCAATCTGATGGTTGTGACTCACTCAAAGAAAAAGTCATGCAAAAGAGATCGATGGATGTGTTTAATCCTTCATGGATCCAAGTCTTACAATGACACTGAGAGGGGGGGTGAATTAGTGTAGCTCTATAAACTTAAATTTATAGCTCTTAATACCGTAGAAATTAAAACTTATTACTAGATACAGCAAGTATAACAAACGAGCATCACACAACACAAGATTTAACGAGGTTCACCAATGTGGCTACTCCTCAAAAATTGACTGCTTGGACTACCATCCAAATCTAGCCTTTGCAAAGCACCAACTTTACAATCAATTTACCAGCACCAACTAGAAGGAGCACCAACCCCTGATTTATCTGCACCAACAAAAAGGAGCACCAACCCCTGATTTATCTACACCAACAGAAAGGAGCACCAACCCCTGATTTATTTACACCAATAGAAAGGAGCACCAACCCCTGATTTACCAGCACCAACTGGAAGGAGCACCAACCCCTGATGCCAAGCTACAACCTAGACTTCAATTTGAATCTATAAGTTTGACAGTAAGATACCTTTGCTTTTGCAAGACCCTGACTGGTCTTCTTCACCTTTGTGTTCTCTATGCACTCTGCTCTCTCTACGCAATCACTTCACACACTCTACTTCGTTATAGTCAAACTTCACGATCGTCTAATCCCTTTTGTGCACTCTGCTCTCTTTGCGTAATAACTTCGCACACTCTACTTCGTTACAGTCGAACTTCATGATCTTCTTCTCCCTTTTGTGCACTTTACTCTCTTTGTGAATTTTGCACTTAGCATGATTCGACATGACTTGCTCTCTATGCACAACGACCATATTTCATACACATTTCTCCACCTTTCAATTCTCCAAATAGCCCTCCTTTTATAACAATATTTTTTATGATGAAAACCCTAATCTTAGTCGACTGTAAATCCTAATCTTATTCGGCTTTCATAACAACTGTAAACCCTAATTTTATTTGGTTGTCATCGGTCTTCGTCGGCTTCAACTCAAGAAGATGTTCGGTTTATCCATCGCTTGATGATTTCATTCTGGATAGACCCTGTAACCGTCATACTGATTTTTTATCACTCTTCATATTTTAGCAGTATGAAATCACTTTGTAACTGCCCCTGTAAATTTCATAGTGATGTCGGTCCACTATCATACTTCTCATTTCATTTGGGTTCTCCTTCTTGACTTGCGCTTTTACGACCTGTCACAAAATCGTGACATTTCTACCTCTGTAGCTTCTTTTGTTGTTGTTGCTACAAAAATACATGTCACGATATCGTGACACTTTCACCTCCGTATGCTTTCTCTATTCTTTTTTCATGATATCACAACATTTTTGCCTCCGTAGACTTCATCTTTTCTTTTGTCATGATATCGTGACATTTTCGCCTTCGTATACTTCGTCTTTGCTTTTGTCGCAATATCACGACACTTCTACTTCCATAGACTTCAACTTTGCTTTTGTCATGATATCGTGACACTTCTGCCTTCGTAGTCTTCAACTTAGCTTTTGTCATGAAATCGCAACACTTCTGCTTTCGTACTTAGCTTCTTTGCTTTTGTCGTGAAATCACGATACTTCTGCCTTCAAAGTCTTCTTCTCTACTTTTGTCGTAAAATCATGACACTTCTGCTTTCATACTTTACTTCTTTGCTTTTGTCGCAAAATCATGACACTTCTACCTTCGAAGTCTTCTTCTCTGCTTTTGTCGTGAAATCATGACACTTCTATTTCCGTACTTCTTTGCTTTTATCGCAAAATTGTGACACTTCTGCTTTCGAAGTCTTGCTTTCTGCTTTTGTCACAAAATCGTGATAGTTCTGCTTTCGTACGCTTCCTCTCTTTCTTTTGTCATGAAAATGCGACATGTCATGATATCGTGACACTTTTCAAACTTACTTTCTCTCTCCTGTTTTAGTCGTGAAAATGCGACATGTCACGAAATCATGAAACTTTTCTTACTTATTCTCTTTCTTTGAACTTGTCGCGAAATCGTGACAGTTCTGCTTTCGTACGCTTCCTCTTTTTCTTTTGTCATGAAAATGTGACATGTCACGATATCGCGACACTTTTCAAACTTACTTTCTCTCTCCTATTTTAGTCGCGAAAATGTGACATGTCGCGAAATCGTGACACTTTTCTTACTTGTTCTCTTTCTTCGAACTTGTCACGAAATTGTGACACTTTTTCTTGCTTTCTCTTTCTCTTCCAACATGTCACGAAATCGTGACAGTTTTTCCACTTGCCTTTTTCTCTTCCAACATGTCACGAAATCACGACAGTTTTTCCTGCTTTTTCTCTCTCTTCCAACATGTCACGAAATCAGGACAGTTTTTTCACTTGCCTTTTTCTCTTTCAACATGTCGCGAAATCACGACAGTTTTTCCTGCTTTTTCTCTCTCTTCCAACATGTCGCAAAATCGCAACAGTTTTTCCTGCTTTTTCTCTCTCTTCCAACATGTCGCGAAATCGCGACAGTTTTTCCTGATTTTTCTCTCTCTTCCAACATGTCACAAAATTACGACAGTTTTTCTTGCATTTTTCTCTCTCTTCCAACATGTCGTGAAATCACGACATTTTTTCTTGCCTGTTGTATATGTCACGATATCGTGACACTTTTCTTACTTGTCTTTTTTCTTTGATCTTTTGCATATGGGCCACTTCGGTCTTCTTAGAAAATCACTGTACATAATCTGAATAACCTTTGAACTCCTGTCTTTTGCATCTGAATAGCTTTTGAACTTCCTATCCACTACATCAACAGATCTATCTGACTATGTTGACAACAATTATAATACTGTTGCTGCACCTTGCTCAACAATCTTCCCCTTTGAAATTGTTGGCAACACATGTGCAATTTCCTGTAGCTCTTCTCCCCCTTTGACAATAATACCAAAGGGCTACTACAGACTCCCCCTGAGTCCATGCACAACATTCTTAGGCAAAAATTATTACACTTAGCAAAAATCACAAATATGAGCAAAAAGATAAACAAGTACACAAATGCTCCCCCTGAGAATGTGGTCCCGATAGCTAGTCAATTCTTGGGAAGCGTGACCACTCCCAATTTATTGTGAAGGTACTCAAAGACTTCCTTGGGCAATGGTTTTGTGAAGATATCCACTACTTGCTTTGTTTTTGGAACAAAATCCAACTTAACCTCACCTTCCGCAACTTTCTCCTTCAAAAAGTGATATCGAATAGCAATATGTTTTGTGCGAGAATGCATAACCGAATTCTTTGAGATGTTAATGGCACTGGTGTTATCACACTTAACTGAAATTGGATCACTGAAGTTAATACCAAGATCTTTCAGGGTTTGTTTTATCCATAATACCTACGTACAACACGTTGTCACTACAATATATTCTGCCTATGCTATGGATAAGGAGACTGGCTCTTATTTCTTACTGTTTCATGCGACCAACTTGTCTCCAAGATAGAATGCACCTCCACTGGTACTCTTTCTGTCATCTACACATCTTGCCCAATCTACATCTGAATGCGCAATAAGGGTGAAGTCCTTACCTTTCGGATACCATAACCCATACTCCATAGTACCCTTGAGATACCGAAGAATCCTCTTCACTGCTGTCACATGAGTCTCCTTGGGACTAGCCTAAAATTGTGCTACCATGCATACTACCTAAAAAATATCTGGTCTAGTAGTCGTCGAGTACGAGTAAGCTCTCAATCATAGATCCGTACATGGTTTGATCAACAGTGGAGATTTGTCATCCTTGCTCAACTTGCAACTTTGTTGTCATGGGAGTGCTAACTGGCTTACAATCCTCCATTGTGAAATTTTTTAACATCTCTTTCACATATTTAACTTGAGAAATAAATATGCGCTTCTTATTTTGATTAACTTGCAACCCAAGGAAATACGAAAGTTCACCAATCATTGACATTTCAAATTCTTTCTGCATCTTATTTGCTAAATATTTACATGACTCATCTTTGCTGCTGCCAAATATGATATCATCTACGTATACAACAAGAACAATAAGATGCCCATTTTTTGTTTTGACATACAAATTACTATCCACCATACCTTTCTTAAACCCTTATTGAGTGAGATAGTTGTCTAGCCTTGCATACCATGCTCGGGGTGTCTGTTTTAAGCCATATAATGCTTTCTTCAACTTGCAAACCAAGTTGGGATCATCACCAAGTTGGAAACCATCAGGTTGCTCAATATAAACCTCTTCTTCAAGTTTCCCATTCAAAAATGATGATTTCACATCCATTTGATAAACTTTGAAATTCTTGTAAACTGCTAAAGCCAGAAAAATTCTAATTGTCTCTAGTCTAGCCACAGGTGCAAAGGTTTCCTCAAAGTCAATACATTCAACTTGTGCATAGCCTTTACATACCAATCTTGCTTTATTCCTGACTACCTATCCGTCTTCATTTAACTTGTTTCGAAAGATCCATTTAGTACCGATTATATTTTTATTTTTAGGTCTTGGTACTAACTCCCAAGTTTTGTTTTTCTCGATCTAATCTAATTCTTTATTTATTGCCTTCATCAAACTTTTATCTTTGCTTGCGTCAGCAACATTTTTGGGCTCAATGCTGGATAATAAATAGTAGTTGCTTACTACTCTTCTTCTTGTCCGAACACCAACTGTGGGGTCTCCAATTATTTGCTCTCTAGGATGATCTTTCTGCCAGTTGCCTGTTTTGAATTTCTTATTTTCTTCCACTTTTGAATCACTGTTTGAATCATCTGAGTCAATTTTTTGTTTCTTTTCCATTTCTTTTTCCTCATCTCCGTCAAAAACCTCTTCATAAATTGGGTAGTTCTCTTCATAGCTAATTACTCGTTCCCTATCTTCATCAACTTTAACATCAGCACTCTCCACAATTTTCTTTAGCTTCTTTTTGTAGCATTTGTAAGCTTTGCTTTTTGATGAATAGCCAAGAAAAATACCTTCATCAGCTCTATCTTCAAACTTACCAAGGTTTTATTTAGTTCTTTTGATGTAACACTTGCTGCAAAAAACTTTAAAGTATCTTACTATTGTCTTTTTACCAAACCACAACTCATAAGGAGTTTTTCTTTCATGCATCCTCAACATGCACCTATTTTGGATGTATACCGTAGTATGGACTGCCTCTTTCCAAAATTTGTCTTCTACTTTGCTCGCTTTCAACATAGTCTATGCCATTTCCTGCACTGTCATGTTCTTTCTTTCTACCACACCATTCTGCTGAGTTGTCCTGGCTGCTGAAAACTGTCTCCTAATATTGTATTTTTCACAGTACTTTGTAAACTCCTCTGAAATGAATTCTCCTCCTCTATCTGATCTTAAACATTTGATCATCTTTCCTATTTCATTCTCAACTTTGTTTTTGAAAGTCTTGAACATTTTAAAAGCTTCTGATTTATGCTTCAAGAAAAATATCCATGTCATTCTAGAATAGTCATCAATGCACAACATAAAATATTTTTCACCATTTATACTTTGCATTCTCATGGCTCCACATAAACCAATATGTATCAGTTCCAAAGGTTTTCTTGTGTAGTACTCTTTTGTTTTAAATGAGACTCTAGTTTGCTTCCCCTTTTGGCATGAAGCACAAATATTGTTTGCAGGTTTGCTGAAGGTTGGAATATCTCTCACTGCCCTTTTTGAGTTGATTTTTACTAGATTATCAAAACTAATATGACCGAGTCTTTTGTGCCACAACAAATTTTCTTCTTCCTGTCCAATAAAACAAGTTCCTTCTGAAGTCTCTGAGAGCATGTATAGGTTTCCAGATGTACTCGATCCAGTTGCTATCAATTTTCTACTATTTGTTTTTCTAACTTCACAACCCTGCTTCTTAAAAACTACTTCATGACCTTTATCACAAATCTGACTTACGCTCAACAAGTTATGTTTCAAACCATCCACAAACAAGACTTCTTATAACTTAATTTTTTTGTCACTAATTTTAACTAAACCTTTGCCAACTATCTTAGCTCCATCATTATTTCCAAACTTTACTGAACCACCTTCATATTTTTGTAACTTCTCAAATATCTGTTTGTCACCTGTCATATGACTGGAGCATCCACTATCAAGTATCCATGGTAAATATTTATTCTGTGCTTTAAATGTTTTTTGTATGATTAAGGATTCCTTTTCTTCCTTAAGTCACTCTTTTTCTTTCCACTCCATTTTGATAGTAGTTTTGGGCTCTTGTTTTGCCTTTCCCTTATCAATAGCTTGTGCATGTTTTTCGAGAAGTTTTCTATTTTGTCTCATCCTATTTGGTTGAAATTTTCTCCCCTAAAACTAATTTGATGCAAATGTACTTCTACAGTTTCTTGCAATGTGCCCAAAATTATGATAGTTATAGCATTCTACTGTATAATTCATCAAAGGAGAAAAAGCATTTCTACTGGTGAAATTCTTTGGTCTTACATTATATTTGCAGTCTAAGATTTTATGTCCATAGCCATTGCATTTAAAATAAAAACCAGAAAATGGATAATTGAACCTAGGTGATGGTCTTTGCCATGTTGTCATAGGAGCCATAGGTCTTCTTCTTCTTTGATGTGTGACATTGGTGAATCCATCATTGTCAATTCTCCTTTCGTGTCTGGCATTATTGCTTTCTTTTGCATGAGACATTTTTCCTTGATCAACCTATTTCTTATCTTCATTCTTTATGGATTCTACATTTCTGGCCTTTGATCCATTTGATTATTCTCCTTCGATGAAACCCAGACCAAATTTGATGCTTGCAGGCCTTTGGTCATTTATAATCTTATATAGCTTCATAGAACTTTCTTCGTGTTTGTGATAGCAACTAATTTTGTGATTCATCTCTTCTATCTGCATCCGTAAACCAACATTCTCTTCTTCTAGTTTGCAGCAATAATCTATTTTCATGGTAATTTGTACTTCGAGATCTTTAGATATTTTCTTGTATTCTTTTGTTTGTACTTTTAGACTGGTTATGATTTTGTTTGCATCCTCAAGATTTTTTGAAATTTTCTTATTCTTTTTCCTCTCTATTTTCCACTCTTCAAGTGCAGAGATCAACTCACCTTCTAGATCTACTTCAACCTTAGGTTTTTCACCACATACTTCAGAGTTCACTCCTTCTTCCTTTTTTTATTTTACTTCTTCAAATGCCATGAAAATAGCTTCACCTATTTCCTCTTCAGAATCATTATCAGAGTTGTCTTCTATTGAACTGGCATTCCTGATTCTCCAGAACACATAATTAGATCTGTCAAACAATGGTGCTTTGTTTGATGAGAAGCCTTCACCACCTGCCATTGTGTTACTTCCAAGATCACCCTAGCTGATTAAGCTTGTATAGGAACTTAGATTTGATACCAATTGTTAGTCTTACAATGACACTAAGAGGGGGGTGAATCAGTGTAGCTCTATAAACTTAAATTTACAGCTCTTAATACCGTAGCAATTAAAACTTATTACTAGATATAGAAAGTATAACAAACGAGCATCACACAACACAAGATTTAATGAGGTTCATCAATGTGGCTACTTCTCAAAAATTGACTGCTTGGACTACAATCCAAATCCAGCCTTTGCAAAGCACCAACTTTACAATCAATTTATCAGCACCAACTAGAAGGAGCACCAACCCCTGATTTATCTGTACCAACAGAAAGGAGCACCAACCCCTGATTTATCTGCACCAACAAAAAGAAGCACAAACCCTTGATTTATTTGCACCAACAAAAAGGAGCACCAACCCCTAATTTACCAATACCAACTAGAAGGAGCACCAACCCCTGATGCCAAGCTGCAACCTGGACTTCAATTTGAATCTATAATTTTGACAGTAATATACCTTTGCTTTTGTAAGACCTTGACTGGTCTTCTTCACCTTTGTGTTCTCTGCTTCATTACAGTCGAACTTCATGATCATCTTCTCCCTTTTGTGCACTCTGCTCTCTCTACACAATCACTTCACACACTCTGCTTCATTACAGTCGAACTTCATGATCATCTTCTCCCTTTTGTGCACTCTGCTCTCTTTGTGCAATCACTTTGCACACTCTGCTTCGTTACAGTCGAACTTCACGATCGTCTTCTCCCTTTTTTGCACTCTGCTCTCTTTGCAAATTTTTCACTTAGCACGATTTGACATGACTTGCTCTCTATGCACAATGACCGTATTTCACACACATTTCGTCGCCTTTCAATTCTCCAAACAGCCCTCCTTTTATAACAATATTTTTTATGATGAAAACCCTAATCTTAGTCGGTTGTAAAACCTAATCTTAGTCGGCTTTCATAACAACTATAAACCCTAATTTTAGTCGACTGTCATCGGTCTTCGTTGGCTTCAACTCAAGAAGATGTTTGGTTTATCCATCGCTTGATGATTTCATTCTAGACAAACCTTGTAACCGCCATACTGACTTTTGATCACTCTTCGTATTTTAGCAGTATGAAATCACTCTGTAATTGCCCTTGTAAATGTCATGGTAATGTTGTTCCACTGTCATACTTCTCATTTCAGTTGGGTTCTCCTTCTTGACTTGCACTTTTAAGACCTATCATGAAATCGTGACATTTTTGCCTCTGTAGCTTCTTTTGTTGCTATTGTCGCAAAAATACATGTCGCTATATCATGACACTTTCGCCTTTGTACGCTTTCTTTATTCTTTTTTTGTGATATCACGATATTTTTGCCTCCGTAGACTTTGTCTTTTCTTTTGTCATGATATCACAACATTTCTACCTTTGTATACTTCGTCTTTGCTTTTGTCGCGATATCGCGACACTTCTGCTTCCATAGACTTCAAATTTGCTTTTGTCGTGATATCGCGACACTTCTGCCTCCGTAGTCTTCAACTTAGCTTTTATCGTGAAAACGTGACACTTCTGCTTCTGTACTTAGCTTCATTGCTTTTGTCATGAAATTGTGACACTTCTGCCTTCGAAGTCTTCTTCTTTGCTTTTGTCATGAAATTGCGACACTTCTGCTTTCGTACTTTACTTCTTTGCTTTTGTCGTGAAATCATGACACTTCTGCTTTCATACTTTACTTCTTTGCTTTTGTCATGAAATCATGACACTTCTGCCTTCGAAGTCTTCTTCTCTACTTTTGTCGTGAAATCGTGACACTTCTACTTTTGTACTTTACTTCTCTGCTTTTGTCACAAAATCGTGACACTTCTACTTTTGAAGTCTTGCTTTTTGCTTTTTTCACGAAATCACGACAGTTCTTCTTTCGTACACTTCCTCTCTTTCTTTTGTCGCAAAAATGCGACATGTCACGATATCGTGACACTTTTCAAACTTACTTTCTCTCTCCTATTTTAGTCGCAAAAATGCGACATGTCGTGAAATCGCGACACTTTTCTTACTTGTTCTCTTTCTTCGAACTTGTCACGAAATCACGACAGTTCTGCTTCCATACGCTTCCTGTTTTTCTTTTGTCACAAAAATGTGACATGTTGCGATATCGCGACACTTTTCAAACTTAATTTCTCTCTCCTATTTTAGTCACGAAAATACGACATGTCGCAAAATTGTGACACTTTTCTTACTTGTTCTCTTTCTTCGAACTTGTCGCAAAATCGCAACACTTTTTCTTGCTTTCTCTTTCTCTTCCAACATGTCGTGAAATCATGACAGTTTTTCCACTTGCCTTTTTCTCTTCCAACATGTCGTGAAATCATGACAGTTTTTCCAAGTTTTTCCTACAATTTCTCTCTCTTCCAACATGTCGCGAAATCACGACAGTTTTTCCACTTGCCTTTTTCTCTTCCAACATGTCACGAAATCGCGACAGTTTTTTCTATTTTTTCTCTTTTCCAACATGTCGCAAAATTGCGACAGTTTTTCTTACTTTTTCTCTCTCTTCCAACATGTCACGAAATCGCGACAGTTTTTCCTACTTTTTCTCTCTCTTCCAACATGTTGTGAAATCGTGATAGTTTTTCTTGCCTTTTTCTCTCTTCCAACATGTCGCAAAATCGTGACAGTTTTTCTTTCTTGCTGTATATGTCGCGATATCGTGACACTTTTCTTACTTGTCTTTTTTCTTTGATCTTTTGCATATGGGCCACTTCGGTCTTCTTGGAAAATCATTGTACATACTCTGAATAACCTTTGAACTCCTGTCTTCTGCATCTGAATAGCTTTTGAACTTCTTGTCCACTGCATCAACAAATCTATCTAACTGTGTTGACAACAATTACAATACTGTTGCTACACCTTTCTCAACACAACGGTCATGAATTAATCAAAGTGATGTAAAGGTCGACAAGTCAAAAGGCTCGAAATAGATCAATGGTTGCAAACATGGTAGCTGAATCCAATGGCGAAGATTCTATCAAGAGAAATTAAATAATAAAAAGAAATCAACAATAATGTTTTAACATGCCTAGATCCGATGGTCACCATCTAATCAGGGTTTTATAAAAAACCAAAGATAGATCAACGACCATACTCAAGCTAACCGAGATCCAACGGTAGCATTGCACTCAGAAGACAAATTGAAGTAAAAATCTCCAACAGTCGTGGTAATGTCCAATCTAATCGGATGGATGTGCTCATTCATAGTTATCAAAGGCAATTAAGTCTTGAGCATTAATCAAGGTAGCCTAAGGTATGTGTAAACGATCAGACGGTTATGCTTGGTCGAACATCCGATCTGACGATAAACCACTAGCAATGTAATCTTATTGAGGATAACTTAGGCTTATCCACTTAAGCCCAAGTTAATATTTTATTATTATTTATTATTCCTATTTCATTACACTTTGTATTCACGTGATATTCCTATGTATGATTATATATACTTGTATTATGGATGAATAATACAACTTCAAGTTTGATTCTACATCTTTGGTATCAGTTAGCCTGAGGAAAAGTTGCAGGAAGGAAGACTCATTAGTCACTTCACTGCTAGATCCTAGGAAGATGTTGATTGGAGTTGACTTGGAGTCACCCACAACATCAAGTTGAAGCTGAGGTGTTAAGCACCAGTTTGAGGCCAAGCTCTGGCCAAAAAGAGGCATTGCCAAAGGGTTACCGAGGAGCACCAGATCTACCAAAGAGTTGTCGAAGAGAGGTTGAAGCTTTGAAAATAGGTTGTCTCCTAATTTTCTTCTTGTAGAAATAAAAAGAGTTGAGTTCACTCTTACTCAACTAAAAGATGCATTAATTTAATGCATAAAAGGCTTTTTATAAAATATTAATATTTTATTTTAAAAAAAATAGGTTTGCATGCAATTTTTTTTTAACTAGGCGTCAACCTAGTTAGAGGCCATGGTCACCTAGCCCTCGGTGGGCCACCTCATGGCCACCACCGACCACCCGACACCCACCGGTGGCACCAGGCCTCGACCGACCACCATCCCAGCCAATGCCAGCACCCATCGAACCAGCCACCAATCGACGGTAGCCAGCCCTGCCGCCCAACCACAAGCTAGCTCGAGGCTCGATGACCCCCACCTTCTACACACCTTGCGGCCTGGTGCATTGATGCATACCATCGAGCGTAGAAGCCACAGTCGACGTAGTGAGTCACAGAACAAGCCGACGAGTGATGCAAAAGTTTTTGGTAAACCTGAACACATAACCGATAGTTCACAAAATTCGGTGAAGCAAACAGTTTCTGACACTCCTGTATTTTTTGACATCTACCTATGTTTTTCTCGGTAAGTTCGGCATCGCGACGCATTTTTGATGAGCACAAAGTAAAAACCCGATGATCGGCTGTGTTTACCAGCATCATTTATTGTTTCCTGGTGCTCGCAAACCATCTTTCGATGTTTGCATTCATAGATACAATGATTTTCTATTGTATTCGGCAAGTTACTATGATTTTTTGGCGCATAACAATTTTTTTCCGAGTAGGCAACAAATTTTTTTTTTTAAATTATAAGGTTAAAAATCTTTCCGACTGCCGGAGACTTTTTTCGTCGTCATAGAAGTTGTCGGTGACCGACTCGATGGAGTCGATGTGTGGGAATTGTCCCACATTGGATAGGAGAAGGTCCTAATAGGGAGTTATTAGCGTGCACACATGCTAATAAATCGTGATCACCTATCAGTGGTCACATAGGTCATCAGGTGATAGTCGTTCTAGTTGAATGGACGCATGGTTCTCGAGGAGAACCTAGAGGTTGCCTTGGCCTCTCTTGATTGGGGACCTAAATTTTGACTTTTGGGGACGTTTGTGGAGGTTTATTGATGCCATGTGGCATGTTGTGCAATACGACCATAGATTGATCGGCCTTGGGCAGGATTTGATCGTCTGATCCATTCTGAAACAATATTTATTTGGCACGATTTCCAATATTGGCAGGAAAACCAGGAGGAATTTTTTTTTTAATTTGAAAATTCAAAATTTGGTGCCAAATCTGCAAAACTACAACAAAGGACACCCCAACTTTGAAAGGTGATAAAATCTTCATTTTAGCTCTATTTTCGATGAAATGTTTTGCAATGTGTTTCAAATTCTCCGAAGATTGATAATTTTTGCTCCTAACCAAAATTTGGCATTGTAAAAGGACTAATTTTCAAGTTTTTAGTGCTAAGTTGTAATTGCAAAATTGATTTATTTTGTAAAGAGCACTAAAACATCCTTATTTTTTAGAGCAATTTTTTTGTAAAATCTAGGCATTTTCTGCATTAGGAACATTGTCAAATTCCTAAGCCTAGATTAAGTTCCTGCAAGACCATTTTGTAATCCTCCTAGTCTGGCATACACGAGAAACCAAATGGCTCATGACCTTAGAACAAACATGGAAAACCTCACCGAAGCAGTAGACATTTTGGCAGAAAAAGTGAGAGACATTGTTGTGCAATTTAATCCTGGTGAACTCAAAATCCACCATAATCATGAAAGCAAAGCCAAATGTGAGGTTAATATGTATAACGGATCTAGGGATATTGATATCTTATCTGCATAGATTTTGGATATGCAAACTTGGTTTGCTTATGCTAAAATCTCGGAGGATGAACAAGCCACATTTGCTACACTCAAACTCACAGGTTTAGCAAAAGTTCTCATTGTAGAAAGACAGAGCCATAATGCCACAATGACTTGGAAAGAATTAACTCAAATTTTGAAAAACACTTTCTTTCCACCAAACTACCAAAGTGACATCACTACCAAGTGGTATAGATTGAGGTAAACCTATGGCATGTCGGTTTCTGACTTCATTTTCCATTTCAATAGGTTAAGGGTATTGCTTGGTGTGAAATATTTAGAAGAGGAGTTAATTAATAAATTCACTCGTGGCTTGCAAGATCAAATTTTTAGGAAAATAAAATTCAATATTTTCCTCACCTTGTATGTGGCATTCAATCATGCCATTCTTGCAGAGGAGAAAGTTGGTGCATATCAAAAGTCTCGTTCATCACAGGAGAGCTCTTCCAAAGGCAGGAATCAGCATCAACAGAAGGTGAAGAACAATTCTCATTCTTCCCCTCATTCTTCTTCTCCTCCCACTTCTCCTAAAGCATATTCTTCTTCCTTTCATGCTAAATATTCTTCTTCTTCATTGTATTATGAATTTTATAAAAAGCATGGACATGTAAAATCCAAATGCTATACTTTCGAGAAGTTTAAGAAGAAGAAATAGCTAATTGTACAGCCTACACATGAGGAACCACAAGATGGTCCTATTTTGGCTACAGGGACAGAAGAAGAATATCCTACTTTAAAGGGTAAACTGAATAAAGTTACCCTAATGTCCAATGTATTTGCTCAAGGGGGGCATGACCATTTGTTTGTCACTAGAGCCCACTTGATGCATGATTACTATGTTGATTGTATCATTGATAATGGATCACAAAAGAACCTCATTGCGAAGTCTATTATGGAGAATTTGAAACTTCCCATCAAACCACATCACCAACCTTATGCACTTGGGTGGAAATATGTAGACTCCACATCCAAGATCATCCATACTTGCACCTTGACTTTTTCTTTTGGTGATAAATTTGCGGACAAAATTAGGTGTGATATCACATATATGGATTGTTGTGGACTCTTGCTAGGTAAACTCTATTAATTTGATAGGAATGCTATTTATCATGCTAAAAAGAACACCTACACATTGGATTTGCATGGTAAAACCTACTTGATACAAAGCACTACACCTACTTCCAATTTGATGTTGATTTGTAGGCAAGTAAGGAAGCCATTAAGTCAAGCACTCATTTTGGATCCTACTAGCATTATTTCCACACAAAATGAAGAACAAGCACCACCTAAGGAACATGCAAAGGAAGAAGTTTCACTCCCACATAATGAACAGTCACAAGAGCAAGTGGTTAAGGAACCCACCATTCTCACTCATGAGAAAGATTCCATTCACTCCATTGGCATAATTTTGGGTACACCTACAGCTATAGAACCACTTGTTCCACAAAAGTTACCTTTGGTTTTGCCCACTTACACCATTGCACACATGGAGGAGCAAGTTAAGGTTACTTCCTTCACTGAGCACCGGTAGTGCCTTCTAGGAAAGATACCACATGACTTGCAAGAGACTCTGCAAGGAGTGGTGTGAAAGCATCACAATTCTCACTCACCACAAGTTGGAGGTAGAGTTTGGGTTCCTTTGGATGAGCTCCATTTTCTAGAGACACCATTTTAGAACCCTCTTTTGGTACCTAATCCTATTTCTAGCCCTACAGTAGTAGTGGTATCTGATCATCAGCTTTCACTCATTTCAGATAGAGTTTTTGAGATGACTCGTCACACTAGATAGGGTTCTTCCACTACTTGCCTTATCGCTCATCGTGGTCATTTTCCACTCATGGATCATTGGATTCCTCACCATGAGATGGCCCATGACTTAGGAGGAATGTTGAGATGACTTAGGCTTATCCACTTAAGCCTAAGTTAATATTTTATTATTATTTATTATTCCTATTTCATTGCACTTTGTATTCACGTGAGGCATAGTATGCCCATGTTAGAAATAGGTTGTTTAGTGGTTGGATGTTTAGTTAGCTGTTAGAGATCTCCTTTGTCTTCTAGCAGTTAGTTGTCATCCTAGGTTAGCATGTTGTTAACCATTAGTTAAGTGGTTGGCCATATGTGGCAGATTGTTGCAACCACTTAACCTACGTGAGATTCCTATGTATGCTTATATATACTTGTATTATGGATGAATAATACAGCTTCAATTTTGATTCTAAATCAAATATAATGTCGAAGACTATGCTTTTAACAACATGGTTGATAATTCCCCGATTAATATTTTTAACCAATGTTGAATAAATTTTGAAATCTCGATTAAATTTAAAGAATCTGATCACCCCTAACATTTGCCCTTAATACTTTGGAAGCTAACACCCTTGTAGGAAGTATTTAGAACAAGCTTATAGGGCACATCCCATCTAACAGATATCGAGGATGATGATAGGAACTTACATCAAGAATCAAATCTTATGATGGATCCCCAGGACGATTGCTGCCCAATTAAAAGTGTAATTGATCCCAAATATTTAATTATCTCCTAGGGCCTAGGTGGCACGATGTTTAAAAAAGGGCCGCCACTACCACACATTCGTATTTCTGCATCAAAGAAGAATTTTTAGTGAAAAATAGCAAAAATATAAATGGTTACAGGTACACGAACCAAAGAACCCGCGGACACATAGGATGAAGGACAACACCCACCATAAAGGTCCAACTTCAAAAAAAGACATGTTGGCAGATCTCCATTGGCCAATTTTAAAAAGTAGTTGATGACACGGTGTTAACGACAAGTCGTGCAAAAATATTGAACTCATTCCACCATCTAGTATTTGAGCTTACAAAATCAAGTGACCGTACCACCCGAGTAATCTTGGGCAGAAACAGATACACAAGAAGTGTAGAAAAAAAAGAGGTTTGAGCTTTTCATTTTAGAGAAATCAAACTAATTACTGTGAACACAATGGCATCCTGGGGAGATGCTTTTGTTCCCGAAGTCACTAGAGAGGCGGTAAAATTTATTACAGACCAGTCACCATACTTTGGGATTTTTTGACCACCTGTACTAGGTAGAACAATGTATAAATTTTCCCAAAAGTGCGAAGCTGATAAGAAACCTACTTCAGCACAGTAGTACGAGATCAAAAATACATGTATTAAGAGTTTTTCTCGTGTGATGGAGAGTGATTATAGAACCCCTTGGATAATGGCTGACCTATTTCATAAATCCAAGAGGTTACAATACAAGGGTTTCCCTAGAAGTAATAGATGGACCAACAACCTCGAGAAGTTGATATGTCCGAAGGTTTACTTCTCCTTAGAATTGATGGCATGGTTAGTAGTGGCATACGATGAGAGGACTAGAATATTTTGGAATAATAAAGATCGATCGGTGTTCAGTATGAAGGCCAAGCACATCAAGCAAGTTTTCAATTTGTTAGATTCCATCACCTGGTTCATACGACGGGTAATTAAACTTTAATCTCGAATGTTAACAGGATTAGAGGTTTTTAAATCATTGTTTGATGTAAATGAGAAAGTAGTTAATGAATTTCCAATTAGGAAAACTGCTTTTAAACTATGGGTCCAAGATTTTTGTGATATGGTAAATATTGTCCTAGGGGTACAATATCTCAGTGTAGTAAGCAGAAAAGTCTTATATTTAGTAACACAAAGCAACTGGGTGAATAATACCCCAATTTATGCATGGGAATTAGAATTGAGTAACCAAATACATGAGCAGATGACAGAATTAAAAAAGGTTATTTTTGAACGAAGGCAAGAGATGCCCTATTTTTCTCATTACTCAATTTTCATCCACCTGATAGCGGGGAAATTGGGAGAAGAAGCCCAAAAAAGAGCAGGAGTCGTTAAGAGTCCTTATGTCCAGACCAATTTTTGGAGAATACATGAAGGACAAACTCACATGGGCTGGTTCTGTGACCATTTTATGGTAGATATTCACTAGATTCTAATCGACGAACTCCCTGATAGGCTAGGCTAGGGCCAGGAGTAAGGGCTTTCATTAAAGAAAAGGAGATTGGGGATTTCTTTTTCTCCAAAGGGTTCACCTATATTAGGCTCTATGAAGCCAAAATTCCCCCTAATATGTTACCTATGTATTGTCCATTGTCCCTAGCTGTGCTAGATTTATGTAGGTAGGTGGCCGAGGAAGCCAAGATGAGAGTCGTAAAGAAACATGGTAGAGTCCCCTGGCTCAACGTTCCTTGTCGCTTTGGGGACTACATATTTGTTGGCTACCCTGCACTGCTCAAAGGAATGTTTGATCTAGACAACATGGACTTTGACGAGATAACTTGGAGATTTTATGACCCAAAAGGAATATACTATAAAATGATGGAAAAACGAGAATATGCTCGAATCCAGCACCAAAAAGATGCTTATGAAGAAAGGTTACTAGAGGCTATAGAAAAAGGAACAAATTTGCAAGTTGTATGGAATGAATTCCCTTCTAAAGACAGGGGCAACACACATATTCATGAAGTTATCCTACATAATTGAGAAGGCTTAGAGAAATTTTAGTAGAATCTGTAGCACCTATTTTATCAGGAGCTACTCAAGAAATCAAGGAATACCCTTTGTTAGAGTTGATAGAAGAACAAGGTATTGATCAAATGGAAGTCACTGTAAGTACAACATACATAGTAGAGCAGCAGGTCATAACCCCTAGGGATAATCGTCTTAGAATAGAGGCAACACCAAGCACTTCCCACGAAGTATCCAAAATCCCGAGCATAGAAAAAGGGAAATAAGTTGCAGCCACACCTGCTCAAAAGTCCTCTCTTCTAGAACAAGCTATAATTCCCATTTTTGATCAAGTATTGGCAGTAAAAAGTGTGAATAAATAGGCATCCAAAGCTGTCCTCGCTTCTCTAAAAATAAAATGCCAGGAGATTAAAATTCCATCAGTAATACGAATGAATATGAGAAGAGTAGGTGGATTTTGAAGTCTATTTCAAGGTCACCAAGTAAAAAATCAAACTGAAATAACCACTAAAAAAAAGAAGAAGCCTAAATTATTTCTACCTTCTATGAAGGTCTTGTTGGAGAGAGTAGATGAGCATACTACCTTTATTACTGCTAATGAGCAGGAGTTGGTAGTAGCAGGGATGGGGGACATAGGAGAATATTTTGTAGATGAAACGAGAATAGAAACATTTGTTTCTGATATAGAAGAGGTGAATCTTCCTATTCTATAAGACCCAATTGTTGTCAGAGTCAATGAGGAAACAGGAGGAACGTCAATGTTGGGGAAAGAAGGCATTATGGTTAAAGTTACCAAATCCATGCAAGAGCAAACCTTGGATCAGCTCCTTGATAAAATTGCAGAGTTAAGGAACCAATTAGAAGCTGAGAAGAGGGAAAAAGCTGAAATGTAAACACTAATAAATAAACAAAAGGAAGATTTGATGCAAAAATACACCTAGAAACATAGACCCCTTCAGTAGTAAGAATATTGAATTATACTTACTATCTGAACACAATGAAGAGAAATATCGATAAAAATTTGAGATTATATCAAAGGGATCATCGAAATGTTTAGACAGATTAGAGTGATTCGAATAACTGCTCGATAAATGGAGACATTAGTGCATGAGAAGGAAAAAGACTTCGAAATCATTCGTCCTACTCTTGATATAATGGGAGATAAATTTGAGGAGATGCAGAGCCTAGTGATAATGATGAATGACGACACCAAGGTACAGTGCAATATTGAATTCCTAAAAGCAGCCATGTTTGGGGTGAACAAAGGAAGATGGATCAATGTTGTTGCTGAGATGTCAAGTCTATTGGAGGACGCAACTGACAAAATGGTAGATATTGGATTATCATTAAACGAATTCTTAGATACTCCCAATATAGAAGAGTTACTCAAAAATATTATAGAAGAATTTGATTTTGATCCAGATGATGAGTTAGAAATGTCTAGACAATCCACTTTCTTGGTGAATACCATAGAAATGCTGATCCTCCAATATGAAAAAAGCAAGTTTCCCATTAATTAGCATACAAAAAATAGAACTCTACAGGAAATGAATATGCTAAGGTTTACGACAACTTTTGACATCGAAGCTTGGAGACTGATAGGCAAAAAGATCAATCAACTGCAATAGAGCATAAAAGGAAAGGATGTTCAAATATGTAGTCAACAGCTGGAAATGAGCTCACCTTCTAGAGATATACCTGAGGCTATCCTAGAATAAGAAACCTCTAAAACAGTAACTAAAGCAAATGAACAAAAAGAAACAGTAAAAGGAAAAATAGAAGAACAAGTAGACAAAACAAACCCTCCAAGCATTGGCATCACCGGTTGAAATAAGTTACAATTTGAAAAAGTCAAAGGAGAGTGTACAACATAAACAAAAGGGGATAGTGGAAGCGAGTTGTACCAATTTTGAATATCAACCCAAAAATGGACAAGTGTAAGGCAAAGATCAGGCTAATAATAACAGATTCAAGAACCCAACCTATAAAAAGAAGTGCCCAGGTTCAAAATCATGATCAAGCATTAGAGATAACAAATTTTTCTAAGAGGTATACTTGAGTGCCCTTTAGAGTTGTGTTGTTGTATCTCCTTTTTGTGTTTATTTTTCTTATTCATTCTCCTTTCTTCCCCATTTTGTGCAGGATTTTTGATAGAAAAGTACTCAAGAAGCTGAGAATATTTCCAAACCTATTGAGTCAAAGATTTGGAAACGCTACTATTACCTAATTGGAACAAGAAGAGTAGGATATTTCTATTACATTATTTGAATAGAATATCTTCATTGTATTGATAACTTTTGAGAGAAACAGAGTTTAAAAGCTTCTTGCTTACTCTGCATGTAATGACATTTTAAATCAATACAATTATGGGTCTTTTTCCTATTATTTCTTTGTGTCATATGGATGTGTTACTATGTAATGGATTGCATTATTTGAATGCATTGCGTACGTTTCTCTCATTGGTCAACTTTTAGTTTTATTACGATATTCGAATAAGTCTAAGAGCACCAATTTCCCTTTCCTCCATTCTCTCTATTCATATCATTTATGTTGTTAAATTGCTATAACAACCCAATGAATCTAGGCACCGATCTACATAAGGTATAACAATGGTTGTTTTCTTGCTTGATCATTTTTAATACATCTAGTGTAATCTAATATGGAGCGTGTAATTAGTGAAATATCATAAATTACCTCTGGGGTCTCCTTACCCATTATGTACTTTCCCATTAGCAATATTTAGTATTAAATAGAATAAAGTGGCAGGTTGACCAGAGCCTATAATAGCTCGTTGGTTTCAAATGATTTATTGTAGCGTGACAATCGAATCCTATGGATGCAAAAAATGGTTCCAACATAACCCTGCTAGAAAAGTATGCTCATGCTTATTCTGTTGGCACACAGAACACTCTCGGATGTACTGTAGAACCTTATCTTTGAGTCCTCTCCAAGCAAACCTCTGTCGTATCAGCTTGTAAGTCTTATAGTATCTAGGGTGACCATTCATTGGTGCATCATGTAAAAGCCTGACTATTTGCCTCTTGAATTTAGAATTTGTAGGAATCCAAATTCCCCCTTTGTAATAAATCACATCATCCCTGATAACATATCTATCGTCTTCCTATGTACTATCCAATACTCTGCAAGAAAACTCATCTTTGGCATAGTCTACCATAAGCTTAGGCCTCCAATATTTTGAAATCTCCATCAATGAATATAAATGTGGGCGTCTAGACAGTGCATTTGCTACTATGTTCTTCTTTCCTTTGACATATTCAATGTCAAAATCATAAGCATGTATTCTACTGACCCATTTCATCTGCCTATCATTCAAATCCTTCTCATTCATTAAATATCTAAGGGTGTTATGGTCAATTTTTACAATAAATTTCCTACCCACCAAATATTGCCTAAATTTTTCTAGTGTATGCATAATGGCTAGCATCTCCCGATTATACACTGAATAACTCATCTCTCCTCACCTCAAATTCCTTCTCTCAAAGGCTATTTAATGCTTATTCTGCATCAACACTGCTCTAATGTCCTCTCCTGATGCATCACACTCCACCTCAAATGGTTTTGTGAAATCAGGTAAAGCTAAAACTGGATAGCTGCTCATAACCTGCTTAAACCTGTCAAACATCTGTTGTACCCTTTTTGACCATTGGAATGCTTCCTTCTTTGTTAAATTTGTCAAATGCGCCATCAACTATGAAAAAAATTTGACAAACCTACAGTAAAATCCACACAAACCAAAGAATCCCCTAATTTGGGTTAGGTTTGTGGGTGTTGGTCATTCAATGATTGCCCAAAGTTTCTTTTGGTCTACTCTAACTCCCTGTGCATTGATGATATGACCTAGATACAATAATTCGGTCATCCCAAATTCACATTTAGTCTTTTTAGAATAAAGAGACTCTGACTCCATAATACTAAGCACCTCTTAAAGGTGTACTAGGTGCTCTTCCCATGATCTACTGTAGACCAAAATATCATCAAAGAAGACTAAAACTGTCTTCTGGAGCTGCCTTCTAAAAACCTGGTTCATTAAAGATTGAAATGTTGTTGGGGCATTAGTCAACCCAAAGGGCATGACAAAAAACTCAAAATGGCCATAATGACACCGAAAAGTTATCTTTTCCACATGATTCCCGCATCCTTATTTGATGGTATCATGATCTTAGGTCTATTTTTGTGAAGTATCTGGCACCATGTAACTCATCAATCAATTCATCTATTCGAGGAATTGGGTATCGATTTTTGATAGTATTTTTATTGAGATCCTGATAATAAATACACATATGCATGGACCCATCATTATTTTTTACCAAAACAATAGAGGATGCAAATGGGCTTTTGCTTGGCCGTATGTGTCCCATATTAATTAATTCCTTGATTGCTCTCTCTATCTCATCTTTATGATGTTTTGGATGTTGATAAGGAGTGGTAATGACAGTTGTAGCTCTTTCCTCAAGCTCAATAATGTGCTCTGTACCCCTATCTAATGGTTGCCCTAGTGGTATATCACTAAATACCTTATTTTATTTATTGAGTATTACTTGGATGTCTGGATGATATATCTTGTGCTCCTCATTTGTAAGTGTGGGTAAAATAACACAGTGAGTTGCCCACTTTATCTAATTATGCCTCCTAAATTTCTCCATATGTTTGAAAGAGACAACACGAGGTTCTCTCATTGATATCCCTCGTAACACCACCTGTCGACCATTCGCCTCAAACTTCAATTCCATTTTCTTAAAGTTAAAGTTAACTTCACCCAATATCTGCAACCATTGAATACCCAGCACTACATCCAAACTCTTTGTGCTGACCACAAAGAAATCATCACATACCTCATATTTTTCCAGAGTAATCTGTAATTGTGGTACCTTCCTGGTGCAGGTAATAGAGAAACCATAGGCAATCATTACTTTGAACTCATCCACTTCAACTATCTCTAATCCCTTTTTGGCTACCAATCCCTCATCGATGAAGTTGTGTGTGGCACCTGTATCAATCAATGTTACCACACGTTGCCCCTTAAGAACACTTCATATTCTCAAAGATTGTGCTTCTTGAACACTATGAAGATAAGCTAGAGTGTTATTGTCCTTACCTGATTGATCCCGGGTGGTCTCTTGGTCTTCTAAGACATGTTCATCCTCACTGTCCTAATTTTTTTATTGTTGATCAAAATTTTCAGAATTAGTCTCATCATCTGAATGATATTCTATCAGTTGTAAATTACCCTTAAACTCACATTTATGCCCAAGAGTCCATGATTTGTTTTAAGTAAAACATAACCCCTTCTTTCGGAGTTCATGAAGGGTGTTTGGATCTAAATTTTTGAACGTGCCCTTTTGCTGGTTAGTGTCCTTTTTTATTGGTTTTTGTTCCTTCTCTTTTTTGAAATCCTTCCCTTTGTATTGACTCTTAGACTTGTATGAAGTGACTTCCATGTCCCTAGCCTATCTAATGGCATCATGCAAGGTAGTTGGGTTGAATGCTTTGACCCAACCTCTCAAAGGTTCATATAATCCATCCATGAATAAAACCACCAAACGTCTCTCTAACATATTTGTGACTATCACTGACAACCTTTGGAATTCAGTTATGTAGGAGTCCACTGAACCCCACTGTCTCAAATGTATCAACTCCTTGAATTTCAATTTTTGTTCCTTCCTATAAAATATTTGCATAAGTCTCTCAGTGAACTCAGCATAAGTATCCACCATGTCATGTCCTAAAGTATGCATACCATGATGCCACCAATCATGCGCGACACCTTCCAAATGTAGTGTATAGAATTTAATGGCCTCGTCTTCTGTCATTGGGTTCAACTGCAAATAAGTGTCCATTTTTTGGACCCATGCCTTAGCTATCATTTTTCCTAATGCATCAAAGAAGGGTATGTGGATTTTTCCTATCCTCCTTTATATTTTTGGGTATCCTTGAGATGTAGACTATACAAAATCTCCATGTCCCTATTGGAATTGCCCCTACTAAAACTGTCCCTGTTGAACGGGCCTTCCCCTATTTCTAGGAGTTTGTTTGTTACGAGTGTCCACAAAGTCCTTGAATGACATGAGATTTTGAAAATTAGGACCAAGTACCTCCCACTCATGCCTGTAATACTGATACTAATCTACCACTAAAAATTTTGGTTCCTCTTCTGCTGTGACTGCTACTGGGGCCACTGGAGGTTCAGGACGTGGTAGAAATTTGGGCATAAATTGTTTAGAGCTACTAGCTCTCTCTGTCTTGGTATGAGTGACCATCTTGTTAACTGTTGATTCCTCATTTCTTGTTTCTTATCTTGCATTAATTTGTTCAATCCATGGGCCTTGTGCATTAACCAAAATATTAATTCCATGTACCTATTGTGTTATCAAACCCACTAATTGTTCCAAATTGTGTTGCATGTTATGTTGTGTCTATCTGATATCCTCATCCATTTTCCTCTCTATTTCATCTTGTGCATTTCTACCCCCCATGGCAATAGATGATTTGAAAAATTAACTTGTGGTTATTCCTAATATGTTAGTTACTCTCTGATCCGAAGGAGGTTTGGGCCACTGCTTCTACCAATTTAAATAGTCATGTTCTATTTTTTTCTTCTCCTTCTCAAAATCTCGTCTATTCCTCTCATGAAACATGGGTTTCATAGGTTGGCAGGATTAAGTGGCTCTGATACCACTATAATGAACACCCCCACTTGTTGATTCTGAGTTAATTTGGTTTGTGCTTGTTTGTTTTTGCAATGAAATGATTGGTTTTGCTTGTTTAGTTTGAGACATTGACTTGAATTTCATTCATAATGCAATAAAGAAACAAAAATTTAAACAAATGATAAATTTGTAATAAAGAGATTTATTTATTTAATTTTTTGACCTGAAAGTATAGGTCTGTATTTGCATAGAAAACTAAAAATTACACAGCTAAGATGTTCATTTGCTCATAACTCGATCACCATAACTTTGATTCCTTCCTCGTAAAGTGTAGTTGTCTCTCCCAATGAAGCCACCCAAAATGTAACCTTTAAAAATGTGAATCCAAACCCAAATAATTATTGTACGTATCCCAAGGTAGCTATAGGCAAGATGTACGACGGCTGAAGGGTTTGACCTTGCCTTGAAATTTTTGCCTCACTCTAATTATCTTCAAATGCCACTAAAATGATCAACTAGTGAGCCGAAGATATTGGTATATTACCCAAAATTATTCAATGGGATATTTCCTTATTATGAGCAAATGACTCGATTCTCTAAGTGCCCATATGTTGTACAACCTGCTCTAGTATTGCATCTATCACTCTAAAATAAATCAAAATAGCATTGACATAGATGAAGCATAGCCAAAATAATATAACCCAGATGGTCAGTTCATCAACCTAGATGAATTCAAAATTTGCTAAACCCTTATCTACTTCTATTAAGCTCAGATAATCTCCCTATGATGAGAAATTCAATCTCTGATCAACTAGAGATGATCTCACACATCTGGAACTGATAATCTTGCTAAGAAATTCACTCCCAACAAGCCCTGTAGATTCTCTAATGAAAATCTATGCAACTCTTCACAAAAAACACAAAATCTCCCCCATCAAAATGATACCCAACGTAAAAATATGAGGTGAGGGTCGAATTAGGGTTTGGGCGCCACATTTATATTGGTTTTTTTTTAATTCAAATGATGTCTTTTAATACATGTAAAGGGGCCACACCCACCCCCATGTCCTAGTTGATTCACTGTTTACCTTTTAAGTTATAACTTTAAATTATAACTTAACAATATAATTCATCGTTATTAAATGTTTTCCTTTCCTAGCGACCATCTACCTTGGTCAACACTTTTAGTTGATAGAATTAAGCCCTGTAATTGGTAAACTATCCTATGCCAAGGTAAAACTGACCTCCTTAACCAAAACTAAATCTCTGCAATGGATATAATAGTGAGATCTTCACCAAATTGAGTCCCACACCATTCTGTTTAGCCTAGGGGACCCCCATGAATAGACTAACAGGTCCTTAACTCTCCTACTATTGAGAAGGGGACATTACATTATCGCACAAGTGTTTACCGTATAGGCACTTGCCATACAAGTGAACATCACTTGATTGTTGTACATGTAGATGTTAATCACTTTGCCATAAAAGTGGGAATGTTGAGAAATTATGGATCAATTTGACTATAGTCTTGGTTAGTTTCTAAGTATGTCATATTTTTTATCCAATTGTTGGAGTACTCACCACCATGCTACATAGAGTTCCACTACAAAGCAAGGAAGGAGTCTTCTCAAATTTAGGAGAAAGCTCGGTGATAAAACTGGTCCACTTCATTGCAAGCAGATGAAAGAGTAATATGCTACCTTGGATTCAAATATAATGACTAACCCTTGGGTTATATTCGATTTAGTCATTAAGGGTAAAATATTGTATAAGGTCAATGGTTGAAACAATCTTTATGCTTGTTACGATAAATATTGTCCTAGGTCAATGGTTGAAGTAGTCTTTATGTTTGTTAGGATAAAGACTATACTAGGTCAATTATTGAAACAATTTTTATGTTTGTTAGGATGTGTGCAATATATAGAGGATTCATCCTTATCTGTTGAATCCTATCTTTAGCATGTTGTGCTCATATATATTTTTGAATATGAAATATATTTTATATCGAATAAATTGTTGAACCAAAATAGTCTAAACTATCTCAATGTGAGCCCCATCAACATACCCTAAAGTTTGACCCCAAATCTCTGTTAGAATTAATGTGCACTATGCCTTTAGTTTTAGTTTGACACTTGTCATATTCTTTGACACTTGTCATATTTCAATATAGGCCTTTTGTTTATATATTGTAACACATTTTGTATAATATTATCTCATTAGTTTTATTCTCAACATTTGGTATTAGTCGTTCTCTGCCCTTGTGAGCTTAATGGAGGATTTTCCTCATTGAAATCTCCCCCATTTTTTTTCCCTCATTTTTCTCTATTTTTTGGAATATTAAGGGAGTATGCTCTCCATCCTTGATGGATGGATCAGATGTTGAAAAAATTAATGGCTGCCCGTAGATTTTTAGAGTGATTGGGAGGTATTCGTCCATAGAAATAGTTTCTCGATAGGAAAATGAAAAACGAAATATTTTGGGTTGATCTGCCTGCTTTACTCATGTATATGGCAAAAATCTTTTTTCTCTGTTTGGGAGGTGTTATGCTGTTTCAGATCATGTTTTTTGGAAAACACTATTCGATGCAAATCATAGCACTGGCTGGTTCGGGTAAAGGAAATATGCATCGTGAATGGCCTCTGATTTTTTGGTTCTTTAACTAGTATTGAGAGAAATTCTTTCGGGGCTGCGTCATATTGTGGTGCTTGGAAAAGATGAAATCCACTGTTAACTTGGCGGTGGCGGAGAAGACGGAGTCGATACTTGTGGCATTATTGTGCATTAGTGCATCTCGAAGACACCAACACCAAGGAGGGGTCTGCTAACTTGGTCTTCTACGTTAATGGCGATTGTCGAGCATGAAAAAATTGTGTTGAGCTAACAAATACCTTGTGCGCTGAGCTGAAGATTGCAGAGGGCGGCACCCATGGACGATACCCGCACAAGGAATGCATGTTAACAATTTTTACTAGATGTTCGTCTTGAGCAGTTCAGTTAGGAAACTTCGCGCTAAGACCAAAGAGGAATGCAAAAATGGGAGTCACCACACATCGAACGAGGAGTGCCTATGGTCCTCCATCGCAGTTGAACAGATGCCATTGAAGGAGGATAAAGAGGAGTTCTGTTACAGTTGAAAGCCTCCAAGTGTTCGTGTTTTTTCCGAACACGTTCTAGCATGGGAATGTCATATTTTTTTTAACAAATTTGATTTACTGAATGTTTGCATGGCCCACACTGTTGTTTTTTTCCCGTACGATCACTAATGTTTTTTCCCCATCGAAGGTGAAATTTAAAGCGACAGTCGAGGGATTTGATTTTGGGCGATCCCATCGGCAAGTTTGCAGGCATCACATTGATCAATATTTGGCAACATTTTGCAGACGTGGTTGTGCCCAGTTAATTTTATGATTGGCCCGAGGATGCCATGTGGAGATTCTAGACTATACGAGTGTGTTACTGTTTTTTTTGCTGTATCATGTTCTGAAGTGGAGTAGTGACGGGGCAGTGTATTTTTCACCGAAGATATATCAGAGGGCGTTGTAAAATTGACATTGCCTTCTGATGAGCACAGGGCAATGAAGGTTGCTGTCTATTTGCCTTATGGTTTTTTGTTTGATTTAGTTTGCATATTTTTTATCACAACGGCTCGTTCCCTGCTTTGACGTGACGAAAGACCACGTGGTCGGAGTGGCTAAACTCCAAAGAGTAGAAGTGCCAAATGTTAGCACATTGTACCGAATCTCTCATGCGATTGATTTATATGGAGAAGTTCTGGGCTCCGTTATCGAGACCTGGCTCATTAACTTTGGAGCTAGATTTTCATCGCTCATCATGAATAGGATGGGGGCCATTAATTTAAAATTAATTGGCGAACACTATAATTAGAAAGGAAAACTTTATCACGAAGGCCCACATTGCCTATGAAATGAAATGGAAGATTTTAATTACGTCCCCGAGACACAAATATGGCGTATGGGACCTCAAATATACAAGTACAACTACTTAAATCATATCATATGATTTTTAATATCTTTGAGAAGGTTGTTCCTTTTCCTAATTTGGGTTAGCAATTTTTCAACTTTTTTTATTTTACTATCTTCAAATAACTTTGCCATAGATTTGTTTCCAAGTGTTTCTTTGTATTTGTCACGAATATTTGAAAAACTCGGGCATTTATAGATGAAGTGTTCCTCTGTCTCTACTGCCCCTGTGTTGCATAGAGTACATATCCTTTCTTCCCATTGTTCTTTGGGCGTTGTCCATCTCCCTGTTTCACATCTAAGCCTATGAGAGCTAGTCCTTATTTGAGCAATGAGGATTTTTTCCTTCCACTTGATTTCAGCACCTATATACGCTTTTTCTTTGTGGTCATACGTTGGGTTAAACTTTGCAATATAATATTGTCTTTTCCTACTTGCATGTTTCCACATTCCACTTCTAAACTTTTCATTCACATAATTTTTTGTCTTTTTTGACATTTGGACATTCATTTATATTGATCTCCCAACATTTCATCCATTTCTTATTTTGTTTCATCCATGTATTCTTCCGCCTATGCAACTCTTCGTCCCTAGTTGCCCTAGGAAATCTGTCATTTTTCATGTTTTTTGTTTTTTCAAGTAACATAACAACTTGGTCATAGCAATTGCTTCTAAAGGGCACATTTCAGTTTCAGCTAGAATAATTTCATAAGGGATTGTGGCCTTAATTTTGAGAAAAATTATGATTAGATATTTTTGAATTCTTACTATTTGCCTCCATTTTGCATTTGTTGTGCCACTAGCCCACACCACAAAACCATACAACAAAACCAGTGTAACAAGTAGGTCAAATAAGACCTTGGTGGTCTTCCAGTCCCACAACTTGGCATTCCTACACTTGTTTTGAAGTGCATATAGTGCTCTCCAACCACTTTGAGTTCTTTTCATCCTACATGTATTCCAATTAAGTTTGTCATGAAAGTTTATGCCCAGGTATTTGTATTATACTACTACCTCAAGCGGTTCTCCTGCAAATTGAAATTCAAGATGTTGCTTCTTATTTTTTGCTGAAAAAATCATAATTTTTGTTTTGCTCATGTTCACCTGCATCCCAACTTCCTTACAAAAGAGTTCTAGAGCTCGAAGGTGATCTTCTAGATCTTTGGTTGTTTTGGCCACAAGAATTACATCGTCTACATACATGAGGAGTTTTACAACATATTTGGTTAATTGCACACCCACTCCCCCAAATTTGTTTATCCATTCTTCTAACTTGTCAATGTACAACCCAAATAAGGTCGGAGATAGAGGGTAACCTTGTTTGACACCTATGTCACCACCAAAACATTAAGATAACCCTTCATGTGTTCTGATTCTAGCCTTTACATGCTCATAGGGAAAAAAAAATTATTGGCCGATTATATGATTAAATTGATTTTTAATTAAATGTTTAATTCCACATTAGAAGTGGAAGTGGAATTGGAAGGCCACATTGATAATGTATTGTTTTACAAAGGCATGCAACTGTTTTTCCCATAGATGGAGGACCCATTTTGATCCGACTATAGCCTTATATATAGTCGTTGGAAATATTTCTTTGAGCCAGACCAAATGGTGAGGTCCACTTTCAGATTTGAGATTGTTTTCTATGATGTTTTCAGGCTCAAAATATTTTTTACCTTGGAGTGCAATCTCTGTGGAACCCGACATTCCTAAGGTAAATTTATATGTGATCCTTGTACCTAGTCACCTTCTCTAGAGCACCTAAAGGATGCAACGACTGGTTACCCATGCATTCTAGTGGGATAAGGAGGTCACCATAAAGACACCTACTTTAGGGACTACAGACATAAACACCCTAAACTCTATCCAAGGACTTTTTCAAATCAAATTTAGAAGACTACAGACAAAGACACTTCAAAAGATTCTATTCTCTTCTTCTACTCATTCACGTTTGGATTCTATGGCTCATTTTATTGTATTTCATGGCTCGTATTTCTTTTGTATTAAGGTGCATTTTTAGTAGAGACCAACACCTTCTAGATTGAGTTCACCATGAGAGGGGATGATATTCATGGTGAATCTAGTCAGTGACCTACGAGAGGCAACATACCTATAGGATGACCTTCAGAGGCAACAAACTTAGAAGTGGCTGACCTTGAGGCACACAGGATGACCCTGAGGCACTTAGACAATTGACCTACTGGTAACAAATCCAAAGAAGTGGCTGACCCTATGGCAACAGACCAAGATGTATACACCGTTGATCTAGCATTATTCACATTTGGAGAGCCAAGTGCAAAGAGCACGAGCCTAGAACAAATTATGTAATAAAGAAGGATGATAGGGTTCTTTTAGAGAAGTCAACATTAACGAAAATGTTAACTAATGTTGACTTGTTTTTTTTTATAGTTAGGATAGTGCACATTAAGGGGGAATGTTAGAATTAATGTGCACTATGCCTACTTTCAGTTTTAGTTTGACACTTTTCGGTTTCACTTGACACTTGTCATGTATGAATATAGACCTCCTCCTATATATTGTAATCATCTTGTATCAATATATATCTTATCAGTTTTATTCTTAACAATCTCAAGTCCTTAAAGTATTGTGGGTTTGATGATGCAGTCTATGAGACATATATTTATAGATTTGTCTTGGAAGTGTTGTTTAAAACATTGACATTCCAAGACTATGAGGTGCATATCCCTTGTAAAGCCATGATTGTGAAGGTGGCTTAAGATTAAGGGAAGGAACTATAAATTGAACCCCCAAATAGGTCTAAGTACCGGTGATCTCAACCGATGTGCCCTTATAGAAGTATCGAAACTTAGATAGGGTACTCTTTGATATGTTGAAGATTATCACCTCAATCTTGCTAAGATTGATTGCCAATTGTTTTAGGTCATAAAAGCAAGCAAGAGCATCCAACTCTCTTTGCAAGTTGTCAAGAGTATGAGCAAGAAAATCTACATCATTTACAAAAAACAATATAGCTATCAAGACAAGATTTAGAGGGCATCCATCCTCAACATACTTTTACGAATAAATTCTCCAAGCTCATCAATGTGGAGATCCCAAAGAGTGAAGGAGAAAGAGAACAACCTTGTTTGACGTCAATAGTATTTTAGACATCCTCAAAAATTAATATAACGACTCAGTAAATTTGTTGCACACATCTATGAAGCTTAAAAGAAATATTGCTTAATTTTTTTAAAAAAAAATCAGAAAGAAATTACAATGCTCAACTAGCCTAATTCTTTCACAATTCCACATTTGTGCTTATCTGCACCACAAAAAAACTCTTCAGATCATCGCATCATAAAATAATATATATTTGATCCTAAAATTGTCAAACACATCAAAACTATCTTTAGTATACTGCAAAAGTTATTGTAGCACCCAAAAATAGATCTTGAAATAAATCAATCTTGAAGCAAAAATAATTTGGTTGTCCTGTTTGTGTGTTAAGGGATGAAAATGGAAAAGAAAAAACATGCTTTGGATATCGTTCTCGAGGTTTACCTTAAGTCAAATGCTGCACTTTCCACCTGGCATGTATTATGTCAAGTTGGCATGAGGCAATGTTTCCATGGTCTTTCAATCCTAGGAAATAAATTAAAAAAAAAAAAAATTAAAGAAAATTGGATCTGCATTGTGAATGTCTTCCCTTCCACTTTTATGGTCTATCCTTGGAAACCATGATTATTAAACAGAGTATATATTGAAAAAGTTTGTGTATCACAAACAAAAAGATATATTAAGTTAGTGTAGCACTGTTAACATTATCTTTTGTTAAATTGTAAAAGTTAATGTAGCACCCAAAAGATACATTTTGAGATAAATCAATCCTGAAGCAAAAATAATCTAGTTGTCCTATTTGTGTTTTTGGTGCTGAAAACTGGAAAAGAAAAACTATGCTGTGGATATCTGTCTTTGGGTTTGCGTAAGATGCTGCACTTCCCACCTGGCATGTATTATGTTAAGCTGGCATGTGACAATGTTCCTATGAATTTACATTGCACTATTAATGTTTTTCAATCCTAGGAAATAAGTGAAGGATTTTTTTAGTGGATCTGTAATGTGAATGTCTTCCTGTCCACTTTCATGGTCTATCCTTGGAAACCATGATTATTAAACAAAGCCTAGATTGAGTGTCTGTACATATTAAGCCCTTTCCTTGCACAACATTGTTACAGTAGCCTAGATTGGGTGTCTGTACATATTAAGCCCTTTCCTTGCACTCCATTGTTACAGTTGTATTGCTTATTGTAAGAAAACAGTTGCAATCAACAATCTATTCATCTTAGCGTCGCATGACTGATACCAATTCTGCCTGCAAGAATTTAAGTCTTTCCAATATGATTTCAACATTTAGACAGTAAGAGTTGCCATAGTGTTCGAGTCCGTTTTTTATAATTGTAAATGCCATCTGATAAAATGAACTATAACTCTTAGAAATTGGAATGAAAATCTACAAGGGTTACAAAGTACTTCAAACATTTTATATGGATATCCTTCAATGTGGTTCTTGCAAATATGCATATAGAAAGCTTTCCATGTACCGTGTTAGTGCATAGCTAATAATCTGTTTATCATTTAATATACTCCCAAAACAATATCTCAGCCATCAACACATTAGGATTCGGGAATATGTTCAACTTACTTTCCACAATATAATTTTATTGGGTTTTGCTATTGAGATTGAAAGAAGGGCATGGAAAAATATTTTATGTGTTTGCCCTAGGTACTTCGATGGCTGAGGATGCACAAATTGAAAATGAAGGGAAAATCTAGATGAAGTTGTTGATGCCTTCTTTAAGTGAGCTCCACCGCTTCATGATTGTGATGTTATCACCAGGAAGGTGGAACAAGTCATTTCACAACATCTTGATTCCCCAAGCGAGTATTGTCTTTTATTTAAAGTACAGTTTATGACATAATTAAACATAAATTGGGAAAAATATGAAATAAAAATTTGTAGGTGTAATTATAAATGGATGAGAACAGCATTGACACTTGGTGAAGTAAGTTGCTTCAAAATTGGCTGATAGTTTGTGTGAATTCTGGCTTTGGGATACGTAGAAATGAATAAGAGACCCCTTGTATGTGTGACCTTTGGAGGTAACACTATTCCTCTTGAGCGGCGTTGAGTGCGTTACATAGAGGACACCGAGGAGTTGTCTCAACTGAGTATGCAAAATCCATCCTCTCCATTCTATGCAGAAGTGGTCATTTTTCTTTCTTATTTATTTTTAAATGGTTATATAGAATTGAAATTATTTTACTTAATTATATCACAATAGTATTATAACAATTAAATAATTATGTATATATAACTTAATAAAATTTAAATTTTATTATTTGAATGAAAAGTTTAAAAATATAACAATTAAAGTTAATACCATTTCATAATCATTTTCTTTCTTATGCTACAGTAAATTTTGAACTCTTTTTTTGGTTCTTCCAGGTAATTTATAAAGGCTGGCTATCATGTCATATTTCTTCATAGGTGGTAAGGCAGCTATATCTTTTATACTTTACATATGAGCTTTGCATTATTTAAAAAACATCAACCAAATTGGGTGCATTAAACATTTCATCTATTGTGCAAATTTTAAGCACTAGGAAAGTGCTCAACCTTTCTGTAGATTTCCTTCTGAAAATCCTCTTCTCGTGGAACCTTAAAATAATTCTCACTCTCGAGGTTACTTTTTTCTCTAAGATTTATTTTTATTTTAAATGTTTAATTGAGAATATATTTTTAAAGGAGTAAAAAGCAGTAGCAAACAAATTACTGCATCATCTAATGAAGATTTGATTTGTGTTATAAATGAATTCTCTTCACAATTCTCCAATGCTGCCATCTTGGATTTGACATGAACAGGCTTACCATTCCTACTGCATGAGCCAAGTCCAACCATGTACACACCATAGCGTACATCAACTTGCCAACTGCACTTGCATATGGCACTTTTGCCATTTTCTCCTTCTCGGCTTGTTGTCTTTGGGCATTGATCCATTGACAATGTTGTACCCAATGCAAATGGAGTGCTCATCTGGTTTACACTTTTCCATCCCAAAGCTGTTTCAATACATCAGCCACATATTTCTTCTGACCGATCCACAACTTTCTCTGTGCTCGGTCTCTCTTGAGCTCAATGCCAAGAAAGTAATGAAGTGGTCCCAAGTCCTTCATGTTGAACTCCTTTGACAACTTAGCCTTCACCTTTTGAACCGATTGTTGAGAATTGCTAAGAAGAAGTATATCATCAACATACAGTGCAAGAATGACAAATCTATCTGAATCCTTCAAATAATAAATGCAATGGTCAGCATTACTTCTTACAAATCAAAGTCTAATCACATATTGATCAAACTTCTTGTACCATTCTCTGGGTGATTGTTTCAATCCATAGGTGGACTTTTTGAGTTTGCAAACCAGATCACTCCCACTGATTTCAAACCCCTCTGGCTGCTCCATGAAGATTTCCTCCTTTAACTCGCCATGAAGAAATGCAGTACTCACGTCCATTTGTTCCACTTCTCAATCGTTTGCTGCTGCTATTTCCAACAACAACCTAATCGAAGCTAGTGAGAACGTTTCTGTGTAATCAACTCCTTCAATATGTGTATATCCCTTGGCAATTAATCTTACCTTATACTGCTCCATTGTGCCATCTGGATTATATTTTTTCTTAAAAATTCATTTACACCCAACCAAATTTCTCTCTTTTGGTCTAGGATGCAAATCCCATGTCTGATTACACTTGAGGGACTCTATCTCCTCTTGCATTGTCATCCTCCATTCCTTAGCCTCACTACCACTCAAAGCCTCCTTCACAATAATAGGTTCATCACATAGAGATGTTAGTGCTGAGTACTTAAAGTCACTCGGATTATACCCGAATCTATCAGGAACTCGCCTTTGGCACTGACTTCTCCTTGGCTGTTGATCGACTTCATTGCCCTACACATCTTCATAAAAATTTCTTGAGGATCATGCGACCCTGCTATCTCACGCAACCCTACATCATGGTCTTCGATTCCCTGTTGAACACGTGGGATTAGAACTTCATCATTTGCGGCACTCTGTTGTTGACCTTCATTGTGGTTTGAGGACAATGGACTACGCTGAATGCATGATTGTGCGGTTCTATGACTGCCAGATTGGGGCGTAGATTGTTGTTGTGTAGACATTAGTTGGTTGTCCTGTGCAGCATTGTAAGGAAGAATATGACCGATTAAAGTTTCATGGTCAGTAGACAATTTGTCGCCATCCTTAATGTCTCCTACTACATTCTCCATGAAAATTACATTGTAGCTGACTGTGTGGCAATTTTTGATGGAATGAATAGCATGTAACCTTTCACCCCTTCCTTGTAACCCATAAAAATGCACTTAACTAATTTGATATCCAGCTTTTGTCATTTTTCTTTGGGCACATGCATATAGGCTTCGCAACCGAACACCCGTAGATGCTCAACAGTGGGTTTCTTACTGCTCCACTTTTCTTGTGGAGTCACATCAACAAATGGTATCAAAGCTAGGTTCAATAAACCTTGTACTTTGATCTTGGGACATGGATTTGTCAGTGTATAGTCTGTATTTTTTGGAAGAGCCAACATGGAGAAGTTTGCAATTGAGAAATTTAGAGGCCAAAATTTTAACATATGGAAATGGAAGATGGAATATCTTCTGGTTGAGATAGAACTCAGGGAGCCAATCCAACATGATCAAAAGCCCATTACCATCACTCAGGAGGACTGGGACAAGAAGAATGAGAAGGCAATGGTTCTCATTGGTTTGAATCTTGCAGATTCGGTGTTGTCCAATGTTCTCACTACCAAGACAACCAAAGATGTGGGACAAGTTTGGACAATTGTATGAGTCCAAATCCATGATGAATTTGATTTTGTTGAGGAAGAAATCGTATGGGTTGAATATGGCATATGGTGGGAATGTGGTTGAGCACCTTAATACTTTCAACACCCTCATAAATTAGTTGACATCAGCGGGTGATAACATCAAAGATGAGGAGCAGTGTATTTGTCTATTGTGTAGTCTTCCTGATTCATGGGATAATCTGATTATTGCAATCAGTGGAAGCACAAAAATACCTGAGCTTAAGATGGACAATATTGTGGGGCAGCTCTTGCAAGAAGAGTTGAGAAGGTTGAGTGTGGAACCCATAAAGAATGTTGAAGCATTGTCTATGAGAGGGAGGAGCAGAGAACACAAAAGCAATGAGAAGCCACATGGCAAAGGCCATAGGTCAAAAACAAAGAAAGGCTGGAAGCAAGAAGTTGAGTGCTAGAAATATCATAAAAAATGACACATCAAAAGGGAGTGCAAAGAAGAACCTCAAAAAGAGAATGAGGGTATCTTTACCGATGTTGCTGCTGAAAGAGTGGTAGGTCTTGCTACAGGCTTGACTGTTGATGTTCAAGATGAGTCATGGTTGATTGACTCGAGTGCTTCGTTTCATATGACATCTCACCGAGATTGGTTTGAGACCTATCATGAGGGTCATTATGAGAAGGTATTTCTTGGAGATAGCTATCACTATGATGTGATAGGCAAAGGCACAGTGAGATTCAAGACAAAGGATGGTAGATTGCTGACCATCACTAATGTTAGTCATGTTTCTGGACTAACACGCAATCTACTCTTGGTAAGACAATTTTTAGATGATGGGTTTCATGCTGTTTTTAATAGAAATAGCTACAAGGTGATTAATTTTGAGATGGTGTTGATTCAAGGGATCATAAAATGGTATCTCTATGATTTGGATGCAGAACCAGTGAGTTTTGCAGGTGCAACAACAAGTAAAAATTCTTTAGAAATGATGTTATGGCATAAGAGATTGGTGCATGTAGGTGAGCAGAGCCTGAAGGAGATGTACTTTAAAATGGTTGGTGTGTGGTTTGGAATGTATGAAACTTGATTCATTAGATTTTTGTGAGTCATGTGTTATGGGTAAACAAAAGAAAGTGTATTTTTTATCACGTACATATAGGAGTAAAATTTTTTTAGAATTGGTACACTCAGATATTTGTGGACCAATGGAAGTGCCTTCTTTAATAGGGTCCAAATATTTTATTACTTTCATTGATGATTTCTCTCAAAAGTCATGGGTGTTTTTTATGAAAAATAAAGATGAAGCCTTGGAGAAGTTTAAGACCTTTGTTGCTAAAGTAGAGAGACAAAGCGGTAAAAAGGCCAAGGCACTAAGAACAGACAATGGAGGTGACTATTACTCAGGTGAATTTCATGCTTTCTGTAGGATGCAAGGAATTGCAAGGAAAAATACCACACCATATACGCCTCAACAGAATGGTGTGGCTGAGAGGTTGAATAGGACTCTCATGGAGAAAGCACGAAGTATATTGGGAGATGCATATTTCGAAAAATATTTTTGGGTTGAGGTAGTTCATACTGCCAATTATGTGAACAATTTATCTTCAAGTTCAATTTTGGGAGGAGTGACTCCACAGGAAAAGTGGAGCGGTAAGAAACCCACTGTTGAGCATCTATGGGTGTTTGGTTGTGAAGCCTATATGCATGTGCCCAAAGAAAAATGACAAAAGCTTTAATACCACTTTTTAACTCTAGCCAGTCACAGAGACACACAAACTAAAGATTGTTTACAAATAAAGAGAAAATAGAACAAATACAGTACGGTATTCAGAGAGAAATAAAAACAAAACAACAAAGCCAGAACACACACCAAATGTGGGAGAACTACTTTCCTTGTATTATTTAAATTTAAACTTAGGATTGTATTTGTTCTTAAGTTGGAATCGAGTGGTAAATTTAGTTGATACAGACACCCAAATAGTTTTACCATCCTATCCATAGAAATCTACTTAAGAATGTCAAGCTAGAAAGTAAGGGATCATCTCACTAAGGTGGCATGCTCGGTAAACTCATTTTTGATTCTATCCAGCTTGATATGTAGTAAGGTTTATTGCATTTAGATTTGCCCAAGAGTCTCTGCGAAAGGATCTAATGTAAGTGGGTTTATTTTTGGGTTGGATGTCTCTCCCATTTTCTGATTTTCTAGAATATATTTCTCATGTCTAGTCTTTCTTGTAGGCTAAGAGGATTTGGTTGGATTGGAATGGTAGGGCATATACACATAGGGGATTCCTCCTCCTGACTCTCAGATTTAGAGCTTCCCTCAGAAACACTGTCTATAGTGGATTCTAACTTACTCAGCTCAAAATGAATAGATAGGTTGGCATGTTCAACTATGATATCGCATCGAATCCCTATTTCAAACGCTTTATGCAAAACTATCAATTTTATAAACCCATGATGGGCGATTAAATGAAACTTGGAAATGTCTTTGGAGTTCTTAGGTTGGACTTGAGTGACTGTGGCTTTTACAGAGCGCTAGAGAAAGTATGGGAGGTCAATTACACAATCTTCATGCCTAGGGTATTTTGAATTTAGCATCATCTTTAGATGATAACCCCCATAATTGGAAAATCTCCCTTCCAACATAATAAGTTTCATTGGGATTGTAGCTGCCTCCTGTCATTTTATAAGAAGTGAGTAAGTAGCTATACCTTTAATCCACCCATCTCTATCTTGGGTTATAGTACACCTCTCCCAAAAATTTCAACCATCTGGTTCACCCCTTTATAGGTAGACTTATAGTATTGTTGGTCAACTTCGGAAAGACTTAGGACCTCAGCTATTAGGCTGGTGGTAACTTTAATTTTAATTTCTCCAACATGTGTTACCATGGTCATGGGATTGCAGTTCATAATGAATTACTTTTCCATGCCCTAGTCATGCCCTTGGAATTTTGTTAGGGATTCCCACCAACAGGTTTTCTTGAAATAAGTTTTTAACAACATCACTAGGGTTCTGGGTACTGATGGATAAGGGTTCACTTTATTTGTGGAATGTATTTCTAGGAATAATAATAAATTTAGTGGACAGGGTAGGGTTTAGCAGGTAGAAAGGTAAGGTGGTTTAAAATGAACTTTGACCTTTTCTAAAAATTTTGCCATAGAATGCTTTAATCGAGAGATAAAAAAACCTACAGACAATTTTGATAAACAATTACATGCATGGGTTATAAAACAAAAGAAATCCTATATATTTTGACCCTATGGGTTAGAAAATAAAAGAAAATCTTGTATATTTTGACTCCTACAAAAACGTAACGTCGAGATTTGAATAAATTAACATGTATGTATTTTTATACATAATTAAAACAAATTTTCCTATATTTTATTATAGAAAATTATTAAAAGGATTTCTTTTTAAAATATACTCTACAACTTTCATTTTTATAAAATTTATCTATAAAAAAATATTCATTATTTCGAAATGGTTTCACCACCTTAATTACCTGTATTTGTTTATTTTTCTGCCATCATCGAATTTTTTTATTTTTTTCTCAACTTTTATCTTCAATCTTCCTTCATTATTGGTCTATCGTATTGTAATCTTCCATCTGCCATGCAGTGGTTTCATCTCTCGACCACATAGAGAAATTTTCATCGAAGTTGCAGAGCTCGTGCTATGGAAAGATAATTATGGTTATTATTTTTCTAATTTTAGGTTTCTTATGTGATGAAAAATGGATAGATCCTAATCCTTTATTCCTCCTCGATCGATGGCTCACAATTTTGATCAACTATGCTCCTTATCATTACTTCATGTGGCCAAGTATCACTAATCACCATTTCCTCATGCGCGAAAGTCAATTTCTAGCTTGTAGGAAAAGTTTCAATAGGTCATACGACTTCAATTGAACTAGATCTTGGCCCTCTATTTTCCCCTAATTTATGGCTTAGAATTGCTATCCGTGATGTCTTTCATTATTGCTCCATATGGCCAAGTGTCAATGATCTATGCTTGGACTATGAGGTGGTAAACTTGTCTTAAATTTTTCTTCTTTTAGCGCAATGTTTTCCTGTCATCTTGCATAGGAATTAAATAATAATATTTTAATAAGTCCAATTTTCACATTACAATTTCAGCTACGAGAGGATATTATATTTAATTAATAAAAATTATACCCCTAGCTTGGGTTCCCTTTAGATTCATACATGTGTATTCTCTTTGTTCGACATATACCGCCATGCCTAACACGTGTATCTTCTTCATCTGACCTCGGCTTCTTCATAATGTTTTCACCATATTTTAAACTTAAATTTTATAATCACCATATAATGTCATGTTTACAATCTCCCTCTTGGTCATGAATGTCCATGTAATCTATTTGCGCCCATTCTTGTTTAGGTTTTCGCATAATCCTCCCCATAAATTGGTGGTATTTGATCCATGCTTTACCTTTCTCCCAAGGCAATTAATTGTGACGTGTTCATGGTGTTTGGAATAAGAATAGATGATATATATTATACAAAAAGAGTACAATATATAGGCATAATCCTATATGAAAAACATGACAAGTGTCAAGTAACATGACAAGTTTAAAAAATAAGGCATAGTGCACATTATATTCTAACATTCCCCCTTAATATGCATTATCCTAACTATAAAAAAATAAATAAGTCAACATTAGATAACATTTCCCCCTTAATTTTGAATTCTCTAAAATAACCCTATCATCCTCCTTTATTACATGATTTGGTCTAAGATCGTGCTTTTGCACTTAGCTCTCTAGCTGTGAATAATGTTAGATCAACTGTGTATACATCTTGGCCTATTTCCTTAGGATCAGCCACTTCCTTAGATCTGTTGCCTCTAGGTCAACCGTCTAAGTGCCTCAAGGTCATCCTAGGTGCCTCAGGGTCAGCCACTTCTAGGTTTGTTGCCTCTATAGGTCATACTCTAGGTATGTTGCCTCTCGTAGGTCACTACCTAGGTTCAACATGAATATCAATCCCCCTCATGGTGAAAATCAATCTAGAAGGTGTCCATCTCTATCAAAAATACATGTTAATACAAAGGAAATACGAGACATGAAATACAATAAAAAATGAGCCATAAAATTCAAATGTGGAGGAGAAGAAGAAAGAAGAATATAAGAGAATATTTTGAAGTGTCTTCGTCTATAGTCTTCAGAAGTTGATCCAAAAAATTCTTCGAATAGAGTCTAGGGTGTCTATGTATGTAGTCCCTAGAGTAGGTGTCCTTATGGTAATCACCTCATCTTATTGAAATGCATGGGTAACCAGTCGTTGCATCTACCAAGTATGATAGAGGAGAATACTAGATACTAGGTTCACTTACATAGAGTGTCGGGTTTAATCGAAAATGCACTCTAGAATACAATAATATTTGAGGCTTAAAAATACATATAGGACTGCCTCAAAAATAAAATTGGACACCACCAATGTGTTTGTCTCAGAAAAACCTTTTCGAAGACTATAAATACCCCTATGTTCCATTCTCAATGGGACCTTCATTTGTGCAAAAAAAAACAAAATCAAGAATCAAAATATTCTTGGCATCAAAGAATATTCCCTTGGAATATTCCTAGCATCGCTCTCTGGCGGAATAAAAAACATACAGTTTTCAATTTTCCCTTGCAGGAAAAATTACATGGACTTTCCATCTATGAATACATTAAAGTGGCCATGATGGACTTCCACTCTCATAGGGAAAATTACAAAAAAAATATAAAATGCCCTCCCACTTACTTTGTTTTAATTAAATAACCCTCATAAATGCATGAAACTTTTAAATATTATCCCTTGCTTCCATACATTTTAAAATACCCCAACTGTATCACTTTTCACCTTATAGAAAAAATACTTTTGCTTCAGCCTCCAACACAACATTACTCATTCCATGCCTTCGCCAATGGTTACCAAAGTCTGATTTGAACAAGATGCAGTGCATGTGTGGTTCTGCTGGTCCAAATCGAATCCAATGAATCTAAATGATGGATTTTATGGTCAAGCCCTATTGTGTGCATAGTTCTACCACCGACTCTTATACGCTCACCGCTTACTTGACCACATGACGCTCTATTGGCTCTGATATGGTGCATGGTGCGAATAGTAGGGTGCCAAAAGAATCTAACTTTTCTCAAAATCAAGAGTTAATTTGGATTCTAACACAACTTCATCGGTGTTTGCGTAGGTGATATCATCGATTATTATATTTTTTACCTCGTCTTTACCATGGCCATAAAAACTCTCAACTTTCAAAATCGATAGAGTTGATGAGATGCCACACATGGTGACTAGTTTCAAACTTGCAGCTTCCATCTACAACTAAAAAATGACTATGCATGCTAATTTCCAAGCCGGGAGAAGTACAAATTTCCACAGTGATAAAATATTTTAAAAACAAAGCCTCCATGCTTGATGTCGAATCATTAACAATGCTACCAAAATGGATGTCATCATATCATCAATGCCTCCATGGCTCCCATTTAGCAAATGCAACAAAAATTTTGGGCGAGCAGGCGAGAACAAAACCAATTCTAATCAGTGCAGGGTCTGGAGCAAGTACGAGGAGTACTAAATATTTTATAGAAAAATAATGAAAAATACGTCACCATTGTAGGCTTGCATAAATATATATGCATGGTGTTTTGATATTTCTTCTCACAACAACTCTCATCCTTACCTCTTCATTAAAGTGCCACTACCAACAAAACTTCTAGCAAAAAACTCACCGTTGCTCTCACCAACAACAACTGCAACTCAAACAGAATGAACGCAAGTCTAGCATAATAGAATGCTTGGTATAATTTCTTATCAGATATTTTAATCATATCCTACACTTTGGTTCTATGATGAAGAGCGATGTGATGGCAGCGAGAGAATAATCCATGCAGTAAGCGACATCGTAGATGTCCATAGGCATCCTGGCATGCTTAAACACAACAAAATGTTCGTTGTCCTTCAATCATAGCTAGCAGTCATTGTGGAGTTATTTTGCATCCACTACAGATCGATCGGCTACCATGAACTCATCTACCATAGAAATTGCCTAGAAATTCACACCATTACTTAAAAATTTCGATGTTACTTTGCATTTTTGGTGCAAGAGCACCAAATATTTCTCGGTGCTGTGAACTTATAATTCCATATCTATGAACACGTTTCCTCCTATTCAAATAATCATCATGCCTTCATCTAGAAACTCATTGGTGTGTTATGGGTTCAATATACTAAAAATATGTTCAATAGAATGAAGCAAGAGGAAGAGAGAGTTAGAGATGAACTCCTCTAAAAGAAAAAGTAAATCCTAAAGATGCCAATGACCATGCAATCACAAATAACTAAAGGTGGTAAAAGGTTTTTTATCACAATGATACTCAAAGAGGACATTTCCAAGCCCTATATAATTTTAGATGACTTTATCACTAATATGTCTAAGCTAGATTTGATCCATACTAATCCTTTCTAGATGCTCTAGTTCATGGATCAACTACAACCTAGGCCAATAATGAAATACGGTAAAATTGTGATAGAGAATGAAGCCACCAAGAAGTAGGTATAAGATAATGCATAGATAGTTGCTCAATTAGCAATAAAGAAGTAGCAACTTTAGCAAGAGGTAGAATCTCTTAACAAGGATGCAATCAAAGGATCACAATCATAGAAACAATTAGAGGAGTTAGAAAGCAAACTCGCTAAAATCAAGAAACAAAGGAAGCAACAAGTGGACCTCTCAAAATAACTTATTCGAGATAAAATTTAAATTAGACAATAATTTGAGCAAGAGAAGAAAAATTAGAGCTATGGATGGAGCATATGCAAGCTATGTTGTAGGAAAAGGATCAAGGAATTGATTAGCTTCAAAAATCAAATAAACAACTGAAGAGAGGGGCAAAGAAAGAGAGGTCACATCTTGAATATTGAATAAATGAAGTCCCTATGGAATGATATCAAGACCAAGGTGTTGAATGCTAAGGACTATTTTGACTTTGTTATTGGAATAGAATCTATCTTAGATAAAATGTTAATATTATTGAGTAAGCAGAGAATGGGCTCAATACAAAGGAGATATCAAGAAGTAAACTAAATAATTAACCATAATAATGACAATGCAAGCATAACAAGTGGGAGTGACTAATAGAAATAAGCTAGTCAAGTAGCTAAAGGTGGTTCTTGACACTCAACAATGACTACAAGTATGTAAGGATACACTTACACCTTGAAAACTTCCATCGAAAATATGATAGCCAAAATCTAGGAGTTAGTGAATGCTAGGTTGTCAAATGTATTTAGCAAACAAAAAAATCTTTTTAGTGAAGAACAACTATGAAATATATTTGAAGAGAATAAGGTTAGAGTTGATATTGATACCTCACAAAATCAAATAAACAAGTTGAAGTTACTAACTCAAAAGTCGAGGAGGCTAATGGAGCAATAGAAGAGACTCTTTGAGAACCCATATGAAGATCTTGCAAGCAAGACTAAGATTCTTATAGACATGTATTTGTCAAGGTATGACATGGTTTTGCAGAAGACTGTCATAATGACCAAGGAGGGTGAGAAAAATTTTATAGTTTTATTATATAGCAATCCTAATTTTGTAGAGTTTATGATTAATGATAGAAGTAGGAATTGAGATCTCTCACCAATAGATCTTGGTGCTCCATGAAGTTGCCAGGAAAATAGTAACCTCGTTACTACCTTAGTATTCTCAATATTAGAAGGCTTGTATAACCAAGAACTGAGTAGTTAAAGCCTTCAAGATACTTATTTTACAAAGTGTAAGCAAAAGATGCAATCTACTCTAAGGATGCAATTGGCTCACATAGGCGTGAATCATTAGTTGTAGTTAGAGTGAATCACTTTGGAGAAAATTACTCATTGATGCGCAAAGCGGGACAAAGATACATAAATCTTGAGGTAACATTTAATAGCAACTATTTGGAATTTTGTGGTTTCATAACCCATTTAGAAAGTTTTAAAGTAAGTTAGAGGTACAATTGAAACATGTAACATTGGAGGTGTATCATTTTACTAAAAATACCCCCAAATTGGTAGAATTACTAGGGGTAGAAATTTCTTACCCTAGGTAACTCTTGGGTAAATATCTTTCTATAGGAGCTATGACTTCATTGTAAACATATTTTGGCCTTTGAGGAAATCAAAGCTACACTTTAACCGGTTAATGTGATGATGCAAGTCTAGTGGCATATTCCATGATTGGAATTCCTTTCCACGTTAATACCTACCTATCTATCTATCCCACATTGTAATTGCTCTAACTTTAAAAATAAGAGAGATTGTGCATTTTTCAATTGTGGCACTCCTCTTTTAGAATAAAGAATTCCACAACAAAATTGATGAAGTTGTGATAAGGGAGGATATAGGGAGTACTATACTATATTCTCGCTTGTATTTTGAAACTCAAAAAAAATTTATATTTACCAAATTGAAAGGGCACTAGATTAAAGTAAAGAAAATATCACTCAAAAACATAGAGAATTCATTAGACCAATGTTCGCCGTATTGCCAGAAATCTCCTCGTCGTTGGCTTAGTTCATCCTGCATGCTCATGAATGAGCCTGTCTCTGCGGTGGTCATTGTAATTGTTTGCACATTTTTACTTTTCCCTCTGAAGTTTTCTTCCATCTCCTTGACAGCCATTGAACAACCGTACACTCGTATCTTTTCCACGCTTTCCAAATTCCAGTAATTCTCTGGTATCATCTTCAATCTCTCGCATAGCGCTACTGTAAACGTCTTAAGTGAAGGCATGGCTGCTTCCTCCACGGTGGGCAGCTCCTCTAACTTATCTAAACCCACCAAGGAAAACACCTCCAACATAGGAAACGCTCCTCTCTCACCAAATTCCTGGGGCAACTTCTCTATGTTGGGGCAGTTAATGATCTGTAGTTGCTTAAGGCTCACAATTTTGTGTAAATCAGCAGGTACTTCCTTCAGTATCTGACATCCCCACAGACTGAGAAAGCCCAAGTGTTGAAATCCACAAAATGTAAGCTCCGTGACTCTCAATTGAGGGCATAGTAACTGCAATCATGGCAGTCATGTCTGCCGGTAGTTTTTCCATCACCGTGAGCTGCAAGAAGAGGTTTTCCACGTGCCGCAGGCTTCCCAGAGTTCCCTCTTGGAGTGTTTCCCCATTGTACTCAAGATAGACTGTAAATCTTTACAATCAGTCATTCTAAAAACTTTTAGGGAACAAAACTTATTTATGCTAGACGGCAGTTCCTGGATCTTAGACCCATACAGATCTAGTATTTGAAGCTTCAGCCTTCTCAGTTGTTTTAGACTGCTCAAATCATTAATTGACAGAAGATCCCTTTTGCTCTTACTCCGCCCAGTCTCTATCCATGCATTTGCAGAACCGACTACATCCAAATACTCCAAAGAGGGGAGCTGCGAAATTCCATAAGGTATAGACTGTAAATCTTTACAATCAGTCATTCTAAAAACTTTTAGGGAACAAAACTTATTTATGCTAGACGGTAGTTCCTGGATGTTAGACTCATACACATCTAGTATTTGAAGCTTCTAAGAGCAGTAATAGAGTTTGAAGCTTCTAAGAGCAGTGATAGAATTAGGGAGTCTCTTATGGGCAGTTTGTACCTGTTGACTTTTTAGGAGAAGAGTTTTTCCCGATCCTCCTGTACCGAAGACGCCGATTCGAGACGCGTTGTGCACCAACTCCTGAAGCCTTTCCAAAGCCATGTCTTGTCCAAGAATAAGTGGCTCCCCTATATAGATGGACCTTTCGGTCAGAGGCTACGCTGAGCTGAAGCTTGAGGATGCAATCATTTCTCTGTTGGATTGCTGAACTTGTCTTAGGGATTGGGCAAGCTGAGTGATAATGCCAATCAACGCTGCATTCTCCCGATGCTCCTTGATTCTTGTAATCATGCGAGAAATATTTTTGCTCGTTCTATGATGAGAGATCAGATCAGATCACATCTTGGAATTGTGCACTCTTGAACCATTTCAGTTGCTTGCTGAAGAAGCATGTCCAATTTTTTTGAGTAAGCAATTTTTTGATGCAGACGACAATTTTTTTGGAGCAAGCAACAATGATGGATTTTCTAGAGTAAGCAATTTTCTGAAGTAGATGACGAATTTTTTGGAGCAAGTAGCGACGACGGAGTTTTTGGAGCAAACAATTTTTTGAAGTAGGCAAAGAACTTTTTAGAGCAAGTGACGGATTTTTTGGAGTGATGGAGATCAAACCCTAGCATGAAAAAAAGAAGAAAAAACATAGCAATTCTCTGAAGCAAATTCAAAATAGAATTTTCTGGAGCAAGCGACGACGATGGATTTTTTGGAGCAAGCAATTTTTTGAAGAGACTGGAGGAAGTGATGGCGATGGATTTTTTGGAGCAAGCGATGGCGATGGATTTTTTGGAGCAAGCGATGACTACAGATTTTTTGGAGCAAGCAATTTTTTGAAGCAGATGATAAATTTTGTGGAGTAAGCGATATTTTTTGGAGTAAGCGACGGTGACAAATTTTCTTGAGCAAGCAATTTTCTGAAGTAGGCGATGAACTTTTTGGAGCAAGCGACTGACTTTTTGGAACAAGCAACTGATTTTTTGGAGCAAGCAATGGAGATCAAACCCTAGTGTGAAAAAAGGAAGAAAAAACATAGCAATTCTTTGAAGGAGGTGATGGATTTCAAACCCTAGTACATGTCTTGACAATTATTTTTCTCTATTATATACTTTTCTAGATAAAAGTAAAAGTTGTTTTTGGAGATATGTCTGGGGCTTTTTTCAAATACGAAGGTTTGGGTAACCATAAAAGAACAAATTTTCATTTTGTTAAAACTTCACGGTACTTGTCGTTAAGATAGGCGATAGTCTATGCAAGTTAGGACTTAGTAGAAATACAGATGGAGAATAATAGTGGGATTTCACAAGCCTTAAAGCACAACTTGGGGCTTGCTCATAAATGGAAAATAGAAGAATAGTTTGCACTAGAAGAGGACCTTCAACAATTTTAAGGAGAATCCATTTTTTTAAAATATCTTAAAACTACTACACTCTTGCCAAAAAATAGTACGGGATGTTTCACTAAGGTGCATATGGATGTCAGAGATGTCTAAGATCTCAACTTCGGCAATGAAGAAGGGGTCAAGAGGATAAAAAGAGGATAATGAGAAATATGGGTCACTACTACAACTACCATTGCAACTGTCAGATCCGTCACACAATCCTTGGTTCTAGGTTGTATCACCAACAATAGAGGGTTTGAAGGAGGTATTTACAGGGGGTTTATTGGTGAGTTCAATGAAAAATAGAGCAATGGTTGAGGAAGGGAAATATGAGAAGAACAAACTAGGGCTATGGCCACTAAGGATGGTGGTGTCATCATGTGACATGTATCTTATCCCTAAGGTTGTAAAGACGGTCTAAGAGGATATATTTTCATAATTGTTTTTAACAAGACTGCTATGATGGTGAGTGAAGTAGAGGGTGATAAAGACAATGGAACATTCTCTATTGAGGCTAGTTTTTCTAATGCAAACGCTAATGGAGAGTCCCTCGACCTTGAGGCTAGGCTTTAAAAAGGTTTTATAGCTCTCTCATTGTTTTTCTTCGAGAGTATGGCTAACTAGGAATGCAATAATTTTTTAGGATCAAGAAAAGCCTTCTTAGCAGGTCTCCTCCCAAATTATTGAAAGTTTCAATAACTATAAGGTTTCAACAACAACAAAGGTAAACACACAAATCATCCCTCCAAATATTAATAAATCAAGGACTTGGAGCCTTTATGATGGGGCTATACAAAGGGTCCCTAGAGTTTGTGGAGCAAGATAATTATTATATATTTCTTGGGATTATTTGTAAATCATCATTATTAGCCATTCGCGAGGAACGGGATGTGTGCACCTCCAAATGTTTTAGAAACACTTCTCAAGCTACAGTCGGCCAATGAAATCCTCACGTGTCGTAAACAATCAATTTTTGGAAACTGTTTGAAGCACTTGCCGAAAGAAATAATTATCTTCTTTCTCAGCAATGTGTCTTGCCATATCATATAGAACATCATGCACTCTAAAATAAACCACGTTGCCATATTAACATAATTTTATCCAATTTGAAACTAATATTCTCCTTCTAGTAAGCCTTCTCCAAGCCATAAGGTACTGATATAATAAATTGTGTGGACTTCCTCTTCTAGGTAGGCAGCAACGCAGCAACCTAAAGAAAGCACAATTGCAGAGAAACATTAATTTTAGCCAAATTGTCATAACTTAGTCGTAACCTGCCATAAAGTGATTCTGTGATGTTGTCATACTTGATGGACTCTACATTTTGCAACCTTTTGAGTGTGAACTCCCATTCCTTTGAGTCAAGGACGCCTGCCATGGACCGAGCAATTACCTTTATTGCCAAAGGAAGACCCCCGCACTCTTTGCAAATACCTTTGGCTATTTCTTCACTAATATTTGGAGGGAAATTCCCATCATTGTGTGGAAAAGCATAAGAACCAAACAATTGCCAACTATCATTCTCCGTCAAGTATTGCATATCTACTATTGAAGAGGGTCCAACTCCTACTTGTAAAAGAACCCCTTGAACTCACAACGATGACTTTAGACGATGCGGGATATAGTGAAGGCAGAGCCAGCTCCTCCAACAAGGAGCTTGCACTTGTTTCCAAGACATCCCACACAACTTGCAATTTACCCAGGTTTTTGCATTTTCTCCCTTTAATCTCCCTATTCTTTCATTTTCATTTAACTTGTAAGCTATTTGCTTTACAAGCTCTTCTCTAAGGTCATGAAAAGAAGGAGTTTGTGATACAGTCAGCCACAGCCACAGTAACAACTCATTGGAAAACAAAGTTTGTACATGTTGACTGTTGAATATAATTTTTAGGAGAAGAATTTTTCCTGATCCTCCTATACCGAAGACACTGATTTGAGACATGTTCTGCACCAAATCTTGAAGCCTTTCCAAAGCCATGTCTTGTCCAAGAATAAGTGGCTCCCCTATATAGATGGACCTTTGGGTCAAAGGAGGTGCTGAGTTGAAGCTTGAGGATGGAATCATTTCTCTGTTGGATTGTTGAACTTGTCTTAGGGATTGGGCAAGCTGAGTGATAATGCCAATCAACGCTGCATTCTCCCGATGCTCCTTGATTCTTGTAATCATGCGAGAAATATTTTTGCTCGTTCTATAACGAGAAATCAGATCACATCTTGGAATTGTGCACTCTTGAACCATTTCAGCTGCTTGCTGAAGAAGCATGTCCAATTTTTTGGAGTAAGCAATTTTCTGAAGTAGACGACGAGTTTTTTGGAGCAAGCAACAACGATGGATTTTCTAGAGCAAGAAATTTTCTGAAGTAGATGACAAATTTTTTGGAGCAAGTAGTGACAACAAATTGTTTGGAGCAAACATTTTTTTGAAGTAGCCAATAACCTTTTTAGAGCAAGTGGGATTTTTTGGAGTGATAGAGATCAAACCCTAGCATGAAAAAAAGGAGAAAAAACATAGCAATTCTTTGAAGAAAATTCAAAATAGAATTTTTTGGAGTAAGCGACGATGATGGATTTTTTGGAGCAAGCAATTTTTTGAAGAGATTGGAGCAAAGCGATGGCGATGGATTTTTTGGAGCAAGTGATGAAAATTTTTTTAGAGCAAGCGACGACTACAGATTTTTTGGAGCAAGCAATTTTCTGAAGTAGAAGATAATTTTTTGGAGCAAGTGATATTTTTTGGAGTAAGTGACACTGACAAATTTTCTAGAGCAAGTAATTTTCTGAAGTAGGCGATGAACTTTTTGGAGAAAACGACTGATTTTTTGGAGCAAGCAACGAAGATCAAACCCTAGTGTGAAAAAAGGAAGAAAAAACATAGTAATTATCTAAAGGAGGTGATGGATTACAAACCCTAGTACATGTCTTGACAAGTATTTTTCTTTATTATTTACTTTTATAGATAAAAGTAAAAGTTGTTTATGGAGATATGTTTGGGGCTTTTTTCAAATACGAAGGTTTGGGTAACCATAAAAGAATAAATTTTCAATTTGTTAAAACTTCACAGTACTTGTCGTTCAGATAGGCGATAGTCTATGCAAGTTAGGACTTAGTAGAAATACAGATGGAGAATAATAGTGGGATTTCACAGGCCTTAAATTACAACTCGGGGCTTGCTCATGAATGGAAAATAGAAGAATAGTTTGTACTAGAAGAGGGCATTCAACAGTTTGAAGGAGAATCCAACATTTTTAAATATCTTAAAACTACTACACTTTTGCCAAAAAAATAGTACGGTATGTTTCACTAAGGTGCATATGGATGTCAGAGATGTCTAAGATCTCAACTTCAGTAATGAATAAGGGGTCAAGGGGATACAAAGAGGACAAGGAGAAATATGGGTCACTACTACAACTACCATTGCAATTGTCAGATCCATCACACAATCCTTGGTTCTAGGTTGTATCACCTACAAGATATAGCCCCTCAATAGAGGGTTTGAAGGAGGTATTTACAAGGGGTTTATTGGTGAGTTCAATGAAAAATAGAGCAATGGTTGAGGAAGGGAAATATGAGAAGAACAAACTAGGGCTATGGCCACTAAGGATGGATTTGTCATCATGCGATATGTATCTTAACCCTAAGGTTGTAAAGACAGGCTAGGAGGACATATTTTCATAATTGTTTTTAATAATACTGCCATGATGGTGAGTGAAGTAGAGGGTTATAAAGACAATGGGACATTCTCTATCGAGGCTAGTTTTGCTAATGCAAATGCTAATGGAGAGTCCCTCGACCTTAAGGCTATAAGGAGAATGAAATATTTTGAAAAGGAAGGAAGATTTAGGGGTTTTCTAGAACAAGATCATGAAGAATAAGTAGTGGACTATTCAATAGATACTTATGAGGAGGTCTCCATATTTGATTGTGGAAGAAAGTTTGAAATAAGGAAGTCTCCTTTAGAAGAGTTCAAGAATGGGCCTAAGTCGATGATTTTATAGGAAGACACACAACTCTTGGACAAAAGCAATGATTGGGATATGTTCTCTTTAGAGAAATTTCAAAATAGACCACAACTCCTTGATCAGGGCTATGAGGGATAACATAAGAATGTGGAAGGAAGAAACCCAAAGAAGAATCCCTTGGAAGCACGTAAAGAGACAACCAAGTGCATTTAAAGGAAAAGTAATAGAGCAAAATTAGTCTTAAAAAAGATGTGGAAATTGGGGAAGTCGTTGAATTCTCAAAGAAAACGCTTATTGGGAGGTTCTATGGGCACACAATTTTTAAAAAATCCTTGGCAATATTGCCAAGGAATTGATGGAATTTCTAGGGTATGTGACTGATTTTTTACTTCTAGTAAGAGGGTGGTTGTCATTTCAGTTCAGGAGTAAGGAAGATGTGGCAAAGATTATGTCAAAGAAATGGTTTTGGGGATCAAATTTATTAATTCTTAAATTGTGGGGCCCTTGTTTTAACCTAAGGACCACTCGAATGCCTTCTCACCCTATATGGGTAAAGTTACCAGGGTTTTCATTAAATTTTTGGTCTAGAAATGTTTTCCAAGCCATAGGCAATTGCATTGGTTTTTTCTTTGATGTGGACGAAAGGTATCAGTCCTCATGCATGAGGATAGTGGCCAGGATTCTTGTTGATATGAATTGGAGAGATGGATTTGTGGGGGAAATTGTATTTAAGTATAAAAAATAGATGCATGTACAAATCCTATACTATATTGGTGTGCCTTTTAGATAAGCACGTTATCATAATTATAGGCATATTGTAAGGGATTGTTCTTTTAATTTTTCAAGGAATGTTTGGCCTCATAAGAAAGATAAAGGGATATTTAAGGGTGAGAATGAGATGCAATTTTCCCTTTAGGCATATAACTTATAGTCTAATTATATTATTGAAACAATGCATAAGGAACACAAGCTAGAGAAATCAGAGAAAAAAACAAAAAATGTAGAGAAGATGGAAATAAATATTTTTGTGCCATACCAAGTGATGGATTCTGAATCATATCATATTAAAGTAAGGCTAGAATTCTCAGAGCAAAATTTGTTTGTCATGCTCTTGGACCCAGATATAAGCTTTCAAAGCAAATCTATTGCCAAATCTCATTTCTTATACGATATTATAGGTAATTTTATTTTGAGTCCCTCAACTAACCAATGGCCAAATTTACCAGTTTGTAAAACAAAGTCTCCACTAGAAGAAGGTAAGGGTGGAGTTGAGGGGCAAGGAGGACCCTTGATTTTCCCTTCCTTGACGGAAGTAGATCTAGACCTTGGTTTAGACTTTGGTAAGTTTTTCAGTAATACTTCAGAAGTAAATCAATTTAAAATTGCTTCCCATATTCATTTTGTTTATGGTCAGGAAGGTTCTATATCCCCATAAACCCATAAGTGTCCCCTACAATCCCTAAAATGCATAATAGGACTAAGGGAAGAAGGACTTGGAGTAGGTCCCAGTAAATATGTGGGGGATAGAAGTCTTATTGGTATGACGGGTAGAAGAGTTTTTACTTTATTGGCTAAGAATAAAAGCCTCTGTGAAGTTCAACTAGGCAAGAAACCATCCTTAAATGGGATCCTTAGAATAGAGATGATCTTGGACATAGCTAATCAATGAAAGTAATTTCCTTTAATATTCTAGGGATGGGCAGCTCTACAAAAAAACTACTCTATGTAGGTTTGTAGAAATTCATAATCCAAAGATTTTGCTAATTCAAAAGACAAAAGGGTTAGCTATGAAAGTGATGGAATATCTTAGTAAATTGCTTAAAGTATGGGATTTTTTAGCCCTTGATGTTGTAGGAGCCTCAGGAGGAGTGGCCATAGGGTGGAAGGCAAATTAGTTTAGGCTAACCAAATTTGCATTGCTTGATTCAAGAGCAGGGACTAATTTTTTCAGTAGAGCTCAAGGAAATAGTGATAGTGGTATGCATTTATGACCCCTATAAATACAAGATGCAATATTGAGATAAGCTTATGCATCAAAAGTTTTTAGAAGCTAATAATTTAATTTTAGGAGGTGAGTTAAACTTAACTCTCTCGAGGAGTGAAACATGGGGTTTTTCTGCTAGAAATGATCCACTGGCTAATTACTTCATCCAAAAGTTCAATCCAAGAGACTAGTAGACTTGGTGCCTATAAAATCTATCCCAACTTGGAGAAACATGAGGATAGGATTTGATAGAATTTCTAAGGTACTGGATAGATTATTAGTAGTAGAGAGTTTGGTAAATGGCACTTACAGATTGAAGTCTTGGATTGAAGTTGGAGGAGACTTTGATAACTCCCCTATCATGTTTTTTATTACAAAAGAGGAGAATAAACCATATTGTTCTTTTAAATTCAATTCTGAGTGGCTAAAAGAGAATAGCTTTGTAACTCTAGTCAAATCAAAATGGGTGAAATTTGATCCTAGTTTGAGAGAATCTGCTAGTATACATTTTGCATCAAATCTAAAAAAAATTAAGGTAGTAGTGGTTCAGTGTGCCCATTAAAAAATTGATTGATGAGCAAAAATGGAGGGATATTGAGGAGGAGCTTGCAATTTTTCTAGCACATGACTTTGAAAAAAAAATGCATGGGAAAATAAGGCTTAAGTATAAAATTTTAAAACAAGATAAGAGTAGATTGTTGGCAGAGAGAGAAGCATGATGGAGGCTCAAAAGTAGAGCACTATGGATTTCAAGTGGGGATGAGAACACAAAAATTTTCATAGCTTTGCAAATCATAGAAAACAACAAAATACAATTTGGGAGCTACAAGGACAAGATGGAAGTAAAGTCTCCTCTTTTAAAGGAATAGAAGACATGGGTGTAAGGTATTTTGGTCAACTATACAAGGATCCTATTCAAGTTAATATAGTTAAAATAGTTCTCTCTTTTCTAGATCTAGAGATGACAAAGCCAATGGTGAGTTGATTAAGTATCAAATGAGGAGCTCAAAGTTGTTTTAACCTCCTTCCAGAATGATAAGAGTCTAGGACCTGATGGGTGGATTGTGGAATTCTTTCTCAGGCTCTATGACCTTTTGGAGTCTAACCTACTCAAGGTTGTTGATAGGGATTAATATGATTTATTTCCATATTTATATTTTTTAGTAGGATAATATTCTATGTAGGATTATTGCCAAATTAATATATTGGATAATATTTTTGGCAATTATTGATCTTTTTCGAAGGATGTTGTAATTGGCTATTAATAGCCTATTGTGCAATGCATTTAGTAGATTTTGGAGTGTGCAGTCCTTTTAGGTGTTTGTCTACAATTCAGTTTATTCCCTTATTAGTGGTATTCAAAGCCACATCTGATTAAAGGACTTTGGGTTTTACCTTCCAGTTTCTCCAATTTGAGATTTTGTCATTCTTTTTCACCATAACCAATCACCAGTCCTATTGACCTAATATGTGGAGCTCAGCCTGTGTTGCATCATTCGATCTTCATCACCTCTCACATACACCAGATGCCAAGCTTCTATATCTTGACAACACCAAATATTTATAGATATTTTCAATCATAGAGCTCACCATCAATGAGCAAATTGTCCTTTCATAGTGCCACATGTACGTAGAAACACGTGTCGATATTAATCACCAATGTTCTCCATGCTAGAGGTATCAACATGATTGCCTACACCTCTGGTAATCGTACTTTTATGCTCAAGAAGCTACCATCACTTTTTTGGACTTCATCAATTTTGTTTACAACCATGCATGGAGGAATTCGCCCATCGTTGCTACTAAACTGGGAGCCTAACAATTGTGTCATGTGATGCTGCTCAACATTACCCTGTGTCATCATCCATTGTCCACGTCTGCTAGCTATTTTTACATGTTGCACTACTCATTGTGTCGATATCACTTATTGCATACCTCTACCACCTACTGCATCATCCTCCACACTCGCATGCCTTCTATAGACACCTTGCCTCCTATCTCATTGTCCTCTACTGATGCTCTATAGCTCACCATTTTAGACACCTAAAACATGCCATATTTAGGAGACTACTCATATGGGTACATCTATAGACCATATGACCAATATTAGACCTTTCCAAGAGTAAGTAGTGGCCCTAACCACTCAAAAGGGGTAGTTCTAACCCATTTAGGCTTGGTTTCTATCGACCAGAGCAACCACCAATCTTGGCTACTCAATCTGAGAGCGGCCAATCCTAGTTGCTCAAGTTGAGAGTGGCTAATCCTGGTTGCCTAAGCTAAGAGCGGCCATAGCTAGCTGTTGTTGATGACAGTGACTAGCACTGAAATACAAACTGCCATGAGGGATTACCCAAATCACGGGCGGTAACGATAGTTTACATGCATTTTGAAGGTATCTCTATGAGGAACTCCTAGAGTTCCTCTTGACTACCCCTTCCATGCCAAGTCAAGACTGAACCTTCCCTCCAGGATAGTCAGTTAGCATGTAGATCTAGAGCTTGGCTTCCCTAGGAAACCAAGCCCTAGATCTAGACCTAAAACCTAGAAGGCTACATATGTAGACTTCTAGGAAGGCAAAAAATATAGACAGAGCTCAAAATTATGTGCAAAAAAGCCCTATCAAAATGGATAACCAATCTACAACCCTTTGAGGAGCATTGTAACACCGTCCAGTCGAGCCACGTCCACACATCAGCATTTAGATCCATCTTTTCCAATCGCCAATCAGTGTAGGAGACACACCTAGCGACCCTTGAACATCAATTTGAGCAAGGGATCAACTGTCATATCCCATAAGACCTAAGGTAACCTTTAAGTCAGAGACCACTGTCTTTTACAGTGGTCCATAGTCATAACCAAGTTTTAAAATGGTCGATTCCTTTATTCATAGTAATATATATGCATTTATTATTATATCATTTACACATATTTAGCATAGATATGAATATTTTATCGTATTTAGATTAATATTACTGGTTTCCATATGCACATTTCTTATATCTGCTTTATCTTAATGTATTTCATGCTTATTTATCTATATTATCATATGTGCTAACAAAAGGCCTCATCTGAGGAGGTTTCCCATTCTACTTATCATGCTTTTTTGTTTCTATGAACGTAGGTACAAGTCTACAGGATTGGATCAGAGCATTAGGAGCACAAAGATCCCTCTAGGAGCAGATATGGATAAGGAGGCATCTGTAAGCCCTCGTACAGTTTTGTGTGCAGGATTAAGAAGCCTGCAAAATCGCACCATTCCCTTACGGGTGAATACTTCCAACTACTACTCTATTGTGTAATTTTTGTATCAAAGTGATGGGTATCCCTTAGAGGGATGAACTTGTAACTGAATCCTAGAAAGATTAATAAAAAGATTTTTTATTTGTTTTCTTTACTTTCGGGTTACATGTGTGCTTTCATTCCTTTCGTTTTGGTGCAAATAATAATGAATAAATTAAATTGCAAGTAGGGTTAGTTGTGGTGTGCACTTCTCATGATCGCATAGATGGTGATCACGGTGGGATCCCCACCAAGTTTTTATTTTCCTTCATTTTACTAATGTTTAGGGCATTTTTCTATGTGCAAGTTTGGCCACTTTGGTCGACAGTGGCCAATAGATCTTAGTTGTTGTAGCTATCAGCTACCAGCTTAGCTGTTGTAGCTGTTAGTGGCCAGAAGATCTTAATTGTTGTAGTTGTTAACGACCAACAATAGTTGCTCTGGTCAATAGCCCAACAACCAAGTGTAGAAGAGGGTAGAATTTTCATCATCAAACAATCTCTGATTCTCTATGATTTTCTATATGCATTTATTTTCCAAAAATAGTAAGCAAAAACATAGTCTAAGTAGGAAAAAATGAAGAAAATGAAAAGAAAATTGCATTGTACATTTTTTAGATTTCTTTAGTTTCCTCTAGGTGCTTCTAGGAACAGCGGGCCTTTGTTTGTAAGTTCTGCCCTAGTCTCTAGCATGCTAGGCTTCTATGTGTTTATTTTGCTTGCATGTGGCCTAACCAGTGGCCTCAATTCACAAAGTAGGAAGTGCATTATATAAAAATAATTTAGATTAAATTAGAAATGCATTTTCTAAATTTAAACATTATTTTTAGGCATGTAGGAAAGCAGTCATGAATTTTTTTTAATGCATCGCTTTCTATTTCCAAAAATCTAAAAATAACTCCACACACTTGCATGTACTTCAATAACATTGGCAAGGTTGAATTTCATCACCAACCCCCAATTCAGACCGATGACATTGGAATTCACCTCCTTCCACCAGCTTGCCCCCTAGATGTCCTTAGATAGAATGGGGAACTCCTTTAAGTTGGTGCAGGTCACATGTGTTCAAACTATCTCCCACTGTTGGAGCAATTATTGATTCGGAGTGGAAGAGCTAGGCGAACCCCCCACTTGGATTTAAGAGGTGTACCCTAGAATCTTTTGAGAAATCATGTTTGGCACTAGTGTTCCTAGTCACCACTTTGATTGATTTGCCTCATTCTAAGTCGAAAACATGAACAAGAAAGCAAGATCAGCAACAAATGTAAACACACAAAACAAGTTCTTAGGACACAGATTTAATCCGTAAAAGAGATAATCATATTGTCTGTTTTGTGTGTTTCTTTATGAGACCAAATCCTAACCCTAATTTTTTAAGGAATTTTATTGAAAAATAAGTAAAAAGCTACTTTTTTATTCTGCATCCAAAGGATCGATAATTGTGAAAATCGAAGCTATAACAAAAAAGTTATTTTGGTTTTATGATTACTCTATTTTCGAAGCCAAAAATAGGGAAAACTACACTAAAATAGTCATAAAATGGGCTAGACAACTCCAAAAATTGCCAAATTTGTTTTGTTGTCTTAGTTAGCCCCTTGTGCACCTCTCACAAAAATTTTGAGTCCTAACTCTTCATGATTCAAAATTTCCTAAAAATTCCTAAAAATTGGCATTTCCCCATGGGCCCCGGTTGGCCAATTATTTCAAAAATACGAAATTTTGACCCAAAAGTCACTTTTTGGATTCATAGCCCATTGCGATCAACTTGTCATGTTGATACTTTTGGTATATAACACCCATAACATTTTTTTAAAAAGTCAAATCTCACAAGGTTATGGTCAATACATGGGGCAGTCCCCGGTCCAAGACTAAGGTTGCACCCCATGCACCAGAGGGCCTGGACCACCCTAGAGGTAGCACACTTGCCCAAAATATACCTAAATTTTTTTTAGATAGTCTCAAGGGAGACAACACCACTCATAGAAAATCTCACCAAGAAACCCCGCTTAGAAGAACCAACACTAGATCCTCTCGTGACCCAAATGAGAATACTTCCAAACCCACCACATCTCATTACACTGAGAGTTCAAATAAACCCAATGAGGGGCAAGATAGAGGGAATATGACCAGTCACATACCCATTGTAATGCCAAATCCTTCTGAACATGGAGGATGTCATTTGTCTGACCGTAGTGTTGGCAATGAAGGAACAACCCTTACCCAACCTTGGAAGACCCATCACCTTGACTTATTAGATCAAGGTGTTGGAAGATACCAACATGGGATATTTGAGCATGTAAGCATATATTGTGATTGTACCCCTCATGGATCTACTGGATATACTGAAGAATACATTGTGGATGAAGGAATTATAACTCAGTTGCATCCTATCCGTACCTGTAGTGAGTGTTCCCAACGAACAAGTAGCACCCCCAAAACATCCTTACATGAAGATTGCACCCCTAGGGAAGATCATAATATCAATGTAATCTCGACTTATTGAGGGAAGAGAGTTGTCAACCTTTTTATGCAATTCAAATCAAACAAGAACCCTCACACAGATTTGTAGAGTCATAGACCCAGCACAGAAAACTGATCAAATTGATCACATAGGTCAGATGCAATTCAGAGAGAACAAATGCTCCAATATCAATTAGAGGATTTATGCATTGAGTGTGAGTATTTAGAAAATGTAGAACGATAAAGCACAAAACAACAACGGTTGCACCAGAAATAATTATATAAACACCACCTAGAAGAGTAGTGTCTCCTTGATCTAAATGAGCGTGAAGAGTAATCAAACAAATTGGCTCAATCAAAATTACCTCCCCATAGTGAGTATAGGTAGTAACACAATGAGATACATGCTACTTTACACCTTGAGCTACATAGTATGCGAGTAGATGATTATATTCTCCATACCACTCAACATGCTTCTTGGCCACATGAGTGTTTAGTGCCAAACAGGCCCGAGCATAGTCATTATGAGACATCAAAGTTAGATGACCAGGATTAGAAATTCTTGAACCATCTTCTGTAAATGTAGCTAATGAATACAATCGACCACCCCATACTCAAAGAAACTTACCTCTGCTTGCACCCTAAAGACCCCTTCGGGAGGAAGAGATCATTTCTTCTCAAGCATACAAAGTGCTAGCTGAGAGAGTCAAGTATCTTGAGAAGTAGGACATAGTTGGGCAAAATTTGACCTTAAGCAAAATACAAAACCAACATTTTTACCCCTCAGTCCTGAGTCCTGCATATCCTAGGCACTTTGAAATGCCTAGGCTAGACAATTTAAGGGAGAGGAAGATGCACAAGAGCATGTTACCAACTTCATGAATGTGTGCTTCCATCTTGAGTAGAACGATGCTCTAATGCTGAGAACCTTCATCATGACGTTCTCGGGCACAATGACTCAATGGTTCAATCAGTTGCCCAAGCATAGCATCACCAGTTTTGAGCAACTGATAAATGTGTTGCTTCAACACTTCTCCTTCGATGCGAAGAAGAAGGTGAACTTGTCTGATCTGGCTAATTTAAAGCAAAATGACAATGAGCCAGTGATGGACTATGGGGATATGTGGAGAAAAATCATGGTGAAACTATGATTCTTCATCCCCATTGAAGAACTTATCTAAATTTTTACAGAGTTGCGCAAAGCACATCTCATTGCTATTGCAACTGCAGTAGTACAAAATATTCAAGGAAGCCTTGGCTCAAGCCAAGCTGATAGAATATATAAAGCTAGAAGAAGGAGACCTAAAGCTCTATAGCAAGAAAGAATGGAACAAGAGCATGTAATATCAATCACAACAGGCCCAGCCTGCACACGTCAACTAGATCATGTTAAAGATTCCAAAAGCAACATAGAGCCAAAAACAAGAAAACTATCAGGCTCAACCTCCTCCTGCACATTACGACCAACGTAACAAGAATCAATGCAAGGACAAACATAAACGTCCACCTTGCAACTATATGCCATTGCCTGAATCTTTGGTATCGATTTTCAACCACATTTGTGAGGCCAAGGTTTTAAACTTGCCCAAGATGTGCACCCTGGATCCTAATTGTCCCAAACCTAAGGATTATAGGGAATATCTCTATTGTATTTACCATCAGTAAAATGGCCATGATATCTAGGATTGTGTTGTGTTCAATAATGTAGTGCAGAATATGTTGGATAAAAATGAATTGTAAAATATTGACATATTCAAAAATCTTCTTCCCAATCATGGGGCCAACAAAAATAAAGTTGAGCACATCAATGAGGTGCACATAGCCCCACCTAATGAGGTTTTTATCGGTATGATCAATACTACAATAAGAAACAAAAGATACCTTGATCAGCCCAACATACCCAAAAAGTCAACTAAAGCTAATAATATATCGCAGTTCACACCAACAATGAGTTCAATTCACTTACAAAAGGACCTTGTTATTACATTTCATAGATAAGAGATTAAGCCAATCTCTAAATATGAACTAGATTCTCCACTACACATCATAGTAAGCATCAATCAGATTTTGTACAAGAGAGTCTTGATTGACATTGGGTCATCTACCAACATCATCGCAACTGTAGCTTTGAAGCACTTAAATTTTTTGCCTTCACGCATTACGGATTCAACATTCACATTGAAGACCTTCAATGATGCTACTTCCCCAAAAATTGGTACAATAATCCTACCTTTACAGGTTGGGATAAAGGTGATACCTACGTTGTGCCATATCCTGTGGGGTGAGAGGTAGTATAACATATTTCTAGGAATACCATGGATGAGGGATATGGAATGTGTGCCTCCCATAGTAGACCAAAACTTAAAATTCATACACCAAGGACAAGTGTATATGATCCCCCATGATCCTGAGCCATTCAAGTATTACAAGAAGGTCGATAAGACATAAGAAAAAGTTCCTCCTCAAGAGTTCATGGTAATGGTCAATAGCAAGATAGAGGACCAAGTGACTCTAAAGAAGATAAAACAAGATGTGGTGCAATCAGATGTTTCTTCCCCATTGAATGGGTCAAAACCATTGGCATTAGTCACCCCTAACTCACTTCTCATGTTGCCTCCTTAAGAGAAAAAACAAGTGTTTCCCCCACATCATATTGGGGATACTCAAGCTCGCATAGTTTAAAACTACAAAGAAAAACAGGAACATGAACTGAGTCACAAATATGAGCATGAGAATTCCATTGATGAAGTGGATAATAAAGAAGCATCCACCTCATCTCACATGAAAGGAATTGGTGATTTGCATATACTTGGGGGTCCTGTAGACCCCAATATTTCACCTCCTTCAAGTGAAAAAAATGGTATTTCAAACCAATCATTATAAATACACACGATATCCTTGTCAGTTTTGCAATCCATTCTAAGTCGTATAGATATAATGGAGTACCAAATGGATGAGAAAAATGAGGCATTGCATTTTATCATGAAACAACTTGAGATCCTATAATTACAAAAGCATCCCTTATATGAGGTTAAACCACCTCTTGTGCAGCCATAGGAAAAGCCTCAACTAGAGAAAGCACCAACTTGGCTGCCTCGATAACCTAGCAAGTATACCCCATTGCCTAAGCCTATCGATTTTCAATCAGTTAATTATCGTAAATACCATCACCCTACCTAAGGTGCAACCTTTAGATCCAAATCATCCAAAACCCCGAGGGTATGAGGAAGAGTCACACTATCTATATCATAGGCAAAATGGTCATGATATTAAATCATGTCAAGGTTATAAATTCATAGTATATAACATGCTTGAAAAAAAGCAACTTCGGGTTGTTGACCAACAAACGATCTTAGTCAAAAATCCATCTCTTACATAGAAAAGGTAAGAAGAGCTCCCTGAACCATCAAGTGACATACCTAGGGCTCAACCTGGTCCTCATACTAGGCTAAAGCATGCTAAACTCTCAAAACAGTAGCAACATATTTGGACTCCTTTAAACGAGTCTATGTCTAATATTTTTCAAAAGCTACAGGAAGCTAAGGTCATCACCTTACCAAACATCAGTCCTTTAGACCCAAATAGAGCTAAACCTAAGGGTTATAGAGAGGACCATTATTATCTCTATCATCGAATAGAGGGCCATGGCATTCATAATTGTCATGGATTCAATAATGTGGTTCAAGATCTCATATATAGTGGGGCTTTTCCCATAGATGATTTATCCACAGAACCCCAGCCTATCGAAATAGAGGCTACATCATCCTAGATGAGACCCCAAGGTTAGTCGTAGCCTCATAGGTCTAACAAGCTACCTCAACAAGAGGTAACATTTGAAATGACTAATACGACTTTATTTCAAAATATTTATGAGGCAAATGCATTTATATTTCTCGAGGTCAAGCAAAGAGTGTTGGCAATTTGAGTTATTTTGTGTTGTCATTGATGTCACATGGATCAAATTGAGTTTTGGTGGCAAAAGCACTTCATAAATAATCATTTATGATATTTTGGAGAGTAAGGATATATACAGGGTTTTGTGGCACAAGAGGCATATAATATTTAATTTTTTAAATATTATATTAATGGTTTTTATTAAAACCAATGGTAAAGGTTTTTATTAAAACCAATGGCAAGGGTTTTTATTAAAATTGACGAAAATGTTTTTTATTAAAACCAATGAAAAGGGTTTTCATTAAAACCATTGGAAAGGGTTTTTCATTAAAACCACTATGCTAAGACTTCTCCAAATTATGATGTATGAAAAGGTTTTCCAATAAAACCTAGGTGCAAAAAGTTTCATTGCAAAATTCAAAAGAATGAAGGAGATATCCCAATTCAAAGTTAAGAGGTGAATTATTAAATTTTTATTTAATAATTCTAAGGTCTAAATTTGAATTACATTATCCGTCGACGTGCAAAGGTTAGGGTGAAAAATAAAAATTTTTCGATGTCATTCGAAGGCATTGAAAGGCATATAAATTAAAGAAAACTTTGGTTATTTTGTGGGTGTGGCAAAAAGAGAGAAAAGAACACATGAGAGAGAGGCATTGAAGGGAAGCAGAGTGTGGCTAAGAGAAGAGATAGCACATGAGAGAGAGTCGTCAAAGGGAAGCAGCGTAGAGGAAAAATGAAGTGTTGAATTTGAGGGCAAAGACAAATTTGAGAGCTGCTGGAACTGATGTCACACTGGATAGCATAGCATAGTTGGAAAGGCATCATCTTTGCATAGGGGAGGTCTGTGTTTGAATCCCACTAGGGGCAAAGGTTTTAGTGAAAGGTTGATTTTGTTTTGACAGTCGAGCACAAAGTTTTTAAAGGAAGCGATTGGGATATAGTCCCAACATGGGCTGGCACCCACGTGGTAAGCACTTCACAGCGCTAGCAAGGAGGAACAGAGTTCGACTCCCGTGAAGGTGTGAAGGTGCATTAATTTTGGCAAGGCATTTTGGCAAAGATGATTTCGAAGGTTACGAAGGCAGCAAATTTCATATAAAGGTATTTATCTCCAGCGCATGGTAATATTTGTTATTACCAAAGTTTTTGGGTGCATTAAAATTATTTCTGTGATAACTAGGGAGTCATAAGGTGCTTAGGGAAATAAATTCTTGTTGTATGTGTTAATGTGCTTAGGGAGTTATAAGGTGTAAAATTGAAATATTTGTGATTGATGTGTGTGCTTAGGGAGATATAAGGTGTGGAAATAAATATTTGTGTTTGTTGTATATGGAGTTATAAGGTGTGAAAACAAATAAATAAAAGCATAGGTGCTTGTTGTATGTGTTAATGAAATTAGGGAGTCATAAGGTTGAAAAGTGTTGAACTTGTTATATGTCCTAGTGCATGATTTAATTATGAAATTAAACTAGGAACTTGAGACCTAGTTAATTTCTACCTTGAGTTAGAAGACATGCACATGAGTTAGGGTTTGAAGTTGAAGACAAATTGCTTTATTATGTTCCTTGGCTATTGAGAGGAAGTGGATGGATTAGAAAATCAATTTTATGGATAAAATTGATGCTTGAGTTCCATGATTGCTTTAGTAGAGTTCATTGAGAGTATTGCCATTATTGAGGAGGTTTTTGCTATTGCTTTGAGGAGATTATTGTTGGTTACTTGTTGAGTACATTTCCACTATTTGAGACCATTGAGGAGATCATTTTCTAGTCACTTGTGGATACATTTGTCTTTCATTTGAGGAGATCATTGTTGGCTATTTGAGAGCTCTTTGCTTGAGGGAGTTATTCTTGTTTCTTGAGAGCTTATTGACATTGCATGAGGAAGATATTATTGAGAACCTATTGCTATCACTTGTGGAGATTTTCCTTGGTTGGTTGAAGTCCTCATTGTTATTGCTTGGAGAGGTTTTCATTAGAGAGCTCATTTGCCATACATTGTTGAGATCATTGTTGAGCATTGTTGTCATCCATTTGAGAGAGTATTTGTCATACATTGTTGAGATCATTGTTGATCATTGTTGTCATCCATTTGAGAGATTATTTGTCATACATTGTTGAGATCATTGTGGAGCATTGTTGTCATCCATTTGAGAGAGTATTTGTCATACATTGTTGAGATCATTGTGGATCATTTGGCATACATTGTTGATATCATTATGGATCATTGTTGTTATCCATTTGAGATATCATTTGTCTTACTTTGTTGAGATCATTATGGATCATTGTTGTCATCCATTGAGAAGTACATTTTCCATTCATTGTTGAGTATTGTCATCATTTATTTGTTATCCATTGTTGAGTTCATCATTGAGCCTTGCCTTCGTTGATTTGTGGTTGAGATTTGAGTGCTACTTGAGAGTGATTGGTTGAGCCTTTGAGAAGGCTTTTGGGATAGATTTGTGGATAGATTTGAGATAGCTTTTGTGCATGATTTATTGAGCCTTTGGGAAGGCTTTTGGGACAGATTTAAGACAACTTTTGTGCATGATTGGTTGAGCCTTTGAGAAGGCTTTTGGGACAGATTTGTGGATAGATTTGAGACAACTTTTGTGCATGATTGGTTGAGCCTTTGGGAAGGCTTTTGGTACAGATTTGTGGATAGATTTGAGATAGTTTTTGTACATGATTAATTGAGCCTTTGAGACATATTTATGGACATATCTGGGACAGCATTTGAGCAGGATTGTTTGACCCTTTTGTGAAAGCTTTGAGGCTAGATTTGGGATAAAATTTGAGCAGGATTGTTTGAGCCTTTTTTGAAGGCTTTGAGAATAGATTTGGGATAGCATTTGAGCAAGATTGATTGAGCCTTGTGAGAAGGAATTAAGGTAGAGTTGTGAGCAGTGATAGAGATAGAATATAAATAGTAAAACATATCAACACCGGTTGCCTAGTTGAGCAGATTAGTGGATTGCCTAGTTGAGCAGATCAGTGGAGAGCCCACCTAAGTAGATCAGGATAGCCTAGCTAAGTAGATTAGTGGATAGCCTAGTTGAGCAAATCATTGGATAGCCTAGCTGAGCAGATCAATGGATAGCCTAACTAAGCATATCAGTGGATTACCTAACTAAGCAGATCAGTGGATAGCCTAGATGAGTAGATCAATGGATTGCTTAGTTGAGCAAATTAGTGGAGATCCTAGCTGAGGAGATCAGTGGAGCCCACCTGAGAAAATAAGGATAGCCTAGCTTTGAGCAAATCAAAGTAATTATTTTTGTTGGGATAAGGACATATATGTCTTTGTGAAATATTATAAGGATATTATCTTGTGGACTACCCCACATTGGGGGAACCATGTTAAATCTTGTGTCTCAATTGCGTGTGGTGATTTGTGCACTTGCTTACTATTGCTATCTATGTTATTAATGCACACTACTATATTTGGTTATTGCAATTGAGGACACTAATTGATATTGGTTTGGAAAGAAAGTAAAAAGTGGGCGCTATAATGTTCACCCCCCCTCTCAGTGTAAGCTTATATTCTTCAAAGAGATCCCAAGAATGAGTCCACTGATGAGAGCATCCATTGCATGTACCATTGTACATAGGGACATGACATCCGTGACATCCACTCTTTCTAGAGGGTTGTCCAAGGTCTATTAGAACAAAATGAGCTCCACGTAGATGGTTCACTCATTTCATCTCATCAAGACAGGGGTACCCCATAAAAGTTCATACCCCAATTGAGAGAGCTGATTTCTATCACTCTCCCTAAGAAAGATGATTACATTATGGTGGATAACATACGCAATGGGGATCCTAAAGGTAGCATACCTTCCCCACCATCCACATTAAGTTCAATGAAGCAAAGTGAGACTTCTAAAGGTATCGTACCTTCCTCACTTTCATTGAGTAGCACATACATGGGGGATACCTAAGGTATAATACCTTCCCCCTATCAAAACAATAAAATTCAAAATTACAAAAACAGTATAAGACATCAAAAAATCCAAACAAATCAGAAAACATCAAAATCTCCAAAGGCATCTTAAATCCCTTTGGTCATAAAACAAAAAGCTCCAAAGGCATATTAAATCCCTTTGTTCACATCACAAAAAGCTACAAAGGCATCTTAAATCCCTTTGGTCACATCACAAAAAGCTCCAAAGGCATCTTAAAGCCCTTTGGTAAATTCATAAAAGACCCAAAGGCACCATAAGCCCTTTGGTCAAAATCAAAACACAAAAGCACAAAATAATTCAAAATTCAAAAAGCACAAAAACAATTTAAAATCAAGAAAAGTCAAAAACATTTGAAATAATAAAAATTCCAAAAACAATGGAAAATATCAAAAATCAATAAGCAATAAAACTATAAACATTTGCATTTGCATTCATGTAGTTGCATTACATATAGGCATTTCCATATGTTGAACTTGCATTAGAATAGGTCATATTTGCAATCTTACAAATGACACCACGTTTGTATCTCAATCATGCATCTTCAAATCCATCTTCATCCACCACCCTTGTGTGTAATTGTATTTTTTCAACACAATCCCTTCCTATTGCTATAAGGAATATACTAGGGTTTTCTGATCACTCAGCCATACCTAGTGATTTTATCAAACCTTGTAGACAGCTATCTTCACTTGTAGAATATGAGATCTAGTTTTGATGGTGCCTAGTATAGTCAAAATCCTATCACTAATCAAAAACACTAAAATCCTAGTTGGAACAAGGAAGGATGAAAACCTATCAAGTGGTCTAGATTACCTTGAGTGAAAAGGGTTATCTCGCTTATCCCCTTGTGCGACCAGTTCAAGAATGCTAAGAATTGAAAAAGGACAAGTTTTGCCCTACCCAATGAAATCCCTTGCTTTCATCAAAACAAGAAAAATCCCAAGATCAAGCAAAATTCAAAGGTAAAATAAACAGTGATTATCATCACTACATAAATCCCTTACTCAAAAGAAAACAAAAATTTAAAAATAAACAATGATTTTCATCACTAAACATAAGAAAGTATCCCAAATAAAGTGAAGAAAAGAAGGGAGTATTAAACTTGAATCCCTGGAATTCTCAGCATTGGATAAACTAGAAGGTGATCCTCATTATGGGTTTGGTGGCAATCCTACCTGGCAATGGCGGTATCCTTATGTATGATGATATGTTTATCACATTAGCATCTTGTTTTTGTATAGACCAATGTTTGCAAGTGGACAAGCTAGCTTTTGGTAGCTTATATTGCTTAGTGGTCTAATCCAACTAAGTCCAGTCTAGGATCAAGTTGAAAATTTAAGGATCCCCAATACAACAATGGGATGAATGAATCCCGTCTAGAATTGGGGTATGCTTATGTCTCATCTAATATATTCATCTTGCACACACAAGGATAATGAATATCTAGGTCTGCACAACAAAAACCTTATCTTTTAGGAGTCTTGTATGGTCAGTATACAAATTTTGATAGGGTAACTAGGGTGTTTGAGTCTCATGGAAAACCTCAAAGATTCCTAACTAACAATAAATCATTCCATCAGTCAAATCATCAACTTTATTTATGATATTTTGTTCATTAAAGGGTGTTCATAAAATAGGAAAGATACCGAATGAATATCAGCAATGATATTTAGACATCCACTTACCATTTTTGTGCATATATTTAATTTATAGAAGCTCATCAAGAAAGCACATACACATCACACCATCTCATCTCACATTTGGATGCTTAAATAATTAATTCTTATGCTAAGAATTATTATTTATATTCATGATTGCTATACATTATGTGGTGTCGCCCATTATATTGTTAAACTCATATCACATGAATACTTTATATTTTAAGTGATTAAAGCATACAGTTTCATTTACATTAGACCACCATCATAATGAATTACACACATTTCATTTTTCATATCATAACAATATAAGTTAGATGCATACAATAAAATCAAAATTAAACATGCATTTAACAATAAGTATTGCATCCATGCAGGCATCTATCATAATAATGCATCTATACATCTAGATCATACCATCTAAAGCATACATCTATCATCTAGCTAGTGCATGTCATCAGTACATTGCATACATATAGCATAATCAAATAATTATCTAGGCATAGCATCCATAACATAAAATCAAAATAAAAATATTTTCTAAACATAAACTTGGACATTATTGGTATCATACCTCCCCTAATCAACGGTCAAACAGTTAATCAATCAACCCAAAAGCCCCAAAGGTATCTATAAACCTTTTGGTCAACCCAAAATGTTCCAAAGGTATCCATAAACCCTTTGGTCAATTCAAAACACTCCAAATATATCCATAAACCCTTTTTTCAACCCAAAATGCTCCAAAGGTATCCATAAACCCTTTGGTCAAGACAAAAAGCTCCAAAGGTATCCATAAACCCTTTTTTCAACCCAAAATGTTCCAAAAGTAGTATAATCCCTTTGGTCAACTCACAAAAAGCCCTAAAGGTAGCATAAGCCCTTTGGTCAATTCACAAAAAGCCCCAAAGGTAGCATAAGTCCTTTGGTCAACTCATAAAAAGCTCCAAAGTTAGCACAAGCCCTTTGGTCAATTCACAAAAGGCCCCAAAGGCATCACAAGCCCTTTGGTCACCTCATAAAAGGCCCCAAAGACAACACAAGCTCTTTGGTCACCTCACAAAATACCCTAAAGGTAGCATAAGCCCTTTTGTCACCTCATAAAAGGCCCCAAAGGTAGCATAAGCCCTTCAATCAACTCAAAATATCCCAAAGGCATCACAAGCCCTTTGGTCACCTCACAAAGTGCCCCAAATGTAGCACAAGCCCTTTGGTCAATTCACAAAAGGCCCCAAACGTAGCATAAGCCCTTTGGTCAAACCAAAAAGGCTCCAAAGATAGCATAAGCTCTTTGGTCAACTCACAAAAAGCCCCAAAGGCAGCATAAGCCCTTTGGTCAACTCACAAAAATCCCTAATGGGCATAAGCCCTTTGGTCAGCTCATAAAAGGTCCCAAAGGTAGCATAAGCCCTTTGGTCAACTCAAAAAATGCCCCATAGGGCATAAGCCCTTTGGTCAACTCACAAAAGGGTCCAAAGGTCATAAACCCTTTGGTCAAATCATAAAGGCCCCAAAGGTCATAAGCCTTCTGGTCAAAAACAAAAGGTCCCAAAGGTAGCATAAGCCCTTTGGTCAACTCACAAAAAGCCCCAAAGGTCATAAGCCCTTTGGTAAACTCACAAAAGGCCCCAAAGGTAGCATAAGCTCTTTGGTCAACTCACAAAAAGCCCCAAAGGTAGCATAAGCCTTTTGGTCAACTCACAAAAAGCCCCAAAGGTAGCATAAGCACTTTGGTCAATTCACAAAAGACCCCAAAGAGCATAAGCCCTTTGGTCAACTCACAAAAGGCCCCAAAGGTCATAAGCCCTTTGGTCACCTCATAAAATGCCCCAAAGGCATCATAAGCCCTTTGGTCAATGCAAAAAAGACCCCAAAGGTAGCATAAGCCCTTTGGTCAACTCACAAAAGGCCCCAAAGGTCATAAGCCCTTTGGTCACCTCACAAAATGCCCCAAAGGCATCGTAAGCCCTTTGGTCAATGCAAAAAAGACCCCAAAGGTAGCATAAGCCCTTTGGTCAACTTACAAAAAGCCCCAAAGGTAGCATAAGCCCTTTGGTCAACTCACAAAAGGCCCAAAGGCAGCATAAGCCCTTTGGTCAACTCACAAAAGGCCCTAAAGGGCATAAGCCCTTTTGTAAACTCACAAAAGGTCCCAAAGGGCATAATCCCTTTGGTCAACTCACAAAATGCCCCAAAGGCATCACAAGCCCTTTGGTCACCTCACAAAATGCCCCAAAGGCATCACAAGCCCTTTGGTCACCTCACAAAATGCCCCAAAGGCATCATAAGCCCTTTGGTCACCTCACAAAATATCCCAAAGGCATCATAAGCCCTTTGGTCAATGCACAAAAAGCCCCAAAGGTAGCATAAGCCCTTTAGTCAATTTACAAAAAGATCCAAAGGTAGCATAAGCCCTTTGTTCAACTCATAAAAGGCTCCAAAGGTAGCATAAGCCCTTTGGTCAACTCATAAAAAGCCCCAAAGGTAGCATAAACTCTTTGGTCAACTCACAAAAGGTCCCAAAGGGCATAAGCCCTTTGGTTAACTCACAAAAGGTCCCAAAGGGTATAAGCCCTTTGGTCAACTCACAAAAGGTCCCAAAGGGTATAAGAAGCCCTTTTGTCAACTCACAAAAAGCCCCAAAGTTATCATAAGCCCTTTGGTCAACTCACACCCTACAATGTGGCCTTAGGTGGTCTATTTTTTTGCTTCACGATGTGTTTTCTCACAATGCATCCCAAAAAGAAGTATTTGTAGACACCTAAAACATGTCATGTTTAGGATACTACTCATATGGGCAAATCTATAGACCATATGACCAATATTAGACCTTTCCAAGAGCAAGCAGTGGTCCTAACCACTCAAAAAGGGTAGTTCTAGCCCATTTAGGCTTGGCTGCTATAGACTAAAGTAGCCATAAATCTTGGCTGCTCAAGCTGAGAGCGGCCAATCTTGGCTACTCAAGTTGAGAGCAGTCAATCCTGGCTACTTAAGTTGAGAGCGATCAATCTTGGACACCTAAGTTGAGAGCGGCCACAACTAGCTACTGTTGACGATAGCGGCTAGCACTAAAACACAAACTACCATGAGGGATTGCCCAAATCATGGGTAGTAATGGTAGTTTGCATGTATTTCAAAGGGATTTCAATGAGGAACTTCCAATATTTCCTCTTGACTAGCCCTTCCATGCCAAGTCAAGACTGAACCTTCCCTCTAGGACAGTCAGTTAGCATGCATATCTGGAGCTTGGCTTTCCTAGGAAGCCAAGCCCTAGATCTAGACCTGAAACCTAGAAGGCTACCTATGCATACTTCTAGGAAGGCAAAAAATATAGAGAGAGTTTAAAATTATGTGTAGGAGAGCCCTATTGAAATGGAGATCCAATCTATGATCCTTTAAGGAGCATTGGAACACCGTTCAATCGAGCCACGTCCATGCATCAGCATTCAGATCCATCATTCCCAACTGCCAATTAGTGTAGGAGACACACCTGGTGACCCTTGAACATCAATTTGAGCAAGGGATCGATTGCCATAGTCTATAAGACCTAAGGTAACCTTTAAGTTAGAGGTCATTGTCTTTGACAGTGGCCCATAGTCATAGCTAGGTTTTAAAATGGTCGATTCCTTTGTTATTAGTAATAGATATGCATTTATTATTATTTCATTTACATATATTTAGCATAGATCTAAATATTTTATTGTATTTAGATTAATATTATTGGTTTCCATATGCACATTTCTTATATTTTCTTTGTTTTAATGTATTTCATGCTTATTTATCTAGATTATCATATGTGCTAACAAAAGGCCTCATCTGGGGAGGCTACCCGTTCTACTTATCGTGCTTTGTTATTTCCATGAACGTAGGTACAGGTCTACAGGATCGGATCAAAGCATCAGAAGCACAAGGATCCCTCTAGGAGCAGATCTGGAGAAGGAGGCATTTGTAAGTCCTCATACAGTTTTATATGCGGGATCGAGAAGCTTGCGAAAGTGCACCATTTCCTTGCGGGGGAATACTTCCAACTACTACTCTATTGTGTAATATTTATATCAAATTTATGGGTATCCCTCAGAGGGATGAACTTGTAACCGAATCCTAGAAAGATTAATAAAAAGCTTCTTTATTTGTTTTCTTTACTTCTAGGTTACATGTGTTCTTTCATTCATTTTGTTTTGGTGTAAATAATAATGAATAAATCAAATCACAAGTAGGGTTAGTTGTGGTGCTTGCTTCCTGGGGTTGCACAACCACATCATCCACATTGTTGAGCTACTCCCCACCTCTGGTAATGACAACTGCTACGCATGTGTCACCGTGGTTTCTAAATTCTTCATCACTCTCTACCTCACGTCATCACTGACGTCAATTGTTGCACGCTCGTCTGTTTCTATAGCTTGGGCACTTGCAGGAGGTATACAATATTCACATGTTTGTAACTTTGCATTTTTTAGATGATTTTCAGGAAATAATTGTAAGGGATATTATGAGGACCTGTATTTTTATCTTTCTTTAAAAAAAGAAAAAAAAAAAAAAAAAGAAAGAATGAGGTTTCTTTTATCCAAGGAAATATATATATATATATATATATATATATATATAACCCTTTAGTCAATTTTTCCTGGCTACAAATAGAAACATGGCAACTAATATGGCAATAGCAGACAAATTGCATGAGGTCACCTCTTTAGTAGCTTCTTTGGCCGACACCATTAAGGACCTCAAAATGCAGTCTTCCTCCTCCTCTAGTCACCCCCATGCAAAGTGTGAAGTCAAAATTTATGAAGGCTCTAGGGATCTCGATGTCCTCAATAGTTGGATCCTAGATATGGAGACCTGGTTTACATTTAGTCAAACATCGGACGATGATAAAGTTCCTTTCACCAAACTCAAACTTTCTAGCATGGCTAAGGTTCTCATTATCGAATGCCAAGGAACTCAAAACCCCATCACAACTTGGGATGCTTTGGTCACGACCTTGAAGGCCACCTTCTATCCATCCAATTATGATGATGACTTGCTCAACCAATGGCTCCACCTTAGATAGGGAAAGCACCAATCCATCCAAGATTATGTCCATCAGTTCAACCGACTACACATCTTGCTTCGCGTATCTGATCTCGTTGCTTCCCTCATTGCTAAGTTTAAAAGTGGACTTCTAACACACTTCTATCGAGAGTTGAAATACACTTCTTGCACTACTCTTGATGATATTTTTAATCAGGCACAACTCGTAGAGGAGAAGTTCACAGCATAGAACAAGGGGACTCGATACTCTTTAGGAGGTTCCAAGCCATCACCTCATCCTCAACAATAGGCACCAAGGAGATCTTCTACTTTCTCCCCTTCTCATTCTTCTCCTACTCTCGCTTCTACTCAATCCTCTACTTCTAAGCATACATTTCATGCTTCTTCTTCTTCTTCTCATGCTAAGTCTCAAAAATATTGTAATTATTGTAAAAGAAAAGGGCATGATAAATCTGAATGTAGACAATTACAAAATAAGAAGACCTTACTTGTACAGTCTGATGAGGGCACAAATGATAACCCCATCAAGACTACTAGAGAGGAGTAAGTTTATGAGGAGTTAAGGGGAAAACTCAATCATGTCACTTTGATGAATCATCATTCCACCGCTAGGAGACCGTGATAATTTGTTCATCATGCGTGCTCACTTGCTTCATGATTTTGTGGTTGATTGTATCATCGATAATGGCTCACAAAAGAACTTGATCGTGAAGTCCATTGTCGATAGGCTCAAGCTCCCTACTACACCACATCCTCATCCTTACTCTCTTGGATGGAAGGATAGTGAGACCACTTCGCAGATTACACACACATGCACCATTGCATTTGCTTTTGGTACTAAGTTCAGGGATAAGGTCACTTGTGATGTGACCCCCATGGATTGTTGTGGTTTATTGCTTGGTAAGCCTTATCAATATGATAGGTGTGCTCAATATGATGCTTATAAAAATACCTACACACTCCAGCAAGACAATAAGCACTATCTCATTGAATCCACCAAGCACACCACTAATCTATTGCTTAGTTGCAGACAAGCAAGAAAAGTAGCAAATCAAGCACAAGCACTTGCACTCATATTCATTCACCCACAACATAAGCAATCTTCAGCACAAGCTCCTAAGTCCACTAGACCCAAAGCACTTGATAAAATATTGCAAAAATATGAATGTGTTTTTCAGGAGCCCACTTCTTTACCTCTAGAGAGGGCCATTAATCACAACATTGATATCATTCCAGCAACACCTCTCCCTAATGCACCCATGTACAGGCAATCACTTTTGCAATATGATGAAATTAAGAAACAACTTCAGGACCTGTTAGCTAAGGGGTTCATCAAACCCAACATTTCTCCTTGTGCCTCTCCTATTCTTCTTGTTCTCAAAAAGGATGGTACTTGGCATCTTTGCATTGATTTTTGAGCACTCAACAAAATCACTATAAAAAATAGATATCCACTCCCCCGCATTGATGATCTCTTAGACCAACTTCAAGGTGCTAAGTTTTTCACTAAGATTGATCTTAAGAGTGGATACCATCAGGTCCACATTCAAGTTGAAGATACATGGAAAATTGCTTTCAAAACTAAGATGGGTTTGTTTGAGTGGCTTGTTATGCCCTTTGGCCTCACTAATGCTCCTGCTACTTTCATGAGGCTAATGAATGAAGTTTTTAGAGAGTGCTTGGATAGATATGTCATTATCTATCTTGATGATATTCTTATATTTTCTCCTACATGGTAGGCACACTTGGAGCATATTGAGCATGTTCTTTCCATTCTACAACAACATCAATTGTATGCTAATTTGCCTAAGTGTTCTTTTGGGTAAACTTCCATTTCCTACCTTGGCTTCATCATCAATGAGCAAGGTATTCAGGTGGATCCTATCAAAGTAGAAGTCCTCCTTAATTGGCCTACTCCCACCAATGCCACTGAGTTACAGAGTTTCCTTGGCCTAGCCAACTTCTACCACAAGTTTATCCTAGGATATTCCACCATTGCTAGTCCTTTGCATCACTTGACTAAGGCAAAATCTATATTCCATTGGACTCCTGATCATACCCATGCATTTTCCACTTTAAAAGATAAGCTTTGTTCTGCTCCTATTTTAGTCATCCCTGACCTTAGACAACCTTTTGAGATTGAAATCGATGCTTCTCAGTTTGCCCTTGGTGTTGTCCTAAAAAAATTGGTCATCTTTTTGCTTACCATTCAGAGTCCTTTTCCTCAACCAAGCAAAATTATTCCACATATGACAAGGAACTTTATGCCTTAGTCCAAGCCATCAAATACTGGTATCATTACCTCCTAGGCAAAGAAACCATTGTCCATACTGACCATTTGCCTTTACAGTTCCTTCAATCTCAAAATAAGATCCAAGAAGCTCACCACATGAAATGGGCTTCTTACCTTCAACAATTCCACCTAGTCATCAAGTACAAAAAGGGTAGTAAAAATTCTATGGTTGATTGTCTAAGTCATCCTCCTTCATCTCATGCCTTAACTATTGTCACTACCTCACACTTGGGTTTTTAGTCTTGGCCTTCTGAGTATCCTCATGACCATGACTTTGCACAAGTTTACCAACATCTCCAACATCCTTCATCCTCCAACTTGACCCCTTTTCAAGACTATCATCTTAAGGAGGGTTTGCTTTATCGCTTGGACAAACTTTGTGTACCCCATGAGCATAGACCATCCCTTCTTAAGGAGGCACATTCTACCCTCTATGGTGGACATTTTGGCAAACACAAGACTCTCCATCACTTGCAAAGATTCTTCTATTGGCCCCACATGCAGCATGATGTTTTGAGGTACCTTCAACAGTGTGTCCCTTATTGCAGATCCAAGCCAACTAACAGAAATTTGGGCCTCAGTATGCCTTTGCCTCTTGCATCTCATCCTTGGAAAAGTATTTCTATGGATCTAGTCAGTGGTTTTCCTATGACCATTCATCAGCATGACTGTGTTTTTATTGTAGTCAATCATTTTAGTAAGATGGCTAAGTTTATCCCTTGTCATAAAACCAGTTCTGCTACCGACTTAGCCCAACTTTTCTTTGATATTGTCTGGCATTCTTTTGGTCTTCCCACTAGTATCGTGTCTGATCGTGATTCTCATTTTGTTGGTCATTTCTGGCATTCTTTGTGGAAACTTTTAGGTGTGTCTCTTAACTTTTCCACTACTTTTCATCCATAATCTGATGGTCAAACTGAAGTCATCAACCGTACTCTTGTCCAAAGTCTTCACATCTTCCATCATTCATCTCCATCTAAGTGGGATTTGAGTCTTACACATATTGAGCATGCATATAATAGGGTTGTCCATTCATCCATAGGTCATTCACCCTTTGAAGTGTGTCTAGGTTTTCAACCATTAGCACCATATGAGTTACCATTGTCACTTCCATCTCCTATCACTGTCCACATGCACAAAGAACAAGATAAAGCCCACTCCTTCATTCAACATTTGTAGCAGCTCCAATCCAAAGTTGTTCAAATTTTGTAAAAAACTTAGCAACAATAGGAGAGTAGGCCATGGACCAACATCGTGTTCCACATCACTTCTAGGTTGGAGATAGAGTTTGGTTGTACCTTGACCATCGTAGGTTCCTAGAGAAGGCACATAGCAAGATCAAACCTCTTCGCTATGGGCCTTACACTATCATGCAACAGGTGTCCGAGAATGCTTTTCACCTTGATCTTCCAGCACACTTGGGCATCCATGATGTCATCAATGTTGACTTACTCAGACCATACCATGAGTCCACATTGGAGACAACACCTATCATCAGTCATCCTACTGATATTGTACCTGATTTTTAGCTTCCATTAGAGGATGATCATCTCTTCGACACCAAGACACGCCACACCCACCAGGGATCTTCCACTTCCTACCTTGTTGCCAAATGAGGACAACTTCCACATCAGGCTCGATGGATCTCTCACAGCCAGATGGTTCAAGATTTTCCTTCCCTTTTGTATGCATTGGAGTCCAATGCTCCTATGGTGGGGAGGAATGATAGGGATTAATATTATTTATTTCCATATTTGTATTTGTGAGTAGGATAATATGCTACGTAGGATTATTGCCAAATTAATATGTTGGATAAATTTTTTGATAGCTATTGATCTTATTCAAAGGATATTGTAATCGGCTATTAATATCCTATTGTACAATGTATTCAATAAATTTTGGAGTGTGCAATCCTTTTGGGTGTTTTTCTGCAATTTAGATTATTCCCTTATTAGTTGTGGAGGATTCTAGGCTAAAAAGAAGGGTAAATGCATTCTTCAACTCTAACTTCATTCCTCTTATTCCAAAAAAAGGATAATCCTTCTTCCTTTGATGATTTCAGGCCCATTTATTCATGAAGCAATTGGTTTTGCTCAGAAAAGTCTTCATACCCTAAAATCAAAGAAAATACTAGTAATGGTGATGAAGTTGGATCTCTCCAAGGCTTTTGATAAAGTAAATTGGCTTTATTTAAGAATGATATTTTACTCATATTGGGTTCTATGTGCAGATGGTGAACTGGATTATGGGATGTATTTGTTCTGTTTCTTTTGTAGTTTTGGTTAATTGGCCAACCTCTCAATTCTTCAAAGCTTATCGAGGTATTAGACAAGGTTGTCCATTGTCACCACTATTATTTCTTTTGGTAGTTGAGGGATTAAGTAGGTGTATTAATAGGGAATGAGCAGTAAAGGAAATTAGAATAGGTAGAACAATGAAAGTCACCCATCTACTTTTTTTGGATGATGTTCTCCTTTTTACATATGGAACAATAAGAGTTGCAGAGAAGTTAAAATAATATTTAGATCTCTTTTTTCTGGCAACAGGTTTGCATATTAATGCACAAAATTCAAGCATCTCTTTAAACTATGTGGATCAAAATCAAACCATAATAGATCAACTTTTCCCCTTTAACATATTTGATCTTCAAGAGGGGTTTAAATATCTGGGTTTTTTTTCAAAATCCACTGACTAAACTAAACAAGATTGAAATTGGTTGCTAAAGAAGGTGGAAGGAAGAATCAATATATGGTGCAACAAATGGCTCTCTTTGGGGGGGAGATTGACTTTTGTCAAGTCTGTGTTGTAGGTAATACCAATATATTGACAATCTTTGGCTCATATACCAAAAGGAGTTTTGAAAAAAAAATAGACAATTAAGATTTAGGTTCTTATGGATAGGGAAAAGGTAAAGGGAATGTATTCCCTTGGTTAAATGGTAATCCTTATCCAAGCCCAAATAAAATGGAGGATGGGGACTTAATAACATCTTCCTATTTAGAAGGCCCTAGAAGTAAAGTGTGTTTGGAATATAATATCAAAGGAAAGCTTATGGGATAAGATCATACATGAAAAAATTTTAGAGCCACTCACAATTGAGAAGTGGATACAGATCCCAATGAAGAAAACCCATAATGTTTCAATATGTTTGAAGGCAATGATGTAGGACTTTTATATTGTAGATGATTGACTTACCTAGAAAATAGCAGATGGTTCAAGGATAAGATTAGGATTAGACCTTTGGATTGGCTGTGGTGATATGCACAGGCTACCAAATATTGTAATTCAAACTCTAAGATCTTAGGGGATTAGAAATATTGCACAAGTAGTTGATCCAAAATATTCTACAAACTTGAGTTGGGGATGGAAGGAAGCAACAGTGTTAGGGATTCAAGACCAAGAGGTACACCAGTGGGAAGAATATGTGGGAAGACTTAAAGCTGACATATAAAGTTATGAGGAGAAACTGATCAATTGGTCTAGATAAATAATGGAGCTATAGGGGAGTACACTCCAAATTTAGGGTATAAGACTCCATTGGAAGATAACAATGACAATCCAACATGGTGGTGGAAGACACTCTAGAAGAAGAAAGCCCTGTTGAAGACAATATTGTTCCTATGGCTTTCCATGAAAAATAAGGTTCTGACATGGGAGGTATTATAGAAGAATTGGAATGGTCCAAGAAGGTGTCATTTATGTAAGTCAAACAATGAAACAATTGATCATTTATTGGTTCCTTGCTCCTTTACTAGACAAGTTTGGAGGGAGGTTACAACATAGCTAAAGCTTCCTATAGGATGGCAAGAAGATTCCTTAGGAGAGTGCTTAAAATCTTGGTTTGAAAATAGGCCTTACAAAAGTTTTATAGCTCTCTCATTGTTTGTCTTGGAGAGTATGCCTAACTAGGAATGTAATAATTTTTTAGGATTAGGAGAAGCCTACTTAGCAGGTCTCCTCCCAAATTATTGAAAGTTTCAATAACTATAAGGTTTCAACAACAACAAAGGTAAACAAAAAAATCATCCCTCCAAATATTAATAAATCAGAGACCTGAAGCCTTTATGATGGGGCTAGACAAGGGGTCCCTAGAGTTTGTGGAGCAAGAGAATTATTATATATTTCTAACTCTTATTATTTTAAATTCAAGGTTGGATTGGGAGAAGGTTCTAATAATTATGCTAAAATTATGGCTCTTAAATTGTTTGTTCATCTAGCAAAATCAAAAGGAATACAAAAATTTCAAATTTGTGAAGACTCATAGGTGGTAATAAATTGGATGCTTAGTGTTTTTAGGATGGAAAACATGATTCTACAACCCATATTATCTCAAATAAAATTTTTGGATCAAAGTGAAGCTTTTACTTTTTGGCATATTTATAGATAACTAAATAGGGAAGCAAATGAACTCTCAAAGGAGGCACTTCAAATTAATCCAGGTACGTGCTTAGTACAAGAATTTAATGAGGGCAATGCACTATAGCTAGTCCAAATCTCTATCTAGGGGTATTAATACACTTCAATTAAAGCAAGCAAAAATAAAGCATCCTTTTCAAAAAACTCAAAAGTTAGTGATTTAAAAGAACTATGTATGATAAATTGGAAGGTGTCTAAGGATAAAACTTAGCATAATAGAGATAGCTAGTTATGATATGTAAACGACTTGACTTTTAGGTCACTATTAAAATTTTGAAGAAATGCCAAAGAGGCATCTGAAGAATGTAATTTCATATTTACTTAATATAAAATTATGATTTTTTTCAAGGAATTTTTTTTTTTTATTGTTTTTTAATATTATCAATAACAATAATAGCTACTTTAGTTTAGGTGTTAAGTTGTCCATTACTAGATAATCTCCATCAAAAAATAAAAAAATAAAAAAATAAAAAATATAAAGATATGTGGGATGGACATTTTGCAACTTTTTTTTGGTCATATGTTGTTGCTCCATGTTTGCTCTTTCTTCGACCACCATACCATTAGGGATATTAATGCTCTTACTATGCAATTTTATGTGCTAAATATACCTAGGGTAAGGGGCTTCTCCCCTTATTATGGCCACCTCTCAGGTTTCTACTTCATTGTTTATTGAAGTTACAACTACGGAGAGCCATGGCACCAGTCAATAGACCTAGAAATTTTATCTCAAAGATTTTGCATAAGGTAATTTCTCTATGCCAGACATAGTATTGCCCATGCAGGATTTTGATAAAGCCTGCAACTAGCTTGAGAGTCACACCCTCATTGGGTATTTTTTGAGGAGGATTCCTAGTGACTCGCTAATCCATCAATGGATTTAGTAAGTCTGACATCCATATGGTATAAAAGTTAACCACATTCAGAACCTTACTAAAGGCTTATTTCATTTTCAATTTTCCAAACCGCAACATGTCATTGTGGTTATGAGTAAAGTTCCATGGTATATTAGAAGTTCCCTTTTAATTATTTAGCCTTGGCATCATAATTTTATGGTCTTTGTAGATGTTTCCTTGCATTTCCTTGTTTGGGTGGAATATCAAGTCTTCGCTTACCCCTTTGGTCATTCCTACCATATCTTGTAACACCTATTAGCAAGTATGTGTGCATGGAGCCAAATAAATTTTATGTTGTGCGACCATACAAACATATTTACATTGAAATTGATCTCTCAAAGGACCTCAAAGACTCTATTGATATTCAGGTTGGTGAGACACGTTTTCAATAATGGGTGGTCTATATAAATCTCCCCAAAACTTGTTACCTTGTTAGTCCATAGCTCACAAGATAAAAGACTACCCTTTTATGGAGGATCAGTTCAAAAATTGATCTCTAGTAAAAGCGTCAGCACCTTCAGTCATAGTTCAATCTACCCCTCCTACTCATGAAATGGAGGAATGGATATTTATCACTAGGAAAAATGGTAAAGGTAACTGATTGAAACCCTCTACAAGAGCTAGTAAAAATGAGTCTCAATTGAGCTCTCAACAAGGGAGCTCTCATGCAACTACTACAAAAGGAACTTATGTTTCTCCTCTTGTAGGTACCTATAATGGTAGTACCCAATGAGACTTCCTGAATCCTCAAGGCTCCTAGATGGCTCAACCATTAACTATGCCAGAGTTCATCCCCTCACGTAGATGCCCTGTCTCTCCTCCTAGTTCATTTAGCAAAGTTCCTTCATGGAACCCTCATCACTCTCATAGTCCAACTAGGGATTCCTTGGGCATTCCTTTGGAGAAGTGAATAAAAATAATTTTTTTTTGAGAAAACCATAATAGGTTTCTCACAAACACCTTTGAATCTTTGGAATATTTTGAGGACTCTAAGACCATTGAAGGAAATATGCTCTATGATCATGTCTCATGAAGTGCATGTCTAGGAATGTTAGGGGTTTGATAGATCTTGTTTGCAAGTACCTTGTGCGTTAGGGTCTAGATGACTTCAATATCAAATTCAACAATATTGATGTTTTATGCCTCTATGAATTCAAAGTCACTAACTCCATTCTGTCAAGTAGTTAATCCTTTCTCTTGCTCCAAGGCCACACCTTTCATACTATGCATGGAATAGGTAAATGAGGGGAAATCATCTACCTTTCAAAAACCTACCATTCTAAGTTGATCTCTTGGGGATGTGACCCTTCCAGTCATGTTGTTTGGATTGTGATGGAGATTGATGGTCATTTCCTTAATGTGCTCAACGTCTATGCACCTAACAATGCTAATGTCTATTGTGAGCTTTGGTGGTGGCTGACACTCTCTTTCCCCTCTACTATTTGGTTGCTCTATGGGGACTTCAATATGATTGAATTACTCTATGACAAGGTGGGCCTTTTTTGCATGTGATGGGTCATCAGGGAAAGAGAAGTGTGGTTTTTAATGAAAGAAAATTTGGGGCTCTTTGACCCCAATAGCTACTTCTTACCCTTTTTTTTCTTTGCTAATGCCTAGTTTGCATGGTATAACAACTAGTAGGGCAAGAGTCATGTGCCAAAAATATTGGATAGATCCATGCTATTAGATTCTAATATTTTCTCATTTGAGTGACCCTCGTCCTCTTTCCCCTTTGTCTCTATCTACCCCAATCTCTATTTTTCTAATCATTCTCCCATTTCCTTTTCCATCCTAGTTTCTTCCCCCCTCCTATTTCTTAGTCAAAATTCTACCTTAATACTTCTATTCTGCACCACCCCATGTTGAGAGCCTATGTCATCAAAATTTAGAATTTGGTCCCCAGATCAAAGGGGCCTCTGGTTGGATTGATTTATGGAACACTACTATCTAGCACACTTCCAGCTTTGTATGCTTACTAGGGTACAAGATTTTCAAGCTTCGTCATCGCTCCAATGCTACTTTCCAATAGGATTTGGAGGCAGCCTCAACTCAACTACAGTCTAATCCTTTCAATGAGGAGCTTTAGAGACACCATGCAACTATCAAACACTAGGTTCTAATGGTAGAGAACTATGATTCCATAGGGGCATAGATCAAGGTACAGTTACACTGGCTTAAAATTGGTAACAGTATAACCAAGGAGTTCTTCCAACATTTGTGTCCTTGTAATCAGTATTTGGGCATTAAATCCCTTAACATTAATGGAGTGTGTATTTCTAAACTCCCTCATATTCTCTTCATTTTTTAAGAACATTACTAGATTTAAGGTGACCAAGCTCTTAACTCCTACCTCTATGTTGTCTTGGTGTGGCTTTCTGAGTCTCAAAGAGCTTCCAATGAAAAGACCCTCTCTTTGAATAATTTGGAGGAAGCTCTTTCTCATATGGTCAACAATAAATACCTTGGTCTTTCTGGTTTCCCTTGTGAGTTCTACAAGTCCCTTTGGGACATTGTCAGGTTTTATCTTCTTAAAGTTTATCAAGATGTCTTCTTTAGGGGTTCTTCGACCCCTATTATTAATTAGTAGATTATTAAATTTATCCCTAAGGTTGGTGATCTAGAAATCATCAACAATTGGATTTCTATTAATCTCATAAATATTTCCTATAAGATCATCTCCAAAGCCCTAGATTTGTGCATCTGCCATCTCCTTCCCATCATCGTACATTCAAAGAAAATTGGCTTCATTCAAAGAAGGTTCATCCTTGACAACATATTGTTGTTTGGGAAGGTATGGAGTGGGCTCATAATTCCAACCAATGATCCTTGTTCATCAAAATTGACTTTGAGAAATCCTATGACAAGATCGATTGGTTGTTCATTTTGGCCATGCTTAAAGCTCTTGGTTTTGGGCCCTCCTTCATTAGCTTTGTGGAGATGTTGTTCATTGAGGCTTCAACTATTTTATTCATTAACAAGCACAAGTCCTCGTCCATTGGGCTCTTCCATTCCATTCGATAGGGTTTCCCGTTGTTGTCATACCTATATTACCCTTTCTGTCTTCAATCTTAGGACTTTATCCATATTTTTTGGGTTTGTGCTCATGCTCATTCCCTTTGGGAGTGGTTTTTTCCCCTTTTTAGACCCTATTCCTATGCCACATTTGAGTGGAAACATATTATTTTGGGAACCCCAACCCTTGTTGGCTATTTTCTTTGAAGTGTGGCACTTGTTTCATATGGCAACCCTGTACAACATATGGAAAGCTAGAAATGATTGTATATTTGGTAAGTGTTATTCCTCTCTTCATATCTCTACTTTTGATCATTTTAATATTATTTCAAGTGTATTTTTAGATTATGGTTCAAACCAATAAGGTGGCTATAGAGCTCTCTCATCTTCAAGAATTGATTGATCATTGGGAGAATGCTCTGTGCATAGTTAATCATGTTCCTCCTAAGCAATATTATCCCAAATTTGTTCCAAGTCCAGGCAGTGTCATCACTTAGCCCCAAATTGCACTCCTACCCCAACACAAGGTCACCCTCCTTATAAATCTAGCCCTGGTAACCTGGATGCTCCTTTCTCTCCCCTAGCTCCTTAGCTCGATGCCTAGGATAAGTTAGGTGCTCTAGTGTTTGCTACCAATGAGGATCCGTTTGCTCGTGGTTGGGAAGATGTTCCTGACACTTCTTCAAAGCAGGGATGGGGTTCAATACCAAAGTATCCTAATGATAATGTTGGGTCGTATTCGATCCTAGTGGTGGTTAAAACTGCATAATGGATCTTCACTATTGCAAGGATTCTTGTTTTTTTACTTTTTCTCTTGTGGCATGCACTCAACCATCATTTTTAGTATGTAATTAGTGTGTTCTATTAGCTAGTTGATAGTGTCTTCTTGCCAGTTCTATAAGGTGGTTTTGATTAGTTGTTAGTTGGTTTCTTGGTTTACCGTGTTATTTAAACAATAATGGTTTTTTGGTTGATGGCGTTGGCCACGTGGTGTGTTTATCCATCTCTTTTTTGTTTGTTTGTAAAAATGTATTCTATTAATCCTTTAATATAAATGTCTTTTTACATAAAAAATATCTGTGGGATTTTATCGGGCAATTGTTAGTGTAGTATCGAGTGTGAAAGTCTAATGGGTTTGAGGATAACAATTTGATTTTATAAGTGAATTTTAATATTTAAATTAAATAATATAACTTTAAATTATTTTAAATTTAAAATTTTAATATAAATTAAGGTTAATATTTAAATATTATTAAATGATATATGATGTTATATTAATATGATTTATTGTTATATAGTTATGTTATTTTGTATGATATAATATAAGTAAAGTTTATTAGAAAATATTATTATTATTATTATTATTCCAATGTAATACAAGTAAACATCTTCTATTTTTTTTTTTATTAATTTTAAAAATATTAAAAAATAAATAAAGGTAACTTAGTTTTTAATATTCATGCAATTACAGGTTATATGAGGCAACTTGAGGTGAATCTTCATGTTCATATGTTAGCATTCTTCCTTCTCATATATATTAACATTGCTTGAAGTACTTGTATGTTTTGCAAGGCTCTATAAATGATAATTATTATGAAAATTAAATAAGATTTAACAACATTGATTACATATCATATGAGACAACTTTGAGGTGAATCTTCAAGTTCATGTGTTAGCATTCTTCCTTATCATATATATTAACATAGCTTGAAGTACTTGTATGCTTTGCAAGGCTTTATAAATGAAAATTATTATGAAAATTAAATAAGATTTAATTACAAGTTATATGACCCAGGTGTTGTAGGTGAGTTGGAGAGGAGAGAGCAATCCTCCAAGGGAGGTCCCAGGTTCAAATCTCCACCCTACCAAAAATCTGAATTGGGTATCCAAAATCCAATTGATAATGTTGGTGCGAGCAGGGTCGGGTGCGACCCCCGGGTGACTTTGAAGGTGTAGAACCCCCTGTTCGTGGTCTCTTAGACCAAGGTGGCTCCGCAAGGGGTTTTTCGCTTAAAAAAAAAAAATTACAAGTTATATGAGATAACTTGAGGTGAATCTTCAAGTTCATGTATTAGAATTCTTCCTTCTCATATATATTAACATTGCTTGAAGTACTTGTATGCTTTGCAAGACTCTATAAATGGCAATTATTATAAAAATTAAATAAGATTTAACAACATTGAGGCAAAAATATTATCAAGTGTCGAGACAATGTATCCTTATTAGAGGGAACATACAACGAGAATCCCAAAATTAGAGAGATAATTTTGACTATTCTTAAATTTATCTTAATTGTGTTATCAAAAGTAATAATATTTTCTAAAAACACCTTAAATTTGAAAAAGCAACTTTTAATATTGGTAAAATATCCAATTTAAGAGCAACACAATCCATCCTCCATTTTAAGAGCAACAAGCTCCATCTTGATATGTTTGAATACTTACTTTTCCAAAAGGATATTTTAGCTTATTCTATGCAAGGACCAAATCTATTTCGTCTTGAATACAGGAAATTAAATTTGGCTTAAAAAAAGAAGAGAATAAACTAAGAGCTTATACCTTTTTAAGTAGGAGGGTAATTTCATCGAGGGTTGTTTTTGTCTTCTCATGAAAGACATTGCTTAAGATATTATTATACATTAAACCAATCATATAGGTGGACCATGTGATATTTTCATCCTTATCCAAATAAACAATTTATGACTTGGGATCCATCATAATCAAATATGAATAACCCCCAAAAAATGTCATGGATTTAAACCTAGAACTCCTTAGTATCCAATGATTTGATGCGGAAAGTCTCACCACGTGGTTTAGACACATCATTGACAAAAGAAGAAAGAGTGTCATAAATAATGACTCTTGTGTCTAGAACCATTATCAACAATGCAAACTAAGGCTTGTGCATTATAGGCTTCAAAAATGCACAAATGGGAAAAGAGGGATGGCAAGATTCTTTCTTAAAAAAAAAAAAAAATCCATGCTTACCATGAATTTACGAAGTGAATCTTGAAAACATGAAAACTATCATATTTGGACCCCTCATTTTGATGCACAAAAAAAAAAAAATTGTCTTAGAAAAATCTTGATGGTGCAATTAAAAAGACCAATAATAAGGTTGTGGTTAATCTCTCATAGATATGTACTATGGAGAATTAAAATATGTAAACCATTTCATATCCTATTATGGTAAAAAAAGGTATTTATATGGTGGAGTAGAGTTGGTGACTGTATTGTTGTGGAGTAAATCTAATGATAGTATTGTTGGGGAGTAGATTTGGTGACAACATTGAGGCCGAGTAGATCTAGTGACAATATTGTTCTGGAGTGGATTTGGCCATAGTATTGCTATGGAATAGAGGTGGTGACAATATCTCTCTAAAGTATATCTAGTGTTAGCATTGTTTGGTAGTAGATCTAGTGACAATATTGTTGTAGAGTAGATTTAGTGATAGTATTGTTGTAGGGTAGATCTTGTGATAATATCGCTATAAAGTAGATATGGTGATAGTATAGTTTGTTACCTTTTGATGCTAAATACTTAAAGCAAAATAACCTCAAGATCTAAAATAAATATACTATATCAAATATAATAAAATGGAATTATTCTAAACATATAAAATTCATAAATAAATTATGTAAAAACTCATAAAATTGCCATTAACAAATGCTCATGAAAATAGTAAATTGATATAGAATAAAGATCTCAAGTACATCATACTTTCACAAACTCTTACTCTATATTGTGCTATTTGCACACATACATAGATACACATATATAATGGAATGTGACTCTTCATATGGAGCACTCTTGGCCTTCTCTCTTCTTGAGATTCTTTACTTCCTATTCTAAGAACACATATGCACATGGACTACATTTACATTATTAAATACTTTGCACACTTGTGCATTTATTACATTGCATAAAGTAAATACTCACACTCTAATCTAAGACACTCTTCTAATCTAAAGATGTACCCAAGGTGGTACATTAGCATGTACCAAATAATGTAATATATTCCAACACCCTCTTGTATTACATTATTTGGTTATTGAAGACTTTAGTCTTCAATATGGTCTTCGTCTTGGTTTTGGAACTTGTGCTCTTCTTTTATGCTTTCTTCATTCTGCTCCATGTTTGTATCCTGATCAAGTAAATAATTAGTATCTTCATAAAATACTATCTTTGTTGAAAGAGCTTTAACTTCATGTTCTTCTATAGGTTCTTCTAGTTCTTGAATTTCTTGAATCTCTTGAGCTAAGTAGCCTTTTTTTTCCTTCTCTATATTGCAACTAAGGTTGATGGTATTGATTCTGTCACTAAAATTATTGCTGATGTGGTCTATATTGATTCTGATATTGTCTTGGTTGAAATGACCTATTTAATTGGCTTCCAAAACTTGTTTGATTCCCTTGATATTGATTTCTTGGATTGAATCTACAATAATTTGTAGTATGTCCACTTTTCTTGCATACTTGACAAAATCTATTATTCTGTTTGATTTGTTCTTGAGAATGAAGCAACATTTCCTTGTGGATTATCTTTTGAAACTAAGGCATTGTTAGTCATCTCATCTTTCACTGAATTTTCTACCATATATTCTTGTAGTATATTGAATAACTCATAAAATGATGTATCTTTACTTAGAATTTGTAAAGATGTGACTAGATGCTTGTAGCTTTCTGTAAGTGTTCTTCGAATTACTTGAATAAAAAACTTGTCTTCTACCTTCTCTCCTAAGGTAAATAATTTTATTTTTATATCTACCACTTTTCTTAGAAATAATTTTGTACTTTCACCACTATTAACTGTTAGAGAATGCAATTGGTCTTTTATTGTATTTTAGAAGATTCTATATTTTCTTGGCTAAAGTATTCTAGACTTTTGTAGAAGTTACTGTTGAACTAATATATGGTTGTATATCATCTGTAATTGTAAATGTTATTCTCACGAATGCTTTTGCTTCATCTTCTTCATACTTTAAAATTTCTCTAGCATCTTCAGTAGGTTTAGTTTTTGCTCCTTTAATAATTTCCCAAAGCTTTTCAACTATCAATATTGACCTCACTTTATTTTTCCATGAAGTGTAAATAGGACCTTTAAGAAGTTGGGATTCTGAAAGAAAGAATTTTTTTGTTATCATGATAACACTTGTAGACTACCTTATATCTCCCTAAGGTTTTAAATAACAATTTCTATATAATCTTCAACTTCTATTCTTTAGGATGAATACCTTATATTCTTCCCTAGGTATAAATGATCAACCAATAATTTTTGACAAAAGTTTTAATTCTTCAAAATTCTAGGTTGAATTCCTTTTATCTCCCAAAATTCAATAATATGGTTTCTAAATTTTGCAAACCTATATTGGTGTTGAATTCCTTATAACTCCAAAATCAAAAATTTAGAAATCTAGTAAAAAGGTATTTGCAAACTTTATATTCCTAATTTTATGTAGGAAACCTTATTTCTCCAAAATTTAAAATATTTGCAAATATTAAAATGTTTCATAAATTTCAATAACTCAATTACAAAATGTTACTAAATCTTCTCAATTCTTGAAATTGATTTCCAAAAAATTCTTTAAATAGTTTTAAGACTTCTCAAAACTTTTCAAAGATAATCAATAATATTTCTAAGGTTTCAATATTCACTTCTAAACCTTTTCTATCCAATAATCAAATTAATCTTGTAAATAATTTGCTTAACCTTAGAAAAAATAATATTACCCTTTATCCTTATAACTCCTAGCTTAGGAAAATAATTAAATTTCAAATATGATGCTTTACCTCTAAATTTAGGCATAAAATAATTGATCAAGGGTGTTTGAACTTTCCTTGAATGGCATTCTCTCTCCTCTACTGCACGTATGACACTTCTATCCACTCTACTGCACTAATGAACAAATATGTTGCACTATGCTTGATGTTGAATGCTAAATAATTCAAATAGAGTTAAATACTTTACATTTATGAGGGCTTGAGATGTTTCAATCACCTCCTCAATATGGTTGGCATTCCTCCTTCTGTTTTAAAAAATAGCACTTAGTCTTTTGCATGCAAGATGTTACAAATTGATTCATTTTCTTTGTAATGCTTCATATGACCCTTGCAGATTTTGGTGCTCGATTTCAATTGACGATGATGGTGCTTCAGGTCTTCTCCAATGTTTGTTCAACCAACACTCTTTCCTTATGGTTGTTACCAAACTCTCAACCGTTATTGGTTCCAACGTATCTTTTTGGTGCTTGGTCTTCTCTTCTACGTTCTCCTTGGACTCATCTATATTGACTGATGCTTAGATTTCACTTTACCCTAGCTCATCCTCTTCAATGCTTTAGCTTTCAATTAGTTACCTATTTTTGGGCTCTCGATACATTGACAACTCATCCTTGAGCTACGGTAATCCGTTGCACTTCGATGGTGCTTCTTTCTTTCTTCGTATGGTGGCTCCACCTTCTAATGTTAGCTCAACTTCGATGGTGTTCCTTTCCTTCTACGTATGGTGGCTTCTTTGGATACCATTTATATTACCCCTTTTTAGCAGATTCTACCTCAAATCTAGTGTGGTTTGTCTTCTCCACAACTCAGTTTAGATGGGTGAATCTTGTGCTATTTTCCAAATTTCTTATAGTCTCTTTCCTTTCCTCACTTTGCTAACTTATTTCTCTAAAATTTTGTAGGTTTTTGAGGATTCTCGTGTGCCTTTAAAGACTTACTTTGCTTCCTTTCAAAACCATATATTGAGCATAATATTTTGAGTGCTCCTTAATGCATTCGTAGCTCCTTAGCTTATTGTTTTTGATTTGGTGTAATATTTGCTTCTTTAATATAGCATACAAATCTTCTTTTGCTGATTTTAAACTTAAAAATGAACCAACTTCTTTATGCTATATTAACGCACTAATTTGCAAGTTTCTTAAACTAGGAGATAATAAACTTAGAGTTCTTCGTTTTCCTAATTTGAGCTCTCCAATATATTGTGCCAAATAAACTTAATTAAATCCATTTTTCATAAAACTGAAATACTCTTTTAAGCACCTAATTTCAAGCCTCTTTGAATGTCTTTTATATATCATCTCCTCTTATTTCTTGCTACTCAAACTTGTTGTTTTCTACCTTCAAATCTGTAGCTTTACTTACACTTTTCTTACTGTCAAACAACAACTTCTATGTTGTCCAAATGGTTATTACAAAATGCTGAAATTTTTCAGCCTTTCTACCCTTTCAAATGCTGCTCAAAACTTGCCTTCTTTGTCTTCAATGTCTCTAAGTTTTGTAGCTTCAAATTTTGCCTTCTCGCTGTCCAAAATTTTTGCAATTTGTAGCTTCAATTGCTGCTAAATATTTCTTTGCTTTGTTGTCAAAAATTTATGAAATTTGCAGCTTCCAATGTTGCCTAAAATGCTATCTCAAACTTCTCCTTTATCCTTCCAAAATGCTGCCAAGAAACTTTGAAATTCATAGCTCAAATACTTCTTCAAATGTTGTCCAAAATATAGCTTTATCTCCTTCAACTTGCTACCTTAGATTGCAGTCAATTTCTTCTTTGGAATTTCCTTCAAATTGATTCCTTTTACCATTCACAAACTCTGCCTTTATTACTGTCAGTCCCTTATTTCAATTGGATGTTCAAGGGCACTTCAAAATCTGCTCAATTCTTCTTCAATTTATAGCTCTATGTCATCTTCAACTTGCTATCCTGTGACCCTTCAAATTTTGCTGAAAAAACTAGCAATCTTCTCCTCCACAAACCAACCTTCAAATCCTTTGTCTGTCTCCAAAAATATCAACTTGGTGGTCTCTTCTATCTTCTTTCTCTTGCAATTTTCTTGTTGAATAATGCCTTCAAATTTGGCCTATTTGCTAGCCTCTTCCTCAAGAATCTGAATGTCTTGAGGTCTTAAAAAATGGTTTCTAAATTTGGTAAACTTCTTGCCAAATTCTTCTTCCTTTTAGGCTTGTTGTCGAATGGCGACAATTGTTCCAAATTCCTCTTTCCAATAGCTTCTCCTACTTGCAATAATCTATCTCAATATTTCTTCAAATCTTCTCCAATGGCCACTTCTTCAATTTCTTAATAGGGTTTCTCTAGCCTTTTTCTTTCTTCTTCCTTCAATTTTCTATGGAGACCTCTTTCTTAAGTCTCCTCAATCTTCAATCAACAGTTTTCAATCTTCAACGGGACCGTTTTCCTTGGGTCTCCTCAATATTCAATCTTCAATCTTCAATCTCCAATGGGACCTCTTTCTTGGACCTCCTTCCTCTTCAATGTCTACTCTTTTGCTATAACCCAAAAACTAATCCCTGCATGAGGAAAACAAATAGACTTTCAGGCAATCGAAGATGAAATTTTTCTCTATCTATTGTAGAAAGCTTCTCAACTTCTGAGAACTATTTTTTTGTAACAAAAACTTAGACAACAACAATCAACCAAATCTTCAAAATTCTAAAATCAATAAACTTCATTAGTTATCCTTTAATCTAGTGGAAAGAAATCTGTGTTGAGTTCTACTCTTCAGGAGTTTTCTTGCAACCTTGTGGAAAGACTCTAGCCAAATTGCAATATGGAATATTCTTCTATCAACCTTTTCAATAGGACCTCCTTCTTAGGTATCTTAATCTTATCAATTTCAAGGTCTATCTTCAAGATCGGTAATTTCCTTCTATTCCAAATTTGCTTTTGGAATAGGTAAATTAAATCTCCAATCTTCACTGGTTCTCCTTCAACACAGTGGAAAATATTATCTTCTCTGGTTTTCCTTTTCCAAAGGTAATTTCTTCAACTTCACTGGTTTCTCCTTAACCAGTAGAAATCTCCTTTCTCCTTTGCAACTTTTTTGTTTAAAACTTGTGCAAGATAAAACCTTCTTGTAACTCTGATACGACTGTTAGCTTTTGATGCTAAATGCTTAAAGCAAAATAACCTCAAGATCTAAAATAAAGATAATATATCAAGTATAAGATAATGTCAATATTCTAAACATATAAAACTCATAAATAACTTCTGCAACAACTCATAAAAATTCCATTAACAAATGCTCACGATAGTAATTTGATATAGAATAAAGATCTCAAGTACATCATACTTTCACACACTCTTACTCTACATTGTGTTATTTGCACACATACATAGAGATACATATATAATGGAATGTGACTCTTCATATAGAGCACTCTTGGCATTATCTCTTCTTGAGACTCTTCACTTCCTATTCTAAGGACACATGTGCACATGGACTATTATGCACATTTACATTAAATACTTTGCACACATGTGCATTTATGATGAGGGCATCATGTTCTTTGTTTTTAGTCCTAGGTTAGATTTATTTAATCTTTCCTAGGATTGATTTACAAATAACCTATCACGAGTCTTCAACTCACGTAGGTTTCTAGCTAGATGACTATGTTGGCCATTAGTTGGACTTAGTTATTAGTTAGCTATTGTTTGGTATTAGTTAGTTGGTTATTGTGCATTTTATTTTATGTCTCCCTATTCATCCTATGACACTTCTATGGCACATATGCCACTTCTATCCACTAATATCTGCAAAGTATTGGTGCGATGTTTGGTGAGGACTTGAGCTATCCTTACTCTACTTAGATCACCTGACTGACCTAGCAACACATTTTCCATAGACATCCTTAGGTCACTATTATAGTGTAATTATAACCTTTAACTCACCTACCTTGACTCCCATTAATATTATTAGAGCCTTGCCAGATTGTGCCACCACCAATGGTCAAACAATCCTCATTTATCACTAGCACCACTACCCTCTGCTTTGCCAACCACTTCTTCTTAGGCCCTTTACAACTTAAAGCCTATCAGATTTGGTTGGAGGACATGCCTTTACATTTATCCCACAAAAATAACTATGTTGGCTTGAAAGACACTCAATGATATCTAATTGTTTTCTCTCACCAAGCACACATTACCACTTCATAATATTATTTTGCTTTCAAGACTCCTCCTTTTTTGTATCCAAGTGACATCCTAAGAACTGCATAAAGCCTTGAATTCTTCCTTCAAGACAATCACATTTGCTTGGTGGAGTTTCCTTCTCCACTCCTTGCTTATACATATAAGTCTTTTGATGTTGCCAAATTCCATCTGTAATCAATACTCTTCGAAGATTTATTTGATCAAGTCCTAAAGCCATTGCTCAAATTTATACTAGGCATTCCTCCTACACTATAGGTAAAATATAATGTATCCCATCATAAAAAAGGATGACAAGTCTCTCATCAATTTCGCTATAAAATTCAATCAACTTTGATATAAAATTTTGGTTGATTGATCGAATTCAATAAAGTATACCTCCTAAAAAACAAAAATTAAGGTCATCATCTCGGTGGGAGCAATGCAATGGTTAGGGCTTTGACTTCGCTTTGAGAGGTCCAAGGTTTAAACCACAAAGTGTCTGGTACCTCCCAAAAAAATTAAGATCATCTATATTAAATTTGCTTATATTAAGCTATCTAATTAGCAACTCTACCTCCACCCTAAAAGTAAATTAATTTTAATATCTATAAAACATGATGTTTATCCAATCAAACTTCAATTGCTCTGTTATAATGTATAGCCCTACCTTCTTTTATATATATATATATAGATTTTTTTTTTGTTGAAGTAACACAAAATGCAACAGTTGGCATAGCAATAGGGATCTCCCTTCGGGTGAAACCACACTCCCTAAAAGCATAGCAATAGGGGTCTCCCTTTGGATAATTTGAACTTAAATTATTGAAATAAAACGTCAATGTCATACTATTAAGATATCTTCGCAAAGACTATCTCTTGAGCTTAAAAGTGTGAAAAATAATGCTAGACTCTTTCAACTTAATCAAACGTAAAGATCTCTCCACATTATAATTCTCAGTATAGTGATCCATACTAAATTGGGTCTTAATTAAAGAATTTTTTATAAACAAACATTTTTTTTTCGGTTATATAGGAGAGTTGGTCACAATCACGCTATTTTAAGTAATTGATAAGCGTACGGTTTAAGCCACAAGCCACAAGCCACAGGGACTACTCTCACCAAACCTATTCCGTTTCATTATTGTTGACCTAGTGTGGAGGGGACCACTGGTTGCTGGGGTTCGAACCATCATTGTCAGTCTCACGTAGACTCAAAAGATTCGGATTAAACTACTACCTTTGCAAACAAGTTGCCTTCAAAGGATTCAGAGCAGACTACTACTGAGTGTCTGACCAAACAAACACTTACCAATCCACCTAACCCTCAGAAATATAAACATATCCTAAATACAACTCTATAAATTGGATTTAGTTATTGCTTAAATTCACAAACGACAAAAAACAACCCATTGAACTCTGGTCCTCATAGTCAATTAGGACAAACTCGCTTAAGATGGGGTGCTTCAAATAAATAACAGAAGTTTCCACAGCTTGCTAATTTCAACGCATTTACAGCTATCCCCTCCCATGGAACAAATCAAATGGATCCCAAGAATATTCGGAAATAATAGGTCAGTTAGGTTGAGTGCATGTATAGTGTGTGTTACCCAGGTTGTCTCTAGACCGTGGAATCCAGTTAACATTTTTATTTGAAGATTAAGATTTATATAAGTTTTTTATAAAAAATATTGATCTTAAAAATAAAGCAATACCTGTTTCTAATAACTTTAAGGGTTAGGTGGATTGGTAAATGATAGTGTGGTTAGGCACTTACTAAAAAGAAGCCAGGTTCAAACCTTGAGGAAGCTTGTTGCAAAGGTAAAGTGCACAATTGGTTTGAACACTGCTTATAAACTACTTAAACTTAAAATAATGTGGTTGGTAACTAAGCAAAAAAAATTACCAGTTTTAATAGCCCAGATTTTCCAGCACTTTCATTGGGCTAAAAGCGTTACCGCTCTGAAGGTCTAATGTCATTAAAAACTGCAGCTGGACTACACCCAATTCAGGTCAATGACACTCCGACGTTTTTCCGTCATAGCCACTAAACTTTAGCTATAGGCCTTGGATTTTCATGGCGTTGCTCTGTGAAATAATTGCAGAACAAGCACCTAATCAACTGCATCCCTAATGTTGATGTCCTTGTACTGAGCAACGTATGATCCATGGAATTGAATTGAGGGGATTTTGGTGTGTCTATGCAAGTGGACAGCTTCGGAACAAAGGTATTTGAAATGGGCACTGCCTATTTCAGCCCAATTTAATTTTTTGTATTCAAAATTTTAAAATTTACCAAGAATTATTTGGTTTGTGGAGTTATTGACTGGGACTAATAGGTTTTAAGCAGTTATAAAGCAAATGTGCATGATATTCCATGATCCCATTTTGTGTCAGTCAATTAAACGAAGTGACTATGTACTCACTTCTTATTAGTACTTGAATCACATAGTGTAGAATTTCTTTTATTTTTTATTTTTTTTTGAAGGCTTATTGATTTGGGTTATATAGGGCATGGGTGTTAAAGATGGTACCTAGTTTTTAGTGTTCTGGGTCCTATAGTGACCTGGGGCGAATGGAATCAGTGACCTGATGGATGCAAACGGTCTAATAAAGTCTGTTAATAGACACCCAAGTTATATTTTAGTCTGTTTGTCAGGTTGGAAAGAAGCTAGGGATTGGGGTTTTAAGATGGCTAGGTGTATCTGGCACTGTTTCTGCAATTTCACAAAGTAGGTGGGCAACTTCTGTATGCATCAGGATGAACTGAAAACATATCATTAGTCCAACTCAAAGTGGTTTTGATAGGCGATTTGATGGGCTTATTGAGGTGCGTGGGGGTGCTTTAGTCTTTGAATAATCTAACGGTGATTTGGGGTAGTTAGAAAAATATTGATGCAGGAGCCTATCTTCCAGAGGGCATACTTTTGATCTGACCGTTGGAAAGGCTTGAAATTTTAGGGGGAATTGGATAACGAGGTGGACAATGTCGTGGCAAGGATTCTGTAGAAGCCTTGAAGATTTTTCAGTAGGAAATGCAATAATGTGTGTTAATTTGGGTCGCTATTCGAGCTTTTTTTGGTTGGCACTAAAAGACGAAATAACTTGAAAAAATAAATAAATAGAAAAAATATTGTAATTTTTTATCTTTAGGCTTTTAAGATTTAGGGTTTGTTTTAGGGTTTTTTTTTTGGAAATATATATTTCTTTGGTATCATTGTAAAAGGGATGTGAAATTCAGGAATGAGAAAAATAAAGCATTGATCGGTTTATTTCCATCTATTGTAGTTTTTATGTGATTGGGAATTTTTTTCGCTTTGTTTTTTTTCGTCACAGTTTTATGTGATTGGAGGTTCTTGTTCTGACCTTTTGCAACTGGAATTACATCATTTGGTATCAGAGCAAGTCGGATCTTGCTGGGGGAGAGAAGGTAATCTTGACGATTATAGTTATTTTGCTATTCTTATTTTTCTGTTTGGAATAACACAAATCAAATTAGCATGAGGAGAGGAAGAGAAGGTTATGCCCAGCTCAATAGGAATATGTAGGAGTTGCAAGCACAAGTTACCTAGCTGATTGGAATGATGGCCCATATGAGGGAAAGATATCCCATTGAATTTGTAGATCTGGATTTTGATAATGAGACTGTGGAAGGAGACAACAAGATAGAGGTTCATGTCGAGGAAGAACCAGAGGGGAATCCAGAGTTTGAGGATAGGCTAATTAGGGCCTTGGAAGGAAATAATGATGGGATCAAGATTAATGTCCCTGAGTATGCAGAAGGGTTGAAACCAGAGGAGTTGATAGACTGGTTGAATAGCATAGAGAAGTTCTTTGAGTGGAAAAGCCTTTCAAAGGAAAAGAAAGTGAAGCTTGCATGCACGAAGTTGAAAGGGCATGCGTTGATTTGGTGGGATCATCTATAAAAGGAGAGGCAAAGAAAATGAAAGGAAAAGATTAGGGTCTGGTGTAAAATGGAAAAAAAATGAACGAGAAATTCTTGCCCAAAGATTATCCCCAAACATTGTCTCATAGACTTCAGAACCTCAGACAAGAGGATCAAAGCATTGAGGACTACACCAACGAATTCTGCAAGTTATCAATTCGGGTGGGTCTTGAAGAGTCAGAAGAACAAAAGGGTGCAAGGTATGTGAATGGTTTAAGTTATGCCATACAAGATGAGTTGAGTATGGTTTGGTTTCATAGTGTAGAAGATGCATATCAGTTTGCTTTAAAAGCTAACGAGAAACATAAGAGGAGAGGAGTGAGGAAAGGACCATCGTCACCTCCAACCAGTGGGCGTGGTGGATTTAATCCCTCAAAGGGAGAATCTACTAATACAAGAAAACAAGAAACACCAAGGCAAGGTCATAGTGACCATGAGAGAGGTGGAGGATTTCAAAGAGGAAGAGGCTATGGTGGAGGACGAAGTTGGGATGGCCCACAAAGGCAATATACCTATTATAGATGTGGTGAGGAAGGGCACAGAGCTTTTGAGTGTCCACACTATCCTGCACAAGAAAGAAAACAAGGAGAACAAGCTAGAGTCAATTTGGTTGAGGCAGAAGAGCAAGTTGAGACAGAAGTTGCTACACACATGGGGGAAAACCTCATGATAAAGAGGGCGATGATCGTTCCAAGGAGGGAGAAAGCACCAAATAGTGATGGTGGTGATTCCTGGTTGCGTATGAATATCTTTCATCTGGAGGAAAGGTATATAAGATGATTATTGATAGCGGTAGTTGTGAAAATATGATTTCAAATGAAATGGTTGAGAAGCTTAACTTGAAATGTGAGAACCCGTATCCCTACCGCATATCGTGGTTCAAGAAAGGGATCGAGGTAACTATAAATAAGAGGTGTTTGGTTAAGTTTTCAATTGGGAATACCTATAAGGATGAAGTATGGTGTGATGTAGTTCCAATGGATGCATGTCACTTATTGTTGGGGAGGCCTTGGCAATATGACAGGAAGGCTACCCATGATGGGAGAAGGAATACTTACACATTATGGAAGGATGGAGTAAAAGTGGTCTTATTACCACATAAGGAAGAAGGGTAGAGTGAAAGCTTGTTTACGACTAAGGAATTTGTCACGGGGATGAAAGAAGCTAGGTCTTGTTATGTGATGACAACAAAGAACATGGATACTGAGGATGTTGCTATACCACCTATAGTAGTAAAGTTGCTGAAAGAGTATGCAGATGATGAGCACATGCAGGAATTGCAGGAAGGAGTCAGAAAGAAGTTGCAAGATAGTAATGCAAAGTACACAGTAACTGCAGATGAAAGTGGGAGAACAAAATTATTGGAATGTAGTTGCAAGAGCTTGATCAACGAAACTCGCAGGAGCAGAGTTCTTTTCAACCAAAGGAGAATGATGCAGGAGCCTATCTTCCGAAGGGCATAACTTTTGATCGGCTTGAAATTTTATGAAGAGCTGGATAACGAGGTGGACAATGTCATGGCAAGGATTCTATAGAAGTCTTGAAGATTTTTCAGCATGTTATCGGGCCCTAATTCCTTCATCTAGTGCCCCAAAAATGGGATTTAGTGTTTTTTAGGAAAACTGGAAGAAAGAATATTAATGAATTTTTTTTTTTGGTAAATTAAGATTTTATATACAAAAATGGGTTTTTTAAGAGGATCCCAAAACCTTATGACAAAAAGGGCCGTAGCACCTTGTATGCGTCCTTAGACATTGCCTTGATACAGAAAACCAAACTTAAACAGAAAAAACAGTAGAGAAACCGCTGGAACAGCAGAGAAACCAGGTTACAAAAAACAACCAGCAAGTCCCATCTGTCAAAAACCGCCAACCTCCCCTGGCTGCCAATCTGAAACCCTCCCGAGGATGGATCCAGCGCGCCCTAAATCTTCGCGGTTTCCTCTTGGTCATCAGAGACCTCGCTTCGCTTGTGGATGAGTTGCTTGAGAACTTTGGTGGTGGCATTCGCTGAGCTAGCAATGTTGGCCATCGACTTAATGGCCATCTTTAGGAGGAGCTGGATAGAGGACACTTTGCTGCCACTATCAGAGTTCGAGATGATCTTGCCAAGTTGACCAACCGTTTCCCTGTGAGAAAGGGCCCAATGGGGGACGGTTGAGACATGTAAGTTGGGGTCCAAAAAAGCGCCCTCATCTTCACTCTTTGCTGACGTGGAGCTCTGACCCATGTCACTCTTGAGCAACCTCCTTTGGCTTTTCGTGATTGGCCGCATCTAGGATATCCTGAGGAAAGTCTTGGTGCCACACAGACAACTGTCTGAGGAGGGTTCCCATGTTGGCCAAGCGGTCCATGAGGGAATTGGCCTCTCTGTACCTATGCTGAGCCTTCGAGGGACCTCTGGACTGTAAGAGTTTCTTGACCTCTTCAATTGTATTGCTTACCCTCCATGCCGGACTATTGGAATTAGCCAGGTAGTTGATGATGTTCATGGAGTCTCCTTCTATGATGAGACGTCTGGGATCCTCTAAGAGGAGGGAGAGGCCTCTCCACAGTGCTCTGGCTTCAACTACATGATTGGTTTGAACACCCAAGCATTCGGAATACACCAGGATCAACTCGCCATGGTGATCGCGAACGGCTCCCCCAGCTCCAACAGGACCTGGATTTCCTTTAGATGCTCCATAAAAATTTAGTTTAATCCATCCTTCCGAGGGGGGCTCCCACCGGACGCTAGCTCTGGGGTGGACCGGGGTAGGGGGGACGTTCCACTTCCACAGGGGATGTTGAGGGATTTGAAAATGGAGGAATCTAAGGCCGACTGAGGGGCGGAAGGGCAAGGGATAAGCTTGGCATTTTTAGTAGCAAAGGCAATGGCTCTGGATGCTACAGATATAGGATCCCTGGAGGAGTCACCAAAGGCTCTACTGTTGCGCTCTAGCCAAATCTGCCAGAGGAAATGGTGGAGGCACACATCCCAGAGGAACCAGAGCCTAGAATTACGGAAAGGGTTGGTCCATTGGGAAAAGAGTTCGTTGATGGACTTGGGGTGGGCCCATTGAACATGAAAAGAATTCAAAATGGAACCAAGGATAGTGGAGGAAAAATCACATCTCAGGAACAGGTGATCTGTGGACTCCCAATCAGCCATGCAAAGGTAGCACCTGTTGGGGATCGAGAAGCCTCTTTTGTGCAAATTTTCGATGGTAAGAGCTCTGTTTTGAATAGCAATCTAGGAGAAGAAGCTGACCTTGGGAATCAAGTGTTTCTTCCAAACCAGGTTGAACGGGGTGGTCAGGATAGGAGAGGAGTTTTGAATGCTATAAGATGACTTGATTGTGAAGGCTCTACTATCATATCCCTTCCAATTAGGCATGTCAGATCCTTCTCCGGTAAGGATGGTGGTCAAGTCGAGCATTGTGGATAGGTAGATAGTGGCCTTGCCAAGGTTATCGCCATTGATTGATTTCCACTAAGGGACTCCATTGGAGAGGGTTATGAAGTCAGCCACCCTATGCCCCATGTTAGAGTCAGTGAAAGGTTTGAGCTCCGCCATCTCTGTATTGTCAATCAGGGGTTCATCCTGGATCCACTTGTCATACCAAAAATCAATGCGATTGCCATCACCGAGGATCCATCGTAAGCCTTTTTGGATCAACTGACGAGTGTGGGTGATGGATTTCCAGAAGGTCGATCCGCTCAGGGGGATCCCATCATCGAGGATTGAGTGGTTGGCCAGGTATTTCTTTTTGACTATCTACACCCATTCCATTGTGTCATTGGTGAGGATCCTCCATGTATGTTTTTCCAGCAGTGCTAGGTTCATTTTGGACATTTTCCTGAACCCCAGGCCTCCTTGTTTCTTACTTTTGCACACGATGTCCCAGGTGACGAGGGGGATTCTAGTCTTCTCATCATTTCCCGACCACAAGAACCTTTTCTGAAGTTGCTCGATCTTGCGGTAGACTGCCATGGGAATCTTGAACACTGACATGAAGTAGACGGGTATGCCTTGGAGGCAGGCCATGGTAAGGGTGGCTTTAGTAGCTTGGGACAAAAGTTTACCTTTCCAGGCCGCTAGCTTCTTTTGGATTCTCTCTAAGACATTGTTCCACATGAGCTCCTTGGGGTTACCACAAAACAAGGGGAGGCCAAGGTAGGAAGATGGGAGTGAGTCAATGGTGCACCCCAGGATTCGAGCTATCTTGGATTGGTGGGCTACGGGGGTGTTGATGAAGAACACTTTGCTTTTGATGAAGTTAACCTTTTGCCTAGAAACTTTTTCGTAAAGGAAGAGGATGTGCTTGATGGATTTGGCCTGACTAACAGAAGCTTGGGTGGATAAGATGGTGTCATCGACAAATTGCTGATGGGTAACTAGGTTGATGCCTGACGCAGCCTGGATTCCAGAAATCCTCCACCTCTGGCAAGCAGCTTTGAGGGCTCTGCCCAGGGAATCCGCCAGGATGATGAAAAGGATGGGTGAAAGTGGGTCACCCTATCGGAGGCCTCTTACACTCGAAAAGAACCCAACCAGGGAGCCGTTGACGAGGACAGAGAACCACGGGGAGGAATAGCAGTTGTGGAGGAGGTCAACCCAGGATGGGTGAAAGCCGAACTTGAGGAGGATATCATGGAGGAAGTCCCAGCTGACCCTATCGAAAGCTTTGTTCATGTCGAGCTTGATAAAGAGGGTGGGATTTTTTGCAAGGGAGGCTGAGTGCAGGGTTTCATGGATGGTGATGACCCCGTCTAGGATGTTTCTACCTTTGACCGAGCTACCTTGGCTAGGGTCGATGATGAGAGGGAGGATCAACTTCATCCTGTTAGCCATGACCTTGGTGAGGATCTTGTAGAGGACATTGCACAGGCTGATGGGCCGGTAATCGGACAAGGATCTACAGGCGGGAGACTTGGGGATGAGAGCTATGAATGTGGAATTAATCCCTCGAGGGATGGACCGAGAGGATTGGAGCTCTCTGATGGCTTCACACACATCCCACCCGATGATATCCTAGAAAGCTTGGTAGAAATGAGGGGGAACCCATCCGGCCCTAGGGGCTTTATCTGGTTGCATGGAAAAGAGGGCTCCTTTGATCTCATCATGGGAGAAAGGGCTGATAAGCATGGAGTTAGCCGACTGGGGGACAGAGGGGGGATGTTGGCCAGAAGGTCAGACTTGGCTTGGTCATCACACTCGGGAGGACTGCCGAGAAGAGTTTGGAAGTAAGAGATCGATTCAGACCTGATCTCAAAGATGTCCTTGGTGTTGGACCCATCGCTGCGGGTGATCTCATGGATTTTGTTCGAGCCTCTATGCCTCATGGTGGATGCATGGAAGAAGTTGGTGTTGGAGTCACCATATTTGATCCAGAGGGCTCTGGACTTTTATCTCCAAAAAGTTTCCTCCCTAGCTAAAATGTTGTGGTACTCGGCAAGGAGGTTCCTTTCTTCATCCCTAGTGGAACTGCTTTGGTCTCCAGCTTCGATCTGCCTTCCAATCTCTTGGAGTTTTCTTGTGATGGCCTACTTACTAGAAAAGATGTTGTCGAACACCTCCTTATTCCACACCTTTAGTTTCTCTTTAACCAACTTGAGCTTTTGGGAAACTTGGAAGGTAGGGGACCCCGAGACAGGCTGCTGCCACCAGAGGGTGACTTGGGTTCTGAGGTCCTGGTGATGGAGCCACATTGATTCGAAGCGAAAAGGGGTCTTGAAGGATGGAGGTTTGCCTGCTTCCAGGAGGAGAGGACTATGATCCAAGTCAATGTTGGGGAGGGCAAGGAGGGATGCGTCCCCAAAGATCGGGATAGCCTCTTTGGATATGAGGAACCTATCAAGCTTTACCTGAATAAGCCCACTTCCTGTTCTTCTATTGCTCCAAGTGAACTTAGATCCTTTGAGTTGAACATCAATGAGCTCATTGAGATTCATGAAGTCCCTAAAATCCTCCATGCTTCTGTTTGTGATGTTGAGTCCCCTTTTTTTTTTGAAGGGTACAGAGGACTGTTGAAGTCTCCACCGATGATCCAAGGGATGGTGCTGAAAGTGCTCCTCATCTGACTGATGGTGTTCCACAATGCTGCTCTTTCAAGGGGGGAATTTGGGGCATATACATTGGACAATATCCAGGAGGAGTTGTTGGTCTTACAATGAAAGAGGACGTTGATGATTCTGTTGGAGGATGACAGAAGCCTCCCTTCGACCTGAAGAGGGTCCCACAGGCACATGAGCCCTCCCGAGGATCCTTGGGTGGGGCTGATGAGGACGTCGCCCCTGCTCCAGATTGATTTGGCCGACCTGAGGGAGGAGACATCATCATTTTTGGTTTCTTGGAGAATGAGGATGGTGGGATTGCATTCTTTCCTGAGATTAGCAGCGAGGCATTGTTTGGCTGCTCCATTTAGACCTCTCACATTCCATGAGAGGATCTTCATTTAGAACTTTTTTGGGATTTTTTGCCTCCCTTCATCTGTTGAAGGGGAGGTTTGTTTCCTCTTTGGTCATATTTCTGCATGTCTGAGCTCTCAAAGAAGAGGGTTGACTGGGTTCCATTAGCTATATCTTCTGTTGTCTCTTTATTCCATTGCTTCGTGATGGATGGTCTCCCCCTTTTTTGTCGCTGCCAAAGTCGATGGAAGATTTTTTGCTTCTGGTGTTTTTTGGGCTAAATCTCCCAGACTGGAAAGGGATTGACAGAGGGCTTCCCACCTCTTCGATAATAGGGATATGGGATGGCCCAGATCTATTCGAGGATGGGGAGGGGGAGGACTGGGATGGGTTCCTATGGACCATAGCTAGATGATCATCAAAAATCGGATTTGAAGTAACAATGGGAGGGAGGGGAGGTACCTGGTATTGATTGGTCTCATCGCCAGAATCGGCTATTTCTTTACCTTTGATTTCAGTGGGGGCTTCCTGCCCTTGCGATGGGGCCAGTATTTCATCGCTCCCTTGAGGGGCCATGGCTGGAGGTTCCTGACGGTGGGCCCCGTGGCCATTCCTTGGTGCAGGAGGGTTTCGGAGCTGCTCCTTCGGAGGACCTGGTCTACGATTCACACCTTTTGCTGGATCTTTAGAAACTTGGGACTGAGCTTTTAAGGTGGGACACTGATTCCTTAGGTGTCATTGGGAATGGCAATGCACGTAGAAAGCAGGTTTATTCTCGTACTCCAAAGGTTGACGCCTTATGAGAGAGGATCCATGAAAGAGGTTGACATGGGTGGGGAGCTCTGTGTCCAGATTGGCATTGACGCAAATGCGGGCATGGACCATCCGAGATCGGACTTTAGTGGATGGATCGACTGCTATCAGATCACCGATGGTTCTGGAAATCCCTTTAAGGACATCCTCGTGCCAAAACTGGAAAGGGAGGTTTGGCAACCTAACCCAGATCGGGGCAATGTTGTTGTGTTTTGGGTTTTATTTTTACCCTTTGCGGAGGGGCTCCTACCTAGGAACCAGGGTCCCCCGGATAGGATATTGCAAAAATCCTCTTGGTTGTTTAGTCTGATGGCGAAAAAACCCCTGGATAGGGCTACGATTTCCATGTTCCCGCTAGTCCTCCATTTGGAATATGCCCATTTCCTAATGGTCTCCATATCTGGGCGGCCTCCGATGAACTTGCCTACCAGAGTAAGCCGCTCCATCTCTAGGTAGCTGGACATTAGGCTTTCCGGGATCACCAGGTCCGAGCCATTGGGGATTAGCTCCTAGGGTGGAGGTTTGAAGTGGGGGCCATGGTTGACCACCTGGGCATAAGAAACTATCGAGGGTTTGTCCGGGATGGGACCATTCCCGATGATAAGACCATCCGTTGGTTCCCCTTTGTTGGGGGTTCCTTTCTGTGCAATGGGACCCCATCGGTCGGATCCTTACCTGCTTCGCCAGTGACAGATCCTGTCTTGGATCCTCCGCCCTCTGGACTGCCATGGTTGCGCGCGCCTGCTCCCTTGGCCATCTTCCCCGGGTCGTCTTTCTAAAAGTTTGATCGAATTTAATGACTTTTTAGACATGGATAGGTGTTGAGATTTTCGAGGAGGCCTAATATGGGAAATGCAATAATGTGTGTTAATTTGGGTGGCTATCCGAGCTTTTTTTGGTTGGCACTAAAAGACGAAATAGCTTGAAAAAAAACAAATAAAAAAATATTGTAATTTTTTATCTTTAGGGCTTTAAGATTTAGGGTTTATTTTAGGTTTTTTTTTGGATATATATATTCCCTTCGTATCGCATTGTAAAGGGATGTGAAATTCAAGAATGAGAAAAATAAAGCATTGATCGGTTTATTTCCATCTATTGTGTGATTGGGAATTTTTTTTTGCTTTGTTTCTTTTCGACACAGTTTTATGTGATTGGAGGTTCTTGTTCTGACCTCTTGCAGATGGAATTACATCAAATATAGCATGGAGACAAATTTGATACCTTCCAAAAGTACTCGTTTAATCTTTTGGTTAAGGATCCATATCAACAAGCACAGAATTGTGATTGACATCGGCTCCCAAATGTGTGGGGGCATCCACATTTATGTTTACTTTCAATGTTTTAATGGGAATTTTGCTGAGTCAAATGTTTTCTTTTTAATTGGTTATATGGGATTGAAACAGGCCCCACTCATATTACATCATGATTACATTGTAATATTATAATAGCTTGAATATTAACATGTTTTGCTTAGCAAGATTCAAAGCTGGGTATCTTCCTTGAAAGTCAATGAATTAAACCTATTAAGCTAATGCCCTTTGATTGTTGAGTTTGTCTTGATCCCCTACCAACAAAAAATATTGCAAAAGCTGTGATCAGCAATGTATTGACAAGTTCTGGAAAAAGTTGAATTGGCATTTATAGGCCAAAAATAACAGTAAATTTAAAAAATTAATTAATTTCTCATAAATTAAACCAAAGAAATTAAGATTAATTTTTTTGGAACACATTTTACCATATTAGTTTCAAAGAAATTTATCAATTTTTTTGAATATATTGCCAATTGGCATATAGTTTCTTGTTTTTTGAGGGAAAAGTCATGAGTTGATTGCTGATACTGGTAATTATGCCAAGAAATACGCCATATTGTAAACCCTTTTCCAATTATTTGTGAAGATACATGCCTATTTGGATGGTGGGATTGACAAGTTGAAAATTTCTGTGCATGAGCTTATTTGCATAAATAATGCATGTGGTTTGCATATTTTTAGGTTAAGTTGAACCCTCAGGTGGTTAAGGCTGTGTGTGCACAGCTTTTATCTCTCTTGTTGTGAGGGTTGGCATTTGCAACTGCAGAGATTTGACCTTGTAAATCCATTCGGCAAATGTTGCCTGCCAAATATTCTGCTAATCTCTTTTTGTCCCTGATTCCTTATTATATCTATCACTTCGTGGCAGGGAAGGAATTCTGCCCATACTTTTGGGTTGAATATGTGGACCATATAGGTAAAGTGTCATCTGTGTAAAGATGCCAACAGGTAAGATGAGCTTGAGTATCTTAGAGCCATAAAATATAGCTCAGCTCAAATTCATTTAAGTGAAACTCAGGTTCAGGTTGTAATAAGTGTCTCCTGATTCTAAATCATTTAATAGGGACCTGAATATGAATAATATTACAGACTAGTATCAAGGGAAAGAATGTCGTTTCACTCAAGACACTGGGTTTCAGAGATAGTATGAAACATCCTGTGCCAAGGTTCTGTTTTGAGTAGTAGAATGAAAATGTATGTCTGTATCTGGCAAATCCAGCATGGAAGGAAGAATCTTTCTCTGCAGAACTAAATGATGTAATACACCAAGTAAGTTGACCTTCCAAAGGAATGAGCTCCATGATGGCTGGGAAATTTTAATGATTGACATGATATATGCAGTGGTGAGGTCTTTATTCAACCTGCATCGGTAAAAAGGAATTTCATCTATGAAATGGGCCTGATTTGTTTTATGACCATACCGAGTACTCTGGTGAGCTTTATTTAGGAATATCTAGATCAATTGAAACCTAGTTTGTAGGAGTAAAAGAAGTTCGTCAATTTAATCCTAGTCTGAACTTTGGAGACACACACATGCACTGTTAGACTCTGGCACAAAACACAAGCAAGCCAGCTTAGTTAGGGAATTTGACTCTGGAGTCTTGAAAGCCAGTTTGTACAACAAGCCTTTAAAAGCTTATAATTTATCTGTCAGAGTTTTTCGTACTTTCTTGGCCTTATTTGTATTCAGTTGTATGTTGTCATGTCATTTTCCTACAGTGGATTTTTTCTGCTGGTAAACGTAAATAGGTTTGCTTCAAGTAATATTGGAGCCACTTTCAGGCTTTATGGTTGAGAATTTGGAATTTCATCTTTTCAGTTGCAAGAAATTTCAGATCTTGACTTTTAACAAGAAAGTTGCAAAGTCTTAAGCTTTCAAAAGTTCTAGACAGTATGATTTCCAGAATTTCTGCACTTGAGTATTTTTTTTATTTTTTTGATATTATGAAATTTCAGAAGCGTCTGAGAAAATTTTGAGAATGCTATGTGGGTAAATGTTTGTCTATGACAATCTGCTTTTATGGAGCCAGACGGAGTGTGTACAAGAGTACTCATTAGTTTCTCAACAAAATTTGCATTCATTGACAAGATCCCATTATGATCTTTGATGGACATGTTTTATCACAGCCACAGGTTTCTTTTATAATGACAAATCAAATATTTACTTGGATATATTAAAGTTCATACTTTTGATTCTTCTACTGTTGTCAATGTGGTTAACATTGTTTGTTCTCATTCTTAGGAGTTGCATCACAATTTTATCATTTATAGGAACTTTAGAAGGCATTTATAATATGAACAGGAATACTAGCAATATAATTAATTGAATTCTGAGAGGAGAGACACTATGATGTGTGCCTGGACCACTTTGTCAAATCAAATAACATTATCATTCTTAGTTTTGTGCTCAACAAGAAAGAGAGATTTATCCGCAAGTAAATATTGATGCAGGAGTAGGCATTTTAGACGAGAAAAAGAGAGGAATTAGGCAGTGGTTATATAGAAAGGGGATAGCTAAAGTTTCTCAACAGATGCTTCAGAGACAATGTAAGAACTTTTCTGCATAAAAATAGTCCCATGACCCTTTGAAATTTTGTTAGCTTGTGCTGCTTGGCAAATTTAGAGATAAATTTTCAAATGAATATTGTGAAGTTTAACTATTAATTTACAGGATTCTGGGATATGGCAAAAAAAAAGGAGGTGCAGGAATTTTTTGTCCTCCTTGTCCAACGGCCATTCCAATTTTTGGGGTTAGACATCTTTTTTTTTTTCCTGTAGCAGCAGCTTATTGCTCCATCATGTGGTAAAATTAGGAGCAGTGGACCTCTCCATGGGACCCTGCCCTTAGGGAGCATTGATGTTAAGAATTTTGTTAGAATAGAACAAAGTTTGTTAGGATAGGTTTAGTGGCACATCCTCACTTTCCATTTTTTCGAGATTTTGAGTAAAAGATTTTAGGATACCATCAAATTTGAAAGAAGAATATGATATAATCAAATTGAATTGGGGTGCCCTCTAATTCCATACAAGTGGTACATTTTCAAAGAAGACAATAAAATATGAAAATGTGATGCATGTCCTAATTGATGTGAGACCATCCAAGCATGAAAACAGTTATGGGCTAGGTAACCGTCCACCTGTTTGTAACTGTCACCCATTTGTATAAAAGGAACCCCTTTTTACAAAGAGAGGGGGAGGAGAGAGTGAGAAGGAGAAGAGAGAATAAGAAGAGTGGGAGAGATGGTCTGCAAGGAGTTGTCTGATGCAGGAATGATTGTAAGAACCTGGAGTGAATGCTGGACATTGCAGTGTGTAACCAATAGGCATAAACACAATACAAATCATATTCCATTTCCTATCTGTTTTGTGTTTGAATTGTGAGTGCATTGTGCTATTGAATTGCATGTTGTAGATTGTTTAGGTTGGTGAGTGCAGGATTTGTAGGAGAAAAGTATCGTTGCGGCCCAAAAGAAGACATCGTCTAAGTATATAACATTGATGATTCAAGACCAGTTCTTGCTGATCCAGGAGTTGTAGTAAACACTGCTATCTAAGAAGCTTGCCGACATATACCTATTGAAGTCATATACCATTTGTGCAAAGCATTGTTACCATCATCCGAGCACAACTGTTGTATGGGAGTTCACTGTCTTTTAAAGCACAGTCTTAGGTCGCTCTCTGGAGAATGTCGTCCTGCCATATGCCGTTATAAGAACACCGTCCTGCCATATGTAGACTGGACTCACTAGAGAATGCCGTCTTGCCATATGATGTCTGAGAGCCATCTGGACGGGAATCATCTAGCAAAACACCGTCTAGTGCCGTGCAGTCTTGGAGAATGTCATCATGCCAAGTGCCACCAAGTGGAACACCATCGTGCAATGTCCCGTCTAGTGTTTTATCCTCTAGCAAAGTGCTGTCGAGCTGGGTGCAGTCATGTGGTGCCATCATGTAAGAGGCCGTCTTGTAAAGTGCCATCTAGAGTTGTGGGAACTTAATAAGAGTGTCATGTCAAATCAAACTAATGCATAGTTCCAGTCCGGAACTGATCTTGCTGCTAGAGGAGGTAGTTGTTCAGTTGACCATCTCTTGCTAGACTGCTTCACTAATCAATGTTTGAAAATGTACGTGACAGTATCATTGTGGATAATAGTGCCATATTTCTTCAAAAGCCACATATAAAAAATAAGAAATCTATAGCAGGGCAAGGGTCCTGCCAGAAAACATTAAATGACTAATTAAACCTTATTCATGCACTACAAAGCATTTCCAACCTATCCCCCTATAGATGTGCATGGTGCAATGATCAGGAGGTTTTCCCCTCTATTTCTCAGCTGGTCGACTCTTTACCAGCCATGATTAAGGCACTACTGAGCTCCATTCTTCTCTCTTCCACCATGCACTTTATGCTGCATGATTGAAAATGTGTATATGAATCTGTCTAAAATGCAAGCAATCAAGTAAGGACAACCAGGAAGTGGGCTAAATTGCCCACAAGGACAGAGTCACCTGAGTCTTGTTAGCAATCTAATAGATTAGCCATAATCAGACAAGTACCCTTAACCAACTAAATAATAACATAACACTAGATTAGCATGAGGGTTAATCTAAACCTCTTTTAGACCATTTTTGGTGCCTATGTTGACCCCATAATGATATAAATGCTTCATTTTAGCTTTCTTGCAAATTCCTTGTTATTTGTTGTGCTTCATTCCTCTTCTGAAGCAATGGTTTTAAATTTGTGTAAGATCTGTATTTGGCTGTTACAGTTATGACACATTGGTCTTGTAGGTGGCATCTCTTTGGAAGGTAGTTGTGTTCATCCTTATTAATCTAGAAGAGTGGTGCCTTGCTTTTAAAGGGATAACTTATTAAGGTTTGAGGCAGAACTGAAGAGAAATCTGGGACCCAGAAGACCCAAGGTTATGAATTGTAAATTAATCATGTGTTCATGATGCTGATCTTCATATACAGAAAAGTGGTAGAAATGTTACTCTAATTTGTCATGATTACTCTAATATTTGGCAATGGTGGAAATGTTCCTATGGGAAGCACAACCATCATTATCTTTGGTACCTTCAGAATTGCAGAAGTGCGGGTTCAATACTAATGCAGATGTGGACACAAGGAAAATGTAGACATATTGAACTTGGAGAAGTGTTATTGTCATATGTATCTTTTCAGGATTAATGTTGGAATAATATTCTGTGGAGACTCATCTGTAAGATATTGTTTAATGGGAATGTATGAGACATGCAGATTAAAATTCTATGAAGCACAATGCTGTGGAATTTATCTGCTGAAAATAAGTATGGAAGCAAAAACCCAGCTGATTATTCAACTTCCACAATAATAAATTTTTGCATGTCTCCTGCACAGACATGAGACTTCTAGTTCTGTTTTTTGATAGCAAACATCCCCTCTTATTAAATGTTAGTTCTCAATGCATTCATTCTTCCTTCGTTCACGATGTTTAATCAATTTTTTTACAAGGAAACTTAATAAGATACAAGTCCAGAACTGTGGATTGTATGCCAATGAGTTTTTGATGTATGTTGGGACTTCAGGAATGCAGTCTATGTCTTAGTCATGATTAATATGCTTGGCCATCATGCAAAAAATATAGGTGTTGTATCTTTATAATTAAAACTGTTTATTAACTACAGGGTGATACGAAAAGTTTGTAGGCTTTTTAAGCCTTACTACCACAAAATATCACAGGTCCCAATATAAAATAGCCACAATATTAAAGGTCAAAATATCAATATAATGAGTAGAATAATATATGAGCAAATTAATATGTATATCAAGGCCTATATAATACTGAAAATAACATTCACTTATATAATCAAATATGAATGTAAATGGCCTAAGTCATTCATGAACTATGCATGAAGAAAACTTACAATATTAATTGCTTAAAATTTGTATACAAGCTTTATTCACTTTTCTTCCTCTTACAATCAAATAATCAGATATTCGAATTACATTCTTATGTAGATTGTCTCCATAATATAGCCATAGTAATGTGACTCTTCAAGTACTTGACTATTCCTCTCCATATGACAAGTCCCATGACCTTTGGCTTATCATCTTGCCACTTGCATACTAGACTCTTCACTTTCTTACATGCACACTTGAGTCTATGACACTTGCACACTTCTACAAGACTCTTACACTTCTACATGCACTCCTAATCTAAGACACTTGTGCACATCCTCACATTACATATTTGCACACTTACATACAAGACACTTATGCACATTCTCTCAATCTACACTTGCACTCTAACTTACATGACACTTATGCATTTCCTGCACATTGCACTCTTACATGACACGTGCAGTTCCTGCACATTGACACTTACATAAAAGGGGAAATATAATTACACATTTAAACTAAAGACTCAACCCTAATTTATTACATATTTACAATTGTACCATGAAGCTACCAAGGGGGTACATTAGCATATACTAAATAACGTAATATTCCTCAACAAAGTTAAATGATAAATGTGAAATTAAATTACCAACTGAGAATTACAAAACTGAGAGGAAAAGGAGAGGATATGTGTCAATGCAACATATTGTTATGTTGTTGTGAGAACCATAGGACTTATGGGTATCTTCATTTGATTCAATCTTCACTTGCTTATTCTGTGAAATAGTCAGCATAATGGAACTTGCTCTGATGCCACTTGTCAGGATTCAATGTGGACCTTAAGTCATAAAATTGACTTTGAAGTTGGAGACCCAAGGTTATGAAATGTAAATTAATTGTGTGTTTATGATTCTAGTCTATATGTGCAGAAAGTTGTGGAAACTAGTATAAATACAAATAGACAGTAACATGCCAGACATTTAACAGAATATATGAATAACAATGCAATCTTGCCTCTGTTATCATATAAACACTAAATTTATTGTACAAGTGGTGTTTCTGTGTTGTCACAAGTGAGGATCAACACAAGCGGATTTAAAGATAAACATGTATAGGATGGACCCTCTAACGGATATCAGTATCACTGTGCTACAACATTGAGGACAAGCTTTGAGAATAGACAACATTCCTCAAGAGTGTATGACAACCCTATGAACCGAAGGAAGAGGTCATGAAAAGGAAAGCAGAAAGGCAAAACCATCTGGAATTGTAGATGTGCTCCCTACTCTCTTCAGTTTAATTTTGTAGCTATTGTGTTTATAGCTATATAAGGAGAAGAGGAATTGGTTGACATCCGAGAATCTGAAATGCCATTTGGCATTTTCAAAGGTCACAAGTGTCTGCAAAGAGGATTGAAAGAATAATTTGATCTTAAATGATAGACATGCATTTGGCCCCCTTAAGGATACCCAAGTGCTGAGGGCATTCATCGAGAACTTTATTGCTTGTATGTGAAATATTGTTGTGCTAAAGAACTTAAAATTGCAAGTTTATGGGCTCAATACTGGTGCAGATATGGATGTAGAGCACATCTGGGCATGTTGAAGTTATGGAAGTATTAAAATTTATTTTCGTGCCATTGCTTTAGACCTAATGCGGGAATGATATTATGGAGACTCAACTGCTAGATATTGTAAAATAGGAATGCACAAGACATGTGGAATGAAAGGCCATGAAGTGCAATACAATGGCTCTGGATTTGTGGAGTACAATTGATGAAGTGAAAACCTATCAGTGTACTCTTTTGGCTCTTTGACATAGATGGGACATTGCCTATTTGTAACCAGATCAATAAATTCATTGTTTCATGTATATATAGTCCCTCGTTCTGTGTTTGCAATGAGGCCTAGGGCTGCTATCTGTATAGGATCTCTTAGAGAGTTCCCAAGGGCGTTTCCAAATACGTTCTCTAAATGTAGGCTTTGTTGTAGCAGGATATGATGTCCCTAATCCAATGAATCATGAGTCAGGTCTTTGTTTCATTGGTTTATGATGTCACGCATAATAACCTTGTACTATCTATTTTGTAGAATGAATCATGAGTCAGGTCTTTGTTGTAGCAGGATATGATGTCCCTCATCCTTGCTTGGTGCATTGATCACTTTTGGCATATCGACCTTATTGCCTTCATCGTTGTAATTAGGTGTTTATGTCACTTCTTGCTCATCTTCCTCTTCTTCACCTGTTATGGATTGACAAGGATCAACTTCCTTTATTAGGTCAAATTCTTGCCTTGGTAAAAAATGTTCAGTAATTTGGTCCATCCATTAGCGAATCTCCTGGTAGAATTGTTCGAGAGTAATGTCTTGTGATCCCCTGCCATCGGCCATTTTAGGGTTGTTTTGCAAAATTCACGTCTTCTTTGGCAAGTGTAATTAGGTTTTGAGAAATTTTTTGCAAAAATTATGTAAATTTTGTCAAAGTATTTGCAAAAATTTTGGTTTAGGAACTGTTTTTGGACCTCAACGGTCACCTATTTTTTGAAATTTGAATTTGAAATAGGGCGGAAGCGGTCGTTAACGGTCACTTATTTTTGAATTTGAAATCGGGCGGAAGCGGTCGTCAACGGTCACTTATTGAATTTGAAATCAAGCAGAAGCGGTTGTCAATGGCAGGCGACGGGGGACACGACGTGGGGGAGTGGGTAAGGACGAGCGGCAAGGAGCACAAGGCGCGTGGCGGTAAGCGGGCGACAGGGAGCACAAGGCGCGGCGGTCGGGCGGTGGGGAGGGGCGGAAGCAGAGCAAGGGCAGCGGCTAAGGGCGGTGGGCAAGGTCGGCGGTTAAGATCGCGCGAGGAGCAATGGGGAGTGTGACCGTAGTCACGCTTTGCTATATGCACGCAAAACCTTTTAAACAAAACTTTACCTGCCCCCTTGTTAATGTGGGATAATTATCCCTTATTTTTTAAACACTTTGCTCTTTGCACTATCCGACGTCGCAGAATAAAATCCGGCGGTCAGGATTTAATAAAAACCTTAGGTTAGTTTTAAATAATTTTATATTTAGTCACCGGTTTTTCTAATTTCTTGCCTGAAAACGAACGTCGAGCAGTAGATCGATTAATTTTTCACAATTTAACTGCGTTTTGATTTGGGTTGATTGCAAATCTTAACAAGGATCGGTAGGTGTATATTAAGATCCAATTTTTTCTTTTATATCTTCGCCTACAACTACGTCAAGACTCGTCCATTTTCACCGTTTGGTCGTCGGAGTTGTTCTGGTGTGCTTGAGACCATCCAACGTCGCTTATAGCTTGTGAAATGGTGGGTTTGGTTGTAGGTTTGAGTGGGTGGCGAATTTGTGTATGGTTGTTTTACTGTTGGGCAGCAATAATAAGAGCGCACAGTAACAGATTAAGCACAGGTAATACTAGTGCTGATGCCGGGCAAATATGATTTGGAAAAAAAATATTTTTCTTACATGGGTGGATATGCAACGGAGTACAAGCAGGAGTGAGATGGCGAGTGAGAATGTATTACGAAGGCACAAGATTGCAAAGGCTCTGATACCAAATGATAGGTTCCTTACCTATCTTGGATGTTCAATGGAGATATTTATCAAGATATGCAAAGAAAAGGGATTGAATCACTGTTTAATTGAATCATTGTTGCATTGGTTAGGAGACCCTTCCAATGGATTGGTAAATTATATTCTTTATATTTTTCTTGATGATTGATTATACCCTAGTGAATTGTCTTATATACCTATTCTAGGGTTGTGAGTGAAAGGACGTGATGGTCCATATAAATGAATAAATGTGAATAATTAAATAATGATGATGGTTAGGATTAGAGAATCCTATTAAGGAATCAATTGGAATGGTGATTTGTTATCCAAAGTTAGCTTTGTCATTGCCCAACAGTGAAATTCTAAATCAAGATAATTACAATAAACGGGATGCAAAGACTCAAGCAAGCCTTGTATAGATAATTGAGCATGATAAATGCTAATGCTTTAAAGGTTAATGGGGCAATTAAAGGCCACATATGAATTATGACCAATGAGTTTTTTATTGGAGAGTGGAATCAAAGGCTGGCCACTAGCAATTTTGGGAATATCCCTCTTGAGCCTTCAGTGCTATCCCATTATAGTGATATGACATCAAACACATGGGGGATGAGCTGAATTTGGTTGATGTTCCGTGATGCAATAATGTTGGGCAAGAGATTGCATTAACAACTTTGGGAAAGCCACTATAGACAATGAAAGTATTCTCTTTGAGGTGTACTATGGCAGCTTCTATGCCACTTCCAGGTCAGGTGTCAAAGAGGTGTTCAGAAACAATAATAGAAGTCTCAACTTAGGCAGGTCCCACTTATGTTCATCGTGGTTTCAAACAGCAACGATGTTACTTGGTATCTCTCTTCATTAGACAACTTTTTTTTCTGAAGCCAATCTTTGTTTTACTGCATATGAAACTCTTGGGTGTGGTATTTGGCTTCTTAAATTAGATATAAATAGTAGGGGCTTTGATTCCATTTTCCTTGTTGGTAGTCTGTGTCATAGAGCACATAATATCAGGCTTACCTTTGCTTAGTCTAATTCTTTACTAGGGAGCTCCATAGTTTGCATTTCTTTCCTATGGATTGAGTACGTTTCTCCTAACGGTCCAGAAATGAACACAAATGTTGATACTAATTCCTAGGAAAGAAAGTTGCACTTCCTCATTCTGCTCCTATGGACATATTGTAGGATGCTAAAGACATTGACACTCAAAACAAGGGCAAAGAAGCACTGAAAATGGATAAAACAGCTACAAATTGACTGGGCAGTAGTTGAAGATAGGTGAAAATTGAAAGAGTTTCAAAGCCAGACTGGCAGCAAGTGGCAAATATCACTGGGGATAGTATAACATGGCCAATGTCTCCTCTTATTTTGGTTAGCATTTCGGACATTTCTAATCCAAAATGCATGCAAGGAAGCTTAAGGCTTTGAAAACTTCCTAGGTGGAAATGACGATGGAAGATTGGGTCCAAACGAAATGTATGTGAGACCAAGTGGATAAGTATGAAGCACAACTCACAAAGATGGAGGAAGTCTTGAACTACCATGCAGCTGTCATGCAAGACATTCTCAAGAACATTATTGAATGGCAGATGAAGGGAAGAGCTAAGAAAGTGGAAGAGATTGAAGAAGACCTGCTTCTCTCAATTTTTTTAGCTCTTTAGATGTCTTCTTGATATGCATATATGGGGGTAGATTCAGACAAAACAAAATATAATTTCAAGCAGAGGATAGGAGAAAATCCTAAGTGAAGCATCATCATATTGCCTTTAACCCTTGGACAAATCATGCAGATGATGTAGGGTTACAAACCAGGCCCAATGGGGTTGATTGTGAAATGAAGAAGAGGCAAGAGTTTTGGAATCAAACTATAGATGCATGGACTGGACTCGACTATGATAGGTAGTAGTATGGATGATATAGTGCATGAGCAGAGATAAGATAATTTTATTAATGCACACGGATGGCCATAGTAGGCCAATGGGACTTGTTGAAAAGAGCTGTTTTTTTTCTTTATTTGACTGGTTATATGGGATTGAAAGAGGCCCCATGCATATTACATCATGACCACATAGTGGTATTACAACAGCTTGACAATTATGCATGTATCGCTTGGAAAGATTTGAACTTGGGCCTCCTCCTTGAAATTCAAGGTATTTAACTAGTTGATCTCATGCCATTTTGATAAATGTTACAGTTCACCCATGGGATTGGAATCTTGGTTTATGGTGTGAAATTCATTGTTCCCCATCAATTGCTCTGAATTCCATGGGCTAACACCCATGAGATTTGAACCTTGGTTTGGAGTCTGGGACTCCTCACTCCCCACCAATTGTTGTAAGCCCCATGAGCATCAAAAAGAGCTGTTACAATGCAGAGAAATGTGTCAAGCATTGGAATGGGTATATGCCATTGGGTGCATGTGTTTTTCTTCTAGCGCATCAATTGTATTTTGTTTATCTTTAGCCATTAATTGTAAAAATTATGATAATTGTTGCAAAGTAATAGGTGGCAGCAGTGAAGTTGAAATGTGCCATTTAAAACTAGTACCTATTCCGGTCAAGATCTAAATTTGGAGATTTTTGTCAAGTTATAGTGCTTTGTTTTTCTTTGAAAGTCTCATCATAGGTGGCGTTTGTACATGGATCATTGTATGACTATTCCTTACATTGTAATTTAATATAATAGTGTTCTTTTCACCTGCTTCAGAAAAAATAACATAGCTGATGTATTTTATTGAAGATCATGGAGTGATTAGGACTTGAATGTAGGACCTTCTAGGCATGCATATGGGTGCTCTACCAATTAAGGTACTATCCCTTTCATGCTTGAGTGGTGGTGAGTGTGGATTGACACAATTTCCAACACTTCTTACTCCAGAATTGAGGAATTCAACCTAGCTACTTTGGCATTGATGTAATGTTGAAAATCATGGACTAGCTAGGGCTCAAATCCAAGACCTCTTAGGTGCATACATGGGTGCTCCACCAATTGAGCTACAAACTCGAGTAATCAGTACAAACTTATATTATGAAAATATTAGTAAATTGGGCTAAACTCACCTTTATGTATAATTGAGTCCACTAGGAATATTTTTATCTAAGTGGTTTGTGGGTCCAGTTAGGTTTATCACTACATGCATATTTTCAGTGTAAGCAAGTAATCCCACATGCACCTCACAAAAAGAGGTAAAGTGGAAAATGCTTAGAAATAGAATACAACTATTAGAGGATGATAATTTTTGGCAAAAGAAAGTTTTTTGCAAAGGTTGAAGCTGTGTTCTGGCCAACGCACCATTCACACTCGGATTTGGGCCTGAGTTGGTATCCATACATTTTAAGGAAGTTTTTGTTATGCTTTATATGTTTTTTTTTTTTAATTGTTATATGGGATTCAAACGAGCCCCACCTGTATTACATCATGACCACGTTACCACGGTATTACAACATCTTGGCAATTAAGCATATATTGCTTGACAAGATTCGACCCTGATCTCTGCCTTGAAAGTTGACACATTTATCCAGTTGAGCTTGTGCTATGGTATCTGAACGTTGTTTTATGGTGTGACATTCTTCTACCCAACCAATTTCCCCACATCATGTGGGCTAAAATGTCAAGGTTCACCTGTGGGATTCGAACCTTGGCTTATAGTGTGACATTATTCATACCCAACCAATTGCCACGAACCACATGGGATTTGCCATGTATTGTTATCAGCTGTTTTCCGTAAATGATATAATTGTTCTCTTTCCAAGTTTCTGTTCAGTATTTTTATTTTTATTTTTAAAGTTCTCTCTTGGTTCATGTCAGATTTCAGATATTCAGTTTGTTCTCTAATGTTTTTATATTTCAGTTTTGGGGTTTCAGTTGTAATAACGGTTTTCAGACTTGGTTATTGACCCACGGTATTAGGGCTCATAAGTCAAGTTTTAGCTCAGGAAAAAAAGTAGATTTCTGTTCTAGGAAATCATATTTCAGAAAAAAGTTGATGTTTTTCTTTGAAATGGATTTGATTTGTTTTCATTAAGGGTTGGCCATGCCAGGAGTTTAAGTTTTTTTTTCTCCCTAAGTGTCATCCCTTTTAAATTTTTTTGCAGACTTTCTAGTTAAGTTAGAAAAGGGAGCAAACAGGACCGAACCAGTTTGGGTCCAGCAGAAAGTTTGGTTGGGATCAAATCTGGGCTAGGGTTCAACTGAACCTTGTAACTATGATTGACACAATTTCAATATACTTTAGGTTTTATGATGATCATTTGGACCCCACACACATTTTTTGATTTAGGGAGTTATTAAGGAGAACCTTTGTCTTTAGGAAAAATGTAGAGAGGAAATTGTTGAGAAATTCTACTTTTCGAAAGGAGGAGTAAAACCTTTGAGTATTTTACCTTAGCTCGGATGGGTTGCACATCCTTGCTGTGTACACAAGTAGGACCTAGGGCAAGAAACAATCTTATGAAGTTGGCAACATCATAGCAATAGCTTAATCTGTGTTGATCAAGAAAAGGTAACATTCAAAATGAAGAGATAGGAATAGAAGATATTAGTGGACAATATTGTTAATTATAAAAGAGTATGTGATGGTCCAATATATATGTAAATTGTAACCATGATGAGGATAGGACATGGCAGTAATTGTTTGCTTGACTTAACACCTAATAGACTAACTAGACATGGTTAAGTGTAATGGAGCCAAACTAATCCAAGGTTATTCATACCACATATCATTCACTCTTACGCTGACAATTAGACACAAACTCTAACATATACCTTTAATTTTTCATTTAGGTGGGACCAGAACAAGTTGATGAAAATAAGACAATTGTTATGAGATATGACTAACATGGCACCTCAAATGATATATCATCATAAGAGAGGATGTATAAGTGGATGTGATAAGTCATCTGTTCTCCATGTGAACTTCTCATCAACCATGACTTATTTGGAGAAGTACCCACACATCTCTAATTGAAGTAGCTAATTGAATCTCTGTAAGAACGGTCCAGCTAGAAATAGAAGCTTAAATCAGTGAATTGCATGTGCATCAGGATCTTCATGGACTTTGAATACAATATATTGAAACATTGCCCCTTCTTAAGTAATCAAGTTGTAGCATTTGACCATCCTGGAAAATTTGTTGTAACAATATATGGAACCATTGAGTCTTTAGAATGATAATGGTTGTTGCTGCACAAGTAGGATCAACATTTAAAGAAGTAGTTGGAGCTTTAATATAGAGAGTGCCTGAAGAACTGCCATGAGAATCTCTGGAAGCCCCATCTACAACAACAATTTAATCATCATCATCAACATCTAAAACATCTACATCACAACTAATGTCAATAGAAAGAGTGGAAGGAGAAGAAGCAAAACAGGAAGAGATAGAGATGGTTTCAAATGAAGTTGAGTCTTCCTCAAAGTTGACTTCCCTAGCAACCTCCAACTTTTGTCTCCAGATTGGAGAACATGTATGCTTTGGGTTGCTTACTACATCCAATAAACATACACCTCATGCATTTGCTGTCTTACCTTTTTCATTTTCCCCCCTTTTTAATATAAGCATTAAAATAGAATGGAAGGTTATGAAGTGCTTCATTGTGGGTTTTCTATTTCTGCAAGTTTCTTCTGATTTAGTAATTTTAATTCTTGGAGTAGGCATTCTGTTAAATAGATATGCAAAACCTGAAATATAAGTGGATTTTTTTTTTAAAATCATGATGATGCAACTAGCCATTTCCATTAGTGTCCTGTTTGTCCCTTCTATAACACCATCTTATTGAGAAGTGTAAGAAACTTTAACCTGCCTATGAATGTCACTCTATTTTTAAAATGAATCGAAATCCCTATTGACATGTCTTGCTCTATTATTTATTCAAAGGTTTTTGATTGTACAGCCCCTTGTTTTCCGACAAAAGTTTTTAATTCAATGAAATGATGACAGCTTCATCTTTTCCCATCAAGAAATAAATCCACAATAGGACTTATCAAATCATTGTGAACTAGTTGAAGTGACTGATATGTCGGTCAAGCTCTACCTGATTCAAAGCTGTCCTTATAGTACAACTGCAAATGCACCCTGTAAGTTTATTCTGTGATTTTGAACTGCCTGGTATTTGGGATAACAAGTTTCAATTGTAAATCAGTAAACATATCTGAAAGGTGTGCCCCTTAAAGTGTATTCCATGATGCAAATGCAACCCTTATGATTTTGAAATGCCTTGTATTTGGTATAATGAGTTTCAATTGTAAACAATGATTTTGATAGTGAATGTTGTTTTGCTCATTCAGGGAGGAAACGTAACAGTTGCATATTTCATTGATATTGATGATGCTCTGAATGCTATAAGCTTTTGGTGTTACATGAACTTTGAGGCGTGCTGAGACTTAGTAATACAAGATATTCCATCTTCATTCATTATGAAAGTGTAAGATTTCTCCTGATTGTTGTTTCTTTATCAATTGATTTTAAGATTGAAAGGCACTACAGTTCACCCTCTCTTCTTAAATTTCAATGGTGTTTTGAACTGCTTGATAATTCCATAATACAAGGCATTTCAAAATAATATAATTGGACTGCTTCACTGCTTAACATTTTTTTGTTTGTTCTTTACAGGAAAGATGCTAATTCAGGTTTACTCTCAAACTTTGAAGTGATAGACCTGTTGCGATCGAGAGGAGCTACTCAAGATCCGTTGGGTTCATTTAGCTCTGCAACTCAGTCTGAATGCAGGGTAAATATTTATGCAAGCTTTTATCTTATTAATTCGAAGACATAAAATGCAGTATTACTGACTTTTTTTTTTCTTCAGCACAGGTTTTTGATTACCTGGTACAATCTGCAGCAGGCACCCAAACTCGGGAGAGCGTTCAGGAGTTCTTATTGAAGGCAGAAAGGTTTTCACTTACAAAAGCAGAACGGCTTCAAGTTCTAAATCTTAGGCCTTCTACAGCAGTTGAAGTTCATATGGTAGCTGTCCTATCCATTGACCTTCACTTCTGTTTTGGATTTATTGAATTGAAAGACACTGGGCGATTTTGAACTTTGGACTACTGTATAAGTCAAATTAGGATGTTCTGATATTGCTTTATTCATGGGAAAACAGATAATAGAGGACTGTGAAGAGAGAATGTCAAGTTCAACTGTTGATAATTTCCTTGAAATGGTCAAGACTACTTTACCACCTCCACCACTCAAGCCTGAGGTAGAAGAAGAGAGTGGTGAAGCGGATGGGGTAAATGCTGAAGGAGATGAGGAAAATGATGAAGGAGATGCGGATAATAGTGAAGCAGATGAAGAAGGTGGTGAAGAGATGGAAGAGTGAGATGCCGTGGAAACATGGGAAAAAATTGTTTTTGAGGTCCGCCCACAGTTGATTGAATATATTAATACGCAATACGATTTTTTTTTTACCTCAAAAGAGGTGTAATATAACTGCTATTCATTTAAAGGGAAGTTTAGATAGTATTGAGCTGAGTTAAATCAATGGCTCGTGTATCAAGACACCTCACATTATATGTTCTGGAAGATTATTTTCATTGCAATTTATAAGTCCCTGGCGTATAGGGAAGGGACGATGGGGACTGGACAAGTCCCCCAATATCGATGCATGGAGCCTGCCAATCAAAAAATTAAATTTAATGTATGGTAATGGTGTTTTTTTTAAAATGATTTTCTAATGGTTTATGATAGAGTTATTTGAAGAGTGTAAAATAAAAAAAGGTTGGGAAGTTGTTAATTCAAATCAGCAGAAGAAGAAACAGCCTTCTCAAAGATAAAAATATTAATGGTGTTTCCATATTTAAAAGTTCCATAAATCAAGTTTAGATCGAATTAACTTAATTAAAACCTTTCATTTCATTTTCAAGGTTCAAAATATATATTTTTTCTATTTTAAAAAATCTTCTTCCAATAATCAACATTCAATGCATCTTTGGTATATTTTGTCAAGTGTGCCTTCCTACGCGTATTGTTTTGACAACAGCAGTTACGTTTCTGTCTAGGATATGGACAAGGAAGCTAGCTTGACAATTTACATACTCATTCATCGAACACAGATGATGGCCCACTTTTACATACTAATTTATAGAGGATGACAAAGCTTCAAGTTCTTAGAACCTGCTAAATTTCAATTGAAGTTTTCCAAATCTTAACTTGCCTTTTAACTTGGAAGAGTGTAATTTAAAACCGATTCTTTACATTGTGATTTCCCCGATGCGCTCACGACTCTTAACACATATAAGTGTGCCCTATAATCAATTTTGAGAGGAATCTTTTGTGGTGGCATTCCTCATGATAGGTTTGACTTGGGGTTCCTCTATTGAAACATATAGGAAACTTATGTTCTTCGTAGACTTATGATTAATGAAAACTAGACACGATGCAGTTATAGACTGTGGTCGTGATTAACTTAGGACTCTGCAATTATGGGGAGGCTAGCCTCGACAAGGCTTAAATCTTGGTCTTCTTGTGGAAATCGCCTTGTATTTGCCAATAAACTGTGCTTGTCAGTTTAATAATATTACCCTCAGTCATTCATAACATGTACTTCCTACGGTGTTTGCAACTTGGAGTTGCAATTATGCCATGGAGTTGATGCAAGTAAACCCATTTTAAGGGTTGTCCTCATGGTAAGTTATGTGCAGCAGCATAAACAAGTTATCTAACTTTAACCAAAAACAAAGTTTCAATATCTTCATATGAACTTTGGAAAGATTTTGCTTTGAAGATCTAATTTTTTTTTTGACCTGACCATGTCCCCAAGCAAAAATCCATTTGAAATTCATATTGTTGGACTCACTAGCTGTGGGCTTTAGAACACATCTAATTATAGCAAATCAATAACGTGCATAGAAACAAATTAAATAACATTAATTTAATTGGTATCTTCTTTTTAAGGAGGAGATCCAGGTTCCAATATTGTCACATGATACATTGCATAATTATCAAACTATTGTAATACCACTATATGGTCATTAAATGGTCATGATGTGACATGGGTTAAACCAGTTTCATTCTCATATAACCAATTGAAAAAACTATAAAAAAAAGTTTGGATATTTAAATTGACAAGAGCTAGAAATGTAAGGCAAAATAGTGTATATAATTTAACAAGTACAAATACAAGCAACAATTTGCATGCAAAAACCATCTCGTTCTAATTGCAAATGCTCTTTTGCACGAATGCTCTTTTGCATGGAGTGTACCACAATGCGACTTCTCATTTATGTAGTGTTTTTCTACTTTTGTTAGTCTTGAATATGTTTTTCTACTTTTTGGTAGTCTTGAATATGGGGTGCATATAGAAGGAACATTTAATGTCATAAAAACTTATTTATATGATAAAAAATTATTTGTTTATTTAAAAGTCATTTTTGACGTGTAAATTATTTTTTAAATTAAAAAATATTAATTATTTTATTATAAAATAAATTTAATAAAATAATTTATTTCACATCCTAGATCAAGGTTTTAATTTCTATGAACCTTAACATTTCAACATTTCTATTAAATAGCAGTATAGGTTAAATTCCTCAACGTTTAAGGAGACCAAAGTTTGTATCTTACAAAGTGATGCATGCATAATTGCTAGATGATTGGAATACCACTATTTGATCATGATGTGATATGGGTGGAACCACCCAGGTGTTGTAGGTGAGTTGGAGAGGAGAGGGCAATTCTCCAAGGGAGGTCCCGGGTTCAAATCTCCACCCTACCAAAAAGCTGAATTGGGTATCCAAAATCCAATTGATAATGTTGGTGCGGGGCAGGGTCGGGTGCGACCCTCGGGTGACTTTGATGGTGTAGAACCCCCTGTTCGTGGTCTCTCAGACCAAGGCGGCCCCGCAAGGGGTTTTTCGCTTAAAAACAAAAAAAAGAAAGATATGGGTGGGAACCATTTCAATTAAATGTTATTTAGAATAACTTCTTTTTACTAAATTCTATGTTTTTCTATCTTTATTCCACTCAAATCCAATGGAAAATGAGATTAAAAGATCCACTTATTACTAAAATCTATGTTTTCCTTTGCTCCACCAAAATCCAATGGAAGATGGGATTAAAAGATACACTTAAATAATATTCATATATAGAAATGAAATAATGCTGGTTTTGAAATTTGTTGATCATGCTTCTAGTTGAACTTGATCTTATAAGACATTTATATATTGACATATTTCTTCTAAGCAAATTGTTCCTCTTTTAAAAACATTTATTCTTTGAAGTTTTTTTTCTTAGATTTTTATTATTTTTAATAATATACCATATATATTAGGTTTTGGAGTATAAAATCTAGGTTGAGCTTTAAATGAATAGTTGAATTACTTCCTCTACTTTAGTGTTGAAGGCTATATATTAATTTTTATTTTTTAAATATAAGAAGGGTAATTTTAATTTTAATTTCTTTGAAGGGTAAAATAACATTAGAAGGAATTTGAAGGTTATGATCCTTGATAGTCATCATTATATTTTAAAGTGGTTTTGTAAAATAAAGAAATTGTTAATACTTATAGTGAATATTTATGGTGATAGAGTTTTATTGGTCTTTTTCTCATTAAAATTTTACTCTATTTAATCTTATTATTGTTTTAATGTGTTGTTGTAGGTTTTGCTTATAATAAGGCTATGACAACTCACGTTGGGGTCAAGCACCCACCACTTGCATACCCATCTCATTCTTTATGGAAGATAACTTATCTCAACCACTAAAGCTCAATTCAACAAACATTGTATGTAATGTAGTTAGATGTTTAATATGTTCCTCATATTCTAATGTTGATATTAATAAATTTTGTGGTTAGATATTCAATATTTTTAAATTAACACATTCTTTATTAGTACAAAGGTATAACGAATAAGTACATAATGCTATTTGAGTTGTCTTGGCCTCCTCATAAACAAAACCCATTGTAACTTCACACACACATATATAGTAATAAGAGGGGAAAGAGACAAAAATGGGTGTTGCAAAGGACCTCTTTGCGACGTTCCCCACTCTCTTCTCTCTTCTCACTTCAAGACTATGTAACATTGTAAGCTTAAAGTCTAACTTGTTGGGTTGATTAAAAAACACCTATGTTTCTCTTAAAGATACTATGTTTCTTTGAAGGTACCTCTTTGTCTAAGCTTAGCATTAACCTAACTCTAATGCACATATAAAATACAACATACAAGACCTACAACTAAAATGTTGTTTTTGATTTGATGATGAAGGAAATGCCAATTTCTCTTTTAAGAGGTAAGGATGCAAGAATATGCAACAAACAAAGCCTAAGATGCAACTATATACGAATTCAATTTCATGCCAAAGCTTAAAGATTAAGATGGTCCATTGTATTATTAAGACTAACTAGTTCTTTCTTTTCCTTTTGTCTATTTTATTAATAAACAAAAGGTAGAATCTAGTCTATACAGACAACAAACATAATCTAAACCCTAAATACTTAATGAAAAGTATTGGAGGAAAAATGGTCTATATTTATTATAAAGGAAAAAACATTGCCTGCTTGCAAAAGCATTGCCAACACTATTGCCTACTGATGACCCTATCGTTGGACCTACAAAACAGACAAAAAAATAGTTAGTGGTAGAAGGGCTCGTCAAAGCTAGTAGAGGATGGTTGAATATGAATGACAAAATGCAAGAGATAAATGCTAGGTGGTGAAAACACCACTGGGTCACGATAGCATCACCTATGCTTTTGCTCAGGGATGATGCTTTTGCTTTGTGTAAAACTAGAGAGCAATAGTACCACTGATCCACAATTTGGTGGAGCTTTCACTTTTGACTAAAAAAACAAGATTGAAAGCAAGCAATGACAAGCATAAGATGCCTATGATGAAGGGCTTTGACTTGGTAGTACAAAGGCTCTGTCTAACAACATAGAAACATGAATTTAATTACTTATGGCTTAAGACTAAATGTCTAAATGCAAGATTAACTATATGCAAATGCAAGATACACAACTAGTTCTAAATACAATGAAATAAAAGCCTAAAACTACAATGGCAAGGAAGAGACAATAAATAAAGTAAGGGAAAATAGCACAACCTAAGATACAAGATTGTTTTCTCTTATTGGAAACTTATTGAAAACTTGCTAGCTTTCTTGTTGATGACACTTAGATGCTTGAGCTTGAAGGCTTGATGCTTGATGATTGATTGTAGACTTGATTGGTTGGAGAGAACTTTGAGACTTTAGACGCTTTGAAGAATGCTTGAAGAGAGCTTGCAAGGAACAAGATCTTGAATGCTTGCAAGGATGGTCCTCACAAGATTGTGGTAAGATTTTGGCATAATCTTGCCATGCAAAATACTAAAATACCTATGATTCTAGAGATATTTGATAGATTTTGCTACTCTAAAGATATTCTTGAAATGGTCACCCCAAGTACTGGTTTTATAGGTAACCATAGCTCCTTGGTTGAAGAATTACATTGAAGATGACATGATAGAAGAAGGTAAAATTTTGAAAAGAGGATTAAGAGGTCATTAGTGAAATATCATGAGAATAAAAAACCTTAGATTTGGGATTTACTATAGGGGCTTCAAATCAGATTTTTGGAGATTTGATTCATTAATGATTGGGTGCTTGAAAGGGATAAAAAGTCAAAAATCTTAATTTTAGAGCATGATAGTCAAAAGTGCAAGGAGGTGATAGTATCACTGATGCTATTGAACTGGCTCTTTCATCTCATGACCATTGGAGGTAAAAAATAGATAATAAAATATCAAATTTGAATTTTTTATGAAAGCACCACCACGCGGTGCTATCACTCATATTCCAATGCTATTACTTTTAGAGTAATAAATGCTCTAAATTTGAGCAGAAGGAAGATTAATTCAAATTAGTTGATTGATTAAGGGATTGACAATCTTGAAGATTAACCATGTGTTCAAAATTGGGTATCCATATTTACCCATTTTTATGCATTTATTGCATAATAAATCCATTAAAAACTAACATAGATGCCTCAATTTGGAGATCATTTTTCTATTTCTTGTCGTTGATGATGCTAGATGAGTGATGTTGAGATTATTTGCTTAGACATGATGTTAAAAATTATGTTTTGGGCAACATTAAATGTTGTTGTACCCCAATGTGTCCCCTCAAGTTTCTGAGGGAAAATCAAGTTAGATTGAGGAAACTTTGACTTGATTATGACCCACACGAGTGCAATAATGAAATATTGGGAGAGATGTTCAATTTGGTTAGATAATGTTAATTATTAATGATTAATGTTGTATGATTAGATTGATGACTAGATTAAAGGATTATATGTGAGAATGTATTGATTAAAAGAGATTTTTCTTGAGATATATACAAATATATACGTAGAGATTTTCCTACAAGAATTTGTTTAGATTTTGACTTTCCTAGGGGGACTTTAGTTAGCTTTACCTGGAGGACTTCTGGTTAGCTTTTGACTTACCTAGGAGGACTTAGCTTTTCCTAGAGGACTTCTGGTTAGCTTTTGAATTATCCAAGGGGACTTTAGTTAGCTTGTTATGATATAAAGATATATACAAATATGAAAATAAATTATTTTATTTTAATAAAAAATTTAAAGGACTTTTAAGTTGCTCATAAGACTTTTGATTTTAGCTTTTTCCACAAGAATTTTTAATTTAGCCTTGCTTGGAGGACTTTTGATTTTTGCTTTGCCTAGAGGACTTATGATTTAGCTTTTCCTAGAGTACTTTTGATTTTATTTTGATTGGAGGACTTCTAATTCACCTTTGCCTGAAGGACTTCTAATTTAGCTTTGCATAGAGGACTTTTGATATTTGTTTTGCCTGAAGGACTTTTAATTTTGCTTTGTCTGGATAACTTCTGATTTAACTTTGCTTGGAGGACTTTTGATATGAGATTTACATTTAAGAAAATGCCTAAAGGAATTTTGCCTTACCCATTGGACTTTTGATTTAGCCTTACCTATAGTACTTCCGATTTAACCTTTAAATAAATGCTTAAAGAAAATTCTCCTAAACGAATTTACCTCATAGAGAAGTGTCATAGAGGATTTTTTTTACACAAGTGCGTACAATAGGAAAAAACGTTTGATATCCTTTGGACATGTCATGATGAGCCATCAAGAGGACACTATTATGTTAAAAGAAGAATTCAAAAATTTCTTAGCATAGGATATCTCTATCCCTCACTCCATTAAGATGTCAATAAGTATGCGTGACTTTGTGATTAGTGCCAACAAGTAGGGAAGACCATTGCTTCAAATGAAATACCTCTATAACCTCCATCAAGAGGACACTATTATGTAAAAAGAACTATTCAAAAAGTTCTTAGCATAGGATATTTCTAGCCCTCACTCTATTAAGATGTCAAATAGTATGTGTCATTGTGATTAGTGCTAGTGAATGGGGGCTTGATTGATATATCAAATTGTGATAAGATGCCTCTATAGCCTCAAATGGTTCTTGAGCCATTTGAGAAGTGGGAGCTTGATTTTATTGGTATAACTGATCTACCATCCTAGGGTAAGTAGCACCATTTAGTTTATACAAAATTATATGACCAAGTGGGTAGGGGTTCATATATTCAAGCATGCTTGCAAGGACAAAGTTATAGATTTATTTTATGGGTATATATTTTAGTAATTTGGTTCTCCTTGTGCTATTGTATGAGATGAAATACCACAATTCAAGTCCAAGTCGGTGTATATGTTCATGAATTTTATTAGGTAAATCACAAAAATGTGTCTCCATACCACCCTCAAGAAACAATATAGGTAGAAGTCACTAATGGAGATATTGTCATTATTTTGATGAAGATAATGGATTCTCATAAAGAAGATTGGGTGAACAAGTTACCTGAAGCTATGTGGGTATACAATACCGCATGAAAATCAACAATAGGTTTTACTTTGTATGATTTAGTGTATAGTAAGAACCCAATACTTCCTATTGAGTTCAAATTTCAAACTCTTCGACGACACTCGAGGTAGGCATGGATTTGATAGAGGTATAACATGACAAGACCCTAAATTTGAATGAGTTAGATGAAATATATTTAGAGGTCCTTCACCATACATAAATTATCCCATAACAACAAGAAGTTTGACATGATCACCACATCAAAAACAACAAATATAAACTAGGTGATTGGGTACTTCTCTTTGATTCCTACTACCAAATTTTATTGGCAAATTACGTACTTAATTTTTAGAATTGTATGAGATCGATAACATGTTTGATAATAGTATAGTGCAACTCTTACCCATTGATGGCTCTTGACATCACTTATTGGTTAACGAATATTACTTGTGGTTGTATCATAAGCCAATCACCAAGGAGGAGTTTTCATATCATTTGTTCTCACTATCTAATTTGTATGTTGTAAAAGAGGCTTCATATTCCAACTCAAACATTGAATGAATGTTTTTATTCTATTGAAAAAATAGTTCAATGGTGAAAAGCATTTTTGAGGTGCTATTTGACCAAGTCATGTATGGAGAAGGTTTTCAACATGTTTGCCTAGTAAATAAAAACTTGGTTGTGAAAATCCTTATAGACGCAACCAAGGCAAAATATGGTTGAAGATAAAAAATGGTGATCTCTTCTATTTGTGGAATATATATATATATATATATATATATATATATATATATATATATATATATATATATATATATATATATAAACTTGTTCCAATTTCCTAGATACAATCCTGTTCCATGGTGTAAAATTGTTCAATAACTCTGATGACATAAGGAACTATCTATTATAACAAGGTATGTATTTTATTTTTATTTAATATAGTTTAGCTTTAATATTATACATAATTGCATCTAATTCACTTTATCCACAATATTACATAACATTAGGATTAAAGGCTCTAACTAAGTTTATTTAAGGAGTCTTCTAGCGCACCCTACTAGATGCTGAACTTTTTTTGGGGTCCAATCCATGCTAGATTGTTCTACCTATTCCATGTGTGCTAGGGTGCCTGTAATACTCTAAAAAATAAACTATTACTACGCTCTTCATCATCATATAGGCTACAAGCAACATGTTTTATCTCAGCTAAAGGGGCACTAGAAGATTCCCAAGTATGTAGTCAAGTCACAAATTTATAGGGTCAAGAATAAGACCATGCAACACGTCAACCCTAGTGCATAAAATAATAAGGAGAAAAACATATGGGACACACCATTAGTCAATCCAAATACCATGTAAACTCAGGATGATATTTCCAATAAAGTAGGAAAAGACAAACAATTATAATGTTGTTATGTGCACAAGATTTGTTGCCTTGGGATGTGACATGGATGGTGATGCATGTCACCTCTTACATTTGAATCATGCAAATTCCAATATTGAAATGTGTGTTGATAATTTTGTGTTCTCACCATACTCATGCACTAAATTTATGACATGAATAAACTATCTATAGAATATGATACATCTGGTAGGCATGATATATTTATGGTTTTCAACTACGGATCATGCCAAGAAGATATTGCTAAAAGGTGGTTACCTTAGATTTAATGTAGATGTAGGTTATGTACGGTAAAAATAATTTATAAACCATGACCAAGAAACCAACTTGAGTGGTGACATGTGTCCTCCCTTGCATTAAAAAAACGTGAGGCATCATTAATTCAAGGTATATGAATTAAGGTGATTAATTCTTCTGTCATGCAAATATATTATCATCACATGCTTCGTAACCTCCTTGATACTTTGGAAAATGAAAGTAACTCCATTCTATCTTACTGTTAGGAAAAACTTTATATTTTCTTTACCTGCAAGTAGAAACACAATGACAGAGAATAAAAACAACAAAAATAGTAACACAAGTAACACAAAGATTTACGTGGAAACCTACAATGTACAAGAAAACCACGGGGTAATGGAAACTTCTCCTTTTATTATTTTCAACAAAATTTTACATTCATATTACATCATATGCAAGGGATCAATTCACTTGCATAGAGCAAAAAATGAAGACCCTGAACTGTTTGTTTCCTCTCCCAAAGTAAGCCTCCAAAAAATGTTCATTTCCACTCCCAAGGAAGGTGTCTAAAACTTTTTTTCTTCTGCATTTAGACATCTATCCCATATGTCTTCTATCTAGACATCTAGCAGTGCTGCCTAAATGTCTAGTAGCCTAGACGTCTACTACCTAGACATCTAGTAGTGCTACCTAGACGTATAGTATTGTTTCCTATGTTAGCGTACTTAACCTTCTTTGCCTGTATTGCTTTATTAGATGAATTGTTACAACCATGTAACAGTTCCGTTCGCCGGTGTGCGACATATAGAAATGCTACCTAGACATCTAGAAGCCTAGAAGTTTGCTACCTAGATGTTTAGTACTGCTACCTAGACATCTAACAGTGCTACCTATATGTCTAGCAACCTAGATGTTTGCTACCTAGACATCTAGTACTACTACCTAGACATTTGGAAGTGCTACCTAAACTTCTAACAACTTAGACGTCTAGTACTACTACCTAGATGTCTGACAATGCTACCTAGACATCTAGCAGCCTAGACGTCTGTTGCCTAGATGTTTAGTACTACTACCTAGACATCTAGAAACAATCTCTTCTGGCTAAAAATATTGCATAATGACTTTACCTCCTAACATTCCCCCACTTGAAGCTAGTATTCAAGAATTATTCTGCCAAATATATTCATCCAATAACAATTACCCAATGTTTCCCTTATTACTTTTTTAGCAAGCCTAGGGACGTTTTCCACCACTCAAAATTCTCTACCTTGATCATCTTTGTAAGAATATATGTAGGATTCATTTTAGTGTTGATTTTTTGCAATAGGATCCTACCTTCTTCCACCACATTTCTTATAAAGTGGTACTTGACATCAATGTGTTTCATGTGATCATGGAATGTTGGATTCTTCACTAGTTGAATATCACTTTGGCTATCACAATGCAGTGTAATTATCTCCTGCATTACCTTGAAGTCACCCAACAGTTGCTCTAGCCAAATTGCCTCTTTGTTGGCATGAGTCACTACAATATATTCTACTTCAGTGGTTGATAAATCCACAACAGACTACAACTTAGAAGCCCAACTCACTACTCCACCAACAAGAGTGAAGGTATATCCTGTAGTGGACTTTATCCCATATCTATCTCCACCATAATCAGAATCCACAAAACCTTTAACTTGCAAATTTGCCAATCCAAAGTAAATGGCAACATCTAAAGTGGCTCTTAAATATCTAAATATCCACTTCACTACATTCCAATGATCCTTACTAGGATTTGCTATGTATAAACTGACTACTCCCACTAATTGAGTAGTATTCAGTTTGGTGCCCACCATGGCATACATGAGGCTTCCTACTTTTGATAAATACGGTACATGAGACATTCTTGTCTTCTCTACTTTTATTCTAGGACACTAGTTGGAAGACAATTTTAAATGTGAAATAAGTGGGGTACTAAATAGTTTTGCATTCTACATATTGAAGCACTGCAAAATATTTTCCACATATGACTTTTGACTTAACCAGATCTTTCTTCCTCTTTTTTCCCTGTGTATATTTATCCCTAAAATTTGGTTTTCTGCTCCTAAATCCTTCATTTCAAATTTCCTAGCCAACTGAGCCTTAAGTTCAATGATTTTCTTCATTCTGGGACCTACAAGCAACATATCATCAACATACAATAGCAAAATAATAAAACTACCATCATCAAACCTCTTATAGTGTCTACAATGATCAAATTAAAACTTGCTAAAACCTTGTCTCTTCATGAAGGTGTCAAATTTCCTATACCACATCCTTGGTACCTGTTTCAACCTGTACATTGATTTATTTAATATGTAAACCAAATGATCTTTGCCTATTTCTTCATAGTCCTCAGGATGATCCATATAAATATATTCCTCGAGATCACCATGCAAGAAAGCAGTCTTTACATAAAGTTGATCTAGTTCTAAAGCCTTTGCAGCTACAATTGTAAGTAGAACTTTAATAGTAGTCATCTTTACAACTAGAGAGAAAATTTCATTAAATTCAATACCTGAATTTTACACATAGCCTTTTGCCACCAAGTGAGCTTTATAGCTTTCCAACAACCCATCGTTGTTCTTCTTCACTTTGTACACCCACTTGTTTTCAACAGTCTTTCTTATAGGTGGGAGATCCATAAGTTCCCACATTTTATTCTTGCGAAGTGCCTCGATTTACTCCTCCATGGATGTACTCCACTTTTTTTCATTTTTAGAATCTATAGCTTCCTAAAATGAACTAGGTTCACCATCATCAGTTAACAAAGCAAAAGAGGATTGATAAACCTAAGAATACCTTTTCGGATACTTTTGTGGATGTGTAGATCTTCTAACCCAATGATTTATTAATTGTGACTCTTAGTCTTGTGACCATTTTGGCTGCTCTACTTGTTCTACTTGCTATTCTACATGCTGATCAAAAGCTTCAACATACTGATTTTCATATTCATCTTCATTCATTTCTACTTCAACTGGTAGAACATTAGGAGTTTGTTGTACCTCCTTTATTTGCAGGGATTTTTCATCAACAATAACATCCCAGCTAATAATTACCTTATGGGTAGTAGGATACCATAGTCTATACCCCTTCACTATATCTCCATAGTCAAGAAAAACATAGTTGCTTGACTTTAGGTCAAGCTTGGACCTTTTTTCTTTGGGTACATGGAAAAATGCATCACAAAAAAATGTACACAAATGAGAGTAATCAACTGGCTTACAACACCAAATCTCCTCCAGAATCTGTCCATCTAATGTAGTTATAGATGACCTCTTGATAAGGTAAATAATTGTATTAACAACCTCTATCTAGAACTTTTTCTCCAACATGGCTGCATTGAGCACGCTTCTTGCACGTTTCATGATTGTGTGATTCATTCGCTCAGCCACACCATTTTACTGTGGAATGTATGGTACAGTATTTTGGTGCTTAATACCTTCCTGCATACAAATTTTATCAAATTCCTTGAAGTAATACTCACCCCTATTATCTGACCTAAGACATAAAATTGACTTGCCCAAACTCTTATCTACCCGTGATTTGAACTCTTTAAATTTATTTAAATCTTCCAACTTTTTCTTCAAAAAATAAACCCACACTCTCCTAGAATAATCATATATAACAGTCAAAAAATAGATGGCACCATTTAAGGACTGAGTGAGGACTGGTCCAAATATATCCGAATGTATAAGTTGTAGAAAATCAAAAATCTTACCAGGACTTGCAGTAAACTAAACCCTATTTTTTTTACCAAAAATACAATGCTCACACAAGTCTAAATTTCAAGAAAGCATACCTCTATCATACAAAATTTTTAGATCTTTTTCACTCATATGGCCTAGGCATTGATGCCATAACATTATTGCATCTTGAACAAAAGTTGTTGCTGCTACATGGTTTGTTACTGTATCACCGCATAAACGATATAGGGTCCCATAAGATTCTCCCTTTTCTAATACAAGAGCTCCTCTAGTAATTTTGTAGTAGTTGTAACTGAAAGTGATAGAATACCCTATCTTATCCATCATATTGATTGAGAGCAAATTCTTCCACAAATCGGGCACATGTCGTACATCACATAATATCCTTTCTCTACCATAATCTAGCTTGATCCTTATATCCCCTCTTCCCAAAATTTCTAAAGGGTGATCATCACACAAATAGACCTTTCCATCACAGTATAGTTGATATTTATCAAACCAGTATCTATGGAGAGACATATAGAAAGATGCACCTAAGTCCAAAACCCAGGTATATAAAATAGATCTGTTGTTACTGATATAAAAGGCTTCACATATTGCTGTCTCTATTGAATCTAATGCACTGGCATCAGTTGATGGTTGATTTTTCTTTTCACCATTCTTTAATTGCCAACAATCCTTTGAGTTCTCTGGCTTCCCACAATGCTAGCATTTCCCTTTCTGCTTGTCCTTTAGACTTAGATCTAGACTATTTTCTATGTTTTTTGCTCCTCTCGAAATATTGATCTCTCATAGATAGGGCTTCATTGGTTAAGGTTTCTAGATATTTTTTTCACCTCAACTCTTCTAACAACAAAGCGACTACTTCATCATAAAATTTTAAATCTCTTGATGATGTATTACTGATGGTCATCACCATATGATCCCAAGTGTCTAGGAGGGAACAAAGTAGGGTGATAGCTCTATCCTCATCCTCCATATTCACATTAACTGAAACTAGTTTACTGATAAGAGTATTAAACTCATTCAAATGATCTTCCACGGATGGGATTTCCTTCATCCTCAAGCTATAAAGCTATTTTTTTAGAAAAACCTTATTTGTTGCTGATTTTATCTCATACAACTTTTCAATCTTATGCCAAAGGGCTTTTGTGATATTCTCTTTAGCTACATTGAACAAGACAAAGTCCACTAGGTAGATACAAATTGTAGAAACTACCTTCCTATCAACTGTTGCCCACTCCTTATCTTTCATGCTGCCCGATTTACTTATGATCCCTTTCAAGGCTAGAGCTTGGTCATTTTGAACCAGAAAATCCTCCACCTTCATATTTCATAGAATGAAGTTACTGCCATCAAATTTCTCAATCTCAAAATTGGTTACACATCTTGTCATTGTTGCAGCTCCCACTCGCACAAAACCTTAGGTTCTGATACCAAATTTTAGGAAAAACTTTAGATTTTATTTACCTACAAGTAGAAACACAATGAAAGAGAACAAAAACAACAAAATAATAACACATATATTTACATAGAAACCTGCAATATGAAAGAAAACCATGGGTAATGGCAACTTCTCCTTTTATTATTTTTAGCAAAACTTTACATTCACGTTACATCATATGCAAGGGATCAATTCCCTTTTATAGAGCAAAAAAGGAAGACCCTGAACTGTTCATTTCCTTTTCCAAAGGAAGCCTCTCAAAACTATTCGTTTCCACTCCCAAGGAAGGCATCTGAAACTTTTCATATTTCACATTTAGAGGTCTATCCCAAAATTCTACTATCGAGAAATCTAGTAGCACTGCCTAAACATCTAATAGCACTGCCTAGACATCTAGTAGCCTAGATGTCTATTTCCTAGAAATCTAGCAATGCTGCCTAGATGTCTAGAAGCCTAGATGTCTATTGCCTAGACTAGTATTGATGCCTAAATATATGGTACTACTGCCTAGATGTCTAGAAACCTATACATCTGCTACCTAGAAGTCTAGTACTATTGCCTAGATGTTTAGCAGTGCTACCTAGATATCTAGCAGCCTAGATGCCTACTGCCTAGATATCTAGTACTGCTACCTAGATGTCAAGTAGTGCTACCTATACATTTAGCAACTTAGACATATGCTACCTATATGTATAGTACTACTACATAGATGTCTAGTAGTGTTGCCTAGACGTCTAGCAGCCTAGACGTCTAGTACTTCTACATAGATGTCTGGCAGTTCTGCCTAGATGTCTAGCAACCTAGACATCTAGTACTATTGCTGGCTAAAAATACTGTATAATGACTTTACCTCCTAACACTTACCATGCATACATTGATGGTTTTAGATGCTTAGGATAAATACATCCTTTTGTTATAGCTCTTGAATGCATAAAGAAAAAAAAAAGTGTATACCGCAATATTTTTCCAAATCCATGGCTGAAAGAAAGATCTACATAGAAAAAGAATGTGTTTCTTGTTTAACAGTAAATGATATTCAAAGGATATTATTGATAATTTGCTATGGTAGAAGGTTTATAAAATTAGAGGTCAAGAATTATAATTCACCAATAGAAAATAGTTAATTAGCTCTTTAATATGTCTATTGTCAATAGGAAAACCCAATAAGGATTTTTCTATACAGTACCATGGGAGGATTAAAACAAATCTGAGCTAGAGGATACTTCCAATCTTACCCAAAATCCGAAAGTGGTGGAAATATTCCATAAAAAATTATGGATGTAGTTTATAGAGAAGTTTAAAGGTCATGATGAAACCATCACTAAGGAATTTGTGCTTAGCCTCGAGAAAATACTACAAAATTTAGAGGTACCACAATAGAGGTAACACTTAATGCTCTAAGTAAATCTAAAATTCCTTGCGAAGGGAAGGATATTCTTAATTCTAGAACTACATTGTTAAAATTATTTAGGGTGTTCAAGGGTAAAAATGATCCTTGATACTATAAATAACTCGTGAAAGGGAATCAAGCATCTTAGATTAATATTTCCTTAGGATACTATGACCTTTTGGATTATTAGATTTATGAGTGAAGGTCAATATGGGGTCTTTCTAGATCACATATAAAGATATTTATACATTTGAGGAATGAAGCCTATAGACTAAACTGAGGATCAATTTGCCATTACACCTTCATTCTTCATTGCATATCATGGTAAAAAGGGTACAAGAAGGTAGTGGATCATTAAAACATTATGGTCTAATTAGACTGATATATAGAGACCATTTAACTCAAAATAGGAGGGGTGAAGAATGATGGTAGTAGTTCCTTGATCAAAGGGTACTAGAAAAACCATCAAATCCTTCAGTTTAAGATTTTAGTGAAGGCTCTTTTAGTAGAAAATAGTGTTCTAGATTTATAGCTTAAACGAGACATGGAGCAACTGAGATAGCTAGTTTAGCATCTACAACAAATAGTGCTGGTAAAAGAAGAAAGAAAAGAGATAAGTTTGATTATTTTAAAAAAGAAAAAAGTTGATCAATTAGCACTAGAACCTGATATATCTAGTGTAGACAAAAAGACTAATAGTAGAACTAGATCTACCATTCAGATATGATAAGATATACCTAGTCAAAAAGTTGATGCATCAAAACTTTCTAGAGAAAGCACAAGAAAACATAAGGGGGTAGAAATAATAAGTAGCAACAAATAAGCGTTGTTGGCACCTAAGACTACTGGTCAAAAGGAAGAATAATGCATAGAATAGTACCAAACACTACTAAAACTAAAAAGAGGAAGAGAAGAAAATATTTTGTGTCAAAGAAAGCAATTGGTTCAGAATCAACACTAAAAACATCTAGGGCTACAAGGTAAAGAAAGCATAAATAAATTATAGAAAATAGTAATAATGAACAAGAAAATGTTGGTGTGCCCACTAAGTCCCAAAAGCCTCCACAATAGGATAATGTTTTAGATATAAGTGAAATTGAAAGGAAAATTGAAGTATTTGAAAAGAAAACTTAGCACAATTTAGTACATCAATCATAATTCAACAAAATGAGTTGGAGACAACTAAAAATTTATTACAACAAAACGATAACTATATTTCTCAACTTCTATAGGATCTAGATGAACTAAAAAAGAAAGATAAAATACAACATGAATATATCTCTAAACCTAAAGCTATTGATAACCTTTATATTTAATTAAGAACAAGAAGAAATATTAGAATATCCACTTGAGGTGAAGGAGTAAGAAGCACAAAGCCCTAAATTGGTGACTATTATACTAGAATTAAGAGATAGAATAATATCAAAAGTTTTTGATGCTAATGTGTTAGAACGATAGAAAGAGAAATCACATAAAATGTCAAGACAAATGGGGGATATGCTAAGGCAAATAGAGAAGAATCTAGAATAGGGAATATTACCAAAACAAATGCATATAGTACTTGTATAGTCACTAGAAGCACCTAAATATGAATAAAGGATATTTTAATTGGAATGAATGATGCTACCAATATGCCAGGACTAAGGAGTCCAAACTAAAGCATAGTAGATTCCACAACCAATGGTAATAATTTCCTCAAGAATTATTACTTTAGATAGTCAAAATATGGTTTTTGAAAGATGGATGAAATGCTATTATTATTTGGGACAAAAATACAAGGACCTTAAAGTCTTTGAGAAAAAATTAAATTCTGAATGAAGAAGTAACTAATCTGTAGAGAAAACTCAATGATGCATGTAAAATCATAGAAAGGATGCTTGAGTGTAGATGACCTACATGGATTTATAGATTGTTCCTATAGGAATGATATTATAGGTGGTAGATCTTAAGGATACATTGTGGTATAGGTTATAAATTGGGTTTCATTGAAGGGTTCTTTGATGCTTATCACACCAACCAAGAAAAACAAAGGAATTTTCTATGTGAACTCTATGTGCATAAGTATGCATTACTATAAGTAGCAAATTTACTTCCCCATATATATGTTTGTGATATTTAGTTATGAGGTTTTACATATATCATTCCAAATCAAATTCAGAAAGCAAATAGATTAGCAGAATATGAAGCTATGGAAATAGAATTTAGTTTGCTACTATGATTTGATCTCCCCAACTAGGTGCACTGATTCACATGCATTACACGTTGATGGATAAAGAGTGAATAAAAAAACAACATAGAACCAACTTGAGTTTGTATATTTAGGATTTTAACGAATTTAGAACCAACATTTTAAGTTGCTAAGCATGAGTGAATTAGACTCAAGTTCATGCTACCTATCATTATATCTTGTATTCCTTTGTTCAACTATATTGGATCATATAATGCAAATAAGTTGAAAAAATGGTTGAAAGACATCTTGAATCATAGAGGATATCACCCTTGGATAAAAATTTAGTTTGCTACTATGATTTGATCTCCCCAAACCAGGTGCACTGATTCACATGTATTACACATTGATGGCTAAAGAGTGAATAAAAAAACAATATAGAACCAACTTGAGTTTGTATATTTAGGATTTTAACGAATTTAGAACCAACATTTTAAGTTGCTAAGCATGAGTGAATTAGACTCAAGTTCAGGCTTCCTATCATTATATCTTGTATTCCTTTGTTCAACTGTATTGGATCATATAATGCAAATAAGTTGAAAAAATGGTTGAAAGACATCTTGAATCATAGAGGATATCACCCTTGGATAAAAATTTAGTTTGCTACTATAATTTTATCTCCCCAAACCAGGTGCACTGATTCACATGCATTACCTTTGATGGCTAAAGAGTGAATAAAAAAACAATATAGAACCAACTTGAGTTTGTATATTTAGGATTTTAACGAATTTAGAACCAACATTTTAAGTTGCTAAGCATGAGTGAATTAGACTCAAGTTCAGGCTACCTATCATTATATCTTGTATTCCTTTGTTCAACTGTATTGGATCATATAATGCAAATAAGTTCAAAAAATGGTTGAAAGAAATCTTGAATCATAGAGGATATCACCCTTGGATAAAAACCTTTAGTTAAATTTGGACAAAGAGCTTGACATTAGTACTGTAATAGAAGAAATTAATGCATGAGGACATGCATTATCATAACCTGTGGGGAGTGATGATGTCATGACAGGTTATGATGATGTCATGGCCCGTTTCCATGGATCTTTTACAAAAAGGCTACTAGTTAATTAGTGGGATGAGTTATTGACCAACAAAAGGGGTATAGACCCTAAAGAATACTACAAAATTCCAACTAGGGAATTTTGTAAAATATAGAGAAGGATTTATTATCTTTCAAAATAGATAATTTAAAGTAATTTAATCAGAAGATAAATAAAGTCTTGGTGAAAGATGAAATAGAAAATAACATTTTACCAAAATTTACTACAATGTAGTAAATTGGGTGTAAAGAACCTAATTATGTTACAATTAGTTACTCACCAAAATTGTCCAATTTTAATTAGACTAAAAAGGATTCTAGAATTTTTAAACAAAATACAAAATATTCTATTGTTTGAAAATCTATCCCTATTTTCTACATGGGCTTATTTTCATTAATGGAAAAGGTGGAGATTCTTTTCTTTGTCACCATTAGTCCTAATTCTACAACTAACCTAATCTCTAATAATAGTGTTAGTTGGTAATGGTCTCTAGAAAACAAGGCCACCTACTCTTTGTGGACTCTTTTCTACTCTTTGAATTTTTCCTCCATAAGAAATATCTTATTTAAATAAAGGTATATTTCAACAAAACCACTATTTGGTTCATGCGAGGAAAAATTTATCCTATAAATTGAGAGCATCTTGGGAAGAAAGGGGTAGAAAATTTTGGGAAAAATTCTTGGAAGTCTAGGGAGTATGCTTTCCAACTTGGTGGATCAGAAACCAGAAGGCTTGAGAGATTTCCTAGTTAAAGGAAGAGACAATATTGAAATATTAGAAGACATAAGCAAGGAGGTAGCTAGGAGGTACGAGAATATGAAGGGAAGAAGATCAAAGAGCCTCAACCGCTGAAACAATAGGTCCAAGAATTTCTTCTCCTATTGCCTTGATTTATAGAATTCGATGTGAATGAAATGGTCATGATTCAAATGGTTATTAGGACTATATTATAAAGTAACAAGTATAGTAATTATTTAAATAGTTGTGTTAATAAGGGATCAACTATGTTCTAGTAATCCATGTGGATTACTTGTTTTATTTCGCTATTATAGATGGTTGGTGCAAATCCTCTTTAGTAAGATACCTCCCTATTATACTCTAAATGACTTAGAGAATTATAATAATAATCGATTGAATTTAAACAATGATGATGGTCTTATAGAACCAACCAAAGGGGTCTAATTGATTATTTTAAAATATGGTTCGATCATAGGCTGACCATAAGTTAGCCTTAATAGGATAGACCACAAATATTAAACAAACTAGTTAAGTCCTACTAAGCACCACCACCTTCAGTGGAGTCGCTACGACCACCGCTTGGTGGCTATTATAATAAAGAGATGGAATCATTTTAATTTTGTTCTATATTCAAAACACGAAGAATATGGTAAATTATGGTCGTGCCCATATCTAAGTTTGAGTTCCTATTCAATGTAACTCACCCTGGAATAAATCGCTATGAAGTCTATGTAATTTAAGGTACGCCATCCTCTAATAGGAAGTTTTTGACTCCATAGATTCATCGGATTAATATATCTCTCTCGTTGCTGGCACAATGTTGATTTAAACACTGTGAATACATTGTACCCATGGGTAGATATGGCATTCTCATCCGTATTTAGAACCTTAAACTGTATTGATAGTAGTTCAATATTATCTTGACCAAAATTCCACGATGAACATGATATGATGCAACACTGTTCGACTTCGACTAAACGACCACAAGGAGGACAACCGAGTTCAAAACCCACCTTCGTTGGGTAATTCTATAGGGGATTGAAATAAGGATGCATCCCATGGCAATGTAATCTATTTGTCCTATAAATTATTGCATCAATATGGTTTTAAAAAGGCTTTTAGGTCTTCTATGCGAAGTAATGCTCCTCCGTGAGCCAACCTTTAGTGATCTATGAACACTGCTACGTGCTTGATCTACCACTTAATGGGAATAAGGCCCCATTAGGAAAAATGGGAAAGGTTGAAGCTATCCCTGTATTTTATATCACTTTTTGTGGATACGCAAACTCAATAGTGAAGGCCTAATTAGATAAATACTAGGTTAAGAATTGGGTTTTAGATCACTCATAGTTCACCTTCGAGTTGGGGAAGATCTACAATTTCTGTTTTGGCCTCCTAAAATACCTATACACCTATGCGAGAAGCTCCACTGCTCTCTAGACGCACCACCATTAGTCCCATTTCATTATTTTCCATCATCTAAGGGTAAACTTAGGGATTAGATCAACATTAAACATCCTCTGCCTCATCACTGCCTCCAAGCGATGCATCCGTGTTTGAAAGATGCGGATGGATGGCTGGACTTTCCAAAATCCAACTTCAAATATCCCAAATGGGATATGTGAGGGAATGGAATGAAAATTATAAGGGATTTCACTTCCCTATTGAAAAGTCCATGATCAAGGAGGGGCATGGGAGACTATATGCTGGTGGTCAACCGTGTCGAATTGAAGGTATGTACTTGAATGAATGATCGACACCTACTCTGAACCTCTATGATTAACCTTGAGTAGTTGACTTGTCATGTCAGGTTTTTGATAGTTTCCACCAGTGGTTGATCATTGACTTCAGATAAAAAAAATAAAAATAAATAAACAATTTAAATGGATAGTTTATGGAATGAAAAATTAATTAGATTGATTAAATTATATTAAAAGGGATTTGTCTTAATTATTTTCATTTATGTTGAGAAAGAAATAGATTGAGGAAAAGACATAGAATGGAAAAATTTCTAGTATTAGAGATAAATTTCACATTTAATAGTGAATCACATTATGAGGTAAGAAACATAATTAAATTGAAAAACAAAGAAGTGACCTTGGTTTATTAATTAAGTAGACATTTATTGCTTCATGAATTAAGGGTATGGGACTTTAATTCATGAAAATGAAAAGTGATTGTGTATCAGTATTGGGGAATAGATTTAGAATTCCATTCTCAAGGGAATTTATGGGATTCCCTCTTTGATAATCGAAAAATATTTCTCCTTAATACGTGTCCAATGATCATTCATAGATATGTGTGTCTAAATAAGAATTTGCGACATTATTATGTAAATTCCATAGAGGACTTAGAGAAATGAAATTGGTAGATTGCTTTATGCTTTATGGAAGTACCTTCAAGAATTTGGGCTCTGCTAGGGTTTGATGAGGAAAGCTGCTTTGCTGGAATTTTTTTGAGACCTATCTGGTGGGCTTTGCGGGGATGGCAACAGTTTCTGGAGGAGGTATGAACAACTGGAGGAATGTAGTGATGGCATCAGGTCTATCACAGAGCATGCATGCTAGGGCTGGTATTTCTTTTAAAAATGATTGGAAGGAAAAGGATTTCCCATTGCATGCTAGGAATCGCTTGTTAAAGAACAATGGATGTTTGGAACGATGTGAAGCCAGGCCGGTTCTAGTGGTTCAACCGGACTCGATGGCGAGAAGATGTGGAGTATTTAACTAAACATGCGCTTATTGGTAAATTTATGGGCATCTAAATTTCTCTTCCCTTTGTGGAGGCTTGGGTTAGGAAGACTTGGAACCCTGAAGGTGATGTGGAGGTGATGCTGAGTGCAAATAGCTATTTTATGGTGGCTTTTTCTTGTCTTGTAGATCGTAACAAAGCATTTGAAGGAGGTCCCTATTTCTGTAACCAAGTGGGACTCTTTCTTAAACCCTGGCATGTGGGTTTCAACCCATCAAAGGAGCGACCGTCATGGGTTTCAATGTGGGTTTGGATTTCATGGCTCCCCTTGGAATTTTGGAGAAATGACATCTTGCATATGATTGCCCTTCTACTTGGGAAGCCGGTTGAGCCGTCACGACAGATGCTGAATAAAAAGGTAATCTTTGTTGCCCGTATCTATGTTGAAATTGATTTAAACAATCCTATTCCAGATTCTATTGAAATACAGTTCGGATCAACCACATGGGTTCAAAAACTTGACTATGAAGCTCTTCCATTTCGTTGTCGGATTTGCCATGAATATGGCCACTTACAAAGAAAATGCCCTAAGTTTGTCCTGGCTGTGGCTTCAAATCCTGGGCCCTCTCAAGTCGTATAAAATATGGATAAAGGAAAAGCCCCGATAAAGGAGGGGGATCAGGATAAGGAAGGCTTTGTTACGATAAAACCTTAGAACAAAGGAAGAAAGGAAAAAAGAGACATTAAGGATAACCAGCAAGATGCTCAGCTCAATCGTTTTGAAATTCTAGAGAATCTTGATCAATGCATGGAGATACCTGAAACATCGCTACCTGTTATAGATATAACAGGACCAAAGCAGTTGTCTCTTCATGAGGTGGAACCAAGGGAACCAGATACAGGGGGTTTAAATGAAGAACAAAGGGCTTTGGTTCCAAGTATAGGTGATATGGTTGGCCCTAGCCCTGGAATTGAAGTTATCTTAGAAAATGGCACAAATTTAGATATGCCCTCTCCTACCCGAGCAGCGATGCGATCATCCATGGATCGTAAAACTCCTACGGTCTTGGGATTGCAGCATAAAATAATTAAAAAAAATGCTTCAGATAAGAATATGAATGTGGGTCGAAAGAAAGACAAGGATAAAATTAAGTTAATGGGGAAGACTTTGGTAGAGTCAGGTTTGGTGAGAAAATTGGACTCCCATTTTTATAACCCCCAAAAATGATTATACTTTCATGGAATGTAAGGGGTTTGAACAACATCCCTAGACAAAAAGCTGTTCATGATTTGATTCGTGTTCATTCTTCGGATGTGGTTTTTATTCAGGATAGATCATTTATAACTGGGAGAGTCTCCCATCTGGGGATTCTCAACACCTACGGGAGTTGATCCATAAGGATGTTCAGACTTAATGTGGTTTGTTTTTTTTGTTTTCTTTGGGAGTTGACCTTGTCTGGTGACCTGTCTTGTTGCTTATTTGAGTCCTGGGTGGGGGCTCAGCTGTACTTTGTAATCCAGACTTTTTATCAATAAATTTTTACCCCTTTATTTAAAAAAAAAAGAGAAATGAAATTGGTGTTTCCTTCATTGCATCTTGAATTGATAAGATATATTTTGATCTCTTGTAAATATGTAATTGATTTAGAAGAGGATCCGAGAGATATCTCTCTACATTGTAATTTTAACAATAATTGTTTATGAATGAGAGGAAGAAGTCATATTTTGGAGGTTGGGTTTATTCTCCATGAGGGTTCCCAGGATAAATATTTGTCACTACATTTGTGGTTTGATTTAATTATTTATTATGAGTGTTGCATTTACTTTCAATATGTCATTGATTATGTAAATTGTGAATGTTATAAATTAATGTTAGTGAGATTTTATTTGCTAGATGTAATGATTATGTAATATTTTAGATCAATATGATAATGCTTATCATTTGTTAATTACTATTCAATCTAAAGTCAAGTTATGATGAAAGGAATGTATGCTTTAATCTAATAGATTATGAACATGAAATTTTACTTTTGGAAATTTTAGTGATTAAATGAATTATGAATGATGTAATAATAATTAATATATTCAATTGTTGGGTAGATTCAAAAAGTATGATGTAATGAAATATATGCCTTACTAAAATGGTTATATCATATTATTTACCTTTCATTGAGATATTTATTTTGTAAATAATCTCAAGGATTGTAATGTAATGGGTTCTATACTTTAATGGATAATTGAAATATGTTGTGCTAATCACTTCATAAATACTCATGGATGGTTTAACCAAAAATACTATAATAATAAAATGATAACTAATATTGAAGTAATCTGAGTAATCCGTGTTGGAGCTCGAAGTGGGTTGGATCCCACAAATGGAAATTTGGACTTGAGTTGTAGCCCAAGTTAGGCCTTACATTCTGATTTGGCACTTGAATGTACATGTAGAGTAGGTGCTCCCATGATGGTGAAAGAATACCTTTTGGCAATGAATTTAATTGATTCATTTATATAACAAAAGGGATGCCCTAATTAAAAAGGTGATCAAATAAATCCTAAGAGGTATAAAGGAAAATAATCGTGCTGAAGATGTCTATTCTAAGGATTGTGTAAGTTTGATCACGTGTAGTGATTATGTTATCTTAGTGGCCCCATCAAGGAGATGTGGGTAGGAACTAAGATTGATGATTAACCATTGGTGTGGTTACTTCCTCTATGATGGTTTTCTATTTGTGTGGTTCATCTACATATTAGTCTTGGTGGATAATATGGTGAAAGGACATTCCCTTTGGTAAGGGATAAAAACCTAACGCTTTGGTGAGTGTTCTCATACCTGAGTAGTATGAGGTTTTTATAGAAGTTGGTCTCTTCTACTCAAAAGTGACTCTGACCAAGTCTTAATATCTCTTGATGATGATTGCCTTGGAAACTTACAGTCCAATTGGAATGATTCTATCTTAGATCATGATTGTGTCCCTTACTCTTGGAAGATAAATAAATGATCAAAAATAAATAAATAAATAATTTTTTTTGAGTGGATGAGTAGTAACAATTGGGGTTGTTATAGTTGGTATCAAAGCCGAGGCTAACTAATGGATTCTAATTAGATCTAGGTTAGCAAACTATTTGAGTAAGAAGAACCATAAGTTAATTCAGATCCACTGAAGGATCACTTGAACTATGATTGTCAAACTATTATGGATAACTTAAATGGCTATAGCCATGTATAGAAATGAAACCTTATGGGTTACAAGTGTGAAGTAAACCATGTAAGTTAGTAGAAATTGAAAACTAACTATTGGAAATTTAAGATCAAGAGATAAACAAAACAATGTTTTATTTATTCATATTTTTTATCAATGTTACAATACACTCTAGATTTTCCAACCAGAAGCTATGGTGTAATGGCAGAGGAAGTTGTCCAACAACACCAGAACTTGAAAACCTCAATATATTGAAGGAGAAAAAGGATGGTGAAACCTCACATCTAAGCATGAAAATCCTCCAAATTTCACCAGAAATATTTTCTTCACATGAAATTTTGGGTGAATCATATCAGAACTCTACCAAATAGCTCTAATAATATGAGTATCCTAGCTCAGTAGTAAAGTATACCACCTGACCACTTAGGTGGTGGTTGAATGTATTGAAGTGTGTTACGCTATTTAAATTAGAAACTACCCATTATACCATGCATGTGGCATTATTTTCCTAAGAAAACTAGAGCATAATCCTACAACATTTGGTTGAAACACAAAAAACTAATTAAGTGGAACTGAATATGATCAAATAACAAACAACTAAATATTTTATTGATGGAAGAAATTAAGCAGTCTTTGAATACAAATATTAGCGATGGTAAGATAAAAAACATCATGTCCTTAGTTAGAATCTGAGCTATCATAATCTTCAATTGGAGATAAGTCATGCTCTGAGTAGATAAATGGAGGTGGAACATTGTAGAAAATTTTAATATATCTATCAAATACATAAAATGGCCAAGGATTACCATGATGTCTATACAAGATAAGATCCACTATCAGACACCGAGTCTGAGAGTCTATTCTAAATTTCCCATGCTAAGTGAGTCTGCACATATCTTTGATAAAGAAGACTCTAATAATGCTTGCTATTAAAAGCAACCTTTCTAGTGGAAACATACTTCTTGACAACATCCAAATAACACTGAGGTAGAAAATCGAAGGAAATATTTAAAGGATCTCGTATATGAGATAGCCAAGAATATCCAAATCAGACATGAAAAGTCTAGTTTGGCCAGCTGAACAATTTGTCGAGCCATTCAAAATGACTTCAAGGACTTTCAATAGCAAAATAATTATGTGAATTATTTCTTAGCCAAACATTACAGTATGAATCCCGAATAGAGGTTTCACAATAGATCTGATCCATAGATATGAGAGTGTTACAAGATTTGATAGCTTGACATTATAAGGAAATCTGTAATTCTTCTTTGTGTGAAAGCAGATTTTGTGAAATACAGACAAAAGAGTCATAAAATTCATGTTGATCCTCTTCATAGAAAAACATGTTGATTATTCTTTGAATTGGTTTCCTACCAAAAAAAATTTATGAGAATATTTTTTTCTTTCTGATAATGTGTTTTATGTCAATAAGTACTTATGGCTAGATTTGAATATGGTACCTGAAGATAATACTCTAGAATAAGTATGTACGAAATTGACTAACGGAGCCATTGAAGATACGATGATGAGACTTTATGTAAAGTTAATGGTAGTGATGAAGGGACACATGCTACCTCAAGAATTGAAGAGGTATAATGAGCCCTTGATCAGTCAAAAAAATCATCAGTAAGATAATCAAGCTGAATAAGAAATGCATCATGGAAGTTGAACGATCCACCTTGGGATCATCAAGATGTGATCGACTAAATGAATGGACATGATCGATAGGTTGAAAATCAAACTAGATAATCACTTTGATCAATGCTGAAATTTTAGTTCAGTGATATAAAAGAAATGGAATGGATGCACATAATAACTTACATGATTTTGATCCTTTCAACTATTCATGACACCCGATATGATTATATTTATGTTAGGTTTTGCTTGGATGATACTAGTTATAAGGGGAGTAAATCCCATTATGTACTTCATGATCCTTTTGATTTTGATTACCTATCTATTGATGCATATACCCTTAAAAGAAAGAATTTATTTCTAGGAGTGTCGGATCTATTCAGGAAGTTATAGAAAAATATATAGATATGCAAAAATCTAGGAGAGCAGTTGAAGAAACAATGAGGGAATATCCTGTGCAACACACCTAGGAATATATATGGGTACAAGAAAGAATAATATTAGAGGCAAAGAGAGATGCTACCATATAAAAGTAAGATAAGCTCATATTGAAGATAATACAAAGAAATAATTGGAGAGCAATAGCAATGGCAGCCTTATATATAGAAAATTCATAATTTTGTCAAGCAAGGGAAGAATTTAATGTTGCATTCTTGGTATCCTATTTTGAGACATTGGTGATTAATGGTATGCTTGCCCCACCTCAGTCAACTGGAACACATCATGGGAGAGGGAGAACCACACGTGCAACTCGGAGAACAATCCGAGATAGAGATCAAGCAGTCACTGGAATAATTGCTTCACCACCCTCTCTAGCTGAAAGTATCAGTACAACACGAAGTGAAGAACGAACCAAGGAGCACCAAATCTAAGATCCATCTAGCCACCATTTTGTAGGCCATAAGGAAGTAGGGTATGTATGCCAAGGGATGTGGCATAAATGTAATTAGAAAAACTTTGAAATTTTAAACTCCTATATGTAGAAATAGAGAACGAATATTGTGTGCTCATAATGAATTTAATTAATTTAAGTTATTATTGTGAAATCTAGAGGAATTTATTAATATAACCAACAAATATATATAAGAATTATAGATTTTTGTTTGTATATTTTTGTAATCATGAAAAGTGAACTTATTTAATTAGAAGAAAACTAATTGGAAAGCTTTTAGATCTGAAGGATGGATTGGTGTCCATTCTTGGAGAAGGTATGAGACTTCTCCATGATTTTATGATTATGAAAACTAAGATACATTTAGGTGGATGCTTTGGTGATGGCAAACAAGTTGCCAAAATGAATTTTAGGATATGTGATTATCCTAAATTGAGATTATGAAATTATGAGTTGTCTTTGATGATATAAAATTTTATCAGGTTAACTCATGGTAAGGGTTGACAAATTATACTTTGATACTCCTTAGTAGGATTTTTGATGAAATTAATGAGATTCATTGTGTCTAATATAGTACATAAGTATAATTTTATGATATCTCTATAAAACCATTTTGCAAATTCTATTATTGTAGTTCTTTAGATTCAATGGTTGTGTAATAATAAATGATCTGAAGTTGTAATTTTTTGATGGAATTGTGTATTGATAATGTTTCCAATACTTATTTCTATGCAAAATGGATGTTTTGTTGCTTAAAGGATATGGTACTACTGATATTTTGCATTTTGCAGGTCTAAGTACTCTCATGGATGGAAGATGTTGCTTACCATCAACAATGAGATGCTAAAAGTAAAAGAAAAATCTGATGACTCAGGTTGTAAAATAAAGGGGTAAATAATAATTTTGTAAGGTTTATGTACTCACTAAGGTAACTGTTCAAAACATAGAGGACTATGTTTAATCCAAGGGGGGGTGTATGCCACAACCCATTCCCATGGATCCTTTCCAAAAAATATACTAGTTAATTAGTGGGATGAGTTATTGACCAAAAAAAGGGGTATAGGTCCTAAAAAATACTATAAAATTTAGGCTAGGGACTTTTGTAAAATATACAGAAGGATTTATTATCTTGCAAAATAGATAATTTAAAGTAATTTAATCAGAAGATAAATAAAATCTTAGTGAAATATGAAATAGAAAATAACCTTTTACCAAAATTTACTACAATGTAGTAAATTGGGTGTAAATAACCTAATTATGTTACAATTAGGTACTCACCAAGCTTGTCCAATTTTAATTGGACTAAAAAGGATTCTAGAATTTTTAAACAAAATATGAATTATTCTATTGTTTGAAAATCTATCCCTATTTTCTACATGGGCCTATTTTCATTAATGGAAAATAGGTGGAGATTCTTTTCTTTGTCACCATTAGTCCTAATTCTACAACTAACCTAATATCTAATAATAGTGTTAGTTGGTAATGGTCTCTAGAAAACAAGGCCACCTACTCTTTGTGGACTCTTTTCTACTATTTGAATTTTCCCTCCACAAGAAATGTCTTAATTCAATAAAGGCATATTTAACAAAACCACTATTTGGCTCATGTTAGGAGAAGTTTCTCCTCTAAATTATGAGCATCTTTGTAAGAAAGGAGCATGAAATTTTGGGAAAAAGTCTTGGAAGTCTAGGGAGTATGCTCTCCACCTTGGTGGATCAGAAACCAGAATGCTTGAGATATTTTCTAGTTAAAGGAAGAGACAATCTTGGAAGATTAGAAGATGCAAGCAAGGAGGTAGCTAGGAGGCACGAGGAGATGAAGGGAAGAAGCTCAAAGAGCCTCAACTGCTAAAACAATAGGTCCAAGAATTTATTCTCCTATTACCTTGATTTATAGCATTCGATGTGAATGAAATGGTCATGATTCAAATGGTTATTAGGATTATATTATAAATTAAAATTTTTAGTAATTATTGAAATAGTCGTGTTAATAAGGGATCGACTATGTTCTAGCAATACATGTGGATCACTTGTTTTATTTCATTGTTATAGACGGATGGCGCAAATCCTATTTAGTAAGAGACCTCCCTATTATAATATAAATTACTTAGATAATTATAATAATAATTGATTGAATTAAAACAATGATGATGGTCTTACAAAACCAACCAAAGGGATCTAATTGATTATTTTAAAATATGATTTTGTTATAGGTTGACCATAAGTTAGCCTTAATAGGATAGACCACAAATATTAAACCAACTAGTTAAGTCCTACTAAGCACCACCACCGTTAGCAGAGTTGCTACGACCATTGCTTAGTGGCTATTCTAATAAAGAGGTGGAATCGTTTTAATTCTACTCTATATTTCAAAATACAAAGAATGTGGAAAATTATAGTCGTGACCATATCGAAGTTTGAGTTCTTGTTCGATGTAACTCACCCTGGTATAAATCGCTATGGAGTCTATGTAATTTAAGGTACACCATCCTCTAATAGGAAGTTTGTGACTTTATAGATTCATCAGATTAATAGATCTCTCTCTCGTTGTTGTCACAATGTCGATTTAAACACTATGAATACACTATACCCATGGGTAGATATGACATTCTCATGCATAGTCAAAACCTTACACTATTTTGGTAGTAGTTCAATCTAGCCTCGACCATAATTCCATGATGAAGATGATATGAGGCAACACTATTTGGCTTCGACTAAATGAACACAAGGAGGACAACTGAGTTCAAAACCCACCTTCGTTGGGTAATTTTATAGGGTATTGGACTAAGGATGCATCCCATGGTAATGTAATTGATTTGTCCTACAAATTATTGCATCAATACGATTTTAAAAAGGGTGTTACATATTCTATGAGAAATAACGCTCCTCCATGAGCCAACCTTTAGTGATATGTGAATACTGCTCCATGCTCTATCCACCACTTGATGGGAATAAGGACCCATTAGGAAAAATGGGAAAGTTTGGAGCCATCCCTATATTTTATATCACTTCTGGTGGATATGCAAACTCAATATTTAAGGTCTAATTAGATCAAGACTAGGTTAAAAATTGGGTTGTAGATCACTCATAGTTCACCTTCGAGTTGGAAAAGATCTACAATTTTTGTTTTGGCTTCCTAAAATACCTATACACTTGTGCAAGAATCTCCACCATTCTCTAGACCCACCGTCATTAGCCCCATTTCATTACTTTCCACTATCTAAGGATAAACTTAGGGATTCGATTGAAATTAAACATCCTCTACCTCATTGTCACCTCCAAGCAGTGCATCCATGTTCGAAAGGCATAGATGGATAGCAAGACTTTCTAAAAATCAACTTCCAATATCCCAAAGGGGATATGTGAGGGAATGGAATGAAAATTATAAGGGATTTCACTTCCCTATTGAAATGTCCATGATCAGGGAGGGGCATGGGAGACTATATGCTGGCGTTCGATCGTATCGAATTGAAGTCATGTACATGAATGAATGATCAAAACCTGCTCTAAACCTCTACGATTAACCTTGAGTAGTTGACTTGTCGTGTCAGGTTGTTGATAGTTTCCACCAGTGGTTGATCATTGACTTTAGATAAAAAATATATCAATTTAAATGGATAATTTATGAAATGAGAAATTGATTAGATTGATTAAATTATATTAAAAGGGATTTGGCTTAATTATTTCCATTTATGTTGAGAAAGAAATAGATTGAGGAAAATATATAGAATGGAAAAGTTTCTAGTAATAGAGATAAAGTTCACATTTACTAGTGAATTACATTATGAGGTATGAAACATAGTTAAATTGGAAAACGAAGAAGTGACCTTGGTTTATTAATTAAGTAGAAATTTGTTGCTTCATAAATTAAGGGTATGGGACTTTAATTCATGAAAAGGAAAAGTGACTGTGTATCGGTCTTGGGGAATGGATTTAGGATTCCATTATCGAGGGAATTTATGGGATTCCCTCTTTGATAATAAAAAATATTTCTCTTTAATATGCATCCAATGATCATTCATAGATATATGTGTCTAGATAAGAATTTACAAAATTCTTATGTAAATTCCACAGATGACTTAGAGAAAGGAAATTAGTGTTTCCTTAATTGCATCTTGAATTGATAAGAGATATTTTGATCTCTTGTAAATATATAATTGATTTAGAAGAGGATCCAAGAGATACCTCTCTAGATTGTAATTTTAACAATAATTGTTTATGAATGAGAGGAAGAAGTTATATTTTGGAGGTTGGGTTTATTCCCCATAAGGGTTCCTAGGATAAATATGTGTCACTACATTTATGGTTTGATTTAATATTTCTTGTGAATGTTGCATTTACTTTCAATATGTCATTGATTACGTAAATTATGAATGTTATAAATTGATGTTAGTGAGATGTTATTTTCTTAATGTAATGAATATGTAATATTTTAGATCAATATGATAATGCTTATCATTTGTTAATTACTATTCAATATGAAGTCAAGTTATGATGCAAGGAATGTATGCTTTTCTCTAATATGTTGCTAATTTAATAGATTATGAACATGACATTTACTTTCGGAAATGTTAGTGATTAAATGAATTGTGAATGATGTAATTAGATAGATTTACCTTTCAATGAGTAATATTTGATATATTTAATTGCTGGGTAGATTCAGAAAGTATAATGTAATGAAATATATGCCTTGCTCAAATGGTTATATCATATTATTTACCTTTCATTGAGATGTTTATTTGGTAAATAATATAAAGGATTGTAATGCAATGGGTTCTATACTTTAATGGACAATTGAAATATGTTGTGCTAATTACTTCATAAATACTCATGGATGGTTTAACTAGAAACACTATAATAATAAAATAATAACTAATCTTGAAGTAATACAAGTTGGAGCTCGGAGTGGGTTGGAGCCCACAAATGGCAATTTGGACTTGAGTTGTAGCCCAAGTCAGGCCTTACATTCTGAGTTGGTGCTTGAATGTACATGTGGAGTAGGTGCTCCCATGATGGTAAAAGAATACCTTTTGGTAATGAACTTAATTGATTCATTTATATAACAAAAGGGATGCCCTAAAAGAAAAGGTGATCAAATAAATCCCGAGAGGTATAAGGGAAAATAATCATGCTTAAGATGTCTATTCTAAGGATTGTGTAAGTTTGATCACATGTAGTGATTTTGTTATCTTAGTGGCCCCATAAAGGAGATGTGGGTAGGAACTAAGGTTGATGATTAACCATTGGTGTGGTTACTTCATCTATGATGGTTTTCCATTGGTGTGGTTCTCCATATTCAAGACATTCGCCTACATACTAGTCTTTGTGGATAGTATGGTGAAATGTAATTCCATTTGGTGAGGGATAAAAACCTAATGCTTTGGTGAACGTTCTTATACCCGAGTGGTATGAGGGTTTTTGTAGAAGTTGATCACTTCTACTCAAGAGTAACTATGACCAAGTCTTAATGTCTCTTGATGATGATTGTCTTGGAAACTTATAATCTAATTGGAATGACTGTATATTAGATCATGATTATGTACCTAACTCTTAGAATATAAATAAATGATCAAAAATAAATAAATTAATAAAGAAAAAAATTGAGTGGATGAGTAGTAACAATTGGGGTTGTTGCAGATGAGACATCAAGTTACCTCATTTTTGTAGTCAAGTAATACCTTTTTTCTTACTAGTGCAACTGTAATAATTATGAAATAATGGACTTAGCTATAATGTATGGTAATATTTTGGTTAAAGCATAGTAAGTTAAAGGGGTGCATTACTTAGTTATTTTAGAATGGTTTTATGTAATTGTAAGAATATATATTTATATATTCAATACTAATACTACAAGAAATAGGATAGAGAGTTCATGGCTTGCATTTTATCTAGTGCACTTGATCAATTATGGTGCAATTGGGCACTAGAAGATATGGAAGGAGCAATTGTTGGAAATATGTGCTAAAAATAATTGATACACATATGCCAAAAAGATTATTGCACAAGAAACAAACATATGTGCATGTGCCAAAAGAGGATGTGCATGTGTAGGAAAGGGATAGGAAATATGCACAACACATAGAATGGATATGCCAGCTAGACTACAACCATTTTGCATGCTTGTTCATCCTTCCCTAATGATTTGTATAGATTTTATTCTCCATCGAATGATTTACGTAGTTTTTATTCTCCACCAGATGATTTGCGCAATTTTTATTCTTTGTTGATTGGTTCGTTTTGTTTTATTTTTCACAATTTCTTTTTTCACTAGAATAGTGTATATGTTGAATTTTTTATGCACTAGAATATCACGTACCATTGGGAAGTAATGTATTAATGTACCTTGTGCATATTTATCAATAATGTTTTAGCATATGTGTGAAATAACAAGACTTTGTTAAGTGCATTTCATTTTTTCTAATTTTATCATGTAAAAGCTCCATTTTGAGTTAGTTATTTTTGTTTTTCCTTCTACTATGTGAATGAGCAAGGTCCCACTCAATCACATAGTGGAAGGTATTTTTGTTGCAATTTTTGTAGTTTAGTATCTTGTTTGATTAGTGAATGTAGCAGCGTGGACTATTAATATATTACTTTATTATGTTAAGTTTTTTCATTAATATATGAGTTTCTTGGGATATTTAGATACACACGTTTAAGTAAAATGTTTTTATTTGCATAAATTAATTGTAATTTTTGGAAAGTGTGTTTTTTTTTTTTAAATAAAGGGGTAAAAATTTATTGATAAAAAGTCTGGATTACAAAGTACAGCTGAGCCCCCACCCAAGACTCAAATAAGCAACAAGACAGGCTAAATCACCAAACAAGGTCAACTCCCAAAGAAAACCAAAAAAAATAAACCACATTAAGTCTGAACATCCTTATGGATTAACTCCCATAGGTGTTGAGAATCCCTAGACGGGAGACTCTCCCAGTTATCAATACTCTGAGTATCCAATAGCTCAGAAGCCCTTTTGGCCAGGTAATCAACAACCCCATTCCATTCCCTTGGAATGTGCACAAAGGATATAAATTCGAACTCTTCACTCATTCTGAGAATCTGAATGGCCACAGAGGCCAACTGCCAATTAACATCCTCCACTCTTTTGCTGTTTAAAAGATTAACCAAAATTTGAGAGTCAGACTCATAAAGAATCCTACGCCAGCCAAGAGAAAACCCCCTTTGCAAGGCCTCAAGTATCGCTAGAGCTTCCATAAGATTGTTGGAGTGAACACCTTTATAAATGGAAAAGAAAAAATTGACCACGCTAGCAGAATCTCTCCCAACACCACCAATTCCAGCATGTCTAGGATTGCCCCTGGACGACCCATCAGTATTAATTTTAAAACTCCTCTAGGGGGCAGTCTCCATCTACCCTCTCTCCTAACCTTCTTGCTAAGTTGAGGAATCCTACTAGGGCTAGAAGAATTCACACCAACCCCAAACAAACCAAGGGCCTGTCGTACCTTCTCCTCCTTAGAGTCCAAATGAGGGTCCACATCACATTTACTATGGATAGTTTCTTGAACCATACACAGGATCCTTTTCTAGATCTGTTGAACAACCAAATGACTTCCCTCAAAAATGCATCGGTTTCGTTTGAGCCAAATCTGCCAGATGATGCAAGAAGGGCCCAAATTCCAAGCCACTTGGAGGAAGGGGGCCTTGGCTAGAGGTCTGCCCAGACTACTCCAAAACTCCACTAGGGAGAGCACATGAAAATAAGGATGGTTCCAGGAACTTCACCAATAGTGCAAAATGTCTCTGGCAAGGGAGCATTGGAAAAATAAATGAGAAGAGTCATCCTCATTCTTACCACAAAGGACACATAAAGAGGGACCCTGAAATCCCCTCTTCCTCAAGTTATCCCAAGTGAGGCATTTATTACGAGCTACCAGCTAGAGAAAAAAGTTACATTTCGGCCAAGCAAATCTATTCCACACCTTTTTCCACCATGTGACAGGGAGACTTCCGAACTTTTTCTTATCAAGAACTTGATAACCATAGGCTACAGAGTAGGTTCCCTTGGGATTAGGGTTCCAAGCTAGAATGTCTTTATCCCTCAATGAAGAACAATACCTCCCTGCAAGAATAAGAGCAAGCACCTCTCTATCCTTGGCCAATCCCCCTTGGGGCCATTCCTGCGGATCTTTCCATTTGTACATCTCCATATTTCCAAAATACTAGATTTTTTTAAAGTCCTCCACATGAGACCAGCCTGCTTCCAAGAAAAAAATACTTAGGGAATGTAACCCGGGATATTGAGTCAAGATAGGAGGGTGGCCATCCCAAGAATCCTCCTAGAAAAGAACATCTGATCCCCGATTGCAAATCCAGAACAAACCCTGCTTAATTAGATTAGCTCCTCTTTTCAGAGTGTCCCAGATAATAGAACCTTTCCCAACCAAACTGGCTCTAGGGATATCTGCCTCAGAAATACCTCTCAAGTATTTATAAGATAATATTTTAGCCCAAATCTGATCTTGAGAGGTACACCATCTCCAATAAAGTTTCGCAGCCAAAGCCTACCCAGAAAGAGTTGCCTGTCGCAACCCAAGGCATCCCTCTTGAACTGGCCTACAAATGGAATCCCATCTAAACAAACTCCATTTATATTGATCAAGTTTTCCAAACCACAAAAATTGTCTTGACAGAGCATCCATGTCCTTGATGAAACGAGAAGGAGCTGTTTGCACAAAACATCTGTAAATGGGTAAAGCTTGAATAAAAGATTTTAAAAGCAATACTCTACCTGCAGAGGATAGCCATCTGACAGTCCAATGATTTACCTTCGTTCTAAAATTATCAAGTATAGACTGCCAAGAAGATTTAGGCAGAGGATGAGATGAAATCGAGATTCCAAGATAAATGAAGAGGGGAGTCCCGACCTGGAATCTTAGAATGCCAACAATCCTGGCTTGAATAAGAGGGGGGGTATTGAAGAAAAAAATAAAGGACTTGTCCTCATTAATCACCTGTCCAGAAGCACCAAGATATATGTCAAGAGACTGTCTAATGTTTCTAGCTTCCTTGATAGTGGCAACTCCCAACAAAGCAGTATCATCAACAAATTGAAGGTGGGAAAGAGGTGGCAAACTGTTATCCCACTTCCACCCCTAAATGAGACCATGCCTAACCTGAGACTTGAGTAATCTGCCCAACCCTTCTGCCATAATGATAAACAAATAAGGAGATAGAGGATCTCCTTGCCTCAATCCCCTTGAGGCCTCAAACGACTCCGTAGTCTCGTTATTAACAAGAATAGAGAATGAGGAAGAAGAAATACAACTCATCACCCATCTAATCCATTCCTCCTCAAAGCCAAAAGCGGCAAGAACTTTTTGAAGAAAGGACCATCTAACTCTGTCATAGGCTTTTGCCATGTCCAACTTAATGAACATAGTTTTCTTCTTAGAAGTTTCCATTGAGTGAATAGCTTCTGTAGCAATAACAACCCCATCCATGATTTTTCGGCCAGCAACAAACCCACCTTGCTCCTCAGAGATGATTTTTCTCAACCATATCTTCAGCCTCTCAGCAATAATTTTTGTGATGATCTTATATACAACATTATAGAGAGCAATAGGCCTGAACATATCCAAGGAATTCTCTCCCTCTTTCTTGGGAATAAGCACCACAAAGGTAGAATTTAGGGCCCTTAGCATCTGTTTGTTCTTTTGGGACTCACGGACCACTTCCAAAAGGTCAAATTTGATTAACTCCCAAAAATCTTGATAAAAATCAATCGGGAATCCATCCGAACCTAGGGCTTTCCCCTTTTTCATCTTGAATACAACACTTTGCAGCTCCTCAAGGGAAATTGGATCCATCAAGTGCTCATTTATCTCTCTAGAAACAATCGAGGGAATACAGTTTAGAATAATTTTTTCTTCCTCATCATCTGAGAGGGCATCCTCCTTGAAGAGAGAGGAAAAATACCTCTTAGTCTCTTCTAAAATATCCCTAAAATAAGAAAGCAGGGCACCCTGAGAATTAACAAGAGAGGTAATCAGGTTACCATTACGATGAGCCTTAAAAAAGTTATAAAAGAATGCTGTGTTCCTATCCCCTTCCTGAAGCCAATCTACTCGAGCTTTTTGTTTCCAAAAAATTTCTTCCCTTAGTTCCCATTCAGCAAGGTCTTTTACAGCCTTAGATTCCTCAACAAGAAGCTCCTCTATGAGTCCCTGATCTCTAATCTTCCTTGAGGCTTCTTCCACCCTCCTAAGAGCTACCAGCTTAGCCAAGGAAAGGTTCCAAAAATTTATTCTATTCCATATCTTCAATTTATGCTTAACAAATTGAAGCCGCTTCATAAAGGAGTACATAGCAGTGCCATGAGGAGGTTTGCCATTAGTCCACCGACCTCGCATGAAATCATGAAGCTTAGGATATCGTAGCCACATAAGTTGAAACTTAAATGAGGGATTCTTTTTTAGCCCTAACTCCAGAGTAGAGAGTTTGATAGGCCAATGATCAGATCCTCTACCCTCCAGAATCATAGAACTAGTGCTTCTATTATTGCCAATCCAAAAACTAGAGATCGAAAACCTATCCAGTCTCTCTGAAATGGAATATTCCCCACATCTTCTATCATGCCAGGTAAATATCCCATTATCCGGCTTGATGTCAACCAAGTTCAAGGCCCAGATATGAGCATTGAAGACAGAAGAAAAAGGCTCAAGACGATCAATCCCACCACATTTTTCCTCTAGACAAGTGATAGAATTGAAGTCTCTAGCCAAAATCCATGGGTACAGGGGAGCCAGACTTCTCACAAAGCCAATGTGCTCCCATAAATTCACTTTACCATTGTAATCAGTAGGAGCATACACGTTTGTAAGTAGGATGGTCTCACCAGATTCATTATCATGCCCGATCATCGAAATAGACCACCTGCTGGAAATCCGAGGTAAGAGGAGAGATCTTAAGCTGGATCCCATAAACAAGCAAGGCCACCAGCATATCCACATGCACCAATACACTGACATTGCCCATTTCTCCACAACTTGGGAGCAATATTGAACAAACTATCAATAGCTAATTTAGTCTCCTGAATAAAAACCACATCCGAAGAATGAACACGAATCAAATCACGAACAACTTTTTGTCTGGGGATGCTGTTCAACCCCCTTACATTCCATGAAAGTACAATCATTTTTGGGGGTTATAAAAATGGGAGTCCAATGTTCTCACCAAACCTGACTCTACCAAAGTCTCCTCCATTAACTTAATTTTATCCTGGTCTTTCTTTCGACCCACCTTCATATTCTTATCCGAAGCAGTTTTTTTAATTATTTTATGCTGCAATCCTAGCACCATAGGAGTTTTAAAGTCCATGGATGACTGCATCAGTTGGAAAGTGTGTTTTTATCTTATGTGAATTTGTTAATTTATTTTTTTACAATGTATGGTTTCATTTTATGCAAATGTGAGATTCACTTCATTGCACGTGTGACATTTAATTTAATGCAAATGTGATTTCAATTCCATGCAAGCATCTTTTTGTAGAAGGTCATAACAAACCCAACACTGAAATACAACTCTTTATCCTATAGTGCATAAAACCATTGGATTCCACCTTAGATTAACATTTTAATGTGAGAGCAATAATGACATTTGTCACATGAGAAATGTTTGATGTTAATGGATGAAGGCATTATCTTGGGACATCACATATCATTTACAAGAATAAAAATAGATACTAAGAAGATTGAGATTATACTACAATTTCCTTCCCCTAAGACACAAACTAATATTAGAATCTTTTTAGGACATGTCGGTTACTATCAATATTTTATCTAGGATTTTAATAGAATCGTAGCTACTATGTTCTCTTTATTAGCAAAAGATATTGAATTATAATGGCCCAATGCATATCATAATATATTTGATACTAAAACAAAAAATCACTTTTGCTCCTATGTTACAAGGACCAAATTGGAAGATTCCATTTCACAATCACACATATGCATTTAACAATGCAATAGATGCAGTTCTCAACTAAGAAGAGGAAGACGAGAAAGATTATGCCATCTATTATATTAGTAAAAAATAGTCAGGCTGAAAAACTATACAACTTCTAAACAAGTTTTTTTTTGTAGTAGCATATGATATCAACAAAATTTGCCATTATATCACTAGATATCAAGTGTTTGTTCACACTGATCATGCATTAATAAAATACCTAATGAAAAAATCCATCTTTAGTGATAGGATTATTCGATAGTTACTATTGCTTCAAGAATTTGACATCACTATTGTTGATAAACCTGGTAAAGCTAATATGGTAGCTAATTTTCTATCAAGATTGTATATTGTAGGTGATCATGAGCCAATGGAGGATAGCTTCTTGGATGAACATATTTTTTGCGATATCAACACATTCTCTATGGTTTGTGGATATTGCCAACTATTTAATAATAGGATAAATTCCTTCACACTTGTCTCCTAAAGAAAAGAAGCATTTAGTTTGACAAATTTTATCTTTTAAATGGATTAATGGTATATTAATTAAATGTAAGCATGAATTTATTTTATGTAGGTGTGTACAATAGGATGAAGTTTTTGACATCCTTTGGGTATTTCATAATGAACCTTGAAAAGGATATTAATTTTCAAAGAGAACTATCTAAAAGGTTCTTGGTGCAGGATATTACTGGACCATGCTCCATTGAGATGTTAGAAAATATGCTTGACATTGTGATTAATACTAGTGAATGGGGAAACCTATTGTGATAGATGATATGCCTCTCCAATATCAAGTGTTCTTTGAGCCATTTGATAAATGGGAGCTTGGTTTTACTATCCCAATTGATCCACCATCCTAGGAAAAGTAACACATTTTGGTTTGTACGGATTATGTGACCAAATGGGTAGAGGTTCATGCATTCAGGCATGCTTGCAAAGACAAAGTGGTAAAATTTATATATGGGCAAAATTTTTGAAGATTTGGTGTTCCTTGTGCTATTGTGTTAGATTAAGGACCATAGTCCATATATAGGGTTGTGCAAAAATTTACACATTTCTACTAGGTAAATCATAAGAAGGCATCTCCATACCATCCATAGGAAAATGGACAAGTGGAAGTTACCAATAGAGAGCTTGAAAATATTTTGAGAAAGATAGTAGCTTCTCATAGAGCGGATTGGGTGAATAGGTTACCTGAGACTATGTAGGTATATAATACCACATGGAAGTCAACCATAAATTTCACCACAAATGAGTTGGTATATAATAAGAAGTTGATACTTCCTATTGATCATACAAAACTTGAGGTGGGAATTGATTTGTTTGAGACATAGTAGGAAAGAGTCCTCAAGTTGAATGAACTATATAAATTTTACTCATAAGCACTTTATCATATAAATATAATCTAGCAACAAAGGAATATGTGGCATGATAACCACATCAAGAACAACAAATACAAACCCAATGATTGGGCACTCTATTTTGACCCTCATTATCAATATTTTATCAATAAGTTATACACTATATGATTGGGACCATATGAGATAAATGATGGGGGGACGAGATTCAGGACCAAAAATCCAGATCCAATATTCTCCTTTGGTCATCGAAAACCAATTACAACACTAGCCCGCAGACGTAGTTTTATTTTTTCTCAGAGCAACACTTCCTCCTCCCCTCCCGAGAACCCAGATTCACCCCCCTGCTTCTATTACAATGTCTAGGTTTTTTTTGAGGTCCCAACCCTCTAGGCCATTAATGACGCACCTGGAATAATACATCCTCAGAATCTAAAAAGTTGGCTCTCCCCGCCTTTGTGACTAAACCTTCACATCTTTTACCCTAATTGGCAACTGCCATCGGGTCAGCCATAGAAACACACATTGATGAGCCGTCTGAACGTCTTTGACCTCTGGGCACAACATTCGAGTGGCTGCCATGCTTAGCAAGCTTACCGGGAAAGAAATCATGCATTAATGAGGCCTTTGATCACCTCGAGAAACACCATCTGGGAACACGTGCCTTTTCAAATCATGAACCAACAGTATGTCATGATATCGCGACATGTGATATCGTGACATTTTTCTTCCTCACTGCCTTTCTCTTCTTCGGGTCGTGATATCGTGACATGTCATGATATCGTGACATCTTTCCTTTTTGACTCTTCTTTCTCCTTTTCGGTCACGAAATCGCGACATGTCACAATATTGTGACATCTTTCCTTTCTACCTCCTCCTCGCCTCTCGGGTCGTGAAATCGTGACATGTCATGATATCGCGACATTCTTCCTTTTTGCTTCCTTCTCGCCTCTTTGGGTCACAAAATCATGACATGTTGCAATATCGCGACATATTTGCTCTCAGCTTTCTCTCTCTGTTTTGGGTCACAAAATCATGACATATCACGATATCACGACAACTTTACCTTCCGCTTTCACTCTCTACTTCGGGTCATAAAATTGTGACATGTCGTGATATCATGAAAGCTTTGCCTTTCACTTTTGTTCTCTGCTTCGGGTCACGAAATCATGACATGTCGTGATATCATGACAGTTTCCTTCCTTGCTTTCTTTCTGCTCCTTCGATCACGATTTTGTGACATGTCATGAAATTGTGACATTTTCTTCTTTGGCCTTTCTTGTCTTCTTTCGGTCATGATTTTGCAACATTTTTCTTCGGATGCCCTCTCTCTCCGGTTTACGTCGTGATTTCACGACATGTCATGAAATCATGACATTTTCTTCGGGCACCTTCCCTCTCCTGCTTCGGTCATGATTTCGTGACATGTCACGAAATTGTGACATTTTTGCTCCGCACCTTCTCTCTCCTTCTTGAGTCACGAAAATTTGACATGTCGCGATATTGCGACACTTTTCTCTCTTGTGCCTCCTCTCATCTTCTGGTCACGAAAATGCGACATGTCGCGATATCGCGACATTTTTCTTCTTTGTCGACATGTCGCAATATCATGACACTTTTTCTCCTTGCGATATTTTGCTTTCCCTTGGATGCTCTTGCATCAGAAAACTGGGGTGGATTGAGAAGTGACCTTCACTTCTATACTATTCTGTCACCTTCTTTTTAACTGGGGCTGTACAAGCTCTCCAAGCTTTAGCAAAATCTGGGTTTGCAGGGTACAAACCCTTAAGTTCTTCAAACCCCACAACTTCCACTCTCATTGTTGTCAGCAACCTCTTTTCATCCATCCCCTTCAGTGGCTTTAGTTTATGGCGCACTCCATTCTTCGTCACTGAGTAAGTGTTGGCGTGACCATCATGCACTGCACATCGATCAAACTGCCATGGCCTTCCCAAAAACAAATGGCAAGCATCCATAGGCAGGATGTCACACAGGACCTCATCACAGTAATTCCCAATATTAAATTTCATCGAGCATTGCTCATCGACCAAAGCCCTATGGTCCTGTAACCACACAATTCGATATGGATGCGGGTGTCTCCTCCTCTTTAACTGTAACTTAGTAACCATTTCTTCTGAGACCAAGTTATCAGTACTACCATTATCTATAATAATATTATAGACCTTACCCAAACTTTTGCACCTTGTGCGAAATAGGCTCCTCCTCTGGTCTAATCCTTTCTCCTCATTCAATAAGGTCCTCCTTGTGACCATAACTTCTCCTCTCTCTGCCTCCTCAAAATGTTCTGATTCAGCACCCTCATCTGCTACAACAGCTCTGGAAGGACCCTCAGGTCTCTTATTCATCCTTTATCGGTGTTGTGGACACTTGTATGCTCAATGTCCTTCTTTGCCATAGTGGAAATAGTTTTCATGAAATCCTCCCCTTCCAAATCCATGTCCAGATCTACCTCTCCCTCTTGGGTAACCATTGTTCTGATTACGGGATTGGTAGGTGTTCCTCTCTGTCTGATCTTGGGTATTACTGGTTTCACAAGCCTTCTTCTGATCCTTATATTTTTCTCCATTGGTCCTTCCACCAGTTCTTCCACCATGACCTCTTCCTCTTTGCTTACCCTCAAACCGTTTGTTCAACTTCTCTTCGACTTTGAGGGAAAATTGGTAAGCATCCTCAATGGTGCTCACCCTAACCCGACTCAACTCTTCTTGAATACTGGTTCTCAACCCATTGATGTAAGGGGCCACCTTCTCCTTGTTAGCCTCTAAATGGCCAGTTTTGATGGAGATATTATAAAACTCCTCTGTGTATTCTTTGATAGTTTTGCTTGACTATCTCAAACTCTACATTTTCCTTAGCAGATCCAATTCGTAATCTACAGGAATAAACTGTCTTTTCAACTTATCTACCATTCTATCCCATCTTGTTATTCTCTCTTTTCCTCTTTTATTTCTTTTCAGTTGTACTCCCTTCCACCAGATGCTGGCATGACCCTTCAGCTTGGTCTTAGAAAATCTGACCCAATCAGGATCTTCGACCTCCTCATATTCAAAGTATTCTTCTAGGTCATTGATCCAGTCAATCAACTCCTCTGGATCTAGATTTCCAGAGTATGTAGAAACCTCCATCTTTGGTTTCTTTCCAATCTAGGAGATGGCTCTGTATAACCTGGCTTGTGTAGGATCTATAGCCTCTTCTTCTTCCTCAAACTGGTCCTCTTCTTCATCAACTTCATCTTCACTTCCTTCTTCTCCTTTGGGTTCAAGCCCTCTGCGTAGCTCCTCTTGTAGGGCCTGAACTTGCCTCTGCAAAGCTCTAAAATCTTCTGTTGGCACCATATTTCTTCCACCACCATGGTTTCTTCGTGGAGGCATTCTTCCTCACTCTCTTCTCACAAACCTTCACCATAGATCCTAGTGCAAATTGCCTCACTTTCGGTGATCTGCTCACACACTCAGGAAACCTATGCTCTTCCACAGATCTTGGTGCAAACTGCCTCACTTTCGATGATCTGTTTACACACTCAGGAACTCCCGCTCTGATACCACTTGATGGGGGGATGAGATTCAAGATCGAAAATCCAGATCCAATATTCTCCTTTGGTCACCAAAAACCAATTACAACCCTAGCCCATAGACGTAGTTTTCTTTTTTCTCAGAGCAACACTTCCTCCTCCCCCTGAGAACCCAGATTCACCCCCCTGCTTCTATTACAATGTCTGGGTTTTTTTTGAGGTGGGTTTTTTTTGAGGTCCCGACCCTCTAGGTCATTAATGACCCACCTGGAAGAATACATCCTTAGAATCTAAAAAGTTGGCTCTTCCCCGCCTTCGTGACTAAACCTTCACATATTTTACCTTAACTGGCAACTACCATTGGGTCAGCCGTGAAAACATGCATTGATGAGCCGTCTAAACGTCTCTGGCCTCTAGGTGTAGCATTCGAGTGGCCACCATGCTCAACAAGCTTATCGAGCAAGAAATCATGCATTAATGAGGCCTTTGACCACCTCGAGAAACATCGTCTAGGAACATGTGCCTTTTCGAATCATGAACCAGCAGTATGTCGTGATATCATGACATGTCACGATATCACAAAATTTTTCTTCCTTGTTGCCTTTCTCTTCTTCGAGTCGCGATATCGTGACATCTTTCCTTTTCGGATCTTCTTTCTCCTTTTTGGTCATGAAATCGTGACATGTCATGATATCACGACATCTTTCCTTTCTACCTCCTCCTCGCCTCTCGGGTCACAAAATCGTGACATGTCGCGATATCATGACATTCTTCCTTTTTGCTTCCTTCTCGCCTCTTTGGGTCATGAAATTGCGACATGTCACGATATCATGACATCTTTGCTCTCTACTTTCTCTCTCTGTTTTGGGTCATGAAATCGTGACATGTCACGATATCGCGACAGCTTTGCCTTTCGCTTTCGCTCTCTGCTTTGGGTAGCAAAATCATGACATGTCACGATATCATGACAGCTTTGCCTTCCGCTTTCGCTCTCTGCTTCGGGTCATGAAATCGTGATAGTTTCCTTCCTTGCTTTCTTTCTACTCCTTCGATCGCAATTTCGTGACATGTCACGAAATTGCAACATTTTCTTCTCTGGCCTTTCCTGTCTTCTTTCGGTCGTGATTTCATGACATTTTTCTTCGGATGCCCTCTCTCTCCTGTTTCGGTCATGATTTCGTGACATGTCGTGAAATCGTGACATTTTCTTCGGGCACCTTCCCTCTCCTGCTTCGGTTGTGATTTCGTGACATGTCGCGAAATCGTGACATTTTTCCTCTATGCCTTCTCTCTCCTTCTTGAGTCACGAAAATGTGACATGTCACGATATCGTGACACTTTTCTCTCTTGCACCTCCTATCGTCTTCTGGTTGCGAAAATGCGACATGTCACAATATCACAACACTTTTCTTTCTTTCTCCTTCTCTCGTCTCCTAGTTGTGAAAATGCGACATGTCGTGATATCGTGACACTTTTCTTTCTCTCGCCTTCTCTCGTCTTCTGGTCGCAAAAATGTGACATGTCGTGATATCGTGACACTTTTCTCTCTCTCGCCTTCTCTCGTCTTTACGTCGTGAAAATGCGACATGTCACGATATCGTGACACTTTTTCTTCTTTTCCTTCTCTCGGCTTTTGGTCGCGATAATGCGACACGTCGCGATATCGTGACACTTTTTCTCTCTTGAGCCTTCTCTTAGCTTTTGGTCGCGAAAATGCGACATGTCGCAATATCGCGACATTTTTCTTCTTTGCCGACATGTCGCGATATCGTGACACTTTTTCTCCTTGCAGTATTTTGCTTTCCCTTGGATGCTCCTACATCAATAAAGCAAATATTTAAAATGGTTTAGTATAAATTCTACCTATTGATGGTTCCAAATGCCACCTCTTGGTTAATGGGTATTGCTTGTCATCCTACAAGCTAGTAACCAAGGAGGAATTTTCAACATATTTGTTATCACAATATGATCTACATATAGTGGAAGATGTTTTCTCTTCCAATTTATGTGCTCACTGAGTTATTATATATAAAAACAATCTATCATTCAATAATGGAAACCTCTTCAAGGTACTACTAATTCAAGACTTGCATAAAAACTCGATTGTGAAAATCCTGATGAGGCCAAAAATTACCTAAATTGTTGGTGTGGATATTTCATAGAAAAGCCTTTTACTTGCTATTAAGGTTTGTATCTTCCTCCTTTTTTTGAATTTTCCATTCCAATTTGTTATTGTTAAATTTTTATAGTTTGTGTTTTCTAATTTTTAGTTTTCTAAAAGGAATTATGGAAATTTTCTTATAATATATGACTTAATTTACAATGGTTCTTGCATATTATAGGTATCATATATTCCATGGAAATTGGTCAAGTACATTAGCATTCATGATGGCTAACTAGTCAATAATATTCTATAGTGAAGTCCAACCATCTTCTTCCTTTTTATTTACCCTTTAAAACAATTGGTATACTTTCATCCATTTAGTTGATTGACTAAAGTTTTTCCATTCAATTGTTTTTGTTAAGCACTAAACATATTTTCTTGTTTATTTTTCTTTCTTCCTATTTTATTATATCCTAATATTCCGTTAAAAAATTTGTTGCAAGTTTCTAATATTGTTATCATATATTTTTCTAGCTCTAGACTACTTAATTTGAACTAATAAATTTATTTTTTGGTATTTCTTGACCCTTCATAAAAATGGATGGATGGTACTTCTAAGTTCTAACTATCTACACCAAGAATTTAGAGCATCCCATTATACAATAGGACCATTACTAAATCTAATAAGCAACTTCATAATTTTGATGTTATAAATTGTATATAGGTCCTTTCTAGAGATAACTTATTATTTTATTTTTATTTTTTAAAAGTTGTCTTTTATATTTCTAAGCATTTTGTTTATCATTGTTGGATGACATGATTTACTGTATGGTTATATTTACCTAATAACATAAAGAAACACCACACATTCAAATTTGGAGAATATGTAAAGGCTAGGGTGTATGTTATGCCCCATTTTAGTTATGATCTCAAGACCCAACATGGGATATAATCCCAATGTCACACAAACTTTGGTTGTAAAGGAGAAGGATCCATATTATATGTATGAAATAATGATGCCTTACCATAATCATGAGATGATGCTTCTTGACACCAAAGTACCTAATTTTAGTAAAATATCTCCTATAGTCACTAGATCATGACTCTCTTACAGTGTTTTACTTAGTGGATGAATATGTAAGCTCACTATGACAATAGTTAAAATGCAAAGAAGAATTTGAATCTAAACTTGGAATAGTTGCTATAATTTTCCACATATCTAGAACCAATTGTACACCTTTTACTTTGGTAGTTAGATTTAAAAAAATTCTCATTTATTTTTATGTATTACTAGTCTTTTGCTGATTTCAAAGTGCCTTTGTGCATATTTGAAATTTATAATTTATTGTCTTATTTATATTTTAGGAGAATCTCTTCTAGATAATACTATCACTTTTGAATTTAATAGAGCCCCTAAAAGGAAGGATGGAGCAAAGAATATTTTGGTCATATTGAAAAGAAAAAAATGAAGAATCGAAACACAAACCTATAGGTAATAGAGAATCCTACAATATTATTTTTATCGGACTGTACTAAATTTTGATCTCTAATTTATGCTTTGCTTGTGATTTTGATGTTTATGTATGTTGTTTTATTTTTTAAATCTCTACCTCTCATTTTTTATATCCATTTTCCCTCTATTTCTTACAAGGTTGATATTCATTATGTACTAACATATTTTATTTTCTTCTTTAAGATCAACAAATTGGTTTGGTACACATTGTTGTTATTTCATGAAAAATATGTGTACCTCCTGCTAAGATTTGAATTTCCCTCCTATATTTAGGTTTATCATTCCAAGTTTTTTTTTTTTTGCTTATGTAGTTTGATATTTCTCATTTTTATCTTCTAAAATGAATTGTGGATATTTTTTAAGAATATCTAAACTTACAATATTTCTTGCATATTATAGGTCTCATATATGTGATTATTCTAGGGAAACTAGTCAAGTACCTTGGCAACCATTATGTCTAACCTATCAATGGTATTGAATAATGAGGATCATCCATCTCCTTCCCTTTGATTTTCTCTTCAAAATCAATAGGTATATTTTCATCCATTTTATTTGATTGGCTAAAGATTTTCTATTCAACTATTGTTATTTAGTGTTGCCTATAATATGGTACAATCTCTAAATATTTGCTACCAACATACCCACCCCATTTCCCCATAAATAGAATAAAAAATTCCTATTTCCAAATGATACTTGTATTAGACTAAATCCTTATTTTGAGTCTTCTTTGTCTAAATGCAAAAACTAAAGCACTCTTGCAATTTCTTTGATATTGTCACATTTGTACTGAAAGAGGATTGCACCATAGGCCCACATTGTACCTTAAAATTTATTGCATAATGTTTTTGGGGATTAGTAATGAAGGTAAGGTCTAATACAATACATGAATTAACTATTATTGGATGTACATGCATCAAATAAAGTTGTCTTAGCCTGCACAGACTCATGCATTGCTTGAACAATTGGTTGAAGAAACAATTCATTCAAAATTAGTTGAAGCAAGGAACCTTTTTTGAACTCCTTGTTTATGATCATAGATGTGAGTAATAATTTTTCTTCTAAATTTAACGGACACCAAACTTACAAGGCTTCTCATGCTTATTGTCATTTTTAGATTCTATTGTTCCCTTGTATTCTTGTTTCTCTTCTCACCATTTAACAATGGTTTTCATTTTCCTCTTGCTAGCCCATGTAGTAACATGTCCTATTATGATGTTTTTGTATATGTTGGATGTATACCAAGATGTATGGTACATGTTTGTTTGCTTGTTTTTATTTCTTCCTATTTTGTTGTATGCTAATATTTTGCTTAAAAATTTCATCACAAGTTTATAATGTTGTTGCTCAAATGTTTTTTAACTCCATACTAAGTTTAAACTAATGAGTTCACTTTTTTTTATATTTCTTAAGTCCTTAACAAAGACGGGATGGGTGATATATCTTTTCCATATATAATAAACATTGCTTTAATTATCATGACCTGCCTTGGTTGGACCCTTGTTGAGAAGACAATATAATTAAATTTATTGTTTTAGTACCTAACATTGCTGGTGCTATAAATATGCAAGGATATGATGTAACATTGGTTATATTTTATGATTATGGAACTACTAAGTTTTTATGGTTTTATAGGGCTAACCATGCTTGTAGGTGGACAATGATGAGCTAACAATTTAATATTTGCTTTGATAATACTTTTAAATTGTTTAGCCAAGAAATTGATTGATATTATTTTATGCATATAATGGTTTTTAATTAAAAGGACTAACCATTACAATATTGAGCTAACAATTTAATATTAGCTTTGATAGTGCTTTTAAATTTTCTAGCAAAGCAATTAATTAATATTTGTTTTATGTACATGATGGCTTCAATTAATGTGACTAAGGTCATGAACTATTGAATAACTTCTATATTTATATGAATGTCATTTGACTTCCCATATGAAGTAAGTATTTTAAAATAATTAAAACATAACTATTTTGGAAAGAAGAGTTAATATCCCCATGTTAGTGAGGGCTGGCTATGGAGGCTTTACATAATAAAAATCCTACCCCTACCAACTTGAAAAAGGTGAAACAGGTGAGCATGATGTTTTTGATAAAAGTGCTTGTGTTCTTGGGGAAGCCATAATGCTTTTGGAGGGCACATTCTAAGGAAGGAGGAAAAAGGGAACAAGGAGGAGGGAGGATTCGTAGTAGCCTTAGGGAACAAAAGGATGATCTTAGAGGCTTAGATAAGGCTAAATCAACCCAACAAGGATTATGATATTAGATCTCGCTATTTTAAATACCTTTATATTATGTTGTTTGCATGCTTGGACATGTTTGCTACCTGATTTCATTGCTTGCTCATGTTACAATTAATTGTGCCTTTTGGAGGTCAATTCGACCTGTGAGTATTACTATATAAGGCCCTTATAAGACCTTTTTATTAATGGGGAGTATTATTCTATTTTGTTTCTTTGATGCCTCTATACGCCCTGTAATGGTGCTTACATTTGCTTGGGTCAGATGACTCTGGCATCAATTATAATCACCCTTGTTTGACATGCATTGTAACAAGATTTTGAGTTTAGAGGATGGTCTTTACCCTTAGTCAAGGCTTTAATTTAAATTTACCTTGTTTAAATATTATTTTCCCTTCTGTTGAGATGCCTAGTCTATCTTGATTCATGTCACTGTTGAAGAGCTTATTGGTTGTTTATCTTGGAAAAAATGTTATGGTCTTGTTGTGCTTCCTCTCAGCTATAGATGTCCATTAGAACAACGTCATACATCCCTTGCAGGTGTATTTTTTGTTTGGTTTTGAGTGCTTGTTTTTTGTCGAGATGCTTAAAAATGTGTATCTCCCTTATGTTGCATGGAGTCTTTTGATAGTTGTTGTTGTCACCTTTTTTAGAGGGGTGGTGATTTGTTGTTTCTTCCACCCATGAATTTCTAACTCCCTAAGGTTTACCTTAGGGAGTGTCTTAATCTATTTCCTTTGTGCCACTACGTGGTGTATCCACACTTGGAATGGAGTGGATGGGGGCAGAGCTTCTTAGGCTTTCCTCTTCTAATATCCCACATAAAATATGGGAAATACCTAGGGAAACCTTAATAGGTGCTAGGCCCCCATGGTAAATTGGCCACCAAGTGGTGGTTAAGGGCCACCCAAGCACTAGATGGCGATACTAAAACCCCCCTTGACTTGTTTTTTGGTGTTAGAATTTCCTTGACCACTTGCCACTTAGCATTGAGCTATTGTTTGACCATCGTCTATCTATTGTGTTTAGGTGAGGGAAAACCATTTTTTTATAATAAAGGGAATTATCCCACACGTAGTATGCGATGCGATAAATTGGGGTGTAATAGGCATGAATCGCCTAGAGTGAGGTATCCAAGTGCCTAGGAACTTGGCTAAGCCCTCACAATCCCTTGAATCATCTATGATCCCATGGATTCATCACTTGTCTATCCTATTGCATGGCATTGGTCTATCGATTGTGTAGCTTGGTTGCTATGTATCCTATGGTTGGTTGATACCGATTTTTGGAGGTAGGATAAAGGATGGTTTATCGATGGTTGTTGACTCCAAAACCTTTTGATATAACAAAAATAATGACCTCTCTTGATTAATCAAATGAAAATATGACTTTTGATTTATGGGCATTAATTATGGAATGAAAGACCTTTTTTCAAGAAGGATTAATTGATCTATTATTCTAAGTAGTTGATATGCCTTCCTCGATCGAATTAACCTTTCGAGATTGAAGTTGAATAATAAGATTTTTTTAAGGATGATTTTGAGATATAAACATCTTTGTGAATAATATTTCTTCTGGATTTCATAAATTAAAAATATACAATAGTGGATAATCTATTTCATTTGATTAAATAAGTTGAAATATGTTAGGGAATAATATATATCCTGAGTTCAGAATATAAATTAGTGGATAATGTATTTCATTTTTCTAAATGGGTGAAATATGTTAGTGGATAATATATTTCATGAATTAGAAATATACATTAGTGGATAATGTATTCCATTTGATTAAAAGAGTTAAAATATGTTAGTGGATAATATATTTCATGAGTTAAAAATATACATTAGTGGATAATGCATTTCATTTGATTAAATGGGTTGAAATATGTTAGTGGATAATATATTTTGAGTTAGAAATATACATTAGTGGATAATGTATTTCATTTGATTAAAAGAGTTGAAATATGTTAGTGGATAATATATTTCTTGAGTTCAAAATATACATTTGTGGATAATGTATTTTATTTGATTAAATGAGTTGAAATATGTTAGTGGATAATATATTTCATGAGATAGAAATATACATTAGTGGATAATATATTTCATTTGATTAAATGAGTTGAAATATGTTAGTGGATAATATATTTCATAAGATAGAAATATACATTAGTGGATAATGTATTTCATTTGATTAAATGAGTTGAAATATGTTAGTGGATAATATATTTCATGAGTTAGAAATATGCATTAGTGGATAATGTATTTCATTTGTTTAAATGAGTTGAAATATGTTAGTGGATAATATATTTCATGAGTTAAAAATATACATTAGTGGATAATGTATTTCATTTGTTTAAATGAGTTGAAATATGTTAGTGGATAATATATTTCTTGAGTTAAAAATATACATTATTGGATAATGTATTTCATTTGATTAAAATATTTGAAAAATGTTAGTGGATAATATATTTCATGGGATAGAAATATACATTTGTGGATATTGTGTTTTATTTGATTAAATGAGTTGAAATATTTTAGTGGATAATATATTTCATGAGATAGAAATATACACTAGTGGATAATGTATCTCATTTGATTAAAAAAGTTGAAATATGTTAGTGGATAACATATTTCATGAGTTAGAAACATACATTAGTGGATAATGAATTTTATTTGTTTAAATGAGTTGAAATATCTTAGTGGATAATATATTTCATGATTTAAAAATATACATTAGTGGATAATGTATATCGTTTGTTTAAATGAGTTGAAATATGTCAATGGATAATATATTTCATGAGTTAGAAATATACATTAGTGGGTAATGTATTTATTTGGATTAAGTGTGATAGGAAAAAGTATTAGTGGATAATGTTTTTCTTTGGATTAAATGAGTTAGAGATATATTAGTGGATAATATATTTTATTATGGATAAGTATTGTTCGATAGCATAATCCATGCTAAGATGTAATAGTGATTAAGAGGTACTTTGAGTAAGTAGGAGAAGGTTCCTCTCCTTCTTGGTAAGCTTGCATAGGAATTCATTTGAGAGGATTATGAGGTCCTCTCTAATGAGTTGATGTGTGCAATGCTATAGTTGATGTGCGGTTACATTAGACTCTCATAAAGGAGATGTTCCTTTGAGCTTGGGTCAAAGGGAGGAGATATCTTTTGGAGGATGAATGTGGAGTTCATTTGAGGGGATTATGGGGTCCCCTCATTAGTTATGAAATATGGATTAAAAGATCAGTTCATGATGTAGGGACATAAGAATTATGGGGTTTTTATGTGCTCACAATTATACTAAGGATATTGAAAATGGAATTATGAGATTCCTTGAATAATTGTATTGGAGACTTTTCTACAAGAAATGAAAAAAGAAAAATTTAAGGTTGGGTTTTTCTTGTAAGGGTTTCCTAGGGTATATGATGTGTCATTTGTAATCAAATATCTTCATATCTTAATCTTGCATTTGATGAATCTTATATGATTTGAAAATGATATCTCTTAATGGTTATGCTTATGGATTAGAATATTAGAAAGAGATAGATAGATAGATAGAGAGAGAGCCTATGTGCAATACGCTTAGTGCACCAACATAGATGGACTTATGTATGGTATAGGGATGGGTGTTCCATTTTGATAGACTAAAAGAGATAAGTTAGCTAGATGGTGGGGATATGTAGATGCCTAATGAGTGTTTATATTTAAAAAAATTCTCTCTCTCTCTCTCTCTCTCTCTCTCTCTCTCTTTTTGAGTCGTTACATCCACCATTATGTAATGGGTACATTATTGAATCTAATAAACAACTTCATAGTATTGATGTCCTAAATTGCATATAGGTTATTCCTAGAAGTAAATTATTATTATTTTTTTATATTTATAAAATTTATCTTTTGCATTTCTAAGTTTTTTGTTTGTCATTGTTAGATGACATGCTTTACTCTTTGGTTGTAGTTGATTGACTACATAGTAACACCACTCATTCAAATTTGGAGAATGTGTACTAATTATTATGTATATTCTACCACTCAAGACCTAACATGGGATACAATCCCAATGTTATACAAAATTTGATTGCAAAGGAGTATTTGTGTTAGATGCACAAAGTAAAGTTTATCTGGTTTGTAGATTTTGGTACAAGGAACATATATTTATACAATTTAGTCATTGTGTTGTAAAGATGGTAGCTATGGTGCATAATTTAGGGATGTTGCTATTTTGTTGAGAAAGAACCTTGGTTTGCTTCTCTTGACAAGACGGTTCTACTTTTGAAGAGTCATTTATAAATTTTAAAAACCTTAAAGATGCAATGAGGTCATATGTAAAGAATTTTGAAAAATAGAATTTAGATCAAAAAATGTTTGAAGAAAAGTGTTATTCGTAAACTTCTTGTCTAATTCATTTTGGACCATTGTAATATGTTCTGCTATACCTTAAAGGAAAATAACTATATATTCTCATTATTTTAAAAAGAATAAATAAACTTAAAATAATTATACCACAAGGAAGTCTTATTGAAACTGAGATAGACATTATAGTGGATAAAATTTTCATGAAGTGTCAGTTTTTAAAGTGGCCTATCAATTGTAAGTGGTGAGTGGGGTCTTGGTGGTGTTTGCTATGAAGGATTCAATTTCCTTGACATCCAAAAGTGTCCTTCATAGTCTCAAATTCTCATACACATCCTTAACATTTGAAAAAATAAATCTTATCAATTGAGTTTTTAGAAGAGCCCCTTTAAAAGGGAAAGGTATCTTAGTACAAAGAGTTACATGTTATTTAAAATATTAGATTTAGATTAATAAAAAAATTTAGACTTTATTATAATATCTCCTTAGAATCTAAATATTTAGATGATGATAATGACATCTCAATAGGATATTTATTATCTATGCCATACACCTTAACTTTTAACAAAGTTTAGATATTCTATAGGTAGAATTTAGTTTAAGTTATTGTCAAAAAAAAATTATGTTTTTAATATTTAAAGGTATAATTCACATCTATAAATAAGGACTAAAGCATGGTCTAAATATATTATCTTTTTTAACACTTTTAAATTCTTCACATCATGTAAGTGATTTAACGATTTTTTAATATATTAATAATTTTTTTATGTTTTATTTTTAAGAATTAATTAAAAAAATTAAGGAATGTTTTAAACATATAAATTGTTGTATAAGATTAACATAGGTTTTCTTTATACATATTATCATTATATTGTATCATCAATGTATTACTAAGTATGAATTCATATTATCAAGGTATCACATTTCTGATGAGATTTTGTGAGAATCTATATTTTTAACCAATTGAATTTATGTCATGTGATAAAATGATAAATTTTATCCATGAGATTGGAACCATATTTTATAGTATAAATTTATATATTTCTTATTCCTGATAGCTTTAGCACCATTCCATCATAGAGAGAGAAAGAAAACATATATTATTGAGAATGAAAAACTGATACATTCGAGTAAGGGTATGAGACCCTTTATATAGGAAGATAGATTCCTTGGCCAACACTCTATCTAGTTGTACAAGGGACAACTTGCACATATACAACTTGCACATTGACACTTGTGCATTTACTATGTTGCATGAAGTAACTAGATAACTTCCCCCTAAAGTAATCTAACATAACCAAATGATGTAATATATTCTAACACCCCCTGTATTACATTATTTGGTGTGAAGTTCTCTTGAATCACATAGATGATCTCTAAATGTTTGAAACTTGATTTTTCCAAGTGCTTTTGTAAAGATGTCTACTAGTTGATCTTTTGTAGGAACATACTTGAGGATGATGTGCTTGTTCTAAAAGTGTTCTCTGATGAAATGACATTGAGCTTCAATATGCTTTGTTCTTTCATGTATGATTGGATTCTTGATTAGATTCAGTACTCCTTGATTATCACAGAATATCATAGTGGGAGTTCGTTTGATTCCCATGTCAGATAGTATGTATTGCAACCATAGGGCTTCACAGGTTGTATCTCTTGTTGCTCTATATTCTACTTTAGTTGATGATTGTGCTACTATATGTTGTTTCTTGTTGTGCCAAGATATGGGTCCTGATCTGAGATAGAAGACATAACTTGATAAAGGTAGGTTTCTCCATTTTCCTATCATCAATAGACCCAACATAATCTGAATCTGAGTATCCTTGTAGACAAAAATCTTTGACATTCTTCATATAAGTTAGTCCATAGTCTGTAGTCTTCTTGATATATTGTAATATTCTCTTTGTAGCTTTCCAATGACTTTCTCTTGGTTCTTGCATGAACCGTGAAAGATAATTTACTATAAATGCTATGTCTGGTCGGTTGTTTGTTAAGTATAGAAGACTTCCAATCAATTGACGATACATTGTTGCTGAAATCAATGGTGTTTTATCATTTTTGGATAGTTGAATTCCTTGTTCCATTGGTGTATCTTTGGGCTTGCACTCTATCATCCTATATTTTTCAAGAAGAGCTTTTGCATATTTTGATTGAGTGATAACTATTTTATCTTCTCCTTGATAAATCTCTAAACCAAGGCAATAGTTCATTAGACCTAGATCTGTCATTTCAAATGCCTTTTCTAGATCCTTTTTGATATCACTTATTAACTTTTTTGAACTTCCAGTAATTACTATGTCATCAACATATACTATGAGGATCAAAATATCATTTCCAATATTCTTGGTATATAGACTGGGATCTGTTGTACTCCTTTTGAAATTATGATGTAGTAGATGATTATTGATCTTGATGTTCCATGCTCTAGGAGCTTGTTTCAAACCATATAGAGATTTATTCAATTTGCATACCTTACTTTCCTACCCTTGAATGACAAAACCCTTAGGTTGTGTCATATAGACTTCTTCCTCTAAGTCACCATTAAGGAATACACTTTTTACATCCATCTGATGAATTTTCCACCCTTGATGTGTTGCTAGAGTACAAACTATTTGGATAGTAGTCATTCGAGCTGTTGGTGCGAATGTTTCTTCATAGTCAATTCCCTTTGTTTGAGTATACCCTTTGGCCACTAGTCGAGCTTTGTATTTATCAAGTGTTCCATCTACTTTGTATTTGATTTTGTACACCCACTTGCATCCCACTATTTTCTTTCCTAGAGGTAGGTTTACTAGATCCCATGTCTTATTCTTCTTGAGTGATGCATATTCAGATTCCATGGCTGCTTTCCAATGTGAGTCTTTTAGTGCTTGAGGGGTTGATATTGGTTCCATTGTGTTACTTAGCATTCCTCTATTCATTCTGGTCATGCTGCGAGTTTGAGGTCTTGTAGAAGTAAGATCTAGCATCCTTTCTAGATTTGATTCTCTGAGAGTATCTCTAAGCCATATTGGTTCTTTTCTAGGTAGTTATATTGATGCTTTCATGTATTGATCTTCTGATTCTAGCTCTATGCTCATTGTATCTTCTCCTGGTAGATTTAGGAGGACTTCTGTGTCACCACTAGATTCATCTGTGTTGATTTTGACTTTTTCATCAAAGATCACATCTCTGCTAATGTAGAATTTCTTTGTAGATGGATCTAATATTTTGTATCCTGTAGATTCATTATCATAGCCAACAAATATCCCTGTCATAGTTTTGTCATCTAGTTTAGTCCTCTTTTGCTTTGGAATATGCATGTAGGCTTTGCATCCAAAGATCTTTAGTTTTTCTATGTTGGGATTTTGTCCTAACCATGCTTCTTCTGGTGTAATATGCTTGAGTACTCTTGTTGGTAGTCTGTTTTGTATGTAGACTATTGTTTGTACTGCTTCAACCCAATATTTATGATCAAGTTGTGCTTCTTTTAACATACATCTTACCATTTCCATTATTGATCTATTTCTTCTTTCTGCAATTCCATTTTGTTGAGGCGAATATGTTGTAGTAAGTTGTCTTTTAATCCCATTTTCTTCAAGAAATGAGTCAAATTCTTTGGAAACAAATTCTCCTCCTTTATCTGAATGAAGTGCTTTTATTATCTTTCTTGATTCTTTTTCAACTTGAAGTTTGAATTGTTTGAAGTAGCTAAATGCTTCTGATTTGTACTTCATGAAATATACCCACATTTTTCTAGTATGATCATCAAAAAATATCTAAAAGTATTTATGTCCTCCAACACTATCAACTTTCATTGGTCCACACAAATATGTATATATTATTTCTAGAGGATGTTGAGCTCTGTGTTGACGAAGTTCGAAAGGAATTCTATGTTGTTTTCTTGCTAAGCATTCTGGACATATAGTAGTTTCTGGAGATAAGTTGGGTAGTCCTTCTACCATTTGATATCTGAATAATTCCTTCATTGATGTCTCACTGGTATGTCCTAGTCGTTTGTGCCATAATTTTGAAGCATTGATTGAAATAGCTGAGTGAATAGTAGTGTCTAGGACAAATAGGCCATTTTTATATGAACCTGATGCTATCATTCTTTCCTATCTAGAGATGTGACATTACTTTCTGCTAGTGAAGACCTTGAATTCAATAGTTAAGTCTTGATCCATGAGTTGAGAAATAGAAATGAGATTGGTAGTTAATCCTGGAACATACAATACATTTTTTATTATACCTCTTCCATCCTTAAGATTTACTAGAATATTTCCTATTCCTTTCACTTCATATGTTTTTCTATCTGCTACAACAACTAGTTTTTCATTTATCTTCTTCAAAGAATTGAACCAATGTATGTTTCCTGTCATATGCTTACTTGCACCTAAATCTATATACCAATACTCCATGATGTTGTTCTTATCAGGATTAGTAGAATACCTTATGCCTCCCTAATATTTTGAAATATGATGTAATATATAGTTCAATTTTGGTTGATTTTGTACAATTTTGTAAAGATCAAAAATCAACTTTTCTAACACCTTATTACTCCTAATTGAACTAAGCACTTTTCCAATTTTGAAGAGGTTTTAATGTTGGATTTCTTTTGTCCCTTTTTAGAAATTTTGAGACAAGAAAATTATAAATTTCCAACCTTAACAAAAAATATTTAATAACCTCTTTTGTAACCCTTAGGATTCAAGTGTTTCTAATTTCCAATAACCTAGTTTGATGTTGTAACCCTTATCACTCCCAAATTTGGAAAATTAGAAAATTAATAATATTTGCAAAGTATTAAAGAATTTAATCCAAGTAGAATTCCTTATTTCTCCTAGGTTAAATTGCAAATATTATTTCAATTTGATAAGTTATCCCTTATAGCTTTTGATTTCAAAATCTAAGATTTAACCTTAGCTTATAACCCTTATATCTCCAAAAATGAAAGCAATAATAAAATGGGATTAAACCTTACCTTTGGATGCTAAATCTCCTCACTGTTTGACGCTTTTTTGGCTGGATATAACAACAATATTAAGGTTACCTTTAGTGCTAGAATCAATGGAGATGCTTTGGAATTCCTTGTCTTCAATGCTAGAATGTAGGCACTTATGGGAGTCAAAGTCTCCTTTGACTTGCACTTTCTTCTCCCTCGTATGGCACTCCTTCTCCTTCTAAATTCAGGCGCTGGTTTATGATAGTGCTTTAAATGCACTTCTTACACCTTTGAATGGTGTATGGCTAGAAAGTAGTCTTCTCCTTCCAAATGAGCTACGTATTGCCTTCCATATTCCTTGTTTGACCTCCTTGGCACCTTAAATAGGATGAGCTTCTTGCACTTTGTGACAAGTGTCACCTGAAATATATTTTTTGTAGATGCCTTCAACGTAAACCTTGCAATGATGAGGTTAGTGGTAACCTCCCAAGATTTGTAACTCCTTCCAAGCATGTGTAATGTCTTTTTGGTGAGTGCTTGAGTCTTCACGTACATTGGAGAGTGTAGAGCATTTGTGCCAAGTGGCACTCAAGGCTTATGCATGTAAGCCTCCCTTGTAACATTTCTTGGAGCCCTTTATCTTGCCTTCTATGTAAACTTACCTTGTTTCTTGAAATGCAAGTAATCTCCCAATGTTCTTGGTTGCTTCTATGTATTGGCTCTTGGATCTTTGGTGCTCCTCCATGGTGGTCCTATGGTAGCTCCTTGTAGTCTTCAATGGCGGACGTTCTCCTTGGATATACCACTTCCTTTTCCTTTGTAATATGCTACTGGTTCATTTTTACAATAGTTGAATGCTTTCCCTTTTGCTTGATTTTGATAATGCTCCTCTTATGTAGGTAATTTCTTTCTTGTAGGCTACCCTTCTACATAATCTTCGACTGATTTTTTGCTCCTTGTTATGCTTCCAATGTTGCAGGTGATACGTACTCTTCTAGGGCTTGATTTGAAGATTGAAAACTAGTGTTTGTAAACACCTTGACTCCTTGGACGTATGGGCTCTTCGATGGCTCCTTTCTTTTTCTGGATAAAACATCCTTACTATCCCCCTATAGATAATACTTTTGTCCTTCCAAAAGAACAAAAGTGGTGCTTTTGTAATATATAGTTTTTGCACCAAAATGAAGAGGTTTTTACGTAAAAAAATTTCCTTTCCTTGGATGATAGATGATCCAAGCTAATGCTGATTTTGAATAGGAATTCCTGCTCTCTGCACTAAAATGAACCCCTTATAATTTCCTTGAATCTTGAGACTTCCAAGATCTCGATTTGAGGCTTCCTTCAAGGACTTCAATGGTGGTTTTCTTCTTCACCTTTTTCTTCCAATGGTGGCTTCTATAGGCCATGAAAGTGCTGCATATTTTGTGCTAATTTTTATGCTTTCAACAACATAAATTAATTGAGATAACTAGTTAACAAATCAACTAGTATAGTGCTTAACAATGCACCTTTTAATGGTAACAATAATCTCACCTTATTGCTCCACTAATCTCTTAAAAATGCACTTAATAATTTCACTGCAACCTTTCAAGCATAATCTGGAATGAACCCATGCATATTTCACTACAAACACAATTGTAGGATCAAGTCTTCTTTTTCTCTTTTTTTCAAAGTAGAAGATAGGTAGTTGATAGATAACTCTAAAATCTAATCAACCCCTAATGTGCAAATGAACCTTTTTTTTTGCACTTTTGAAGACTATAATTATGCTTTCCCTTCTTGCAACTTTAATCCAAATAAGGTGCTCCAATGAATCTGATAAGTAATCCAATTAATGAGTTAGCTAGCACCAATAGTTGCATACCTTTTTAAAAGCTTTTATAGCTCTTTTGCCACTTCTGTAGAGGATGTGGATCTTGGTGTCTAAGATCACCAAGTTGCTACTTCGAGTAGGATCTTGTAGCTTTTTGTAGACTATCTTGAACAACTCCTTCACCAAAATATGATCTCAAACTTTCTTTCACGAGCCTAAGATTTGGTGGCTTGTTATCCTCTTATGTTCTCCTCCTATATTATAGATTTGGATAAGTCTTTGTCTCTAAAGTGGTGCCTTATTGCTATGAGAGGTAATCTTCAAATCTCCTAGATTTGGTGAGCTTCTTCTGTCTTCAAGTCTTCTTGTTGAATTCTAACTTCAAGCAGGATCTTCTTCTCAAGATTCTGAATATCTTGAGGTCTTTCACTGGATTCTTCTTTTGGGATTTGGCACTCCTTGCCAAATTCTTCTTCTTGGATTTGGCACTCCTTGTCAAATTCTCCTTCTCTTGGGCTTGTTGTCGGATGGTGATAATTGTCCCAAGTCCTTCACTATTATAAGCTTCTATGTTGGAAATTTTTGCAAATACATAGGCAAACAGTAATAATGGTAGTTTTCTCTCTAGATTTAACCTAGCTCTGATACCATTGATAGCTTTAGCACCATTCCATCATAGAGAGAGAAAGAAAACATATATTATTGAGAATGAAAAATTGATACATTCGAGTAAGGGTGTGAGGCCCTTTATATAGGAAGATAGGTTCCTTGGCCAACACTCTATCTAGTTGTACAAGGGACACCTTGCACATTTACAACTTGCACATTGACACTTGTGCATTTACTATGTTGCATGAAACAACTAGATAACTTCCCCTAAAGTAATCTAACATAACCAAATGATGTAATATGCGTTCGCCATTTGTAATATAGCAACAAAAGCATGAGCAATCTATGATCATCTTAGGAAATGGATAATATTTTTTGCCATGGCCTAGCGTAGCCTAATTTCATTGGAAATTTTGAAATTGGTGGAAATACCGAAGTGCTGAATTGCAACGGTGTCTCTAGCCAACTGTAGTAATTTTTAGATGGCATACAAACAATTGAGACATGTCTACTTGCTAATACTATGTAGTTCAAATTCTCATGAGGTATTTAGTATGGGGTATTATTGAGATTGATGTGGAGGAAATGGTGCGGTAGTCATCTTCTCCATCGAAGTAAAGGAAAAGTCACTAGATCACATTGAATGAAAAAATATGGTGTTTTAGCAGTGCTATTTGGGATACAATAGTGACAACCCATTGTATTAAAACAAACATATGGCAAATTCATAGATTTTAAAAATTGTGGATGTTTGCAATCATAGGCAAATTTGCAGTCTATGCCCAACTTGGAGAAAATCACTGAATTACAGTACCCATCTAGTCTCAAGAATGTGAAGGAATTTGCCTTGTTGTTGGGGTTGGATTTCAAATTCAACCATGTGTTGAAGGAGATTCTTTTAATGTTGGTGGAGCTTCTTTGTTATGGAAGGCTCATGAGCCTTTACATCTACCACTTGTGTTGTGAAAATAATTTTATGTTTGAGATGAAGAGGTGTTCAATCGTACGACATTGACTGCCACTCACAACATTAATTTCGATGAATTGGTGGTCAGATACATGTTTTAGTGGTGGGAAAAGATAGATTCCATGTTGAACACCATTCCTCTAGTTTCTAAAATTGCATGTGAAGGCCATGACTTTTATCGGCCAATGAGGGAGGTCGGGTCCACAAGGCCATGTGTGCACACAATTTCTTCACAACTCCTAAATTTGATGTCATGTGTCAGCTCTCGGGTACGAACACATCTTCATTAGGACAAAAAAAAATTGTTAATTCACTTTATTTATAACAGTGTTTCGCATGAAATTAGTTTATCATTATTGAAAGTGATGATTTTCTCCTTCAAATCTAGGTAGTAGATTGTTCCTATATGACATAGAGTAGAAGGAACCATGTGGTGGACTTCCAATACGTGCCTCCAAATAAGTGGTTGAAGGTTTTATCATGTGTTCACCCCTTTTAAAATGGTGCTTGAAGGTTTTATCATTTGCAATTGACAGAGAAATATTTTTGGGACTAGTCTCCTTGAGGAGATCTGCTTCTCTCTATACCTAATAGAGCCTACACAATGATCACTAGAGATCAGACTCATGCCACCTTCACTATCCCTATTCGAGGTAATGTTTGCCCATAAACTCATCGTTGAATACTCCAATACTCACTTACAATGGCTATGATTTTCCATATTACCCATGCAGTATTATGAGAGCTCAAGCGTAGATCTGTCTATGGATCTGTCTGTAAATGTGACACACCACCACCTCCTTCCAACCTAGGTATAGCTTCAACCATATTCTACCACCCGTACCTTGTATCATTTACCAAGGATAGCACAAAATATTATTTTAAATTTTTCTACGAGGCCCTTTTGTCCCACATGCACTATTGGAGGGCCCTCATAGCCTTTAAGAAGGGGAAGACCCAATTTTTCAATTTATCACCCGTGGATGGTCATGGAGTGGCCAACGTGCCCCTCGAGCACTAGTTAGCGCTGACAGTGCAGTGGGACCCCATGTCAGTTGTTGATGGTTTAGTACCCATGTCAGATTTTTATGGATTAATAGTTTATGCCCGTGTGCTCTCTAAAATCCTAGTTGTAATATGTTTTACCACATGGTCCCATTTATTGTATTTTTCAAATTTAAAGTGGACAGTCCAAGTAGGTCCATGTAATATTCCCTTGCGAGGGAAAATTAAAATGTTGCAAAATAGTCCAAAATTAAATTTTCTTTATTTTACCACCGGAGAGTGATGCCAAGAATATTCCAAGAAGAATATTCTCCAATGCTAGGAATTTTATTTATTTCTAAAGTAAAGGGATAGAGTTTCCCTCTTGTAATCAAGACAGTTTGAGTTTTGAGATAGTTTGATTTGTTTTTGAGGCCTCAAATTTTTGTATCATGAAGTGCACTCTCGATTGAACCTAACACCATATAATGTAAGTGAACCTATTACTCAGTGGTCTCCTCTATCACACCTGGTGGATGCAACAATTGGTTATCCATGCATTTTGATAGGATGAGGTGATTACCATAAGGACACTTACCACTCTAGGGACTACAAAATCTTGACACCCTAGACTCTATCCGAAGACTATTTCATGAAGGAACTTTGGATCAACTATTGAAGACTACATACATAGAAAATTTAGAATATTCTATTTTTTCTCCTTTTGGATTCTAGTTTATGGTTCCTTTTTTGTAGTATAGAGTGTATTTTGTCAAAGACCGACACTCCCATATGGCTCACATTTTTTTGTATAAAGGTGCATTTTTGGTAGAGACCGACACCTTCTAGATAAATATTTCACCATGATGAGGGGATCATACCCATGGTGAACCTAGTAAGTGACCTACAAAGGCAATAGACCCAAGGAAGAGGCTAACTATGAGTTACTAATATAAAGTTTGATCCAGAGGCAATAGACCCAAGGAAGTGGTTGGCCCTAAGGCAACAGACCTAGATGCATACATCGCAGATATAGAATTATTGTTCATAGATGAAAAGCCAAGAGCCAAAGAAAAGCAAAATCCTAGAAACTATTCCAACTAATATAATGAAAGTCAACATTAAAGGGGAATGTCTCTAATGTTGACTTACTTTTTTTTGGAAAGTACACATTAAGGGGGAATGTTAAAATTAATGTGTACTTTACCCCTACTTTATAATTGCTTTACCCATGACATGTGTTATTTTTGGGTTTAGCTTGGTGACATGTGTCACCTACCTCTTGTATTATTTATACTCATGAAATCAATAAGAATAAGGTAAGTTTTCTATGTATTATTTGTATTATATGTACCTAATCACACCCTTGTTGGTTGGGTTGATTTTTTGTTGAGGTATATAATTGTGAGGCCTTCTATTAGGTTGACCCCTTTAAGGAGGTCTTGTCTACCATCTTTGTTGCTACTACTATGGTTGTTATTGGTATTTTTGTTGATGTTGTTTATGTGGCTACTATTGCTACCTTTATTGAGCTCCCCCCACTTTCTCATCATGACATCCATAAATATACTAAGTGGCCTCACATAAAAACTATATGGAGAAAATTTATTTGCAAACTGGAAATTTGAGATGGAGTCTATACTAATGATGAATAGTATGTAGGACTATGTGAGAGATAGAAAAGAAGGTGAACCACCATTGAATCCACCTACATATGATGCAGTAAATGCACTCTTTGAAAATAATTCTAATATAGCACTAAGCTTAATCAAATTATCTACTGGGATTTCATGTACATAAATAGTAAGGGCTGCCACTACCCCAAAAGAAAATTAGGATGCACACCAGAGATTTTTTGAAAGACCTAGTTCTAATAAAATCTTATGTTTGAAATATAAGCTGCATAATATTTATATGAAAGGCTCACTTACCAATTACCTCATGGAAGTGAAGTCTATTAGAGATACTTTTTTAGCTATTGGTTCAATTCTTCTTGATAGTAAGTTATTTCCAATCATGTTGAGAATCCTCCCTTCTAAATTTTATGCATATTCTACCATGTTAAATCTAATTGGTAAAACATTGAGTGCACCATTTGAGGAGATTGAATTTCTTCTCATGCAACATGAGCAAGCCCTCATCAAGGATGAAGAAGTTGATTCTACAACAACAATATTTGTCACCAAAGCATCTTTTCAATATAGACCCAACAAGGGTCCACAACAACATAATTAAAGAGGAAGACAAAGATCTCAGCCAATACAACAACAACCACATCAAAAATATCAACAAAAATACCAATAATAGTCATAGCAATAGTAGCAGAGATGGTAGGCAAGACCTCTTGAAAGGGGTCAACCTAATAGAAGACCTCAAAATTATAGGCCTCAACAAAAAAATCAACCCAACCAACAAGGGTGTGATTATTATGTAAAGGAGGGGCATTTAGCTACAAAAGAAATAGGTAAGGGAATCAAAGGGGACAACAAGACCACAATTTTAACAAATTGTATGTAGCAAATCAAATTTATGTTGAGGACAATGATTGTTGGTACATAGATTCAAGGGCAACTAAGCATATGATAAGAATGTAAGATTGGTTGATAGAGGTAAAATATGCCCAAAACCAATTTATTGCTTTTGGTGATGAACATGTCCTTCCCATTAAAGGTGTAGGAGATTCACCAATTGCATTACACAATGGGAATAATGTTTCCGCAATTGATGTATTATATGTACCTAGTATTAAGAGTCTACTTTCCATTGGCCAACTTACAGATAAGGGTTACACAATATTTTTGACAAAGAAAAATGTTACATTCAAGAACCATATGACAATGTAAAATCCATGGGATTCAAGAAGGATGGCGTCTACTACCTTCTTATCCAATATATAACCCAACACTCCTTGCATAAAAAAACTACCTTTTATTTGGAGTATATGTGGTATGAAAGAATGGATTACTTGAACTTTCATAATCTTCAAATGATGGCAAGAGAATATTTGGTAAAAGGACTTCCTCGCCTTATGGATTATAAATGTTTTGTGAGCCATGTGTTATTTCTAAACACCATAGATAATATTTTGAGTCAAGAAAGTCTTGGAGATCCAAGACCATTACAGATGGTTCATTTAGACATTTATGGTCAAATGTTTGTTCAATGTCTATTCATTGATGATTATAGTAGGAAGATATGGATCTCCATAATCCTGTATAAATGGAAATCCCTTAATAAATTCAAGGTGTAGACACCAAAATAGCACCAATATGATTATGTGACGACAAGCACCGATCGAATTGACATACATAGACCCTAGGGTAGCCCCCAGAGGTTAAACAGTGGTCCTAACCACTCCCACAGTAGTTTTGGAAGGCTAGAGGTCAATTTGGCACCTTTTCAGCACTTTTCTCCCTACTCGTACCATCCTAGGATGATTACAAATTGGTATTCGTCCCACCCAGGGACAATTATCAGCATTCGTCCTAGGGTGGGGCAAATAGCAGGTTTGACTGGCAAAAAGTCAAACCTCGACAGGTCCGCCACTTAACTGCGCCTTCAAGACATGCAATTGCAAGGAACGACTTCAAATTAGAGAGTGAGACTTCAATCATGCATGCCTTGATTTTTGGAGGCCTCAGGCAAAGAGACTCTAAATCAAGGAATAATATTTTCTCCCAAAATAGGACAAGCAACTCCAGTGGCACCCTCGCATGCGTATTCAAAGAGAGAGACCCTAGGTATATAAATTGGTGAGTCTTCTCACAAAAAAAAATGAATAGAGAGGAGCTTTTGGAGCAATGAAGTGCTCCCAAATTACATCCTCACCCATCGTTTGTGCTTTTACATCCTTGATCTTTCTTTCAGAAGGGAGGTTATTGGGTGAGTATTGGAAGCACAATTCAGACCCAAACCCAAAAATTTGGCCACAATATCCCACAAAATTTGTTGAAAAAACCCCATAAGATGTTTTGGACCCATCCCAAGTGGATTTGTGCCAAAATAGAGTCCCAAACGATGGGCGTCCTACCCTCGGGCGCCCCCCGCACTGTCGTAGTTCTAATCGCCCCACCCCAGAATGATTAGAAATCTATGGCATATTTCCATAATTTTTCTTTTAAATCTGATTCTAGGTTGTTTACATATGTTTTCATTTAAATTTCATGTGATTCTGACAAGTTTTGATCATGCCTTTGTTATTTCCCGCTTTCACTAACATGGATGGAGCATCATCATATTCTGGGTGATAGAGGCTGAATTGGAAAAATATTACCATCTGGGTCATCCCAAAATACCCCATTTTACCTAACCCCAACTTTTTAGGTGATTTTGAGGCTTATGGATTGGACATTTAGGAGGTGGCTTTCGGACAGGTTATGATAGTTCTAATCGTCCCACCCCAGAGTGATTAGAAATATGTGTAATATTTCTAGACTATTCCTTTTGCAATGGCTTCTTGGTAATTTTTTATTGCTTCTATCAAATTTTTAGCTCATTATGATATGTTTTAGTTATCGTTTTAATCATTTTATGCATGCACTGACCGCAGGCCTTGGGGATCGCATGTTTCTCTCCATCCGCAGGTTCTACTAATACTTTTATGTTTCTATGAACACAATATCTTGACACCAGAGGGGAAGCAAGGAACCATAGACATATTCACACAAGTGGCGATGATGTTTGGTCCACCCATTTTACATGTGGGCACGCAAAAGAAAGCATATCAATCTGTGGTGTAATAGAGATCTACTTAACGCTCCTAGTACCCAAAAGGGAGGAGACGTATTTTAACCCGATTTTAAAGAAAATTAATAAAAAGGGCTGTAAGCAACATTTGCTTTCTATCTTGTTTCAATTCGTTGATGTTTATCTTCTCTCATGCATTTCAGTTCATAGGACTTAGCATTACATTTTGCTTTTCCATACATCGCACTTGGCATTTCCGCTTTGTTTTCGTATCCTCGTGATTTCACAAGGACTTCATGGTACTTGTAGAAAGAGAAAGTGGCTATTAAATCAACACATTTAGGTTAGATAATGGTGGAGAATACATCTCCAAATACTTTTTTAGCTTTTGTAAGCATCATGACATAAAGAGGTAGTTCACAACTCCTTATACACCTAAACAAAATGGAATAGCTAAGAGGATGAATCAAATAATAACAATTAGGGCCAAATATATGGTACTTGTTGTTGAGTTACCAAACACATTTTGGGGGAAGTTGTTCTTACTGTTGCAAATTTTACCAATAGGTCAGACACTAAGGCTTTAAATGACATAACACTAGAGGAAATATGGAGTGAAAAGATGCCCTATGTGGGCCATTTAAGAGTCTATGGATGTGATTCTTATGCTCATATACCTCATCAAAAAATAAAGAAACTTGATGGTAAGAGTAACAAATGCATATTTGTTGTCTATAGTGATAGTGCCAAAGCCTATAAGTTATATGAACTTGTTTCCAAGAGGATTTTTCTCTCTATGTATGTTACTTTCAATGAGTATCCCCCATAAAATCCACCTCCTATATCCTATTCATTTCAACTAAACATGGAAATAATTTCTCCTTTGACATCCACTCCTTCACCAAGCCCTCCTCTTCTATCACAAGTCAAAGCCTTCCTCAACCTGAGGAACTCCCTACCAATGATCCATGTCCTCCTCCCCCTCCTACTTCTCCCCCATGTAATAAAATTTCCACACCATCAAATCCTTTACCTAAGTGGATTTAATCTACCATAGATGCAACCCAAAGCCACTTGTCCACTTATATAGGTAAAAGGTCTTCCACTCTAAGAATACAAGTAAACTATACTCTAATGGATAAAGTCCTCAGGAAACCAAAACCCTCTAATGTGAAAGAAGCACTTGGTGATCCTAAATGGAATATTGACATAGAAAAAGAATTGGATTCCATTAAACAGAGTCAAACATGGGAGTTAGTTGATTTACCCCTAGGAAAATCCACCATTGGCACAAAATGGGTGTACAAGGTAAAGTACAAATTATATGGCTCATTAGATCACTACAAGGCTCACATGGTAGCTAAAGGCTATAAGTAACAAGAAGGGATTTATTATGAGGAGAACTTCACTCATGTGGAAAAAATGACTACAATACATACTATTATTGATTTAGCCACTTAGAAACATTGGCTTATATATCATATGGATGTAGAAAGTGTCTTCCTCAATGGTGTGTTGAAAGAAGAAGTTTATGTTGATCAAACACCATGGTATACAGTCAAAGGCCAAGAAAACAAAGTCCTCATATTGAAGAAACCTCTATATAGGTTGAAGCAAGTACCATGAACTTGGTATGCCAAAATTGATTCCTATTTGTTTCACTAGATTTGTAGCAGAATCTACTCTCTATGTGAAAAATTGGAGGAATCACATCATCTTGGTAACATTGTATGTGGATGATCTTATCATTTCAAGTGATGACACAAATAGAATAGGGTTTCTCAAAGAGGACTTATGCAATTTTTTTGAAATGATTGATTTTGGCCTCCACTATTGTTTAGGCATAGAAGTGTGGCAACAACCTGACAAGATATTTATCTCTTTTATAGAGGTTTCACATGTAGAAGTGTAAAATATCCCCCACTCCCATGAAAACCTGATTGAAATTGATCAATAGTGATGAAGAAGAAAGGGTTGATGGAACCCTTTATAGGCAGCTAGTTGGAAGTTTGATATACCTAACTTCAACTAGACCATATATCACCTATTCAATGGGCCTTTTCTCTAGATTCATGCAAGATCCCAAGAAGAGTAATTGGATAGTAGCTAAGAGGATTTTGAGATTCCTCAAATGAACCCTCCATCATGGTCTTATGTATACATCATATGATGACTTTTAATTTATTGGGTACATAGATTCATATTGGGCTAGTTGTCTTAAAACTAGAAGATCAACTATTGGTTACTGCTTTCAGTTAGATTAGGATACAATCTCATGGAGCACCAAGAAACAACATACAATTTCCTTGTCTTCAGTAGAAGCAAAGTATAAGGCAGCAATTGAGGCAACTAAGGAAGCAATTTGGTTAAGAAATCTACTTAAGGATATTGGGCTACTCATATATGGTCCAACACACAAATATTATGATAATAAAAGTACCATAAATATTACCAAAAATCCAGTCTTCCATGCCCAAACAAAGCACATTGAGATCCATCATCACTTCATTAGAGAAATAGTCCAATATAACATCATATAGATGGAGTACATACCTACTCAAGGTCAGGTGGTTGACATCTTCACCAAGTCACTTGCACTTGATAAATTCTCCAAGTTTAGCAAAATGCTCTATGTATGTTTTAATGGAAGTCAATATTAAGGGAAATGTTTCTAATGTTGACTTTTTTTAGGAAAGTACACATTAAGGGGAAATGTTAGAATTATAATGTGTACTTTTTATTATAATGTTTTTTTTTGCTTTACCAATGATATGTGTCCATACCATGTGTCATTTCTAGGTTTAGCTTTGTGGCGTGTGTCACCAACCTCTTGTGTTATTTATACTCCTCAAATAAAATAGCAAATTGAGGTTTTGGGTCCTTCATTCCCTTGCATACTTCCATGTTGGATCGTTTTTCATTAAAATTTTCTTGTGGTTGCACAAAGGAAACAAGTAACAACAAATAATTACTTATATACTAAAAAAATGCCTTAGGGTTTAGTAAAATATAGTTTAAAATTTGACAACTAAAAATATGAGCTCGCATACAGAGTTATTAGGCAACATTACTTATGAATAATTATTTAAAAAGAGGGAAAAAATAAGACAACTAAAAGAGAAAAAAAATATAACTAAAACTTTGAAATAACTTTTTAGATTTCTAGCTCAAATGCAACAATTGAGTTAATATTGTATTTGGTTTGAATATTAAAAAAGAACTGAAAATATTCTTAAAAAAATATATATATATATATATATATATATATATATATATATATATATATATATATATATATATATATATATATATATATATATATATATATATATATATATATATATATATATATATATATATATATATATATTTGACAAGAGTTTTTCTTACCTTAGAGAAATCAATTGGGAAACTATTGATGGTTGTTGACAGCTAGTAGATTCCTTTAAACTACAAAATATGTATTGTTAGGATGAACTTTAATTTTTTATTTGGTATGGTAGTAGGTAAGTAGATCTCTCTCTCTCTAGTTTTCAATAAGCATAATGAGGTAAAATGAAAAATAAAATAAGTTTTTTATAATGTTTCCCCAACCTATCTTGTGTCTTCCAATTTTTTAATCAAGATTCGATGTGAGTCCTAAGTGACTTGGCAATTTTTTTATAAAATTATCAATTTTTTCAAAAATATGATTCTCAATCTCGAGAGACATAGGAAATCTGAAAAAATAAAAATAAATTGAAAAAAAAAACAAGATTTTTATCATGTTTCCCATCCTATCTCATGTTGGTAAATTTTTTGATCAAGACTCAATGCGAGTCCTAAGTGATTTGGCAATTTTTGGAAAAACTATCAAGTTTTTCAAAACATGATTCTCAAGCTTGAGTGACTCAAGAAATCTAACTTAGACTTAGACTTGGAAAAAATAATTGATTTTTGTTGATTTTTACTACTATGATAACCTGTTTGTCATCCTTAATTTCTCGTTGCTTGTTGAGTAATCATAGGTGTTCTTTGTCTTTGTTCAAACCATTCCACAAGGAACCAAGAACCTTTCAAAAACACACGCTTTACCTTAAAATTTTCATCTAGGAGATCCAAGTTCAAACCTCGATACAAAGGTATCAGGCCCATTTTAAAAACCCATGCTTTACACTAGAATTTTAAGTCCTTTTTGGGACACTATAGTGGTATGTGTTTGGGTTTTGATCCAAGAGACCCAAGTTTGAATCACTACACAAGGGAACAAAACCCTTTCAAAAGTCTATGGTTTACCCTATTTTTTTCTTTTAAAGACCTATTTTTTACCCTAAAATTTTATCTTGTGAAGAATACCATAACAATATGTCTTTAGGTTTTTATTCAAGAGATCCAAGTTCAAACCTTGATACAAGGGACCGAGACCCTTTTAAAACATGTGATTTACCCTAAAATTTTCTAGGATATCCAAGTTCAAACCCTAATATAAGGAACAGTGACCCTTTCAAAACCTATGTTTTACCCTAAAATATTTAGTCCTATGAGGGATACTATAGTGGTATATCTTTTATTTTTCATCTAGAAGACCCAAGTTCAAACCCTGGTACAAGGGGATCAGGCCCTTTTCAAAAACATGTGATTTACCTTCAAATTTTAACACAACAAAAAAATATGTTCTTCTTGATTTATACTTTTCCATCTTCCTTTCTCAATTGCAAGATGATAGGAACTTGGTCTAAATTTGTTGATAATGTATCATTTTGTAATGAAATTTTCTTCTAAAGATGATTTTACTTTTTGTAGGTGACTATTTTGTACTGCTTGCAATGGTTTGATTAGAAAACCATCTACATGCCAAAGGTATGAGTGCTTGTAATAACACTCATGATATCACATCCCAAACTACTTTTATGGATCAATCATTGGGGGTATTTATAGTGATACCAAATTTCCAATTAAGTGTCAATCTTAAGTCCACATAATTTGACTTGAAGGTTAAATTGCAATATAATAAATGCATTAAATCCTTTTATAAAGGTTAACCATAGTGGTTTAACTAATATCATTAAAGGTGAACACATAAAAAATACTTGTAAGCATACATAGAAGAATTACCATGGGCTTACATATAGAATACCCCTATGCTTACATAGAAAATTCCTAAAGGCTTACATAGTGCTTGCTTGTAGGATACATTAAGAGCATTTACTTGCACTTCATCACTATCGGCCTTGACCTAAAATATTAGATTATGGATATTTAAAAACTCTCTAATAATTTGATTTGAGGGGCCAAGGAGAGAATACATTAAATACGATATGTCTCCCCCCATAATGAATGCTTGAATGGGATAATGAATCCTATCATATTCTCTTGCAAAAAGTACATAAAGTGTATAAACCTATTTGTGAAAATGAAGTTATGACTTCACCTCATAAAACAAGATGTTAATATTCCCATGAGAAGATATTCAATATTCACTTTAGTGACTCCAATATGTCCTCTTATTTTAGGAGAAAGTAACTGAATGTAAGGTATCTAAATAATGTCCAATATGTACTAGGAAAGTCTCTAAATAATCAACCGTAACGGTTATGAAGGTATCTAGATGGATAAGCCATAACTTACACTGAACATATAAACCCTACTTCTCTTGTAGTCAAAATATTATCAAATTCCATCCAATCCTAGATGTGTTAGAGTTCACTATATTTTCTAGAAATAAACAAAAGCAATCCTATTGGAATATATTACATTATTTGGTACATGCTAATGTGCCACCTTGGGTACATCATTGTAAATATTAGATTAAAAGTGTGTCCTAGTTTAAAGAGTGAGTAAATATTTTATGTAATTTAATAATGTGTAGGAAATACACAAGTGTCATGTAATTAAGTGTGCAAGTGTTGTGAGTATAAATGTACACAAGTGTCCATTATGTAAGAGTGCACATGTGTCCTTATAATAGGAAAGTGAAGAGTCTCAAAGGAGAGTGAAGTTCAAGAGTACTCCATATGAAGAGTCAAATTCTATTATATATGTGTGACTAAGCATTGCAATAAGTGAAATGAGAGATTGTGAATGTATTGCACATAGCATGCATGAGTAGACATTTATTCAATATCATTTTTTCTATTTTTGTGAGAATTTTTATGTGACCATTTTATGAGTTATTTATGAAGTTAATTCTAAGTTATGTTTGAATAAGCTATTGCTATTATTAAGTATCTTATATTGCAACTTTATATTTGATTTTGTGGTTATTTACATGAAGTATTAAGCATCAAAAGCTAACAGTGGTACCAGAGTTACAACATGGTTTTCTTACATAGGGTTTTAAAAGTTGCAAATGGTCTAAGGAAATTTCCACTGGTCAATAAAAAACCAATGAAGTTGAAGTATTACCTTTGGAGAAGTAAACCTAAAGAAGATAATATTTTTGCTATGTTTAAGAAAAACCAATGAATATTAAAGATAGATTGAGTTTACCTATTCCAAGAATAGATTAAGAATAGAAGAAAATCTATAGTATAGTATCAGGTCTTGAAGATAGAACTTGAAATTGACAAGATTAAGAGACCCAAAAAGAAGGTCCTATTGAAAATTTTGATAGATAAAGTAGATATGAAGGTAGAAGAAGATTCCAAGTTATATTTGGCTAGCCTTTCCACAGGGTTGAAGAAAAATATTTGAATACTAGGGATTAACATAGATAGTTACTATTTGGCTAGAGTATTTCCATAGGGTTGCAAAAAAATGAAGAACACAAGCTTATACTGAGAGGGGGGGTGACCAGTATAAGACCACTTTTTACTTTTCTTTCCCAATAAATACTATGCAATGTATAGATAGCAATATCAAAAACAGTAATAAAAGCAATGCATAAATCACCACACATAATAGAGACACCAATTTTATGTGGTTCACCCAATGTGGGCTACTCCACAAAGAAAATATTTCACTAAAATTTTCTCAATCAATCTCTTGGGAATCCTTTCCCTATTACAATATTTATAGACCTCTATAAAAAGGAGACACTAATCTCCTAATCAAGTTCATGGATCTCTATCCATAGGAGAAATCCTTTCTCCTTAGCTTTGACTGGTGATATTCTAGAAGAACTACTGACCCCACTTATTTGACTAATGGATCTCTATCCACTGAAAACACCTGTCCTCACTGCCCTAGCTAATGGATCTCTATCCACTGGAGACTATAGTCCTCTATACTCTGTCACCTTCAAAGCTTTGTCTCAAATTTACATTAAACACAATCCTTAGGTCTAGTACAAACTTTCTCAATATCTATCTCTGGTCTGGTATAAACCTATCCTTAAATCTATACCAAAATCTATCCTCAAATCTACACTAAACATAGTCCTTCAATCTAGCACAAATCTGTCATCAATATTTGTCCTTTGATCTACACTAAACATAGTCCTTCGGTCTAGCACAAATCTGCCCTCAATATTTGTCCTCAATCCTTAACACAAAGCTTGACTCAATTAAAAATCAACACTTTCAGATTTACCCCAAACCTTAACTCAAGGTTTGAAAAAATCAATTAATCAACTCTTCTCACAAGACTTCTCAAACACTTATCTCATATCTGCCTTGTAAGCTTCCATAAAAGCTTACACTAATCTATCCACAAGTCCTATAAAGAACTTGTCCAAATATGCTCAACAAGTCCTCACTAGAACTTGTCCAACTATGCTCTCAATCTCTTTTCTCAAACTGTTGTAAGCTTCCACAAAAGCTCACAAAAATCTGTCCACAAGTCTTCTCTAAGACTTATCTCAATTCTACTCAACAAGTCCAAACTAGAACTTGTTCAATCTCATAGAAACATAAAGAAAATTTTTAGAGTCTCAATATGCTTCACATTCATCACAATTCTCAATCACTTTCAATCACTCTGTTTATCACAAAAACATATAGAGAATTTTTAGAGACTCAATATGCTTCACACTCATCACAATGCTCATCAATATTTTACCACAAAAACATATAGAGAACTGTTAGAGACTCAATATGCTTCACACTTAGAAAATTCTCAATCACTTTCAATCTCTCTTTTATTACAAAACATATAGAGAATTGTTAGAGACTCAATATGCTTCACACTTAGAAAATTCTCAATCACTTTCAATCTCTCTTTTATTACAAAAACATATAGAGAATTGTTAGAGACTCAATATGTTTCACATTCATCACTACTCAACCTCTTTCTCAATTCAATTCAGAATATAGAATAATTTGTTTCATAGAACTTGGATTATATCATCAACACATTCACTTGACTAGGCTCAACCAACTCTTCTCAACTAATAACTCAATGAAATAATCCTTCCTCACAAACCCTAGTCCAAACTTATGAACACTCACTCAAACGTTTCCAGCATTGCTTATCAAACAATCTCACATAACAATGATACTCATGTTCTTTCACAAACCCTAGTCCAAGATAGTTCTCAACTTCACATAACAATGATACTCATATTCTTTGCAAACCCTAGTTCAAGTTTACTCAACTTAATCACTTCAACAACAATGCTTATCAAATGTTGTCGTGATATCGTGACATGTTGCACCATCACGGTTGCTGAAGGAAAGTTGTCGCGATATCACGACATGTTGCGTTGTTGGAAAGTTGTCACGATTTCGTGACATGTTGCGCTGTCGCGGTCGCTGGTGGAAAGTTGTCATGATATCGCGACATATTGTGCCATCGCGGTTACTGGAGGAAATTTGTCATGATATTGCAACATGTTGCGTCATCACGATCGCTGGAGGAAAGTTGTCGCCATATCGTGACATGTTGCACCGTCGCGGCTACTGGAGGAAAGTTGTCGTGATATCGCAACATGTTGTGCCGTCATGGCCGCTAGAGGAAAGTTGTCACGATATCACGACATATTGCACCGTCGTGGCCGCTGGAGGAAAGTTGTCACAATATCGCGACATGTTGTACCGTCACGGTTGCTGGAGGAAAGTTGTCGTGATTTTGTGACATGTTGCACCGTCACGGTCGTTGGTGGAAAGTTTTCGGGATATCCTGACATGTTGTGCCATCGCGGTCGCTGGAGGAAAGTTGTCGCGATATTGCAACATGTTGCTTTTTCGTGGCCATCGAAGAAAAGGTGTCGCAATATCGTGACATGTTGCTTTTTCGTGGCCAAGAGAGAAAAGGTGTCACGATATCGCGACATGTTGCTTTTTCACGACCAAAGGAGAAAAGGTGTCGCGATATCGCGACATGTCACGTTTTCGTGACAAGTTGCATCATTTGTCCATGTCGATCCCCTGCTAGCTAGATATTGATTTAGGAGATTTGGCTCCATTGCAAGTCTTCTTCTTCTATTGTAAGCTTGTGTTCTCTTTGAATTCGGCTAGGAAGAGTCTCTTCCCATATTGTAATTGATCTTTGTTTTAATACAAGTTTTTTCAAAATTAAAAAAAAAAAAAAAAACAATGCTTATCAAACAAGGTTTTATCAACAACTCTTTATTCCATAAAACCTTGAAGCATTAATTCAAAAACACACTCAACAATTCTTACCAAAAAATCCTTTTCAATCCAACTTTGCATTCACAAAATTCAACAATCACTCACTAGGAAGATGTGTCTATACCTTTTGTTTGATGTAGAAGTGCCCTTAGAAAACCTGTCTCTATCACAATTTCCTTCTTTCCAATTTCAATGATTAAATGACAAAATATCACTTCAACACTTTCTCAAAATATTCCTTAGATACAAAAATAATCACAACTCAATTATGCCTTATTGCTCCTTTTTAAAATTAACATCCATAAAATCATACATGAAAAATTAAAAAATTTGATACACCTTATAAACTCCAACTTAAAATAATATCCAACACCACAAGTCTTCAAACAATATTCCTGAAACACCTTACTACCCCTTCGAAACACCAAAGCAAATAACACCAAAAATTTAATTTTGCATAAGCCTTATAACTCCTCTTACAACCTTACAAACTAAATCAAACATGCAAAAAATATTTTTTAATTTGTCAACTAATGCCCCCAAAATTTTTGGTGCTTCAAACTTTAATGCATTCCTTTTCTTCCTCCAAAAGGGCGTCGGGATGATTCGAACCGCTATCTCCCCAAGCCTAAGTGCTTTAGCTCTTGGGAGCCCACCACATGGGCTAGAGGCACCCATGTGAAGAGAGGAAGGATTCCTTCCTACTATCCTTTCACGCACCGTTTACTTCCCATGAAAACCAAAGCCAACACTCCACTTAGATGTAGCATGATTTACACAAGCTCGCATTAATTTTTATTCGAAGGCATAGGTAATGTTGGGTAAGGTGGGTAATCTCCTTTTATACACACATGGGTATTTTCTCCCCATGTCGACGCTTAATAATTCAAATTTGAAATTCAAATTTAATTTAATAACCCACCTTAGGGTTAGTTTAAAATTAATATAAATTAACTTATAACTTATATTAAAATTAATTAAAATTAATTTAATTAACTTATAAGTTAAGTAAATTAATTAATAAATTAATTTATAATAAAAATTATATTAATTAATTTATAATTAATTTAAACTTCCCTTTATAATATTATAAAAAATTATTATAATATTATTCTCTTGGGCTCTTTCTTTGCACTTTGGACCACATCGGACTTCCTGAAATTGGGTCTTGATCAACTAAAACTGAAGAACTTGAAACTGATGTTGCGCACTGAAACTGCCACTGATTTGTGTTGAAAGCTTGACAATAATGGCCACTCACTTTTGACATCAATGACAACTTATCCACTCAAAATATCCAAAAATACCCCCCTTTGTCATTGATGGCAACCCAAATTATGTTTACCAAAAACTTGACCTTTTTCTTGTTCTGCTCCCCCTGGGACATTGCTCCACCTAACTCAATGCTCTTTCCTTAAACCAAATCTCTCCCCCTTACTCAAATATCACCTCCTTTGACATCAATGACAAAGGTTCACCTTTGGGGATCGGGGCTAAGAATGAGTCTCTTAGCTTAGCCCTCCCCCACCTCCTCTTGAGGTGGTTAATTTTGGGGTGGGAGTATTTCTACTCCAAGCAAGCATTGTTCTTTACTTTTGTCCTCTTTCCTTCTCATTTGATCCTTCTAATTCATTTGACTATTCCTGTTCATGTCCATGGTCTTGTTCCTATCCATATTCTTGTTCTTGTTCCTATTCCTGTCCCTGTTCATGTTCATGTTCATGTTCATGCTCGGTTCTGGAATGTCTGATCTACACCACTTTGTTGTATATCTATCATTATTGCACTTATAAAAATTAATGTTATTAATCTTTGGAGGTGCAAATGTTGTGGGATTTCTCCTGGTGAAGCCATATATGTTCTTGTTATGTACCTTGCAATTCATTGCCTTGTGACAAAACTGATTACATGAGTAGTAATACCCATGGAAAAGCTACCTATTTTTGAAGTTTCCATACTCTTGTATTTCATGTGTCCTACACTATGAAGCCATGTGCCCAAATTTGTGACATAAGAAACATCATCCATTGAAATTTTCTTGCCTTGATCTCATAGATCTCTTAGTCTCTTTTTATCTATGCTGGTTCATGTTCCATCTGTTTCTTCTTTGTGCATTGTTCCTTTCCTTGTTGAACTTTCTGTTGTCCAATTCATCCTCAAAAGTCTCACTTTATCTCACACTATTTTCTTATAAATTTTCTTCTTCTTTAGAACTTGAGGTTGACTCCTCTTCCTGTTTATTTTGAGCCTGTTTAAAACCAAGACCTATCTTGCTTGATGTAGGCTTTTGTGCCTTGATGATATTATCCAAATTCTTTGAGATTCTTCCAAACTTGTGTAGCTTATCCATGGATTTTTCTAACTCTTCCCTTAGTAGAACTACTTTTTGTTCTAAATTTTTACATTCGAAAACCTTTACTTCTAACTTATCCTTAAAATTCTTTGTCTTAGCCATTGACTTTTTTAGATCCTCTATAAGCTTTCCTCTCTCTTCATCACATTATTGAAACTGAATCTCAAGTTTGGAGTTTTGCTTCCTTACCTTCTTTAAAGCTTCAAGAGCATAAATAGGCTCTCGCTCAAGATCAACTCCTCCTTTTTATGATTCTTCCTCTATTTTTTTGCTTTTGTCAATATCATTTTATTTTGACTTGTCTTCTATAGGATCACCTTCTTCTTCTTCTAGTGCCATTAGAATATTCTCTTTTGGTCCTTCAAGTGCATCCTCATATTTATCATCACTGAAATTGAAACCATTCCTTGTACAACTATCTTCAAGATGTCCAAAATTACCACATTTAAAACACTTGAGAATTATTGGTGACCTTTTATTAACTTCTTCTTTTTCTTCAATCATAAATATGACTTCATCTTTATCATTGTATGAGAAACTATTATCACTATCACTTGAGTACTTACTTTCCTTGTCTGCATAGTAGCTCTTCTTTTTTCTTTGAAATAACTTATTTTCTTGTCTACTTTGTCCATTATTACCTTTCTTTTGGTACTTTATCTTTTTGATTCCCTGTTCCTATGATCCTATTTTTCTTCATCATTGTTATTTTTAGCTTCTTGAAAATTAGTTGCATAGTGACCATACTTTCTACAATTGAAACATCTAATAGGTTTTGCATCTTTAAATCTTCTTGAATCCTTATTCCTTCTGCCATAATTAGCTTCTTCATCATTGGATGACTCATTGCTTGAATCTGACTTCTTGTCCTTTGTATTCTTAATCACTTTGAAGGTTGCTTCCTTTTGGAGATTAGGTTCCTATTTTGTTCTTAACTTAAAGGTTGTAATAATATCAAGTAGCATATCTCTTGTCAAAGAATCACCATCCTTTGCTTCTTCTATAATTGAAATATTTTCACTAAACCTTGTTGGGAGAGACCTTAAGATCTTAACGCAAACATTAGCTTCTTCAACCTTAAGTCCAAGTCCTTACATGGTATTAAAAACCTCATCTACCTAAAGTAGATAAGTACTAATATTTTCCTCATTCATCATTCTTAATTCTTCAAATTCTCCTTTGAGATTTCGTATCTTTACCTTTTTCACACTTTTAGCTCCTTTATAGATGCTTTGCAACTTATCCCAAATTCCTTTTGCATCTTGACAATGCATAACTTTTATGAATTCTATTCTATGCAACCCTCTCAAAACTGTATTCATTGCTTTTAAATTATAATGTTGTAGAAGCTTACCTTATTGCTCCTTTTTAAAATTAACATCCATCAAATCATACATGAAAAATAATTACTTTGATACACCTTATAAACTCCAACTTAAAATAATATCCAACACCACAAGTCTTCAAACAATCTTCCTAAAACACCTTACTACCCTTTCCAAATACTAAATCAAATAACACCAAAAAATTAATTTTGCATAAGCCTTATAACTCCTCTTAAAACCTTACTAACTAAATCAAACATGCAAAAATTAATTTTTAAATGGTCAACTAATAACCCCAAAATTTTTGGTGCTTCAAACTTTAATGCATTCCTTTTCTTCCTCCAAAAGGGTTTTGGCATGATTTAAACTGTTGTCTCCCCAAGCCTAAGTGCTTTAGCGCTTGGGAACCCACTACGTGGGCTAGAGGTACCCACGTGAAGGGATGAAGGCTTCCTTCCTAATATCCTTTCATGCACCATTTACTTCCCATGAAAACCAAAGCCAACACTCCACTTAGATGCAGCATGATTTGCACAAACTCGCATTAATTTTTATTTGAAGGCATAGGTAATGTTAGGTAAGGTGGGTAATCCCCTTTTATACACACATGGGTATTTGTTTTTGGCAGATAAGATACTATAGCATTAATACCGGGTTTTATAGGTTGACCCAAAACCTTTTACAAAAATCAGCCCAGGGTTGTTGATGAACATGTCCTTACTAAGGATCCTATATATGTAAAATCTACATGCCACCAAAGCCATTACATACGGTAAGGCACATAGTCTTATATAAAAAAGAAACTTCCCATACAAAATTTTGGGTATACCCCAAGAAAACACACTTGCATCATAATTACAAAAAAAAAGAAACAGACACGGATCCCTTCCTTGAAATAGTGGAGAAACAAAAAGTTGCAGACACACATAGTAGAGTACTGAAAAAAACTCCCACAAGCTTTGTATTGATAGTTACTCTTAATAATTCTTTGGTAATTTCTTTCTTTCGTATATGACATGCTTTGGGACCACATCCCATCTTGGCAAATCAGCCTTGGATAAGTGAACCTGCTGGCTAGATTTATGGTGGTGGCTATCTGGTGGTCCACGTGGCTCTAGTTTGAAGTCTTATATTATCATTTCTTTTTTGCCCTGTGATTATCAACCAACCTCAAATTACTAAGATGACTAGGACCCATGTTATCTGACATGTGGTTGTCCCCATTAGTCTTTGTGGTATTTCCAAGCAACATCCACGAAGACTGATAGCTCGAATAATTTTTATTGTGAGTCCATTTCAAAAAAGAGGCAGGAATACTCCTAGCCTTCGAACTTACAATGCCTTACCTGTTGGTAAATTTGACTATAATTCTTGGCATTCTTGTTGAATAAGCTCCTCTACTTCACTGGGGACATCGTGTTTCCATTTGAAAAGTCTATCACCATCGACACCCAAATTGGCCAGCTTATCAGCAATTTTGTTAGCTTCCCGAAAGACATGTTGGGCTTTTCTGCCCTTTCTTCCCCGGAAAAGGATCCTAGCCTCTTCAACAATTGTTTTAATCCTCCAAGGAGGTGTTTTCCAATTATTGAGGAGATTTATAACATGCATAGAGTCTCCTTCTATGATCAAATTGCCTTCTAAGTCTTGAGTCATTTGAAGGCCTCTCCACATAGCTCTAGCTTTAGCTTCGTTGTTCATCCTTGTTCCCAAATATTTGGAAAATGCAAGCATCATATTCCCATTATGATCTCACACAATTCCACCAAAACCTACTCTGCCAGGATTTTCCTTAGCCATTCCATCAAAATTAAGCTTAAACCAACCCATAGGAGGTGGGGACCACTTAACATAGGAGATGGGGACCACTTAATAATTCGAATTCTAAATTCGAATTTAATTTAGTAACCCACCTTAGGATTAGTTTAAAATTAATATAAATTAATTTATAACCTATATTAAAATTAACTTATAAGTTAAGTAAATTAATTTATAATAAAATTATATTAATTAATTTATAATTAATTTAAAATTCCCTTTATAATATTATAAAAAATTACTATAATATTATTCACTTCGGCTCTTTCTTTGCACTTTGGACCACATGGAACTTCTTGAAATTGGGTCTTGATCAACTGAAACTGGAGAACCTGAAACTGATGATGCCCACTAAAACTGCAACTGATTGGTGCTGAAATCTTGACATGAATGACCACTCACTTTTGACATCAATGACAACTTATCCACTCAAAATATCCAACAATACCCCCTTTTGTCATTGATGGCAACCCAAATTATTTTTACCAAAAACTTGACCTTTTTTGTGTTATGCTCCCCCTGGGACATTGCTCCTCCTAACTCAATGCTCTTTCGTTAAACCAATATCTCCCCCTTAATAAAATATCTCCCCCTTTGACATCTATGGCAAAGGGTCACCTTTGGGGGTCGGGGTTAAGAATGAGTCTCTTAGCTTAGCCCCTCCTCCACATCCTCTTGAGGTGGTTAATTTTGGTGTGGGAGTATTTCTATTCCCAACAATAACTGTTATTTACCTTTGTCATATTTCCTTCTCATCTGATCCTTCTGATTCCTTTGACTATTTTTGTTCATGTCCATTTTCTTGTTCCTATCCATATTCCTGTTCTTGTTCCTATTCCTATTCTTGTTCATGTTCCTATTCATGTTCATGCTTGGTTCTGGAATGTCTGCTCTACACCACTTTGTTGTATGCCCATAATTATTGCACTTATAACACTTAATATTATTAACCCTTGGAGGTGCAAGTGTCTTGGGATTTCTCCTAGTGAAGCCACATCTGTTCATGTTATGTACCTTGTAATTCATTGCCTTGTGATAAAACTGAATACATGAGTAGCAATACCCATGGAAAAGCTGCCTATTTTTGAAGTTTCCATACTCATGTCTTTCATGTGTCCTACACTATGAAGCCATATGCCAAAATTTGTGATATGATAAACATCATTCATTGAAATTTTCTTGCCTTGACCTCATAGATCTCTCAGTCTCTTTTTCTCTATACTAGTTCATGTTCCATTTGTTTCTTCTTTGAGCATTGTTTTGTTCCTTGTTGAACTTTTTGTTGTCCAATTCATCCTCAGAAGTATCACTTTATCTCACACTATCTTCTTATAAAGTTTCTTCTTCTTTAGAACTCAAGGTTGACTTCTCTTCCTGTTTATTTTGAGTTTGTTCAAAACCAAGACTTGTCTTGCTTGATGTAGGATTTTGTGCCTTGATAATCTTATCCAAATTTTTTGAGCTTCTTCAAAACTTGTGTAGCTTATCCTTGGACTTTTCCAACTCTTCCCTTAGTAGAACTACTTCTTATTCTAACTTTTCACATTCGAAAACCTTTGCTTCTAACTTATCCTTAAACTTCTTTGTCTTAGCCATTGACTTGTTTAGATCCTCTATAAGATTTCCTCTCTCTTCATCACATTCTTGAAACCGAATCTCAAGTTTGGATTTTTTCTTCCTTACCTTATTTAAAGTTTCAAGAGCATAAATAAGCTCTCCCTTAAGATCAACTCCTCATTTTTATGATTCTTCCTCTATTTGTTTGCTTTTGTCAACATCATTTTATTTTTACTTGTATTCTATAGGATCATCTTCTTCTTCTTCTAGTGCCATTAAAATATTCTCTTCTGGTCCTTCAAGTGCATCCTCATATTCATCATCACTGAAACTGAAACCATTCCTTGTACAACTATATTCAAGATGTCCAAAATTACCACATCTAAAACACTTGAGAATTATTGGTGACCTTTTATTAACTTCTTTTTTTTCTTCAATCAGAAATATGACTTCATATTTATCATTGTATGAGAAACTATTATCACTATCACTTGAGTACTTACTTGCCTTGTCTACATAGTAGCTCTTCTTTTGTCTTTGAAATAACTTCTTTTCTTATCTACTTTGTCCATCCTTATCTTTCTTTTGGTACCTGTATCTTTCTGATTCCCTGTTCATGTGATCCTGCTTTTCTTCATCATTGGTATTTTTAGCTTCTTGAAAATCAGTTGCATAGTGACCATACTTTCCACAATTGAAACATATAACAGATTTTGTATCTTTAAATTTTCTTGAATCTTTATTCCTTCTGCCATAATTAGCTTCTTCATCACTGGAGGTACCCACATGAAGGGAGGAAGGCTTCCTTCCTAATATCCCTTCATGCATCGTTTACTTCCCATGAAAACCAAAGAAAACACTCTACGTAGATGCAGCATGATTCACACAAGCTCGCATAAATTTTTATTTGAAGGCATAGGTAATGTTGGTTAAGGTGGATAATCCCATTTTATACACACATGGGTATTTGCTCCCCACGTTGGTGCTTAATAATTCGAATTCAAAATTTTAATTTAATTTAATAACCCACCTTAGGGTTAGTTTAAAATTAATATAAATTAACTTATAACTTATATTAAAATTAATTAATAATTAATTTTAATAACTTATAAGTTAAGTAAATTAATTAATAAATTAATTTATAATAAAAATTATATTAATTAATTTAAACTTCCCTTTATAATATTATAAAAATTATTATAATATTATTCACTTGGGCTCTTTCTTTGCACTTTGGACCACATCGAACTTCCTAAAACTGGGTCTTGATCAACTGAAAATGGAGAACTTGAAATTGATGTTGCCCAATGAAACTACCACTGATTGGTGCTAAAATCTTGACATCAATGACCACTCACTTTGACATCAATGACAACTTATCCACTCAAAATGTCCAACAATCTCTCCCTTTGTCATTGATGGCACCCCCAATTATTTTTACCAAAAACTTGACATTTTTCTTGTTTTGCTCACCCTAGGACATTGTTCCCCCTGACTCAATGCTCTTTCCTTTAACCAAATATCTGCCCTTTTTACATCAATGGAAAAGGGTCACATTTGGGTCTTAGGACTAAGAATGAGTCTCTTAGTTTAGCCCCTCCCCACCTCCTCTTGAGGTGGTTAATTTTGGGTGGGAGTATTTCTACTCCTAGCAAGCACTGTTCTTTACCTTTGTCCTCTTTCCTTCTCATCTGATCCTTCTAATTCTTTTGACTGTTCCTGTTCATGTCCATGTTCTTGTTCCTGTCCATATTCCTGTTCCTATTCATGTTCCTATTCATGTTTATGCTTGGTTTTGGAATGTCTACTCTACACCACTTTGTTGTATGTCCATCATTATTGCACTTATAACACTTAATGTTATTAATCATTGGAGGTGCAAATGTCTTGGGATTTATCTTGGTGAATCCATATCTATTCTTGTTATGTACCTTGCAATTCATTGCCTTGTGACCAAACTAATTACATGAGTAGCAATATCCATGGAAAATTTGTTTGTTTCTGAAGTTTCTATACTCTTGTATTTCATGTGCCCAAATATGTGATATGAGAAACATCATCCATTGAAATTTTCTTGCCTTGACCTCATAGATCTCCCAGTCTCTTTTTCTCTATGCTAGTTCATGTTCCATCTGTTTCTTCTTTGTGCATTGTTCCTTTCCTTGTTGAAATTTTTGTTGTCCAATTCATACTCAAAAGACTAACTTTCTCTCACACTGTCTTCTTCTAAATTTTCTTCTTCAGAACTTGAGGTTGACTCCTCTTCCTATTTCTTTTGAGCCTGTTCAAAACCAAGACCCATATTGCTTGATGTAGGCTTTTGTGCCTTGATGATCTTATCCAAATTATTTGAGCTTCTTCTAAAATTGTGTAGCTTATCCTTGGACTTTTCTAACTCTTCCCTTATTAGAACTACTTCTTGTTCTAACTTTTCACATTCGAAAACCTTTACTTCTAACTTATCCTTAAACTTCTTTGTCTTAGACATTGAATTGTTTAGATTCTCTATAAGCTTTCCTCTCTCTTAATCACATTCTTGAAACTGAATCTTAAGTTTAGAGTTTTGCTTCCTTACCTTATTTAATGTTTTAAGTGCATAAATAAGCTCTCCCTCAAGATCAACTCCTTTTTCTGATTCTTCCTCTATTTATTTGTTCTTTTCAACACCATTTTCTTTTGACTTATCTTCTATAGGATCACCTTCTTCTTATTCTAGTTCCATTAGAGTATTCTCTTCTGGTCCTTCAAGTGCATCCTCATATTCATCATCACTAAAATTGAAACCATTCCTTGTACAACTATCTTCAAGATGTCCAAAATTACCACATTTAAAACACTTGAGAATTATTGGTGATCTTTTCTTAACTTCTTCTTTTTCTTCAATCAAAAATAGGACTTCATATTTATCATTGTCTGAGAAGCTATTATCACTATCACTTGAGTACTTACTTGCCTTGTCTGCATAGTAGCTCTTCTTTTGTCTTTGAAAGATCTTATTTTCTTGTCTGCTTTGTCCATCCTTACCTTTCTATTGGTACCTATATCTTTTTGATTCCTTGTTTCTGTGATCTTATTTTTCTTCAAAATTGTTAGCTTCTTGACAATCAGTTGCATAGTGACCATACTTTCCACATTTTAAACATCTAACATATTTTGCATCTTTAAATCTTCTTGAATCCTTATTACTTCTGCCATAATTAGCTTCTTCATCACTAGATGACTCATTGCTTGAATCTTACTTCTTGCCCTTTATATTCTCAATTGCTTTGAAGGCTGCTTCCTTTTGTATATTAAGTTCCTCTTTTGTTCTTAACTCAAATGTTGTAAGAATACCAAGTAGCATAGCTCTTGTCAAAGAATTACCATACTTTGCTTCTTCTATAGCTGAAATATTTTCACTAAATCTTGTATGGAGAGACCTTAAGATCTTTTCACAAACATCAGCTTCTTCAACCTTAAGTACAATTCCTTGCATGGTACTAACAACCTCATCTACTCGAAGTAGATAAGTACTAATGTTTTCCTCATTCGTCATTCTTAATTCTTCAAATTATCCTTTGAGATTTTGTCTCTTTGCCTTTTTCGCACTTTTATCTCCTTCATATATGCTTTGCAACTTATCCCAAATTCCTTTTGCTTCTTGACAATGCATAAATTTTGTGAATTTTGTTCTATGCAACCATCTCAAAATTGCATTCATTGATTTTGAATTATAATTTTGTAGAAGCTTACATTCCTTATTTATGGGTGGATCAGTTGGTGGTATGTATCCATTTTCAGCTGCTTCCCAAATTTAATTTCCAAGTACCTTCATGTGAATATTTATTCTCATACTCTAGAATATATAATCACTTCCATCAAATATTGGTGTTGGGTTATCTAAGGATACATTTTTAGAATCCATATGTTCTTGAAATCTTTTCCTTCAAGTTGTTAAACTCTTTCGAAGGAGCCCGCTCTAATACCAATTGAAGAACACAAGCTTATACTGAGAGATGGGATGAATAGTATAAGACCAATTTTTACTTTTCTTTCCCAATCAATATTATTCAATGTATAGATAGCAATATTAATAGCAGTAATCAAAGCAATGCACAAATAACCACACACAATAGAGACACCAATTTTACATGGTTCACCCATGTGGGCTACTCCATAGAGAAAATATTTCACTAAAATTTTCTCAATCAATCTCTTGGGAATACTTTACCTATTAAAATGTTTATGGACCTCTGTCCAAAGGAGATATGAATCCCCTAATCAAGTTTGTGGATCTCTATCCATAGGAGAACTCCTTTCTCCTTAGCTCTGACTAGTGATCTTCAAGAAGAACTGTTGCCCCCACTACTATGGCTAATGGATCTCTATCCACTAAAGACACATGTCCTCACTACCCTACCTATTGTATCTCTATCCACTAGAGACTATCGTCCTCTATAAACTATCACTTTAAAAGCTTCTTCTTAAATCTACACTAAACATAGTCCTTTGATCTAGCACAAATATGCTCAATCTTTATCTTTGGTTGGTAGAAACCTGTCCTTAAATCTGCACTAAACACAGTCCTTCGATCTAGCACAAATATATTCTCAATATCTATCCTTTGATCTACACTAAACACAGTCCTTCGGTCTAGCACAAATCTATCCTCAATCTCTATCCTCAAGCCTTTACACAAAGCTTAACTCAATCATAAATCAACATTGTTATATCTGCCCCAAACATTAACTCAAGGTTTGAACAAATAAATCAACCAAATCTACTCACAAGTCTTCTCAAAGACTTATCTCAAATCTACCTTGTAAGCTTCCACAAAAGCTCACACTAATATGTCCACAAGTCCTCTCAAGAACTTGTCTAAATTTGATCAACAAGTCCTCACTAGAACTTGTCCAACTCTACTCTCAATCTCTTTTCTCAATCTGTATTCTAAGCTTCCACAATAGCTCACACAAATCTATCCACAAGTCTTCTATAACACTTACCTCAAATCTACTCAACAAGTCCACAGTAGAACTTGTTCAATCTCATAAAAACATAAAGATAATTGTTAGAGACTCAATATGCTTCACATTCATCAAAATTCTCAATCACTTTCAATCACTCTTTTTATCCCAAAAACATATAGATAATTGGTAGAGACTCAATATGCTTCATGCTCACAAAATTATCAATCACTTTGAATCTCTCTTTTATTAGAAACATATAGAGAATTGTTAGAGACTCAATATGTTTCACATTCATCAACACTCAACCTCTTTCTCAAATCAATTCAAAATATAGAATAATTTGTTTCACAGAACTTGAATTATATCATCAACACATTCACTTGACTAGGCTCAACCAAATCCTCTCAACCAATCACTCAATGAAATAAACCTTGCTCACAAACCCTAGTCCAAACTTATGAACACTCACTCAAATATTTCCAACAATGCTTATCAAACAATCTCACATAACAATTATACTCATGTTCTTTCACAAACCCTAGTCCAAAATAGTTCTCAACTTCACATAACAATGATATTCATGTTCTTTTCAATCTCTAGTTCAAGTTCACTCAACTTAATCACTTCAATAACAATGTTTATAAAACAAGGTTTATCAACAACTCTTTATTCCAGAAAACCTTGAAGCATTAATTCAAAAACACACTCAACAATGCTTACAAAACAATCCTTTTCACTCCAAATTTGCATTCATAACATTCAAAAATCACTCACTAGGAAGATGTGTCCATACCTTTTTTTTTGTGTAGAATTACCCTTAGAAAACCTGTCTCAATCACAATTTCCTTCTTTCCAATTTCAATGGTTAAATGATAAAATATCACTTCAACACTTTCTCAAAATATTTTTAGACACAAAAATAATCACAACTCAATTATGCCTTATTTCTCCTTTTTAAAATTAACATCCATAAAATCATACATTAAAAATAATTACTTTGATACACCTTATAAAATCCAACTTAAAATAATATCCAACACCACAAGTCTTCAAACAATCTTCCTAAAACACCTTACTACCCTTTCCAAACACTAAAGCAAATAATACCAAAAATTTAATTTTGCATAAGCCTTATAACTCCCATTACAACCTTACAAACTAAATCAAACATGCAAAAATTATTTTTTAAATGCTCAACTAATACCCCCAAAATTTTCGGCTCTTCAAACTTTAATGCATACTTTTTCTTACCCCAAAATGGTTTTGGTGTGATTCGAACCGCTGTCTCTCCAAGCCTAATCACCTTAGCACTTGGGAGACCATTGCATGGGCTAGAGGCACCCATGTGAAGGGAGGAAGGCTTATTTACTAATATCCCTTCATGCACTGTTAACGTCCCACGAAAACCAAAGCCAACACTCCACTTAGATGCAGCACGATTCGCGTAAGCTCGCATTAATTTTTATTCGAAGGCATAGGTAATGTTGGGTAAGGTGGGTAATCCCATTTTATACACACATGGGTATTTTCTCCCCACGTCGGTGCTTAATAATTCGAATTTTAAATTTGAATTTAATTTAATAACCCACCTTAGGGTTAGTTTAAAATTAATATAAATTAACTTATAACTTATATTAAAATTAATAAATAATTAATTTAAATAATTTATAAGTTAAGTAAATTAATTTATAATAAAAATTATATTAATTAATTTATAATTAATTTAAACTTCCCTTATTAATATTATAAAAATTTATTATAATATTATTCACTTGGACTCTTTCTTTGCACTTTGGACTACATAGGACTTCCTAAAATCGAGTTTTGATCAACTAAAACTGGAGAACCAAAAATTGATGCTGCCCACTGAAACTACCACTAACTGGTGCTGAAATATTAACATTAATGACCACTCACTTTTGACATCAATGACAACCTATCCACTCAAAATATCCAACAATATCCCCCTTTATCATTGATGGCAACCCAAATTATTTTTACCAAAAAATTGACCTTTTTCTTGTTTAGATCCCCTCAGGACATTGCTCCCCTTGAGTTAATGCTTTTTCCTTAAACCAAATCTCTCCCCCTTACTCAAATCTCTCCCACTTTGACATCAATAGCAAAGGGTCACCTTTGGGGCTCGGTGCTAAGAATGAGTCTCTTAGTTTAGCCCCTCCCCCACCTCCTCTTGAGGTGGTTAATTTTGGGGTGGGAGTATTTCTACTCCTAGAAAGCACTATTCTTTACCTTTGTCCTCTTTCCATTTCATTTGATCCTTTTGATTTCTTTGACTATTCCTGTTCATATCCATGTTCTTGTTTCTATCCATATTCCTGTTCTTGTTCCTGTTTCTATTCATGTTCTTGATTGGTTCTGGAATGTCTTCTCTACACCACTTTGTTGTATGTCCATCATTATTTCACTTATAACACTTAATGCTATTAATCCTTGTAGGTGCAAATATCTTGGGATTTCTCCTGGTGAATCCATATATGTTCCTATTATGTACCTTGCAATTCATTGTCTTGTGACAAAATTGATTACATGAGTAGCAATACCCATGGAAAAGCTACCTATTTCTGAAGTTTCCATACTCTTGTATTTCATGTGTCCTGCACTGTGAATCCATGTGCCCAAATATGTGACATAAGAAACATCGTCCATTGAAATTTTCTTGCCTTGACCTCATAGATCTCTTAGTCTCGTTTTCTCTATGTGGGTTCTTGTTCCATCTATTTATTCTTTATGCATTGTTCCTTTCCTTGTTGAAATTTCTATTGTCCAATTCATCCTCATAAGTCTCACTTTATCTCACATGGTCTTCTAAATTTTCTTATTCTTTAGAACTTGAGGTTAACTCCTCTTCCTGTTTCTTTTGAGCTTGTTCAAAATCAATACTTTTCTAACTCGATGTAGGCTTTTATGCCTTGATGATCTTATCCAAATTCTTTGAGCTTCTTCCAAACTTGTGTAGCGTATCCTTGGACTTTTCTAACTATGCCCTTAGTAGAACTACTTCTTGTTCTAACTTGTCACATTAAAAAACCTTTACTTCTAACTTATCCTTAAGCTTCTTTGTCTTAGCCATTGACTTGTTTAGATCCTCTATAAGCTTTCCTCTCTCTTCATCACATTCTTGAAATTGAATCTCAAGTTTGGATTTTTGCTTCCTTACCTTCTTGAAAGTTTTAAGAGCATAAATAACCTCTCCCTCAAGATCGACTCCTCCTTTTTCTGATTCTTCCTCTATTTGTTTGCCTTTGTCAACATCTTCATTTTCTTTTGACTTGTCTTCTATAGGATCACCTTCTTCTTTTTCTAGTGCCATTAGAATATTCTCTTTTGGTCCTTCAAGTGCATCCTCATATTCATCATCATCGAAACTGAAACCATTTCTTGTACAACTATCTTCAAAATGTCCAAAATTACCACATCTAAAATACTTGAGAATTATTGGTGATCTTTTCTTAACTTCTTATTTTTCTTCAATTAGAAATAGGACTCCATCTTTACCGTTGTCTGAGAAACTATTATCACTATCACTTGAGTACTTACTTGCCTTGTCTGCATAGTAGATCTTCTTTTGTCTTTGAAAGAACTTCTTTTCTTGTCTGCTTTGTCCATCCTTACCTTTCTTTTGGTACCTATATATTTTTGATTCCTTGTTCCTATGATCCTATTTTTCTTCATCATTTTTATTTTTAGCTTATTTACAATCAGTTGCATAGTGACCATACTTTCCATAATTGAAACATCTAATAGATTTTACATCTTTAAATCTTCTTGAATCATTATTTCTTCTGCCATAATTAGATTCTTAATCACTGGATGACTCATTGCTTGAGTCTGACCTCTGGCCCTTTGTCTTCTTAATCACTTTAAAGGCTGCTTCCTTTCGTAGATTAGGTTCCTCTTTTGTTCTTATCTCAAAGATTGTAAGAATATTAAGTAGTATATATCTTGTCAAAGAATCACCATCCTTTGCTTCTTCTATAGCTGAAATATTTTCACTAAACCTTGTTGGGAGATACCTTAAGATTTCATCACAAACATCAGCTTCTTTAACCTTAAGTCCAAGTCCTTTCATGGCATTAACAACCTCATCTACCTGAAGTAGATAAGTACTGATGTTTTCCTCATTCGTCATTCTTAATTCTTCAAATTATCCTTTGAGATTTTGTCTCTTTGCATTTTTCACACTTTTATCTCTTTCATATATGCTTTGCAACTTATCCCAAATTCCTTTTGCACCTTGATAATGTATAACTTTTATGAATTTTTTTCTATGCAATTTTATCAAAAGTACATTCATTGCTTTTGAATTTTAATGTTGTAGAAGCTTACCTTCCTTATCTATAGGTGGATTAGGTGGTGGTATGTATCTATTTTCAACTGCTTCCCAAATTTCATTACCAAGTGCCTTTAGGTGAATCTGCATTCTCATACTCTAAAATATATAATCACTTCCATAAAATATTGGTGTTGAGTTATCTAAGGACACATTATTAGAATCCATTATGTTCTTGAACACTTTCTCTTCAAGTTGTTAAACTCTTATGAAGGAACCCACTCTGATACCAATTGAAGAACACAAACTTATACTGTGAGTGGGGTGTGAACAATATAAGACCATTTTTTACTTTTTTTTCCTAATCAATATTATGTAATGCATAGATAGCAATATCAAAAGTAGTAATTAAAACAATGCATAAATCACTACACACAATAGAGACACCAATTTTACGTGGTTCACCTAATGTAGGCTACTCCACAGAGAAAATATTTCACTAAAATTTTCTCAATCAATCTCTTGGTAATCCTTTTCCTATTACAATGTTTATGGACCTTTGTCCAAATCGATCCCCTAATCAAGTTCATGGATATCTATCCATAGGAGAACTCCTTTCTCCTTAGCTTTGATTGGTGATCTTCTAGAAGAACTGCTACCCCCACTACTTTGGCTAATGGATCTCTATCCACTGAAGACACATGTCCTCACTACATCGGCTAATGGATCTCTATCCACTAGAGACTATCCTCCTCTATACTTTATCACCTTCAAAGCTCTATCTCAAATCTACACTAAACACAGTCCTTCGATCTAGAAAAAATTTGTTCAATCTCTATCTCTGGTATGGCACAAACCTACCCTCAAATATACACCAAAATCTATCCTCAAATTGACACTAAACATAGTCCTTTGGTCTAGCACAAATCTATCCTCAATCTCTATCCTTTGATCTGCACTAAACATAGTCCTTCAATCTAGCACAAATCTATCCTCAATATCTGTCCTCAAGCCTTAAAACAAAGCTTGACTCAATCACAAATCAAAATTGCTAGATCTACCCCAAACCTTAACTCAAAATTTGAACAAATCAATCAATAAACTATGCTCACAAGTCTTATCAAATACTTATATTAAATATGCCTCGTAAGCTTCCACAAAAGCTCACACTAATTTATCCATAAGTCCTCTCAAGAATTTGTTCAAATCTGCCCAACAAGTCCTCACTAGAACTTGTCCAACTCTGCTCTCAATATCTTTCCTCAAACTGTATTCTAAGCTTCCACAAAAGCTCATACAAATCTATCCATAAGTCTTCTCTAAGACTTACCTCAAATCTACTCAACAAGTCCACACTAGAACTTGTTCAATCTCATAGAAACATAAAGAGAATTTTTAGAGACTCAATATGCTTCACATTCCTCACAATGCTCAATCACTCGTTTTATCACAAAAAAATATAGATAATTTTTAGAGACTCAATATGCTTCACACTCATCACAATGCTCAATCACTTTCAATCAATATTTTACCACAAAAACATATAGAGAATTGTTAGAGACTCAATATGCTTCATGCTCACAAAATTCTCAATTACTTTCAATCTCTCTTTTATTATAGAAACATATAGAGAATTGTTAGAGACTCAATATATTTCACATTCATCAACACTCAACCTCTTTCTTAAATAAATTCAGAATATAGAATAATTTGTTTCATAGAACTTGAATTATATCATCAACACATTCACTTGACTAGGCTCAACCAACTCTTCTCAACCAATCACTCAATGAAATAATCCTTGCTCACAAACCCTAGTCCAAACTTATGAACACTCACTCAAATATTTCCAACAATGCTTATCAAACAATCTCACATAATAATGATACTCATGTTCTTTCACAAACCCTAATACAAGATAGTTCTCAACTTCACATAACAATGATACTCATGTTCTTTACAAACCCTAGTTCAAGTTCACTCAACTTAATCACTTCAATAACAATGCTTATTAAACAAGGTTTTATCAACAACTCTTTATTAAAAAAAACCGTGAAGTATTAATTAGAAAACACACTCAAAAATGCTTACCAAACAATCATTTTCACTCCAACTTTGCATGCACAATATTCAACAATATTCATATGAAAGTGAAGAGTCATAAATGAGAGTGAAGGTCAAGAGTATTCCATATGAAGAGACACATTCTATCATATATGTGTGACTAAAAATTGTAATAAGTGAGAGGAGAGATTGTGAATGTATTGCACATAACATGCATGAGTAGATCTTTATTCAATATCATTTTCAATATTTTGGTGTGAATATTTATGTGATCATTTTATGAGTTATTTTTAAGTTATGTTTGAATAAGCTATTGTTATTATTGAATATTTTATATTGCAACTTTATATTCAATTTTATGGTTATTTACATTAAGTATTAAGCATCAAAAGCTAACAATGGTATCAGAGCTACAACAAGGTTTTCTTGCATAAGTTTTTAAAAGTTGCAAATGGTCTAAGGACATTTCCACTGGTCAAGGAGAAACCAGTGAAGTTGAAGATATTACCTCTAGAGAAGGAAAACTAGAGAAGATAGTATTTCCACTGTGTTGAAGAAAAACTAGTGAAGATTAAAGATAGATTGAGTTTACCTATTCCAAGAATAAATTTGGAATAGAAGACAATCTATAGCATAGTTTTAGGTCTTGAAGATAGACCTTGATATTGACAATATTAAGAGACCCAAGAAGGAGGTCCTATTGAAATTTTTGATAGAGAAATAAAATTTGAAGGTAGAAGAAGATTCCAAGTTAAATTTGGCTAGACTCTTCTCACAAGGTTGTAAAAAATCTTGTGAATACTACGACTCAACATAGAAAGTTGCTATTTGGCTAGAGTATTTCAACAGGGTTGCAAAAAAAATCATGAAGACTAGGACTCAGCTTAGAGTTTACACTAGGAAAACTAGTGAAGTTTATTGAATTCATATTTTTGAAGAATTGAATGTATTTGATTCATGTATATAACCCAATTCTACTCACCTGGTTGTACCATTTATTCTAGCTCATTAGTAACAGGGATTTTTTTTTTTTACTTACAAATGGTTCACCCCATGGTTAAGTTTCCAAGTTAACTCGTTTAACTAACTATATGTGACCCAAGGAAAATTTGAGATAAAGAGTTTGATGGCCACCCAACGTGTTATTAGTATGAGACATACATAGCCATATTTGAGAAATATGACCACTATATATGGCATCCTAAGTGGATAAGATTCACCAAATCCCGTAGAAGGTGCCATTTTGTGGGTCTATCTTCTCATTTAACTTCCTTTTATTTTGACCATGAGTGTAGATCTATGGCTAAGGTTATCCTCTAGGACCCATAACACCTAGAGTGTGGATGCATACTCTCCCCATACCTTAGCATGTAGAATGCTTGAGTTTATTTATACTCATATGTTCTATGTAATATATAATAACATGCAAGGGGTTAGCGTATATGCCTAGTGCCTAGTTGATGATCCACTTCACTGGAGTCAACTAAGGCCATGCAATTTTTCTAGCTCTAGACCTGGTCTCACTTGCCATGTTGTGAATAATGATAAGTTATCCCATTCCAACTATCGTAGAATGGTCTAGCTCCTTTAATTTTCTAGATTATTCTATTCACAAAATGTACAAGTAGCCATCATTGCACTACTCGTGCAACAACCTAGAGGTGACGTCTCATATCGCCCCTCATTACAAGTTCTAACAAGGTCACTTTTTCTGACCTATTCTATTAGAAAATGGTCATTCCTGAATCACCTTGCATGCTTACCCACATCTCAATGGTATTGGGTGTATTTAGATCATCCATTCTTCACAATAATTTTTGGATAAGGTGTTTAGGGTTTTACCATCTCCATGATGGTTAGTGTTTTTTATGACAACTAGTTCACGTTTTCTAAGAGGTTTTAATATTCCACATATCTCTAACAACTATTTTTTATATGTTTTTAATATCAGACATCATATCATCATATTCTAAACAAATATTTCTTTACTAGATAATTAAACCAATATATCATTTTCAAACTAACATCACTATAACTTTTGACTATATTTTAGAAGGTCATATATTTCAATACAGCAACCCACCCAACATATTCCTTTAAATAGTAAGGGATAAATCATTTATTCATAAAGCAAGTAAAAGAATGAATCTTAGCCAATTATACTCTTTATTATGTATTAAATTTTGAATCGACGTCTATAAAAGATCATATTCTAAAGTATTAAATCTTCTTCGTAATCTATTTACATAATATTTTAGCTAACTATTATAAAATATGGTAAACTAAACAATCAACAAATTATAAAAGTAAATAAAATATTAAACATTGTAACAAGTGATAATTCAAGCTTAGTACAACTATTCAACTATTAGAAGTAAACATCTTATAAAAGATAATTTAAACAACGCATTGTCTTTGCCATTATCTCATAGCTAAACTCAAATGCATAGAATACTCATCAGCAAGGTCAAACAATCTTATAAGTAAAAGAGAGAATATCATCCAAAGGTAAGGTCCTTATTTCTAATAAATTAAACGAACAGAATCCTTAATTGATCAAACAGAACTCACAAATGGATATGCTTCGTCACAAAAAAGTGTTCACACTAGCTAAGCAGAATAACGAGTTGGGTCTTAAGCATGTTGATCTTTTTTTTTTAATACATTCAGTAAGAAACAAATGAATTTAACCAACACCATTCTTTTTCAAAACATGCACTTCACATAATTCATTTTGTTTCTCATAAGTGTCACATTGCAAACTGGGCAATGCTAGACAATGGTTTCCCAAAACTACTTACCGTATATAAATAGTTTTAAGGATACATCAACTAGAAATCCAAACTCAGTTAAGTTACTGCATTTTTTTCGAGCCCAACAAACCCATGGTAACAATCGCACACTCAACTTTTAGCACAGAGACGTCGAGTTCTTAATTTCAAGGATTTGACCATCGTTTTTGCTAAATAATCATAGGTAGCTTAAATCTCACCCTCTCACAGCAAACGGCCAAACCAATAACATCCCAGCATTGCAAAACATCTTCTTATCCACTAAACTATGGTGCATTAGAAATATCATTTAATAAAAATCCCTATTTATTGGGTAATTCGTATATCAAGGTTTAATTAATTATATTTAATTATGCGGAGAGCGTTCTTACAATAGCAGACAGGGGCAGACACGGGTGGATGTTTAATTATGCGGAGAGCGTTCCTACAATGACAGACGGGCCGGGTGGATGTTTAATTATGTGGAGAGCGTTCCTACAATGGCAGACAGGGGCAGACACGGATGGAGGCAAAGCCGTAAACAATTTTTTTTAATTAAAAGTTCTAACAAAAACATTTAAAATATTTAAACTAAAACAACTAACTAATAAAAAAAATTAGATAAGTGTTTGAGATTGATAAGTCTCGATGTTTTTTTAGATATATATCCTTTATATCTATATCTAAGATAATACATACATATACTCACGACGAAGAAATATTCAATCAAATAAGTTGCTTACATAATAGGAAAGTTGTTTTATAAGATATTGAAATAAATCCATTGGTCAATAATAAAGTAAACTAAGCATTAAATAAAGGTTAAACTAACTAATTAAAAATAACATAAAAGAGACACTAAGTATGGTATATTATAAAAGTAAAATAAATTCATAGTAATAGATTTGTAGACGCATATATTTGTGCTCATTTATTCAGCGATTCCTATTATCCGATGAACATATGATAAATAGTAATTTAAAGCTAAGCTTCTGACTTTTTCCATCAGTATTCTTATACTAAGTCGTAAACATCAATAGTTTGTTATTCATATTTACCTTGGTTGTTGACATTACTCAACATTCGCCAGGGATGCTGATTGGAGTTAGGATTAAAATATCTTTGGATAATGGACGCCATTTATTATTCATCCTTATGTCTGCTACAAACTAGGTTCTGAAACCAATATCTTTTATTTTTGGACATGTTGGAACCAATTCTCCAGTGAGAAATCTATCATAGTGTCTCTTCAATTATGCTCACACAATATTGAAAGAGTTCTACTACTTAATCCCTTAGAACACATTCATAGCTCAGAAAACAACAACTATAAATCAACTGGTTTGCACCTTTTAGAAGAATAAGAGCGTGGAGGTGGAGGTTACCCGACTGGGGAAAACATTACTTGGGTCTGTCTTTCAAGGAGCAAGACTACTCAATTAGCACTCCTACTTTTACGGTTTCTACAAATAGTCTATCATTTCTTCAAGATGTTTCAATGCGAAAAACATAGATGACTCAATCTATAAGATCATTTATCATTTTTGCCCACAAAATGAATTAAAAGGGGATATTGGACTTGCATGGTGTTTTCGACGGCAAACTTGTGCAGAACGTTCTCAACAGCACGTCAATAACTTATCAACTTAGACCGAAAGTGGCATCCTTATTGGATATTTTCCACAAATAAAAAATAAAAAATAATTTATTAACTTTTTGAATAACAACTTTAATAAATTAAACATTCAGTATAATAATTGCCTAGTATTTTAGGAAGGGTTGCAAAGACACAATTGATGCGTTATAAAGAAAGCATTATCACAAAGAATACATTATTCAAATCAGGTTACAGACACGTACTTTTCAAAAATCAGGATTATGGTATTTAGTAAGATAGTTTTGACACAACATATAAGTTGAAAACCACAAATCCTTATATTTCATTGAGGCTAATCCCCTCCTTGAAAGCTACATCTTTTATGCGATCTCCTTTAAAGGAGTTTCATACAACATAACGCTAGAGAAAAATGAGTGCAGCTTATTATCCAATTACCAGAGATACATCACGCAAAACTAGAGGAAAAATCATTGCTCACAGGCCATAATTGTTTTCAGGTTCTAAAACAGAAATCCATCCCTCCTATTTTATTTATTCAAAATGATAGCTTCAACACAATTTTCTTACTACAGGTTTAACAATATAAGACATTGTTTTGGGTCAATCTTGGTTGGAAGTGTCTAACACTTGCATACAAAATATCATCACTATGCAATTTCAAAAAAGAACAAATAGTTGTGGCAATATGGCATCTTCAGCTGCTTAATTCCTTCTCTAGTTCAATCAAATATCACTATCCAACATTCTTGTGTTCAACTAACCCAACATGTAGTTCCCAGTAGATTGCTATGGTCATCTACCAATTCTATTGGCTCTAGACTTGGTAGCAACGGGGATCAGAAATGGCTCTCAGGCATGGATGCAAATCTAAATCAATGTAGCTACGCTATCATGCATTGCATTCATCATACACCATACGAACTATATCCAACTATTCTATAAAACTGATATCCTCTCTTATATCTAAACATCTCAAGGCAACAATATCATTAACAAAAGTGCAACACAATTTTTCTATTGAACATATGAATGTGCCATTCTCAACCACACTTTATAATTATACATTGCTCAAACAGTCAAGAGTATTTTCAATTTTATCCATACAACAAATGCTAACAAACATTTACAGGAACTAAAGATAGTTTATCCTATTCTAAGCAATTCGAAGTCAAAAAAAATAAAAATATTCCAACCTGTAGATCTTCATTGAGCCAAAGCTAGACTTCGTACTTCCAACAATATATAACACACTCTAATATATAACACACACCCTGAGTTCTTCCTAAAAACCGATAGGTGGGGATGCAATCTCTTTCATGCAAAAAATGTAATATATGCTTAATACCCCTTCCCATCAAGCCAACTTCCTCCTCTCTTGCTCAGGAGGACACCAGATGAGTTAAAGAAAAACAATCATGACCAATACATGCCATTACCAAATCGTTACCACCGTCATATTTGTTATACCCATTATGTAATAAGGTAGTAAGGATTACTTTTATTTATTTTTTTATTTTATTATTATTATTTATTGTATATATTCCTTTAATTTTTATTTACTTAATTTTGTTTTGATTTTCAAATTCAACAATAAGCATACCAATAATCTTCAGCCCACTCAATGCTTAATAAAGAAAGGCTCTCATACCTTTGGCACTTTCATTACCATCAAAGGATTTATGTATACATTATTTTTCGTCAAACAACAAACATATTTTCAAACAAAGCACACACATTATGCAAGTCATTCATAATGCATCTACATGATATGCAAATGCATGAGCTTCAATGTACTCATGACCTGATCATCATTTCACACTTACCTTTTCTCGTCAACCCAATTCATTTGCAATCAATGATCATGCGAGGAGGGTTGTTACATCCTCCCCCACTAGAAATAAACATAGTCCCTATGTTTTAATGCATATTTAAACAAGTCAAAACATATATATTCATTTACATATCCATCACTATATATGTCCATTTATAAAATATATATCATTCAAAATTTTTTACATAATCCACTCTACATAGTGTTTCATTTAAACTATATATATCCATACATTCATCAAAACATACTAAAAAATAACCCTACCCAATAGTCTAGATATATATCCACAAATATTTACATATACATCCAAAAATTCACTAAATAAATTAAATTGTTCAAGTTTATTCAAACATGAAAGGAAACAGTTTTCTTCATGTGTTTAACATTTTTCCAAGAGATACATTGGCAAAATTATCACTCTTAAATTCTTCTTATATTCTTGGCCCTGAAACTCGGCATCCTCAAGGTGGAACGAATTTAACATTTACAATAAAAGATATTCTAAATGTGATATGAATTAGCAACATATTTACCTAAGGAGGTAAACATGGCAGGTGTCTTGGATTTTTAACAGTTGGGTGGCAAAGTCAGTTTATAGGCAACATGACTACTCTTGCCAACAATTTCAAAAGGACCTATAAATCTAGAGTCAATCTTAGAGGACTTAATGAAATTATTGATAGGTTTCACCCTTAAGAAGACTTTGTCTACAACAGAGAATTCCCTCAATTTTCTTTTGAGAATTGCATAGCTCTTTTTGTTAATCTGAGGCTTCTTTTGAACAGTTGACGTATTTTTCTTAGTTGTTCCTCTATCTTCTTGACAATGTCTGGCCCAATCTCCCATATAGTCCCATGACAAAGGAATTATGTATTATTTTTCCCATTTAGGGTTATTAAATAGAGCCATTTCTAGAAAAGCATGATGGCTATTACAAGTAAAAGGGGATAGTCTTCCCATTTTGTAATATGTTTTCTTTAAAATTTTAAATTGGAAGCTCTGCCTTTCTTCAAAGAATTTACACGATGATTTATTAAAGTGCATTGTTCCTTTAAGAAACCAGTTCAACTATTCTAAGCCTTTTTTTAACTTTTTGACAATATCAGATTCATATCTCTCATGATTTTTTCAAGTTCCCACATGATGATTATCGTCTTCAAAATATTGGTTCAACCCTTCTAGATTGACCAATTACCTAACTTTTGAGCTAAATCTGATATATTTATTAAAAATGTTAAACTCACGCAACCAATAGATATATCATCTTAAATATTTTTAGGAGTAAATTTATTTACTACTATCTGACTTTGGTAGACCCACAACAAGCCATAGGCAATAACTTACCATTTTTTAGAGATTGGTATGTGGGTACAATCTTCTAGGTTGATGTAAATATTCAGTCTAAACTTTCAATCAACTTCTAATATCTAGTCATTATTAGTAGCCTTCTTCATTCTTGACTAATAACAGATTTTTCTTAAATTCTTTCACATCTCTGCCCCATCTAGGATGTGTGGATTATTTAACATTTTTCTAAGAGTATCCCTTATTCCTCATTTATCTGGGATATCTATCCGTATTAGTTTATAAAATCCCTTACTCTTATCAGGTTCTTACTCAACTTGTACTAAACACTTTCCATAGTAGTTATCTGTAGACACCAAAACAACACCAATCCGATTATGTGACTGCAAACACTAATCGCTTTGACACACACAGCCCCCAGGGCAGCCCCTAGAGGTTAAACAGTGGTCCTAACCACTCTCACAGTAGTTTTGGAAGGTCAGAGGTCAATTTGGCACCTTTCAGGCACCCTGCTCTCTACTCGTCTCACCCAGGGATGATTACAAACTGGTATTCGTCCCACCCTGGGACGATTAGCAGTATTCGCCCCTGGGTGGGGCGAATTGCAGGTTTGATGGGCAAAAAGTCAAATCTTGACAAATGGCAGCTCAGATCCGCCACTTAATTCCTCCTTCATTGCATGTGAGTGTAGGTGAGCATTTTTGAGCGTTAGAGGCTCTTACAAGGGCAGTCATGAAGTCCCAAATCAGGGAGGAATCTCCTCCCTCATAGGAAGGCATGATTGCCAAGTGGCGCCTCTGCATGCTCATCCAAAGAGACCGTCAGGTCTATAAAATGGTGAGTCTCCTCACCCCAAAAATAGACAGAGAAGGAGCATTTTGAGCAATGAAGTGCTGCCACTTTACTACCTCACATCCCTTTTGATTTGTGCCTTCCACATCCTTGATCTCTTTTGCAAGGGAGGTCATTGGGTGACTATTGGAAGCGCAAATCCGGACCCCAAAACCTGACATCTGGTCACATTGTCCCACCAAATTTTCCGACAACACTCAATAAGAGGTTTTGGACCAATTCCAAGTGGATTGGTGCCAAAACAGAGCCTCAAACGATGGGCGTCCTGCCCGCGGGCGCCCCGCACTACTGCAGGTCTAATCGTCCCACCCCGGAATGATTAGGAATCTATGGTAGATTTCCTTTCTATTATTTTTGCATTGGATTCTATGTTGCTTAAATAGGTTGTAGTTTAAATTTCATCTTGTTTTGAGCAATTTTGACCATGTTTCTATTATTTCTCGCCTCTACTAACATGCAGGTAGCATCATCAAAATCTCGGTGACAGAGGCCGAATTGGAGAAATATGACCTTCTGGGTCTTCCCAAAATACCCCCTTTTACCTAACCCCCAACTTTGTAGGTCATCTGGAGCCTCCGAGATAGGACATTTTGGGCAGTGCCTTTTGACATTTTGTTGCAGGTTTATTCGTCCCACCCCGGAGCGATTAGAAATTCACGATGAGTTTTCTGACTGTTCCAATTGCAGTGCCCTCCTGGTAATGCCCTCATGCTTCTGTGAAACTTTTAGGTCATTTTGATTCATTTTACCTATCATTTTATTCATTTTTATGCATGCATCCTTCATGGGCTTTGGGGATCAAATGCTTCATTTTATCTACAGGTGCTACTGACTGTTTCTTGTTTCCTTGAACGTAGGATCTCGACATTAGGGGAGCAGCAAGGAGTCAAGATTCATCAACACCAATGGCGGTGACATTTTGGTCCACCCATTTTACATGTGGGCATGCGAAAGAAGGATTACTAACACATGATTGTAAACGAAGCAATGTTAATGCTCCTAGCCCCTAAAAAGGGAGGAGACATCTTGTAACCGAGATTTAAAAGAGTATTAATAAAAGGGCTATGCATTCCATACTTGCTTTTGTTTCGTTTCAATTCGTTCATTTTCCTTCCCTTTCATGCATTTTCAATTTCTAGGACTTAAGCGTTATCTTTTGCTTCGCATGCATCGCACTTAGTGTATCCTTTTCGCTTTCGTATCCTCATGCTTTCAGTGGCGATCACGGTGGGACATTGTCCTCTATTTTTTGAGATCAAGAATCTGATCAAAACTTGTTTCTTTTTGCTTGCAGGTACCACTTTTCAAATGCTGGACTGTTGTTCGTTCCAGTCTGTGGTGAGTACAGAACTGTAATTCGTCTGACCCAGGGACGAATGAGAATTCGTCTCACCCTGTGATGAATATAGTTCTATTATTCATCTCACCCAGGGATGAATAGCTCTCTGTTCAGTTTCAGGGCAGAAAGTCAGAGGCATCCGATTTGGGCAGAGAAAAGGTAGGGGTTCTCAACAGTCTCTGTCATTTTTCTGTTTCTGGTTTTCTATTTCTGTTTATTTGCTTGCTTAGGGAAAGTTGTTGCTGCATGTTTAATTTTCTTTAATAAAAATAACCCCACACACATCACGTGGTAATTTAAAAACCAAGGAGCTGGTCGTAAAACCCCAGCCCTTGATCAAGACCAACGGTGGATTTCATCACCACCTTGGCTTGAATTTTGCATCCATTACCCCGATCGCTACTATTGCTAGACGTAAATCCTGATGAAAGCTGACCGAGTGTAGCTGGGGTGATTCCCAGTGCATGAGGATAAGTCTTCTATGGTAGGTGTCATAAACAGGGCGATCCCCCTTCCGTACCGCCTATGTTCCACGTACCATCTGCTCTCACGTACCTATAGTTTCCCTCACGTAAGGGCGGGTATATAGAGAGGTTGGTATATCGGCCTGGCAATGGTATATCGAAGGGGCGACCATTTTTGGGAGTCATAAGAGCCTTCATTTTGCATTTAAACGTTCTTTACAAAAGCTTTCAAAACCAAAACAAAAAAAATCAAAACACACTAAACCAGGTTTAGGGCACACTTCTAATATTTAAATGAGATAATCATTGCTTTGTGTGTGTGTGATCCTTTCTGTTTAGTGCAATATAAAAATCATAAAAAGATAAAAAAAAAAATCTATGCATCTTGTAGAGAGGCACCACCATGGTATTCACTCGTAGCCAAGCCCAATCACGGGCGAAAGCTGTAGAGAGTGTACAGGGGGGACAAGTCACCTCCGCTACAGCCCCAAGGACTTGGTCATTCCACCTTGGTGGCCCGACACACACAATAGTCCACTTTGTGCCTTGATGGAATGAGACTATAGGGGCACCCCTTTGAGGGGCACGCCCACTCAGCATAGCCCCTTTCGGGAAGAGTCCATACATGTGGCACTCAATATAGATGGGAAAGCTCCCTTAGATGCCCGGTATGAGTGGCCACCATGCGATGAAGCGCTAGGGCAATGTAGGGTCCACCAGGAGGGGCCACATGATTACACCATCCCTCCTTTACCCCCTCTTGTTGTCAGAAACAACAGGACAAATCCAGAGCACAAGGCTCTTCAGGCAGGGCGAGCCAACTCCGCCCGTCCCTTTCTCACTTATGAAAGAGAGCATGAGGAAGACCCCTACCTTCCTCAAGAGCAATATACAGCGTGGGAGCAATGCGCCTCCACACCTGCTATATATCAGGGTCACCCACTGAGGCCAGAGCCTCGGGTGAATGCCGCTAACCTCGATAGAGGGAAGCACCCTATAGAAATATCGGATCCCCAAGACCGAGATAGATGCATAGGGGAGGCATCTAGGCCTCCTAGACTCAAGACGATAGAGCAAATTGACCTGGCATTTTCCAGACATGCCGCCCACCAAGCGTAGATCACGCAGCTTGAGCAGGACCAACAATAGCTAGAGCATTTATATCACCTTAGCAAAGAGCGCATTCGGTGCCAAACAGATGAGCTGCTCCGCACCACTATGCCTGAGAGGGTTCCAACCCCCCAAACATAGAGGGTGGAAAGGTATGAGAGGCACAATCCCTTAGTGCAAGATAGGTCTCCAAGACCTTACCAAGCGCTGCCTCCAAGACCCCCTAGACCTGAGCGGGAGGCCACTCCCAGGAACAATGATGGGTACCCTCCACGGGTGCCCACCCCTGTTCATAGGTCTCACTCGAGAACTCCTCAAGAAGCTTATGAGGAGTATGAGCAAGAAGAAGAGCGGGCTGAAATGCCCTATCAAGGTAGAGGGGCTGCTATTCGGCCACCCCTCTATAGGCCTCAAGTTCCCCGCAACCCGTAATGGGAACAAGTTATGGAGGAAGAAATCAAGTCCTCCGATGCATATAAAGCATTGTTAGAGCACTTGGAGTCTATGGAAACCAAAAATTTTGGGCCCCAAAAGCCCACTTTACGACAACTCCGTAGTCACCCTGTGCATCCATCAGTGTCGGCACCCCCTTACCCCGAACATTTTAAACTACCCTAGTTGGCAACCTTTAGAGGGGAAGAGGATGCTCAAGAGCATGTGACTAGGTTCCTGAGCCAATGCTTTGGCATTCAGGACAATGATGCTTTGTTGTTAAGAACATTGATAACCATGTTCGTAGGCCCTACCTCGGACTGGTTCACTCAACTACCAAAACATAGCATCTGCAACTTAGATCAGCTAGTGGACGCGTTCCTCGAATGCTTCACCTTCAACACCAAGAAGAAGGCATCACTAAGCGATCTGGCCAGCCTCAAGCAGTATGAGGAAGAAACCATGGCGGCATATGGGAATCGATGGAGGACACTACTTTCCAAGCTGCCCTACCTCCCTCCTATGTCCGACCTTACACAGATGTTCTCAAAGAGCTGTTTGAGGCCGATCTCCATGCTATTGTAGCTGCAACAATATGCCACCTTGGAAGAAGCCCTGGCGCAAGCCAGAATCATCGAGGAGATCAAAATTTAGGATGGCAAGATTGCCAAGCCTAAGAAAAAGGAATGGTCTAAGAATAACAACAAGATAGGGACCATGCAATCAAAACCCACTATGGTTAATCAGGTTGCAATCAACGTCCCTAAGCCTGCACAAGCAACACAGCCTCAAAAGGCTAACTATCAGGCGGTGCCTCTCAACACCTATGAAAGAGAGAATCAGAGGCAAGACCAGAATCAGTAGCGTCACCCTCGATGACAGTTCACACCATACACAGAGTCTAAAGACTCCCTGTTTGACCGCTTGTCCATGGCAAACTTGATCAACCTACCAGAGATTCAACCTATAGACCCCAACGCATCGAAACCAAAGGGTTATAGGGAAGAATTGTATTGTAGGTTTCACCGATGGAGGGGACATGATCTCAATACATGTTGGAAGTTCAGAGGCTTGGTGCAAGACTTAATTAAGAATAAGACCTTAGCGGTGGATAATCCCATGGCACCAGGCAACCAATAGATGGAGGTCTTCAAAGACCCCTTGCCCGCCCATGATGCATCGACGAAAAACCTCCAAGTCAATGAAGTAACGCAGAACTGCCCAATGCAGGGGTATGTCGGAATGATAAGTATAGTGACTCGAAACAGGAGGTATCCGAGCACAGCTGCCCCCACGATGACTGCAGGAGAGGTGCCAACAACGTCCCAACAACAACAACACCCTACACAGTCTCCTCTGCCTAGACCAGTGGTCACGATTCGGACCAAGCTCACCCAAAGCTTGAGGACCACGTCGGCTAGGCTCTCCATCTATGAGCTAATACAACAATCACCGCCCCATCGGGAAGCTCTAATGGAGATATTAAAAGCCATCGAGTTGCAGCCCCATGAGGCAAATTCCTTCAACAACTTCGTGGGACATGTCAAAAGATGCACTGAGCCAGTCATCACCTTCAGAGAGGATGAGTTAAAGTCAGTGACTGGCGACATGGCGGATCCACCCCTGCACGTTATCACGCGGGTCAACGGGATCCCGTACAAGAGAGTATTGGTAGACACTGGCTCATCCAGTAATATCATTACAACAACGGCCTTGAAGCACCTAAAGTTGCCCGCATCTCACATAGTGGCCTCCACCTACACATTTCGAGCATTCAATGATGCAATATGCTCGATAGTAGGCACAATTGTCCTACCCATCCAAGTGGGACAAAAGACAATTCCTACATTGTGCCACATATTGGAGGGTGAGATGGCCTATAACATCTTGTTGGGCCGGCCATGGATTAGGGACATGAAGTGTGTCCCTTCAATAGCTCATCAGTGCTTGAAGTATACATTTGAAGGGCAAGTGCATGTAGTCCCAGCGGACTTAGAACCCTTCAAGTACTGCAACACGGTGCAACTGATGCCGCAGTCGACCCTTCCATCAACACACTTGGATTTCTAGTTGAATCCATCTAAATAGGGTCTGATTCCATAGGCATCCCCACTGTCAAGTCCACCACTTCCCAGCGGGTCCATCTTCATCGGCTGGTCCTTCACCAACGATGCCACCTACGGTGGCCCCAACGAAGGACAAAGGGAAGAAACCCATGGAAGAAGTACCACCCTCAGTCTCAACCATCTCCATCGAGGAGATGCCTAGTAGAATGGAAGTCGAGGTGCCTAGTCCACCCGACATGGAGTGGACTCAGGAAGAACTCCCATTCCCTCCCCCCCAATCACCAACAATCACTATTGAAATGGCCAATACGGGCCTGGGGGAGTATCTAGTGCGGAATATTGTAGCAACGCCCGCACTGGAGTCCATGCAGGACATGGGGAGACCTCGCCTCCCCATTGGTACTATCGTTCCTCTAGGCTACCCACCAAACCAGACAAACTTTGTGTATGGGGGCCTTGATCATGGCATTGAACCATGCATGCAAGAGGAAGAAGATGAAGAGCCTTTCATGAAAGATGTCAATTATTTGTCTAACCCAGACTTCGCTCTAAGATATCTTGGCCAATGCAATTGGCATGGATATGGGTTAGGCAGGTATGAGCAAGGAGTGCGGGTACTATGCCAACCAAGGTATCAAATGTCGTACGACAAATCAGGAGTGGGGTTCAACCACCCCCTGCCCCTTGACATCTTGGTGGAGAATATGCAAGGCCTAGGGATAGGCAACAAGGATGGGATGGCATTAGATCCATATGCCAACCCTAACATGACATATACATTGGGGGACTATCTCCCATTGTGGACAACCAACCTTGTTGGCCTCAACAACCCTTTCCCTTCACTCGAGAGAGGAGAAAGCTCAAGGACTCGCCCACAAGAAGGGTATAGACAAGGTCAAGAAGAATCTTCTGAGGATGAGTCAACATATGAAGTAGCACCATGGGACCCTTTCGAATCAGATAGTAATCATTCACAGGTGATTCCCATGGATGACTATCAAGAGAGCTTAATGGCAATATTCCCCTTAGAGGCACCGATCGAGCAAGCGCCACCTCAAGGAAATCAGGTCCCCCCGTAGAGAGCAGAACAACCCCATTGGGACCATGTCAATTTGCTCGAGCAAGACGAGCCTCACATGTCACAAACAGCTGTCGGAGCCAATGAAGGCCTTTGGATCTCTGATAGTGATTATGAGGATGAAATAGAGATGGCCTACCTCAATCACATGCGACAACATCAACACCCCATGGATATTGATGACATACTTCAACAACTAGGCATAAGGCTAGGGCATGAGTGGCACATTAACCCAACGCAGTGGGACCAAGTGTTGAATCCGCCACTTTGGGCATATAGAGAGCAACTTCCGCCCAGAGACCCTATAGCGATATCAGTGTCGAGGGCAGACCCCATCCTCATATCCGCACATAGGGCCGATCCATTCGTGCCAATCCCTCTAGAGCCAGATCCAGAGCATAGAGGTCATCAAGGAAGTCTGAGATACCACACCCATGGTAATGGAGACCAAAATCATTTCATCAACATGATCTCCATTGACTTAACCACCCCCATCCGCAATCCAACCGATCCAGCATGACCATTGCATCTAGACCTAGATGCCATAGGCTGGGATCATGCTAATTCGCCACCATCACCATCAGAGTACTGGCCTTTCGGTGAGATGCTTCATTTCACCCCTAGGCCAACTCAGGATATCTTCCATGCTGAAGAGGAACCCGAGGTTCCCAACGTAGATCTCAATTCAGCAAATGATATCCACTTGATCCCGACTCCACATCAGTTGGAGGACGGGTCGCACATGTCAGTTGAGGAGACAACTGACGTAGACATCGGCTCAGATCCAATGAATCCATAGATTATCAAGCTGGGGGTAAGCCTATCCCTCGAAGAGCAAGCCGACTACATTGCCCTTCTCAAAGAGAAGAAGGAGGTTTTTGCATGGTCCTACAAAGACATGTCGGGGCTAGATCCGTAGCTAGTCATGCATAACCTAACGCTTGATCCGACAGTCAAGCCTGTAAAGCAAAAACTATGTAAGATGCACCCAACAGTGGCCTTGATGGTCAAAGATGAATTGTAGAAGTTGTTGGATGCATAGTTTGTCATCTACGTGGATTACCCACCATGGTTGTCCAACATGGTGCCCATCAAGAAGCCTGATGGGAGGATTCACATATGCACTAATTTTTGAGATCTAAACAAAGCGAGTCCTAAGGATGATTTTCCCTTGCCAAGCATCGATGCATTGGTAGACGCTACAACGGGTCATGAAATGCTCTCCCTAATGGATGGTTTCTCGAGATACAATCAAATTCGTATCAATCTCGAGGACCAACTAAAAATGGCGTTCACAACGCCTTGGGGAACATTTTGTTATAAGGTCATGCCTTTTGGCCTTAAAAATGTTGGCGCCACCTACCAATGTGCCATGACGTACATCTTCCATGATTACATGCACAAAAATTTGGAGGATTACATGGATGATTTGTTGGCCAAGTCCCTCTTGCGCCCAGATCATCTCGATGACTTGAGCAAGATCCTCGATCGCCTCATAGAACACAAAGTCAGACTAAACCCCAAGAAGTGCGTATTTGGCGTCACATCTGGAAAACTCTTGGGTTTCATAGTCTCAAAGCGAGGAATCGAGGTGGACCCAAACAAAGTCAAGGCAATCCTTGAAATGCTCCCCCCAACTACCATCAAGCAGCTCAGAAGCCTACAGGGAAAGGTCACGTCAATCAAGCGCTTTATAGCGCAGTTATCTGACAAGTGCCGACCCATGAATAAATTATTGCACAAGGGGGTAGCATTCCACTGGGATGACGAGTGCCAGTCAGCCTTTGACGACATAAAACAATACTTGGCTTCACCGCCAGTATTGGCACCGCCTAGACCAGGAGTGTCATTCTACTTATACATCTCAGCTATCGAGGTGGCACTGGGCGCCATGCTAGCCCAGAAGAATGAACTTCACAAAGAATAGGCTACTTACTATCTTAGCCGCACCCTGGTCAGTTACGAACTTAACTATGCATACGTCGAGAAGCTCTGCTTGGCAGTGGTGTTTGCTACCAAAAAGCTATGCCATTACATGTTGAGCAACATGACGTATGTTGTGTCTAAGGAGAATCCATTGCGATACATGATGAGTCATACTTATCATAGTAGCCGCACGGCGAAATGGATCATGTTGTTGATGGAGTTTGACATAGAATTCATTGGACAAAAATCCATCAAAGGTCAAGTCATCATCGATCAACTAGCAGAGGCTCCTCTTGAAGATGATCAGCCTCTGACCATAGAACTACCCGATGATGGGGTCTTCCATGTCTCAGAATCGCCAGATTTCGATGAGCCTGAGTCACAGGCTGACATAACCCTATTTTTTGATGGTTCTAAATGTGAGCAAGGAGGTGGCACGGGAATTGTATTCTTCACACCGCAAGGGGCCCCAATCCCCTTGTCATTTAAACTTGACTTCCCGTGCACCAATAACAATGCCGAATATGAAGCCTTGCTCATAGGTCTTCAGACAACAATCACCATGAACATCAAATGCTTGAACATCTTTGGTGATTCGCTGTTAATAGTCAACCAAGTGAAAGGGGTATTCCAATGTAAATGCCTAGTTCTGCAGGCCTACAAAGCCCTTGTGGACAAATTCTTGGCAAAGCTTGAATGGTACGACATCGAGGCACTCCCTCGATCATCGAATCATTTTGCGGACACTATGGCCTCCTTGGGGTCACTAATCCCACAAGACCTTTTCGGTGATATGACAACTATTCAAGTCAAAACACTATCGCAATCCGCGATGGAGCGTGCAAGCTCTAACTCAATGCCAGGAGTCCACTTGATCCAGATTGAACCATCTTCGGATAAGTTCACTCGAATCCTCGATCATTTGAATCATGCCAACTGGGGGTCCTTGTTCTCCCCTACTCCCCTTAATAGCAACACAATGCTATTCTTGCAGATTCTTTCCCGCTCAGCTTTTGCTAGGGATGAACTTCAAGAGGGATTGGTTGTTCATGCCATCGAGGTTTCGGATCAGCAGGATTGGTATTCACCCATCAGAGATTACCTCAAGCTAGGTAACCTCCCACTTGGATTGTCGCATGCCACAAAGAGATCATTTAAATAGAGAGCGGCAAAACATGTCTTGTTAGGAGACATTCTGTACCATCATAGCTATGAGGGAATCCTCCTTCGTTGCTTGGACCAGCAGGAGTCCACTTGGGCGATCACCCAAGCGCACGATGGTACATGCGGTGGCCACTTCAGCGGTATGGCCATCGCTAAGCGCATTCTTTGCATGGGCTACTATTGGCCATATTTAGAGCGAGATTGTTGCGCTTATGTAAGGAAGTGCATGAAATGTCAACACCATGCTAATTTGACACACGTACCTTCTCAGGCCTTGCAATCGATCCAATCGGCTTGGCCATTTTCGTAGTGGGGCTTAGATCTAATCAAAAATATCTCCCCTACGTCGTCAGGCCATCACACGTTCATCATAATGGCCATAGAGTATTTTACCAAATGGGTGGAAGCAATTCCGCTTACCTCTACGATAGGAACCCGCATCGCGAAGTTTATTTTGCACAACATCATATGTCATTTTGGTATTCCATCCAAGATAATCTCGGATAATGGGACGTCCTTCAAGAACAAAGACGTGCGTGCTTTGACCACAAAGTACAAGATTCAGCATAGTTTTTCAACACCCTATTATCCGTAGGCAAATGGGCAAGCAGAGGCATCAAACAAAATGCTAGTTGCCATCCTCAAAAAGATAGTCGTAGATAGTCATAAGGATTGGCACATACAGATCCCACTTGCCCTGTGGGCTTATCGCACTAGCATTCGGACACCCACTAGGGCAACTCCATTTTTGTTGGTGTATGGCTCTGAGGCAGTCATGCCTCTTGAGTTGGAGATTCCTTCCCTGCGCATATCAATGCAAGAGTTCATCGATGATGACACTGCACGGTAGGCCCGGTTAGACCAGCTTACGTTGCTTGATGAACGATGCATCAATGCTCTCGAGCATTTGCGTATCTACCAAGAGCGACTTAAGAGGGCATACAACATGAAGGTTCACCTGAGGGACTTTCAGGTTGGTGACCTGGTCTTAAAAGAGAACCAACAGAATCCTAACTTGTCGCCCCATCTAAGGGACAAGTTCATGGCAAACTAGTTAGGTCCTTATGTGATTGAAAGTAAAATAGGACCTGGAACATACCGGCTAGCCTCTCTTGATGGAATCAAGGAACTAGAACCCTTGAACATCAGTCATTTGAGGCCATTCCATATCTAAGAGAGCCATAGCCCAAACCAAAAAGCTCCAAGGATTCCCACAATCGCTTGGTCAATCCCAAAAATGCTCCAAAGGTGCCCATAATCCCTTTGGTCAAACCAAAAAGCTCCAAGGATTCCCACAATCGCTTGGTCAATACCCTTTGGTCAAACCAAAAAGCTCCAAGGATTCCCATAATCGCTTGGTCAACCCAAAAGCTCCAAAAGGTGCCCATAATCCCTTTGGTCAAACCAAAAAGCTCCAAGGATTCCCACAATCGCTTGGTCAATCCCAAAAATGCCCCAAAGGTGCCCATAATCCCTTTGGTCAAACCAAAATGCTCCAAGGATTCTCATAATCGCTTGGTCAACCCAAAAATGCCCCAAAGTTGCACATAATCCCTTTGGTCAAACAAAAGCTCAAGGATTCTATTGGTCAATATCAAAAAATTCAAAAACAACAAAATCATCAAAATTACAAAAAAATCTGCATCTCATTCTCATGCATACTTCATCAATCAAAAACACAAAAAATAGCTGCATTAACCATCACATCCATATATTGCATATTTGTTGATCATAGAGGTCAAAGGCACCATGGACTGTCATTACTTGGCAAACCCACCATTTTTCACATTTTCCATTTTGTAAACAATACAACAAAAATAAACATCATCCATTTTGCCATATCATAAGTCAGTTGTCTTCTAAATGTATCTAGAGTTTTCGTCATTCAGCTGTCTTTAGATTTCTAGCCAAGAGCTGTACAAAGTCAGAAAGATGTTACAACGGTAGAGTTTTACTTGAAATACACCTTGTTACGTAGCATCCCATCACAAGTTAAAACACATAAAACAATTCCCAAGTTGTGTAAATGAAATATGAAACCTGTAAAGCAATTCAGGATACCAAACAGTGAAAAGGTTATTTTGCTCATCCCCCTGTGTGAATGACCCCAAGAATGCTGAGAGTTGGCAAAAGGACAAGAATCTTCCCTACCCAATTCCCCAAGAATCCCAAGTTCTCAAAAAGTTGCAAAACATCAAAAATTTGCACAAGTCAATACTCCAAAAATTGACATCAAATCCCACAAAGTGCATACATCAAAAAGCACAAGCAATAGTGATTCTCATCACTCCAAAATTCAAAATCCCTTGCTCAAAAGAAAAAACAAAAATAAATAGTGATTTTCATCACTATAAAAGAGCAAGTATCCCAATACAAATGAAGAAAAGAAGGGAGTCGAACTTGAATCCCTGGAACTCTCAGCATTCAAAAGGTCATGAGGTGAACCTCAGTACCGGTTTGGTGGATAGCCTATCGGTCACTGGTGGCAAACCTCCCGCATGATGATATATCTGTCACATTTACTTGTGTGCAGATCAATGTTTGCATGTGGATGAGCTAGCTTATGGTATCCTAGATCACAAAACAATTAATCTAACTAAATACAACAAAGGAGTTAGTGGAGCTAATTAGGTGATCCTCGGTACAGGTTTGGTTGAAAGCCTATCTGGCACTGGCGGTATCCCAACAAATACCACATAAACAAACTCAATTGCACACACAGGGATGTGAAATAACTTGGTCAAAAACAAGCACGATTCATACCTTGTTCAAAAATCTTGTAAGATAACAGTACAGTCTTGGCTAGTTAGTTAAAACATCTGAGTCTCAAAAAAACTTAGCTACATTCTAAGCCAACCATTGTATATAATCCATTCTTACATCATCATCAAAAAAAAAAAACAAAAAACACATATACACAAAAGTCATTTACCACAACAATCACCTTGTACACAAAGCCATAAGTCCTATACAGTCTATGGTGCCAACGCCAAGTTATCAACAAATCATTTCATCCATTCCATTACATATCATATAAATCAGCAACATTCGCATTTATCATACCATATGCATCCATCAAAGTAAATTAACATGCATCCATCAACATCAAACACTATGCATAAAATCAAAACACGACAAAGTGTATAAACAAAATAAAGTCATCTATATATATATATATATATATCATCAAAAATGCCCATAGGCTATAATAACCGGTCCTATGACCCCGCAATCATAAAGCAAAAACTCAAAAACCCCCATGCCTAGGGCATCGACCACCATGATCACGTAGGATCGGTGCGACGGGAACTACCCCCCATGGTGTGGGTCCTCTGGGACCTCTCAGGGTGGCTACTGCTCGCCCTCGCATCATGCCCACTAGCTCCTCCCTCATCCAGTCGCCTACATTGAGAGGATGCTGACTGCTCAGTATCACTCCCTCTCGAGCGACATGACGATCCACCTAGAGAAAGTGTAGGGATCCGCCCACCGAGGTGGCCAATCTCTGCCTCCAGCTCCAATCGATGTCACATCAAGTCCATCTCCCATTGATGATACATATCCAAATTGTCATTGCACTATGCAGGCTCCATAGGTGATCCATCTCCTGCGCAACATTGGTATCCCCATCCCGACGGTGGAATGCAGCCAATGCATTCTCCCACTCTGCCAGCTATGTACGCAAGAGATCCCTCTCCTACAATGCATCCTCGAGCTCCTCATCCCATCTCCAGAGTAGCCCCTACCAATCATGCATTCTCAATGCGCAACCCCACCTCCGTATCCTCTAGAAATGCCTGGTGCATCGACACCTCCGAAATGGTAGCCTACTCCGGCTCCCACTGCTCTGGGACATCCTGATCCTTCGGCTGATCCAGAAACCCAAAGTCCTCACCCACATCATCCACCTCAACCATATCAACATCCTCCAAGGGAGCTCCCCAACCCTCTCCTGGTGCCTCTGCACCCTCCCCGCCTATTGCCGCCTCATCTCCTCCTAGCGGCCCCTCTCCCCGCCATCATCGTAGTGTCCACCACTACTCATACTCAGTCGTCACCCCGACGTTGTCCATGTCTGGGGTGTCAATAGCTGTGTCCGACTCCTCCCCTAGTGGCTTGATGATCGGCCAAGCAAGGTCCCTCTCATCCCCTCGATGTCGATAGATCAACGGCTCACCAGGTAACCCTTGGTGAACCCCAAACTATCATGTCACCCGGATGTATGGGAAGTACTCCTACTCAGTCCCATGCCGCCCGATCAGCCACCGCCCCCTCCAAACCCATCGGAGCCACTCCCCAGCCTCAAGCCATACGGGACAATCCCGGTATGGCCTCCAAACCACATCCCCCGGAGTAAGCTATGCAAAGGTCTCGGTGTAGTGACCAACGTCACCTGCCCATCGTCGGCTATGTCCCCTCTCATCTGATCTATACCACAAGGCTACATACCCTATGTCCCTATCAACCATCTCTGCTCGAGTCATCGATGGTAACCCAAGTGGCCGATCCACCACTATGTGCTGCCATGCCCAACTCTACAATAGATAGCTGCAACCAATCCCCTTCCGCCTCCGATAGCGGACCTCGTACAACTCATCATAGAGCTGTGCTAATAGTGTCTGACCCCATCTCATGATCAGGGGCTCTATAATTGGGCACTCCACCAGTCGAAACACCACCTCCAGCAGGTTCCATGGGAACCTCGCGCCTGAAGAGTCCGGTAGTAGCATGTTGGAAATGAGACTCATCAGAAATGCGTGCCTCACTCCCAACATGCCCTGCTCATACCACCATCGAACCAAAATGCCACCAATCTGACAGTCACTCTCCGCCCTCTCCATCGGGCTCTCCACACCCACCTCCTCCCCGTGCCCAAAGCAGCGTGTCAACACTGTTGTCCTCTGATCCCGGGGCGTCGTCCTGATAGGAAGCCCGTCTATCGAAATCCAAAGAATCCGATAGACATCCTCCAATGTCATTGTCATCTCCCCTGTTGGGAGATGGAAGGTGTTAGTCCGCACATCCCATAAGCTGATCAGTGCCATCAGGTAGGCCCGATCCCCCACCATCGGCTCTAATCGAGCCACATGCTTGAGCCCCAGGGCATCAAGCCACTCCCAGTCCTCCACTGTCAAGGCCTCTCGGGTGTCTAAAAACATCGTAGGCATGCGGTACCGGCTCTTCACCACCTGCAAATCACAAAAAGCACAAAAACATTAAAAACAAGCATGAAAAGCATAATGTACAACAATAACATACATTCACAACAATGTACAGCTAAGCAAAAATAGTTCAAAATCAGCAATCAAAAATTAAAAACATTTGTCAGTACCTATAGTTTTCCTAACTGTACAGTTTAAACTGATAGACAATAAATAAAAGCAAAATCATCAATCAAAAACATTTGTTAGTACCTATAGTTTTACTAATTGTATAGTTTAAATGAAGAAAAAAAAAAAAAAAAAAAAAAAAATAGGTTTTTAGTTAAATAAACAAAAACAAATAAAAAATAAAAATAGTCAACCTAGGGTTTACATCCTAGTTAAACTGACAAAAACAATTAAAAAAAAAATGAATGAAAGTTTTTAACCTAGGGTTTTCAACTAAGTTTTAAAAACTGGCAAAATTTAACCTAGAAAATTTTCTTTACCCTAGGGTTTTGCGTTCAATGTATTCTAGGGTTTTAGTTTAACAAAACATCAAAAAATATGGGTTTCAGTTTAACATTAGGGTTTTCGTTTAACCTAGGGTTATAGTTCTAGTTTTGTTGAGTCTTTTAGCCCAGAGTTTAACTTTATTTTAAAAATGAAAAACTTCAAAATTATGTCTGTTAACCTAGGGTTGTCATTTTAATCCAAGAACATAAAACAAAAACAAAAAAACAAAATCTTTCATTTAAATTAGGGTTTCATTTTTTAAAGTCTAAAAACAAAAGAAACAAATTGTGATTTTAAAATGTTAAAAACAAAAACATAATAAAAGAGGCAGTGCACTCACCGGTCTCGCTTCGGCTCCTCCGCTGGATGACCCGGTTCGTGTGCTCATGGTGTCTAGAAAAATTTTGGTAGCGCTTCGCTTCGCAGACTTGACCTCCTCCTCCTCAGAGCTCCAAATCGCCAAAAAAATCAAATGCAAATGAGCCCAAACCTTGGTTTTGGCCCTTAAATAGGCTTTTAGGCCTGTATTCGTTCCTGCCTGGGATGAGCGCTCTAGTTAGCACTCATCCCACCCTAGGACGATTACTAAACTGGTATTCGTCCCACCCTGGGATGATTACAGAGCAAGAAAATAAAAAAAACAGCAAAAACAACAAGAAATACACCAAAAAAATGCAATAAAGTTGCCGAATAAGAGTGCCTTTGCACTTGACATTCTTGGCATAAAAAACTGATGTCGGGGTCACAAATTGTCACTATCCTACTCCCTAAGAAGGCTTCCATAGCTGGACTGCTCCTCGGGAGGACGGATTTTTGCCAATTTCACCCCCAAAATGCGTCACAAAAATGGTCAAAAACCAACCAAAAATAGCAATAAAATTGCCGAACGAAGGCGCCTCTGCCTGACATTCTTGGCATGCAAAACTGATGTCGAGGTCACAAATCATCACTATCCTACTCCCTAAGAAGGCTACCATAGCCGGACCGCTCCACGGGAAGACGGATTTTCGACAATTTCATCCCCAAATGGCGTCCCAAAATGGGATAAAACCCACCAAAAACAGGTCCAAATGTTGGGAAATTGCATAAGCATTAAAAGAAAAACATCTGAAGGCACCCTCACATTAGTCATCTTGGGTCAAGCGACTCGTCGCTTTTCTCATGAAGGTCATTCCCTCATCGATTCGTCGCTTGAGGGGGTAGTCACACTAGTTAACCTAATGCTAATACTCTTTGACTTGGGTCAAGCGACTCGTCGCTTTTCTCATGAAGGTCATTCCATTTTCCATAGTAGTTATCCCAATGCTAATACTCTTTGACTTGATTAACTAAATATTAATAATATTGAGACATAGTGGCTATGTGCCTTCTTCTACTCAAGGTATATTTTATCTTATTTTCTTTATCTTTAACAAAACCAATACCACTATCATATTCCCTTACCAAGAATTTCATTCATCTGTGTTATCTTGAATTTAGATGTACCTCAAACCTTGGTAAATAATCTTAGTTCAAAAAGCTTCCTTGCAATTAATGTCTCTATATCTTCAAGTGCATGCACAATAATAATTAATTTTTAATCATTTATAGCATATATTTCTTTATATATATTTTTTATTTTATTGATTCAAGGGTGCCAACTGTCTCAACTTGAGTTAGGATCCGTTACAAATTCTCAATAAAGGTTTCTATATAATCCAAAAAAAATCTTTAAGGGTTTGGTGAGTCGTCAATTTCTTATTCAATATATTGAAGTTTTTCCCTCACATTAGTTTATCCATTTAAATTCATTATTCCTTTATCAACATTTAATACACTATTTCTTTTAATTTCCTTTTACCTATGTGGCAGGCAATTTATGAGGTCTAAAATAGTAGTAATTACAATGAGTCCTAACCCGTTGATTGAATTCATTAGTAGATTCTAACCATTTTCTTCAAAGTTAAGAAGGGTTTTATGAGTTCTTAAATCAATCCAAATACAAGCAAGGGAATTACAAGTAGGTGTCTACTGGTCCTTGAGGTAAGTTATTATGAGGGTTCCATTAGGTAAAGTTTATCCTATCCCAAATCCTACTTTCCACTTGTTGCCAAAAATCTAGGCTATTCTAGTAAGTCCCTTATAAACTAAGAAATAAAATTATTTGTTGCACTTCTAAAAAAATATCTATATTACCTCTTAAGGTTGAGGTGTGGTTTTCTCTTCTCGACTTGAGGCTCAAGGTTTTGCACATGTTTCAGGAGGTTGCTATTTAGATGCTTCCTTCCAATCAAATCGTTGAGGGCATTTATTAGCAAAATGCAGCCCTCCACAAACATAACAACCCATATTAGGTGCTCAAACATTTTCTTCCTTATCTTCTTGAACACCTATAGGCTTAAAATAACTTTTGTAGTTCTTTTTTCTTAGCCAAATTCTTTGGCTTAAATCCTAGATTGGTCCTTTTAATTATTTTTATAACCCTTGATCTCTTTCTTTTCTTTTTACTCCCACACTCTTGTTCAACAATAAGTTCGATCGTTTTTTGTTGTGATTCCACCTTCTTCATTAATAATTTCATCATGGATGTGGATTGTTCCAATTATCCTTGAAACAATTTAATTGTAACTACGAGGTCCTTCATATCCTTTTTACCATAAGAAGAGCTATATTAATTGTTTGATTTAGGTTTATATAAAATATGACATATATAGCCCTACAACTTAAGGATCTTATCTACTCTGATACCATATGTAAACAACCCAAATATACTCACCTGGTTGTACCATTCATTCTAGCTCATTAGTAATAGGGAATGTTTTTTACTTACAATATGGTTCACCCCATGGTTAAATTTCCAAGTTAAATGGTTTAACTAACTAGATGCGATCCAAGGGAAATTTGAGATAAATATTTTTATGACCACCCAATATTTTATTAGTACGAGGTATAGATAGCCACATTTGGAAAATAGAACTGTTGCAGGCAGCCTTCCAAGTGGCTGAGATTGGCCAAAGCTTATATAAGGTGCTATTTTGTGGGTATGTCTTCTCATTTAACATCATCTTGTTTTAGCCATGAGTGTAGATCCACGACTGGGGTTATCCTCTAGGGTCCATAATACCTAGAGGGTGGATGCATACTCTCCCCATCCCTTAGCATGTAGAACACTTGATTTTATTTATACTCATTTATTCTATGTAATATATAATAACATGCAAGGGTTTAGTGTATATGCCTAGTGCCTAGTTGATGATCCACTTCGTTGGAGTCAACTAGGGCCATGCTACTTTTTCTAGCTCTAGACCTAGTCTCACTTGTCATGTTGTAAATAACGATAAGTTATCCCATGCCAACTATCGCATAATGGTCTAGCTCCTTTCATCTTCTAGATTATTCTATTCATAAAATTTACAAGTAGCCATCATCGTACTACCCATGAAATAACCTAGAGGTGATGTCCCATACCATCCCTCGTTACAAGTTTTGACAAGGTTACATGTTTCAACCTATTCTATTAGAAATGATCGTTCTTGAATCATGTTGCATGCTTACCCGCATCTCAACAGTATTGGGTGTATTTAGATCATCCATTCTTCATGATGATTTTGGATAAGGTGTTTAGGGTTTTACCATCCTCCATGATGGTTAGTTTTTTATGAAAACTAGTTCAAGTTTTCTAGGAAGGTTTTAATATCCCACCATATATCTAACTTCTCTTTTTTATATTTTTTCAATATAAAACATCATATCACCATATTATAAACAAATATTTCTTTAGTAGATAATTAAACCAATATATCATTTTCAAACTAGCATCACTATAACTTTTGATTATCTTTTAGAAGGTAATATATTTCAATAAAGCAACCCAAAATATTGCTTTAAATAGTAAGGGATAAATCATATATTCATAAAACAAGTAAAATAATGAGTTTGAGCCAACTATACTCTTTATTCTGTATTAAAGTTTTAACCAACATATATAAAAGGTCATATTCTAAAGTATTAAATCTTCTTAGTAATCTATTTACATAAAATTTTAGCTAACTATTCTAAAATATGGTAAACTAAACAATCAATAAATTATAAAATTAAATAAAATATTAAACATTGTAAATTATGATAATTCAAGCTTAGTACAACTATTCAACTATTAGAAGTAAACATATTATAAAAGACAATTTAAACAATGCATTACCTTTACCATTATCTCATAGGTAAACTTAAATGCGTAGAATACTCATCAACAAGGTCAAAACAGTCTTATAAGTAAAAGAGAGAATATCATCCAAAGGTAAGGTCCTCATTTATAATAAATTAAATGAACAGAATCCTTAATTGATCACACAAAACTCACAAGCAGATATGCTTCATCATAGAAATTAACTATAGTCCAGTTTTTTTCATTTTTCCTATTTTGTAACTGAACCATCAACACCCCTCTCACGAAGACCCCCCTATTGCTAGGAAAAGTTGGGGATTCCACATAGTGGCCAATCCACCTAATTTCCCCTGTGCTGATTGAGTAAGGATCTCTCCTTTCTTCCATATCCTCCTTTTGTTTTGTAAGTCTTCTCCTTACATTTTTGTTTCCTATAACAAAATTATATCTGGACTCATATACATGATAATGTTTTTAACTTCATTTTATCTAGGGCGGATTCCTAAATCCCTCACATTCAAAGTAATTAAAATCATTGAGAATGAAGAGAGAAAAAATCAACCATTGATTTTAACTATCCATTATGGCTCAAATTTCTTCCTTGTTCCTCCATCTTTTCCTAGTTTTACTTCCTCCCTACAGATTGGTTCAGTTTTTGTTTCTTATCCACTTGATAAATCCCTAAACTAGGGTTATATTTGTTCTTATTTCCTTATTTCATCTCTATTCCCTAAGTTAAGACTAATCCCTGCCCTGATTCCCCTCCTATGGTCTCCCTCATAGGTTGAAACTCCTCTTCCATGAGAGAGGTTGTATCTGGTTCTGCTCCTTGCTTATCCCTAGCACTAGATTGGAGTATTGTTCATAATCCACTGGTGAGACTTGCTAAGTATCCTCCTCTAATCCTTCCATTTGAAAATCCCTTTCTGTTTGTAAGCTTCCCAATTGTTTTAATATCTCATATCTATTATTTATTCTTCTCACTTTTTCTCCTCATCTCTGGCTAATGTGTTGATTTCTTTTGTTTGGCCTTATGATTACTTTTTTGAAGCCCTCAAAGTCTATTGGGCCTTTCCCTTCCTTTTGATTTACCTTTTGCTGGATAGATTAGCCTGTCATGTTAATATTTGCTTTTATCCCCTCTTGACCAAATTAATGATCTTTAACTGTTGGGCACATTCTAGCTGGATGTCCATGAGTGTGGCACATCCAACATATAAATGAAATAACCTCATAATCTAGTTGTTGGCACTAGATAAAATCCCCTATGTTTAGGTCTATCTCTATTGGAAGAGGCTTACTGACCATTTCTACGCAAATCCTAGCAAACATTGTTGATCCTCCTAAAATTATTTCTCTTGATCTACCTTGATAATGCCCGAGTAAGTTTTCTATTGCCTCGAGTACCTCCTCTTTCCAAAATTCAAGGGGAAGGATAAAAAATTTTACCCATATTGATACTACAGTCAGTTTCACCCTTGGGTCAAATACCATCTTCCATACAAGGTTATGCATAAGGGGTTGGACTCAAAATGTACTTGTAAAAAAATGGTGAATCCTAATCGAAATAAATGTAAACCAAGGTGAATCGCAAGCAAATCAAATCAATCATCTTCACACCAAACTTTGGGGCATTTGAAGCAAAAAAAAACCAGGTCATCTTTAGGGAAATTTTTGAACTATTAAATCACCTTATAATTTCATAAAAACACCATCATTAGATTAGGCTCGAGAAGAGCTTTCGAACGAGCATAAATATGTCTATTTTTAGATATATATTGTGGTGAATTGACCCTACGAAAAATTGGTCCCAAAAATTTCAAGTGAATGGGTAGACATCAAGGGTCCTCATATTCGTCAATTTTCAATTTTGGAAATCCTAATATTTGCTTAATTTGTGAATATTCACCACTGTGCATAACCCTGCTTCCATAGTTGTAGGAATAGTCCTGCTAGCCCATGATGATACGACCCTCCCTCAAATACTTTTTGTGTATCTACCATTGATGTGAAATCTATAGAAAAATACCCATTTGGGAGAGTTATAAGTTTATATCCTTCCAGATGCCATTATTTCCTTATCCATGTGTGGAGGAAGTGCACGGATGGTCTGAAACCCATAAATTTACCTATCAGGTTGTGTTTTGTCTTATAAACTATATCCTCATCTATTCGGTCCTTTGCTATTTCTAATACTGATATTTCTTTTGCTTGTGGTAAACATCCGTTCACCCTTCCATGCAAAGAATCATCCTTTTATTGCTTTTCCATGGTGGTTATGACTATCCTTGCTTGTGTTTTACAGTCATTGAAGCTATCTTAGGTTCCATATAGCTTATCCCGATTTAAGATTCCTTTATTTGGAGGATCTGGTATCGAAGTACCTATGTCTCTCATTCTTGATCATGAGCCTTATTGTTGAAAGACCCCCCAAAAGGATTGATCCTCTTTGATGGTGATTTTTGCACAGAAATATTCTCAGGTCTTTGCCCTAGCCTCTGAAACCTTAGTTCGATTCCTCAGACCTCCAGCATTCCTCTTGTTACTTGCACTCCAATAATTCAAAATGCTCTTTTTTATGTGTTAGTTGGCTACCTCGTTCAGTCTATTGAGCCCATCATAGTGGGTATACAGAGGTGAATAGATTATGCTTTCTTCTTTGTAAAGCAAGATAATTTCTTTTGTGATAAGGTATGATCTTCAATCATCCCAATTATCCCTCATTGACCCTGTTTTGGAGAAACAACCAAGGTTCTAACTTGGCACGCTTAGGACACCCTAACAAGCATGGGTTTTCATCGGATCCTTTCCTTGGGATTTAGGGATTTTAGAGGATGATTTAAGGAATTTTATTAGGGTTTAGACTTTTTAGGGGAATTAAAGGAGAAGTTAGGAATTTTAGGGAATTTTAGAAGAATTTAGGGAAATTAATGAGGAAATTTGATAGTTTTGGGAGAAAATTGGGGAATTAATAAAAAATAATCAAAATTATTTTAGGGCATTACAAAAATAACATATTTTGGTGTCTACACTATGGTCCCCAACAAAATTTTTAATGCTTAAAGAGTTGCTTATGATCAACCCTCTTGCTTGAGGATCTGTATAAGGTTCTCTCTTATATGGCCAATGATAAAGCTTCTAGACTGGATGGCTTCCACTATGAATTTTACAAAACCCTTTGGGACCTTATAGGCCATAATATGCTCTAAGTTTATCAATAAAATTTCATAAATGTCTCTCTTGGACAATAAATTAACAAGGATAATATAAAATTTATCCCAAAGGTTGGAGACCCTAAGTTGATCACCAATTGGCATCTAATCACACTTCTCAATGTTTCCTACAAGATCATCACCAAAGCCTTAGTTTTGTGTCCATGCCATTTTATTTTTGCCATCATTAGACCAAAGCAAACATGTTTCATCAAAAGCAAATATATTTTTTATAATGTCTTGGTTGTTTGAGAGGGAATGAAATGGGCCAAAAAATCCAACCAACCAGTCATTTTTCTCAAAATTAACTTTGAGAAAGCCTATGACTACATTGAATGGTACTTCATTCTTGCCATGCTCAAAGCCTTGGGTTTTGGCAATGGTTTTATCTCTATAGTCAAGATGCTCTTTGCAGATGCCTCTAATGTCCTCACTATCAATAAAACTCAATTAGAGGCTATTGGCATTTTTTGCTCAATCAAACAAGGTTTCCCTCTTGCCTCCTCTCTCTATGTCATTACAATTAAAGGTTTCAATTATCTCTTGGCTTATCAAGCCAATTTGAACCTCGTTAATGGTATTCCCCTTCCCAAAATTCAAGCCTAAATGATAAATGAAAACTTTTCAAATAACTCTTTCCTCACATTAGATAAGGATGAAGAATCCTTTACTCATGGCAATCACTGCTTGGATACTTTTAGTCTTACCTCTAGCTCCAACACCTAGTGGCAAAATACTCTCTATTTCCAATAGTCTATATCTCCCTCCTAGCTTGGTTGACTCAATTTCAATGGATATGGATATAGGATGGGGAAGTGTTTCATTTATTGGGTATCCCCTTTGCCTTCCATAATTATCCTTAAGAACACTAAAAAATGTCATACTTAAAATTGAAGCCAAACTTACCTACTGGACCACTAAAAGGCTTTCCTTTACTGGAAAGTTTTAAATATGTTCCAAGATCCTAGTTATAATCCATCTGTATTACTCCTCATGTTGGGTTCCACCCCAGGCTTGTTATCAAAAGCTAGAGAAGTTGCTTAGATATTTTTGCTAGGAAAGTCCTACCTTTGGATCTAGTTTCCATAGAACAACCTGATAATTTTGTTATTTACCCACGAAAAATGGGGGAATGGGTCTTCTTGACTACAAACACCAAGGCATGGTCTTATACGCTAAATGGATAATCAAAGTTGTTAAATGTGAGGAAGCTTGAAAATTATTGGTTTAAAAGTGTATACCTTAGGTTCTTATGGATGTAAAATATGAAGAGTTTTGGATTTCCTCTCCCTTCTCATTGTTCTAGTTCCCATCAATATTTTAGGTTTCTTTTATCATCCGTAGCATTTGGTAGGTGTTAGGGTACCTAGGAATAGATATATGGGAAAAATATATTATATTGTATAAGGGTTGGCATGGGCCACACATAACCAAAGGTTGATTATATTATAATATTATATTAGTTTTCGGCTCCCCAAAGTAGAATTAATAGATGGGTATATAAATAAGGGATATTTTTTATTGTAATCATCATGAAGATTCATATGTAATCATCTCTGCCCACAAAGTGGCTTATGGGACTTTGCCCTCTCTAAGTTGCACTCTCATCTTGGAATTTCTTGTGGAGTTATTTCTTAAGGAGTATTATTGGTGTTGTTCTACCTTAAGGGTATTTTCTATATCTGTCTCTTGTGTGGATTATTATTGTAGAATATTATTTGTTGATGAATGATTTGATATTTCTACATAATGGTGAATGATTTCTATTTATGAGAATAAAGTTTCATAACAAGATTTGTTATCTTTGCATATTGGTGAATGGTTTTTGCTAATGAGAATAAAGTTTCATAACAAGTGGTATTAGAGCAACAATTCTAGCAAAGTGGGAATTGTTTTTTTGTGGATTGCAGAATTAGGGCAATTTTTTTTGGAAACAAAATATCTCATCTTTCAGGAGCCATCTCTACGAAATTTTGTTTAATTTAGATGATTCTTGGATCATTTTGTGCAAAATTTGAAGAGCTTTAAAATGAGTGGTCATATGAAGGAATATTAACATTATCAAGAGAGATACAACCTTGTAAAGTCAATCATCTAGAATAAGGGCAACGACGAATTTTCAAATCACAATTTTTTTGAAAGACAAAATTTGTCAATCAGGATAAGCAAATTAGTTGCAGCTTATATTATTTTGGAAAAAATACGGATCTAATTGTTTATGTGAAATTTACCTTCAAATCACTTGGGAGATATATATATTTATAAAACCCTAGTTTGCATTAGGGCATGAACTATGAAACTACAATTATTTTTGGATAAGATGATATTTATGTTAGAGAATGGTGGAAAATATTTAAATCCTTGTATTGTAATTATTTTACTTGGCACCATATATCTCTTCATTATCTTGAAGGAGAAGCTTTCTCCTAGTTTATTAGTTTTAGTAGTTCTCAATTATAAGTTCACTTGGGACGAATAGGAGCATGCATTCTTGAGTAAATAGGACCCATATAAAAAGATAGCTATTTTAAAGGTCACTATCAAGGGATATAAAGAAGAAATAAGCATGCTTCAAAAAGAACTAAAGAAAATAAAAAGAGAGCAAGATTTTATTAAGAAATAGAATGAAGACTATAAAAAAGAAATAAAATTATGAGAGGAAAATTTTAGGAAAGATAATGAAAAGAATGTAGAAGCCACATCTTTGGCTTTACAAAAGCAAGAGAAAAATCAAAGGGGTTTAAATTCATTTAAAAGTTCTATTTTGCATGTTCATGAAAGCATTCAAAAGAAACATGTTATTATTTCCATTAACCCTAGTAGCAGATATAATTTTATTAATACTGCTTTGGCAAAGAGGTTGTAGGTTCAAGCAAAAAAAATAAAAGGACACATCTGGAGGGTGAAAATGTTCAAATTTTTGAAGATTTGAATATCACCATGGATAAATATGTTTTACATTCAAATTTTCAAGCTATTGAGATGGATGATGTGGATATTGTCCTTAGTTATTCTTGGTTGGATTCCTTGGGTACTATTAAAATTAATGTTTAAAAGAAGTTTATGAATTTATGGTACAAGAAAAAAGATAACATTACAGGATATTTCTCAGCTTAAGGAGCAAGGATCTAAGGAAGACCAAGAAGTGGTTGCATAGAAACAAATAGAAGAACCTAAAATAGAACCCAAGAAGGAAGTAGTAGCAATAGTACATGGAAGAAGCAATAACACCAAATCCCATGGAAATAACAATAGTAGAGACCAAGGAAACTTTGTTAAAAGAGCATAAGGATATACCAAACAAAGGGAACATGAAAGAATGATGTGTAGAAGAATTTAAAATAGTAGAGCTAAATATTGAGGAGTCAAAGAAGGTGTAACATCTAGTTAAGGTTGCAACATATTACCATCCACACCACCATGAGTGGCAATAATTTTAGAGGTATGGATCAAAACAACATTATTATGCTTTTACATGGAATCAAAATGGTACCAAGTATGGTATTGTTTGGCAAAGAAAGCATAGTGATCCTAGTTTTCAGATTGGTGCATCAATATCAAGGAACAAGAGGACCCATCGTTTGAATTATCAAAATAAAGTAGCAGATGCATGGAGCAAACAAAATGGATTTGGATACTCAAGTGAGAAAATGACATACCAACATCAATGAAGACCATCAATAATAAATGTTTCACTAGGATGGATGGATGATCAAGATTGGTATTAGTTGCTAACATTGCTTAAAAAATCATATTATCTTGTTTCTTCATATGTTTTGGAATGAAATATTTGTAAGGAATTTGGAATGTTAGGGTATATAGGAATAGATATATGGGAAAAGATATTATATTGTATAAGGGTTGGCATTGGCCACACATAATTAAAGGTTGATTATATTATAATAATATATTAGTATTTAGCTCCCCAAAGTAGAATTAGAAGATGGATATATAAAGAAGGAATATTTATCATTGTGATCATCATGGAGATCAATCATATGTAATCACCTTTGCCCATGAAGTGGCTTATGGGACTTTACTCTCTCTAAGTGGCACTCTCATCTTGGGAGATCTTGTGGAGTTATTCCTTCATTAAAGAGTATTATTCGTGTTGCCTACCTCAAGAGTGTTATCTATATTTGTATTTTGTGTGGATTATTATTGTGGAATATTATTTGTGGATGAATGATTTGATATTTCTACATAATGGTGAATAATTTTTGTGAATAATGGTGAATGATTTGATATTTCAATAATTTCAACCGAGTTTGGTTTGGATCAAAGGCTTAATTCCTAAAATTTCCTTTTTTTCATGGCTGGTGATTCAAGGAAAAATCCTCACTATGGACAATATGTTATCCAAAGGTATGGTTATTGCTAACCGTTGCTACATGTGCAGGGGCAAGATGGGAGACTACCCAACACTTGTTTCTGGAGTGTCCGTAAGCAGAGTCCATCCTGGATGAACTTTTCCAAGCCTTTAGGATGTCGTGGGTTAAGCCTGCTCTTATATCCGAAGTGTTCCATCAATGGCCTCAACCCTTTGTTAGCTTAAAACTTAAGTACCTATGGAAAATCTGTTGGCATCATTTTATCTGGTAGATTTAGCTAGAAAGGAACCATAGAGCCTTTAAGGATACCATTCACAACCCAAAAACCATCCTCAACAGGATTATTGTCTTTGCGAAAGAAAACCTTAGCATCTTAGTGGATGAGAACCACTCAATTATTCCCCAAGAAAAACAATTAGCTCGGGTCGTAGGTATTGAGGAAAAACCTTCCATTCCTTTACCCAATCCTAGAAATGAGATTTCTTAGGAGCCACCCCCCAGGGTTGGTTCAAACTAAATTTTGATGGTGCAGCCAAGGAGAACCCGGGAAGAGCTAGAGCTAGAGTAATAATCAGGGATCATCAAGGAAATCTGGTCAAGGTCTTCGTTGAACCATTGGGAATCAAAACTAATAACGAAGCAGAAGCTAGAGCCCTTTGGAGAGGGTTGCAAGTAGCCCAAGCAACTCAAGGTAACTTGATGATTGAAGGTGATTCTATGAACATTATCAACCTGTTAACCAATGGCAAAAAACCTCCATGGAGAATCGAGGGAGTCATCCATGAAGTGAGGATCCTTTTTGTGGCAAGACAGAACAGGAGGGCTCGTCACGTGTACCGTGAGGCCAACAGGTTAGCTGACAAATTAGCCAACATAGGTGTTGATGTTGGTAGTTTGGTGACATGGACACAAGGTGTGCCACGTGAAGTGGAAAAAATTATTAGTCATGAAAATAAACCTACCCATTAAGGAGAAAGATGAATGGGTGTTTTTTTCCCATGGAGCTGGTAATAACTATGGGGTTTCCCTCTAAATCATACCAAATTGGAAATGAAGGTAACAGGGTGTAAGCCTTGGAAAATTCTGACAAAGAATAGGAAATGGGCAAGCAACAGGTTTCACAAGTGCAAAGTTCCAAACTTCAATTCCTGTCATAGTAAGTAATGTTTACAGTTATGTTTAGGTATGGGTGTGCTTTTTTAGTAAGGTGTTGTAGGGGATTCAACATAATTTATGGTAAGAAAGTTTCAAGGATGACTAGGATCTACAATCTCAGCAGAAGGCTGGATATTGTAATAGGTTTTGGGTTAACCTGCAAAACCCGATAATTAATGAAGACTTTTATTTACCAAAAAAAAATAAAAATTGTTTATGAGATTAAAGTTTCATAACAAGATTTGATCATTTTACATATTGGTGAATGATTTTTACTATTGAGAATAAAGTTTCACCACAGTAGGCTTAGGAAAATATCAAAACATAGATATGGTGTAAAGGAAATAATCTTTGGGATGGGCTTGCCATTAATTCTATGAACCTTTGGTGGTTCTCTATATTGACTATCTAGGGAGTTTCTTTTACCCAAATCCCTTGGATGCACGCACAAAAATTCTATAAAAGGGGTATCTCTATAATGGCCAACTTGTTTGTCTAATCGACTAGGGATCGATATAATTGAGATTATATCAAATTTAGGTTCAGACTTACCTCCACTGATAATAAAATATTTGAGGCAATTAAAGTAAATAAACCCGATTCTATGCTTCACAAGATCACAGTGCACTCTCAATGTCCTTGATGGAAGGATTGAAAATGCTATCTGGAGACATCCCTCCTTAATTATACGTCTAAATTGGATTTTGAATGGCTATTACCATCCTTACCCATAATTGACAAACTAAATGCTCATTGGGGTCTCTCTTCATCCAAGTATACTTGGACCCATCATTTTCATACAAACCTTGTCTGCTTATCTTAAACCCAAACAAGTTTTCACTTGGAGTTTAATTCACCAAGACCTCCCACTTGGTAAATGACTTATCTACGTTGAGGTTCCCAGCCCACCTTGTCCATTCTGCCATGAACATGAAGCTCTTCACCTCTTTTGGAGATGTCATAAGGCTCAAGATGCCTAGAAGTGGGTTTTTTCTTTTTTCTAGCTTGTTCTCCCACAATGGTTCACATGGCAATAAATTCTCCTTGAAGACCCTCCTCTCATCCCTCTAGTGATTTTAAAAGTTTGGCATCTCTTCAGAATTGACATTTTATTTTCTTTATGGAAAGCCAAAAATGATTCCTTGTTCTCTCGAGCCTTTGTTGTTCCATTCTATAGTGTTTTTAACATGGTCAAAGCTATTCCTTTTGTGTTGCTACAAACTTTAGTGTAGGCCAACAAAGTGACAATAACTGTTTACAAGAATTGATTGAACATTAGAGGAATGTTCCTCGTATTGTTTTCTTGCATTGATCATTTATCTAGCTAGATACACAAAACTTGAGATGGAGTGTGGTAGGCCTGACTATTGAGGTGACTCATCCTTTGTGTCAGGTTGGAACACATACTACAAATGGGAAGTGATGACTAGAAGCAATCTACCAAAGACAAGCCTCTATAATCTTGGTAGATATGGTAAAAATAGTTAATGGTCTAAGACATGTTTGGCCCATGTTTTTGATAGAAATTTGATGATCCATTTGTAAAAATTGATTGAACACTAGAGAAATGCTCCCTGCATTAATGTTTTTTGCATTGGTTATTTCTCTGGCAAATACACAAAGCTTGAGACTGAATCTGGTAGGTTTGGCTATTGAGATGACTCATCCTTTATGTCAGGTCAAAACACATGTTGCAAGCAAGAAGTGATGACTATGAGCAATCTACTAAAGACAAGCCTCCACAGTCTTGACAGATACTATAAAATCAATTAGTAATATGAGGCATTTTAACCTCCATTTTTTATGGACAATTAATAACTATTTAAGGGTGTGCATATACACCTATTTTTTGTTGCTTGTAAAATTATTATACTTTAACTAATATAATAAATTATATATATATATATATATATATATATATATATATATATATATATATATAAACTTCATTTCAATTTCAGTAAATTAATAAAAATTCTTTTCCTTTTGACCTAATTTAACTTTTAAATTCTAAAACATTGTATATTCACATGGAACTTAGAAAAAAAAAACAAATTTTTTATTATTATTCTTTTAAATCTGAAGTGAAACTTAAACAAATTAAAAATGATTCTTAAAATTAAGTTAAGCTATAAAAAAATCAGGGCTATCATTATTATTATTAAACTTAAAAACTTGATCTATTGCACTTCACCACGATAATAAGACAAATTCCATTCACCTTATTTGAAACTTTACTTCTTTATTTTTTAAAATATTTTAAAGTTTATAATCTACATTCTAAACGTATCCCACCAATTTCTAACCTATAATCAAAAAGTAAAATAAATGTCAAAACAATCACAATCTAAAACACCGCTCACTTTTCTATTCATTCTGCAATTTGCAATCCTAAAATGCATTCATAATCCTTTCAGCTATCTTCATTATGAGTTTGGTTTTCTATCCACACATCCAAGATAACCATATCACTACAGTTTAATCTTCAACCCCACACATGCAAGATAACCATATCAGTACACTTCAATCTTCAATCCACACATCCAAGACAACCATATCACTTCAAATGAAGTGTCATTATGAACATTTTCTGTCCACACATACACTTCAAATGTCAGAGGCGTGATGACCCTGCTAAATTGCGCTTTGGTTTTGCTTTTACATTGCGTCTCCTAATCCGCACTCAGCATTCGCTTCTATAAATACCCTTTTACATACTCTGCATTTTCACTTCCATTCCCTGTTTATCCCTCGCCCTCCCTCTTATAATTGTCTTCTCCCTTTTTTATTTATTTTTATTTTTTTTATTTTTAAGGTCCATTGTCCCGTTTGTCAGTAAGATGGCACTCGCTCTTCACAAACTCCTGTTGTTTGTTCTGCTTTGCGTTTGTGCAAGCGTGTGCCATGGGCTACACAAGTGCCATCACAAGGAATCCCAAGCCCTCCTCCTCTTCAAAGCCCGGCTCAATGATTCCCGTGCCAATCTCGTCTCGTGGGTGAACGGAACTGACTGTTGCACCTGGCGCGGCATATCCTGTGATCTCCACACCAACCAGGTGCTCACACTTAACATTACCTTTCCTGTGGACGGTGGTGTCATATCCAACAGCTTGTGTTATCTCCGTTATCTCACACACGTCGAATTAAGGGGCAGTCAACTAACAGGTACTCTTCCTCTCTGTCTTGGAAATCTCTCTCATCTTCGATATCTTGATTTGTCTGATAATAGCTTAAGTGGGAAAATTCCCCTTACTATTTGTCTGCTTACCAATCTTATTTATCTAAATCTCTCTTCTAACCAACTTACTGAAGGTTTACCCTCTTGTATAGGTAAACTTTCTTCTCTGCAATACCTTTATCTTTTCTCCAATCAGCTGAATGGCAATATCCCCGAATCTTTAGGCAATCTTTCTTCGCTCTCCTACTTAGATATTTCACACAATCAATTGAATGGTAATATCCCCGAATCTTTAGGCAATCTTTCTTCGCTATCTCATTTGGATATTTCTAGTAACTTACTAAGTGGGAGACTTCCCTCATCATTTGCTAAGCTATCTTCTCTCACTATCTTCAATGGTGAGGACAATCCATTCAACGAGACATTCACTTACTCACCAGTGCCATCTTCTATGAATGACCTCCGCCTCTCCCTAAACAACAACCAGACAATTTCAGATACATTTTTTCACAACCTCACGAAATTAAAGAGATTATCTCTATCCAATTGTGTTTTAAACATTAGCACAAGTTGGATTCCCTCTTTTCAATTAAAGACGTTAGAATTGGTATCCTGCAAGATCAATGGCCAAATTCCACTTTGGATCTCCACTCAGTTCTTCCTTGAGAGCTTAACTCTGGCTGACAACAATCTTAGTGGAGAAATTCCCTCTTGGCTATGGGAAACATCGTCGTCCTTGCATGACATAAATTTGACAGCAAATCATCTACAAGGGCGTCTTTTTACAAATAGTTCAATGTGGATGCAATTGTGGAGCTTAGATGTGTCTAAAAATCTATTGAGTGGATACCTTCCATCGTTGTGGTCTCCTCTTACAATGGTTTTGCAGCTCAATGACAATTTGTTTACAGGAATTATTCCCCCAAGCTTGGGCACTGTATCTTTACTTCTGGTGGTGTTGAATATGGCAAACAACCATTTAAATGGAATCATCCCTCCAAGTTTGGCCAATTGTTCTTCGCTTGAGGTTTTAAATTTAGGAAATAATAGCTTAAGGGGACATATGCCTTTTGAGTTTGGTAGACTATACGGGCTTCAATCATTAATTGTCCGGAATAATAAGCTAAAGGGATTATTTCCTTCCTCAATCACAAATTGTACAAAATTACAGTTTCTTGATATTGGAGACAACTCATTTAAGGGTCAGATTTCAAACTCCATTGGAAATCTTTCACTATTAGAAGTGTTGGTCATGAAGGGGAATGATTTTACTGGCAACATTCCTTCAGAGATTGGCCGATTAACAGAGCTTCACATATTGCACCTGTCTTCCAATCGTCTTTCAGGCTTTATTCCACGGAGCATTTCATCCTTACAAGCAATGACCATTGTAAAAGAAGATGGCTTTGTGTTGTCCCAGATACTCACAAAATTCACTGACTATAATGCATATTTTGGAGGATTGTATATGACTGCCAAAGGCATAGATGAACAATATCCTTACATATGGTCCAACATGATATCCATAGATCTCTCAAATAATAAATTAGAAGGAGAAGTTCCTTCTGATTTTGGAAAGTTAAAAGGGTTGATGTTTCTTAATTTATCTATGAATTATTTCAATGGATGCATTCCAAATAGTTTGGGTAAAATGAGTCCACTAGAGTCATTAGATCTTTCTAGAAACAGATTTTCTGGAAAAATTCCTGGAGAGCTTGAATCTCTAGACTATTTGGGGGTATTGGACTTGTCTAACAATAACCTTTCAGGAAGCATACCCCAAGGAAGAAAGTTGAATAATTTTCCAAAATCATCATATTCAGGGAACCCAGATTTATGGGGATGTCCACTTCCAAAAAATTGCTCTTGGTTACAATTTGCTCCTCCTCCTCTTTCTCCTCTAGCTAACAAGAAAAGAAAGAGTACAAAAATTCCATGGTATGAGATCTCATTGGGATTGGCATATGGAGCAGGTTTTGGAATCACAACAGCACTTATTGTAGTAAAGGAGAGTTGGAGGCAAAACTATTTTGAAAAAGTTGATGTTGTTTTGAAGTTTTTGTTTCCTTCATTCAAGAAGTTGACATTATGAAGCAAAGTTTTCTCATTTCAAATGTAAAAGGTAATTTTTTTTTTTTTTCTAATTATTAAAACAATATATAAATTTGTTTAACTCTCTTTTTATGTACTTTGCATTTATCCTATTGATTCCATTGTTTCAAATTTCATCACATTACTCAAATGCAAAGACGTCCTATTATATTTTATTCTGATAGTTGTGATAAAAAGTACTTATAAATGTATGAATAATCCATTGACAATTATGGTGGATATACTAATAAGTTCAAAACCATTCCTTTGTTTGCAAGGCTCTTATTTTGTTTATTGTTGTTTTGTCCTACTAAGTATTTCTTGTACATTTGAGGATGGAGTATAAATAATCTATGATAACAAGAAAATCTGTATACACTAAACAGAGTTTTGGTTATCTTTGCTTATGAGATTATGCAAATTTTATTGATTTCTCTCCAGTTAAACTCAAAAGTATTTTGGATATCCATAGGGATGTTTTGGTGGCATTGAGATATTTCAATGAATTCATCCTATCATTATTGTTTATTTGAACTAGTTTTCTCTTCTATGATGATACAATATCATAGCAAATTTAGATCAAATTTTTACTATTCAAATATAGAAAGCAATGTGAAAGTTGTTAAAATATCTGAATATCATCATAAAGAATGTCAAATTGGATAACAATAAAATATATAGAGGTCTAAAGAGATTTACTAGAAAACAAATAGTCCAATGTATGATAGGTGATAAGTGAGACAAGTTATTTTATCCAAAGTAGTACCTCGGAAGCATGACAAGTACTTTACGGATCTTGTTATTGATGCAAGGTTTAGGAATGCCAAGAAGAATTTACTATAGCAAAAGTTTTGGATACCACCTAGAAAGAACCCTAATCTCAGTTTCAGTTTTGGACCTTTTCAAGTGTTTCCTTGTATTATTTCTTCAATTTTTTAGCATCCGGAACTAATATTGTGTTTTCTTTGTCCTCATGTTGCGGCCCTTGTGTTGACGTGCCTTCTCATGTCTACTTGTGTTCAGTGTAAAAGTGCATGGTATGATATTGAAAAACTATAGTGGCTTTGATTGCAAATCTAGTTTGTATGTTTCTAAAGAGCATTATTTGTGCATTCTATGCATATTTTGCATTGGTGTCATCGTTGCATCTTGTGTACCTTTCCTACCTTGAGGGTGAAAGTCACGAGTGATAAATTATTTTTTTGGTTTATCCAAAAACCCCAGTGCACCCACTTGTAGACATCAGGTTTCTTTTCAAGTAAAAGTAATGGTAGGTACTCTTTAGAAGCTTATCTCCTACATGTGGATGACATTATAAGTAGATCCTATCATTCAAGGACAAATTAATTCCATTAATAATTATTAGTGTCTTGAATGATGTGGATTCTTGGGCTAAACAAATTGCCCACTTACAAATCTCTTTTCATGGAAATCTTTTTAAATAGGGAACCACTCACTCTATCTATATTATTATGTCTAGACTCGCTCACTAGTCTTAGTAGGAAAAAGTCCACCACACATGGTAATCTTCTATTTTCATGTTTATGGTTTTCACTTTTCAATCCCTTGGCTTCAATGCTTCAGAAGCAAATGTGTGTAGGTCTTCTAGATTAGGAATCAACTACCATTCATTTGTTTTTATCTGCTACCTGAGTATTTGACAGTTCTTTGAATGGATATTTATTGCTTTGCCAAACCCTTTGATTGCTCTTATTTTGCAAGGCATGTATCCATTTGGCTTTCTCTTTGTCAGCAATTTTTCTCTGCAGAAATCTATGCATGTTTTTTTCTCAATCTCATTACATTGTGTATTGTATTTTTGGTGAGTCCATAATGTGTATTATATAGCTTTCAAATGTCTTTGCGTTTCCCCCTCATTCCTTGGGTTTGCTTCTTATTCAATGCCCATTTCTAAGGTAAAGTTTACTTTCTTCTCTCCTCTTATTGCCTTAAGATTCTTAGTACAAGATTATCTCTAGGTTATATTTAATATGCAAGTTATGCAAATGTAATAATTTTGTGTAGTATTCACCCAAACCTGCCCTAAATTTGGCCTTTTCATTGTGGCATGGGAGGTTATCTGTGATTCTATAGTATCTCCTATTTCTTCAACAACAGATTAGCAGAGGATAAATCTAAAATATAGTCATAATCATCAGAATCCCAAGAAACCATTAAATGTCGTTTTTGAAAGCAATTAAACACCAATACTCCATTTTGGGCTCCAAATTATCAAATCTTTATCATTAAACCTCTAAATTATTTCTGGATTTATTATAGTAGTTGGAGATTTATCTTTATGTGTATTCCATTTTAAAGGAGTTGTGGAGGTAGGCTAGACCAGCCATAGCTTTGTTGTATTAGAAATGAATGCTGATATTTGGAAAATCTAACAGAGCACAACTATAAACAGACAATGTGTTGTACCATATTTGAAATATCATTCTTCCCTATTTACTTGTCTTTGTTGTGTTGCTAGTTGCTTTTTTGTCTTCTGCTTGCATTAGTTTTTGTTGAGTATATGTTTTATATACTTCGCTGTGAATTTCTTCTTTGCTGTGAATTTCTTCGTATATGGTGGAATGTATTTATAGTTCTACCATAATATACAAATTTTAGCATCCTTCTTTTGATTTTTGAATGCCAGAATTATCTTGCTGCTAATAATCTTTTATTTAGTGGAAATGTATTCATTGTTTTATAGTAATGTACAAATGTGAAGATCCTTTTTTTAAATATGACATTGGCATGCTATTGTCCTTTCAGCAGTTGGATGGTAGCCCTTGTTGAATGATCTTTAAAAGTGTGCTTTCTGTCTTCTTCCATTTTTTTTGGTTACATATTGTTTTGCTTTATAGTAATTCATCACAGTCCAAAAAGATTGCTTTTTGTATTGACAATGCTTCTATCACTTTTTTGTTTTTGGTACTTAATCCATGAAGATTTTTTTTAATTTGCTTTTTATATTAAGAATTGTTTGTGAATTTGCTGATTATATTTTAACAGTTTATTCTTTGATCATTGCAGTCAAAGTAGAGGGTGCTCAGGTCGAAGATTTTTATGTCTGTTGCTGCTTGTCTATGTCTGGGTCCTCTGGGGTTGGTTTGGCTGCTAGGAGAATATCATCCTACCTCAAAGAAAAGGAATAAAAAATCTTGGTCCTCGAGATGGAGGAGATTGTCAGCATGCATCCAAATCCAAGTCAGAATTTGAGGTGGCTTTTGAGTTGCATTTGGATTCATCTTTTTTTTAGAGCACTAGGCATAGTGCTAAGTTATCACAGAAGAAACCCCTTTTCTTGGCAGTTGTTTGGTGTTTCTTCAGTATGTTTCTATCTTCCTACCTCTTGATAGGAAGGATTATTTGAGATCAATTTGGTTCTTCAGAATCTTGTGTTTGCTATCCAAAGAGTCACAAATCAGAAAAGATGGCTCCTCAAAACATTGGTGCAAGTAACCACGATGATCCCTTCTACATGTATAAGATACCCAAGATGATTACCAAAATTGAGGGGCAAGGAAAATCCCGACAAACATTCAAATATGGTAGATATAGTTGAAATGCTTGGCAGGATAAGCTTTTATTCAACCATGTATTTTGAATGTGAATTGGATGATCACTCAAATTTTGATGAAATCTGGGAACTCCTGCTGCCAATGTTGCTCATTGTACTGCAAAGCTAGCTGCACTTCTTGACAATTTTATTAAAAGTATATGCAGTGCTCTGGATGTAGTAATCCAAAGACACAGATTAACATTTCAAAAACCCAGATGATCACTTTGAAGTGTGCTGCTTGTAGACATGTTTCAGATGTTGATATGAGGGACAAGCTGACTACTCTTATTCTGAAGTCCTCCAGCAAAAAAGGCAGGCAAAGATAAAAGGCTGTTGACAAGAGCAGAAAAGGAGCATTTAAAAGTTGGTGAAGCAGTTGGCGAAGACATGAAAAAGGTTAAGAAAGAGTCCAAAGAGAAAGGCCACAAGGGTGTGTCCAAGGCTACAAAGAAGAAAAGGAGCTCTGATGAGGACCGTTCTCCTGAAAGCCAAGTTGAGGAAGATAATGGAGATGATGATGTACAGTGGCAGACTGACAACTCCATTGAGGCTGCAAAGCAAGGAATTAAGGAGCACTTGAATTCTCTGTTACAAGAAAAATGGTTCTGTATGTTGGATACCCATGAAGATCATGAAAAAGCTAAGTCAACAAAAAAGTCTTCAGGTAAGAATGGAGAGTTTGAGGTTGATAACAAGTCCATTGGTGAGAGTGATAAAGTATCTCAGAAGCAGTGTGGGCCAAATGCTGATCAAATAGAGTCCAATGTAAATGACCTACATTTATGGAGTATTCTTGATGAGGTTGTCTTGGCTTTTAAGGATAGCATAAAGAATGAAAATACCCTAATACAGTTAGCATCTTTTATGCCAGCTTCAAATGGTCCTCCATAGGAAATTATGAATGCTTAAATTTGAAGCTCTTTTGGATGGTCTTGGCAAAGGATTTTCCAAAGAGCTACGCAAAAAGGCAAAGCACCTGTCTGAAGTTGTGCAGGATGAAAATTCTCAGTTGATGCTGCTTGGGGCTGTTGAGGCATTTTGTTACCATGCACGTCCTGAAGCTGTGAAGATGGTTGCCTTAGTTCTTAAAGTCATGTATGATGAGGATATAGTGGAGGAAGACAATATTTTCCAGTGGTATGAGAAAGGCTCTGCAAAAGCAGAAAACCAGGCATCTCCAGTTTGGAAAAATGTTAAACCATTTGTTGACTGGTTGAAGAATACAGAGGCTGAATCAGAGGAGGATTAGAAACCTTTTGCTCATCGCTATAGAATATTTGAGGGACTAGTTTGAGAGAACTAAGCAAACTTCTTTTCTGCCTTCTTTTAGTATGTGAATGTTTTATTCAAGTTTATGCCCATGGTGTTTAACATATGTCATAAATCCATTGTAAAGCTAATGGATTCAATGAAGTCCCAATAACGTCATTTTTGATCTTAGGTGATAAAGGGATAACAACAGTGTGGATGAGAAGTTTGACAAAATATATGCTGTATGTTTAGTTGAGGGGCAAGGAAGCTGTATCTGACTGTTTATTAACTTAAAAACATATTTTTAGATATATAGAATCTGTGTTCTCATTTGACCCTTTGGAGATTTAGACTTGATTGAAAAGCTAGTTGACAACTAGTCAGGCAAGAATATTATTTTGACAATTAGTCATAGCTAAGAATATTATTTTGTGTGTGTGAAGATAAGCAAGGCTCTTGTTGTGAAATAAGACTGATTTTTTAATATTATTGACTTGTTTCATTAATGAACGGTGACTGTTGATATTTTTTTTCTGATATAGGGTGGCCATTTTCAGATTGATTAAAGAAATTAATGTTTTTAAATAAATAAATTAAAAAAACCATACACATTATATGTGGCTTTTATTAGGGTTACTTCCACTAAAATAACAAAACATTGCATTGTTGTGGGATTAATAAAATATATCTAGCTTTTTCTTTTTTTTAATTAAATATATTTTTCGTCTTTTTATCAAAGATATTTTTCTTCTTCCACAAACTGCGATGTTACCCTATTTAACTCCATGGTATCTAGCTCAGCTAATTGCCTTCTAAATATCTTGAATTTTGCTAAGATGAAAATTTACACCCTGAATGGTTAAAATATTTGATGTTTCTCTATAAATGTGTTTGACTATAACAACCTTTTGATTTGCTTGAACCTCCTTTTTTAGGAGCCTTATTCATGCCCCAAATATTTTGATATATCATTTTCATCATCACCTCTTGTTTTTATCTGCAGGATTAACCTTGCATCTTGTTAACACTCGTGATACTTGTTTTGTTTACCCATAGCAATAGCCGTTTGAAACTTGTTTTGTTTACCCATAGCAATATACCTTTGAGTTTCATTTTAACTTCCCGCCCTGTCCCCTCCTCTCTTTAATTCATTTTCTCCCTTTTTAATTCCTATCATCACCTTCATCTTCATCTATGTTATCAATTTTCCCATACTCTTTATAGTGACACTTAACATCTATAGGTGTGTCTTGTTTCGAAGGATATAAAGTACAAGGAATAACTTCAAAAGCACTCTCTTCTTCTTTATGATGTCCTAAAAATCCTTGAAGTGCAAGGACATTCCTCCATAGTAACTACCTTCTTATGGTGCCCTAAAAATCCTAAATTGCTATAGATATCCTCCATCCTCACGCCTTTATTATGTTGCTTTTGAGACCCTGAAGTGCAAGGGACGACCTCAACAAACCATTCATTCTTAATACAAGGGAAGTAAAATAAAGATAATGTACTTGCAATAAACTTACCTCTTTTGACAACTTTGTTTAAAAAAATTTCTCTACACTTTGATTTTTTTTTAATTTTAACTTGCATATTGTACTTTATCATCCCTTTATCCCTCTTTGTTTCTTCTAACGATTGGTTTGAGTGAACTATGATAGCTTTTATCACCTGATACTTTGCCTCTCTTTGGGAGTGGAAGATCCTTTGATCTAAATCAACTTTTATTACAATATGATCTCCTTGTTCCATTTTAAAGTGTCTACAATTTTTACTAGAATATGGTCTCCTTGCTTCATCTTGAAGTTTGTCTTATGACCAAATTTTTTGTCACTTTCTCCATTGTTTTTCCTTGCCAATTTCTTGCGATATGTTTAATCTCATGACATTTACAAAATCAAAATGCACTATTTTCATAATTTAGTAATTTATCCCATTCTCTTGATTTAGATTTAATGGATTGTGATAGGTTTTGAAATATCCATAACAACACATATCTAATTTTGTTCCTTAGTAGTTGTTCCCTCGTGGATGAACTTTCCTCAGATGTTGTTAATATTCTTCAAAACTTTATTATTGACAACTTAATATTGAAGTCCAAACCCCTTTCTCTGACAAGTTAATATCGATTTTTGGGAGGATCCCTAGGTGTTAGATACTACTTTATCTCAAATTCCATTGTTAGGTCCAATAAAACCCCTTTTCTCTTCATTGTTTGGTCCAAAAGTTGCTGACTTTGTGGAAGTTGTGGCAGGAGTTAAAAATGGAAGAGTTTAAAAACTGATAACCTAAGTCCTCCTGTGAAGGAGGCTTGGTTTTCTGTTATAGAAAATTTGAAGTTTCAAGTGTTAAAATCTCAAGATGAGGAAGATACTCTGCTATGGAAAGGGGAGAAGAATGGGCTTTTCTCGGTGAAATCAACATATTTGCTGTTGGATTTGACCAACCTCATTCCTCCCCTTCCCTTCAAAGTTTGGAAGAAAGACCTTACTCCTAAGATCAACATATTTTATTGGTTGGTTCTTCATAATAAAGTACTTACCACTATTTGCTGTTGGATTTGACCAACCTTATTCCTCCCCTTCCCTTCAAAGTTTGGAAGAAAGACCTTACTCCTAAGATCAACATCTTTTATTGGTTGGTTCTTCATAATAAAGTACTTACCACTTACAATCTTCAGAAGAGAGAAATGTATTTAACAAACATGTGCTTTCTCTATGGATTGTGGGTTGAATCCTCAGACCATCTCTTCTTTCAATGCCTTTTTTCTTCTGTTGTTTTGGATAACTTTTTGCAGGTCTTAGGAGTTAGTTGGGTGGCTCCATGTTGTGTGACTGACTTGAGCCTCCAATGGTCTTCGCCATTTCTGGGCCCGTGGTTGAAATTGGTATGGTATTTTAGCTTACCCCATCTCATGTGGATATTTGGAAAGAAAGAAAAAAGGCTTTAAAAATAGAAACCAAGATGTACTCACAGTGTTTTCAAAAGCTATTTCTGCAGCGGTGGAAAACATCTTGGACCCAAGAAAAATTTAATATAGAAAATCAATAATTTTTTCTTCATTTTTTAAATTTTATTTAATTTTAAAATTTAGATCCTTGTTGTTTCATAAAGTGATAATTCTGACATTGTTGTTATTTGGTCTTTACATTGATGATTTGTGATTTTTAAAGAAAAAAATGGTAATTTTATTTTAGTTTAGAATCTATTTTATTTAATTTTGTCGTTTGATCTTCATTAAGTTGTCTAGCAAAGTGATAAAACTATTATGTTTAAAAAAAAAAGAATAAGCTATGGTGGATTTTTCTTGGGGCCACTTCCATCACTGTATCAATTTAACAAATTCAACTTGATTTTTACCAAAACTAGTCTTAATTTAGTCCCATGGTTCGGGCTTTGGATCTTCTTCAGGAGGTCCAAGGTTCCAAGGTTAAAACCGTGGCGTGGGCCGAGTGTGTGAGAGGTTGGGTGTGTGGTGGCTGTCCCTGTTGATAAGGTTGGGAGGTGCCCTTTCTCACACTAAAAAAAAATAGTCTTAATTTCATTTTCTATTAGATATATTGTTTATCTTCTTAAACTTGTTGTCTTTGTAATCAACTTTTTGCAATCATTTTCTTTAAGAGATAAAATCTCACTTGGTAAATCACCTTCTAAAATTTAAATTTGCCAAGACAAATATCAATATGAAGATTGACTAAATTACTTGTTACAAGGTTTCCTTCTCTATAGGTATTCTTAGACCTTCAAAAGAATGTTTCTCTTAATATTAGGAATATGTTGTCTATCTTCTTAAACTTGTTGTCTTTGTAATCAACTTTTTGAAATTATTTTCTTTAATTGATAAAATCTCACTTGGTAAATCACCTTCTAAAACTTAAATTTGCCAAGACAAATATCAATATGAAGATTGGATAAATTACTTGTTACAAAGTTCCTTCTCTATAGGTATTCTTAAACTTTCAAAAAAATGCTTCTCATAATATTAGGAATATTAACAATAATGTTAATTTTTTTTATCAATCCACATGTCCATTTTTGCTAACAAATTTAATGACAACTTGTGAATCCTCTCAATTGAAAGTCTTTTTCGTAATATAATTTTGATCTCTTTAGAAAGTGCCCTAGCTTCTATATAATTGTTAGTCTAAGTTTTATATGATTCCATGTAAGCAGAATTTTGCCTTAAAAAAAACACCACCTCCTTGGATTTCCTTTGAAGCACTATCAAAATTAACTTTGATAAACTTTTTTTGGATGAAAAAGCCATTATATTAATAAAATAATGTTTAATCATACAAAAAAAGGGTGGGTGGGATTAGCACACCTCGTAAACCAATGCATTAACCACTGTGGTTAAGAGTATACAAGAGTGTCAGAAACAACCCACAAACTGCCAATAACAACTGTCAAAACAGTATTAAATATGCATTCGGAAAGAAAGAAGCCGAGAAATTACTGCCACCTAGAAGGGGAAGGAAGATGCACATGACTCATAATGCAGGGTGCATTCCCCCAATGATCCATGAGGGTACACAAGTACTGTAGCTCCACCTATACTTTTTTATTATAATATGGATTGAAGAATATTTTTTGTGTTAAACTTCATTGTTGCAAATGATCCTTTCATGAAAATCCAAATCGTGTAACCAAGAGGCTACTACTTCTTTTTCTGCACACAAGACTTTTCATGATAAGCACCACACTTGTAAATTTTCTACAAGAGAAAAAATAATATGGTTCAAAATTGGGTATGATTTTGAAGTTTATTTCAAAAAATTCTATTATCTTTTTCAAGCTATTAATTCCAATGAAAAATGGCAAGACTAATTCTTGATACAATACATAACGTTTTAGGTTTGAAATTTTTATTCAATGTTTCATCAACCCTTTCTATGTTGATGGAGCTACCAAAAATTTTCTTATATTCTGGAATAGTGACCTTAACCCATATAAGCAAAGAACTTATATATTATGGAGCTACCAAAGATTTATTGCATCAAGAGAACTTATATATTTTAAAGCAACAATTTTTCCCATTTCATTCATTGAACTTTGAATAATCTCCAACCAAGTTTTGTGTCTAATGCCAAAATCATAAATTGTAATGCAATTATCCAAGTACATGCCTCCAATATTATTCTCCTTAGAAACCCTAATGCACTTACAAATAAGAAACCTAATTTTTTCACATCCTTTCCAAAGAAAATCTCTTTACATTTATCAAGTTTGGATGCTATACCTATTAATAATCTTAAAGTGACATCATATTTATGTATGGATTGCAATGTAGTCTTCATGAGTTGTAGTCTTTTAACCTTAGTTGAGAACTTACCTTTTCAATATACCAAAATAAATTTCATATTGTCCAAAATTGAATCCCAAAGGTCCTTTTTTCATTTATGAGATAAAGGAATACCCAAACATGTTATTGAAAATTTTCAACTTTAAATCCTAAAATATCCATAATCATCCATTATAAATCTAAGCTAATGAAAAGGATCATGATTTTTTTTTTATTATCAACCATTTGTCCAACAATCTTCTCATAGCATTATAATATTGCTTTAAACTTCATGGTCTTTCTAAGGAATGATCTAAAAGAAAAGTATCACTAACACATCAGAGATGAGATTTTGAGGGGACAATAAGTTACAAACTAAGTAATTATCCTTCCATTTTATCCTTTGAAAAATCTCTCCCTCTTTCCTCTACAAGAATAATAAGTATATGAGATAGTGTGTCAGCCTCGTAGAGTCTAGGGAATGATTCAAATTGTTTAGTAGGGGACCCATTAATCAAAATACAATATTTTTGAATGTTGTAACAACAACTAATCTATTCACACCAATATTTATCAAACCTTTTGTTTTTTAGAATATCATGTAGAACAAACCCTATTATATTGTTGAGGAATATTATATTATTTGGTATATGCTAATGTACCCCTATGGTACCTTCATGGTACAATTGTAAATATGTAATAGATTAGGGTTGAGTCTATAGTTTAGGTGCGTGATTCATATATTCCCTTTCATATAAGTGTTAATGTGCAAGAAATGCACAAGTGTCATGTAAGAATGAAATGTGCAGGAAATACACAAGTGTCATATAAGGTAAAGTGCAAGTGTAGATTGGGAGAATGTGCACAAGTGTCTTGTATATAAGAGTATAAATATGTAATGTGAGGATGTGCACAAGTGTCTTAGATTAGGAGTACATGTAAAAGTGTAAGAGTCACGTATATGTGTGCAAGTGTCTTGGAGTCAAGTGTCCATGTAAGAAGAAAATGAAGAGTCTAGTATGCAAGAGGTAAAAATGATAAACCAAAGGTCATGGGATTTATCGTATGGAGAGCAATAGTCAAGTACTTGAAGAGTCATATTACTATGGCTATATTATGGAGATAATGCTCCATAAGAACGACAACAAAAGAAACAAACAAAAGGAAAAAGAAAAATATGAATATCGAAGTTATAACAAGAAGAAAATGAACAAAGATTGTATATATTTTTTGAGGAACTAATATTGTAAGTTTTATTCATGCATAGTTCATGAATGATTTAGGCTATTTATATTCATATTTTATTATATAATTGAATGTTTATTTCAGTATTATGTAGCCCTTGATATACATATTAATTATTTTTTTGATGGATAATAAGGGGTTGTACTCGGATCCCCCACCCTTGACAAATTACATCTCTCTTATTTAGAGTTTGAGAGTTTACAAATAAATACACTTCTCATCTCAATTGAGATGTTATAGCTAGAAACCTACATCATTTTACAAAAAAAAAATTGAATTCATGATTTTAATTTTTTGGATCTTTTCAAATTTCTATATGAATATAATTACTCTAGAATTTAGCATCTTTCTTGATATTTTCCTATAGAAGCCTTCACAATACCAAAACTTCACCTCTACTATCTATGCCTTACATCTTAATAGAGTAATATTTCCAAAACATCGTACTATCATAGTCCACTTTACCAATTATGGATTGCTAGTTTCCTTCCTAAAACACAAGTCCAATCACAAAAAATATAGTAAATAGTCTAATGAAAATACATTACTGTTACAAAATAAAGCAGATATTACCAATGGAAAACATTAAAGTAAATCTTAATCATTAATTGATTTAGGCAATCAACATTTTTTGTCAACTTCAACTAAACTTTCTACTTCCTCTAACCACGGAAAGGATAATTTAACTTCACGATCCTCAATCAAAAATACTCTATTGGCTAGCTTATCTACACATTTGTTTCCTTCCCTTAATATGTGTAAACCTAATTGTTTCAAACCCTTTTGTATGTTCCATGGAGCCTTTGTTTTCCTTAAAATTACATTTATTACTATGAGAGAATCACCTTCCATCCATACTCTATTCCATTTTATTTGTTTACATATTTTTAACCCTTCTAAAACTGCCCAAGATTTAACTTCATTATTTGTCTTAAATCCACTATTGAAAGCATAATGAGATAAAATATCTCATCTATTATTTCTAATTATTCCTCCTCCTCTTGTTGGTCCTGGATTTCCTTTAGATGCTCCATAAAAATTCAATTTAACCTACTCCACATCTGGTGGTTTTCACTTTATATTTTTTTCCTTCTTTTTTCTTCTCTTCTACCCAACATCATAATTCCATTTAATGACTTGACTCCATCTATCAATACTCTCTGATTCAAAATTAGGGACTAGGATCCGCTCATGTAGAGGAGTTGGAGAGCAAGCGGGTAGTTAAAACTCTCTAGTTATCGAGAGGCCCAGGTTCAAATATCTCCCCTCACATGTTGTGGATATGTTGTATATAAAAGGTTCCTCATCAAAAAAAAAAAAAAAAAAATTAGGGACTAGGTGAGTTGGTAGGGTTGGTTTAGACTCCTCTATGGCAAACATATCTTCTTTTCATTACCTCTAAACTACTTTCCTTTCCTTTAAATATTCTTCTATTCCTTTCTAGCCATATAGTCCAAAGTATTGTATCTTTTGATATATCCCATATTGTCTATAAAGCCTCACTTTTATAAGTGCTCAACTAGTGCTTTAACTAATATTCTATTCTACTATTCATCACCATGCATTTACCAAACATACTAAGACTACATTGCCATAGATTCCAGACTATTGAGCAATATCCCAAGAGATGGTCTATACTCTCCTCCTCCTTATTACAAAAAATGCATTAAGAGGGGCTATGAAAACCCCTTTTCATAAGGTTATCCCAAGATAAAATTCTTCTATGACCTACTAGCCAAACAAACAATTTGACTTATTATTATGTTGGTGTTGAACATTATATCCACGTCTAGTTGTGTATTATCCTTATCTATTCAACTCCCAAATCAATTTATCCCTAGCACCCCTCAAAATAATCACAGTTGTTATCTTTCTACTCAATTGCCTTCTAGCATCATTTTCTTGTATACTTGTAAAAAATCTTCTTTCCATTTGTATCTTCCTTCTCGATCCTTGTACAAAATATTTGAAATCCTATTACCGTATTTATCTTAAAGTAATCTCATACAAGGTTTCAAAATTGAATCTAAGTTGAGTGGTTTTTTATCACACCAAGTATCCATCCAAATACAAATTTTTCTCTAGTTCCCACCACCCATATTAAACCTTTAATCCTAAGATCAATAGATTTTACTAAACCATTTCAAAGAGTAGGACCATTTAGAAGAGAGAATGTTGTAAATATTAAACTTGGGTTATTGGGATCAACATACTTACTTAGAATAATTCTTACCCGTTGTCTTTGACTCTCTTTATACAATCTCCAAATAAAATTTTCCTTAAGAGCTAATTTTGCATCTATAAAAACTCTTAAACCAAGACCTCCTCTAGTTTTGTTATCACACAACTTACTCCATTTCACCAAAGAAAATTTCCTTTTATCATGTAAACCTAATCATAAAAAGGATCACATAATATAGATTAAATTTTTTTCAACTGATTTTGGCATAAAATACAATGGCATATAATATGTTGGAATGACTTGTAAGACTAACTTAATTAACTGCACTCTTCCTGCTAATGATAACCATCTACCTTTACAAGCTGGAAGTTTATTTTGAACTTTACTAATAACTGGATTCCATAAATCTATCCTCATTCTCCTCTCAAATAAAGGTATCCCTAGATAAGTTATTGATAAATTTGTCTCCTCCATTTAAAGCAACCTGTAAATTCTTGCTTCGACATTAGCAAGAGTGTTAAGGAAGTAAATTTTGGATTTAGTCCTATTAAATGTTTTCCCTGAAGCTCTTTCATACTCTTTAAAAGAATTATTCAAATATCTGGCCTCATTTATCCTTACCTTTCCAAAAAGGGTTGTTTCATCTATAAACTATTGATGGGTGATGTTATCGATGTTATTACTAGCCTTAAGTCCACTTATAAGACCATCTTTGTAAGACTTCTTTAAGTTCCTACTCAAAACTTCTGCCATAATAATGAACAAATAAGGAGATAGAGGATCCCCTTGTCTAAGGCATCTCTTGGCTTTAAAAAATTATGTCACTAACCCATTGACCAACACTGAATAAGAAACTGTAGAGACACAAGCTTTAATCCATCTAACCCATTTCTTCCCAAAACCAAACTTATTTAAAATTGCAAAAATAAAATCCCATTTAACCCTATCATAGGCTTTACTCATATCAAGTTTTAATATCATAGCTTTATATTTTCTTGAAGTTGTTGAATGTATAACTTCATGAGCTACTATGATCCCATCCAAAAAAAATCCCCCTTTCAAAAATCCTCCTTGCTCTTCTGAAATAATTTTTTCTAACAATGGCCTTAATCTATTTGCCATCATTTTGGAAATAATATTATAAGCCATATTACATAGGCTTATGATTCTAAAATAATCAAATAATTTAGCATCCTTATTTTTTGAAATTAGGGTAAGATAAGTTGCATGTATCTTATAAGGAATATATTGTTTTACCCTAGACTGCTCCACTGCCACCAATAAAGAATCCTTCACTATATCCCAATTATGTTGGTAAAATATTATAGATATCCCATATGGACCTAGGGATTTATCCTTATTAAAAGAGAAAAGAGATAAATGAACTTATTCTAGAGTAATAGGCTCCATCAATTTCCTATTGTCTTCATTCATTATAATTGAAGGAACATCTTGAAGAAGTTTATCATTAAGAACTTCGATATCCTATGAACCTAGAATATTTTGATAAAATGACTTTACCTCTTTTCTAATTTCACTTTGATCTTCAATCCAAACCCCTTCTATTGATTTAATTCTACTAATTCTAGAATATGATCTATGTACTATAGCCATCCTATGAAAAACTTTGTATTTTTATCTCCTTTTAACCAAGTTTGTCTTGATTTTAATCTCTAGAATTTATCTTCCTTACTCAAAATATTATGATATTCACTAAGCAACTCCTTTCCTTTGATCTTGGATTATTATCATCACCTTTTTGGAATTTTGAAAGTTTATCTTTTAGATCTTCTTTCTTCTCAAAAATATTTCCAAAGGTGTTCTTGTTCCATTCTTTTAATCTAGATGTCATAGCTTTAATTTGGTTTGGAAGAGCATACAACACACCATTATCTTACGAATTCTATTTTTGAGCTATCATATCAAAAAATTGAGGATGGTCTTCCTACACCTGCTCATATTTAAAAGATGATATTTTTTTGAATTCACTTACCACCATTGTAACTCTTATTGGCTAGTGATCTGAACAAATCCTTATTAAGGTTTTAATTTTAGCACAAGTTCCTTCATGTAGCCAATGATTTGAGAGAATGCATCTATCTTATTTTTCTACTATTAGGTTTTGGCCTCTCCTATTTTTGGTCCAGGTATAGTTATCCTCTTCAAAATCAACTTCCTCTAGATTATTATTTTGAATAAAAGTTGAGAAATATTTCATACTTTGGGTCAATTTCCTAATTCCCCCAAATTTTACATTCAGCTTGGTTATGGAATTAAAATCTCCAATGATCATGAATCGAGTTTCTTGGTCTTTAATTATCATAAAGGCTTCAACCCCACTCCAAAATTCTAATCTACTTGACTGAGTTGTAGTTACATAGACATTAATAAGGATGAAACGAATATCTGCAAAGTAGCAAGTGACTAAAGAGGCTATCCAATTCCTAGTTTTATGAATGGTTATACAAGAGGTTCTAGAAGGATTCTAGCAAGTTAGAATTCCCCCTTCCGCTCCTTCAGAATCCATAGCATCCCATTCACATATTACCCAAACTGCTTTCATAGTTTTTGAAACCTCTTCTTTTGTCATTTTAGTTTCCTAGATATAGAGAATATCAGCTTTATTACTTAAACATAGGTCCCTAATACACCTATGCTTTGATGGGGCATTACAACCCCTTATATTCCATGAGATGATAATCATGTCTCATTAGGGGCTTTTTTCCCCTCATGCATATTACCAATATTATTTTATTTTTTGGTAAAGAGAAGTTCAACCAACTTAGTTTGTGTTCCTTTCTCTATGTTAGCTCTTGCTTCCTTGGATATTGCTTGATAATTTGAGGGTTTTCCTCTTTTTGCCTTGCCTATATCGAGTAGGTCTTATTATTCTATTCCTCAATATTATTTCACAATTTTATTTTTCTACATATTTATCCTCTCTTATCTCTATTATAGAAGCTTTTGACTTGTTTTGCTCATTTTTTGGTATTTCCTTATTAATCACAAAGGTATTAACTTCTAACACTACATTTTATTTACCAATTAATTTTTCCTGAATGGTGCATGGTACTTCAAGAGAGTCTTCAAAATATGATAAGACACATTTCTTAGCTTCATCGAGAATGTTCTTCCTTAAATTAGGATCATACTGAATAGACAAATCCTTGCTAATATGTTGAAATTATTGTACTGTGTCCTCTAAGTTTTGATCTACTTTTTCTTCATAGGCTAAAGCCTCAAAAGAGTTGGTATTTATTCCAATATCCTTCCTTATTGGTCTCCACTGTTTGTTTTCTTCTATTTTCTAGATCTATTTTTTGGAAGTTGAAAACCATCTTCATCCATAACCATTCGTAAATTTCTCTTATGGTTTTCTACAAATGATTTTGTTGGGATCTTCTTAGGGCATGATCTCTCAATATGCCCCAACTTATGACATATTCTACATCTAAAACATATTATTTCATAATCTATAGTTTGGTTCCACATCTTATCCCCATACTTAAGAATTATTGATTTTGGTAGAGCTTTACTTATCTATCATGACCAATATTCGAGCATAAATAGCCAAAAATCCATATTTTATTGTATATAAAATCTTAAGGAATTATCCTAGAGTGTTACCTATTGCCTTGAAGGTATATATTTCAAAAAATTCAATGGGTAACCCAGACTGGTACTAGGGATAGATTTATATTTTCAAGTGAAAAGCATTCATACCAATGGGTAAGGAAGAGTCCTGCTCTTCCCATAAACTAAGGAATCCCTTTTAGGATTATTTTTCTTTCTTCCCTAGAAAAAAAAATAGATAGGAAGAAAAATTTGGGAAGAAATGATAGAATCACTCCTAGAGACTTCCAACTTCTATCAATCCATTTTATCAAGGCTAAAGCCCTTGGCCAATACCCATTAAATTCACCAAAAAATTTCCCTATCTTGGAGCAATGAGGATCTCTCTGAGGTGTGCTCATTAACCTCTACCACTAGAGATGATTCTAAGAATTTAACTATAATTCAATCCATGGAAAAGAAACTAAAACTCAAAATCTATTGAAATTTATCTAAAAATCCTATAGCAAATATAATATTTGATAAAAAAATTATAAAATTTTCATGCACAATTTCTAAGATAAAGAAAGGGAAAAAAACTTAGCAAAAACATTTTTTTCCAGATATAATGTCTTGCCTCACTAAAGTCCTAGCCCTTCATTGATCTTCCCATCGTTCGAACCCTAGTTGGAAAATATTTGCAATTTCATTTTTCACGACTTGAAAAATCATCACTACCCTTGTTTCGAATGGTTGACTTCATAGGGTCGTATCTCCCTCAATATTACTCAAATTTTTGTATATGACCACTCATATTAAATCTATTCAAATTCTACATAATCTGGTCTAAGAATCAGTTGAATCGAATAACTCTTTATGAAGATATAAATCCTAAAAGATGATCTATTTATGAAGAAAAACCCTAATCCTTCGCACTTTGCAATTTTGCTTTTTGCAACTTGAAAAATAATCAGTGCCCTTGTTCTGAATGGTTGAATTTATAGGGTCATATCTCCCTCAATATTTCTCGGATTTTTGCATATGATCACTCATTTTAAAGCTATTCAAATTTTGCACAAGTTGGTCTAAGAATCAGCTAAATCGGATAACTCTTTGGGAAGATATGGTTCCTAAAAGATGAGATATTTTTTAGGAGAGAACCCTAAATCCTTTGCACTTTGCAATTTTCAATTGAATTTTTTTATATTCATTAGAGCAAATAGGTTTTCATACCATAAACCAATTTCTCAATATTATAAGTAAACCTTAATATTTTAGCCTAAGGGGTTTGGGGTGATTGGTTGGAATAATGAGTTTCATATTCTAACTAATATACATATTAATTTACTCATTATTATTCTACTCATTTTATTATTATTTTGACCTTTAATATTTTGGCTATTTTATATTGGGACCTATGCTATTTTGTGGTAGTAAGGCTTAAAAAGCCAACACGTATGCTTTGTTTATATCTAATTTCATAACCATGCATGATGGTTTTCATGGAATGAATATAATATATGGTCTCTTGTGTAATGATTACATCATAAATAATTTTTTTACCCTGAATAAAACCATTTTTTCTCTAAGATAACACAATATAGGATGCTATTTACTATATTTGCCATAGAAATTATTTTATTGCAGAGGATTATTGGACTAATATTACCAAAATATTTTTTCTTGTATTTCTTGGACCAAAAACAAAAGGTAGTATTGATATCACTTATTGTATCCTTATTTTTCCTAGCCTTTTCAACCATAGACAACATGTCATTCTTTAACAAATCCCAAATTTTTCAAAAGATAATTATTGAAAATCCATTGGGGCTAGATGCTCTATAAGGATAGAGAGAAAATTGTTTTATGTAGCTCCTCCATAGAGATCTTCCTCATCAAAATTTTATTTTATCCTTGTATAATAATTGATATATTTACAAAAGGTTGCCATAAGCATCCTTATATTTTATATTTTTTATTGATAAGATGGGGTGTTGAAAGGTCCCCAAACCTTGAACAAAGAGAAGAAGAAAAACCCACAACAGAAGCCTACACCAAGGCAGAAAATAAGGGAGGCTACACATGAACCAACCTAACACAAAAATAAATAGCAAGCCTAAAACAAAATGGGATCATCCCAAACAAATTTAGAACAACCCAAGACCAAAGCAAATGACCAAAACCAGGGAGGATGAGTTACACATTACTCATCAATATTCTAGATTCCAAGATCATCTTGAAGGTCCTTGATCACCTTGGTAATGGTTGGATACCACATATCCACATTTTTCTACTTTATTTTGTGAATAATCTTCCCAAAAAGAATCAACATAGACGTGGCCAAGGATCAGCATAGAAAACCCAGACCCACAATTGACACCAAGACCGACGAATTTACACAAAGGAAATTGGAGCATTTGAGATACATTTGTCCATCAAACATTGGAGAAAATCTTCCACCCATATATTTAAAGGTTTAGTTCTTTGGCCCAAGTTGGCCATGATGTCAGCCAACTGGTTGGCTTCACGATAAACATGCTAAATATAAATATTGGCAAACTCACGAAAATACAACATTGCTTCTAATATCATATTGGCAATACTCCATGAGGGGTTGGTGTTATTATTAAAGATATTTATGGTGTTGAGGGAATCCCTCTCAATCACCATATTCTAAATTATGAGGTCACGAGCAACCTCAATCCCCTGTAGCATTGCCCAAGCTCCAACCATATTATTAGATTGGATTCCTATGAATTCACCGTAAGCAAGTTGAATTTTATCGTATTCATCTCTGATGAGACTGCCTATGCTGGAACTCCTAGTGTTACCTTTAGAGGCTCCATAAAAATTAATCTTAGACCATCCCACTGGCGATGGTTCCAAAATAACACTATATCTGCTCAAAGGGATATCTCTGGATTATGGATCAATGAGGATATTAAGTTTTGAAGAAATTTTAGACTCGAAGTTAGACTTGGGATGGTCCGAGGAAGTGGTAATATTGGAATTCTCAATAGCAAACAATAGAACTCTGGTAGTAATGGCTTGATGATTTTTGGAAAGATTGTTAAAGATTTTATTGTTTCTTTCTAACCACAATTGCTAAAGGTAATGGGGAAGAATGAATGACCAAGAGTTTTTGAGATGGGAAAATGAAAAATGGGCTAGACCATTGAAGGGAGAGATCTTCAATAGAATTGGGATAGGTCCAGGCAATGTGAAATTTCTTGAACAAATATGAACGAACCTAACTGGAAAAGAGGCAGGAGATAAACAGATGATTGATCGATCCTCAATTTGACTTGTAAATAATACATCTATTAGGGATGGTAAGGCCTCATGATATGATATTGTCATTGGTTAAGACCCTATTTTGGATGGTAAGCCATAGGAAATAAGCAATTTTGAGGGTGATTTTATTAAGCCAAATTCTATTGGAATAGAACCACCCATTGGACAGATCAACCTGGGTAAAGTAAGCAGATTTGATCGTAAACTCACTTGACTCAGTCAACTTCCAGAAGGGACGGTTAGGAGGTAGATTTCTATAAAGAACATACCTTTTGAGCATGTAAAATAGTAATTTGGATGCCTCATTATGATCAAGATGATCCAGGTTATTAGGTAACATTGACCAACAAGGATCATTGTGATAGTCTCTAGAAATAAAATGGGAGACTAACCCTCCAAATCGAAAATCAGTTATAGGTTTAAGCAATTGGAGAGCTGGATTCTTTATGAGAGGCTGATTATTGATGAGAGGCTACTGAGAAATCCAAGAGTCTTCCCAAAACTAGATGGAGGAACCATTACCAACACACCATATCAATCCTTTCTTAATTATATGTCTAGTATGAACCACTAAGTTCCAGAAGGCAGAACCATCCGAGAAGGCATTATCTTCAAGAAAGGAGTACTGTTGAAGATATTTACTCTTAATTATGTCAATCCATAATGATTTGTCATTTGAAACTACTTTCCACCCTTGATTTCTGATTAAAGCTAAGTTCATCTTGTGAATTATCCAAAACCCCAGCCCTCCTTGATTTTTCTTTGAGCACACCTTATTCCATGTTAGCAGGGGAAATATAAATCTATTCTCTGCTCCAGACCAGAGGAATAATTTTTGGATATTCTCAATGCTTAAACATCCTTATCTTACTCAACATCTAACATAATATCTTTGAAATAATTAATTGTTACCTTCTTTAGATCTTCTTCCTTAATATTTATTCGATTTAATGTTAAAATATTTTTTATGTGATGAAAAGACAAGTCTACTTTGATTGTAACTGTTGGTCATCAAATCTACCCAAGAAAGGATTTTGGGTAGTGTACGCGCCCTAGACCTGGACCAACATTGAAAGACCGAGAGGAAGAGATGCCCCTCCTACCAATCTCCAGAGAAAGGTCAGCTCCTTTGCTAAAATACTTCGGTGTTTTAAGACAAGAGTGTAGGAAAGAGATAAAATAGCAAGGGTGCAGGAAAGAAATAAACAGGGTAAGGGAAAAAATATCAATAGATTAGAGTGGGAAAGAACCAATAGCACGATTGCTAGCTAACAAATTAAAAAAGTAGCAAAGAATACCAAGAAATATAATGAAATGAACGCGATACCAGTCCCCCTATGTAACCTCTGGACGAGTTCCAGGATTACCCTTCCCCTTTCATCGAAATCCAAAATTCAGAATTACGGTGGCTAGGAAATGAGTGAATATAATAGAAACACTATCCACAGGCAGCATAAAAGAGAACTATTATAGCATTTTCCTCCCCTATGTATCCTTCAGGAAAATTTTAGGGTTCTACCCCCAATCGCACACCTAAATCTAGAATGTAGAATTACAGTATGCAAATGAAGAAAAGATAACAGAAATAATCACAGAAGGCAGCATACAAGAGAGAAATAAAGCCCCAAAGTTCTTTATATTAATCGTAGGAATTCAAGTTACAGTAGCTTTCTAGTAGAAAGTTCCCCCCCTTTACATTACAATACTTGGGTTTTATAGAGGACCCGACCCTCTGAGCCATCAATGCACAAAATGGAGGAGTACATCCTCAAAAACCTGAGAAGTCGACTTTCATAGCTCTCATGACTGAGCTCTCAAATCCTTTTCTATATCTGGAAATTACGACCGGGTCAGCCGAAGAAACATGCATTAATGAGCCGTTTGAACATCCTTGGTCTTCGGGTGTGGAGCTCGAGTGGCCGCCATGCCTGCCGGGTTCTCCTTGAGGGACTGAGACTTCCCTTCTAATTACCAAAAATGAGCAGCGAGTTCATCGGGCATGTAAAAATACATTTATGAGGCACTTGATTGCCTCAGAAAAATACCCAGCTTGGAGTGCATGCCCTCGAAGTGCTTCACTAATTTTTCATTCGTAACTCCGCTTCACAATGGATGCAAGCCAAAGCAGATCCTCCTTCTTGGTTATGCACTTCGCATGAATGAGCTTCGTGAGACAGCTTCGGGGAGATAAAGTGCCGAAGTGAGTATTCCTCCTCAAGATGGCTCACTCTTTTGCTACTTCATTGAAAAGGTGTGTCAAAACTGCTTCACTGAGGTTCTCTGCCCAAAGTGGATGCTTCGTTGGTGAGTCTTCAAAAATGCTTCACCGCGATCCTCCCTCAAAACTTTGGTTTGGGGGTTTTTTGACCGAAGTGCATCTTTGGCTTGCAAAATATTTTGCTCTTCACGATCCACTACCACTTCGGGTGAAAGCGCTTCACATGAAAGCTATCCAAAGCAAATGCTTCACAACAAATTTCAGCGAAGTAAAAATGGTTCGTCGGTGGGGAGGCCCGAAGTGGGTGCTTCGACGATTTCTTGGTGAAGTAGTTTTCAATGTTTGCACTCCTTCAAATTCTGCTTCGCGAATGTTTTGCCTGAAGCAAATGCTTGAAACGCTTCGGGTGCAAAGCTCTTTTCACGCCTTAGAAAATTCAGACTACGATCTAGACTTCTTTGCCTTCCTTCTTCGGCGAAGCTGCTTCTCAGTGTTTGGAATTCTTCGAATGTCGCTTCGCAGGATTCTCGCCCGAAGCATCTGTTTGAAACGCTTCAGGTGCGAAGCTATTTTTTTTTTCCTCCACTTCTTTCTTTCGGTGAAGCTAGCTTTCTTTTTTCTACGAAGCTCTTTTCTTAGCTAGCGAAGCTTTTGCATCTCCATTCTATATACAAAGGGGATGGCGATGAAAGCAAAAATTGCTGCAACTTACAAATATTTTCAAAAACAATAAAATAAACACTTTACAAAAGAAACACTTTTTTCAAAAAAATTGATTTTTCTACCCCTCTAGGCAATGTGACAAAATTGTCAACATTCTTGGCGGCTTACGGGGCAACGAGTTCGCCTCGGTGCAAGAAACCTCAGCCTTGATCCGTTGGACTAGAGTTACCTCCACCCTTCTCCTTTTTCTCCTTCTACGGGTGCTTCCACGACTGCTTCTTCTTCTTCTTCTTCCTCATCTTCCTCTAGTGTGTCTTCTTGCTGTGGCGATTAGGGAAGACGATCATGGATGCATTCCATGTTTCGGTGAACATGAGCCCAGGCGCCCTTTTGGAAAGGCTCTCGATCTTGTAGTGCTTTTACTAGAACATGGAACCGATCAATTTGGCCTATGTTGGTATGTTTAGCTCTTGTGCTCAAATCATTCAGGTAGGTCGCTATCTTGCAATGTCTCAGAATGAAGTCTGTGACTTGCCCTTCTATAATTGGCTCTTCCCAGTCATTTATCTCTAAGACATCGCCTTCAAAATGGAGCCATTCTGGCTTGAGCTCTTCCTTAGTCAAAAGGTTCCCATCCTCATCCGTGAAAGTTGGGAAACCTAACGAAGAGAGGTCTTGAAAATACCTCAGTGATGTACGCTGCTCATGTTCAAATGCATCCATGAGGTCTTTTGCCTTATGTGCTTTCCTCACCTTAGAGAAGAAGGCATGGACCATGGCCTGGGCTGTAGACCAATCCCTGGCCGTCATACTCATCGCGGTGACCTGTAGGTCCTGATATTTGACACTTTGGACCTCAAAAGCTAGTTTGAGTCGGCATCTAATTTTCTAGATGATCTCATCCACTATTGGCCCTTCTTGAGCAACGACATACTGAGCTTCGGTGACGTAGACTAAAGTTGACAGGGCACTGGAGGCCCAAGATCTAAAGCATTTTAGCAGGTGTGAGTAGATTTCTTTTATTCGGCCCCTATTGAACAGCTCCAGGCTCTCTTTTTCATACAAATGCTACTGCATCTGCAAGATCTTGATTTAAAATTCCTTGGCCCTTAGCTCAGCTTCGACCTATATCTGGCTCTGATTTTTAGTTGCGCTCTGTAGTTGTATTACTTGTTGTTTCAAGGTGACTACTTTCTTTTTCATCTGCTCACACTACTTCTCTGCATCCTCTAGCTTGGAGCGAGTCTTGGATAGCTCATCTTCCAACTTGATGTTGACGCTCTCTACTTCAAATCTATGCTGATTGGTGATGTTTGCCTGTGCGTGAAAGGTTTCAATCCTTACATGCATGGATGCAGATTCATTGTCTACATTTAAGTGCTCCAGGTCCTTAGTCTTCTCCTGATATTCATGGTCTGCTGGAGTCATCTCGTCCAGAGGTTTCTGGACCTTGGGGACCTTTTTCACCTTATGCAGCTTTTCGCCCTTCAGGTCAAAAATGATGCATTTTTCCACTTTGGCCAGAGAGCACCCTCTCTTTTTCCTCATCTTCCTCAACATATTTGTTGTGTTCTATCGGGCTTGGAGTAACTTCTCAGCTATATGGCATTCCTTAATCAAGGACAACTCAATTTTGAATGAGGTTGGATCTCCAGCCAAAGGGGTGAACAAATACAAGGAATGAACGGGGGATGCCTCACCAGTAGGTTCGACGGTAGGTGTGGTAGGGGTTTTGATGAGTGAAACAATGCCGTGTGTAATAGGTGAGTGGGGAACGAGACTCAACATTGGAGTACTACCTTCAACCTGAATGAGAACTGAGGGAATGGTGGAATGGGCGAGCATAGTAGTATCAGTGGACTTGTCTCAGCCTGACGACTCGATCAGAGTAGATACACTTGTGGGGCTAACGGGATCACAGGGCAGACTCGAGGTGGTGAGGGATAACATGCGAGAGGGTTATTGAATTTACAAGGGAGAGAGACTATTGGGAACTCATGTCCAGGACCATGGTGGGAATGCCTTGAGAAACCAGGGCAAAGGGTGGAGAGTACGTACATGCGTGCCCTTCTGGTAGAGCAACAGTAGTGACTTCCTATGTGATTGACTCCTGTTCCTTTTCAGCTTCGACACTTTTGACCTCTATGAATTCCTCTTCATGGAACCCTTATTATTGGAGGAGTTCCTCCACATCGATGACATCCATGTCTAGGGTTGCTTCGGTTCTTGGTGACGTCGTCCCTTCGATATTTGCTTCAGCTGGGCCAGTTGTAGGTTGTCTGACAGAAGCACCTGGAAGCTTTGTGCATGGTTGCTTCAGGTGGGTTGGAGGCACTTGATCTTTCTCCTGCCTCTTTCTTTTCTTCTTCTCTGATGATTTCACTGACCCTGTAGCACTTATGTCGTGGCCTTCCACAGGTTCCTGATGCAGTTCTTCTGGTGCAACTTCTACCTCCTCTTCTTCTGCTTTTGAAGCATCATCATATCTCCTTGGGATTTTGACCGACCCTAGGGCACTTGGGGGAATGAATTCGGTGAAGGAGGTGGGCTTCCAAGTCCTAGCATTGGCTTCATAAACAACCATGAAGTCCTTATCCATCTCCAAGAGTCCATATGATTTCATCTTTTGTCGATGAACTCTCATTTTCCACCATTCTTTTAATTGTTCTACGCCCCAATATTTCAATTCCTCCCTCAGATTGTCTTTCATATTCCTCCAAAAAGTGGAGTTTGGGGTTGGGAAAGGGTGCTGAACAGGATTAAACTCAACTTCCATAGGGTAGAACTCATGCCAGGGAGGCAAGGTCTTCATATTTTCTAAATGCCACTCTAGATCCTTCCCATTGGGATTATTTCTTTGCTCCAAAATTTCTGGGTGGGGGCAGACATGAAATTTTTTGAATCTGAGGTGGTTCCTCATTACTCCCAAGGGATCGTAGAGCTACCTTTGAGGAATCTGGAGTAGACCAAAGCTGGAAAGCTTCTCCTCTAGGAATACATGTTGCTTCAGGGAAAATATTTCAATTACCCCCATTTTGAAGGGTCACAAGTGTGTGCCCATTTTCGACCGTGGTCGTAGACGGTATTTGTGGCATCGCTCTGTCAAGCGACTTATAATGCGAACTGGTACTCAGAGGGGTAGAAAAGTAGCATAAAGGGCTTCCCTGTGAAGCCGAATAGGTGAATCACAAGTCCTTGTGTCAATTGAAAGATGTCTCCCTTCTTCTCCATCACCACTTTGTCTCTTAAACTGAGGGGCACCTAAGGGCAAGAACCCTTCAAAAAATGAATGGCAGGTCCCAAGAATTTTTGATTAAAATAATAATATGACTCCATCCTCACCAGGAGGGGAGTCCACTGGTACACCAGTAGAGGAACTTCGTCCTTGTAGCTTGAAGAAATAGCGATGTGGGGAAAATTCTTATGTACATGGTAGAAAAATAACCAAACCAAGAAAGAGCAGGGTGCGAAGTACTGGCCCATCCTAGAATTCTTCATGCTGGTAAGTCATGTGTGCAAGGTTCAGCCCACCCATTCTGCCTAGTCAAATAAGACTGGATTGGTGTTCGGCCTTGAAGCATCAAGGGCATAAAATTCCCCTCTTGAAATACATTTGGCCAAAGACACCTGCCAAGGGTGCATTGAAACATCGATAGACAAACCCGTTACCCATGCAATGATGGAGAAGATGTCCATGCTCTTGAAATCTATCAGGGGAGGGGCATTTATGGTAGCTTCCTTGAAGGGAGCCCATTATTGAGGTTCTATCTTAGGAATTTCAAAATATAGATAGAGGAGGTGAACCTCTCCATTTGTTCGCTCAAAATGACATTGCAAAACGAATAACCCTTAGGCGGCCCTTACTGTGGTGTGAAGGCTGCTTGCACATCTTATTTCAAAATTAAAAACAATTTATGGCCTGCAGCATCCAACACTTGCTTGGAGGAGTGATGGTAGTTTTGTGTGATGGCACAAATTAATTCGGGACAATGGTGAGCGGGTGGGGTCAGATACCGGTAAATCTGAGAATAGTATGCGACAACCCTCTTGTTCTCCAGGAAAAGTCTGCTTGTCATAAACTCGATAGTGTGTCGGAGCTCAACCACACTCTTTGAGAGTTCAGTGTCTCGAATTTTCTTCCACCCATCAATTGGTGGCTCTTCTAGTTGCTCTTCTTCAGAATCCTCTCCTTCCTCCACCGGCTACTTTTATGGGCGATAGGTGAGATTGACCTTCTTAGGTCTGTGCTTTTGCTCCTCTTTGCCCCTTTTCATTTTCTTCGGGGCTACTACCTTAGGCTCCTTCCCCTTCTCTTTCAAAATTTTCTTCCCCATTGGATGTTTACGATAGCAGAGTTTACGATGCAGAAGACTTAAATGCAAAGGATTTCGATGCAAAGGGCAGAGGAAATGTAGGCTATTAACGGTGGGGCTCTTAATCTTACATGAACCAGTTGGCGAACATCCTTATTTACCACTGAGGCTTGAGTTTTATAGCCTTAGAAGGAAACTACCTCTATTTATGGCACCTACCATAATTAAATTTACAACTCAAATGAGGAAGGTTGTCGTGCCTTTTTATTGACTTTGTGGTGGTGTGGTACATGGGCCCATGTGGTTCGATGATTTCCCCTGCATCAGGAACTTAACATTTTTCCACCTCGTACCCAGGTGCAAGCTTTTCTCGCAATGAAATTCTCTTGGGATGTGCTCCACCACCTTGGCATTAAATTTTTTTGCCCCAAAAATTCCCCTAGGTTGCCGTCGGTGCGTCCCCTAAGACACATTTTAAATGCTTCTTGTCTCGCACGCCATTGGGTTGGTGAAGTGAAACCGGTGCTATAGCTGCTTCATGGTGAACCTCCGATGCGAGTCGATATTTTATGCTTCGGGCCCAAAGTAATTTTACTTCGTCGCATCGCTGCTTGCTTTGTGGAAGGTTAGCACCCCTCAAAGCTCGTTTTATTTAAAAAATGCTTCGCCAGACCTTCTTCAAAAACTGCTTCGCTCATACTTTTTTTGTGAAGCATTTCTTATGCCTTCATCATGCTCTTGTTTGGTTCTTCGACGACTCCCTCCAGGCTGGTAGGGTACCTAGGAATAGATATTTGGGGATATATTATTATATTGTATAAGGGTTGGCATGGGCCACACATAACCCAAGGTTGATTGTATTATAATATTATATTATATTTTAATATAATATAATATTAGTAGTAGGCTCTCCAAAGTAGAATAAGAATATGGATATATAAAGAAGAGATATTTGTCATTGTAAGGAGATTCATATCATTGAAGAAGAATCTTATGTAATCGTCATGCCCACGAAGTGGCCTCTCATCTTGGGAGATCTTGTGGAGTTATTCCTTCCTTAAGGATTATTATTGGTGTTTCCCTACCTTAAGGGTATTATCTATCTCTCTCTCATTTGTGGATTGTTATTGTGGATAATGTATTGTGGATGAATGATTTGATATTTCTGCATATTGGTGAATGGTTCATGTTTAATAATAATAAGTTATGCAACAAGTGGTATCAGAGCAACGATTTTGGCAAAGTGGGGATTTTTGTGTGAAACCCTAGAATTAGGGCAATTTTTTTTGGAAAAACATCTCATCTTTCAGGAGCCATATCTCTGCGCAAGTTTATCCGATTCAAGCGATTCTTGGATCAAATTGTGCAGAATTTGAAGAGCTTTAAAATGAGTGGTCATATGAAGGAATCCGAGTAGTATTGAGGGAGATACGACCTTTTGAAGTTAGTCATCCGAAACAAGGATAGTGACGAATTTCGCAGATTTTTTTTGGAAAAACGTCTCATCTTTCAGAAGCCATATCTTTGCGACAGCTAATCCGATTGAGGCGATTCTTGGATCAGATTGTGCAGAATTTGAAGAGCTTTAAAATGAGTGGTCATATGAAGGAATCCGAGCAGTATTGAGGGAGATACGACCTTTTGAAGTCAGCCATCTGGAACAAGGAAAGTGACGAATTTTCAAGTCGCGAATTTTTCAAAAGACAATTTGTTTAGTTCGGGTAAGCAAATCAGTTGCACTTTATTTTGTTTGGAAGAAAAAATTGCAGATGTAGTTGTATTTGGGATTTTTAGCTTCAACTTGGTGGGAAGATATATTTTTTTTCCATAAAACCCTAGTTTGCATTAGGGCATGATATTTATTATCAAAAAACCCTAGTTGCATTAGGGCATGCACAATGGCACTCCAATATTTTTCTGGAGAAGATGATATTGATGCTATGGAATGGTGGAAAAAGTTTGTCTATCGACATCATAGTAATCCTTATTGGAAATACTCCCTTAGTTTCTCTCTTCAAGGGAAAGCTTTTTTGTGGTTGGTAAATTTTTGTCAAGAAACAAATAATGAATACACTTTGGAGGAAGTGAAGCATGCATTCTTGAGTAAATGGGACCCATATTATGTAGATCGCCTAAGGGATTTGATCGACGACTATGAAAAAGAAATAAAATTACTCAAGAAGAAAGAGGAAAAGTTCAGGGAAGATAAAAAAGATGTCAGTATGCAGACAGAGGAAACCATACCTGTGGTGGAAGATAAATTAGAAAATGGACAAAGGAATTTGTTTAAATCTAAAAAGTCTATTTTGCAGGTTCATGGAAGCATTCAAAAGGAACAAGTTATTATTTCCATTGACCCTGGTAGCAGATATAATTTTATTAATATTGCTTTGGCTAAGAAGTTGCAAGTTCAAGCAACAAAAATTAAGGACATACAACTAGAGGGTGAGAATGTTCAGATTTTTGAAGATTTGAAGATCACCATGGATAAATATGTTTTACATTCAGATTTCTATGCTATTGAGATGGATGATGAGGATATTGTTCTTGGTTATCCTTGGTTAGATTCTTTGGGTACTCGTTAACATTAATGTGCAAAAGAAGTTTATGAAGTTATGGTACAGAAAAAAGAAGATAACATTGCAGGATATGTCTCACCTTGAGGAGCAAGGATACAAGGAAAATCAAGAAGTGGTTGTAGAAGAACAAATTGAAGAACATGAAACAGAATCCAAGAAGGCGATAGTAGCAACAGAGTCCATGAAAGAAGTAGCAAGAACTAATTCAGTGGAAATAACATTGCAAGATATTTCTCACTTGAGGAGCAAGGATACAAGGAAAATCAAGAAGTGGTTGTAGAAGAACAAATTGAAGAACAGGAAACAGAATCCATGAAGGCGATAGCAGCAACAGAGTCCAAGGAATATTTGATAGAAGAGCACAAGGACACACCAAACAAAGATAACATGAAAGAACAAGGTGTAGAAGAATTTAAAACAATGAAGCCAAAGGTTGAAAAGTCAAAGAAGGTAGAACATCAAGTAAAGGTTGCACCATATCGCCATCCACACCACCATGAGCGGAAACAATATTGGAGGCATGGTTCAAGGCAACAATATTATGGTTCTACATGTAATCAACAGGGCACCAACTATGGCAGTGTTTGGCAAAGAAAGCATAGTGATCATGGTTTTCAACATGGTTCATCAGCATCAAGGAACAAGTGGACCCATCATTCAAGTTATCAAAATACAACAGCAGAAGCATGGAGCCAACGAAGCAGATTTGGATACTCAAGTAACAAAATGGCGTACCAAAGATCATCGGGTTTCACTTGGATGGATGGATGATCGAGATTGGTACCAATTGCTAACATTGCTTAGCAAATCATACTATCAAGTTTCTTCATATGTTTCGAGGACGAAACATTTGTAAGGAGGGTGGCATGGTAGGGTACCTAGGAATAGATATTTGGGGATATATTATTATATTGTATAAGGGTTGGCATGGGCCACACATAACCCAAGGTTGATTGTATTATAATATTATATTATATTTTAATATAATATAATATTAGTAGTAGGCTCTCCAAAGTAGAATAAGAATATGGATATATAAAGAAGAGATATTTGTCATTGTAAGGAGATTCATATCATTGAAGAAGAATCTTATGTAATCGTCGTGCCCACGAAGTGGCCTCTCATCTTGGGAGATCTTGTGGAGTTATTCCTTCCTTAAGGATTATTATTGGTGTTTCCCTACCTTAAGGGTATTATCTATCTCTCTCTCATTTGTGGATTGTTATTGTGGATAATATATTGTGGATGAATGATTTGATATTTCTGCATATTGGTGAATGGTTCATGTTTAATAATAATAGTTATGCAACACAGGCTAAAGTGCTTCGCTACGAAGCATCTTGCATTAGTCGCTTCGCATCAAAACTTCCCGAAGGAGATTCTGGCTAGGCTTAGCGAAGCTAGAGTTTGTCGTTGTGACTCTTAACCTCTCGAAGATCTTGAAGCAGGGTATATATATACAAATGAAAAATACATACAAAAGTAAGGTTTAAACACTTTTTTTTTTCTTTTTTTTTGTTTGTTTTATCTCAACGATGAAAAGTCTTCACATGAATACCATTGATAGAAATTGGCAAGACTTGGCCACCTGCATCTTTGAGGATAAAAGAATTGGCCGAGTTTACCTTTACAATTTCAAATGGTCCATCCCAGAAAGCGTCCAACTTATCGTGATTCCCATGTTTGTCCTTCCAGGAGTCCCACTTCCACACCAGACCTCCCACTTTGAACGTGCGGTTGGAGGATTTCTTCTTGAACCAGTCTCGGGTGATCTGAGCATGCTTAACGAAGCTCTGGTAGGCCTTCTCACGTTCTTCCTCTAGCTGCAGTAGCTGAGCCAACCTATTTTCTATAGGATTAAATTCCTCTTCATCATCCAGCAGCTGCAATGCAGGGATCTCTACATGGGTTGGTAGGATGGCCTCCTTGCCATACACCAGGGCGTAAGGCGATGTTTTGATCGAATTCTTGATAGAAATTTGATCCGCCCACAAGGCTCGGTATAGAAGGAGGTGCCAAGTTCTTTTGTTATTCTCCATGAGCTTTCTTAGCACCCTTAACAGAGTCTTGTTGGTTGATTCTGCCAAGCCGTTACCCTATGGATAGTAATTAGAGGAAACTTTATGGTATATCACATATAGGTAGAGGAACTCGTTCATTTTGGTGCCTGAAAACCCGAGACCATTGTCTATAATGACTGCTTCTGGGATGCCAAACCGGGTGATCAATCCCTCAAGGAAGGCGATGACGGTCTCCTAATCAACATACTTCATGGGTACTGCTTTGGCCCATCTGGTGAAGTAGTTGGTTGTGGTCAGGATGAACTTATGCCCAACGAAAGAGTTCAGTGAAATAACCCCTATGAAATCCAACCCCCATTGTTGAAAGGGCATTTCTACCTATATCGGTCGAAGAGGCATAGGAGGACTTCTGCTTTGGTCGATGAAATTTTGACATTACTTGCATCTGCAATAGATCGCAAAGGCATCAACAAAGAGTGTAGGCCAATAATAACCCACCTTGATTATATTCAATACCGTTGTTCTTCCTACGAAGTGGCCCCTAGATAATCCTAAATGGAATTCTCCCAGGACTCTCTTCTTATCGTCTTATTTTATGCACCTGAGAAGAACACCATCAATGTTTCTAAAAAATAGGCCTTTGGGGTGCAATGTGTATCGGAGGGATCGCATCTTGAAGTGCCTTCGTTGTGAAGCATTTAGATGCGAAGGACATCTACCAGTGTTGAAATAATAAACTATCTCACCGACCCAGTCCTTCTCGTCCTCTTCTTGGTTTGCGAAGCATCCTTCTGCTGCTGAGTCATTCCACTGACAAGCTATTACTTTGGCCGCTACGCTCTTTGCAAGTTCTTGACATAGTGCATGATCGCGAACCAATTTTGTGGGTCTAATATTTATGTTGAACTCCTGTATCTTGCTAACCCAACCGACTCTTTTGCTTCCCAACTCTCCCTGGATAATGAAGTTGCGTACATCGGGGTGTATGACAAAGACTGTAACCCGACTTTGGGAAATGAATTGCTTGAACTTCCTCAAGGATTTCATTACTGCATGCACCTGTCTTTATATGAAATTATATTTATCTTCATGGGGGTGTATCACCTGGCTTAGAAATGCGATGCGGCACTCTTCGCCGTCTTCCCCCTTCTGTGTCAGGACTGCAACATAGCTTTCAAGTTCTCCTATAGCATATAGGATGAAATCTCGGTTGTATTCAGGGTTGGTCAGGACTGGTGCCTGATCAATTCGGGCCTTGATTTCTTCAAATGCTTCTTTTATCTCTTCCATCTAGATGAATTTAGTGCCCTTCTTTAAAAGTTCAGAAATCAGTTTGACGACCTGGGTGAAATCTAGAACAAAATTCCTCATGAAGTTGACCTGGCCAAAAAATGATTGAAGTCCTTTCTTGTTCACGGGGAGTGGGAGTTTCAATAGAGTCTTGACCCTATCAGGATCTACGGTGAGACCCTTCTCTGATATCACATGTCCCAATAACTTCCCATCGCTGACCAAGAATATGGACTTTGGATTGATTGAAATGCCAAACTCTCAATATTTTTTGAATACCTGTTGTAGGTGAAAAGGATGATCCTCCCTTCTTTAGGAGAAAACGGTCATATCATCCAAGTAGATAACAATAACCTTATTCAAGATTTTGCCAAAAGCTAAATCCATGGCCCTTTGAAAGGTGGCCCCCGCATTCAAAAGGCCGAATGGCATTTGCTGGTAAGTGAATGTTCCCCACTTTGTAGTGAATGCGGTTTTATGCTGGTCTTCATCCTTAACCCATATCTGATTATATCTTGAGAAGCCATCGAGTAGGGAGAAGCGCTGAGCCCTAGCCACTGAATGTAAGATCTGATCTATCTACGGGAGAGGGTAGTTATCTTTGAGCAAATATGGTATGAAACTAAATAGTGTGAAAGGAGGAATCATTTTTATATTGAATCACTTTTTGATTGTAAGGTAGAAAAACCCACAATAGACTTAATTAATATATTTGTTCGATGATGCCTTATTATCATATATGGATTGCATTTAAATACCTAGTCTAATAGTTGTAAGAGTGAAGGGTTGTGACCCTAAAATATAATTAATAAATAATATAAGTATTAGGGTATGTTAGGAGGGTCCTAACATGCCACCCCCCTTAAAGGAGCTTTGTCCTCAAAGCTGGAAATTTGGAAATTGCTGCTGGATATCTTAAAAATTTTCCCACGTTGCGTCTTCTAAAGGTAGACCTTTCCAATGGATTAAAACTTCCATGATATCGTGAGTACGAAGGTGATGAGAGCGGCGATCCAAGATAGCTTCTGGCTCGACTAGAAGTACTCCATCATCAGAGAGTTCAGGGAGAGTGGTTTGTGTCATGATATGGGCTCCAACTGCGAGCTTAAGGTAAAATACATGAAATACGGGGTGAAGTTTGGAAGAGGGAGGAAGCTCTAGTTTGTAAGAAACAATCCCAATATGTTGGAGAACTTTATATGGCCCATAAAATTTGGGTGCTAACTTTTGAGAACCTTTTTGTTTAAGAGAGGATTTTCGGTAAGGTTGGAGACGTAAGAAAACCATATCACCCTCATGGAAACTACGTTTGCTTCTATGTTGATCGACTTGCTGCTTCATGCAATGATGGGCGGTGTGTAGGTTCTATTTTAGGATCCGTAGTATGTCATCTCTATTAGCAATTTATGTTTCCACCGCATGGACTTTTGTAGTCCCTGGAATATAGGAAGTGAGGGATGGTGGTGTTTGACCATATAGTGCTTCATAAGGAGTCATTTTGATGGACGTATGGTATGAAGTGTTATACCACCATTCCGCTAGTGAAAGCCACTTTACCCAATGGATTGGTTGAGTGGAAAAAAAACATCAAAGGTATGTTGCCAAGCATTTATTTACAACTTTTGTTTGACCATCGGTTTGAGGATGGTAAGTGGAGCTCATACGAAGTTGAGTACCTTGTAATTTGAACAATTCCTTCCAAAAGGTGCTAGTGAAAGTTGGGTTGCGGTCACTAACAATTGTGGAGGGCATACCATGTAATTTAAAGATGTTATCTAGGAAGATGTGGGCTATAGTGCTAGCAGTATAAGGATGAGCCACGGAACAAAAATGGGCATATTTAGATAAACGTTCAACGACTATGAAAATGGTTGTTTTTCCTCCTAATTTTGGTAATCTTTCAATAAAGTCCATAGAAATATCTTCCCATGTTTTGGTGGGTATAGGCAGAGGTTGAAGTAATCCTAGAATAGCGAGGGTCTCCCCCTTTTGTCTTTGGCAAACTTCACATTATTTTACAAAGTTTTTGATGTAATTTTTCATTCCTACCCAATAGAAGGAGGTAGTGGCTCTTTTATAGGTTTTTAAGAAACCTGAGTGGCCTGCAGTGGGTGAGGTATGTAACTCATGAAGAAGTTTTTCACGATAAGTTGAATTGTGGGTGAGGACCATCCTCCCTTTGTATATTAATATATTGTCCTTCCAAGTGTATGGAGGTTTGCTACTAGGATTATGTTGAAGTTGTTGAATTAAGACATGGATAGTAGGATCATTTATCCATTCTTCATGCACCTCATCTACCCATTTAGGAATAAGGGAGGAAAGAGCATGGACTTGAGGCATATCTTCAAATTTTCTAGAAAGTGCATCGACTGCCATGTTGTCCTTTCCCTTTTTATATGTAATTTCATAATCATAGCCAAGAAGTTTAGTAACCCATTTTTGTTGTTCCGGGTATTAGTCCTTTGTTCCAAAAAATACTTCAAGCTATGATGGTCAGTGCGTATAATGAAATATTGACCAATAAGGTAAGGCCTCCAATGTTGAATAGCATGGACAATCGCCAACATCTCTTTTTCATATGTAGAGCGAGCTAAATTCTTAGGAGAAAATTCTTTGCTTATAAAAGCTAGAGGCCTTTCATCCTGCATGAGTACGGCTCCCATTCCTATTCTTGAAGCGTCACTTTCAATGACGAACGGTTTAGAAAAGTTGGGCATGGCTAGAATAGGGGTGGTACACATTGCAATTTTCAAGGTGATAAAGGCCTCATCCGCTTTAGACGACCATTTGAAAGCATTTTTCTTAAGTAATGTTGTTAGAGGAGCAGCGATTTTACCATAATTTTGGACAAATTTTCTATAATATCCCGTTAGTCCAAGAAACCCATGTAGAGCTTTTAAGGTTTTTGGAATAGGCCAATTTTTCACCTCCTCGATTTTGGAAGGATCTACCATAACTCCTTCCTTTGAGACAATATGCCCTAAGTATTCAATTTCTTATTTTCCAAAGGAACACTTTGATATTTTTGCATAAAGTTTATTTTCCTTCAATATTTGGAACGCTTGTCTAACATGGTCCAAATGTTCTTCCCATGTTTTGCTATAAATCAAAATGTCATCAAAGAAAACTAATATAAATTTACGAAGAAAAGGGTGAAATACCTTATTCATTAGAATTTGAAAGGTAGAAGGAGAATTGGTCAGGCCATATGGCATCACCAAGAATTCGTGGTGCCCTTCGTGAGTGCGAAAGGCCGTCTTAGGAATATCCTTTTCATTGACTCGTATTTGGTGGCAGCCTGACCGTAAGTCTAACTTGGAAAAATAAGCTACCCCATGGAGTTCATCTAATAGCTCATCTATGACCGAAATAGGAAATTTATATTTGATGGTCATTTTATTAAGCGCTCGAAAATTGACACATAAACACCACGAGCCATCCTTTTTTCTAACTAAAATAATTGGAGAGGAGTAAGGGCTTTTGCTAGGTCTAATGACTCCTGTATTAAGAAGCTCTTGTACTAATTTCTCTATTTCAGTATTTTGGAGGTATGGATAATGATAAGGTCTAATATTAGAGGGTTGATGCCCTGGAAATAGTGGAATAGTGTGATCATGACTTCGTTGTGGAGGTAGTCCTTTTGGTTCATTGAATACCGCCTTATGGTGGTCTAAAATATTTTGTAACTCTGGTGTCTCATCTTCTTTGTGACTAGGTTGAATTGAAAATAATTTGGCGACCATTACTTTGTTTCCTTTTCGGATAATTTTATCCATTCTATGCGAGCTGACGATTTGGGAAGGTCTTGATTTTAGGCTTTGGATAATATAGGTTTGGTTATTTGCTATGAATTTCATCCATAGTTCATCAAATTCCCATTGGAATACGCCCAAGGTTTGTAACCATTGTACGCCTAGTACAATGTCGCACCCACCTAGGGGTAGGACGTACATGTCACCTTTCATGTTATAAACCCCCATAGTTAGTTTTATATTTCTGCATTTTCCTTTGCATGCAATTTTTTTGCCATTTCCAATCATCACTTCGAAGTTATTGCAAGGGTATATAAAACAATTTGCTTGTTTAGCCACCTTTGGATCGATAAAATTGTGCGTGCTACCAGAATATAGGAGCACGATAAGGTTTTGTTTCTTAAAATACCCTTTAACTCACATTGTTTGAGGGGCAGAAAATCCGGCAAGGGCGTTGAAGGAAACCTTTGGTGCATTTTCTTCGTCACTTTCAAGTGTGTTGGATAATACCTCTACTTCGAGTTAAGGTTCCTCTTCCATAGAATTCCCTTCCTCTATGGCATCTAGAATATATAATTTCCATGAGGCACATTTATGATTTCTGTCAAATTTATCATTGCAATGGTAGCAAAGACCCTTAGCTTGTCTTTCCTTCATTGCCTCGAAACTCAGATGCTTAATTGGTAGAGCGGGGTTAATTTTGGGGGCTGTGTAGGAGTTTTGGGTTCGTCCATTTTTATTTTTTTGGGGTTGGTATAAGTGTTTGATGGTTTCCCCCAAGTTGATTTTGTGAATCGATTTCGTGCCTTGATTTTGTCATCCACTAATTTTGCCAAGCCGATGGTCTATAACATGTTTGTAGGGTTATACATTTGCACCTCTATTCAAATTTCTTCTTTTAATCCACTGAAAAAACATTCTTGAAAGAAGGCAACGTCTAATTCGGATGTTCGATTAGCTAGCCTTTCAAATTATGCTTGCTATTTGCTTACCGAAGTGGTTTGGCATAATTTAGTGAGGGCCCCTGTAAAGCTTTGAAACTTGCTAGGGCCGAATCGCACTAATAGATTATGTGTAATGGTTGACCATGTCGGAGTGCCGTTAGTTTTATCAAACCATTGGTACCATTGGATGGCGTCGTTTTCCAAGTGGAAGGAGGCGATATGCACTTTTTGCATTTTCAAAATTTGATTTAGTGAGAAATATTGCTTTGCTCGGTAGATCCAGTTTGTAGGGTCTCCTCCTTCAAATTTTGGGAAGTCTAATTTGGTTGTCCATGGTAGAATGGAAGTTTGTGGACCTCCTAACATTGCTCGGTTTGATGACCCATTTTTGGTTGAATTTGCATGTGGTGTTTCCTGATTTTGATTGATGTCATCAAGTTTAACATCCATTGCAAATATTTTCTCAAAGAGTTCTCTTGTGTTACGGGTATTCTCTTCTATTTCCTATTGAACTTCTTCAGCGAGCCTTTCGTATTTCTCATGAATGGAATCTAGTGATCGTCGTCCTTCAGCCATTGCATTTGGTGTAGGTAACGATCAATATGACTTGGTACAGGTGAGAAAAAATAAAATAAAAAAATTGGTGGGAAATGCCCTATCAACCTTTTGAATTTGGTGCTCTCTATTATTTAACAGGTAGCTTGTAGATGCATTAGGGTTGAGAGTGCACGACGGTCGGTATGGTGGCAGGCAGAAGGCCGACTGATAGGGTGGCGGGTAGGAAAGCAGACTGGCAAGGCAGCAGCAGGCGACCGAGGAGTAGGGGTGGTAGTTGGGAACACAAGGAGTCGACGGGCGATGCAAATTTTGAGGAAGGACTGGATGACGGTTGGTTTGCACGAGGTACGAGAGAGGCATGACTGAAGTCACGTTCTTGTGCCTTTTGGCACTTATAAACTGCTACAAAGATGTAGCACCGTGAATGTGGGACTTTAGTCCTTAAAAAAAAATTAATTTTTTCCTTTGCGTTTCGAACGTCGAAAACCTTGATGCTACGTTAAAGATTTTAGATTTTTCAAAATAGCCATCGGCCACCACGTGAAAGGTCAAGCAATTTGGGTGTAATACAACTTAATTCGTACCTTAGGAGAAGGTTTAATTTTCTACGAGGATTATGACACGGATCTATGAAGCGTGAATGCTATTTGTGTCCTCGTGAATGTGGACTGGCTGAAATGTGCGATGGGAAAAAAAAATTTAATGGTGAATTTGCTCCTTGATCTAGCTCTGATCCAGATGGTATGAAACTAAATAGTGTGGAAGGAGGAATCATTTTTATATTGAATCGCTTTTTGATTGTAAGGTAGAAAAACCCATAATAGACTTAATTAATATATTTGTTCAATGATGCCTTATTATCATATTTGGATTGTATTTAAATACCTAGTCTAATAGTTGTAAGAGTGAAGGGTTGTGACTCTAAAATATAATTAATAAATAATATAAGTATTAGGGTATGTTAGGAGGGTCCTAACAGAAGCCTGGTTTAGGTTGTGAAAGTCCACACATAGTCGTATATCTCCATTCTTTCTAACAGGGACTAGATTCACCACCCAAGAGGAATGCTTAATGGAATAAATTATCTTTGCCTTGAGCATCTTTAGGAGCTCGAATTTCATCAGGACCTCGATCTTTAGATTTATAGGCCTTTGCTTCTGTCGGAAGGGTGTGATTCCTTCCTGCAATTCAATTGTATGTTGGATCAATTGTCGATCATATCCCTTTAGGTCTTGATAAGACCATGCCACGATGTCGGGATACCTTCTGCATAGGGATCGGATCTGTTCCAGCTCCTTCAAAGTGCAATTTGTTCCAACTTTGACTATTTTTCTAGGTTCAAGCTCCAAATCTTGGTACTGCTTTGCATTGACCTTGATCCTATGAGAAACTGCTCGATCATTCTGGTCAAAGAGGCTCTCAAGAGTAAATAATCCCTTGGGAACATGATTATTCTTTAATTGAACTAACCCTTCATATTCCTCATCCTCTAGGCTTCTTCTTCTTGAATCATAAAATTCACAATCTTCTCATCACTATCAAAGACTTGCCAATGCAGATCTCTATCTGGGACAGAGGACCTATAAATCATCCTCACAGCTTTAGGCTTATGCACCATGTCTTATGCTGGAGAGTACTTGGCTACGATAGATTCTAGAACATCAACATGTCAATTCTTTTCTTGTGGAATGGACTGCAGATTGAGAGATTCAAACTGGTCAAACAAGTCCCATACCCTATTTCGGTATGCCTTGATATAGTGCTTCTTTGACACGCACTTGTTGGTGACTTGATTGCATACCAATTCTGAGTCTCTAAATATTTGGAGATGCTTTATGCCTAACTTTTCTACTTTTTTGAGTCCTAGGCATAATGCTTCGTATTCTGCTGCATTGTTGGTGCAACTCCACACCAATCGGTAACAATATTCCTTCTACTCTCCAGAAGGTGATACTAAAAGAATCCCTGCCCCAACGTCGTTTTTGCATCGGGTACCATCGAAGAACAACTTCCATAGTCCTTCTTGGGCACATGTTTAATTCTTTGAATTGATGTGTTTCTCAGGCTTGGCGATGGCATAACATCCCATATCAATTTATATCATGGCATTAAATTCTACCAATGAAAATTCATCTTCACAACTTAATTGTGCAAGGGATTCCTCGACCAGGTCCACATGCTCTACCCCTTCCACTATTGCATGCACAGGATCGCTGCACTCTTCTTCGGACATCTTCTGTACTAGGAAGGTCGAAGGCTTCTCGTTGTAGATCTTTACCTTCTTCCATTTTAATGGAATCTCCAAGTGTGAGTAATCCATATATAGATATCATCCCAGCTTTGTCATAAACTCTCTCGACAAGCACATACTGAAATATGGCTCCAAGTCGACGACTACCACCTCTTGTATAACCGTGATCTGAGGCATCTTGTGTAACCAGATAGGTATATCTTTAATCATGCCCACAGTATTCATAGGAGTCTATCCAATTGAAGCATGCCATGGCTGATTCAGGTGTACTCCATTCCTACTTCCTCGCACACTACTTTGGGCATGACTGTCATCGTGACCCCAGAGTCAATCATACAATTGTGTACACATATCTTTCTATCTGTAGTGACAGATAGAATGGAGGTGGTCTATTCTTCCATATAATGGATGTGGACAGGGTCTGCACTAGGGTAAGCGGTGTTTACTTTCTTGCCTTGGTCATCTTCAATGATTCTTGTAGTAAGTCCACTTGACCAGGAAACTGCAGTGCGTCATATAGGCTAATATTGGCTGACATATTCTTTAGCTCATCTACAATATTGTACGCTAGGGAGTTAGGCACCTCAGGTTCTATTTTCATCTCGTACCTAGTGTTATACTGCTCTGTAGCTTCGACCCTTTGCCGCTTGGTCAACGAAGGAAGCTTGAGCTTCTCTCTAGCTTGTTCTTTAGTTTCCACCTGAGGTGGATTTGTAGGGGCCTATTGGGCCTTCTCCTTGACTGGTATAGGGTGAGGAGCTTCGCTCGGTGCCTAAGAAGGTTGATGTCCCTTCTCATGGTGAGCATGCACCTTTAGGGGAGCCATTTGATTAGCAACTACTTCTATTGAATTTTTTCCTCCTCTGGTAAGGACTGCAACTTGCTCTTCTTCACCAATTACCAAGTTTTGATCCAATTGACTGATGATTTTGACCTGACCACCATGACTACTGCTAGCCAGCATTTGTACATAATGTTGGTGCATCTTGCAGGTATTCTCTTCATGAGGGTCATTGCACATGGAGCACCAATGTATGTGATTAGAAGTGTTCAAAGCTTCATCGATCATGACATTTCTTTCTGATGCTTTCCCTTACTAGACTGCTTGATATTTAGTAAGTGCAAGTGTAGGATAAGACCTTCTAGGTAGAAACTCATGATGCGCTAGCTTCTTCTTCATAATTGTCATATCATTGGACAGGGTTTGTACTATGGAGTTCAGGGACTGAACTTCCTATAGTATTTTGGATTGCATATCATTGACCGTAGGAATAGGTGGCAATGGAGCCATTGTTGGTATTAGAGGTAGGGCGGGGTGTTGAGGTGCTGCTGGTAGTATAGGGAATGCCAAAGAGACAGTGGGCTATGATGCCGAGAATGTGGGAAAATGGATTTGTGGAGTAGCGATTGGAGACACAATGGGATTCGGGTTCCAATATGAGATCGGGTACACGGGGGCTACAAAGATCTACGAAATGGCTATGCTCGCATACTGGGATTGAGGGAAATCGAGAAGTATGGGCATCAACATCCTTTAGGGAAGCTTGCCCATAGCTATTATATTCATCTCTGCTCTCTGGGCTAACTCATACAACTCAGGGAAGGTATTAATGTTCGAATACCTTACCATGACACTGATATCAACATTGAAAGCCCAAAGGAAATAGTATGTTGCAGCTTCGTTAGTTGGACGAAGTCCAACTGGTATCCTTTACCAGGTTTGAGTGAACCTAACATTGAAGTCGATGATATCCTCTTGTGGATGTCTCTAGATCATTGTGAACTGATGTAGGAGAGAGGATGGATCGGCGGACTCGTTGAAGCTTCTCATCGGCTATCCGGCTAACTGATCCCATCCCATTATAGTACCGAGTGGTAAAGATCTATACCAGTAGATGAGCTTCCCTCTAAGAGATAGAACCATAAGCTTTACCATAACATGCTCTTCTATGATGTCATGAATTGTCGCTAGAGAAACTATGTCCTGGATGTGCTTGAGAGCAGTCTTCCCAGTTCCATCAAACGTAGGGATATTCTTCATAGCAACAGGTGAAACCTGACCTTGTATCGCTAAATTTAGCAGTCTAAAAGAGTTCCATGCTGGGAACAGTCTAGGTGGCGGTTTCTACTACTGCTGCTGCATTTGTTGTTGTTGCTATGCCATATTTGCGCCTAGATTCTGATAAATAGGGATTCCTGAAGCTCCTCCTTGGTTGCTAACAGGATGACTAATGTGAATGGAAGCACTAGGATGCTTCGATGAGTTGGGAGGATTAGAAGGAAAGCTAGCTGATGTGCTATCCGAAGTCAGTCATTGTTCGTCAAAAGCAGCCTCTTGCGAGGATGTTCCATGTAACAACGACTTGGGGGTGACCAACCTAGAGCGTTCCCCAAAGGCGTCAATATCAAGCTCAAAGAACTCAGTTTCCTCTCCTCTATTCCTAATTCTCCATCTTGTTTGCATGAAGGCACAGACTTAGGCATCAGTCTCTATGACTTAAATGTTCTTGGTTAAACAGAGTCACCAGATGCTAATAGTCTTTCGACAATGATACGAGCATCGACTCTCACTACCACTCATAATGTGGGACTGACCGAGTCCCACCGGGCATGCCAAAAATTGTTGGTCATCAAATCTGCCCAGGAAAGGATTTTGGGTAGTGTACACGCCCTAGACCTGCACCAACATTGAAAGGCCCAGAGGAAGAGATGCCCCTCGTGCCAATCTTCGAAGAAATGTCGGATCCTTTGCTAAACTACTTCGATGTTTTAAGACAAGAGTGCAGGAAAGAGATAAAATAGGAAGGGTGTAGGAAATAAATAAAAAGGGTAAGGGAAAAAATGTCAATAGATTAGAGTGGGAAAGAACCAATAGCATGATTGCTAGCTAACAACTTGAAACAGTAGCAAAAAATACCAAGAATAGAATGAAATGAATGCAATACCAGTCCCCCTATGTATCCTCTAGATGAGTTCCAGGATTACCCTTCCCATTTCATCGAAATCCAAAATTCAAAATTATGGTAGCCATAAAATGAGTGAATATAACAGAAACACTATCCATAGGCAGCATAAAAGAGAACTATTATAGCATTTTCCTCCCCTATGTATCCTTCGGGAAAATTTTAGGGTTCTACCCCCAATCACACACCTAAATCCAGAATGCAGAATTACAGTATGCAAATGAAGAAAAGATAACAAAAATAATCATAGAAGGCAGCATACAAGAGAGAAATAAAGCCCCAAAGTTCTTTATATTAATCACAGGAATTCAAGTTATAGTAGCTTTCTAGCAGAAAGTTCCCCCCCCTTTACATTACAATGCCTGGGTTATATAGAGGACCCGAACCTCTGAGCCATCAATGCACAAAATGGAGGAGTACATCCTTGAAAACCTGAGAAGTCAACTTCTGCAACTCTCGTGACTGAGATCTCAAATCCTTTTCTATATCTGGAAACTGTGACTGGGTCAGCCGGGGAAACATGCATTAATGAGCCATATAAACGTCCTTGGTATTTGGGTATGGAGCTTGAGTGGCCGCCATGCTCGTCGGGTTCTCCTTCAGGGACTGAGACTTCCCTTCCAATTGCCAAAAATGAGCAGCGAGTTCACCGGGCACATAAAAATACATTTATGAGGCACTTGATTGCCTCAAAAAAATACTTGGCTTGGAGTGCATGCCCTTGAAGTGCTTCATTGATTTTTTGTTCAAAAATCTGCTTCACAATGGATGCAAGCTGAAGCAGATCCTCCTTCTTGGTTATGCACTTCGCACGAATGAGCTTTGCGAGATAGCTTCAGGGAGATAAAGTGCCAAAGTGAGTATTCCTCCTCAAGATGGCTCACTCTTTTGCTGCTTCGCTGAAAAGGTGTGTCAAAACTGCTTTGTTGAGGTTCTCCACCCGAAGTGGATGCTTCGCTGGTGAGTCTTCAAAAATGCTTCACCATGATCCTCCCTCAAAACTGTGGTTCGAGGGTTTTTTGACCGAAGTGCATCTTTGGCTTGCAAAATGTTCTGCTCTTCACGGGCCACAACCACTTCGGGTGAAAGTGCTTCGCACGAAATCTATCCAAAGAAAATGCTTCGCAACAACTTTTGATGAAGTAAAAATGGTTTTTTGGTGGGGAGGCCCGAAGTGGGTGCTTTGGCAATTTCTTGGCGAAGTAGTTTTCAATGTTTGCACTCCTTCAAATTCTGCTTCGTAAATTTTTTTCCCGAAGCAACTGCTTGAAATGCTTCGGGTGTGAAGCTCTTTTCACGCCTTAGCAAATTCGGACTACGATCTAGACTTCTTTGCATTCCTTCTTTGATGAATCTAATATTCAATGTTTGGAATTATTCGAATGCCGCTTCGCAAGATTCTCGCCCGAAGCATCTGTTTGAAACACTTTGGGTGCGAAGCTCTTTTTTTTTCCTCCACTTCTTTCTTTCAACGATGCTAACTTCCTTTTTCTGTGAAGATATTTTCTTAGCTAGCGAAGCTTTTGCATCTCCATTCTATATACAAAGGGGATGGCGATGAAAGCCAAAATTGCTGCAACTTACAAATATTTTCAAAAACAATAAAATAAACACTTTACAAAAGAAACACTATTTTCAAAAAATTTGATTTTTCTACCCCTCTAGGCAATGTGAAAAAATTGTGAACAGTAACAAGATTTTTTTTGGTATTTCTACCTCCTTCCTTGATCCATATTTCCCTATATTTTTGGAACCAATATGACTCATTTTCAATACACTATGACAATCACAATGTAATTATTTTTCTTGCACATAAGTATCTTGGTCCATTCCTTGATTTGTATAATCTCTTTAAATATTTAATCTTGGATTCAATATACTTTTTTATTTTAAATATGTTAACAAAAGAATTAACATTTCAAATATTCATTTTTATCTTTTGACTAAACCTGCACATGCATATTTCTTAAAGCTTTGCTTCATCCCATCAAAATAAAATCATCTAGAAGAAATCATAGTATTAGAGCCAAATAGACTAAAAATGAAATATATTTAGATTATTATTGAGAAAATCACATCTCAAGAGAATAAATTTGTGATATGATCCTATACACGATAAAATATCTAAAGAGATTATGTAATATTTTTGCAATGATAGATAACAAAAACCTATCCATACAAGTTTTCCAGATGTGTCTGTAGTCCCATCTATATTGAAAGCTTAAAAGAATAGCATCCTAGATTCCATTTAAATTGACAAAAGAAGTTAAATTCTCTATTGGTTTAAACCATCCAGGAGTACCACATTTTAAGGAGAAATAACTATGTTGAAGTCCCCCAAGAATCCATATCACAATTATGAATCATTAGTGTATTTGAAAAAAATATGCTAAGATCCTTACAACATCTATCACGAGGAGTGACTATAGTTAGAGCAAATGCATATATAACCCCAAATTTTATGTTTTCCTATTTCCTAAAAAATAGAGTAACAACCCAATTACTTTTTACTTCTAGTAGTTTTCCATCCCATTTGTGTTTGTCACTTACTGCCACAATACCTTTGAAAGCTCCTATAGAATAAATTGTTAGCAATCCCTAATTTTAAAAATACTTTTGAATGTATCCTTACATTCCTCATTACTTAAATTTATTTCTTGTATTAAAATAAACTCAATACTATAACTACCTATTAATTTCTTGCTAACTCATTTTTAGGGTTCACATTCATACCCCTAATATTCCATGATACCAATTTTATCATTTTTTCCAAATTTTTATGGGATTATCCCCACTTTTTGTTAGCACAAGTAATTTTTATTTCTGGTTTCCCAATTCAATATCCATTTGAGATTTCTCCTCTTACTTCTTGCATTAAGGGTCTTTCTCTCATTTTCCATTATCACAAATAATTTTATCTTCATTTGTCCCTTCTATTTTCCCATACTATTCATAATGAGAGTTATCTTTGAAAGTTTTATATTATCCTAGAGAATTTGAAGTGCAAGGAATAGCTCCACAAACACTTTCTCTATGTTTTCCCAAAAATTCTAAAGCATAAGGATGATTGTCCATAGTATTTTTTCTTATGCTACTATAAAGACCTATTGAACTGAATAATCGTTCTAATTTCTTATTTAGTGGTTGCACCCTAATTCTAGTTTCAAAAAATTTGTAATGGAGTGGCAATGAATCCTCCCAACCTATGAATTTAGGCCAGATATTCACTATCATCACAAAATACTCCTACACTAACCTACACTAATTACATGAAAAGTAAAGTGCAAAATATAAAATTGCATGAAATATTAAGAGTACAAGTGCTTTAAAGAAATATGGGTTTAAACAATAATGAGAAAAGCGTGTGATCAATTAACATATGAAAATTCAAATAACATCAATTTACACCTATTCATTATATTAAAGTGATAAGAAAATTCCAAGATGGGCTAAAAGGGCAATGCGATAATTGTTGCACAACTAGAAAACCAAGAGAGTGGTGTCACTGATGCAATGCACAAGGACTTGTTGATTTCTTACAATTTCATGAGGTTAAAGCACAATATGAGTTTCATAGAGTGTAGCTTTGAATTATCATTGCCAAATATGAATATAATGGATCCCTAGGATCCTATTTATAGTAAGATTTTACTGGAGGTACTTGAGATGAGAAATAATCAATCCTAGTAAAAGTAAATATTTGAGGGTATAATTAGTAAAATGATAGACCACCAAATATTATATACCTATAATTATACCTCTAATAGTCTTAGAAGACTTCCAATATAGTGTACCATTAGATGCCAAAATAGTGCTCTCAAAAGATTCACCTAAGGATCCATACCTTTAAATGTATCTCCTTATGACATGTCAAGTGATTCAATCAAATTAGCGAGCAATTTACTCACGAGATCTAATCTGGCCATTTTGCTAGTGGACCATTCCTTAGATCCAATCAACATATTTTACAAGTGAATAACGACTTGTGTTATACTTAAACAAATTTTGGAAGGTTCTATGAGATATTAACTATCTAATTTCTCTATTTTATGCTCCTTAAAAATTTATGAATCCTAAGGTATTGTCGATGTACTGTATTTCTGGAAATTTTATAAGGCACTAAGCTCGATTGGCATGAGATTATAGATTCTAGCTTTATCCTTGGGAATGAAGTCTATAAAATTATGACCTTTGTGGTAAAATTGTTAAAATTTTGGTTCTCCTTATCCACTCTTATAAGGTAATAATACTAACAATTTTTCCACTCTCTATCTCTTGGAAACTAGACTTAGGTGAGGTAATTTTCTTTTGTTGTTAGTTTTGGAGGCTGAAATTGACCCCTGTGCCCTAGGCATCATGATTCTCCATGATTATGGTTTGATATTTGTCTCTCACTACACCAAAAAATGCTTTAAGGGTGGCCAAAATAAGATGGTTTTTTACGGTGGTAAAAAACCGCCCTAATAGATCCTAAGAGGGCAATTTAGAACCACCCTCTTAGGGGAGGTCTCAATTAAAAATAAAATAAACTATGTGCGGGAAATGACACTTATGCTTGGTAAAATCCAGGTGTCCTTTTCGTTTCGGTGTATGGCTGAGAAAACTAAAATGTTAACAATTGTATTACTTCAAGCCTTTTTTTATTTGTGTACATATCAAGTATCTGTAATGTATATTTATGTATTTAGTGCTTTTCATTGAATCAATAGCCAAGATTAAGTGCAATATTGATTTTTTATTTTGGCTTGCACTTAAAAGTATGTCAATAACTCGTATTGATGCTTAGTTACAATAAGATGGGCTAATTAAGCCGTGTTTGCCATGTAGGACATCATTCATAATGAATGGTCACTACATTTTATTATTTGTGTACATATCAAGCATTGTTTACAGTCCATGATGGCGTGACTAGTTTCCTTTATGCTTCCATGATACTGACATAAAGAAACATTAGGGTTTTAAGAGGCTTTTAGATTTATTACTTTTATTTTGATGATCTGATCTCAAGGGTGAAGAGATAAAGGAAGGGAAATAAAACCACCTATGTCCAGTGGGAGCTATTACCATGAAGTTGAGCTTGTGTGGAATCATTTACATGGCATGTTGGCTTCCCTTGTTCAGCATGTACTCAGCATAATTTTTAATATTATCACAAAGGGAATTGTTAAATTTACCACATAAACAACATGGAATCTGTCAACTGATTAATTATGTCTATGATTTCGACTCCAAGTATTATCAAATTTTCTAAATATGCAATGATATGCAAGACAAATCCCTAGCCCTACCATAGGCTAGCATTGCTTTTATCTTTGGGGTTTATGTAGTTATAGTATTAATTTATTTTTATTTTATTTTTAAATGGGGTATTCGAATCGAAACGACTACAATATGGTTATAGTCTGATAACTATGTACATATTATTTGAGTATATTGTTACACAAGATATAAATGTGGTTTTATCTTAAAATCAATTAAACTTAATATCATTTGATATATATAAAATTTTTGTAGTGTTTACTATAACCGTACTAGTTTCTCAAGATGAACACTATGATTTTGGGTCTTGAAGCAATCTACTATTTTCTCATAGATATGGTAAGAAGTGGTCAAGTAGGTACTATTTGAGTCAATAAATCTAATTTTACCTTCACTATGTATTTGTAATATTTTAAATTGCTTTGGAATCCCTATTCCTTCATCTTCTATAGATGTCAAAAGAGCTTTCTTATGTTCTTAAACACTTTGCTTTGAACTGAATTGCCAAAGCAACCCTTTTCCATACAAATCCCAAGGGTTTTAGTGACCCTTTTCCATAAAAATCCTAAGGGTTTTAGTGAACTATTGATGTCAGATTATCAAGTTCAAACCCAACAGTAATGTGAAATGGAGGCTACTGAAAGATCAATAATTGTATGGGATGCATCACTTTGCATTTATTTCTATTTTGATAACTATGATGTTTGTTCTAAAAACTGCATCTTGTAGATGCCTAAAACATATCATGTTTAGGAGAAATACTCATGTGGGCACATTCATAAACCATGTGACTAAACCTTAGGACCTTCCAAGTACCAAAAGTGGTTTTCACCACTCATCTAGGGCAGTCTTAGCCCATCCAAGCCTGGCCGCTAAGAACCAGAGTGATTGGATTCTGGTCGTTGAAGCTCAGAGCGGCTAGCCCTAGCCGTTGTAGATGACATTGGCTAAACCCTAAATAGAAACTTACCATCAAACTAGCTTAATATCGGGTGGAAGTGGTATTTTACATGCAATAAGGCCGAGTGAGGATAAATTTACATTCTTCCTCATAGTCAGTCTACATGAGAGACTCAAGTATAGATTTAAACATTAATTAATTGGCCCTCAAGGGTAGACAAAGACTTAAATTCTCATGCTAACAAATAATTTGTATGTAGGATTCAGTCCTAGGGTTTTAGACCTAAACCTAAGCCCTCAACATATTATAAGGTGCAAACCTAAGAGCACCAAGCATCGATTCAGAGACTTTTTAGAGAGCTTTTTGAGACTTTAAGAGCTTTTCTTGTAGCGAAGCTCTATCGAATCGAAGAGTAAATTGGAGCACCTTTTAGGATCAACGAAGTGCTAGCCGATTGAGAGGTTATAATTTGTAGGATATTCAACACATTGGGTATAAACGATGATCCTTTAAACTTCAGTAATAATACTAGATCCATAGCCTTGGAGCAATAGAGACAGATTTTCATCTTAGCGACCACTATCTCGGACAGTGGCCCGCAGGCCTAGTCTAGGGTTCTTAGCATTAGTTTCTTTTATTTAAGCTTGTTACATGTTTTCATGCCATTAGCATAGATATGATTTATCACATTTACTTGCATTCATAGCATTAGTTTCTATTGTCATTGAGCATATTTTTGTTATCATTGGGGTTTTTTCTAACAACCTCATCCGGGGAGGCAATCCTAGATAGCTAAGTGTTTGTTGTTGTTTTCATGCTTGCAAAACTACAGGTTCACTAGATAGGTTGTCAACCTACGAAAGCAAAAGGATCCCTCTAAGAGCCAGACCTAGATAAGGAGGAATATGTAAGCCCTCATACAGTTCCATGTGCATCATCGAGAAGCCTGTGAGAGTACATCACCCATTGCAAGGGAATATCAAACATCTACTACCCTACTTTGTAAAATATGTATAAAATGAAGGGAATCCCTTAGAGGGATCTATATGTAACCAAATTTGATAAGAACAATAAAGAACATTATTCATTTATTTTTTCATATTTCGGTTGTATCTATTTTCTTATTTTTCATTTAATGCATGATTAAGTGTAAATAAATCAAATAATATTCGTAATTATGGTAGTGGATGGTGCACCGCTTCCACCATGGTCCTCCTCCTCCTCTGTAGGAGCCTCTTGATACTATGCTACCACTTGCTCTCTCAGTTGGCCCCATCCCTCAGTCCTAGATTAGACTCTCTACCCTACTGGATCTATACATCCATCACTACCATCGCCCTCACAGCCTAGGCTGCCATCGCCATGCCAAAATCGATCCCCCCACCATTGTGTAAATTCCTCTATGACTCCCCATCGACACCTATGTCAACTGTTGGGGCATCCTCCTCATTAGTAATCTCTGTAATGTGTGGTGGAGGAAGGTCTCTCTCTACTATGATACACCTATACAAGACTAGGGCAAGTGGTACATCCTACTAAAATTCATACTGATGAAGTATGCGAGAATAGAAGTACTCTTTGATTTCGACCTTGTTGCCAATGATCCACCACTCGTGTCGCATCCTAGTTGTAAATTTGGCTAGATCATCCCATTATAGGAAGTCATGATATGGGTGCCATATGATATCTCGAGCCTACAGCCTAGTGAAATAAGTAATGTAATGAGGGAGCTCTTGCACTCCTCGTGCTCTCAAGACCATCTAGTGGTATAACACTGCATCGAATCATAAACCTCTATGATCTCTATGTAAAGCCATTTGGGATGATCTACATGGATATGCTCCCATCCCCATATCTATAGAAGCAAGCTGCAAGTGATGCTAGCATGACCCTACTAGCGAATGCAATACAAATCATCATAGCACTATGCTAGAAAAATGTTTCCTATGCGTAGATGATAGGGTACTCACTATCTAATAAATCATGAACCATCGTAAGAAGGTTCTAAGGGAACCTCAAGCTTGAGCAGTATGGGAGAAGTAGGTTGCTGATGATCATCAGCAACATTGCATACCTCTCAAAAAATACCCTCGACTTGTACCATTGCAGAATAGGTACACCCCTAGATTTCGTGTCCTTTAAGGCAACCACAATATGCCTCCCAAAAACCTGAGAAAATACTATTGCACGATCATTAGTGGTCAAGGAAATGATGGCCACTCCATCAAAAGGAATCCAAAAAATCTTGTATACATCCTTCGGTGTGATAGTGATCTCATCGATAGGAAGGTGGAATGTATTAGTCCTAGGACATAATCTGGGGTAGCCTAGTCGCATACTATAATCCATAGGAATTAAAACATGCCCAGTGTGTACCATCCATACGTGGTAGGAGGTCATTTAAGGAGCTTTGGGTCCCGATCCCGAGCAAAAATAATCTAAGGACAAAAATCAAGGTATAACTACAGTGCATCTAAAACATGAAAAGAGGTGCAAATAATGATAGAATATCCTAAGTCTAAGTGAAAGAGGAATAAAAGCACCTAATAATGCAAAAAAATTTAGAAAAACAACTCAAAAATACCAAAAAATACATTTTTTTCATAATGTTTCCTAATCGCTTTCATCTACAGCGACCAAAAATTAGCCGCTGAGGCTAGCAGTGGTCAAACCCCAATGGTCAAAATTTTAACAGTTGAGATTTGAACCGGCCTCTACCATCAACAATGGCCAAGCCGTAATTCGAAATGGCTACTTTGTGTGGCAGCGACCGATGGGTGACACGATAGACACATACACCCTAGGCCAAAACATCAAAAAAATTGCAAAAACAACAAAAGGGGGCAAGCCCACCAAAAAAAATCCTAAAGTAAGCCTATCTGTAGGTTTGGTTCATTACCAGCAAGTTTAATGAGGTTCGCTTACCAATTACTTAGTGTGGTTCATTTTTACTAAAAAATGAGCAAGGTTAGGGTTTTGAAGAGTACCTGATAAGCTCTTGATCCCCCACTCATGGATGCCTCACCTTGCGTAGCCATGATCCTCGTCGATAAGCTCTCCAAAGTCGTAAGAAGTCAATTTAACTCCAGAGCTCAGGAAAGTGAATTGCTAGCTAGGAAAAGTGAAAAGTCAAAACCCTCAGTTGCTTTTATATTTACCAAGTTATGCCTTGACTGTTGTAGTCGTTAGCAACCCGAACTTCTTGTCCACCAGAGTCGAGAGTGGCCACAAACAAGAATTTGGGGGTCGCAAGATCTGACAGTGGCTAGCAGCACAAGCAAAAATAGAAAGATTCCTTCCAGTACGAATAACAAAAAAATCAAATAATCACATTTTGATGGTTCATAATCATCATGATGATCAAAATAACAAAAAAATCACATAAAAACAAAATCTCAAGTAAGCCTCATATCTAGTTACTTATTCTATCAACTCGACGGTTGCAACGATTTTCACTCCATGCAATCTGGTGAGATGGGTGAGTTACCATAGGGCTACTTGGGGTAAATTAATAATTTTGGAATTGTGATGTGCCCCATCAATCCCAAAGAAGACCAAAATGGTTGAACTTCTCCATGGGTGTGATAGAATCATCTTAATTCCTTTATGGCATTACAACATTGATCCAAGTAATTCAACACAAGCCTAAATAGAATCGTTCATCCTAACTCCCTAAGAAGGCTATTTATGGTCGGACCACTCCCCGGGATAGGGATGAATGATCATCATAAATAGTGAAGTCACACTTGGATGGGGGATTGCCCATTAAAATAGTAAACATTAGAAAGAAACCAAACCAGTCATACTGGTCAAGCGACTTGTCACTTCATCCATTGCCTTTCCCTCATCAATTCGTTGTGTGAGGGGGTAGTTCATATATTCAAATAATCATAATCAAAGTCAACCAAAGATCACTCAATCACATCAAAATCGCATTCGTCCTATGAATAATTGCAAGCAACTATCACAGAACTTCCCCCATTTTTTGGGTTTATAAGCAAAATATAACATATGAGTTTGTAGCTCTCCTCTGGTCGGTTCTATTTTAGTGACATAAGCTACCCGATTGCATTTGAGGAATGAGTGCAAGTAAACATGTACAAGATTCTTGCAGAATTAAGCCTTCAATTAGGTCAAAGCAATGATTAAGGGATGCATGCCATCTTGCGTGGCTGGGCCATCCAACGTTGATCAGACCAATGATCATCATACACCCTATAAATATAGCAATCCACATTTTTGCTCTGCACTATGTTTTTCCCACACAATGCATCACAAAAAGGGATATCTATAGACACCTAAAACATGTCATGTTTAGGAGAACTACTCATGTGGGCACATTTATAGACCATATGAATAAACCTTGGGATATTCCAAGTACCAAAAGTGGTTTTCACCACTCATCTAGGGCAGTCTTAGCCCATCCAAGCCTGTCTGCTATGAACTAGAGTGGCTGGATTCTAGCCGTTGAAGCTTAGAGCGACCAACCCTAGCTGTTATAGATGATAGTGACTAAACCCTAAATAGCAACTTGCCATAAAACTATCCTAATCTTGGGTTAAAGTGGTAGTTTACATCTAATAAGGCCGAGCAGGGATAATTTTTCATTCCTCCTCATATCCAGTCTACATGAGAGACTCAAGTGTGGATTTAAACATAAATTAACTAGCCCTAAAGGGCATACAAAGACTAAAATTCTCATGCTAAAAAATAGTTTGTATGCGGGATTCAGACCTAGGGTTTAGACCTAAACCTAAGCCCTCAACACATTATAAGGTGCAAAACTAAGAGCACAAGGTATCAATTCAGAGAGACTTTTCGGAGATATTTTTGAGACTTGAAGAGCTTTTTTTGTAGCGAAGCCCTATCATATCAGAGACCAAATTGGAGCACCTTTTAGGAGCAACAAAGTGTTGGTCGATTCAGATGTTATCATCTATAGGATATTCAACACATCAGGCATACAAAATGATCCTTTCAACTTCAACAATAATCCTAGATCCATAGCCTTGGAGCAATAGAGACAAGTTTTCATCTTAGCGACCACTATCTCGGATAGTGGCCCATAGGCCTAGTCTAGGGTTCTTAGCATTAGTTTATTTTATTTAAGCTTGTTACATGTTTTCACGCCATTAGCATAGATCTGATTTATCACATTTACTTGCATTCATAGCATTAGTTTCTATTTTCATTGAGCATATTTCTGTTATCATTGGGGTTTTTTCTAACAACGTCATCTGGGGAGGCAATCCCGGATAGCTAAGTGTTTTTTGTTGTTTTCATGCTTGCAGGACTATAGGTTCACTAGATAGGTTGTCAACATATGAAAGCAAAAGGATCCCTCTAGGAGCCAGACCTAGAGAAGGAGGCATCTGTAAGCCCTCATATAGTCCCGTGTGCATCACCGAGAAGCCTATGAGAGTGCATCACCTCTTGCAAGGGGATATCAAACATCTGCTACCCAAATTTGTAAAATTTGTATCAAATGAAGGGAATCCCTTAGAGGGATCTATATGTAACTGAATTTAAGAAGAGGAATAGAGAGCATTATTCATTCATTTCTTTGTATTTTGGTTGCATCTATTTTCTCATATTTTATTTAATGCATGACTAAGTATAAATAAATCAAATAAAATTCTTAAATAGAGTAGTGGACATTGCACCGCTTCCCCGAGGTCGCTACACATATCCCTATAAAGTAGGCATTGTGTTTTTAAGTATTTGTGTTTTTCATGCATAATAGGGAGTAACTTTGGTCCTGATTGACTTTTTCTTGAAAGTGATGGATCAAGATCTTTGTTGACATTATCCTGATGCTATAGTAGTGCACTTGGTTTTCACTCAAAATTCCTCCATTATATTGATCCATGAAGCTGCTCACACTATTTTTTGTCAAACAAAATTACAAGCTTTGTTGAGGGTTTATTTGCACAAGTCTTGAGTATGTTTCTTGATGTCATCAGTGTTCTTAGATGTTAGAATTCATCAGGATCATCTACTTATAGTGATTCTTGTTTTTGCTCATTGGCAGCTAGTGAATGGATAAAAGGAAGAAAGATGGAAGATGGAATGTCTATCAAAAACAAGTCAGTAAATTTTTATCCAAAATTTTATCATAATCTTGTTGTTTGGGTTAGTTTTTCTACTATGGTAGTTCTTGATATTTTTATCATTCATTTTTATCCAACGATTTGACTAATCTGTACTAGTGAGAAGACTTTAAAGAAAATATATCATAAAGATAGAAACTAGAAAATATATATAAAGATAGAAATTAGGGCCAAAGATACATCTCATCTGAAATTGATGAATCATAGAAAGGATATATTTTTCTAAGGACTATATTGCATTGCATCACATTCACTGTATGTTCAATGGAATTGTGTTAGTGGATTTCTGATATAACTTGTGATTTATATTTTTTGGGTAGCTTATCTCTAGTTCATGGTAGTTCAAAATTATTAGTACAAGAACCTATAAATATCTTTTACATGAAGAAAGTACTGGGGACTTCTGGAGTTCCTATGTAAATAGGAGCAAAGTTATCCTAACCTGCCACTTCTTCCAATTACTAGGCTACTAAATTTGTGTGCCCTATCACTAATTTTGTTTTTTATCAAATTGAAGATACTTCAGGATAATTGGTACAAGCACCTGTAAATATGTGGCATGTGGAGAAAGTACTAAGCATGTATTGCTTGGCAAGATTCAAACCTAGGTCTTCTTAACTGTTTGAACTAATGCCATTTAATAATATAGATAAAAACATTACCTCTACTATTTTGATCATATTTTGTGCATCTGTTATTTTCTTATGCTAAAAAAGTTGAAGCAAGCAACTCCTATGGTTTGCTTAGAGACCTGGCCACTTTGGACCTAATTTAGAAGGGTGGGAGGGAAAAATTTACTCTAAATAAATGGTACAGTCTAAAACTGTATCAATGGGAAAGAAACAAAAAGAAAAGGAACATGAATTCATTTTTAAAGTGATGTCTTCTTTGTAAAATTTAAAAGTTTGGTAGTCAATTCTCATTACAAAGAATTTGTAGAAAAGTTCACAAAAATGTTTTTTCATATTTTGGATAGACTTTAATTTCTATTTGTCTTCCAACCTCTGCTCTTTGTAGCTTCTTCTCAGATCCTCACAATAGATGAAAGCTTCATCTGGAGTACTAGGGGGTGTTAGAAATTATGTGAATCCACAGTCATTACATGACCCATAAAGGGCCACTAGCTTAGTGGTAGAGAACCTGCAACACTAGTCCTTGGTTCAAGTCCTAGCTAGTTGAGGAATTTCAAGATCTAGGAGTTTCCAAAAGTTTTGGAGATGGGAAAACATTTTGGAATTTCATAATCAGGATTCCATCCCACTTTAACTTAGACAAAAATTAGATAAATATATCCTTTAAGGTGAAAACTATTAGGTGTTTCATATAAATAATTAGTGAAGCATACAAGTTTTGGTCCAATATTTTGTCTGGGACCATTGAACAATACCATAAACACGTTGTAAGCAAAAAAGATGTCAAAAATCTTAGCCATGTTCAAAACATGCCAAAATTTCTCATAGACTCTTCTTAGAAACCAAAGGCTTCTTTAAAGAATACAATATAATTAATAAAATATAACTACAAGAAAAATGAATTTATGATGATGGATTAACAAGTTATAGTGGATTTTGACTTCAAGGATGTTTGTTATGAAATCCTATTTATAACATAGTTTGTATAAAAAATTTCTATCAATATTTCTAATAAACATTGAGGCTTTTTATTGTTTTTTAACCCATCAAAAAATTTTACTTGAACATGTATTTGAATTTTTCATACATACATAAGTATGCTTTGTCACAAAAAAATCCTTTAAATGCTCTTTAGTGTTCTCCTTTATTTCCCATATTCACACCATAAACCTATTCTATCAAAATTGCATCTAGAAGCAAAAAAATACAATGCATCTTGAAATAGCTATTTCTAAATTGTTGTATAAATCTTCTTCATAACAAATGCAATATACCCATAACAGAGTATTAGAGAAAGGTTTAAACATTCAAAAACACAAAATTCTTGCTTGTTGCTTCTTCAAGGTTTAGACTGAGGTAGCTCCTATCTTCCCCCAAAACCTGAAGAATGCAAACACATGGTGTATGGGACTTGTACCATAAATTGATAATTTTACACTATTTCATATATTTAAAAATACAAGTTACATTTCTACATATGTACACACAAATGCATACATGCATGCATGTGTACGTAGAAAAAAGTTGATTTGTATAATATATAGATAATATATATAGAAAATTTTGTAACTATGAGGATGCATATGAAGCTTAAATTAGAAAACATGAACATTCTAACATATTTAAGGATAAAGACTCAAGACTAAGTATCCAACATAATTAGCTATCATTTTTGAATGAACTTACTACAATGAAATCTAAGACCTTGAAATTATACAGAATAAGTGAATCAGAGTTTACTTAAAGGTCCCACCCACACACCCATTGAAATAGTACAACTACTAAGATAATGATTCTAGCTGAGATAAATCTTGTCCATTTATTTTCCAAAGTGGTGTTGACTCACTTAAGATCCAATTGAGATTTATTTCAATCACGAACTCTCTATAATATTGTTTACACCTGATGTTGTTGTCGATACAAACGTAGTCCTACCAAGGTTAATCCACCTCCTCCAACATCATTACTTATTAGCATGTTATCACTGAGTAGTGGAGATTCAGAAAAGAAGTGTATGCAGACAAACCCACTTCTTGAAAGGAAGAAGCAATAATAAAGTTGGATTTGCATAATTTTAAATAAAATGTACAATCTAGTGAGATAGTACAATTGGCAAGAAGAATGTACAATCTAGTGAGATAGTACAATTGGAAAGAAGAATGTACAATCTGGTGAGATAGTACAATTGACAAGTTAAAATGTACAATGTACAATTTGGTATAAATTGTACAATAGAAAAATAAATTATTAAAATAATAGTAAAGTGCATGTAAAATTAAATGAAATGTGCAAATGAAATATAATTTGATAAAAATTACGTTAAACCTTTGCAAAACATACCAGAGAGAGATTTGTCTAGTAGAACATATGATTTGGTACCTAGATGTACCTTTAGTTCATACAAATTGTACACCAGATTTTGTACAAATCGTACAAGGAAAACTTACCCGATTTGGTTAATCAAGCGATTAAGAGAAACTTACCCGATTTGGTAGTTTAGGGGAATTGACTTGACGATTACAAAATTGTGTACAGAAGTCTCCAAAACTAAGTCTGACAGTTTTGCTGAGTGTACATGTGTACAAACCTTGCCACTGTATGATTTAGGATCATATAGTGTGTGAATTTGACTTTTGTACAAAGCTGTTATTTAGGCGTAAAAGGGTAGTTTAAAGGGACGGTACGGTTGTACAATTTGGTAACCGAGTTGGGAATTGTATATTTATTATTCCAAACCTTATAAAATTACCTTTCCACCAGGAATACTACACCCCTATGCTATAAGAAGTTAATGCCTACAAAATGTTGAACCCATTTAAATGGTCTCTATGCTCTTTTTTCATCATATGAGAAATTTGTGTTTATAGAGAGTTTAGCTGTCTGCACATACCCATTGTAAATTTTACCAATTTATGACAAGTAATGCAAGGGAAAAATAGGTAAACTGTTAAGCTAAAATAATAATCATAGTAAACAGTTACTATTTCCAATGTATATAGAGACAATAAAAAAACAACATAAAGCACCACAATTACCTGATGAGGAAGGTCTACACCAGTGTCATAATTTATAAAAAAATTATTATCATTACCTCATTGCAACCCCTCAATCCCAACACAAAAAACATGTAACTTTACCAAGTACTCAAACCTCAAAGTAACCATTTTTCTTGGCTTTGTCCCATGAGTTGTTTCATCATAATAGATATGAAGAATATATGACAGAGGGTGAACTTGGTAAATCTATATCACATCCAAGTGCTTTTTGCTCTAAACCTTTTTAGGCCTTTTTTGGCATCTCTAAGAGTCATCTTCTTCAAGCACATTGTCATTCAATTTTATCTCATTTATCCCTACAGACGCACTTGCAAATCTCATAGAGTCATTCAAATATACCAATAATCACTAGTCATAACATAATCCAAGGCTACATCATGAAGATAAAAGAGAAATCAGGATAAAGCATATTTCCACTCATAAGCCATCAAAGTGATAATTCAATAACATAGTAGACCTAAATCTTTGTTTGCTAGATGACGAGCAAAATATTGGGTATCCATTTTACTTCCTATAATCTCTAGATCAATAGCGTCCTCAAAGGCCTCCTTTTGTGCCAACAGTTGAGAGTATAAAATATAAAGAGGGCTTGGGAGTAGCTCTACTAAATGATGTTGTTTCTTACATTTTGTATGAAGAATCCCTAGTTGCTATTGTACAGGCATTGATGCCTTATTCAAAGCTTTCATATATGAAGGACGACTATAGAGAAACTTCGTATGATTTGCAATCGTATCCTGTTGGATCTTTTTACGTTGCTCTAGTTCATCTTGTTGTTTTTAAAGCTCTTTTCTCTATGCATAATATGGTATTCAGTTAAGTCATTGAAAAAAATATAAAACATTGTAAAATCTTATTATTAAAAACCTGATTCACAATATTTACAACATGCAAGGAGTTTATACTTTTATACACTCTTTTAGATACTAAAGAGAATAATTCTCACCCAATAATTTTTCAGAATCACTCAAAAAGAAATGTCAAGTGAAATATCTCACAAAACCAACATAAGGGATGCTTCATATCAAAATTAATCAAGTCTGTGTAGACCTTAAAACTACAAATTACTAGCTCAAAATTCTCTATGTTCATGTTAAGTGTCATTTACAAAAATTGCCATTATTAAGCTAGGTTTTAAAAAAAAACTATAAAACTCAATCACAAGTGCTAACATATTTCTACAATATTGTGTTTCTCTTCTGCAGGAGTAGCACAACTTACTTTGTTGATCACCCTAGCATAATATATATTATTGTAGAAAATGAAAACTTCTTATTATTGAATGAAATGGACCTTGCTTAAATAGCAAGTGCATACAATATGATCCATTGGATCATAAATAAATGAACATATCTTATCCACACTCTCTATCATAATATCCTAGTAACAACTTAGGATATACTCTAACACCCCCCCTTAAGTGGTACTAGGATATACTCTAACACCCCCCCTTAAGTGGTAGTAGGAGGTAGTGAAAAACAATAAAACCAAACAAGTGGCATATCCACAGATATGAGTCCCAACAACAAGGCCTGATAAGGTACTCATGTACAATATATCCACAAAAAACTCTGCTAGAGAGATGATAAAAAAAACCATTTCCAGAAGAGAAAAAAGAAGGAAGATGTGCAAGGAGGATGGAGTGGAAGATGTCCTCTTCAACCCCCCTAGGACAACTTCCATAAAAAATGGCTTGCAAAGGATCCATGTGATGTCCCAAAATGTAGAGATGCCTCATCACCGAACTGAAAGAAATTAGGTGCTTGTGACAAAGAACAAGGTTGTGAACCATGAAAAATTCACCAAATAAAACCCTCTTAAACCAAAGTGTCACAAAAAAAGGAGAGTGAGAAGATAGGATGGAGAAAGAAGCACCACAATTGCAAGGGTAGTCCAAAATGACTCCACAAGCACAAATATTTGGTGTCCACCTATACAAACACAATGGGTTGATAACAAGGTCCAAAACTGTGTGGACAAACATCCAAAGAGGATAAAATCCCTTTAAAACAAAGTGTTTCACAAAAGGAGAGTGAGAAGATAAAATGGAGAAAGAACCACCACAATCGCAAGGGTAGTTCAAAATGACTCCATAAGCATAAATATGTGGTTTTCACCTATATGAACATAATGGGCTGATAACAAGGTCCAAAAATTGTGGACAAACAACAAAACAAGGGGATAAAAATGAAATGGCACTAAGGTAGCTGTCGAACAATAAAAAAGTCACCAAAGAAGCCAAACAAGGTTCAAAGGGACTTTATAAATTTAGTCCGTAGCAGCCACACAAAACCTTTCAACCAAGAGAGCACAATCTTTGAGACACCAAAAAGTATAAAAAATAGTTTCAAAACTGAAAATGGACACCACCATTGTTTCCGGCACAAAAAAAATCTTTCCAACAAGTATATATAAGGTATACTCCTAAAAATAAAAGTGTTCAAAAATGCAAAACAAAATGATGTCCCTCTAAATGGGTGCAATTGTAGAACTTCCAAAGTGATCACCCATTCGAGTGGTACTCTGGAACAAAATGCTTAAGAGTTTTTAAGAGTTTTACTACAAAGAACCTCCAAATTAGCATTAGATACAAGCAAATTCCCTTTTTAAATAAGTTGTTCCCTCCTTTTTTAAATTTCAAATTGAAATATTTTAAAAAGTTTTAAACTCCGTTAAAGTTGCTAGCGCTCTATTGCTCAACTCTCCTCCACGAACATGGACACCTATTGGCCGTCTTGACATCAGTTGCTACATGGACACCTCCTGGCTAGGGAGCTCGCGTTTCACGTTTCGACTGCACTGCATCGGGAATGTGTCAAATGCTGCTAGAGAATGCAGAAATCCACTACCTCCTTTGGCGCCTGAGGGCATGCCAAATCCACCACTGCAACCACCAAAAATATCGCAGGAAAGAAACCCCATTGAGATGGCAGGTATTTTTATTCTCCATGTTGACAGCAAAACACAGCAGACCCAGACAAAAATCGCAAAAATCCTTAGCCACAACAATAACATCGTATAAATAATTAAATAAACGGTGGAGAACTCACCCCCAGTAGGTTTAACATCCTTAGCTCCAGGCTAGAAGAAATCATAAAAATCCTTAGCCACAACAATAACATAACTCGAGGAGGAGAACTCACACCCAGTAGGTTTAACATCATTACATGCTCGTGATTCATGGCTAAAAAAGAAGATCATACTGCTCCAGGAACTTTAAAGTGTATCCCAACATTACAGTGAATAAATGGGCAACTGACCACCACGTAGCAGAAATAACACTCCTGGTCAAACTTTTGTTCACGTCCACCATTCCGGATTGCTTGCAAGACTGCCTGTTCAAAACCTGGGAGATTGGATAAGACTGTGGAGTGTTCTAGCTGGATGTTGCAACTTGAATGGCCCAAAAATAAATAAATAAATAAAACTGTAGGTCCTCATCAATGCACCAAAGTTCATCCGGCATGTCGGCACGCTATGACGAACAGCAAGACGGCTCCATCGTGGGCTCCAAGAAGGTAAATGGTGGCATGTTCAAAAAACCGCATCAGCTTGAAGCGTAGATCCGCGAACCGGATCTGGGGGGAAGACCTGCTCGCCGGTTTCTCAAGGCGACGATCCCCACCGATGCCACCTCTCGAACCCTCATCCCCGGAAAGGAGCCCTCACCTCTCGAACTCTCCAAGTGTTCCTCAGAATAACATGTACAGAATAATTATCCAAAGCATAAAGCAATGCTAGACGACCAACATTCTTCCTTCCCATGAATGCAATGCCAGATTCCAAAGCACCATGACAGCTCCTCTAAAAATAAAAAAATGGAGTCCACACTCATGGATAAAAACCAACCAGCAATATCGGAGACGAAATGATATTAGTGGAAGATTTTTCATTTCCTGTGTGAACCAAAAAAATGGTCTGGGGAAAGAGGATAATCTGTTCCGAATAAAAATGAAAACAAAATGGTTAATGGGGGAGGGGAAAAAATGAAAACAAAATGGTTAATGGGGGAGGGGAAAAAAATGACAGGAGGATTTTCATGAGGGAAATCCTCCTCAAGCTTACACTCAAATTCACAGGGTAGGGAAAGTCTGCTCTGATACCATGTAGAAAATGAAAACTTCTTATTATTGAATGAAAGGTACCTTGCTTAAATAGCAAGTGCATACAATGTGATCAATTAGATCATAATTAACTGAATAGATGTGAGCCACACAATCTATCATAATATCTAAGTAACAACTTAGGATACACTCTACCAATTGTTTTCTTGACAAAACCTTTGTTATTGATTTTGAAGTCAAAAGATGGTTTGGGTGCTCGTTTTATGAATCTACTTGATCTACATGTGGTTAGAAAAATAAATATTTCATCATATGATGTCTAATTACCATGTCATCAATAGAGATGTTTTCCTAAATAAGAAGTGATATAAGTCCATTACGAAACTAAGCATGTATTTTATTTTGACTTTGAAATGGTGAGATGCAGGGTTCAAATTCTATCCCGCTCTAATGAGAATGCCTGAGTTCAAATTCTAGCTTGGGGATTATGGACTCACTGTTGTTTACAACTGCCCTCTTAGGCCTCTAAGAGGGCAGTTTAACTCGTCAGCTTGAGAAAATGTTTTTGGCATTGAATCGTATAGTTATTCAGGTACATTTCATGGAGAATATAGTCTGTTCCTATATACACTTTGCCACCAAAATTGAATGTTGTATACTTTTCACTGTGACGTTTATAGAGGACAATAGTTATGAGTAATCTCACACTCTACCACCAAAACTGAATGTTACACACTTTCCATTATGAAGGATTTACAAATCGCATTAGTTACTAGAATGGGAAGAGAAGACAATTTAGAGAGAGTGAGTAATGTTCAACAGTAATTTATAGAGATGATCCAAAGCATGGTACATATCATGTCCACAGAGCAACATTGCATATAAGGCCACGCTTGTGAGAGATGTAATGTTTCTAATGGGAGGTGTGATTTTTCTAACACATCCATGGAGGACACTTTTTGTTGTATTTTTGTTTTTAAAATTATATAGAGAGGATGAAAATAGACAACACAAGACATGGTTAGCTTGTGAGTTAGAAGCTTCAAGGTGATCTTGAGAGACTTTAATGGATAGAATGTGGAAGTGTGGATCCACTACTATTTTTTTGCGTTCTTGAATATTTAGTCTTTATTCTCCTTATTTTTAGCAATTTAGTGTAATATTTCCTTAGAATACTAAGTATATGTTTTTACTTATTTCTTTTAGAACAAGGTTATTCTATGCATATAGGGGTTAAAAAAATATAGAGAAATGTAGAGGCAGAGCAGGTTGGTATTTATATGAGTAAGATCTTGCATTGAGAGCAAGTCCAAATTTTCATCATCACATGTTGCCCTTTAGTCAATATTGTTTAAAAGGGAAAAACTAGGCACATTATCATTTTTATCCCTGAGGGTGTATGGAAGTGTTACTTAAGATACATAGAGTCTTGAGACTCCATTAGTATGATTAGAGAGATGTTCAATAGGTTACCATTATAACATAAAACTTGATGGTAATGAGCATCTTGTGCATTAGATAGAAACTATAAAGAAACAGGTAAAACAAATAAAGATTAAAACAAATGAAGGAGTACAAGTACTGGCTATAATATATTTGTTGAACTAAGCGTGACACTAAGGGGGGTGAATCCGTGTGTATTAAAAATTTAATCCAACTATGGAATCAAATCAAAACAAGCAATCATACAAACATGTATCACATAACACCATATTTATAGTGGAAACCCGATGTGGGAAAACCACTGTGCCAATGGACTGTTTGGACTCCCATCCAAATCCAGCCTTGAAAATGTTTGGTCTTTACAATATTTTTGCAGCACCAACTGCAGGGAATGACACCAACCAACCCAGACTTTAGCAACACCAACTACAAGGATCACCGACCTCGATCGCTAAGCACCCACTCGGCAAAAACAAAAACTATAGTAGAAAATATGATCTTTGTTCCAAAAGACCCTGAGTGTTCTAGCTCATTGCTTCTCTCTACACATCCACTCTAACTAATATCCTCTGATCTAATCTCAATCTCACACTCTTCTCTATACTCACATTGAATCCTTTTAAAAACCTTTTTGCAATTCCTTCAACTTCCAACACTTCAACTTCTTAACAAATTTTGAGCTGCAAGATGACCATTTCAGCATTCAATGTCTCCCTTGGGAGACATAACGTTATTTTAGATTTTAAAATTCTGCATGCATTGGAAAAAGAACAAACTCAAAAGGAGTTAGGATCAAAAGTTATGACCTTTTTAAATTTCACTTCTATTTTGGAGAGGCATTTTGTCAAATAGTTCATGGACAAAGTGTTGTGCACATTACTCGTTCTCACACTTGGAGGCCTCAAAATTACTTTGACCAAAAAGAAAAGATGTTCAATTCAATGAGCTATACGTGAAACAACACTTAAATGGTACATTCGAAAACAAGAAAATATGAATTTGAGTATTCAAGCGCAAAAGCACTTGGCTGCCCAAAATTGGAAAAAGTGCTATGAAGGCATTTTGCAACTGCTGCCATTTCTTCCTCGGGTCTCTGTTCAAGCTGAAACTTAAAACATAAGCTCTCTGTATATCATACTACCTCCAGTAAAATTTTTGAAGTTTTATGCCTCACATATTTCTTAATATAACTCCTACAAAGTGGCCTCTGGCACTGATTTTACACTTGTCACAAAATGAAAAAGTGCTCTAGAGCCATTTTGCAATGCCCACCGTTTCTTCCTCCGAACTCCGTTTGTCCTGAAACTTAAAACTTAAGCTCTAAGTATATCTATATACCTCAAATAAAAACTTTGAGGTCCAATTCCTCATTTATTGCTTAATATTCCTCCCATAAAGTGACCTCCAACGCATATTTTACAGCTATAGTTTCTTGACCAACAATGCACCGGTGAAGCAACCGATTGTTCCAACACTGCAACCACACTTTCTAATGATCAAAAAACCTCCAAATAGTATCTTGATCTATTCAAAATATTCCATTGAAATTTTTCCACTTTGACAACTTCCTTTTTTGCTACTTTGACAACTTTTTGACATTTTTTGCAACTTTTGCAAATTTGCACGAACAACCTGTAACAACTTCACTTGAACATCACAAACATTCTCATAAGAATTGAACACCACTGTACATACTCCAAACAACCTTTGAATAACTGTCCACTACATCAACCTGTCCATTTGAGTGTGTTGACAACAATGACAATACTGTCGCTGCACCTTGCTCAACAATCTCCTCCTTTGGAATTGTTGGCAAAACACGCATAATTTCCTGTAACTCTTCTCCCCATTTGACAACAAGTCCGAAGGGCTACTGCAAACTCCCCCTGAGTCAATGCACACCATTCTCAGGCAAAAATTATTACACTTAGCAAAAATCACAAACATGAGCAAAAAGATAAACAAATACACAAATGCTGCCCCTAAGAATGTGATCTCGATAGCTAGTCAATGCTTGGGAAGTGTGACCACTCCCATTTTCTTGTGAAGGTACTCAAAGACTTCCTTGGGTATTAGTTTGGTAAAGATGTTCGCTACTTGCTCTGTTGTTGGAACAAAATCCAACTTAACCTCACCTTTCGCAACTTTCTCCTTCAAAAAATGGTATCGGATAGCAATATGTTTTGTGCAAGAATGCATAACCAGATTCTTTGAGATATTTATTGCACTTGTATTGTCACACATGATCAAGATGGGCTCACTAAAATTTATTCCAAGATCCTTCAAAGTTTATTTCATCCAAAGTACCTGTGTACAACATGATGTCGCTGCAATATACTCTATCTCTATTGTGGATAATGAGACTGAATCCTGCTTTTTGCTATGCCATGCAACAAGATTATCACCAAGATAGAATTCTCCTCCACTAGTACTCTTTCTATAATCTACACATCCTGCCCAATCTGCATCTAAATACGTAATAAGGGTGAAGTCCTTACCTTTCAAATACCATAACCCATATTCCATAGTACCCTTGAGGTACCGAAAAATACTCTTTACTACTGTCACATGAGTCTCCTTGGGACTAGCCTAAAACCGTGCTACCATGCATACTGTCTAAAAAATATCTGATCTAGTAGATGTCAAGTACAGTAAGCTCCCAATCATGGATCTGTACATTGTATGATCAACAGGTGGAGATTTCTCATCCTTGCTCAACTTGCACACTGTCATCATGGGAGTGCTAACTGGCTTGCAATCCTCCATTGTGAACTTTTTCAGCATCTCTTTCACATATTTGATTTGAGAAATAAATATACCCTTCTCCCTTTGATTAACTTGCAATCCAATAAAATACGAAAGTTCACCAATCATTGACATTTCAAACTCTTTCTGCATCTTATTTGCAAAATATTTACACAACTCATCTTTACTGCTGCCAAATATAATATCATCTACATATATAACAACAATATGATGACAATTTTCTATTTTGACATAAAAATTATTGTCCACCATACCTTTCTTGAACCCTTATTGAGTAAGATAACTGTCTAGCCTTGCATACCATGCTCGGGGTGCCTGTTTTAAGCCATATAATGCTTTCTTCAACTTGCAAACCAAGTTGGAATTATCACAAGCTGAAAACTGTCTGGTTGCTCTATATAAACCTCTTCTTCAAGTTTCCCATTCAAAAATGCTGATTTCACATCCATTTGATAAACTTTAAAATTCTTGTAAACTACTAAAGCAAGAAACATTCTAATTGCCTCTAGTCTAGCCACAGGTGCAAAGGTTTCCTCAAAGTCAATACCTTCAACTTGCGCATACCCTTTGCATACCAATCTTTCTTTCTAATCTTTCTTTGTTCTTGACTACCTGTCCATCGTCATTCAATTTGTTTTGAAAGACCCATTTAGTTTCGATTACATTTTTATTTGCGGGTCTTGGTACTAACTTCCAAGTCTTGTTTTTATTGATCTGATCTAATTCTTCATTTATTGCCTTTACCCAACTATCATCTTTGCTTGCTTCGACAACATTTTTGGGCTCAATGTTGGATAATAAAGAGTAGTTACTTACTAATCTTCTTCTTGTCTAAACACCAACTGTGGATTTCCAATTATTTGCTCTATAGGATGATCTTTGTGCCAACTACCTATTTTGAATTTCTTATTTTCTTCCAATTCTGAATCACTTTTCGAATCCTCTGAGTCAATTCTTGATTTATTTTCTGTTTCCTCTTCCTCATCTCCTTCAATGATCTCTTCATAAATTGGGTAGTTCTCTTCATATCTAATTACTCATTCCCTTCCTTCATCAACTTTAACATCGAAACTTTTCACAATTTTTCTTAGCCTCTTGTTGTAACATTTACAAGCTTTGCTTTTTGATGAATAGCCAATAAAAATACCTTCATCCACTCTATCTTCAAACTTACCAAGGTTTTCTTCAGTTCTTTTGATGTAACACTTGCTGCAAAAAACTTTAAAATATCTTGTTGTTGCCTTTTTACCGAACCACAACTCATAAGGAGTTTTGCTTTCATGCATCCTCAACATGCACCTATTTTGGATGTATATTATAGTATGGAATGCCTCTTTCCAAAATTTGTCTACTACTTTGCTCTCAATCAACATAGTCCGTGCCATTTCCTGCATTGTCCTATTATTTTTTTCTACCACACCATTCTGCTGAGGTGTCCTGGCTACTAAAAATTGTCTCCTAATGCCATATTTTTCACAATACCCTATGAAATCCTCTGAAATGAACTGTCCTCCTCTATCTAACCTTAAACATTTAATCCTTTTTTCGTATTTGATTCTCAACTTGGTTTTCGAAAACCTTGAACATATCAAAAGCTTTTGATTTATGCTTCAAAAACAATACCTATGTCATCCTGAAATAGTCATCTATACACAACATGAAATATTTGTCATTGTTTATGCTTTTCGTTCTCATGGGTCCACATAAATCAGTATGTACTAGTTCCAAAGGTTTGCTCGTGTAGTACTATTTTGTTTTAAAGGAGACTCTAGTTTGCTTCTCTTTTTGACATGAAGCACAAATGTTATTTTATGGTTTGCTGATGGTGGGAATATCTCTCACTACTTTCTTTGAACTAATTTTTACTAGATTATCAAAACTGATATGACCAAGCCTCTTGTGCCACAACTAATTCTCTTATTCATGTCTAATCAAGCAAGCTCCTTCTGAAGTCTTTGAGAGAGTTTACAGGTTGCGAGATATCCTTGATCTAGTTGCTATCAAATTCCCATTGTTTGCCTTTTTGATTTCACAACCCTACTTCTTAAAGATCACATCATGACCTTTGTCACAAATCTGACTTACGATTAACAAGTTATGCTTTAGACCAACCACAAACAAGACTTCTTCTGACCTGATTTTTTCGTAACTGATCTTAACTGAACCTCTTCCAACTATCTTAGCTCCATCATTATTTCTAAATTTTACTGAACCACTTTCATATTGTTGCAACTTCTCAATTTTTTTTGTCACCTGTCATATGATTGGAGCATCTACTATCAAGTATCCATGGTGCGGATTTATTCTGCGCTTTAAATACTGTCTATACAATTAAGGATTAATTTTCTTTCTTATTTTGCTTTTTTTCTTTCCACTCTGGTTTGATTACAGTTTTGGGCTCTTGTTTTACCTTTTCTTTTTCAGTAGCTTGTGCATGTTTTTTGAGAAATTTTCTATTTTGTCTTTTATTCCTTTTGGCTGAAAGTTTCTTCCCTGATATTGATTTGACGCAAATGTACTTCTACAATTTCTTGCAATATGCCCAAATTTATGACAGTTATAACATTCTACTACATAATCCATCAAAGGTGAAAAGTATTTCTACTGGAAAAATTCCTTAGTCCTACATTATACTTGCAATCTGAAATCTTATGTCCATAACCATTGCATTTAAAACAGTAACCAGAAAAGAGATGATTGAACCTGGGTGGTGGTCTTTGCCATGTTGTTGTAGGAGCCATAAATCTTATTTTTCTTTGATGTGTGACATTGGTGAAACCATCATTGTCAATTCTCCTTTCTTGCCTTGCATTATTGTTTTCCTTTGCATGATTCATTTTTGCTTGATTAACATGTTTCTTTTCTTTATTCTTTGTGGATTCTTAATTTGTGGACTTTGATCCATTTGATGATTCTCCTTCGTCAAAACCCAAACCAAATTTGATGCCTATAGTCTTTTGATTCTTTATAATCTTATCCAGCTTCATAGAACTCTCTTCACATATGTGATAAGAGCTAATTTTCTTATTCATCTCTTCTAGCTACATCCTTGAACCAACAACCTCTTCTTCTAACTTACTTCAATAATATATTTTCATGGTTATTTGCACTTCGATGTCTTTGGAGATCTTCTTGGATTCTTCTATCTACACTTTCAAACTTGTTATTATTTCATTTGCATCCTCAATATTTCTTGAAATTTTCTTATTCCTTTTTCTTTCTGTCTTCAATTCATCCAAAGTTGCAATTAGTTCCTCTTCCAAATTCACTTTTGCGTCAATTTATTCTTCATCACATTCCTATTCTTTTTTTGGTTTTTCTTCTTCAAATGCCACGAAAATAGATTCACCTGTTTCTTTTTAAGAATCCTCACTGGAGCTATCTTCTGATGAACTGACATTCTTGGAGATGAAACTTTTCTTCTTGAAGTTGCCTTTTTTGAAATTTTATTTTTTCTTCCAGTCACTTATTTCTCTATGCAATTCTTCATCACTTTTGTTCTTATCATTAAGTGGACATTTAGTTGCAAAATGCCCAATGCCTCCACAATTGAAACATTTAAACGATAACTTTTCTTTGTATTTTACTTTTTCCATTTTTAGTTTTCGAACAAAGTTTGCTTCCATTTCATCTGATGTCTCTTCTTCCTCAGATTATTGTTTTGCTTTTATATTTTTTGGGGCTTTAAAAGCAACTTCTTTATCGATGGATTTAGATTTTCCTATTCTCATCTCATATGCAGTCAAAGAGCTATGCATCTAATCCATACTAAAATAATTCAGATCTTTAGCTTCTTCTATAGCTGAAACTTTAGAATCAAACCTTTGAGGAAGAGATCTTAATACCTTTTTAATTATTACCAGGTCTTTGATCTCCTCTCCAAGTCCTTTGATAGCATTCATGAATTTATTAACTCTCATCATATATACCTCTATATTCTCATGCTCATTCACCTTCAATCCTTAGAATTGAGCTCTATGTGTTTGTAACTTGGCCTCCTTGATCTTATTGTCTCCTTCATGAATGCTCTTCAGTTTGTCCCATATTTTCTTAATCGTTTTACAACCCATAATATTTACTAGTTCACTATCCACTTATCCACACATGATAACATTCTTTACTTTTGAGTCATTCTCAAATAGTTTCTTATCAGCAACAACAATTGGAGAAGTGGTGGGTATTGTGTATCCACTGTCTACTGAATCCCAAATGTCGTATCCCAAAGCACAAAGATATGTCTGTATCCAGAGTCTCCAAAATGCGTAATTAATTCTATCAAACAATGGTGCTTTGTTTGATGAGAACCCTTCACCAACTGCCATTGTGTCACTTCCAAGATCAGCCTAGCTGGTTAAGCCTATTCAGGAACCTCGCTCTGATGCCAATTGTTGAACTAAGTGTGACACTGAGAGAGGGGGTGAATCATTGTGTGTTAAAAATTTAATCCAAATATGAAATCAAATCAAAACAAGCAACCACACAAACATGCATCACATAACACTATATTTATAGTGGAAACCCGATGTGGGAAAACCACTTTGCCAATGGATTGTTTGGACTCCCATCCAAATCCAGCCTCGAAAATGTTTGGTCTTACCAATATTTTTGTAGCACCAACTGTAGGGAATGGCATCAATCAACTCGGACTTTAGCATCACTAACTGCAAGGATCAACGACCCCGATTGCCAAACACCCACTCGACAAAAATAAAAACTATAGTAGAAAATTTGATCTCCATTCTAAAAGACCCTGAGTGGTCTATCTCATTGCTTCTATCTACACATCCACTCTAACTAATATCCTCTAATATAATCTCAATCTCACATTCTTATCTATACTCACACTAACTCATTTTAAAAACTCTTTTGCAATTCCTTCAACTTCCAACACTTCAACTTCCTAACAAATTTTGAGCTGCAAGATGACCGTTTCAGCATTCAATAACGTCTCCCTTGAGAGACATAATATTCTTCTAGATTTTAAAATTCTTCACGCGTTGGAAAAAGAACGGACTCAAAAGGAGTTACAGATCAAAATTTATGACCTTTTTAAATTTTACTTTTATTTTGGAGAGGCATTTTGTTAAATAGTTCATGGACAAAGTGTTGTGCACATTACTCATTCTCACACTTGGAGGTCTCAAAATTACTCCGACCAAAAATAAAATATGTTTAATTCAATGAGCTATACGTGAAATAACACTTAAACGGCACATTCGGTAACAAGAAAATATGAATTTGAGTATTCGAGTGCAAAAGCACTTGGCTGCCCAAAACTGGAAAAAGTGCTACGGAGGCATTTTGCAACTGCTGCCATTTCTTCCTCGGGTCTCTGTTTGAGCTGAAATTTAAAACATAAGCTCTCTATATATCAGAATACCTCCAATAAAAATTTCAAAGTTTTATTCCTCACATATTGCTTAATATACCTCTGACAAAGTGGCCTCTAGCGCTGATTTTACACGTCACATAAATTGAAAAGTGCTCCAGAGCCATTTTGCAACGCTCACCGTTTCTTCCTCCGGACTCCGTTTGTGTTGAAATTTAAAATTTAAGCTCTCAGTGTATCCAGATACCTCCAATAAAAACTTTGAGGTCCAATTCCTTATGTATTGCTTAATATTCCTCCCACAAAGTGAACTCCAACGTAAATTTTACAACTGCAGTTTCATGACCAACAATGCACTGACGAAGAAACCGATCGTTCCAACACTGCAACCAAACTTGCTAATGATCAACAAACCTCCAAATGGTATCTTGGGCTGTCCAACATATTTCATTGACATTTTGCCACTTTGACAACTTCCTTTTTTGCTACTTTGACAACTTCCTGATGATTTTTGCAACTTTTACAAATTTGCACGAACAACCTGTAACAACTTCACCTGAAAATCACAATTATTCTTATAAGCATTGAACACTATTGTACATACTCCGAAAAACCTCTAAAAAACTGTCCACTGCATCAACCTATCCATTTGAGTGTGTTAACAACAATGACAATACTTTCGCTACACCTTGCTCAACAATCTTATGGTTTCTTTTCCATTTTATGTTACCCCTGTGAGGGATTATTTTATTTTCTAGTTGAGGCTTCATATTTTCCCCTATGAGGGCTTCTCTATCTATTTTTGTCTCTTATTTTTTCATAATAAGGTGCCTCTTTTTTGTTTGTAATGGTTGGGATAATTGTCCCTAACTAGAACTTTTTTGTAAAATATTACAGAAACCTTCCAAAACCACTCTTACTAATAAAAATATATATTATGCAATCCTTTTTGTGGTCACATTTACATGATAAAATAAAATTTCCTTTGGTGAAATGGATAAAGGTGTGTGATGATAAAACTAGGGGAGATCTTGGTTTAAGAATTCTTACATATGCAAACTTAGCTCTTAGGGGAAAAGTTATCTGGAGATTGTACAAATAAATTCAAAGACAATGGGAAATAATTCTTCTAGGTAAGTATGTTGATCTCAATGACCCAAGTTTAATATTTATTGTTTTCTCTCTACCAAATGGTTCTTCTCTTTGGAATGGTTGAAAAAAATCTATTGATCTTATGATTAAATGTTTAATATGGGTGGTGGGAACTGGATAAAAAAATTTATTTGGATGGATACTTGTCGTGATAAAAAACTACTCAATTTAGATCCAATTTTGAAACCTTGTATGAGATCACTTCAAGACAAATATGGTGATAGGGTTTCACAAATGGAAAGAAAAAAATCCTAAGTATACAAGACATTGATGCTAGGAGACATTTGAGTAGAAAGATAATAACTGTGATTATTTCAAGGGTATCCAAGGTTAAATTGATTTGGGGGTTGAATAGCTCAGGAGAATACACAACAAGAAGTGGATATAATGTGCAACACCAACAAAATATAATATCACTAGAATATGGAAAGATATTTGAGATAGCCCAAGCATTCCTAAAGTCAAAATGATTGTTTGGCTAGTAGGTCATAGAATAATTTTATCTTGTAAAAACCTTATGAAAGGGGTTTTCATGGTCCCTCTCTATGTTTTTTTTTTTTAAATGAGGAGGAGAGTATAGATCATCTCTTGGGATATTGCTTAATAGTTTGTAATCTATGGAAATGGATTCTTAATATGTTTAGTAAATGCATGGTGATGAATAGTAAAATTTAAGATCATGTAAAGCAAAGGCAGAGCACTTATAAAAGTGAGGCTTTGCAAACAATATTGGATATATCAAAAGATACAATACTTTCTATTGTATGGCTAGAAAGGAATAGAAGAATATTTAAAGGAAAGAAAAACAATTTAGAGGTAATAAAAAGGAAGATGTGTTTAGTCATAGAGGAGTCTAAACCAATCCTATCAACTCATCCATGTTGAGAATTTGAGGTGTTGTCATTGTTGTCAACACTTATATTTTTGCTCCTAGTTGGCATATTTAAACACACCTATTTTGGAGGCTCAGGAGGTATCTTTGGTGATTATTGGATATCCTATTATTCTTGGTCTTTGGTATATGGCACATATGTTTGTATAAGGTTCTATATTGATGCATTTATATTTTCTATGTGCCTTGGTGATTTATTGAAATATTCATAATTTATTTATTCCTACTATGTCATCTCCAAGTTCCTTGGAATGTGTTTCGGGACTTAGGAATGGAAGGGAAAAATATTTTAAATTAATTATTTATGCAATATTAGTGTTTTGGAAAATATTCCATGTGAATATTTTTATTTAAAATATTGCATAGGTTTAAAAAAGAAAAATATGGCATGGGACCCAGTTGGCTGTGCAGCGGCAGTGCAACATTGTTTTTTTGGCTAGTGGGTGTTGCTATTTTTTGCTTGGAGTGATTTTTGGTGGCCAATTCGATTTGGATAAAGGAAAATCAGTTATGGAAACTTGGATATGCTCCAAAATTCGTGATTTTTGGTTAGAGGAGTTTGTGGCACTCATTTAGGAGTTTTATTGCCTTTTTTCCTTATTTTAAATTGTAGTTTCAAGACTGAAAAAGGAAATTGGCATTTTTTTGGGAAGTGGCTTTGATTTTTGAGAGGTGGTTTTGCACATGGTTTTAAAAAAAACCATTTGTGGTTTTATTCCATTTTTTTTGCCTATATATTCAGAGCATGAGTTGGTGGTTGAAGTGAGTTTTTGGTGAGAGTATCCAGATGTTGTCGGATTTTCTACAGGTGACACAAGTGTGAAGAATTTTGTATGCAGGTGTGGGTGCCTAGTTTGGATGATGAGAGCATCATTTTGATGTGTTTATTGTAGGTGTTTGATCATATTTGATAGAGGTTTCATCTTGTAGTGGTTTGATACATTGTTTCATCATAGCAGGATTGTGGGTTTTGAGCTTGCAGGCTAGTTAGAGCTTGCTATCACTGGAGGCATTCTTATACTTCATTTTCATGATCATTTTGATATGTTTGATCAGTTGTAGCTGATATATAGGTGGGTTGCAGCCCTCCTTCTATTGTTGCAGAGAAACATAGTGTACTTAATTTATGAGGCTTGTTCTATGCAGTAGTCATAGCAAGCAATTCTCTTTGGGAGGTTTTTTACCCTTGTGGTTTTCCTCCGTCATATCATGTGTTGTGGGATGCTTATTTTGTGAATTATGCTGTTGTCATATATGTATTTATTTCTTCTCTAAATCAGATTTGAAATTGGAGTTTAAAATTAAAAAGTTGCACAGATTCACCCCCCCTCTCTGTGCCATTGTTTGACTAACAATTGGTATCAGAGCCAGGTTGTCCTTTTAGTAGCTTAATCAGCTCGGATTGATTCCTGGTTCACAATGGCTAGTAGGGATGTCAACACTAGTAAGGCACCATACTTTTATGGGAGTGATTATGCATTTTGGAGTTACAGGATGATGGACTTTTTGGGTTCACTTGGCATTGGTGTGCTTCTTTCAGTTAAGAATGGTTATGCTTTTCCTACTACAATTCCTACAGATCCTGATGCTATCAAAGAGTATGAAAACAATATGAAGGCCAAATCTACAATCACAAATGCTCTTGCACCAAGTGAATTAGTGAAGGTTATGGGTTTGCAAACAACAAAAGAAGTATGGGATAAGTTGCAAGCTATTCATGAAGGTAATGACAAAGTTAAGGAAGCTAAACTCCAAATTTTTAGAGCACAGTTTGAGAGTCTCCGAATGGAAGAGAATGAAGACATTTCTGCCTACATGCTTCATGTGAGTGAGGTAATTACTTCCATTAGAGGCTTAGGAGAAGCTATAACTGATACTATTGTTGTGAAGAAGGTTCTTCGTTCTTTGACCTCTAAATTTGATTCAAAAGTTTCTGCAATTGAGGAAGCAAAAGATTTGAACAATCTATCATTAGATGAATTACATGGCTCTCTTATTGCATATGAGATGAGAGTTTGTTGCAGCAAGCCTACTAAAAAGGAGAGTGCTTTCAAAGCATTCAAGAACATGAAATTGAATCCTCAATCCGATGAAGAAAGATTTTCCGATGAAGAGCAAGCTAACTTTGTTAGAAAGTTGAAAAGAGGAAAAGGGAAACACAATGGAAAGTTGCCACTGAAATGTTTTGAGTGTGGGCGCATTGGGCATTTTGCTTCAAAATTTCCTTACAAGGAGCACTTAGAAGATGATGGTGAGAGTCACAAGAGCAAAAACAAAGACTTCAAAAAGAAAATATCAAGATTTAGCAAAAGGTTCTCAAAGAGGAAGGTCTTGATGTCTCATGAAGATAGTGATTCTTCAGATGAGAGCATAGATGATTCAGATGAAGAGGCTACTGAAGTTCTCTTTATGGCTATTGAAGACAAATCCAATTTGAATGCAAACAAAGAGGATGATGAATCTGAAATTGATTTTGAGGAAGAGCTTGCAATAGCATTGGAACAATATGAAATTGAGAGAAAGAGAAACAAGAGGATGAATGAAAATATCAAGGAGCTAAACAAACTCAATGAAGACTTGATGATGCAACATGAAGAGTCAAAAATATTTGCTGACAAAAACATTTCAGATTTAGAGGAGTCCAATAAGGTGGCTGCAAAAATTATACAAGACTTAAAAGTGCAAGTTGAAGAGTCCAATAAAATAATAGATGATCTCAAGAATCGGGTATGTGAAAAATCTAATTTGTGTTGCAAACTAGAAGAGGAGATTGTTACTTTGAGAAAGCAACTTGAAAAGGCTAATTTGGATTTGAGTACTAATTTGAAATTTCAGAAAAGTTCTAATCAGCTTGATGAGCTTATTGGTAGCCAAAGATACACCAAAATCAAGTTTGGTTTGGGGTTTGATGAAGGTGAAAGTTCACACGTTGCCAAAGATGCAAAACCGGTTGGTGAAAGCTTGAAGAATGAGAAACCCATTGTAGAGCAACCCCAAGGAGATAAAAAGAAAGAAGAAAAGGTGTCAAATCAGACCAAAAATAGCAATAGGCTGTACCATACCATGAAGACCAGCAATGATGAGTTTCAAAAGGTAAAACATCAAAAGGGAAGAGCACCTAGAAGGAGTTTCAATTCATGGCATCAAGTTCAAAACAAGTATACTCCTTCCTTTTCTGGTTATTGTTTTAAGTGCAATACCTATGGTCACAAGATGATGGATTGTAGGCTTAATGTTAGGCCTAAGAGCTTTGTTAGTCACAACTCATTTTCTCCTCTCATTGATTTTCATGTTGAGTGTTACAAGTGTAATAACTTTGGTCACATTGCTAGAGATTGCAGAACCATTTTTGTGACTAATCAAATGCAGGATAGAAGTAGCAACAAGCCTCCAAAGGTGCAAAACAAGCAATCCATGATGCATAAGGACTATTTTCCCAAGAAGGCCATGAGGTATGAAGAAGATAAGAAATCAGAAAACAAGCCCAAGATGACATGGGTTGAGAAGGGAAAGTCAAAACAGGAAGACACTACAAAGCATGATTCGTTGATTGTTCAAACCGCTTTTAAGGCACAAAGAAAGGCTACACCTTGGATCATTGATAGTGGGTGCTCTAGTCACATGACTGGAGATAAAAGGCAACTTACAAGCTTGCATGATTATGATGGTGGTTCAGTAAAGTTTGGCAACAACAACAATGCAAAGATTGTAGGTAAAGGTATAATCAACATCAACAATGGTAAAATCACTTCTCATGATGTTCTTTTTGTTGATGGCCTCAAACATAATCTTTTAAGCGTTAGCCAAATGTGTGATAGTGGAAAAGATGTGATTTTCAAATCAGATGGTTGTGATATTAGATGTGCTATGAGTGGTAAAATATTGGCAAAAGCTACAAGAACTACAGGAAACTTGTACAATATTTGTAGTGCAAGTGAGAAAACATGCTTGATTGGACAGGATGATGATAGTTGGTTATGGCACAAGAGGCTTGGGCATATTAACTTTGATAATATGGTTAAGATCAGCTCTAAGAATGTAGTAAGACACTTTTCAAATTTGACAAAGCCAAAAAATAGCATATGCGCACCATGTCAATAGGGTAAGCAAACCAAATCACATTTCAAAACTAAGGAATATTCTACAACAAAGCCTTTGGAACTTGTGCATACATATGTGTGTGGTCCTATGAGGACAAAAGGCACTAATGGTGAGAGGTATTTCATTTTGTTTATTGATGATTATTCTAGACTAACATGGGTTTCATTCATGAAGGAGAAATTAGAGGCTTTTGTATGTTTCAAAGTGTTTAAGGCTATGGTTGAGAATGATTCAGGGAAGAGGATCAAATGCTTGAGATCCGATAGAGGTGGTGAGTTCACTTCTAGTGAGTTTGATAACTATTGTCATGAGCATGGTATTAGAAGACAACTTTCAGCAGCAAGAACACCTCAACAAAATGGGGTGGTTGAGAGGAAGAATAGAACAGTGCAAGAAATGGCTAGAACAATGCTTAGTGATTCACAGGTTGCAACTAGATTTTGGAAGGAAGCAGTGCATACAACAGTATACATACAAAATAGGTGCATGCTTAGAGTTCATAGCCACATGACACCCTATGAACTATGGATAGGAAGGAAAGCTTCAGTTAAGCATTTTAAAGTATTTGGGTCTAAATGCTATATAAGGAGAGATGAGTACAATCTTGGCAAGTTTGATGATAGAGCAGATGAGGGGATTTTCCTTGGCTACTCCACCAAAAGCAAGGCTTATAGATGCTTCAAAAAGAATCTTGGGAAAGTGGTAGAAAGTGCCAATGTGAGGGTTGATGAAAGAAATGTTCCAAGAGTTGATCTTGAGGAGTCTTCACCATCACAGTTTGAGCCACTTGAAGAAGAAGAAGTGCAAGATGAAAACAAGCAAGTTTCAGAAGGAGAAGAACAAAGTGAAGCTTCAAAGTCACCTCCAAAATACATCAAGAAGAATCATCCCAAGGAGCAAATCATAGGTGATCCAACACAAGGTGTGCAAACAAGGAGAAAATTGGTAAGACCAAATGAGCAAAGTCATTTTTCATTACTTTCACAAGTTGAGCCTAAATATTTTGTTGAAGATTCTAAGGATGATAGTTGGATTCATGCTATGGAAGAAGAGTTTAATCAAATAGAAAAGAACAACACTTGGGAATTGGTTCCAAGACCATTAGACAAAAATGTAATAGGTGCCAAGTGGGTGTTTAGAAATAAGCACAATGAGGATGGCAAAGTTGTTCGGAATAAGGCAAGGTTAGTTTGCAAGGGGTATGCTCAAGTTGAAGGTATTGATTTTGGTGAGACTTTTGCTCCTGTTGCTAGATTAGAAGCCATTAGAATGTTTCTTTCTTTTGTTGTTCATAAGGGCTTTAAAGTTTATCAAATGGATGTGAAATCTGCTTTTCTTAATGGTAACTTGGAAGAGGAAGTTTATATGGAGCAACCTGAAGGATTTCAGCTTGGTGATGAGAACTATGTCTACAAGTTAAAGAAGGCTTTGTATGGGCTTAAGCAAGCTCCAAGAGCGTGGTATGCAAGGTTGGATAAGTATATTTTGCAACAAGGCTTCCAAAAGGGTAAGGTTGATAGCAACTTGTACTTCAAAGTTGTTGATTCTCATCTACTAGTGCTTGTTGTTTATGTTGATGATATTATTTTTGGTGGAAGCAAGGATAGTATGTATCATGATTTTGCTGCTGCTATGCAAAGTGAGTTTGATATGTCTATGATTGGAGAGTTGTCTTACTTTCTTGGTCTTCAAATTGCTCAACTTGATAGAGGCATTTTCATTTCACAATCAAAATATGTCAAGGAAATGTTGAAAAAGTTTAATATGGAGGATTGCCAACCTGTGAGTACACCTATGGTAACCGGATGTAAGCTAAGTAAGAATGATAAGTCTCCTCTTGTTGATCAAACACTCTATAGGTCTATGATTGGAATTTTATTGTATCTAACTACTTCTAGGCCTGATATTTTGCAAGTTGTTTGTATGGTTGCTAGATTTCAGAGTGCACCTAAGGAAACACATGTGAAGGTTGTTAAAAGGATTTTCAGATATCTTAAGGGGACTTTGGACTTTGGATTATGGTATCCAAAAGGAAAATATTTCACACTTAGAGCTTACACAGATGCATATTGGGCAGGATGTGTTGATGATCGAAAAAGCACCAGTGGTGGTGCTTTCTATCTTGGTGCCATGCTTGTTTCTTGGCATAGTAAGAAACAAGACTCAGTATCTCTCTCTACTGCTGAAGGCGAGTATATTGTTGCTGCTTCATGTTGTACTCAAGTTCTTTGGATGAAACAAATGCTTGTGGACTTGGGTATTCAGATTGGTGAGCCTATCTCTCTTCTTTGTGACAATACTAGTGCTATTAATATTTCCAAGAATCCAGTTTTGCATTCAAGAACTAAGCACATTGATATAAGATATCATTTCTTGAAGGAGAAGGTTGCTAATGGTCAGGTTTCTTTGGATTTTGTGCCTACAAAGCAACAAGTTGCTGATATATTCACCAAACCATTACCTATGGAGACATTTGAGCATTTGAGACAACTCTTGGGAGTTGTTTCTTCTCCATCTCACTAAATCTTTTTGTTGGTGCACATCCTCAGGGGGAGCTTCTTATGGACTTATTTTTTTTGCTCCTATTTCTGATATTTCATGTTTATATTTGTTGTCACATACTTGAGGGTGGTGGATGCAGAATTGAAAAGTGATTGAATTGTTCGTTTGTTGCCTAGTTGCTTGGCAACATCTTGCAGTTTGGTGAGATTTGTATGGGTATCATTTTGCTGTTGTTGCTACTGTATTTTCATTTTGGATATCATTCATTATCATATTATATCAGTTGTGTATCACTTATTTTCACAACAGCAAGTTATGGTGTTGTTTGGTGCATTCTATGGTACCCGGTTGTAGTGTTGTGTGGACTAGTGGCACTGTATCTTGTGTAGAACTTCTTTGGGGTGTCTTGTAAACTTTTCCATTGATGTTTCAGTCACCAAATTACTGTTATTTCATGTTCACATCAGTTGCAAGTATCTTGGTGCATTGGTTCAGGGGGAGTTGTATGATTCAGGATGCATTGTTTGCCCTTTGTCATTGGTTGTCAAAGGGGGAGAGAGTTGGATAATCTGCTTCTTATGCTCTTTGCTTTCAGATCTGTATGGTTGGTGTTAGGGGGAGCCATGTGATGTTGTTTCAGGTCTGAGATGTGTTGGAGAATGTTGCACTTCATGGTTAATGCTTTACAGGACATGTGATGTTGTTTCAGGTCTGAGATGTGTTGGAGAATGTTGCACTTCATGGTTAATGCTTTACAGGACCTTCTTGTTGCCTAGTGTGTTTTGGTTGTGGGCCAACAATGCCAAAGGGGGAGATTGTTGAGAATTTGAGGTGTTGTCATTGTTGTCAACACTTATATTTTTGCTCCTAGTTGGCATATTTAAACACACCTATTTTGGAGGCTCAGGAGGTATCTTTGGTGATTATTGGATATCCTATTATTCTTGGTCTTTGGTATATGGCACATATGTTTGTATAAGGTTCTATATTGATGCATTTATATTTTCTATGTGCCTTGGTGATTTATTGAAATATTCATAATTTATTTATTCCTACTATGTCATCTCCAAGTTCCTTGGAATGTGTTCCGAGACTTAGGAATGGAAGGGAAAAATATTTTAAATTAATTATTTATGCAATATTAGTGTTTTGGAAAATATTCCATGTGAATATTTTTATTTAAAATATTGCATAGGTTTAAAAAAAAAAAATATATGGGGGGGGGGGGGGGGGAAATTGTTTTTTTGGTTGGTGGTTTTTGCTTTTTTGGGGTTGGTGGGGGGGAAAAGGGGGGTGTTTTTTTGGGGGGGGGCTTTTGAAGAGTTTGAGGGGTGGTTTTGCACATGGTTTTTAAAAAAATATTTGTGGTTTTATTCCATTTTTTTTGCCTATATATTCAGAGCATGAGTTGGTGGTTGTAGTGAGTTTTTGGTGAGAGTATCCAGATGCTGGCGGAATGTTGTCATATTTTCTGCAGGTGACACAAGTGTGAAGAATTTTGTATGCAGGTGTGGGTGCCTAGTTTGGATGATGAGAGCATCATTTTGATGTGTTTATTTCAGGTGTTTGATCAGATTTGATAGAGGTTTCATCTTGCAGTGGTTTGATACATTGTTTCATTACAGCAGGATTGTGGGTTTTGAGCTTGCAGGCTAGTTAGAGCTTGCTATCACTGGAGGCATTCTTATACTTCATTTTCATGATCATTTTGATATGTTTGATCAGTTGTAGCTGATATATAGGTGGGTTGCAGCCCTCCTTCTGTTGTTGCAGAGAAACATAGTGTACTTAATTTCTGAGGCTTGTTCTATGCAGTAGTCATAGCAAGCAATTCTCTTTGGGAGGTTTTTTACCCTTGTGGTTTTCCTCCGTCATATCATGTGTTGTGGGATGCTTATTTTGTGAATTATGCTGCTGTCATATATGTCTTTATTTCTTCTCTAAATCATATTTGAAATTGGAGTTTAAAATTAAAAAGTTGCACAGATTCACCCTCCTTCTCTGTGTCATTGTTTGACTAACAATTGGTATCAGAGCCAGGTTGTCCTTTTAGTAGCTTAATCAGCTCAGATTGATTCTTGGTTCACAATGGCTAGTAGGGGTGTCAACACTGGTAATGCACCATACTTTGATGGGAGTGATTATGCATTTTGAAGTTACAGGATGATGGACTTTTTGGGTTAACTTGGATTGGTGTGCTTCTTTTAGTTAAGAATGGATATGCTTTTCCCACTATAATTCCTACAGATCCTGATGCTATCAAAGAGTATGAAAATAATATGAAGGCCAAATCTACAATCACAAATGCTCTTGTACCAAGTGAATTAGTTAAGGTTATGGGTTTTAAAACAACAAAATAAGTATAAGATAAGTTGCAAGATATTCATGAAGGTAATGACAAAGTTAAGGAAGCTAAACTCCAAATTTTTAGAGCACAGTTTAAAAGTCTCTGAATGGAAGAGAATGAAGACATTTATTCCTACATGTTTCATGTGAGTGAGGTAATTAATTACATTAGAGGCTTACGAGAATCTATAACTGATACTATTGTTGTGAAGAAGGTTCTTCTTTATTTTGACATCTAAATTTGATTCAAAATTTTTTGTAATTAAGGAAGAAAAAGATTTGAATAAACTATCATTAGATAATTTACATGGCTCTCTTATTGCATATGATATGAGAGTTGGTTGTAGCAAGCCTACTGAAAAGGAGAGCGCTTTCAAAGAATTCATGAACATGAAATTGATTCCTCAATTCGATAAAGAAATATTTTTCAATGAAGAGCAAGCTAACTTTGTTAGAAAGTTGAAAAGAGGAAAAGGGAAACACAATGGAAAGTTACCACTGAAATGTTTTGAGTGTGGGCGCATTGGGTATTTTTCTTCAAAATATCCTTACAAGGAGCACTTATAAGATGATGGTGAGAGTCACAAGAGAAAAAACAAAGACTTCAAAAAGAAAATATTAAGATTTAGCAAAAGGTTCTCAAAGAGGAAGGTCTTGATGTCTCATGAAGATAGTGATTCTTCAGATGAAAGCATATATGATTCAGATGAAGAGGCTAATGAAGTTCTCTTTATGGCTATTGAAGACAAATCCAATTTGAATGCAAAAAAAGAGGATGATGAATCTGAAATTGATTTTGAGGAAGAGCTTGCGATAGAATTGGAACAATATGAAATTGAGAGAAAGATAAACAAGAGGATGAATGAAAAGATCAAGGAGCTAAACAAACTCAATGAAGACTTGATGATGCAACATGAAGAGTAAAAAATATTTTTTGACAAAAACATTTCAGATTTAGAGGAGTCCAATAATGTGGCTGCAAAAATTATACAATACTTAAAAGAGCAAGTTGAATTGTCCAATAAAATAATAGATGATCTCAAGAATCGGGTATGTGAAAAATCTAATTTGTGTTGCAAATTAGAATAGGAGATTGTTACTTTTAGAAAGCAACTTGAAAAGGCTAATTTGGATTTGAGTATGAATTTGAAATTTCAAAAAAGTTCTAATCAGTTTTATGAGCTTATTCGTAGCCAAATATACACCAAAATCAAGTTTGGTTTGGGGTTTGATGAAGGTGAAAGTTCACACATTGCCAAAGATGCAAAATCGGTTGGTGAAAGCTTGAAGAATGAGAAACCCATTGTAGAGCAACCCCAAGGAGATAAAAAGAAAGAAGAAAAGGTGTTAAATTAAACCAAAAATAGCAATAGGTCATACCATACCATGAAGACCAACAATGATGAGTTTCAAAAGGTAAAACATCAAAAGGGAAGAGCACCTAAAAGGAGTTTCAATTCATGGCATCAACTTCAAAAAAAATTATACTCCTTCCTTTTCTGGTTATTGTTTTAAGTGTAATACCTATGGTCACAATATGATGGATTGTAGGCTTAATGTTAGGCCTAAGAGCTTTGTTAGTCACAACTCATTTTCTCCTCTCATTGATTTTCATGTTGAGTGTTACAAGTGTAATAACTTTGTTCACATTGCTAGAGATTGCAAAACCATTTTTGTGACTAATCAAATGCAGGATAGAAGTAGCAACAAGCCTCCAAAGATACAAAATAAGCAATCCATGATGCATAAGGACTATTTTCCCAAGAAGGCCATGAGGTATGAAGAAGATAAGAAATCTGAAAACAAGCCCAAGATGACATGGGTTGAGAAGGGAAATTCAAAATAGGAAGACACTACAAAGCATGATTTGTTGATTGTTCAAACCGCTTTAAAGGCACAAAGAAAGGCTACACCTTGAATCATTGATAGTGGGTGCTCTAGTCACATGACTGGATATAAAAGGCAACTTACAAGCTTGCATGATTATGATGGTGGTTCAGTAAATTTTGGAAACAACAACAATGCAAATATTGTAGGTAAAGTTATAATCAACATCAACAATGGTAAAATCACTTCTCATGATGTTCTTTTTGTTGATGGCCTCAAACATATTCTTTTAAGCATTAGCCAAATGTGTGATAATGGCAAATATGTGATTTTCAAATCAGATGGTTGTGATATTATATGTTCTATGAGTGGTAAAATATTGATAAAAGCTACAAGAACTACAGGAAACTTGTACAATATTTGTAGTGCAAGTGAGAAAACATGCTTGATTGGATAGGATGATGATAGTTGGTTATGGTACAAGAGGCTTGGGCATATTAACTTTTATAATATGGTTAATATCAGCTCTAAGAATGTAGTAAGACACCTTCCAAAGTTGACAAAGCCAAACAATAGCATATGTGCACCATGTCAACAGGGTAAGCAAACCAAATCACATTTCAAAACTAAGGAATATTCTACAACAAATCCTTTGGAACTTGTGCATACAGATGTGTGTGGTCCTATGAGGAAAAAAGGCACTAATGGTGAGAGGTATTTCATTTTGTTTATTGATGATTATTCTAGACTAACATGGGTTTCATTCATGAAGGAGAAATCAAAGGCTTTTGTATGTTTCAAAGTGTTTAAGGCTATGGTTGAGAATGATTCAGGGAAGAGGATCAAATGCTTGAGATCCGATAGAGGTGGTGAGTTCACTTCTAGTGAGTTTGATAACTATTTTCATGAGCATGGTATTAGAAGATAACTTTCAGTAGCAAGAACACCTCAACAAAATGGGGTGGTTGAGAGGAAGAACATAATAGTGTAAGAAATGGCTAGAATAATGCTTAGTGATTCACATATTGCAACTAGATTTTGGAAGGAAGTAGTGCATACAGAAGTATACATACAAAATAGGTGCATGCTTAGATTTCATAGCCACATGAAACCCTATGAACTATGGATAGGAAGGAAAGCTTCAGTTAAGCATTTTAAATTATTTGGGTCTAAATGTTAAATAAGGAGAGATGAGTACAATCTTGGCAAGTTTTAGATGAAGGGATTTTCCTTGGCTACTCCACCGAAAGCAAGGCTTATAGATGCTTCAACAAGAAGATTGGTAAAGTGGTAGAAAGTGCCAATGTGAGGGTTGATGAAAACATTTTTTTTGCAAATATTAATGGAAAATATTAATGGCAAATTAAATCCTCTAATGAAGGTTTAGGAATGGAAACATTTTTTTTGCAAATATAGACAATGGAAACTCTAGTTGGAATTGACACTCTTAAGACTAGTTATGGAAAGGAAGGAGATGAATGTTATAAATTAAACCCTTGGATGAATTCGAAATCCACTATTTGAAAGAATTCACAATGTGAAGATAATACATCTAACATGTATATATTGAAGAGTACATAAGGGATGGTCTAAGTTATATGAATATAGTTGTGGCCTTTGTACTAATGTTACGAAGTTATAAAAGTGGAAGGGATGAGATAGAAGTTTTGAGAAGGGAATATGAGGGAAAGAGGAATCAAATGAAGACTTTATGGGGCATGACCATGACATATTATATGACACCATGATGATAGAGAAGTAATGGTCTTATTCTATTTGACCAAATTCACATACACTAGTTTATGTTGGGGTTGCCTTCAATGCTAGAACATATGCATGAATAAAAATGATGTTAGTAGTTAGTTATTAGTGAGGAGGGTTATTATAGAAGAGAAAGTAATAAAAAGAGACCACATGTACATATATTGCATGACATAATGAATTTTACATGGAATAATAAGGGAAAACAATGTTTGAATGGAGAGTGTGATGGAGGAACAATTAAGGAAAGGAATCATTATGTCGAAGTTAAATTTAGGGAAGATTGTAGTAGATATAGTCATTGATATTATAGTAGATATAGTTACACGTGTCTTTAAAATAGAATGCAAAGTCATTAATTATATGGATAAAATTAATTAATCTATGAAAATAATGAATATAAAATTGTCTTATAAAAAAGATAAAAAAAAACTCACATTAAATATTAAAAAAATTAAAATTTTTCTAACAAACATAATAAGTAAACTTTGTATTTATTATTTATATATCAAATAATTATAATGTTAAAAATCTAATAATAGTCTAATTTAAACAATTAATTATATAAATATTAATAATTATATAAAAATTACTTATTTCAGGTTAATAAACCTCCTCACTTATTAAAAAAATATTTATAAAATAATAAATTTTAAAACATAATTTAAAAAAATAAATAAATTTTTTCTTTAAAATTAAAATATTTATTTTTTTATTTATCTAATAAATATAATAATGATCATTTATTAAAATATATTAAAGAACATGGTAGATAAAATTATAGGGGGTTTGATGAGGAAAAACTACTCTGCTAGGGTTTGATGAAGAAAAACTGCTCTGCGGGGATGGCAACAACTTTCGGAGGAGGTCTAAAAAATTGGAGGAATGTCGTGATGGCATCGGGTTCGGCACAAAGAGTGCATGCTCGTGATATTTTTTCATCTGAAAATTACTGGAAGGAACATGATTTTCCATTGCATATCGGGAACCGCTTGTTAAAGAATAATAGATGTTTGGAACGATGTGAAGCCAGGCCAGTTCTAGTGGTTCAACCAGACTCGATGGCGGAATATGTGGAGTATCTAACCAAACATGCCCTTATTGGTAAATTTTTGGGCATCCAAATTTCTCTCCCCTTTGTGGAGGCTTGGGTCAGGAAGACTTGGAATCTTGAAGGCAATGTGGAGGTGATGTTGAGTGTGGACAACTATTTTATGGTGGTTTTCTCTTGTATAGCAGATCATAACAAAGCATTTGAATGGGGTCCTTATTTTTATAACCAGATGGGACTCTTTCTTCAACCCTGGCATGTGGGTTTCAACCCATCAGAGGAGCGGCCGTCGTGGGTTCTAGTATGGGTGCAGCTTCCATGGCTCCCGTTGGAATTCTAGAGAATTGATATCTTGCATAAGATTTCCCTTCTGCTTGGGAAGTCGGTTGGACCGTCACAACAGACAATGGATAAAAAGGTAATCTTTGTTGCTCGTATTTGTGTTGAAATTGACTTAAATAATCCTATTCCATATTCTATTGAAATACAATTTGGATCAACTACATGGGTTCAAAAACTTGACTATGAAGCTCTTCCATTTCGTTGTCGGATTTGCCATGAATATGGCCACCTGTAAAGAAAATGCCTTATGTTTGTCTCACTTGTGGCTTCAAATACTGAGCCCTCTCAGTCCGGACAAAGTTTGGATAAAGGAAAAGCCTCGATAAAGGAAGGGGAACGAGATAAGGAAGGTTTTGTTTCGATAAAAGCCCGAAATAGAGGATGAAGGACAAACAAAGACCTTAAGGATAGCCAGCCAGATGCTCTACTCAACCGTTTTGAAATATTAGATGATCTTGATCAATGCATGGAGATACCTAAAACATTGCTACCTGATGCAAATATAACAAGTCCAAATCAGATGTCTCTTCTTGAGGGGGAACTTAAGGAATCCGTTTTAGGGGGTTTAAATGAAGAACAAATGGCTTTGGATTTGAGTATAGGGGACATGGTTGGGTCTAGCCCTATAAGGGAAACTATTTTGGAAAGTGGTACAGATTTAGTTATGCCCTCTCCTACTCAGGCACTGATGCAGTCATCCTTGGACTGCAAAACTCCTACGATGTTGGTATTGCAACAAAAAATAATTAATTTTTTTTTTTTGGATAAGAATATGAAGGTGGGTCGGAAGAAGGACCAAGATAAAATTAAGTTAATGGGGGAGACTTTGATGGAGTCAGGATTGGTGAGAACATTGGACTCCTATTTTTATAACCCCCAAAAATGATTATCTTCTCATGGAATGTAAGGGAGTTCAATAGCATCCCCAGACAAAAAGTTGTTTGTGATTTGGTTCGTGTGCATTCTTCGGATGTGGTGTTTATTCAGGAGACTAAATTGGATATTGATAGTATGTTCAATATTTCTTCCATGTTGTGGAGAAGGGGACAATTCTAGTGTATTGGTGCATGTGGATATGCTGGTGGTATCGCTTGTTTATGGGATCCGGTTAATATATCCCCTCTTACTTGGATTTCTAAAATATGGTCTATTTCAATGGTCGAGCATGATAATGAATCTAGTGAAATAATCCTACTTACAAATGTGTATGCTCCTATTGATTACAATGGTAAAGTGAATTTGTGGAAGCACATTTGCTTTGTGAGAAGTTTGGTTCCCTTGTACCCATGGATTTTGCTTGGAGACTTCAACTCTAACTTGTCTAGAGGAGAAACATGGTGGGGTGGACTGTATCGAGCCTTTTTCTTCTATCTTAAGTGCTCATATCTAGGCCCTAAACTTGGTTGAAATCAAGCTAGATAATGGGATCTTTACTTGGCACAATAGAAGGTGTGGGGAAGCTTCCATATCAGAGAGACTAGATAGGTTTTTGATATCCAATTATTGGATGGGTAATAACAGAGGTGTTAGTTCTATGATTTTGGAGGGTAGGGGATCTGATCATTGGCATATCAAACTCTCTGCTTTGGATTTAGGGCTAAAAAAGAATCTCTCATTTAAGTTTCAACTTATGTGGCTTCATGATCCTAAGCTTCATGATTTCATGCAAGGATGGTGGACCACTGGCAAACCTCCTCATGGCACCACTATGTATTCCTTTATGAAGTGACTACAATTTGTAAAACATAAATTGAAGAGATGGAATAGACTGAATTTTGGGAACATTTCCTTGGCTAAGCTGGCAGCTCTTAGGAGGATGGAAGAAGCTTCAAGGAAGATTAGAGATCAGGGATTCACGAAGGAGCTTCTTTTTGAGGAATCTGAGGCTACGAAAGACCTTGTTGAATGGGAACTGAGGGAAGAAATTTTTTGGAAATAAAAATCTCGAGTATATTGGCTTCAAGAAGGGGATAGGAACACAACCTTCTTTTATAACTCAGTTAAGGCTCACCGTAATGGTAACCTGATTACCTCTCTTATGAATTCTCAGGGTGCCCTACTCTCTTCTTTTAGGGATATTTTAGAAGAGACTAAGAGGTATTTTTCCTCTCTCTTCAAGGAGGACTCCCTATCAGATGATGAGAATGAAAAGCTTATTCTAAACTGTATTCCAGTGATTGTTTCTAGAGAGATGAATGAGTACTTGATGGGTCCAATTTCCCTTGAGGAGTTGGAAAATGTTGTATTCAATATGAAAAAGAAAAATCCCCAGGCCCAGATGGATTCCCAGTTGAGTTTTATTAGGATTTTTGGGATTTAATCAAATTTGATCTTTTGGAGGTGGTCCATGAGTCCCAAAAGAACAATCAGATGCTAAGGGCCCTAAATGCTATATTTGTGGTTCTTATACCCAAAAAAGAGGGAGCAAATTCCTTGGATATGTTCAGGCCTATTGCTCTCTACAATGTTGTGTATAAGATCATCACAAAAATTATTGCTGAGAGGCTAAAGATATGGTTGAGCAAAATCATCTCTAAGGAGCAATGAGGGTTTGTTATTGGTCGATAAATCTTGGATGGGGTTGTTATTGCTACAAAATCTATTCACTCGATGGAAACTTCTAAGGATAAAACTATGTTCATTAAGTTGGACATGGCCAAAACCTATGATCGGGTCAGATGGTCCTTTCTTTAGAAAGTTATTACTGCTTTTGGATTTGAGGAGGAATGGATTAGATGGGTGATGAGTTGTGTTTCTTCTTCCCCATTCTCTGTTCTTGTTAATAATGAGCCATCAGAGTTGTTTGAAGCCTCAAGGGGATTGATGCAAGGAGATCCTTTATCTCCTTATTTTTTTATCATTATGGCTTAAGGGTTGGGAAGGTTGCTCAAGTCTCAAGTCATGTAGGGTCTCAATCAGGGGTGGAAGTGGGATAATAGTTCGCCACCTCTTTCCCACCTTCAATTTGTTGATGACACTGCTTTGTTGGGAGTTGCCACTATCAGGGAAGCTGGAAATATTAGACAGTCTCTTGACATATATCTTGGTGCTTCTGGACAATTGATTAATGATGACAAGTCTTCTATTTTCTTCTTCAATACCCGTCCTCTTATTCAAGCTAGTATTGCTTGCATTCTAAGATTCCATGTTGAGACTCCCCCCTTCATTTATCTTGGTATTCCAATTTCATCTCACCCTCTACCTAGATCTTCTTGGTAGTATATATGCTTGATAAGTTTAGAAGGAAGGTGAATCATTGGACTTTCATATGGCTATCCAATGCAGGTAGAGTGTTGCTTTTAAAATTTGTTGTTCAAGCTTTACCCATTTATAGATGTTTTGTACAAATAGCTCCCTCTCACTTCATCAAGGACATGGATGCTTTGTCAAGACAATTTTTATGGTATGGAAAACTTGATCAATCTAAATGGAGTTTGGTTAGGTGGTATTCTATATGTATGCCGATGCAAGAGGGCGGCCTTGGGTTGCGACAGACAACTCTTTTTGGGTAGGCTTTAGCTGCAAAACTTTATTGGAGATGGTGTACCTCTCAAGATCAGATTTGGGCTAACATATTATCTTGTAAATAATTGAGAGGTATTTCTGAGGCTGAAATCCCTAGAGTAAGCTTGGTTGGGAAAGTTTCAGTTATCTGGGACACTCTAAAAAGAGGAGCTAATTTAATCAAGCAGGGTTTGTTCTAGATTTGCAATCGGGGATCAAATGCTCTTTTTTGGGAGGATTCTTCGGATGGCCACACTCTAATATTGAATAAATATCCTAGGTTACATTATCTAAGCATTTTTTTCTTGGAAGCAGGTTGGTCTCATGTAGAGGACTTTAAAAAAATCTAGTATTTTGGAAATATGGAGATGTACAGGTGGAAATATTCGCAAGAATGGCCCCAAGGGGGACTGGCCAAGGACAGAGAGGTGCTTACTCATATTCTTATGGGGAGGCCTTTTTCTTCATTGAGGGGTAAATATATTCTGGCTTGGAATCCTAATCCTAAGGGAACCTACTCGGTAGCCTATGGTTATCAGGTTCTTGATAAGCAAAAGTATGGGAGTCTTCCTGACACTTGGTGGAAAAAGGTGTGGAACAAATTTTCTTGGCCAAAATGTAACTTCTTTCTCTGGGTGGTAGCTCATAATAATTGCTTCAATTGGGATAATGTGAGGAAGAGGGGATTTCAGGGTCCCTCTTTTTGTGTCCTTTGCAGTAAGAATGAGGATGACTCTTCTCATTTATTTTTCCAATGCTCATTTGCCAAAGACATTTGGCACCATTGGTGGAGCGCCTAGAACCATCCATGTTTTCATGTGGTATCCCTGGTGGAGTTTTGGAGTAGTCTGGGTAGACCTTCGGCTAAGGCCCCCTTCCTTTGGGTGGCTTGGAATTTTGGCCCTTCTTGCATCATCTAGCAAATTGGCTCGAACAAAACCGGTGCATATTTTAGGGTAGTTATTTGGTTATTCAACAGATCTGGCAAAGGATATGTATATGGTTCAGGAAACCATCCATAGAAAATGTTATGTGGACCCTATTTTGGATTATAGGGAGGAGAAGGTACAGCAAGCCCTTAGTATCTTTGGGGATGGTGTGAAATCTTCTATCCCTAGTAGGGTTCCTCAACTCAGAAAGAAGGTTAGGAGAGATGGCAAGTGGAGGCCACCCCCTAGAGGAGTTTTAAGAATTAATACTGATGGATCATTCAAGGGTAATCTTGGACATGCTGGCATTGGCGATGTTGGGAGAGATTCTACTAGTGGTGTCAATTTTTTCTTTTCCATTTATAAAGGTGTTCTCTCCAACAATTTTATGTAAGATCTTGCAATTCTTGAGGCCTTACGGAGGGGGTTTTCTCTTGGCTGGCATAGAATTATCTGTGAGTCTGACTCTAAAATTGTGGTTAATATTTTAAACAGTAAAAGGGTGGAGGAAGTTAATTTGGAGTTGGCCTCTGTAGCAGTTCAGATTCTCAGAATGAGTGAAGAGTTCAAATTTATATCCTTTGTGCACATTCCAAGGGAATGGAATGTGGTTGATGATTACCTGGCCAAAAGAGCTTTTGAGCTGCTGGATCCTTAAAGTATTGATAATTTGGAGAGTCTCCCGTCTGGGGACTCTCAACACCTATGGGAGTTGATCCACAAGGATGTACAAACTTAATGTGGTTTATTCTTGTTGTCTTTTTCGGGTGTCATTCTAGTCTAGTGGTTTTAGCATGTTTGGCTATTTATTTGAGTCCTAGTTGGAAGCTCAGTTGTACTCTGTAATCAAGACTTTTTATCAATAAATTTTTACCCCTTTATTTAAATATATATATATATATATATATATATATAAATATCTATGATGTTAAAAATCTAATAACAATTTAATTTTAAAAAGGTGCATGTTTGTTGTTTCATTCTACTAAGCCCCATTCCTATAAATGTATATTATTTTTTCTTCTTAAATGAACTTAACAATAAAAAGGTATGACTTTCATTTAGGTAGAATGTAGTTTCAAACCTTCATGAACTTAAAAGACTATATTAAGTTATATGAGATGATGATTTTTTTTTTTAAAGTAGTTTTTAATATTTACGAAGATGATTTCTATACTTTATTCAATTTAAATATAAAATATGATGTATGACTCTTTTTTTTTTTGGTTAGGTTACTATGAGAAATCTCTATGACCAATGTACAGGGCTGAGCAGTCTCCTCCCAACCATGACCCCTCATAGAGCCGAGAGTTATACTTATCAATAGAGAATTAACACAAAGCCACCACACCCACCCTCTCACACACTCACTCACATCGCGATTTGACCCTTGGAGCTCCCAAAGAAGAACCAAAGCCCCAACTGTTGCGATGCAGCCCCATGTGCAATATGATGTATGACTTTATTTTCTTTTAAATTTTTTATTTAAAATTTTAAAATATTTTTACTTTTTTTTTTTTGTTTGATAAAAAGATGTTGTACTCAGGTCCCCTACCCTTAACAAATTACATCTCTCTTCTTTAGATTTTAATATTTTACAAATATATATACTTATCATCTCAATTGAGATGCTATAGTTAGAAACCTACATCATTTTACATAAAATGTTTGAATTTTTTATTTTTATTTTTTGGATCTTTTTAAATCTCTGTATGAATACAATTACTCCAACTTTTAGCATCTTTCTTGACATTTTCCTATAGCAGCCTTCAAAATACCAAAATTTTACCTCTACTATCTATGCCTTGCATCTTAGTAGAGTAATATTTACAAAACATCGCACTAACATAGTCCACTTTATCAAATCTGGATTGTTAGTTTCCTTCTTGAAACACAAGTGCAACCACAAAAATTATAATTTTTCTTTTTTTGTTTGTTTGTGAAAAACACCCCAAATAGGATGCCACTTTTGAATATGTCCCAAGGAGGTAGAGGTATCTATTCCACCAAAAATAACTAGGGCTTGCACCTGGCCTGCCTTATTTGGCACACTCAACGAGCATGCCTAAAACAACAAAAACAAGAAAAAACAAACACAAAAACACAAATAAGCACAAAAATACAAACAAACGCAAAAAACACAACAACAACAAAAAACAAAGACAAACAAAAAAACAAACAAAAAACACAAAACAACATAAAATCACAAAAACTTTAAAAAAAACTTTAAAAAAAAAAAACAACAAAACACCTAAAAAACTATAAAAACAACAAAACAACACACAAACACAAAAAACAAAAAAAACAAAATATAAAAAATAAAAAACACCTAAAAAATCAAAAACACAAAAAGAACACAAAACAAAAAAAACAACAAAAACACAAGAACAACAAAAAACACAAAAACAAAACAAAATAAAAACACAGACATGCCTCAAAAAACTAAACAAAAAAATAAAAAAGAAAAAAAGAAAAAAATAGAACACAACAATGATCTATCTAGCCTAAAATACTTTTAAGGCGAGAATCAATAGAGGAAACAAAAGAAATATTTGGTTGAGCTAGGGAACTAAAATACATTGACCGAACCAAAGAGAAGCAAAAAAAAAGCAAGAAGGAACTAGGTACCTCTAGAACTGGAGTCATCCAAAGAAATTATAGAAAGAAGAGCTTCCCTAATTTGTGAAGCCCACCATCTAGGAGGGTGGTCGTAGCAAGTAAGATCACATTTATCCAAAGCATAATTAGCTAAAGGATCATCACTCTTGTTATGATCTCTGACCACATGATTTTAGCCAAATTTAAAAAATTCCATCTGGATTAACTAAATATTCTCAATAATTGTTTTTATTATCTAATCAACCTTATGATTCTTAGAAGGAGTCTTCAAAATATTAATCATGAGTTGAGATTTAGACTCAAATAGCACCTTTTCCCATCCAACCTTAGTAGCCTATTGAAGGCCTCTAAGGATACCATACCCGTCAACAAGGATATTGGATAGAATACCCAAATTCTCAGTAAAAGTAAAGACCATGGAGCCATTTAAAAATCTACCAATTTCTCCTATGCTATCTTTTCCAAGGTTCCCCCTAGAGGCTTCATCAATATTAACTTTTCCAAAATCCTTAGGAGGTTGCCAATTCTTTGTTCTGTCCATATTGCAATTACTCACATTCCCTTTAAGTTGGTTGTTGTTATAAGAGTTGATCCTCAATCTTTGCATCACTTGATCCCCATATTTTATGGGAGTTTTGGAGGTGATTAAGGAATTTTTGGACTAATTCAACTAAGTTGGCAATGGTATTTTTCCAGATATAGTGAATATCCTTAATTTCTTGATTGAAAATTTGGTTTTTCCTTTTATTCCAGATATTCAAAATAATAATGGTAGAACCCATCCAAACTAACTGCCTAATAAAAAGATCAACACACTCTTGTTTAGGCAAATCCCTCCAAAGTTGTTCAAAAGTAAAAAGTTGGACCACTATAATCCAATTAAAGTGGTCATTCTTCTCCATAGCTCAAAGGCTAAAGTACACTCAATAAAAATATGAGTATGAGTTTCTACATTCTCTCCATAAATTTCACATCTAAAAGGGCCATGAAAACCATGCTTCATAAGTTGTGCACTAGTAAGCACCCTGTGATGCAATAAAAGCCAAGAACCTAAAGAATACACGCTTATACCGAGAGGAGGGTGAACAGTATAAGACCAAATTTTACTTTTCTTTCCCAAAAAATATTATCCAATATTATTAATGGTAATATTAATAGCAGTAATCAAAGAAATGCATAAATTATCACACACATGAGAGACACAAATTTAACATGGTTAATCCAATGTGGGCTACTCCACAAAGAAAATATTTCTTCTACATTTTCTCAATAAATATCTTCGGGAATCAATTCCCTATTACAATATTTATGGACCTTTGTCCAAAGGAGACAACAATCCCCTATGCTTTGATTTGTGGATCTCTCCATAGGAGAACTCTTTCCTCTTTTCTCTAGTTCGTGAAACTTGATCCAGGAGAACTCTATCTCCTCAACTAGTTCGTGGATCTCTCTCCATAGAATAACTCTATCTTCCCAACTAGTTCATGGATCTCACTCCATAGGAGAACTCTTTCCCCTTGCTCTAGTTTGTGGATCTCTCTCCACAGGAGAACTATTTCCCCTCTACTCTAGTTGGTGATATTCTAGAAGACTTCTACCCACACTGCTCTAGCTTATATATCTCTCTCCACAACATACCTTTATCCCCACTACACTGGTTGATGGATCTCTATATACTGGAGACTACTATCCTCTTTGCTCTGTCACCTCCAAAGTTTGCTCTCAACTCTATCTTAAATATGGTATAAATCTGATCACAAATTTGCACCAAACTCTCTCAAATATGCAAAAAATTATATTTCAAATTTACCTCAAGCCTTAACACAAGAATTGAACAAATCAACAATCAAACATGCTCTCAATTCTATCTTCAAGCCTTCTCAAAGACTTTCTCAAATCTGCCTTCAAGCCTTCTCAAAAGACTTTCTCAAAATTACCTTCAAGGTGCTCAATGAAATATGAAGATAATGTTTTAGGACTCTTCTATTATTATCGATAATAATGCATTAAAGCTCAACAAAACTCTCAAAATTTTCTTTTTTATGAAACAAGAATTACAAAAAATAAAATTATCTTTTACACCTTTTATCTCCCACTTTCATAAAATAATTTTCAATCCACTTTAATAGACAAGAAAAAATATATACGACTTTAAATAAACCATTTACACCTTATTACTGCAACTTTTTCATTTATAAAATAAATGACAATAATACCCTTAAAATAATATGTAAAAATTAGTTTCTCCTTATATCTCCTATGTGCCTAGACCATGCACCAAATCATATCTGCTAAACACCAAGCATAGCCAACATTAATCAATTTAGAGCATGCCTTCAAAAATAATATCCTTACTGGCACGGATGGAAATCGACCCTCTAACCTCAAACTCGTAAGCGTAGCGCTCGATCGCTTGCTCTATCCAAGTGATTGAGGCCTAACACGTGACCTCCACCTTTTATCTCCTACCACGTCTGTCGAAAGGGCTAAAACGCTTCAACATCGGTACTAGGTAGAATCTAACCGTGAACTTCTTCCCCACTACACCTTAGAATAAGATGAGCTACCGCTGGGCCACCTGGAAGATGACATCACTCCATAAACAAGTGAAATTTGTTTGTTATGCTGTGTACTCACCAAAATCAAAGCACTCTCCTCTCCTCTTATTCATTGTCACTCTATGCACGAGGTACACAAATCTATCGAGGAATTTCCAAAGCATTTTGAGGGGGTATTAATATGTTTCATGCATCTTTCAACGATGTCGATCCATGCTCAAAAATTAGACGTCGATGCTTCTTTGACCTTTTAAAAATATAATTTAATTTTATTTGGTGCCTTGAAATATTAGATTTAGGGTTTATAATATTTTAAAAAATATTATAATAAACCCTTTTATTTTCTTTGGGTCTTTTTCCACCAATATGTAAACTTAGGCTTTCCTTTGCAAATTTGGAAACCCCCTTGGGTTTTTATTTACCAAATAAAACATTTGTCACTATCAATCTTCCTTCATAATATTTAAATATTAAAATTTAAATATTAAAATTTAAATATTACCATCCTTTTGAAGAATTCCCTTTGCTTGCTTTATTAACCATGGAAAAATATTTTGTCTTTGCCACCATAAAATATGTTTCATTTGCAAGTACCACCATGGTAAATTCCTCATATTTTCTTGCTACCATATTGTCTTAGATCCTTATATATCAATGACAACTCATTATTCTCAAATTTCCAACAATCTCCCTCTTTGTCATTAATGGCAACCCTTTCTAAAAAAAAAAATTTAATCACTGGATTCTAAAACTGCTCCCCTTGATTCTGCTCTCTCTAAGAAGCTGCTCTCCCTGACTGAATGCTCTCCCTCTTACTCAAATATCCTCCCTTTGACATCAATTGCAAAGGGACTCCTTTGGGGCTAACGATAAGACTCTTAGCTCAGCCCCCTCCTCACCTCCTCTCCTTGAGGTGATTAATTTTGGGGTGGGAGTATCTCTACTCCCAGTATATAATGCTCTTTTTCTTTGTCAACCTTCTTTCTCAATATACCTTGAGTATTCATGTCCTTGCTTATCTCTAGAAGCTTTGGAAACTCTGTTCTACACCACTTGTCCTTATACCCTAGATTATTGTACTTGTAACACTTAATGTTGTAGTTCTTGGAAGGTGCAAATATCTTGAAGTTCCTCTTGGTGGAGCCATACTCATTCCTATTATGAACACTATAGTGAAATGCTTTTGACAAAATCAATTACAAGAGTAACAATACCCTTAAAAGAAATGTCCATTTTTGAAGTTCCTCTTAGCAAAACCATATTCTTTCTTTTCAGGAACCCTACCATGCATAGCCTTGTAACCAATCCTATTACATGAAAAATAATGTCCTCTGAAGAAATATTGACTTGGACCCACTATTCTCTTAGTCCTTTCTTCTCTTTGATGATCCATATTCCTTGTTTGTGCATTGTTTCCTTTCTTAGTGAAGCTTATATTATTCAACTTATCCTCATAAGTCTCAATTTCTTCTTCACTCTATTCCTCTAAAACTTCCTCTTTTAAGCTTGATCTTGACCCTTCTTCTTGTTTCCCTTGTCCTTCTTCAAAACAAAGTCCTGTTTTGATAGATGAAGGTCTTTGTGCATTGATAATATTATTCAAAGTCTTTAAGTTTTTCCTAAAATTTTGTAGCTTGTCTTTAGAATATTTCACTTCCATTCTTAGTGAAATTACCTCATGTTCTAATATTTCACATTCTAACACTTTTGCCTCTAACTTTTCTTTAAATATCCTTGTCTTATCTATTGAGTTTGTCAGGTATTGTATAAGCTTTTCTTTTTCTTCATCACATTCTTGAAATTGAGCCTTGAATCTTGAATTATGCTTTCTAACTTTTTCAATTCTTTAAGAGCAGCAATAAGTTCTGCTTCTAGATCTATTGTGCCTTCCTCTTCATTTTATGAATATTTCTCTACTTCTTTGTCTTCAAGAGAATCTTCATGCTTTTCAAATTTATCTTCAATAGGAGCATTTTATTCCTCTTCTATTGTCAAAATTTGAATTTCTTCTTCTTCACTATCTGAGGGCCTTTCATCACTATCACTTGAAACCTTACTTCCCTTATCAACATAGAAACTCTTCTTGTGTCTTTGAAAGAATTTATTTTTATGGCTGTCTTATCCATACATTTTTTTATTTTCATACCTATATTTTCCTGCTTCCTTTTTCTTATGATCCTATTTCTCTTCACTGCTACTGCATCTAGCTTCTGGATATTTATATGCATAGTGATCAAAATTACCATAATTAAAACATTTCACTGTTTTCATACCTTTGTGCTTTCTTGAGTCCTTGTTTCTTCTGTCATAGTTAACTTCTTCATCACTATTTGAATCACAACTTAATTTTTGTTTTTTATCTTTTGTCTTCTTTCCTAATTTGAAAGTTACCTCTTTCTTGGAGTCGGGATCCTTTACTATTATCATCTCATATGCTATGATAATTCCATGTAACTCATCCATTGTCAAATTTTTAATATCTCCCATCTCTTCTATAGCTGAAACTTTTCCATCATACCTCATAGGAAGTGACCTTCAAACATTTTGAGAAACACTAGAATATTCAATTTCAAATCCAATTCCACGCATGGTATTAACAAATCCATCCACACAAAGTAATAAGGCAACAATGTCTTCCTCATATTCCATATTCAAAACTTCATATATTTTCTTGTGATTTTGCAATTTTTCCATCTTGATATTTTTATCTCCCTCATATGTTTGCTTAAATTTTTCCCATATATATTTTACTAATTTGCAATGCATAACTTTCACAAATTTACTTCATGTAATACACATAAGATTGAATTCATAACTTTGGTATTATTCACATTTAATAGCTTACCATATTTATCAGTGGGAGTATTAGTTGTAGGTGTGAACCTATCCTCAAATGCTTGCCATATCTCATATCCTTGTGCCATCAAGTTTGGTCCTCATTCTTGTGCTCCATAAAGCATAATTATTCTCATCAAACAATGGTACCTTATTTGATGAAGTTCCATTCTGATATCCCATCTGTGTTCTTGTACTATCTTTCTTCAAGTTATTATACTCGAAGGAACCCACTCTAATAACAATTGAATAACACACGCTTATACTAGGAGGATGGTGAACAATATAAGATCAACTTTTACTTTTCTTTCCCAAACAATATTATCCAATATTATTAATGGAAATATTGATAGCAGTAATCAAATCAATGCACAAATCATCACATACATGAGAGACACAAATTTAACGTGGTTCACCCAATGTGGTCTACTCCACGAAGAAAATATTTCTTCTAAATTTTCTCAACAAATATCTTGGGAATAAATTCCCTATTACAATGTTTATGGACCTATGTCCAAAGGAGACACCAATCCCCTATGCTTTGATTTGTGGATATCTCTCCATAGGATAACTCTTTCCCCTTTTCTCTGGTTCGTATAACTTGATCCAGGAGAACTCTATCTCCTCAACTGGTTTATGGATCTCTCTCCATAGAAGAAATCTATCTTCCCATATGGTTCACGAATATCACTCCATAAGAGAACTTTTTCTCTTTGCTCTAGTTCATGGATCTCTCTCCATAGGAGAACTCTATCTCCTCTACTCTAGCTGGTGATCTTCTAGAAGAATTTTGCCCCCACTGATTTAACTTGTGGATCTCTCTCCAAAGGAGATCTCTATCCCCACTACACTAGTTTATGGATCTCTATCCACTGGATACTACTGTCCTCTTTGCTATGTCATATCCAAAGCTTACTCTCAACTCTATCTTAAATCTAGCACAAATCCACTATAACTCTGCTCACAAATAGACACCAAACTTTGTCTCAAATCTACACAAAATTCTATCCCAAATCCACCTCAAGCCTTAACACAAGACTTGAACAAATAAATAATCAAACTTGCTCTCAATTCTATTTTTAAGTCTTCTCAAATACTTGCTCAAATATACCTTCAGGACTTCTCAAAAGACTTGCTCAAAACTGCCTTCAAGCCTTCTCAAAATACTTGCTCAAATTTACCTTCAAACATTCTCAAAAGACTTGCTCAAAACTGACTTCAAGCCTTCTCAAAAGACTTGTTTAAATATGTCTTCAAGCCTTCTCAAAATACTTGCTCAAATTTACCTTCAAGCCTTCTCAAAAAACTTGCTCAGATCTACCTCAATGCTGCTCACTAAAACCTACTCAATTATTTCCAAAATTTGCACACAAATAAAGCTTATATATTTTTTAGAAATACTTTCTCTAAGTTGCTTTGATGAAGATATGTCACAAAACCTGTATCACACAACCAATCCTTCTTGTGCCACTCCAAGAATTATATAGCAAGATTCTATTTCAAAATATTCACATGAATTTCCCCTCAAAAGGTGCTCAATAAAATCTGAAGATAATATTTTAGGACTCTTCTTTTATTCTCGAGAATAATGCATTAAAGCTCAAAAAAAATCTCTCAAAAATTTTCTTTATATGAAACAACAATTATAAACAATAAAATTATCTTTTACACCTTCTATCTCCCCACTTTCATAAAATAATTTTCAATCCACTTTAATATCCAAGAACAAAGATATACAAATTTAAATAAACCATTTACACCTTATTACTCCAATCTTTGCATTTATAAAATAAATGACAACAATGCCCTTAAAATAATATGCAAAAATGAGTTTCTCCTTATACCTCCTATGTGCCTAGACCATACACCAAATCACATCCACTAAACACCAAGCATAGCCAACATTAATCAATTTAGAGCATACCTTAAAAAATAATCTCCTTTTTTGCATGAACGAGAATCGATCCTCTAACCTCAAACTCCTTAGCGCAGCACTCGACCGCTTGCGCTAGCCAAGTGGTTGAGACCTAACATGTGGAATCCACCTTTTATCTCCTGCCACATCCATCGAAAGGGCTAAAATGCTTCAACACTAGTTCTATGGAGAATCAAACCATAGACTTCTTCCCCACTATGCCTTAGTGCAAGATGAGTTATTTTTGGGCCACCTGGTGGATTACATCACTCCACAAACAAATGAAATTTGTTAATTTTGTTGCTCACCAAAATCAAAGTATTGTCCTCTCCTCTTATTCATCGTCACTCTATCCACGAGGTACACAATTCAATCGAGGACTTTCCAAAGCATTTTGAGGGGGTATTAATATATTTCATTCATATTTCAACGACATCGGCCCATGCTCAAAAATTAGATGTCGATGCTTATTTGAGCTTTTAAAAATATAATTTAATTTTTTTGGCACCTTGAAACATTAGACTTAGGGTTTATAATATTTAAAAAAATATTATAATAAACCCTTTTATTTGCATTGGGTCTTTTTCCACCAATAGGTAAACTTAGGTTTGCTTTCCTTTGCAAATTTAGAAATCCCCTTGGGTTTTTATTTACCAAATAAAACTTTTGTTACTATCAAATTTCCTTCAAAATTTTTAAATATTAAAATTTAAATATTACCATCCTTTTGAAGAATTCCCTTTGCTTAATTTATTAACCATGGAAAATTATTTTGTCTTTGCCACCATAAAATATTTTTCTTTTGCAAGTACCACCATGGTAAATGCCTCATCTTTTCTTACTTCCATAATGCCTTAGACCCTTAGAGAAATACCATCAAATTATGACCTTAATCCTTTGACATCAATGAAAACTCATTATTCTCAAATTTCCAACAGTCTTACCTTTTGTCAATGATGGTAACCCTTTATTAAAAAAAAAATTAATCACTAGATTTTAAAACTGCTCCCCTAATTCTGCTCTCTCTGAGAAGTTGCTCCCTCTGAATGAATGCTCTTCCCCTTACTCAAATCTCTCTCCCATTGACATCAATGACAAAGGGACTCCTTTGGTACTAAATATAAGACTCTTAGCTCAGCCCCCTAACCACCTCCTCTCCTTGAGGTGATTAATTTTGGGGTGGGAGTATCCCTACTCCTAGCATACACTACTCTTTTTCTTTGTCAACCTTCTTTCTAAACATACCCTAAGTATTCATGTTCTCGCTTGTCTATGGAAGATTTGGAAACTTTTTTCTACACCACTTGGCCTTATGTCCTATATTATTACACTTGTAAAACTTAATGTTGTAGTTATTGGAAGGTGCAAATGTCTTAAAGTTCCTCTTTGTGAAGCCATACCCATTCCTGTTATGAACCCTACAGTGAATTTCTTTTGACCAAATCGATTACAAGAGTAGCAATACCCTTGAAAGAAATATCTATTTTTGAAGTTGCTCTTAGTAAAACCATATTCCTTCTTTTCATGAAACCTACAATGCATAGCCTTGTGACCAACCCTATTACAGGAAAAACATCCTATGAAGAAATATTGTCTTGGACCCATTGGTCTCTTATTCTTTTCTTCTCTATGATGATCCTTGTTCCTTGTTTGTGCATTATTTCATTTCTTAGTGAAGCTTATATTATTCAACTTATCCTCATAAGTCCCAGTTTCTTCTTCACTCCCTTCCTCTAAAACTTCCTCTTTTGATCTTGAGCTTGAAAATTCTTCTTGTTTCCCTTGTCCGTCTTCAAAACCAAGTCCTATTTTGATAAATGAAGGTCTTTGTGCATTGATAATCTATTTTTTTTTTAATAAATACTACTTATATTACTAAAAATAATTCATAATACATCGTAGATATAAAGATTACAAAAATCTACTCAAGAATATCCAACAATCAGATTTGTCCTAAGCAGAACAATCTTTAATGTCTTTCATCATCACCCTCTTAAATGCTCTACATTTATCTTAAATATCAATAACAACCCTAGAAGCAATCTCTGAAGCACTAAGTGCTTCATCCTTGAATACCAAACTCCACCTAGCCCTCCATATAGCATACATATGTTTTGCTCTAATGGTAGTCCACACACCCAATATATGTCGAGGAAAAACAAAATATTCACCAAAAAAAACCATTTTCCATCTAAACCGATCCCCAAGAATAGGGAAATATGTCCACTCAAGGTTCTTCCAAAATTTATTTGAATTTTTGTAGTCCCAAAAGATATGTTTGATAGTTTTCTTCCTTTTGTAGCTACTGCATTGATTTGAAATCCTCATCCATTTTTTCAATCTAGCCTTACAATGAATACCCTAAAAAATTAATAACAATAAGAATATTTTGAGTTGAGGAGCTATCCTGAACTTCCATATCTGGGTAAGTCTCATTTTCCATTTCTTTTCAAGGAAAAAATCCCCCAATGCCTATTCAACACAATATGTAAGGAAACCTTAGGCAAAAGAGCTTTATAAATCTTGCTATATTTATGAGAAGTAATAATACCATGAAAAATTTAATGCTAGTTGTGCCATATGGGACCCAACAACCCACTATTTAATTTAAAATGTTGCTCATATGGAAGAAGAGATTGAATTTACATAATAGCATCTATGTCAAAAGATTTCAGTGTAAAATTATTGCATAAATCAGTCCACTTGACCCAACCTCCAACCCTTGAATCCCAAAGATCTGACCATTTTACAATTATTTTTTTAATCAACCTCTTACATTTGAGGCGAGAGAGTTCTGAAGCATATACCCCATTCTTATTCCAAATCCAAATAGATCTATACGGAAGAATCCAACCCCTAAGTTCTTCCATATAAGCCCAGTAAACAGCTAAACCAATAGTCTTCCAAGCCTCCCAAACCTCTTAACAAGAATACAACCTCTAATTTTAAAATTGTTGGGATGACCCACAATGTCCTCGATATGAAAATCCCATTTTAAACCTTCAACATGCTAAGCATTCTAAATTCTGAACTAAAAAATATGTTTCCAATCATCATTCCCTTTTAGAGCCATAACCACCCATTTCATAGCCAAAACCTTACCCTGCATATGGATATCCAACAAACCCAAACCTCCTTCATCCTTGGGAACAATGCAAAAATTCTAGGAAATAGAGGGCATTTTATTTGATCCATAAAAATTAGACCATAAAAATCCATGAATAAGTCTTTCAAGCTTCCCAAATTGCGAAGCATTAGGCAACCAACAATAGGAATAGTAGAGGTAACAAGCTTGAATAACCTTCCCAACAATGACCACTTTTGCAACAAAATAAATAAGTTTGTTTTTCCAAATCTTAATTTTTTTTTTAAATCTAGAAAGACACCAATCCCACATGTTTTTCAAAGAAAGAGCCTTACCAAAAGGGATTCCCAGGTACCTAACAATCTCACCATATTTCACCCGTCACCAACCAAGGATAAAATTAGTAGGAAGAGAGTCACCATCGATCAACCAATAATAAAAAATTTCTTCACTAATGATAGCTCCCGAAGATTTGCAAAAATGATCCAAACATATTTTAACATTAGTAAGGGATAACGCATCCAGCTGAAAGGACAATAGAGAATCATCCGCAAAATTATTATCCAAAGTCTGATATTTTCCCAAACTTGTGTAGCTTGTCCTTAGAATCTTTCACTTCCATTCTTAGTGAAATTACCTCATGTTCTAATCTTTCACATTCTAATACTTTTACCTCTAACTTTTCTTTAAATCTCCTTGTCTTAGATATTGATTTTATTAGGTCTTGTATAAGCTTTTCTTTTTCTTCATCACATTCTTGAACTTGAGCCCTAAATCTTGAATTCTTCTTTCTAACTTTTTTCAATTCTTTAAGAGCAACAATAATTTTTGCTTCTAGATCTACTATGCCTTTCTCTTCATTTTTTGAATCTTTCTCTACTTATTTGTCTTCAAGAGCATATTCGTACTTTTCAAATTTACCTTCAACAAGAGCATTTTCTTCCTCTTCTATTGTTAAAAATATAATTTTTTCTTCTTCACTATATGAGGGTCTTTCATCATTATCAATTGAAACCTTACTTCCATTATAAACATAGAAACTCTTCTTATGTCTTTGAAATAATTTCTTTTCATGCTTACCTTGTCCATACCTATTTTTCTTTTCATACTTGGATTTTCCTGCTTTCTTTTTCTTATGATCTTTTTTCTCTTCACTGCTACTGCTTCCAGTTTCTGTAAAATTAGATGCATAGTGACCAAAATTAACATAGTTAAAACATTTCACTATTTTCATATCTTTGTGCTTTCTTGAGTCCTTGTTTCTTTTACCATAGTTAGCTTCTTCATCACTTCTTAACTCACCACTTAATTATGGTTTCTTATCTTTTGTCTTCTTTGCTACTTTGAAATCTACCTCTTTCTTGGATTTGGGATCCTTTACTATTCTCATCTCATACACTGTGATAAATCCATGTAACTCATCCATTGTCATTTTTTTAATATCTCTTATCTCTTATATAGCTGAAACTTTTCCATCATACCTCATAGGAAGTGACCATAAAACATTTTGAAAAATACTAGAATATTCAATTTCAAATCCAAGTCCATGCATGGTATTAACAACCTCATCCACACGAAGTAAGTAGGCAGCAATGTATTCCTCATATTCCATCATAAAATCTTCAAAAAAATTCTTGTGATTTTGCAATTTTTCCATCTTGACATTTTTATCTTCCTCATATGTTTGCTTCAAGTTGTTAGACTCTTACGAAGGAATCCGCTCTGATACCAATTGAAGAACACAGACTTATACTAAGAGGGGGGTGAACAGTATAAGATCAACTTTTACTTTTCTTTCCCAAAAAATATTATCCAATATTATTAATGGTAATATTAATAGCAGTAATCAAATAAATGCACAAATCATCACACACATAAGAGATACAAATTTAATGTGGCTCACCCAATGTGGGCTACTCCACAGAGAAAATATTTCTTCTAAATTTTCTCGACAAATATCTTGGGAATAAATTCCCTATTAAAATATTTATGGACCTCTATCCAAAGGAGACACCAATCCCCTATGATTAGATTTTTGGAGATCTCTCCATAGGATAAATCTTTTCCTTTTTCTCTGGTTCAAGGCCAGGAGAACTATATCTCCTCAAATGGTTCGTGGATATCTCTCCACAAAATAAATCTATCTTCTCATGTGGTTTATGTATCTCACTCCATAGGATAACTCTTTCCCCTTGCTCTGGTTCATGGGTCTCTCTCCACATGAGAAATTTATCCCCTCTGCTCTAGTTGGTGATATTCTAGAAGACTTCTTCCCCCATTGCTCTAGCTTGTGGATATCTCTCCATAGAAGACCTTTATCACCACTATACTGGTTGATGGATATCTATCCACTAGATATTTTTGTCCTCTTTTCTCTATCACCTTCAAATCCTACTCTCAAATCTATCTTAAATTTGGCACAAATATGCTCTAACTCTGCTCACAAATCTACACCAAATTTTGTCTTAAATCTGCACAAAATTTTATCCCAAATTTTCCTCAAGCCTTAACATAAGACTTGAACAAATTAGAAATCAAACCTGCTCTCAATTCTACCTTTAAGCCTTCTCAAAATACTTGCTCAAAACTACCTTCAAGCCTTATCAAAAGACTTGCTCAAATCTACCTTCAAGCCTTCTCAAAAAACTTGCTCAAATCTTCCTTCAAGCCTTATCAAAAGACTTGCTCAAATTTTCATTAAAGCCTTCTCAAAAGACTTTCTCAAATCTGCCTTCAAGCCTTCTCAAAAGACTTACTCAAATTTACCTTCAAGCCTTCTCAAAATACTTGCTCAAATCTGCCTTCAAGCCTTCTTAAAAGACTTACTCAAATTTACCTTCAAGCCTTCTCAAAATACTTGCTCAAATCTGCCTTCAAGCCTTCTCAAAAGACTTACCCAAATTTGCCTTAATGTTTCTCACTAAAACCTGCTCAATTATTTCCAAACTTTGCACACAAACAAAGCTTATATCTTTTTCAAAAATACTTTCTCTTATTTTCTTGGATTAAGATATGTCACAAAACCTGTCTCACACACAACCAATCCTTCTTTTGCCACTCCAATAATTAGATAGCAATATTCTATTTCAAAATATCCACATGAATTTTCCCTCAAAAGGTGCTCAATGAAATCTGAAGATAATGTTTTAGGACTCTTCTTTTATTCTCGAGAATAATGCATTAAAGCTCAACAAAACTCTCAAAAAAATTCTTTTAATGAAACAAGAATTACAAACAATAAAATTATCTTTTACACCTTTTATCTTTCACTTTCATAAATTAATTTTCAATCCACTTTAATGTCCAAGAACAAAGATATACAACTTTAAATAAACTATTTACACCTTATTACTCCAGCCTTTGCATTTATAAAATAAATGACAACAATGTCCTTAAAATAATATGCAAAAATTAGTTTCTCCTTATATATCTTATGTGTCTAGACCATATACCAAATCACATCCGCTAAATACCAACCATAGCCAACATTAATAAATTTAGAGCATACCTAAAAAAATAATCTCCTTGCTAGCGCATATGGGAATCGACCTTTCGACCTCAAATTTCTAAGTGCAATGCTCGACCGCTTGTGCTAGCCAAGAAGTTGAGACCTAACACATGGCCCCCACCTTTTATCTCCTACCATATCCATCGAAAGGGTTAAAACACTTCAACACCAATGCTAGGAAGAATCAAACCGTGAAATTCTTCGCCACTATGCCTTAGCGCAAGATGAGTTGTCGTTGGGCCACCTTGCGGATGACATCACTCCATAAACAAATGAAATTTATTCATTTTGATGTGTGCTCACCAAAATCAAAGCACTGTCCTCTCCTCTTATTCATCGTCACTCTATGCACAGGGTATGAAAATTGATCGAGAACTTTCCAAAAAAAATTTAGGGGGTATTAATGTGTTTCATACATCTTTCAATGACGTCAACCTATGCTCAAAAATTAAACATCGATGTTTCTTTGAACTTTTAAAAATATAATTTAATTTTATTTGGCACCTTGAAACATTAGACTTAGGGTTTATAATATTTTAAAAAATATTATAATAAACCCTTTTATTTTCTTTGGGTCTTTTTCCACCAATAGGTAAACTTAGGCTTTCCTTTGCAAATTTAGAAACCCCCTTGGGTTTTTATTTACCAAATAAAACTTTTGTCACTATTAAGCTTCTTTCATAATATTTAAATATTAAAATTTAAATATTACTATCCTTTTGAAGAATTCCCTTTGCTTGCTTTCTTAACCATGGAAAAATATTTTGTCTTTGCCACCATAAAATATTTTTCTTTTGCAAGTACCACCATGGTAAATGCCTCATCTTTTCTTGTTGTCATATTGCCTTAGACCCTTAGAGAAATACCATCAATTTATGACCTCAATCCTTTGACATCAATGACAACTCATTATTCTCAAATTTCCAATAGAACCTCACCTTAGGCCAGAGCTTTTGAGCCCACAACTGATAAAATATATCATATGATTGGTTGGGATTATTATGGCATAGGGCCAAATAACCTTGAGCATCTGAATACTCACCCTTAGTAGTGTTTTTCCATCCAAAATAATATTTATCATAGAACCAAGAGAGATATCTCATATGAAGGATGCATTGGATGTCTTGTCTTTACCTTTCTAGGATTTGAATAGGCCAGTCCTCAATAGGGATCCACTATCTACAAACCTTTGAATTACCAGTATAGTACCGATAGTAATTAGCCACCTTTATCCAGTTAGATAGATGAAGCTCCTCCATCCAAGACCTCCATTCGAGAAACTGAGTTATTAAAGGCTTGTGACCATTCCAAGAATCTATCCAAAAATTTGTCTGTTGACCATTATGAATGATCCAGGAGAATTATTTCTTAATCATATCCTCAAAATTCTTAAGAACTGCTAAAATAGGAGAACCTTTGGTAGGTAATTAATAGTGAACAAGGTCTTGAGGACTTTTGTTCTCAGCACATGTAACACAGAGATCATAACCCCCTTCATTCTTAGAAAGACATAAAGTATCCCATTTCACCAAGGCCCATTTTCTCCTTAGTACCACTTCAGAGGAACCGATGACTAATTTGATCTAGTTCTTAAAGAACGGCCTTTGGGATATTCAACACAATAGAAACATAAATAGGAATTTCTTGAAGGACTGATTTTACCAAGGTGATTCTACCCCCAGAAGAAATCCACCTATTGGTCCACTTTCCAATTTTCTTCTTGACTTTGTCCAACAACCAATTCTATTGTAGATATTTGTTATTATAAACATAAATCATTCACCAATATGCAAAAATATCAAATCATTCATCCACAAATAATTATCCACAATAAAAATCCACAAATGAGAGAGATATATATAAATATATATATATATAATACCCTTAAGGTAGGAAAACACCAATAATACTCCTTAAGGAATCACTCCACAAGTTCTCCCAAGATGAGAGGCCACTTAAGGAGGGCAAAGTCTCGTAAGCCACTTTATGGGCAATGATGATTACATAAGATTATTATCCAATGATCATTACAATAACAAATATCTCTTCTTTATATATCCCTCTTCTTATTCTACTTTTGGAGAACCTACTACTAATATAATATTATATTAGAATATAATATAATATTATAATACAATCAATCTTGGGTTATGTTTGGCCCATGCCAATCCTTAAACGATATAATAATATATCCCCAAATATCTACCCGTAGGTGCCTTACCATACTACCCTCCTTACAAATATTTCCTCCTAGAAACATATGAAGAAACATGATAGTATGATTTGCTAAGCAATGTTAGCAACTGGTACCAATCTCGATCATCCATCCATCCAAGTGAAACATGTTGATTTTGGTATGCCATTTTTTTACTTGAGTATCCAAATCTGCTTCATTGGCTCCACACTTCTACTATTGTATTTTGATAACTTGAATGATGGGTCCACTTGTTCCTTGATTCTAATGAACCGCTCTAAAAACTAGGATCACTATGCTTTCTCTACCAAAATCTGTCATAGTTGGTGCCCTTATGATTCCATGTGGAACCATAATATTACTGCCTTGAGCTATACCTCCAAGAATGTTGTCGCTCATGGTGGTGTGAATGGTGATATGGTGCAACCTTAACTTGATGTTCTACCTTCTTTGACTTTCCAATATTTGGCTCCATTGTTTTAAATTATTCTACACATTGTTCTTTCATGTTCTCTTTATTTGGTGTGTCCTTATGCTCTTCTATCAAAGCTTTCTTGGACTCTATTATTGTTATTTCCATTGAATCAATTGTTGCTACTTCTTCCATGGACTCTTTTGTTGTTATTGCCTTCTTGGATTCTGTTTCAAATTATCTAACCAAGTATAACCAAGAACTATATCCTCATCATCCATCTGAATAGCATGAAAATCTAAATGTGAAACATATTTATCCATGGTGATCTTCAAATCTTCAAAAATATGAATATACTCACCCTTTATGTGTATGTCCTTAATTTATGTTGCTTGAACTTGCAACTTCTTAGCCAAAACAATATTAATAAAATTATATCTGCTACCAGGATCAATGGAAATAATAACTTGTTCCTTTTGAATGCTTCCATCAACCTGCAAAGTAGAAATTTTAGTTGAATTTAAACCATTTTTATTCTGCTCTTGCTTTTATAAATCCAACGATGTGCCTTCTATATTCCTCTCATTATCTTCCCTAACCATTTCCTCTTTATCCTTGAGTAATTTTATTTCTTTTTCATAGTCTTCATTTTGTTTCTTGAAAACTTCCCATTCTCCTTTCATTTCATTTCGCTCATTTTGAAATCCCTATAGTTTCTTTTTAAGGTTTGTGATGACATCCATCAAGCTATCTATATTTTTATCCCTATCCTCAAGCAATTCCATAAAATATATTTGTATTTCCTCTTCATATTCCATAAAAGTAGCTATCTTTTTATAGGGGTTCTAATTACTTAAGAATTCATGCTCCACTTCTTCCCAAGACAGCTCATTATGGGTGCCACTAAGACTATAAAACCAAGAGAGAGCAACTTCTACAAGAAAATGAGGAAGCATAATTTTACAAAGAGGATGTCGATGATACAAGGATTTAATTTTATTCCACCAATCCCTAGCATCAATATCATATGCTCTAGAAAATTTTTGTAGTTCCATAGGTGATACCCTAATGCAAACTAGGGTTTTTTGAAAATATATATCATGCCCTAATGCAAACTAGGGTTTTATGAAAATACACATATTCCCATTAATTTGAAGCTAAAATTCCTTAGATCTACAATTTTTCTTCCAAAGAAAATAAATTGCAATTGATTTGCTTACCCAAACTAAACAAATTTTGGCTTTCGAAAAAACTGTGAATTGAAAATTCATCACTGCCCTTGTTCCATATGGCTGAATTCATAAGGTCATATATCCCTCAATACTACTAAAATTACTTCATATGACCACTCATTTTAAATCTCTTCAAATTCTTCACAAACTAATCCAAGAATCACCTAAATAGGATAAACTTTCGTAGAGACATGGCTTCTGAAAGATGAGATGTTTTTCCAAAAAATCTACGAAATTCATTACTATCCTTATTTTAGATGACTAACTTCAAAATGTTGTATCTCCATAAATACTACTTATATTCCTTCATATGACCACTCATTGTAAATCTCTTCAAATTCTACAAAAACTGATCTAAGAATCACCTAAATCGGATAAACTTTCATAGAGATATGGCTTTTGAAAGATGAGATATTTTTCAAGAAAAAATCTACAAAATTCGTCACTATCCTTATTTTGGATGACTAACTTCAAAATATTGTATCTCCCTCAATACTATTTGGATTCCTTCATATGACCACTCATTTTAAAATTCTTCAAATTTTGCATAATCTGATCCAAGAATCGCCTTAATCGGATAAACTTGCATAGAGATATGGCTCCTAAAATATGAGACGTTTTTCTCCAAAAAAAATTGCCCTAATTCTGCATTTTCACACAAAAATCCCCACTTTGCCAAAATCATTGCTCTAATACCACTTGTTGCAAATATTTATTATTATAAACATAAATCATTCACCAATATGCATAAATATAAAATCATTCATCCATAAATAATTATCCACAATAACAATCCACAAATGATAAAAAGATAGATAATTAATACCCTTAAGGTAGGGAAACACCAATAATACTCCTTAAATAAGGAATCACTCCACAAGTTCTCCCAAGATGAGAGGCCACTTAAGGAGGGCAAAGTCCCATAAGTCACTTTGTGGGCAGTGATGATTACATAATATTATTCTCCAATGATCATTAAAATGATAAATATCTCTTCTTTATAAATCCCTCTTCTTATTCTACTTTTGGGAAGCCTACTACTAATATAATATAATATTATAATACAATCAACCTTGGGTTATGTGTGGCCCATGACAACCCTTATACAATATAATAATATATCCCCAAATATCTATTCCTAGGTACCCTACCAAATTCCAATACTTTTATTTGTCTTGAATGTTGATGAGAATACCTAAATAAGTGATAGAAAGGGAGGACTTATTATATCTTAATTTATCCAAGATCATGGATTTATGTCTAGAATAGTAGTAAAAGAAAATGATTTTAGATTTGTCTTCATTGATCAATTTCCCGGTAGCCTTAGAAAAATAGCTAATGATTTACTTAATTTTAGTAGCTTCCTTAACTGTAGATTTACCTAAAAGAGTAGAGTCATAAAAAATTGAAGATGAGAGATATATCTAGATCCATGATAAATGGTAACTCCCTCAAGGATTTTGTTTTCTCTCTTTTTGGTTATAGTCCTAACCAAGCATTTAGGAAGAATGATGAATAAATAAGGGGATAGGGGGTCACCTTGCCTAATACCTCTAGAAGCTTGGAACAACTGTGAAGGCCTATCATTGATAAAAACTAAGTAGAAAACTGAAGAGATACATCCCATAATCCAATCCATCCAATCCTAAGAGAAACCAAATTGCCTCAAAACTTTGATAAGGAAGTGCCAATCCACTCTAGCATAAGCTTTGGATAAGTCTAACCGAATGAACATGGAAGGATATTTTTGCATATCCATGGAATGGATGGCTTCCTGAGTAAGAACTATCTCATCCACTATCTGATGCCCTTCCACATAAACCCCTTGTTAAGGGGAAATAATCTTATGCAAAAGAGGCTTCAATATTTATACCATGATCTTAGTAATGATTTTGAGAAGAACATTACATAAAGCAATAGGTCTAAAAGTTGAGATATGTTCAACCTCTTGAGCTTTTGGAACAAGAGTAATGTAAGTTTTATTGATAACATTCAAAATTGGTTTGGCTTTCCTAGCTTCTTCCACCACCTCTAATAAATCATCATGAAAGATATCCCAAAACTCTTAGTATAACTCAATGGAAAAACCATCAAGACCTGGGGTTTTCCCTTTTTGTATTTTAAAAACTACCTGTTAAAGGTCATTGATAGTAATAGGAGCAATCAAAATAGAGTTCTCCTCATAAGTGATAAGAGAAGGGATATCTTGAAGAAAATTTTGTTGAGAAGCTAATTCAAGAGGAGTAGTAGAAAAAATATTAGAAAAGTAATTGACAACAATAGATTTCATGCCATCCCAAGTGTAGACAACATCTCCAAAATCTGATTTCAGGAAAGAAATAAAGTTCTGAGATCTTTGAGCTAGAAGAAATTTGTGTTTCGATCTCATTCTTTGAGCCATTGAGTTCTAGATTTTTGCTTCCATAAGAGTTCTCTTTTTTCCCATTCCTCTAAATAAGTTGTGAGTTTAATTTCATCTGCACTTCTCTCTATGAGGTCATCTAAACGGGTTTTCTTATTCAAATTTTCAAGCTGAGCAATAACTTGATGTTTTTCTATGAACATCCCCAAACTCCTAGTTCCTAGTCTTGACTTTGGATTTAATGTATTGCAATCTTTTAGAAAATAGAATATCTTAGTCCCATACCTAGGTTTACCTTCCTTCCACCATTGTTGCACTTGAGGTCTAAAGGAACTATCTCTAAGCCACATTAACTAAAATTGAAAAGGAGATAAACTCACATTGGTTTTCCATATTTCCACCATTACTGACCAACGATTCGAACCAGTATTGTTAAGAGTCTTTCCTTTAGGAATGTGACCATGGATTAAGAAATTGTCAAAGAGCAAGAACCTATCCAATATCTCCATTATACAAGATGAGCCTTGCCTTTTGTTAGACCAAGTCATAAGGCCATTATCTATTTGGATTTCCACAAGATGGAGGTTTGCTATATATTTGCTCATGAGGTCAATGCTCCTGTTCAAACTTTTATTTTCCCTCATTTTCTCATCCAGAGAGAGGATGGTATTGAAATCTCCTCTGATCAATATCCAAGCTTTAAGAAAATGAGAGATAATATAAGTTATATCCTTCCACTATCTTCTTTTTTCCTCCAAAGTAGTCAAAGCATAAATAGTAATGCAAAGCATAATTTGGTTGGAATATCTACTTTGAAAATCTATAGCCAAAAGACCCCAACTGCAAACCATATGGTTAATAACTACCTCTTTTGGGTCCAAAAGGTAAGAAATGCCACCAGAAGTCCCTTGGGAACTGAGGAAAAACACTTTTCCAACTAGCCAAATTTTACTAGCAATTGATTCCATATTCTATATTGACATGTTTGTTTCTTGAAGGAAAACAAGATGTGGATGATTTATCTGAATCATTCTTCTAATTTCATTTTGTTTTGAAAGACTCCCTTTGAGTCCTCTAATATTCCAAGTGATGATATTCATTAATACTAGGGCTAAAAAATTTGGGAAGGACATTAATATTACCTTCCTCTACAAGATTTTCACCTTCTTTTACCATATGATGTTGATTGGTCTTGCGACTTGCCTTTTGATTAGAATTCATCTTTAGTTTTTTTCCCTATTTCTTGACTTACTCCAATTGAATCTGAGATGTCTTCTAACATTGAAGAATGCTTGTACACAACCAAAATGTTACCAGAAGGCTCAACATAGTCTATATTGGGACCTATATTATTTGAAGTTTTAACATCTAAAAGATTGTTTTTTTGTATATATTTTATCTTTTTTTTTCTGTTGAAAACCTTTAATTTGTTGGTTTGTCTTTGAGTTCTTCCCTTCATATTTAAATTGTGTTTCTAATATTTGTGTTTCCATTATTTCCTCTTCCTCACTTGTGACATCATTTTTGGAAAGAATTTCAAACATATTAGCAGATAAATTTGATTGATCCTTTATAATTGGTTTTTTTTAGTGTTCTTCTTAGGCATTTGGAAACCTGTTGAGTTTATATTTTCTTTATTTTTATGTGGAATTTTATTTGGGAAAACACTAGCCAAATGACCCTATTCATGGAAAATTCTACAACGAAAAGGAATATTCTCATAGTCCACTACTTGCTACCAAGTGTCCTCCCCAAATTGTAATGTGATATTTTTAGGTAGGGGTTTGCCAAAATTCATTAAAACACAAATCCAAGCATAAATAATATGTTCAAATTTTTTAGTACAATAAAAATTCATCATAAAAATTCCTAAAGAGTTTTCAATTGAAGAAAAAATAGTCAAATTCCATAATTAAATTGGGAGGCCAAAGAGTCTAACCCACATAGGACCTGAAGAAGGTATCTCTTCTTTGTCTTTAAATTTAGTATACTAGGGCTTCATGAAAAGCCTCGCCCTTCCAAAGAATCAGGAACCACCTTGAAATGTTTTCTCTCTATCTTTAAAAAAAACCATTTGGATAAATAGAGATTTGTAACTCACCTTTAGTTTTCCAAATTTTTTGCAACCCAAACTTTGAAAGTAGATAGGCTCGAATGAAAACCCATGAAATGACAAATTAGTCCTCTTTTTTCTAGATCTTAAATGTTAGTTTGAATTTTACCCATATCAAGCTTAACAATAGGAGTTCCATTTGCTGCTTTAAAACATCTTGACTTCGTTTTCCTAGGATCAATATTAGGCATTCTTAGAGGTTTACAGGAAGCCCTAAGATTAATATTAGAATTAGGATGAGGTTGTCCACCATGGAGGGCATCTCTAAAATTTATTTTTGGGGTTGATTCTTGGAAATTCTTACCCTTGACAAGGGTTTCCACAGTAGATTTATTTTGTGGATGCACCTTAGAACCATATTCACTTGAGATCTAAGCCATTTTTAATCATTTGCTTGAAACTTTTTTTGTGATCTCTTTAATCCATTGCCTAGGCACAATGGAAAGGTACGATTTTTACTTTTCTTTTGTACAAAAAATTGAAATTCATTGTCAATCAAGTTCACAACATGAATATCTATTGAAATATATATTTCTAAACCATCTTTGATCCCTGCAACATATCCTACTAAAATATTGAGCCGAAACCACAAAAATATTGGTCGCTAGGGCCCGAAGGCCCTTAAAACCAACCTCTCAAGCATCTTGCACTCAACCAAGATGAAACCCTCACACAGTTGCTTGCCAAAAATGGCTCTTCCCATAAACCAAGGAACCCCTTTTAGGATTCTTTCTCTTTCTTCCCTAGAACAAAAAATGACTAGGAAGAAACCTTTGGGAAGAAATGATAGAATCACTCCTAGAGACTTCCAACTCATATCAATCCATTTTCTCAAGGTTGAAGCCCTTGGCCAATACCTATTAAGTTTACCAAAAATTGCCCTATCTTGGAGCTATGAGGATATCTCTGAGGTGCACTCACTAACCTCTACCACTAGGGATGATTCTAAGGATTTAACTATAAATAAATCCATGGAAAGGAAACTAAAACTCAAAATCTAATGAAATTTATCTTAAAGTTCTATAACAAATATAATATTTGATAAAAACTTTATAAATTTTTTATGCACAATTTCTAAGATAAAGAAAGGTAAAAAAGAACTTAGCTGAAAAATTCTTTGTCCATATAGAATGTCTTGCCTCGCTGAAGTCCTAGCCCTTCATTGCTCTTCCCATCATTTGAACCCTAGTTGGAAAATAATTACAATTTCATTTTTCGTGACTTGAAAAATTGTCACTGCCCTTGTTTCGAATGGTTGAGTTCACAGGGTTGTATCTCCTTCAATATTGCTCGAATTTTTGCATATGACCACTCAAAAATATTTTTACTTATAAATTAACATTTAAAATATAATTTCTCAAATTTTAATAAAAATATCTTTAAAATATATAACATACTATTTAATATAAAAAATAAAAAACAAGCAAACTAAAAAAAATAAAGCTCTGCTAGGGTTTGGATCTGCTACCATTCATAAATTCTGCTACTTTGGTTTTCAATACTAATATTACCGCAAATTCGATGGTCACTTTCTTTTTTTATGGCTTCACTATCTGCAGATGTAATTTGTGTTAGAAATAGTGGAACTCATGGCATCGAAGTGAGCTCAAAATTTTATTCTGAAAGTGGTGGCCGAGGTAATGATTCTTCTCTAGATGTTGTGCTCTCTCTTGATGTTGTTTCTCCAGTTGTAAAATGGTATGAGAATCATTGTCTTATAGCTTATTTTTTGGTCGAATCTTGTCACAAGAATATTTTCAAAATTGGTTGAAAATTCACTGGGAAGCTTATGGCATTATGGTTGCGGGTATCTGTAATCTTACAAAGGATTTTTTTTGCTTTCCTTTAAAGAACCCTCGTAGGTGCAAACTATGGTTGTTAAGTCTAGTTGTTGTTTTATCATAATACTTTTATGGTTGTCTCTCCTTGGAATCCTTCTTTTAAAGTTTCAAATCAAGTTGCCTTGAAAGTTCCAGTTTGGCTTGAACTCTTTAGTCTTCCGCTACCCTTATGGGAGTTTATTGATGATATTGTTAAACCCATTGGTCGGGTGGTTTGTTGAGAACAAGATCAATTCTTCTCAGCATGGCCTAATAAGAGAGTTTGTGTTGAGGTTGACCTTACACAAGATCTCAAAGAATTTATGGATATTCGGGTTGGAATAGAGTGTTTTATGCAAAAAATTATTTACTATAATTTACCTAATACTTGTTTTCGGTGCTAATCCACCATGCATCATATAAAGGATTGTCCATTGGTTTCTTGAAAACCTTCGGTAGTTGCTCCTGCTCCTCAAATTGTGCCTACACCTTCCAAACCCTCTATTGAGGGTGATTGGATTACAATTTCTAATAATAAGGGGTGACCAACCCTAAGTCAAAGCTTTCCAATGGAGATAAGGTTGTGAATCCACCATCTCAGCCTTCTATTGTTCTTTTCATCCTATTTTGGTTCCTCGGGCTCCACCTGCTGAGAATTTTTTGAGCATAAATCAATCTTTGAAGAAGAGAATTCACTAACAATACCTCTAGACATTTGTGTAGTCTATATCAGGATGGATCGCTATCATCGAGGGGAAGCCAGGAGGCTAAGCGTCATATTTCAATTGTTGGTGATATATTTTAACTTTAGAAGACCTATTTATTTAATAGGTTTTTAGTATTGGCTAATAGTGTGGGCAGTACCTCATTTACTAGTTATTTACTTCAACCTTCTCAGACTTCTACATTTGATAATTTTTTGATGTTGGCCGATAGTGGGGGTAGTCGTCTGGGAGATGGCTCCATGGATAATCTTCCTCCATGAATTTCCTTTCATGGAATGTTCAAGGACTTACAGATTCGTCAAGAAAATTTTATGTTTGATTTGCTCTACAAAGTATTGGCCATGTTGATGTTATTTGTTTACAAGAAGTTAAGATTTCTAGTTTTTTGTTAGATGTTTCTCTCAACTGTATTGCAGGTTATTTTATGCACTTCACTACTCACCATGAATATGGTCGGGGTGGTGCTTCTATTTCTATCTCCTCTAAGCTTGAGGATTGTGTACTTGGATCTGGGAGAGGATCCTTCTCATCATGTGGTCTAGATTTTGTTGAATATAATGGGAACACCATGGGCATTGCTAACATTTATGCACCTAATGATGGGCCTAGTCACTCTTCCCTTTGGTGGTACCTGGATGATCACCTACCGATGGTATATTGGATTTTTTGTGGTGATTTTAATATGGTTGAGCATGCTAAAGATAAATTTGGTCACCTCTTGATGCGCTGGTGTGCTAGAGAGCGTGAGGCTTGGTTTTTTCTTAAATATAGATGGGGTCTTTTTGATCCCCTTTTTTGTCAGTGTAATTACACGCCTCCACCCTAGTTCACATGGTCCAATTTTTGTGTGGGTAATGATATATTCTGCAAGCATCTTGATCGAGTTATGATGTTAGAGCAACAATTTTTTTATTCTCCTCCACCAATAACAATATTGTGACAGTCTAGGATCAATTCCTGTTATCAGATCATTTTCTAATTTTCTTTCAGATTGAGTGGAGTGGTCATCAATTTAATTTTTTGTGCAAGCAATTTTATTTGAATACTTATTTATTGCAACACCCTGGAACCATTGTTGTGATTGAGTGAATCTAGAATTTATTACCTTAGCCTCCTCACTCTGCTAATTAGATTTCTTTGTGGAATGAAGCAATTGCTCGTACTACCTATTTCATGTGGCATTTTGGAAAAAATGTGGCACATGTCAAAAAATGTGCTCATTTAGCTGTTACGAAGGAGTACCAATGAAATTTACAGTTGCTGGAAAATAATCCGTATGATCAATAGTTGCAAACCAGGGTTGTTGGTCTTCACTACCAGTTAATAGCCCATGAATGACATGAAGCCAAGGGGTATCAAATTCGGGCTCGTTTGCATTGGCTGAGGGTTGGTGATCTCTCGTTCAAAGTCTTTTTCAAGTCTCTTCATTTCAGGTAGGCTAGGATTCAGATCAAGGCTATTCAAGTCTCTCATGGTAGGCTGACTTCTCTTCCTGATATTGCTTCAGCCTTTGTGGATCATTATAATATTATTTTTCAAGCTCAACAAGATTATCTAGAATATCAAATGGCACTCCAACAGTGTCTTGATGTTTTTCCTTCTAAGTTGTCTACTTATGACAACTTCTTTGTGAGGCTCCTCTTTCACTTGATGAGCTTCATAATGTTCTTATGAATATGTCAAATGATAAATCCCCTAGTCTTGATGGTTTTCCATGTGAATTTTATAAATCCACTTGGAAGTTTACTGGGCCTGATTTGCTCAATGTTTGCAATGAAGCTTTAGCCAATAATTCTCTGGGAAATATTATCAATCATGGAAACATTAAATGTATTCCAAAAGCAAGTAATGCTGATCTTATCATCAGTTGGTGACTTATTACTCTGCTTAATATTTCTTACAAGATTTTTGCTAAAGCTTTAGATCTCCATCTTCGCAACATTATCCTCGTGATTATCAAACCAGAGCAAACAAGCTTCATTAAAGGGTGTTACATCTTAGATAATATTATTGTTGTTTAGGAAGATTTAGAATGGGCTCGTATCTCTTGCCAAAAGCCTTTTTTCATTAAACTAGACTTTGAGAAAGCTTATGATCGTATTTAGTGGCCTTTCATTCTTGCCATGCTCCAAGCTCTCGAATTTGGCCCCTTTTTTATCAGGGTTGTCAGTATGTTATTTTTTGATGCTTCATCTTGTCTTACTATTAATGGACTTAGGTCAAAGAACTTTAGTTTATTTTATTCTATTCGCCAGGGTTGTCCTTTGACCCCCTCACTTTATATCCTTGTTGCTGAAGCTTTTGGTTATCTTCTTGCCAATCAAACATCTAAGGGGTTTATCAAAGGTATTATTTTTCTTGATATGTCCACCCAACTTATTAATGGGTACTTTGCGGATGATTCTTTTCTCACTATCAATGAAGATGAGGTTTCAGTTTCAACTACTTTGATTTGTTTGGACACTTTTTGTAAGGCCTCAGCATCCAACATCAAATGGTCTAAATCCCTTTATTTTCGCCTTGCTTCTTCTTCTATTCTTGCTTTGCTTAGATATTTTTCATGGCATTGGCTTCAAAGGGGTGAACGTAATAAGTTCATAGGAATCCCCTTTGAGTATTTTGTGAGATTTTGAGGTGGTGAAACATCATCTTAATTGGATTGGTGATGGTTTTCGTAATGGTATTTCATTCAATTCTTAGAATATTTGGTGGTCTCCTATTATGTCTAACTCTTCAGTTCTTCTTACTAATATATCAGGGATTAAATCTTTGAGGTTATTTCATAAGGGCATCTGCTATATTAATGATTTAGTGCACTCTCGAGATTGGGTTCCTTGGCCTGATCTCAAATAGAAATTTAATCTTTAGAATTCAGATCTTCCTTCTATTCTTAAGATTCAAGAGCTCATACCTGATGTCATGCTTCATAAGCTTGGCCTTCAACCCCCAAGTGCCTAGTGGAGGGATTGGCACTGGAATGTGGATACTCCTTTCAAGAACTACTCTTCTTCCTTGATTTATTAGCTTCTTAGTCCTATTTTCCCTGGTGTTTATAAACTTAATAAGATGTGGTGGACTCATTCTACCTCATATACTTGGATTGCTCGTCTAAACCATATATGGCAGTCTAAACTTAAACCCAAGATTATTTTTTTCTCTGGTCTCTTATTTATCAAGGGCTTCCTATGGGAGAGAGACTTATTAGGGTTGGTCTTCCTAATCCCAAGTGTCCAGCTTGTGGTCGTTGTGAGAATTTCAAACATCTATTTTAGTTATACCATCATGGATTCACTCATTGTTCAAGCCCTTTCATCCTAAATTTTTTAGATATTAGATGATATTTTTTGGAGATAACAGTCGTTGTCCTGCCTATATTGCTTTTTTGTGGAATTTATTTCGTGTTATTATTTTATTTCAACTTTGGAAATCTAGGAATGTTGTTGTCTATTCTAGAGATTCAATTTCTAGTCAGTTTTATTTACATGAAAATATTATAGTATTTTTTGTTGTTATTGTTCAACTCCATTCACAAGAGTCCAAGTTGACTCATGAGTTGGCACATTTGATAAATATTTTTAGGTTATGGTGTGAGGCTTCGTGCACTATCAACATGGCTTTGCCTAAACTCCTTATGCCTTAAGGTCCCTCTATTTATTTGAGGCCTCAATGTACCAAGTTGAGGGGGTGATATTTTCTAGCATCAGGTTGTTCTATCAATGCCCACAGTAGGGCTCGGTCTCCTCTTAGAGTGGCTCTCTTTTTTTAGTTATTCTATTTATTCACCCTTTTATGGGTTGGTTTTGTTTTTGGCCTCAAGTCTCTATGGTGTTGATTGTTTGGGTGGCCTTGCACCTCATGCTGTGATTTTTCTAGCTCCCCTTTTTATTGTAACCTCTATTATATTTTATTGAATATAATTGTTGTTTCTAATAAAAAATAAATAAAAATATTCAATATTTCATTATTTTTTTATATTTTTTAATTAGATATGTGGAAGAGAAAACTAGGGCATTAGTTGGGTAGATGAAGTGCTTTCTAGTTGCTTTGGAATTGAATATAAGATTGTTGTCCTAGGAGGATCCAATGAGGACATCTCATGATCCTCTTTTAAAAATATAGAGTTATTTTACAAATTTGTTGAAGAAAAAACCTCCAGTAGAGACTGAAGAAGCATAAAAAATTTCATTAAAAATGCTTTTTACAACTATCAAAAAAAGATCAACATCTCAAACAGTCAATGGATGCTTGCCATAATCAAAATCAAGTTCAAATATTATCATTGAGCAAAGGATGGTAGAAGAAACTGTCTCATATAGAGCCAATAATGATTTGTCTGTAAATTCATGGGTATTCACCCTACCTTGAATTTTTTGCATTCCTAGGTTCAAAAAAACTAGGAGCCTCTTGGTGAGTATTCTTTGTGGTTTACTAGTAATTGATATTTTATTGTTAATTTTTCCTCACTTGTCGATAAAAATAGGGTGGCTTTTGAATTGTAAAATAGGAATCATGGTCCAACAGGATTATTTGTTCAACCCTAGAGAGTGAGATTTGATCCCCAAATTAAACCCATTTTTGTCCTAGTTTAGATCCATTTGTATGCACTTCCAATGGAGTTTTGGAGTGATCAGGTGTTGGAGCCAAATTTGACTCAAAATTTGTAACCCCCAAATTTAAATTTTTTGGTTTCAATCAAAATGCTTAATAATGCTAGTCACTATTTCAGTCGATGTGAGTCAATTGATTTTTCATGGGCTTATTTGATAAATTTAACCTTGGTCATTAATAATATGTGCCCCTTTTAAATGCTAAATTATCTTGATAAGAGTTATGACAAAATTTTATTAATCAGACTATTAAACAAACCAAGCTCCGATCTTCCTAAAATAAAGTCCCCCTTGGGCCTAATTCAATTGATAAATCATTAAGTCCTAAGGTCCAAAAAGAAATTATCAAGGTTGTCATGGTCTAAAGTCCGAAATTCAAATATGTGAGCCTAAGGTCAAAACCAATCTCTAAACCACGAGGGTATGCACCTCGTTGCGTTAAAATTTGAGCACCTCGTGTAAATATAATGATAGCACATCATCAAAAGAATCCAATGGATGCGCTTGATTTAATTAATCAACCTTTTAAGATGGTGTGATCAAAATAACTAAGGTCTAAAGTTTCAAAAGAAATATTAAAAGCCATGGAATATGCACCCTCATAAACATTGAGCACATCGATCTAAATTCAACGACAATGCTCAATCAAGATTTGATCAGACTGTGGTGCTCTCATTAAAGGTGCATCAAAAATGTAAAATACCCCATGAGATTAATTAAATTTATAAAAAAGTATTAGTAAGGATCTAACACATTGGATAATCATCCCCCTTTCGGCTTAATCAAAGTTTAAAATCATCTGTCCCTTGGTCACTAACCCTGTAGGTTGAATAAAATCAATCGTCGCATCGACATTGATCAAAATCCAATGGTCACATCGGATTCAACACCTAAACAACAAAATGGTAAGGACATCGGGTAAAAACGAAGGTAAATCCAAGATTAATTATGAATTATTGAGGGTATAATACATTGCTAATTGCCCCTTTTAAGATTGAACCGAGATTAATCAATGTGATAATGCACCTATTTTTAGCTATCAAGTGTGCAACTTGCAAAAGATCTAACGATAGCGCCTCATCAAAGAAAAATCGGACAGATGTGCCCGATGCAATGAAACACCCCGACGTAATATCGAAGAAATCGAATGGTAGTGCTTGATCAAATTTTTGATTCGACGATGCGCATTCATCACTAGTTACTAAGGATAAACTAATGAATGACTTGATTAATCATATACCAAATTAAAAGGAATTGGTCGATGCACTTTATCCGATGAGCACATCGATCTAAATCTAAGGTTAGCGCTCCATTTTTACTTAATCGAATGGTGGCGTTTAAAAGAGCCAATCCAAAGATGCACCAATAAAAACAAAATAAATCTGATGGTAGTGCTCCATTGATATTAAAAGGATCCAATGGCAGTAATCGAGTCAAAGTCAAAATGATAAGATACAAGTAGGACTAATCCTACGGACACCTTTCGACGAATCCAATGGATGCGCTCCCTCTCAAAATAATCCAATGATGGTGCACGCTTCAAAGGTGAGTCTAATGGTAAGCCTAAATTAGCATTCCATTAATCAAATTTTAATCACATTAGCAATGGTCCTAACACATTACTAATCACCCCTCTTTTTCTTGATTAATCAATATTAATTAAAGGGAGTTTTCAAAGCATGTTATTTAGGTTATCTAACCCACAAGTTATAAAAAATCCAAGGCAACAATGGAACCAAGGTTGATCCAACGACTGTGCTTGATCGTGATTATTTAGGGAAACCTAGGATACCCAAGATAATGATAGGCACTCACATCAAGAACCAAATATTATGGGGATCCCTAGGATGATTGTTGCCCCCATTAAAATGTAATCAATCCCTAAGATTTAATTATCATTTCGGACCAAGGTGGCACAAGGTTCAAAATGGAGGCCACCCCTATCACACGTCACAGTCCCACGTCGAAGAAGGAGGAGCTTTAGAGACCAATAGCAAAGCTTTAAATTATTATAGGTACACAAACCAAAGAACCCAAAAATACATAGGATGACGGGCTTTACCCGCCATCAAAGCCCAACCTCGAAAGAAATGTGTTGGAAAATTTCCTTTGGACCATTTTGAAAAGCAGTTGGTAATGTCGTATTAATGAAAAAACATGTGAGAATATTGAACTCATTTCACCATCTAGTATTTGAGCTCACCAAATCGAAAAATTTAAACACCCTGGCGATTTAAAAGCAGAAATTGGTATGCAAGAAGTATAGAGAGAAGAAACATTTTGAGCTTCCTTGTTTTACAAGAACTATACTCACAACCGTGAGCACAATGACATCTTGGGGAGACCTTCTTACAGTTGAAGACACCAGAGAAGTAGTAAAATTCATTACAGACCAGTCACCATACTCTGAGATTTTTGGACCGCCTGCACCCAACAACACGATGTATGAATTCACTCAAAAGTGTGAAGCTAACAAGAAACCTACTCCAGCACAACAGTACAAGATCGACAATGCATGTATCAAAATTTTTGCTAATGTGATGGAGAATAATAACAAGACCCCATGGATAATGGCTAACCTATTTCATAAAATATGGAGAATAAAAGTTTTGCTAATGTGATGGAGAATAATAACAAGGGTTTCCCTAGAAGTAAAATATGGAACAGTAACCTTGGGAAGTTGATATGTCCAAAGGTTTACTTCTCCTTATATTTAATGGCATGGTTAGCAATAACATATGATGAAAGGACCAGAATATTTCAAGATAATAAGGAAACCCCCAGTGTAGAAGAGCTACTCAGGCATATAATAGAAATTTTTAATTGTGATTCAGATGATGAGTCAGAAATGAATAGACAATCCATCTTTCTGGTAAATACTATGGATATGCTTCTCATCCAATATGAGAGAAACAAGCCCATTCTTGCCATACAAAAGAACAAAATCTTGTAAGAAATGAATATGCCAACGTTTGTTGCAGCCTTTGACACATAAGTTTGGAGACTAATCGGTAAACAAATAAAGTGGTTGCAGCAAGGTCAAAAATGGAAAGAGGTTGAAACTTACAGTAAATAGTTGGAAGTGAGTTCAGCATAACAAGGACCTATGCCAATATAAAAAGTATCTAAAGCAGTTAAAAAGCCAAGTACTCAAATGAAGACAATTCAAGAGGAAGCGGTTGAAAAGAAAATAGTTGTAAAAGAAGTAGTGGAAGAAAAAATAGATTCTCCAAACCCCACCATCACTGGTTAAAATAAGCAATTTCTTGAAAAGGTCAAAAGAGAGGGTACAACCCAAACAAAAAAATATAGTGGAAGCTAGCTGTACCAGTTTTGAAGATCAACTCAAAAGAAGACAAGTGTAAGAATAAAAATAAACTAAAACTAACAGAATCAAGAACCAACAACTATAAAAGGAAGCAGACGGGTTCAGATTCACCATCAATAAATTAGAGAATAGCATTTTTTCTAAAATATATACTTGAGTGCCCTTTAGAGTTATGTTGTTGTATCTTCCTTTTATGTTTATTTTTCTTATTTCTTCCCTTTATTGTGCAGGATTTTGATAGGAAGTGATCAAGAAGCTGAGATTATTTCCTATCCTATTAAGCCTAAGATTAAGAGACTCTACTATTACCATATTGGAACAAGGAGAGTAGGAGAGACCTATTACATTATTTGAACAAAGTCTTCTTCATTGTATTGATGTATTTCTTTGATAAAAACATAGTTAAAAGGCATTATGCCCACTCTGCATATAAATTTTGATGAAATCAATACAATTATGAGTTTCATTTCTATTATATCTTTGTCTTGGTATTGTGTGTCATTGTATAATGGATTACATTATTTTAATGCATTATATGCATTTCTTTCGTTGGTCAACTTTTATTTTTATTACGATATTCGAATAAGTCTAAGAGCGCCAATTTTCTTTTCCCCCTTCTCTCTGTTCATATCAAAATTATTGTTAAATTGCTATAATAGCCCAATGAATCTAGGCACCGGTCTACATAAGGCATAACAAGTGGTTATTTTCTTGCTTGGTAATTTTAATACATATAGTGTTACATTAATCTAGAGTGTGTAATCAACATTTTATCATATAATTACCGTAGGGATTTCCTTACCCATTTTGTAATTTTCCTTTAGCAATAAACTGTGTTTATCAGAATGAAGAGGCATGTTGACCAGAGCCTGTAATAGCTCGTTGGTTTCAAATTGATTTTTGTAGCATGACAATCAAATCCTATGGATACAAGAATCGGTTCAAACAATTTTTTGGCACCATTGTTGGGGAGGACTTGATAGAAATATTTAATTATCTTCTAAATATTTTTCTTTCAACGATTATTTTTAATCAACGAACGACCAGTCAAAATAAAGAACTAGCATCTTTAATTTTTACTTTTTTATTCTTGTGATTCTTGTTTTAAAATTGCTTTTTGAAGTAAGCTTCTATGTTTCTTGATTTTCTTGAAATATCCCAAGAACTGACTCCTATGAGGATGTGTTAATATCAAGCATTCTTGATAAAAGCATGTGTTGTTCTTTCTACACCCCACTGCTAGCAACTCTGTCTAAATGAACCCAGAAGATTAAAATAAAAAAGAAAAGAGCAGAATGTGCCGGTGAACACCAGGAGAAGCAACAATGAGATATTCCTAGAACTCGATAATCTAGAGGTATTTATACATAATAAGAGAACTCCAATTTTCAAGAATACTCTGTATAATAGTAGATCAAATTCTAACGGTAAAAAGTACGTAAAGAAAAATAAGGATCAAAATACTTTTATTGTTGATACCACTATAGATGAAAATTTGAATCCTGTTATAGAAGATACATCTAATTATTTTCATTGTCTGATTAATAGTAATACTGAGGTAGATAACCCATTAGATTATATTCAATCTACCCAAATGCATATCCTTGTAGGCGATGCTACTGCAAATCTAAATCCCATTATACCTACAGTAATAATGGCCCAAATCAACAAAATCAAGCAAATCCATAAAATCAAGCTAATTTCCATTTATGTAGGACTAATAGATATAGGCCTTTTGTGTTACCTACAGACTTAAATGCCTTACCCAGTAAAGCTCACAAATACCTTACAAAATTTTTAGGAAATAGTGCAGTAACTGGAGAAGATCATATCATGTGTTTTTTGTATGCGATGGATAGTCTAGAGGTTGAACATGAAGATGTAGTATTAAGACTATTTTTATATACTTTAGAAAAATATGCTATAGAGTGGTTCAATTCCCTTCTTAAAAATGATATCCCAAACTTCACCAAAATGGAAGTTATGTTTCTAAAGAAATATGGTGAAAGAAAAAATGAACAATCTCTGTTAACTGAGTTAGCCACTATGAAGAAAAAAGAGAATGAGGTTGTTAGTGACTTTAACAGAATATTCTTAAAGACCAAAAACAAAATCCCTGCCAACCTTAGGCCTAGTGATATTTAGTCTATTTGTTTTTACAAAAATGCTTTTCAAGGCGAATTTAACTATGAGATGACGTAAGAACAAGCCACTATCATTGATGGTTGTATGGAAAAAGTAATGGATATAGAAAGAAATATATTTGATAGTGGTAATATGAAGCCTTATTCTCTATAAGTCAACCTACCTAATAGAAAACATAAAAGAGTAACATTTGATATACAAAGAAGAATTGAAATTGATCCAATGGAGAAATTGACTAGTCAAATGACTAAGATGCTCGATGACATGAACAATAGAATCACAAGAATAGAAATAAATAATGGTAATAATGGTGAATCTCCATAAATAGAGTGACCACATGTTGACAATCATACTCCTTTAAGAAGAATTTTAATAGGAATTGGGGAAACAACAATGGTTTTGAAGAAGGAAATAGGAATAGGAATAATGGTAACAATAGTTGGAAAAAAAAAGATTCTAACAGAGATCAGAACAATGTTCCTAATCCCATACCATATATCAATGTAGCAGAAGGCTTTCCCTATTTTTTCTCTACTTGTGATGTACCTCATAACCTTGACTCATGTGGAATTCACCAAAGTGATCAGTGCAATGTAGATTTACATGCTAAATCAGAAGAGGATATAAGAATCAATGTTTGTTGGTCTGTTGAAGATGAATCTAGAGAAATATTATTGGAAGAATATATGGATAAATATGCTTTAAATAATCATCCTCAAATATTAGTAACTGAAGGAACTAAAATCTTGCAGAAACCACATGAGTCAAGATATGACAAAATGAAACAAGGGAAATTAATCCCCACTACTCAAGATGTTGAAGAATTAGAGGCTACCCATACTTTGAATTTAATAAACAGGACTATCCCAGATAGGACAGAGAAAGACCCTACAAGTGAAACAAGAAAACAAAATTTCACAAATAAGAATGTTAGTAAAGAGAAAACTAATAGAGTCCTCAAAAATATTACTCCTGAAGTAATAGAATAAGAGGAAGATATTTCCAAAGAAGAAAGTAATAGACCACTGGATATAAAGAAAATAGAATTTGATGTTGGGTTAGAACTCAGTAAACAAAAGTCTAACATCACATTTGGAGAACTTATGAAAGTTCAACAATACAAAGAACAAGTCTACAGAGCATTTGGCTTAGTGGAACAAAAAGAAAACCCAATTTGTCATGCTACTAAAAAAAATCAACATGATACAATATCATCATCCTCTGTTAGACCCTTCAATGTATCATTGAGGTATAATTCAGATGAATGCTAAAGGTATGTGATTCATAATTGCATGCTAGACAGTGGAGCATCACACAATATCATGCCCAAACTAATAGTTGATCAAATGGGATTAATCTGCACAAGAGATTTTACCCATGTTTCAGTAATGAACAGCAGATAAATTCCTTGTGTGGGGGTAATAACTGGATTGTTGGTTTTCTTGGATCAACACCCCAAAAAGGGCATAGTCATGGATGTTGTAGTATTTTATTTTGACCCATTCTTCTCACTATTACTTAGTAGACATTGGGTAGAATAATTGGGAGGTTCAATTCAACTGGACTGGTCCTATGCTACAATCCCCATATCAGCTAAGGAGAATATAATTTTATGAAGAGAACCATTTAACAAGCACTCCATAGAGTTAATTCAAACTGATAAAACAATGATAAACTTAGTAAAATCTATGGAATAAAATGGAATGGGAGTTTACTCCATATGGCACAATCCATTCTTGGTGGAAGTACCAAAATCAAAGAACATGGATCCAAAAGTTATGTGATGGAGATCTAAAATCTACAGAATAGAAGACAAAGAAATCAAGAGCCAATTCTCATTCAATAGCTTTAGAAAAGAATTTTACAAAATATATATATGGCAGCAGTCTGCATTTTTCCAGCCCCTTTCCCATTACAATACCTAGGTTTTTATAGAGGCCCCGACCCTCTGAGTTTTCAAATTTGTTCATGAACTGCAACTGCCACCCGACTCAATCGTGGAAAGATGCATTGATGAGCCTCTGAGTGATGTGCATGAGTGGCCGCCATAACCATCGGGATCATCCTTAGGAACTGATGCTTCATCTCTAGTTGCCATAAATGTGCCTCTGGATGCAGTGCGTGAGTGGCCGACATGCTTACTGGGATCTTCCTCTGAGACTGATGCTTCATTTCCAGTGTGCGAGTGGCCGACCTATTCACTGGGATCTTCCTCTGAGACTGATGCTTCATTGTCGCGAGCTTACCATGCACGAAGGAATGCATTTATGAAATCTTCAGCCTGGAGCACGTGTTCCTCTTTTGGTCACGATATCGCGACATTTTTCTTCCGCGCCCTCTCTTTCCTGTTTCGGTCATGATATCGTGACATGTTGCAATATCGTGACATTTTCTCCTCCATGCCTTCTCTCTCTACTTTGGTCATGATATCGCGACATTTTTCTTCCTCGCCTTCTCTCTTTTTCTTCGGTCGTGATATCGTGACATTTTCTCCTCTGTGCCTTCTTTCTTCTCCTTCGGTCATGATATCGTGACATGTCGCGATATCACGACATTTTCTCCTTTGTGCCTTCTTTCTTATGCTTCGATCATGATATCGCGAAATGTCACGATATCGAGACATTTCTCCATCGCGCCTTCTCTCTTCTACTTCGATCGTGATATCATAACATTTTCTCCTCCGTGCCTTCTTTCTTCTACTTCGGTCGCGACATGGTCTGATATCGTGACATTTCTCCATCGCGCCTTCTCTCTCCTTCCTGAGTCACGAAAACGTGACGTCGTGATATCGCGACATTTTTCTTCTTCTCTTTCTCTCTCCTTCCTGAGTCGTGATATCGCGACACTTTTTCTATCATGATATCGTGACACATTTTTTTCTTTGCAAAACACTTAGAAATTTTTGTTGATGCAAGATTGCTCTGTTTCCACTGGATGCTCCTACATCAGACACCCTAGGTGGATTGAGAAGTGACCCTCACTTCTGTACTGTTAGAGGAAGACCTAGGTGGTCAACCTCTATTTTTGACAACCAAGTTGCATCTTCTATAGGTCTGCCCTTCCACTTGACCAAATATTTAGAATACTATTTGTTCCTGGTACTTCTGCCTTCTCGAGTGTCTAATATTTCCTCGATCTCGTCTGTGGTTGGAGTAGACGCTGGAATGCTCCACAACTCTGTTCTTGGTGCCTCACTACTGTCTCCCTCATGGTATTCCACCAAATCTGAAATGTTAAAAATAGGTGATATGTTAAGCCCACTTGGCAATTCCACTTCATATGCATTGCCTAAATCCCATTTTTCTATGATTCTACATGGTCCAAACTTCTTCATCTTTAGCTTGTTATAGGTTTTAGCAGGAAATATTTCTTTTCTCAGATGGACCATGACTTCATCTCCCACTTCGAACTCCTTAAACCGTCGCTTCTAGTCTACCCTTGTCTTATATTGAGTATTCATCTTAGTAATTTGCTTCTTCACTTCTTCATGCAAGCTCTTCAGATGCTCTACAAAGTCCTCAGCCTCGATACTGCACTTTTCCCCTGTATCCATTTTCCTCAACTTAGAAACATTTCTTGGACTGCTTCCATATATTATCTGGAATGGAGATTTGTTAGTACTCTTGTTGATAGAATTGTTGTATGCAAATTCTGCCTATGACAAAACCAAATCCCATCCCTTGGGCTTATCTCCTATCAAGCATCTCAATAGATTACCCAAACTTCTATTTACCACCTTTGTCTGTCCATCAGTTTGTGGGTGGTATGCAGAACTGAATTTCAAATCTGTCTTCAATTTCTTCCACAAGGTTCTCCAGAAATACCCAACAAACTTGGTATCTCTATTAGAAATGATACTCTTTGGTAGACCATGAAGTCGTACCACCTCTTTGAAAAATAAACCGCAACATGAATTGCTCACTAGTTTTCTGGGGGAATAAAATGTGCCATCTTTGAAAACCTTTCAACCACCACAAATATGGAGTCATTTCCCTCTCTGTCCTTGGTAGCCAAGAACGAAATCCATCGACGTCCTCCCATGGTCTCTCCGGTACAGGTAACGGCTAATATAACCCAGTGTTCTATCTCACACCTTTCACCATCTAGCATACTCTACAACTTTGCATAAATCTCTTCACATCTTGTTGCAATTTGGGCCAATAGTAGTTCTCACTAACCAGGGCAATGGTCTTATCCCGACCAAAGTGTCTAGCCAGCCCTCCACTGTGTTTCTCCTTGACTAGATTTTCCCTCATTGAACTCCTTGGAATGCATAATTGACTTCCTCTAAACAACATTCCATCTTGGATCAAAATCCAACCACTTGGTCTGTCCAAAGTAAAGTCAAGCATGCCCTCTAAGCTTCTGCAAAATTAGGATCTTTAGGGTACAAACCCTTCAGTTCATCAAATCCTACCACTTCCACCTTCATTTCTATCAACAAACACTACCTTCTACTTAAGGCATCTGCAACTCTATTTGACTTTCCCCTCCTGTGCTTCAACACAAAGGTATAACTCTAGAAACTCAACCCACTTCAAGTGCCTCCGATTTAGCTTCCCTTGGCTATTAATATACTGTAAGGCCCGATGATCATAAGAACAAACTCTTTTGGAAACAAATAATGTCTCCACTTCTTTAGAGCCTGAACTATAGCATAAAACTCTTGATCATAAATAGAATACTTCTTCCTAGAATCATTAAGCTTCTCACTAAAGTAAGCAAAGTTTACCTTCTTGACTCAGCTAACTCCTATGGCACTACCACTAGCATCACAATCTACCGAAATACCTTATTAAAATTTGGAAGTGCCAAAATAGGTGCTCTGTGACCTTCTTCTTCAACATATCAAAGCTCTTATCTCTCCTAAGGTCCACTTAAATTCTTTTTATCCCCTCTCATTGTTTGTAAGGTGCACAAATCTTGAAATTCCTAATGAATTTTTGTAAAACTTGCTAGACCATGAAATGATCTTACCTTGGTTGTGCTTCTCGGAGTAGGCCATTCAATGATAGCTCTCACCTTTTTTGGGTCCATTTTTAGACCTATGGCTGAGATGACAAATCCTAGGTACACTAATTCCCTCTTCACAAAATTACACTTCTTTAGATTAATTAACAACTGCTCCTCCCGCAGCTTCTCAAAAACCCTTCTGATGTGCATCAGGTGCTCTTCCAAGGTTTTGCTAAATATTAAAATATCATCTAAATAGAAAATGACAAATTTTCCTAAAAATTCTTTCAATACCTCATTCATCAGTCGCATGAATGTGCTTGGTGCATTGGTTAGCCCAAATGGCATGACCAACCACTCATACAAACCCTCTCTGGTCTTGAAGGCTGTTTTCCACTCATCTCCTTCTCTGACATGGATCTAATGGTAACCACTCTTCAGGTCAATCTTGGTGAAGTACTTGGCTCCACTCAAATAGTCCATAATTTCATCCATCCTTGGCAATGGAAATCTATATTTTATGGTGATCTTGTTGATAGCTCGAGAGTGACTACACATTCTCCACTCTCCATATTTCTTTGGTGCTAGTATTTGTACATGGACTCAAGCTCTCCCGAATGAGTCCCTTCTTTAGCAACTCTTGGACTTGCCTGTTTAGCTCCTCAGTTTCTATAGGAGTCATTCTATGTCACCTTATTGGGTAAACTAGATCCTGGTACCAAATCTATATGGTGACTCGATCTTCCTCATCGGGGTAAACCCTCAGGCACATTATCAGATATAATATCTGGAAATTCCTCCAACAGGTCTAGGACTTCTACTGGGGCATCTTTGCATTCTTCCTCCCTAACTCTAGGAATTAATGCATAACACATATGCTCATGCTTCAAACCATCCAAAAATTTTCTCCCTTCAACTAAACAGATTCTGCACTACTACATACCTTTTCGTCCACCTCCTTCAGGGGCTTCGGCTTATGGCAAACTCCATTCCTTGTCACGGAGTAAGTGTTGGCCCGACCATCATGAACCGCACACCGATCAAACTGCCATGGCCTTCCCAACAGCAAATGGCAAGCATCCATCGGTAGGATGTCACATAGGACCTCATCACGATAATTCTTGATATTAAATTTTACCAGGCATTGCTCACTGACCAAAGCCCTATGGTCCTTCTATAACCACGCAATCCGATATGGATGCGGGTGTCTCTTCCTCTCTAATTGTAACTTTGTAACCATTCCTTCTAAAACTAGGTTATCAGTGCTACCATTGTCTATGATAATATTACAAATCTTACCCACGCATTTACACCTTGTGTGAAATAAGCTTTTCCTCTGATATGGGTCTCCCTCCTCATTCAACAGGGTTCTCCTTGTGATTAGTACTTCTCCTCTCTTTGCTTCTTTAGAGTGCTCAGATCTAGCACCTTCATCAGTGACCACGGCTTGGGCATTACCTTCAGGCCTCCTATTAGTCCTCTCTTGGTGATGTGGACACTCATATGCTTGATGTCCCTCTTCTCCACAATGGAAATAGGTTCCACGAAATCTTCCTCTTCCATAGCCATGTCTAGATCTACCTCTTCCCCTTTGGTAATCATTGTTCTGATTACGAGGGCGGTAGGTATTTTCTCCCTTTTGGTCCTGATTACTGTTAGCTTCTCCATTCTTCTTATAATCCTCATTTCGTCCTCCATTGGTCCTTCCACCAGTTCTTCCACCATGACCTCTTCCTCTTTGCTTGCTCTCAAACCTTCTATTTAGCTTCTCTTCAACCCTCAAGGCAAATTGGTAAGCGTCCTCTATGGTGGTCATCCTGACTAGACTTAATTCCTCTTGAATACTTGCTCGTAACCCATTAATATAATGGGCTACCTTCTCCTTGTTGGCCTCTGAGTGGCCTGTTCTGATTACAATTTTATGAAACTCCTCTGTGTATTCTTTGACAGACTTACTTGATTGCCTCAAACCTTGCATTTTCTTTAGCAGATCCAACTCGTAATCACCAGGAATGAACTGCCTCTTCAGCTTCTCTACCATTCACTCCCATTTTGTTATCCTTTCTTTTCCTCTTTTATTTCTTTCTAGCTACACTCCCTTCCACCATATGTTGGCATGACCCTTTAGCTTGGTCTTAGCAAACCTGACCCTATCAGGATCTTCAACCTCCTCATACTCAAAGTATTCTTCTAGATCATTGATCCAGTCAATCAACTCCTCTGGATCAAGATTCCTAGAATACATAGAAACCTCCATCTTCGGTCTCTTCCCAATCTGGGATATGGCTCTGTATAATCTGGCTTGTGTAGGATCTACTACCTCTTCTTCTTCCTCAAACTAGCCCTCTTCTTCATCATCTTCCTCTTCACTACCTTCATCTCTTCTTGGCTCAAATCCTCTATGCAACTCCTCTTGCAGGGCCTGAACTTGCCTCTACAAAACTCTAAAATCTTTTGCTGGCACCATATCTCTCCCACCACCATGGTTTCTTCATGGAGGCATTCTGCTCACTTCTCTCACAAGCCCTTCCACAGATCCTGGTGCAAACTGCCTCACTTTCGATGATCTGTTTGCACACTCAAGAACTTTCGGCTCTGATACCACTTGGTGGAGATCTAAAATATACAATAGAAGACAAAGAAATCGAGAGCCAATTCTCATTCAATAGCTTCAGAAAATAATTTTATAGCAAATATAGCAGCAGTCTACATTTTTCCAGCCCCTTTCCCATTACAATACTTGGGTTTTTATAGAGGCCTCGACCCTCTGAGTTTTCAAATTTGTGCATGAACTACAAACTGCCACCCGACTCAATCGTGGATAGATGCATTGATGAGCCTCTGAGTGATGTGCATGAGTGGCCGCCATAACCATCGGGATCATCCTCAGGAACTGATGCTTCATCTCTAGTTGCCATAAATGCACCTCTGGATGCAGTGCATGAGTGGTCGACATGCTTACTGGGATCTTCCTCTAAGACTGATGCTTCATTTCTAGTGCGCGAGTGGCCGACCTGTTCACTGGGATCTTCCTCTGAGACTGATGCTTCATTGTCATGAGCTTACCATGCATGAAGGAATGCATTTATGAAATATTCGGCCTGGAGCGCGTGTTCCTCTTTTGGTCGTGATATCGTGACATGTCATGATATCACGACATTTTTCTTTCATGCCTTCTCTTTCCTATTTTGGTCATGATATCGTGACATGTCGTGATATCATGACATTTTTCCTCCGTGCCTTCTCTCTCTACTTTGGTCGTGATATCATGACATGTCACGATATCGCGACATTTTCTCCTCCTCGCCTTCTCTTCTTCTTTGATCGCGATATCGTGATATGTCGTGATATCGTGACATTTTCTCCTTCGCGCCTTCTTTCTTTGCTTTGGTCGTGATATCATGACATGTCACGATATCATGACATTTTCTCCTTCATACCTTCTTTCTTCTACTTCGGTCGTGATATCATGACATGTCGTGACATGTCGCGATATCGTGACATGTCGCGATATCGTGACATTTATCCATCGTGCCTTCTCTCTTCTACTTCGGTCACGATATCGTGACATGTTGCAATATCATGACATTTTCTCCTTCACACCTTCTTTCTTCGCTTTGTCTATGTTTCTCCTCTCCTTCTCTCTCCTTCCTGAGTCTCAAAAACGTGACATGTCATGATATCGCGACATGTCGCAATATCACGACATTTTTCTTCTTCTCTTTCTCTCTCCTTCCTGAGTCACGAAAACACGCGACATGTCGCGATATCGCGACACTTTTTCTATCGCGATATCGCGACACTTTTTTTCTTTGCAAAACACTTAGAAATTTTTGTTGATGCAAGATTGCTCTACTGTCATTGGATGCTCCTACATCATTATGGAAAAGGTATATGCTGAATCAAATAGAGTATTAACCCAAGAAATGTAGACCATATCTTTTGATGGAGCTAAAGCCCAATCTGGAGCAGGTGCAGGTGTTAATTTGACTGATATAAAAGGAAATTACATTAGTATTCCTTACAGACTAAAATTATTTTGCACAAACAATGTAGCTAAGTATGAAGCCCTACTATTAGGGTTAAGAAAAAAAAAGAGTTAGGCATTAACTACTTGACTATAACAGGTTATGTAGAGATTATTATACAGCAGATCAAAGATAAATATCAGACCAAACATCCTAGGCTTAAGTAATATAAAAATGCAGTATTGGAAGAAATTGATAAATTCTTAGCTTTCAATATCTCATATATTCCAAGAGAACAAAATCATGTTGCAGATATTTTAGTTGTAAATGCCTTAGGTCTAGATCATCCAAAGATAACTATAGAATATATGGATAGATTCCCAACTATTTCAGTCTATAAGCCTTCTATGCCAGATAACATAGTCTATCTATAGGTCTTCCAATATGATATAGATATTAAGGATTTTATGACTCTACAAAATTAGTATGCAGATGTAATCTATGATGAAAAGGATGAAGATAAGCTAAAAGACCAAATAGGAGAGCCAGTAGAAGTAATCCAGTTGAAAACAAATAAAATACCTAAAGGATTAGTTTCTCTAGAGAGTTTATTCGATGATTTTGACAAAGCTTACAAACCCTTAAGAAGAGAAGTAGTATCTAAAGACATTAATATTGGTTAAATGAAAGAACCTAGAATAGTGAAAGTAGGCATGGCCTTACCTGCTAAAGAAAAAGCTGGATATATCAGTTTCTTGAAAAAGAACAAAGAACATTTTTCTTGGACTTATGAAGACCTTAAAACTTTCAAAACAGATGTAATGACACACATTATACCCCTGAAGGAATATTCTAAGCCATTTAGACAAAAAAAAAGGAATTACAATCCAACTCTGTACCCAATAATGTAAAATAAAGTACAAAAGTTGTTGGATTCCAAAATAATCAGAAAGGTAAGATTTTCTTCCTGGATATCGAATTTAGTACCAGTCAAAAAAAAGAATGGGGATATTAGACTCTATGTATATTTTAGAAATTTAAAAAATAGTTCATTAAAAGACAATTACCCATTACCCAACATGGAACAATTATTGCAAGTAGTAGTTGGCTCAACTAGATTGTCTCTGTTAGATGGATTTTTAGGTTACAATCAAATTCAGATAAATCTAGAAGATAGACATAAGACAACATTCACTACACCATGGGGCACATTTGAATATTTAAGAATACCTTTTGGACTAATGAATGTAGGTGCTACTTTTCAGAGGGCAATGGATTTTGCCTTTAAAGGATTAATGTTCAAAATTGTAGTTGTATACCTGGATGATACCACAATATTTTCTAAAAATCCAGAAGATCATCTAGAACACTTAACTACAGTTTTTTCTCAGTGTAAGGAATTTGGAATTTCTTTAAATCCCAAGAAATGAATTTTTGGGACTACACAAGAAAATTTTTTAGTCCATATAGTTTTAGAAAAAGGAATAAGCATTGATCCATAAATAATTGAAGCTATTTCTAAAATTCTCCCTCCCAGAAATTTGAAAGGTGTCAGATCATTCTTTGGAAAGATTAATTTTATTAAAAGATTTGTTCCAAATTTTACAGAGATGACCAAACCCATAAATGATATGGTTAAGAAAACTAGAGAAAATAAAATGGACAATAGAGAATATGGAAGTATTTAATAAAATCAAAGAAGCCATATCAACCACTCCATCCCTAAGCTGCCCTGATTATGCAAAATATTTTAATATCTTCTCTTATGAACACTCCATTGCTGCAATTATTTCACAAAAATATGATGGAAATAATGAAAGGTAAATAGCCTGCATGAGTTCATTTCTGAAAGGAGCACATCTCAAATACACCTTGCTAGAAAAATATGCTTATGCAGTCATCCAATATTTAGAACATTTCAAAGGTAAATTTGGCTCAAATAAGGTTTACTACTGCATCCCTTTTATAGAAATAAAAGATATTTTTTCTCAATTAGAGCCATTAGGAAGACCAGCAATATGGATGGTAAAGCTTCTACAGTATGATGTTGAATTCAAAATAGTTAAAATTTTCAAATGACAAGGTTTGGCTAAACTATTGGCTAAAAAATAAGAATAAGGATTTGAAAATATTCTCACAATAGATGAAGCATATGATGTCAGAAGAATCAATAATATTGAATGCAAATGGTATGAAGAAATTTTGTCATACTTACAAACCGTTACATTCCCTAAAGATATCTCAATAAACATAATAAGGTCAGTCAAGCTTCAAGACTAGAAATATTATATACAAGATGGTGTGCCATATTGGAAACACCTTGATGGAGTATTATTAGTTTGTTTGTATGAAAATGAAGTCCCAAAAATAATTAATGAATTTCATAATGGTTTCTGTGGAGGACATTTTGCTCCAAGATCCACAACTAATAAAATTATGAGAGTTGGATATTATTGGCCTTCCATTTTTAAGAATATATATAAATATGTTAGGAACTGTCATAATTGGCAAGTTTTTGCAAGAAAAAAATAGCTATCAACCATGCCTCTCAAGCCAGTAATCATTGAAGCACCATTCACTCAATGGGGCATTGATTTAATTGGAGATATCAAGCCTAATTCATCTAGCCAGCACAAGTGGATCATAACTGCAACAGATTAATTTACAAAGTGGATAGAAGTTGCACCTCTAAGGACATCCACTTCTGCCACTATTATCAAATTCTTGGAGGAAAACATTCTAAACAGGTTTGGAGTTCCTCACAAACTGGTTCTATATAATGCTCAGTATTTTGTTTCATATTAAATGGTAGATTTTTATGTTGAATATGGAATTGAGCTATCCCATTCTTCTAATTATTATCCCCAAGGAAATGGTCTAGCTAATTCATCAAATAAGAATGTAATAACTAGAATAAAAAGGTCATTAGGTAAGAACAAAAGAGGGTGGGACAGTGAACTTAAATTTTGTCTATGGAATGATAGGTTATCTGTAAAAAGAAACACAGGAAGAACCCCCTATGAGATGGTATATGGATAGAAGGCCTTATTACCTTCAAGCATAGAAAAATTGGTACTTTCCCTCCTGTTACAATACCATGAAGACCCTAATACCTTACATAGAATGCTTGACCAAATTGTCCTCTTAGAAGAGAAAATAAGAGAGACCCTTAATAGAATGATGGAACAAACCTAGAAAACCATAAAATTGTTTAATAAGAAAGCCAAGGGTACTCCTTTTTCTCAAGGAGATATAATCATCTATTGGGATCCTAAAAATGATAAGCATGGTGAAAAGGGTAAATTTAAACCTAAATGGAGTGGTCCATACCAGATAGCCCATGTTATAGGGTAGAATACTTACAAGTTGCAAACTCTGGAGGGAGAAACAATGGCTATCCCTATTAATGGCCAACACCTTAAAATGTACAATCCATGTTGAAGATGAAAAATAAAAAATATATGTAAATATATAAAAAAATTAAGTGGAAAAACAAAAACCCCAAAAATAGAGTGATGTATTTTGTTATTTTTTGTCCTAGATAAGCTTTCCTTTTGTTGTTAGCATAATTCTGAGTTGTACACATGATACTCTTAGTTTGATGAGTATACATTATTGTTGATTCCACCAAAAATGATAAGAAAAAAGGAGATTTATTTTAGACTCTGATGAGGTTTACATTCTTTTCAAATATGAGTGTTTATGCAAAAGTTATTTTATATGAGATAAAACAATATGAAAACAAAGTTGATTGAAACATCATGTCAAAACCTCACATTACAAATGATACTAAGGTGACTTCAAAATTCCAAAGAACCGAGTTATCTTTGAGAGGGTGGTTAAGCTAAATATCATTACACTCATCCTTTTAGCCAGAAATTAATCCTCAAATTAGGCATACTCTTTGCACAATTTGCTTATATCAAATACTTCTCAAAAGAGAAAGAAAATTTACAATAAAGTAAAATTGAGTCACTACCTGAGATATCTTGGAAAACCTCTACCGGGGCTATAGACACTTGACTAGAAGTAGAGTAAAACCATATGGGATTAGAAGTAACTCCACCGGGACTATAGATGCCTGACTAGTAGTGGAGCCTTGCAGAATGGTCAAAAAAATTAAGAGTGAAATCACATATTAGACTTAATTGTTTTGCTCAGATATGGCCAAGTTTTGAAAGATTTAGAAATCAAAATAAATGCACAAACACACACATGGGCTTAAACATGATGGAGCAAAAAGCTTTTGACAAATTTTGTGTAATCATATCTTATAACTTAGCTAGAACAAGCATTACAATATATCTCAAAAGCTCATATGTTTCTAAAATTCTAGTCCTACTTTTCCAAAAAGTGAATAAAAGGAAATTATAGTTTTTCAATACTTTCTTACTTTGATGTCCTGTCATTTGTATAGTTTTTCAATTTTAAAATTGTAATGTTTTGTTGTTTTTAAGTTTTGTTTATCAGTCTTGATGATGTGAATTTGTATCTAAATTGCAATAAAACTAGGATATTTTGTGGTTCTCAAGTGCCTCATGTTTTCAACACATTGTCCCAATCAGAGCCTATGTTAGAGCCAAATTTGACTCAAAATTTGTAACCCCAAAATTAATTTTTTTTGGTTTCAATCAAAATGCATAAAAATGTTGGTCACTATTTCAGTCGATGTGAGTCAATTGATTTTTCATGGGTTTATTTGATAAATTTAACCTTGGTCTCATCAATAATGTGTGCCCCTTTTAAATGCTAAATTATCTTGATAAGAGTTATGACAAAATTTTATTAATCAAACTATTAAACAAACCAAGCTCCGATATTCCTAAAATAAATTCCCCCTTGGGCCTATTTCAATTGATAAATTATTAAGTCCTAAGGTCCAAAAAGAAATTATCAAGGTTGTCGTGGTCTAAAGTCCGAAAGTCAAATATGTGAGCCTAAGGTCAAAACCAATCTTTAAACCATGAGGGTATGCATCCCATTGCATTAAAAGTCGAGCACCTTACGTAAATCTAATGATAGTGCATCATCAAAAGAAAATCCAATGGATGCGCTTGATTTAATTAATCAACCTTTTAAGATGATGCAGTTGAAATAACTAAGGTCTAAAGTTTCAAAAGAAATATTAAAATCCAAGGAACATGCGCCCTCATAAAATTTGAGCACATTGATCCAAATATGACGACAATGCTCGATCAAGATTTGATCGGATGGTGGGGATCTCATTAAAGGTGCATCAAAAAGGTAAAAACCCCATGAGATTAATTAAATCTATTAAAAAATATTAGTAAGGGTCTAACACATCGGATAATCATCCCCCTTTTGGCTTAATCAAAGTTTAAAATCATGTGTCCCTTGGTAACTAACCTTGCAGGTTGAATAAAATCAACAGTCGCACCGACATTGGATGAAATCCAACGGTCGCGTCAGAGTCAAAACCTAAAAAATGAAATGGTAAGGACATCAAGTAAAAATGAAGGTAAAGCCAAGATTAATTATGCATTAGTGAGGGTATAATACGTTGTTAACTGCCCCCTTTCAGATTAAACTAAGATTAATCAAATGTAATAATACCCCATTTTTCAGCTATCGAGTGTTTAGCTTGCAGGAGATATAACTATAGTGCCTCATCAAAGAAAAATTAGATGGATGCACTCGACACAATGAAACACCCCGATTTAAGCTTGAAGAAATTGGATGGTAGTGCTTGATCGAATTTTTTATTCGAAGATGCACATTCATGACTAGTTACCAAGGATAAACTAATGAATGACTTGATTAATCACGTGCCAGATTAAAATGAATTGGTCGATGCACTTTATTCGATGAGCACATCGATCTAAATCTAAGGGTAGCACTCTATTTTTACTTAATCGAACGGTGGCACTTAAAATAGCCAATCCTAAGATAAGCCAATTAAAACAAAGAAAATTCGATGGTAGTGCTCCACTGAGATTAAAAGGATCCGACAGTAGCGATCGAGTCAAAGTAAAAACAATAAGTACACAAGTAGGACTAATCCTACAGACACCTTTCGATGAATCCAATGGATGCGCTCCCTCTCAAAATAATCCAACGACACGATGTACACTTCAAAGGTGAGTCTAATGGTAAGCCTAAATTAGCGTTCCATTAATCAAATTTTAATCACATTAGCAATGGTCCTAACATATTACTAATCACCCCTCTTTTTATTGATTAATCAATATTAATTAAAGGGAGTTTTCGAAGCATGTTCTTTAGGTTATCTAACCCGCAGGTTATAAAAAATCCAAGGTAGCAATGGAACCAAGGTTGATCCAATAGTTGTGCTCAATCATGATTATTTAGGGAAACCTAGGATACCCAAGACAATGATAGGCACTCACATCAAGAACCAAATATTATGGGGATCCCTAGGATGATTGTTGCCCCCATTAAAATGTAATCAATCCCTAAAATTTAATTATTGTTCTAGGCCAAGGTGGCATGAGGTTCAAAATGGAGGCCACCCCTATCACACATCATAGTCCCACGTCGAAAAGGGAGGAGCTTTAGAGACAAATATAAAAGCTTTAAATGATTACATATACACGAACCAAAGAACCCATAAACACATAGGATGATGGGTTTTACCCATCATCAAAGCCCAAACTCAGAAGAAATGTGTTGGCAAATTTCCTTTGGTCCATTTTGAAAAGCAGTTGGTAACGTTGTATTAATGACAAAACATGTGAGAATATCAAACTCATTTCGCCACCTAGTATTTGAACTCACCAAATCAGTAAAGTTAACCACCTTGGAGATTTAAGAGCAAAAATTGGTACACAAGAAGTATAGAGAGAAGAAAAGTTTTGAGTTTCCTTATTTCATAAGAAGTAGACTCGCAACTGTGAGCACAATGACATCTTGGGGAGATATTTTAACACCCAAAGACACTAGAGAAGTAGTAAAATTCATTACAAATCGGTCACCATACTCTAAGATTTTTGGATCGCCTATACCTGGCAGCACAATGTATGAATTTTCTCAAAAGTATGGAGCTGACAAGAAACCTACTCCAGCACAACAGTACGAGATCGACAATGCATGTATCAAAAGTTTTGTTGATGTGATAGAGAATGATAACAGGACCCCATGGATAATGGTTGACCTATTTCATAAAGCCTAGAGACTACAATACAAGGGTTTCCCCAGAAGTAACAAATGGAACAGTAACCTCGATAAGTTGATATGTCCAAAGGTTTACTTCTCCTCAAATTTAATGGCATGGTTAGCAGTAGCATATGACAAAAGGACCAGACCATTTCAAGATAATAAGGAAACCCCTAGTGTAGAAGATCTACTCAAGCATATAATAGAAAGTTTTAATTATGATTCAGATGATGAGTCAGAAATGACTAGACAATCCACCTTTTTGGTAAATACCGTGGAGATGTTGCTCATCCAATATGAGAGAAACAAGCCCATTCTTTCCATATAGAAGAACAAAATCTTGTAGGAAATTAATATGCTAAGGTTTGTTGTAGCCTTTGACACAAAAGTTTGGAGACTAATCGGTGAAAAAATAAAGTGGCTACAACAAGGTCAAAAATGGAAAGAGGTTGAAACTTATAGTCAATGATTGGAAGTGAGTTCAGCACAACAAGGACCTATGCCAACAAAAAAAGTCTTTGAAGCAGTTAAAGAGCCAAGTACTCAAATGGAGACAGTTCAAGAGGAAACAGTTGAAAAGATAACAGTTGTAAAAGTAGTGGAAGAAAAAATAGATTCTCCAAACCCCACCATCACTGGTTAAAATAAGCTATTGCTTGAAAATTTCAAAAGAGAGGGTACAACCCAAACAAAAAAATATAGTGGAAGCCAACTGTACCAGTTTTGAAGATCAAATCAAAAGAAGACAAGTGTAAGACCAAAAATAAACCAAAAATAATGGAATCAAGAACCAACAACTATAAAAGGAAGCAGGCAGGTTCAGATTCACCATCAAGCAATTAGCGAATAATATTTTTGCTAAGAGGTATACTTGAGCACCCTTTAGAGTTGTGTTGTTGTATCTCCCTTTTGTGTCTATTTTTCTCATTCATTCTTCTTTATTACTTTTACTGTGCAGTATTTTGATAGAAAAGTGCTCAAGAAGCTGAGATTATTTCTTGTCCTATTGAGCTTGAGATTCAGAGACTCTACTGTTACCATATTGGAACAAGGAGAGTAGGAGAGACCTGTTACATTATTTGAATAGAGTCTTCTTCATTGTATTGATGTATTTTTTTGAGAAAAATAGAGTTAAAAGGCATTCTGCCCACTCTACATGTAAATTTTTATGAAATCAATACAATTATGAGTTTCATTCCTATTATATCTTTGTCTTGGTACTATGTGTCACTGTATAATGAATTACATTATTTGAATGCATTATATACATTTCTTTCATTGGTCAACTTTTAGTTTTATTACGATATTTGAATAAGTCTATGAGTGCCAATTTTATTTTCCCCCTTCTCTCTTTCCATATCAAAATTGTTGTTAAATTGCTATAATAGTCCAATGAATCTAGGCACCGATCTACATAAGGCATAACAAGTGGTTATTTTCTTGCTTGGTCATTTTAATACATATAGTGTTACATTAATCTAGAGTGTGTAATCAACATTTTATCATTTAATTACCGATGGGGTTTCCTTACCCATTTTGTAGTTTTCCTTTAGCAATAACTGTGTTTATCATAACTAAGAGGTAGGTTGACCAAAGCCTGTAATATATCGTTTGTTTCAAATAAATTTTTACAGTGTGACAATCGAATCTTATGGATGCAATAATCGGTTCCAACAGTAGGTATCAGAAACCATTGGTAATTCTCTTGGAAGATATTTGGATGTTTCTAGAGACACAGTGGAAGAAAACATAGTCGTTTATGCTATATTATGCATGTAAAGAGATCTTAGCCAACCTTTTTTGGTAGAGGTTGAACTCAAAGTTGTAGAACTATTTTGGATTCAACAACTAGATTATGAGATGTTGCTCTTTAGGTGTAGAGTTTACCACAAATATGGGCATTTGACCTAGTACTTCCCTAACAATATGAACACAAAAATGGAGGCTCCTGTAGGAATGTCAAATATTCCTAAGGAGGGTAATTCAATAGTCAATAAATAAATAACCAATATTTCTCAAGGTAGAGAAGCACAAGGATATGGTTTTGAACAACCCAAAAGAAGGAGAAGGCAAAATAAAAAAATGGCAAAGAGAAAATCCAACTCAAGCCCTCAAATAGGTATGATATATTTAAGACACTAGTGGACCATGAAGAAGAATAGTTCGTGGAAGGAGTGGATGGAAATAATAAAAATAATAACCATGCTCAAGCCCCTTTTTCACCTCCTCCTATCCTAGAGTAGGTAATAGAGTGCAGTGAGTTACCACAATCAGATATTGCAAGGGTATTGATAGTGTATAACCAAGAGTAACTGATAATAAAGGATATCATCATGGGTATGGAAAAAAAACAAAGAAACACCAACTCTAGGGATAACTCATGTGGAAAAGAGATTAAAGAATATCAGCTCTCAAAGAGTGAGTAGAAAATTAAATAAGGAATTGATAGCAGTTCAAGGAGATAAACTAATCACTAGGGGATTGGTGAGGCCAATAGACTCTTATTGGTCTCAAGGTAACCAATGATTATACAATCATGGAATATTAGGAGTTTAAATAGTTGAAACCATCAATTTATTGTTCGAAGACTCTTAGAAAAAAGTAAAACATTTTTTTTGCTTATCCAAGAGACAAAAATGTCGTTGGATCTTAATTTTTAAAATAATAAATAGACTTTGGAGGGGTGTTGGTCATATAGAAGTGGTTTTCCAAGGGGCCTTGAGGGGGATAGTTACCTTTTGGAACTCTCTTGAATAGATAACAATAGAATATATAACTTGGAGAGGTGTCCTCACATCACATTTTAGGAACAATGTGATAGCTATGGAGGTTTTAATCATAAATTTGTATATGGCTTAAAACCTAGATGGTTAGATTCATTAATGGAAAGTGGTGCATAATATGATTCTAGAGGGAGGAGTTAGACCAGATTTTTGCTAGGGATTTTAATGCTAAATTATCATTTAGATATTAGGAAGGGGGAACCCAATTTTGGATCTAGAGGATCGACTTATGATTGCCCAAGTCCATGTATATCACTTGGTGGATATTAAATATCCTAGAACTAACTATACTTGGAATAATAAGAGAAGGGAGCCACATAGCATGAAGGTGAAGTTAGATCATGTTTTGGTTTTAGAGGAGGTGTTTGTAAAATAGAATCTAAAATTTTAGATTTTGGAGGGTCTAGATTTGGATTACTTCATCATTTATTGAAAAGGTGAATCAATACAAGGCAACATCCACTTAATGCAAAAATCTAGCAATAGAGGATTGTTCATAAAGTGGATATAGCAAAGTATTATGATAGGGTGGAGTGGATATTCTTATCAAGGATGATGGAAACCTTCAATTTCTCTCAGGATTGGATAAAATGGGTCATGAGTTGTGTTTCTACTCCAACATACTTAGTGTTAATCAAAGGCCTTCCCTTGCAACCATTTGGAGCTACTTGAGGCCTTCATCAAGGAGATCCTTTTTCCCTTTATGTTTTTCTCATATTGGCTAAAGGCTTGGGTAGACTCATCTTGAGGAGAAGACAACAAGGTTTGCTAATAGGTATCACAATGGGTGAGGAGGTTTTGAATCACCTACAATTTGTGGATGGCATAGGATTGGTGGGATTGGCCAACTTTAAGGAAACAAGAATGAATAGAGATACACTTAATGTTTAACTTAGGATCACAAACCAAGTCATCAATGATAAAAAAATCTATAGCGGTCTTTTTCAATCTTGATCGAAGACTTCAAGACAAAATTTTAGAGATCTTGGGATTCACAAGGACTTCTCTCCTAGTGGTATATTTGGGGTCCCTTTGCATTTTAAAAAATTGAAAATAGATATATAGAGGAATATTTTATAGTGTATCAAAGAAATAATTAATAATTGGTCTCACAAATGGTTAAGCTTTGGGGGTAGATTAACTTTTTGGAGTTAGTCATTCAACCCATGCAAATTTTTAAATTTTCTATCCTTGCTACCCCACATGCCATATGAAAAGAGTTAGACAAGATGGCTAGAAAAGTTTTATGGGGAGTAAAAGGAGAGAGGAAATGGGCCTTAGTAGGTTGGGAGAAAGTAAGCCAACCCAAGGTAAATAGAGGTTTGGTACTGAGGAGATCAAAGTTAAATAATAAAATTTTGATTAGAATACTTTATTGGAGGTGGATCTCCCAACCAACTTCTTTAATCAGTAGAGTTTTAACTAGTAAATATTTGGGATAGGTGAACTGAATGAGGTGATTCGTTTCCTTATGGATGGTAATGGATCCTTAGTGTGGAAGGCTCTAAAGTTAGGATCTTAAGAAATGAAATATGGATTATTTTGGAAAGTGGGAAGAGGGGAGAAGACATAATTTTGGATAGATTCATGGGATCAATACCCACTTATCATTGTTGAATTCTCATAATAGTAACCAGTAAAACAACCATGGAAAATAGGGATTGTTTTCAGATAGAAAGTTATTTCAACACTAGTTAGTTGAGAATTATAAGTTTAAGTAGTTTATGAAGTTGGATGAGTGGCCAATACCAATCCCCTCGAAATTGATACCCATCATGACTAAATTATTGACAAAAAAATTTCTCATAGGTAGAGAGGAGGAGGATGAATTAGTTTGGGGCTATGGGAGGCTTGGAGTCTATACAATGAAGGATGGATATGATAAGATCCTTCCAGTACCTTCTCCTCATGCATGTCAGGTTGTGGATTAGAGAAATATTTGGTAGTCCAAGGGTTGGTTGAAAGTAAACTTCTTTGTTTGGCACTTCATACACAACGAAATTCTTACTTTTGATAATCTGAGATGTAGAGGAATCACTAGTCCATATCAATGTGTTTTATGCTATAAGAGGGAGGAAACATATGACCACTTGATGTTTGGTGTCCATTCATGCGCCATATCTAGGAGCAATGGTTTTTATCTTAAAATTTGAGCCAATGGTGATTTGAATCATATTAAAATTTGGGAAATATGGAAGAGGGGTAGATTTAAATCTAAAGCTTTTTGTATCAGTTGGAATATTGGATTAAACTTCATTTGGTGGCAAGTGTGGTTGGAGAGAATTTGCAAATATTTTAGAGAAATCTTTTCAAACTTAGATGGCATTTGGTAGGTCATTTGGAGCAAAGTTATAGAAACAGTGACAGTGTATGCTAAAGAGGAATATAGGAACGATGGAAAATGGAGCTAAAGTGCAAGAGGGGTAGGATAGAGCTAGTTGGAAACCACCCTTAGAAGGTTAGATTAAAATTAATATTGATGGAGTTGCAAAAGGCAATCCGGGTAGAGCTGGAATTGGAGTGGTTTGCAAGAATCATGTTGGGACAATTCTCTATTGGAAATTGTAATGCTTGGGAAGGACCACACACAATAAAGCAGAAGCCTTAGCTATCAAATCCACTTCTATCTTGGAAGTAAGACAAGGTTACAGGAGGATAATCCTAGAATTAGATTCTCAAATATTGGTAGGAGCTCTAGATTGCATGAGGAACTTTTCTTTGAAGACATGGAGGTTGAGGATTAGTAGAGATTTAAATAAAGTGGAAGACTTCGTGGCTGAAATGGGTACTGAGAAGAAGTTAGGGGTTTAATGATATGGCTATTGAGGATGAGAAGATTAGGTAGGTTGGTGAACAAATCCAATGTTTAACTAATTTGCACAAACATTATAAAAATATGGTTTAAGAGATTTGGCTTCAATGTAGATCTTTTTTTATTGTTATAAACAGGTGGATAATTATTGTAAAAATATGATTTAGAATATTTGGCTTTAATTCAGATCTTCTTTTATTGTTGTAAATAAGTATATCTGTCAACTAAGACTAAAAGAGTCTTATCACAATTTATAAACAATCTTTATTTTAATATAAGTTTTTCAAATTCTTTTAAAAAATAATACTTCAATAATTTCAAATTATTTTAACATCTAAAGAAACTATTTATGTCTTAGTACCCTTTTGCAAATATTTGCAATCCCATAAACATATTTTAAACAGCATCGTAAAACATCAATTAATATATTATTGAAAGATTTAATATATAATTGAGAGTAGAAACAAAGATGGAGAGGCACATAAATTTTCTTCCCATAACTCTTGTTATAAAATCAAAAGAGGTGACATCATCATCCTTAATTCTTTTATTATCTAATCTCGACTTCCAAGGACGCGTATTGAAGGAGCCCACGAAAAATGCGTTGATCATCAAATCAAGGTATCGATCGCGATATTCGTTTTTTTAAATAATTGGTGCACTTCACGAACACTAAAAAACATTCAACTTTCGTTAAGTCTACGTTGGGTAGCCGGCAAGGAAGGTGATAGGTAGAAAGTGGCAGCAAAGAAAAACAACCTAAAATAATTTCTTTTATTAAATATTTTTATTTTGATTAATTTTTTATTAGATAGGAGAATTGGTCACAATCACATTATTTTTAATAACAGTTCAAAAGGTTGCTTTTATCAAATCTATTCCATCTTGTTATTGTTGACTGGCATGTGTGTTATTAGTAAGTATCTGTCTAGACAAACACTTAAAAAATCAACTTAGCTTTTGGAAGTATTTTGCAATGACTTTACACGAGTTTTTATGAAGGGTTCTGGCATAGTACTCACTAGATTAAGGTGAATGTTAATGGTGAACCTTAAACCTCTAAAAAAAAACCAAAGCCATTACCACTATAATAAACTTGTAGCTTTATTTTATTAAAAAATTTACCATTAAATAATAAAAAAATGTTTTAAACATTAAAAAAATTGATCAGTCCACAAACATTAAAATACATTCAATTTCGTCAGTCCACGTTGGGTAGCCGGTAACGGAGGTGACATGGTACCCACCTACTAAAAACAACCTACAATAATTTTTTTTATTAAAAAAATATTATAATAATTTTTTTATATTGAATATAAATAAATGATAATAATTAAACAACTACCATTACACCAAATATCATTATGTAGTTTCTTTTTTAAAAATTATCATAATTTAAAAAAAGACATAATAAGATATAAAAATTATTAAACAAATAATTTTAAATTAAAAATTTAATAATAATTTAATAAAAATAACAAATGACATAATAGGATATAAAAAATTGTATTAAACATCAAATCACGATACTTGTTTTTTAAAATAGATGATCAGTCCACGAACATTAAAAATCACACTTTCGTTAAGTCGGTAGCCGGCAACGAAGGTCACACGGTACAAAGTGCCACCAATTAAAAACAACCTACAATAATTTCTTACAATTTAATAAATACTATTATTTAAAATGTGTTAAAAATCAATTCACGATATTTGTTTTTCAAATAATTGAGTAATCCACAAACAATAAAATATATTTTTTCGTTGAGTAGCCGGCAACGAAGGTGACACGGTACAAATGCCACAAACTCAAAACAATCTACAATAATTTCTTTTATTAAAAAATAGATCACAATTTAATTAAAAAAATAAACGTCAAATATGAAAAATTTATTAAACATCAAATCAGATAGTTGTTTTTTTCTTTTATATTTTGAGTGAAAGGATTTGGATCGGACTAAGGCGTAAGTAAATTATATTTATTTTATCAGGATATATATTTTACATAAATAATTTAAAAATTTAAAGTATGTAATTTTGGATATTTAATTATAGTGGATTGTTTATTTTCTTAGAAAGTAATTTTAGACAAAGAAAGTTATTTAAAAATCCAAATGATGACGAACCCGATGTAAATGTATAGTTATCCATTTTATTCTATTAAATTTATTTTTTTATAGAAATCATTGTAAGGTCCATTTTATATATAATAACGGTGCAAGACTCTTCATTTTATTTTAAGTAAAAAATATAATTTTTTTAGAATATATTTTGTTATATTTGATTGACTATATTTTAATTTTTGTATTTAGATGTTCTAAGTTTTTAAAATAATTTAGAAAAATTAATAAGGTCAATGATATTTGAGTTATTTTTTCTTCTATGATTTAGATTTTATGAAGTAGTAGGTAAACTCCTGACAGGAAATAGGTTTTCATGAATTATTGAAAAGACTTAAACTATGTATTTTTAGGTAATTAATTTTAGTGGATTTAAAAAAAAACAGTTGTTTTGGATGTAAATGTTATTTTAAGAATTAATGATGATGAATGAATGTAAGTGTATAATTATCCGTATTTTTAAGGATGAAAAAAAAAAAATTAAAGGTTAGTGTAAGATTTTTTTTATAGAATGAACATATGTAAATACATAACCATTCATTTTATTCTGATAAAAAACAAAATTTGTTTAGAACATATTTTGGTGGCTTTTGATTGACTATATTTTTATCTTTGTATTTAGATGTTATCCAAAGTTTTAAATAACAATATTTTTAGGAAAAATAGTAAGATAAATGATCTTTTAGTTCTTTTTATTTAGAAATCCATTTTAATATATATTTTATTTTATTTTATGTTTTATTAGGTCCATCCATTATAAAAGTATGTAAATTTAATTTAATTTTTTTTTTTTATAAGATGAAAAATAAAGGGTTTTGAAGGGGTTCTCAAATCTTGTTATAAATTAGCTAAAACAACAAAAGGAACAACCTAAACAAGACCAGAAAATATTCAACAAAATAAAGAGGAACCAGCCCTAAAAAAGGACACAAAACGTTTAGCCATAGAATTACAAATAACCATCATCCTTAAAGGGTCCAATAACCTTGAAGGGGTTTTGAAAGGGTTCCCGAACATTATTAAATACTAGCTAAAACAACAAAAGGAACAACCTGAACAAGACTAGGAAACATCCCAACAAAATAAAGAGAAACCAGCCCTAAGGAAGGACACAAAATGCTCAGCCACAAAGTTACAAATAACCATCATAAAGGGTCCAACAGCCTTGAAGCCCACAAGGATATAGAAAACACTTAATCTTCAAAATTTTCATTTTTGACCATATAGTGATTCACCACTTGGACTAAACTCCACTCCATTGTAGGGCACCAAAAATCACAAGGAAGAACAAGCGAGCTAGAGGATGATTCCAAGACAAACCCAAGAATACTAAGGAGACCATTGGGATTAACAGCAAGAAAAATCAAAAACCACTTCTGGCTCCAAGATAAAAGCAAACTGAAATAGACACGAGGGTTTAGCCATCTTAGGATAGGAGTCTAAAAAGACCCCCAAAAAATGTAGCTAAAATTTTTTCACCAAGAGTAGGCAGGGAAACAAAAGAGCAAAGACATGTCTTAAACACTTTCATTACTCAAATCAAACTCCCTTCTGGCCAATAAAATCATATTTTGAGGAAAGTAATTCCTTCAAATAACCAAGTTATCTTGGCAAACAACAATATTGGCAAGATAGTTGGCATACTTGTTTCCTTCCTTGAAAATATGGTTGCATTGGATACTCTTAAAGGATTTAAGAATTCTTACTGCTTCATCCATTATGTTACCAATATTCCAACTAGGAGAGATGGTTCCTTAAATAGTATTAGTCAAGTTTAAAGAATCTCCTTCTATGATGACATTCTTTGATCCTAAGGATTCAATCATGATCATACCATGAAATAGAGCTTTACCCTCAACAAAGTGGATGAAATGAACTCCAATGGTCTCTGCATAAGCTAAGAAAATCTCACCTTCACTGTTCCTAATAATGCCACTAGCTCTTTCCAAACCAAGGTTATCTTTGGAAGCTCCCTCAAAATTTAGTTTTATCCATCCATTGGAGGTGGGATCCATTTGGTTTACATTCTATATTGCTCTACATGATTATAACCTTTCTCAATCCTAGGTAAGCTCAACTTATTGGTAAGCCTCACTTCAACAAACTTCTCTTTGTTGGATGGAAAAGAGAGGTTAGAGATACTCTCAATGAGAAACTCCACTATCCTGATTCCCACGAACTGAAAGTCTCTAGAATAATTATTGAAGGCCCTATTTTTCCTCTCCCTCCAGACACCCCACATGTAATGCAAAAGGTCTAATTTCCATAGGGTTCGACATCCGGGGCTAAAAAGGGGAGGAAAGACTATAGGAAGGGCTTAATAGACCTCTAAAGAGCTTAATTGGAAATTAAGGACTAAAATAGAGAAGGGTAATTTAAGAAAATATGTTGAGAATTTTTTTATGCTGACCATAGGTAACATTTATTGGGGAGAATCAGCCCTTTTTTTTTTTTAGATTTTCAAGTGATAGGGTTTTATCTTGAAGCACTAGTCAAAAGAAGAAGTTGATCTTGGGAATCAACTCTTTATGCCATATTTGCTTATGGAAGCCACACAACATTCTCCTTATCCTCCAAATGATATGTTGACTTTACTAAAAAACTACTTTTTTTCTCTTCACTCCAAATAAGAGTCTTGATAGTTGGGTTGTCTTATAATTTGGTTTCTCAGTTTAAAGGATAGGAGGTTTAAACTATCTTAATATCTCGATCCAATTTAATAGTCTGAAGGTCCTTTCATTTTTTTTTGCCCTCCACATTTTTGATATAATCATCAACTTTGGATCCCAATATCTAAAATAATTTAGGTCTTAAAAGAACAAATAAGAGATTGTTCATATATAAATTTAATTTAATTAATATATAAAAATGTTAGATTTAAAAGAAATTACGTTTTCTATTAAAATGAACTATTCTTGCACTATTTTAATAAGAACTGTTTTTATTTTTCCATTAAACAATTAAAGTATCTTTATTTAGTGGTATGAGAGGACACTTTTTAAATTTAAGAATAGTTTCACGACTCTCTATACTATGTATATGTTCTTCTTAGACCCCTAAGGGTTAGGTGGATTGGCAAGTGCTTGTCTGGTCAGACACTTAGCAAGAAAATACATAGGTTCAAACCTCAAGGGCAACCTGTTTGTAAAGATAGTAGTATGATATGAATCTTCTAAGTGTGCATAGACTAACAATGATGATACGAGTCCCAAGCAACCGATGATCTCATTCACATTGGTTCAACAATAACAAGGTGGAATAGGTTTGGTGGGAGCAGCCCATGTGATTTTAACCTTGTGCTTATCCATTACTAAAAAGAGTGTGGTGTGGTTGTGACCAACTATCCTATGTAATCAAAAAAATGTATGTTCTTCTTAGTTAAACTATATTTTTTTATTTATATTTTTTTAAACATATGGGTCTTAAAGAGTGTCGTAGAGTGTCAAGGAGATCCTTTGACCTCTTCACTATTAGTTAATTTTGAGAAATAAAAACATAAATACTTTAGAGGATTTATTTTTATTTGTTCCTTTTATTTGTAGGTAAGCTAGTGGCATGTGGTTGTTTTATACTATTAAATTCATAGAGAAAATTGAAACCTCTGAAATTTTATTAAAAACTTCAACTAAAAAATCCATATTTTATAATCATATTTCTTTATGTAGAGGGGGAAAACCACCCTACCGCGTGCAATTCCCAAAAGGCTAGATCCACAAGAGAGAAAATAAGCCTTACGGGGTAAACCGCGAGGGTTGTGTTGTTCTCTACACTCAATGCTAGGGGGGAAGAGTTCACCAGGAATGGTTTAAGGACTCGCTCCAAGTCCACAAGAATTTTAGGAATGTTTGATGTATGAGATTTAAGACAAACACCTAGATTTGGCCTTTTTAGACCTATGCTATAAAAGATAAAGGACAATGTAAAAATACAAAAATACAGGAATACAAGAGCTAACCCTAGAATGATTCTTTATTTGAATGATTTCTTAACCTAGAGTTTTAAATAGAAAACCTTTAAGCAAGGGCTCAATAAAAAATGCACAAACAAAATTAACCCTAAGTGCACACTATATGTTGTTTATCTTTCAACTACCTAGAACTTAATTAAATATATTTCTATAAAATCATATCTAAGGTGTTACAATAGAAATAAAAGCACTCAAAAAATAACCTAAAAGACTAATCAGAATACATAGCTTATTCAATGATTTATCCTTACTTTTATCCCTTTATCCAATGCTATCAATAATACATGTTCCTGCAAGATAACTCAACAAACACTTGAAAATGAAATTAGCGTTAGGGTGCCTTCTTAGGTTGTTGTATAAAAATACTTGGAGGCATGACAGTCAAGCCCCTTAGGTCCTTTTAGTTGATATTTGATAATTAAAAGAAAAAATTGACCTTTGGAGAAAAGAAAACATAATATAATACAGTAGAATAGAATGCAAAAATCATAGAACAAAATATGCCACTATGATCTAGATGTAGTCTATGATGCAATAAATAAAATAGGAACAACAAATTACTCCCAATTTTGGCTTAGGCGAAATTGCACCCCATAATGAGCAGTCACAATAATGCAAGGTGAAGTCACGCCTTGTAGCAAGTCGAACACAATTTCATAAACTGTGCAAAAAATAAAAGATAAGTGCATAAGCTCAATAACGTCATTAATAAAATCTAAATATGCATGTAGAAGAGAGAATTCACCTAGAAGAGAGTGCAAAAGAAAAACATAAGGGTTTTATATCTCCCAAATAGTCAATCTCTCCGTAGGGCTCTAACAACAATCCACCAAGAGTGACCAGTGATAATCCATTGCAGAAGACAATTAATCAAACTCCACGCTTCAAAGTTGCTTACAAAAGAAGAAGGATGTAAACCGAACAAAACACTTTACGAGAAATCAAATGCGAGCAATAAATTATCAAGTACCAATTATGTGAGCGTGTGTTAACTTGTGTGTGAAAAGTGAATTCAAACCCTCCTTATATAGCATATTTGAAGGTGGAAAGAGTGGGAAAATCAAGGAGGGTTGACGTAAAACACACCAACCCCAAAAAATTAGGGTTTTACTATGTCAAACCCTAAAAAGGTGAAATCATGCCCCGTTTGGGTCGACTAAGATATCGCAATGCGAAGTCGCGCCTCATTAGGGATCGTGCACAGTTTCACATAGAGAGGGAAAACAAGTAAAATAGGGGGGAAAGTCTTTCCCTTGCCCTAGGAAAGTCTAAGGGGTCCCCTAGAGGGCTCAGGGAAGATTACCCACTAAAGTAGGTCAATTTTATATGTCTACATTTTACCCCCTCTTTGATGCATTTATGGCCTAATAAATGTATCATAGAAAATATGTAAACACTTGCGACAAAAGACAACAAGCAAAAATGGGGTGGCTAGTTTAGAAGAAAGGGATGGTGCAAAAATAGTGTTATTCCAAACACTTTCATACTTTGCACACAAATTGAGGCATTAGGGAAATTAATGCCTCTAAGGCCAGGGTACCCCCTCGTGTTTTATGAGGGACACATACCTCATAAAAAATAAAAAAGATAGAATCAGAAGAAGAAGAAGCGAGAAAAACTAAAAGGAGAACAAGTGCACAAAAATAGGGTTACAAGTGAAAAGGGGGCAAAACCCTAATTCATTTTAACCGTGTGAGAGAGAATAAAGGAGCTCTGGAGAAACAAAGGAGATGGAACTACTGATATACCATTCAATAATCATGAGGGGTGAAGCCAACACGAAAGCGGAGCGGGAACAGGTAGGATCGAGAACCACTTCTTGCATTTCAAATTTTAAAATTTTAATGCATTTTTAGTGGTTTTCCACAAAAATCGATGGTTTTGCCATGTACGACCCGAGAGTGATCTCATGGCCTAACCATAATTTTACCCTGGGTAGTAGTGGAAAAAACATGCCTGGTGAAAATTGACTAGGTGTGATTTCATGAAAACGCACCTAGTAGGCGCGATTTCAACTAAAAAATGGAAAAAGGAAAAAGAAAAGAGGGAAAAAAAAACAAAAGGAAGAAGGGAAAATGATGCAAGAAAACAACTTTAAAGATGTATAAATTTTATTGTGCCATGAATTTTTATTGATTTTAAATTAATTAATTAATTTTAATATGTTAAGTTTTTAATTAAATTTATTAATGGAAAATTTCTTATTTTGTTGTTATTGCATATTAGGGTACTCGAAAGCCCCAAGTGGAGAGCAAGCTCCTTGAAGGTGCAGCTAGAGGCACTCATACAGGTAGAGATGGATACAATGGCAGCAGTGGGTCTAGACCACCTGGCTAGACTATCTCAAGTGGAGGCAGATAGAGCTCTGCTAACAATACTAGTAGAGAGGTGGTACTCGTAGTTTTCTACCTTTTGGTTACCCACAGGAGAGATGACTATCACACTGGAGTATGTGTGGCACATATTGTGCATCCCCATTAGGGGGAGAGAAGTTTACAAAGCATGATGGAGACCAAAAACCTTGTAGCAATTTTTGATGGGTTGGACCCACTAGGTGTGGGAGAGCACCATAGTTGTAGATGACTTGGTGGGTCGAAATGAGGCAGACCCATTGATAATCGTGCTTTGTGGGGTGGTTGTGGGCATGTTGATGTGCCAAAATAGAAAGAAATATTTACCATGGGTGATGGTAAGTGTAGTAGCAGACATGTGATACTAGAGAGTTAGGTTTGCATGGGGTCCATATGTGCTAGACCATTTGAATAGGATATTGTACAACATCGTGTACAAGTGATATAGACGGATAGCATGTACAACTTTACTTCAGGTATGGAGCAGGGAGTACATATTAGTGTGAAGATTAGATGCATTGCTAGGTCCATTTCCCAGTCCAAAGTGAACAGTAGGATACATCTTCCTAAAAATAAAATTCCTTCTAACCTATGTCGAACATCTGCCACTGGCAAGGCAGATAGTAGATGAGCTAAGGAAGGCCAAGATAGTATGGAAACCCTGGAATATGTACACAGGATGGTCTGAGGATAGGATGAAGCTAGCAATGGTCAAGAGGATCAGGTGGATGATGATAGAGAAGGGGGAGCTAGAGATCTTTCGGTTTGGTCGAGTCTTGAGGTAGTTTAGGATCTTGCAGGGCATCCTGAACCTAGGGGATCACTGGTATCGAAGAGTCTACTAGGACTTAGCATGAGTAGGAGGCAGACCCAAACTAACTAGGTGAGATGAGGAGGACCTAGACAATCCTCATTATGTGGATCCCAGGGTGGATAATGCGGGAGTGGCCTTCAGTTACTAGTAGAGGTATAGAGGAGTCATGCTCCATAGGGTCTCCCTTCCAGTATTGATATAGAGATGCCAGATGATGGGCCCAAGCAAGCAATTAGAATTCTAAAAGGTAGCTTATAGGATCGCAAAGAGGGCTTAGCAAGGATCAGTAGCCCTGAGACAAATGCAGGCTCAGGTCAGGATTGAGCTAGTGATAGAGGACACCAGTGCTATTAGGACCAAGGACATAGGGATATCCAGATTTGCACCCATAGAAGTCAGGGAACTACTAGGTGGAGGATTGAAAGAGGCCTCCACATTAGTAGCAGCTAGTTAAGGTCAAGATCTAGGATAAGAGGATCTAAGGAAGGAGGTAGAGGTGGTACGGGAACAAGTGATGACTCTATAGAGGCAGGTGGAGCTCCTCTAGGAGGACAAGTCCAAGGGGATCGAGGGACTATGAGGCTCACTAAGAACAATAGAGAGGAAGAGAGATGTGGATCGAGTAGAGGTCGATCATCTTCGAGGAGAGGTGAGTCATTTGGATACAAAGTTCCAGAGGGCTTGGGCAGAGGGGATGGTTATCGTTGGGAGCAGCTAGGCTAGCAACAGAGTCTACCTTCTACAAGCAAAGCTAAAAATGGTAGGGGAGAGGTTAGAGGTGGTCCTTTAGTGGGCTACATTTTATGAGATCATGTACTACCAGATAGTACTAGTAGGGTAGAAAGAAACACTCCCTCCATCCCTCCAGTCAGCTAGTAGGTCACAATTTCAATCATGAACATTCTCGACATCATCGTTTGTGGGTATGTGGCTGCCTGAACTATTGGAAATATGGCCAGCCATACATTAAAACAAAAAATTGGGCCATTAGATGACATTTTCAGCCTTGGAAAGTGTCTCCTCTTAAAGGAGACAAAAATAAATTGTAGACCTTCGAAATATGTACAATCTACAAAAACATAGGCTCAAACGGACACCCGAGTCAAAAGTTATGGCCGAAATACTAAGACATGTAATAAACACCATTGATGTAGATCCAATGGATGTGATTTGCTAGGGTTAGGGTTTGCTTTATTTTTTCTTAAGACAGTTTTAGGGTTTTCTTTTAAGAAGAAGAATTTTGCATTGTAGAAAGTGTGTGAGCTCTTCCAGAGCCTATGAGGAGATTGTAACAGAGTATTGAAACTCTACCAGAATTATTCCAAATAATAATAAGATAATATTTGCTCCAATTTTATTTTATTGTATTATTGTAAATTCTTCATTTGGTATTAGAACGAGGCGATTGAGAAATTGGGTTTGAGTAACTATGGAATTTCTACTGCAAGTTTTACAGAAGCTTCTCGGAGATCTCAATTCATGTTGAAGGGAGCTATTATGGCCAACAACACCAATTCAATTCCGATCCCAAAATTTTATGGTTTTGACTACAAATATTAGAGCATCCTGATGAGGACGATTTTGAAGGCAAAAGGATCTTGGGCCATCGTTGAAGCTAGGTTCTGTTGAGCAAGGTGCAGCAAAAGAATTGCAAAAGTATTGTCATTGTTGTCAACACAGACAGATTGATGCAGTTGATGCAGTTCAGAGGTCGATCGGATCAAGTGCGGTGAATTTCAAGGAAAACAGAGGTGACCCGGATTCGAAAATTGGCGAGAAAAGACAAGGAAGAAAACTGTCGTGATATCGCGACATGTTTTCTATCGCGATATCGCGACAAAACAGAGGAGAGAGAAAATGCAAGAAAAATTGTCGCGATTTCGCGACATTGCCGAGGAGAGAGAAAATGCAAGAAAAATTGTCGCGATTTCGCGACATTGCCGAGGAGAGAGAAAATGCAAGAAAAATTGTCGCGATTTCGCGACATTGCCGAGGAGAGAGAAAATGCAAGAAAAATTGTCACGATTTCGCGACATGGCCGGAGAGAGAGAAGGTGCAAAGCAAACTGTCGCGATTTCGCGACATGTTGGCAGAGAAGGAAGCAAGGTGAAAAGATGTCACGATTTCATGACATAAATGGAGGAAAGGAGCTTGCAACGAAAAGTGTAGCGATTTCCCTACATGTCGAAGTTTCGTGATCCAAAGCACAGTGGAAATGCAAGGCACAAAGGTGTAGCGATTTCGCTACAAATAGGAAGTGCAGAAAACAAAGGTGTAGCGATTTCGCTGCATGTTAAAATGAATGACAACAAAGGTGTAGCGATTTCGCTACAAGTGAAAAGGCACAAACAAGAAGGTGTAGCGATTTTTTGCATGACAAAATGTATGGAAACAAAGGTGTAGCGATTTCGCTACCAGTCAAAATTGCAAAACTCAAAGATGTAGCAAGTCGAAAGTGCAAGGCAACAAAGTTGTAGCGATTGTCTTGCTACTACATAAAGCAAAGAGTTGTACGAAAGCGAAGAATGTCGCGATTTCGTGACATGTTCCATTTTCGTGGTTGCTGGCAAAGAAGAGTGTATGGAAGCAGAAAGCGTCATGATTTTGTGACAAAGCTAAGGATGACGTCAGAAAAATTGAAAATGTCACGATTTCATGACGAGTGCGAGGAAAGTGTGAAGTGGAAGCGTCGCGATTTCGTGACAAGAATGATGATGACGTCAACAAAGTCAGAAAGTGTCACGATTTCGCGACAGGGTGCAAGGAAAGCTGCTGGAAGCTGGAAGCGTCACGATTTCGCGACATCATTAAGGATGACGTCAGCAAATGTTCGAAGTGTCACGATTTCACGACATGAATAGAGGGAAAGCTTTCAAAAGCCAAAATGGTCACGATTTCACGACAGCAAGGGCATGAAGGCGTACGGCTACAAAAAGTGTCGCGATATCGCGACAAGTTAGTATTTCACAGTCAACAACACAAAAAGGTCAACTGGGCAGAAATGTCATGATTTCGCGACAGGTAACAGTTGGGCGGGTAAAAGCCGAAAAAGCATGCAAGGTGACACGTGTCAGAAAAAGCAGACAGGAAAATCATGCAGCCAGTTACGTAAAAAGTAACTGATGTCAGATCTACAGTTACAGATTGACAAGTGTTAGTCATGCACTAGAACAGCTGTAAATGCATGATTGGAAAAGCATTCGAAGAATCAAATATGAAGGATCGAAAAAGCTTTCTAAAAGACATTTTTGCAGCATTCGAAAAGCTAAATTTGTAGGGTTTCGAATAGTCGTATTGCAGGGTTTCGAATAGTCGTATTGCTTGGAATCGAACAGCCGTATTGAATGGATTCGAATAGCCAAATATGCAGAATAGAAAAAGTATTCGAATGGTCGTATTTGATGTATTCGAACAGCCGCTTATTGGGAAGAGAAAAAGAATTCGAACAGCTCGAGAATGTCATCCGACTGTATGCAGGATTGAAACGCTATAGAAGTCAAAGAGTCTCGATGAGAAAAGGAAGGTTATAAAAGAACAGTCGTACAGAGAATAAAGTTGCTGTTGTAAGAGGGAAATTGCTTGTAAAAAGAGGGTTAGAAAAGAGTCAAGAGAAAAATTAGCAGAGCCGTGAGAGTGTGCAGAGTTGGGTTAATTGCAGACCATCAGTGGTCATGCATGAAGTGAAGACATTCTTATGTCATTTTAAATTGAAAAAATTGCAGTCCAAGTTGGTGCTTGGTACTAGGGGTTGGTGCTCCATCTATTGCAGCAAAAAATTAAGGGGTTGGTGCTCCTTCCAGTAGATGCTGGTAAAGTATTTGTAAAATTGGTATTTTGCAAAGACTGGATTTGGATTGGAGTCCAAGCAGTCATTTTTGAGGAGTAGCCAAATTGGTGAACCTCGGTATATTGAGTGTTGTGGTGTGCTCTCTTGTTCAATTTGTTTTTCTAGTTTTCAAGTTCTCTTTATTTCATATTAAATGTTGTAGATATTAAAATTAATAGCTACACTGATTCACCCCCCCTCTCGAGTGTCATTGTGTGAATATCAATTGGTATCAGAGCAAGGTGCCTTGTTCAAGCTTAATCAGCTAAGGAGATCTTGGAAGAAACAATGGCAGACGGTGAAGGATTCTCATCCAACAAATCTCTCTTATTTTATGGAACTAATTACACTTTCTGGAAACTCAGGATGCAAACATATCCGAGTGCATTGGGATATGAAATTTGGGATTCTGTAGATAGTGGATACACAGCACCCACTACTCCTCCAACAGATACTGTTGAGAAGAAAAAATTTGAGAACAACTCCAAAGCTAAGAATGCCATAATGTGTGGGCTTGTTGACAGTGAACTGATAAGAGTCATGAGCTATAAATCAGCAAAAGACATGTGGGATAAATTGAAGAGCATCCATGAAGGAGACAACAAGATCAAGGAAGCCAAGCTGCAAACTCATCGAGCACAGTTCGAAGCACTGCAAATGAATGAAGATGAGAACATAGAGGCTTATATGCTGAGAGTCAACGAAATCATTAATGCAATCAGAGGACTCGATGAAGAAATTGATGATGCAGTTGTTGTGAAAAAGGTTCTCAGAACACTGCACAAAAGATTTAACTCCAAAGTTTCTGCAATAGAAGAGGCAAAAGATCTAAACAACTTCAGCTTGGATGAGATGCATGGTTCCCTGACAGCATATGAAATGAGAATAGGACAAACCAAGTCTATAGACAGAGAAGCAGCTTTTAAAGCACACAAGAATATAAAAGCTGAACATGAATCTGAGGATGAAGAGACACTGGATGAAACAGAAGCTAATTTTGTTCGAAAACTCACAAAGGGAAAAGGAAAATATAGAGGAAAGCTACCTTTTAAGTGCTTCAATTGTGGAGGAGTCGGTCATTTTGCAGCCAAATGTCCAATGCATGAGAAAACCAAAAATGGTGAAGGTTCACTCCAAGAAAAAGGTGATTGGAAGAAGAAACAAAATTTAGAAAGAACAACTTCAAGAAGAAAAGCTTCATATCCAAGAATGTCAGCACTTCTGAAGAAAGCTCAGATGAGGATTCTGAAGAAGAAAAAGGTGAAGCTCTGTTCATGGCACTTGAAGAGGAAAGAACAGAAGAAAATCAGGAAGGTGATGAAAACTTTAAAGATGAGGCTGAAGTTTATCTGGAAGGAGAATTGGTTGCTGCACTTGAAGAGTTGAGTGTTGAAAGGAAAAAGAACAAAAAGTTTTCAAGAAAACTAGAGGATGCCACCGACATAATAAACAGTTTAAAAATACAAACAGAGGAATTCAAGAAAATGTCTGAAGTTCTTAATGAACAATTAACTGTAAAGACAGTTGAATGCAGCAAGCTAGAGGAAGATATTGTTAAGTTAAGGATGCAGCTAGAGGAGATGAATAGAAAATTGAGCTGTTTTCATAAGTTTGAAGAAAGTACTGTAAAGCTGGATAAAATGTTAAATAACCAAAGGCCTTCCGGCATCAAATTTGGTTTAGGCTTCGATGAAGGAGAATCATCAAAGGGTTCAAAGGCCTTGAATGTAGAACCCATAAAGAAAGAAGAAAAGATCAGGGTTGACCTAGAAAAAACAAATCATGCCAAAGAAAGCAACAATGCCAGATTCAAGAAAAGTACTGACAAAGATGGATTCACAAAAGTCACACATCCAAGAAGGAAAAGATTCATGGCTCCCACTTCAAACTGGCAAAGACCTGCACCCAGGTTTAATCATTCCTTTTCTGGTTATTGTTTTAAATACAATGCTTATGGTCATAAGATTTCAGATTGCAAGCATAATGTATCTCAAAGGAATTTCACCAGCAGAAATGTTTTTTCTCCTTTAATGAATTATGCAGTTGAATGTTATAATTGTTATAATTTTGGACATATTGCTAGAAACCGTAGAAGCACTTTTGCATCAAATAATTATCCGGGTAGAAAATCTCAACCAAGTGGGTTGAAACAAAACAAGAAATTTCTTGAAAAACAGGCACATGCTAATGAAAGGACAAAGGCAAAACAAGTAGACAAATCTGCTATCAAACCAGAATGGAAAGAAAAGGAATCTTTGATTGTTCAGATCGCCTTTAAAGCTCAGAACAAATCTGCACCTTGGATACTTGACAATGGTTGCTCCAATCACATGACAGGTGACAAGCAAAAATTTGAGAATTTACAGAATTATGAAGGTGGTTCTGTGAAATTTGGAAATAATGATGGAGCAAAGATTGTGGGAAAGGGATCAGTCAAGATCAGTGATGGCAATATAAAATCAAAAGAAGTCTTGTTTGTGATTGGTCTGAAGCATAACTTGCTGAGTGTAAGTCAAATCTGTGACAGAGGTCATGATGTAATCTTCAAGAAGGAGGGCCGTGAAGTAAGAAAGACAAAAAATGGAAAGTTAATAGCCACTGGATCGAGAACTTCTGAAATCTGTATACTCTTTCGAGAATTCGAAGGAGCTTGTTTGGTTGGTCGGGAAGAAGAAAACCGGTTGTGGCACAAGAGACTCGGTCACATAAGCTTTGATAATCTGGTAAAAATCAGCTCAAAAGGGGCGATAAGAGACATACCAACTATTGGTAAACCTTCAAACAAGTATTTGTGAGTCATGCCAGAAGGGAAAACAAACCAGAGCCATTTTCAAAGCAAAAGAATTTTTCACGAGCAAGCCATTAGAACTAATTCACACTGATTTATGTGGATCCATGAGAACTGAAAGCATAAATGGACACAAATATTTTATGCCGTGTATAGATGACTACTCAAGAATGACATGGGTACTATTTCTGAAACTTAAATCAGAAGCCTTTGAGATGTTTAAAACCTTCAAAAATCTTGTTGAGAATCAATCAGGAAAAAGAATTAAATGCCTAAGATCAGACAGAGGAGGAGAGTTTATTTCGGAAGAATTTGCAGAATACTGTCAAAAATATGGGATAAGAAGACAGTTTTAAGCAGCTAGAACACCTCAGCAGAATGGTGTTGTAGAAAGGAAGAATAGGACAATGCAGGAAATGGCACGGACAATGCTGGCTGAGAACAAAATAGCTGACAGATTTTGGAAAGAGGCAGTACATACTGCAGTTTACATTCAAAACAGGTGCATGCTAAGACCACATGAAAGCAAAACACCTTATGAGCTGTGGTTTGGCAGAAAGGCAACAACAAGACATTTCAAAGTATTTGGCAGCAAGTGCTACATCAAACGGATCGAAGATAATCTCGGTAAATTTGAAAATAGAGCTGATGAAGGTATCTTTCTTGGTTACTCAACAAAAAGCAAAGCCTACACATGTTACAACAAAAGGCTAAAGAAAATTGTTGAGAGTGCTGATGTGAAAGTTGATGAAGGTAGAGAACAAGAAATTACTTATCAAGAAAACTACCCCATCTATGAAGAAGTCATTGAAGGTGATGATGAAAAGGAAACAGATAAGAATCAAAAAATTGATCCAGATGGTGTAAAAACTGAATCAGAAGAAGAAGAAAACAGGAAATTTAAAACAGGCAACTGGCAAAAAAATCATCCAAGTGAACAGATTATTGGGGATCCCAAAGATGGTATTCAGACAAGAAGAGCAACAGTGTGGAACTATTCTCTGTTATCTAGCATTGAACCTAAAAATGTTGCTGAAGCAAGCACTGATGAAAGTTGGTTGAAGGCAATTAATGAAGAACTAGATCAGATTGAGAAAAACAATACCTTGGAATTAGTACCTAGACCAACAAATAAAAACATAATTGGCACTAAATGGGTTTTTCAAAATAAATTAAATGAAGATGGACAAAGTTGTCAGAAATAAGGCAAGATTGGTCTGTAAAGGCTATGCTCAAGTTGAAGGCATTGATTTTGAGGAAACTTTTGCACCGGTAGCCAGACTAGAGGCAATCAGAATGTTTCTTGCATTAGCAGTTCATAAAAACTTCAAAGTATATCAAATGGATGTAAAATCAGCATTTTTGAATGGAAAACTGGAAGAAGAGGTTTACATTGAACAGCCAGATGGCTTCCAACTTGGTGACAACCCAGATTTTGTTTGCAGGTTAAAGAAAGCATTATATGGTTTGAAACGAGCACCCAGAGCATGGTATGCAAGGCTGGATAACTATCTAATTAAACAAGGGTTCAAGAAAGGTTTGGTGGACAACAACTTATATGTCAAAACAGAGAAGGGCCATCTTATTGTTCTTGTTGTTTATGTAGATGATATAATATTTGGCAGCAGCATGGATGAATACTGCAAAGACATATCAACTAAAATGAAGAAAGAATTTGAGATGTCTATGATTGGTGAACTTTCTTATTTCCTAGGACTGCAGGTCAATCAAAATGAAAAAGGCATTTTTATTTCTCAAGTTAAATATGTAAAAGAAATGCTGAAAAAGTTCACAATGGAAGACAGGAAACCGGTTAGCACTCCCATGACAACAGGCTGCAAGTTGAGCAAGGATGACAAATCTCCGGATGTAGATCAAACAATGTACGGGTCTATGATTGGAAGCCTGCTGTATTTAACAACCACTAGACCAGATATATTACAAGAAGTATGCATGGTTGCAAGATTTCAGGCCAGTCCCAAAGAAACTCATGTAACAATTGTAAAGAGGATCTTCAGATATCTCAAGGGCACTATGGATTATGGGTTGTGGTACCCAAAAGGTAAAGATTTCACTTTGATTGCATATTCCGATGCAGATTGGGCAGGATGTATTGATGACAGAAAGAGCACAAGTGGAGGAGCATTTTATCTTGGAGACAGTCGGTAGCATGGCACAACAAGAAACAAGAATCAATATCTCTATCCACTGCAGAGGCAGAATACATTGCAGCAACAACATGCCGTACTCAGATATTATGGATGAGACAAACGTTGAAAGATCTTGGTATTCATTTCAAAGAGCCAATTTCAATTAAATGTGATAACACTAGTGCTATCAACATATCCAAGAATCCAATAATGCATTCAAGAACCAAACATATTGCAATCCGATATCATTTCTTGAAGGATAAAGTTGCAGAAGGAGAGGTCAAATTGGATTTTGTTCCAACTACAGAGCAAGTAGCCGATATATTCACAAAACCTTTGCCAAAGGAAGTATTTGAATACCTTCGAAAGAAGTTGGGAGTAGTCACACCACCCAAGCACTGACTAGCTATGGGAAACACATTCTCGGGGGGAGCATTCAAACTTTTTAAGCTCGAGAATGTTGTGCATAGACTCGGGGGAGTCTGCAGCAGCCCCTTTGGTATTATTGGCAAAGGGGGAGAAGAAATTGAGCAAGGTTGCAGTGTGTTGCCAACAATTCCAAAGGGGGAGATTGTTGAGCAAGGTGCAGCAAAAGAATTGCAAAAGTATTGTCATTGTTGTCAACACAGATAGATTGATGCAGTTGATGCAGTTTAGAGGTCAGTCAGATCAAGTGCAGTGAATTTCAAGGAAAACAGAGGTGACCCAGATTCAAAAATTGGCAAAAAAAGACAAGGAAGAAAACTGTCGCGATATCGCGACATGTTTTCTGTCGCGATATCGCGACAAAACAGAGGAGAGAGAAAATGCAAGAAAAATTGTCGCGATTTCGCGACATTGTCGAGGAGAGAGAAAATGCAAGAAAAATTGTCGCGATTTCGCGACATTGCCGAGGAGAGAGAAAATGCAAGAAAAATTGTCGCGATTTCGCGACATGGCCGGAGAGAGAGAAGGTGCAAAGCAAACTGTCGTGATTTCGTGACATGTTGGCAGAGAAGGAAGCAAGGTGAAAAGATGTCACGATTTCGTGACATAAATGGAGGAAAGGAGCTTGCAACGAAAAGTGTAGCGATTTCCCTACATGTCGAAGTTTCGCGATCCAAAGCATGGAAATGCAAGGCACAAAGGTGTAGCGATTTCGCTACAAATAGGAAGTGCAGAAAACAAAGGTGTAGCGATTTTGCTGCATGTTAAAATGAATGACAACAAAGGTGTAGCGATTTCGCTACAAGTGAAAAGGCACAAACAAGAAGGTGTAGCGATTTCGCTGCATGACAAAATGTATGGAAACAAAGGTGTAGCGATTTCGCTACCAGTAAAATTGCAAAACTAAAAGATGTAGCAAGTCGAAAGCGCAAGGCAACAAAGTTGTAGTGATTTCTGCTATTGCATAAAGCAAAGAGTTGTACGGAAGCAGAGAACGTCACGATTTCGTGACATGTTCCATTTTCGGTTGCTGGCAAAGAAGAGTGTATGGAAGCGAAAAGCGTCATGATTTCGCGACAAAGCTGAGGATGACGTCAGTAAAATTGAAAATGTCACGATTTCACGACAGAGTGCGAGGAAAGCTACTGGAAGCTGGAAGCGTCGTGATTTCGCGACAAGAATGATGATGACGTCAGCAAAAGCTGAAAGTGTCACGATTTTATGATAGGGTGCAAGGAAAGTTGAAGTCGGAAGCGTCATGATTTCGTGACATCATTAAGGGTGACGTCAGCAAATGTTCAAAGTGTCATGATTTCGCGACATGAACAGAGGGAAAGCTTTCAAAAGCCAAAATGGTCGCGATTTCACGACAGCAAGGGCATGAAGGCGTACGGCTACAAAAAGTGTCGCGATATCGCGACAAGTTAGTATTTCGTAGTCAACAACACAGAAAAGGTCAACTGGGCAGAAATGTCACGATTTCGCGACAGGTAACAGTTGGGCGGGTAAAAGCCAAAAAAGCATGCAAGGTGACACGTGTCAGAAAAAGCAGACAGGAAAATCATGCAGCCAGTTACGTAAAAAGTAACTGATGTCGATCTGCGATTCTACGATTGACAAGTGTTAGTCATGCACTAGAACAATTGTATATGCACGATTGGAAAAGCATTCGAAGAATCAAATATGAAGGATCGAAAAAGCTTTCTAAAAGACATTTTTGCAGCATTCGAAAAGCCAAATTTGTAGGGTTTCGAACAGCCGTATTGCAGGGTTTCGAACAGTCGTATTGCTTGGAATCGAACAGCCGTATTGAATGGATTCGAACAGCCAAATATGCAGAATAGAAAAAGTATTCGAATGGTCGTATTTGATGTATTCGAACAGCCGCTTATTGGGAAGAGAAAAAGAATTCGAACAGCTCGAGAATGTCATCCGACTGTATGCAGGATTGAAACGCTATAGAAGTCAAAGAGTCCCGATGAGAAAAGGAAGGTTATAAAAGAACAGTCGTACAGAGAATAAAGTTGCTGCTGTAAGAGGGAAATTGCTGTAAAAAGAGGGTTAGAAAAGAGTCAAGAGAAAAATTAGCAGAGCCGTGAGAGTGTGCAGAGTTGGGTTAATTGCAGACCAGTCAGGGTCGTGCATGAAGTGAAGACATTCTTATGTCATTTTAAATTGATCGAATTGCAGTCCAAGTTGGTGCTTGGTACTAGGGGTTGGTGCTCCATCTCATTGCAGCAGAAAATTAAGGGGTTGGTGCTCCTTCCAGTAGATGTTGGTAAAGTATTTGTAAAATTGGTATTTTGCAAAGACTGGATTTGGATTGAAGTCCAAGCAGTCATTTTTGAGGAGTAGCCAAATTGGTGAACCTCGGTATATTGAGTGTTGTGGTGTGCTCTCTTGTTCAATTTGTTTTTCTAGTTTTCAAGTTCTCTTTATTTCATATTAAATGTTGTAGATATTAAAATTAATAGCTACACTGATTCACCCCCCCCTCTTAGTGTCATTGTGTGAATATCAGGTTCAGTGAACCAAAATACTAGAGCGCATTGACTACAGATCAAAAGAAGGAGATGTAGGAGAAAGAGAAAATAATTTAGCTTTGGCTTTTATCCAGTCGGCTCTAGACAAGAGTCTCTTTCCTCGGATTTGTGCATGTGTTTCAGCTCAAGAAGCTTGAAAGGCATTGAAGGAGAATTACCATGGGAGTGCCCAAGTTAAGGAGGTAAAGTTGCAAACCTTACGAAGATATTTTGAATATCTCAAATAGGAGGAGAATGAAACTATAGGAAATTACTATGTTTGGGTAAAAACAATAGTAAATAAAATGGCCACACTTGGAGAGATCATAGAGCAAAATGTAGTAATTAAAAAGGTTTTAAGAACCCTGATAGAGAAGTTTGACAGTGTAGCCCTTATCATATAAGAAACGAAATACCTCTCAAAAATGGATATAGATTCATTAATTGGCTCTCTCACATCTCATGAAGAGAGAATTGCCAAGAGGAAGAAGGATAAAGAAGGAGGTTCTACAAAGGAACAATATTTTTTGGCAAAAGAGAAAGATGGAGGAAGAGGTCACAATAGGGGTTCCAGAGGAAGAGGAAGAAATGGAAGAGGAGGTAGAAGAGGCTCCTATGGTGGTAGAGGTCGAGGAATATCTCAAGATTTAGACAATGACCAGGATCATGCTGTAAGAGGAGGATCTAGTGCAAGAGGAAGAGGTAGAGGTTGAGATATGAGAAATGTGCAGTGTTACAATTGTAACAAATATGGCCATTATGAGAGGGATTGTAGGCTAAAAAAATCAGCACATTATGGAGAAGAGGATTCCTATGAGGATGATACTTTTTTTTGTATGATTGAAGAAAAAGTGGAGCAAGCAACTTTCCTCTCTACACAGAATAGCACAAAGGAGACATGGATCTTGGACAATGGGTGCACAAACCATATGACCAACAAGAGGGATGTATTTTCATATCTTGATTCTTCTTATCAATCCAGTATCAGGCTTGGGGATGAGAAGAGCTTGGAGGTGGTTGCAAAAGGAGAAATGGAGGTTCCTACCAGAAGAGGAAAATAATGAAGGTAAAAGATATTTACTATGCACCCCGTTTGAAGAATTCATTAATGAGTATTGGTCAAATGTTGGAAAAGGATTATAAGTTTGTGTTTGAGGATAGAATGTGCAAAATTTATGATCAGAGGAGAAAATTTATTACCACTGTAAAGATGATCAAGAACAGACTCTTCCCATTACAAGTTTTAGATCAAGGGGGAGCTCTAGCATTTGTTGGTGTAGAAGGTAAGGAGAGGCTATGGCATTTACGATTTGGGCATTTAAATTATAAGAGTTTGAAGATGCTTTCACAACTTGTCTATGGGTTTCCAAAAGTTGAAGACTCCAAGGAGGTTTGTGAAGGTTGTGCAATTGGCAAACATGCAAGGGGGAAGTTTTCGCATGGTGAAGCATGGAGGACCCAACATCCATTTCAGTTGGTTCATAGTGATATTTTTGGACCAATGCAAACATAGAGTATGGCTTCTTACTTTCTGACTTTTATTGATGATTTCTCTAGATATTATTGGGTTTATTTTATTAAGAATAAGGATGAGGCATTCAATTGCTTCAATAATTTTAAGGCTCTAGTTGAAAATGAGAGTGGTCATTATATCAAATGTTTGAGGACATATAGAGGAGGTGAGTTCTATTCTCATGAATTTGATGATTTTTGTAGTGAGTTTGGGATTAAAAGGCAAAAAACAAGTCCTTACACACCTCAATAGAATGGGGTGGCTGAAAGAAAGAACATGACTTTGGTGGAGATGGCATGGTGCATGATGCAATAAAAAGGTATGAGTAAGTTTTATTGGGCTGAAGCAATTAGGACTGCTAATTAAATTTTAAATAGAAGTCCTACTAAGAGTCTTGAGAATATTACCCCTTATGAATTTTGGTACAATAAGAAGCCAAATGTAAACAATTTTAGAGTTTTTGGATGTGTGGCTTTTTTACATGTTAATGGTGAGAATAGGAAGAAGTTGGATGCAAAGAGTAAAAAATGTATTTTTATTTGGTACAGTGAGCAATCTAAGGCTTACAGGTTATTTAATCCTATTTCACATAAAATAATTGTATCTAAAGATGCAATTTTTGATGAAGGGGGAAGTTGGGGATCACAAAAATTGTTTGTTGAGGATGTTTTTGGTGAAGAGAAGGTGGAACCAAGCCATGTTTTAGTTCAGCCTGGCCATGAAAATTTTCCAATTCATCTTATACAAGTGTACCTTCAAGTCCAAGAGAATGTTCTTCTAGTAGTTCTCCACCTCCATCACCACTGGCCAAAGGAAAAGGTAAAATATTGTTGAAGGATAACCCAGAATCTCAAATTTGTGATAATAATTTCCATAAGAGGGTGACAAGGAGTCAACATACAGATATGAATGCAGTAATAGAGAGATTAGAGAACCTACATATTTATGGAGATGATGACAATGGAGATCCCAAAGGTTATGTTGTAAACTATGCACTTGTTTCACAAGTTTCTAAAGTTTCAAAAGTTGTTGATGATTTTGAGACTTCATGTTTTGATAATTCTAGTACTAACAAATTGTGGATGAAGGCTATGCAAGAAGAAATGAATTCTATTGAAAATAATGATACTTTGGAGTTGTGTGATTTTACCAAGGATAGGAAATATGTAGGATGCAAGTGGGTCTACAAGATCAAGAAGAACAATGATGGATCCATTGAGAGGTACAAGGAACATTTTGTAGCAAAGGGTTTCACTTAGAAATATGGTTTGGACTATGAGTAAAAATTTGCTCCAGTGGCAAGGCAAGAAACAATAAGGATGTTGCTATCATTGGTAGCAATTAAGAGGTGGAGGGTGCATCATATGGATGTCAAAAGTGTATTTCTCAATGGGTATTTATATGAAGAAGTATATGTGGAACAACTACAAGGTTTTGTTGTCCAAGGAAAAGAAGATCAAGTCTATAGGTTGAAGAAGGCTCTATATGGGCTGAAGCAAGCTCTAAGAGCTTGGTATGCTAGAATCCATGACTACTTCCTGCAGCGTAATTTTAAAAGGAGTAAGAGCGAGCCCACTTTGTATTACAAAATGGAAGGTAATGATATTCTTATTATAAGCCTTTATATTGATGATATGTTATTTATGGGGAGTAGTTCTTCTTTGAATGATTCTTTTAAACATGATATGAAGAAGGAGTTTGAGATGTATGATTTAGGTTTGATGAGTTACTTTCTTGGGATGGAAGTACATCAAACTAGCAATGAGATTTTTGTTTGTCAATCCAAATATGTAAGGGATATGCTGAAGAGATTTGGTTTGAGTGAATGTAAACCTATAGCAACACCCATTGCACATGGGGAGATCTTGAGTTTGGAGGATGGAGCTGAAAGGGAAAACAAAATAGAGTACAAGAGTATTGTTGGTAGCCTTATGTTCCTTTGTAACACTAGGCCAGATATATGCTTTGCTATTTCATAGTGTTCCAGGTATATGGCTAATACATCACAGTTATATTTGAAGGCAACAAAGAGGATTTTGAGGTATGTTCATGGAACAATTGATTATGGGATCCACTACTCATAGACAAAGAATTTGAAGTTAGTGGGATTTAGTGATAGTGATTGGGGTAGTAATATTGATGACAAGAAATCCATGAGTGGGCACTACTTTTCTCTTGGTTTAGGTTTGGTGACATGGAGTTCCAAGAAACAAGCTATAGTGGCATTGTCTTCTACTGAAGCAGAGTATATTGCACTTACATCGGTAAGTGCACAAGCATTATGGCTTCTAAAGGTGCTAGGAGAGATTGGGGAGAAGCAAGGGACTCCAACTAATTTATTCTATGATAATCAAAGTGCCATTAATTTGGCACATAATCCTATCCACCATACTAGGTCCAAGCATTTCGGCATCAAGTACCACTTCATTCGGGACATGGTAGAAAAGGAACAAGTTAAATTGAGGTATTGCTCCACACATGATCAAGTAGCAGATATTTTTACTAAGGGAGTAGTAAAACTTCAGTTTTTGCTGCTAAGGGACTTGATAGTCAGTTCCCTTACCAGCAAGGGGGAGAATATTGGAAATATGACCAGCCATACATTAAAATAAAAATTTTGGCCGTTAGATGAAATTTCAGCCTTGAAAAGCATCTCCTATTAGAGGAGACAAAACACAATTATAGAGCTTCAAAATATGTGCAATCTGTAAAAAACACGGGCTCAAACGGATACCCGAGTCAAAAGTTATGGCCGAAATACTAAGACATGTAATAAACACCATCGATGTAGATTCAACGAATGTGATTTGCTAGGGTTAGGGTTTGCTTTGTTTTTTCTTAATTAAGGCAGTTTTAGGGTTTTATTTTAAGAAAAAGAATTTTACATTGTAGTAAGTGTGTGAGCTCTTCCAGAGCCTGTGAGGAGATTGTAACAGACTACTAAAACTCTGCCAAAATTATTCCAGATAATAAGAAGATAATATTTGCTCCAATTTTGTTTTATTGTATTATTATAAATTCTTCATGGACCACCTCCTTCTCTGGGTAGAGGAGAGAAGATATGATCTTAGAGCTAGGCTAGGGATCAATATGACATACCAATTTTGATTGTGGTATGCACCCCTAGGGATTGGTTGAGTGTACCAGGATTGGACTGTGGTACACCAACCAGACACGACTGTATCTCTCTCTTTTTTCATCAAGTAATACATAGTTGCTTTATTTTTATTTTTTGTGAATGTGTGCATGTGATTTAATTTTTATCTTAGATGTTCTTTAATTTTATGTTTTATGTATGAAATATATATTAAATGCAAGGCTATATAAAATGCATGGATGAAAATGGATGGAAGAAAATAAAGAAAACATGAAAAAAAGATAAGAAAAGAAAACCAACAATACGAAGAAGAAGAAGAGAGAAAAGACAAAGAAGAAAGACAAAGAAGACAATACAAAAGTCAACCATCTGAAATAGAGAAGAATGTGTGAAACATAGCATTGAAATCAGCATAGGTTTCAAGGGACCAATGTGATTAAATACTATGAATTGTACCAAAAAATATGGGAGCTAAACCTACTATGGGTGTAGTGCTCACCAAGAGGGATGAGGTGTTGGAGTCTAACCCGTTATGGGTGGTTGCTCACTTATTGACTATTATGGGGTGATTACCCACTAGGATGTATTTCGAGGCCTTATGAAAATGACCAAGGAGCTTATCCTATAATGGGGTGTTGAGCCCACTGAGTCAAAAGGGAGTATAACATGATAGAATATTATATCCAATAAGATACCTTCTAGGATGTATAACTATCCCATATGGGGTGTAATATAAGGATAAAATATATATTAGGTGACTACTACCCTCAATAGAGGTTTAGAGAAGAAAATAAGACAATGAGTGTGTGCAATTGTGCTGAGAAGATAACTTAAGAAGGAAGAAAATAAAATGCATGAATTTCATTATCAAAAGAAAAGGAAGACAAAGTAAAAGGAAGAGCAACGAAAAAATGACAAGGAAATATTAACGAATTATCACCCTTGATATAAGATATATTCTCATTATTTCCAAGAGTAAGGAAGATATTTTAAGAAACAAAAAGCAAGAAAGAATACTGAAGAAGAAAGCCCTAGGTGGGGATCTTACTAGACATTAGAACCCTAGAGAGAGTGCAATACATGTGAGCTATGGTATCATCACATGTCATTATCGCAATATCCCTAAAATATATATATATATATATATATATATATATATATATATATATATATATATATATATATATATATATATAAGCAGTCATGAACAAGCAATCATGCAAAATATGACATTCAAGCATGCAATTTAAATTAAATGTCAGGCAAACAATGCAAAAGGATGATAAGCAACAATTTACTATGAGCGAGTAGATGGATAAAATGGAAATGTAAATGCATAGCTAAATGATGATTAATTTATTTGATGCAATTTTTATTTATTTTCATATTTTATTATTATCTAAATTAATTAATTTAATTTTAATTAATTAATTTGAGCAAGCAGAACAAAATTCGACACAACATCTAAGTGTGTCGTCTTTCTTAACAAAAATAAAAAACGTGCCATGGAATGTTTTATCAAAGAAATCTCTAAAAGGTAAGCCTTATCGATAATTAGAATTATGGAGAGGCTCCTTCATAGCTCTTTCTTTTGTAACCATAGCACAATAATAAATGCACTCTTGAACATAACCATTATTTTTAACATAAGGAGGAGCAATTCCTAACTTCACAAGATCGCTATAGGACAACGAAATAGGGTCCTATTTTAAAACAAAAGGTTTACTTTTATAACATATAAAATCAATCATATTACAAAACAAGACATCGGAATAATAAGGGGGACCATCATCCTTATCATCCACTCATAACTTTTGATAATTCATATCATCATTGTCAATTGGTAAATATTGGTTTTTACTAGGTATACAACCTATGCCACATATCACAGGCCATAGCTCAACATCCAAAGGCTCTTGAATGTCTTTTTTTTGTGGCTCCAAAAATTTACCTACATATCCCATACTAGATAGGATCTGTTTAGGAAGTGGGTAATCATTGGAAAGGTAACAATGAGCAAAAAATGCTCAACAGGAGAGGGGTTGCTATCACATATCTTATCCTTGAAGTCAATTCCTACGAAGACAAAGGTACACGTACCAAAGTGTACAACATCACATTTATTATGGGGCAAACCCATGGTTCTTGTTGATGGTGGTATATTAGCTAGATCCAGAAGAGGTTCATGAAGAAACTGATTATCATGATACTAAGATGAAAAAATTAAAATTGTTCCTCACTCATTTTTAAATTTTAAAATTGTTTTGATATTTGAGATGAGGAACGTGGAGAGACCATTGAATAGATTAAGGGACATAGATTGAACTCAAAATATGTAATAGTAGTAGTTTCTAATGCATAATATAATTATTACTCAAATCTATTTTGTTCTGATGTTGATCAAAATATGTAATAGTAGTAGTCTCTAATGCATAAGATAATTATTTCTCATAAATCTATTTTGTTTTGATGTTGATCAAAATATGTAATAGTAGTAGCCTCTAATGCATAAGATAACTTATTTTTTCACTCATTGGCTCTCTAATTGTTTTAAATTTTAAACCATTGAAGTATTGAGGGACATAGATTGAACTCAAATTGAGCTCGCTCTACATTTGAACAAAATTCAAATGGTCGAGGGTCACCTGGAATTGTGATAACTTGATTCTTAAACTCAAAATTGAGACACTGATGAAGAGTAGAAGGGATAAAATTCATTGCATGAATCCAAGGATGTCCAAGAAGAAGATTAAATGATGCAAGAAAATGTACCACATAAAACAAAGTATCCAATATTTTAGGCCCAACTTTGAGAGGAAGAGCTATGACACCACAGGATTCTTGGGACTCATTGTTGAAATATTTTATAATGATATTGGATATTGTCAAATCTTTCTATTTGAATCCAAATTTTTGAAAGAATTGATATGTACACAAACTGAGGGAAGAACCATTATCAATCAAAATTCGCTTGATAAAAGTATCCCCAATAAGTGTAGTGATGTAAAGTGAATAATTTTCTTGCAAGTTTGAGGAAGGTTTATCATCATATGAAAATGAGATATGATGTATCCCAAGAGAACCTATGACATAAAATATAGAATTAGGAGAAATATTTGAAGGAACTGATTGTTGCTTTAAAAATTCCATCAAAGCATATTTATGGTTGGGAGAAGTTTGAAGGAGTTCTAAAACTAATTTTTTTTTGGAGTACTAGCTAATTGCTTTTGGAGATCAAATTAAACCTTAGGTTGTGGTCTCAATACAATAGGTGGAATCCCTATATTTGAAACTTTTCCTTTATTATTCTTCAAAATTGAAGTAGATTGTAACACAAAATTTTGTTCTTGTTGAGGATGCTGAGTTTGAGCTTGTATTCTTGTAGTGATCCTAACCATGCCAACCATATTACCATAGGGAGGAAGCTCATTCTGATGAGCCACCTAATTTGCTACCTATTGATTATATTTTGGCAATGGTTATTTAAATATTCCCATATCTTGATTGGTAGTCACATATTTTTGGACAGGTACTTGATTATTCACTACCTAAGAATTGCCTAAGTCGATGCATCCTGCATCAATCAGATCCTAAATCACATGTTTTAAATTTTTACAAGAATTCATCCAATGTCCTTCCACTATATGATATGCATAATTTTGAACTACCTTATACTAATGAGCTATATTATCTAGTTTCCTAATAGGAGGTAACTCAATTACCTTAGCTTCTAAGAGTTATTTCAAAGTTGCTTTCATAGACATATTAAACCTTGTGAAATTATTTTTGTGGAGGTTTCTGAAGTACTATCTTGTGTAGGTTGTTAGTGAAATTGTTAACAAGCCTACTATCCATTCCATTATCACCTCCTGTATGTCTATTTTTATGTTGAGACTTGGTAGGTTTCTCTTCGTTAACTTTGAGTTGATCTCTCCTGATGAGAGCCTGTTCTACTTTACTTGCTAAATCAATTTCTTGATCAAAAGATGTAATATTAGTAGTCTCTAATGCATAAGATATCTATTCTTGTAAATTACCAATATATATCTCAAGCATATCTTTAAGACATAAAGTATATCTTAGACATCCAACTAAACTTCTCCAACATGTCAATAACACCATTCTAATGCCATGCCACCAAGGCTCTTAGGAAATGTTTTTTTTTTTTAATAATACTTCTTATAAACATCCGTCGTGGGGATTGAACCTGCGTCACATCACCGATAATGCAACAACATATCATCATAAATTATATCATGGCAAGTTGTTATAAATCTTCTTAAATTCTCTATTGGATCTTCTGTCCCTTTATAAATAGACAAAATTGGCATAGGAAAGTGCTTAGGATAAGGCCTAGTAGCAACAATAGGATCCAATGGTTGATTACACATTTTCTTATAATTGTAAGTAAAACTTGAAGGCTGAATCATATCGACTTTTGAAATCAACTGCTTCACCTTATTTACTAAATTATATACTTTTGGATTATTATTATGCATTGTTCCTATATTTCCATATGTGTGTTGAGGAACCAATGCTTGATGCAAGTTGGAAGCATGGATATTATTGTTATATGTGACACCTTGTGAAAGTGGACAACTAACATTAGGAAGAATAGAAACAAAAGTGTTGATATTAGAAGATTGAGGAAGAAATTGAAAATACTTTTGAGTGACACTACTAATTGGAGGAGCTTTCATATTCCTTCCAATGTTGGTGGTAGTAGTAGTATAAATAATTGAGTTCAACTTATCAAGATACTCTGATTTAGGCAAGGAGTTTTCCTGGTTAAACATATGGAAGCTTATTGGAGGAGGTGGAGGAGTCTCATCTCTTTCGAGATGAGCTTCTTGATCCATGCCTCCAAATATCCTATCCCTATTAGCCTTCATAAAGCCCAAAATATGCTCAAATGATGAAAAGACAAAGTTACCATTAGGTCCCTCATCAAGATCAAAAATCATCTCAGTATCCATGTTTTCTTGCTCTTTTGAATCTATGTTAGGATCCTCTCTATCAATCTAATCATCTTCCAAAGGATTACAATCATATTCAAGATGCTTTCGCTGACTTCTAAGGATAAGAACCATTAGAAAAGCGAAAGGATATAAGAGAATGCTCACAACAGAAAAAAAAAAGATTTTTAAATATATTATTAAGATTATATAATCACACAAATAAATTTAATAATCTTGTTTAAAGGTTTAAAAGAAAATGAGGTGTTCACATCAAGTTCACCAAAGATGTAGAGGGAGAAAACCGCCCTACCACGTACAATTCCCCAAAAGGTTGAATCTTCAAGAGAGAAGATAAGCTTTATGGGGTAAACCGTGGGGGTTGTGTTGTTCTCTACACTCGATGCTAGGGGGAAGGGTTCACCAAGATCGGTTTAAGGACTCGCTCCAAGTCCACAAGAATTTCGGGAATGTTTGATGTATGAGATTCAAGACAAACACCTAGATTTGGCCTTTCTAGACCTATGTTATAAAAGATAAAGGACAATGCAAAAATATAGAAATGCATGAATACAAGAGCTAACCCTAGAATTATTCTTCCTTTTAATGCTTTCTTAAAGCACAAGGATTAGCTCTTGTATTCCTGCGTAAGGGTTACCTTTTATGATTTCTTATTTAAGTATAGTTCTATAATAAGAGATGCTTTACAAATATCTTGCTTTTGTTAATATAATTTTTTTTTTTTTTCATTTATCTATTATTTTTATCAAAATTTTTATTTTTTAATTATTCTACATAAACATAAATAGAGGTGTTTAGTTAAGCCATTTCTTACTATCTTATTAAAATTGTATATTATTTTCCATTGTTTACCATTTAACACCATTTTTAAAATGTCTACATGTCTTAGGAAACCATTATGCATTTATTTTATTTTAAAAAGATTTAACATAGATTAATAAGTCTACAAAAAAATAAAATAATATTTATATATAAACAAGGAAACTCATAATAAATATTATGATTATAACATTTGATAATATTCAATGACATTAATATTTCTCAATATTTAAGGAGGAGACCTAGTTTAGAATCTTGCCAAGTGATACTTGGATAATATCTAAGCCATTGTGATACCACTACAGATGAGACTATTTTAATCCTATGTAACCAATTGAAAAATAACATTAAAATTATATTATAATTATAATTTATAATATTTATTTATTAATTGATATTATATTTAGTTTAACAAAGTATTTATTAGAATTTAGTGTTGATTATTATTCAGGAGGCCTAAAGGTTAAGAGCTTTGAACTAAGAATAAAAGCTCTAAGTTTTGAATATGAAATGATAGCATATTTATTATTAATCTTAAGATAAGCTATGTGTGGCTTCCATTGGGGACCACTCCCATTATAAAAAAAAACATTATGTTGTTCTCATTACATTTCTATCACGTTAATCAAACCATACCCAACCTTTCTTTCTATGAAAAACATTCTTCATATGCCTTTCTTATCAAAGAGATTCACCATATTTCTCATCGTTGAGTTTTCACAATCAACTTCTATATATCATTTCATATAGATGCCTTCCAAAATAAATAAAAAATCAAGATAAAATTCAACATTGTGAATGACTTAAATATTTATTGCCTAGTTTCCATGTTTATAAATATAAATATATTATCCAAGATATTATTTTCATTGTAAGTTTTCATTTTTATTTGTGGTTTTAGCCCCACTTCTTGTTAAGAATTGTGATATTTGCTTTTGTTTTTCCATGTCAATATCCTATTCCATTATTTTTTCTCTTTGTTTTTGTTTCTTGGGTCTTCCTCTTTTTTTCATTTCCACCAATACTTTCATCTTCATCAATCTCTTCAAGCTTCTCACATTGCTCAAAGTAAGACTTATTATCTATAGGTTTGTCTTATTGTGAAGGATCTGTAGAGCAAACCTCAAAAGCACATTCTTTTTAATATTACCTTGGAAACCATGAAGTGCAAGGATGCTCTTCCAAATAAGTTACCTTCTTGTTCTACTTTAAAAACCTTAAATTGTTACAATTTTTTTCCATCCTTATTTCTTTATTATGCTACCCTTGAAACCCTAAAGTGCAAGGAATAACCTCTATACCACTTTCACTTTTATTACCGGAGAGGATTCTATACTACTTGAGGAAAATGAAGATGATTTACCTTGAAAGATCTTGATCTCTTTTTATCATCTTTGTTTTAGGATTTTCTCCATATATTCCTTTACATATTTAATTTCTTTTGGGATTGAATTTACATAATGCACTTTCTCATTCCTTATATCCTTCTTTGTTTCTTCTAACGATTGATCCAAGTGATTTATGGTCTTTTTCATAAGATGTAGATAGGCTTTATTTTCTTCTTATTTAGGAGTGGAATATCCTTGATCCGATCTACCTTCTAATAATGTATGATTTTGTTGCTTTTCCTTGAATTTTATCTCAAGACCAAAGTTTTCTCTTTTTCTTCATAGTTCTCATTTTACAAACTCTTGCAAAATGGCCAGTTTCATAACAATTGCAACAATGAAATATGATATTTTCATAATCCATGACAAGGATAAGCCATGGTGCAATAGGTCAAAAACATAAATTCATATTAAAAATTATATGAGGATTATATTTCAGATTACATAATGTCATCCTTGGTCAATAAAGTTGGAATATACTGTCAACACCCACCATAATTTGAATTGAAGAGCAAAAGATATAATATATTAATGGTAGTAACATAACTCTCTAATGGAATCTCTACTGAGATGGTTTATTACAACATGAGGACCTATATTAATCTCAGCTCATCATCTATATTACTATCTCCTACCTTCCTAAAATTTACTTCAATATTTTGTAAATCTACTAAGCAATTCTTAGTGGAATGCCCTATATTTTTTATAGTATCTACAAGTGGTTTTTAACTTCTTTAAAGACTTTAAAGACTCCAAATTGACCTTAAAATCTTGAGCCTTAGTCTTTGTCAATTTTAATTTTTTTTTGTATGAGCATACAGTTGAGAACAAAAATCATAATTTCATATAGCCACCTAGAAGTAAATGGGAAGAGAAAATAACACATCAAGGGTTAAATCTATGTGCTCCTTCATATACATAGGAGCAACATGAATCATGAGTTCAATCATTTAAAATAGATAAGAAAGCTTAAAAAGGACCATCTTAAAAATTTATCAAAACTTTAAAATGATGTAACAAACCAAACCATGTCACCTATTGCACTAGGATAGGGTGAAATCTACCACTCTATAGCCACATGTTTTCCACTATGCATAGTAAATGAATTAAGGTGTACCAAATCCCAAATTAAATGCCACCCTCAATTTTAAATAATCTGACTTAAAGGTTAAACTAGCTTAGATATAAAGGATATATATCTAAAAACGCCGAGAGTTATCAATCTCGAGGTGCCTATCTCATTTCTTGGGGGTGTGATCTCCAAGATAGGCGTCTCGGGATTGATAACTCTCGATGTTTTTAGATATATATCCTTTATATCTAAGCTATTTTATCAAACAGTTGCAACGACTGGTTAGTCGGTTTTTTTTGTTAATGTCGACTTTTTTAATAAAAAACAAAATTGTTTACGACATGACATGTATGACCTCTTTGCCTCCCACCTTCCTGTCTGCCATTGTAGGAACACCTCTCAATGTAATTACAATATAATAAATATATTAAACCCTTTAATCAAGGTTAACCATAGTGGTTTAAACAATATCATTAAAGGTGAATCATCAAAACTACTTGTAGGCTTACATAGAATAATAACTATAGGCTTACATAGAAATATGCCTATATGCTTACATATAAAATACCCCTAGGTTTACATAAAGAATACCTAAAGGCTTACATAGTGCTTACCTTTAGGATACATCAAGAGCACCTATAGGTACTTCATCACTATTGTACTTGGCCTAATAATATTAGGTTAAAGATATTTCAACACTCTCCAATAATTTGAATTGAGGGGCCAAGGAGAGAGGACATTGAAGATGGTACATCTAATTCTATTGTTGGAAATTTGAGTATGGTTTGTTGTCATTGATGTCAAGCGCTAGTGTCAGCAATCAGTGCAAGACTTGGCAAAAAAAGGGTTAAATATTTATATCTTAAGCCCAAGAGATTTAGGTTAAGAGTTTCACCTGATTGGTCAAAATATTTTATAAATACTCTGAAGTTAAAGACCCAAAGGATTTAATTATTTAATATTTATTTATTTTTTAATAATTTAAAATAAAATAACTAAATACTTTAAAGAAGTTATTATAAAACTTTATTTCTAAGTTGTGCACTATGTTATAAAGTGAAGGTCTTACCTAATAATATTTAATTTGAAATATTCTAACTTATAAAGTTCTGACGTCAACTTCGATATCACAAATGGTGCGCTGACGTCCTTTTGAATAAGGCCAACCATATATATAAATCAAGGGAATAAGGTTGAAAAAATATATTAATGCACCTCATAATATGCCGCGAGCCAAGGGAAAATATAGGAGATTTTGAAAAACATGATGGGACACGAGTGCTCCGAAAAATATGCCCAATATCGATTTTGATAAGAAGTCAGGGGAGGTAGTTCGAGAGTAACGAAAAGTGACAATACTTATTTCAAAGATCTAAAATATTACTACTGCCAGGTGGTCTAATCCGGTAAGCTGATCGGAGTGGTTGTTAAAGCATTGTGTGGGTTGTAATACAAAATAAAGAGCAGGTTCGAAACTCGTCGTGTTCAATTGATATAAGAAAAAGATTTTTGGTTGATTAAAGTTTTTGAGTGATAGGTATATGTTTCTGAACGTGAGGTTGAAAGATATGAGGTTGCATAGATCGGGTGGTAACCGAGTCATTGCTAAGGGCGCTTCGTTGGCAATAAAGCGCAAGTTCGAATCCCTTAGAGATTCAAGGGGTACCATGAGCACCAAAATTTTATTGTAATAAAAGGTATGCCATAAAGTTTTAGTTTTTATTTTTTATTTTTATTTTATTTTTAACATGTTGGACTCGATAGCCGCCACAAGTCCTGGGCCAACCGCCAGAAAGCTGCCACAGATTCTTGCATAGTCCACTCCCAGAAGCCGCCACCAGAGAAACCTCGCACAAATCGTCCTATACCACCATGCCCCAGTCAATTTGAACCTTTTACGCCATTGACGTACCTGAACGGGGACAGGAATTCAGTCCGGCGAGGCCCGAGGAAATGGAACCCCGATCTCCCCGCTCCGAAAGAAGCGCTTTGACCGTTGAACCAGGCCCTCAGACCTTTTTTTTTTTTTAATTTTTATTGTTGGATTATGAAGTAATGGATGGTTAAGTGTATTGGGAGTAGGATTGGTCTTTCATTTGAAAAATAAATATATTTTATAATAAGGTTTTTGGGGAGTTATAAGGATTTTTCTTTTGAAAATTAAAATAAGTTTTTTTTTTTTTGTGAGGTTTGAGGAGATATAGGAAGGATTTTCTTTTTGAAAATTAAAATAAGTTTTTTTTTCTGTAAGGTTTGAGGAGATATAAGAAGGATTTTCCTTTTGAAAATTAAAATAAGTTTTTTTTTGGGTAAGCTTAGTAAAAACAAAAGGGGTATATTTTCTTAAGGAGTAATAAAGTGTAAGAAGTTTGTGTATTTTTAAAACTTTATTTTGGTAATTAAAATAGTTTGAAAAATATTTTATGAGCTTGGAGATTATAAGGTGTATTAGGGATTTAATATTTTTGTATGGTGAGGGAAATAATTGAGTGAATGATTGAGAATATATTGCTACATAACCTTTAAAATTGGCAAAGAGTTGATTGTGATTGAGACGTGTTGAGGTCAAATATTCTTCAAACAAAAGGTATAGGTATATTATCCTTGTCAGTGATTTTTGGATGTTGTGAATGCTAAGTTGGAGTGAAAAGGTTCTTGTTTAATAAGCATTATTGAATGAGTCTTCATATGCATTATTGGTCAATGTTTGTGAGAACACTTGATTGAGAACTTATGAACTATCTTGAATTAGGGTTTGAAAGATCATAAGTATCACTGATATGTAAGATTGTTTTATAAGCATTGTTGGAAATATTGGAGTAAGCTTTCATATGTATGATTAGAGCTTGTGAAGAGAACATGAGTATCATTGTTATGTGATTTGGGTTTCATTATGTGATTGGTGGAAAGCATTGTGAAACACTTGATTAGGGTTTGTAAGCAAGGTGTGTTTCATTGAGTGATTGGTTGAGTTGAGTTGAGTTGATTGAGCATAGTTGTTGGAAACTGTTGAAGTGATAGTTCAAGTTCTATGAAACAAATTGTTCTATATTCTGAATTGATTTAAGAAAGAGATTGGAAGTGATTGAGTGTTTATGAGTGAGAAGCATATTGAGTCTCTAACCATTCTCTATATGTTTCTATGGCAAAAAAAGAGAGATTGAAAGTGATTGAGTATTTTTTTGAGTGAGAAGCATATTGAGTCTCTAACCATTCTCTATATGTTTCTATGATATTAGAACAATATTCTGTGTAAAGCTTGTTTGTGTGATTGAAGAGGTTTTCTGTAATAGAGTGAGTTGATCTGTGTGAGATTTTGTGGAAGCTTACAATTAGATTGGATAGAGTTGAGGTAAGTCTTGGTAAAGACTTGTTGGACATATTTGTGTGAGCTTTTGTGGAAGCTTACAATGCAAATTTGAGACAAGTCTTGGTGAAGAATTGTTGAGTAGTTTGGACAAGTTCTAATGAGGACTTGTAGAGCATATTGAAGGTAAGTCTTGGTGAAGACTTGAGAGCAGTGATAGCAAGTTATACAGAGGACTTGTAAGAGCATATTTTAGGCAAGTATTAATTGATTGATTTGTTCAAACCTTGAGTTAAGGTTTGGGATAGATCTAGCAGACTTGATTTGTGATTGAATCAAGATTTGTGTTAAGGCTCGAGGATAGATTTAAACATATATTTTAGCATGGATTTGAGGATATGTTTATTCCATATTAGAGATAGAGATTGAGAATATTTGTGCTAGACTGAAGGACTGTGTTTAGTGCAGATTGAGACAGATATTGAGCAGATTTATGCTAGACTGAAGGACTATGTATAGTGCATATTTGAGATAGAGTTTGAGCATATTTATGCTAGACCGAAGGATTGTGTTTAGTGCAAGTTTGAGATAGAGCTGAGAGTAAGCTTTGGAGGTGATAGAGTAGAGGAAAGTAGTCTCAAGTGGATGGAGATCCATTAGCTAGGGTAGTGAGGATAGATCTTCTGAGTGAGGACAAGAGTCTTCAGTGGAGACATATCCACAAGCTAGTGCAGTGGAGGAAGTAGTGTTCTAGAGGATCATCAACCAGAGCAGAGGAGGAGTTCTCATGTGGATAGAGATCCACAAGCCATATGAGGAGATTGGTGTCTCCTGTGGATAGAGATCCACAAAATTGATTAGGATATTGGTGTCTTCTTTGGACATAGGTCCATAAATATTGTAATAGGGAAGGATTCCCAAGAGATTTGTTGAGAAATTTTTAGTGAAATATTTTCTCCATGGAGTATCCCACACTAGGTGAACCACGTTAAATTGGTGTCTCTATTGTGTGTGATGATTTGTGCATTGCTTTGGTTACTCTGTTGATATTTCCATTGATTATATTGGATAATATTTTTTTGGAAAGAAAATTAAAAAGTGGTCTTATACTATTCACCCCCCTCTCAGTATAAGCTTGTGTTCTTCATCCATAATGAATGCTTAGATGGGATAATGCATCCTACTATTTTATCTTGCCAAAGGTACATAAAGTGGATAAACCTCTCTATGAAAATCAAGCTATGAATCCACATTGTGGAACAAGACGTTGATATTTTCATGAGAATATCTTTAATATACAATTTAGTAATGAAAATATGTCCTCATATATTAAGAGAAAGCAAGTGAATAATGAAGCAATAGGTAGGTCTCTAAATAATCGACCACAATGGCTAGGAAGGGATCTAGAGGAATAAGTCATACCTTATGCTAACCATATAAACCCACTCCTCTTTTAGTCAAAATATTACCAACTACCACACTAACATATGCTCACAATATTTTCTAGAAAAAAACAAAATTAATCCATTCCTTCAATTTATATACAAAAAGTAAAAATAAGGATAAAAAAGAGGGAGATTTGGTGAGCACCCATATGCACCATAAATAATCACTATATACATAGATAAAATTATACAACACTCTTATGATTAGATGAGGAGTGGGATGGGGGTATTTATGTCTATATCAAATCCTCAATTACATAATAAATTTTAATCTAAGCTAGCATAACAAGAGGGATGTAGGTTAATTACCAGTTGTAAAGAGAGTTTAACCATAACAAGGTTAAGGTTAACCATGGCCCATAGGGATTACATAATAAAATATTACAATTAATTAATACATTGTACAATGAAATTCCCTTAGGCCTATCCAATACATCATACAATGTTAGCCTTGGTCATGAATCAGATTACAATTTCAACATCCCCTCCCCCATAATTTGAACTACGAGGCCATGGAGAGGAAATATTAGTAACAATAATATCATCCCCCATAATAGATGATCTAAGTTAGTTTATATTATTCATCAAATGTAAAATAAAATTGTAAATCTTGTCCTTAGAGGAAGTATTTGTTAACTATTCTCCAAGTTTATAGATGGTTAATCAAATAACACTTTAATAGTTTTACCTATTCGATAAAGTTTTATCTATCAAGTTATTGTTGTTTCCTACTTAGATGTTATTTTTATTTTTAATTCTTCCATGAAATTCCTTTAGAGTATAATATATTATGAAAACATACAAATATTTTCTTATTACATACAAAACCATAAACACTACATTCTCAATCTTTACCATCATATTCATTTCTTATTTTATGTAATCATTAATTTGTAATTAATTATACAAGATTGAAAGAGGCCCCATGCAGATTATGTTATGACCATGTTACCATGGTGATGTGAGAAAAATAAGGGTTTCTCAAGTTCTCCAAAAATATGGTTAAGTCCACAAATCATGGTGCTATAATTATGTAAAATTATAGATCTTGATGTGCATATGGACTCCTAATAAAACTAGATAATGCCATAATGGATTCAAATATAAGACTTGTTTATGACATCAATGTTATATTTGATATCATGATTGCTATGATGTTATCTTTACTTGGTACCCATGCACTCAAATAGGAGTACCTATGACACCAATATTATGTGTCCCAACCACATGCTAGAGTCTACATGAAGCATCTTCCTAGCATCATTATAGAGAAAGTTATAAATGCTCAGTCTATCCACTTGGCACATTGCTAACATGCACCATCTCCAAAAGAGACAAAAAACAATTTGATTATTATTTTTTTATTTTTGGAAAACATCCCAAAAGGGATGCTGCTTTTGGGTAAGACCCAAGGAGGTAGGGGTATCCATTTCGTAAAAAACACCCAGGACTCGAACTTGGCCTACCACATTTGACATACTTAAGGAGCAAACAAACACACAAAACCAATTTAAAATAAGTAAATAAATAATTAAATAACAACAAAAATAATAAAATAAAATAAAAAACATGCTCCTTGAGTGTGTCAAAAACAAAAGCACAACCAAACACACACAATAAGATAAAAGAAACCACAACACGAACCACATAGAAAAACACAAGAACCACATAAAAAAACACAAACAAGACAAAAACAACATAACACTACAAAGACATAACCCAAAAAAAAACATGAAAAATAAACACAACCAAAACCTAAAAAATAAAAAAAATAAAAATAAAAAACAACCAACAACATACAATAAACAAAAAAAAAAAAACATAGAAAACACTCACACATAAAAACACGAATTAACACAAAAAAAGAGAAACCCAAGAACAAGAACAAAATAAACACAAGAACAATAACAAAAAACATTAAAAAAAAAACACAAAACAAAAACACAAGAACAAAAAAAAACAACACAAAGAACACAAAAAAAAACAAAACAAAAGAACCCACCCACTTTAAAAAACTAAACAAAAAAAAGAAAAAAGAAAAAAGAATAATAAAAAAAAATTGAACATAACAATGACCTATCTAGACCAGAAGACTATTAAGGCAAGAATCAACAGAGGAAACAAAAGAAAGAATAGAATGAGCTAGGGAACTAAAAAAAAACTGAATGAACCAAAGAGAAGCAAAAAAAAAAAAAAAACAAGAAGAAACTAGGTACCTTCAGAACTGGAGCCATCCAAAGAAATGATAGAAAGAAGAGCTTCCCTAATTTGAGAAGCCCACCATCTAGAAGGGTGGCCATAACAAGTAAGATCACCTTTGTCCAAATCCCAATTAGCTAAAGCATCAAAAATCTTGTTTTGATATCTGACCACATGATTGTAATCAACTTTCAAAAATCCCATCTGGATTAATTGAATATTCTCAATAATTCTTTTTATTCTCCAATCCACCTTATGATTCTTAGGAGTCTTCAAGATATTAATCATAAGTTGAGAGTCAGACTCAACTAACACCTTTTCCCATCCAACCTTAGTAGCCTCCTGAAGGCCTCTGAGGATACCATACCCCTCAACAAGGTTATTGGAAAAAATACCCAAATTCTTAGCAAAAGTAAAAACCAAGGAGCCATCTGAAAGTCTACCAATTCCTCCCACACTGGATTTTCCAGGGTTCCCTCTAGAGGCTCCATCAATATTGACTTTTCCAAAATCTTTAGGAGGAGGTTGCCAATTTTTTGTCCCATCCATATTACTAATACTCACATTCCATTTAAGTTGGTTGCCCTTAGAAGATTTAATATTCAATATTTACATCACTTGATCCCATATTTGGTGGAAGTTTTGGGGGTGATTAAGGAGTCGATGAACTAATTCAACTAAGTTGGCTATGGTCTTTTCCCAAATATAGTGAATATCCTTCCTATATTGATTAAAAATTTGGTTGTTCCTTTCATTCCAAATATTCCAAAGAAGAATGGTATAACCCATCCAAACTAACTGCCTAATAAAATGATCAACACCCTCTTGATTAGGCCAATCCCTCCAAAGCTGTTCAAAAGGAAAAAAATTGGACCACTGTAAGCCAAGTAAAGTGGCCATTCTCCTCCATAGCTTAGAGGCTAAAGTACACTCAATAAAAATATGGTTGAGAGTTTCTACATTCTCTTCACACATTTCACATCTAAAAGGGCCATGAAAACCACACTTCATAAGTTTCTCACCAGTAAGCACCCTACGATGCAATAACAACCAATTAAAGAACCTCACCTTAGGCTAGAGCTTTTGAGCCCACAATCAAGAAAATATGTCAAAAGAATGGTTGGGATTATTATGGCATAAGGTAAAATAACCTTGAGCAACTGAATACTCACTCTCAGTAGTGTTGTTCCATCAAAAACAATATTTTTCATGGGACCAAGAGAGGGATCTCATATGAAGGATGCCTTGGATATCTTGTATTTGCCTTTCTGGGATTTGAATAGGCCAGTCCTCAATAGGGATCCAATATCTACCAACCTTTGAATTACCAGTATGGTACCGATAGTAATTAGCCACCTTTATCCAATTAGCTCGGTGAAGCTCCTCCATCCAAGGTCTCCAATCGGGAAACTGAGTTATCAAAGGCTTGTGACCATCCCAAGAATCTGTTCAAAATTTTTCCTGTTGACCATTATGAATGATCCAAAATAATTTTTTCTTTATAAAATCCTCACCAGTATTAAGAACTGCTAAAATGGAAGAACCTTTGGTAGGAAGTTGATAGCGAACAAGGTCTTCAAAAATTTTGTTCTCAGTATATTTAGCACGGAGATTATTGGCCCAAAGAGCATTCGGGTTATGCAACATCCTCCAATATAATTTAGCAGCTAAAGCTTTGTTGTTATTAATAGAAGACTAGAATCCTAACCCCCCTTCATTATTAGGAAGACAAAGTATACCATTTCACCAATGTCCATTTTCTTTTCTCCTTAGTACCACTCTAAAGGAAATGATGACTGATTTGATCCAATTATCGAAGAACAACCTTTGGGATATTCAAAACAAAAGAAACATAAATAGGAATAGCTTGAAGGACTGATTTTACCAAGGTGATTCTACCCCCAGAAGAAAGCCACCTGTTGGTCCACTTTCCAATTTTCTTCTTGACTTTGTCCAACAACCAATTCCAATATTTATTTTTATGTCTTTGAATATTTATGGGAATACCTAAATAAGTGATTGGAAGGGAGGTTTTCTTATATCTTAATTTATCCAAGACCATGGATTCCGATGCAGGAGCATTCGGTGGCGACAAAGCAATCTTGCATCAACAAAAAAAATTTCTAAGTGTTTGCCTTGGTGTCGCGATATCGCGATAGAAAAAGTGTCGTGATATTGCGACATGTCACGTTTTTGCGACTCTGGAAGGAGGGAGAAGGTGTAGAGCAAAACTGTCATGAAATTGCGACCAAAAGCAGGAGAGAGAAGATGCCAATGAAAATGTTGCGATTTCGTGACATGTCGCGAAATCGCGACCAGAAGCAGGAGAAAGAAGATGCCGACGAAAATGTCGCGATTTCACGACATGTCGCAAAATTGCGACCAGAAGCAAGAGAGAGAAGATGTCGACGAAAATGTTGTGATTTCGCGACATGTCACGAAATCATGACCAGAATCCAGAGAGAGAAGATGCCGACAAAAATGTCATGATTTTTTGACATGTCGTGAAATCACGACTAGAAGTAGGAGAGAGAATATGTCGATGAAAATGTCACGATTTCATGACATGTCACGAAATCACGACCGAAGCAGGAGAGAGAAGATGTCAATGAAAATGTCATGATTTCGTGACATGTCATGAAATCGCGACCAAAAGTAGGAGAGAGAAGATGCTGATGAAAATGTCACGATTTTGCGACATGTCGCAAAATCATGATCGAAACAGGGAAGAGAGGGCGTCCAAAGGAAAATGTCACGATATCGTGACCCTAGGATTAAAAAAGGGCAGCGATGAAATGGAATGTCACGATATCGCGACTCGAAGACAAGAAAGGTAGCGATGAAAGGGAATGTCGTGATATCGTGACCCGAAGACAAGAAAGGCGACGATGAAAGGAAATGTCACGATATCACGACATGTCGCGATATCACGACTCGAAGACAAGAAAGGCAACGATGAAAGGGAATGTCGCGATATCGTGACATGTCACGATATCGCGACTCAAGGACAAGAAAGGCGATGATGAAAGGAAATGCCATGATATCATGACATGTCGCGATATTGCGACCCGAAGACAAGAAAGGCAACGATGAAGGGAAATGTCCCGATATCACGACTCATAGAAAAGAAGGGCAGCGAGGAAAGGAAATGTCGTGATATCGCGACATGTTGCGATATCACGACCGAAAGGGAGAAGGAGTGCAAGGAAGTCGAAATGTCACGATATCATGACATGTCGTGATATCATGACATACTGCTGGTTCATGATTCAAAAAGGCACGCATTCCCAGACGGTGTTTCTCGAGGTGGTCAAAGGCCTCATTAATGCATGATTTCTTGCTCGATAAGCTTGTTGAGCATGGCAGTCACTCGAATGCTGCGCCCAAAGGTCAGAGACATTCAAACGACTCATTAATATGTGTTTTCATGGCTGACCTGGTGGCAGTTTCCAGATAGAGTAAATGATGTGAAGGCACAGTCGTGAAGGCCAAAGGAGCCGACTTTTTAGATTTTGATGATGTATTCTTTCAGGTGGGTCATTAATGGCCTAGAGGGTCGGGACCTCGATAAAAACTTAGAGATTGTAAGAGAAAGGGATGGTGAGTTAGGGATTAGGAGGAAAGAAAGGAAAACTACGCCTGCGGGCCTATATTGTAATGCTTTTGCGAACGAAATACAGAAGATTAGATCTGGTTTTTCTATGTGAATCTCGGCTCTCCATCAAGTGGTATCAGAGCGGGAGTTCCTGAGTGTGTGAGCAGAGCATCGAAAGTGAGGCAGCTTGCACCAGGATCTATGGAAGGGTTTGTAAGAGAAGCAAGAAAAATGCCTCCATAAAAAAACCGTGGTGGAGGAAGAAATATGGTGCCAGCAGAAGATTTCAGAGCTTTGCAGAGGCAAGTTCAGGCCCTACAAGAGGAGCTGCGTAGAGGGCGTGAGCCCAGAGGAGAAGAAGGAAGTGAAGATGAAGTTGATGAAGAAGAGGACCAGTTTGAGAAAGAAGAAGAGGTTGTAGATCCTGCACAAGCCAGGTTATACAAAGCCATCTCCCAGATTGGAAAGAAACCAAAAATGGAGGTTTCTACATATTCTGGAAACCTAGATCCAGAAGAGTTGATTGATTGGATCAATGATCTGGAAGAATATTTTGAATATGAGGAGGTTGAAGACCCTAATCGGGTTAGATTTGCTAAGACCAAGCTGAAGGGTCATGCCAACATCTGGTGGAAGGGAGTACAACTGGAAAGGAACAGAAGAGGAAAGGAGAGAATAACAAGATGGGATAGAATGGTGGATAAGTTGAAGAGACAGTTTATTCCTGTAGATTATGAATTGGATCTGCTAAGGAAAATGTAGAGTTTGAGATAGTCAAGAAAAACTATCAAAGAATACACAGAGGAGTTTTATAAGATCTCCATCAGAACTGGCCATTCAGAGGCTAACAAGGAGAAGGTGGCCCGTTATATCAATGGGTTGAGAACCAGTATTCAAGAGGAGTTGAGCCTGGTTCGGGTGAGCACCATTGAGGATGCTTACCAGTTTGCCCTAAAAGTCAAAGAAAAGTTGAATAGATGGTTTGAGGGTAAGCAAAGAGGAAGAGGTCATGGTGGAAGAACTGGTGGAAGGACCAATGGAGAAAAATACAAAGATCTGAAGAAGACTAGTGAAACAAGTAGTAACCAAGATCAAAAAGAGGAGAATCCCTATCAATCTCATAGTTAGAACAACTACCCAAGAGGAAGGGGTAGATCTGGATGAGGGTTTGGAAGAGGAGTATTTCGTGGAACCTATTTCCATTGTGGCAAAGAAGGACATCGAGCATACGAGTGTCCACAACACCGAGAAAGGACGAATAAGAGACCTGAGGGTCCTGCCAGAGCTGCTGTAGCAGATGAAGGTGTTGAATCAAAACATTCTGAGGAGGCAAAAAGAGGGGAAGTTATGGTAACAAGAAGAACCTTGTTGAATGAAGAGAAAGGATCAGACCAGAGGAGAAGCCTGTTTCGCACAAGGTGCAAAAGTTTGGGTAAGGTCTGTAATATTATTATTGATAATGGAAGTACTGATAACTTGGTCTCTAAGGAAATGGTTACCAAGTTACAGTTAAAGAGGAGGAGGCACCCGCATCCATATCGAATCGCGTGGTTACAGAAGGACCATAGGGCTTTGGTCAGTGAGCAATGCTCGATGAAATTTAATATTGGGAATTACTGTGATGAGGTCCTGTGTGACATCCTGCCGATGGATGCTTGCCATTTGTTGCTGGGAAGGCCATGGCAGTTTGATAGGAGTGTAGTGCATGATGGTCGTGCCAACACTTACTCAGTGATGAAGAATGGAGTGCGCCATAAGTTGAAGCCCCTGAAGGAGGCGGACGAAAAGGTATGTAGCAGTGCTAGAATCTGCTTAGTTGAAGGGGGAATATTTTTGGATAGTTTGAAGCATGAGCATATGTGCTATGCATTAATTCCTAGAGTTAGGAAGGAAGAATGCAAGGATACCCCAATAGAAGTCTTAGGTCTGTTAGAAGAATTTCTAGACATTATATCTGATAATGTGCCTGAGGGTTTACCACCAGTGAGGAAGATCAGTCACCATATAGATTTGGTACCAGGATCTAGTTTACCCAATAAGGCAACACATAGAATGACTCCTACAGAAACTGAGGAGCTAAATAGGCAAGTCCAAGAGTTTCTATAGAAGGGAATGATTCGGTAAATTTTGAGTCCATGCATAGTACCTACAGTAATCGCACCAAAGAAATACGAAGAGTGGAGAATGTGTACAGACTCTTGAGCTATTAAAAATATTACCATAAAATACAGATTTCCATTGTCGAGGATGGATGACATTATGGACTGTTTGAGTGGAGCCAAGTACTTCACAAAGATCGATCTGAAGAGTGGTTATCATCAGATTCGTGTTAGAGAAGGAGATGAGTGGAAGACAACCTTCAAGACCAGAGAAGGTTTGTATGAGTGGTTGGTCATGCCATTTGGACTAACCAATGCACCCAACACATTCATGAGACTGATGAATGAGGTATTGAAAGAATTTTTAGGTAAATTTGTCATTGTCTATTTGGATGATATTTTAATATTTAGCAGAACCCTGGAGGAGCATCTGATGCATATCATAAGGGTTTTTGAGAAGCTACGACAGGAGCAATTGTTAATTAATCTAAAAAAGTGTAATTTCATGAAGAAGGAGTTAGTGTACCTGGGATTTGTCATCTCAGCCGAAGGTCTAAAAATGGACCCAAAAAAGGTGAGGGCTATCATTGAATGGCCTACCCCAAGAAGCACGACTGAGGTAAGATCATTTCATGGTCTAGCAAGCTTTTATCGAAAATTCATTAGGAATTTGAGCAGTATTTGTGCACCCCTTACAAAAATAATGAGAGGGGATAAGAAAGAATTTAAATGGACCTTAGGAGCAGATAAGAGTTTTGACATGTTGAAGAAGAAGGTCATAGAGCAACCTGTTTTGGCACTTCCAAATTTTAATAAGGTATTTCAGGTAGATTCTGATGCTAGTGGTAGTGCCATAGGAGCTGTTTTGAGTCAAGAAGGTAGACCTGTTGCTTACTTTAGTGAGAAACTCAATGATGCTAGGAAGAAGTATTCAGTTTATGATCAAGAGTTTTATGCTATAGTTCAGGCTCTAAATAAGTGGAGACATTATTTACTGCCAAAAGAGTTTGTTCTATATACTGATCATTAGGCCTTACAGTATATTAATAGCCAAGGGAAGCTAAATCAGAGGCACCTAAAGTGGGTTGAGTTTCTACAAAGTTATACCTTTGTGCTGAAGCACAAGAGCGGAAGGTCAAACAGAGTTGCAAATGCCTTAAGTAGAAGGCAGTGTTTGTTGACAGAAATGAAGGTGGAAGTGGTAGGATTTGATGAACTAAAGGGTTTGTACCTTGAAGATCCTGATTTTGTAGAAGCTTGGAAGGCTTGCTTGGCACCTGTTACTTTGGATAGGACCAAGTGGTTGGATTTCCTAATCCAAGATGGAATGTTGTTTAGAGGAAGTCAGTTATGCATTCCAAGGAGTTCAATGAGGGAAAATTTGGTCAAGGAGAAACATAGTGGAGGGCTGGCTAGACATTTTGGTCGAGATAAGACCATTGCCCTGGTTAGTGAGAACTACTATTGGCCATAACTGCAACAAGATGTGAAGAGGTTTGTGCAAAGCTATAGAGTATGCCAGATGGTGAAAGGTGTGAGCCAGAATACGGGATTATATCAGCCATTACCTGTGCCAGAGCGACCATGGGAGGACATCAACATGGATTTCGTTCTTGGCCTGCCAAGAACACAATGGGGAAATGACTCCATATTTGTGGTGGTTGATAGGTTTTCAAAGATGGCACATTTTATTCCCTGCCAGAAAACTAGTGACGCGGTTCACGTTGCAAGATTATTTTTCAAAGAGGTGGTACGACTTCATGGTCTACTAAAGAGTATCATTTTTGACAGAGATACCAAGTTTGTGGGGTATTTCTGGAGAACCTTGTGGAAGAAATTGAAGACATATTTGAAATTCAGTTCTGCATACCACCCAAAGACTGATGGACAAACGGATGTGGTAAATAGAAGCATCAGAAACCTATTGAGATGCTTGGTAGTGTTGAGAAGCAACACACCCCCACTAAAAAAAAATGAAATTCCATCCTTTGAAAATATTTAGTTTTCATTTTTTCATAGGGACCCTCTTGAGTTTTTCAAGTCTTAACTCCAAATTTTGCTTGCCTCCTTTTTCAAGTTTGCATATATCAAAGTATCCAAGTAGGCTTGCATATGGCTTTGATTTCGATTTAAAATTCATTTTTCAAATGTCAGAATCATTTTTGAGCAAGGAAGATCCTTCACCAATGTGTAAAAATGCAAAACACAGATGGATAAATTCATTGGGGTCAACCTACAAATTTTAGAGAATTTGCAAAGTGGAAATAACTTGAAGAAAACACCGCGATTTCGTGATAGTTTCCATTTTCGAAAGTTTCGCGATATCGCAACACTTTCCATCTTCAGAAACATCGCGATACTTTCCATTTTTGGAAACGTCGCGATATCGCGACACTTTCAATTTTTGAAAACGTTGCGATATCGCGACACATTTTGGTCAAAAACAAACCTCAAGGAAAATGTCACGATATTGTGACATGTTGTGAAATCACGATCAAAAGCAGTTGACTAGAACAAAGCGCCAGAATCGTCGCGATATCGCGACATGTCGCATTTTCGTGACTTGTCATGAAATCGCGGTTGAAGGCAGCAAGAGAAGCAGACAAAGCAAAACTGTCGCGATATCATGTATATCATGAAATCACGGTTCAAAGAGGAGAGAGAAAGTAAAGTGGGAAAATGCCATGAAATTGTGATGTGTTGTGATATCGTGGTCAAAAGTAGTTGACCAGGACAGGAGAGCCAAAATTGTCGCGTTTTCGTGACTTGTTGCGGTTTTGCGACATCCGACGAAGAAAAGAGCAAAGCGACGAAAAATTTGCAAAATCATGACATGTTTGGATTTCGCGGCCAAAAGTGACAAAAGGAAATGCCGAGGAAAAATGTCGCGAAATCGCGACAAGTCTCAATTTGAAGCAAAGCTTGACGAAAACATCGCGAAATCGCAACGTGTTCCATTTTTACGACGCATAAGCTTAAAAGAAGTAAAGTGATGAAAACGTCATGAAATCACGACAATTTTCCACTAGAAGCACAACTTGGCAAAAATATCGTGAAATCGCGACAAGTTTGGATTTCGCGGCCAACAGTGACAAAAGGAAATGCCGAGGAAAAACGTCGCGAAATTGCGACAAGTCTCAATTTGAAGCAAAGCTCAATGAAGATGTCGCAAAATAGTGATGTGTTCCATTTTCGTGAAGCATAATCTTAAAAGAAGTAAAGTGACAAAAACGTCACGAAATCGTGACAAGTTTCCATTGGAAGCACAACTTGGCAAACACGTCGCGAAATCGCGACATGTTTGGATTTCGCGGCCAACAGTGACAAAAGGAAATGCCGAGGAAAAACATCACAAAATCGTGACAAGTCTCAATTTGAAGCAAAGCTCGACGAAAACATCGCGAAATCGTGACGTGTTCCATTTTTGCGATGCATAAGCTTAAAAGAAGTAAAGTGATGAAAACGTCGCGAAATCATGACAAGTTTCCACTGGAAGCACAACTTGGAAAAAACGTCGCAAAATCGTGACATGTTTGGATTTCATGGCCAACAGTGACAAAAGGAAATGCCGAAGAAAAACATCGCAAAATCACGATAAGTCTCAATTTGAAACAAAGCTCGACGAAAACATCATGAAATCGTGACGTGTTCCATTTTCGCGATGCATAAGCTTAAAAGAAGTAAAGTGAAAAAAACGTCATGAAATCGTGACAAGTTTCCACTAGAAGCACAACTTGGCAAAAACGTTGCAAAATCGTGACATGTTTGGATTTCGCGGCCAATAGTGATAAAAGGAAACGCCGAGGAAAAACATCATAAAATTGCGACAAGTCTCAATTTGAAGCAAAGCTCGATGAAAACGTTGCGAAATCGTGACATGTTCCATTGTCGTGACGCATAAGCTTAAAAGAAGTAAAGTGATGAAAACGTCACAAAATCGCGACAAGTTTCCATTGGAAGCACAACTTGGAAAAAACATCGCGAAATCGCGACATGTTTGGATTTCACGGCCAACAATGACAAAAGGAAATGTCGAGGAAAAACGTCACGAAATCGTGACAAGTTTCAATTTGAAGCAAAGCTCAATGAAAACATCGCGAAATCGTGATGTGTTCCATTTTCGCAACGCATAAGCTTAAAAGAAGTAAAGTGACGAAAACGTCGTGAAATCACAAGTTTCCACTGGAAGCACAACTTGGAAAAAATGTCACGAAATCGTGACATGTTTGGATTTCGCGGCCAACAGTGACAAAAGGAAATGCCGAGGAAAAACGTCACGAAATCGCGACAAGTCTCAATTTGAAACAAAGCTCGACAAAAACATCACGAAATCGCGACGTGTTCCATTTTTGCGACGCATAAGCTTAAAAGAAGTAAAGTGACGAAAATGTCGCGAAATCACGACAAGTTTCCATTGGAAGCACAACTTGGCAAAAACGTCGCGAAATCATGACATGTTTGGATTTCACGGCCAACAGTGACAAAAGGAAATGTCGAGGAAAAAATGTCGTGAAATCGTGACAAGTCTCAATTTGAAGCAAAGCTCGACGAAAACATCGCAAAATCGTGACATGTTCCATTTTTGCGACGCATAAGCTTAAAAGAAGTAAAGTGATGAAAACGTCGTGAAATCGCGACAAGTTTCCATTGGAAGCACAACTTGGCAAAAACGTCGTGAAATCGCGACATGTTTGGATTTCGCGGCCAACAGTGACAAAAGGAAATGTACAGGAAAAATGTCGCGATATCGCGACACATTTTAAAGAATATGAGCTGGAAAGGGAAAATCAAGCCGAAATGTAATGAACATTAGGGTTTAAATTGATAATATTAAAATTCTAATTTTTGCTTTTTCTTTTGCAGAAAGCGACCCGATAGTGGCATAATAGCAAAAGCAATGGCAAGAAAGACAAAGATAAGCACAAATCAAGCGAGGAAACTGCAAATAAAAAAAATGTCGCGAAATCGCGACAGAAGCAGCAACAAAGGAGAAGATAGAAAGATGTCACGAAATCGTGACATGTCACATTTTCATGTCTTGTCGTGTTTTCACAGGGAGAAAGTAGCAAAGTACAATGCAGTGAGAAGATGTCGTAATTTTGCAACATGTCGCGTTTTTGTGACTTGTCGCGATGTCACGAAAGCATATAAAAATGGGAGCGGAACATAAGGACATGTCGTGTTTTCATGGCTAATGGGGACAGAAGAACTAAGCGAAGGAAAAGTGTCATGATTTGGTGACACGTCACGTTTTCGTGACCAAGTGCAACCAAAGAGAACAAAGAGGCCAACATGTCGCGATATCACGACATGTATTTTCGCGGCTACCAGCAAGAGAAAGGACAAGAGGAGGAAAGTTGTCGTGATATCGTGACATGTCGCGTTTTCACGCATGTCATGAAATTACAGTCATAGTAGCAAAAGGAACAGTCAGCGCAAATTTGTCGCGATATTGTGACTTTTTCCATTACTTATTCTGTGGGTCCCAGGAAAGTCCCCTTTATGTTTTAAATGCTGTAGACAGAAAAATTTCGACGGATTGTCCCTCTTTTCCAGTACTTATTTTATGGGCTTTATATTTTAATACTATAGAGAGGCAAATTCCGGTAGGTTGTCCCCCATTTCAGTGTTTATTTTATGTTTTCCAAGAAAGTCAGTTTTATAATTTAAAATGCTGCAGAGAGGCAAGTCCTCTATAAATATGAATGTATATCTCAAAAAAAGGGGGGAAAAACTTGGAATAGAAGCTATTTTGGCAATTTTCTGCAAATCTTGTTAGAATGCTTTTTTTTGTACCTAGAATTGGTGTAACATCATTTTTCTGTGATAGCGTGGCCAGGAGCCTAATCTCTTTCAGACCGTGATAAGTGCACCTTCTATTTTTCGTCCCACAAAAGTTTTATTTATTTTGTGTTGTAAATCTGCATTATCAAGATTGGATGCGCTACTAGGCTTCATTTTTTTTGTTGTATGCTAGGGAAAATTAAAGATTTAAGGTGAGGGTTTGTTTCTAATTTCTTTGTCCTCATTGCGCGAGCTAGGCTGTTGGTGAGAGATACCAGTTGACACTGACTCCCCTTCTGTTTTATAATTTTCTTCCAGATTTGTTTCTCTCTGTCTTATGCTCTTAGTAGAAGGTGATCTTAGAAAGCTAGACACCTTCCTCTTTGATTGGGTTCTTTGTGAAGCTAAATAGTGTAACTAAAATTGGTAGTTTTGATTCTGCAACTAAGTTAAATAAGCTTCTCTTTTCTGCCCTACCCTACTCTCTCTGTTTTACCGTTAAAAGATCCATTTTTATTTTCTTTAAAATTTGTCTTTTATTTAAATTTGCTAAAGCATAAAGAGCCAGATCAAAGAACTGATTGCAAATCTGACTTCCCACAAAGATAACCACCAACTCCAAAAAACATTACTGAACTAAAGTCGAACCCGTTGTAAGGTAACAGACAGGCTGCATTGAAACTATTTCAGAAGTGGAAAAGAGTGAATGGACATTCGACCCAACTCTGTAACTCACACCTTGGATATCTAGCAAGATCCTAAAGTGAGTGGGATTTATCCCGTACAAGTGTTTTCGGTATTTCATGCCTGTTCCTCACAGGGTGTGTATGAAAAACGAGCCAACAGGTAGGAGATAAGCCCACAGGATGGGATTTGGTTTTACCATAGGCATAATTTGCATACAACAATTTTGTCAACAGGAGTACTAACAAATCTCCATTCCAGATAGTATATGGGAGCAGTACAAGAAATGCTTCTGAGTTGAGGAAGATGGATACAAGGGACAAGTGCAATGCTGAGGCTGAGGACTTTGCAGAGCATCTGAAGGGCTGCATGAAGAGGTGAAGAAGCAGATTACCAAGATGAATAACCAATATAAGACAAGGGCAGACCAAAAGCGACGGCCTAAGGAATTCGCAGTGGGAGATGAAGTCATGGTCCATCTAAGAAAAGAAATATTTCCTGCTAAAACCTATAACAAGCTGAAGATGAAGAAGTTTGGGCCATGTCGAATTATAGGAAAACAAGATTCAGGCAATGCATATGAAGTGGAATTGCCAAGTGGCCTTAACATATCACCTATTTTTAACATTGTAGATTTGGTAGAATATCATGAAGGAGGCAGTAGCGAGACACCAAGTATAGAATTGTGGAGTATTCCAACGTCCACTCCAGCCTCAGACGAGGTCGAGGAAATACTTGAAACTCGAGCAGGTAGAAGTACTAGGAACATACAGTATTTTGAATATCTAGTCAAGTGGAAGGGCAGGCCTATCGAAGATGCAACTTGGTTGTCAAAAATAGAGGTCGACCGCCTGGGTCTTCCTCTTACAGTACAAAAGTGGACACTTCTCAATCAACCTCGGGTGTTTGATGCAGGAGCATCCGGTGGCAGCAGAGCAATCTTGCATCAACAATTTTTTTTTCTAAGTGTTTGCCTTGGTGTCGCGATATCGCGACAGAAAAAGTATCGCGATATCGCGACATGTCACGTTTTTGCGACTTAGGAAGGAGAGAGAAGGTGTGGAGCAAAAATGTCACGATTTCACGACATGTCGTGAAATCACGAAAAAAAGTAGGAGAGAGAAGATGTCGACGAAAATATCATGATTTCACGACATGTCACGAAATTGTGACCAGAATTAGGAGAGAGAAGATGCCAACGAAAATGTCACAATTTCGTGACATGTTGCAAAATTGCGACCAAAAGTAGGAGAGAGAAGATGCCGAGTGAAAATGTCACGATTTCACGACATGTCATGAAATCGTGACCAGAAGCAGGTGAGAGAAGGTACCGATGAAAATGTCACGATTTCATGACATGTCACGAAATCGTGACCAGAAGCCGGAGAGAGAAGATGCCGACGAAAATGTCGTGATTTCGCGACATGTTGCAAAATCGCGACCAGAAGCAGGAGAGAGAAGATGCCGATGAAAATGTCACAATTTTGTGACATGTCGCAAAATCGTGACCAAAAGCAGGAGAGAGAAGATGCCGATGAAAATGTCACAATTTCGCGACATGTCACGAAATCACGACCAGAAGCAGGAGAGAGAAGATGCCGATGAAAATGTCATGATTTCATGACATGTCACAAAATCGTGACCAAAGCAGGAAGGCAAAGGCATCCAAAGAAAATGTCGCGATTTCACGATATGTCACAAAATCGCGATGAAAACAGGGAAGAGAGGGTGTTCGAAGGAAAATGTCACGATATCACGACTCAAGGATAAAAAAAGGGCAGCGATGAAAGGGAATGTCGCGATATCACGACATGTCGCAATATCGTGACTCGAAGACAAGAAAGCCAACGATGAAAGGGAATGTTGCGATATCATGACATGTCGCGATATCATGACCTGAAGACAAGAAATGCGACGATGAAACGAAATGTCGCGATATCGTGACTCGAAGACAAGAAAGGCAGCAATGAAAGGGAATGTCGCGATATCACGACATGTCACGATATCGTGACCTGAGGAAAAGAAAGGCGACGATGAAAGGAAATGCCTTGATATCGTGACATGTCATGATATCGTGACCCAAAGACAAGAAATGCAGCGATGAAGGGAAATGTCGTGATATCGCGACCCACAGAAAAGAAGGGCAACGAGGAAAGAAAATGTCGCGATATTGCGACATGTCACGATATTGCGACCGATAGGGAGAAGAAGCACAAGGAAGTCGAAATGTCGTGATATCGTGACATGTCGCGATATCGTGACATACTACTGGTTCATGATTCAAAGAGGCACACATTCCAAGTCGATGTTTCCCGATGCGGTCAAGGGCCTCATTAATGCATAATTTCTTGTCGATAAGCTTGCTGAGCATGATGGCTGCTCGAGCTATGCCCAAAGGTCAGAGATGTTTAGATGGCTCATCAATGCGTGTTTTCATAGCTGACCCGATGGCAGTTGCCAGATAGAGTAAAGGATGTGAAGGCATAGTCGCGAAGGCCAAAGGAGCTGACTTTTCAGATTTTAATGATGTATTTTTTTTAGGTGGGTCATTAATGGCCTAGAGGGTCGGGACCTCAATAAAAACTTAGATATTGTAAGAGAAAGGGATGGTGAGTTAGGGATTAGAGAGGAGAAAAGGAAAATTATGCCTGCGGGCCTGTATTGTAATGCTTTAGCAAATGAAATATAGAATATTTGATTTGGTTTTTTTGTGTGAATCTCAGCTCCCCATCAGATTCCTATCTAGAAGAGCAGTGAAAGAAAATAACTTTAGATTTGTCTTCATTGATCAACTACCCAGTAGCTTTAGAAAAATAGCTAATGATTTGCTTAATATTAGAATCTTCCTTAACTGTAGCTTTACCTAAAAGAGTAGAGTCATCCACAAATTGAATATGAGAGATAGGTCTAGCTCCATGAGCAATGGTAACCCACTCAAGGGTTTTGTTTTCTTTCTTTTTGGTTATAGTCCTACCCAAGCATTCATCAAGAATGATGAATAAATAAGGGGATAGTGGGTCACCTTTCCTAATACCTCTGGAAGATGGGAATGACTAAGAAGGCTTGCCATTGATAAGAACTAAGTAGGAAATTGAAGAGATACATACCATAATCCAATCCATCCAATCCTTAGAGAAACCAATTGCCTCAAAAAATTGATAAGGAAGTGCCAATCCACCATGTCATAAGCTTTGGATAAGTCTAACCGAATGAACATGGAAGGAGATTTTTGCATATCCATGGAATGGATGGCTTCCTGAGCAAGAACTATCTCATCTACTATTTGACATCCTTCCACATAACCCCCTTGCTTTGGGGAAATAATCTTATGAAAAAGAGGCTTCAACCTTTCTTCCATGATTTTAGTAATAATTTTGAGAAGAACATTACACAAAGCAATAGGTCCAAAAGCTGAGATATGATCAACCTCTTGAGCTTTTGGAACAAGAGTAATATAAGTTTTATTTATAACCTTCAAAATTTCTTTGGATTTCCTGGCTTCTTCCACCACCTCTAATAAATAAACATAAAGGATATCCTAGAACTCTTGGTAGAACTCAATGGGAAAACCATCAGGACTTGGGGTTTTCCCTTTTTGCATTTTAAAAACTACTTGTTGAAGCTCATTGATAATAATAGGAGCAGTAAAAATAGAGTTCTCCTCAGATGTGATAAGATAAGGGATTGCTTGAAGAACATTTTGTTGTGAAGCTGAGTCAAGAGGAGTAGCAGCAAAAATATTGGAAAAGTAATCAACAGAAATAGAGTTCATGCCATCCCAAGTATAAACAACATCTCCAAAATCTGATTTTAGGAAAGAAATAAAGTTGTGAGATATTTGAGCTAGAAGATATTTGTGGAAGAAATTTGTGTTTCGATCTCCTTCTTTGAGCCATTGAATTCTAGATTTTTGCTTCCATAAGATTTCTTATCTTTTTTCCCATTCCTCTAACTGAGTTGTGAGTTTAATTTCATCAGCACTTCTCTTCTGTGTGAGGCCATCTAAACGGATTTTATTATTCAAATTTTCAATATGAGCAATAAATTCATGTTTTTTTTATGAACATCCCCAAACTATTTCCAGTTCCAAGTCTTGATTTTGGATTTAATGTATTGCAGTATTTTGGCAAAACAGAATATCTTAGTCCCATGCCTAGGTTTACCTTCCTTCCACCATTGTTGCACATGAGGTTTGAAGGAAATGTCTCTAAGCCACATTAATTGAAAATAAAAAAGAGAGAAACTCACATTGGTTTTCCACATTTCTACCATGACTGGCCAATGATCCGAACTAGCATTATTAAGAGTCTTCACTTTAGGAATGTGACCATGGATTAAGAAATTTTTAGAGAGCAAAAACCTATCCAATCTCTCCATTATACAAGCTAAGCCTTGCCTTCTATTAGACCAAGTCATAAGGCCATTATCTGGTTGGATATCCACAAGATGGAGGTTTGCAATATATTCGCTCATGAGGTCAGTGCTTTTGTCCAAATTTCTATTTCCCTCCCCTTTCTCATCCAGAGAGGATGGTATTGAAATCTCCTCCGATCAAGATCAAAGCTTCAAGAAAATGAGAGATAATATGAGTAATATCCTTCCACTGTCTTCTTTTTTCCTCCAAAGAAGTCGGAGCATAAATAGTAATGCAGAGCATAATTTGGTTGGAATGTCTACTTTGAATAGCTATAGCCAACAAACCCCAACTACCAACCATATGGTGAATAACTACCTATTTTGGGTCCCAAAGACAAGCAATGCCACCGAAGTCCCTTGGGAGCCGAGGGAAACCACTTTTCCAACTGGCCAAATTTTACTGGAAATTGAGTCCATATCCTCCATTGACATCTTTGTTTCTTGAAGGAAAACAAGATGTGGATGATTTATATGAATCATTCTTCTAATTTAATTTTGTTTTGAAAGACTCCCTTTGAGTCCTCTAATATTCCAAGTGATGATCTTCATTAATAATAGGGCTAGAAAAGCTGGGAAGGGCATTAATATTACCTTCCTCTACAATATTTTCACCTTCTTTTACCATATGATATTGATTGGTATTGCAACCTACTTTTTGATTAGAATCCATCTTCAATTTTTTTTCCATTTTTCTTGAATTATTCCAATTGAATCTGAGATGGATTCTAACCTTGAAGAATGCTCGTACACAACCAAAATTTTACTAGATGGTTCAACGGAGTCGATATTAGGAAATTTTTTTTTGATTATTGTATTTCAAATTATTGCTTGATTAGTTGGAATTTGAATAATTTCTTCTTCCAAATAATTGTTGTACATGTCATGTGTATAGCTTAGAAATGCATTAGTTTACTTCATCCACAACTTCTATTTTCATATATGTTCTTAAATTTTGACCTGAGACGATCTCGATTCGAGATCATCTCGACCTGACCTGAGGCATTAAACTACCTATTAGTGTGACAATTGATTTTCCACTAGCACCAGATGACCTACAGTAGTAGTTTCACCCCTATCACCTATAGTTCGCTGTTGAGTGGTAATCAGGCTATCCTTGACTACCACTTACCTCTTTGATCACATGTCAAGGAGGCTATAAATGGAGCCATTCCCCCATCGATTTAAATAATCAAGAATTTAAATGCTTGCACAATAAAGTACTATAGAGATCATGAATTTAAGCTAACAACAACAAAGTGTTGCTAAAACCTCATCATACTTTCCTGTTGCTTGAATCCATGCCATTGGATCTCTATACGAGTCTCGATTTTGCATCCCTTTGCCTCTCCTGATCAACACCATTGCTATGGATCACCCAAAACAACAAGCTCACACCCATATTCATCAAAGTTTTTGATAAAAAACCTCCTTGTGTGATCCAAATATCACCTGGACTTCATTTCACAGAGTTGTATGTCTGCAATAACAATCATATTGCCCTGAGATGATCTACAAACAAGACCATTTTGAACTAATATAGTCCCAATCAGGTGACCATTTTTATCATTTTGTTGCATTTTAGCTTAGATTCTCAATCACATGTTTGTTCTAGCAGTAGATCTTGCATTTTATGCACTTTATCTTACCACAATAGTGTAGATTTCCATTATTGTACGTATGCATTCACTTTTATATCACTCAATATTTACTAATCAATATGGGTCCAACCTTGGTGGGACCTACAAATGCTATTTATCTGCTTCCATTTCATTGTGTGTAGGTTACAGGGTTCAGGTACCATGAAAGATTTTGGATCCTCTTCTCGTACAACGGTCTCAAGGAAACCTGCCCTTAAAAACATTGTGCTTGTAGGGAATCTTCCAAATTACACCTAGGAAAGCTCTTTTTGATGAAAAGGGGTATCATGACCCTCATTGTATAATTGTATCATTGGTTGTATGTTTAACCGTCTCTACTCAAGACGGTCCCTATTTTGAAACTATCTCACCCTGAGATGGTCCCTATTTTGAAATCATATCACCCTAAGACAATTGCTAATCAAGAGTATATTCTTGTACAATTGTATGGATGGCAAAAATTTTGGATCGAGGGTGAAGTCCTCGAATCCCTGAATAGGGGGGAACCTAGCCGATTTCCCCCTTCTGATCCCCTTTGGTGCGCCTGGTTAATATGAACAACACGTGTGAGAATTACTAAAATGCACCACCATGCACCTCACTGATAAAAGACCTAAAAAACCTACAAATATACATTTCAACATCAAACGAAGGTTTTCAAGTTTAGGTTTTTTGACCTCCTTATCATTTATTTCATGTTTTGAAAAGAAAAACAAAGAAAAGTAAGAAAAACACATAGAATAGTTGCATGCATGTTTCTTTATTTTAGTTTTAAATCTACCAGGACGTGACCGTATCAGATCGAGATGGTCCCTATTTTGTAACTGTATCAAGTCGAGATAGTCTCTATGTTTTCACTATTTTCCCTACATTTTCTACTTGATAAAAGATACAAATTATCATTTAAAGAAAAAAATTCTTATTTCTTCATAGTTGGAATTTATTATAATCATCGTGTGCTCTCTATTTTATTTTTGCAATAAAATAAATCCACGCACTCACGTATCACTTAAACACGGGCAAGATTAGACTTTATCACCAACCCCAATTGAGACTAGTAATGTTGGAATTCACCTCCTTCCACTAGCTCACCCCCTAAATGCCATAGTAGAACTCACGTGTGGTTTTTTGGATTTCATCACTGAGAAACCCCCTACTTTTGGATGCATCCCAAAGTAGGTTAGGTTTAGATGCCCATTAACCACAAGGTTTAATAATTTGTGGAGCACAACTATTGTTTATATCCAATAACATTCGAGTGTGATGCAAAATTTCGACTAGGCAAGTAGCAAGATTTAGACAGTGCAACCACTCCTTGGGGGATATTTATTATTCCTTTAGCATTACCTATCACCCATATATTATTATAGGAAGCCATTTTTATCGTTTGTGTCACATTCCTCATCAAAGGTTGTGCACAAACCACCCTTCTTTAGATTTCATTTCATCTACCTTAGTTTTTTAGGAATAGAGTTCCAAAAAAAAAACACATTGAAAAATTAAAAAAATAAAATAAAAAGTGATTTCTTGATTGTTTTGCTTTGCTAATTATTTGCATAACTTTGAAAGTGCTTGAAAGCATTGTCATGGTTCTTCGCACACCATTTACCTAGCATATGGTTGTAACATGTAGTCAGGCTCAATCATGAGCACACATTGTCGATCCATCACCAAGAGTCATCGATTATTTTTTAATTGATCCACAAGACCTTGTCATCCCTGAGTGGCAACATGTCCGCCTTGAATCAAACATCATCCATCACTCCACTAACCCTGAAACATCGAGCATCACTATTCAAAATACACCCACAGGTCCTGATGATGATCATGGTCAACTAGGATGTTTAAGTCTCCTAAAATTATTGTTGTTCCCTTGTAACTTCTCACTATTCATCATCCACCACATTCACAATTTTGCATTTCACACTTTGTTTTGCTCGGTTTATGTTCAAGTGTATGCCCTTGATGAAATTGTTTAAAATATTGATTTATGACTTTCATACATTCTATAGTGCCTACACTTAGTTTGTTATTACATCACATATTCATTTCATTATCATGCCATTATTTACACAAACATTCACATTTTGCATCATTCAAATTGTCATATGCCATCAGTCCATCACATACATACCTAGTTCAATGCATACATAATAGCTCTATCATATCACAAACATTATCATATCTACAAGTATAAGCATACATCTAGGGTCATCTACCATTACATTCATTCATCCATCATTACACATATTCATGCACAATAAATACACAATAGGCATAAAGTAATCATCATCAACCAAAAGGGGGGTTCAAGCAATCATCACCACAAATTTGGGGGATTTAGGATCTCACACCTTTCTCGTATGTCACATTAAACAATTATCAGCATCTTGGGAATGATCAAGGTATCACACCTTCCCTATAAAATACATAAATAACTCAATCAAATGCTTCTATTTTTCCATCAAGTCTTTGAAATGGTTTTATCAGTACAAAAATTCAATCAACACATCAATTGCCTAGTTCAATAGGTTGCACCATTTGCCTCACATTCACATCTCACAACACATCAATTACCAGGTTCAAAAGGTTGCATCCTTTTGTCAAAGTTTGATCCATTTTTCTTGCATTCACATCACAACAAATCAACTACCAAGTTTAAAAGGTTACATATTTTTGTTAGTAGTTGTGCCCTTTTTCCTTGCATTCACATCAATCAACATGTCAGTTGCCAGGTTCAAAAGGTTGCATCCTTTTATCAAATGTTGCACCCTTTGCCTCACATTCACAGACACAACACATTTGTTCCATTTATTTTTCTACCCCTACTTTCTCACATTCATCAAAAAGATTCACTAGACTAGATTTTCAAGTGAAGCTCATATCTAGTGATCTACTCTAGTCACTTGGTGGTTACAGTAACTAGTTATCCATGCAATCTGGTAGGATGGGTAGATTGCCATAAGGTCAATTCAATTCAAAAATATACAAAGGCACCTAACTCCTTTGGTCATATTTCAATTCAAAATGCTCTAGAGGCATCAAAACCCCTTTGGTCATTTCAATTCAAAGGCTCTAAAGGAACCTAACCCCTTTGGTCAAATTTTAATTCAAAGGATCCAAAGGGCCTAACCCCTTTGGTCATATATCAATTAAAAATGCTCTAGAGGTGTCAAAACCCATTTGGTCAATTCAATTCAAAGGCTCCAAAGGAACCTAACCCCTTTGGTCAAATTTCAATTCAAAAGGCTCCAAAGGTACCAAACCCCTTTGGTCAAAATATTCTCAAGTGAACCTCGTATCTAGTGATCTACTCTAGTCACCTGGTAGTTGCAATGATTGGTTATCCATGCAATCCGATAGGATGGGTAGATTACCTATTGGTCACGAATCTGCCTAGTACAAAATCTACGTTTTGTGCACCCTAGACCCGTGCAACATTGAAAGGCCGAAGGAGAGAAATATCCTTCGGGCCAATCTCTAGAGAGGGCTGGCTCCCTTTCTAATCTACTCTGGTTTAAAGCTTAGGGTAATAGGAAAGAAATGGGGAAATATGGCTATAAGTCGGAAGTGTAGGATGGGGATAGACTAACAACCAAAATTCAAATCAAGCAATGATTAGCATACAATAGAAATGAAAGCACATGAACTACTTACAGTTTTGCAAAGACAACCTCCAAAGAGCATCTCAGTATTCACTCCCTCACCAGCAGAGATTAAATTCAGATGCAGAATTTAAATGCAACAAATAATGGAGATGAATGTATTCAGAAATGACATACAGAAAATCATCAAATGCAACACCATTCAAAGAACCAGAAGCCGAATGTCTTTCTATTGATGTAGAAAACTTGAAGTGTTTTTCTGCAGAGTGTCCATCCTCCTTTTTACATGAAAAATGATTAGTATTTATAGAGGATTACACCTCTTTCATTTAATGCACATACAAACAAAATGTTGGTAGATCAAAAACCAACGTGAATAATTTCCTCCTCGGCATCAGTGATGTTCCAGTAAAAACATTCTTCATGGAAACAACGATCCTACTTTGGTGGGAGAATCACATGGGAAATTGGCATGATTAAATTATGGAAAGTAGCCTCAGCATCGGTGCATTGGGACGCAGTGAAGTTGCCTAAAAATCGGGAGCTTGGTCATTGAATTTGCTTCACCCTTGCACCTTGGAACTCCACCTTCGCCAGGAAAGTCCACTGAGTATTAATTTTATTTTGAAAAGCAGCAAAGTTGGTGGGTGGTGCATTGGAAATGAACAAGAATGGCATCTGATCTTGCAAATTCAAAGCAAAAATTCTGGAAACACAGCTTGCATTGCTTCAAAAATTAAATTCCATCATTCCTCGACCCTTCCCGAGAGAATCTATGAAAATGGCACCTTGGGAAGCAATGCCTCTGAGAGTAAATGAATTTCACCCTAAAATGGGGTGAAAAGCCTTTTCGGAGCATTAATGGGTGACAACAGAAATCTGCTCAACGTCTTGGTGATTTCGCTCCAAAATGCTCTTTCCTTTTATCATCTTCTCATACCCGAAAGAAAACACCTTCATTTTCCTTTGAAATTTGCCTGCATTCTTTATTTCGTCCTCAACGAGGACCAAAGTCAGATTACAATTTTAATCATGGTAGAATTTACTGATTTCGCCCCTCCTGGAAGGCGACAGGGATTTTCGCCCCCTCTGGGAGGTGATGTTGACTTTGACTATGTTTATTCAAGGTGGCACATGTTACAACCTTCTTTCACCCGAATTTGGTTTTGAAAACCTCGATTTACCCCCTGGAGAGGCGAAACCACATGGCGCCTCTCAACAGGGGCACCTTTGACTTTGACTATGCCTTTAGCTTCGCACCAAGCATTATTATTTTACTTTCACCCCACCATGGCTGAAATCACCAAATGTATTAAAGAGAGCCCCACATTATCAATCCCTTCCTTTTCCTTGAAAGTAAAATAAATATTGACTTTCACCCCAAAAAGGGGTGACAAGGAGTTTCACCCCTCACTTGGGGTGAAAGCATTCTGCTTCTCCCTTTTAAATATTTTCCTTGCAAAACTTATGACTTTCACCCCCAAAAGGGTGAAACCCATAGTGCTTATAAACTCTGCTTCCATTGGGGTGAAGTCACCTGTTTCCATTGGGTTTCACCTCCAAGAGGGGTGAAAGTGGTTTTCACCCCTCAATTGGGGTGAAACTAATCTATTTCTCCTTTTAACTTCTTCTTTGGAATGTCTCACGACTTTCACCCTTCTCTGATGTGAAATCACTCTATAAGCAAAGTTTGGGGTGAAAACACCCCAAGTTCATCCCTGTCCGCTAATTCAAAATCAACCACCTTCTTCATTATTTTCGCTGCACTTCGGACGAAATCACCTTTTACTGCATTTCACCCCAAAAAGGGGTGAAGATGACTTTCGCCCCTTGATTGGGGTGAAGTTAATTTTTTCCTTTGTTTTGTTGGTGCTCCTCCTTTTAATCACCTTTTCGTCGATGCTGATGTTCCTTAAAACATTTAAGGCACATTCTTCCACCGAATTTGACTTACAACTTCAATTTTATTTTATAGTAATATTATTTTGAAATAAAAAAGAGAGGAGCAAAACAAGAAAATTCATTACAGTGAAATAAACTTAGAAAAATTATGGCATCTTTCATCAATCATTCTTGAAAATTTTACAATCGAAGTTCAAAAAAATTCAATGTGGCAAAGTGACAAAACTGCCAATATTTTTGGTGGCTCTTGGGGTATCCATCTCGTATGGATGCAATCGACCCTAGGCCTTCATCCATTGGGCTCAGGTGTCTGCTCCACTTGGTGCATCAGACTACTTATTGCTTGCTTCGACATTCTGCTCCTCGGCCTCCTTCGCTGCAACCTCTTCCTCTTCTGAAATATGTGCAACTGTAGCCTCAAACACTACAATGGCCTCAGACCAAGCATCTCCACTGATCATCTCAGGTCATTAAGTGAATCCACAAGGTACCTGAAAGTCTCCACTTGCTCCATATCAATGTAATTTACCCGTTGGTTGAGCTCCAACAAACCAGATTCAATGCGTGTAAGTTTCCTCATCAGGGGCAGCACATGGTCTTCAGTGAGAGGCTCATCCCAATCATCGATTTCTGAGGTATCATCAACAAAAATTTCCCATACTGCTTCTAGGTCCTCCTTTGATAGAATGTTCCCCTTATCATCAGTGAAACTAGGGAAACCATTTTTGGCCACTACATTAAAGTAGAGTGTTGAAACTCTTTTCTCCTACTCAAACACATCGAGTAGCTTACGAGCCTCCTTAACCTGATCCAGCTTAGAAAAATACTAGCGTAGTATAACTTTAGCATTTTCCCAAGCTCGGGCCATGTTGCTCATGGGATGGAATCTAAGATCCGATCTAGCCAGTGCCTGAATTTGCATCACCGTTACTAGGATGGGCTCCAGGTGCTCTTCGTCATACTCCACTACATGTCGACCATATGAGATGACTATCTGTATCTCCTAAAGGTACATGAGGACCTGTGTCACCTTCACCACCATGGTTTTACAGTCAACAAGCAACTGGTTGCATGCCTCCTTGACCTTTTCCTTGGTCAAAATAATTGCCTGTGTTGCTTTCACGACCAGCTGATCCTACAAACTCTGGAGTTGGCCTTTCAAGGCCTGAACCTATTGTTCTGCTCCTTCCTTGGCCTCCTGGTGCTTTTGAACTATCTTCTCCAAATATTCTACCTTCTTCTGCCAAAGAGTCACCTTTGACTTTGTAGATTCCAACTATGCTCAATTTTTAGCCAAAGTCTCCTCCAACTCGATGATCTTCGCCTCAACCTCAAAAAAGCTCTTCTTATAGTGCTCACCATGCAGGTACAAGGAGCTCGTATCTACTTGAATGTTCCCCATATTCTTCATAGTGTCGATCTTTGTAAGGTCCTCGGTGATGAGCTCATAAGTGTAGTCACTCAGAGCCATCTCTCCTTGAGGCTTCTGGACCTGGGGGAACATTTTCACTGTGTGGGCCTCCATAGTGTTAGGATCAAAAGAAACTTTCTTCAATGGCTTTGCTAGCACTTGAGCCTCCCTTATTTTATGGCTCTTCAACCACTATGATGAACTCAGGTGAGCTTGGCTGATCTTTGCTACAATAGGTTGTTCTGGTACAACCTCCATCTCTGATTTGGGCAACACCTACAGCTCCAAAAATGGGGTAAAAGGAAAATGAGCCTATTGTGGATTTGGCTCGAGGGAAGTGGAAACTGGCATAGTGGGAATGGTTGATGAAATGGAGGTGTTCGTGGGAATGGAAGCAAGAGGTTCAGCTATGGTCACACTCACTCGAGGAGGAGCTTGTGTGCTTACAACCGTAGTGGAGGTTACTGGAATGGAAGATACAGGAAGCAAAAATGGGTTCAGGGTGGATGCAAAAGAACTAAAAGAAAGGGAAGTAGAAGAAATGGGAATAGAAGAAGAGGGAGCATTGGTGACTGGTGGTTGAGAGATAGGAAGTAAAATTGAGGTGGAAGGCATACCAAATGGAGGTGAAACAGAAGTAGAAACTAGAGGATGAGAAATGATAGTCACCAACTGCTCGAGAATAGGGGAAGAGAGAAAATGTACCTTCGGGCTCCGACACCGTTTGAGTCGATGAGGATGAAGGTGGTTGTGACACTGGCTCCTTTTCCACCTGGTCCTTTGATTCCACCGCAATTTCCTCCTCAAGATTTATAATCTTGGCACTTTGGCCCAATGGCTCTATTCGGACCAAGGGGATAGCCTCTAACACTTCTGTCCGTACAGCCAAAACTATAGGAGGAGGGTTTGATGAAACTACGCCAGTCCTCGACTTCTTGGAGATCTTTATAATGGGTAGTTTTTCCCGCTTACTTCTCGCTCGATGTTGCAGTGGCTCCTCTGGCACTTGTCCTTCTTCTTCTTCTACAAGTGGTGCCTCTTGGGCCACGAGTTGTTCTTTTTCGGCCACACTCTCCTCACTGCTAGATTTTTGAAAACTTTGAGGTACAATACCAGTGAAAGTGATCGACTGATAACTGGTGTAAAACTCATCATAAATATCTAAAAACATTTCATCCATCACTAGGCCATATGGCGACCCAATTTTCCCTCGATGGGCCCTCATAATCCACCAGTTAGTAATCTTCTCTTCAGACCAATCGAGAAGTTGCTCCTTCATCTGACTGAATAACCCTAGAGGAGGAATCTGATGCTTATGCACTGTAGGGTTGTACTCGGCCTCCATCTCATAAAAGTCATGCCATGGTGGGAGTGACATCATATTTTCCATGTGCCATTCCAAATCATACCCCTCTAAATTATTTTGGTGTCGCTCAATGTCTGGCCTAGGGCAACAATGAAACTTCTTGGCCTGAATTAGCATCGTGAAGTGACCCAAAGGATCATACTTCCACCATTGTGGCAACTCCACCATACCGATGTCATAGAGGGCTTTGATAATTAACTGATTCTGGCCCACCTGGCTCACCTCAATGCCTCCAAAGTGAAAAGGCATAGTGCATGTGGTTCTTTTTCCTCATCCTACCCCATAAACATCATTGATAAAGTCATGTTGGCGAATGACTTCCAACGCAAAAAGGTGTCCCATGGCAAAATATGGAAGAAGAAATGGCTTGCCAGTATAGCCAAAAATGCACAGAACGATGCCCTACATTAGCAAAAATATGTCACCCTTCTCCTTTGGGATGATTTCCTCTCTCATCGCCCTTGGTACCCTCTCACATTTGCCAAAAATTAGCTCTAGGGTAGGGCCCACAAACATGCGGTTAAAATTATAAAATGATTCTTTTCTTGACAAGCTAGAGGTCCACAAATACACTGGCAATCTCCTATTTTCTCTGTCAACCTGCCTAACTGCTATGAAGGAAAATTTTTGATACATGTGAAAGAAGAAATACCATATTAAGAATGATGTGTGCCTGAACGCCATGGTTTCTTCACTCTGCATTTTCTCTAGCTAGGAATGCATCCTTCTGGCAATATAGTCAGCCCAATCAAAGAAAATCGGGTTTGTCCTCACCGTCATTGCAGTAGGGGCATAGAATTCAACCTGAGAAATGCACTGCACCAATACCGCCTGCCACTTGTGCACTATCGAATCAGTTGGGAGACCCACAACCCAAGCCACCATAGAAAATAAATTTGGACTCTTGAAATCTATTAATGGCTTTGGTAAAGTCAGCAATTCACCATGCTGGGGTATCTTTATCAGCTGGGTCTCCATAAATCGATGCAACGTTACTATCGACTGATACTTCTCCTCCTATTCACCAAGATGCAATCTCTTAAAAACAAAATCGGAAGGAGGTTTAATCCCACAAGAAAATGCCTCTCGAACATCATCGGATGAAATAGTAAATAATACTTCTCCTTTTGCATTCTGGACAGCTCTGGTGTTGGGATTATAAAATTTTGAAATTGCCTCCACCAACTCTGGGTAAAAATGAATCGGTGTGCACAAATACCAAAAAAGTTGAGCATGATATGCGATAGTGAGAGGGCTCTCTGGCATCAACCCCTGTCTGACTACAACATCTACGTCCTGGCACAATTTCTCAATGCCTTTATTCAAAATAATGCAATCTCCAACCTGAGCTAGCGCATCGAAATATGGATCCAGGTCAATATTTTCATTTTGCCTAGCTTTTTTGGACTTCTTTCCTCCCTCAACTTTCTTATGCACCTTCTTTGGCTCTACAGTGCTCTTTGGCTCTACAATTTTTCTCCCCATATTCAACAACTCTTGGGCACCCTATAATTCCTGCAATCAAGCAACCAGATGCGACAATGCTCCAAAAAAAATATAAAAAATTTTACCTCCAAGCCGTAGATGCACCAAATTTATAAATTGTGCCTTCAACTACCGGATTTAATGCATGTGCTAATTTTTGGAGAAGTTGGGTGAACGTGCACCTTGATCCTCTCGCCAGGCATGATTTTTAATAATTTTTTTAACTATCATTAACTTCCTTTTCACCTGAAATCTTCCTCGAACCTTGTGCTTGGCCACCTTTAATCTTGAAAAGCACAACTTGGATGTCAATGGCTAATCCCGGGAATGATAAATACCATGTGTCAATGATGGATGCCCTTCGGGATGAAAATCAATCAATTCTGCCACTTGAGGACGTCAAATCATCAATCTAGGGTGAATGGGTGAAATTAATCTGCTTTGGATGCACCCTTTTGCTAAAAAACATCACTTGGGCGCTCTAAAATCACCTTGTACCAGCAAAAAACATTCAATGGGCGAAAACAACTCTGCAACTTGCTTCTTTATTCAACCGGTGCTCGAAAATCATCCTCCCTATTTTCTTGGCGAATTCATAAGCTTGGCTGCCCTTTTAAAATAATTCTTCTTCTCCGATTTTGCCCCAAAAAGTACCTTGCTAAAAAAATAAGCTTTTAACTGCCAGAGCTTTAATCCGAAAAGCAATTTAAAAATTAATTTTGCCCCTCTTTTGCCGGAAATATCTTTTTAAACTGGAGTCTTCAAAAAGCATGAGATTTTATTTATTTTGCTTTTCCATTCTGGGAGTTTCGCTCCAAAATTGCATTTCACCTCCCAAATAAAAATGCATGGCGAAATTAAAACTTGGGGTGAAATTAAAACTTCTTTTATTTATTTTTATTATTTATATATTTTTTATATATATATATATATATATCTTTTCCCTCATTTCACCCTAAAAAAGGGTGAAAATGATTTTCGCCCCTCACTTGGGGCGAAAGTAAAAAAAAAAATATATATATATATATATATATATTTAATGGTTATTCCTCCCCTTTTCACTCCTCTAATAAATCAATTTCACTTATTTTTTTTGTTTTTCTTTATATCAACATAAAATACTTGAAAAATAAAATAACATTTGTACATATATACATACTTGCTTTTGGAATTTATCAGTGATAATAAGCCTTCAAATGAAGACCATTTACTGGAATCGGCAATTCTCAGCCATCCATATCCTGGAGATAATAGGCATTAACTGAGTTCACCCCCGAAATCTGAAATGGACCTTCCCATATAGCTTCGAACTTATGATGCTTGCCAGGTTTTGCTTTATCCGCGTTCCATTTTAACACCAGATCACCGACTTTGAATGCCCTTTCATATGTCTTCTTGTTGAACCATTTTTGTGTCGTCCTGGCATGTTCCATGAAAGCATTGTATGCCTTCTCTCTTTCTTCTTCTAGTTGCAGGAGTTGTGCTAGTCTGGCACTCATAGGGTCAAATTCGTCATCCTCATCGACGAGCATCTGCAAGGTTCGGAGGATAGGAAACTCAATGTGTATAGGTAAAACTACCTCCTTACCATACACCAGAGAATAAGGGGAAGCCTTGATTGATTTCTTGATCGAGATGTGATCTGCCCACAAGGCTTGGTTCAACAACAGATGCCAACTCCTCTTGTTGTCTCCAAGGATCCTCTTTAAAATTCTCAACAAGTTCTTATTTGTAGATTCAGCCAAATCATTCCCCTACGGATAGTAGTTAGAATATATTTTTAGATAAATTCCATACTTACCTATGAATTCACTAATTTTAGCACCGATGAAGGGGGTCCCATTATCTATCACAATTGCATCCGGGATGCCAAAGCGGGTGATTAACCCCTCCAAAAAGGAGATAACTATGGCTTGATCTACTTTCTTAGTCGAAATGGCCTCCGCCCATCTGGTGAAATAGTTTATTGTAGTCAAAATATACTTGTGTTGGGTAGAAGAATTGGGATCAATAACCTCGATAAAGTCTAAGCCCCATTGTTGAAATGGTGCTTCGACTTGTATGGGATGAAGGGGTAAAGATGCCTTCCTACTTCTACCGATATATCTTTGATAGTTGTCATAGTTTTGACTGACTTTGAATGCATCTAAAAAAATAGTAGGCCAAAAAAATCTTGCTCTGATGATCTTAAGTGCCATGGGCCTCCTTGCATAGTGGTCGCTTGATAGACGTCTTCGTGTGTCTGTGGCGTGTTTGTTCGGGCCGGCTTCCCGTGATCTGGGGTTTCCTCGGGCCCTGCCGCTCATGTATCAAATATTAGGCTAAAAAAATCTTGCTCTAATGATATTAAGTGCCATGGGACTCCTTACATAGTGCTCGCTTGATAGATTAGAGTGAAACTCCTCTAGAATATTTTATTTCTCTATCTCTTTAACACATATGAGAAGGACTCCATCACAATTTTTGTGGAACAAGCCGCTTGGAAATAACACATACTTGAGGGCTTGCAATCTGAATCTCCTTCTCTATGAGGAGTTGAGGTGTGATGGATATCTCCCCGAGTTAAAATATTTGATAAGGTCCTTTGTCCAATCATGATCGACCGAAGCTTGATTAGCGAGATTACTCTCACTTAGTGTATTATCAGACTTGAGATCAACTGATTGAGAAATGGCACTCTTAGCAAGCTCTTGGTAGAGTGCTCGACCATGAACCAACTTAGTTGGCTAAATCTCTGTACAAAACTCCTAGATTTTGGAAACCCAATGAGCTCTCTTATCACCAAGTTCACCCTGAATAATGAAACTTTTGACATCTGGATGAATGACATAAACAATTGTCTTACTCTACAAAAAAAGTGCCAAAATTTCTTCAGAGATTTCATAATCGCATAGACTTGCTTCTCAATAAAATTATACTTCTCCTCGTATAGCTAGATGACTTGGCTTAGAAAAGCAATTGGATGTTCATCTCCATTATCTCTCTTTTGTGTGAGCACAACTGCATAGCTTTCTTGCTCGCCCATAATGTAAAGGATAAAATCCTTTGAATAATCTAGATTGATCAAGACAAGGGCTTGGATAATTCTTTCTTTGATTTCCTAGAAAGCTCTCTTTCTCTGCTCTATCCACTTAAAATCTATATTCTTCTTAAGGATCTTGGTCATCGACTTCATGACTTGAGCGAAGTCTGCAATGAACTTTCAGATAAAATTAATTTATCCAAAAATGATTGTAGTTCTTTCTTATTGGCCGGTAGTGGTAGCTTCAAGAGAGCTTCAGCTCTAGAAGGATCAATGGCTAACCCTTCCTTTGAAATCACATGACCTAGGAGTTTCCCCTCTTTAACAACAAAAATTGATTTCTTGGGGTTGATAGAAATTCCAAACTCATGACATTTCTCGAAAACCTATCTCAGGTGAGAACCATGCTCTTTCTTGTCATGAGAAAAAACAGTCATATCATCTAGATATATCACAATAATGTGATTCAATAACTCACCAAAATCTACATCCATTGCTCGTTGGAAGGTAGCACCAGTATTTGACAGATCAAAAGGTATTCATTGGTAGGTAAAAGTGCCCCACTTCCTAGTGAATGCCATTTTGTATTGGTCTTTATCCTTAACCCAGATTTGGTTGTAGCCAGAGAAACCATCCAATAGTGAGATTATTTGTGTTATAGCAACTACATGAAGGATCTGGTTGATCTATGGCAAGGGATAGTGGTATTTCAATGATGCCTAGTTCAAATTATGGAAATCCACACATAGGTGAATGCCTTTGTTCTTCTTCCATACTAGGACTAAATTTTCCACCCAGGTTGAATGATTGATAGGATATATGATTTTTTCCTCTGGCATATTTAGTAACTCTGCCTTCATTAGTACCTCAATCTTTGGATTAACAGGTTATTGTTTATGTCTAAAGGGTTTTACCCCTTCCTACAACTCAATGGTATGTTGGATCACATATTTGTTGTAGCCTTTAAGATCATGATAGCTCTAGGTAACAATATATGGGAACTCATAACATAACTTCTTGATTTGTTCGATCTCTTCTAGAGAGCAATCTGTTCCAACTTTAATTATCTTATCAGGTTCCAACTTCAGCTCGGTATATTCTTTCTCATCCACTTTGATCCTATGTTTTTTTTCTCTATCATTCTAATCAAAGAGGTTCTCAAGAGTAATCAATCCTTTTGGGATGTGATTATTTCTGAGTTGGATTAAACCCTTAGCTTCATCTTCATCCAATGTCCTTCCCTCCACACTATTGGCTTCTTTAATCAAACAATTTACAATCTGCTCATCGTTGTCAAAAAGTTTCCAGTAGATATTTGTTTTAGGGATTGAAGGCCTATAGACTAACCTTATAGTCTTGGACTTTCTTACAACATGCTCAAAAGGAGAGAAGTTCGCATCAAGATATTCCATAATATCTGCATGTTTATTTTGTTCTCATGAAATTGCTTGAACATTCAATGTAATAAATGATTCAAACATATCCTATACTTTATTGCAGTATACCTTTAGGTAGTGCTTCTTTGAAAAGCACTTGATGGTCACCTGGTTGACAATTAACTCAGACTCTTAAAAAATCTACAATTTTTTTGATTCTGAGATTTTATACTTTCTTTAGGCCTAAGCATAGTGCTTCGTATTTGATGGTATTGTTCATATAGCTCCAGGTCAACTAGTATGAATATGTCTTCTGAATTCTAGATGAATATATAAAGACTACTCCATCTCTGACACCATTATTGCATCTTACACCATCAAAGTACATTTTCCATAATTGGTCAGGGATGAAACCTAGATCATTAGACACATTTTCTTCAACCCTCTTAGCATTAGTAATGGTGTAACAACCGATCTCGGTATCGATCATTGCATTGAAATCAAACATTGAAAATTTATCCTCTAAATGAAGCTCACCTAGAGCTTCCTCCATCAAATCCATATCTTCTATTTCTTCACTCACAATATTGAATGAATCTACAACCTTATTGATCAAGAGCCTAAATTACAGAGAAGAAAAACAATTCAATTTTATTCAAAATGCATGGAGAGAATTGCAGTCATAGTAGAATTTACAGAAGTAGCAACAGAGTTGCGCTTTACGAAATTTCTCTATTCTGAAAGACAGAATATCTACAACCCTCTATTCTGAAAGGTTTGAAGGTGATGCTCCATTTCCAGTTGGTGGCCCTTCATTTCCTCTTCCAAAACCTTTCGTTTCTCCTTCCCATGTCGCTTCGTTGTCTTAGTATTCAAAACGTCTCCCTTTTCGACTCTTCATCTTCATCTTTTTTTTTGGTGTGAAAATACATGTCATGATATCGTGACACTTTCCTGTCTCTGGCTCCTTCTCTATCCTTTTGTCGTGAAAATGTGACATGTCGCGATATCGTGACACTTTTTTGTCTCTGGCTCCCTCTCTGTCCTTTCATCACGAAAATGTGACATGTCGAGATATCGCGACACTTTTCTGTCTCTGGCTCCTTCTCCGCATTTGCGTTGCAAAAATACGACATATCACGATATTGCGACACTTTTCTATTTTTGGCTCCTCCTCTGCCTTTGCGTCGTGAAAATACGACATGTCGCGATATCACGACACTTCTATTTCTGGCTCTTCTTCTGCCTTTTCATCGCAAAAATGCAACATGTCGCGAAATCATGACATTTTTCCCCGGTGCCTTCTCTCCTATTTTGGTCATGAAAATACGACATGTCATGAAATCGCAACATTTCTCTTCTGTGCCATATTTCTCCTATTTTAGTCACAAAAATACATGTCGTGAAATCACAACATTTCTCTCCTGCACCATCTTTCTCCTGTTTTGGTCGCGAAAATGCGACATGTCGCGAAATCGCGACATTTCTCTCATGTGCCATCTTTCTCCTGTTTTGGTCGTGAAAATGTGACATGTTGTGAAATCGTGAAATTTTTGTTCCTTGTGCTTCTGTCTCTTCTTTGAGTCGCAAAAATGCGACATGTCGCAATATTGCGACAATTTTCTCAACATCTTTCTCTCTCCTCCCTGAGTCACAAAAACATGACATGTTGTGATATCGCGACATTTTCCTTCGCAACTTTCTCTCTCTTCTCTGTCATGAAAACACTACATGTCACGATATCATGACACTTTTTTTATCGTGATATCGCGACACCAATTCAAAACACTTAGAAATTTTTTTGTTGATGCAAGATTGCTTTGCTGCCATCGGATGCTCCTGCATCAGACACCCGAGGTGGATTGAGAGGTGATCTTCACTTCTATACTGTTAGAGGAAGACCCAGGCGATCAACCTCCGTATTTGACAACCAAGTTGCATCTTCTACCGGTATGCCCTTCCACTTGATCAAATATTCAAAATACTGTCTATTCCTGGTACTTCTGCCTTCTTGAGTGTCTAGTATTTCCTCTATCTCATCTGTAGTTGGAGAAGATGCTGGAATACTCCACAACTCTGCACTTGGTGTCTCACTACTGTCTCCCTCATGGTATTCCACCAAATTTGAAATGTTAAAAATAGGTGATATGTTAAGCTCACTTGGCAATTCCACTTCATATGCATTGCCTGAATCTCGTTTTCCTATGATTCTGCATGGTCCAAACTTCTTCATTTTTAGCTTGTTATAGGTTTTAGTAGGAAATATTTCTTTTCTCAAATGGACCATGACTTCATCTCCCTCTTCAAATTCCTTAAACCGTCACTTTTGGTCTGCCCTTGTCTTATATTGAGTATTCATCTTAGTAATGTGCTACTTCACTTCTTCATGCATGCTCTTCAGATGCTCTGCAAAGTCCTCAGCCTTGACACTGCACTTTTCCCCTGTATCCAGCTTCCTCAACTTAGAAGCATTTCTTGGACTGTTTCCATATATTATCTAGAATGGAGATTTGTTAGTACTCCTGTTGACAGAATTATTATATGCAAATTTCATCTATGGCAAAAACAAATCCCATCCCTTGGGCTTATCTCCTATCAAGCATCTCAATAGGTTACCCAAAATTCTATTCACCACCTCTGTTTGTCCATCAGTCTGTGGGTGGTATGCTAAAATGAATTTCAAATCTATTTTTAGTTTCTTCCAAGGTTCTCTATAAATACCCAACAAACTTGGTATCTCTGTCAGAAACGATACTCTTTGGTAGACCATGAAGTCGTACCACCTCTTTGAAAAATAAAATTGCAACGTGAATGGCATCATTAGTTTTCTGACAGGGAATAAAATGTGCCATCTTTGAAAACTTGTCAACCACCACAAATATGGAGTCATTTCCCCACTGCGTCCTTGGTAGGCCAAGAATGAAATCCATGCTGATGTCTTCCCATGGTCTCTCTGGTACAGGTAATGGATGATATAATCCCATGTTCTATCTCACGCCTTTCGCCATCTGGCATACTCTACAACTTTGCACAAATCTCTTCACGTCTTGCTACAGTTATGACCAATAGTAGTTCTCACTAACTAGGGCAATGGTCTTATCCCGACCAAAGTGTCTAGCCAGCCCTCTACTATGTTTCTCCTTGACTAGATTTTCCCTCATTGAAATCCTTGGAATGCATAATTGGCTTCCTCTAAACAACATCCCATCTTGGATTAGAAAATCCAACCACTTGGTCCTGTCCAAGGTAACAGGTGCCAAGCAAGCCTTTCAGGCTTCTGCAAAATTAGGATCTTCAAGGTACAAACCCTTCAGTTCATCAAATCCTACCACTTCCACCTTCATTTCTATCAACAAACTCTACCTTCTACTTAAGGCATCTGCAACTCTATTTGACTTTCCACTCCTATGCTTCAACACAAAGGAATAACTCTGCAGAAACTCAACCCACTTCAAGTGCCTCTGATTCAGCTTCCCTTGGCTATTAATATACTGTAATGCCTGATGATCAGTATACAGAATAAATTCTTTTGGCAACAAATAATGTCTCCACTTTTTCAGAGCCTGAACTATGGCATAAAACTCTTGATCATAAACTGAATACTTCTTCCTGGAAAAATTGAGTTTCTCACTAAAGTAAGCAACAACTTTGCCTTCTTGACTCAATACAACTCCTACGACACTACCACTGGCATCACAATCTACCTAAAATACCTTATTAAAATCTAGAAGTGCTAAAATAGGTTGCTCTATGACCTTCTTTTTCAACACATCAAAGATCTTATTTGCTCCTACGGTCCACTTAAAGTCTTTCTTATCCCCTCTCATTGTTTCTATAAGGGGTGCACAAATACTATCGAAATTCCTAATGGATTTCTTGTAAAAACTTGCTAGATCATGAAATGATCTCACTTCAGTTATGCTTCTTGGAGTAGGCCATTCAATGATAGCCCTCACCTTTTCTGGGTCCATTTTTAGACCTTCGACTAAGATGACAAATCCCATATATACTAACTCCCTCTTCACAAAATTACACTTTTTCAAATTTATCAACAACTGCTCCTCCCTCAGCTTCTCAAAAACCCTCCTGATATGCATCAGATGCTCTTCCAAGGTCTTGCTAAATATAAAAATATCATCCAAATAGACAATAACGAATTTGCTTAAAAACTCCTTCAATACTTCATTCATTAGCCTCATGAATGTGCTTGGTGCATTGGTTAGCCCAAATGGCATGACCAACCACTCATACAAACCTTCTCTAGTTTTGAAAGTTGTCTTCCACTCATCTCCTTCCCTAACACGAATCTGATGATAACCACTCTTCAGGTCAATCTTGGTGAAGTACTTGGCTCCACTCAAACAGTCCATAATATCATCCATCCTTGGCAATGGAAATCTATATTTTATGGTGATCTTGTTGATGGCTCGAGAGTCTGTGCACATTCTCCACTCTCCATATTTCTTTGGTGCCAGTACTATAGGTACTGCACATGGACTCAAGGTTTCTTGAATCAATCCCTTTCTCAGCAACTCTTGGACCTGTCTGTTTAGCTCCTCACTTTCTACAAGAGTCATTCTATGGGCTGCTTTATTGGGTAAACTAGATCCTGGTACCAAATCTATATGGTGACTGATCTTCCTCACTAGTGGTAAACCCTCAGGCACATTATCTGATATAATATCTAGAAATTCTTCTAACAAATGTTCGACCTTTGTTGGAATGTCTATATACTGTTCTTTCCTAACAGTAGGAATTAATGCATAGCACATAGAATCCTTCTCCAGGCCCCCCAATTTTTTTTTGCCATCCACCAGACAGATTCTAGCACTGCTGCATACTTTTTCATCCACCTCCTTCAGTGGCTTCAATTTGTGACGCACTCCATATTTCGTAAGAGAGTACGTATTTGCATGCCCATTATGTACGGTGTGTCTGTCAAATTGCTATGGCCTCCCCAACAATAAATGGCAAGCATCCATAGGTAAAACATCACACAGGACTTCATCTTGATAATTTCCAATATGAAATTTGACTAAACACTATTCACTGACTAGTGCTTCATGGTCTTTTTGCAACCACGCAATCCGATATGGATGTGAGTGTTTCCTCTTCCCCAATTTTAACTTAGCAACCATATCTTCTAAAACAAAGTTATTTGTGCTACCATTATCAATGATAACATAACATACCTTCCCTGCATATTTGCACCTTATGCGAAATAGGCTCTTTCTCTAGTCTGGTTCTTTTTCCTCCTTCAACAATGCTCTTCTCATCATCAACACTTCTCCTCCTTCTGCTTCTTCAGAGTGCTAAGATTCACCACCTTCATCTGCTATGATAGCTCTGGCATGACCCTCAGGTCTCTTATTCGTTCTCTCCTGGTGTTGGGGACACTCGTATGACCGATGTCCCTCTTCCCCACATTGGAAACATGTTCCATGAAATCCTTCTCTTCCATAAACCCGTCTAGGTCTATCTCTTCCTCTTTGGTAACCATTGTTCTAATTACGGGGACGGTAGGTATTTTCCTCTTTTTGGTCCTGGCTAGTACTTGTTTCACCAATCCTCTTCTGATCTTTATAAATTCCTCCACTGGTTCTTCAACCACGATATCTCCCTCTTTGTTTGCCTTCAAATTTTTTGTTCAGTTTCTCTTCAACCTTCACGACAAACTGGTATGCATCTTCAATGGTAGTTATCCTGACCAAACTTAGTTCTTCTTGAATATTCATTCTTAACCCATTTATGTAATGAGCTACCTTCTCCTTAGTAGCCCCTGAATGGCCAGTTCTAATTGAGATCCTATAAAATTCCTCTGTATATTCTTTTACAAATTTGCCTGCCTGTCTCAAACTCTGCATTTTTCTCAACAGGTCTTGCACTTGCATCTGTGCAACTCTTCTTGCATGGCTTGCACTTGCCTCTACAACACTCTGAAATCTTCATCAGGTACCACATTTCTCCCATGACCATGGTTCCTTCATGGAGGCATCCTGATCACTTCTCTCGCAAATCTGAATTGATCCTCATGCAAACTGCCTCACGTTCGACGATCTTCTTACACACTCAGGGACCTCAAATTCTCTCTTCTCAAAACCATTCCACAGATCCTGGTGCAAGCTGCCTCACTTTCGACGATCTACTCACCCACTCAGGAACTCCTACTTTGATACCACTTGATCGAGAGCCAAAATTACAGAGAAGAAAAACAATTCAATTTTATTCAAAATGCATGGAGAGAATTACAGTCATAGCAGAATTTATAGAAGTAGCAGCAGAGTTGTGCTTTACGAAATTTCTTTATTCTGAAAGATAGAATATCTATTATTATTACAAAAATTTCCCGACCCTTGTGTAGGCCTTTGCTTTGTCTTTTAAAGGTTTGAAGTGATGATCCATTTCCAGTTGGTGGCCCTTCGTTTTCTCTTCCAGAACCTTTCGTTTTGCCTTCCCATGTCGCTTCGTTGTCCTGGTATTCGAAATGTCTCCATTTTTGACTCTTCATCTTTGTCTTCTTTTCGGCACTAAAATACAACATGTCACGATATCGCAACACTTTCCTGTCTCTAGCTACTTCTCTGTCCTTTCACCACAAAAATGTGACATGTTGCGATATCGTGACACTTTTCTGTCTCTGGCTCCCTCTTTGTCCTTTCGTCCAGAAAATGCGACATGTCGCGATATTGCGACACTTTTCTTTCTCTGGCTCCTTCTCCACCTTTGCGTCGCAAAAATACGACATGTCGCGATATCGTGACACTTTTCTATTTCTGGCTCCTCCTCCGCCTTTACGTCGCAAAAATGTGACATGTCGTGATATCACAACACTTTTCTGTTTCTGACTCCTCATGCATTTTCATCGCGAAAATGCGACATGTCACGAAATTGTGACATTTTTCCCTGGTGCCTTCTCTCTCCTGTTTTGGTCACAAAAATGCGACATGTCACGAAATCATGACATTTCTCTCCTGTGCCATATTTCTCCTGTTTTGGTCACGAATATGCGACATGTCGCAAAATCATGACATTTCTCTCCTACGCCATCTTCCTCCTGTTTTGGTCGTGAAAATGCGACATGTCATGAAATCACGACATTTATCTCCTGTGCCATCTATCTCTTGTTTTGGTCATGAAAATGTGACATGTCATGAAATCGCGACATTTCTCTTCCTTGTGCTTCTGTCTCTTCTTTGAATTGCGAAAATGCGACATGTCACGATATCACGACAATTTCCTTAGCATCTTTCTCTCTCCTCCCCGAGTCGTGAAAATGTGACATGTCGCGATATCATGACATTTTTCTCCATAACTTTCTCTCTCTTCTCTACGTCACAAAAACTTGACATATCACGATATCGTGACACTTTTTCTGTTGCGATATCGTGACACCAATTCAAAACACTTAAATTTTTTTTTGTTGATGCAAGATTGCTCTGCTGCCACTGGATGCTCCTGCATCACTTATCCTATTTAATATTTTTGATATGATACATGGAGGACTTCTCATTATAAATTGATATTATTCTTCCTTTGAATGGAATTTCTAGGTGAGAATAATACAGAGATAGATAGCCTCCTAACTTGGCTATGAAATTCCCGATAGGCACATACTAAATTACGACTCCAAATATACCACAACAACTTCTTGAATGACAGTTATGGGGCATGCTATGTAATGCAATCATGATATATTTCACCACTCCCATAATTTTGATACGAGTGCCATTAAACTACAAGACACCTAGGCTACTTCTTGTGTATTCCATTCCCATGATTTTATAAACTACCTTTGACATGACAATTATCGCTACTCTAGAGTCAATCATACAGTTGTGCATGATTCAAACCTCCATCCTGAGATATAGATAGAATGGGGGAGGTCTATTTTTTTCTATGGTAGAAGTAGGCATCATTTGAGCTAGCACTATCTACGTAGATTTTTTCCTCTTATCCTTCACAAATTTTAATGATTCTTGCAACAAGTCCACTTGTTCATGCAGTTGCAGTACATCATAGAGGCTCACCTTGGCGATAATCCTCTTATGTTCTTCAATATGGGCTCCCTTCCTTCACTAGAAGCTTTGTACTTGCTTTGATACTATTGTGTAGCTTCTACCCTCTAACACTTGGTCAAGGATGGATATTTGAGCCTCTCCTTCACCTGCTCTTTCATTTCTATCTATGTTTGTACAACCAAAGGTTGTAAAGTTGACGGTATTGCTTGCAATCTATCCTTCAATAAAATAGGCTCATCTACCTTAGGTGTTGGCACATACCCTTTCACTTGAGATTACCTATTTTTGTTCTACATATTCTACTTATAGGTACCTTCAATGGCTCCATTTCAGCTGGATCTATTATGATAGGCTTTTTTATAGATCTTGTGAGAACTAAAACTTTTTCAACATATGGGACCATGAAGTTATGATTAATTTCTATGATAATGTTAACTTGAACACCAAAAGAGCTATCTTCCAGTGTCGATACATAGTTCAAATAAACCATGTAGGTGTCTTCACCATGTGGTTCATTACAGGTTGAATACTAGAATGTTCTCTCTGACAGACCAACTTCCTCATTTGCAAACACAATTGTACCTCTTTTAGGATCTTTGCTAGGAGCAACTGCTTGTTCTATGGTGATCGGTGGTGGTTGAAATCTCCTTGGTCTAAAATTAATTTTAGAATGCTTTATTTTGATCATCATAATTTCATTACCCATTGCCCTTATGGATGAATTCATGGACTGCAACTCCTTCAACACCTTGTCTTGTGGATTAGGGTTTGAGGATTTTGGGGGAGTTGGAAATGGTAACGGAATAGGTGGAGATGGCAATGCCGAGAATGGAATTGTGGCTGGTAACTAAGGAATGGTTAGCATAGGGAGTTGAGGGATAGAAACTGTCAATGTGTTTTGGGATGTACTTGGATTCCATAAAGGAATTGGATACATTGGTGACATGGGCAAATATTGAAAATATGCATTAGCATACAAATACTACGGAAGGTTAGGGAAAATAGGCATGGTGATTTTTTGTGGAAGCTTATCGATAGAAATCAGATCAACTTCATCCTTTTGTGTTGCAGAATATAAATCAGGGAATGTATTGGCATTGGACTGTCAGATGGCCATACTGATGTCAGAGTTGAAATCTTGGAGGTAGTTAAAGGTTGCTTGTTCAAGAGTCAACCAAAGACCATCAGGAACCCTATGCCAAGTTTGGGTGAACCTGACATTGAAGTCATGATTTCCTCCTGTGGATGCCTCTGAATAGTAGTGAACTGATGCAATAGGAAGAACGGATCTACTTGTTCATTGAAACCTTTGATTAGAAGTTTAACCAACTGGTCCCAGGTGGTGTTAGTTGTAGGTTGTAACGATCGGTACCAGTAAAGCAATTTTCCTCGGAGAGAGAGGACAAGAAATCTTACCATTATATCCTCAAATGTAATACCATGAATTTTTTCCAAAGTAGCTATGTCTTGAACATACTCATAGGTTGTCTTACCTATACCATCGTAAGTTGGAAAAGCCTTCATTGCTGCTTGTGGGATCAGGTTCTGATATGGAATATTTAGAGGTCCAAAGTGGTTCCATACTGGAAACTACCTTGGAAATTATGGTGGTGGATTTTAAGCCATATGGATTGGTGTGTGTGGTTGAGGAGGTGGAAAACTAGTAGCTGTACTAGTAGGACTCGAAGAAAAAAAAAACACTAGCTAATTCTGAATATGTTACACGTGATGGGACAATAGGAGTAACTAACCTAGGGTGTTCTCCTAGCACTTGGGTGTCAAGTTCATAAAAATAAATGGAATCTTCTAGATTTTTGGCCTTCGATATTCTGATCATGAAGAAATATTTTGCTCACTTCACATTCGAAGGCTTCTAGGTATAACTGAGTTGCCAAATGTTCTAATCATATAGTACAAAGATGAACATCAAACCTCAATACTATTAAAAGTGGAACCTTTTGAATGTTGCACTGAGCGTGCCAAAAACTGTACATCATGAATCTGCCTAGTACAAAATCTATGTTTTGTGTGCCCTAGACCTGTTCAATATTGAAAGACCAAAGAAAAGAAATATCCTCCAGGCTAATCTCTAGAGAGGGTTGGATCCCTTTCTAATATACTCTAGTTTAAAGCTTAGGTTACAAGAAAGAAATGGGAAAATATGGCTATAAGCCAGAAGTGTAGGATGGGGATAGACTAATAGCTGAAATTCAGATCAAGCAGCGATTAACATACAATAGAAATGCAAGTATAGGAACTACTTACAGTTTCACAAAGACAACCTCCAAATAGCACCTTAGTATTCACTCCCTCAACAAAAAAGAGTAAATTCATATGTAGAATTTAAACATAGCAAATAATGGAGATGAATGTATTCAAAAATGACATAAAGGAAATCATCAAATGCAACACCATTCAAAGAACCAGAATTCAAAGTATTTATATTGATGCAAAAAACTTAATTTTTTTTTGTAGAGTCTCCAACCATATTTTTACATGAAAAATTATTAGTATTTATAGAGGATTACACCTCTTTCATTTAATGCACATACAAACAAAATTTTGGTAGATCAAAAGCCAGTGTGAATATTTTCCTCCTCGACATTGGTGATGTTCCAGTCAAAATATTCTTTATCGAAACAACGGTCCCACTTTGGTGGGAGAATCACATGGGCAATTGGCATGATTAAATTATGGAAAGAAGCCTCAACACCGGTGTATTGGGATGCATCGAAGTTACCTAAAAATTGGGGGCTTGGTCATTGAATTTGCTTCACCCTTGCACCTTGGAACTCCACCTTTACCAAGAAAGTCCATTGAGTATTAATTTTATTTTTAAAAGTAGAAAATTTGGTGGGCGGTGCATTGGAAATGAATAAGAATGACATCTAATCTTGCAAATTCAAAGCAATTTTTTTGGAAATATAGCTTGCATTGCTTCAAAAATTAAATTCCATCATTCCTTGACCCTTCCCAAGAGAATCTGCAAAAATGGCACCTTGGGAAGCAATGCCTCTAAGAGTAAATGAATTTCACCCTAAAATGAGGTGAAAAGCCTTTTTGGAGTATTAATGGATGACAACAAAAATTTTCTCAATGTCTTGGTGATTTCGCTCCAAAATGCTCTTTCCTTTTATCATCTTCTCATACCCGAAAGAAAATGCCTTCATTTTCCTTTGAATTTGCCTGCATTCTTTATTTCATCCTCAACGAAGACCAAAGTTAGATTACAATTTTAATCATGGTTGAATTTACTGATTTTGCTCATCCTAGAAGGTGACAGGGATTTTTGCCTCTTCTAGGGTGTGACGTTGACTTCGACTATGTTGCTTCAAGGTGGCACACGTTACAACCTTCTTTCACCCAAATTTGATTTTTAAAACCTTGATTTGCTGCCTGGAGAGGCAAAACCACATGACACCTCTCAATAGGGGTGCCTTTGACTTTGACTATGCCTTTAGCTTCGCACCAAGCATTATTATTTTACTTTCACCCCACCACAGCCAAAATCACCAAATGTATTAAAGAGAACCCCACATTATCAATATCTTCCTTTTCATTAAAAGTAAAATAAATATTGACTTTCACCCAAAAAAGGGGCGACAAGGAGTTTTTCCCCTCACTTGGGGTGAAAGAATTTTGCTTCTCCCTTCTAAATATTTTTCTTGCCAAACTTATGACTTTCACCCCAAAAAGGGTGAAACCCATAGTGCTTATAAAATTTTCTTCCATTAGGTCGAAGTCACTTGTTTCCATTGATTTTTACCTCCAAGAGGGGCGAAACTAATTTATTTCTCCTTTTAACTTCTTTGGAATGTATCACGACTTTCACCATTCTCCAGTGTGAAATCACTCTATAAGAAAAGTTTGGGCTAAAAACACCCCAATTTCATCCCTATCCGCTAATTCAAAATCGACCACCTTCTTCATTATTTTCGTTGCACTTCGGACGAAGTCACCTTTTACTGCATTTTACCCCGAGAAGGGGTGAAGATGGCTTTCGTCCCTTGATTAGGGCGAAGTTAATTTTTTCCTTTGTTTTTTTTGGCACTCCTTTTAATAACCTTTTAGTTGACGTTGACGTTCCTTAAAACTTTTAAGGCGCACTCTTCCACTGAATTTGACTCACAACTTCAATTTTATTTTATAGTAATATTATTTTAAAATAAAAAAGAGGGGGGCAGAACAAGAAAATTTATCATAGTGAAATAACTTAGCAAAATTGCAGCATCTTTCATTGATCATTATTGAAAATTTTACAATTGAAGTCCAACAAAAATTTAATGTGGCAAAGTGACAAAACTGCCAACATTACCATAAGGTCAATTCAATTCAAAAAGCTCCAAAGGCACCTAACTTCTTTGGTCACATTTCAATTCGAAAAGCTCCAGAGGCATCAAAATCCCTTTGGCCATTTCAATTCAAAGGATCCAAAGGAACCTAACCCATTTGATCAAATTTTAATTCAAAGGCTCCAAAGGGCCTAATCCCTTTGGTCACATATCAATTCAAAATGCTCTAGAGGCATAAAAATCCCTTTAGTCAATTCAATTCAAAGGCTCCAAAGGAACCTACCTCCTTTGGTCAAATTTGAATTCAAAAGGCTCCAAAGGCACCAAAACCCTTTGGTCAAAATATTCTCAAGTGAACCTCATATCTAGTGATCTAATCTAGTCACCTGGAGATTACAGTGATGGTTACCTATGCAATCCAATAGGATGGGTAGATTACAATAAGGTTAATTCAATTCAAAAAGCTCCAAAGGCACCTAACTACTTTGGTAATTTCAAAATATTATAGAGATGTTAAAGTCCCTTTGGTCATTTCAATTCAAACACTCCAAAGGAACCTAACTTCTTTGATCAAATTTCAATTCAACAACTCCAAAGGGCCTAATCCCTTTAGTCACATTTCAATTAAAAATTCTATAGAGGTATAAAAACCCCTTTGGACAATTCAATTGAAAGGCTCCAAAATAACCTAACCCCTTTGGTCAAATTTCAATTCAAAAGGCTCCAAAGGCACCAAATCCCTTTGGTCAACATATTATGAAGTGAGACTCATATCTAGTGACCTACTCTAGTCACCTAGCGGTTGCAGCAATTGGTTATCCATACAATCTAGTAGGATGGATATCTTATCATAAGGTCAATTCAATCCAAATGCTCTAGAGACATCAAAATATATTTGGTAAATTCAATTCAAAGGGATCCAAAGGAACTTAACCCCTTTGGTCAAATTTCAATTCAAAGGCTCTAAGGGACCTAACCCCTTTTGTCATATGTCATTTCAAAAGCTCTAGAGGCACCAAACCCCTTTGGTCAACATTTAGAATCACTTGTTCTTTCTTGCAATAGCTTAAGATTTGCTTTTTGGTCATATATTAGCTAATCGAAATCCTCAAGTGAATCTTGTATCTAGTGATTTACCCTAGTCACTTAGTGGTTGCAGCGATTGGTAATCCATGAAATATGGTAGGATGGGTAGATTACCATAAGGCCACTCATAAAAAAATCACCAAACTAATTTTCATGCTAACCATTCCATCTTTATCAAGTGCTTTGTCACTCTCATCATTTCACATCTTCTCCACCAACTCATCGCTTGAGGGAGTAGTCAGTACCCATAAAATATTCATCTCAAATCAAGTCAATACTCAAATACTCAATTTTAGAAATTGTGCTCATTCAAGAATCATTATTGAAGACTATCATAAGCCCTTTTTGCTGGGGCAAACAACAAGCAAAATTTAAATCAAACAAACACTTGGTATGCCTAAATCCTGAAGAGTAGACTAAAGCTTGTCTACCCATGACTGAAGGGTTACCAAGATAAAATTAAGTGCATCAATTTATCAAAAGTAATGATTCGATGATGTGCATATTTTTCCATGATTGGGGCATCCCACATTGAATTTTATTTTTGACCATCTTACACCACTCCCCTTCAAGCTCATTTTCATCATTCATCATCAAATCAACCATTTTAGATCATCTATTTTTGCTCCGCATTGTGCTTAGGCACAAAGAATCCCAAAAAATGGTATTTGTAGACACCTGAAATGTGTCATCACAAGGAGACTCTCAAATAGACCTCATTCTAACTCATTTAACCCCTCTAGGGTAGCCTTAGGGCTGATTTAGTGTCTTTATCCAACAAAAGATATTTTTCTCCCATGGAAAGCATGAACATCTCAACCTAAGATGGTCTTAAAGCATGACCGTATTGACCCGATATGGTATCAAAGTCAAAACCATATTGACCTAAGACGATCGCATTTGGGAAAAAACAAAAAAAATAAAATAGGTAGTAAATTGCTTGTCAGCACGATGGTTGATTTTTCATCAGTTCCAGATGACCTACAACAGTAATTTTATCCCTACCTACCACCTGTAGTTCATTGCTAAGTGGTAATCAGGCTGCCCTTGATTGCCACTTGTCTCTTTGGCTATGTGCCAAGGAGGCTATAAATGGAGGCACTCCTCCCTCCATTTCAAGAATAAAAATTCAAATGCTTGTGCAACAAAGTGTTGTAGAGATCATGAATTCAAACCAACAACAATGAAGTACTACCAAAACTTACCGTGCTTTCTTGTTGCTTGAATCTATGTCATTGGATCGCCATAAAAGTATCAACATTGTATCTCTTTGCCTCTTTTAATAAACATCATTGCTTCAAATTGCCCAAACCAGCAAGCTCACACCCACATTCATAAAATTCATTAATAAAACACCTCCTAGTGTCATCCAAATAATGCTAAGACCTAGTTTTATAGAGTTGCAGGTCTGTGATAGTGACCATATTACCCTGATATACTTCATAGGTAAGACCATATCAAAGCAAGATGATCCTGATTAGGTGATCAGTTTTATCATTGTTGTTGTATTTTAACTTAGATTCTCAATCACATATTTTTTCTAGTTTTAGATCTTGCATTTTATGCACATTATCTTACTGCAAAAGTGTAAGTATCCATTATGGTATGCATGCATTCACTTTTATCTTGCTCTATATTTATTGATCAATATGGGTCCAACCTTGGTGGGCCCTACAAATTCTATTGATCAACTTTTGTTTCATTGTGTGCAGGTTATAGGGTTCATGTATAGTGAAATATTCTATATCCTCTTCATATGTGGTGGTCTCAAGGAAAATCACCCTAAAAAAAATTGTGTTGGCATGGAAATATTCCAATTTGCACCTAGAAAAGCTCTTTTTGATGAAAAGGGGCATCATGGCCCTCATTGTAATATTGTATCATTGGTAAAATCCTTGAAGGGGACTTTATGTAACACCTTGAAAGAATCAATACAATTTAATACAACATGATTCATTATCATTTGATCTCTTGCATTGTGTTTCATTTTGTATGGTGCAAGTTTTCGTCCTTTCACATTGGATGTGAATTATTTTAGTATCCTACATAGACTCATATTTTTCTAATTGACCTTAATGCAAGCTCCCTTTGGAACTTATTCCTCAAATAAGCAAAGGACTAATCCCCAACTTGAAAATACACTTTTTTGTACCTCAAAGCAACATGCTACTTGTACTTGATAATTATCTTATCTAATATTCATGCTACTATCGATTATGCTTATAATAATGTTTACTTCCATATTAATCAATAAGTGAACACTTCTACTCAATGCATCATCTATGCCTAGGCAAAAATGGATAACTTTGCAAAAAACCCTATCCAATTTATATGATGTTAATTTAACTTACCTTGACTCTTGATAAACAACAACACTTGATCAACGTACAAGAAAAACTTCTTGGGTAGCAAATAATTTCTCTATTTTTTGAGGGCTTGTACTATGACATAGAACTCCTAGTCATAGACTTAGTATTTTATCCTAGCATAATTAAGCTTCTCAACAAAATATGTTACAGGCCTACTCTTTTGAATTAAAAAAAGACCTATTGTGTTCCCATTGGTATCACATTCAACTTGGAATATTTTGTTGAAATATAACAATGCTAATATTGGCTATTGCATAATATTGTTTTTAGTTGCTCAAAGCTTATTTGTGTTTTTTTTGTTGATACAAACTCTTTGTCTCCCCTTATGACTTATGTGATTGGCACACATATCCTACTAAAATTAAAAATCTTTCCAAATATATATAAAATTCTCACATGAAAAGTGCATTTTGAATTAGGTCGCTAACTAAAGGATTTTACCATCTTTATTTCCATCTTCAATTCATTGTAAGAAAAAATATGAAAAACATAATTCCTTTTTCATAAAAGTGCTCTTTTTAAATTGACAAATAAATTATCTTCTTTTAAATTCTCTAGTACTTGTCTCAAATGCAACATACGTTCCTCATTTGTTTGATTGAATATAAGAATATCATCAAGCTCTTTAATAATAAACTTACCTAAGAATGGTTTCAATACATCATTCAAGAGTTGCTTGAAAGTGTTGGTGCATTGGTAAGCCCAAAAGGCATTACTAACGACTCACACAACCCTTAATTTTTCTTAAATATAGTATTCCATTTGTCTCCTTCTCAAATTCTAATTTTAATATATCCACTCTTTAAATATATCTTAAAGACGTACTTTGTTCAACTCAGATAATCCATGAGATCATCCATGTGAGGTAATTAAAACTGATAGTTTATAGTAATCTCATTGATGACTCAAGAATTAGTGAATATCCTCTATTCATTGTATTTATTGGGTGCTAACACTATTGCTACAACATAAGGACTTAAGCTCTCTTTGATAAAGCTTTGTCTATCAACTCTTTTATTTGTTGTTTCACCTCCTCATTATCCATGGAATTCAACCTATATGTTGTATTACTTGATCTTGGAATCAAATATTTAATGACCAATACTCGTCATTGGTGGTAAACCTTTTATAAGATCATTGGAAATTATCTCCATCATACCTTCTAGCAACTCACTCACTTATTTTGGTATGTTTCTTGCATTGTATATTATTGCAACCTTCATTGATTTGGGAATAAGGGTATAGAATTATCTTGCCTTCTTTGCTATATTCAATAACTCTTTATCTATCACTAAAAGAACTTTGCTACTTTGAATTACTCTATCTTATTTTCCTTCAAAGAATTCAAGGTTTATTTGTCACCACTTTTCTCAAATTTACTTGTTTTATCATAACGAATGGCCTTCCTATAATATTGTCATTCTATTCTTAGGATGATATTACAAACATCCATGGAAATTACATCACACAAAATTTCATCCTTATAAGACTTAATCTAAAAATTAAGGTGACTCTGGTGTAATTATGTTCATTTCTAAGATGTCGTCCACTATAATGGGTGCTTATTTTTGAGACATCGACATGAAGGTGAAAATTTTACCAACAATTCTTGTTAGGTTCCAAGGCACTCTCCATTGAAGAAGGATCGTTACATCCCAAGATTTTCACTGATTTATTTGTTGATGTTGCTGAGGAGAAAATTGTTGCTAATCAATCTTTAATCGATTGAAATTTTATTTAATGTTTATTAAATTTTAGTGTTGAAATCCTCTATAAAAACTAGAAAAATTTATGTAAAAAAACTCTTTAAGTTTTAACTTCTAACTCAATTGAAAGACTTTGGACTTTGGTTCCTGGATCAATCGTGTATATGATTGTTTTTGCCTATTATTTCTACTATATTCATTGTCTTTGTTAGATAAGTTAAAATTTTGCATTTGAATTTAATTTTTGATGAAGAAATGAATGTTGAAATGTTAACTGAAAATCATATTTACGATCTGTGATTGGTTCCTATATTCTTATTTTTTATGAATGTTGGTTAGAACTTGATTTGATGATTTAGCTATTAGTTCATTCCCCACTCTATTTTTTTGTCTTACAACTATATTTTCCATCTTGTTTTGTTAATTTCTCTCCCTAATATTTATAACGATTTTTATGTTAGTAAGAAAACCAGCCCTTTCTAGATATTGGCCTGAAGGACATCCATTTCCTTCGATTTTTCAATGTTGGTCAGGTCTAGGGTGCATATTTTTATACTTAGGTAGATTCGTGACCAACAAGTTTTGGCACGCCTGGTGGAACACAAAAGTTTCACCTTAAACAGTATTAAGATTTGATGTTCATATTTTTTATTGTTTGATTAGAACATTTGGCGACTCAGTTTTACCTTGAAGCATCCAAACATGAAGTTGGCAAAAGCTTTACTTCATGATTACAATATTGAAGGCCAAAAATTTAGAAAATATTATTGAGTTCTTTGAGCTTGACATTCAAGTTTTAGGAGAACATCCTAGATTAATCACTCCAACTATCCCATCATTTGTAATATCTTCATAGGTGGTTGGTTTGTTTTATGTTCCTTCAAGTCCTTCTAGTACTGCTACTAGCTTTCCTCCCTGATTAAATCCTCTAGTCCAAATAGCCCAAAATCTACCACCACCATGTTAGTTTCAAGTATGGAATAATTTTGAAACTTTGAATCTACAATCTCAGAATCCGATCTCGCCAGCAACATTGAAGGCTTTGATTACTTATGATGGTACGAGAAAAAAACTTATGAGCATGTTCAATATGTAGCTCTTTCAAAAACTATTCATAGAATCACATATGAGGATGTCATGATCATATTAATTGTGCTCTCTCTCAGAGGAAAGTTGTTTTACTGGTACCAGTATTTACCACCTGCCACTATTACCACATGGGACCAGTTAGCTAAGTTAATGATAAAAGGCTTCAATGATCAAGCGGATATTTTTCTCTATTGCATCAATTTACTAATATTTAGAGGTATTCACAAGAGGAAATAGTTGACTTCAATTTCAGTTTCACTCGAACTTGGTAGAGAGTTCCTGACGGTCTTCGATTGACTCCTGAACAAGCTACATTATACTATCTCTGAGCCTTCAATTTCAACATTAGCATGGTCATCCATCCGTCCAACATTGATACATTTTTGGCCTTGTACTCCTAAGCACAAAAAGCTGAAGTTGATTTAATTGCTATTGGTAACCTCCCACCAAAAATGATGATGCCTATATTTCCTGACCTCCCATACCATTTATATTCCAATGCATCTTCTTAGTATTTACCAATGTCCTCCATGTATCCTATCCCTTCATGGAATCCAATTTTATCTCAAACCCTGATAGTTTCTATCCTGCAACTACCTACTCCTTCAATTCCACAATTGTCCACTCTAGTTCTATTTCTAGCACTGTAATCTATGCCAGTACCATTTCCATTATCCACTCCTCCAGCACCCTCAAATCTTGATCCTTAAGAGAAGTTGCTGCAAGAGATGCAATCAATGAACTCAACAATGAGAGCTATGACAAATGAGATCATAACCATTAATAAAATGTAGGATGAAAGATATTTTTCCTATGATATTTCAACCTCCACCAATTATTAGAGACCAAGCAACTTCGACCAACAAGATTCCTAAAATAAATCCATCCGTGTTAGAAAATGAAGAAGCTGGACCATTAGAAAAAATATATTGATTCTCTACCTGCAACGATTTGCATGGTGAAGAAACTTGAATGGTTAATATGAACTATGTGCATACATTGGCAGACAACTCTTTTGGTGGTTAGATCAACATGATTAGAGAATTTGATCATAATTTTATAGTCCCTTCCATAGAACAAGTTTCAATTCTCATGAGAGCTAGAAAAAATCCGGTCATAGTGGACCCAACTGAAATGGAGTCATTGAAGGTACCTACTGAGTTGAAGGTGCAAAATGAAAAGAGACAATCACATATAAAAGCACCTGATGTAGCATCTAAGTCAGAATAACTTGTCCTATTAAAAGATCTTTTACCTACACGATCAAATAAAATATTATAAGTGAAGGTTTCAACTTCACAATCTCCAACTAAAATTAAGGAACAGGTAAAATAACACCTTGAATACCCATATTTGACCAAGCATCAGAGGGTGGAAGCTATGCAATAGTATCAGAGCAAGTATGAGGTTGCAAATGAAGGAAGAGAATCTAATGCATCTACATACAACATTGTTGAATAATTGAAGAATATTTCTGCCAAGGTTAGTCTCTTTGATGTGTTGTGATTGCTTAGATAGGTTGATTTATTGCAAAAATATTTGAAGTCTATTAAATATAAAAAGAATGATTCCAATAATAATGTGTTATCCAAAGTTCTTACAACTTTGACTACTAGAAATAATATACAACCACCATTCTATTTGTCTCCTAGGATGGGGGGTTAGATTGTGCATAACTACATGGTTGACTCTGGTGTTGCAACAACTGTCATGCCAAAAGTGGTTTGTGATGCTATGGAAATGCATTATACCATGAGTAGCTAGGGAATTTTGTAGTTGGATGGAACCCCTATGAGAATGGTGGGTGTCATCAAAGATATCCCCATTGTCCTGCATAAAATACCTCAGATCACAGTGATTCAAGAGGTGGTTGTAGTTGACCTAGAGCCATATTTTAGCATATGCCTCTCAAGAGAATTCATTCCAAATCTAGGAGGCTATATTTATTCGAATTACTCTCACCTAGAAGTTCCTTTAGAGGGAAATAACATCTGAATATACAATGATAAGCCTTTCACATTTCATATAGAGAGAATCAAATAAGAAGAAAAATCTATGGATCCTGTCAATATGATGACTGAAGAACTAGGAGAATTGGATTTAATGGAAGAATCTCTAGATGAGCTTCATACATAAGATAAATTTTTAATGAATGATTTTAATGTGATGATTGAAACTAAGATTGGTTTTTACTCCATTACCAAGCCTAAAAAGGTTGAAGTGAAGGTTACTGATGATCAATATCCTATTTTAGATCAATTGTGGAAGCTCTACTTTGATGGTACAAGATGCAAAAATAGCATGGGAGATGGAATTTTTCTCATTTTCCCTTATGAAAGATAGAATACATATTCATATTGGTTAACCTAGAACTATATAAATAATGTTGTCAAATATGAAGCATTGTGCTTAGGATTAAAGAAAGCAGAGAATCTAATGCATCTACATACAACATTGTTAAAGAATAGAAGAAGATTTCTACCAAGGTTAGTTTCTTTGATGCATTGTGATTGCTTGGATAGGTTGATTTATTGCAAGAATATTTGAAGTTTGTTAAAGATAAAAAGGAGGATCCCACTCATAATGTGTTAGCCCAAGTTCTTACAACTTTGACTACTAGAAAGAATAGACCACCACCATTCTATTTGTCTCTTAGGATGGGGGGTTGGATTGTGCATAACTACATGGTTGACTCTGGTGTTGCGACAACTATTATGCCAAAATTGGATTGTGACGCTATGGACATGGAGTATACCAGGAGTATCCAGGGAGTTTTGTAGTTGGATGGAACCCCTATGAGAATGGTGGGTGTCATAAAATATATCCTCATTGTCCTGCATAAAATACCTCAGATCAAAGTGATCCAAGAGGTGGTTGTAGTTGACCTAGAGCCATATTTTAGCATATGCCTCTCAAGAGAATTCTCTATGAAGCTGGGAGGCTATATTTATTAAGATTATTCTCACCTAGAAGTTCCTTTAAAGGGAAATAAAATTTGAATATACAATGAGAAGCCTTTCACATTTCTTATAGAGAGAATAAAAGAAGAAGAAAAATCTATGGATTCTGTCAATATGATGACTGAAGAACTAGGAAAATTGGATTTAATGGAAGAAGCTCTAGATGATCTTCATACAGAAGATGAATTTTCAATGAATAATTTTAATGTGATGATTGAAACTAAGATTGGATGTTACTCCATTACTAATCCTAAAAAGGCTGAAGTGAAGGTGTCTGATGATCAAGATCCTATTTTAGATCAGTTGTGGAAGCTCTACTTTGATGATACAAGATGCAAAAATAGCGTGGGATATGGAATTTTTATCATTTACCCTTCTGAAAGATACAAGATATATTCATATTGGTTAACCTGGAGCTATATAAACAACATTGTCAAATATGAAGCATTGTGCTTAGGATTGAAGAAAGCAGAGAAGCTCAGGATTAAACAACTACAAATTTTTGGAGATTTTTAGTTGATTGTGAATCAAGTAACCAGTAAATGTATTTCCAAATAGCACTATCTGAAGGTATATTGCAACAAGTTTTAGGATCTATTTGAGTCCTTAACGACATTAAATATTCAAGTGATTTCATAAGAACAAAATAAAAACGTAGATCTTTTGGCATCCCTTGGTGCCAAATTTTCTCCAACTAAGAATGTGGTGAAGAAACCAAAGATCGTGAGGTTGGTTTACATACCTTCAGTTCCTTATAATAATATTTATTGGTGGGTGTTTGAAAGTGATGAGAAGATCATTAACTTCCTAGTAAAAGAAGCTAGTAGTGTGGAAGGAAGAACACTTGATGAAGAAAAATCTGAAGGACTAATCCAGTTAAGAAATAATCATATCTCAAAAGGATTGATTATGCTCAAAAGCATCTTTGATCAGAATGATAGAGTTGAAAAACATAATATCAAAGCAGATGAGAAGGAGTACATCAACCTTCAGTTTGAACCCAAAAATTCAATCAAAGTTAGAACTAATTGCACTCCAGAAGAATGTGAGCAAATCAAGAAGTTATGCCATGAATTCCTAGACATTGTCACCTAGAGTTATTAGGACCTTAAAGGTTACAATAAGAATGTGATCCAACATACTATTGAGGTACAAGGATTGAAACCTTTTAGGTAACAAAAAAAATACCAATCAACCCCAAAGTTGAAGTTTTGATGAAAACTGAACTATTAAAGATGTTGGAAGATAGAATTATTTACCCAATCAAGCATTCTAAATGGGTAGCTAGTTTGGTCCCTATGTAGAAAAAGAACAGAGATATTCACCTATGTGTTGATTTTCAAAATTTAAATCAGGCTTATTTGAAGGATCATTATCCTTTTCCATAGATTGATAATATTCTTCACATAGTTGTAGGAGCTCAAATATTTTCTCTATTAGATGGATTCTCTAGCTATAATCAGATATGGGTTAAAGATAAAGATCAATACAAAATGGCATTCACCAAAAAATAGGGTACATTTACTTATCAACAAATACCTTTTGGTATCTCATACGCTGGAGCAACCTTTCAGATATTGATGGATGTAGCTTTCACTGAGTTATTAAATCGAGTCATTGTTATTTATTTGGATGATATGACTATATTATCTCATAACATGGGGCATAACAACTTGCATTTAAGATAAGTTTTTGAAAAATATTGAGAGTTAGGGATATCCATTAACCTGAAGAAGTATATCTTCGTGATGAAGGAGGGAAAGCTCCAGGACCATGTAATATCATAATATTTTAATTGTTGATGTAACTAGATATTAGGCTCTTTTGAAGCTTCCAATACCAGTCAACAAGAAAGGTTTACAGTCAGTTTTTTGTCAAATTAACTTCATTCAGAAATTTATTACAGATGATGTCCAAGTTGTGAAACCAAATATTGAACTCTTGAAGAAATATTACGATTTCAAATGGACTAAGCAAATGAGGTAAGCATTCAAGGAAATCAAGGAAATAATTGCTCAAGCCTTTATTTTGATAAACCTTGACTATTCGAAGGATTGTGTCCTTTATTTTGTTGTTGAAGAAGAGAGTTACACAGCTATGCTCACATAAAAGGAAGGAGATGGTGATGAGTAGTCAATCGTATTTTTAAGCTAAGTCATCCAACCACATGAAGAAAAGTACAATTTCATAGAGAAGCAAGTATACACAGTAATGAAGTTCCTGAAGAAGTTTCGGTGTTTTATTTTGCAAAGTAAAACCATTGTTTATATTGTCCATCTAGATGTTTTAAGTTTCATTATCTAGGGGGAGATTTGAGATAAGAGAGTTGGTTGGGTTTCTAAAATTCAATAATATGATATCGAAATTCGACCAACCAAGCTGGTTCGAGGCTAAGCACTATGTTAGGATTTTTTGAAGAGTGATTCTCTTAAATCAATGGTTTAATAGTATGAAGAGTTAGTAAGTGAAAGTAATCTTGCTAATCATTCCTTAGTTGACAATGATTGGATAGAGGATCTTGTTGAATGCTTTAATTCAGGAAAGTATCCTTCACATATAAATCTTTCACAAAGAAGAATATTTAGACTATAGGCCCTCAGGTATGTTATGTTTCCAAATGAATTGTTTCATAAGAACATTTATGAAGTGCTTCTCAGGTGTGTTATAGGATCAGAAAAGCAAAAAATTATGGAATAATTTCATTTTGGATTATTAGGAGGCCACTGTGGAGGAAGACCCATGGCATTAAAAATTATCAAAGTAGGTTATTTCTAGCCTTCCTTTTTTTTATATGCATTCAAGGTTAGTCAGAATTGTGATAAATACCAAAGGTATATCGATAGGAGTAGAAATGCACCTTTGCCTCTTCACCCGATCCAAGTAGAAGCACCATTTCAACAATGGGGTGTAGATTTTATTGGGATCATTGATTCTCATTCATCTGCCAGACATAAATATATTTTGAATACAATTGATTATTTCACCTGATGGGTCAAAGCAGTCCCAACTAAGAAGGTAGACCAGGAGGTAGTCATCACTTTCCTTGAAGTATTGATCACTTGCTTTGGCGTACCAGATGTTATTATAACATATAAATGAATTTCATTCATTAGTGCTAAAATCAGTGAGTTTACAAGTATGGTATTTATTTGAAAACTTCATCAAATTACTATCTGTAGGGGAATGGTTTGGTTGAATCTATGAAAAAGAATCTACTTAGGATTTTGAAGAGGACTCTTGGTGACAACAAGCAAATTTGGCATTTGCTCTTGAACCAATATTTATAGGCTGATTGCATCTCCATTAAAAATTCTATCAATATGTTCCCCTATTCTTTGGTGTATGGTAAAGAAGTAGTCTTACCCATTCACATTGAGTTACCGACTCTTCAATATTTGCAATTGCTTGATGATGAAGATGATGAATTTGATCCCATGAGTGCAAGGTTGGCTCAACTATTACATTTGGAAGAAGAAAGGGAGAAATCATATAATGCTTTCATGGAGCATGCTAAGATGACAAAAAATTGGTTTAGCAAGAAGACTTCATAGAAGGCATTTAAGGTTGGTGATCTTGTGCTAAAATGGAATGATAACAAGGCAAAGCTAGACAAACATCACAAGTTTGAGGTAATTTTGGAGGGTCCATTTTAGATTTCCAGTATGAATCAATTTAACTCATATTATTTGTAGGATATGGATGACCATGCATTGCCTATTCTAGTGAATGGCATTTACTTGAAAGTCTATTACCAGTAAAAAATTCAAGATTAATAATGAAAATATGTACATAGTTTGTTTCATGTCGTTTCTATTTGGAAATGGCCAAGTGGATCAATTCAAAAAATCGTGAGCAAAAGACGTTTTTGCCCGATGAGGGTATTTTTGCTAGCAAAAATCATTTTTGCCTAGTGAAAATCCTCTTTAGGGTCGAAGACATTAATTTCACTTGAAAACATTATTTTTGGCGCCCAAATTAAAAATTTTCCCCTCATACCCTACTTTTTCAGTAGAAAAGATGTCAAGAGATATTTTCAGTAGCATGAATTAAAAATATTTGCTTTTTCGGTACATGGAGCAAAAACACTTGATGAAAAATGAAAAAAATGAGGAAAATAAGAAAAGAAAAAAAAAGGTGATTTCACCCAAAATAAGCTTTTCGCTCATGTAGATCTTCCATTTTCGGAGAAAAATGCAAGTTGGTAGCAAGAAACTCCCACTCACATGCTTTTTGGAGTGGATAAAGTGGAAAAAGCTATTTTTGGAGTGAAAGGGGACGAAATTGCTTTTCACCTTACTTTTCCAGAAAACTCCCAAGTGTTGCTATTCACCAACGAAAGCATAAGAAAGCATTTTTAGTGCTTTAGTTCAGTGAAGACTTCCAGTTGGATTAAAGAATATATTTTCAAAAGGAGAAAAATTTCACATGCCTTTTGGTCTAGTTGATGTTTTAAAGAAAAAAAAAAGACAAGTTCACCCAAAAAGGCATTTATATTGGCATGATTTGCTTTCGATAGTGAAACTCTAGTTATGTGTACAAGTTGAAGATAATTTCACCAACGAAATTTTTCAAAGGTGTTTTTGGTGCCTAAAATCAACGAAAAAGGTAATTTCACCTGAAAATCATTCCAGTAAAGTAGTTCAAGGAAAAAAAGTAGTGAATTACATTTTACAGGTCAACTGTTGACAACCAGATTGTGTCTCTCAAAATTAAAAAGTGGTTAGGCATGGCATTGAAATAATATTTATAGTACAAAATGTTATGGTCTGTTAAAAATTATGAAAAATTATACCGAGCAAGGGAACCAAGGACCATGTTCACTCTAATCTGGTGCATGCACCACATGCATTAAATAAGGTTGTTGATGTTGAGCATTATAGATGGGGTGAACCTATGAATCTTGTAAACAAATAAAACATCAAACTTTATCTCAGGGGTGTTGCATAACTATTTTTGAATTACTGCTTAATTGTAGAACTATGAAAATATTGCAATGAAGTTTCTCAAGGGCCAAAATGGGTAAGAAATTTGTAGAATCAAAGAAGACACAAAAAAAACTAAGGCAGGTAAAAAAGCCAAGAAAGCTAGTGAAGAACATAAGCTTATACTGAGAGGGGTGGTGAATAGTATAAGAACACTTTTTAAAATTTTCCTTTTACTTCAATAAGTAATGCAATGAACCAATAGCAAAATCAAAGCAATAGTCAAACTAGTGTACAAGTCATCACACAATTGAGACACCAATATAACGTGGTTCATCCAAGGTGGGCTACTCCACAGAGAAAATCTTTCACTAAATTTTCTCAATCAAATCCTTTGGGAATCCTTCCCATTTACAATGTTTATGGACTTCCTGTCCAAAGGATAATCCTTCCTCTAATCAAATATTTATGAGCCTCCTACCCAAAGGAGATGTCCTATCCCCCAAAGAAGTATTTATGAGCCTCCTGCTCAAATGATATTTCCTATCCCCCAATGCTCTAGAAATAATACTTTAGAAGATCACTACCTCTTCTACTACTAGCAGGTGGGACTCCTTTCCATAGAAGACAACATGTCCTCGCTCTAGCTCTAGAGACTTTTGTCCTCACTGATCACCTCCACAACTGCTCATCAACACCTATACTAAACATAGTCAGTCGGTCCAGCACAAGTCCTCTCAAACTCTGTCACAAATCTGTGCCAAACTCAGTCCTCTGGTCCAGCATAAATCTGCTCTCAAATCTTTGTCATATCTATCCCAAGCTTAAGCCAAATCTTGAACAAATCAATCACAATTGCTCACAATTCTTCACCAATACTTCATCAAATATGTCCACAAGTTCTTCAACAAGAACCTCTCCAAATCAGTCCACAAGTTCTCCACAAGACATGTCCAAATCATTCCACAAGTTCTCCACAAGAACCTGTCCAAATCAGTCCACAAGTTCTCCACAAGAACCTGTCCAAATCAGTCCACAAGTTCTCCACAAGAACCTGCCCAAATCTATCCTAGCAAGCCCACCAAGAACTTGCCCAAATCAGCTCAAGCAAGTTTACCAAGAAACTTGCCCAATGTGAACACATAAAGAGAATTGTTAGAGATCCAATGTGTTTCATCCAATCATATCAAATCAATATCATAGAAGCATAAAGAGAATTTTTAGAGACTCAATATATTATATCCTTCAACTTTCAATCTCAACTCAAATCAATCTCATAGAAGCATAAAGAGAATTGTTAGAGACTCAATATGTTCTATCCTTCAACTCTCAATCTCAACTCAAATCAATCTCATAAAAGCATAAAGAGAATTGTTAGAGACTCAATATGTTCTATCCTTCAAATTTCAATCTCAACTCAAATCAATCTCATAGAAACATAAAGAGAATTTTTAGAGACTCAATATGTTCTATCCTTCAACTTTCAGTCTCAACTCAAATCAATCTCATAGAAGCATAAAGAGAATTGTTAGAGACTCAATATTTTCTATACTTCAACTCTCAACAACCAAAAAAATCAATTAGGGTTTAAACAACTTATAGCAATGGCATAAACTTATCACTAAAAAACCCTAAAGCAAACTTCAAATGCTTCCACTCTCATAAACTAGAATTATGCAATAACTCATAAACTCGTCATGATATCATAATGCATAATCAATACTTCCACTTTCAGAAAATAAGATCCACTCCAAATAAGGAAACTTAATTTAATCCTTTTCACTCTAAACTTATTTTTAGAAAACCATCAATCAATAATAACCATGGAAGAATGTGCCCATACCTTTACTTTGATGAAGAAGAACTCAAAATCTGTCACAACACTAACTCTCAATTTGCCACAAATTAGAGTTAGCAACAATGGAATAATGCACAATGATAAGAGTCCTAATAACACCTTATCACTCCAACTCATCAATAATCAAAACTCATAAATATACATATCAACAATATTCCTTTACACCTTATGACTCCTACTTAATATATCACAAAATAATTTCAACCTCAAAAATAATTACAAGAGAATATCCACTCAATAACTCCAAAGGCTTTCTAACCCAAATATGACAATAAGCACAATTATTCCTTAAACACTTATAACTCCTAAAATACATTTACTTCTAAATGCATTTACCACATAAACATTAAGCATCAATAATAACAATGTCAAAGCAATATTTCTATTTAACCTTATACCCCCATCTAATTACCAACACTAATTTGCCAAGTCAAATCAAATATTCCACATTATCAATAATAGATCTACCTTGGCCAAAAATCAATTCTCCAACCTTAGGAGAAGTGTGGAGACACCAACATAAGTGTCAAAGCTCTTCCTCCTCCAAAATCGTGGCCCAAGGCAACTGTTGTACCATGTGCACAATAATCTACGACCAAAAATGAAATATGCCCGACATGAATTGATCTCGACACCTCTGGATAGCGAGCACCTTCGCTCCACTGCCTCCGCCATTGGATCACAAGTGCCCAACGAAACTCTCAAGCGCCACTCATCATTTTACCTTCCCTTTGCTCACAGAAATTAAAGACAAACAGATTTGTCTTCCTCACAGGCATTACAAAATAAGAACTTAAACACAAAGCAATATGAAACTCAAAAATAACAAATCAATCCAAAATTGAAGGTCACAGAGAAATACAAATTCGAAGGTAATCACACAAATCGAAGGTGTATTGAACCTTAGGAATTAATGCCCTTTAATAGTATTTTGCATCCCATGCAAGTTGATGTCGGCGCTCCTTCCAAAAAAATGACGTTGACGAGGTAAGTCTTCTACATTGGCGTCACTAAGGGTTTAAAAACCTTTTCAATAATAATAATTATTTTATTAATAATAAACTTAACTTAAAACCCTTTCAAAGGTTTGAGTTAATTTATTTATTAATAATCAAAATGGACTTTTAAGGTTTTTTCAAGGAGCAAAAACCTTTTCATTAAGCCAATATGGTTTTAATAAAAACCCTTAATGAGTCCAGATGGTTTTAAGAAAAAAATTTAACCTTGTCACCATGGTTTTAATTAAAAACCCTTAAACAAACATCATGGAACTTTCAAGATATTTTTGGCACCAAACTCTTTTTGACATTAACACAAATTCCTTTTGATATCAACACAAACTCCTTTTGAAATCAATGACAACTCATAAACATGAAGCTAGGCAACATATCCAAAATTACCAACAATCTCCCCCTTTGTCATTGATGGAAAACCACTACTGAAACCACTGCCAACTATCAAAACTAAAACCAATCGAAAACCATCCTCTGAAGCTTTGCTCCCCCCGACTCAAGGCTCTCCCCCTTACTCAAATCTCTCTCCCTTTGTCATAAATGGCAAAGGGTCACCTTTGGGGCTCGGGGCTAAGAATGAGCCTCTTAGATTAGCCCCTCCCCCACCTCTTGTTGAGGAGATTAATTTTGGGGTGGGAGTAAAAATACCATTAGTCACTGATCATCATTAGTGTCCATAGTTACCTTTCCATGATTTTTTCTGATATCCTTGTCCATGTTCCTGTTTCTGTTCTTGTTCATATCCTTGTTCTTGTTCCTGTTAAAAATATTGTTCTTATTCATGTTCTCATCCCTGTTTCTTTCCAAGCCATTATTCATATTCCTGTCATTATTCTTGTTCTTGCCATTATTCATGTTCCTATTCATAGCCCTAAACTTGTACCTTGGAACTTCTGCTCTACACCATCTGGTTGTATGTCCTTCATTATTGCACTTATAACATTTGACAATGTTATTCCTTTGAGATGTACCTATTTTTTGAATCCTCTCTATTGGACCAAACTTGTTCCTATTGTTAACCCTACAATTAACTGCCTTGTGCCCAAACTGATTACAAGAGTAGCAATACCCTTGAAAGAAATTACCATTTCTAAAATTTCCATTAAAATGTCTTGCTTGAGCCCTGCACTGTTAAGCCATGTGTCCAAACCTGTGACATGCAAAACATCTTCCATTAAACTTTCCATGCCTTGACATCATAGGTACTTTAGTATTTCTCCCCTTATGCTGATTCTTGTTTTTTGATTCTGTGCTATCTGAATTACCATATGAAAACTTACTCTCTGAAGTACTTTCTTCATCTAAACCATATTCTTCTTAGGAGCTCATACTAGATTCCTCAACCTATTCCTTTTGTTTCTTTCCAAAACCAAGACATGTTTTATCTGTTGTCCTTCTTTGATCCTTTATGATTGATTTTACCTTCTTGGAACTTTCTTCAAACCTATAAAGCTTCTCCTTGTACTCTTTATTTTTCTTTTTCAAGGAAGCTACTTCATGTTTTAACTCTTTACACTCAAGAGACCTAGCTGCCAACTCTTCTTTGAGTTCCTGTGTCTTTTCTATAGAGATATCAAGATTCCCTATAAGCTCATATCTTTCATAATGATATTCATCAAACCTATCAATGAGTCTAGCATATTTCTTTATTTATTTATTTAACACATCAAGATCATTAACAAGTTCAGCCTCAAGATCTACTTCTCCCTTTTCTAAAACTTCCTCTATTTGTTTACCTTTTGAAACATCAATAGCCTTTTTTGATTTCTTACCACTGGATGTGCTACCTTCATCTAAAGCCATAAGAAGATCTTCCTCATAATTTTTTGAAGCATCCTCATACATAGTATTACCAGAATTCAAACCATCATTTGTACAATCATCCTCAAGGTGACCAAAATTTCCACATCTAAAGCACTTAAGCACAAAAATCTATTCCTCTTTTCTTTTCCTTCATTTTCTTCTAGAAACAATATCTCATTTCTATCATCACTTGAAGAACTTCAATCATCACTACTAGAACACTTACTTGCTTTGTCTATGTAGAAACTTTTCTTGTGTTTTTGGAAGTGACTCTTCTCTTGATTATTTTGCTCATTTTTGTTCTTCCTTTGATACCTATGCTTCTCAGATTCCCTGTGCTTATAATCTTGTTTTTCTTCATCACAATCATCCTTGGGTTCTGGACAGTCAGTAGCATAGTGACCAAACTTTCCATAATTGAAACATTTAATAGATTTTATACCTTTGTGCTTTCTTGAGAACTTGCCTTTCCTGTTGTAGTTTGCTTCTTCATCACTAGAAGACTCATCACTGTCTTCTTGTCATTTACCCTTGGACTTCTTGGTAGATTTGAAATCTACCTCCTTACGATCAGGTACCACTTTAGTTCTTAACTCAAAAGCTGCAAGTATACTATGAATATCATCCTTTTTCAATTTATCAAAATCCTTGGCTTCCTCAATAGCTAAAATATTTTTACTAAATCTATTTGGAAGAGACCTCAAAATTTTATCACAAACATCATTTTTAGCAAGCTCAAGACCTAGTTCCTTCATGGAATTAACAATATCATCCATACGAAGCATATAGTCACTAATATTTTCTTCATCATTCATCTTGAGTTGTTCAAACATACATTTGTAATATCTCAATTTTACTTTTCTGACATTTGCATCACCTATATGAACCACTTGCAATTGATCCCACATTTACTTTGTTGTATTACAATGAATCACCTTTGTAAGATCTACCTTTTGTAGACCTTTTAGAATTGCATTCATTGCCCTTGAATTGTTGTGATGTAGAATTTTCTCATCTTTAGTAGTAGGAGGGAGCTTTGGAATAGTGTACCCAAACTCAAATGCTTCCCAACCTTCATTTCCAAGAGCCATTAGATGAACCTTCATATTAATGCTCCATAGACCAAAATTTTTCCCATCAAGAATAGGTGCTGAATTACCACTTGTAAAATCCATTGCGTTCTTTTCAATATTTTCCTTCAAGCTGTGAAACTCTTTCGAAGGAACTTGCTCTGATACCAATTGAATAACACAAGATTATACTGATAGGGGGGGTGAATAGTATAATGCCACTTTTTAACTTTTTCCTTTTACTTCAGTAAGCAATGCAATGAACCAATAGAAAAATCAAAGCAGTAATCAAAATAGTGTACAAGTCATCACATAATTAAGACACCAATATAACGTGGTTCACCCAATGTGGGCTACTCCATAGAGAAAATATTTCACTAAATTTTCCCAATCAAATCTTTTGGGAATCCTTCCCAATTACAATGTTTATGGACTTCCTATCCAAAGGAGAATCCTTCCCCTAATCAAATATTTATGAGCCTCCTACCAAAAGGAGATGTCCTATACCCCAAAGAAGTATTTATGAGCCTCCTTCCCAAAGGATATGTCCTATCCCCCAGATCTTTGGAAATGATACTTCAGAATATCACTACCTCTTCTGCCGCTAGCAGGTGGAACTCCTTTCCATAGAAGACGTCCTGTACTCCTTACTCTGGCTATAGAGACTTCTATCCTCACTGATCACCTCCATAGCTACTCATCAACACCTGTACTAAACACAATCAGTCGGTCCAGCATAAGTCCTCTCAAAATCTATCACAAATATACACCAAACTTATCCTCTGGTCCAGCACAAATCTGCTCTTAAATCTTTGTCATATCTGTTCCAAGCTTAAGCCAAAAGCTTGAACAAATCAATCACAACTTCTCACAAGTCTTCACCAAGACTTCATCAAATATGTCCACAAGTTCTTCAACAAGAACCTATCAAAATCAGTCCACAAGTTCTCCACAAGAACCTATCCAAATGAGTCCACAAGTTCTCCACAAGAACCTGTCCAAATCAGTCCAAAATTTCTCCACAAGAACCTGTCCAAATATATCCTAGGAAGCTCACCAAGAACTTTCCCAAATCAGCTCAAGCAAGTTTACCAAGAAACTTACCCAATGTGAACACACAAAGAGAATTGTTAGAGACCCAATGTGTTTCGTCCAATCATATTAAATCAATATCATAGAAGCATAAAGAGAATTGTTAGAGACTCAATATGTTCTATCCTTCAACTTTCAATCTCAACTCAAATCAATCTCATAGAATCATAAAGAGAATTGTTAGAGAATTATATGTTCTATCCTTCAACACTCAATATCAACTCAAATTAATCTCATAGAAGCATAAAGAGAATTGTTAGAGACTCAATATGTTCTATCCTTAAACTTTCAATATCAACTCAAATAAATCCCATAGAAGCATAAAGAGAATTGTTAGAGACTCAATATGTTCTATCCTTCAAATTTAAATCTCAACTCAAATCAATCTCATAGAAGAATAAAGAGAATTTTTAGAGACTCAATATGTTCTATCCTTCAACTCTCAATCTCAACTCAAATCAATATCATAGAAGCATAAAGAGAATTGTTAGAGACTCAATATGTTCTATCCTTCAACTTTCAATATCAACTCAAATAAATCTCATAGAAGCATAAAGAGAATTATTAGAGACTCAATATGTTCTATCCTTTAACTTTCAATCTCAACTCAAATCAATCTCATAGAAGCATAAAGAGAATTGTTAGAGACTCAATATTTTCTATCCTTCAACTCTCAACAACCAAACAACTCAATTAGGGTTTCAAAAACTTATAGCAATGGCATAAACTTATCACTCAAAAACCCTAAAGCAAACTTCAAATGCTTCCACTCTCATAAACCAAAATTATGCAATAACTCATAAACTCATCATGATCTCATAATGCATAATCAATACTTCCACTTTCAGAAAATAAGATCCACTCCAAATAAGGAAACTTAATTTAATCCTTTCACTCCAAACTTAATTTTAGAAAACCATCAATCAATAATAACCATGGAAGAATGTGCCCATACCTTTACTTTGATGAAGAAGGAGAACTCAAAATCTGTCACAACACTAACTCTCAATTTGCCACAAATTAGAGTTAGCAACAATGGAATAATGCACAATGATAAGAGTCCTAATAACACCTTATCACTCCAACTCATCAATAATCAAAACTCACAAATATACATATCAACAATATTACTTTACACCTTATAACTCCTACTTAATATATCACAAAATAACTTCAACCTCAAAAATAATTACAAGAGAATATCCACTCGATAACTCCAAAGGCTTTCTAACCCCAATATGACATTAAGCACAATTATTCCTTAAACCCTTATAACTCCTAAAATACATTTACTTCTAAATGCATTTACCACATAAACATTAATCATCAATAATAACAATGTCAAAGCAATATTTCTATTTAACCTTATACCTCTATCCAATAACCAACAATAATTTTCCAAGTCAAATAAAATATTCCACATTATCAACAAAAGATCTACCTTGGCCAAAAATCAATTCTCCAACCTTAGGAGAAGTGTGGAGATACCAACATAAGCACCAAAGCACTTCCTCCTCCAAACTCGTGGCCCAAGGCAACTACTGTACCATGTGCACAATAATCCACGACCAAAAAAGAAACACCCCTAATGCAAATCGATCTCGACACCTCTGCCTAGCGAGTGCCTCCACTCCACTACCTCCGTTGTTGGAGCACAAGTTCCCAATGAAACTCTCAAGCACCACTCTTACCTTCCCTTTGCTCATTGAAATTAAAGATAAAAATATTTGTCTTCCTCACAGGCGTACGAAATCAGAACTTAAACACAGAGCAATATGAAACTCAAAAATCACAGAGCAATCTAAAATCGAAGGTCACAGAGCAATATGAATTCAAAGGTAATCACACAAATTGGAGGTGTATTGAACCTTAGGAATTAATGTCCTTTAATAGTCTTTTGCATCCCATGCAAGTTGACGTCGACGCTCCTTCCAAACAAACGATGTCGGCGAGGTAAGTCTTCTACATTGGCATCGTTAAGGGTTTAGAAACCCTTTCAATAATAATTATTATTTTATTAATAATAAACTTAACTTAAAACATTTTCAAAGGTTTGAGTTAATTTATTTATTAATAATCAAAATGAACTTTTAAGGTTTTTTCAAGGAGCAAAAACCTTTTAATTAAGCCAAGATGGTTTTAATAAAAACCCTTAATGAATCCAGATGGTTTAAAGAAAAACCTTTAACGTTGTCACCATGGTTTTAATTAAAAACCCTTAAACAAACATCATGGAACTTTCAAGATCTTTTTGGCACCAAACTCTTTTTGACATCAGCACAAATTCCCTTTGATATCAACACAAACTCCTTTTGACATCAACGACAAATCACAACCATGAAGCTAGGCAACATACCCAAAATTTCCAACAGCTAGGAGGAATTAAAATCAAGAATTTGAACCATATTACGATGCGTTGGAAAAAATTGGCGATTGTGCCAATTTGAACAAGGATGTCGAAGAACTGTGCCAAGATGTGGATTTCATTGTAAAACAAGGTTTAACACCTGAGAGCTCATGATCTATGGTGTACTATGCACATTTTTTTGTTCTTGTGTACACTGATTCATACCTACCTAGAGCTTATTTTGGCAATTTCAAAATTCTACCATCTTGCTACAAGAGTTATTCAAAATGCAAATAGGGAGAGGTTGTTCAGTATTTTAGCCAATGTAGTCAGATAATAGTTCACTTGGGTCAGACCTTCGTCAATTGTAATGTTCAAAAAACTCAATATAAAGGGGCAAGAGGAGAGATAGCAGTCAACTATATTGTTGCATCAGTTTATGGAGAGTTAGTTGATAAAGACTCCATAGTTTGGACAATTATTGGCTTTGGTAAAGTCTTTGATAGATTTTAAGAGCCCAGACTTGTATTTGATTTTGGTGTGGATTATTGGGTTGCCCTTAGATTCCATAATGCATAAGTGGTAAGCGTCACTTGCGTAGTGTATTTTGTAGGTGGAGTTTTACACATCGACGACTAGGAAGGTGAGCACTAATCCAATTTTCTTTTATTGGGTTGATTGCATGGATTGAAGAATGCACACCTAGTTGGATAAGGTAAAAAGTGGATAATATATGGCATAGAAACTGTTCATTCTTGGTGTGGTATTTATTTTTTCACATGCACCAACATTTTTCATTTATAGTCATGAAGAAGATCGATGAAGTAGACAAAAAACTGCATGTTTATTTATGGACTCAAAGGTTGTTGAGAAGGGAGTCCTATTATAATTTCAACCACATATTCCTGGGCCCTACCCTCGAGCTTATTTTCAATGCATGTGAGAGAGTGATGAGGGTGATGAAGGAGGAGATCATCACAAATGAGAAAGGTGATATCTTCCTACTAATGCAAGGCATCGTGGTATGGATTTTTAGCTTTACTAAAAAGTCGTTCCTCCTTCCATAATTCACTTCAAAACATATTTTCACATTGTAGGTCACATGGTAGAGAGACTTTACCAATTATACATATGAGTCAGGCAGGGGAAATCAGGCTACATGTGACATACCATTTCACTTTTATGATATTGAAGTAAACCAAGTGGAGTAGAATGAGCTAATTGTTGAAACCCTCTATGACCTTGGTTTGGTTGAATTGCCCCAACGATAGAAATATGACCCTTTGGATCATTTCACAAAGTTTATTAAAGTGAAGAGTTTTTATTGCTGTCCTAGGGAAGATATTATGCAACAAAGGAACAATCCAGAAGGGCATAATCTTGAGTGGCACATTGAGAAGATACCGTCACTCCCTCCATGGCATGACTTCTATGAGATGGAAGTTGAATATAATCCTAGAGTTCACAAGCACCATATTCCTCCTCCAAACCTATTTAGTAAAATGAAGAATCAATTACCCGATTGGTCAGAGGAGAAAATCACCAATTGGTGGATTATGAGGGCCCATAGAGGAAATACTGAGTCAAATTATGGCTTGGTGATGGATGAGGTTTTTTCAGATATATATGATGAGCATTGTGACAAGTACCAGCTGATCACTTTCACTGAAGTTGTACCTCAAAGATTTCAAATATCTGATAGCGAAGAGATCATGGCTGGAAAAGAGTGACCAAAAATTGAAGAAGCGCCACTTGTAGAAGAATAAAAATAGTTTTCACCAAAAGAGTAGCTTCAGTGCAAGAAAAGGAGTACGGGTGAGGCACTTCCTTTTCCAAACATCTCCAAGAAGGTGAGAATTAGTGCAGTCTCTTTGTATAGCGCAAATCCTCTTCTTGTAGTTTTGACCACACAGGTTGGTGTTTCAAAGACTATTCCTTTGGCCTAGGAAGAGCAACTTAGCTACAATATTGAGATCATAAATATTGAGGAGGATATGGAAGAAGATCAAGCCAAGAAATAATTAGTATCGTAGCATCATCCATCATTTTCTCAAATGATTTTGGAGCATGTAGGTATGTTTTCTCTATCTTTTTCCCTTGATCATGAGCATTTGGTGACCATCGCATCCCATTCAATAGTTTTCACTTCCATTTCACCCCCATTTAGCATACCTTCAACTTTAGTTTCACTCCATGTTTCTCAGTCATCGATCACCAATGCTCCTTCTTCTATTCCATTTCCTTCTATTTCCCTTTCTTTTAGTTCTTTTGTATCTGCACCTAACCCATTTTCACTCCCTTCATCTTCCATTTTGGTTAGTTCTCCCATGACTATAAGTACACCAACCCATTCTTGAGTAAGTGTGACTATAGCTAAATCCTATGTTTCCATTTCATAAATCACTCCCATTTTAATTTCCCTTTGTGAACCAAACCTTTAGTAGGCACTTTTTCCCTTTTCCATGTTTCTTGAGTTGCAAGCACTGCCAAAGTCAAATATGGAAATTGTACTAAAGTACCCTATTGCAAAAAATAGCAATTGAGCCCACAAAATTTCATCATGGTGTCTGAAAAATCATAAGTTAAATGAGGCTCAAGCTCTATTGAAAATATTGAAGGTCTCTTTTGACCCTAAAGCTATGGAGTCCCACACTTTGAAAATGATTCCTTAGGTCCAAAATCCCCAAGGAGAGATGGCTCCAAGCAACTATGCTTATGAAGTCATTACAAAGGACCTTACATAGATTGACATCATGGAAAATATGGGGAATATTTAGGTGGAGATGAGCTCAATCTATTTGCACAACAAGAATTTCAAGAAGAACTTTTTGAGGCTAAAGAAAATATCGTCGAGTTGGAAGATGCTCTAGCTGAACATAAGGGGCAACTGGAAACAATGAAATCAGAGGTAGAGCATTGGAAGCAGAAGGTAGATGGCTTGGAGAAATAAATTACAAGATATAGGTAAGTGGTAAAGGAATACCAAAAGGCCTAGGAAGGAGTGAAACAACAAGTGTAACCATTGGCTTCTCAACTCGAAACTTTATAGAATCAACTGGTTGAAAATGCAAACAATCAATGGGTTTCTTCAAGGAGAAAATCAAGGAGGCTCATCATATTTTAATTGAAGATTGTGTAAAATGGGTAGTGAAAGAACTCTTCATTTTGTTGTATATTCAAGAGGCTCAAACAATCATTATGCTTAATGAATAAACATTACAATATACCGAGGAGCAACTAGAACCAAAATTAGAGATGACACTGAAGATTCAATCATTAGCTAATTCTACCCTTTGATTTAAACCAATGAGTGGGATGGACCAGGATTGGTCTAATGCTAAGATAACATTGTGCAATTATTTTTCTAGGTTGGATTTGGCTAGATAAGGTTGTAAACTTCTTGATATGTATGAGAAGGAGCATGTATTTCACTCATTTATTTTGAGGCTATAGCTGATGCCGAATTTACAAATTTCACTGATGATCAAGAGGATATTTCATCTAAGCAAGAGTTGGAGGTCGTCTGGAGAGACTTTACAAAAGATACCTCAAATATTGATAGTTGGATAGATCTAATAACAGAAGAGCATGTATTGGCATTCATGAAAAATCTTACTCATATCAAGTCATCCTTGCTAGAGCTAAGCTAGAGAACCAATCACATCAGTGTGGACTAGATTTGAATATTGTGCTTCATTGATGTTTCACTCCATTATCATTCGATGATAGATAAGGATTCTTGGGCCGAGGTGATTGCAGTGTATTAGACCACCAGTGCACATCTCAAGGAGAAAGAGGAATAGGTACAGGTAGACAGAGAGAAAAAGAAGACTACTGAACAAAGTAAATCATCTAATGCAGCAATCAAAGTTGAGAGTTGATCCCAATGGATAAAGGTCTGGGTTCGATTGCATCCAGACAAGTTGAATACCTCAAGAGTCACCAAAAGTGTTGGAAGTTTTGCCACACTAGAACTTTTTTGTAAAAACTTCTAAGTATAAAAAATAAATTGTGCATTGTCACTGGTCTCCTTAACCTTTTAATGTTTTCACTGATTTTTTTTGGCATTTTTATTGGTATACATCTCTCTTTCAATGCTTTTTCCAGTGAAAATAAGTAAATATGTGTTCGCTAAAATTCATGCATTTTCAAAGGTCAAAGTCAATTTCACCTTTCTCTTTAGCAATATACCATTTTCGCTTGGTTTCGGGTGAAAACAATGGTCGGGCATCCATTTTTGCCACATTCGAATTTTGCCAAAATTTTTCCTAAGTATGAAATGAATTTCACCAGCAAAATTATCTTCTAGATATTTTCACCCTAAGGTGCAACGAAATCATCTTCTCATAGTTTCACCAACGAAATCATCTTTCAAGAAATTTCACCTCTATTTGCAGTGAAATTCCATTTTCACCTCCAGGTGCAACGAAAATCATCTCTGAGAAAAGTTGCAACACAATTCATTTTCACCCCAAGTTGAAGTGAAATTCATTTTTGCCTCCTTTCCCAGTGAAATTCTATTTTTGCCTAGCTTCTTAGCGAAATCCCATTTTCAATTTGGAATCCCATTTTTGCCCATATTTTCAGTGAAATATCTTTTCACCCTAATACCTTGGCAAAAATTCATCTATACCATTTCCCCTCTAGGAAAAATCATTTTTGATGGCATTTTTAGTGCAAATCATTTTTGGAAAAATGCAAGGATTGGTAAATTTAATTCTTGAGGTAAAGAAGTTGATATTTCTAGAATTATTGCTAAATAACTTCCAATATTAAATATTGATTCGCTTCACCTTTGACTCTGGTGTGATTTTGTTCATTTCCAGGATGTCGTCCACTACATTGGTGCTTATTTTTGAGACACTAACATTAAGGTAAAATTCTGCCAACAATTCTTGCTAGCTTCCAAGGTGCTCTCCGCTGAAGAAGTGTCACTACGTCCCAAGAAGTTCATTGTTGTTGTTGAGGAGAAAATTATTGTTGATCAATATTTGAACGACTAACATTTTATTTATTGCTTATTAAATTTAAGGGGTGAAATCCTCTATAAAAACTAGAAAACTTGATGTAAAAAAAAAGGAGAAACATTCTGCTAAAAAACTTTTTAATTTTTAACTTCTACCTCAATTGAAAGACTTTGGGCTTTAGTTCTTGGATCAATCATGTGTGATTGTTTCTACCTATTATTTCTACTATATTCATTGCATTTTTTTTTATATAAGTTAAAATTCTACATTTGAATTTAATTTTCGATTAAGAAATGAATGTTGAAATGTTAACTGGAAATCATATTTACGATCTATGATTGGTTCCTATATTCTTCTTTCTGATGAATACTGGTTAGAATTTTATTTTATGATTTAGCTGTTAGTTCATTCTCTAATTTGTTTTTCTGGCTTACAACCATATTTCCCATCTCTTTTTGTTAATTTATCTCCCTAAGCTTTATAATGATTTTTAGATTAGTATGAGAACCATCCCTCTTTGGATATTGTCTCGAAGGACATCCCTTTCCTTCGATCTTTCAATGTTTGCCGGGTCTAGAGCGCATATTTTTATACTTAGGTAGATTCATCGCCAACATTTTCTTAGGTTATTTAGCTTGTCTGGATGCAATAGACCCCAAGCCTTTATCCATTGGACTCAACTCTCACCTCCGCTTGTTGCATTAGATGATTTACTTTGTAAAGCAGCCTTCTTCTACTCTCTTTTCACTTGTGCTCATTCTTCCTTATCCTTGATATGTGCATTGGTGGTCTCATACATTGCAACCACCTTAGCCCAATAATCCTCATCGATCATTGAAGTACTATGGAGTGAATCAATAATGAAGTGCAATGTTTGGATTTGGTCCAAGCTAGTGTGATTGGATCTTTGGCTCAACTCTACTAAGGAAGACTTGATGCGGGTGAGATTTTTCATCAATGGTAATACATACTCTTCTGTGATTAGCTTTGTCCAACTATCAATCTCTGAGGTATCCTCTACGAAATCTCTCTAGACTGCCTCCAACTATTGCTTTGATAAAATATCCCCTTGATCATCGGTGAAGCTCAAAAATTTGGCATCAGCTACACCTTCAAAATAAATGAGGGAAATACAATACTCCTTCTCATACATATCAAGTAGCTTACATCCTTCTTTAAACAGATCCAATATGAAAAAATAATTGTGCAGCGTTATCCTAGCATTAGATCAAGCTCGGTCCATCCCACTCATTGGTTTAAATCGAAGGGCAGAATTAGCTAATGATTGAATATTTAGTGCCATCTCCAATTTTGGTTCTAGCTGCTCCTTGGCATATTGTAATATTTTATCATTGAGTAAAAAAACCATCATGCCTTTTCAACTAATATTTTGCATAAATTTAAGAACCTTCAAACTTGATGATGGTAATTTTTTTTATTATTAAAAAATATTTAATGCTCAGATGTGGCTTTTGAGGAGCTCCTATCATATCTTGGCATAGTTTGCAAATAGAAGTAGTAAAAAGGCTATTTATGATATATGTGCATATATGTTGATGCTATTTAGGTGGTCTTGCCTCCTTAAATGAGTAGTTTGGTTAGAATATTTTTGGTTGATTGATGTGAACCCATTTCTCAATGTATATTTATTTTGAGATAATATCTTACTTAATGTTTAGATGTAGATGATTGAAAGTAGAAGAGACTTCCACTTTACCATTAAGGGCATACATATTTAGAATGATTTAGAATTTAAATAGTTACAACTAAATCCTTGTTATAATAGCAATTAATAGATATACTCAATCACAAATTAATATGAATATCTATGGTTAAAAAGTTGTTAATCAAGAAGAGTATATGTTTTTTTATGATTTTACATAGTATTTTATGAGGGGTGTTGATCATATCATACCGAGTGGGGTGTGAACCATGGACCTCTCAAAAAGAGGCCAAAGCCCTTACCACTGTAGTAAGATTGTAACTTAGAAGAGTATAATTATTAATGTTATATGTGCTTCTTGTTTTACTAATGTTGGAAATATTTAAATAATATGTACAATATTAATATCTAGCATAAGACATGAATTTTTAATTACTAAAAAGCTTCAAATGTTATTCATGGTTAATTTAATATTATAAAGAATATTTTTTTACTTGCATATGTTCATATTTTAGAAGTTTTTTTCTTTTTCCAATTGGTTAAATGGGATTGGAAATCATTTATATACAACACAAGATTTTAGCATAGATTTCTATATTTGATGCTCATACCATTTGATAAATGTTAAGTTTTACCAATAATATTAGAACCTTGTTTATATGAAACTAGTCATTCCCTACCATTTATCTCAAACTTATGGGTATAAATATTAAGGTTCATCTACAAAATTGAAATTTTTGTTTATGATGTGAAGCTTATTACATTCCATCACTTACACCAAATCTACCCATGATATTAGAACATTGGATTTTGGTTTGAACCCCATCACTCCCCACGATTTGTACTAAACCCATGGATGATAGAGCTCTATCTTCATGAAATTTATTAAATTTATTAAAGTTACTTAAATTAGTAATGTTTTGATGTTTTATTTAGTTCAAATTAAGGAAATATTATAGAGACCCTCCTAAGAAAGAGATCCTCCAAAGAAAAATATACTCTATATATGATTATAGGACTTTTTTGATTTGATGAATGGTTCACTTGAAAGTAAAAATGAAAAGGTCCTTTTCTAATTATTTTTTATTTTGAGAGGAGAGAAAATAAGTAATTTGGAGGAGAGTTGTAAGAATAATTTTGTCTATGTTTTTTACCAATTTGTAGTTAAGTGCCATTATGTTTCTAAAACTAGGTAGACTAAGTCTTTGCTAAATTTGGAAATGGAATTGTTATTAACTATGACATATTTGCAAGTAAAATGTGTGTAAAGTTGATTGATTTATTAAGTCTTATTGTTTCTTTTTAAATTGATTGTATGATATTAGAATGGGTCCATCTATATTGTATCATAACAATGTTATTGTGATATTTCAACGAACAATATAGTGGTATTACAAAAAAATATATTAGCATTGTACCATAGGAATTGAATTGTGATGGTATTTTTACGAGCAAAACATTCTCACTAGTTAGATTTCAACCCTATGGGTATAAATTTTAAGGGCCACCTATGGGAAAGAAATATTTAGCTTACAACCTTACAGTATATATCTCTTTGCATCCCATTAGTTGTCCTTAACTAATGGGTGGATTACTCTCGTATTAGATTTATTATTATGGTCAATTTTGATAGAGCTTAGGGCTTTGCCAAATTTAATAATGGTAAAGGGTTTTAGGTATGATTATTTTTAAGGTTAAAAACCTTTATTTCACCCTTGATTTTGCTCAGAGAGAGTTTATAAATTGATTTTAATTTCTTTCTCATACTTTATTGTTACATTATATGTTAAATGAAATAATGTAAGGTTTGTTGTATTTTCAAAGGATATGTCACATTTTCCAATATTATAATCATGAAATTGGGAATGAAACCTTTGGATTATAGTATATATCTCTTTGCATCCCACTATTTATCTGTAACTAATGGGTGGATTAATCTCCTATTAGGTTTAGTGTCATGGTTGATTTTGGTAGATGTTAGAACTTTTCCAAATTTTTTAATAGTAAAGGGTTTTAGGTATGACTATTTTAAGGTTAAAACCCTTATTTCACCCTTGATTTGGATTAGAGAGAGTTTGTAAATTGATTTTAATCTTTATCATACTTGATTGTTGTATTATATGTTAGATGAAATAATGTAAGGTTTGTTGTATTTTCAAAGGATATGTTATATTTTTCAATACTATAATCATGAAATTGTGGCATGAAAATAAGGTTTGAGACTTTATGATTATGATGATGGAGGATTTAATATTATGGGTTAATATGGTTGACATTAAGCTCCATGGAGGAAAAATAACTTGGAATTATAGATTGACATCCATGTCCAAATCAAGACTTTTGAGGGATCTATAGTTACCTCTCCTATATATATGACTATAAATTTGTATCTTGATCCATCAAGGTTGTTGATGTCTATGGCCACTTTGCTTACATAATATTGTTAATATATTCATTGTTTTTATATGGTCATGGGGCATGCATTCTTTGGATTATGCTACCCAATATAGAGGGTGAAAGTCCTGGAGACTCCTATGATCACACCATTAGCTTAGTCTAAATAAAATAAACTAGATTGATTAGGTTAGTTTGGGTTGATCATGAGAGGCGTGTAGAGGGATGGGGCTAGTATCTTATAGACTAGGATAGGGATTGATCAATAGCCCTTGAAAAAATGTTTATGTTATGGTTAGTTTTTACTACTATATAGATGTGAATTAATGTGTTGACAAAATTAATAACAACAATATTGTTCATTTAAGATACAAATTGATGTAATTAGATAATATGTTGTAATGTTGTATTTGTTTCCTTTGTGGAACTAGTATAAAAATAATGTTTAATATTTAGTTTGGTTGTAAAATGTTCAATAATACTTTAGAGGGCATTACACTTGTGGTATTAGACCTTAGGTTACACTAAAGACCTAACCTCCTATATCAACTAACCTTATATATTACTCTTTTACGCTAATATATTATCTAAAGATGATTGATGTTGAGATTGCTTCAGGTGTAGTTTTTAATCTAAATTTATTTTTCTTTGATTAGTTTGATGGTAATAGTATAACTAGATCTAATGTATATTATTAAACTATTGGACATTAATTTTATTATAAAACTAACACCCTAATCTTAGTTGTATGTTTAAAAGGTATAACCTATAGAATGAAAATTTTAGTGAGTAGAGCCTAGATTACAACGTAGGGTGACATAAGATTCTGTTAGGGATGTCGCAATACACATGAAAAAATATCTATTTTAAAACTAGTCAAGGTTATAGATGTGGGTATTTTTAGAAACACTTATCCAATGGATAAGGGGTGGAGAATTAAAAAAAAAAAAATCATGGGTATTACAAAATGTGCTTTTTTTATGCATGTAGAAAAAACTAAATAATTATTTTAGACTAAGAAAAGTATTTTTCTTGGATATTAGGAAAATTAAAGATAGATATAGTTTTTAAATACAATGTTATCCAATTGTATTTTTTTTGAAGCAAGAAGAGAGTTGCAAAGATTATATATATGGGAGCTACAATGTGGTTTACCCCTAACCTTAAGTTATAATTAATTATATTTTGGTTTAATGATTGTTTTTGTCATTTTTTCCTTTTAGTGCTTGTCATAGTGTGCACTTTGGGTGGCTATTTCCAATACTTTTTGTATCAAAGCCATAAGAACCTAATTCGACAAGAAAAAGGGGATCTCCTATGTACAATGTCCACATAAGGAATACCAATAGGTAAAATTTTCAAGCAAGAATATACTTCCAAGGAGTTCTAAATGTTGGTGCCAAATTAACTACCACTAGCAATATGGAAGGTAGAATAGATGAGATGATAAGAATATTAATGTTTATACAAACCATGTTGGAAGCAACAAGATAATATAGAAGAAAGGACTTTGTTCTATGAGGATATTTCAATGATGAATAACAAAAAGGTGAAGGGAATAAATTATCCCAAAAAAATAAAGGAGAGTTGGATGGAAATAAATATAGATTGATAATGATCATTTAGAATCTCAAGAAAGGAAGGTATTAAAATGGAAGTACCAAGTTATTTTGGAATGCTAAATTCAAAAGAGCTTATTTATTGGATCACAAATATGGAAGCATATTTTAGATTTTATGAAGTGGAAGATCCCAATAAAATGAAGATTGCACAAATCAACCTGAAATAACATGGTGCCTTATGGTGGAAAGTAGTTAAGATTAAGAAAAATAGGAAGGGTAAATAAAATATCACAAGATGGAATAATGCTTGCCAAGTTAAATGGAAAATTACTTCTTGATTAGCAACTCAAACTATTGAATAAACTTTAAAATTTAAGGCAAAGAGAGTTGAGTGTAAAATATTACACAAATGCATTTTATAAGATCACCATTTAAGCTAGTCATAGTGATATGGACCAAAAATGTGGTAAGGTATGTCAATAGATTGTGACTGAGCATTAAATATTAGATTATGATGGTAAAATTATAAATAATAAAATAATCCTACTAATATTCTCTGAAAGTGAAGAAACATTATCTCAAGAATGTTATAACTCCTTAAGAGTTAGAGGGAGATTTGGTAGAGAAATAAACCAACAAGGCACACATGATAAATTTTGCAAGGAGGTGAATCAAGTTCCTACAAACCCAAAATGATCCATCTAGTGGAGAGTAGAAAAGGATAAAATTACAATAGGAGAAGAGATATTGTTTCATGGTAGTTGCTTTTAATGTGGTCAAGTTGGTCACAACGCCTTTGGATATTCTCAATATCATAAAGATAACCAAAAAAGATGACAAAATTTGCAAGGAGGTGAATCAAGTTCCTACAAACCCAAAACCATCCATCTAGTGGAGGAAATTTTAGGAGAAAAAGAAACAATTACAATGGGGGAAGATAAATGGTTTCATGGTAGTTGCTTCTAATGTGGTCAAGTTGGTCACAAGGCCTTTGAATATCCTCAATATCATAAAGATAATAAAAAAGGAATGATGAAAACATACATGTGTTGTAAGTAGAAGAAGAGTCATGGCATCACGAATTTAGATGTAAGAGCTACAGGGAGAGAACCTCATGTCAAGGAAAATTTTTTTAACTCTAGAGAAAGAATTTGAGGAAAGAAAAGGTCTATTTAAAACCATTTTCAAGTTAGGAGATAAGTATTGTGAAATGATTATAGGTAGTGGTGTTAAGTGAAATGGTAGAGAAATTTTGATTAAAAATAGTAGTATATCTCAATATGTATAATGTATCATGGATTCACAAGGGTCATCAATTGGTAGGTAAATCAACATTTAGTTTACAATAATTTTAGAAATATCAACTTCTTTACCCCAAGAAGTAAATTTACCAATCCTTACACTTTTCCAAAAATGATCTACACTGAAAGTGCCATTGATAATGATTTCACCCAGAGGAGAAATGGCACAGATGATTTTTGCTAAGGTGTTGGGGAAAAAAGGAATTTCGTTGAAAATATGGGTGAAAATGGAATTTCAAACTGAAAATGGGATTTTGTTGAGAACCTGAGTGAAAATAGAATTTCGCTGGGAAAGGAGGCAAAAATGAATTTCGCTCCAACTTAGGACGAAAATGAATTGCGCTACGACTTTTCCTGGAGATAATTTTCACTGCTCCTAGGGGTGAAAATTCATGGAATTTTGCTGCAAACAGGGGTGAAAATGCCTGAAAGATGATTTCGTTGGCAAAACTACCAAAAGATGATTTCACTGCACCTGGGGGTAAAAATAACTAGAAGATGATTTCATTGGTAAAATTCATTTTATACTTAGGCAAAAATTTGGTAAAATTCCAATGTGGCAAAAATGGATGCCCGAAAATTATTTTCGCTCGAAACCAAGCGAAAACGGTACATTGTTGAAGAGAAAGGCAAAATTGAATTTGACCTTTGAAAATGCATGAATTTTAGCGAACACATCTGTACTTATTTTCACTAGCGAAAGCATTGAAAGAGAGATGTATACCAACAAAAATACCAAAACAAATTAGCTAAAACATTAAAAGGTTAAGGAGACCATCGATAATGCACAATTTATTTTTTAAACTTAGAAGTTTTTACAAAAACGTTCTAGTGTGGTAGAACTGCCCAAAAAAAACTTTTTAGCCATATATATTCATATTAATTTATGATTGAGTATATTTATTAATTACCATTATAACAAGGAATTAGTAGTAACTATTTAAATTCTAAATCATTCTAAATATGCATGCTCTTAATGGTAAAGTGGAAGTCTCTTCTACTTTCAATCATCTACATCTAAATAATAAATAAGATAATATCTCAAAATAAATATATATTGAGAAATGGGTTCACATCAATCAACCAAAAATATTCTAACCTAACTACTCATTTAAGGAGGCAAGACCACCTAAATAACATCAACATATATGCACTTATATCATAAATAGCCTTTTTACTACTTCCATTTGCAAACTATGGCAAGATATGATAGGAGCTCCTCAAAAGCCACATCTGAGCATTAAATATTTTTTAATAATAAAAAAATTACCATCATCAAGTATGAAGGTTCTTAAATTTATGCAAAATATTAGTTGAAATGGCATGATGGTTTTTATAGCAAGAGTGAAATCATTGCATATTCAAAGAAATAGGTAGGCCAATAAGCCAAATGTGGGGTATAATAGTAGCAAGTCTAAAGGAAACCTATAAATTTTGACTACAAAATACATATATAGGATCTTATGGAACTTATGGAAATGTAAAGTCATTAGTAAACATTAGATCCTTATTTACCAACCCTTTCATTAGGATAAAGGTGTTATTCCTTCTAATTTCAAGTTTGAAAATCAAGGGAATTTTAAGATTCAATAGAAGAGGCCTCTTCTAGAGTATGTTAAAATAAATTATGATGTGACTTCTTAGGTAAGCCTAGGTAGTGTCGACATAGAAGGTGTTTGTAAGACCATAATGCAAAAGTTATTTTATGGTATAAAGGATTTTTAGGAAGAGCAACCAATAGTTTTATTGAGGTAATTATAATTTTCCAAGCAATTATGAAGCCCAAAAAAGGTAGCTAACAATTATTGAAGTGGAATATGCTTTCAATATTTTAATGTAATTTTAAAAACAATCATCATTTGCATCTGAACATTGATAGTTAGGAGAATGTTTAACAAATAAAATACATTCTAAAAGGTTTTAATGTGGGGAAAATCTACATAAGAGAGAAGGAAATCAAGTTGCAAACTTCTTTGGTAAATCAATATCTAATTAGGAAGTTACTAAATTCAAAATGAGAGAAGCATATTCTTAGTCAAGACTTGTAAAAATATAATTCTAAATACACTTTATGAAGAACTAAAATAAATATGATAAGAGTTGGTCTTGAAACCCAAGACAAGGGAGCTTTCAACTTTATAGGATGACTAATTTTTGCAAAGAAGAAATATGCTACTTTGTAGGAAAAAAACAAAATAATTTTAATTAAAGAGAAGCAATGTTACTTTTCTTCGTTTTATTTTTTAATTGGTTATATGGGATTAAAATGAGCCCTACTTATATTACAACTTGGAAACTATGCATGTATTACTTGTCAAAATGTGAACATGGGTCTCCTCCTTGAAAGTTAAGGAATTCAACCAGTTCAGCTCATGCCATTTGATAAAATGTTAAGGTTCATCCATGGGATTCAAAAATTGGTTTACATTTTAAGGTTCATCCATGGGATTCAAAAATTGGTTTATGATATGGAATTGTTCACTCTTGATTAACTGACCTAAACTACATAGGCACTTTTATTCTATTTATTACACAAAAGATCACATTTTTTATTTTTATTTGTTATCAATTTTTTTGGATGTTTTCAAGGTCTAGCGAATTTTTATTTTAAATTCTCAATATTATATTTTAGAATGTCATTTTATCTTGCAGCCTTGCTTTATTTCCATGACTGTTGAAATGTAACATGTTGTTTCCGTTTGGTTTTGATTTAGTATAGGGAGTTTGCATAATATAAACAAACTATATTTTTGTAATTTTTTTTAACTCCAAAAATATATAATATTGATTTGTTTCCCCAAGAATATTAATATCTCTAATTTTATATATCATTTTTGTAGCAATTAGTTGACCTAAGCTTTAGTGGAGATTGGTTTTTACTTTTTATTTAATAAGCTATGCATGGATTTTATTAGGGGCCACTCTCATAAAAATAGAAAATATTGCATTTGGTCAATTAAACCATATCCAACTTACCTTTTTAACAAATATACTCTTCATTTTTATTTTCTATAAAATGAAAATTTTCTCTTACTCAAACTACTATGTTTTTACAATCAACTTCTGCACAAAATGTTTATTAAGAGATGAAATCTTGCTCAACTAGAGATCGTCTAATATTTGAATTTTTCCAAAACAAAGAAAAACACTATGATTGGTTGAATTACTGATGCCAGAGCATCAAAATGGTTATAGATAAGGTAACTACAAACTATATGTAACTGTTACATTTTGTATATAAATGAGGAAGAGGAAGGTATGTAACTACCATATTTTGTATATAAATGAGGAAGAGAAAGGAGGAAACAATGTGCATAGAAGAATATAAGAAAAAGAAAGAAGAAAAAGAAACATAGAAAGGGCCTACATAAATATTTTTAAGACTAGGGATGATGTTTCAATGTAGCCAATGGTCATAAATAATAAAAAATCATATTCCCCTCTAATTTATTTTTTGCATTATGAATGCATTGTGTTGTTGGAATTGTATGTTGTATATGCATGCTTTGTATAGATTTCAAGTATAGTTGCAAGAGAAGAATAAGAAAGCAATGGTTGTTCTTGACCTTGGTCTGGATATTGCAGTTAGAAAAGGAAGCATAAGTTCTTACCACCCTTGAGATCACCACTTTAGTAACTAACATGAAGAATTTTTTTTTGTAATAATTGATCAAATAAGCATTGCATTTATGCATTGCTTAAAGTGGGTAGTTATCAATAATTTTTTTTCCAAGCTTGTATTTAATTGTTGTGAATATTTGATATTAAGATCTTTTGGAAATATTAGTGGATTGCTAATAATTAATTATGTATGCCTATGGGTATCTTCATATAAGCCTACAATAACTACTTATTTAGGCCTTTAGGCATCATTTATGTAAGCCTACAAGCATCTACATTGTAAGCCTAAGGGCACTTTTCATGTATTCACTCTTTTATTATTATTATTGAAATTTCATGTATTCACCCATGTGTTGTAGGTGAGTTGGAGAGGAGAGGGAAATCCTCTAAGGGAGGTCCTAGGTTCAAATATCCACCCTACCAAAAAGTTTAATTGGGTACTTAAAATCCAATTAATAATGTTGGTGCGGGTAGGGCCGAGCGCAACTCTTGGGTGACTTTGACGGTGTATAACCCCCTGTTCGTGGTCTCTCAGACCAAGGTGGCTTCGCAAGAGGTTTTTCGCTTTAAAAAAAAATAAATTCATGTATTCACTCTTAGTGATACTGGGTTAATCAACCTCTATCAATAACCTTGATTGAAGGGTGTAATATATTTATTATATTGTAATTTAACCTCCCAAGTCAAGTTATGTCAACTTGGGATTAATATCTAATAATTATTTGGTATCACTAGAAATACCCACCAATAACTAATTTATTATATCAATATGTGATATATGTAAACTATTTTGGGGTGCCTACAGGAACCCACCCTTCCTTTAGTGTTGTTTATCTCTCCCCCTAGTTCATTTATCAATGCTATCTTCATTCACTTTTGCATATTTTCTATATATGATCATGGGGAATATATATTTGGGAATGTTTCTGGAAAGTATTATAAATTGTAACAATTGTTAGCCATTTTTCTTTGTTATAATAGGTTATTTATGGATCTAATCACATCAAAATATTTTGGTCACTTCTAACGGATTTTTATTCAATCAAATCTCTTAGTGCTATGGTTAAAATATCTGTTGTTTGTTTGCTTTTTACTTTACTTCTTGCATCCCTTTTACTACAACATTGTTTAGATTAGTTCAAATTAATTAGTTTAGTTGGGAATTGACCCATTAAGTTGAAGGCTCAAAATTTATCTAATTTTTGTTTTATGTTGAACTATAATTTCAATAACCTATACATGATGATTTATAGATCAACAATATGTAATTATAATAAAAATAAATAAAATTCATTTGCTTACAACCTATATTCTAATATCTAAGTTTGTAAAGAATTTATATTAAAATGATATGATTCAACCCATATGATACCTCCAAAGTTGTCTGATGACCCTGTGCAAAAGTTCATATAAATACAAATATATAGATTTATAATTATAATAAAATTAAGTACATTTATAGATTTTAAATTTACATTCTAGTCCCTAGGATTCCACAATTTTTTGTTACAAATTTTTATGATTTAACCTCATTTCAAGGCATTCAAAATCATAGCAATGACCTATCAACAATATAGTTTTTGTCAAAGGGTGTCATGGCACCATATGTTTACCTATTAATGTTTTACACTATTTTAGAAACTTTTATATCTAATGTATTAGTAGTGACCTATTGATAATATAGTTGTTTAGTGTGTCAAAATGACATCCTTTTACCTAATGATGGTTTAGACTATTTTATAAACTTTTATATCATAATGTCTTGGTAGGGACAAGTAACATAACATTTTTAATTACTTTTTCTCATTGAATTTTTAATAAATAAGAAGTGTTATGAAAAAAGAGTCTTATGTGGAATGAACAATAGAAGGAAATGAAGACAAAGAAAGCTTGGTCGAAAAAATTTCTTGGCTTCATGATTGGGTTTATAACAAATAGTTTTAGTATCTAGATAACATTTTAGATTTTTAATTCAAACTCCATAATGAAATAACTATATATAGTCTTGAGATTGACCTTGCTAATGGATGCATGACCAATGAGATTCCTGGGAAAGTTTTTATTTCCTTCGTTAAGAAGACTTATTTTTTTAGTTATGTTTGGTTATTTCCAAATTTTATGCTGTATGACAAATCGTTATAAATTAAAGGATTTGGTAAGATGTCATAATTATTTTTATACTTATGACCCACATCTCATTTTAATTATATGAAACCACATAATTTTACTATTTTAATTTTAAAATTTCCTACTAAAATCTCCAACTTTATCATAAAGAAAAAATAATAAAAAATTGTAACTTGTTTTATATTTGAAGTTTAATAAATAAGACATCAAATAATTTTTAACATATTATTTTATAACTATAAATTATTTACAATTTAAATGGGCCTAATAATTAAGACATTGAATCAAGTGGCATTAGCTCAACCTATTAGATTACTTAATATTTAAAGAGGAAACCAAGGTTCAAATATTGTCAAGCGATACACGGATAATATCTAAGCTTTGTTATAATACCACTATGTGATGATGATGCAATACAATAAAACCCGTTTCAGTCTTATATAACCAATTAAAAAAACAATTAAAACATTAAAATTCCTAATAAAACATTTAAAATTAAAATCCAAAAAAATAGGTTTACACACTATACTATTTGGATGGATAAAATATCTTAACGATAATAGATAAATGTTTAGGTAACTTCCTATGATCTACATCTACTCTAAAAACTATTTTAACTTTAAATCATTATCACATTAGCATTAGTAAAAATTGATGAATAGTTAAAATGAAAGGAACTTTTATCTACTATAATATAGTTTAGAGAAAAAAAAAATGTGACTGCCTAAGTAGTTGGCTGAAAGAAGCATTTAGTTTTATTAAAAAGGCAAAATCAAACTTTTATCTACTCTAATTTAAAGAAAAAATGTGACTGCCTAAGTAGTTGGCTGAAAGAAGCATTTACTTTTATTATAAAGGCAAAGTCATAAATTAGTTAAGAGTCAGTACTATGAACATTGAATGGCTTTGGACGATGAAAAAGAAATTCTACCAACTCAATTTGATCAAACTCAGAGCTGTTCATTAGTTAACATTACCGTTATGAATTAGTGAGTACTATGAATATTGGTGTCACATCAATTACGCAAGGAAACTTGAGCCACCCTCTTCGAAAGCAAGAGCAAAGTCATTCATTCGCCAACGGTACTAACATGCGATGGTATTAAAGGACCTTTCAGAATTAAAGGAAAAGTAAAGTTTATCAACATTCAATGGTATTAAAGGAGCTTTCATAGGGAAAAGAAAATTTATAAATTAGTAAAAAGGTTAAGTAGATTTTTTTGGGAGGGATTATAGTTATATGAGGATTAGTTAGATTTACAGGTTTATTACACTACTTCAAATATATATTTAAATAAATATTATTAACTATTAGTTTTTATAAATCTGTATATGAAATTATTAATTTTTAATTAAAATCTAAATAAAAGTAAATAAATGAAAACTAAAAAAACTTATAGACAATAAAATATTTTAAAATATTATTATTTATAAACTTTCTTTTCATAAAAAAAAATATTATCAATAAAAAAAACATTAATACAACATATCATATTAAATATAATAGAAACTTATTGTCATCACTTTGTATTCCCCACTCAATGAAAACTAGGAGAGTTTAGTTAAGGACAATACATTTTAGAATTTTGTTGTTTATAAACTAAAATTATTTATAGAAACATTAATACAACATCTTATATTAAACATGACTTTAATTGTTGTCATCGCCTTGTCTTACCAACTCAGTATGATGTCCCTTCTCCTAGGCTTTTTATATCAAGAAATAAAATCTATATATATATATATATATATATATATATATAATAAATAAATAAAAATAAAAACTAATTTAATTAAAACATATAATAATAATATTAGATATATCTAAACTTTGGTTTATTAATTGCACATTAGATTAAATGCTATAATATTGAGAACATACAATTAAAACTATATTTATTTTTTCTTAAATTTTTATTATAAATACCTCAACCTCCATAATTAATATAAGTTACTTAGTCCTTGTCAACATAACACCAGACTTAAAGGATTTAGTAAGGTTACTCATGACAAGGATAAAATCATGGTCCAATAGGCTAAAAAAATAATTCATACTAAACATTATATGAGGAATACATGTCGACTTAAATAATATTATCAATCAATAAAGTTGGATTATACACTTTCAACACCCCCCATAATTTGAATCGAAGAGCAAAGGAGATAACATATTATAAGTAGTAACATGACTCTCTAATGGAATCTCTAATGGGATGGTTCATTGCAACATAAGGAGGACCTAAATTAATATCAACTCATCATCTAGAATACTACATCTTACCTTCCTAAAATCTACCTCAACCTTTCTTCTTTAAAGACTTCAACTTGACCTTAAAATCCTAAGACTTAATCATTGTCGATTTGAAATTTTTTGTATGAGCACACACTTAATAACACACACCATAATTTATTATAGCCACCTAGAAGTCAATGAAAAAGAAAACAAAGCATCCAAGGTTAAATCTATGTGTTCCTTCATATAGATAAGAACAACATGAATCATAAGTTTAATAATTTGAAAGCAAGAAGAAATATTAGCAAGGACAATCTTAACACATTCTACATCATCCTTCTAGATTACCTCTCAAAGATACAATATCTACCATTAAAACCTTGAATCATAAAATATAGTCCTCAAAATTACTAAAATCCACCATCTTAGGAGAAGAGAACTTCAATTATAATTATTTGATCTTTATGGAATTGCTTTTTTCAAACAAATATTTTAACTATATCCATGCCTTGGTGGGATCACTTTCATATTTAATGTAGAAAGAACATTAGGTTTGATCAATATCTAAAATATACCCAAGGTCTTCTTCTTCTTCTTTTGCGCATGACATTTCATGAAGAACCTTCATTGTCTCATCCTTAAATATGCATAGGAGATTCTTACTTCTAAATAGAATGATCATTTAGTTTGGCCAAGCAATACGATTTTACCCATTCAAGTGAGTAACTTAAGCCATTGAATCTATCTCACCTAAATCACCCTATCATATAACAAGTCTTTGAATTAATTTTACCAAAATGAAGAGCTTGAAAAACTACATGATCTAAAAAGGCCTTAAAATATTTCCATATATAAAAGTTATGGACTTTGGGAGTTTGTTCCTATTAATCCTCAAAGCAAAAAATGCATTTAAAGTTCTTAGCAAACCAAACCAAGTCACTTGTGGAAATAGGATTTAGATGTTTTCCACTATGCATAACAAGTGAGTTAGGGTGTAACACTTGCAATGGTATGTTTAGATAACCATATACACACCAAATGGGTAGGTGCTTATAGGCACACCCACTATCTCACATCACAAACTAATTTAATGGATCAATCATTGAGAGTATTTATAGTGATACCAAATCTGCAATTAAATGATAACCTCAAGTCCACATAATCTAACATGAAGGTTAAATTACAATATAATAGATGTACTAAACTCTTTAATCAAGGTTAAACATAGTGGTTTAACTAATATCACTAAAGGTGAATACATCAAAACTACTTGTAGGATTACATAGAATAATGCCTATAGACTTATATAGAAATATGATTATAGATTTATATATAGAATACCCCTAGGTTTACATAGAGAATACCTAAAGGTTTACATAGTTATTGCTTGTAGGATACATCAAGAGCACCTATATGCACTTCATCACTATCAAATTTGGCCTAATAAGATCAGATTATAGATATTCCATTACTCTTCAATAATTTGAATTGAAGGGATAAGGAGAGAATACATTAGAGATGGTGCATCCCCCCACAATGAAAACTTGAATGGGATAATGAATCCTACCATATTATATGGATAAAGGTACATAAAATGGATAAACCTCTCAATGAAAATAAATTTATGACTCCATCTTGTGGAATAAGATGTTAAGATTCCCATGAGAAGATATTCAATATACAATTTAGTGACTATAATATGTCCTCTTATCTTAAGAGAAAGTAATTGAATCATGAAGCAATAGGTAAGTCTCTAAATAATCAATTATAATGGCTAGGAAGGGATCTAGATGAACAAGACATACCTTGTGTTGATCATCTAAAGCGTACTCCTCTTATAGCCAAATGATTACGAAATATCACATTAACAGGTGTTAGAATTTACAATATTTTTTAGAAACAAACAAAAGCAATCCATTCCTTCAATTCTTATACAAAAAATAAAAAGAGTGATGAAAAAGAGAGAGATTTAGTGTGCATCCATAGAAACCATAAATAATTATTATAGATAGATAAAATTACACAACACTCCTATGGTTAAATGAGAAGTGGAATGGGGGTATTTATGTCTAAAACATCAATTACATAATAAATTTTAGTTTACGCCAACATAACAAGAGGGATCTAGGTTAATTACTTGTTAAAAGAGGGTTTATCCATAATAAGGTTAACCATGACCCATAGGACTTACATAAAAATACATTACAATTAATTAATACATTGTACAATGAAATGCCCTTAGGCCTATCCAATACATTATACAATGTCAACCTTGGCCATGAATCATATTACAATTTTAACATCCCCCCATAATTTGAACTAAGGGGCCAAGGAGAGAAGACATTAGTAGAAATAATATCACTCCCATAATAGATGATCTAATTTAGTTTATATGATTCATCAAATCTATAAATTTTATAACTCTTATCCTGAGAGGAAGTGTTATTTAATTGTTATCCAAGTTTGTTAATGGTCAATAAAATACCACTTTTTTTTTTTAAAGCAAAAAAAACCTTGCGGGGCCGCCTTGGTCTGAGAGACCATGAACAGGGGGTTCTACACCGTTAAAGTCACCCAGGAGTCGCACTCGATCCTACCCGCACCAACATTATCAATTGGATTTTGGATACCCAATTCAGCTTTTTGGTAGGGTGGAAATTTGAACCTGGGACCTCCCTTGGAGGATTGCCCTCTCCTCTCCAACTCTCCTACAACACCTGGGTAATAAAATACCACTTTAATAGTTTTACCTATTTGGTAATTTTTTCTTTCAACTTATTCTTATTTCCTATCTTAGCTATTATTTTCTTCTAATTCTTCCATCAAGTTCCTTTAGAGTACAATATATTATGAAAACATACATGTGTTTTTCTAGTACATATAAAACCATAACCACTACATTCTCACTCTTTACCATCATATTCATTTCTTATTTTTATAGAATCCTTATTTTATAATTACTTATAAAGTATTGAAAGAGATCCTATTCATATTATGTTATGACCATTTTACCATGGTGATGTGAGAAAAATAGGGGTTTCTCAAGTTCTCAAAAAATATGGTTAGCTCTTTAGAAATTTTGATGTTATAATAATGTAAACTTATAGACCTTGGTTCCCATATGGATTCCTATCCAAACTAGCTAATTCTAGAATAGATTTCGATCCTAGACCTATTCATGGCATACACACCACCTTTGATGTCATGATTGCTATCACATTATCTTTACTTTATGCAATTGCACTTAGATAGGAATACCTATGATGCAAATATTATGTGTCACAACTACATGCTAGAGTATACATGAAGCATCTTCCTAGTATTAGACATTATAGAGAAAGTTATAATTTCCTAGTCTATCCACTTGGCATATTGCTAACATGTACCATATCCGAAAGAGATACACAAATAATTTGATTATTGCCATTAAAATTGTTGCTTGATTAGTTGGAAGTCGAATCATTTCTCCTTCTAAGTATTTTGTAATTTTTATATATGTGATGTATATAACTTAGGAATGTCGTGGATGTTAGAGTAATATTCCATTACTTGGGATAATTACCATTTACTCCACTAGGTAAAAAGATAGTTACATTTATCTTTTTCTATTTACCTTTACCTTCTAGATATTTATTTTTCTATCCTAGGTTAATATCTAATATCCTAGGTTAGTGGTTAGTCAGTTAGCGCTATCTCCTTATAGCGCGTTGGTTAGCTTGGATGTAGGTGATATTGTTTGTCATACTATTTTGTAACCTATATTAACATTGGCATTGTCTAATGTTAATCTAATGTTGGAATAGCAATTATTATGGTTTGTCTTTGATTACTACATAAATTTCCAACCACATTGGCATCAGAGCCAAGAGGGTAGGCGAGGCGAAGGGAGTTATTCCCTGGTTCCGCCTACCCAGGTCAAGGTTATTTTTTTTGCTCACCTGGAGGACGAGCCTGGTGCCAATTGGCAGCGCCCAGCCCACCTCAATAGGCAAGATCATTGATTAGGACCACCACATAGCCCACAGGGCCCGCACGCATCACGTAGGCCCATCGACCCATTTAGGCCCATAGGGCCCACACCCACACGTGGTGCGTAGGCCAAAGATGGCAGGACTGATTAGGATCACTGCTATGATCGGGCTACGACCCGATCCCACAGGCCCACGTGGAGAGGCCCACAAGAGGGCCAACGCGCCCCTCTGACCGTTGTCGATCGGAGAGGAGACTTTGACGATCGGCGGTCGGATACAAGCGACCAGCAGACAAGGTCTTTGAGGTGGGCAGATGCGTCCTCCCAGGTGGCCGACCACCACGTGAGGGCAGGAGTGCCCTCCGTGCGGTGGTCGACCACCACGTGAGGGTAGGTGCACCCTCCGTGGGAGGACACAGATCCCGATCGATGATCAAGATTCGAGAGGGCAGGCAGCCCTCAGATCACCGACGACCGTATCAGAGACCCTGCAAACTACACTACAGAGCATGGATCCAAAGGAGTGGGACCTACTGACGTGGAAGCCCACAACCCAAGACCCACGTTGACGTGACCCGAGGCGATTCAAGGCAAGCTGAATCTGACATAGACTAGACATGCACAGAAGCTGACATGGCGACGCTAACGAGGTCACTGATGTGGACTCCTGGCACAAACCTAAGAGGACAAATACAGATGTGACACATGGTGACAAGACATGTGCCACCGGACGATGCGGCTGATGAAGTTGGACAAAGCCATGTGCCATCGGACCTGATGAGGACGACACATGGCGGACTAGCCACGTGTCCCGACGCTGACAGTCCACGTGGCTAGCAGCAAAACCAACCATGCGGGGGACTGACTGCCCGTAGGGCAGTCAATAGCAAAAGGGCTTGAAAGCCCTTTTAAGGCCCAAAATATCCTCCGCGCGGGTGATGTGGGATAAATCCCACAATTCTTTTCCCGCCCGCGCGAGGAAAGAAGGGAAAGGGAATTTCATTCCCTTCCCTTCACGTCGGGCCCTGTAGCCCGACCAACAAGGGCGGCCGGAGCTAAGGCTCCCGACGGGGCAGGTCGGGAGTTCGACCCCCATCGGGGGCATATTTTTTTTGCTCCAACGCACCAAAACAAAGGGGCCAAGGCTTAAAAGGTAAAAAAAAAATTGTTTTTTTTTAATTGTTTTTAGTTTATTTTTTTTAATAATTTAATTTTTTTTATATATATAAATTTTTTTTTTTAATTTATTTATTAAAGTGATTTTTTATATAAATTAATTTTATTATTAATTTAAAATAAGCTAGAAATAATTAGATTTATACATTAAAATTGAAATTTAGGGGCGTTTTTTTTTGCAATTTTCAAATTCAAAGAAGGAGCTTTTGTTTTCTCCTCCAAAGGAGATATAAGACATATAAGAGCATCATATTTTTTTTGCAAAATTAGAACCCTCATATTCTTCTCAAACCTTGTTACTTTAGCACATAATGAAGGATCAAAAATGATTTTTTTTTGCCAAAGTTTAAGACAAGGAGTTTGAAAATTTGCAACACATCAACACTTGATATTGTGCATTTGTTTTCTCCAAAGAGGGGATATAAGACATTAAATTTGCACATTTTTCTTGCAAATTTGAGAAGAAATTGTAACCTTGGTCCACAAAAACTAAGTCGTGTGTCGACTAGTTCTGGAAGCCTTCCAAACGCGGGTCGTGTGTCGACTTGTCTTGGAAGGAGTGCTCAAATTGTTCATTTTGCAAAATTCAGGGGGGAAGACAACATTGTACTTCTTTTGCAAAATTGGAAAACAAAGTAGGAGATAAAAATATCATTTTTTTTTGCACAAACACAAAACACACATTTTTGTTGCAAAAATTTAAAAAGGTGCATTTTCGATTTTACTCGACACCTTAAATTGGCAAACTAGGTGATAAGAATTTTGAGGCCATTTCTTGTTTGATTGTTGCATCATTCTTTTTGCAACTATAAGTCATATAATCAAGAACATCCATACCTCACAATTTCACAAATTTGTGTAAATCCATGCACAGATTTAAAGCCAATTTCACTTGATATTCTCTCCTAAATCAACAAAACCCCTAATTCACTCTTATTTGTTTGGCTTAATCTCCTCAAAATTTTCATCCTTCTTGAAGGGTGTTAAGGCAGGTGCCATTAAATATCTGTTTGAGTGAATTATCTTTTGGTACTATTTTAGGGTAATCAAAAGAAAGAACAAGTTTTTTGAAAATAAGGAACCTTAAAAGTTGCAATCCTTTGCACTAAGGGGGGATAATTCCTTTCTTCCTTCAAAACAAAGATTTTTGATAAGAGGGAAATAAAACTTGTAAAGGCAATCAAAAAAGTCCAAGTCATCAAAATTATACCTTTTATTTTAGACTTCATAATAGCAATCATGCTTGAAGTTCTTGCAATAAGGAAGGATGAATTGGTGAACTTTTTTGATCAAATTGCCTAGAAACCATAGTTTTGCAAAACTTGTAAAAATGACAACCATGACACCATTTAGTGTTGGTTTCAAAACAAGCAAAACTAAAATGGCAAAGGCACATCATAGAAGCCATCTTTCTAGTGAAGTGTCTCATTCTGATTCTGATTCTAGTTTAGAGAAAGCACACAGAGTGCTAATTGCTAGAACAGTTTTGTAGAGGGAAAACACATGTGTCCCTTGGGCAAAAACACCATATTCTCTTTCTCCTCTTTTAGGCTTCATAAATAGCATAAGTATTTTGTTTGAAGACCTTGCAATAAGGGGTGCTTGTACCTCTTTTAGGCTTCATAAATAGCAAATTCTAGGTGTTTGAAGTACTTGTAACAAGAGGAGCGACTTTTTGTGATGTAAAATTGTCTAGGAGGCAATATTTGTAAAATCCTTCACAACACTCTTGTGTTGCACACTTTTTGCAATTGAGGGGGATATCAATTTCTTTTCTTCACAATTTTTTGTAAAAGGGAAGATGGCTTATAAAGGTGCATTTTTGGCTTTGACCGACACCTTAGTCACACTTCCTTCAGAAATTAATTACACTATGTTTTGCAACGAGAAGGGGAAACTTATGTTTTGCAAATTCATATTGTAAATGAATGAACCTTGTATGAAGTGATCTATTCTACTACACCTAGCGATTGCAGTGGATGGTTACCCATGCAATTCGGTTGGATGATGTGATTACCATAAGGACATTCGTTGGCGTGAAGAAAAAGTGAGGAATGACCCACTTTTTGCTTAGGAGCAGCTAGAGCACTGTGACAGAGCAACGAACCAATAGATCGACATTTTCTTCCACTATATTGGGGCAGTTATATACTTTACCCAAATATTGTTGTATAGAGGGATATGTATGTATTACCCAAATAATGTAATAAGGGGGGATGTTAGAGTAATATTCCATTACTTGGGATAATTACCATTTACTCCACTAGGTAAAAAGATAGTTACATTTATCTTTTTCTATTTACCTTTACCTTCTAGATATTTATTTTTCTATCCTAGGTTAATATCTAATATCCTAGGTTAGTGGTTAGTCAGTTAGCGCTATCTCCTTATAGCGCGTTGGTTAGCTTGGATGTAGGTGATATTGTTTGTCATACTATTTTGTAACCTATATTAACATTGGCATTGTCTAATGTTAATCTAATGTTGGAATAGCAATTATTATGGTTTGTCTTTGATTACTGCGTAAATTTCCAACCACAAGTGGATCAATTCTTAATCCACAACTTCTATTTTTATATGTGTTATTGAATTTTGACAAGGTGTTATATTTATTTTATGGTTGTTTGAGATGTATCATGTAACCATATATTTTTCTTAATATTTTGAGGCAGGGTTATGCATAAGGGGTCAACTCCAAAATGTATTTATAAAAAATTAGTGAATCAGTTTCAAAATACAGGTGAGTAGTGTCAAAACACATATAGAAGGTTAACTATTATTAGAGGTAATGTTGGAAATTTAAACTTAAAATGGTCAAATTATTATAAAATTAGGGCGAGTTGACCCCCAAAAAAAATGGCACCCAAAATTTTTTGGCTAATGGGCCTTGGTCAAGGGTCTCAAATATTATCCAATTCCAAATTTTGAAAATCATAATTTTAGTAAATTGGCTATAAATAGCCGCTATGCATAACCCTCTTTTGAGGTGACATACATGTCTTACAATTAGGAGTGAGTCCTATAAGCTTGCATTTGAATAAGGTTTAGGTTGATATTCTATTTTTATTATTTTCTCTCCTACATTCCTATAGATTGTGTTATCCTTCCACTACCTAAGTTTTTGTTCTACTACTTTTATTTTATAAAACAAAAGTGTGCATATACATTGTTCACAATACATGTCATATAATTAAATATATGTTTATTGTTGCTAATACTGCTACTTGGACCTTATGTTTTATAGTATATTTACAATTGTATTATTTGTACATAAAGTCCATTTTATTTTGGAGATATTTTATTGTGCTCTATTTTTATGCACATCTCTAAAGCATAACTCTCTTGATGTCATAAGTTGTTTAGGGAAGTTGTCCTTAATACCACCACATCCTAGGTCTTGTATGGAGATAAAATCATATAAAAGCTTATTTTTCATTTATCTTATAACTCTTTCATCCTTCTTACATTTTTTAATAATGGTTTTGTGTTCAAGAATCCTAAGGAGTTCCATGCTCATAGATAACTATCCAATATGGAGAAGTCATCATTGACAAGGATGAAATTTTAGGACACCACAAAACTCATTTGATATGCCATAGAGGAATATAGGAAACTTGTTTTGTATGGTTTTAGGATCTAATGATCAATATAAAACCATAATTCAATACTACCAACCTAACACCTACAAATCCTTATCCCACTCAAGGTGTTGAACAATGATATTATTATCTTCTCAAGACAAATTAATGTTGAAGTATTAGACACCTATCTCTAGCAGCTAGCATATGTTTCTATCAATCATTTCCTCAAAATCTATAGGATTTGTTTAAATCTTAAAGATGTTAATATATATTACTTGTTGTTGGGAATTCATTAACAAAGGGATCATAGATGATGAAGATCTCATCAATAACATATTTAAAAATGGTTCCCAATTGCTTCTACCCATTGCATCATCATAAATAGTACATGCATGTCTAGTAGATGTGTTAACATCAAGATCAATTTGTACAAATAATATATTGATGAGTTTAACAAAAAACCTAATTTTCATTGCATTGACAATAATGAGAAGAATCAAGTTCTCAAATTTATTAGTGGAATCCATTATCACATATGCTAATGAATAAATTTTCTTCCTATTAATTCTTTAGTGCAATCATTTTTTATGACCAGTTTAGAATAAAGACCTCAAGCAGATTAGAAAGGCATGGAATATTCCATATATCAAGCACCACAAATGCCTAAGAACCCTATAATTCCATTCAAAACTAAAAATATACCTTTGACACATGATGAGTGTAAGAAAAATATGGGAACCAAGTGTTGCAACCATCACAAAACTTGCAATTATAGTCACATTGACCATATAGCACAAAAAACATCTTCGATGGCACATAAATAAGTTTAAAAATTGTATAGTAGCATCAAAATACAAGGAATTTGATGCCACATGCTTGGGTACCAAAGCTTAGTAAATTGATAAGACCTCAAAATTTGACCTTTTTTAGGGACAATATCATGTATTTCATACTTGCAATATAAGGAAAACCCCTTTATATTATCATTTATATTAGAAGTAAAAATATTATGAACCTTTGTTTCTCATAAATATAAAGGCATCCAAAATATTCTAAATATTAAATAAATCAACTATAGTGATTAATACACACAAGACAATATGTGATAATACATTTTTGTAGGAAAATACCAATGTTATTCCTTGAGGAAGAAACCACTCAATATCTTCCAATATGGGAGTGAATTCATGAACCAAGACTATTACAAGAGAATACTTGATATAAATGATGATTAATACAATTACAATACCCCTTATTTATATACCCATTCTCTAATGCTACTTTGGGGAGTTAAATCCTAAACTCGTATCCCTATCATTGTTATAATATAATCAACATTTGGTTTTGTGTGTCCCATGCCAACTATCTATAATAACCATACACAATATCATATCATATACCCATATTTCTATCCCTAAATACCATAACATTCCACCCTCCTTACACAATATTTTGTTCTCAAAACATGGGAAGAAACTAGATAATATGACTTGTCAAGCAATGTTGTTAACTAGTAACAATCTTGAACATCCCTCCATAGAGGTGAAATCTTGATTGGTGGTGGTCTATGATGATTCAAATCTATCATTATGCCAGTTGAATATCTATAATTATTTTATTGACTACATGCATCTACTTCTCTACTATGATATTCTTAAGAATTGGTCCTATTGATCCATATGTTGTTACACCACTCTGTAATCTAGAATTACTAAGTTTTTTCCACCAAATATTTCCATTCTTGATTTTTTTTTTACTACATATAGATCCATAATAATGTTGATGCCCTAAGCCCTTCCTCTAATATTGTTGCAATTCATGGTGGTGTGAGTGGCAATATTCTATAACCTTAACCTTACATTCTATTTTCTTTTATTTTTTAGAATTTTGTTTTACTATTTTAAATTCTTCCTCAAAGTCTTCTCTAATGTGCCCTTCATTTGGTGCATCTATGTGCTCTTCTATCAGAGCTTTCTTGGATTTTTTTGTTGCTTCTTCCCATGACTCAGTTATTGCCTTTGTTGTAGACTCGATTTTGATTTCTTTATTGGTTCCTTAACTTGTTTTCCTACCATAACTACTTCTTTCTCCTTGAATCCTTGCTCCTTAAGCTGAGAAATATCTTGTGTTGCTATCTTATTTTTTATTTATGATAACTTCATGAAATTCTTTTGCACATTAATGTTACCAAATAATCCAACCAAGGATAACCCAAAATAACATCCACACTATCCATATCAATAGCATGAAAATATAAATGTAAAAAATATCTATCCATGGTAATGTTTAAATATTCAAAAATATGAACATTCACATGCTCAATTTGTATATATTTAATCTTTGTTGCTTGAAACTACAACCTCTTAGCAAAAATATATTAATGAAATTGTACATACAACTAGGATTTATGGAAGTAATAACCCTTTTCCTCTAAATATAGACATAAACCTACAAAATTGAATTTTTATATTAAAACAAATCCTTTTGATTATTATATGGCCTATCTAACACCAAAGCTATGGTTCCCTCAACCTTCAAACTATCATGCAAATTTATTCCTTTTATTGGTCCTTAAGATATTTGATTTCTTTTACATAAGTGTATCCATTAAAGTAGCTATCTTTTATTCTTTTTCTCAAATTTCCATTTTCTTAAGAATGCATCTTCAAATTTTTCTTGTGTGTATGTAAAATTATGCCTATAAAAAAATTCCATACACCAAGATAAATCTTCCTCTCATAAAGAATTGCTAAGATTAAATTTCCATGCAAATTAGCAGAATTTAAAGATTTAAAAGTTTTCCACAATTCCCATCCGTTCCAATGAATATTTGCAACTCAATGACCCCAATCCAAAAGAATCCCCATAATAACTAGGGTTTAATAAACTAAGATTTCTTAAAAATAAAATTTATCAAATCTCATCTATTCCTTTCTATAAACAATTATATCTACATATTTCCTTAAAAATGATAAATTGCAACTAATTTCCTTCCCTTTTCTCCTTGATGAATTTTTAAGTAACCAAAAAACAATGTCAATAGCCCTATTTCAAATAGCCATAACTCATTTAATACTAATTAGAATTTAACACATAACCAATAGTTTTTGTAGTATTCAAAATGACTTACACGATGGTGTAATAATATTATAGACATGACTACTTAAAAAGATATATCTCTTTGGAAAATAAGTGAATTTCTATTTTTCCCTTGAAATAATCTTTGCAAACCTTACAAAAATTCATTCCTTGCAAAAATTATTTCTCTAATACCACTTGTTATGAACCTTTCCTTCTCATAAATATAAAGGCATCCATAATGTGCTAAATATGAAATAAATTAACCACAATAACTAATTCACATTAGACAAGATGTTATAATACCCCTCAAATAGGGTAACACCAATGTTATTCCCTAAAGAAGGAGCTACTCCATAATATCTCCTAAGATGAGTGTCACTCTATGAACCAAGACTGTTCCAAGAGAATACTTGATATGATTGATGATTATTACAATTACCATACCCATTTTTTATATACTTAGTCTCTAATGCCATTGTGGGGAGCCAACTCCTAAACCCTTATCCCACTCATTATAATATAATATTATAATATTAAAAACCTTGGATTATGTGTGGCCCATGGAAACTATCCATAATACCCATACACAATGTAATATCATATATCCATATTTTTATCCCTAGGTACCATAACAAAAGTATAATTATATAGAATTATATCAAATGACTTGACTTCTAGAAGATGATGCATCTACAATATTCCTTTTTTGGTTGGATTCATCCAAAAAAAGGAACAGAGATGTGGCACTAGTGCACTCTTGCGTATAGTATAATGTTAATGAGCAAGATTATCATATGGCATCATTAAAAATTTATGAAATTATACTCAAGAGGTCATATCTCTTTGACTTACAGCTAACCTATGAAAATTTCCTATAATAATGGTTTGTGTGCATCAATGGGATGAATAACCACATGCCAAAGTGGCTACCCCTAAAGTAGATGAATCTTGTATCAATGAAGAAATTTTAAGAGTTTTGTTTCTAATATTCAATTTTTTTTCTTTTTTTGCTTATGGTTTGATTTAAGATATATGGTGCCAAAATGTTTTGCCTTGTCATGCTAGTTAAATTTTGTTTTGGATAGACTCAAAATATAAATATATTCTTCATCTATATTTCAATGTATTTCAGGATTCCAAGAAGTGTCACTACATTATTTAGTCAAATATTAAATTTATTTGACTCTAGGATCGTCATTGCCCAAAAATAAACTATATCATTGATTATTTTGAGAGAATGATGAGATACTATAATATATTCAAGAGGCAAAAATGAAGCTTCAAATGGAAGGAAAGCATAGACAGCGTGATTTTACTCACATGATTAGCGATATTAAATTTTTTATTAATAATGGTACTATCACCACCTTGTGCCAAGTTGTTGATCTAATAGGGTGTGACAACATTGTCCACTGTGGATGCCAAGGTGGCATTTACTTTCCTGAAGACTTATCCATGGATTATGATTGAAAATGAGGCACGTCTCCATTGGTATACTTTGACCATAGTTACCATTTGCAAATATTACTGCTAGCTATGATCCCTGCTTTTGCCACCTTTATTTTTTGTGCACTCTCGATATATGAACCAAATCATACTTGGGAGTGGTATGCCTCATGCATTGAGATATCCCAGGCTCAATAAACCCAATCAATGGTTCAAAGCAAGCTCAAAGCCTAAGGATGTCGACATGATTCCTCCTCGATGATTGAAGGACAAGTTTTTTAAACTACCCATGTGTAGTATGAACTAGACCGATTCTCAAGCTAACAGGAAGGAGGAGGTAGTGGGAACAAAGTATTTCTATGTATCTTCGAGGATGGTATTACTAGAGCCTAAGAAATTACAGCTAGACCCATTGGTAGAGGAGATTATGACCTCTCGCGAGCTACTGAATTTCCTAAAAAAATTGATGGATATGACCTTGAGATTTCTTGGAAATTCGTCCAAAGTTGGGACAACGAAATTATGTCCTTTAAGGGGATTACTTTTACAATGACAATTGACATGCTAACAAAAATTATTGCACTTCCTAATGAGGGAGATATTTTCTACAAAGAGAAACACTCGATGGCGGGTGAATTGGAATTTTTTGTGACAAGGGTAAGTCCCTAACGAAGAAGGAAAATAGATATATCAGGGAGAACCTGCCTCCATATTGGAACTGAGCTATGGTGCTGGTCATGCAGTACCTAAAAATAGATGATCCATATTCACCCCTCTAGAGCTTTCACATGGCGTTATTGAACTTCCTGAAGGACATTAAACAAATCAATATACCTGAGTATCTTTTTTGATCGATGGAGATATCCATAGACAAATTCAAAAGAGGGAAATCTATGTATTCTAGGTACCAAGACCTCCATTTAATCATATACAAATGCATAAACCATAACCCTGAAAATCATGCCATGGAATTTGACATGTCGAATGCAAACCCTGGCCCTATTCTCGAACCTCTGGTGATAATGGAAATTGCTCAAAAAGTTGTCGAGGTGATTGACGTGGATAATGAAACCCCTATTAGAGTAGGTAGGCTGAGAGGATTACCTCCTACAGGCCCTTTTGTTACTCTTACTAGGCAGTCAGTCCATGTCAATAGTGAATAAAAAAGCTAAAAGTCCCTTTCCTACCCGTAAAAGTCAAAGTATTATGACAGGGCCCTCTTTGGGATCCTGGTTTGTCCAAAAAATGGGGGACGTTGACTAGATCACTTACTTGGAGGATATCATCACGTTGGCTACTTCAATGCTCCTAAGAACCAACAATATTATCACCCTGATGCATGCACATAAAACCAACATCCATGTGGAGGATGATCCCAAGGAGGACGTAGACTACGTCCCATAATGAGTAGAAGGTTTTGGGGTGTTCATTTTTGCTTTTAGATTGTCCCATTTTGTTCACGTTCATTTTTGCTTTCAGATTGTCCCATTTTGTTCAGGGGTTATTCATATGTGTCTTCTGCTTCTATTTTTATCTTCTATTTGTGCCTAGGGGCAGTAATCGATATGTATTTTTTATTTTATGGTTATGTTGTTTTTTCATGTGGTCGCTGCTTCTGGCCCCTTTTTGGCTAGTTTTGTAGAGAGTCAAACCTTCACGGGATCCTCCCTATGACATGCATAGAAGGTTTAGGGTACCTTTCAAAACCCGTTATCAATAAAAAATGATATATTCAAGAGCTAGTTAATTAAGGCAATTTAAGGTAAGCTCTTTACCTATAATAATACCATTACTTTTATGTCAAATAAGGATGTGTCATGGAACCTAAGCATATGTTATGAGGTAGTGAAAAATAGGTATTCACTATTGTGCATAAATGACTTACTAGACCAAAACTAGGGGGCTTGACACTTCATTAAGATCGACTTCAAACCAATTTATCATCAATCCCTTGCTAGCCCAACAAATATATACAAGGCACCCTTTAAGACAAGATAAGAAATGCATAAATGGTTGGTTATATCTTTTGATTTGACCTACATACCTGCTACATTCATGCACCTAATGAACAATGTCTTACATCCATTCATAACATATTTTATCATTGTCTACTTAGATGATATCAAAACATGGGAGAAACATTTTTAACATGTGCATGAAGTATTCTATCTCATAAGCATTGGATGAAAATTATTTTAGTATCCTACATGGACCCATATTTTTCCAATTGAGCTTGTTGTAAACTCCCTTTGAAACTTGTTCCTTTATCAAATGAGCAAAGGACTAATCCCCAACTTGAAAATCCATTTTTTTTGTAGCTCAAAACAACATGCTACTTGTACTAGATGATTCTCTTCTCTAATATTCATGGTACTATAGATTATGCTTATCACAAATTTTTCTTGCATATTAATCAATAAGAGAAATCTTCTTCTTAATACATCATCTATGCCTAAGCAAAGAAGATAACTTTATAAAAAAACTATCTGGTTCATACAATGTTATTTTAAATTACCTTGAATCTTGATCGAAAACAAGGATTGATTATCAATATCCAAGATAAAATTCTTGGGTAGCAAATAATTTCTCCACTTTTTGAGAGCTTGTACTATGATATACAACTCCTAGTCATAGACTTAGTATTTTCCCCTAGCATAATTATGCTTCTCAACAATATTTGTGACAAGCCTACTATTTTGACTTAAAACAAGACCTATTGTGTTCCCATTGACATCATCGTAAACATGGAATACTTTGTTGAAATATAAAAATGCTAACATTGGCTATTGCATAATCTTATTTTTTGTCACTCAAAGTTTCTTTGTGTTGTTGTTGATACAAAATCCTTGTCTTTATTTATGATTTATGTGATTGGTGCACATATCCTACTAAAATTTTAAATGAATTTTTATAATATCTTTCCAAACCATAGAAAATTATCACATCAAAATTTTATTTTTAAGTAGTCCACTAACTTATGGATTTTGCAATCTATGTATCCATTTTCAATTCATTGTAAGATATGATAAATCTGAAATAAGATAATTCTTCATAAAACTAGTCTTTTTAAAATGACTAATAGATTCTCTTCTTTTAACTTCTTTAATACTTGTCTCAAATTAAATATACGTTCCTCTATTTTTTTTTAATATAAGAATATCATCAAGGTACATAATAACAAAATTACTTGAGAATGGTTTCAATACCTCGTTTATAAGTTGCATGAAGTGGTGGCGCAATGGTAAGCCCAAAAGGTATTACCAACCACTTACACAAACCTTCCTTTTTATTAAAGGTAGTATATCATTTGTCACCTTCTCGAATCCTATTTTAGTGATATCCACTCTTTAAGTCTATCTTGGATAAGTACTTGGATCAACTTAGACAATCCATGAAATCATCCATGTGAGGCAAAGGAAACTAATAGTTTATAGTAATCTCATTGATGGATTAGAAATTAGTGAATATCCTCCATTCATTTTGTTTCTTGGATGCTTATACTATTGCTATAACACATGAACTTAAGATCTTTTTAATTATTTCTTTGTATAAAAACTCTTTTACTTGTTGATTCACCTCCTCATTATCCATGGAAGTCAACCTATATGTTGTATTACTTGATCTTGGAATTATGGCTAATACTCATTATATGTGGCAAACATTCTAAAATATAATTGGAATTATCTCCATCATACTTTCTACCAACTCATTCAATTCCTTTAGTATGTTACTTGCCTTCTATATTGTTGCAACCTTCATTGATTTGGGAATGATAGTATAACTTTTTATTGCCTTCTTTTCTATCCTTAAGAATTCTATGTCTTTCACTAAAAGAAATTGGCTACTTTATATTGCTCTATCTTCTTTGTCCTTCAAAGGAATCAAGGTGTACTTCTTACAATTCTTATAAATAATTATAGTATATGTTCTTCCACAATGAATTACCTTCCTATCATATTATTATTCTTTTCTTACGATGACATTACAAACATCCATGGGAATTACATTACATAAAATTTTATTCTTATAAGATCCAATATAAAAATTAATTAGACATTGCTCATTCACTACCAACTAATGACCCTTCTCAATCCATGATAATTTATATGTATTTGGATATACTGCTATTTTAAATACAAGTTTCTCTACCATTTTACTTAATACCAAATTATCAATATTATATGATCATTTCATAATACTTATATCCTAACTTGTAAATGGTTTAAAATATACCTTTTGTTTTCTCCAATCCTTACTCTTTCCCTAGAGTTAACAAAATCTTCCTCAGCATGAGGTTCTTTGTTTGCTTGATATCTTCCATCTAAATTAGTGATGCCATGACTCTTCTTCTACTTACACCACATGTATGTTTACACCATTTTTTTTTTATTGTTATCTTGATGAGATTGAGGGAATTCAAAGGCCTTGTGACCAACTTGACCACATTAGAAGAAACTACCACTAAACAACATTTCTCTTCCTCTTTTGTAATTTTCTCTTCTTCAATTGAATTTTTCTCCCACTAAATGGATGATTTTAGGTTTGTGAGTAACTTGATTCACCTTCTTACAAACTTTGTTCTCTTTTTGTATCTTGTTGATTTCTTTTTCTATCAAATATCCATTCAACTCATGAGGAGTTTTGATATTTTTGAGACTACATTTCTTCCATTTTCAAAGTATATTAGTTGGATTACTTTATTATTTATAATTTTGCCATGCTAATCTCATATTGAATGTTTAGTCATAGTCCATTGACATACCTTGCCAACTTTTCTGGTCCACATCACTATGACTAACTTGAATGATGATCTTATAAAATGCATCTATGTAATCTCTTACACTCAACTCTCTCTACATCAAATTTAGAAGTTTATTGAATAGATTGAGTTAGTAATCAAGAAGGAATTTTATATTTAACTAGAAAAGTATCAATCCATATTGTGGTATTTTATTTATCCTTTCTATTTTGCTTGATCTACAGTTCTTTACACCATAAGGTAGCATGTTATTTCAAGTTGAATTGTGCAATATTCACTTTCTTGGGATATTCCACTTCATCAAAGCCAAAATACTCTTACATATTTGTGATCCTATTGATAAGCTATTTTGAATTTAACATTCTAAAATAGCTTGGCATTTCCATATTAATACCTTTCCTGATATTAAAAACGACCTTCATAAATATATCTTCATTTTCATTCAAATCTTCTTCAATATTTTGGGCTAATTTATTCCCCTCTCCTTCTGGTTCTTCATCACTAACATCCCATTATAGAATAAAACCCTTTATTCTATATTCTTCCATTGCTTCCAAATAGGATTAGGGTGTTAGTTTTATTATACAATTAACCTCCAATAGTTTAATAATAAATATTAGATTTAGTTATACTAATACCATCAAACTAATCAATGAAAAATAGATTTAGATTAAAAATTACACTTGAGCAATCTCAACATCAATCATCCTTTAAACATATAATTTTAACATAGTAATATAGAAGGTTATTTTATATAGGAGGTTAGGTATTTAGTGTAACCTAAGCTCTAATACCATAAGTGCAATGCCTTGTAAGGTATTATTGAATATTTTTATAAATAAAATAAAATTTTAAATATTATTTTTAATACTAGTACCTTAAAGGAGATAAATATAAGAATACAACATACGATCTAATTACATCAATTTATATCTTACATAAACATTATTGTTACTCTTCCTTTTATCCACCCGTATTAATTTTCATATGTACATTAGTAAAATTTAACTATAATATATACAAATTCTTAAGAGCTACTAACCAATTCCTATCCCTGTGTATAAGGTACTAAATCCACCCCTCTATATACCTCTAGTAATCAACCCAAACTTATCTAATCCATCTAAATCATTTTATTTAAGCTAAGCTAAGGATGTGATGACAAGAGTCTCCAAAAATTCCACCTTGCATATCGGGTGGTATCATCCAAATATTTCATACCATATGTCCATATAAAACAATGAATATAATAATATTATTATATAAGCAAAGTGGACGTAGACCTCAACAACCTTGATGGATCAAGCTACAAATATCTAGTTTAGATATTATAAGATATCCAATTATAGATCTCAAAAGCCTTTATATAGACATGGATGTCAACCTATGATCCCAAGTTATCTATCCTCCATAGAGATTAATGTCAACCCTCTCAATCCATAACATTAAATCCTTCATCATCATAATAATAAAGCCAATAATTCTTAAATCTTATGTTTATGCCACAATTTCATGATTATAAGACTATAAAAATATGGCATATCATTTTAAAATCCAACAAACCTTACATCATTTCATTTAATATATAATACAACAATCAAGCATGAGAATGAAAATTAAAATCAATCTACAAAATCTCTTTAAGCCAAACGAAGGGTGAAATAAGGGGTTTAAACCTTAAAATAGTCATACTTAAAATCCTTTACTGTTATTAAATTTGGCAAAGCCCTAACCTCTACCAAATTCAACCATGACACTAAATCTAATAGGAGAATAATCCACCCCTTGGTTAAGAGTAAGCATTGCGATACAAAGAGATTTAAACTATAAGTTAAAGGTTTCGTTCCCATATGTGACCCATAATATTTATAACCATGGGTTTGGACTCTAACTAGTGAAAATATTTTGCTCACAAAAATACCATAATGGTTTAGTTCCCATGGGTATAATTAGAATATGATTTATTGTATTACCACTCTATGGTTCATTGAAATGTCATAAAAATATTGTTATGATACAATGTAACTGGACCTATTTCAATATCATATAACCAATTTAAAGAGGAACAATAAGACTCAATAAAATAATCAACTTCACACACATTTTACTTGGAAATATGTCATAATTAATAATAATTCTATTTTCAAATTTGGTTAAGAATTAGTCTACCTAATTTTAGAAACATACATACGTTTAAATATAAATTTGGTAAAAAATAAAGATAAAATTATTCTTATAACTCTCTTCCAAAATGCTTCTACCTTACCTTCATTTTTATCTCCCCTCAAAAGAAAAAAAATTGTCATTTTCACTTTCAAGTGAACCCTTCATTAAAGCAAAAAGGGCCTCTAATCATAAACAAAATATCTTTTTCTTTGGAGGTTCTCTTTCTTAGGAGGGTCTATATACTTCATCCTTATTTAAAAAAAAATAAAATATCAAAACATAACTAATTTAAGTAAATTTATTAAATTTAATAAATCTAATGAAGATAGAGCTCTATCATCCATGGATTTAGAAAAAATGGTGGGCAGTGATGGGTTTCACACCAAAAATCAAGGTTATAATCCCATGGGTAAATTTGGTATAAGTGATGGAAAGTAAAAAGTTTCACATCATAAATTAGAATTTCAATTCCATAGGCAAGCCTTAACAATTATACCCATAATTTTGAGATAAATGGTAGGGAATGACGAGCTTCATATAAACAAGGCTCCAGTATTATAGGTAAAGATTAACATTTATCAAATGATATGAGTTTCCAACTTGTAAACCCATCTTCAAATCTTGCATGGTATACAAAAAAATTATCAATCCCATTTAACCAATTGAAAAAGACAAACTTCTAAAAATGAACATATTCAAGTAAATAAATACTCTTTATAACATTAATTTAACCGTAAGTAAACTTTGAAGATTTTTTAAAAAAATATTTTAATAGAATATCTTATGCTAGATCTTGATATTGTACATAGTAATTAAATCTATAAAACATTAGTGAAACAAGAATCACATATAACATTACTAATTATACTCTTCTCAATTAACAACTTTTAAACTAAAAATATTTGTATTAATATATAATTAAGTATTTTTATTAATTACTATTATAACAAGGAACTAATATAACCATTTTAATTATAAATCATTCTCAACATGCATGCACTTATATGATAAAGTGAAAGTCACTTGTACTTTCAACTGTATTAAGATTAATGTCTCATCTACATCTAAATAATAAGTACGATAGTAACTCAAAATAATTATATATTGAAAAAAGGGTTCACATCGAACAACCAAAAATAGTCTAACATAACTACTTATTTAAGGAGTCAAGACCACCTAAATAACATCAACATACATGTACTTATATAATAAATAACCTCTTCACTACTTCTCTTTGCAAATTATGGTAAGATATGATAGGAGCTCCTTGGAAGCCACATCTAAGTATTAAATATTTTTTAATAATAAAAACTACCATCATCAAGTTTGAAGGTTCTTAAATTTATGCAAGATATTAGTCCAAATGGTTTGATGGAATTTTTTTTAGAGAGTAATCATTGCATATTCAAATAAATAGGTAGATCCATCATCCAAATGTGGGATAGAATAGTAATAAGTTTCAGAGAAACCTATCAAGTTTAGCTACAAAATACATAGACAAGGACTTATGGAAATGTAAAGTCCTTAGTAGACTTTAAATTCTTATTGATCAATCATACCACTTATAGGTCAATGGTTCTATTCTTGCTAATTACAAATTTGGAAATCAAGAGAATTTAAAGATTCAATGAAAGAGACCTCTTTCAAAGTATGTCAAAATAAATGATGATGGTGCTTCTTAGGAAAGCCTAGGTAGTGCAGGTATGGGAGGTGTTTGTAAGACCATAATAGAAAAGTCATTTTTAGTCTATAGGATGTTTAAGAAGAGCAATAAATAAGTTTATAGAGGTAATGGTAACTTGCCAGGAAATTATGGAGTCCAAAAAAGGTAGCTAACTTTTATTGAAGTGGTATCTGGTTCTAATATTTTAGTGGATCATTTTAAAAAACAATCCTCATTTGCACCTAAACATTTGTAGTTGGGATAATGTATGAAAACCATTCTAAAATATTTTAATCTCGTGCAGAGATACACAATAGGGAAGGAAGCCAAGTTTATAACTTCCTAGCTAAATCAATATCTAATTGGGAGGTTGTTAACTTTAAAATGACAGTGAAGCATCTTCTTAGTTGAGACTTGTAAAAATACAATTATAAATCCACCTTGTGAAGACAAAATAAAAAATTATAAGAGTTGGTCCTGAATCCCAAGACAAAGAAGCTTCCAATTTTATAGGATGACTAAATTTTTGAAAGAAGAAACATGCTACTTTGTAGGAAACAAACAGATAACTTTGAAATCAATTTTAGTTGAATAGAAGTAATGCCACTTTTTTTCATTTTTTTAATTGATTATATGGGATTGAAACGAGCCCTACTCATATTACATCATGACAACATAGGAGCATTACAAAAACAGGGAAATTATTCATGTATTATTTGGCAAGATTTGAAAATGGATCCTCTCCTTGAAATTTGAGGAAATTAACCAATTGAGCTCATGCCACTCAATAAAATATTAAGGTTCACCCATGGGATTCAAACATTGGTCAATGGTGTGAAATTATTCACTCTTGATTTATTGTTTTGAACCACATAGGCACTTTTCTTCTCTTTATTACATAAGAGGTCACATTTTTTAATTTTTATTTATTATGAATTTTTATATGGATTTTCAAAGTTAGAATATATTACATCATTTGGGCCATGCAAATGTACCACCTTTGGTACATAGTTAGAGTAGGATGTTACTTTAGGGGGAAGTTATATAGTTACTTTAAACAATTTAATAAATGCACAAGTGTCAATGTGCAAGTTGTAATATGCAAGGTATCCCCTTGTACAACTAGGTAGAGTGTTGACCAAGGAATCTATCTTCCTATATAAAGGACCTCATAGTGATATATCAAATATATAAAGTACACCAAGTTCATTATAGTAGAGAGTAGTAGATAGTGTTAGAACTTCTTGATGGATCACAATGTAGTTCTCTAGATTATATTTATGGAGTGACCATCACCTCCATATTGCATCATATTTTCACCACTTTCTATTTATAGTATATTTCAGTCATATTGCAGAATTTTATTCCTTCATATTTTCTACATCTTATTAGGACATGTGATATATCTCTCCCACTGCATATATACTCAAAAGCTAATAGTGGTATTAGAGCCATGGTTCATCTAGATAGGATTAGGGAGAGATACAAGAGAGGACTAAAACAAATATCAGTTACAAAAATTCTGATATTACATTTGGCTAGAGTCTTTCCACAAAATTGTAAAAAAACTTGTGATGACTAGGACTCAACATTTATTCCACTATATTAACAAATTAACTAGTGAAGATTCATCATTTCTAGATTCAAAATCATTATACTAATTATTTATTGTAGGAAAAAGAGATTCAAAGAAAGCTATGATGCTTCCTCCAGAGATGTAGGAAGAATATCATCTTCAAAATCAATCCAGTACCAGAAGCAACACCTAGAAGATTCTATATTTGGAGGCCTATAAAAAAGGTCCCTTTTTTAGAGACTACTTACTAGCAAGATTATTGAAGAAGAAAACGCTATAGAAGCCTTGTTGCAGATCTGATAAGAGACTTTAGATAAGATTCCTAGACTATTGGAGGTTGGTGATCTCCATAGAATATTGAAAACCTGCATATTATAGAAGAAAAGACCATAGAAGCCTTGATCCAAAAGAAAAGGTCATAGAAGCCTTGATCCTGAAGAAGACTTCAAAGAATAGTACTTGATACAAAAGAAGACTCTAGAAAAGATTTTGTGAGAAATAGAAGATAGGAGATTGGTGATCTCCATTGAAGACTCTAAATTGCATAGCTAGAGTCTTTCCATAAGAGTATGAAGACTAGGAATCAACACATAACTCATACCACTAGTTTCAAGAATAACTAGTGAAGTTGAAAAGGTCTGGAAAAAGACCCCATTAAAAATAATAGATAGAATATCTATTCTAGAAGAATCTGAAGATATCTATAGAAGATATCATTGGAAAACTTCCAATATTGAAAGAGATAAAGAGGGACTAGTAGAGTCCCATTCCTAATCATAGAAGTAATAAATTTTAGAGATCTAAGAAGAAGATTTCATTACCAACACTTCCACAAGTAGAAGGTTGAAGGAAATGTCTGATTTGGAAGGCCATAGAAGCTACAAGATTTAAGACCTTGGTATGTCTCAAGGAGGAAAAACAAGGCTTGGAGAGCCTTGTTGTAGAGCTTGCAGAAGCATCATAAAAAGAGTTACTAGAAGAAATCATTTGAAAAATCCACTACTAAGGAGAAGCTCTTGATAGTGAAGGACTTGGTATAGTTTTTACCATCCGACAACAAGCCCAAGAGGAGAAGAATTTGTTAAATAATTCCAAATACAAAAGAAGAATCCAGTGAAGACCTCAATATATTTATAACCTTGAGAAGAATATCATGTTTGAAGTCAGAGTTCAACAAGAATATTGAAAGAGGATTCAGACAGAAGAAGCCTACTAAATACAAGAGATTTGGAGATTTCCTCTCACAAAAAGAAGGTAAATTTAAGAGATAAAATTTTTATAAATCTACAATATAAAATAGAAGATCACTTGAAGGATCAAACCACCAAACCCTAGGCTCAATATAGAACATTCAAGATGATATTTTGGTGAATCAAGAGGATATTTTGGACAGCCAACAAGAAGCTACATAATTCATTCATCTCAAGGCAACAACTTGGTGAATATAAAAACCAAGATCTACATCATCTACATAAGCTTTTAAAGGTAATAAAATTGGGTATAATATTTGAACTTTAAATTAGGATTCATTATCAAGTATCATTAAGCACCATATTTGGATTAAAGTTGTAAAAATAAGGCTCATATTATAGTCTTCAAGAAGGTGCAAAAGATAGTTCTTCTAAGAGATTTACTTGCACATTAAAATAGTAGTTGGATGTATTTCAAAAGAAAGAAATATATCATGTACCTATTGTCTATCTAGAAATCAAGAAAACTACATCATACAACACTGATTGTAGTGAAAAATTGCAGATTATTTTTTAAGGATTCATTATAATTACTCTTAAGAATTGTAGAGATTATTAAGTGCAATACAAACTATTTTGAAAGTTTATTTATAAGAGTAATAAGGTGAGATTATTGTTACCATTAAAGTGCATTAAGTTGAAGGTATTATTAATCCATTTTCACTATACCAGTTGATATTTAACTAGTTACTCTCAAAAAGGGTTAGTTTGTATTTTTTGATTGTTAAGATCAAAGGCCCAAAAGCGATAGATTATCAAAGTGTCTAGAGACACTATTTGGTGCACCAAACCTGCAGTAATTCATGGTCCAAAGAAGCCACCAAAAATAGATCAGATTACTACAAGGAGTGGAGAAGAAAACCACCACCAAAATCAGTAAAATAAACTACAAATCGAGACCTAGTGAGTCTTAGATTTGAGGTGCAATAAGGGTTCCTTACAGGTAAAAAATTAGTGTAGAAACTAATTCTTTGAAGAACACAAGCTTATACTGAGAGGGGGGGTGAATAGTATAAGACCACTTTTTAACATTTTCTTTCAATTCAACTTTCAAATCAATATTATGTAGTGAATATATAGCAGTATCAACAACAATAATCAAAGCAATGCACAAAACACCATCCACAATAGAGACAACAATTTACGTGGTTCACCCAAGGTGGGCTACTCCATGGATAAAACTTTTCTCTAAAAGTTATATCATAGTTCTTTGGGAAACCTTCCCAATTACAATGTTTATGAGCCTCTGCTCAAAGGAGATACCTTCCCCTAACTCTACTCTGGTTGGTGATCCTCTAGAAGACCTCTGCCTCCGCTGCCCTTAGCAAATGGAAATCTATCCACAGAAGACACCTATCTTCCCTGCTTTGGCTGGAGACCTCTATCCTCAACTTTATCACCTCAAAGATGGTCCTCGAATTTGCACTAAAAATAGTCCTTTGGTCTAGCACAAATGTCCTCTTTTCTCTTTCTTTGATCTACACCAAACACAGTACTTCAGTCTAGCACAAGTTTGTCCTCTAATCTGCACCAATATTTGTCCTCAATGTTTTCTCAAATCTGGTTCATAAAAATGGTTCACAAGCTTTCAATACAGCTTGCTTGATCTTCACCCAAGTCTTCACCAAGACTTGTCTCAGATCTGCTTTGCAAGTTCTCAGAAGAACCTGCCCAAACTGCTCCACAAGCTTCAACAAAAGCTTGCTCAATGCTGTCCAACAAGTTCTCACTGTTCTGTCACAGCTGCACTTGGTCGAAACCAACTTTTGCACAGTCTTCACAAACACAACAGCACTCAGCTCTCTACGATCGAACTTCTCACTCTACGCATCAACTCGCCACTTCTGCACTATCTGCACTGTTATGGTTGCATCTCGCACACTTCGCTCGAATCGACTTGACTCGGTCTCTGCGCACTATGGAGTTTACTTGTGAAAGTTTGATCCTAATTCAAAATGCTTTCAAACTCGAAAAAACCCTCCTTTTATAGTATAAATTTCAAGATCAAAACACTCAATCTTAGTCGACTGAAACCCTATACTCCGTCGGCTACAAAACCCTAATCTTCATCGGCTCAGATTTAACTCTGTCGGCTTCACTGCCTCTGCAACTCTCGTATAGCTTTTGTTGTGAAACTGCAAAATGTCATGATATTGCGACACATTTTGCAATCGTACGCCTTCCTTTGGATTTTGTCATGATATTGCGACACCTTAGCCTTTGTCGACTTTACTTAAGTTCTTGTCATGAAATTGCGACACTTTCTACTTCTACTGACGTCATCTTCACTTCTGTCTTCATGGCCTTCTTATCTGATTTTGTCATGAAATCATGACACTTCTGCCTCTACTGACGTCATCTTCACTTTTATCATGAAATCATGACATTTCTTGCTTTCTCAACCTTTTCTTGGCTTGCACCAGCAAAAATGAAACATGTCACAAAATCGTGATACTTTCGCTACCTTATGCTTTTCTCTGCCTTATGCCTACAAAATTGGAACATGTCACGAAATCATGACGCTTTTGCCTTCAAGATCTTCCTTCTTGAATTCATCGTGAAATCATGATGCTTCTTCTGTTGAAGACTTGCTTCCTATTTCTATCACGAAATTGCGATAGTTTCTCCAACTGAATGCTGCCATCTCAACCTGTCACGAAATCATGACATTTTCTGCATCCATAAGCTGTTCCTTCATCCTGTCGTGAAATTGCAACACTTTAAGCTTTCATACACTTTCTCTATTTCCTGTCGTGAAATCATGACACTTCTCATTTCAGACTCTTCCCTTTGCTGCATGTCACGAAATCATGACAGTTCTCACTTCGATCTTTTCAGCATGTCATGAAATCATGATAGTCCTCACTTCATCTTTTGCAGCATGTTGTGAAATCATGACACTTTTAGAGATACTTTATCTCTCCTTGAACTTGTCTTAAAATCATGACAGTTCACACTGCAGACTCTAACTTCTGCATCATGTCACGGAATCGCAACACTTTTTCGTCTGTACAACCTTCTTTGCAAAATGTCGCGAAATCGTGACACTTTTCCTTCTCTGCATTCCTGCACTTTTTGAGTCATGAAAATGCGACATGTCACAAAATCGCGACACTTTCCATCTTGCTTTCCTTCTCTGCCAACATGTCGTGAAATCGTGATAGTTTTTCCACTTGTCTTCTTCTCTGCCAACATGTCGCGAAATCATGACAGTTTTGCCAACACTTTCTCTCTCCTCAAACATGTCACGAAATCGCGATAGTTTTTCCAACACTTTCTCTCTCTTCAAACATGTCACGAAATCATGACAGTTTTTCTAGCACTTTCTCTCTACTCAAACATGTTGCGAAATCATGACAGTTTTTCTAGCACTTTCTCTCTCCTCAAACATGTTGCGAAATCGTGACAGTTTTTCCAGCCGGCTGCATACTTTTTCTAACTTGTCTTTTTCTTGAACTTTTGCAAATGGGCCACTAAGGACTTCTTGGAAACTCACTGATCATGCTCTAAAAAACCTTCATCAAAACAAATTCCTTGACCTTAAATCAAATTGCTTCAATAACTTCTTGACATCAATGACAACATCTACACTTGAGCAAAGGCAATGTACCCAAGGTACCCAAAATTGCCAACAATCTCCCCCTTTGTCATTGATGGCAAACCTTTACTAAAAACATATCTCAAGAGCCAAAACTGAACCCAACTATGCTATCAACTGAGAATTTGCCTTTGAAGTTTTGCTCCCCCTGACTTGAAGCTCTTCTCTTCACTTGAAGCTCTTCTCTTCACTTGAAGCTCTCCCCCTTACTCATATCTCTCCCCCTTACTCATATCTCCCCCCCTTTGTCATCAATGGCAAAGGGTCACCTTTGGGGCTCGGGACTAAGAATGAGCTTCTTAGCTTAGTCCCTCCCCCACTTCCTGAAGAGGTGATTAAAATAGGGGTGGGAGTAAAACTCCCATTAGGCACTCATCATCATTAGTGTCTACAATTTCTTTGCTGGGCCTTCTCTTGAATTCTTTGTCTGTATTTCTGTTCTTGTCACTGTTTTTGTTCTCATCCCTGTTCTTGTCCACACCTTGATCCTTGGACCTATTCATACCACTTTTCCTATTCCTGTACCTTGGAAGTTCAGCTCTACATTGTCTAGCAGTGTGACCTGCATTGTTGCACTTATAACAAGTAACAGAGTTATTTCTTTTAGGCATACCTGTTCTTTGAGTCCACCAATTTTTACCAAATCTGTTCCTGTTATTTGTCTTGCAATAAACTACCTTGTGCCCAAACTGTTGACAAGAGTAACAATACCCTTGAAAGAAACTAACACTTCTAAAATTGTTGTTTACCTTCTTCATTTGAGCCATGCACTATGAAGCCATGTGACCAAACCTATGACATGCAAAACATCTACCATGAAATATTCTTCTGTTTGACCTCTTGGGTCCCAAAAACTTCTTCTTCACATTTACAATTCTGTTTTCTATTTCTGTACATCTATCACTCACGGACTCTTTCTTTGAAATACTCTCTTCATCAGAACTCTCTTCTTTTTGAAATCTCTTACTAGATTCCCCAACCTGTTCCTTGTGTGGTTTAACAAAACCAAGACCTATTTTATCTGTTGTCTTTATTTGACCTTTGATAAGTGATTTAACCTTTTTGAAGCTCTCTTGAAACCTGTATAGCTTATCATTGTACTCTTTAGTTTCCTCTTTCAAAGAAGCCATTTTTTGTTCTAACTCACTATACTCAAGAACCTTAGACTTCAACTCATCCTTGAGTTCAACATTCTTCTTTCTTTCCTTTTTCAAAGCATTAAGAGCATTAGAAAGTTCACTTTCAAGATCCTTTATTTGATTGCTTTTTGAATCATCAAGGCCTTTTTCAAATTTCTTATCACTAGGGGTGCTACCCTTTTCAAAAACCATACATGCATCTTCCTTACAGTTTTCTGAAGCATCCTCATACATACTAGCAACCAAATCATTATTTATGCAATCATCCTCAAGGTGCCCAAAATTTCCACATCTAAGACATTTCATGATAATGAATCTATGTTTCGGTTCTTCCTCTTTTTTTGATATGAATAACATCTCATTTCCATCATTACTAGAAGAACTTTCACTATCACATCTAGAACACTTACTTGCCATGTCTAGGTAGAAGCTCTTCTTGTTTTTGTGAGAGTATCTCTTTCCTTGATTGCTTTGCTCATCTTTATTCTTCCTTTGATGCCTATGCCTTTTAGAATCCTTGCTCTTACAATCCTGTTTGTCTTCATCACTTTCATCCTTGGAAACAGTACAGTTAGTAGCATAATGACCCAACTTTCCATGATTGAAATATTTGACATATTTCATACCTTTGTGCTTTCTTGAGAACTTGTCCTTCTTGTTGTAATAAGCCTCTTCATCACTAGAGGACTCATCAAGAATAGGTGCTGCATTACCACTTGAAAAATCCATTGTGTTCTTTGCTAGCTTTTCCTTCAAGCTGTTAAAATTTCTGAAGGCACCTGCTCTGATACCAATTGAAGAACACAAGCTTATACTGAGAGGGGGGAGTGAATAGTATAAGACCACTTTTTAACCTTTTCTTTCAATTCAACTTTCAAATCAATATTATGCAGTGAATAGATAGCAGTATCAACAACAATAATCAAAGCAATGCACAAAACACCATCCACAATAGAGACACAATAATTTATGTGGTTCACCCAAGGTGGGCTACTCCACGGATAAAAATTTTCTCTAAAAGTTATATCATAGTTCTTTGGGAAACCTTCCCAATTACAATGTTTATGAGCCTCTGCTCAAAGGAGATACCTTCTCATAACTCTGCTCTGGCTGGTGATCCTCTAGAAGACCTCTACCTTCGCTACCCTTAGCAAATGGAACTCTATACACATAATACACCTTCTTCCTTGCTCTGGCTGGAGACCTCTATCCTCAACTCTATCACCTCAAAGCTAGTCCTTGAATTTGCACTAAACATAGTCCTTTGGTCTAGCACAAATGTCCTCTTTTATATTTCTCTGATCTGCACCAAACACAGTCCTTCAGTCTGGCACAAGTTTGTCCTCTAATCTGCACCAATATTTGTCCTCAAATCTGGCTCATAAAAATGGTTCACAATATTTCAATACAGCTTGCTTGATCTTCACCCAAGTCTTCACCAAGACTTGTCTCAAATCTGCTTTGCAAGTTCTCAGAAGAACCTGCCCAAACTGCTCCACAAGCTTCAACAAAAGCTTGCTCAATGCTGTCCAACAAGTTCTCACTATTCTGTCATAGCTGCACTTGGTCGAAACCAAATTTTGCATAGTCTTCGCAAACATAGCATCACTCAGCTCTCTGTGATCAAACTTCTCACTCTGTGCATCAACTCACCACTTCTGCGCTATCTATGTTGTTATGGCTGCATCTTGCACACTTTGCTCGAATCGACTCGACTCGATCTCTACGCACCGTGGACTTTACTTGCGCAAGTTCGATCCTAATTCAAAATGCTTTCAAACTCAAAACAACCCTCCTTTTATAGTATAAATTTCAAGATCAAAACACTCAATCTTAGTCGACTGTAACCCTATACTCCGTCGGTTGCAAAACCCTAATCTTTGTCGGCTCAGATTTAACTCTATCGGCTTCATTGCCTCTACAACTCTCCTATAGCTTCTACCATGAAACTACAACATGTCGTGATATCACGAAACTTTTTGCAACTATACACATTCCTTTGGCTTTTGTCATGATATCACGACACCTTAGCCTTTGTCAACTTTACTTAAGTTCTTGTCGTAAAATCATGACACTTTCTGCTTCTACTGATGTCATCTTCACTTCTGTCATGAAATTGTGACCCTTCTGTCTTCATGGCCTTCTTCTCTGCTTTTGTCATGAAATCATGACACTTCTGCCTCTACTGGTGTCATCTTCACTTCTATCATGAAATCATGACATTTCTCGCTTTCTCAACCTTTTCTCGGCTTGCACTAGTGAAAACGGAACATGTCACGAAATGGCGACACTTTTGCTACCTTATGCTTTTCTCTGCCTTACACCCATGAAACTAGAACATGTCATGAAATCGTGATGCTTTTGCCTTCGAGCTCTTCCTTCTTGAATTCATCATGAAATCGTGACGCTTCTTTTGTTGAATACTTGCTTCCTATTTCTATCGCAAAATCGTGACACTTTCTCCAACTGAATGTTGCCATCTCAACCTGTCATGAAATCATGACATTTTTTACATCCATAAGCTGTTCCTTCATCCTGTCATGAAATCATGACGCTTTCAGCTTCTGTACACTTTCTCTACTGCCTGTCATGAAATCATGACACTTCTCATTTCATACTCTTACCTTTGTTGCATGTCGCAAAATCGTGATAGTTCTCACTTCGATCTTTTTAGCATGTCGCAAAATCATGACAGTCCTCACTTCGTCTTTTGCAGCATTTTACAAAATTGTGACACTTTTAGAGATACTTTATCTCTCCTCGAACTTGTCACAAAATCATGACAGTTCACACTACGGACTCTAACTTCTACATCATGTCATGAAATCGTGACACTTTTTTGTCCATACAACCTTCTTTGCAAAATGTCACGAAATCATGACACTTTTTCTTCTCTACCTTCCTGCACTTTTTGAGTCGCGAAAATGCGACATGTCGCAAAATCATGACACTTTCCATCTTGCTTTCCTTCTCTGCCAACATGTCGCAAAATCGCGATAGTTTTTCCACTTGTCTTCTTCTCTGCCAACATGTCACAAAATTGCAATAGTTTTGCCAGTACTTTCTCTCTCCTCAAACATGTCGTGAAATCGTGACAGTTTTGCCAGCACTTTCTCTCTCCTCAAACATGTCGTGAAATCGTGATAGTTTTTCCAGCACTTTCTCTCTCCTCAAACATGTCACGAAATTGCGACAGTTTTTCCAGCACTTTCTCTCTCCTCAAACATGTCACGAAATTGTGATAGTTTTTCCAGCACTTTCCATACTTTTTCTAACTTGTATTTTTCTTGAACTTTTGCAAATGGGCCACTAAGGACTTCTTGGAAACTCACTGATCATGCTCTGAAAAACCTTCATCAAAACAAATTCCTTGACATCAAATCAAATTGCTTCAAGAACTTCTTGACATCAATGACAACATCTACACTTGAGCAAAGGCAATGTACCCAAGGTACCCAAAATTGCCAACATTCTTCAAAAGCTTCTATCTACGTGGTTATTATATTGGATTTATTACCTTATTAACTAAGCAAAATTAGAAAGTTGTCTAGCAAAAGAGACAACATAAAATCAGCCCTTGCCTATAAGAAAACTGCCATTAAAACCAGTAGAAAAAGCTTTTAAAATGAGGTGCAAAAATAAGGTATTCTATTAAAAAGTTTATTTACATTATCTTGCACCATAATATTTTGTCCTACATAGGAAAAAGGACAAGGTCTAAGTGTCATAAAGACACATTCTTCACAAGAAATAAATATCTCAAAGCGATCGTAGAGAAGGATCATCCAAGTAAGATCAAAAGAGCCTTCAAAGAGCTCACATAAGCCACGGTTTTGGATAGACACAACAAGGAACATGCAAGCACACATAGTATAGCACAAGGAAGGAGCCATCATTTAAAAAGGAAGAAATGCATCAACTTGAAAGTAGGAAGGAATCAAAGAATAAATAAATGTGTAGACACTAAAATGTGGTAAACCCAATTAAGCACCAACAAGCAGTGATCAAATTGACATAATATGGCCCCTTGGGCAGCACTTAGGAGGCTCACAGTGGTTCTAGCCACTTAGAAAAGGGTTTTGGAGGCTATCAACCCAATTTTAGGAGGTTTTGGCCCAAAATTCACCACCATACCACCCTAGGATGATGGTAGATTCCCATCTTCTCACCCTGGGATGGTGGTGAGCCCTTGTTCCAGGGTGGGACGATGGTGAAGTTTGACCCAAAAAAAGTCAAAATTTTACCAAATGACACCCATAAACTGCCATTTGACCACCCAAACAGAGCATATGAGGTAGAGGATAGGGAATCCTTATGACATCCATCTTGATGAGGGCAAAATTGGGATATTCTCTTCCACACCCTGTGCATGCCTCCCATTTGACAAGTGGCACCTCCTGCCATGCATGTATTTTTGCACATGAGCACATTTGGGCTATAAAATGGATACATGGTCCACACAAAATCATATAGACGAGTTCTAGGATATGCAACGGAGTGCTGCTAAGATTTCCCCTCGCCTTATTGCACCTTTTTGCCCTCGTAATCTCCCTTTTGCCAAGGAGGTTATCGGGTGAATTCAATAAGGTAATATGATGAAAAAACACCTTATATTTTTTAGGAACATCTGTTAGTGTTTTGGTAACAAAAAGTGGCCAGATTTTGTGGGTATCCCCTCCTAGGATGCCCCTCGAATAGTTGTAGTCACCATTGCCCCCCTGGGATGAGGGTAAATTATTAAGTAATTTCTTTACTATTTTTAATTATTTATTTTCTACATTATTCCATGATGCTACAGTTAAAATTTCAGGTAATTTGGAGTTAAAATGAAGGAATTATGCTATTTTTAAGTTTTCGCAGGCTCGTAGGGCCCATCCGGGCACCCCAGTTTGATGCAGGTGGATCAGGGCTCCAATTTGAAAATATTATCATATGGGTTGTCTTGAAATGCAAATTTATGCATACTTAAAAAATTTCATGAGTTTTGGATGAGTTCAGGTTCAAGATTTTTTTGTCTTCCTTTTCGTAGGTTGCAAGAAGGCAACGTTAAATAGAGGGGTCTACGGGTACAATTTATAATATTTTTTGGGTGATATCCTCCCAAAACAGCCTCTTTAACATCTTTGAAAATTTTAAATTTATTTTGACATCATTTTATTCACTTTTAATTCATATGCCATTTTGCCCCTGTGGGGATTGTATGTTTTCACCATACACCTTTGTTATTTGACCTCTTTTGCTTCCTTGTGTGCAGGTGCACATCCTTAGAATGCTTTGGTAATAAATATAAGACATCATAGAACATATATACAAGAAGTGTCAGCATTGGATCACCCACCTCGATTGTGGGTACGTGAAGAAACCTTGGATGTGCACCTAGATTATATGAAAGAATTGGTATTTGGGCACCCAATATTGTAAAAATTGTATCAAAATTTTGAGCCCTCAAGGGGACTGCTATAACCTTGGATTTTATCCAACAAATTAATGAGAAAATACTTGCTTTGATTCATTTCCTTTTGTTTGGTATTCTTTCCTTTTTACATGCATGCTTCCTTTTTGATGCTCATTAGCGAGATGGAGTAGATACCCTTATTGTTCCACATAATTTGGTGCAAAATTTTTGCCTACTTCAATGGAAACATGGTGGGACCCTTGTCCCTTTTTATTTGGGTGAAAATTTGACTTCTTTCTTGAAATTTTGCCCTTTTTGTGTTATAGGTGCTCCCCTCCACACCTTGGAATGGTAGCAGAGGCTTTATCTGGCACACCCTTGAAGAACACAAGCTTATACTGAGAGGGGGGGTGAACAATATAAGACCTCTTTTTACTTTTTCCTTTATACTTCAAAATAGTAAAGCAATATACCCAAAGCAATATCAAAACAATGCACAAAATCATCCACAAAGTGACACCAATTTTAACGTGGTTCACCCAGAATGCCTGGGCTACGTCCACAAAAATTTTCTCTAAAATTTATCTCAAAGTTCTTTGGGAAACCTTCCCAATTACAATGTTTATGAGCCTCGGCCCAAAGGAGACACCTTCCCCCAATCTGAATTTATGAGCCTCCGCTCAAAGGAGATACCTTCCCCCAATCTGAATTTATGAGCCTCTCGCTCAAAGGAGATACCTTCCCCTCTGCTCTGGAAATGATCCCTCGGAAGATCAACTGCCTCTACCTCTTGCCAACACGTGGAACTCCTTTCCATCGAAGACCTCCTGTCCTCAATGCTTAGCCTAAGAGACCTTCGCCTTCTATGATCACGTCCACAGTAGCTCAGCTACCTGTACCAAACACAGTCGACTGGTCTAGTACAAGTCTTCCTCTGTCTGTCAGATCTATCCAACTCTATGAACAAATCAATCCTCTACACACAAGCCTTCTCAAAGACTTGCCAAAATTGTCCTCAGGTTCTTCTCAAAGAACCAATACACCTCTGTCCTCAAGTTCTCTGATAGAACTCTCAATCTCAGCTCACAAGTCCTCTGCTAGGACCTGCCCAAATCTGCTCACAAGTCCCCATCGAACCTGTCCAAATCTTCTTACAAGTCCCCTCCGGAACCCGTCCAAAACCTGCTCACAAGTCCCCACCGGAACCTGTCCAAAAACCTGCTCACAAGTCCCCACCAGAACCTATCCAAAACCTCAACAAGCTCACCAAGAAAAACTTGCTTAGCATGAACCCACAAAGAGAATTGTTAGAGACCCAATGTGATTCATAAACCTCATAGAAGCATAAAGAGAATTGTTAGAGACTCAATATGTTCTATACTTAACTCCCAATCTCAATCTCAAATCTCATAGAAACATAAAGAGAATTGTTAGAGACCCAATATGTTCTATACTTAACTCCCAATCTCAATCTCAACTCAATCTCAACTCAAACTCAATCTCAAAAGAATAAGATAGATGTAGTATGCTTTTCTTAAGAATATGAAACACAACCCAACAATTGCCAACCATGCAATATCTCATATAACAATGATGCTTATATTCTTTTTACCAACAACTAGGGTTTCATCATCTCAATGCAAGTAGCAAGACTTACTAACATAAACCCTAGTGCAAAAATGCTTCCTCTTACTCAACCAGAATTATGCATTCACCCAAAAATTCATCAAAGACTTTAATGCATAACCAATCTTCAATATCCAAAAAATAATACCTAGTAGACAACCTTTTCACTCCAAACTCAATTTCAGAAAATATACCATAAACAACATACATGGAAGAAGTTGCCCATACCTTTACTTTGATGAAGAAGGAGAACTCAAAATCTGTCACAACACTAACTCTCAATTTGCCACCAATTAGAGTTAGCAACTATACAATAATACACAATAATAAAGATCCAAATATAACACCTTATTTCTCCAACTTAGTAAAAACACCAAAGTACAATAACATACAAAGTAAAATCTCTTTACACCTTATTACTCCACATAAACATTAACCATCAATAAACCAATATCAAAATAAAAAATGATACCTTAACCTTATACCTCCCGCGCAATCACAACCACCATTCTTTGCACACCGCGACCAAAAGGAAATTCCCAATGAAGAGAATCGAACTCGGCACCTCTGCCATCTAGCGCTTTCGCTTAAACGCCACCACCATTGGGTCACAAGTGCCCAATGAAATAAAACACCGCTGCCCTCTCTTTTATCTTCCTTTGATGCCAAGAACCTGGAAAATGTAAACGTCTTCCACAAACCGCATGCAACAATCCACTGCCATCAAGCCAAAAGGTAAGGATGCAGCCCAAGCTCAAATCTGAGTTTGCCAAGCATAGTCTCCAAGACACAGAACAAGCACGATATCAAAGACGTCAACGGAGATCAAAAACATAGAGCAAGCTCAACTCGAATATACCAAGCGTTGTTCGAAGGAAATAGAGCAAATGCAAATTGCGGACGCCAAGCGCAAATCGAACGAAATAGTGCAAATGCAAATCACGGATGCCAAGCGCAAATCGAACGAAATAGTGCAAATGCAAATCACGGATGCCAAGCGCAAATCGAACGAAAACAGAGTAGCCACAAATCGTAGATGTCAACATTAATCGGAGGTACTCACTTTTGAAAATCATGCCACCTTATATAGCAATTTTTCCTTCACTGTTTGACGTCGGCGCTCTTCCAACGATGGCAACAAATCGGCGAAAGAATTCTTGTTTCTTCCATCGCTTAAGGGTTGAAAGACCCTTTAATAATAATTAAAATAATAATTATTATTATTTTATTAATAATAAATTAAACTTGGACCTTTGACAAAGGTTTGAGTTAATTTAATTATTAATAATACACATGGACCTTTGCATTAAGTTAAGCTTGGTTTTAATAAAAACCCTTAATGAGTCCAAATGGTTTTAAGAAAAACCTTTAGCCTTGCCACCATGGTTTTAATAAAAACCCTTTATTCTTGACATCACACTCTTTTGAAATCAACACAAAAATGCCTTTTGACATCAATGACAACTTATACATTTGAGCAAAGGCAATGTACCCAAGGTACCCAAAATTGCCAACAATCTCCCCCTTTGTCATTGATGGCAAACCTTTACCGAAAACACTTCTCAAGAGCCAAAACTGAAACCAACTCGAAACCAACCGTGCTAGCAACCGAGAATCTTCCTTTGAAGTTTTGCTCCCCCCGACTTGAAGCTTTCCTCTTCACTTTGAAGCTCTCCCCCTTACTTATATCTCTCCCCCTTTGTCATCAATGGCAAAGGGCCACCTTTGGGGCTCGGGACTAAGAATTAGCCTCTTAGCTTAGTCCCTCCCCCACCTCCTGATGAGGTGATTAATTTTGGGGTGGGAGTAAAACTCCCATTAGGCACTGATCATCATCAGCGTCTATAACTTCCTTGTCGGGCCTTCTCTTGAATTCTTTGTCCATATTCTTGTTCCTGTCACTGTTCTTGTTCTTGTTCTCATCCCTGTTCTTATCCATGCCTTGATCCTTGGACCTGATCATGCCACTTGCTCTTGTTCCTGTATTCTAGAATTTTAGCTCTACACTCGTCTGACTGTGTGACCTTCATTGTTGCACTTATAACAAGTAACAATGTTATTTCTTTTAGGCATACCTATTCTTTGAATCCACCAGTTTTGACCAAACCTGTTCTGACCAAACCTGTTCTGACCAAACCTGTTCTGACCAAACCTATTCTGACCAAACCTATTTTGATCAAACCTGTTCTTGATATTTGCCTTGCAATAAACTGCCTTGTGCCCAAACTGTTGACAAGAGTAGCAATACCCTTGAAAGAAATTACCACCTCTCGAAACTCGTCATTTACCTTCTTCACTTGAGCCATGCAATGTGAAGCTATGTGACCAAACCTCGTGACAAGCAAAACATCCGCCTTGAAACTTTCCTTTATTTGACCTCTTAGGCTCGAAAACTTCTTCTCTCATTCTGAATTCTATTTTCTATTTCTGTGCATCTATCATTCAAGGACTCATGATCTGAAATACTTTCCTCATCAGAACTCTCTTCCTTTTGGAGTCTCTTACTAGACTCTCCTACTTGTTCCTTGTGAGGTTTAACAAAACCAAGGCCTGTTTTATCTCGTTGTCTTTCTTTGTCCTTTGATGAGAGACTTAACCTTTTTGGAGCTATCTTGGAACCCGTGAAGCTTATCCTTGTACCCTTTAGTTTCCTCTTTCAAAGAAGCCATTTTCTGTTCTAACTCACTATACTCAAGAACCTTAGACTCTAACTCATCCTTGAGTTCTTGTGTCTTAGCTATAGAGAAGTCAAGACTTTCTATAAGATCATCTCTCTCCATACAACATTCATCTAACTTATCCTTGAGTCTAGCATTCTTCTTTCTTTCCTTTTTCAAAGCACTAAGAGCACTAATAAGTTCACCTTTAAGATCTACTTCACCTTCCTCTATATGTTTGCTTTTAGAATCATCAAAGCATTTTTCAGATTTCTTATCACTAGAGGTGCTACCCTTTTCAAAAACCATACATGCATCTTCCTTATAGTTTTCTGAAGCATCCTCATACATACTAGAAACCAAATCATTATTTGTGCAATCATCCTCAAGGTGACCAAAATTTCCACATCTAAGACATTTCATGATAATGAATCTATGTTTTGGTTCTTCCTCTTTTTCTCGATATGAACAACATCTCATTTTCATTATCACTTGAAGAACTTTCACTATCACTACTAGAACACTTACTTGCTTTGTCTAGGTAGAAACTCTTCTTGTGTTTGTGAGAATACCTCTTTCCTTGATTGTTGTGCTCATCTTTGTTTTTCCTATGATGCTTGTGCTTTTCAGAATCCTTGCTCTTACAGTCCTGTTTATCTTCATCACTTTCATCCTTGGCAACAATATAGTCAGTAGCATAATGACCAAACTTTCCACAATTGAAACATCTTACGTTTTTCATATTTTTGTGCTTTCTAGAGAACTTGCCTTTCTTGTTGTAATATGCCTCTTCATCACTAGAAGACTCATCACTCTCTTGAAACTGTTTACCTTTGGATTTCTTGGTAGCCTTGAAAGCCGCCTCCTTCTTGACATCAACTTTCACTTGAGTTCTTAACTCAAATGCTGCAAGTATACTATGGAGCTCATCCTTTTTCAACTTATCCAAATCTTTAGCTTCCTCAATAGCAAAAATATTTTCACTAAATCTATTAGGAAGAGATCTTAAAATCTTATCACAAACATCATTTTCAGCAAGCTCAAGACCTAAGTCTTTCATGGAGTTAACAACCTCATCCATTCGAAGCATGTAGTCACTAATATTTTCATCATCATTCATCTTGAGTTGTTCAAACATACCTTTGAAGTGTCTCAACTTGGCCTTTCTGACATTTGTATCACCTGTATGAACCACCTTCAACCGATTCCACATTTCACTAGTTGTCTTGCAGTGAATCACTTTGGTGAGATCTGCTTTCTGTAAGCCTTTCAGGATTGCATTCATTGCTTTTGAATTGTTGTGATGTAGGAGCCTTTCTTCTTTAGTATTAGGACCAAGTTCAGGAATAGTGTACTCATCTTCAATCACTTCCCAAACCTCATTCCCAAGTGCCATTAGATGAACCTTCATCCTTGCACTCCAAAGACCAAAATCTGACCCATCAAGAATAGGTGTTGCATTGCCACTTGAATGATCCATTGTGTTCTTTACTAGCTTTTCCTTCAAGTCGTTAAACTTTTCGAAGGCACCCGCTCTAATACCAATTGAAGAACACAAGCTTATACCGAGAGGGGGGGTGAACAGTATAAGACCTCTTTTACTTTTTCCTTTATACTTCAAAATAGTAAAGCAATATACCCAAAGCAATATCAAAACAATGCACAAAATCATCCACAAAGTGACACCAATTTTAACGTGGTTCACCTAAAATGCCTGGGCTACGTCCACAAAACTTTTCTCTAAAAGTTATCTCAAAGTTCTTTGGGAAACCTTCCCAATTACAATGTTTATGAGCCTCGGCCCAAAGGAGACACCTTCCCCCAATCTAAATTTATGAGCCTCTGCTCAAAGGAGATACCTTCCCCCAATCTGAATTTATGAGCCTCTGCTCAAAGGAGATACCTTCCCCTCTGCTTTGGAAATGATCCCTCAGAAGATCAACCGCCTCTACCTCTTGCCAGCACGTGGAACTCCTTTCCACCGAAGACCTCCTATCCTCAATGCTTAGCCTAAGAGACCTCTACCTTCTATGATCATGTCCATAGCAGCTCAGCTACCTGTACCAAACATAGTCAGTCGGTCTAGTACAAGTCTTCCTCTGTCTGTCAGATCTGTCCAACTCTATGAACAAATCAATCCTCTGCACACAAGCCTTCTCAAAGACTTGCCAAAACTATCCTCAGGTTCTTCTCAAAGAACCAATACACCTCTGTCCTCAAGTTCTCTCGATAGAACTCTCAATCCTCAGCTCACAAGTCCTCTCGCTAGGACCTGCCCAAATCTGCTCACAAGTCCCCATCGAACCTGTCCAAATTCTTACAAGTCCCCTCCGAAACCTGTCCAAACTCGCTCACAAGTCCCCACCTGAACCTGTCCAAAACTCGCTCACAAGTCCCCACTGGAACTCGTCCAAAACCTCAACAAGCTCACCAAGAAAAACTTGCTTAGCATGAACCCACAAAGAGAATTGTTAGAGACCCAATGTGATTCATAAACCTCATAGAAGCATAAAGAGAATTGTTAGAGACTCAATATGTTCTATACTTAACTCCCAATCTCAATCTCAAATCTCATAGAAACATAAAGAGAATTGTTAGAGACCCAATATGTTCTATACTTAACTCCCAATCTCAATCTCAACTCAATCTCAACTCAAACTCAATCTCAAAAGAATAAGATAGATGTAGTATGCTTTTCTTAAGAATATGAAACACAACCCAACAATTGCCAACCATGCAATATCTCATATAACAATGATGCTTATATTCTTTTTACCAACAACTAGGGTTTCATCATCTCAATGCAAGTAGCAAGACTTACTAACATAAACCCTAGTGCAAAAATGCTTCCTCTTACTCAACCAGAATTATGCATTCACCCAAAAATTCATCAAAGACTTTAATGCATAACCAATCTTCAATATCCAGAAAATAATACCTAGTAGACAACCTTTTCACTCCAAACTCAATTTCAGAAAATATACCATAAACAACATACATGGAAGAAGTTGCCCATACCTTTACTTTGATGAAGAAGGAGAACTCAAAATCTGTCACAACACTAACTCTCAATTTGCCACCAATTAGAGTTAGCAACTATACAATAATACACAATAATAAAGATCCAAATATAACACCTTATTTCTCCAACTTAGTAAAAACACCAAAGTACAATAACATACAAAGTAAAATCTCTTTACACCTTATTACTCCACATAAACATTAACCATCAATAAACCAATATCAAAATAAAAAATGATACCTTAACCTTATACCTCCCGCGCAATCACAACCACCATTCTTTGCACACCGCGACCAAAAGGAAATTCCCAATGAAGAGAATCGAACTCGGCACCTCTGCCATCTAGCGCTTTCGCTTAAATGCCACCACCGTTGGGTCACAAGTGCCCAACGAAATAAAACACCGCTGCCCTCTCTTTTATCTTCCTTTGACGCCAAGAACCTGGAAAACGTAAACGTCTTCCACAAACCGCATGCAACAATCCACTGCCATCAAGCCAAAAGGTAAGGATGCAGCCCAAGCTCAAATCTGAGTTTGCCAAGCACAGTCTCCAAGACACAAAACAAGCACGATATCAAAGACGTCAATGGAGATCAAAAACACAGAGCAAGCTCAACTCGAATATACCAAGCGTTGTTCGAAGGAAATAGAGCAAATGCAAATTGTGAACGCCAAGCGCAAATCGAACGAAACAGTGCAAATGCAAATCACGGATGCCAAGCGCAAATCGAACAAAATAGTGCAAATGCAAATCACGGATGCCAAGCACAAATCGAATTAAAATAGAGTAGCCACAAATCGTAGATGTCAACATTAATCGGAGGTACTCACTTTTGAAAATCATGCCACCTTATATAGCAATTTTTCCTTCACTGTTTGACGTCGGCGCTCTTCCAACGATGGCAACAAATCGGCGAAAGAATTCTTGTTTCTTCCGTCGCTTAAGGGTTGAAAGACCCTTTAATAATAATTAAAATAATAATTATTATTATTTTATTAATAATAAATTAAACTTGGACCTTTGACAAAGGTTTGAGTTAATTTAATTATTAATAATACACATGGACCTTTGCATTAAGTTAAGCTTGGTTTTAATAAAAACCCTTAATGAGTCCAAATGGTTTTAAGAAAAACCTTTAGCCTTGCCACCATGGTTTTAATAAAAACCCTTTATTCTTGACATCACACTCTTTTGAAATCAACACAAAAATGCCTTTTGACATCAATGACAACTTATACATTTGAGCAAAGGCAATGTATCCAAGGTACCCAAAATTGCCAACAACCCTGGTACGGTGGCTTCACCATCCCACCCTAGGATAGTGGTGGATCTGCCACTCACCCCACCCTAGAGCGGTGGTGAAACAGAGAGATTTCTGCCCAAAATTTCAGAATTTGGAGGCTTCAAAATGGACAAGGTAAGTGCCTAAACCCTCTGATTTTTTGCTATATTTTCAGAGACTGTCAAAATCAGTTTTATTTCTTCACTTTCTTGCATATAAAGGTTAAAATTTGTGTTTTTGCTTTTCTTATAACATCACATAGCAAAAGGTAGAATAAAATAAAAAAGAACTTGTAGTAGCAATGCATCTGTTTGGTTTGATTGCTTGTGGCTTACCCAATGGGTAAGTTAGCATGTAGGATTTGCATTCATAAAGTCAATTTGTAGGTTCATTATATTATTCTTATGAAAGTAAAATGCACCTATTGCATACATTTAGTGAATAGTCATTAATTGCTTCTTTGCTTACTTTCTTGGATAATAATGAACCACACACACCACGATTCATGTAAACGCTAGTGAGGTGGACTTCATTACCATCCACTAGTAGAGTTCAAGTGATAGTGGGTTTCATATCCATCCACTTGGCTTAAATCCCATGAACCTGATCAATCTTGCCAAGGCCGATTCTATGATCCATCATAGCCCATGGGTTATAGCATGCATCACCCTTTGGGGAGGTGTATTGCAGACTATGGGTGAACTGGGTGAGGAACTGGTAGGACTTATGCTCCCTGACCGTGTGTGGACATCATCACCACACATTATAGGTGGGATAATGCAACCTGGAGTTCATATCTGGGTTGTCAAGCTATGAGTATATAGGTGAAATCCAATTGAACATGATATTACAATCCAACAATATTTCAAACACATGACACAAGGTCATTCGTTACAAACAACACATTTGAAACACATGAAACAGTTTAGGGACTCACACTTAAAACTTAAAAAAGATAATCATATATCTTATTGAGTGTTTCTTTCTTGTATACTGTTTCATTAAGAATTTGTAAATAAGATAATCAACTTGGGGTACTAATAGAGGAGCGCAATGGTGTGCACCTGTAGCGAAGCCAAATCATGGGTGAAAGCTATGGAGAGTGGATTAGGAGACATGAATAATATTTTATATAGCCCTAGGGACTTGGTTATACCTCCCTGATGAGCTTCCACTCCACCTAGCCCCAAGACAACAATGCATGAACCTCATCTCCGAAGGGATCCTCTCCAAGACACCCCGATGGATGATGAGCATTACTTGGGAGAGTGTTCTCAGTATGCAAATATTTCACAAGTCTTCCTTTGTGAAAGGCAATTATGCACTAAGGCGCTAATAGATAGAGTGATGTCATGCATCCATGTACCCACTAGGGCTGACATGCCTAAGCAGAGGCAAGAGTATGACTTCACACACTGGTTAGATCAAGTCAACATGACTCTACATTCGTGTCGCCTTGATAGGATATAAAAGCTTCTACAACCTGATGGGAATGACACCCATTGGTCTAGGTGAGCCAAATCAGCCCTAACTTTCCTTGTATAGGAGGGAAGATATGAGGAGATCCCAGATTTTCCACAAGAACAATATTTTGCACACGCCCGATGTGCCTCTATGCTAGCTAAGTGTAATGAACACATGTTCTAGCCTAAGCCTCAATTCAACGTGGAGAACCTCGAGAGAGGCAAGCACCCTATGGAGAACATAAAGTACCTTGGAGAAGGTCAACCCCAAGGTGAGACTCCTAGGCCTCCTAGGCCTTACACTATGGATAAAATTAGGCAAGCAGTTGCGAGATACACAAAACACCAAGCTTAGTTCAAGTAGCTTCTACAGGATAAAGAGCAACTAGATTGCTTGCACTAGCATGAGAAAGAAATGATCGAATAGCATAACAATGAGCTATTTTAGAAAAATTTGAGAGAGAGGGTCCCTAATCCTAAAATACATAGGTAGGAGGTCCATCTGAGGTAACCCATGCTCGTTCGAGAGAGGTTCCCAAGACCTTATCAAATTTTTATTCCATGACCTCCTAGACCAGATCAAGAGATGCCTCCTAGGCCAAACATAGGGTGCCCACCGAGGATAGATACCCCCATTCATAGGCTGGATCGAGAGATGTCTTATAGGGCTTATACTGAGCACGAGCCAGAAGTAGAATATGTTGAGATGCCTTATCGAGGTAGGGGGTGATTTACTGCCACCTCACCCTAAGTTGGAGTAGCCTAGACCTCCACCAAAATATGTGAACAAAGATGAGGAGATCAAGTCCTCAGGTCCTTACAAAGCACTGTTAGAGCACCTTGAGTCAGTAGAGAACAATACCTCTGGGTAGGGATCTCAAAATTCCACTATGCATCAATTGCGTAGTCAGCCTATCAATCCGTCAAAATCTATGCCTCCCTATCCAGAACAATTTAAGTTGCCTCAGTTGGCTACCTTTAATGGAGAAGAGGATGCACAAGAACATTGCACTAGGTTCTTAGGCCAATGCTTCGGAATCCATGATGATGATGCTTTGATTTTGAGGACATTTGTGACTATCCTTGCTGGCCCTACCTCTGAGGGGTTTTACCTACTCCCTAAGCATAGCATCCATAATTTGGACCAACTTGCAGATGCATTCTTGGAGAGCTTTGCATTCAATACCAAGAGGAATGTAATGCTGGCCGATGTAGCTGGGTTAAAACAATATGATGATGAGTCAATAACAAGGCAATAGATAGAAAACCTTGCTCGCCAAGCTGCCTTATCTTCTACTCATGTCGAAGTTGACTCAGATGTTCTCCAAAAGTTCCTTAAATCCAATCTCTTTGTTTCTACAATTGCAACAATACCCCACTCTTGAAGATGCCTTAGCACAGGCTAGGATCATTCAAGAAATCAAGATTCAAGAAGGTGAGATTGCAAAGCCTTGTAAGGAGTGGAGCAAGAACACTAAGAAAACCCCAATGCAACCTAATTCAACAATAGTAAATCAGGTTGTCATTAGTGTCCCAGGGCTAGCACTGCCGTGCCACATCAAAATCCTAATTATCAGGCCACCCCTGGGAACTATGCCAAGGATAACCAGAATGGTAAAGGGAAAAATCAACAAAGTTACCCCAAGCGACAATTCACACCCATTGTAGAGTCTATGGATTTAGTGTTTGATCACCTCTTGGAGGATAATGCAATCCATGTACCTGATAGTCGACCTATTTACCCTAATGCATCTAAGCCCAAAGGATACAGAGAAGACCTATATTGCAAATTTCATAGGCAAAATGGGCATGATGTGCAAATGTGCTATAAATTCAAACATTTGGTGCAAGACCTAATTTATAGGAATGTCCTCCAAGTAGATAAACCTATCACACCAAACAACCAAAATATGGGGGTATTTAAGGACCCCTTGCCTACCCACGTGGAGTAGGCCAAACCAGTACCCCAAGTGAACGAGGTTCACCATGTCCCTCCTAAGCAAGGATATATTTGTATGGTCAATATTATGACAAAAAATAGGTGATATCCAAGTCCAACCACACCACCTGTGGCTCAGAGTGATGTCCCATTGACATCGTAGCCTATATCACCTCCTAGAATGAGCTTCCCACCTAGGCCTGTAGTCACCATTAAGAGAAAGCTCACTTAGAGCTTAAGAACAACATCTTCATGAATCTCCATCTATGAGCTCATCCAACAATCATAACCTCATAGAGAAGCCTTGATGGAGATCCTCAAGGCAATTGAGCTTCAGCCCTAGGAGTCTAACTCCTTCAACAAATTTGTGGGACATGTGCGACAATGCACGAAACTGGTAGTTACTTTCCAAGAAGATGAACTTAAACTGGTTCCATATGATATGGTGGATCTCCCTTTACACATTGTCACACATGTGAATGAAACATCATACAAAAGAGTGTTGATAGATACTGGGTCTTCAAGCAACATCATAACTACAATAGCTTTGAAGCACCTGAAGCTTCCAGTATATCATATTTTCACATCTACCTACACCCTCTGAGCATTCAATGATTCCATATGCTCAATGGTTGGTACAATCATCCTACCTATTCAAGTAGGGGAAAAGATCATCTCAACGATGTGCCATATCCTAGAGGGTGAGATGGAATACAACATTTTGTTAGAAAGACCATGGATCAGGGACATGAAGTGCATCCCTTCCATCGCTCACCAGTGCATCAAGTACACTCACTAAGGGCAAGTTCATGTCATCCCCATGGACCTAGAGCCCTTCAAGTACTACAACATGGTGTATTAATTAACTGATTTGATCTTACCATCGATACATCTGGATTTTCAACCAAATAAATCTAGCTGAGGTTCGACCCCACCACTACAACATACCATGCCCTCCTCATCATTGACCCTGCCCCAAATACCTAATATATTAGTGGATCCTTTGTCGAGGAATCTAGAGAAGTGGACCATTGAGGAAGACCAACCAATAATATCCACTATCTCTACAGAGGAGATACTTAGCCCAGATGATGAAGAGAAACCACAAGAGGTAAACAATGAGCTGGATCAAGTCTCACTCTCATCCCTCTTCTATCCATAGCCCTAGGTTATAGTACATCTGGCTTCTATCGGATTGGGAGAGTACACGGTTAGGAATGTTACCACTACTCCCGCTTTAGAGTCGATGCAAGACATGGGTATACCCTGTCTTCCCATAGGCACTATCGTACCTCTTGGTATTCTTCCTAATAAAAAAAAAATTATCTATCGGGGCCTTGACTATGGCATCGAACCTTACCAATAGTAGGAGGAAGATGAGGAACATTTTGGAGAGGATATTAACTACTTGTCTAACCCTAACTTTGCCTTGAAGTACCTTGACCTATGCAACTAGCACGGTTATGGGTTAGGCATGTATGACCAGGGCACTAGAATACCTTGTCAACCACAATATCAAATGCCCTAAGACAAGTCGGGAGTGGTACGCAACAATCCATTGCCTCTGGATGTCCTCCTAGATAGCCTAAATCACTTGAATATAGGCTATGAGGGTGGGTTGGCCCAATACTCTTATGCTAATCCCAATACAATCTACTACTTGGGAGATTACTTTCCATGGCTATATGGGAACCCCGTGATCTCCAATGACATTCCATCACATTTTGAGAAAGGGGAAGGGTCACAGAGTCATCCCCATGTTTGTGATGAGTCAGATCTAGGTACCTCATATGAGTGGACCTCAGAGGATGAGTCAGGTTATTAGGTAACGCCATATGACTCTTTTGAGTCGAACAGTGATCATTCAAAAATTATCCCCATTAATGACCAACAAGAAAGCCTCATACATATATTCCTTTTCCTTGATCCTGTCTGGTGGAAGCTCCTTCCTCCTGAAGATTCGATTCACCCAAAGGAAGATAGACCTCCTGGGGGGAGTAGTTAATTTACTTGAGTAGCTGGACCCTCGAGAGCCTGAGGCACTGGAAGATGAGAATGAAGGAATCCTCATCCACGATGATGATTATGAGGAATTATCATATATGGGACCACACCTACATGATCACCCGATCCCAAGGGGTGACAATGATGTTCCTATATATGACAGTGACTATGAGGATGACATAGAGAGAGCATACCTGGGTCCTCATTATTTGTGACATCACCACGAGAATATTGACATAGATGAAGTCTATCATCAGTTACATTTTGGACCATGCTTGAGGTCAAGGCCTATCAATATAGGCCATATTCATCATGAGGTCTTCCCTGACCTGCCCACACACATGGATCTACTTGAGCCTAATGATCCCATCCTACAGTATGTTCCCAGATAGGATCTGGAGATCCCCATTCCCCTAGAACCACATATGGGGGTGAGAGATAACACCAATACATAGTCACATGCATGTGGTCCTAGAGAGTAGACACATTTCATCAATAGTATCTCCATTGATTTGACCACACCACTCCACAACCTAGCCGATCCTTCCAAACCACTCCATCTAGACCTAGATATGATTTATTGGAATCGCGTAGATTCACCTCCATCACCCTCTGAGTATTGGGCTTACGATGGATTGTTTCACTTCTTCGTAGGACCAACTCATGATGTCTTCCATGTTGAGGAGGAAACCGAGGTTCCCATAAAATATTTAAATTTAGCTAATGACATCCATTTTATACCTACTCCCCATCAGTTAGAGGAGGGGTCTCATATTTCAATCGAGCCTACAATTTACAGAGATATCAACTCAGATCCTAAGAACCCACAATATATCAAGCTAGGGGAAAGCCTATCCCCCGAAGAGAAATCCTATTATATAGCCCTTCTCACAAAAAAGAAGGCAGCTTTTGCATGGTCTTACAAAGACATGCCAGGACTAGATCCAAATTTGGTCACCCATAATCTCATGCTTGACCCCATAGTCAAACCTATCAAGCAAAAGATGATAGTTTTGACTGACGAGGCATCGAAGTGGACCCCAAAAAAGTCAAGGTAATCCTTGAAATGCCTCCCCCGACTACCATCAAGCAACTTCGTAGCTTGCAGGGGAGGATTGCATCCATAAAATGCTTTATAGCACAACTGTTAAACAAGTGTAGACCCATGAACAAAATTTTACACAAGGGGGTCACATTCCACTAGGACAATGAATGTCAGGATGCCTTTGACACAATTAAACAATACATGGCTTCGCCACTATTGTTAGCTCCACCCATACCAGGGGTGCCATTTCGATTATATATCTCAGCTATTGAGGTCACATTGGGTGCCATGTTAGCCCAAAATAATGAATTTCATAAGGAACAAACTACATATTATCTCAGTCGCACCCTGGTGAGCTATGAGATTAAGTACGCATACATAGAAAAGTTAGGTCTAGCAATGGTTTTTGATACCAAGAATCTATGCCACTATATTCTCAGTCACACTATGTATGTTGTATCTAAAGAGAATCCATTGCGATACATGATGAGTCGTACTGATCATAGTAGTCGAATGGCAAAATGGATCATGTTGTTGATAGAATTTGACCTAGAGTTCATAGGATAGAAGTCAATCAAATGACATGTCATTTCTAATCAACTTGCAGTGGCCCCTCTTAGCATGAAGCTTCCTGATGATGGGGTCTTCCAAATATCAGAGTCACCTAATTTTGATGAGCCTAATTCATAGGCAGATATGACTCTCTTCTTTGATGGCTCCAAATGCGAGCAAGGGGGTGGCACGGGGATCATGTTTTTCACATCGCATGGGGTTCCCATACCCTTGTCATTTAAACTCAATTTCCCCTGTACCAATAATAATGCCGAGTATGAAGCCTTACTCATAGGGCTTAAAATGGCTATCGCCATAAAAATCACCAAGCTTAATATTTTTGGTGACTCCTTGCTCATTGTCAACCAGGTCAAGGGAATCTTCTAGTGCAAGTGCCCTATTTTACAAACCTACAAAGCCCTTATGGACAAATCCCTGGAAAAGTTTAAATGGTATGACATCGAGGCACTCCCTCGATCATATAATAATTTTGTGGATACAATGGCCTCTTTAGGATCCTTGATTCCACAAGACCCCATAGGGGAGATGACAACCATTCAAGTCAAGACGCTATCGTAATCAGCGGTTAAGCATGAGAGCACTCAAGCCATAGTAGAATTCCACTTGATTCAAATAGAACCTCATCAAGAGAGATTGTCACACATTCATGAGTGCTTGAATCATGTTGCTTGGGGGACTCTATTCCCCCAAACCCATTTTGATAGTAGCACAATGCTATTCTTACAAGTTTTATCCCAATCTACATTTGCTCGGGATGAAATTCATGAGGGACAGGCGATTCATGCAATCAAGGCTTCCACACAACAGGATTGATCCATACCAATTAGAGAGTACCTAAAGCTTGGTATCCTCCCTCATGGATTATCGCACGCTACCAAAAGGAAATTTAAACAAAAGGTAGCAAAGTTTATCTTGTTAGGAGACATCTTATACCATCAGAGCTATGAAGGAATCCTCCTTCGTTGCTTAGAGTATCAACAATTTACTTGGGCAATGGTCCAATCACATGAAGGTACTTATGGTGGCCATTTTAGTGGCATGGCCATCGCAAAGTGCATTCTTCGCATGGGCTATTTTTGGCCAGATTTAGAGCGATATTGTTGTGCATATGTGAGGAAGTGCGTGAAATGTCAACACCATGCTAACTTGACACATGTACCTTTCCAGGCATTACAACCGATCCAATCGGCTTGGCTATTTTTACAATAGGGATTGGATTTAATCAAGAAATTATCCCCTGCATCCTCGGGCCACCACACATTTATCATCACGACTACCGAGCATTTTACAAAGTGGGTGGAAGCAATTCCCCTTACCACTACGATAAGACCCCACATAGCGGAGTTCATATTGCATAATATCATTTGTCGTTTTGGTATTCCATCCAAGATCATTTCGGATAATGGGACATCATTCAAGAATAAATATTTGTGTGCTTTGACAACAAAGTATAATATCCAACACAACTTTTTGACACCCTATTATCCACAAGAAAATGGGCAAGCAGAAGCATAAAACAAGACATTAATTGCCATATTGAAGAAAATAGTCAAAGAGAATCATACCGATTGGCATATGCAAATTTTTCTTGCCCTTTGGGCTTCCCGCACTAGCATTCAGATGCGCATTGTGGCAACTCTATTTTCACTAGTGTATGGTGCTGAGGCAATCATGCCTCTAGAGTTAGAAATCCCATCACTACGCATATCCATGCAGGAATTTATTGATGATGATACTGTGTGACAAGCTCACCTAGATCAAATTATGTTGTTGGATGAGCATCGCATTAATGCACTTGAGCATCTATGTGTGTATCAAGAGCGGCTCAAAAGAGCCTACAATATGAAAGTCCATCTCAAAGATTTTTAGGTTGGTGATCTCATCCTGAAAGAGAACCAAAAGAATTCTAGCTTGCCGCCCCACCTACGAGACAAATTTGTGGTAAATTGGTTAGGTCCCTTTGTCATAACTAGTCAAATAGGGCTTGAAACTTATCACCTAGCTTCACTTGATAGTTTCAAGGATCCTGAACCCTTGAATATCCTTCACTTGTGGCCATTTTATGCTTAGAGAGCACCCAAAAGGCTCCTAGCGGGTTCTCACCGTCTAGGTCAAGTAAAAATGCTCCTAGACTATCTATGATCATCTAGGTCAACCCTAAAAGCCCCAAAGGCATACCTAAGCCATTTTATCATAGCCAAATGCCCATGGTAGTCGTAGACACTTTTTAAGTGATGCTGCACATCTAGGTCACCCAAAAGGCTCCTAGCAGTTTCTCATATTCTAGGTCAAGTCAAAATTCTCCTAGACTATCTACAATCATCTAGGTCAACCCTAAAAGCCCCAAAGGCATCCCTAAGCCCTTTGATCATAGCCAAATACCCCTAGGTAGTTGTAGATGCTTTTTAAGTGCCATTGCACATCTAGGTCACCCAAAAGGCTCCTAGCGGGTTCTCACTATCTAGGTCAAGTAAAAATGCTCCTAGACTATCTATGATCATCTAGGTCAACCCTAAAATCCCCAAAGGCATCCCTAAGCCCTTTGGTCATAGCCAAATTCCCCTAGGTAGTTGTAGACACTTTTTAAGTGTCGCTGCATGTCTAGGTCACCCAAAAGGCTCCTAGCGGGTTCTCACCATCTAGGTATAGTAAAAATGTTTCTAGACTAACTACGATCATCTAGGTCAACCCTAAAAGTCCCAAAGGCATCCCTAAGCCCTTTGGTCATAGCCAAATGCCCCTAGGCAGTCATAGACACTTTTTAAGTGTCGTTGCATGTCTAGGTCACCCAAAAGGCTCCTAGCAGGTTCTCACTGTCTAGGTCAAGTCAAAATGCTCCTAGACTATCTACAATCATCTAGGTCAACCCTAAAAGGCCCAAAGACATCCCTAAGTCCTTTGGTTATAGACAAATGCTCCTAGGTAGTCGTAGACACTTTTTATGTGTCATTGCACATCTAGGTCACCCAAAAGGCTCCTAGTGGGTTCTCACCATCTAGGTCAAGTCAAAATGCTCCTAGATTATCTACGATTTTCAAGGTCAACCTTAAGAGCCCTAAAGGCATCCCTAAGCCCTTTGATCATAGCCAAATACCCCTAGGAAGTTGTAGATGTTTTTTAAATGCCGCTGCACGTCTAGGTCACCCAAAAGGCTTTTAGCAGGTTCTCACTATCTAAGTCAAGTAAAAATGCTCCTAGACTATCTACGATCATATAGGTAAACCCTAAAATCTCCAAAGGCATCCCTAAGCCCTTTGGTCATAGCCAAATTCCCCTAGGTAGTTGTAGACACTTTTTAAGTGTCGTTGCATGTCTAGGTCACCCAAAAGGCTCCTAGCGGGTTCTCACCGTCTAGGTCAATTCAATATGCTCCTAGACTATCTATGATCATCTAGGTCAACCCTAAAATCCCTAAAGGAATCTCTAAGCCCTTTTGTCATAGCCAAATGTCCCTCAGTAGTTGAAGACACTTTTTAAGTGCTGCTGCATGTCTAGGTCACCTAAAAGGCTCCTAGCGGGTTCTCACCATCTAGGTCAAGTAAAAACACTCATAGACTATCTACGATCATCTAGGTCAATGCTAAAAGCCCCAAAGGAATCCCTAAGCCCTTTGGTCATAGCCAAATACCCCTAGGTAGTCGTAGATGCTTTTTAAGTGTCGCTGCATGTCTAGGTCACCCAAAAGGCTCCTACCGATTTCTCACCGTCTAGGTCAAGTAAAAATGCTCCTAAACTATCTACGATCATCTAGGTCAATCCTAAAAGCCCCAAATGCATCCCCAAGCTCCTTGGTCATAGCAAAATGACCCTAGGTAGTCGTAGACACTTTTCAAGTGCCGCTACACATCTAGGTAACCCAAAAGGCTCCTAATGGGTTCTCACCATCTAGGTCAAGTAAAAATTCTCCTAGACTATATTCGACCATCTAGGTCAACCCTAAAATCCTCAAGGGCATCCCCAAGACATTTTTTCATAGCAAAATTCCCCTAGGTAGTCGTAGATACTTTTTAAGTGCCACTGCACATCTAGGTTACCCAAAAGGCTTCTAGCGGGTTCTCACTGTCTAGGTCAAGTAAAAATGCTCCTAGACTATCTACGATCATCTAGCTCAAACCTAAAAACCCCAAAGGCATCCCTAAACCCTTTGGTCATAGAAAAATACCCCTAGGTAGTCATAGATACTTTTTTAATCTCCGCTACACATCTAGGTCACCCCAAAACACTCCTAGCAGGTTCTGATCGTCTAGGTTAAGTAAAAATGCTCCTAGAATATCTATGATCATCTAGGTCAAACCTAAAAGCCCCAAAGGTATCCCTAAGCCATTTGGTCATAGCCAAATACCCCTAGGCATTCATAGATACTTTTTAAGTGTCGCTGCATGTCTAGGTCACCCAAAAGGCTCCTAGCAAGTTCTCACCGTCTCGATCAAGTAAAAATGCTCCTAGACTATATACGATCATCTAGGTCAAACCTAAAAGCCCCAAAGGCATACATAATCCATTTTGTCATAGCCAAATGCCCTTAGGCAATCGTAGACACTTTTTAAGTGCCGCTGCATGTCTAGGTCACCCAAAAGGCTCCTAGTGGTTTCTCATCGTCTAGGTCAAGTTAAAATGCTCCTAGACTATCTATGATCATCTAGGTCAACCCTAAAAGCCCCAAAGGCATCCCTAAGCCCTTTTGGTAATATCCATATGCCCCTAGGTGATCATAGACACTTTTTAAGTGTCGTTGCACGTCTAGGTCACCCAAAATGCTCCTAGCAAGTTCTCACCATCTAGGTCAAGTAAAAATGCTCCTGGACTATCTATGATCATCTAGGTCAAACCTAAAAGCCCCAAAGGCATCCATAAGCTCTTTGGTCCCCCCCCAAATTCCCCAATGGCTCCCAAATAAGCCCGTTGGTCACATGTGTATACATATCAATAAAAAATTTAAAAACAAAATCATCAAAATATCAAAATACAAAAACATTTGCATCACATTGCACTTTCATACATACATATCCATCAAATTTTCAAAAATTCAAAAACATTCCATCACACCACATTTCATTTTATCATCACTTGCATCTAGGCATATTCATCATTAGCACTTTACATTTTAGAGTTGCACATACATGTCTAGCACCATGATGGTACATTACTTACCACTCAAAATCAATGTTATGAAAGTACTCATAGTTCAAATATCGCAATTAGCATCTTCACCCATATTTTTTTACATTTTCATAGTCATGTCCATTCCCTTCACTTAGTCATTTGTTTTAGAATGTCAGTAGGATTTTTGGTCACTCAGCCATATCTAGTCTCTACTCATATTTTGTAGCAAGCTAGCTTGATTTTTAGGAGGTAGAATCTTGCATTGATTATACCTTGCTTACATCATATCCCAAACACAATTAATCATTAATAATCTAAGTTTTGCATAAAGATAGATGAAATCCATGAGGTGGTCTAGGTTACATTAAGCAAAAAGGTCATCTTGCTCATCCCCTTGTGCGAATGGTTCAAGAATGCTGAGAGTTGGAAAAAGGACAAGCTCTTCCCCACCCAATTCCCCAAAATCAACAGTGATTTTCACCACTATCAAAATTTCCAAACACCCTTGATCCCTAAAGTCGTAAGGATTCATACTACACATCCCTACGAAGGATGGGTAGTCATCCCCAAGGCCTAAAATATCAACACCATTCCAAAGTAAAATCCCAAAAGCTTCCCATCAACATTTCCAAACACCTTTGATCCCTAAAGTTGTAAGGATTCATACTACACATCCCCGTGAAGGATGGGTAGTCATCCCCAAGGCCTAAAGGATCAATGCCATCCATAAGCCAAAAATCCCACAAGTTAAACTTTGAAATCAAAAGCCTCAAAAAGCAACAATAAAAAATAATAGTGGTTATCACCGCTACTCCAACACCTTGCTCAAGATAATAAAGGAAAAACTCAAAATAAATAGTGATTACAGTCGCTAAAAAGAGAAAAATAAACAATGATTTTTATCACTATATATGAGAGCAAGTAATCCCAATCAATTGAATAACCAAAACAAACCTGAGCTTGAATCCTTGGAACTCTCAACATTTGGAAAACCATAAGGTGATCCTCATTATGGGTTTGGTGGATAGCCTATCCATCAATGGTGGTAGCCTTGTGCATGATGATATGTCTATCACATTAGCCTTCGGGCATATGTGTAGACCAATTTTTGAATGTGTATGAGCTAGCTTTGGTAACCTAGATTGCCTAGTGATCTAGTTATACTTATTACAAAACCTACGATGGTGGCATTCATTTGGTGATCCTCAGTACAAGTTTGGTTGAGAGCCTACTTGGCACTAGTGGTATCCTTATGCATCTCACAGGAATGAACTCACTTGCACACACAGGGATATGAAGTACCTTGGTCATCCTAGCAGATTCATACCTTGTTAAAAAGTCTTGCACAGTTAGTATACAACTTTTTATAAGTTGACTAGAGTGTTTGAGTCTCATGAAAACCTAATGGGCATTTCCTAAGCAACATGTCATTCATATCACTTCACCACATTCATTTCAATTACATTATTCACAAATCCATTATATAAAGTCTCATGACAACATTACATATGAGTTGGTAAAAAATACATCATCTATGGTGCTAGCATAATACAACATGTAGTCTACACATTGCATCCTCTAGATCAAGAAATCATCCATCTCAGTATACATCAATGCATGTACAAAATAAAATCAAATCACATTACAAAATATGCATACATAGGCATTCATCATCGGTGCATAAATAAAATTGCATGCATCCCATAAAACAATAAAAACATGATGATGAACCACATAAAAATATCATATATATATATGTGTATATGTATGGGACAAAAAAGATACATCATGTTGCACATCATCTACAATAAAGTGAGTCCTCAGACTTCACAATGCTAAAAAATTCAAAAACCACAAAAAGAGTCACACGAGCCACTACCATGGTCATGCAAGACCGATACTATGACTCGTACTCCCACCTATAGTAGGATTCCCCTGTGAACTCCCATATCTACTACCACCTATCCTGTCAGCTCTCCCCCTCAACCTTGGTGCCTCTCACCTAGAGGAGGACTACCCTGTCCTACTGCAGTGAGTCTGGTATGACCCACTGGCACCTCCATCATCTCGTATACACCCACCAAGGTGTACTACCTCAGTCTCTATCTCATCTACATAATCCTACCCTCATTAGCATTGTGCTTGGTAAGTCTCCACCATAGAATGGATTCGTGTTACCTCTTCCTTTAGCCTAGTCACCTACCCACCATTGGAATCCTCTCGTGTAGGGCTCTGAGATCACATCTATGCCCAAAGAGTTGTTATCTCAACCTGGGCCACCTGTACCTTGACTCGCTATGCTGCTAGCTCTACCTGTACATCGTGCACCTATTTTCATAGGAGATCTCTATCCTACCTCACCTTGAGTAGCTCATATTGTAGATCTACATTTGTATCCCTCGATGCCATTGATGGTGCCTGCAGCTCCTCATACCCAACATCATCATCCTCCAAGTCCCCTTGATTTCCTAAGTCTAGGAGATCCACATGCTCCCCTACCTTATGTCCTTGCTAATAACATGCCTCACCCTGGTCCTCACTAGAAACATCCTGATGTGCCTCCCTAGCTACACCCCTCCTCAATGGCCCCTCTCCATGCACTTGGCCTATCACCCACCAAGAATCATACTCCGTTGTAGTCCTGACATCATACACATTTGAAATGTCTACTACAGGATCTGCATCCCATGACACTGCCTCTACCATTGGCCATGCCAATATCCTCTCATACCTATGATGTTGATAAGGCATCAGCTCACTAGGCACCCCCTTGTGTAGCCCAAACAATTGCATCACCTGAGCAAAAGGGAAGTACTCTCGCTCCATGCCATGTCATCGAACTAACCATCTACCTCACTGCACCTACAGAGCTCTATAATAGCATTTGCCCACTCTAGAAAATATTTGTATGGCCTCTAGAATACCTGACCTACCCTGAGTTAGGAAAAAATATCTACATAGTAGGCCACCTCACCTAAGAATCACTGAATCTATCCCCTATCTTGATCCCTCTACCATAGGATACCATATCCTATATCCTTGTCTTCTAGTTGTGCCCGAGTCATCCAGGGTAGCCCCTGTGGTTGCCCCACAACTATGTGTTGCCATTCCCAGAACTATAATAAAAATCTACACCTAATACCCTTTCACGAATGATAGTGGATCTCGTATATCTCATCATAGAGTTGTGCCAATAGTGTAGTACCCCATGCCATCACCAGTGGCTCCACCATAGTAGACCTCACCAGCGCAAACACTATCTCCACTAGGTTCCATGGGAACCTCACTCTAGAAAAATTTGATAGTATCATATTGGATATGAGCATCAAGAGTAGTGTATACCTCACCCTAAATACCTTCGCCTCATTCCCAAATCCTGCTAGCATACCACCCTTCAAGCAGTCCAGCTCTGCCATATCTAGATCATAACTGAAGTACCTCTCAAGCACTACCTGTCTTCGATCTCGTGGCGTCGTGTGGATCGACCGCCCTTCTATATAAATCTAAAGAATCTAATAGACATCCTACAACATCACCATCATATCCCCAGTGGGTAGGTGGAAAGTATTGGTGCACAGATCCCACATATCAATCAAGGTAGTCAAATATGCACGGTCTCCTATGCCAGCCTCTAATCAAGTCACCTACTTGAGGCCGATGACATCCAGCCACTCCTAGTATTGTGTGGTCAAGGAATCCATAATGGAATAAAAGAGAGTAGGTACTCGATATCGACTCCTCACCACCTGATAGGGATAAGCAACTTAATAATACACCACCAAAATGGCCTTGCATGGCCCCAAAAACATTCAAAAGAAAAGACTCAAAATGGCCCCTCTTTGAGGCAGATTTGTGGCCATTCCTCCCAGGAATGGCCCCCAATCCTATGACCAGACCATCAAGGGATAGCATATAACCAGCCCACACTAGCCATCCCACCTAGGAATGACTCCAAAAAATTGGGCTCAAAAAGACCTTTCAGGCCATCAAAAATAGCAAAAACAATGCAAAATTGGACCTACAAAATGCAATCTAATTGCACAAAAACATGTGTAAAACACAAAAAATGATACATGTTGTGGCTGCTCCACAACGTACCCCAAAATTAGGGACCCACATTTTGCATACTTTCCAAGAAGACCGAAGTGGCCCATATGCTAAAGATCAGAGAAAAAGCAAGAAAGAAAAAAGTGTCACGATATCGCGACATGTTGCATTTTCACGGCTAAGAAGGAAAAAGTGTCACGATATCGCGACATGTTGCATTTTCGCAGTCCGAAGCAAAGAAAAAGAGCAAAGAGAAAAATTGTCGCGATATCACGACATGTTGCATTATCACGACCAAAAGAGAAAAAGTGTCACGATATCACGACATGTTGCATTCTCACGACCAAAAAAGAAAAAGTGTCGCGATATCGCGACATGTTGCATTCTCGCGACCAAAAAGAAAAAAGTGTCGCGATATCGCGACATGTTGCATTCTCATGACCAAAAGAGAAAAAGTGTCGCGATATCGCGACATGTTGCATTCTCGCGACCAAAAGAGAAAAAGTGTCGCGATATCGTGACATGTTGCATTCTCGCGACCAAAAGAGAAAAAGTGTCGCGATATCGCGACATGTTGCATTCTCGCGACCAAAAGAGAAAAAGTGTCGCGATATCGCGACATGTTGCACTCTCACGACCAAAAGAGAAAAAGTGTCACGATATCGCGACATGTTGCACTCTCGCGACCAAAAGAGAAAAAGTGTCGCGATATCGCGACATGTTGCATTCTCGTGACCAAAAGCAACAAAAGAAGCTGAAGACATAGAAATGTCATGATATCGTGACATGTTGCTTTTTCGTGACTCAAAAGGGGCCATTACAGAGTCTACAGTGGCAACACTGAACACGTGGCACCAAGGTGTAAGGGTTATGGTGTAACGCTTCATGCAAACGATTACAGTCAACGACGAAGACCAAGCGTTGGAAAGAAAAAATGTTTTGAGGCCTGAACAAAAATCCAAAACAATGAAGAGGCAGGGGAAAGCGAAACGAAAGGATCTGGGAAATGAAATGAAAGGTCACAAAATGGAAACGGAGAGCCACACCAAAAAGTTTAAAAGCAGAAGCAAAGACAGGTACAAAGGTCAAAAACCGCTGCGAGCAGAGTTGCAGAGTTGAAGGCGAGAGGCCATTCTGGACCTGCTTTGGAGTGTTTTTCTTCCACTTTTTCTGGTTTTGGGAAAACCAGAAAATTTTGTTATTGTAAAATGACAAATTTTTAATACAAAAAATTTTAGAGAGTTGCATCTTATGGACAAGAAAGGAGGAGTCATTTTCTGCATGCAAGATTAAATGTCTATTTTTCCCTTTTTCAGATTTTAGGCTTGTAAATGGAGTTTATGCAAGTTATCTTGGTTGCTTCATGCGAATGTTTAAATCTGAAAACCTCATTCAAAACCCTAGGAACCAGCACTTAGCTTATCCGGATTGTGCATGTTTTGCAAGTCCAATAGGTTAGGTTGCATGCAAGAAAACCTCACATCTTCGGTTTTGTCGGAATAGGATGGCATCACACTGAATGCATTTTATTTTCATTTTTTTTGCATTTTATTTTCATTTTTCTGCACTTTATTTTTTCAAAAATTTTAACTTTATTTTAATTTACAGGCATCAAAATAAAAATTTAAAAAATTTCAAAATCCAAAAATAGTTTCACCATTGTTAGGTTTTTCTCGTTAAGTTTTTTTTTTTTTTTTTTTTTTTTGTCTGAAATTTCTTAGTTTTTTCCCCCCTTGGGCCGACTCACATTTGCTTTATTTTGGTTCAACGAACAATCATTAAAGTTTCATGATAAAATAAACCAACATTGCCCCTTGTTTACAGTTACTTGCAATCACTAAGGTGTTCCAAGCATTTAAATTGAATATCTTTATTTGATATTACTAATACATATATGCAAATGCTAATATAGCGGAGACCTTGGAGAAGTTGTTTGTTTAACTTCTTTGCAAGAGGGGATTTGGAACCCAAATCCTAAGGAAGAGTGTACTTTCACAATTGGGTGAAAATACCACTCAACAGATTGGCGCTAGAAGGAGGGCCTGAAATGGTTTATTTCATCATGATTTTAAATGCTACATGTTTATAATTGTTTAAGAGCTTTGTATTGCTAAATATTTCAAGTCCATTTGATTAGCATCTTTGGCATCCTCTAGCATTCAACACTTTGGGAGCTAGGAAGGTTTGAATTGGTTTACTTTATTGCTATTTAGATGCTAAATTGTTCATGTTACTTGAAATATTTATTTGAAAAGCATTGGTCTTGACTAACGAGATTTTATTTCCATATGATTACTCTCATTTCTAACATTCTCTATTTGATGATGTGTTAATGCTAACCTTATTACAAATTGGAGAATGTTCTTTATTGCTATGGTTTTATTCATGCATTATAATGAATGAGTGTGATGATTTGTTCATTTGATATTTGTTAGTCATTTCATGTTTATTTGCAAGATATTTATTTGACTAACAAAATTGGTATTAAAGTTGTATTCTTTAAGATTCACTAATGGCTATGTTTACACCATGGATGCTAGGTAGCCCATTGAACATACCTGGAGTTCAACATTATTTGCCCTTTGGTTTTGAGAGAGGTCTTCCTCGATTTTTGTCTAATGGGACAAATACTGTAGAAGAACATATTCAAGCATTCAAAATTTATGTGAATCACTTAACAATTTGGTATGATGATGTTGCTTGTAAAATGTTCCCTTACACCTTGGAAAAAGTGGCATATGATTGGTTTACAAGTCTACCTTTAGGGTCTATCACTTCTTGGGCTCAACTAGAGGCAACATTTCTTAATCAATTCAACAAAAAGCGAGTTGACCCAATCCTCATGTACAATCAGTTTGTCACTATTAGAAAAGGACCAAGTGAAAATGTGAAGTCATTTTCTGAAAGGTTCTTTGGACTATACACTCAATTAGTGACATTTTATGCTCTTCTAGAAGAAGTGGCTCTCCAAATATACGTCAATGCTCTTGACCCACTCACTTCCACATATTTGCGAGGGATGCCTCAAATCACATCTTTGTCACAAGCCTATACTCAAGCAATGGCAATTGAGCAACAATTGAGTTGTCAAAATTATGGTGTGGGTTTTGGATCATATAATATTCAATCATTTAATACCTCCCTTACCCACCCAATGATTTATCCACCTCAACCAAGTTCAAGTGTGAATCAATTTCAGAATCAACAATCGTTCCCAAGCTTCAATCAATTTCAAAATCCTCAACCTACTATGCAAGATCAACCATATTTCTTAAGTATGAATCAACTTCAAAATACTCATCTTGATTCAAAAGATGTTTCTAAAATCAATTTCAATGATTTTCATAATAATATGATTTTAGGCAAGGGAGGAGTACTAGATCCAACTAGTATTGAAACATGTGATAGATTGGGAACCCTTGACTCACCAAAAGATGAATTCTATGAGGATGAATCTTTTGAAATTGAATCCTCAAAGGTGGATAAAGGTGAAAAGTATTCGATAGAGGAATCTGAAGAATCATTTATGTCTCACACCCCTATTGATGAAACTTCCTTTGATATGCAGAATAAGGAAAATTTGGATGTGAATTCACATGATGGTATTAAATATTTTGAGGAAGAAATACTATGGATGGGTAATAAGGATTTGGAATCATTATCCACAAAGGAATATTGGGATGATCATGAAAATAAGAATGTAAAAGTGGATCTAATTATAGAAAATCCTAGGCCATCACAAGTGGTTGAAAGTGATTTTGAAAGAAAATCAATAAATAAATTCAAAGATATGATAGAATTTCACCACTTGTTCTTGGATGACACATTGGATGACATTGTTGAAAATAATGGCCAAGAAAATTCACACCTTCCAAATTATGTTAAACTTGAATCATGGGTTACAAATGTGGACTATGATAGCCTTATCAATTTGAATACAAGCAATAACCCAATTTTGGAAGTAATTGAACCATCTAAGGAAGGTGAAGGTAAATTTGATGAGAAACATGTTGATGAATTGGAAGATGTCGAAGAAGTAGTTGAGCGTCACCACTTGACTTTGGAAGATGATTATTATGATTCTTGGAAGAAGTGGGAAGACTACACTCACTCCAAACCTTCTAATGAATTTTGTGTGCCTATTGATATGCAGGATAATACAATTGCCCTTTCATATGAGGATATTACAAGCCCTGTACAATCTGAGAATGTTTTGGAAGAAGGGTTGGAATCTCATCAAAGGTTGGAGAAGGATAATGATTCTACTACCATGGATAAAGAAGGAGAATCAATTGATTTTGTTCCCCTTGAGGGGCAAGAAATCAAAAATCTTGATCCACCTATTGCTTCTACAATGTCTATGCCATCTCAAAATGATGAAATTACAAAACCTAAGTGGTTTGGGTTTGATACTATTGATGATCCTAATGAAAATGTGGATTTTGAGGCAACTCAAGCCATTGATCATGGAAAGGTGTCACGCGACACATATCTTGAAAAACTAGGCTCTTGTTTTGAAAAATATGGACGCATGTTTGATTGGGTGCCTAACTTTGGTGTTTTTGAATAGGTGTTGGATGATGAAGAAGACAATGAGAAAAAAAAAAAAGCTACTAACACTCATCAAGTTGTGGTAAATTCTAACCATGATGGGTTGAGTATGGATGACAAGGTGAAATCTTTACCTTTGGTAGTAGCTACAAAAATTTTAAGTAATAGGTTACATGATGTCCCTTTGGATGCTAATATCATTAATGATGAAATGTCAAATTTTGTTGATGCTTGTCAAGTTTTGAATGATTTTGATTGCTTTAAAATCCTGGAAAATGATTTGAATTCAAGACTTTTAGAAATAGGCTCTTGTTTGCAACATCTCACATTTGAAAAGGAAGGCCTAATTTTAAATCATGAATCGAATTATGAAATGGATACTTTCATGAATAGACAAGAAGAGATTGAAAACCATTTATTGTCTTATCAATTCAATGAATCAAAACTTCAAAATGAAATTGCTAACGTTATCCAAGCAAGTTGGCAGAGTGAGAAAGGCAAAATGGGAATTGTAATATTGTTTGGCCTACTTTTATTCTTGCATTTTTGCAAAGCTTGGTATGCGCATAATGTTCAATGTCTTTCAAAATGTGCTAACCGTATTTGGGATCCGGGAAAATGATGGCCCAAATTTTTGCACCATCTTGTACCATAGTGTATATATTGTATATAGTTTTGGTTTTTTGGTTTTGGTTTGTGTTTTCAAGTTCATTTTTGGTTGCTTTGTTTTGGTTTCAAGTTATGTGTTGGTCCTCTGGACACTTTTGGTTTGTCTAAAAAAAAAAAGAAAAAAAAAAAAAAAAGCGAGATGTCAACTTATGCCCTTATGAATGTTGACTAAGACTAGGAGAATATGAAACATTGGAATTGTGTTGTAGAAAGCTCCACAAGTAACACAAACACATTAAATAATATCGTTTGAAACTTGTGATGCATGAAGTTGTCAGTTTTACAAATTATGGCAACGTAGGTGGTATACTCCATCCGCATTTCAAAAAGAGCAATGCATTCATTCATATCTCATGTTACATTCCACATTGCATATACATTCCATCTCAGTTGCATCTACATTTCAAATACAATCATTGAAAAGGTGTCAAATCCTCTTAGGGTTATTATATAACATATATTAAAAAGATCCTAAGGTTGGGAACTGATGCCCGAACTATCTTGAACCAAGCACGTTCTATACATATTAAAGAGGATCTTGAGCAAAATGGTCAAAACCATACTTGGAAGAAAAGGTGAGGCGAAAGGAGTATTTCGTGTCTGTCCTATCATGCAACATAATCCTTAAAATAGTGGTTTTTACCACTCCCATAGAGCTTAAAGCCTAAAACCAGAGTAGTAAGGATAGGGTTAAATCCTCATCAAACTTAGGTTGAGGATCCAACTCCCCAAGGCTAGCCTGACAGTTTCATCCATAACAGGTTAAATCATTTTGTTCAAGATGAGGTAATGAACTCTAGATCGGAGTAGTAAGGATAGGGTTAAATTCCCATCTCGCTTAGGTTGGGAATCCTATTCCCCAAAGCTCTGATTTCACTTACACTTGCACATGGGTTCAAGATGGTAGTGACACATAACCAACTTTGGGATCTAGTAAATTAATTCAGTATACACATATTTGGTCCTAAGAGGGTTTGACAACTTTAACATGTTTGTTCATGGTACTAGAAAGCTTGAGTCTTTGCAAAGCATGTTGTTATTATCTCTAACATCTTCACCATGCATTAAATCCTACAGGAATCATCCATAACCTCGCATATGCATTCAGGTAAAGCTGACAATGGAAAGCTGAACGAGTTTCAAATGATAGGGAATGGAGCACACTGCACACACCGAGCTGATGCTTAACGATTCTGATGTTTCATGTATTTTTGATCTATTGGCATTCTTTGGATATGTGTTGACGCTTGTATTTAAGTTTGTATATTTTCAGGTTGGATTCTCACCAAAATGCTCAGGAGCATTTCCCAGCAGAGTCGCCATTTGTTGTGGTTGTTCCACAACGTACCCCAAAATTGGGGACCCACCTTTTTATTTTTGGTATTTGGGTGTTTTCGTTTCATTTTGAATGACTAACTATAGAAAAACAATTGATGCACCTTGTTTGCATATTTTCCAAGAAGACCGAAGTGGCCCATATGCTAAAGATCAGAGAAAAAGCGAGAAGGAAAAAGTGTCGCGATATCGCGACATGTTGCATTTTTGTGGCTAAGAAGGAAAAAGTGTCGCGATATCGCGACATGTTGCATTTTCGTGGTTCGAAGCAAAGAAAAAGAGCAAAGAGAAAAAATTGTCGTGATATCGCGACATGTTGCATTCTCACGACCAAAAGAGGAAAAAGTGTCGCGATATCGCGACATGTTGCATTCTCGCGACCAAAAGAGAAAAAGTGTCATGATATCATGACATGTTGCATTCTCGCGACCAAAAGAGAAAAAGTGTCGCGATATCGCGACATGTTGCATTCTCACGACCAAAAGAGAAAAAGTGTCGCGATATCGCGACATGTTGCATTCTCGCGACCAAAGAGAAAAAGTGTCACGATATCGTGACATGTTGCACTCTCACGACCAAAAGAGAAAAAGTGTCGCGATATCGTGACATGTTGCATTCTCACGACCAAAAGAGAAAAAGCATCGTGATATCGCGACATGTTGCACTCTCATGACCAAAAGAGAAAAAGTGTCGCGATATCGTGACATGTTGCATTCTCACGGCCAAAAGCAACAAAAGAAGCTGAAGACATAGAAATGTCGCGATATCGTGACATGTTGCTTTTTCGCGACTCAAAAGGGGTCGTTACAGAGTCTACAGTGGCAGCACTGAACACGTGGCACCAAGGTGTAAGGGTTATGGTGTAACGCTTCATGCAAACAATTACAGTCAGCGACGAAGACCAAGCGTTGGAAAGAAAAAATGTTTCGAGGCCCGAACAAAAAGCCAAAACAACGAAGAGGCGGGGGAAAGCAAAACGAAAGGATCTAGGAAATGAAATGAAAGGTCACAAAATGGAAATGGAGAGCCACACCAAAAAGTTTAAAAGCAGAAGCAAAGACAGGTACAGAGGTCAAAAACCGCTACGAGCAGAGTTGCAGATTTGAAGGCGAGAGGCCATTCTGGACCTGCTTTGGAGTGTTTTTCTTCCACTTTTTCTGGTTTTGGGAAAACCAAAAATTTTTGTTATTGTAAAATGACAAATTTTTAATACAAAAAATTTCAGAGAGTTGCATCTTATGGACAAGAAAGGAGGAGTCATTTTCTGCATGCAAGATTAAATGTCTATTTTTCCCTTTTTCAGATTTTAGGCTTGTAAATGGAGTTTATGCAAGTTATCTTGGTTGCTTCATGCGAATGTTTAAATCTGAAAACCTCATTCAAAACCCTAGGAACCAGCACTTAGCTTATCCGGATTGTGCATGTTTTGCAAGTCCAATAGGTTAGGTTGCATGCAAGAAAACCTCACATCTTCGGTTTTGTCGAAATAGGATGACATCACACTAAATGCATTTTATTTTCATTTTTTTTGCATTTTATTTTCATTTTTTTGCACTTTATTTTTCAAGAAATTTTAACTTTATTTTAATTTACAGTCATCAAAATAAACATTTAAAAAAATTTCAAAATCCAAAAATAGTTTCACATTGTATGGTTTGTTTCATATGCATTTAAAGTTTTTTTGGTTTTTGTTTTTTTGTTGTTTTGTTTTAAAATCCAAAATAGAAAATTTCCATTTCGCTTTTGTTAATTTTTTTGTATGTTTTTTATAGGGCCGACTCACATTTGCTTTATTTTGGTTCAACGAACAATCATTAAAGTTTCATGATAAAATAAACCAACATTGCCCCTTGTTTACAGTTACTTGCAATCACTAAGGTGTTCCAAGCATTTAAATTGAATATCTTTATTTGATATTACTAATACATATATGCAAATGCTAATATAGCGGAGACCTTGGAGAAGTTGTTTGTTTAACTTCTTTGCAAGAGGGGATTTGGAACCCAAATCCTAAGGAAGAGTGTACTTTCACAATTGGGTGAAAATACCACTCAACAATACATATATCATAAATTAGGTTTAATTACCTACAAACTAGTGTGATATGATTCCAAGTCAAAAACATACCATAAAAGCAAGAAAATCAACTCCTAACACTAGGAAAGTGTAATAAGAGAGACTTGACATACCTGTCTCACACCGACTCCTCCACTGGTTGAGTTTTCCCACCGACTCATGGTGACCGTGGGATGAATTTGACAGTGCTCCACTACTCAGAATCACTCTCCTACTCCTCACCTCTCAAACTACCAAAGAAAGCATGCAAAAATGAGCCTAACCTTCATAGTTTGGGTTTATATAAAGATGCAGGGGTCACCACAATCCAAGGGTGGTATTAGTGCACATTTGGCTGACCGTGCCACCCTAGGATAGTGGTAGAACATGCCCTCATACCACCCTAGGACGGTGGTAGTAAAAATAGGCCAAAACAGCCCACAATGACCCAAAATAGGTCCAAAACTGTACCAAAACAGCTCAAACTGGGTCCAAATCTCACATAGATAAAAATACAACCTTGAGGATCCTATGAGGAATGGAAACATGTTAATTAATGCCATAATAAGGCCATTGTTTCTATAATTCCCCCTGTAAATGAATTTTTCAGCTCTTTTCCTCCAGGAAAACTCAAAAGAGTCACCAAAATCCTCTCCAAATTACCCTCTTTTTCAAGGGACAAAATTGAAGGTAATCATAACACAAGTCAATTGGGTCAAGTGACTCATCGCTTTTCTCACTGGTCATTCCCTAATTGACTCGTCACTTGAGGGGGTAGTCATACTCATTCCAAATCAGCAAGCACACACTCAATTATGTGAATTGCGTTTGTTCAATGAATATTCGACAAAGACAATCACGCTCCTGCTTGGGGCAACAAACAAGAACACAAAATCACATTATAATGCTTGACACTACTTGCATCATGAATTCATATGACCTAACCCTTCATGACAGACAATGTTCAAGCATAAGCATGCTCATTCAATGACTCAAAAGCAAGGATTCAAGAACACACACCCTTTTCATGATTGTTGCATCTAAAGTTGGTTAGGTTATCAAGTAACCTTAATTATTCTACATTTTGGTCATCTAATTTTGGTCAGCGCTGTGTTACACACAACACATATAAAAAATTAGCACCTATAGACACTAAAATATGGTAAATACGATTAAGCACCCACAAGCAATGATCAAATTGACATAATATGGCCCCTTGGGCAGCCCTCAGGAGGCTCATAGTGGTTCTAGCCACTCCATAAAGGGTTTTGAAGGCTACCGGCCCAATTTTGGGAGTTTTTGGCCCAAAATTCACCACCTTCCCACCCTGGGATGATGGTAGATTCCTATAATCCCACCCTAGGATGATGGTGAGCCCTCGTACTAGGGTGGGACAGTGGTGAAGTTTGACCCAGAAAAAGTCAAAATTCAGCCAAATGGCACCCAAAAATTGTCATTTGACCAACCAAACAGAGCATGCAAGGTAGATGACAGGAAATCCTTATGACATCCATATTTATGAGGGCCAAATTGGGATATTCTATTCCACAACCTGTGCATGCCTCCCATTTGACAAGTGGCACCTTTTGCCATGCATGCCCTTGCATGCATTTTTGCACATGAGCCCCTTTGGGCTATAAAATGGATACATGGTCCACAAAAAATCATAGAGAGGAGTTCTAGGATATAAAATGGAGTGCTTTCGATATTTCCCCTTGCCTTATTGCACGTTTTTACCATCGTAATATCCCTTTTACTAAGGAGGTTACCGGGTGACTTCAAGAAGGTAATCCAAGCATAACTTTTTATTCGGGTGAATTTATTCACAAAATTTGATGAAAACACACCTTATGTTTTTTAGGAACATATTATAGTGGTTTGGTAACAAAAAGTGGCTGGATTTGGTGGGTATCCCCTCCTAGGATGCCCCCCAAATAGTTGTAGTCACCATCGTCCCCCCGAGACGAGGGTAAATTATTAATAAATTTATTTATTTTTTTAATTATTTATTTTATAAATTATTCCATTATGCCATAGTTCAAATTTTAGGTCATTTCAAATTAAAATTAAGGAGTTATGCTATTTTTAAGTTTTCGCAGGCTCATAGGGCCCATCCGGGCACCCCATTTTGATGCAGGTGGATACAGGATCCAATTGGAAACTATGATCATATGGGTTGTCTTGAAATTTCAATTTATGCATACTGACAAAATTTCATTAGTTTTAGATGAGTACAATTTTGATATTTTGTTGTCTTCCTTTTCGTAGGTTGTAGGTAGGCGATGCTAAATAGAGGTGTCTACGGGTGCAATTTTTGATCAGTTTTGGGTGATATCATCCCAAAACCTCCTATTTAACATATCTAAAAATTTTCAAGTAATTTTGATATCATTTCATTCACTTTTAATTCATATGCCATTTTGCCCCTGTGGGGATTGCATGTTTTCACCATACACCCTTGCTATTTTACCTCTTTTGTTTCTTTGAATGTAGGTGTAGGTCCTCAGAAGGCTTTTGGAAGCAATATCAGACATCATATAACCTAGATACAAGTAGCAGTGGCATTGGATCACCCACCTTGATTGTAGGTACGCAGAGAAACATTAGATGTGCACCCGAATTTCATGAAAGACTTGGTTTTTGGGCACAAAATATTGTAATAATTGTATCACCCTTTTGGGAGCTTAATATAACTACTGTAACCTTGGATTGGATCCAACAAATTAATGAGAAAATACTTGCTTTGATTCATTTCCTTTTGTTTGGTATTCTTTCCTTTTTACATGCATCTTTCCTTTTTGATGCTCATTAGCGAGATGGGGTAGGTACCCATATTTTTACACATAATTTGGTGCATCATTTTTACCTACTTCAAAAGAAATACTAGAAGCTATACATACACCCACAAGGAGCATCCAAATATACCATTGGAGTATAACAAAAATCCACCAAAGTATTTATCAACTGGAACCAACTCATAGACCAAGCACCATCGAAGCATTGAGGATAATATACAACAAATAAATACCTGGAAATAATACATTGAATCTTGCAAGAATAATTTAATAAGGCATCTAGAGATGTTGAAGAGAAAGGTTCATGCAAAAGAGAAAAGGTACCACTTATCACCATTGAATAAAACCTAATGTATCTCATTTGAACGCTCAAAATAACTCTCAAAATTGCACTCGTGAAAGTAATAATCCAATAAAGTGTTACAGGAGAGCATTAGTTGTGTTAGAGAAGGGGTGACACTTGTAACCAAGGCATACAAGCACTCACATAAATATTGTAACATCTATCCTCCATTCTACAACAAATTCCAAGTGTCAAAGAGCATCTACCTTATTCAAGCATTGAAATAAAATTGCCATGACACTTGTCATTCTCCTAAAATATCCTCTTCCTATTTGAGGTGCCTAAAACCAAGGATGGAAGAACATTCATAGCAGCAAGGAGTTGCAACGTGTAAGAAATAGAAGAGCATATAAAGCTCTTGGTCAAGACATTCAAAGTAGGTCGAAGAAGCCATATTTGAGGCACCACCATTTAAGGATTGAATTCAAGGAAGAATCAAAGTCTACCATTGGTTATAGTGTCCAAGATAAGCATTAAATATTGTTGTCACCCACATTCGAATTCAAATCTAGTTACTTAAGGTTTGTAGCATTATAAAAGTAAGAATTTACCTTATTTTAATTTGCTTTCATCAAAACGAGTTATAAGGGTATAAGGTTGAAACTATAGGGAAGTCAACCACATTTGGAAGGAAAATTAAAGGAGAATTATACACCAAAAATAGATTAATATTTAAAATTTAAAATATAGGAGTAATAAGGATTTCTACTTGAAAAAATTAAATTTTTATTATTGCAAATATTATTATTTTCTAATATTCCAAATTAGGGAGTTATAAGGAATACTACATCAAAATTAGATTATTGGATTTAAGAAACATTAAAAGGCTATAAAAAGAAGTTCATAAATAAATATAAAGGGTTGGAATTAATTGGTATACTTGTCTCAAAATCACATTAAAGGGAAAAAAGAAATACAACCATTAGAACCTCATCAAATTAACAAGTGCTTAGTTCAATAGGAGAAATAAGGAGTAATAGAAGTTGATTATTGCTTTACAAAATCAACCCAAAATTGAACTACTATCTCAAAAGAACCTTATAACTCATATAGCATATCCAAAACCACTAGGGAGACATATGGAAACCTACTGATTCTAAGTAAGGTTTTATCAAATTAGTTCATCTCTTAACTAGGGAGATATAAGGAATCCTACAAAACCTAAGCATTGGATAGGTTCATTAAATTGAATCATATACTCAATATACTCAAGAAAGATATAGTATTCTACAAGAAGAATACTAAACATCATCTAATAGGAAGTTATAAGGTATACTACTACAAAGGTTCTATCAAAACCTTTCTACAACCTTAAGGAATAGAAATAAACACCATATCAAAACCTATCAAGAAGGAATATGGATGAAATATTAAGAAATGTCTTTATTTATTTAGTTTTGAATTTACATGGAGGAATTGGTAGCTACCACGAATCTGGGTAGGTTGTCCAACTTTTATTGCCTTCATAGTATTCTAAATTGTCCATCCCGAAAGCCACCACACAGATATTCATACAGTCTACCCCTATAACCACCATTCCATAATCATTTTAAAACTTTTACACTGCTAAAAGCACCAAGAAAGGGATAAGCATCTAGTTTGGTGATGAAATGCATTTATTAGTGAAGAATTATTTCATGAAATGGTGAATAACATGTGCTTATAAGAGGGGGGGTGAACAATATAAGATAAAACTTTTTGCTTTTTAATTCAAAAGTTAACATCAAAAGTATTAAAGTAGTAAACATCACACAAAGAATCACACACATAAGAGACATGATTTTACGCGGTTCACCCAATGTGGGCTACTCCACGAAGAAAATATTTCTCATAAATTTTTCTCAAATAAATTCTCTTGGGAATCCTTTCCCTACAATGTTTATGGACCTCTATCTAATGGAGACATCAATCTCCTCGATCAAGTTAGTGGATCTCTATCCTGTTCTCAAATCTATCCTTAATCTGTATTGTAAGCTTCCATAAAAGCTCACATAAATCTATCCACAAGTCTTCTCAAAACTTGCCTCAAATATGTTCAACAAGTCAACACTAAAACTTGTCCAATATCATAGAAACATAAAGAGAATTGTTAGAGACTCAATATATTTCACACTCATCAATACTTAATATTCTTCTCAAATCAATTTAGAATATAGAATAGTTTATTTTATAGAACTTGAACAATCACTTCACACATTCACTTGACTAGGCTCAACCAAATCTACTCAACCAATCACTCAATGAAACAATATTTGCTTACAAACCCTAGTCCAAGCATATAAACCTTCACTCACAGTTTCCAACAATGCTTATAAAACAATATCACATAACAATGATACTCATGTTCTTTTAAAACCCTAGTTCATATTCTTCACTTAACCAATGGCTTCAACAAAAATTCTTATCAACCAAGGTTTTAAAAATAACTCTTTATTCCAAAAAACCTTGAAGCATTAACTCAACACACTCAATAAGGAAATCAAATTAAATCCTTTTCACTCCAAACCTGTTTTCCAAAAAACCAACCAATCAACTCAACTAAGGAATAATGCACCCATACTTTTTTCTTGAAGATGAAGGAACCTCAAAAATCTATCACAACCACAAACACTTCTTTTCAAAGATCAAAGAAGTAATAAGATGATAAACTCTCTCAATGGTACAATGCAAATATCAAAACATACATACACCTTGTCACTCCATCTTAAAGAAAGCATCCATCAACATATACAAAATTATTTGACCAAACACCTTATAATATCCCAATTAAAATAATATCCAACACCAAGAATAATGTCAATACAATCTCCTTTTCAAAATAACTCAATGGCAAAAAGTCCTCTCAAAATTTAACCAACACTTTTAATCTTCAATAAACAAATATGTGACAAATACTTTATTTAAAAAAAAAAATCTAACTCCTTATTCCTCCAATTAACCAAAATGATGATTAATTAATATATCTTCTATCTAACCCTTTTAACTTCCTAGAACCTCATGTCAAACCTTAGGCATCTTAAAATATATTCAAAATTTTATTACCTTTGCCTTGGTGGGACTTGAACTCACGACGTCACCTCTACTAGTGCCCTACCCACAACTTCAACTTCCGCACGAGCTAGGTGCTCGCCTAGGGAGTAAAGAGCACCACATGCTCTATATTCCTCCCTTTATGTGTCTATACAAAAATCATGCGTTATTTCCTTCGATGCTTCAAACACAACCAACCAAAAATGCTACTGCCGCAAATTGATCGCGGGTCACTCATGCCCAAACACCTTAGCCTTCAACAACTTGCCACTATGACACACTGCCTAGATGGTTATTGAATTTTAGCCCTTGTTGAATTTATCTCTTTTTAGCTGGTGCTTAAGACAAGAATCTTGTCTTCTTCGCACGAATTCTCACAACACACGATTGCACTTTTTCTTATTTGAACAAAGGATATCCAAATTTCACTAAGGCATATATTTTATATACCAATTACCACCTTCAAACTTGAATGTTGACGCTTTGATATTTAGCTAATTAATTTATAAATTATTTAAATTCTTTAGAATTTAAATATTATAAATTAACTTTTAAATCCTTTTGGCTTTATTAAAGCCTTCTTTGATTTTACCACTTTGTATAAATAATATTTATTTATAAAATTTAAATTCAATTTGAATTTAAATATTTTATAAAATAAATATTAACACTTCCTTGGGATTTTATGAAAAACCTTTTATTTTTTCTCATCCATGGTTTTAATAAAAACCTTCCTACTTATGCTTCCATATAAAATTAAGAATATTATGAAGCTCTTTTACCATTAACCTTTGCATTGTTCCTTTTGACCTTTTGACATCAACGATAGCTTATTCTTTGACATCAATGACAACTTCATTCCTTGACATAAATGACAAATTTGACTCAAAATGTCCAACAATATCCCCCTTTATCATTGATGGCAACCCAAATTATTTTCACCAAAAGCTTAACCTTTTTGTTCTGCTCCCCCTAGGACATTGCTCCCCCTGGCTCATTGCTTTCTTCAAATCTCTCCTATTTACTCAAATACCAAATATCCCCCCTTACTCAAATATCTCCCCCTTTGACATCAATGGCAAAGGGTCACCTTTAGGGCTTGGGGCTAATAATGAGACTCTTAGCTTAGCTCCTCCCCCACCTCCTCTTGAGGTGGTTAATTTTGGGGTAGGAGTGTTACTCCCAATTTTCCTTGAAGATACTCAAAGGTTTCATTTGAAAGTGGTTTAGTGAAAATATTTGCTATCTGTTTCTTTGTAGTAACATATTCCAACCTGGCCTGTTTATCTGTCACCTGTTCTATTAGAAAATAATACTTAATCAGAATGTGCTTTGTCCTAAAGTGCATCACTGGATTTTTTGAGATACTTATAGCACTTGTATTATCACATAGTATGGGAATATGATGATCATGTTTTATATTGAAGTCTTCTAGAGTTCACTTCATCCATAACACCTATGTACAACTGGATACTGCTGCAATATATTATGCTTTTGCTATAGATAAGGATACTAAAACCTACTTCTTACTTAGCCAAGAGACTAAACAAAGATCCAAGAATAAATGCTCTTCCACTTGTGCTTTTTCTGTCATCAATGCTACCAACCCAATCTACATCTGTATATGCTATCAATGTGAAACTATCACTTTTGGGATACCAAAGCCCAAACTCCATAGTCCCTTTTAGATACCTGAAAATTCTTTTTACCGTTGCCACATGTGTTTCCTTAGATGTTGCTTGAAACCTTGCACTAATCCCACTGACTGTACTATATCTGGTCTTGTAGCTGTACCATACAATAAGCTACCAATCATAGATCTGTATAATATTTGATATGCCTCTGGAGATTCATAATCCTTACTTAACTTTCATCCTATGACCATGGGGGTACTTACTGGTTTACAATATTTTAACCTAATTTTTTTTAACATTTCTTTTATGTCCTTGGCTTGTGAGAGAAATACCCCTTTATTTGATTGTGAAATCTGAAGTCCAAGAAATAAGGACAATTCACCAAGCATAGACATATCAAATTCATTTTGCATGTTCTTAGAAAACTCTTTACACATATTAACATTGTTTCTCCAAAAAATGATGTCATCAACATAAACAACCATAATTAGTAGATAATTCCCTTCATATTTTATGTATAAATTGTTATCTGTTATTCCTTTTCTAAATCCCTATTCCTAAATATACTTATCCAATCTTGAGTACCATGCTCTCAGATCATGCTTTAGACCATACAATGTCTTTTTCAATATGCATACATAATCTAGTTTATCTGCTAATATGAATCCCTTTGACTGTTCAATATAAACTTCTTCTTCTAGAACACTATTTAGAAATGCTGACTTAACATCCATCTGATATACCTTGAAGTTTTTGAAACTTGAGAAGGCTTAAAAAATTATTATGGCTTCAAGCCATGCATCTGGAGCAAATGTCTCATCAAAGTCAATTCCCTCTACCTGTGCATAACATTTGCATACTAACCTTGTTTTATTCTTGATGATTTTTCTATCTTAATTTAACTTATTTTTTAATACCCATTTTATGCCGATCACATTTATGTCCATTGGTCATGGAACAAGTTCCCAAGTCTTAATTTTTTCTATCTGATCAAATTCCTCATCCATTGCCTTAATATAAAACTTTACCTATCTTGTCTGAGCAAAGTATTTTGCCTCAATCTTAGATAGCAAAGAAAAAATTTCTTGTTGAGATGGTGCTATTATCCTTCTCCTTGTCTATATTTCATATGGTTTCCCAATGATTTTCTCTTTTGAATTATGATTTTGTACATATTTGGATGGAGTTTTAGGAATAATTCTTTGTGTTTCTTCTTCTTATTCATATGATTCATCATGAAACTCCTCTTGAAAACTTCCATCTTCCTAATACACAATTTGTTGAACTGGTTCTCTTGAATCTATCTTCTCATAAATTGTTACATTTATAATTTATACTATAGTACATGTTCTCTTGTTGAAGCATCTATAGGATTTACTCCTTGAGGAATAACCAAGAAAAATTCCCTCATCACATATTGGGTCAAACTTGTATAAGTTTTGATCTTATCGTCTTATGTAACACTTACTTCCATTAATCTTGAAGTGTTTTACGGTGGCTGATCTTCCTTTCCAAAGCTCATATGGAGTCTTGTGATGGTTACCCTCATTTGAGCCTTAGTGATTATGTATACTGTTGTGTTGAATTCTTCTCTTCAAAAACCATCTAAGAGCTTAGACTCATTTAACATAGCTCTAGCCATATTCTCAACAGTCCTATTTTTCCTTTCAACTACTCCATTTTGTTGAGCAGTTCTTGCTATTGAGTATTCTCTTTTGATTCCATGTTGTTCATAAAATTCTACAAATTTATTTGAGGTAAATTCTCCTCCTCTATAAGATCTCAGACACTTAATAATTTTTCTATTTTCATTTTCAAACAATTCTTTAAATGCTTTTAATTTTTCAAAAGCCTCTGACTTCTCTTTCAAAAAAGCTACCCAAACCATTTTGGAGTAATTATCTATTAAAAATATGAAGTAACTTTCACCATGAATACTTTGTGTTCTGGTAGAAACACATAGATTAGTATGTATTAGACTCAATGGCTTAGATGACATATATCCCTTTGAATTAAAACTTTTTCTAGTTTGCTTTCCATGTTGACAAGGTGCACAAATTGTGTTTTATGGTCTTATTATCTTGGGTAAATCTCTGATAGCCTATTTATTGTTTATGTTGAATATGTTGTCAAAATTCAAGTGACCCAATATTCTATGCCATAACCAACTCTCATATTCTTGTGATAGAAAGCAAATTTTCCCTTTGATCTCACTTAGCATGTATAGATTATTTGGAGTTCTTTATGCATTGGCAATGACTTTTCCAATTTTTGATTTTATTATCTCACATCTATCTGGGTGAAAAGTAGCCATATACCCCTGATCACAAAGTTAAATTATACTTAGCAGATTATGTTTTAACCCTTTAACATACAAGATATTTTTTGTCTTTATTTTTCCATTATCTAGACTTAGAGTTCCTCTTCCACCAATCCTTGCTGATCCATTATAACCAAAACTTACTGATCCTCTATTGGTTTCTTTTAGAATAATGAATTTGTCTTTGTATCTTGTCATGTGACTAGAGCAACCACTATCAAGATACCATTGTTCTTGCTTATCCTGAGCATCAAGAGCTATTTGAACTAACATTGATCTAGCCTTCCTTCCATATTTTCTAGTTGTTGAGATTGTTTTTCTAGACTCCAAAAGTATCATCTTACACCATATTGAATTATGCCCAAAATTATTGTATTTGTAACATATGATATCATCATTCATAAGAGGTGCAAAAGAATTAAAATTTCTATTGATATTGTTTCTTGCATGACTAATATAGTGTACTACTCTATGACCATATTTCTTACAAGAAAAGCAATGACCATGGAAGAAATTTTGTAACCTGCTTGGATGCCTTTTGGATTGTGGTGGAGTGCTTATCCTTTTGTAATTAACTCTCATCCAAGGTTCTTCTTTGATTTCTTCCTTATCTTGTCTATCTTTTTTTGAAGTTTCTGCTTCTTGAAGAATTGATTCCTCTTGTTATAATTCAAATGATACGAAGACAAAATAATCAAAATAATATCATTGAACATTAGTCTTAGTAAGAAAATGCTAGGTAATATTTAACATAAAATATAAACTAACTAACCATATAAATTGCTAATCAAATAAGGTAGGAGAGACATGTAGCTAACCACTAACCTATGTAGAGAGTTCTAACTAAACCACTAACCTAAATATCTAACTTAGGATATTTAGGTATTTACCTAGATTAACCAGTAGATAAAATATCTCATGGTAACTAGTAGAAAAGTAAATGTAATAATACTATGTAGTGTAATGCAATACACTACCTTATTTTACCCTAACATACCCCCTTTATTACATTACTTTGATATACAAAGTTTTTTGCAGAATAGTTGAAATTTGACACGTCCAAGTGCCTTTGTAAAAATATCAACAACCTGTTCATCGGTGGGAATGTGTTGGAGCTTGATTCTGTGCTTAGGAACTTCATCACGAATAAAATGACAATCTGTGTCAATATGCTTTGTTCATTCATGATGTACTAGATTCTTGACCATGCTCAAAACACCTGAATTATCATAAAACATGTGAATAGGAAGTTTATTTGGTAGGCCCATGGTAGCCAGGATGCAACTTAGCCATATCACTTCACACATAGCTCCACATACAACACAATATTCTACCTCAGTTGAAGATAAAGCAACCACCTGTTACTTTTTACTATGCCATGAGACAGGACCAGATCCAAGATGAAACACATAGCCTGATGTTTATTTTTTGTCATCTATGGATCCAGTGTAATTAGAGTTAGTGTAACTCTGTAAGAAGAATGAGTTATTATTATTATACTCTAGACCATAATCTGCACTACCCTAAATTTAGTAAAGAACCCTCTTAGCTGCTTTCCAATGAGAGACCTTTGGTTCTTGCATGAACCGTGAAAGATAGTTTACAACATAAGTAATATCTGGTCTAGTATTAGTCAAATAGATGAGGCTTCCAATCATCTGTCTATAAAGTGTGCCATCTACCTATGGTGAGTCATCATATCGTGATAACTGAAGCCTTGATTCCATTGGTGTTGCTTTTGGCTTACAATCAGTCTTACAATATTTTTCTACTAAAGTCTTGGCATACTTTTTATGAGTCACCCTAATATGATTTTTCTTCTATTCTATCTCAAGACCAATACAGTAGTGGAGAAGTCCTAGATCTGTCATATAAAATGACTCTTTCAAATCATCTTTCATGATGTTAATCAAGTTATCTGAATTGCTAGTGATGATTATATCATCTACATATAACATAAGAATCACTATCTCAGAACCTGTGTTCTTGATATAGATATTTGCATCAGATGGACTTCTCTTAAATCCATGCTGCAGTAGGTAACTATCCATTTTTATGTACCATGCTCTTGGGGCTTATTTTATCTCGTATAATGATTTGACCAACTTGTAAACTTGTTGCTCATGGCCTACCTCTACAAATCTAGGAGGTTGAGTCATGTACACCTCTTATTTTAAGTCACAATTTAGAAAGGCACTTTTTACCTCCATCTAATGTAATTTCCATATGAACTGTGCTGCCATAGCACAAAGCACTTGAATGGTGGTCATCCTTGCTGTAGGAGCAAAGGTTTCCTCATAGTCAAGCCCTTCATTTTGAACATAGCCCTTCACAACAATACGGACCTTATGATTATATATGGTGCCATCTGCCTTATATTTGACTTTGTAAACCCAATTCCAGCCTATGGGTTTCTTTCCTTTAGGCAAATCCACCAGCTTCTATGTTTTATTCTTTATGAGGGAGTTATATTCTGCATCCATAGCAGCCTTCCACTGAGGTAATCTAAGTGCTTCATAAACTGTAGAAGGTTAATTCTCATCATATGCTGACAAGTAAACCCTCTCCTCATCTATTTCCATATCATATTCTCTTGGTAACTCTCTATCAACATAAATATCTTGAAAATCTGCACAAATATCATCAACTGAAATGGATGCTTCATTCTTTTCTTTCTGAGTCATGCTTTGTGTATTTGGATGATTGAGAGTAAGATCAGGTGGGGAAGTGAGTTTGGAATCTTTCATTGCTTGTATACCATTTTGGAGGCTTTTTTTGTTGTGGAGGAGGAAGTGGTTGTTGTTCCTCATCATCTAGGTATACTGATGTAGTGTTGGGTGTGAAAGCTTCATCAAACACTACATCTCTACTAATATGTATTTTCTTGGTAAGTGGGTCTATCAACTAATAGCCTTTTGATAATTCATGATATCCAAGAAATACACAAGGTAGGGACTTCTCATCTAATTTCTTTCTTTTCTCCTTGGGTATATGCATAAATGCCTTACACCAAAATACCCGTAGATGAGATATGGAGGGTTTCCTTCCACTCCATGCTTCCTGAGGAGTCATAACTTCAAGAGCCCTTGTGGGAGCCCTATTCAGAAGATATACTATAGTTTGAATAGCTTAAGCCTAGTAAGTTTTCTCAAGGTGGGCCCCCTTAAGCATACATCGAACCATTTCCATAATGGACCAATTTATTATCTCAGCAACCCCATTTGACTGAGGAGAATAGGTTGTTGTTAACTGTCTCTTTATCCCATGTGTCTATAAAAATGAGGAAAATTCCTTTGATGTGTATTCCCCCCTCAATATAAATGGAGGGTCTTAATAAAGCATCCTGATTCTTTCTCAACAAGCTTTTTGAAATATTGAAAATAGGAAAATGCTTCAGACTTCAACTGTAAGAAGAAGACCCACATTTTTTGTGAGTGATCATCGACAAACAATTGAAAATATATTTTTACTCCACAACTTGTAGACATGGGACCACACAAATTTGTGTGAACCAACTCCAAAGGTACCTTAGCTCGAAAGGAGCTAGGTTCAAAGGGTACTCTATGTTGCTTTCCTAACAAGCAATCAGAGCACACTAGAAAAGTAGATGAAAGAGTAGGTAGCCCTTTCACCATTTTATATTTACTCAACTCTAGTAAATATCCTGAAATTAAATGCCCAAATATCTTATGCCAAAGAGAAGTGGCCTCCTTTGTGGTTATTTTCAGTGCAGTATGTGTTGAGGTAATTGCATCTAAGACAAACAAACCATTTTTGTATGAACCTGTTGCTATCTATTTTTCCTTCTTAGTGATAAAGCAACATTTATTTTCTTTGTCCACCTTGAAATTGACATTCATGTTATTGTACAGGGTTTGTGGAACTGACAAAAGATTATTTTTCAATCCTGATACATAAAGAAATTTTTGAATATTACATTCTCCATCTCGAAGGGAGACTAAAACACTTCCTTCTCCCTAAACTCGATAGGTTTGATCATCAACAATGGTGATCGGTATACCTTCTTGATCCTCAAATGTTGCAAACCAGGATTTATCGCCAGTCATATGCTTACTAGCGCCTAAGTCTATGTACCACATAGAGTCCTTATGAGGGGAATCGGTATGTGTCATGAGCACCTTGTGTGCTCTCTCAAAATATGAACTAAAATCTTTAGGTGCAATGTGTCCTTGTTGCTATTTTTTCTTGTTCTTTGGTTTGCCTTGACCCTTCTTGTTTCCTTGTTCATTGGGCGGTTTGTTCTTAAACCAACATATTTTGGTTTCATGAGTGTCTTTATCACAAATATTACAATACTGCTTCTTATTTGGAACATCTTTGGCTTTACCCTTGTCTTTGTTTGAAGAAGAAAATTTCTGTTGATTCCACTTTTTCTTACCACCTTGTTTGTTTGAGAAAAGTGCATTGATGGATGCCTCATCTCTTTGGAGTTGATTAGCTTCTTCTTTTTGAAGCAAATTTACCAACTCAACAGAAGTCACTACCCTTCCAGAGACTTGTAGTGAAGTGATCAACATTCTGTAGTATTTTGGAAGAGCCCTCAAAATTATAGAGGTCAAGACTTGGTCTTCCACTTTTTCTCCTAAGGATTGCAGTTTTGTTTTCAATTCTATGACTCTGTAGAGGAATAGCTCTACTATTTCTCCTGATTTCATATGAAGAGTATGAAGTTGTGTTTTGAGGTTAAGAATCATTGATTGATTCTTCCCCTCAAATATGGTTTTTAAGGCATTCCATGCCTCCTTACCATTCTTAGCTTCACTGATATGAGGTTGGGTATCATCAATAATAGCTAGAAATATCATTAAGGATAGTTTCTTATCCTTTTTATCAAATTTTGTTTGATCTACTCCAACTGATTGAGGTATAGTTACACTTCCATCCACTATTGACCACAAATCCTCTATAGTTAAGATAGCTTTCATCTTAGTCTTCCAAGCTAAATAATTTGAACCTTTGAGCAGTTGGCTCTCAGTGAGATACTTCTATATCATGGCCATGGTTAAGGTTTCAAATTGATAGGACTAAGATGGTTGTATATTGCACTATACCCTCAAAAGAGTATATGGAAGATGTTTTCAATTTGCCTCTATAAGATATTTAATGGAACCTACCTTAACACACTTAACAAGGGATGAGAAGTTTGAGGAAAGTAAGCCAAACAAGATAGAGCAAATTAAAAAAAGGATTTGTTAACAAACTTCTGATTGTGCTCTCTAGGATATTTAATGGCACCCACCTTAACACCCTTCAATAAGGATGAGAAGTTGGAGGAAATTAATCCAAAAAAAGAGAGGTAATCAAGGTGTGTTTGAATTTTGACCTTTGGAGGGGGTAAAAAAATTGACTATTGTTCAACCTATGCAAAGTGTAGCATGTTTTGGAGTGAAATATGGATTTTGTGAAATGCTTCTGCCAATGTTGTATCTAAATGTTTAAGTGCACATAAGAAATATGAGTGTTAGTGCAAATAATCAAAACATGAAATAAAACCACATTATTATCACTCTAGGTGTCGGGTTCAATCGAAAATGCACCTAGTATAAGTCAATTTTTGAGAAAGGTGTCGAGTACAATCGAGATTGCACATTTCTTAATTTTGAAAATTCCCCCCTTGTTATTTACAATTTTTCAAATAATAGAATCAACAAAATTATTTCTATCCCCCATTAATGTTTTACAAAATTGAAAATTTTTTGAGCACTCCTTTCAAGACAAGTCGGCACATGACCCGCATTTGAAAGGCTTCAAAACCAGTCGACACACGACTTTGGTTTTGTCTTCAACAATTTATCATGAAGAAGAAGAAAAAATGGTTTTGATCTCAAGTTTTGAAAACAAAAAAAAAGTTGCTATTTTATGTTTTTATGTCCCATTTTTTGGAGAGAACAAAAGCAATAATTTGTTGTTTTGAGAAAAATGCGGTGACCTTTGATTCTCCCTAAATCATGGCATGATAAGTATTTTGCAATAGAAATTTTGAGTTCAATGTCTTATATCTCCAAAAAAATGAAGAAAAATGAAGAACTTCTGATGAATTTATTGCAACAAAAAAAAGTTGAAGCAGGTTTTATGTAAAAATTTGCCAAAAAGAGGTTCCTATTTGCCTTGTGTTTTCAGTTGAGAAAAAAAAACAGCAATGGTTTTAGGAACTTTAAGGGCTAAATTATTTATGAATTTTTAGGTTTCTAGGTTTGAGAAAGCAAAAAAAATACTAGTTTTAGATGAAAAATCTATAATTTTAGAAAAAATTGGAAAAAAAATTGTCCAATTTGGTTAAAAATTGAACGTTTTAGGCCAATTTAAAGAAAAAATTATAAAAATAATAATAAAAAAAATATTTAATTATGCTTTAAACCATAGAAAAAATGAAAAAATAAAGTTTTTATTTGCAAAAACCCATTTTTAGGTGTGCGGGGGTTCGATCCATGGTCTTAGATATGCTAGCTAGCCACCCGAGCCAATCAGGCCATTGGGAAATTTGGAAACTCTCTGACTTCGCTGAATCTTATTACCTCGCGATTGATCGCTTCAAAAAAAATTCAAAGAAAAAAAAAATTGAAGAAAAAAAAATTGCCTTTCCTTCATGCTCCGCGGGGATTCGATCCGTGGTCGGGCTGGAGCTAGTGGGCCGCCCTAGCCAGCCAAGCCACCGGGCTGGTTGAGTGTTGGTAGGATGTGGCTTGTACTTAGCCCATCTGTTGTTCTTGAAGAGGACTGTGGGGATTTATCCCACATGCATCCCAATGTGGGATGCAATGGGGTTTATAAGCCCCAGTCTACACTTCTTCGATCGATTGCCTACGGGCAATTGAAAAGTGTTGTCCGCCATTTTGGACGTCACAACATGGTGCTAGAGGGTGGGCTAGTCGATCAAGTTGAGTTAGCATCATCTTTACAGTGGTTTTCTACCATGTGTCTATGCTAGTCTGGTCCAATCAGCATCCAGGTGGTGCATGGCCTATGTGCCACGTGTTGCCTAGTCAGCACTAAGGTGGCGCATGGCCTGTGTGCCATGTGGTGCCTCACGATTGGTCTAGGTGGCACTTTCGATCAAGAGTAGCGATCTAGGGCAGCAGATCATACCACGTGTCATAGATCAAGCGATGTAGTCTGGTCATGGATCGAAGGGCCTCCTACCATCATAGATATCGATGTGGGGTCCAGCTAGGAGGGGAGGGCACACCTTCCCTCTCTGGTCTCCCAGCATTGGTAGGCCATGTGGCTCCCTGACCTATGATCGAGCAAGCAAGAGCTGAGTCCTTGAATCTTGTGCTCCTTGGTCTTTGGGGGGGTGATCATCTACATTTTTCAATCGTGTGACCCTTGTGGTCGATCACATGGGATCGTTCTTCCTGATCGACCATTTGGTCGATCGATCATGTGGCCTGCATGGTCAATCCATGCTCCTCTATGGGCTAGGGTTGCATGGGCATTTGTCAATATAGGGCCTGCTCCAGCTTGTGAGCTCACCTGTTGAGGTTGGTTGGGTGTTTCCAATTGGCACCAACTCGTCCTTCGAGGGAGCCAAAAAATGGCTTTGATACCAATGTTATAATGCAAATGATACGAAGACAAAATAATCAAAATAATATCATTGAACATTAGTCTTAGCAAGAAAATGCTAAGCAATATTTAACATGAAATATAAACTAACTAATCACATAACTCACTAACCAACTAAGGTACGAGAGACGTGTAGCTAACCACTAACCTAGGTAGAGATTTCTAACTAAACCACTAACCTAAATATCTGACTTAGGATATTTAGGTATTTACCTAAATTATCCAATAGACAAAATATCTCATGGTAACTTGTAGAAAAGTAAATGTAATAATCCTATGTAGTGTAATGCAATACACTACCTTATTTTATCCTAACACCTCTTTCTGTTTCTCACACTCTACATCTTGTAGTGTCTTGGTCCTTTCAACTTCATTCCTTAGGTATATAATTTTTTCTTCCTATATTTCACATTATGTTTCTCTGGCTCTTAATAGATCTGTTATATTCAATTCATTTTTCTTTCCTTCTTCTACCTTTACCTTGAGTTCTTTGAGATTTTTTAGAAGTTCTATCCTTGCTTCTTCCTCCTCTTGAATTTGTTCCTTCAAGCTTGAATTATTTTCTCTAATTATTTCCAATTTTCTGAGAGTAGCAAAGAATTATTTTTTTATATCAAACATGGTCTCTTTTTCATTTTTTGAAGTCATGTATGTTTTTGATGGATCCTCCTCCAAGTTTTTAGTCTTTTCACAAAGAGACCCGATCTGATACCAATTGAAGAACATGTGCTTATACTGAGAGGGGGGTGAACAATATAAGATAAAACTTTTTGCTTTTTAATACAAAAGTTAACATCAGTAGTATTAAAGCAAAAAATATCACACAAAGCATCACACACATGAGAGACACGATTTTACATGGTTCACCCAATGTGGGCTACTCCACGAAAAAAATATTTCTTATGATTTTTTCTCAAATAAATTCTCTTGGGAATCCTTTCCCTACAATGTTTATGGACCTCTAATCAATGGATACACCAATCTCCTCAATCAAGTTAGTGGATCTCTATCCACAGGAGACACCAATATCATAACTCTACTCTAGCTGGTGATCCTCTAGAAGACCTCTGTCTCCACTACCATTAGAAAATGGAACTCTATCGACAAAATACACCTGTGCTTCCTACTATGGATGAAGATATCTATCCTCAAATATATACTAAACATAGTCCTTCGATCTAGCACAAATCTATCTTCAATATCTGTCTCTGGTTTGGCACAAACTTGTCCTCAAATCTACACGTCCTCAGATTTGTTCTCAATATCTATTCTCAAATCTATCCTTAATATGTATTGTAAAATTCCACAAAATCTCACATAAATTATCCACAAGTCTTCTCAAAACTTACCTCAAATCTATTCAACAAGTCAACACTAAAACTTGTCCAATCTCATAGAAACATAAAGAGAATTGTTAGAGACTCAATATATTTCACACTCATCAATACTCAATCTTCTTCTCAAATAAATTTAGAATATAGAATAGTTTGTTTTATAGAACTTGAAAAACCACTTCACACATTCACTTGACTAGGCTCAACCAACTCTACTCAACCAATCACTCAATGAAACAATATTTGCTTACAAACCCTAGTCCAAGCATATAAACCTTCACTCATAGTTTCCAATAATTCTTATAAAACAGTCTCACATAAAAATGATAGTCATGTTATTTTCAAACCCTAGTTCATATTCTTCATTTAACCAATGGATTCAACAACAATGCTTATCAACCAAGGTTTTAACAACACTTTATTCCAAAAAACCTTGAAGCATTAACTCAACACACTCAATAAGGAAATCAACTTAAATCCTTTTCACTCTAATGCACCTTGCTAGAGCCATAACTTGTGAACCGTATGCCCGTTTGCCTTGAAATTTAACAGGTGGTTTCACATGTGTGTTCCAATACGAAGATCAACAATGTGATTGGCTAAATTATCTTCTATCCAATTTCCTTTTCTATAGTTATGTTCACATTTACAATAGATTACCTCCAACAATAGTGAATGAATATCAACAATAATGTTATTTTTTTTATAGATAATAAGGGAATGTACTCAGGTCCCCCACCCTTGAAAAATTACATCTCTCTTATTTAGAGCTTGAGAGTTTACAAATAGATACATTTCTCATCTTAATTGAGATGCTATAGCTAGAAACCTACATCAATTTACATGAATTGTCAGAATTCTTGATATAATTTTTTTGGATCTTTTCAAATTTTTGTATGAATATAATTAATCCAAAATTTAGCATCTTTCTTGACATTTTCCTATAGCAGCCTTTAGAATGCTAAAAATTCACCTCTAATATCTATGCCTTGCATCTTAGTAGAGTAATATTTCCAAAACATCACACTATCATAGTCTACTTTACCAAATCTGAATTGCTAGTTTCCTTCCTCGGTGAAGTCATAGCCCTCCATTGCTCTTCCCATAATTTGAATCCTAGTTGACAAATATTTACAATTTTTCTTTTCACGACTTGAAAAATCATCACCACCCTTGTTTCGAATGGTTTATTTCATAGGGTCGTATCTCCCTCAATATTATTTAGTTTTTTGCATATGACCACTCATTTTAAAGCTATTCAAATTATACACAAGTTGGTACAAGAATCCACTGAATTTGATAATACTGCATGAAGATATGGCTCCTAAACGATGAGATATTTTTTAGGGAAAAACCCTAATCCTTTGCAGTTTGTAATTTTTTTTTTTGTAACTTGCAAAATTGTCACTGCCCTTGTTTCAAATGGTTGACTTCACAAGGCCATATATCCCTTAATATTGCTCAAATTTTTGTATATATCCACTCATTTTAAATCTATTAAAATTTTTCACAAGTTGGTCCAAGAATAAGCTGAATCGAATAAATCTTTGTGAAGAGATGGCTTCTAAAAGATGAGATATTTTTTAGGAAAAACCTTGATCCTTTGCATTTTACAATATTTTTTTTGTGACATAAAAAATCATCACTACCCTTATTTAAAATGGTTGACTTCACATGGTTGTATCTCCCTCAATATTGCTTGGATTTTTTCTTATGACCACTCTTTTAAAGCTATTCAAATTCTGCACAAGTTGGTCCAAGAATCATTTGAATCGATTAATGCTTCACGAATATATGGCTCCTAAAATATGAGATATATTTTTAGGAAAAAATCCTAATCCTTTGCAATTTACAATTTTATTTTTCTCATTATAAACAGGCTTCCATCCTCCTTCAGCCTTCCCAACCTTCCACTCAACATCTCAACCTTCTGTTGCAGCTCCTTTAGTTGACCCAACCTTCCACACTCATTCAACCTTATCAACCTCCCATGTTCCTTTAGCCATCCCAGCCTTCCACCCAACGTTCTAGCCTTTCATTGTAGCTCCTTCAACCACTCTAGACTTCCAAACTCCTTTAGTCAACCTAGCCTTCCATGCTCTTTTACTCTCAAACCTCAAAACTCTAAAGATCAACTCATCCTTTACCCTTCCACACTCTTTCATCCTCTAACCTTCCACGCTCTTTCAACCTCTAGCATTCCATGCCCCTTTAGCCTCCAGCCTTCCATGCTTGTTGGAAAATTTGAGGAATATTAGTTGTCATTGATGTCAAAAGGTTCTAAGAAGGATTGCATCTTGATTGGTTCTAAAAGATCTTTATGTAAGCATGATTTAAACATTTTTTCTCAAAACCATTGATTGCAAAACAAAAAGTTTTTCTTAAAACCTATGGAGAGTCCTAAGGAATTAAATTAATTATAATTAATTATAATAATTTAATCATATATTAATTTGTAATTTAATTTAATAATCCTTTTGGCTATTAAATTAATTATAACTTAATTATATTAATTAATATTATTATTAATTAATCTATACTTTAATTAAATTACCTTATAGTAAGGTTGGCAAAGTTTAAATTCAAATTACAATTGTCTTTTCCCCATCGACATCATCAAATTTAGTGGAGCACCGACCTCTAAGTCAAATGGTGGATTTCGTGTATAAATGCCATGCCAAAGGGGCATTCAAACCTTACCTTCATCGATTAATATTCAAGCGATCGAGAAAAGTTTATTTCATGCAAATCATTGAGGAAGAAGACAAGAATCATTTTGTCTTTTAGCGCTAGAAATAAGACTAGTGGAGAGGACCTAAGACCTCACTCCCATTGGACAGTGTGGTCCATTGGCAGTGCACATTTCGTTAGAGCGTTTGGAGTGGAAGTGACCATGATCTATTCACGTGGAGGTTGTTGGTGTGTTTGTCTTGAGCACCGAGGTGTAAATATTTTTGCATGCACTTTTTAAAGTTCTAGGATTGGGAAGAAAGAGCACATGGTGCTCTTAGCCTTCCAAGTGCATCCCTAGTGCACGTGATGGTCAAGCCCATAGCTAGGGTGCACGAGGAGGTGGTGGTTGTGGGTTCGAATCCCACAAGTGGCAAAGGTACTTTTAATTAAATATTTTATTTACCTAATGTTTTCTTAAGGTGTTAATTGGAGTTATAAGGGTATATGGAGTGTTGCTTGCTTGGTAATTAATTTATGTTATTGGAGTTATCAGGAAAGTGGATTTTATTTTTGCCAAAGTTATTTTTGCAATTAAATCTAATTAAAGAGGTTTTTGAGTTAATTTTGGTGGATGTTAAATTTATTTTAATTGGGATATTATAAGGTGTTATTGGATAAATATTTTATGTATGTTGATGGTTGTTTTAAAGATGGAGTGATAAGGTGTAATTGAGTTTTTACATTACATTGTGAGAAAGATTTATCTTCTAACATCTTTGAGTTTGGCATAGAAGTGTTTGTGGTTGTGGTAGATATTTGAGATTCCTTCATCATCAAGAAAAGGTATGAGCACATTCTTCCATAGTTGAGTTGATTGATTGATTTTCTAAAAATAAGTTTGGAGTGAAAATGAATTGATTAGGGCTTCCTTATTGAGTGTGCTTGAGTTAATGCTTCAAGATTTTTTGGAATAAAGAGTTGTTATTGAAACCTTGTTTTATAAGAATTGTTATTGAAACCATTGGTTTCGCAAAGAACTAGGGTTTAAAAATAACATGAGTATAATTGTTATGTGAGAGTTGTTTTATGAGCATTGTTGTTGAAGTGAGTTGTTGAGAAAAGAACTTGAACTAGGGTTATCATTGTTATGTGAGATTTTTTGTTGAGCATTGTTGGAAATATTTTGAGTGAAGGATCATATGCTTGGACTAGGGTTTGTGAGCAAGAATTATTTCATTGAGATATTGGTTGAGTAGAGTTGGTTGAGCCTAGTCAAGTGGATGTGTGAAGTGATTGTTCAAGTTCCATAAAACAAACTATTCTATATTCTAAATTGAATTGAGAAAGTGATTGAGTTGATGCATATTGAGTCTCTAAAAATTCTCTGTATGATTCTGAAAGAGTGATTGAAAGTGTTTGAGCATTATGATGAGTATAGAGCATATTGAGTCTCTAAAAATTCTCTTTATGTTTCTATGAAATTGGACAATTTCTAGTGTGGACTTGTTGAGCATATTTGAGGTAAGTCTTTGAGAAGACTTGTGGATAGATTTGAGTAAGCTTTTGTGGAAGCTTACAATACAGATTGAGAGCATATTTGGTTAAGTTATTGAGAGGACTTATTGAGCAGATATGGTTAGATTATTGAGAGAACTTATTGAGAATATTTGGTTAAGCTCTTAAGAGGATTTATTGAGCTGATTTGGTTCAGTTCTTGAGAGGACTTATTGAGCAGATTGGACAAGTTCTAGAGAGGACTTGTAGACAAATTTGGTGTGAGCATTTGTGGAATCTTACAAGGTAGAGTTGAGATAAGTCTTTGAGAAGGCTTGGATAGTATATTTGATTGATTGATTTGTTCAAAACTTGAGTTAATGTTTGGGGTAGATCCATCAGAGTTTATTTTATATTGAGTCAAGCTTTGATTTAAGGCTTGAGGATAGAGATTGAGGACTTATTTATGCTAGATCGAAGGACTGTGTTTAGTAAAAATTCAAGGATAAATTTTAGTGCATATTTGAGGACAGATTTGTGCCAGACCAGGGACAAATATTGAGGACATATTTGTGCTAGACCAACGAATTGTGTTTAGTACAGATTTGAGACATAGATAAGTGTAAGCTTTGGAGGTGATAGAGTATAGAGGATGATAGTCTAGTGGATAGAGATCCATTAGCCAGGGTAGTGAGGACATGTCTTCTAAGTGAGAATAAGAGTCTTTAGTGGATAGAGATCCATTATCCAGGGCAGTGGAGGCACCAATTATTCTAGATCACCAATTAGACAAGAGGAGAAAGGAGTTCTCATGTGGATAGAGATCCACAAAATTGATTAAGGGGATTGGTATCTCCTTTGGATAGAGGTCCATAAATATTGTAATAGGAAAAGGATTCCCAAGAGATTTATTGAGAAAATTTTAGTGAAATATTTTCTCTATGAAGTAGCCCACATTGGGTGAACCACGTAAATTTTGGTGTCTCTATTGTGTATGGTGATTTGTGCATTTATTTGATTAATGCTATTGATATTGCTATATTTACATTGCATAATATTGATTGGGAAGAAAAAGTAAAAAGTGGTCTTATAATGATCACTCCCCCTCTCAGTATAAGCTTGTATTATTCAATTGGTATCAGAGCGGGTTTCTTCGGAAGAGTTTAACAGCTTGAAGGAAAAGCTTATAAGAACACAATGGATTCAAAGAATGAATCATCAAATATCTTAGTACTAGTATTTTATGGAAGTGATGATGTATATTGGAGTTTGATAATGAATATCTACCTAAAAGCACTTGGCAATGAAGTTTGGGAAGTAGTTGAAAATGGATACATACCACCAGTTGATCCACCTAAAGACAAGGAAGGTAAGATTATACAACATTACTATTAAAAATAAATGAATGCACTTTTGAGAGGTTTGCATAGAACAAATTCCATAAAAGTTATGCATTGTCAATATGCAAAATGAATATGGGATAAGTTGCAAAATATATATGAAGGAGATAAAGGTGCCAAGAAAGCAAAGATATGAAATCTCCGATATTCACACAATGACACTGAGAGGGGGGGGTGAATCAGTGTAACTATTAATATTAATATCTACAGCATTTAAAAATGAAGCAAAGAGAACTTGAAAACCAGAAAAGCAAATTGAACAATAGAGCACACCACAACACTCAATATACCGAGGTTCACCAATTTGGCTACTCCTCAAAAATGCTTGCTTGGACTCCAATCCAAATCCAGTCTTTGCAAAATACCAATTTTACAAACACTTTACCAAGCATCTACTGGAAGGAGCACCAACCCCTTAGTTTTCTGCTACAATGAGATAGGAGCACCAACCCCTAGTACCAAGCACCAACTTGGACTGCAATTCGAGCAATTTAAAATGACATAAAAATGTCTTCACTTCTTACACGACCCCGATCGGTTCTGCAATTAATCAAACTCTGCACACTCTCACGGCTCTGCTAATTTCTCTCTTGGCTCTCTTCTAACCCTCTTTTCATAGCAATTTCCCTCTAACAGCAGCAACATTATTCTCTGTATGACTATTCTTTTATAACCCCCTTTTTCTCATCAAGGCTCTTCGTCTTCTATCACTTTTCAAACCTGCATGCATTCGAATGACATGCTCTGACTGTTCGAATACTTTTCTCCTCTCCATAAGCGACTGTTCGAATCCTTGCAATACGGTGTTCGAATGCTTATTCAATCCTGCATATTTGGCTGTTCGAATCCTTGCAATACGACTGTTTGAATCCTTGCAATACGGTTGTTCGAATGCTTTTTCGATCCTGCCTATACGACTCTTTGAATGCTGCAAATACGTCTGTTTTAATGCTTTTTCAATCCTGCATATTCGGCTGTTCGAATCCTTGCAATACGACTGTTCGAATGCTTTTTCGATCTTCCTATACGACACTTTGAAAGCTTTTCAATCATGCATATACAGCTGTTCTAGTGCATGTCCAACACTTGTCAATGCGTAACCGCTAATCGACTTCGATTACTTCTTACGTAGTCGGTTGCATGATGCTTTTTTGACACGTGTCACCTTGCATGTTCCTTCGGCTTTTACCCGCGAAATCTTACTGTCGCGATATCGCGACACTTTTTGTAGCCGTACCCTTCATGCCCTTGCTGTCGTGAAATCGCGACCATTTTGGCCTTTGAAAGCTTTCCCACCGTTCATGTCACGAAATCGTGACACTTCGAACTTTTGCTGACGTCATCCTTAATGTTGTCACGAAATCGTGATGCTTCGGCTGCTCTTTCCTTGCACCTTGTCACGAAATCGCGACACTTTCAGCTTTTGCTGACGTCATCCTCATTCTTGTCACGAAATCGTCGACGCTTTTTCCGGCTCTTTTGCACTTCGGAAATCATGACACTTTCACTTTTTTCGCGTCATCCCTCATTCTTGTCGCGAAATTGCCGCTTTCTTCCGGGCTCTCTTTTGCACCTTCATGAAATCGTGACACTTTCACTTTTGCTCGACGTCATCATCATTCTTGTCTGCGAAATCGCGATGCTTTCGGCTTCCAGCGGCTTTCCTTGCACCCTGTGCACGAAATGCATGACACCTTTCCAGCTTTGCTGTCATCCTCAGCTTTGTCGTGAAATCACGACGCTTCTAGCTTTCGTACAATCCTTGCTTCATGCAGTAGCGAAATCGCTACAACTTTGTGCCTTGTGCTTTCGACTTGCTCCATCTTTGAGTTTTGCAATTTTGACTGGTAGCGAAATCGCTACACCTTCACGTTGTGCATTTTGGACTTGTAGCGAAATCGCTACACCTTTGTTGCCATGCATTTTAACTTGTAGCAAAATCGCTACACCTTTGTTGCCATTCATTTTAACATGCAGCGAAATCGCTACACCTTTGTTTTCTGCACTTTCGATTTGTAGCGAAATCGCTACACCTTTGTGCCTTGCATTTCCAGTTGTGCTTTGGATCACGAAACTTTGACATGTAGGGAAATCGCTACACTTTTTTTTCTCTCCCCTTTAAAGACTGTCGGATATCGCGACACTTTCGGCAAGCTCCTTTCCTCCATTTATGTCGCGAAATCGCGACATCTTTTCACCTTGCTTCCTTCTCCTCCAACATGTCGTGAAATCGCGACAATTTGCTTGCATTTTCTCTCTCCTCGGCCATGTCGCGAAATCGCGACAATTTTGCTTGCATCTTCTCTCTCCTCGGCCATGTCGCGAAATCGCGACAATTTGGCTTGCATTTTCTCTCTCCTCGGCTATGTCGCGAAATTGTGACAATTTTTCTTTTTGCCTTCGGACCTCTCAACCTGTCGCGATATCGCGACAGAAAACATGTCGCGATATCGCGACAGTTTTCTTACTTGTCTTTTTCTGCAAATTTCTGAATCTGGGTCACTTCTATTTTTCTGGAAATTCACTGTACTTGATCTGACTGACTTCAGAATTCTTGTCCATTGCTTCAACTGCATCAATTTCTGTCTGTGTTGACAACAATGACAATACTTTTGTTGTACCTTGTTCAACAATCTCCCCCTTTGGAATTGTTGGCAACACTTATGCACTCTCCTGTAATTCTTCTCCCCCTTTGACAATAATACCAAAGGGCTGCTGCAGACTCCCCCTAAGTCTCTGCACACCATTCTCAGACAAATGTTGTTATAGTTAGCAAAAATCATAAGTATAAGCAAAACTATAAGTATAGGCATAAATGCACCCCTTGAGAATGTGATCCCAAATGATAGTCAGTTCTTGGGAATTGTGACCACTCCCAACTTATTTCGAAGGTACTCAAAAACATCCTTGGGCAATGGTTTTGTGAATATATCAGCTACTTGCTCTGTAGTTGGAACAAAATCCAATTTGACCTCTCCTTCTGCAACTTTATCCTTCAAGAAATGATACCGGATTGCAATATGTTTGGTTCTTGAATGCATAACTGGATTCTTGGATATGTTGATAGCACTAGTGTTATCACATTTAATTGAAATTGGCTCTTTGAAATGAATACCAAGATCTTTCAACGTTTGTCTCATCCATAATATCCGAGTACAACATGTTGTTGCTGCAATGTATTCTGCCTCTGCAGTGGATAGAGAGACTGATTCTTGTTTCTTGTTGTGCCATGCTACCAGCCTGTCTCCAAGATAAAATGCTCCTCCACTTGTACTCTTTCTGTCATCAATACATCTTGCCCAATCTGCATCAGAATATGCAATCAAAGTGAAGTCTTTACCTTTTGGGTACCACAACCCATAATCCATAGTACCCTTGAGGTACCTGAAGATCCTCTTTACAGCTGTGACATGAGTTTCTTTGGGACTAGCCTGAAATCTTGCAACCATGCATACTGCCTGTAATATATCTGGTCTAGTGGCTGTTAAATACAGCAGGCTTCCAATCATAGACCTGTACATTGTTTGATCTACATCTAGAGATTTATCATCCTTGCTCAACTTGCAGCCTGTTGTCATGGGAGTGCTAACAGGTTTACTATCTTCCATTGTGAACTTTTTCAACATTTCTTTTACATATTTAACTTGAGAAATAAAAATGCCCTTTTCATTTTGATTTACCTGTAGTCCTAGGAAATAAGAAAGTTCACCAATCATAGACATCTCAAATTCTTTCTTCATTTTAGTTGATATGTCTTTGCAATATTCATCCATCCTGCTGCCAAATATTATATCATCTACATAAACAACAAGAACAATAAGATGGCCCTTCTCTGTTTTGACATATAAATTGTTGTCCACCAAACCTTTCTTGAACCCTTGTTTAATTAGATAGTTATCCGACCTTGCATACCATGCTCTGGGTGCCTGTTTCAAACCATATAATGCTTTCTTTAACCTACACACAAAATCTGGATTGTCACCAAGTTGGAAGCCATCTGGTTGTTCAATGTAAACCTCTTCTTCCAGTTTTCCATTCAAAAATGCTGATTTTACATCCATTTGATATACTTTGAAGTTTTTATGAATCGCTAATGCGCGAAACATTCTGATTGCCTCTAGTCTGGCTACCGGTGCAAAAGTTTCCTCAAAATCAATGCCTTCAACCTGAGCATAGCCTTTACAGACCAATCTTGCCTTATTTTTGACAACCTGTCCATCTTCATTTAATTTATTTCAAAAAATCCATTTAGTGCCAATTATGTTTTTATTTGTTGGTCGAGGTACTAATTCCCAGGTATTGTTTTTCTCAATCTGATCTAGTTCTTCATTAATTGCCTTCATCCAACTTTCATCAGTGCTTGCTTCAACAACATTTTTAGGTTCAATGCTAGATAACAGAGAATAGTTCCGCACTGCTGCTCTTCTTGTCTGAATACCATCTGTGGGATCCCCAATAATCTGTTCACTTGGATGATTTTTTTGCCAGTTGCCTGTTTTAAATTTCCTGTTTTCTTCTTCTTCGATTCAGTTTTTACAACATCTGGATCAATTTTCTGATTCTTATCTGTTTCCTTTTCATCATCACCTTCAATGACTTCTTCATAAATAGGGTAGTTTTCTTGATAAGTAATTTCTTGTTCTCTACCTTCATCAACTTTCACATCAGCACTCTCAACAATTTTCTTTAGCCTCTTGTTGTAACATGTGTAGGCTTTGCTTTTTGTTGAGTAACCAAGAAAGATACCTTCATCAGCTCTATCTTCAAATTTATCGAGATTATCTTCGATCCGTTTGATGTAGCACTTGCTTGCCAAATACTTTGAAATGTCTTGTTGTTGCCTTTACGCCGAACCACAGCTCATAAGGTGTTTTGCTTTCATGTGGTCTTAGCATGCACCTGTTTTGAATGTAAACTACAGTATGTACTGCCTCTTTCCAAAATCTGTCAGCTATTTTGTTCTCAACCAGCATTGTCTGTGCCATTTCCTGCACTGTTCTATTCTTCCTTTCTACAACACCATTCTATTGAGGTGTCCTAGCTACTGAAAACTGTCTTCTTATCCCATATTTTTGACAGTATTCTACAAATTCTTCTGAAATAAACTCTCCTCCTCTGTCTGATCTTAGGCATTTAATCCTTTTTCCAGTTTGATTTTCAACCTATTTTTTAAAAATCTTAAACATCTCAAAGGCATCTGATTTAAGCTTTAAGAAAAATATCCATGTCATCCTGGAGTAATCATCTATTAACAGCATAAAGTATTTGTCACCATTTATGCTCTGTGTTCTCATGGGTCCACACAAATCAGTATGAATTATCTCCAAAGGTTTGCTGGTGAAGTATTCCTTTGATTTAAAAGTGGATCTGGTTTGCTTCCCTTTTTGACATGAAGCACAGATGCTATTTACTGGTTTGCCAATGGTTGGTATATCTCTTACTGCCCTTTTTGAACTTATTTTTGCCAGATTGTCAAAACTAATATGACCGAGCCTCTTGTGCCACAGCCAATTTTCATCTTCCTGTCCAATCAAGCATGTTCCTTCTATAGTTTCTGAGAGAGTATATAGATTACCAGAAGTCCTAGATCCAGTAGCTATCAACTTCCCATTGTGTGCTTTTCTCACTTCACAACCCTGCTTCTTAAAAATGACTTCATGACCTCTGTCACAGATTTGACTTACACTCAGCAAGTTATGCTTCAGACCAATCACAAACAAGACTTCTTTTGATTTTATCTTTCCATCACTGATCTTGGCTGATCCCTTTCCAACAATCTTTGCTCCATCATTATTTCCAAATTTCACAGAACCACCTTCATAATTCTGTAAATTCTCAAATTTTTGCTTGTCACCTGTCATGTGACTGGAACATCCACTGTCAAGTATCCATGGTGCAGATTTGTCTTGTGCTTTAAAAGCAGTTTGAACAATCAAAGATTCCTTTTCTTTCCATTCTGGTTTGATGACAGATTTGGCTACTTGTTTTGCCTTTGTCCTCTCATTAGCATGTGCCTGTTTTTCAGGAAATTTCTTGTTTTGTTTCAACCCACTTGGTTGAGATTTTCTACCCTGATAATTATTTGCTGCAAAAGTGCTTCTACGAGTTTCTAGCAATATGTCCAAAATTATGACAATTATAACATTCAACTGCATAATTCATTAAAGGAGAAAAAACATTTCTGCTTGTGAAATTCCTTTGAGATACATTATGCCTGCAATCTGAAATCTTATGGCCATAAGCATTGCATTTAAAACAATAACCAGAAAAGGAATGATTAAACCTGGGTGCAGGTCTTTGCCAGTTTGAAGTAGGAGCCATGAATCTTCTCCTTCTTGGATGTGTGACTTTTGTGAATCCATCTTTGTCGAGTACTCTTCTTGAGTCCGGCATTATTGCTTTCTTTGGCATGATTTGTTTTTTCTAGGTCAACCCTGATCTTTTCTTCTTTCTTTATGGGTTCTACATTCAAGGCCTTTGAACCCTTTGATGATTCTCCTTCATCGAAGCCTAAACCAAATTTGATGTCGGAAGGCCTTTGGTTATTTAACATTTTATCCAGCTTTACAGTACTTTCTTCAAACTTATGAAAACAGCTCAATTTTCTATTCATCTCCTCTAGCTGCATTCTTAACTTAACAATGTCTTCCTCTAGCTTGCTGCATTCAACTGTCTTTACAGTTAATTGTTCATCAAGAACTTCAGACATTTTCTTGAATTCCTCTGTCTGTATTTTTAAACTGTTTATTATGTCAGTGGCATCCTCTAGTTTTCTTGAAATTTTTTTGTTCTTTTTCCTTTCTACACTCAACTCTTCAAGTGCAGCAACCAATTCTCCTTCCAGATAAACTTCAGCCTCATCTTTAAAGCTTTCATCACCTTCCTGATTTTCTTCTGTTCTTTCCTCTTCAAGTGCCATGAACAGAGCTTCACCTGTTTCTTCTTTAGAATCCTCACCTGAGCTTTCTTCAGAAGAGCTGACATTCTTGGATATGAAGCTTTTCTTCTTGAAGTTATTCTTTCTAAAATTTTGTTTCTTCTTCCAGTCACCTTTTTCTTGGAGTGACCCTTCACCATTTTTAGTTTTCTCATGCATTGGGCATTTGGCTGCAAAATGACCGACTCCTCCACAATTGAAGCACTTGAATGGTAGCTTTCCTCTATATTTTCCTTTTCCCTTTGTGAGTTTTCGAACAAAATTTGCTTCTGTTTCATCCAGTGTCTCTTCATCCTCAGATTCATGTTCAGTTTTTATATTCTTATGTGCTTTGAAAGCAACTTCTCTTTCTATAGGCTTAGTTTGTCCTATTCTCATTTCATATGCAGTCAAGGAACCATGCAGCTCATCCATGCTAAAATTGTTTAGATCTTTTGCCTCTTCTATTGCAGAAACTTTGGAGTTAAATCATTTGTGAAGGGTTCTGAGAACCTTTTTCACAACAACTGCATCATCCATTTCTTCATCGAGTCCTTTGATTGCATTGATGATTCCATTGACTCTCAGCAAATAGGCCTCTATGTTCTCATCTTCCTTCATTTGTAATGCTTCGAACTGAGCTCGATGAGTTTGCAGCTTGGCTTCCTTGATCTTGCTGTCTCCTTCATGGATGCTCTTCAATTTATCCCACATGTCTTTTGCCGATTTGCAGCTCATGACTCTTATCAATTCATTGTCTACAAGTCCACACATTATGGCATTCTTAGCTTTGGAGTTGTTCTCAAATTTTTTCTTCTCAACAGTATCTGTTGGAGGAGTAGTGGGTGCTGTGTATCCACTATCTACAGAATCCCAAATGTCATATCCCAATGCACTCAGATATGTTTGCATCCTGAGTTTCCAGAAAGTGTAATTAGTTCCATCAAACAAGGGAGCTTTGTTGGATGAGAATCCTTCACCGCCTGCCATTGTTTCTTCCAAGATCACCTTAGGCGATTAAGCTTGTTCAAGGAACCTTGCTCTGATACCAATTGATATTCACACAATGACACTGAGAGGGGGGGTGAATCAGTGTAACTATTAATATTAATATCTACAACATTTAAAAATGAAGCAAAGAGAACTTAAAAACCAGAAAAGCAAATTGAACAATAGAGCACACCACAACACTCAATATACCGAGGTTCACCAATTTGGCTACTCCTCAAAAATGACTGCTTGGACTCCAATCCAAATCCAGTCTTTGCAAAATACCAATTTTACAAACACTTTACCAGCATCTACTGGAAGGAGCACCAACCCCTTAGTTTTCTACTGCAACAGATAGGAGCACCAACCCCTAGTACCAAGCACCAACTTGGACTGCAATTCTGAGCAATTTAAAATGACATAAAAATGTCTTCACTTCTTACACGACCCTGACTGGTCTGCAATTAATCAAACTCTGCACACTCTCACGGCTCTGCTAATTTCTCTCTTGGCTCTCTTCTAACCCTCTTTTCATAGCAATTTCCCTCTAACAGCAGCAACATTATTCTCTGTACGACTATTCTTTTATAACCCCCTTTTTCTCATCGAGGCTCTTCGTCTTCTATCACTTTTCAAACCTGCATGCAGTCGAATGACATACTCTAACTGTTCGAATTCTTTTCTCCTCTCCATAAGCGACTGTTCGAATCCTTGCAAATACGACTGTTCGAATGCTTATTCAATCCTATATATTCGGCTGTTCGAATCCTTGCAATACGGACTGTTCGAATCCTTGCAATACGGCTGTTCGAATGCTTTTTCGATCCTGCCTATATGACTCTTTGAATGCTGCAAATACGTCTGTTTTAATGCTTTTTCAATCCTGCATATTCGGCTGTTCGAATCCTTGCAATATGGCTGTTCGAATGCTTTTTCGATCCTCCCTATACGACTCTTCGAAAGCTTTTCAATCATGCATATACAGCTGTTCCAGTGCATGTCCAACACCTGTCAATGTGTAACTGCCGATCTGACTTCAGTTACTTCTTACGTAACCGGCTGCATGATGCTTTTTCGACACGTGTCACCTTGCATGCTCCTTCGGATTTTACCTCGCTAAATCCTAACATGTCGCGATATCGCGACACTTTTTGTAGCCGTACCCTTCATGCCCTTGCTGTCGCGAAATCGTGACCATTTTGGCCTTTGAAAGCTTTCCCACCGTTCATGTCGCGAAATCGTGACACTTCGAACTTTTGCTGATGTCATCCTTAATGTTGTCACGAAATCACGACGCTTTCGGCTTCCTGAGGCTTCTCTTGCAACTTGTCATGAAATCGCGACACTTTCAGCTTTTGCTGACGTCATCCTCATTGTTGTCACGAAATCGCGACGCTTTCGCTTCCATGACGTCTTCTTTGCACCCTATCACGAAATCGCGACACTTTCACTCTTTCTGATGTCATCCTCATTCTTGTCAAAATCACACTTTCACTTCCAAGCCTTTTCACCACCAAATCGTGACACTTTGATGTCATCATCATTCTTGTCGTGCATGACGCTTTCGGCTTCCAGCAGCTTTCCTTGCACCCTGTCACGAAATCGTGACACTTTCAATTTTGCTGACGTCATCCTCAGCTTTGTCGTGAAATCGCGATGCTTCTGGCTTCCGTACAATCCTTGCTTCATGCAGTAGCGAAATCGCTACAACTTTGTGCCTTGTGCTTTCGACTTGCTACATCTTTGAGTTTTGCAATTTTGACTGGTAGCGAAATCGCTACACCTTCACGTTGTGCATTTTGGACTTGTAGCGAAATCGCTACACCTTTGTTGCCATGCATTTTAACTTGTAGCGAAATCGCTACACCTTTGTTGCCATTCATTTTAACATGCAGCGCTACCCTTGTTGCCTCTTTTAACATGTAGCGAAATCGCTACACCTTTGTTTTCTGCACTTTCGATTTGTAGCGAAATCGCTACACCTTTGTGCCTTGCATTTCCAGCTGTGCTTTGGATCGTGAAACTTCGACATGTAGGGAAATCGCTACACTTTTGTTGCCGAGCATTCTCTCTCCTCTTCGGGTCGCGAAAACCCGACGTGTCGCGATATCGCGACACTTTTTGTTGCAAGCTCCTTTCCTCCATTTATGTCACGAAATCGCGACATCTTTTCACCTTGCTTCCTTCTCTGCCAACATGTCGCGAAATCGCGACAATTTGCCTTGCGCCTTCTCTCTCCTCGGCCATGTCGCGAAATCACGACAATTTTGCTTGCACCTTCTCTCTCCTCGGCCATGTCGCGAAATCGCGACAATTTGGCATGCATTTTCTCTCTCCTCGGCCATGTCGCGAAATCGCGACAATTTTTCTTTCTGCCTTCGGACCTCTCAACCTGTCGCGATATCGCGACAGAAAACATGTCGCGATATCGCGACAGTTTTCTTACTTGTCTTTTTTTGCAAATTTTTGAATCTGGGTCACTTCTAGTTTTCTGGAAATTCACTGTACTTGATCTGACTGACTTCAAAATTCTTTTCCATTGCTTCAACTGCATCAATTGTTGTCTGTGTTGACAACAATGACAATACTTTTGCTGTACCTTGTTCAACAATCTCAAAGGACAAAATGAAGATTTAAGAATGAAGAATGAGGAGAACATTAGCACTTATCTAATTCAATTTTATGAGGTTGTTAATGCTATGCAAGGACTTGGAATGAAGGTTGATGAATCATATATTTGTGATAAGATCTTAAGGTATCTTCCAACAAGGTTTAGTGAAAATATTTTAGCTATAGAAGAATCAAAGGATGGTGATTCTTTGATAAGAGATATGTTGCTTGGTATTCTTATAGATTTTGAGATGAAAACAAAAGAACCTTTTCCCTATAAGGAAGCAACCTTCAAAGAAATAAAAATTACAAAGGGTAAGAAGTCAGAATCAAACAATGAGTCACCTAGTTATGAAGAAGCTAATTATGGTAGAAGGGATAAGGATTCTAGAAGATATAGAGATCTAAAATATTTTAAATGTTTCAATTGTGGAAAGTATGGTCATTATGCAATAGATTGTCAATAAGCTAAGAATAACAATGGTGAAGAGAAAAAGGATCCCAGAAACAAGGAATCAAAAAGATACAAGCACCAAAAGAAAAGCAAGTATGGACAAAGCAGACAAAGAAAAAATATCTTTCAAAGGTAAAAGAGGAGCTACTATGTGGATAAGGCAAGTAAGTACTCAAGTGATAGTGATGCTATTTTTTTAGATAATGATAGATATGAAATCCTATTTATGATTGAAGAAAAGAAAGTTCAGAAAAGGGCACCAATGATTCTCGAGTGTTTTAGATGTGGTAACTTTGGACATCTTGAAGATAGTTGTACAAGGAATGGTTATAGTTTCAATGATGATGAATATGAGAATGCAATTGAATTACCAGAAGATAATATTCTAATGGCACTATAAGAAGAAGAAAATGACCCTATAGAAGACAAGCCAAAAGAAAATGATGATATGGACAAAGGTAAACAAATAGAGGAATATTCAGATAAATATGGATATGATCTCAAGGGAGAACTTATCTATGCCCTTGACACAGTGAAGAAGGTAAGAAAGCAAAACTATAAACTTGAAATTTAGTTTCAAGAATGTTATGAATAGTTAAGGATGCTTATAGAGGATCTAGAAAAATCAAAGGCTAAGACAAAGAAGTTCAAGGATGAGTTAGAAGCAAAGATCTTAGAATGTGAAAAGTTAGCACAAGAAGTGGCACTAATAAGGGAAGATTTAGAATACTCCAAAGTTAAGCTAAAAGGGTTCAAAAATATCTCAAAGAACTTGGATAAGTTTATCAAGATACAAAAGCCTACATCAAGCAAAACAGGTCTTGGATTTGAACAAGGACAAAAGAAATGGGAAGGAAAGTCAACCTTAAGTTTTGGAGAAGAAGAAACTTCAGATTAAGACACTTCATAAGAAGATAGTTTAAAAGAAAGTGAAACATTTGAGGATGATTTGGATAACAAAAAGTTCAAAAAGAACAGGAACAATGCACAAAGAAGACACAAATGGAACAACAATCAGAATAGGTCAAGAGATACTAAGAGACCAATGAGGTCAAGACAAGAAAACTTCAATGGAAGATGTTTTTCATGTCACAAGTTTGGGCACATGGTTTCACAGTGTAGGATAAATTAAATATAGGAATATGGAAACAAACAACTTTTCCATGGGTATTGCTACTCATGTAATTAGTTTGGTCACAAGGCAATGAATTGCAGGGTTCATGATAGAAGAGGATGTGGCTTCACTAGAAGAAATCCTAAGACATTTGCACCTCCAAGGAATAATAAAATTTAGTGTTATAAGTGCAATAATTATGGTCACACAATAAAGTGGTGTAGAGAAGACATTTCAGAATCAAGTATGAATAGGAACAGGAACAGGAACAGGAACAGGAACAGGAACAGGAACAGGAACAGGAACAGGAACATGAACATGAACAGGAACAGGAACAAGAATAGAAACATGGATATGAACATGAATGTGGATATGAACATGAATAGAAATGTGAATATGAATAGGAACAAGAATATGGATATGAACATGAACATGAACATGGACATGGAAAGGAATAGTTAGAGGAATCAGAAGGATCAGATAAGAAGAAAAGAAGACAAAGGTAAAGACCAATATTTTCTAGGAGTAGAAATACTCCCACCCTAGAATTAACCATATCATAAGGAGGTGGGGGAGGAGCTAAGATAAGAGGCTCATTCTTATCCCTGAGCCCCAAAGGTGACCCTTTAGAATTGATGTCAAAGGGGGAGAGATTTGGTATTTGAGCAACAAGGAGAGATTTGAGCCAGGGGGAGCAAAGTCCTAGGGGGAGTAGAACCCAAAAAAGGTTAAGTTTCTGGTATAAAGAGTTTGGGTTTACATCAATGAAAAAGGGGAGATTATTGGACATTTTGAGGAATATTAGTTGTCATTGATATCAAAAGGTTCTAAGAAGGATTGCATCTTGATTGGTTCCAAAAGAGCTTTATATAAATCATGATTTAAATGTTTTTTCTTAAAATCATTGATGGCAAAACAAAATGTTTTTCTTAAAACCTTTGGAGAGGCCTAAGGAATTAAATTAATTATAATAATTTAATTATATATTAATTTGTAATTTAATTTAATAATACTTTTGGTTATTAAATTAATTATAACTTAATTATATTAATTATTATTATTATTAATTAATTTGTAATTTAATTAAATTACCTTATGGTAAGGTTGGCAAAGTTTAAATTCAAATTGCAGTTATCTTTTCCCTAAATTCAAAGTTTAAATTCAAATCGTTGAGGAAGAAGACAAGAATCATTTTGTCTTTTAGCACCAGAAAGAAGACTAGTGGGAAGGTCCTAAGGTCTCACTCCCATTAGACAATGTGGTCCATTGGTAGTGCAAATTTCATGAGAGCATTTGGAGTGGAAGTGACCATGATCGATTCACATGAAGGTTGTTGGTGTGTTTGTCTTAAGCACTGAGGTGGAAATAATTTTGCATGCACTTTTTAAAGCACCAGGCTTGGGAAGAAAGAGAACATGGTGCTCTTATCCTTCCAAGCATGTGCCTAACGTACATGGTGGTAAAGCCCATGACTAGGGCACATGAGGAGGTGGTGGTTGTGGGTTCAAATCCCACATGTGGCAAAGGTACTTTTAATTAAATATTTTATTTGCCTAATATTTTCTTAAGGTGTTACTTGGATTTATAAGAGTAAATTAAAGGTTGCTTGCTTGGTCATTAATTTATGTTATTGGAGTTATAAGGAAAGTGGATATTATTTTTGCCAAAGTTCTTTTTGCCATTAAATCTAATTAAAGAGGTTTTTGAGTAAATTTTGGTGGATGTTAAATTAATGTTTATTGGGATATTATAAGGTGTTATTGGATAAATATTTTATGTATGGTGATGGTTGTTTTAAAGATGGAGTGATAAGGTGTAATTGAGTTTTTGCATTACTTGTGAGAGAGATTTATATTCTAACCTCTTTGACTTTGGCATAGAAGTGTTTTTGTTTGTGGTAGATATTTGATATTCCTTCATCATCAAGAAAATGTATGAGCACATTCTTCCATAGTTGAGTTGATTGATTGGTTTTCTAAAAATAAGTTTGGAGTGAAAAGGAATTGATTAGGGCTTCCTTATTGAGTGTGTTTGAGTTAATGCTTCAAGTTTTTCTAGAATAAAGAGTTGTTATTGAAACCTTGTTTTATAAGCATTGTTGTTGAAACCATTGGTTGAGCAAAGAACTAGGGTTTGAAAAGAACATGAGTATCATTGTTATGTGAGAGTTGTTTTATGAGCATTGTTGTTGAAGTGAGTTGTTGAGAAAAGAACTTGAACTAGGGTTATCATTGTTATGTGAGATTTGTTGTTGAGCATTGTTGGAAACATTTTGAGTGAAGGATCATATGCTTGGACTAGGGTTTGTGAGCAAGAATTATTTCATTGAGAGATTGGTTGAGTAGAGTTGGTTGAGCCTATTCAAGTGGATGTGGGAAGTGATTGTTCAAGTTCCATAAAACAAGTTATTCTATATTCTAAATTGAATTAAGAAAGTGATTGAGTTGAAGCATATTGAGTCTCTAACAATTCTTTGTATGTTTTGAAAGAGTGATTGAAAGTGTTTGAGCATTGTGACGAGTATAGAACATATTGAGTCTCTAACAATTCTTTTTGTGTTTCTATGATATTGGACAAGTTCTAGTGTAGACTTGTTGAGTAGATTTGAGGCAAGTCTTTGAGAAGACTTGTGGAATAATTTGAGTAAGCTTTTGTGGAAGCTTACAATACATATTGAGAGCATATTTGGTTAAGTTATTGAGAGGACTTATTGAGTAGATTTGGTTAAGTTCTTGAGAGGACTTATTGAGTAGATTTGGTTAAGTTCTTGAGAGGACTTATTGAGCAGATTTGGTTAAGTTATTGAGAGGACTTATTGAGCAGATTAGAAAAGTTCTAGAGAGGACTTATAGATAGATTTAGTGTGAGATTTTGTGGAAGCTTACAAGGCAGATTTGAGACAAGTATTTGAGAAGAATTTGAGATCAGAGCTGATTGATTGATTTGTTCAAACCTTAAGTTAAGGTTTGGGGTAGATCAAGTAGAGTTGATTTGAGATTGAGTCAAGCTTTGAGTTAAGGCTTGAGGAAAGAGATTGAGGACTGATTTATGATAGACAAAAGGACTGTGTTTAGTATAGATTCAAGGATAGAGTTTGGTGCAGATTTAATGATAGATTTTTTCCAGAACAGAGATAGATATTAAGGATAGATTTGTGCTAGATTGATGGACTATGTTTAAGACAGATTTGAGATAGAGCTGAGTGCAATATTTGGAGGTGATAGAGTATAGAGAACAACAATATATAGTGGATAGAGATCCATTAGCCAGGGTAGTGAGGACAGGTCTTCTGAGTGAGGACAAGAATCTGCAGTGGATAGAGATCCATTAGCCATGGCAGTGGAGGCACCAATTCTTCTAGAATATCACCAGCCAGAGCAAGAGGAGAAAGGAGTTCTCATGTGGATATATATCCATGAAATTGATTAAGGGGATTGGTATCTCCTTTGGACACTAATCTATAAATATTGTAATAGGGAAAGAATTCCCAAGAGATTGATTGAGAAAATTTTAGTGAAATAGTTTCTCCGTGGAGTAGCCCATATTGGGTGAACCATGTAAATTGTGGTGTCTCTATTGTGTATGGTGATTTGTGCATTTCTTTGATTATTGCTATTGATATTGCTATATTTACATTACATAATATTTATTGGGAAAAAAAAGTAAAAAGTGGTGTTATACTGTTCACCCCTCATCTCAATATAAGCTTGTGTTCTTCAATGCTCCTTCAGCCTCCAGCCTTCCTCGCTCCTTCAATCATCAGATTTATTTATCGTTAAAGCACCAGACCATTTGCTAGGCCATTTAGGGGGCAATCCCCTAAGATATAATCAACAATAATGTTATTTACTATCCAATTTGTACATATATTTTTGTTGATAATATTAATAATAATTTATGAATCCCTCTCAATTGAAATATATTTACATACTTTTCAATTATATATTTGATCCTTCTAAGAGGTGCCCTAGACTTTACATAGTTTTGAGTTGAAGTCCTCAATTATTTTAAGTATGTGAGGAGAATTTTCCCTTCATTATTTTTAAAAACACCACCTCCATAAGATTTTCCTATATGTCCTTCAAAAGCACCATCAAAATCAATATTGATAAACCTAATTTCTAGATATTTCTATTTTACCATATATCAAAGTGATTCCTTTGTGTCAACTCGATTATTTTATCGACCCTTCCATGTATATTCAAATTATATAACTAAGAGGCTAACACATTTTTTTTTTGGATTTGAGACTTCCCATGATAAGCATGATGTCTAAAAATATTTTAAAAATTATAAAATAATAAATTTCCAAACTTGGGCATAATTTTAAGATTTAGTTTTAGAAATTATATCATTGCTTTCAAGCCCAATAAACAATGGTAGGACCCGTCCTCCACAAAATGCATAATGCTTTAGCTTTAAAATAACTAACCCAATATTTCATCAACTTTTCAATGTTGATGGATCTACCCAACATATTTTCATATTTTTATAAAAGAAACCCCAAATGATACAAGAAAATGGATAATAAAAGTAAGTGATAATATATTTCTAGATCCTACTCACACAAGATACACTTGAGTGGTCCATAATATCCTCTTTATAGATGATATCATAATTAGAATATTTGTGTAGATTTCTAACAAAAATAATATTGGGGTCTTTGGAAAGGTCTCTAGAAACCAAAAAATATTCCAAAGGAAATCATTATGAATAGGAAATTTTGATAGCTTTAAATCCTCGTATTTTGATAGATTCCAAACCCACTGATCATTCTACAAAAAATTAGGCAAATAGAACTTTGGAAGCATATTTTAAGCTCATCTACTATTTTTTTGAGTTCCTCTCCTTCAACTATATTACTACTATAAATACATGATCTAGAGCTATTGGTCATATTAATATAATAATTAATATTTGCATATTTACAAGGTAGATATGCTTAAGATAATGACTATATTTTTAAATTAAAATTAAAATGATAAGGCTTAAACCATGCATTAGATCAATAATTTGTATAATCCCCCTTATTGACTAACCATTTAATATATTTTTTGATCAATTATAAACTATTTGATATGAAGGTGATTCTTTTTTTTTTGGTAGGTAAAAATGATTTTTTGGTAGGTAAAAATGATTTTTTGGTCTCTAGAAACCAAAAAATATTCCAAAGGAAATCGTTATGAATAGGAAATTTTGATAGCTTTAAATCCTCGTATTTTGATAGATTCCAAACCCACTGATAATTCTCCAAAAAATTAGGCAAATAGAACTTTGGAAGCATATTTTAAGCTCATCTACTATTTTTTTGAGTTCCTCTCCTTCAACTATATTACTACTATAAATACATGATCTAGATCTATTTGTCATATTAATATAATATTTAATATCTGGATATTTACAAGGTAGATATGCTTAAGATAATGACTATATTTTTAAATTAAAATTAAAATGATAAGGCTTAAACCATGCATTAGATCAAGAATTTGTATAATCCCCCTTATTGACTAACCATTTAATATATTTTTTGATCAATTATAAACTATCTGATATGAAGGTGATTCTTTTTTTTTGGTAGGTAAAAATGATTAAGTGCAGTGTTTAAATGGGTCCCAAACCCAAGTACATAAACTAGTAGCTAAACCAATAGCATAAGATAACATAGGCCTGCATAATGGTCAACAAAAACCTAAATAAAATATTCAAACAACAATAGAGAAGGTTGGATGAAACACTGATGTTAGATAAAAAAATACAGTCCAAGAAATACCTATGTAGGATTTGGTTAAGAGAAGTAACTATTTGAAAAACCTATAAAGGAGCTATGATAAAAAACTGCATAGGGGAAGCTCACAAACGATCCATAAAAACTATAATAGACACCTGTATAGACATAAAAACAGTGCTTAAAAAGGCCCACACAAGGTAACTATAGACTATAATTAAAATACTATGCAGGGGGTCAAAAGACAAAAAATAGAGAGACCCAACATGAGAACAAAAAAAGTACTCAATAGACCCAGACCTAGACCTCAATAAAATATTCATTTGTAGGAGCATCTCTAGGATTGTTCGAGAGTAGTACCTTAAGATTCTCATTGATCTTATCCATGGTATTTATAATGTTGCTGATGATGGTAACATGGATTGTGTTATGAGTAGTAATGCAAGGATCATCCCTATATTCATCCAAAATGTGGTAAGGGGAGCTCTGACTAGTATCAACCCTTGATTTCTTAAGCCATGCTGACATCCTAAATTGAGGTGGATGAAGGTTTGAGTGATATCTTGCTCAGCTCCTTTGAACATTTTTAGAAATAGAATGAGACCATGAGCTTCCAAAAAGGTGCTGAAGGGTAGATGGCTCCAACAAGGCCATGTTGGCAACATTGAGGAGAAAGGAAGACCACAAAAGCTTATTACTTCCTAGGACACACAATAGTGAATAAAATCATATGGTGATGGACTGAAACATACCATGGATGTAAATATAGAAATTTTTGGCACCATAGACGCCCTTTTCGAAAGTTGAGTTGGTGTGATTGGTAGACCACATAATAATTCTCCTTAGGGAATTGACATCGAGAAAAAAAAGATGGCACATGACAAACTTCGCACATGATAGGGCTAGGAAAGGATTGGGAGTACCAAATGACTAAAAAAATGAATATCAAAATTTACAAGATATAAAATTAAGCATCTCGATACTTGACACATATTGATATTATTAGATAACATCTAATTGAACAACCTAGACCTACTCAGTGACTTGACATGCTTGGAAAAGACAACCATGGGGTAAAACCACTAATAGGGTGTATCTTGGAATATTGTATACTTCACGAAAGAAAAATGAGAGAACCAAAAGCCAATACTAATAAAAAAATATAAGAACTAGAATAAAAGAAACACATCATGCTGAAAAGGGTAGAGTCAACATTGGATAAGCTGAATTGCCAAAACCTGTGACCACATATTTCAAACCAGATTATTATTAGTAGCATTTAAAACTTCTTAGGGAAAAATTTATTTCCAAATGGACAAATATTTATGTATAACTCCCCAATTGGCAAGAATATATGCAAGTTTGTTAGCTTTGCGGTACACATGGTTGATAGAGATATCATTGAAATTTTGGGATAACTTCTTAGCTACCTAAATAATATTTTTGGCATTCCAAGAGGACACCCTCTTGTTTGTAAGAGCATTTATAATGTTCAAAGAATCTCCCTCAATAAAAATGTTGCTTTTATAAACCTTGAGAAGATCTAGCCCTCTCCATAGTGCATGATCTTCAAAAAAATGATTAGTTTGGCACCCCATTGATGCAGGAGCATCCGGCGGTAGCAAAGCAATATTGCATCAACCAAAAATTTTCTAAGTGTTTTGCAAATCGGGAAAATAGGACAAAAGTTGCAGTAGGCAGAGGGGTCATGAAATCGTGACATGTCGCGATTTCACGATGTTGCGATATCACGACATGTCACAATTTCATGACCAAAGGCAAGGCAGGCAGGCAATGGTTAGAAGGGTTGTGATATCGCGATGTCACAATATCATGACGTAAAGCAAGGCAAGCGGGTGATGGTCAAAAAGGTCATGATATTGTGATGTCGCGATGTCATGACATAAAATCGAAACAAAGACTCGTCGAAGGTTTTGTCGTGATATTGCGATGTCACGATATCGTGACATTAGATGTAAAGCAAGGCGAGGCAGAGGTTTTTTCGCGATATCGTGACATCAAACATGAAGCAAGGCAAGGCGGAAGTTTTGTCACGATATCATGACGTCACGATATCACAATGTCACGATATCACGACATCAAAAGGAAAACCAAGGTGAAGGCAGAAGTCATCACGATATCGTGACATGTTGTGATATCACAGCCGAAAGGAAGCAAAGAAGAAATGAACACACGGATGGCCACGCGCACAAAAAAAGAGGCAACAGTCCTCGATGAACATTTTGACAAAAACGACGGTTGCAGGTCAAGGGGCTCTTTAAATGCATGCTTTCATGGTGGATCGGGGCAGTTGTCAATTACGGAAGGAAAATTGAAGACTCAATGAGGGAAGCTAATTTTGCAGGTTTTATTTAATGTATTTTTTCCAGAAGGGTCATTAATGACCTAGAGGGCCGAGACCTCGATAAAAACTCAAAAATTGTAATAGATCCAGGTGGTGGTTTGGATATTGTATGCAGAGTGTGGAAGTGAGAAGACCAAGCCGAGCGCTGGTCATTATAAATATTGTGGGCTATTTGTATGTGTTTTCCAGATTTAATAGAAGAAAAAATTGGGAATAACGTGAGTGTGAGCGTGTGATTTTTCGGTCCCCCATCAAGTGGTATTAGAGCCAAAAGTTCCTAAGTGTGTAACAGATCGCCGAACGTGAGGCAGTTACACCAAGATCTGTGGAAAGGCTCGTGAGAAAGTGAGTAGAATGCCTCCAAGAAGAAACCCCGTTGGTGGGAGAGGCATGGCAACAGCAGCAGATGTTCAGGTTTTGCAGAGGCAAATACAAGCCTTGCAAGAAGAGATGCATAGAGGATCGGAGCCAAGAAGAGATGAAGGCAGTGAAGATGAAGTGGATGAAGAAGAAAACCAGTTTGAAGAAGAAGAAGAGGTTGTAGATCCGGCACAAGCCAGGTTGTACAAAGCCATCTCTTAGATTGGAAAGAGGCCAAAGATGGAGGTTTCCATGTATTTCGGGAACCTAGATCCGGAGGAATTGATCGACTGGATCAACGATCTAGAAGAATACTTTGAGTATGAAGAAGTTGAAGATCCTAAGAGGGTCAGATTTGCCAAGACCAAGCTGAAGGGTCATGCCAGCATATGGTGGAAGGGAGTATAGCTGGAGGCGAAACAAAAGAGGAAAAGAGAGAATAACAAAATGGGAACGAATGGTAGAAAAATTAAAAAGATAGTTTATTCCTATAGATTATGAATTGGATCTGCTAAGGAAAATGCAGAGTTTGAGACAGATGAACAAAACTATCCAAGAATACACAGAGGAGTTTTATAAGATCTCCATCAGAACTGGCCATTTAGAGGCAAGCAAGGAGAAGGTGGCCCGTTATATCAATGGGTTGAGACCCAGTATCCAGGAAGAGTTGAGCCTAGTTCGGGTGAGCACCATTGAAGATGCTTACCAGTTTGCTCTGAAGGTTGAAGAGAAACTAAATAGAAGGTTTGAGAGCAAGCAAAGAGGAAGAGGGCATGGAGGAAATACTGGTGGAAGAAAAGATGAAGGAAAAGAGGAGAAGAAAGAAGAAGCTAGTAGCAGCCAAGAGCAGAAGGCAGGTGATGATTACAAACCCCAAGTTTAGAACAATGGCTACCCAAGAGGAAGAGGTAGATCTGGATGTGGGTATGGAAGAGGAGTGTTTTGAGGAACCTGTTTCCACTATGGAGAAGAGGGACATCGGGCATATGAGTGTCCCCAGCACCCCGAGAGGGTGAACAAGAAACATGTGGGTCCTACCAGAGCTGCTATGGTAGAGGAAGATGCTGAATCAGAACATTCTGAGGAGGTAGAGAGAGGAGAAGTCATGGTCACAAGGAGAGCCATGCTGATTGATGAAGACAAGCCAGAGCAGAGGAGAAGCCTATTTTGCACGAGGTGCAAAAGTTTAGGTAAAGTCTGTAATGTTATTATAGACAATGGAAGTACTGATAACTTAGTCTTCGAGGAAATGGTCACTAAGTTGCATCTAAAAAGGAGAAGACACCCGCATCCATATCAGATTGTGTGGTTGTGGAAGGACCAGAGAGCATGGGTCCGTGAACAGTGCTTAGTCATGTTCAATATTGGAAACTACCAAGACGAGGTCTTGTGTGATGTTTTCCCCATGGATGCTTGCCATTTGCTGTTAGGAAGGCCATGGCAGTTTGATCAGAGTGTAGTGCATGATGGTCATGCAAATACGTACTCCTTGATGAAAGATGGAGTGCGCCACAAGTTAAAGCCATTACAGGCGATGGACGAGAAGGTGTGCAGCAGTGCCAAAATTTGTCTGGTAGAAGGCAAATTTTTTTTTTGCCAAGAGACGGGGTTCAAGCGGGCTGCAGAGGTAGGTGCACATTTGGAGATATTACAAAAGATATAGACCGAACAACACAGAAGTGAAGGTCACTTCTCCATTTACCCCGGGTGTCTGATGTAGGAGCATCCGATGGTAGCAAAGCAATATTGCATCAACCAAAACTTTTCTAAGTGTTTTGCAAATCGAGAAAATAGGATAGAAGTTGTAGTAGGCGGAGGGGTCGCAAAATCGTGACATGTCACGATTTTGTGACTTCACGATATCGTGACCAAAGGCAAGGTAGGTAGGCGATGGTCGGAAGGGTCGTGATATCGTGACGTCGTGACATAAAGCAAGGCAAGCGAGTGATGGTCGAAAGGGTTGCAATATTGCGACATCGTAATATAGCGATGTAAAAGCGAAACAAAGACTCGATGGAGGTTTTGTCATGATATCGCGATGTCACTATATCATGACATCAAACGTAAAGCAAGGCGAGGTGGAGGTTTTGTCGCGATATCGCGACGTCACGATATTACGAAATCAAAAATAAAGCAAGGCAAGGCAGAAGTTTTGTCATTATATCGTGACGTTGCGATATCACGACATCAAAAGGAAAACCAAGGCGAAGGTAGAAGTCGTCGTGATATCACGACATGTCACGATATCGTGACATGTCGCGATATCACGGTTGAAAGGAAGCAAAGAAGAAATGAACATGCGGATGGCCATGCGGACGACCACATGCATAGAAAAAGAGGCAACAGTCCCCGATGAACATTTTGACAAAAATGACGATTGCAGGTCAAGGGGCTCTTTAAATGCATGCTTTCATGGAAAATCATGGTAGTTGTCAATTACGAAAGGAAAATTGAAGACTCGATGGGGGAAGCCGATTTTGCAGGTTTTATTTAATGTATTTTTCCAGAAGGGTCATTAATGACCTAGAGGGCCGAGACCTCGATAAAAACTCAAAAATTGTAATAGATCCGGGTGGTGGATCGGAGATTGCATGCAGAGTGTGGAAGTGAGAAGACCAAGCCGAGCGCTGGTCATTGTAAAGCCTGCGGGCTGTTTGTATGTATTTTCCAGATTTAATAGAAGAAAAATTTGGGAATTGCGTGAGTGTGAGCGTGTGATTTTTCGGTCCCCCATCACCCATATACTCAGCATAAGCTATAATAATTTGTCCACTGCTATCTCTAACTAGGCCACCTACACCAGCATACCCTAGGTTTCCTTTGGAGGCACCATCAAAGTTAATTTTAAACCACTCACTTTGAGGAGGAATCCAATGGGCACCCACTCTCAGATGGGGGGCTAGTAAACTAGAACTAGAGTTGGAGAGAATATTTAAAGAAGAGAATAGAATAGAATCCAATCTAGAATTAGGTGGTTTGGAACAAGGAAAGAGCTGGTAATTCTTGATAGCAAATGCAATAGCTTTGTTGGCAACAAATATGGGATCCATATAGGAGGAAGAAAAAATCCTATTGTTTATTTCAAGCCATAATTGCCATAAGATATGATGAACACTCACCTTCCATAAATAAGATAATCTGATATGTAGGTAATCTTTAAAGTAGGGTTCATTTCCTAAATAATTTCATTGCATTAAGAGAACTTATATATATTTTTAAGTAACATTTATTCCCAATTCTTTTCTTGATCTTTGAAAAATTACTAGATGGCTTTTGTCCCTAAGTCCAAACTCATAAGTATGTAATTTTACATGCCTTCTCCTCCAATATTCTTTCCTTTACAATCCTTATCCCACTTATAAAGAGAAAACCTAAATTTTTCATCACATTATTTACAAATAAAATCTCTTTGAATTTTATCAAATTTGAATGTCATACTTGTTGGCAATATTGAAAGTAACATCATATAGAAATGGATTACAATATTAGTCTCTATGAATTGTATCTTTCTATGCATGGTTAAGAACTTACATTTCCAAAATACCAAACAATATTTTATTCTACTTAAGCTTGAGTCCCAAAACTCCTTTTCTTTATGAGACAAAATAATACCCAAATATGTTGATGTAAATTTTCTAATTTTAGACCCTAAAATATTATTCTAATTCTAGGATAGTGCTAATAAAAAATATTGGGGTTTTTAGTATTAACCACCTATTCAACACTCGTATTATAACATGGTAATATTTATTTAAACTCCATGGAATAACTAATTGAGATATGGCCCAAAATAAAAATATTATCAACAAATTAGAGATGAAATTTTGTGGGACCATTTGTTGCAACTTGAATACTTTGGATTTCCCCTCTATTTTTGTCTTTGAAAATGCTCTTCCTAATGAATCTGTAAGAATGATAAATAAATAAATATAGAGTGGCTCACCTTGATAGATCCCATAAGATGACTCAAAGTATTCAACAAGGAATCCATTAATCAAAATAGAATATTTTTTTGTGATATAGCAACATTTAATCCATGTACACTAACCTTTAACAAAACCAAAATTTGAGAATATCATATAGAAATCTCTATAAAACCCATCATATACTTTGTTCATATCTAAATTCGTAATCATACCTAGTTTTTTAATATAATGAAGAGAATGCATGTCTTCTTGTGTAATTATTACACAATCAAATTTCTTTTACCATGAACAAAACCATCTTTTTCATCTACGATAACATATTCTAGAATGCTTTTTAATTTGTTTACTATAATTTATGAATTGATTTTATAATCATAGTACAAAGGCTTAGTGAATGAAATTTATTAAGATATTATGTCTCATATTATTTTTAGAACCAATGTAATAAAGGTAGCCTTGATATTATTTATCATAGGTTTTTTTTGGACTTCTTCAAATGTACCCAACACATCACTCTTCAATTAATCCCAAAGAATATGAAAGAAAATTATAGGAAATCCATCAAAGACATGCACCCTATTAGGATGGAAAGAGATATATGTCTCATATAGATCCTACATAAATATATTCCTAATCAATATTTCATGTTGGCCTTGTATGATAATTGATGGAATATTTGCAAGAACTTATCTTGAAGATCCATATCTTGCCCAACATTTGATAAAATATATTTGAAATAATTACTTGTTTCCTTCCTATTATATGCTTCCTCCTCAACATTTCTTCCTTCTAGAAGTGAAATAATGTTCATGCAATAAAAAAGAAAATCTATTTTACAACATGAGAAATTTGGTATTTCTATCTCTTTCCTTAAGCCATCTCTCCCTATATTTTTGGGACTAATATGGTTCCATATTTTTCAATACATTATGATAATAAAATAATAATTATTTTTCTTGCACATATGTATCTTGGTTCAGTCCATTTATTTCTCCTATCTCTGATAATGTTTTGAGTTTGGATTCAATTTTATCCTTTTCTTTAAATATGTTACCAAAATATTTGTCATTCCAAATATTCATTTCCCTCTTTTGATATTTCATATTTTGAACAAACCTATACATATATGACCCTTTAGTTTTTGCTTCATTCTCCCATAACATAACCATTTCAAAGAAATTAAGGACTTGATGCCACATATATTAAAATTTAAATCACATTGGATGACCATGATTAAGTAAATCACATATCAACATAATGGGTTTGTAATTGTTGCTCACAATAGGTTGTTTGAAGAGATTGAATACTCTATTTGTAACCATGTATTTTTTTTTTAACATGGTAGAATTGGTAGCTGCCACGAATTCGGGTAGGCTGTCCACCTTTTATGGCCGCCACAGTATTCTGCGTTGTCCTCCCTAGAAGCTGCCACATAGATCTTCGTGTAGTTCGCCCCTATAACCGCCATGCCACAATCATTTTAAACCTTTTACGCCACTAAAAAAAATAGGAAAGGGATAAGCGTTCAGTCCGGAAAGGCCCGAGATTTGAACCTTGGAACTTCACCCCCCTTATAGGGTTTGGATGAACCAATTGGTCTACACCTTGGACCTATTAAATTTGTAACCATGTGTTGGATGACAAAAATCTATGTAATCTATTTGCTATATGAGTTTTCCTAATACATCTATTATCCTTATAATAAAATCTTAAAGAAATAACATCCCAAAGGTCATTTAAATTGACAAATGAAGCAAAACCCCATATTGATTTAGACCATTTAAGATTACCAACCTTATTTTTTAAAGGATATAGAACTATGTTTATGTACCCTTGAAGAATCCATAAATCACAATTATAAATCTTCATTGTGTTTAATGAATATATATTGAGGTCCTTCCAACATGTTTTATGAGAAGTAACTAAAGTAGAATCATATGCATTTATAACCCCAACTAATATGTTTTCCTATTTATTGCAATATAGGCCAACAACCCAACTACTGTTTTCTCCTAATATTTGCCCATATCATTTTTACTTGTTCCAATTTGTCACAATACATTCAACAATGCCTATAGAATATATTACTATACAAACCCCCATATGATGAGACCTAGATAAGCCTCATTTATAGCATGTTTTAAATAGTTAAAACTGCCTAAAACTCTTGTGAATTATCTTATATGCTAGTTAAGTTGATTTAAAATGCTATGTATTAAATGTTTGCATGATTGAAGTGTTAAGGAGATTATATTCTGATTTTTAATAGTTCTTGTATAGTTTTATGTTATCTTGTCATGTTTAGGTTGACAACAACACTTCACTAGTCTTATTTTGATGATTATTAAGCATTAGTTTCTCTAAATTCAGCAAATAGTACAAAATTATTATTGTGCAACATAAAACTGGTTTTTCCATATAAATTTCAACCAACTGCCAATGAGTGGCAAGGCATGGAATTCACATCCAAGGAAGAATGAAGACTATTGCAATCTGATCCTGAGGGCTAATCCACTTGAGAAATGCAGCGAAAACCATTTGGAGTCAACACAGTTGGTCATTCTAAATATATTTGAAATGAACACAGTGTCTTCGAAATGAACACAGTGTCTTCGAAATGAACACAATGTCTTCGAAATGAACACAGTTTATTTGAAATGAGAATAGAAAGCACTTTTTGACTTTTTGACTGAATTTTGGTGATGGAAAAGGGGATAAGAAGGTTGAAAAAGTTAAGGGAAAATATATCCCATCTAACTTTGCTGTCCTTGCCGTCCAAAGCCACAATTTATGGAAAAGATCAAATTGATCCTCTTCTAGGATAAACCCAGGAAATTCTACAGGATATCAGGAACAACATATTTTCTATTTGTAATTAGATTTTAGGCATCTATAAAATATAGCTCCTATCCAGGTTGAGCTATTATATAGAGGATATATAAAATAAGTAGAGAGATAATAGAATAGTGATTTCAGACCTGTAACAGATTTCAACAGAATTGTAATTATGTTTCTGAAGCAATAAAAGTGTAGTTTCATTCCATTTATTTTGTTATGTCTGAGTGTGAGTAAGACTTAAAGAAGAATTCAAACCTTCTTCTAAGAAAGGAGACTGGCCACTTCCATACCTAGGAGGAGGATTGACATACAGGTTTTATTCTGATTTTGCTGTAGTAGAATAAGTTGTGAACTTGTCATTTTCATTCTTTTGCATAGATAACATTCCTAGTTGTTTAATTCTTGTTCATAATGTTTTTGTGATATGATTAGTGGTAGATCTAGTTATTATTTTCATTCCCAGCAACTTTCCAATTCATTGCAAATTTCAATTTCCAACAATTTACAAGTTTTCTGTAATTTCCCTGCATTCTTGTTTTTGCTGTCAAAACCCTACATAGAAGATTGAAAACCTTTTATTATAGAGCATTTACAGGATCTAGTTTTTATGCTTCATTTCAATTATTGCAAGATTAAATAGACTTTCAATTTTGCAACTATAACTAGAGTATTGAAGATACAACAGTCATTCTGAAGACATAGCATAAACCAACATTTTTCTCTTTCTCCAAGTATTTTTTTGTTTATGCCAACTCTTATGAACACTTTTATACTAATAGTTAATTGTCATATACTATATATCAAATATTTACAATGAGAAAAGTGCAAGAAATATATATACCTGGTTAAAACAAGTTAATGCAAGTTTTGAAAGATGACTGCTTCTATTGATATTCTGCTGAGGCTTCCTGCGACACTTCAGAAACAAGTGCAGTTGGTGAATTTGTATAATGGTGACTTAGAAAATTCAAGGTTATGCATGCCAGAAAACTGGTTTTCATGCATACCACTCAGTAGCGCCTTAGAAAAGGTTTTCACTGCTGAGCTATTCATTTTTCTCTCTTTTTTTTCTCTTTTTTTCTTTAACCTCTCCTTTTCTCTCTTTTTTTTCTCTCTTTTTTTTTTCTTTTTGTCTTTTTTATTCTGATTGTGCCTATGAAGGGATTCATGAATTCCCTAAAATCATGCCCATGAAGAAATTCACAACTAGAATTTATTCATCTTTTTGTTTTCTATTTTTTCTAATTTTTTTCTTTTTATTTTTCTTTTAAGATTCAAAGATATGATCATTTGGAATCTTCATCAGAAGAAGAAGCCTCTTATGTCAAATGTAACTGTGTGAAATACCGACCAAATTCCACCTTTGTTAGTGGTTTATGGTACAACTGTAAAATATGTCCATTCACCACTAATATTCTCCTTAAATCATCAACTAAATAAAGTTGAACTTCATTCTCAAACTCCCCTGGTTCATCCTTGCTGCTCTTAATGTGATCATCATGCCACATTTTCCATTTTTGTTGAGTGAACTCTATTTGGTGAAGTGATTCCAAGCAAAGTTCATCAAATGCATTCAACTGCAAAATTTGTTTTTTTTGTACCTGAAACAACTCAATGCCAACTGCTAAAGATGCATAAAATGTTAGTAAAGCATTAGGATGTTGCATCAATATATCAAAAAAATTTGCTCCCTAGTTTTTAGTCAACTAACTATTGTTGTTCAAAGGTTGTTTTGGCTGTCAAAACCCTGCACAGAATATTGATGGCCTTCTGTTATAGAACATTTACAGGATCTAGTTTTTATGCTTCATTTCAATTATTTCAAGATTAAATAGACTTTCAATTCTGCAACTATAACTAGAGTTTCAATTCTGCAATTTAATTAGATTTCATTCTTGCAACTGTAACTAGGGTTTCATTTCTAAAATTAGCAATTATTTTTCATTCTTTAAAATAGATTAAAGTTCAATTTATGCAATTTATGGGTAGAAGTGACACAAAACCCCCACACAATCAATTCCACCAATAAGACCTGCTGCTTCCAAATGAACTGAACTACAACCCTGCTTGAAATTTTTCTCGTAAATAGCCTTGGACACCACCCTGGATTGAAAAATTCATTGCGAATTAATGATGTGCTTAATGATATCCCATCACCATATTCCAACGTTTTTGAATGCATCCTTACATTCCAAAATACTCAATTTTGTTTCTTGTGCTAAAATAATTTTGAGACTATAAAAACCTTTTAATTCCTCACTAACTATTTTTAGGATTCTTATTCATATACCTAATATTCCATAATACTATTTTTATCATCACTTTTGGTTTATTTGTGGGCTTTGTCCCACTTCTTGTTAACACCCATGATATTTTGTTGTGGTTTTTGAAATAAATATACCTTTGAGTTTATTTTCTTTGTTCTTGTTTCGAGGGTCTTCATATTTTTTATTCCTACTAATACTTTCATATTTATTAATTTCTTCTATTTTATGGTGCCATTCATAATGAGATATATCTTCTAAAGGTTTATGCTACCCCAGAGAATAAAAAATACAAGGAATAAACCCAAAAACACTTTCTTCTTTATGTTGCCCCAAAAAACCTAATGTAGAGGGATGATCCTCCATAATAATTACTTTCTTATGCTAATCTATTAAACCTAAATGTTACCTTGCAAACCCTAAAGATCAAGAAAGATCCTCCATAGTTATTATTTTTAAATACTACCCTAAAAACCCTAATTTTTCATTTACTATCCTCCATACTCATTTCTTCATTATGTTGCTCTATAATCCTTTCATTATTATTGCAAGGAGAGGATTTTATTGATTAAGCTTGACCTCTTTTATCTTCTTTGCTTTAAAATTTACCTCTCAATATTGCTTCACACCTTTAGTTCCTTCTAATTTTAAACTTACACATTGTACTTCCATACCCTTTATTTATTTAAATGGTTGATATAAGTAAATTGTGAAGTTCTTATCCATTTAGTTATAAGAGTTTTACACATAGGCCATATTTGTATCACATATTAAAAATAATATATAAGAAAGGTATATATTACAAATTGATAACTACCAATAAAACCAAATCTTAACCAACAATAACAATTTAGACTTGAATATGATATGTCAAAATGTATATCATACTAAGTATATTAATTTTTTTCTAACATCCCTCCTAATAAATAGACTAGATATATCACAAGGTTTAGTCATTAACTTACACACAAGCATACCTTTATAAAGTCTTACTATAAATTGTCTACCATAATGGGTATTACAACAACCTTGGATCTTCTATAATGTTCCTATGGTAATGATCCCATATCACTAAAATCTATGGGTAACCAAACACTACTATCACCAAGTTAATAGTGTAGTGATATTAAATACAATGTTCAATATATATGCATACACATACCAATGTCAAATTTTAAACAAAAAATATTAACATCCAAAAATCAAGATGTGAACTTTCAAATTATGATCACCAAATACTAGGAGATAAATTGTGGAGGTTTCACATGGCAAATAATGAATATTTAATACTAAAATAAAATATTAAAAGTATTTATCAATATATTTCACCAATGGCAATGTTGGGGACTAAACTTAGAAGCTTCTAAAACTGAAATAAATCATTGAATTAAATTCCCAACTTCCATAAAAGGCAAGCTAGACCTAGCCAAAACCAAATGTGGTAATTTATAAGCTAGAACAAACTCCATACTTTGTAATGTTTAAGAATTATAATCTATATTGTCCAAGAAATGAACCAAGCTAGGAACAAAATTCTTAAACAAACTTTGGACCTCACATCAAACTTTGAATTGTCCAAGTGATGAAATATCCCCAAACCGAAAAGTAAGGTAATTCCAACCAAAGTTTTTTGTTAAAAAGTGACTATTATTAGTAAAATAATTATAACATAACACTAACCACAAAATAAAGGTGGGTTGTGTTGAAGCACACCCTGAAATATCCATGCCAAAGTCCCTTTCCCTAATTACATAATATTTTGGGGATTACAAAAAAAAAAGCTCAAAAACCATAAAAAGAAAGTGGGAATCCACTTAGAGATTATGGAGCAACAATAATAACACTAGTGGAAGGGGGATCCTTGTCTAAGGGATCATTATGATGTTTTACCTGTTGTCTTGAAGATTCCTCTACCATTGGAGAAATCATCGAGTCCTATCCAAAGGAAGGAGGCCAATGTTTGGAGGTTCATCCTTGAACTTGTGGGAAAATAGGTAGGGAGATATCCTAGTATCTAGTTTCATAATCTTATCGTCTATATTTGTGCAATATTATCCTAAGATTTAGCTCCATAGTATTAGGAATAGGGGATATGAGAAGCATGAGAGCCTCACTTACAACCCCACATTTGACCTCTAGGAGGAGGTTGGAACTTTTGAGAAGGTGAGGAGGGTAGGACTCTGGCCATTGATTAGGGGGTATTTTCCCAATGATCAAGTATAGTATGCAAGGATTGTATCTTAATAGCTACCTTATTAGCTTTGACTTGGATCTATAATAACACAATAGAGCAAATCAGAACTTTTGCACAAGTAGAGAAATCTATAAAAATATTTGTTTAGAAAAAAATATGTTATTTCAAGATTTACAAATGATAAATAGAATCTCTTTTTCAAAAATGTGCTATATTTATTCAATATACACATATTATAGTCCTATCATCAAGGAGGATCAGGTTCCAGGAAAATGACCTAGGCCTAAAGGATTTGAAAAAAGTATGAATCCAACTCTAAGTTATTTGTGCTCTAGGGAAGAACTAAAACAAGTGCTTTATGGATTATTTATGTTGACAAAAGAAACGTTTAGGTTTTCTCACCCCAAGTGAACTATTCATTCCCCAATAGGTAACCCCTAAAAGAGTAGACTCTGGGAAAAATGGGCCAATTTGGGATCCAAAGTTGCATCCTACATAGAGTGGAATTGATGTTGCTAAACATCAAACTTGCTCTAAATAATCATCATTTGAAGTTGTTTCATCAATGATGTTTGTTTTCTAAATTATCTTTAATATTGCATTCATATCATGTAGTCTATTTTCACTTAATGTGATGAGCATGATAATGAGATTCAAAGATCAAGTGATATAGACATCCTAGAGATCCTAGATGTTCAAAGGATATTTATCTTGTTTCATTCAATATGTTCTACAAGGTATATAATAATACATATGCCTCCTCCATGGTTATTGAATATATAAGTTGCATTACAAACATAGAGTGAGGCATTGACATCTTTTAAAGAATGCTCATTTATAAAAATGTGACACTTATTCAAAACTCACTACTAAGGCTAACTTGATGACATGACAAAATACAAAACATCAAAGCACATGGGCTCAACCATACCTCTACTAAAAACAATTAATTAACTTAACAAACATGAACTTGACCATAACACCATGAAAACAATTAGCTTATTATTTTTAAAATTATTCTTATTTTTTTTCTTTTTTATATGCTAAATATATCCCCTCCTTTAGTATAATAATAAAATTATTTAAAAAAAATTATAAAAATAAAATACCCCCATGCACTACCCTTTGACCCCTTGACCTCGCTAGAATAAACATGACCATATACAAATGTGCCAAAGATAATTATTGGGGCATATGAAGTGCCTAAATTTAAAAAATTCAATCAAAAAACAATAACACTAAACATTAAGATCCCCACATGAGAAATATAAATAAAATAAATTACTATGCACACTCTATAGAACTTGAGCCTTTTACCTTGCTAAATCAAATAATATCTTATACCAATGCACCAAATATAATGGTTGGATATATGAAGTAACTAAACATAAAAAAGACTATTCACAAAAGGATAATGCCAAGCATTAATAAAATTGTCTTACATAATTGTTAGTAAGTTGATGAGAAGGCTTGAACTTATGACCTTCATGCTATAAGGGAAGGTTGCTAAGGTGGCAGACATGATACAATGTTATCAAAAATATATTTGATCTTTCTCCCAAAATATGTAATGTACATTTGACTAAATCATGGATCATGCAAATTAGAATATTTCATTTGGTCTTCCTTATGAGTAACTATGACTGGCTTATGGTGTCCATGACTCCACACTCTAACTAATTTCTAAGGAATAAGCACGTCCTCAAACATGGCCAAAATTTCATCATTCATAACTATATGCCTTCCAAGATTTTCTATATAAAACCTATGCCCAAAGCCATGAAACATTAATGTTTCACTCAATATATTGCCTCATGAATTCAAAACCAAAGCCTTTGTGTTCCTTGAATCCAAAACTAAAGCCTTGATATCAATCCCATAAATAAAATCTAATATTCATTTTCTTTCAGAATTATCCAAAATAATAATTAAAAATTCTAAGAATCATCATTTAAACTAGGCTCATTTCATGTTGTTATTATAAATTCTTTATCTTCAAGACTTCTAAGGGTCAAGATTTGAATCTTCCCAAGTCAAATACCTGGATGAAAATTTATTTTTTATCCATAAATATTTTTTGTGTTATTTGTGTTTCCTTCTTCCACCTAGCTCAAATCACTCTCAATCATGGAACCTTCCTATTGAAGCTCCAAATGCTTCTCCATCAACATCATGGTCACCTCTCTCACACTAGGGAGACAACATATCCAATTCACACAACACTAACATTGATAAGTAATCTCCTCATAAATGACTTAAACATTTAATTATCTAACAAAATAATAGTTTTATAGATGGCTATGCAAATATCTAAATGCATGGAATATCACATGTCTATAGGTCACCTATGATGATCGCTCAAAGTGAACTAAAATTATAATTTTATGGACAAAGAGTTTCGACTTTCCATGCTTGGTGAAGGTAGGTATTGTAGTTCCTACCTAGTAAAATAAAAACTAAAAGTAAAAACATAGCATAAGGAGGTGTAAATATTTAAGAGCTAACACAATTATTGTGCTTTTGCAATCCATGATAAACTTCTCAAATCATGATTTAAAAGAAATACATTTTTGTGGGATCTACAATAACCCCCATTAGGTAGCCCTTTATATCAACCATGATAACTTATCCTATCAAGCAAGGCACTAGAGCCTAGACTTATGACATATCAAATTATTACCAAGGTGAATATATTTGAATATCAAGCAGAATTTTGATTAACGGTGAATCTTCGCAATTTTGGCGAATATTAGCATTTTTGAAAATTCAAATTTATGATTTTGGTGGACCCTCGACGTCGGCCCTTTGCCCAAAATTTTCGGATCAAATTTTTTTAGAGGTATTTATTCGTCGAGCTTTGATAATACTATTACGTATTTTTTTTAAATTCGCCGACACTCCCGCCTAAGTCGTGGACCATTTTTGAAAAGAAAATTAAAAATTAAAAATTATTCCGCAAAATTTGCTAACTATACCACTATATAAGTAACAAGCCAGAGATAGTTTTCATTTATAACATTCAAAAAATAAAACTCTAATGTGAAAAGTGTGCTCGGATTCAGTATTCAGAGTAGTTCTATAACCGGATTGACATGAGATAATTATCCACTCGGCCCAATGACAGGAACTTATATCTCTTGGAAGGTTAGTTCCAATCGGGCCATCTACCGAACTGAATCTCCACCTGAACTAATTTTCGGTCTGAAAATTCCACCCGGATCGACTGCCGGACTGAAAACTCCACTTGGATTGATTACAAGTAAAAATTTCTGCCCGGACCGTTATCGGTTTCTACTTTTACTCGGATCGCAAGAAGTTTAGACCGTTTGCCCGAACTAACCATTTGCTGGACCTTTTTTCCACCTGGACTGATTATCGATCCTCTAGGTTTCTTTTTAGACGGACCTTTTCCTACAACAGGTACTCTATTTATATTCAGATATTTGAATTTGTGATCCTATTTTTTTTTCATCTAATATATGGTTTTCATTTTGCTATATTTTTACCATTTACTAAAAATAAGTCAATTTTTTGTTCTCCATTTTTCCCCAAATTTTCTATGTTAAAACTCTTTGATTCTCTATTTCCATTAAGATCCCATTTCTATTACTAGAATTTTAAATAGAAAAATACTTTGGTTCTCTATGTACATTGTGATGCTCTACTTCTTGTCCATTTTGTTCAAGAATTTTATATTTTTCAACATTTGTATCTCTGATTAAATTTTGCATAAACAAAAAAAATTCTTATAATTTTATCAAATTTTATATTGATAGGTTTTCTGCACTTATTAGTTACACTACTATCTCCAGAAAATAGAGTATGTGAATAATCCAAAAATATCACAATAAAGAATGACTAGAAACATGTATCTATTTTCTACCAACCATCTATACGTTCATTCTAAATACAATATTGTGTTCAAATTTTTTTTACTTTTCTAAAATGAAATTTTTTTCTTTACAAGTAAAATGTCACCTATTGGCGACACAAAGTAGGGGGCCAAATCTGAAAAGGGTATCCTGAATTATTTTATCCATATGTTGAAATTGAGTGAGCCATCGACATCTGTGCAAATTCAAGGTACACATGATTTTTGACTACTTAATAGTTAGGTGTATTTATTACTTCATATAATGCCTTATTCCTCAAATTGTTAGTGTGCCTCTATCCATATTGCATGATGATGTAAATTATATTTCTATTTGTTAGTTTATTTTGTTAAATTAAAAAATAATTAAGAATATTATTGTATGCTACTATGCAAAAAACCTTGTGGACCCTGATATGCCTTCACTTGAAGATATTCATCCTCAAGAGATGACTTCTATTGAAAATTCTCTTAACAATGACATCCAAAAAACACTTGCAGATAATCCTAAAAATACCATAGTTGAAAATAAGAGCGATAAATCAAATACATTACCATATTCTTTTGAATCTACAAGAGAAAAAAATAAAAAGCAGAAGGTATATTACGGGGCTATTGGAAAGGCATTTAATAATGAATGGGCAGAAAAATTTCCATGGATAGAGCCCATCCTAACTAATGACAACCAAATCAATGATAAAGTATCTAGATGCAAAATTTGTAGTTGGAAACTGGGCAAGGAGCATAGGTTGTAAAATAATATAGATATAATAGAAAAACATGCTAGAAAAGTTTATATAAAAGTTAAAGGAAGTGATGGAGAAATTATTAGAATAGTTAGGTGGAAGGATGCATCTGAATGTATGCATGTTAGATATGCAGTAGAATATGAAAATCACTTTAAGGAACACCAATCTCTTGTTGAGAAAGGTGCAACAATTGAAGCCCATTTTCAAAAAATGGAAAATATCACCTTAGGGGTAAAAGGATTATAGTTTGTTGTTGTACTTAGTATTATCAAGAAGGGTAGACCCATGCCTGATTTTATTTATTATAAGAACCTATTTCAGCTGGCTGGTTTACAAAACATTTCGAGTTGCCATTGGTCTAATCGAAGTGGTTGGAAAATGGTAAAATGTATATCATCAATAGAGAATAAGGACCTGAGGGAGAAAGTAAAATATTCCAGATTCATTTCACTATCTATTGATGAGGTGACGGCTATGGACAACACATCCTGGATTTGTATGCATGTGTATACTTTCCAAAATAATGTTAGGCAACCTAGTTTGCTAGGATTACATAAGATGGTGGAAAATTCAAATGCAGAAAACATTTATAACGTTGTTGTGACTAGTTTAAAATATATTGCGGGAATGAATGACATGGACATAGCCATAAAGTTAATATGCATTGGAGATGATGGAGTTGCTATTATGCAAGAGCATAGGAGTGGTATCTATGTTCGACTGCAAACCACAATTGCACCATATATGATACCCATTCATTGCATGGATCATATAATCAATATTGCATATAAAATTATGAGCACTTTTGAAAATGTTGCGAGAGTGGAAGACCTCATTCATGAAATACGTTCTTATTTTTATTGCAGTCCAAAAAGGTTTTCAGAGTTTCAACAGTTTGTACTAGGAGTTACAGAAGGAAATAAAATGTTAAAATATATAGATACAAGGTGGATTTCATTGTATAAACCTGCACACAAATTTTTTACAGAATATCAATAATTAACATGGTTTATGTACACAAGTAGTCAGAGAGTTAATAAGGAAGAAGATTTATTTTTTCATTTGACTAACTTTGAAAACCTGCTAACGTTATGTGGTATTCTTCCAATGTTACAAGAAATGAATAGATTGATTAAATTTGCACAAAAGAGATCCATCTATATCGTTGATTTCATAAGGATGAGAAAACAAACATGTCTTGTTATTGAAAATATATATGTGTTCAAAGCAGATTTTAAAGATCCCTTGTTTCATAGTTGAAATACATTGACAAACATGAACGATATAGGTCAATGCCCATAATGGAATGTACGAGCACCAATAGAATTACGCACCTTGAACAATGTGAACGATATAGGTCAATGCCCATAATGGAAGTTTTGTTCTTCCAAACAAAAATAGTCTTGCTTGGAAGAACTCAATAATGGCTTTCAGATATTTATTTCCAACGGAGGAGTTTGTTAAGCCTCTCTTGGACTTAGCCACAGAAGTTGCATAAAAAAAATTAGATGAAAAATAAAAAATGTAAAATTTAGAACAATAACAAAAATAATTGACGGGAATATTACCTTCAAAAACTTTCTAGGAAGTACTCATCCTCCAAGTATTGTTTGTCACACTTACCCATTGAGAACTTCATAGACATGATTGGGAAACTTTTGTGTGGAAGTTCTGTTAACCTTTTTATATCAGTAGGTGCGATGGTGAATGACACTTGTTTATTCCCAAATAGGATATTCATTGTTGCACGGTCATGGTCGTAACCATCAATGATACTATGCAAAAGGTGCTTGTCCATATTGAACTACGATATTGTAAGCAAATGCTGAAAACCTGATGTAGATAGCCACGTATTTTTATAACCAAGGATGGTTGAAAAATCTATCATCATGGTGCAAGTAGGGTTCTTGAAAACCAAATTTCCTATTGTAGTGTGTGTAGCAATAGAGGTGGCCATTATTGATTAAGTAAAATGAGAAACTCGATTGCAAAAAGTGTGGGGTGATGGTGTATCGGGAAGTAGAAGAGCAATCACAAAAATGTAACAAAAAAAATGACTTCCCAATGTTTATTTATAGATAGAAATGATAGGATTTGGACACGTGGCAGAAATTCATTTGGCATGCACTATTGCTAAAGTATTGCCTGACACATGGGAGAGTAAACATTGGTCCAAATATGAATCTTGCTTTCTACCCAATCAAGCCTCGTAAATGATTTCCACCTGGTCTGTTAGCTGGACGATGGTTACCATTTGGGATGTCTCTCGAAAATGGTTTCCACCCAGATCATTATTTGGCCTATGATTTACACCCGATCCATTATCTGGACATAAATTCCACCCAGTTCATCGGTTGGATGATTATTTCCACCTGGTACACCTACCACCTTATGGTTTCCATCTGGGTCATTGGTAGGTCTATGAATTCCACCCGGCCAACCAGTCGAACACATTTTTTACCTGGATGGTCATAGTTTTACACCTGGACTGTTAGCCAGTCATAAATTTTCATATGATCATTTATCGCATATAAATTTCACCTGGACAATTACCTGGTCCTCAATTTCCACCCTGGTCATTGCCCAATCCTCGATTTCCACCTTGGACATTACCCGATCCTCGATTATCACCATATTTTTTCAATTTTTTTTCAAAAATTAAGATAATTCGCCATGTCCTCCTACAAGAGGTTGACCTAGATTCACCAAGGATTCATAGCGGATTCACAAATTTTTTACAAGTACATTTTGGGTTCGACCCCTTATGCATAACCCTAATATCAAGCCATGGATTTCAAATTATGCAACATATTTTTTAGTATGTGTAGTGGATCACATAATAATAATGATGCCTTCCATCCAAAGTGGTTAGAAAAGCTTAAGCTATATATGCCAAAATTTGGTAGGAATAATTTCATTTATTTATTATGGTGACTCATGTTTTTCAAAACAAAGAGTTCAATGATAACATGCTCTTAGTTTTGGAAAATAATGTTATTTTTTTTTTTGTTAAGGTTCAAATTCATTACATCCGGGTTTTCTAGGTTGACCCAAAACCTTTTACAAAAATCAGCACTATACTGTTACGGATCAAAACCTCAATAGGGACAGCCTGTCCTTCGCTACTAGTACCCTTCTGAAGCCACCCTGCCAAGAAAGAGCACAACCCCTTACACATATTTACATGCACCTTAGAACACAGGCAGCGGCCCACCACAATGCTTTCTTGCTGCCCCAGCCACGAAAATGCGACTTGTCGTGAAATCGTGACGTCCTTAAGTCTTCTCCTCCATTTGCTCTGGATAGTCACGAAACGGCGACATGTCACGAAAATGAGACATGTCACAAAATCGTGACATTCTGCCTTCGTTCTGCTCCTTTGCCGCTATATGTCACGAAAATGTGACATGTCACAAAAATGAGACATGTCGCGAAATCGTGACATTCGTCTCCCATTTTGCACTCTTGCTGCTTCCATCCGCGACAGTGCGACATGTCGCGAAATCGTGACACTTTTCCTTCTTGCTCTTTCTCTTTGCTTTGGACCGCGAAAATGCAACATGTCACGATATCGCGACACCTTTTCCTTCTTGCTCTCTTTCTTCTCTTTTGGCCGTGAAAAAACAACATGTCGCGATATCGTGACACTTCTGCCTCCTTGCTCCCTTTTGTTGCTTTTGGCCATGAAAATGCAACATGTCGTGATATCGCGACACTTTTTCCCTCTTTGCTCTTTCTCATTGCTTCGGACCGCGAAGATGCAACATGTCGCGATATCGCGACACTTTTTCCTCTTTGCTCTTTCTCTTTGCTTCGGGCCACGAAAGTGCAACATGTCGCGATATCGCGACACCTTTTCCTTCTTGCTCTCTTTCTTCTCTTTTGGCCGCGAAAAAACAACATGTCGCGATATCGTGACACTTCTGCCTCCTTGCTCCCTTTTGTTGCTTTTGGCCACGAAAATGCAACATGTCGCGATATCGCGACACTTTTTCCCTCTTTGCTCTTTCTCATTGCTTCGGACCGCGAAGATGCAACATGTCGCGATATCGTGACACTTTTTCCTCTTTGCTTCGGGCCGCGAAAGTGCAACATGTCGCGATATCGCGACACTTTTTCCCTCTTGCTCTTTCTCTTTGCTTTGGCATGAAAAAGCAACATGTCGCGATATCGCGACACTTTTTCCTTCTTGCTCATTCTCTTTGCTTTGACCGCGAAAATGCAACATGTCGCGATATCGCGACACTTCTTCCTTCTTGCTCTTCCCTTTTGCTTTCCCCCGTGAAAATACAACATGTCACGATATCGCGACACTTTTCCCTCTTGCTCTTTCTCTTTGCTTTGACCGCGAGAATGCAACATGTCGCGATATCGCGACACTTTTTCCCTCTTGCTCTTTCTCTTTGCTTTGACCGCGAAAAAGCAACATGTCACGATATCGCGACACTTTTTCCCTCTTGCTCTTTCTCTTTGCTTTGACCGCAAAAATGCAACATGTCACGATATCGCGACACTTTTTCCTTCTTGCTCTTCCCTTTTGCTTTCCCCTGCAAAAATACAACATGTCGCGATATCGCGACACTTTTTCCCTCTTGCTCTTTCTCTTTGCTTTGACCGCGAGAATGCAACATGTCACGATATCGTGACACTTTTCCTTCTTGCTCTTCCCTTTTGCTTTCCCCTGAAAATACATGTCGCGATATCGTGACACTTTTTCCCTCTTGCTCTTTCTCTTTGCTTTGACCGCGAGAATGCAACATGTCGCGATATCGTGACACTTTTTCCTTCTTGCTCTTCGCTTTTGCTTTCCCTCGCAGATCGACACAAGGAGGATCGAAGCAATACTGACAAAACAAAAATGAGACTCCTCTTCCTTTTTTTGAACCCCACAGATTCATCATCATTGGCGATCATTTTGAATAATTTTGTCCACATCACTTGGATAAATATATGCCATGTCATTGCATGGTGTATATCTATCACATCACTTTGAATATTTATATGCCTCGTCGCACCTCACCTTGGATAATCCCTTCCACGTCCGACGGAAGGTTATACGTCCACGTGATCAACCTGTCAGCGTCAACGCCTAAGTTTGCTAACTTGTCTGCCACCTTGTTGCCTTCACGAAAGACGTGGTTGGCCATGCTGCCATTTCTATTTTTTAATAGGATCCTTGCTTCCCTTAAGCAAGCCTCGAATTTCTAGGGAGGATCCTTATCATTGTTGAGGAGATTGATAATCACTTGGGAGTCTCCTTCAACAATTAGCCACTCTCGGACATTCTGAACAAGGTGAAGACCGCGCCAAACTGCTCTAGCCTCGGCTACATTGCTGGTAGAGAAACCCAGGGGCTCTGCATAGGCCATGATAGTGTGACCTTGATGGTTTCGAACGATTCCGCCAACCCCAGCGCGACCAGGTTTGCCTTTAGCAGCACCATCAAAATTCAGCTTAAGGCACCCGACGGGGGGAGGGATCCACCTGACCTCACATCTAGGATTAGTCTTGCCACTCCCGTCATTACAAGGGAGATTCAGGGACTGGGCTAGAATTTTTTCTCCAGGGGGAACAGAAGGGGCCTCAACAGAGGATGACATGGTGTTTTCTCTGGCAAAGGCGAGGATTTTGTTCGTGATGGTTCCTGAATCTCTGGACGATTCATTGAAAACTCTAAAGTTCCTTTCAAGCCAGACCTGCCACAAGAAATGGTGGAGACAAATCTTCCACATGAAACTCAAATGGGGGCTGATAAACGGTTTTGGCCATTGATGGAAAAAGCCGTGAATGGAGCCAGGTCTGACCCAGGCTATATTGAAAGCTTGGAGGATACCATCTAGGATTGAAGAGGCAATGGGGCACTCTATGAAGAGGTGTTGGATTGATTCCCAATCTGCCCTGCACAAGAAACACCTGTTAGGAACAGTCAGACCATGTTTCATCATATTGTCAATAGTAAGAATTTTCCCTTGGACAACCAGCCAAGTAAAAAAGGCTACTTTGGGAATTAGTCCCTTGATCCAAACTAGGTGAGTCTGGAAGCGAGGAACATCGGGATGGATAAGCAGATTATATGTGGATTTGACTGTGAACATCCTGCTATCTGTGGTTGTCCATCTTATCTGATCATCGCTCAAAATTGTGGGGACAAACTGATGTTCCAGAATACTCTTGAGTTTTTGAGTCGCTGCCTCCATCCCACGAACGACTATGGGCTTCCATTTGAGACTGCCCCTGTCCTGCATAAGGAAGTCAGCCACCTTAGTCCCAAAACTCTCAAGAGTGATGTTTCTTAGCTGAGCCAAAGAGGGATCGGAGCTGAGAGCCTCTACCCCTGCCCATCTGTCCTCCCAAAAGTTAATTTTTTGCCCATCTCCAAGGGTCCACCTCATGCCATTCCTCAACACGTCCCTGCTAGACAGGATTGCTTTCTAGAAGGAGGATCCCCGGGTTGGAATGGTGTTGCTCAGGAGATCAGTGCCTTGGAGATATTTCTAGTTAAGGATGGTAGTCCATTCATTCCTTTCATTGGAAACCAGATGCCAGGCTTGTTTAGCAATAAGAGCCAGATTGAGAAGAGAGACTCTCCTCAAGCCTAGCCCACCAAGATCCTTAGGTCTGCACACCTTGTCCCACCCAACCAGGTGGATTCGTTGCTTTTCTTCTGAGCCGGACCAAAGGAAGTTCTTTTGGAGCTGTTCAATCGACTGGTAGACACGAGCAGGAGCTTTAAACACCGATAAGAAGTAGACCGGGATACTTTGAAGGGAAGCCAAGGTAAGAGTAGCCTTACCTGCTTGGGACAGCAGGTGGCCCTTCCACCCGACGAGCTTCTTTTGGATCCTCTCCAGGACAATGTTCCACATTGAAAATGTCAGAACCCCGGTGAACAAGGGGAGACCAAGGTAAGACGTAGGAAGAGTGGAAATGGAGCACTCAAGGATTCTGGCTATTTTAATTTGCCTGGGGGGGTGTTGAGAAAAAACACCTTGCTTTTATTGAAATTGACTTTTTGGCCTGCTGCATCTTCATAGAGCTTAAGGATATGCTTAATGTTCTTGGCCTCTGCCACCGACGCCATAGTCAGCAATAAGGTATCATCCATGAATTGCTGATGGGTAACCGGATCCGTGAGAGAAGTAGCTTTAATACCTAAAATTAATCCAGAGACATGGGCAGCTTTGATTGATCTTCCTAAAGCTTCAGCCACAATGATAAACAACATAGGGCTAATAGGATCCCCTTGCCTGAGCCCCCTTCGGCTTTGGAAGAACTCGGTCGATGACCCATTGACCAACACTGAGAACCAAGGTGATCGAATGCAGAAACTGATAAGTCTGACCCAGTCGGGGTGGAACCCAAATTTCAACAAGATGGCATTCACAAAGTCCCAGCTGACACGATCGAAGGCCTTATTCATATCGAGCTTCAACGCTAATGTCGCCTTCTTGGTCTGGGAAGTAGAGTGAAGAGCTTCATGGATAGTAATAACTCCATCCAGGATCGATCGTCCTTGAACAGAACTGCCCTGGCAAGAATCAATAATCTGGGGCAGGATCCCTTTCATACGATTTGCAATGGCTTTAGTGAGGACTTTGTATAACACATTGCAGAGGCTGATTGGTCTAAAGTCTGTTATGGCTCTAGGAGCCAGACCTTTCGAGATCAGGGCTAAGAAGGTGGAGTTGTAGCTTCGGGGGATATGCTTAGAAACTTGGAACTCCCGGATGGTGGAGCACACCTCATCTCCAAGGATGTCCCAATAGGTTTGAAAAAACTTGGGGGGAAAACCATCGGGGCCAGGGGCCTTGTCAGGGTTCATGGAGAAAAGGGCCTGCTTGATTTCCTTGTCGAAAAAGGGAGCTGTGAGCATTTGGTTGGCATCATCCTCGATCCTTCGGGGAATGAATTGGAGCATGGAATCCCGGGCAGCAGCCTGACAGGGAGGCTCCTCACCAAGGAGGGCACTGAAATGGGATAGGGCTTCGTGCATAATGTCCTTGTTACCCCGAGCACTGGATCCATCAGGTTTAATTACCTCTTTGATACGATTGTTGCTCCTATTTTTGAGTGTGGTAACATGAAAGAACTTGGTGTTAGAGTCTCCGTATTTGAGCCAAAGGGCCCTCAATTTCTGCCTCCAGAAAGTTTCCTCACTAGCCAAGATGTTGTGGTAATCTGCCAGAAGCTTCCTTTCTTCGAACCTGGTCTCTTCATCAAGTTCACCATGCTGGATCTTGCTATCAATGGCTTTCAGTTTTTCACCCACTGTCTTCTTGTTTTCGAAAAGGTTTCCAAACACCTCTTTGTTCCACCGCTTGAGATTGATCTTGACCACTTTCAGCTTTTGGGACAGTTTATAGGACGGACTTCCCTAGAAGGGCTATTGCCACCAGTTGATGATTTGGTTTTTTAGGTCCGGGTGCTTGACCCACATAGCCTCAAACCGGAAAGGATGATTGCCCCTAGAATTGGATGCTTGAGGGACATCCAGCAGGATTGGGTTGTGATCAGACCCAACCTTGGGGAGGGAGTGCAGAGAGGATTCTTCGAAGACCTGGATGGCTTCCTGCGATAGCAGGACCCTATCCAACCGCTCTTGGATGAGGTTGCTACCCAGCCACCTGTTGGACCACGTGTACTTAGCATCCTTAAGCTTGACATCCATCAGCTCATGGGAGTGGACAAAATCACTGAATTCCTCCATGCTCCTAACCGAAAGCCCTAATCCCCCCCTTTTGTCAGATGGATATAGGGGGGTGTTAAAGTCACCTGCGATCATCCACGGGATGTCCTGGAAGGCCTTGCTCATGTGGCTCAGAAGCTCCCACAACCTGCCTCTACCTTGCACGGTGTTGGGCGCATAGACATTTGATAAGATCCAGGACTTATTGTTGGTTATGTCATGAAATAGGAAAGTAAGGACGTTGTCATCTGCTTGAATGACATTGCATTCCAATTTCTTAGGGTCCCATACGACCATAAGACCTCCAGAGGCTCCTCTGGCTGCCTTGAATACCATTTCACCTTGATCCCAAATTTTGCGAGCTAGAAACTTTGAGCACGCTTCATCTGATTTCGTTTCTTGGAGAATAAAAACTGAGGGGGAGATCTCTTTCCTTAATGCTTTGACAGCTCTCTGCCTGGGTGGGCCGTTAAGGCCTCTCACGTTCCATGAGAGGACCTTCATTTAGTCTGCTTTGGATTCCTCCCTCTTCCCCGACCTTGGGGTGGGGGAGGTTTGCTGGTCTTGTTGGCCTCGATGAAGGCCATGTCTTGAGGCACTAGAGTGCTTTGTTTTCCGTTTGCTATTTCGTTTTCAATTTTCATCCTATAATGTTCTGCATCTAGGATTCTTCCCCTCCTCTTTTCGCTACCAAAGTCTATAGAATTAGTTGAACTGCGGGTTTGCTTTGGGCTAAACTTTGGGGGAGGGTTTTGCTGCTGGGTCGGGCAGGATCCACCTTCACCCACTGTCGGATCTGCCCCTAACTGCTCACCTTCCAAGCTCAGACCGGTCCCTTCTGACTCCAGGGGCATGCCATAAGGGCAGTTTGGGGGTGGGTAGAAAGAGGGCCTACACAGGGAGAGAGGAGGGGAAACAAGGGTTTCGGCGAGCCCTAGGGCTGGACCTTCAATAGAGGGTCTAACCGATTCGATGACAGACTGAGCAAGGATTTCAAAAGAATTGGGGTCAAAAAAGGAAGGACTAACCTGAGTAGCCTGGTCGAAATCCATAATCTATTTTCCTTTCCCTTTCTGATGAGCGGGTTCTTCTTGAGATTTCTGCTGGTAAACGCCTTTGTGAGCTGCTTTGTTGGGCCTGGCCCAGGGACGGAGGGGTCTTCCCTACCCATTTGTAGTAGGACCTTTTGGATTACTCCTAATTGGTGCTTCCTTGATAGCCACCAGGTCTGGGCACTGGTTCCTCAGGTGTCCTTGGGTTTTGCATTCTGAGCAGAAGGCCGGCTTGTTTTCGTATTCAATGGGTTGCCTTCTTGAGTAGTCCCCGTATTCCAAATCTATGAAGGACGGGAGCTCTGACTCCAGGTTCATAGTTACACACATCCTTGCATGTGTCATGCGAGATCTAGCTAGGGTAGGGTTGTCAATAACGACCAGATCCCCGATGGCTTTGGCAATTCCTCTCAGGAAGTATTCATGGAAGAACTGGGCCGGGAGGTTGGGGAGCCTGACCCAAATGGGGGCTGAGTTGATACTCTGGTTTTCAGGGTCGAAATCCTCTCCCCAAGGCCTAAGGAAGAGGCTTCGCCTGCCTAGGAACCATGGCCCACCAGAGAGAATGCGGTTTGCGTCTTCCTTATTAAGGAGCTTAATCATAAAAAATCCCCTGGTCATTGCGACAATCTCCATGCTTCCTGCTAGGCGCCACTTGGAAAAAGCCCAGGTCCTTATAGTTTCTATATCGGGCCTTCCACCCAAAAACTTGTCGATGAGGGACGAGGTCTCAAGGGATAGAAAGTCTTCCATAGTGGAAACAACAACCCTAAGCTTGTTTTTTTCTAGAGAAAGAGGTGGGAGAGATTTTAACAGCATGGTCTCCTTACCTTTAAGGGTTTGAGCAAATGTCAATCTCCTAGGGGGGCCATAGCCTGGGACCCTTTGTCTCGGTCTCTATCAGGTGGGTCCACATCCCACTGCTTGTCAACTGGGACCGAAGTCTGAGGGCCCTCAGCATCCTTCGTAGACTCTGAATCCTCATCGTCCTTGCTTTGCTGGCTATGGGTGCAGCCTTCCAAGTTCCCTACTTCGCCTGGTCCGTCTGGTCCTCCTGGCCCGCCTACTCCACCTGCCCTACCTGCTTCCATGTCGCCTCTCTGGTTCTTCCCCAAACCCTAGATTTGCCTCTCTGGTTCTTCCCCAAACCCTATATTCCCATACTCAAAAGGTAGCACTTAGTCTAGATTGGATTGGGTTAATACTGGTTGATCTAGGTTAGGTTTAATTCCAAAAAAGTTTATGTTTCTGTTCTGTAGAAAATAATGTTATTTTCATAAATTCAGAGAAATGATCATTGTGAGTTAACACATAGTATTTCAACTAGCTCCTCAGTATTCCCTCACTTGCACTCAATGTATTCAATATCAAATTTGTAAGTGTTCTAGTAAGTACAAGACTAACACTAAGATTTGTATCCTCTATCTCACCTATGTTGACCTTCTCAAATAGCTCAACCTCTATGGTCCCTATGGTTGAATCCTAATCCTATGATATTTTTATCAACAATAATATCACATGTAAAAGTCGATCTCATGCATTACTCTATGGTTTGATAAAAAATAAACTATAAATTCTCTTGGATGATGTATTCACAATATTTATTTCCTCAAATTATGCATTCTATATAATTACTTTCATGATAAAATTGACATTCCATTTTGATGTACAAGGTGGTTTGGTACCCTTCGACTCTCACATGGTACAAGACCAATTTATCCTAGTCTACTAGCTACACTATCACTTGCAATTTTTTTAGATCTAAAATTTCAAAATCTTTACTAATAAGTGCAAAAAAATAATCATAAATGCTTTCTGTAATATAAGTACTAACATCACCAAATCCATTGATACACAACTATGTATGCATAAGATCATATACTAGAATTGAACCTATCAACAATCTTGGAATCCTACATGATTCTTGACTTGATCACAAATTTTATCACTTTTCTTTAGTTAGCCTAGCCACAATAATACCATTGGAAAATGAGTACAATTTATTTTTGGTTAAGTTGACATCCCTTGTCAAAGCAAGGATGATGTTGATAAAGCATTGACGATAAGAAGGATCCAATAAATAATTCTCCATTGTGATGGACTAGCTAAGAGTATATAATCACTTAAAATTTTTCATTAGGACACATTTTACCAATCTACAAGCAATGATCCAAAGAGCCCTTCTCATGAATCAACCTCAAAGAGTCAATTATAACCATGGGATTCAACAATTAAACTCTAAGTGATTGTGTGATGTAAGACTATTTGAAGTATTATTTGTTCTTCTTCAAAAAATAAGGACTAGCTTAAGGACATGCTTAGATGCAAACACTATCTTAGTATCATAACAAAAGTAAAGCAATGACTCAATAAAATCTAGTTAATAAAAAAAAATTATCAAACGAGATAGATATAATATTCCATGAAAAATAAAGGTATATTTCACACTAGAAGTGTCAAAATACCTCAAATTCTCTAGTTGTACATTCATACCCTTTAAATTACAAAAGAGTAAGAGGTTAGAGAAAAATTGACACAAATCCTCCTTGAAAAATACACAAAAAACCAAGTGATGTGCCCTTATATTGTAAACAAGTCAAAATATTTTAAATTTTCAAGGAAAAATTTCAAAGTTATAACCAGGTGAACTCAATCATAAATTAAACAAGTGAATGACTAACATTCAAAGTTAAGTGGATTAAGGGAAAGGAGATTTGGTTCTTCCTTCATTGTGGCTCTAATACCATATAATAATGTCATATATAGCCCATATTTGTATTAAATATGAGGAAGAAAATATAGAAAAGTTGCATAATCCAAAAAGTTAATTGTCGATAACATAAAATATTAACAAATAATAATAATTTAGACTTGAATATGATATACCATTAGCCATATAATACTAACCTTGTTAAATTTATTCTAGTATTAATTATGTAGAGGGACTTTGCCACTTCTTTTGGGAGTGGAAAATCCTTGAACTAATCCAACTTCTTCTATGGTATGATCTCCTTACTTTATTTCAAATTTAATCTTAGTGGAGTATGAAAATGGTTTTGAAATATCCATAAAAACATATATTCAAGTGTATATAGCATACCTTTGCTCCTTAGTAGTTGGTCCCTCCTGGATGAAATCCTCAATATTATTGCTTATATTCTTCAAAAACGTCTTATTAATAAGCTAATATTTAAGTCCAAAAAGTCTAATCCACATTTGAAGTCTTTTAATAGAATCTATCTCTATATAAAAATTCTCACTTGATGGTATTAATTATAATGCATCTATCCCCCTAAACCATGTGCCACCACCTATTATTTGATTCCTAATTTTCAAATTGGAGAAGATATAAGGAAAATCCTTTTATAAGAAAAGTGATAAAGTAGTTTGTATTCAATCACCACTTTAACTTTATCCAATTTTGAATCTCTAAAAAAACGTAGCCCATATTTGTTGAACTTATAGAACCATTATGTCATTCCCAATCATCTCATCTTTTATAAATCACCTCTAGTGGATTCACTCTTCCTCTTCTCCCCAACTAATCCATTCTTACTTCTAGTTAGAACCATGGTTGAGAAAATCAAAATCGGATCAAAATTAGCATGGAAAAAATGGGGAAAAATCGAGAATCGACAAAATATCGGGGATAAAATTAAAAAAAAAATTGGTATTTTTTCATTGAAAAAGCCAAATAAAATGTAATTTTCATTGAAAAAAACTCTTCTCATGCATATCCAATTTGTTTGGGAAAAAATCAGCAAACAATCGGCTAGCCTATGAATCAGGAAAATTTGGATTGAATCGGGTTTTTTTGCATATTTTCTCAACTATAGTTAAAAATTTCAAAAATGACTTTCTTACCATGCTATCTAAATTTTCTTCATAATAATCCTTTAGCTTTTGGATTTTCCAAAGATTTAGAATAAGAAAAAGTAGTGCCGCTCCTTGCTTGTACCTCCTTGCTTGTAATTGCTTCTTACTTGCATTCACAAATATATGTTTCTAAAACTAGAAAAGGTAGCACTTGCTCTTGGCTTAATGCAGATTGGTCTATATATTTTTCTTTTTTTTTATATTTATAAAAATTTATAATGGGTTATATGGAATTGAAACAGACCCCACTTGTATTACATTATGATTATATAGTGGTATTACAACAACTTGACAATTATACATGTATTATTTGGCAATATTTGAACTTTAGTCTCCTCCTTGAAAACTGAGGAAATTAGCCGATTGAACCAATGCCATTTTGATATGGAGATTAGTATTTTACCAAACAAAAAATCATTTTTAACCTCATGATATATATATATATATATATATATATATATATATATATATATATATATATATATATATATATATATATATATATATATATTGTGTGTGTGTGTGTGTGTGTGGAGAAAGAGAGATTTGATTAAAATATATAATTTTTTAATATATTTGAAAATTTTGAAAAAAAAACTAAATTGATTAAATTCCTAAAATTTCATGGAGAAGACCTTGATATACTTTTTAATATATTTGAAAATTTTGAAAAAATAATTATTAAATAGTATGAACGAAATTGATTAAATTCCAAAAATTCATGGAGAAGACCTTGATATACATACAACAACCAAGTTGTTGTAAGACCACTACGTGGTCTTGATGTAATACATGCAAGACTTATTTTAAATTCCACATAATAAATTAAACAACTTATAAAAATAAATAAACTTATACATATGCTTAGTTAGTGGCATTAAGATTACCTTTATAGTTTATTTCTTTTTTCAATGGGTTATATGGGATTGAAATGGGCCCCACCTATATTACATCCTCACCACATAGTGGTATTACAAAAAATCTTGGATATTATGTATGTATCGTTTGGAAAGATTCGAAATTGGGTCTCCTCCTTGAAATATTGAGGAATCTAACCAGTTGAGCTAATGCCACTTGATCAATGAATTTACACATGGTTATTATGAAGGGTCCCAGTCTTCTTATACTAATTGGGCTTTGAATCTTGGACCTCTCAAAGAGAGATCAAAGCCCTTACCACTGTAGTAAGCTTGCAACTTACCTTTATAGTTTATTTATTAAATTCAATTGGAAAAAAATAATCAATTTAAAGTTAAATCAATTTATTTATAGGGTAAACAAATCTTAGAAAAATTCAAACCACTCTATAATAATTTTCCTAGTCAAAGAACCTTTTTAAAAAATTATTAAAAAATAAATCAAATGAGTCTTTTAAAGCATTGATTGACTTTCATTCTAATAAATTGGTCTTCTTTAGATGAAAAAGTTCTTCAATTATTTTACAAAAAATTGAACAAGGATTTAAGGTTTGAATTCTACACAATTTAGGGTTGTGCACCATACTTTGGTATCAAAGGTTGGTTGGATAACTATATATTATTTTTTTCCTCAAAAAAAACCCATGTTAAGTATGAAATTACATTCTTAAATACATCTTTGACATTTCTTCAAAATTTCAATAGTGACCTAAAAGTCAGGTCATTAATACATCATAACTAGCTATCTCTATCATGGTAAGTTCTATCCTTAGACACCTTCCCAATTTTTTAACTAGTATCCTTTAAATCACTACCTTCTGAGTTTCTTCTAAGTTCTATCCTTAAACACCTTCCCAATTTGTTTGTTTTAACTATAGTGTATTAATCCCCATAGATAGATATATGGACCAACTATAGTGCATTGTCCTCATTGAATTCTTGTACTTAGCACGTACTTGAATCAATATGAAGTGCCTATTTTGAGAGATCATCTACTTCCCTATTAAATTCTCTACAAATAACCAAAAAGTAAAAGCTTCGCTTCAATCCACACCTTTTTTTTAAAGAAAAATTCGGTTGTAGAATCATGTTTTCCACCTGAAAAACACCAAGAATCCAGTTTATTACCACTTGTGAGTCTTTGTAAATTTGAATTTTTTCTATTCCTTTTGATTCTGCCAATTGAACCAACAATTTAAAGGTCATAATTTTAGCATAATTATTAGAACCTTCTCCCAATTCAACGTTGAATTTTAAAATAACAAGAGTAAAAAATATATAGTAATCATCCTACTCTAAAAAATCTAGGGATCCCTATATATCCCCCCCAAAAAAACCCTAGGCCCTTGATTTATCAATATTTGGAGGGATGATTTATCTATTTACCTTTGTTGTTGCCAAAACCTTACAGTTATTAAAACTTCTAATGATTTGGGAGGAGACTTGTCAAGTATGCTGCTACTAATCCTGAAAATTTATTGTATTCCTATATAACCATACTTCCCAAGACACAAACAATGAGAGAGATAAAAAACCTTTGTATAACTTATTTTCAAACCAAGGTTTTAAACACTCTCCTAAGGAATCTTCATGTGATCCTATAGAAAGATTTAACTATGCTATAACATCCCTCCAAACTTGTCTAGTAAAGGAGTAAGTAACCAGTAAATGATCAATTTTTTCATTATTTTTTTTACATAAATAACACTTTCTTGGACCATTCCAATTCTTGTTTTGTAGTACATCCCATGTTAGAACCTTATTTTTCATGGTAAACCATTGGAATAATCTTATCTTCAATGGAGATTTTTGCTTCTAGAGTGTCTTCCACCACCATGCTGGATAGTCATTGCTATCTTCCAATGGAGTCTTATACCCCAACTTTGGAGTGTACTCCCCCATAGCTCCATTTTTTGTCCATACCATTTGATCAGTTTCCTTCCATAAGTTGATATGTTCATATTTAAGTCACCCCACATATTCTTTCCACTGGTGTGCCTCCTACCTTGAAGCCCTAACATTGTTGCTTTCTTCCATTCCTGAATCCAATTTGTAGAAGATTTTGGGTAACTTATTGGGCAAGAATTCTAATCCCCTAAGCTCCTAGGGTTTAAATTATATTATTTTATAGTCTATGCATATCACCACAATAAATCCAAGGATCTAATCCTAGTATTATCCTTGAACCATTCCCTATTTTCTAGGCAAGTCAATCACCTACAATATAAAAGACCCGAATCTTTGCCTTCCAATAAAGTGAAACATTATAGGTTTACTTCATTGGAGCCCTTATCCACTTCTCAACTATTAGTGGCTCTAAATACTTTTCATCTATGGTCTTATTACATAAGTCTTCCTTTGATATTATCTTCCAACCACACACTCTGTTGCTAGATCCTTTCTAAATAGGAAAATATTCTTAAGTCCCCATCTTCCATTTTCCTTGGGCTTGGCTAAGGATTGCCATTTAACCAAAGGGAATACCTTCCGTTTCCCTTTTATCTGTCCATAAGAACCTATAGCTTAACTTTCTATTTTTTCTTAAACTCCTTTTAGTTTATAAACCAGAAAATAATTATCTATGATTGGATAATTATAACTATATACTATGTAAATAACATCCTCTAAAAAAAGATCACCTAGTAGACTTTAAAAGTTATTTTATCCTTTTACATATACAAATGATATTTTATTAATAACAATAATTTAATTTCTTTTAATAATATTATAATGATTCAATAATAATAATTTAATGTTATAAACTTTATTAATTATGTTTCTAAACTTATAAACATAACCAAGATATTTAAAAAAAAATCACATTCACCAAGTTTGAAACTTGGTATATTTATGTTTTTTTAAAATATTTTGAACATTATAAATCACCAATTTCAACCTCCGTTAATATTTATAAGATTTCCAAGATATTTTTAAAAAAATACATTCACCAAGTTTGAAACTTGGTATCTTTGTGTTTTTTAAAAATATTTTAAACATTATAAATCTCCAATTTCAACCTCCGTTATTATTAAAAAGATGTCGGAAGATATTTAAAAAAAAAAATCACATTCACCAAGTTTGAAACTTGGTATCTTTGTGTTTTTTAAAAATATTTTAAACATTATAAATCTCCAATTTCAACCTCCGTTATTATTAAAAAGATGCCGGAAGATATTTAAAAAAAAAAAAATCACATTCACCAAGTTTGAAACTTGGTATATTTTTATTTTAAACATTATAAATCACCAATTTCAACCTGTAATTTCAACCACCCTTATTATTAAAAAGATGTCCAGGAGTTGGAGAGCAAGTGGGTAGTTAACACTCTCCAATTATCGAGAGGCCCAGGTTCAAATCTCTCCCCTCACATGTTGCGGATATGTTGTATATAAAAAGTTTCTCATCAAAAAAAAAAAAAAAAACATTTTGACAACAAATTTTATAGTTGCATAAGTTACAGGTAATATAACTACCTAGATACACAAAAACATAGTGGAACATCATGAATGGCTTTGCCTGGAGGTACCCAATGTCGGAATAATGTCTCGTTTAAGGAAGCCCTTCGTGGCTCAGGCTTTTCTTCTGTTTGGCATAATGCAGAGGGTAATTCTTCAGGCCCAAGTAATTCTTCTTTGGAAGGAGGGTTTCGTGCAAAGCGAGTTAATGGATGCTTGGAAAGGGTGGGGAGCGGCCTGTTCTTGTGATTCAGCCTGAGTCAATTGCAGATGATGTTGAATATATGCAAAATCATGCTTTAATATGCAAATTCTTGGGTATTCGCATCCCTTTCTTGGCATTTGAAAAGTGGGCCAGGAGTACTTGGAACCCGGTCGGTGATATGGAGATCATGATGGGAGCTAATAATTTCTTTCTGGTGGTGTTTTCCTGCTTGGCAGACCGGAATAGGGCTTTTGAGGGGGGCCCATACTTTTACAACCAGATTGGCCTATTTATTAAACCCTGGCATATGGGTTTTAATCCGACTGAGGAGATTCCTTCTAGGGTTCCAGTGTGGGTTCGACTTCCATGGCTACCTTTGGAGTTTTGGCGGACGGATATTCTGCACATGATTGCATTGGTGTTAGGCAAACCGGTGGGACCGTATCAGCAAACTTCAGACAAAAAGGTAGTCTCATGTGCCCGTATTTGTGTGGAATTGGATTTATCTAAGCCTCTACCTGATTCTATGCAAATATGTGTTGGCTCTTTTTCTTGGGTTCAACAATTAGACTATGAAACTATTCCTTTCCGTTGTCGGTTGTGTCATGAGTACGGGCATCTTCAGCGTAAATGCCCTAAAATGCCTGAAAATAAATCATTTGGTTCTAAAAATCCAAATCTACAATCTCAGGGTGGGAAGTCAGTTACACAAGAGGCTGGACCTGGACAAAGGAGGGCTCCCATGGATGTTAGTGGGGTAGACAAAGAAGGCTTTGTTCCAGTTAAGAATCGTAATAAGGGAAAAGGGTTGAAGCGGACCTTTACTGCTAGACAAATGGATGGCCTGTATAATAAGTTTTATGCCTTAGATGAGTTGGTATCTCCTAATGAAGGAATGAATGGTAATTTGAATATGGATACTCAAAATGTAACCGAGGTGTTGAATCCTAATGGGCAACAGGAAGTGACAGATTCTTCTTTGAACACAGCCCTGGCAATTGTTCTTGTTTCGAAGGGGCAACAGGACGGTGTGAAAGGGGATGACCCTCTTTTGGCTGATTTGCTGACTTCTAGTAGAGGAAAGGGTTCTTGGCCTAGTCCTTCTCTAGGGTTACTCCAACGGAACTTTAAAAAAGAGGCCCTCGTGAAGCCGATTAAGGCGGGTAGAAAGAAAGATGCACATAAGTGCATATGGAGGGAGAAACATTGGTTGAGAGTGGGGTGGTTAAACCCCTGGAGTCTCACTTTTATTCTCTCTCTAAATGATTGTTCTTTCTTGGAATGTGAGAGGTTTGAATAGCTTACCTCGTCAAAAAGCTATTCGGGATTTGGTTCAGGCACATAAGCCGGATGTTTTTCTTCAAGAATCTAAATTATCGGTGGAGGGTCTATTTAGTATTGCTTCTAAACTCTGGCCTCGAGGTCTTTGTTAGTGTGTTGGGGCTGTGGGTAGTGCTTGGGGGCTTGTTAGCCTTTGGAATCCGTAGAAGCTTACTCCTCTTTGGTGGGTATCGAATAAGTCATCTCTTTCTATGATAGCTTCTTGCCATGAGTCTGGAGAAGTGGTTTTGTTCACTAACATTTACGCCCCCTCGGATCTTGCTGGGAAGGTGTTGTTGTGGAATCATATTCAAAGTGTTCGAGCCTTGGTTCCATTCTATCCTTGGATTATGGTTGGAGATTTTAATGCTGTATCTAGTATTGATGAGAAGAGGGGTGGTGTGGGTACTTTGGGGCCTGCCTCTAGACTCAATGATAATATTCAACTTCTTAATCTGGTGGATATTAAGCCAAATAATGGTGTGTTCACTTGGACGAATAAGCGGTGTGGTTCTAACTCGATCTCTGAGAGGTTGGACAGGTTTCTTACTTCTTCATTTTGGATTAGCAATTCTTGGGTTACTAACTCAACGATTCTTGACTGGAGGGGATCAGACCACTGGCCTATTAAACTTGTTATCTCTCGGCAAGAAATGGATCATCATCCAAGTTTTAAATTCCAGTTAATGTGGCTTAGGGATCCCTCTTTGTACGAGTTGATGAAAGTCTGGTGGAGTCAGGGCTGTCCTTCCCACGGTACTGCTATGTACTCTTTTGTTAAAAGACTCCAATTTGTGAAATATCAACTCAAAAAGTGGAACAGGCAGTGTTTCGGGAATCTATTTCAGGCTAAAACTTTGGCCCAAAGAAGGCTTGATGTTATCACCAAACATATCAGAGATCATGGGTTAACGAGCGAGAATTTGCAGGAGTCTGAAGCTTTGCATGAACTTCAAGAATGGGAGCTTCGGGAAGAGATTTTCTGGAAGCAAAAGGCCAGGGTGGAATGGTTACAAGAAGGAGATCGAAATACAGACTTTTTTCTTTAACACTGTTAAGGCTCGAAGACACGGTAATGGTATTTGTTCAATTATTTCTTCTCAAGGTATTCAGTTGTGCGCTTCTCAGGATATCTCTCGGGAAGCTGTTCGATTTTTTTCTTCCTTATATTCTGAGGATTTTTGTGGGGATCATGTTGATGATCATACTATTTTGCGTTGTATTCCTTCTGTTATTTCAGAAGAGATCAATGCATGCCTTCTTCAACCTATTTCCATTGATGAACTAGAAAGGGTAGTTTTCCTTATGAAGACTGGGAAAGCTCCGGGGCCTGACGGCTTCCCGGTTGAGTTCTTTCAACACTTTTGGGAAATTATTAAATCTGATCTTTTGAGGGTTGTTCTTGAGTCCTTTCATAACCATCAGTTGTTGAAAGCTTTGAATTCCACTTTTTTGATGCTAATTCCTAAAAAGGAGGGTGCTAGCTCTTTTGATCAGTTTCGGCCTATTGCTCTCCGCAATGTGGTGTATAAAATTATTACTAAGCTGATTGCGGAGCGTCTCAAGCCTTGGCTGGATAGAGTTGTTTCTGATGAGCAGGGTGGCTATGTGGCTGGCCGACAGATTCTGGATGGAGTGGCTATTGCTGCCGAGGCGATTCATTCTATGAGCACTTCTAAGAATAAGTTTATGTTTATGAAGTTGGATATGGCGAAGGCTTATGACAAGGTGAAATGGTATTTTCTTCACAAAATCCTCTTGGCCTTTGGATTTGATCCTTCTTGGATTGAGTGGATTATGAGTTGTATTACAATTCCCTCATATTCTGTCCTAATTAATGGAAAGCCCTCTCCTTTGTTTCATGCTTCCCGGGGTCTTCGGCAGGGGGATCCTTTATCTCCGTACTTGTTTATAATTATGGCTGAAGGTCTGGGTCACTGGCTTAAAGATCAGGTTCACCAGGGTCTTATTCATGGATGGAAATGGGAGAATAGTAGGCCAGCCATTTCCCATATTCAGTTTGTTGATGACACTGCTCTCTTGGGTGTAGCTTCTATTTGTGAAGCAACCAACTTTAGACATGCTTCAGACTTGTATTTGGCTGTCTCTGGTCAGGAGATTAATGAGGACAAGTCTATTATTTTATTTTTCAATACGGATCCCGGGGTTCAAGCTAGAATTGTTCAGATTCTCAGGTTTCAGGTTGGAACTCTTCCTCTTACATACTTGGGGATTCCCATTTCTGTTGGTCCTCTACCTAGGGCGGTTTGGACTAACATACTTGACAAATTTCGTAGTCGAGTTAGTCATTGGACTCATAGATGGTTAACTTTTGCTAGTCGGGTTTTACTTTTGAAGTCGGTTGTTCAGGCTTTACCGGTGTATAGATGCCTTATTTAGATTGCTCCAACAAGTTTTCTTCATGACCTGGATTCTCTTTCTAGGCAATTCCTATGGGCTGGCAATCTTGGTTCCTCAAAATGGAGTCTTGTTAAAGGGGAGACTATTTGTCGACCAAGGCAAGCTGGGGTGTTGGGTCTTCGTCTAAGCTCTCTTTCTGGGACTGCTTTGCTTGCTAAGCTGTATTGGCGTTGGTGTAGTAATCAGGAGCAAAATTGGGCCAAGATTATCTCCCACAAGTATCTTAGGGGAGTGGAAGGTTCAGAGATTCCTCGATACAGCTTGACTGGTCGAGGATCATTTGTTTGGAATACTTTGAAAAAGGGAGCAGAGCTGGTTAAGCAGGGGTTATTCTGGATTTGTTATACTGGGTCTCGGGCTCTTTTTGGTAGGATTCTTGGGATGGCTTTGCTCCTCTTCTTAGCAAGTTTCCACATCTTCAAGATCTTGCTCAATGCTTTTGGGATGCTGGATGGTTGAAGGTGGCAGATTTCAAAACTGTTAAATCCTTTGGTCAGATGGTTAGTCTCCGGTGGAAGGATCCTCGAGAATGGCTTGCTTGGTGGCACTATGGATGCGAGGCGGAGCTGGCCCGTATTCTCGCTAGCCGTCCCTGCTCTTCTCTACCCGGGGATGATGTGCTAGCATGGGGAAGAGATAATAGAGGGATATTTTTGGTTGCTGCTGGTTATTGTGTTTTGGATCGACAGCGGTTTGGTGAGGAGGAGGTTCCATGGTGGAAGCAAGTTTGGAATAAGTTTATTTGGCCCAATTGTAGTTTTTATGGGTGGCAGGCTACTCATAATCGTTGTCTCACTTGGGATAATTTTCAAAAGCGTGGGTTTGCTGGCCCCTCTTTATGCTATAACTGTGGGAAGGCTGAAGAATCTGTTGGGCATTTACTTCTCCAATGTGACTTTGCTCGACAAGTTTGGCATTATTGGTGGGGAGTATGGAATCACCCTTGTTCGCATGCTTCATCAATAGTTGATTTTTGGAGGAGTATGGGGCGACCTCTTGCAGCGGCTTTCTTTTTACAAGTTGGATGGAGTATTGGTCCTTCATGCATTTTTTGGTAGATTTGGCTTGAACGAAACCGTCGGATTTTCCAAGGTAAGGAGTTAACTACTTCCCAGTGCTGGTAGAGGATTTTGCGAATGATCCAGAAGCGTATTGCAAAATGTCAGATTATTTCTCCCGTGGACCATGCGGAACGTCAGATCATGGAAAGATTAGGCTTGATGGTTAATGGTCCTGGTCCTAATGTCTCTTGTAGACGGATGGGTCAAAATAATCGGGTGCGGAGGGCCGGCAAATGGAATCCGCCTCCTCCGAGAGTGCTGAAAATTAATACGGATGGATCTTCCTAGGGTAATCCGGGTAATATTGGTATTGGTGGTGTGGGGCGGGATAGTAGTGGTACTATCCAATTTTTTTTCTCTTGCTTTAAGGGACATCATTCTAATAACTTCATGGAAGCACTCGCAATTTTATATGCTTTGGAGCAAGGGTATGCTTTGGGTTGGCGTCGGATTGTTTGTGAATCTGATTCTCAGATTGTTATAAATTTGTTAAATTCTGGAGATAGTCTTCATGGTTGTTGGCGGTTGAGTTGGGTTGCTCGGCAAATTCTTAATATCTCTGCTCACTTGGACTTCATTTCTTTTGTGCATATTCCTCGGGAGTGGAATAGGGTAGCGGATTTGTTAGCTAAATGGGCTTCTAAGTTTCAAGATGGTTGGGATGTTCAAAATTGGTCTCAACTTTCTTCTGATTGCTCTCAATCTCTCTCTTCTTTATTGAGAGCTGATATGTCTGAATAGCTTCTGCTTTTTCTTTGTATCATGAATGTTTTGCTGAGTTAATAAATTTTTACCCTCTTTTAAAAAAAAAAAAGATGTCTAAGATATTTTTGAAAAAATCACATTCATCAAGTTTCAATCTTTATGTTTTTTAAAAATATTTTATAAATCAGCAATTTCAACCTCCCTTACTATAAATAAGATGTCCCATCAATCACTAACCGTTTTCAATCCCTATAACCCCAAAAGAAAAAGCCAACTTGTATCAAACACGCACTCACTTTTCTGTCCACACAACTATCTTTAACATTTTCTGTCCACACGTCACTTCAAATGTCAAAAGCGTGATGACCCGCTAAAGTGCCCTTTGGGTTTGCGTTTACACTTTGCCATCTCCTAATCGGCACTCACCATTCGCTTCTATAAATATCCTTCTACACGCTATAGATTTTTCACTTCCTCCCCCTTCCTCGTATGATATAGTCTTCGTCGGTAAAATGGCCCTCCCTATTCACAAATTCCTGTTGTTTGTTCTCCTTTGCATTTGTGCAAGCCTGTGCCATGGCGTGCACAAGTGCCATCACAAGGAATCCCAAGCCCTCCTCCTCTTCAAAGCTCGCCTCAACGATTCCCGTGCCACTCTCGTTTCCTGGCTCAACGGAACTGACTGTTGCACCTGGGACGGCATATCCTGTGATCTCCACACCAACCACGTGCTCACACTTAATATTACCTTTCCTGTGGACGGTGGTGTCATATCCAATAGCTTGTGCGATCTTCATTATCTCACACACGTCGAATTAGGGGGCAATCAACTAATAGGTACTCTACCTCTCTGTCTTGGAAATCTCTCTCATCTTGGATATCTTGATTTGTCCGATAATATCTTGAATGGTAGAATTCCCCATACTATTTGTCAGCTTACCAATCTTATTTATTTAAATCTCTCTTATAACCAACTGAATGGAAGTTTACTGCCTTGTATAGGTAAACTTTCTTCTTTGCAGGACCTTTATCTTTACTCCAATCAGCTAACTGGTAATATCCCAGAATCTATAGGTAATCTTTCTTCGCTCTTAAAGTTAGATGTTTTCCACAATAAGCTATATGGTAATATCCCGGAATCTATAGGCAATCTTTCTTCGCTCTCTTTTTTAGCTGTTTCCCAAAACTTACTAAGTGGGACACTTCCCTCATCAATTGCTAAGCTGTCCTCTCTCACTGAGCTCTATGCTCTAGGCAATGCATTCAACGAGACAATTCATTCCTCAGTGTTGCCATCTTCTATACAATTTCTCTCCCTCTCCTTCGACAACAATCAGACAATTTCAGAAACATTTGTTCACAACCTCACGAAATTAAAGGGGTTAACTCTATCCCATTGTGTTTTAAACATTAGCACAACTTGGAATCCCTCTTTTCAATTACAATGGTTAGAATTAGCATCCTGTAAGATCAATGGCCACATTCCATACTGGATCTCAACTCAGTTCTTACTTGAGTACTTAACGTTGTCTCACAACAATCTTAGCGGAGAAATTCCCACTTGGCTTTGGGAAACCTCCTCATACTTGGGATACTTAAATTTGACAGGAAATAATCTTGAAGGGCGTCTTTTTACAAATATTTCAATGTCCCTGCAATTGGAAACCTTAGATGTGTCTAAAAATCTATTGAGTGGATACCTTCCATTGTTGTGGTCTCCTAAGACAAAAGTGTTGCAGCTCAATGACAATCTCTTTACAGGAAATGTTCCTTCAAGTTTGGGCACTTTATCTCACCTTCAAGTGTTGAATTTGGCAAACAACCATTTAAATGGAATCATCTCTCCAAGTTTGGCCAATTGTTCTTCGCTTGAACTTTTAAATTTGGGAAGTAACAGCTTAAAGGGACAGATGCCTTCTGAGTTTGGTAGACTATACCAGCTCCAATCATTAGTTGTCTGGAATAATAAGCTAGAGGGATTATTCCCTCCCTCAATCACAAATTGTACAAATTTACAATTTCTTGATATTGGACACAACTTATTTCAAGGTCAGATTCCGAAGTCCATTGGAAATCTTTCACTGTTAAAAGTGTTGCTGATGAACGGGAACGATTTTACGGACAGCATTCCTTCAGAGATTGGCCAGCTCACAGAGCTTCAGATATTGCACTTGTATTCCAATAGTCTTTCAGGCTTTATTCCATGGAACATTTCATCCTTACAAGCAATGACCATTGTAAAAGAAGATGGCTTTTTGTTGTCCCAGCAAATCGCTGCAAATCCTTTTTACAATAATGTATATTTTCAAGGATTTTATATGATTGCCAAAAACAGAGACGAAGAATATCCTTACATATGGTCCAACTTGAAATCCATAGATCTCTCAAAAAATAAATTAGGAGGAGTAATTCCTTCTGATTTTGGAAATTTGAAGGGGTTAATGTTTCTCAATCTATCTATGAATTATCTCAATGGATCCATTCCAAATAGCTTGGGAAAATTAACCCAATTAGAGTCATTAGATCTTTCTAGAAATAGATTTTCTGGAAAAATTCCTGGAGAGCTTGAATCTCTAGACTATTTGGGGGTACTGAACTTGTCCTACAACCACCTTTCAGGGAGCATACCCCAAGGAGGAAAATTTAATACACTTCCAGAATCATCATACATAGGGAACCCAGATTTATGGGGATGTCCACTTCCAAAAAATTGCTCTTTGCTACAGTTTGTTCCTCCTCCTCCTCCTCCTCCACCAGCTAACAAGAAAAGAAAGAGCACAAAATTTCCATGGTATGAGATCGCATTAGGATTGGCATGTGCAGCAGGTTTTGGAATCACAACACTTATTGTAGTAAGGGAGAGTTGGAGGCAGTACTATTTTGAAAAGGTTGATGTTGTTTTGAAGTTTTTGTTTCCTTGCCTCAACAAGTGGACATTATGAAGCAAAGTTTTCTCACTTCAATGTGAAAGGTAAATCCAAGAATTTTTGAAATATTTTTCTATTCCTTAAAGTAATATATGAATTTGCTTTAACTTATTTTCATGTACCTTGTCATTTATTCTATTGATTATGTTGTTTCAAATTTCATCACATTACTCAAATGCAAAGAAGCCCTATTATATTTATTCTCATAATTGTGATAAAAAGTACGTATAACTATCATAATCCATTAATATTTATGGTGGATATACAAGTAAGTTTGAAACCATTCCTTTATTTGTGAGGCCTTATATTTTGTTTATTGTTGTTTTGTCCTACTAAATATTTCTTGTATGTTTGAGGATGGAGTATGAATAATCTATGATAACAAGAAAATTTGTGTACATTAAACAAATTTTTTAAACAAATTTTTGGTTATCTCTATTTATATGCAAATTAGATAGGTTGCTTTCTAGTTAAACTCAAAGCAGTTTGAATATCCATAGGGATGTTGTTTTGGTGGCATAATTGCAAATTAATTTCACAAATTTATGGAGCATGACATACAACTTTGAGATATTTCAATGAGTTCATCTTATCATAACTACTTATTTGAACAAGTTTTCTCTTCTATGATGATACAATTTCATGGCAAAATTTAGATCAGCTTTTTACAATTCAAAATATAGAAAGCATGGTGGAAGCTGTTAGTAAAAATTTCATCATTAAGAATGTCAAATTGGATAACAATAAAATAGGTAGAGGTATAGAGAGTTTTAATCCAAGGCATGATAGATAGTAAGTAAGACGAGTTATTTTATCCAAAGTAGTGCCTAGGCAACACTGCATGAGAAGTACTTTCTAGATCTTGTTATTGGTGTGCAACACTACATGACAAGTAATTTCTAGATTTTTTTATTGGTGCTAGGTTTAGGAATGCCAAGAAAAATTAACTATGGAAAAAGTTTGGGATGGGGAGATATTGAGGGGTGCTAAAATTTTCCACTTGCATTATCGGTGATGTGACCCGGGTTCAATCCCCACTGTGGATGTATATAAGAAGTATTAGTCAAAAAAAAAAAAATTGGGGGTGCTAAATTTTTCCACTTACAATTCAAAACCTTTTTCATATATTTGTCTTTGATGAACAAGATATTGGCTTTTATCGATAAGTTCGTTATGATGTTTTCACCCATTAATAAGTTTGTTAGAAAAAAATTTCATTGTTCTCTCTAGATAGCATTAGTATCTTGTTTCCTTTTAATCTGTTGATGTGCATGTTTGGGACTTGTGATTTATTAACTCATTTAAATTCTAGGAACATTTGTTTCTAACAATGATCATAAGCTATTTTAGTTAGAATAGCCACTTGAAGAGATTGAGGAGTAGACATAAGTCCATTTTTGTCAAAACAAAGAATAAAATATGTATTGCATCTTTCAATAAAAAACTTTCAATTTTATTGGTTTTGTACTCTCTTAAGCGTTGTTTTTGTACTTTATTGTGCTCTTGTGATTTGGATAATTATAATCATTTATTTTTGTTTCTTATCAAGTTATTTATGTTGTAGACCAAGGAGTTAGTTTGATATCATTCTAGATCAAAAAAAAAAAATTATGTGCTATTTCTTATATGGATTTCACAAAAAAACACTATCTCTATTGCCAAGTTTTGGATTTCTTCACTTTCTTTGTACTTGTATTTCCATTTTTTTATCATTTTATGTACTTATTTTTTTCCAAAAGTTTAATAGGTATTGTCTTGTTGTATGTAATTTAGTTTATAATGGTTCTTGTAGATTATAACATTACACATGTGATTATACCGAGACAACTACTTGACTAGTTTAGCGTCTACAATGGGGTAACTAGTAAATAATCTTCTATGTGTAAGGTTCAACTCTCTATTTTCCTTGAATTTATTTTTAAATATCAGTGTGTCATCCGCTTCAATTTTTTATAGCCTATAATATTGTACATTTTCTCAATGTGTATGACCAACATATTTATCTTGATCCTGAGTAAGTATTCTAGAGCATACCACCACTAAATCATATTTTTATTTGTATGTCATCAAATCATTTCTAAGTACATGTTAGTAGAATATTTGTGTTTATTATTCAATTCTTCTTTACTGAGTACTAAAACTAGCAAAAGAACAAGAATCATTTTTAAGTACATGTTAGTAGAATATTTGTTCTTATTATTCAATTCTTCTTTATTGAGTACTAGAACAATAAGAGGTGTTGATGAATGCTATCATCATGACCTATGTGAAATTTTTTGTGGACCATATCGTGGCTATAGAGTTATCTTTTTATTCAAAAGTAGGTTCTTCAGACTTGCCATTAGGGATAGAGATAAAGTTATGCTCAATAGACAACTCGCTATCATTGGTTATGCATATAATATAGAATCTTCATCTATCATCATGGTGATTGAAGGATGCACTCTTGCTAAGAATTTCAATTAATAAAAGTTGAAAGTTTCAAGCTCATCAATGGTAAAAGAAGCAATTTATTCTAAATTTAAATAAAAAAGAAAGTTGGAGAAACAATATTCCTTGAAGAGGCACTTGAATGTACTCCGTGTTGATTGATGTGTAGCTGTAACCAACGAAATATTTTCGTCTTCTTTTTTACTTTTATGGGCACCACCTAAAAAAAAACTTAATCTCATTTTTAGTTTTGAACCTTTTTAGTGTTTCCTTATATTATTTTTTCAATTCTTCACAATCCAAATACTAATATTGTGTTTTCTTTGTCCTCATGTTGTTGCCCTTGCATTGATATAATCTTCTATTTTCATGTTTAAGATTTTTACTTTTCAATTCCCTGGCTTCAATGCTTCAGAAGCAAATGTGTGTAGGTCTTCTAGATTAGGAATCAACTACTATTCTTTTATTTTTATCTTCTATCCAAGTATTTTATAGTTCTTTGAATAGATATTTATTTCTTTTCCAAACCTTTTGATTGCTTTTATTTTGCAGGGCATGTATCCATTTGCCTTTCTCTTTGTTAGCAAATTTTCTCTGCAGAAATCTACGCCTACTTTTTCTCAATCTCATTACATTGTGTATTGTATTTTTGGTGAGTCCAAAATATGTATTATATAGCTTTCAAATGTCTTTGCAATTTCCCCCCTTCCTTACTTGGGTTTGCTTTTGATTCAATGTCTATTTCTAAGGCATGGTTTACTTTCTCCTCTCCTCTTATTGCCTCAAAATTCTTGGCATAAAATTATCTCTAGCTTTATTTAATATGCATGTTATGTGAGTGTGATAATTTTGTGTAGTATTCACCCAAACCTGCCCTAAATTTGACCTTTTGATTGTGGCATGGGAGGTTACCTATGATTCTATAGTATCTCTTATTTCTTCAACAATAGATTACCAAAGGATATCTCACATAATCATTAGAATCCTAGGAAACCATTGAATATTGTTTTTGAAAGCAATTAAATACCAATACTCTATTTTTGGTTCCAAATTATTAAATATTTATCACTAAGCCTCTAAATTATTTTTGGATTTATTATAATAGTTTGGGATTTAACTTTTTGTGTATTCCTTTTTGAAGGAGTTGTGGAAGTAGGCTAGACCAGCTATAGTTTTGGTATATTAGAAATGAATGTTTATATTTGGAAAATCTAACAGAGCACAACTAACAAACAATGTGTTGTACCATATTTGAAATATCATCTTTTTCTATTCACTTGTCTTCATTGTATGTTGGAAGTTGTTTGTTTGTAGTCTACTTGCATTAGTTTTTGTTGAGTATATGTTGTATTTGTTGAGTATATGTTGTATACGTTTGTGTGAGTTTCTTCTTATATGGTGGAATGCATCTATAGTTTTACCATAGTATACAAATGTGAGCATCATTATTTTGATCTTTTACTCCTAGAAATATCTGCTTGTTAATTTTTTTTATTTAGTGGAAATGTATTCATGGTTTTATAATAATGTACAAATGTGAACATATTTTTTAAATATGAGATTGACATGCTATTGTCCTTTCGACAGTTGAGTAGTAGCCCTTGTTAAATAATCTTTAAAAGTGTGCTTTCTATCTTCTTCCATTTTTTTGAGTTTCTTATTGTTTTATTTGATAGTAATTCATCACAATTCAAAAAAATTGTTTTTTGAATTTCCTTTTTGTAATGACAATGCTTCTATCACTTTTGGTGTTTAATCCATGGTGGTCTTTTTTTTTTTTTTATAATTTGCTTTTTATATTAAGATTGTTTCTTAATCTGCTGATTATATATTAACAGTTTATTGCTTGAACATTGCATTGCAGTCAAAGTAGAGGGTGCTCAAGTCAAAGATTTTTATGTATGTAGCTGCTTGTCTATGTCTGGGTCTTCTGGCGTTGGTTTGGCTGCTAGGAGAATGCCGCCCTGCCTCAAAGAAAAGGGATAAAAAATCTTGGTCCTCGAGATGGAGGAGATTGTCAGAATGCTTCCAAATCCAAGTCAGAATTTGAGGTGGCTTTTGAATTACATTTGGATTCATCTTTTTTTAGAGCACTAGGCATAGTGCTAAGTTATCATAGAAGAAACCCCCTTTCTTAGCAGTTGTTTGGTGTTTCTTTAGTATGTTTTCTATCTCCCTACCTCTTGAAGGATTATTTGAGATCAATTTGGTTCTTTAGAATCTTGTGTTTGCCATTCAGAAAAGCTGGCTCCTCAAAATCTTGTGTTTGCCATTCAGAAAAGCTGGCTCCTCAAAACTTTGGTGCAAGTAACCATGATGATCCCTTCTACATGTATAAGATACCCAAGATGATTACCAAAATTGAGGGGCAAGGAAATGGCATCCCGACAAACATTCAAATTTGGTAGATGTAGTTGAAATGCTTGGCAGGCTAAGCTTCTATTCAACTATGTATTTTGGATGTGAATTCGATGCTGACTCAAAATTTAATAAAAGCCTGGAACTCCAATTGCTAATGTTGCTCATTGTACTGCAAAGCTAGCTGTGCTCCTTGAGAATTTTATTAAAAAGTATATGCAGTGTTCCGGTTGTAGTAATCCAAAGACAAATTAATATTTCAAAAACCCAGATGACCACTTTGAAGTGTGCTGCTTGTAGACATGTTTCAGATGTTCATATGAGGGACAAGCTAACTACTCTTATTCTGAAAAGTCCTCCAGCTAAAAATGCGGGCAAAGATAAAAGATTGTTGAGAAGAGCAGAAAAGGAGAATTTAAAAGCTGGTGAAGCGGTTGACGAAGACATGAAAAAGTTTAAGAAACAGTCCAAAGAGAAACAAAGGTGTGTCCAAGGTTATAAAGAAGAAAAGGAGCTCTGATGAGGACTGTTCTCCTGAAAGTCAAGTTGAGGAAGATAATGGAGACGATGATGTATAGTGGCAGACTGACAACTCCATTGAGGTTGCAAAGCAAGGAACTGAGCACCAGTTGAATTCTGTTACAAGCAAAATGGTTATGTTAGATACATGTGATGATCATGAAAAAGCTAAGCCAACAAAAAAAGTCTTCAGGTGAGAATGGAGACTTTGAGGTTGATAACAAATTCATTGGTGAGAGAGATAAAGTATCTTAGAAGAAGTGTGGGCCAAACACTGATCAAATAGAGTCCAATGTAAATGACCTATATTTATGGAGTATACTTGATGAGGTTGTCTTGCCTCTTAAGTATAGCATAAAGAATGAAAATACCCTAATGCAGTTAGCATCTTTTATGCCAGCTTCAAATGTTCCTCCACAGGAAATTATGAATGCTCATTTTTAAGCTCTTTTGGATGGTGTTGGCAAAAGATTCTCCAAAGAGCTACGCAAAAAGAAAAAGCACCTGTTGCAGAAAATTCTCATGCTGCCCGAGGTTGTTGTGGCATTTTGTTACCATACAGGTTTTGAAGCTGTGAAGATGGTTGCCTTAATTCTTAAAGTCATGTATGATGAGGAGAAAGGCTATGCAAAAGCAGAAAACTAGGCATCTCCTGTTTGGAAAAATGTTAAACCATTTGTTGACTGGTTGAAGAATACAGAGGCTGAATCAGAGGAGGAATAGAAACCTTTTGCTGATCAAACATCTATAGAATATTTGAGGGACTAGTTTGAAAAGACTAAGCAAACTTCTTTTTCAGCCTTTTTTATTTTTTTTAGTATGGGATGTTTTATTCAAGTTTATGCCCATGGTGTTTAACATATGTCAGAAATCTATCATAAAGCTAATGGATTGAATGAAAGTCCCGATAACGTTAATTTGATCTCATGTGATAACAACATTGTGGATGAGAAGGTTGACAAAATATATGCTGTTTAGATGAGGGGCAAGGAAGTGAAGGAATTAAATCCGAAATAAATTCCAAATCGCGAGTTAAAATTGCGTCGGAAAACTACTTCGGGTCGTGTAAAATGCTTCGGCAAGTTTTACTTCGGCGAGCGAGAGGGTCTCGGAGGAGAGTATGCCCGAAGTATCTACTTCGGGGATAAACTGCCGGACTGAAAATATTTCGGCAATTTTTACTTCGGAGAGGAACTTCGGGGAAGTTTCCAGCAAGGGAAAAACTTCGGTGAGGGAGAGAGGTTCGGGAGAATTTCCAGCGAGAGGGAGTTTCGGGGGAGGATACTTCCGAAGTAAATTTACTTCGGGGAAGATACACCCGAAATATGTACTTCGGGGCAAAACCTGCCGAAGTAAAACCACTTCGGGGAAGGCTTTGCGAGATTCGGCAACACGCGACAACTTCGCCTAAATTAAGTGCTGAAGTGTGCTTCGGCACAAACAACACAATCCATCTCCTTTCTGGATCGATTAGGCGTTTACTTGCTTCGGGCAAACCCTAGCTCTGAAATATCTGCGGATAAAAATAATGCACAGAGACAGACAAATGCACAGAATAAATATTTATTTATATATCTTTAACGCCGGATTACAAAGAGCTTCCTACTGAAGCGATTACTATCTTCTGCAAGTAGAACTTGGCAGGATAAACATAAAAACCGTCTCCTGGAGGCTGCTGCTCCAACTGCTTCTTCAACCTTCTCCTCTCTCTTCTCCTCTTCAGCTTACGCTCCTCTACACTCTAAATAACAAAATGGCCCCGGTATTTATAGGCGGGGAATGAGGACAAAGGGCGGGATAAATTTCACCGGCCGACTGACAAGAAGTAAATGCAACTGTAAGGTTCCTGTCCAATCGCCGAACGCCCCAGCTACTCGCATGCTTGGACAATTAATGTCCTGATTTCTGCGCCTGCATTTCGCTTCGGAGGGCAAATGTAGACTGCTTCGCGATGAACCATTTTTTGGGGGCTGCCGATTTGTCTTTCGCGTCGAAGCATCTTCCCAAGGTGTTTCGGAAAGACTTTGCGCCGAAGCGCTTTCGGGCGTGATGTTTGGTTTAATATTTCCAACACCCTCCTTTAAACCAAACTTCACACATTCTATGATGCCCAACATATCTCACAATCTGGCGAAGTCCTCCTCCTTTAAGGGCTTCGTGAAGATGTCAGCCAGCTGTTCCTTCGACCTATAGAACTGCAACTGTACTTCGTCGAATTTCACCAGCTCTTTGATGAAATGATACCGGATATCAATGTGCTTCGTTCGACCATGGAAGATTGGGTCCTTCGAGAGCGCGATGGCAGAGTTGTTGTCACAAAATATCGTTGTTGCTGCTTCGGGCGGATGCTGTAGTTCACTCAGAACTCTTCTCAGCTAGACTGCCTGGCAGGCTGCTGAGGTGGCAACAACATACTCTACCTTTGTTGTAGATAAAGCCACAATTGGCTGCTTCTTCGAGGACCAAGAGACAACTCCGGATCCAAAGTGGAATGCATATCCCGAAGTGCTCTTCCTGTCATCTACGCTACCAGCCCAATCACTGTCAATGTAGCCAATTAACTCCAGTTGGTCCTTTCTGACATAGTGGAGTCCATGGTTCCTCGTGCCATTGACATATCGCAAGATTCTCTTGCCTGCTTGCCAGTGAGTGTCTTTGGGCGACTCCATGAACCGACTGATTAAACTCATGGCGTACATCAAATCTGGCCTGGTTGCTATCAAGTACATCAGGCTTTCAACTAACCTTTTATAGAGAGTTGGGTCAACACTTCTGCTATTGTCAGTCTTGCTCAGCTTGATGCCAGTGGCTGTCGGAGTGATCGCAGACTTGTTGTCCTCCATCTTAAACCGCTTCAGGACATCCTTTGCATACTTGCCCTGAGAAATGAAGATGCCATCTGCTGATTGGACAACTTCAATACCAAGAAAATATTTCATCAGCCCCATGTCTGTCATTTCAAACTCGGACTTCATGGCTGTTCTGAACTACGCAAATAGGCTGCTGCTATTGCCAGTATAAATCAGATCGTCCACATACAGACAGACGATTATCAACTCCCCTGCTTCATTTATCTTCAGGTATAGGGAGTGCTCATATGGGCATTTTTGAAACCCATTCTCCTGAAAATAGTCGTCAATATGGCTATACCATGCCCGGGGTGCTTGCTTCAACCCATAAAGGGCCTTCTTAAACTTTAGGACCTTGTCCTCTTGTCCTTGTACTTCATAACCGAGTGGCTAGTCTATGTAGACCTCTTCTTCCAACACTCTGTTCAGGAAGGCAAAATTGACATCCATCTGGAACACGCTCCATCCCTTCTAAGCTGCTAGTGCTAGAATCATTCTGACTATGTCAAGTCGGGCTACAAGTGCATACACCTCATGATAGTCAACTCCTGACTTCTGCTTGTATCCTTTTTCCACTAATCTGGCTTTATGCCTGTCAACTTCTCCTTGGGCGTTGAACTTAGTCTTGTACACCCACTTGACCCCAATGGTCTTCTTTCCTGCTGGAAGATCTGTCAGTTGCCAAGTCTCGTTATTTTCAATGGCTGCTATCTCCTCATCCATCGCATTCACCCATGTGCGATTCTGACTTGCCTCTTCAAACTCCATTGGATCACACTCTGTAAATAGTGCAAAGTTAGAATATTATTTATCCATCTGATTATGAGTTACCTCATAAATGTCTTGCAAGCTACGAGTCTTCGTAGGTGTTCTCAGGTTTTGAATTATGCTTGCAAGTGTAGGTTACCAGGATGATGAGGGTGCGCTACTGCTGGCACCACTGTTGCTGCTTGAAGGCACAGGTGGCTGCACACTGTCTTCCTCCAAGTTTACAGGTTCAACAACTGTTGGTTCATGCTGACCAGTCTCTGATTTCCAGTTCTAGGCTTCATCCTCCAAGAACTTCACATCTCGGCTAATGACAAGTTTCTTTTTCATAGGATTGTACAACCTGTACGCCTTTGCTGGTTCGCTGTATCCTGTGAAGATGCATCTTTCAGCTTTGTCATCCAGCTTCTGCCTTTTCTCATCTGGAACATGTGCATATGCTATGCACCCAAAAACTCGCAAATGAGCCACACTTGGCTTCAGATTGCTCCAGGCTTCCTTTGGAATTTTGTCTCTCACACTCTTGGTGGGACATCGGTTCAACAGATAAAATGCACAACTTACAGCTTCTGCCCAAAACTCATGTGGCAAACTTTTCACCTTCAGCATGCTCCGTGCCATCTCCATGATTGTTCTGTTCTTCCTCTCAGCTACACCATTCTGCTGCGGTGTGTATCTGGTAGTGAACTGCCTGCGAATTCAATGCTCCTTGCAGAAGTTGTGGAATTCATTGGAGATGTATTCTCCACCTCCATCAGTTCTGAGAGTCTTGACATAACGCCCGCTCTGTTTCTCAACCAAAGCCTTGAACTCCTTAAACTTCCCAAATGCCTCTGACTTCAGCTTGATGGGATAAATCCAGGTCTTTCGGTTGAAGTCATCAATAAAAGTCAGGAAATATTTGTTGCCGGCATATGTGGTGGTCTGCATGGGACCACAAATGTCTGAGTGCACCAGCTCCAATGGCTATGATGCTCTCCAAGACTGTCCTATAGGGAATGTGTCCCTGTGCTGCTTGTCGACAAGGCAACCTTCACAAACTTGGTTCGGTTGCTCAATGAGGGGTAAACCCTTCACCATATGCTTCTTGTGCAGCAAGTTCAGGCAACTAAAACTCAGGTGAATGAATTTGAGATGCCACAGCCAGGTAGCATCCTTGACAACTGCACTTAGAGACATCAAAGATTCATTCTAAATCTACAGCGAAAACATCTTATTTTTCATCATAGACATTGTTACGATTTGTCCATGCACTTTGTCTCTGATTGAACAAACACCATCTTTGAACTGAACAGTGTGTCCATTCTGCACAAGCTGTCCAACACTCAGCAGATTGTGCTTCAACCCAGGCACATAATAAACATTCTGAATTGTTTTTCTTTCATCGTGCCGGGTGCGGATGGAGATTTTGCCTTTCCCCATCATAGGAACTTTGCTATTGTTCCCCATATTGACTTCAGATTGGACTGTTTCATCCAGTTGTGAGAACATCTCCCTGTTCCCAGTCATGTGGTTGCTACACCCACTGTCAAGATACCAAATGTTCTTCTTGCTCTCCTCCTCAACACTTCAAGTCAGCAGCATATTTACTCCTATCGCATTTTTGATTTCCTCCGTATAATGGGCTTGCTACTGATTCTCGTTCACCATTTTCTTCCTACACTGTGAGGCATAATGACTGAACTTATTGCAGTAGTAGCATTGGACCTTTGACATGTCCCTTTGCTGAGAGCTTCCTTGTTGATTTTTGCCAGTGCCTCTTCCTCCATGCTGATGAAAGTTGCAACTAGGCTCGCTGTCATGAGGGTTTGACCTCCCTCCTTACTTGTTACTTCTCCCACGTCTGCTTCTGCATCTTCCTCCTTGAGAACTAGAAGCGTTGTGGTGGGAGTCTTGTCTGCCGCTGTCTCGGACTGAGACTTTTGCTTTGAAAGCTTGCTCCAAAGAGGACTGAGTTGAGCGGCTCAACCTCTGCTCATGTGTCTGCAGGGAACCCATGAGTTCGTCCACCAAGAGGATTGTTAAATCCCTTGACTCCTCAATTGCGATTACCATAAAGTTGAACTTCGCTAGCAGACTTCGCAAAATTTTCTCCACGATCCTTTGATTTTGTATAATTTCACCATTCAACCACATCTAGTTGATGACATATGTCATTCGGGTGAAGAAGTTGCTCATTGACTCTGACTTGCTCATTTGCAGGTTCTCGAACTGCCTTATGAGCATCTACAATTTTACTAACTTGACTTTGTTGGTGCCCTGGTATGAACATGCCAGAATTTCCCAGGCCTACTTGGCCTTGGTGGCTGATGCAATTCGCAGGAAGATGGTTTCCTCAACCGTTTGCATAATATAAAACAAGGCTTTCTGATCTTTCTTTCGATTCTCCTTCAAAAGATCTTTGTCGGCTTGGGAGAGGGTGGCCTGTGTTGCTGCATCTGCCGGCTTCGGGTATCCATTCTCAACCAAGTCCCACAAATCTTGAGACCCAAAGAGGATCTTCATCTGGATGCTCCAGTAATCGTAGTTCTTGTCATTAAATCGTGGGATCTGCAAATGCAGCGAATTTCTCTCGAAAGCCATGCTTCTATCTTCGTGTCATGGCAACTACAGGCTCTGATACCAATTTGAAGTAATTAAATCCGAAATAAATTCCAAATCGTGAGTTAAAATCACATCGAAAAACTACTTTGGGTCGTGTAAAATGCTTCGACAAGTTTTACTTCGACGAGCGAGAGGGTCTCGGAGGAGAGTACGCCCGAAGTATCTACTTCGGGGATAAACTTCCGAACTAAAAATGCTTCGACAATTTTTACTTCGGAGAGGAACTTCGGGGAAGTTTCCAGCGAGGGAAAAACTTCGGTGAGGGAGAGAGGTTCGGGAGAATTTCCAGTGAGAGGGAGTTTCGGGGGAGGACACTTCCGAAGTAAATTTACTTTGGGGAAGATACACCCGAAATATATACTTTGAGGCAAAACCTGTCGAAGTAAAACCACTTCGGGGAAGGCTTTGCGAGATTCGGCAGCACGTGGCAACTTCGCCTAAATTAAGTGCTGAAGTGTGCTTCGGCACAAACAACACAATCTGTCTCCTTTCTGGATCGATCAGGCGTTTACTTGCTTCGGGTAAACCCTAGCTCTGAAATATCTATGGATAAAAATAATGCACAGAGATAGACAAATGCGCAGAATAAATATTTATTTATATATCTTTAACGCCGGATTACAAAGAGCTTCCTACTGAAGCGATTACTATCTTCTGCAAGTAGAACTTGGCAGGATAAACATAAAAACCGTCTCCTGGAGGCTGCTGCTCCAACTGCTTCTTCAACCTTCTCCTCTCTCTTCTCCTCTTCAGCTTACGCTCCTCTACACATAAATAACAAAATGGCCCCGGTATTTATAGGTGGGGAATGAGGACAAAGGGCGAGATAAATTTCATCGGCCGACTGACAAGAAGTAAATGCAACTGTAAGGTTCCTGTCCAATCGTCGAACGCCCCAGCTACTCGCACGCTTGGACAATTAATGTCCTGATTTCTGTGCCTGCATTCCGCTTCGGCTGTTTTTCGCTTCGGAGGGCAAATGTAGACTGCTTCGTAGCGAACCATTTTTCGGGGGCTGCTAATTTGTCTTTCGCGCCGAAGCATCTTCCCAAGGTGTTTCGGAAAGACTTTGCGCCGAAGCGCTTTCGGGCGTGATGTTTGGTTTAATATTTCCAACAGGAAGTTGTATCTGACTCTATTAACTGAAGGACATATTTTTTAGATATATATAATCTGTGTGTTCTTATTTAATCCTTTGCAAATTTAAACTTGATTGAAAATCTAGTTGACAATTGTTCATCACTAAGAATATTATTTTGTGTAAAGATAAATAAGAATATTATTTTGTGTGAAGATAAATAAGGCACTTGCTGTGAAATAAGGCTGATTTTATAATATTATTGACTTGTTTCATCAATGCATGGTGACTATTGATTTATTTTATGATATATTCGGACTATTTTCAGATTGATGAAATAAATTAATGTTTTTAAATAAATTAATTAAAAAAATATATATTATATGTGTTTTATTGGGGTTATTTTTATCAAAATAAATAAATACTATATTGTTAAAATAATGATATATTACATTGTTGGAAAAAAAACAACATTATATTGTTGTCATGTTAATTAACCTTTTATAGCTTGTCTTTTGATTAAATATATTTTTTGTTTGTATTTTATCAAAAGATATTTTTCTTCTTCCACAAATTGTTATGTTTCTCCATTTAATTTTTTAGTATTTTTTTCACTCAATCAATTATCTTCTAAATATTTTGAGTTTTGCTAAGATGAAAATCAACACCATAAATGGTTAAAATATTGGCTACTTAGTTTCCTTCTCTATAAATGTGTTGGCTATAATAACATTTTAAATATGTTTAAACGTTGTTTTTTAGTCTTATTCATGCCCCTAATATTTTGACATCACTTTCATCATCACCTTCTATTTTTTTACCTATGGGCCTAACCTCACATATTGTTAACAGTTGTGACACTTGCTTTTCTTTTCCCATAGCAATATCCCTTTGAGTTTCATTTTATTTTATTTCCCCCCTTAGTTCTTCTTCTCCTTTTTTAATTCCTACAAACACTTTCATCTTCATTTTTTTTTATCAATTTTACCTTATTATTTATAGTGAGACTTATTATCTATAGGTGTGTCTTGCTTCAAAGGATATAAAGTACAAGGAATAACTTGAAAAACACTCTCTTTTTCTTATGATGTCCTGTAAACCCCTAAAATGCAAGGGCATTCCTGCATAGTAACTATCTTCTTAAGATGCCCTAAAAATCCTAAATTGCTATAGATACCCTCCATATTCGTGTCTTTATTGTGTTACTCTTGAAACACTAAAGTGCAAGGGATGACCTCAATAATACATTCATTCTTATCGCAATGGAGGGATTTTATACTACTTGTGGAAATAAAGAATTTACTTGGAATTAACTTATCTCTTCTGCCTACTTGTTTTAAAAATTTCCTCTACATTTTTAATTGCTTCTAAATTTTAACTTGTATATTGTACTTCCTCATCCCTTTATATCTCTTTATTTCTTCTAATGACTGATCTGAGTAAACTATGACAACCTTTCTTACTTGATGTTGTAGATATGCTTTCTTTACCTTTCTTTGGGAGTGAAAAATCCTTGATCTAATCCAACTTCTATTACAATATGATCTCCTTGCTCCATATTGAAGTGTCTAAATCTTCTACTAGAATATGATCTCCTTGCTTCATCTTGAAGTTTATCTTATGACCAAACCTTTTGTCACTTTCTCCATCGTTTTTCCTTTTCAATCTCTTGTCATGTGTTTAATATCATAACATTTATAGTATTGAAATGTGATATTTTCATAATCCAATTATTGATTTCACTCTTGATTCAGATTTAGTGAATTGTGTCAAAGGTTTTGAAATATCCATAACAACACATATATGCTTTTTCTCCTTAGTAGTTGCTCCCTCGTGGATTAAAATTTCTAGGGTATTGTCAATATTCTTCAAAACATTCATTCCATTGATTCATATTTATTGAATTGTGTCAAAGGTTTTGAAATATCCATAACAACACATATATATATTTTTCCTTCTTATTAGTGTGCCCTTGTGAATGAAATTTCCTAGGGTAATGTCAATATTCATCAAAACATTCATTCTCTTATTCACATTTACCAAATTGTGTAAGGTTTTGAAATATCCATTAACAACACATATGCTTTTCATTCTTAGTAGTTGCTCTGTCATGGATGAACTTTCCTAGAGTGTTGTCAATATTGTTCAAAATAGTCATTCTCTTGATTCACATTTACCCGATTTTGTCAAAGCTTTTGAAATATTTATAACGAAACATATACTTTTGCTTCTTAGTAGTTGCTCCCTCATGGATGAACTTTCCTAGGGAATCATCAATATTCTTCAAAACATTCATTCTCTTTATTCACATTTAGAGAATTGTTTCAAAGGTTTTAAAATATCCATAACAAGATATATATACTTTAGCTCCCTAGTAGTTGCTCCTTCATGGATGAACTTTCCTAGGGTATTGTCAATATTCTTCATAATATTTATATTAACAATTTGATATTGAAGTCCAAAAATCCTAACCTATCTCGATAAAAAAATTCTCACATCATAGTGTTAAATATAGTGCATCTCCCCACTGTAACAGTCTTGAAGAAGATAGCGATTTCGTCAGCCTCCAATATTATCAACCAGTTAAAGAGTCTTTCTGGCCTCATTAGTGCAACTGTTGATTTTCGTGATTCTCTAAATCTTTTGTTTTACAGCGAGCAGTACCAGGGGCATGAGGAGTTGAAGGCAGAATCTGAATTTGATGGCAAGGAGGAATCTAAGGATGAGGATGATAAGGAGTCATATGGGAAGACTGACTGCTTGGTCTCTTGGTTGTCCATTCTGTGGGATGTTTGTTTGACTATATTATACTATTTTTTGTATGGGCACAAGTGACCCTGCGTGGTGCTTGCATGATAAGTTTTTCTCATTGTTAGTTATGTTTTACGTCTTTCTTTTATGCTAGCTATAATATTAGGCTTCCATAGTTTCATTTGGTTGTCTTCATATGGAAGAGTAGGACTTGGCCCTTGTTGTTATTAGATTAAAATTGTAGGGCTTAGCCCTTGTTTGGTTTGTCAGTAGACCCTATTTTGTAAAAAAAATTTGGGTCAACCAGTTAAATTCGATGTTAATTATAATAGTCTATTACTTACAAAAAAAAAATATAGTGCATCTCTCCTCTAAACTGTATACCACCACAAAATATTTTATCCCTCGTTTCAAAATTTAAAAAACAAGGAAAAAACCTCTAGGAAGATAAGTCATTGAGTAATTTAAATTCAATCTTCATCTCCACTTGATCTTGTTTTAATATCCCAAAACCCTAACTAATATCTAGGGAAATCACATATTAATGAAATAGAACATTGAGTTAAGACAAAAATTTAGAATTCCAAGTTCAAGAAGCTCAAAAAAATACAATTTATAAATAACAAACCAAAACACAAACATATAAGAAAAATAACACAATGATTTTTTAATTTAGAAAATAGAATAGGATAAAAACAATCTCTAAGAAGAAATATGAGGATATAACATTGAATCTATTACTAATATTTCTACAATCAAGGGCACATCTCTTTTTATACAATTTTTTTGGTGTATTGGAAATCATCATATTGAATATGGAAGGCCACCCATATAGAAGTGTGATGGTTCTCATTCAATGAGTTACAAGGTCACCTGTATAAAAATGTGATGATTCACCTTCATTGAGTGACAAAATAAAAATTATATATATGACTTGTCCTTTCGTATTTTTTCTTCTATTGGGGTGTTAACATGGCTAGAGATGCATTTTGGGTATACAAATATGAAAATAAAAAATTATTATTTTTAAAAAATATTTTGTTTTGCACTTTTAAGGGCTTCTAGAACATTTTTTCCACAAAGTTGTTGGTTGTGATAATATTTTCCATTAAAATTATTTTTGTGTTTGTTTTTGTCTATGTGCTTGTTTTTGTGTTTTAGGCATGCTCCTTGACTATGCTGAATGTGGTAGGCCAGGTGCGAGCCTTAGACTTTTTTGACGAAAGATATACCCCTACCTCCTTGGGTCTTACCCAAAAGTGGCATCTCTTTTAGGATGTTTTCCACAAACATAAAAAAATTATACATATATAAACATGTGTAGTATGCTCTACATAAATAAAATCAAACTCTCAAAAATAAAGATATAAAAATTAATAAATTTTAAAAATATTAAATTAAAACTCTTACAAATTGAATTTTTCTATATATATACACATGTTAAACTTTATGATGATTAGATTCTTACAACTTCATTGTACAACACTTATTTTCTAAATGCATTATAAAACAAAAACATATTTTTCATAACATGATTAAATTATTACACATTCATTGCAAACTTTGAAAAAAAAAAAAAAAAGTTTTCTTTGGAAGCGAGTGTAAAATAGGGTTGAGCCTTAATTTTATTATTTTAGAAGAAAGAAGAGTGCAAATAAGAAGCATAAGTAAGGAGAAAGCCTTACATTTTATTCTCCATTTATTTTTAGAAAATTTTAAAAATAAAGGACTCATATGAGAAAAAGTTAGGTAACATGGAAGGAAAATCATATTTAAAATCTCTAATTGAAAGTAAGAATACCCTAAATGGAATTACAGATGCCCAAGTTAAAGATAAAAGGAAGATTGAATATATAACAAGTCCAATCTAGATAGTAGATGTTACATCATAAATGATTATAAAGGATGAGATGATCGAGCATGGTGTGGTGGTTCTTAAAATAAAAGGGTTAATTAATCTAGGTACATGACCTTTTTGGGGTAGGGCTTTATTTTTTTAATTCCCAAAAATCTATTTTTTAATTCACAACCACATTGTTAAGGGCATAACTTTGTGCTCATGACTCCGTTGTGATTCATTCAAAAAATGTTCAAAAATAGTTTCCATTAAAATTGTTGTTTTTCCTATAGGGCTTTATTTTTCCATTAGCCATAGCTTCTGAAATTACCATCAAGAGACTATAGGATAATACTCATCTTATAAACCCTTAGGATTAAGATATCCTCATCCTTTTATTTGTATCTTGCTTCATTACAGTTGGGACTATAGGATGGTTACTTAGAACCATGACACTACTATTGGAATTTGTATGGTCTTTTTGAGGATCCATTTTGTTTGTAGTTTGAATCTACCCTTTGGTTTTGTAATTGGGTTTATTTTCAACATTGTTCTTTTTTTTATAGTTTCAAGCTGGTTGAGATGGTTCTCTTTGACTGTTATTTCTCAGCATCAGTGCAAGCTCTTTTAGTGTTTTCTCATAATGAAATAATTCATGTTCTCTCTCTTCATCTAACTGTGTTTCTATATTTACCGTTTCCATGTGACCATCCTCATCATCTGCTTGCTCATCCATGGAGAGAATTTCAAAGGTGTTAGGTAAAATTATTGTTTTCTCTTTTGTTGCTATTTTTTCTTTGTGTTTTTTTGTTTAAGGATTTGAAAACCAAGTCCCCATCCTCTTTATATTTTTAGGGACCTTAGGTGAACAATCCTTGGCTAGATGACCATATTCATGACAAATTCTGCATCTAAATGGAATATTTTCATAATCTACTACTTGCTCCCATATTTCTTTCCTATATTATAAAATAATCTTCTCTAAAAGTGGTTTGTCAAAATCAATCAAAACATAGATCCTTGCATAAATCATATGCTCTAAGTGTAGAGTGCTATCAAAAGTCATCATGAAAACTCCTAAAGAATTCCCAATTGTTGCAAATATCTTTGAATTCCAGTATTCTATTGGAAGACCAAATAAACAGATCCAAACAGGGGCAGTTGATGGAACTTGGTATGCTAGGGCTTCATGAAGAGCCCTGCCCTACCAAAAAACCAAGGTCCCCCTTAAAACATTTCCTCCCTATATTCTTCATTAGAAAAGAAAATAAAGAAGTAGCCATTAGGGTAACCATTAATTTGGAACTCTCCTTTAGCGCTCTAATTTTTGGCAACCCATTGCTTGAAGGTAGCAAGAGTCAATCGAAATCCCATGAAATGAATCGAAAAATTAGTGCTCTCCTCTCCAATTTAGCTATTACTTCCTGAAGATCCATTATTTCCAACTCCTAATGGGGATCTATTAGTTGCTTTCATACAACCCATATCTGTTTTCATTGAATCAACCTTTGGCATTCTGAGTGGTTTCCTTGGAAATCATTGATTGTGTTTTCCTCTTGTTTGAGGTGGTCCTTCGCAGATAACTTCTTTAAAATTAATTTATTGTTCAATGCATGCATATTTTTTGAAACCCTCCATCCCAAAATCCAACAAATGAAGTTGCAAGAAACCCTAAATTCCCACATAAACCCTAATGGATCTATGAATCTCTCTAGGTTGCAAGCGTATTGTACGCAACCACTTTGCTAAAATCATTTTCTCCCCTCTTGCATAATTATCGAAAGAGCTAATTGAATTTTAAAAATAATTAATAAAGTTCATCAACTAAACCAATTATGTGGGGATCCTTATGTTGGATTTCTCATATGATAAATGACCAATTGTTAAGATGCATTGATTCATTAACCATAATATTTATTAAAACTACATAAATATTTATTGATTTTAATCATTTCATTTCATATTAATATTTTAATTTTTAAATGGTCATTATTTCATTGATCATAAATATTGATTTACAACAATGAAAAAGCTTTAGAATATTTATTTGATTTAAATTTGAATTACCTAAACACAAGATAATTGAAACCATTATGTTAAACTTAGTTTTTTCAGTCATATTAAAGTAAACCCCCCTCACATCATGCCATGGGGATATTTCTATTACATCATCATATATATCTATAGGTTATAAGAATGCATTTTTAACCACTTGAACATATGTATTCCATAAAATATTAAATTTATCTATAAATTTAAAACTTTAGTTTATAATATGAAACTTGTCACTTTTCACTTTAAAACAACATGAGTAAGCATAAAGGTGGAGACTTTGAAACTCTAAATAGAGGTCCAAAGTTTGAGTCTTTATAGAATAGGGTTATATACCATGATTCATAGCATGGTTGAATAATCATATATTAGATATAACAATATCCTTCATGAAGATCATTTGATTAGGCCTATGACCTTGCATATGTTAAAAATTATTTTATTATTATTTCTAAATCTATAAAATTTAAAAAACAAAACAAAACTTTATAAGCCTTGATGATATATACATAACTTATAGGGAAGAAATTTGGATAAGGGGAGAAGGTGCTAAAGAACACTTAGAGGAGAAGTAATGCTTTAAAATATGTTGTTTGAATTAACAATGATGGCTAAAGAGAAATATTTCAAGGTTTATTGTGAGTTATATAAATAGATAGAGAAGAAAACAAATATTAAGGTTTTTTTAATTATTATGGATACTAGCAATCCCATACTTTATTTTATATTTATTTATTTTTAGTCAATATTATTGGAATACCAACATTATGCTTCAAAACAAACATTTTGACAAAATGGTAAATCATTGACACCTTTAAATATATGTATGAAAATTATTTATTAAAAGAAGTCAAGGATTAGAAAATGATTCTCAAATATTGTGGAATGCAATTTATGGTTTCTCCCAAAATTCAATTTCTAGGTTTCATGTCATTTAGAATGCATATTTAAAATTATAATAATTAGGCACCTTAAAAGTATGGTCTATCCCTTGTGTACATTTGAAAACATAAATTCAAATTTATGTCTTTCAGATCAATTGTTTAAAATATAATAATCAAACGCCTTAAAAGTATGGCTTATGCCTAGCGTACATTAGTATATTCAATGTTAGGTTAATGCCTAAGAGTTTAAAAGGGCTAATTGAAGGAATATTAAATTTTTATTGTGATTGTTTTTTATTGATTGAAGGGGTTTTGAAAGGGTCCCTGAACCTTTTACAAGAAACCCATTATAAAAGGAGAGGACCACCTGAGGTGGCTATGAGATATTATCTCCCAAAGACAAAAGGGAGAGGACAAAGACATAATATAAATAAGATAAGACCTCAAAACCTAAGGAATATCTAGAGACCAAAAAAAGGGGGGAAGCCCACAACAAAGTCTAGTCAAGGAGAAGAAATGAGGAAAGATGCATTATTCTACAAAGCCAGGAATAGGAGGTTCAACTTGGTCTTTTGGCTCATCATCATCAAATTGATTCATGTACTCATACAGGATGATAGTGACCTACTAGATCAGAGAGGAGTTCATTTTAGCTGCTTTGGTCAGGGCACTCATGAGATTTTTGAGCTCATGGATGTAGCCTTTCTTGGTAATGAAGGGTACACATGACCTCTACTAGGATGAGCCACTTAGAGTATCAACATTACAAGCAAAGGACCACAAAAATTTAGTGTTGCATTTGATTCTTTGGCCATGTGGGGGAGAGTCTTCCATATCCTATGGGTCCTATTCAAGGTTATGCATAAAGGGTCGGCCTCAAAATATATTTATAAAATCAAGGTGAATTGTCTTAGAATCCCAAAGAATTATATAGAAGTATACATGGCAAATTACATTTATTTATCTCCAAACATTTTCAAACCATGGTGAATTTTTTTGTGTTGGGGGCTATGAATATTGGTTTGCAAAATCTAAAAATGTACGACAAAATTAAAGGCTTTAGGTCAACATGAAAGGCTTTTAACCTTTATGATTTATGCCGATCAATTTGAGACATGTATGATGATCGACTGCAAACATAGCGATTGGCTAGAGACATGATGATCAGCTGTAGACATGACGATCAACTATAGATATGGAAATCAGTTATAGGTATGACGATCAACAACATAAATGCAGATTGGCAATAGGCATGATGATCTATTGTAGATATGATGATCGATTTCAAGTATGATGATCAGTTGTAGATATGATGATCGGCTACAGGTATGAAGATCAGTTATAGACATGACAATCGACTATAGGTATGATGATCGACTACAAACATGATGATCAACTACATGTATGACGATCAACTACAAATATGATGATCGGTTACAGGATTGCCAATCGAGTGCAGACATGATGATTGATTGCAAGAATGTTGATCAACTGTAGATATCATGATCAATTGTAGGAATGTCGATCGACTACATATATGATGATTGGTTGTAGGTATAAGGATCGACTATGGGTATAATGATTGGTTGCAGGTATGACGATCAACTATGAGTATGATGATCAGTTGTAGGTATGATGATCGACTACGGGTATGATGATCGTATACATGTATGAAAATCAAATGCAGGTATGAGGATCAGATGTAGGATTTTTGATCGAATGCAGGCATGATGACCAGTTGTAGGAATACCGATTGATTGCAAGTATGTCGATGGGCTGCAACAGTGTCGAGTACCCAGTTAGATGCAGTGGTACATTTGTACCATGTGTCAACCATCTACGAAATGATTACATGTAGATGCCATGTGTCACCCATCTATGAGCTAATTGCATGCATAAATGTCTATATAAAGGGATAAAAAATTATTTTTCACCATTTATATCATAGTTTTAACCATTTTCCTCCCATTTTAATGCACTTTTAATTCTGTTCCTCCAATTTTATCTTAAGTTTTAACCTCTTACCTTACGTTTTAAGTAATTTTTAACCATTTTCCTCCATTTTGAACCCTTTTTCGTCAAGTGTCGCATACCATCTAATGTATCTTCTGATCCATACTATTGTACATAATGAAATAACCCTATGGCATCCCCTATCAGCCTTGCAATATTTAAAATTAATTTTAAAAACCTGGTTTACCCCTTGATTTTTGAAATTTTATCAACATCAGGTTATGAGATGTCATGGGTCATGGACTCTGGTCTTCGGGGTCTAGTTTCGATACCATAGTTTGACATGAACACTAAACTGCTGGAGAAGATCATTGTAGGTTATAATATTGATTCAGGTAAGGTAAATCTTGTCATTGAGAACAAAAACATTGTTCTTTCTTTCATAGCCTATGATATCGCCAGATTGAAATCATTACCCCACGCTAGTTGTGAGCCTATCACTTCCAAATATGCATTAACTAATGACGATAAACTCTACGTGGAGACAAAATTTAATATGCAGCAAGAATATTTTCAAGGTATAACTATTGTTTTATTTAATTCATTTTAAATTCTAGTCACTAATGTAGAATTACTAATTTTGTTTTTTTGCAGTTACAGCCACCAAGTCTAGAAGGGGTTTGACTGTACTAGCTATTCAAAATAAATTTCTTCGGGCATGTTATGAATTCTTCCTTAATAGAATCATTCTGCAAGGAAGACCAACATAAATTCTAATGTGGACCTTAGCATATTTGGTTTATTATGTTGCACACCACCAATTCGACTTGTCCAACTATGTCTCACATCGGATCAGATTGGAAATCTAGAACGTGATAATCCACGCTTCACCCTCATCAAAAGCTAGCACATAGAACTATATTATTGATTTTTTTTATGAACCTTTTTATCATTTGCAGAAAACTCAAGTACCAATATCTTGGCACTCAACCCTAGCCAATGCAGCCATGATAGATAAGCAGGTTCAGGTAATTTTTCATTAATATTTAAGTAAATTTTTTTATTTTTCATATGTTTGTATTTTTATAATTTTGAAACTTTATACTAAACATAGAAAAAGGCATCCTCTTCCTCTTCAAATCGGGATGCTGTTGTCAGAGGTTATAATCTAGAGGAATCAGAAGACTCTAAACACCTACGGAGAAAACAACACCACCGCTAAGGAAAATATCAACAAGGAAACATATAAGATCTAGTTATCCTAATCCTAGACAACCTCCAAATACACCTACACGTCCACTACCAATGAGTATAGTTGCACAAGAGGTTTCATCTTCGGGGAGTAAATTTTAATGACTATCGAAACAAAAATTTTACAAAATTTTTAATGTTTTTAATTAATTTTTTTTCCAGATGTACAACATGCCCACATTCCATTTTCATTTAAAACTACGCAAGATGTCTCTTCTTTTTTTGGTAATTTTTATAACAAATTTTGCAACCAATTTTCATAATCTACCTTCACAAATTTTATAACTAATTTTTATTTTTATGTTTTAAGTTCCTATACAACAATTTCATTAACAAAATCAGAAATTGATGCCACCCCATCCTCCACCACACCAACCTCAAATGCGAGGTCAATGCTTCCAATTTGGAAAACACATTCTTCCATGTAGGCCACAAAGAGAAGCAACACAACAATTTTTAGAGAAAGAAGCATCAAAAACGTTTTTAGGATTCAACTATATTTCTCTTGCTAATTTTAGTTTTAAGGATGTACCAAAAGCTTCTGGTGCTAGGTTTGATGAGGTTCTACTTGATCAAAATTTATTTTTGTAAGGCAACACTCTCACTAATTTGCAAGTATCATAATTGCTACAAGATAAAGGAAATGAAGGAGCAGAATGTTCAATAAAATCTCCTCCTAAGGAAACAAACACCCATTAGGCTCATCCTCGACCAGACGATGAAAGATTACATATTTCAGAAAAATATTTTGTTTTTGATAATGTTGAATCTACCATTAAGGATTTACTACTTCCATATTAAAAATGAAAAAATGAAAGTGTCAGGAAAAAGTGTTGATAAAGGAAATTAATACCCGATACAATAATTTTTCAAAAAGAGAAAATAAATTTTATGTTATTGAAAATGAACCTGAAAATATGGAGGCTCTACTATAGCAAGTAAAATATAGCATTGTGAAGGTGAATACATCTTACACAGATGGAATTTTAAAGTTTATGATGAACATATTGGAGAACATAAACGATGAGGCCCAAGCTTATTACAATGAATGGGCTAGTGATAAGAAAAAGGTTGATGTTGATGTAGTTGCAAAGAATGTTGTTGAGGTTTGATTTAGTCACTTATTTGTTCAAAAAATTGTTCTCTTTTTCAAATGTAATTATCTCCTGACTAACTATTTTTCCTTTTTGCAGGTAAAGTATGATAATCTTAAGAAGTAGGTTCAAAACCTGCAAGACTACCTTAGGATGGCAAAAGAGTTCTTAAATGCTTCCATGGCAATGAAAAAAGAGCTCAGGAAGTAGTTTGACAAAACAACATTTTGTAGGAAATCATTATCTACAACGGATTGGATCCTGATGTTCTGCTAAATAATAAGGGTAAAGAAGTTTAAGGACCAACATCTAAAGATGTTGGCAAAGAGGAAAACACCCTTCTCTATGGATTGAAAAATGTTGAGAATATCCTTGTCAGTTCTGGAGAAATTGATAGTATTGTTACCCAGCCCTAGGGAAGAGCCTTTGGAATGCAGAATGTGGAAATTGTGTAAGTAGTGGGTGATGAAAAAGGAGTTGAACATGGGAAATATGAGGGAGGAGCCGTTGCTATGCAGAATGTGGAAGTCATTGAAAAGGAAAAAGAAGTGGTGGAAGGGGGAAAATATTATGAAGCATGAAACTAAATTTCAAAATTTGATATTTGAAAAAGACTATTTCATGACATTTCATATGTTTTCATTTGAAAACATGATATTTGCTTTTATTATTTTACTATTACACTATTTACATTTATAATTGTGTGTTATTTTCATCTCTTGAGTATTACGGTGTTTCAAATATGCTTGAGTTTTTTAAGAATATATGTATGTATAGGTTTAGATTTTCATTTTATTCAAAGTTATTCATGTTTTGATATAAAAATGAGTATTTTCTTGTGTATTCTGCTATGTTATTTTTATATTTCAATTTTCAAATGAGTTTATGAAGGATATATCTATGCATGGGTTTAAATTTTTAGTTTATTCAAAGTCATTCATGTTGTTGTATAGAAAAGTGTTTTGTCTTTTGTATTATGCTATATTATTTTTATATTCCAAAGTTAGTTCACGATGGAGATATTTATGAAGGGGTTAAATTTCAATTTCCATATATTATGCTAAGTTGTTTTTATATTTCAATTTTCAAATGAGTTTACGAAGGATATATCTATGCATGGGTTTAAATTTTTAGTTTATTCAAAGTAATTTTTGTTGTTGTATAGAAAGTATTTCGTCTTTTGTATTATGCTATATTGTTTTTATATTTCAAAGTTAGTTTACGATGGAGATATTTATGAAGGGGTTAAATTTCAATTTTCATACATTATGCTATATATATATATATATATATTTTATATTTCAAGTGATATTATGAAGGATATATCTATGCATGGGTTTCAATTTTCAGTGCATTCATAGTCATTCTAGTTGTTGTATAAAAATGAGTATTGTCATTTGCATTATGATATATTTTTTTATATTTCAAGCGAGTTTACGAAGGATATATCTATACATGGGTTTCAATTTTTAGTGCATTCATAGTCATTTTTTTTTTTGTATAAAAATGAGTATGGTCATTTGTATTATGCTATATTGTTTTTATATTTCAAAGTGAGTTTACAATGGATATATCTATGAATGAGTTTAAATTTTCATTTTCCATATCCAGAGTAATATACTACATGCATTTTTCCTTCTAGAGTCAAATCATACATACTAATGATACTAAGAAATTTTTACTAGTTATGTATGCATGCATGGTTTACTCAATGGCACAACATAAATCATAAAATTTTGTCAACATAGAATGTTAGTAACACTTCTATAGTCATATCATGCATACTAATGATACTAATGATACATATATACATACATTTAAAGTCAAAGCACAAATCACTATATTTTGTCAACATATACAATTAATTCAATAACATAGCATCATTACGTATACATGATTTTCAAATTTTCAACTTACACAAAGCTATAGCATAAATCATAAATTTTAAAAACATAGACATTCCATATCATTAAAAAGAAAATACGTAGAGATAGATCAAATACATCCTTCAATTCTATGAAGCAACTGCTGGTCAAAAAGTCAACTTCAACAAGAGCAAATTGTACTTCCTCAATACTCCCATGCAGATATAGATTAAGATTACAAGGATTATAGATTGCTCTATAGCTGACCTCCCAACCACTTATCTAGGCCTGCCTCTCTTTTGTGAGCAACCTGCATCTTCTATGTGGAACAATGTTATATATCATATCCAAAAAATACTTGTAGGATGGAAAGGAAACCTTTTATCCCAAGTAGTTAAAAGTACTCTGACCACTGTTGTTCTGTAAAGTATCCCTGTCTACTTCCTATTTGCCTTCAAAGATCCAACGATAGTTTCTTTAAAGATAGAGAAAATTCAAAAAATAATTTATATACTAGAGCTTAAAATAAACAAAGAATCCATCTTGTAGCCTAGGATAAGGTTTGCAAACCCAAAAAAAAGGAGGAATAGGGCTAAGAAGAATTCATTCCCTCAACACTGCTTTGATTGCCAAGCAATCTTGGAGATTGGTTTTAGGAGACAACAATGAGTGGATTTCCATCGCCAAAAGGAAGTACCTCCAACATGGTGATTTCCTCAGTGAGAACACTCCCAATAGGGGGTCAACTTTCTAGAACTCCATAATTGGCACTAAGCACCTCATTAAGAAAGGAATAAGATGGAAAATAGGAGATAGGAGAAACATTGATTTTTGGAATGACAAATGGATTACCCAATAACCCCTCCTAAATGATCTGATCCTATCCAAAATCAAACCCTTTACTGATGATAGGGTAGGACACAAGGTTTCTAATTTCCTTAATGCTCAGAGTAGGAGCCTAATGTGGATCTCTATTTCTAGTCTAGCATTTCCCATCGAGTCTAATATGTTGAACTCCCTCCTCTCTTCCACTATCATTCCCTCAACTAATTATATTGATCAGCTCATTTGGGAACATACTGAGAGTGGAGAATTCTCTGTTAAATCAACCTATCTTCTCCTCCTTGATAACGAGGATTTTTTTCTTCCTTTTGACCATGTTTATATCAAGCATCTCATCCCTAAGATTTCATTTTTTTCATGGCTTTCTATCCAAGATAAAATCCTTACCATTGATCATCTCATAAAAAAAGGCATACCCATCCCCAATAGATGCTATCTCTGCCACAATGCTTTGGAATCCACATCCCACCTCTTCCTTCATTGCCCTATTTCCTCTTCCATTTTCCATTCCTTCCACATTTAGTGGGTTAGACCCTACTCCATAAGAGACATTTTCATCCATTGGCCTTCCCCCTTCCATGACCCCCACCTCAAGTTCTTTTGGAAGATTTCCCTTCACCATTTCCTATGGTAAATTTGGCTTGAAAGAAACAATAGAGTTTTCTCCCTTAATCCCAAGGTCCCTAAGCTCATTTCTTCTAAAATATTGGCCTTTGCATTGGAAAATGCCTTTCTTATTCCTCCATCTTCCAATCCTCCCTCCAAGGCTGAGTACGGCCTTGGCATAGAGCTGGGTTTGTCCTTAGAAGATTTGTGCCTTCCTACCAACATTTGTCTTGAGTCTATTTGGAAGCCTCCTCCGATAGGATGGCACAAACTCAATTTTGATGGAGCTACAAAGGGTAATCCAGGTAAGGTTGGGGCTAGAGGTGTCCTGAGAAACCACAAAGGAGAAATCATCCTTGCCTTTGTGAAAGGGCTAGGTGAATAGACTAACCACAATGTTGAAGCCAAAAGCATGTGGAGAGGTTTATGCCTCTCCAAGAACCATTCCACCAAACTGATAGTTGAAGGTGATTCCCTTAACATTATCAATTACCTCAAGAATAGAAATTGTAGACCTTCCTAGAGAGTCAGAGATTATATTGAGGAAGCTAGGACCTTAGTCCTCGAATTGCAAGAAGTTATATTTCAGCATACTTTCAAAGAATCTAATAGGGTTGCTGATAAGTTAGCTAACATTGGGGTCAACACGGCCAATTCCCAGATCTGGTATGATAACATCCCAGAGGAAGTTCAAGCCATTGCAGATCAAGAGAGACAACAAATCAACCTTCCTTAGTAGGAGGTCCTTCCCCAGGATGACCAACCTTATCCTCATGCTTAATATTAACAGGTTTGTAGGAATTGTCATGCTCCACGTGATTATTCCTATTCATCATGGTTTTTGGAAGGCTGCCCTTGTCATTCATAAAGTTGAACGCCAGCTCTGTGTCCACATGTCCTACCACTTTATTCATGTCCAACTGCATATCCCCTCCACCTCCGTTCATCGCCATTTAAATTACCACTGGCAAGTCCACATCACCTTCCACTACCCCGACCACTTCCACCACTTCATAACCTACTGTCTCTTAGTAATTCCTCATTAAGCATTTTTATTTGGAATGCATGCTACCCTTTTTTTAAATTATTGGAAAAATATTTTCAACCATTGCAGGTCCTAATTTGTGGTTTCCAATGTAGATAGCATGAAGATATCCAAATATGCACATTTTTTCAAAACTCCGCACAAGATTCAGAGTTGGAACCCCACATCCTATGGAATGAACATCTCCAATTACCAATTCAATACAGATATCCATGATGAGGTTATTTTCCACACACACAGTGGTCTAACGTGGTATAACATAAAGAACTCCATCTTGGCCAACGGTCATGACAGGCTGGATTCACAATCCTTAATGTTTATAACCCCTAGTATCTTGGGATGTGTGCCATTCCTTGCCAGTCTCCCTAGATCTTTCCTAGCATATTCTCCTAATAGTGGCAGGTTTCCAAATACCACCCTTTGCCTTGATGCACATCCTTGCATGAGGTGGTTGTCTTGTCATGCATGTAAGGCCCCCTTCCCATGAGCCAATTCACATTTGCCTCCACATCTGGTCTTACCCTTCCTTGCTTTGTTTGGATAGTGTTTACCACCCACTACCTATCTAGGCTCCCTCCCCATCTCCCTGTCCTTTTAATACCTATCACTTCACCCTTCACCCGCTCGTGTCCCCCCATCTCTATTCTTTCCTCCAGTCCTGTCTGCGCTCCTTCACTAGTCACCCTCCTGCCCCCACCATGTCGAGTGATTTCCTCGAGACCAAATCCCTTGTCTATGATGCCATGGTAGAGAAGTTCCTCTAGGACAAACACTTTTTTGCTTTCCTCTATGTATTTTTTGGTAACGACCTTGACATTACCATTGCCTTCCTTGAGACTTGGGACAATGGGTTGTCTCTATGCATGGGAGAAACTTCATTGTTGATGTCCATATTTTAGCGTCCATCACTAGCCAAAACCTTGAGGGTCATTCCATCCACCATCACAAACACAATTGGGAGGTTGAATTAGCCGAGTTTCAAGGGAATGAAAAAATCTTAAAAAAATCCAAGAGCCCCGACATCTTCAGGAGTGACTTCAATTCTCCTTGGGACTCTGTGATGAAACCCATCATGGAATTCATTATAGTTGACAACCCTAAAAAAGCCTTCAAAACCTATCACTTGGCCTTCGTAAACCATTTTAGAGATATTAATCCCCTCAGCATTCCCTTGTTCTTCCTCAATTCCATGAATAATGCCATTACGTCCTATAGAGACAAGAAAATTCTATACTTATGTTTTGGCCAACAACCCTAAGCCTAACCATGTCATGGATAGCTCTGCTAAATCCCCCATGGTTAAACCACATCTTGCTAAGAGGAAGAAAAATACTATGCAAGACATTGCCAAATTGAGGGTAAGGAAAAGCATCAGCTTTGACAGTGCAGAAGAATCGATGAGGAAGTCGACAAGGCTTCAAAACCTGGCCACCAGGCGCAACATCATAGAAATTATGAATGATGAAGAAGAAATGTAGGATGAAAATAAACAACTCAAGGACTTCATAATTTCCTCCATAACAACAATGATGAATTTTATGGTTAATTACATAATGGACATCAGAGAAGGAGTACAAAAACTCTTCTATAGTGGCTAGCCTAGTCAGGAAGTTGATGGAGGTTCTGAAGTGGATAAAGTCACGATGAAGATTGAACCCAAGGAATATGAGCCTGAGGACACCGAGAAGAATGATACTAAGGAAGAGGAGAAAACCTCAACTGAGGACTAATTTCCTCATTCCTTGTTTTGCTGCTCCTACGACTACCATGAGTGATACCTGGTTTGTTTCGGCTAATATAAGTATTTTTGGTTTCTTGTCTTCCCTGCATGGAAGCATGCACATCATTAGCCATAGCTTTTTGTTTAAATATTGTATCTATTCTGGTAGAATCCTCAAGTTTGAGGCAACATCCTCATTTTCTAGTTACTGTTATAATTTTTGGATTCTCAAGTCTGAGGCTACATCCTCGTATTTTGCTTATGTCAGTATATGCCCTGCTAAAGTCTTTTAGCTTATCTTTTATTATGACATAGCCATAATGGTTGTTTTTGTAATTAGGTTAAGGGATCCTTAAAAACCCTATCAACAATATAAAGTATCTTATTTACCAAAAATAAAAAAAAGCAAATATCCATAATCATTGAAAATAGAATGATTATATGAATTTTTTCAAATCACTAAAATTTTACAACTAATAAAATACAAAAAATCATTGATAATATGAAATTTGTCAAATCATTGACATTTACAAATGATATCAAATACGAAAAAATATTGATAATATGAATTTATTTAAATCACTAAAATTTTACAAATGATTTCAAATCTGAAAAATCATTGATTATATGAATTTGTCATATAATCATTGTAATTACATTTTTGGAAGCTAATACAAAGCTTTATCGAGTTATACAAAAGAACTAAAAATTATTTGTGAATTTTACGTTTCCATAATCTCATCATCACTCCAAGCTGAATTATTTTCGTCATTATCAATAATATCAGTGAAACCTCTTCTTTCCGCTAGGGACTTCCAATATCAATGCGCTATCATAGGGAAACTTACCCACCTCGTACAATGACACATACATTCTCACATTTTTCTAAATTTTTGTCCAACCTGTTATGAACTTTTACTTTAACAAAATATATTGCACTGGATACTCTTTCGTCTTCAATAGATCCCAAAATCATTGTCTGACATAATTCATATAAATTGAAGTATTCACTAATAGTTTCTTGTAAGACACTACTTCTATACAATTTTTTCCAGAAACGCGTGATTGAACCAGTAACATGTGAATTTTTGAAATGTGCAATTTGATTATCCATTGTTATTCCAAAATTGGTTGATTATTATCTCAGAAGATCTTTGTTTAGAATACCATTGATTTCAATGCCATTTATTTCCACACTTTTAGAGAAATATGTCATAATATTGCCCATATATTTGACACATAACTCACTTCTACTGTTGTGGCCAACAGTAGGATTCTAGAAGATGGGATTAACAACCATGGCCTCAAGTGTCTCATCTCTCTTAAAATGATCTCTTATTTCACTTGTTAATGTATTTGTAATTCTTTTTAATTTATTTTTAGTGCTATCCATAACCTCATAGAATTCAGAATGTGTTATGGGCACTTGTTCAACATCATCTATTAATGTATCCAATTGTTTTTCATAACGATATATAGGAATAACCTTTCCATGGATAGCAATACAAATATTACCGTTGATGTTGAACTTTAAAAAGCTCTTCGGGTCATTGACATCAACTAAAGTATTCCAACTATAAAATTTAGGATCCTAAAAATATTTTTTGGATAAATAAATCCTATCAATAATCATACATATTTGTTTTCTCATCCTAATAAAATTGATAATATAAATTGTCTGTTCCTGTATGAGTTTAATTATAGAATTCATTTCTTGCAACAATGGAAGAATACCACATAATGTGAGAAGAGTTTCAAATTCAGTCATACGAAATAGCAAATATTTTTCCTTGTCAACATCCCTACGATGTTCATACATAAACCCAACCAAGGATTGATATTCTAAAAATACCCTTTTTGCAAGAAAAAATAGTGAAATCCACATGGTGTCCATATATTTTAGCATTTTTTTGCCTTTGGTTACACCTAGAGAAAACTTTTGAAACTCAACAAACCTTTTTGGATTGCATGAAAAGTGTGAGTGTATTTCACGGACAAGCTCTTCAATTCTAGGTGCATTATAAAAATTTCTCACAATTTTAAATGAAAGATTCATTCGATGAGCCATGCAATGAATGGGAATCACATATGGGGCAATTAATGTATGAATCCTAACACAAAGACCATTCCTTTGTCCTTGCATTGTAGCTGCACCATAAGCTCCTACACAAATTAACTTTGTGGCAATTTCCTTTTCATCCATTTTGGAAATATCCTTTATACTGGTTACAACAACATTATAAATATTTTCCGCATTACAATTTTAAATCATCTTATATAGTGCTAGTAAATGAGGTTGTATCACATGATTTTTGAATGTGTAAACATGTATGCAAATCAAATATGTGTTGTCAACAATTATTACCTCATCAATTGAAAGTGAAATAAATTTGGCTTATTTCACATTCTCTCTTAGGTCTTCCTTCTCAACTAGCGATAGATATTTTACCATTTCCCAACCACTTCAATCTGACCAATGTGAACTGGTAAGGTTTTGTGCATTGCCTAGTTGAAGTTTTTGCTTAAAATAAGCAAAATCATACATGGGTTGACCTTTTTTTAGAATACTGTATACAACATCAAACTACAATTTCTTTGAGGCTAATACAATATTATTACTTTTTTGAAATTGTACCTCGATTGTTCCACCCTTCTCAATGAGAGTTTGTTGTTGTTTCATTGTTTTTTGTATTCAAGTGTATATCTCATATGCACACATTATGATGCATCCTTCGACCTATAAGATCTATTAATTATTTCATCACTTTGTATTTATTTGATGTAAACTTTCCCATAATGTTTTTCTATTGTGTCTTTCTTATTTTGCAATAAATTATCCTTTCCTAGCTTCCATGTACAAATAATGTATTTACACACATTTTGTTTCTCATATCACTCAATAAAGGGGTATAACCATGCCCATTCATTTTTAAAATCCCTTCCAATAGTCCATTCTCTTATATTTTGGCATTTATATTTTTGACTACAAGACTCCAAAGAGGTCTGCATTTTAATTATACTATCATTTTCTTTTTGGTTGATGTGTCTAAATTTAATATCTCCTAAATTGGTTGTTGAATGTTGTTATTAGGAAAATTATCATGTGGTCCCATCTCATCTGCTAGAATATATTCGAGTGAATGCACATCAGGATCCATAATGTTTACTGCATTCAATGTTTTGTGTTCTCTATCATTTTTTGAAGTAAAAAAGGCACTATTTTAAAGAATTAATAGAATACAGTTTTACAAAGCATTTAAAAAGTGGTAGATAAGAAGACAATAACAATAACAATAACAATAACAAATTTAACAATAACAAATTTGATGGTAAAAGGTGTGTGTACCTACATCTTTTGTAGAATCTATAGAGATTGATGCCTCACTGCATTTTGATATTTGTGTAAAATATTTTAGAATTATCTTTTTACAAGAAGATTGGCCTCTCTTCTTTCCATGTTTAGTAGGTGACATTGTATCTATATAGAAAAAACCTTCAGATGTTAGGAAATGTATATGAAATTGAAGGAAAATATTAGACATCCTTCAAGATGAACCTATGCTGCCCTGTAGAATGACATGAAAGAAAAGAAGCAGTATCTGAGAAGAAAATGATCCTAACACACAACATCACATGGATACTTATCGACTACAGTTGAAGATAGTGCTTCTATACTACCTATAAAACATACTCTAAGAGACAAGAAGCAGTTTTTGATAAGAAAAATGCTCCTGACACACAACCAGATGACATTGATAGTTGTCTACCATAGTTGCATATAGTTCACCTACAATGCCTATGAAACTGAAGAAAAATAGCTTTGGATAAAATAACAATGGAAGAAGAATACTCTATTGATTTTCATAGTCATGAATCCTATGTAACTGATAATCCTATGTTGATCAACACACTTCTATAATAGATCAGCTTTTCTTGATAGTCTCTTCTATGCAACTGATCGGCTTGTGTTGATAGACACTACTCTATAATCGATGGACTTATATCGATAGACATGTCTCTACAATCGATTGGCTTATGCCGATAGACACATCTCTATAATCGATTAGCTTATACCAACAGACACTTCTCTATAATCAATCAACTTATATCGATTGATACTTCTCTACAACTGTTTGGCTTATATCGACCGACACTTATTTGTAAGCTATCAGCTTATGATGATCGAAACTTCTCTATAACTGATCAACTTATGCCAATCGAAACATCCCTACAATCGATCGAATTATGTTGACCGAAACCTATGCAATCGATAGACTAATATCGATAGAATATCCTCTACAATCAATCCTCTAATGCTGACAAACACATCTCTGCAATCGATCATCTTATACCAACAGACACATCTTTTCAATCGATCATCTTATGTCGACAAACATGTCTTTGCAGCCAATCTTCTTATGTCAATAGTCTATACAACCGATTGTATTATGTCAATCGACACTTCTCTACAATCGATAGTCATATACCGATGGAAACTCCTCTGCAACCGATCAACTTATGCCAATCATCTTACACTGATCAAAACTTCTCTGCAATTGATAGTCATATGCCGATTGAAACTCCTCTACTATTGATCAACTTATGTCAATAGACACTTCTCTACAACCTTATCAATTTTTTTGTTGTTTTAGAGCTATTTTTGAGTTAGAGTATTTTAGATGTATGTTTATCGGTACCCACTACAATATATATATGGGTAGTATATGAGGCGATTGGGTAGGAATCATAAAATCATGTATAATTTGAAGGTGAATTATTCATGGAATGGGGTGAAAATGATCGACGAATTAAAATAAAAATAGATTAATTATTATCAACGATAGGCGAATTTACCCCAAAAAAACTTCCACCTCGTAAATTTCGAGCGAATGGGCCCCAATGAAAGGATCCAAAATTAGCCAATTTAAAATTTTGAAAATCCTAAATAGATCTAATTTATGATATTTCATGCTTATGCATAACCTTGGTCCTATTAGATGATAATAAGATCTTTACATTTCCCAGGGTGGGATTTCCTATGATCGATTGACCTCTAACATAGATTTGGGAGTTGCATCTTCTCTCTTGGTCTTGAAATCCAACACTAGGTTGGCATTAGGAGAGGAAGGCTTCTCATTAGCTTCATTAGTAGCTTTAGGTAGGGGATTCCCCTTGTTACTGGACTCAAGGTTCTATGGGTCAAACTAAGGGATTCCTAAACACGGGCTAATCACAACCTTCTATGATTCCTTTTGAAGAGCAGATTTGTAAATAATAATATGGAGGTCTTGATGAACAAGGAAGGAAGAAGACCCTTTCTTGATATTGTTCATAGACATCTCAATGGACCTAAAGAGGTATTTATGGATATTGATGCTCTTATTACCATAGAGGCGATTTAAAAAAGCTAGATGGAAGCTTCTAAGAATAGTGTTTAGGTCATCCATAGTGAAATATTGAAGAATAAGAACCATCACCTTGTCCCAAGGATTGCAAAGGGACCTCCTCACAATTTTACCTTTGTATTTGTTGAGTTTTTCTCCTCTATCCTTGAAGTACGAGAGTTTTCCAACTAAGGAATGCTTATCTCATTAGACAATCTCACCATCATTAGGGAGCCCAAAAAATACTGCAAGCAATTTGACATTGATTGTGAAATTGAGACCTTTAACCATAACTCTACCATAATCCCAAGTTCAAGCCAAATCTTTGGAAAGATCCATGTCATGGTCGTTAAACTTCTAGAGAAAGGGGGGAAATCCCACATCATTCAAAATTTTCTGAACCAGTTTTTCTAATTGGAGAACCTTAGGCTCGAATCTGTAGTCATAGTCATCCATTTACAACGATAAGAGGAACCAAATAAGACAAGAAAAATGAGAGGATGGGGGGTAGTTGAGGTGGTGGAATAAAGTGGAGGGGTGCCAAAAGAAAAACCTTTAGAGCAAATCAACAAAAAGCAACAAAAGAAGAATATTTATATTGTGATTATAATTTTTAAAATTCAAGTCTATAAAAATGAAATGTTTTTCAAGTCTATATTATAATTGTATAATTTTAATATGTTAGTTAAATTCTATAATTATATTTTTATTATATCATAACTACATTTTTATGGTAATTCAAAACTTGCATAATGATATTATAATTAAAAATTATGCACATATATTTCACATTATAAGTACATATTTTAAACCATTTGATTAATATTAAGATTCTGCATGAATATATACCCTTTACTTATTGCATAAAATTTCTAATTTTTTACTTGTTCCAAAATCATTAAACAAAAACTTAAGGTTTACCCACAAGGTTAGAACCTTGGTTTGAGGTGTAAAACTCTACACTTCTAAGTTCTTAAACCTATAATAAAATAAATATTTACATGTTTTTAACTGATTATATGGGATTGAAACAAGTCTCACTTATATTACATCAATGAACATATATAGGTACTACAATAGCTTGCTTATTATAGATGTATTTTTTAGCAATATTTGAACTTGGTTCTTCATTGAAAGTCAAGGAATTTAACCAGCTAAGCTAATGTCACCTAGTAATAAAGATATATGTTGTTAACACTTTTTTTTTAAAATCTCCTGCATGTTAGTTTTATTTTAATCTTTTTAAATATTATATATTTTTTCCAGGAAAGGGATAGAACAATTGGTAGTGGTTGAGTTCTTGTCAGTAAGTTGTTAATTCCTTGGAGGGTTGAGGTCATGTTTACTTTATATTTACCTAGTGGGCTAGGGATTATAGAGGTTCCCTATGCATAAAAAGAAATTATATATATATTATATTTTATTTATTCGTTATAAATTCCTTTTTAACAATTATAGTTTTAAGTTCCTTTGGAAAAATTATAACGTCCTACATTTTTAAGTTTGAATGGGATAGACAATTGCTAAAAATAAAAAGTAATGGGGTAGTTGGTCTATTTTATAGGAAAGAGAAAAACATCAAAGTTAGGGTTACAAATGTATATAACTATATCTACTCCTCGAGAAAGATGTTAGAAGGAACTTAGCATATTTTTGTCAAATATTATGATGATTCATAATGATGATCTAAGGATTCTTGGAATTTGGGATATCAACATAGTTCTATATACTAGAAGAGAAGAGTAGTACTAATGGATGACTTAAATGAATGTAATATTTTTCTTTATTTGTCAATTCAAATGACCCCAAGGATGTTACTTCAATTTTTTAATATACCTAGGATAACAGACATATTGAGAAAACTTATATGGAAGAAATATTAGATAAATTTTTGTTATCCAACATATGGTTGCAAATAGAAAAAATAATTTCTTTGAATATTTTATTGTAAGTAGGATCAAATCATAAACCCATTCTATTGAGTTGTGATTTATTCAATAATGCTCATCCAAAGCCATTTTACTTTTAGCCTATGTGGCTCCAAGATCTTGATTTCTTTCACATGGTTACGTTATGATGGAATGAAACACATTTTGGAGGATCATGTATGTACAAGTTTGTTCAAAAGATAAAATATCTAAAGGGGCCAATCAATATTTGAAATGCCAAATCTTTTGGTAACATATTTAAGGAAAAGCTGTAAATTTAATCCAAGCTCAAAATTTATAGAAGATGGTAGAAATCAATAGAATGAACCATGATCCTTATATGTAAGAAAAACAATTTTTTTTTATCATCATAATGTATTTAAAAAGGAGTTAGATTGGATCTAAAAATCTTGGGAAATATGACACAAGGAGATAGAAATATCAATTTTCATATTATAGCCAATTTTTTTTTTTCTTCTCATACTATTAGAAATATTTCAACTCTAGATGAAAGAAATATTAAGAAAGAAGAATATATAAGAAAATAACCCGTTAATTATTTCAAATATATTTTATCAAATGCTAGACAAGACCAGGAGGATTAACGTAAGATTTTACAAAATATATTCAATTATCATAAAGGGGTAAATGAAGCTTGATTAATAATATATCTATGGAGGATCTACATGAAGCAGTTTTCTCTTTCTATCCTAGCAAGCAACCTTGACCCAATGGATTTCCTACAGTTTTCTTTCAAAAAATTTAATATTTATTAAAAAGTGATATATTGGTTGTAATTTAAGAGGATAAGAAAAGAAATGCTATAATAAATAAGATCAATGGCACCTTTATTACATTGATTCTCAAGAAAGGTAAGACAAATTATTTTTATAATTTTCATACAATAAGCCTTTGTAATTTTTATTCAAAGTTATGTCAAACATTATAGATTGTGTTATCTTAGAGGAACAAGGTGGTTTTATCCATGGTAAAATTTTTTTATATGGTGTAATCATTGCATAACAAGTCACATTCTCTTCATTCCATGAAAAATCTAGGTATACCTATGAAATTAGATATGAACAAAGCATTTGATAGGATTTTTTTGGATTTTTTGACATAATATTTCTAACAAGTTTGGTTTTGATCAAGTTCAGTGTAAACAGATTAGATGTTATAGTAGTCTAAGATATTATATATTAATCATTAGATCCTTGATGCATACTTTGAGTCATATTATGGACTTATCTAGGGTGATTTACAATATCCTTATGTATTTATTATTTTTTGTAGAGGATTGAGTGAGAGCTTTCTCAAAGGAAAAAAGGAAAGAAAATTCAATGGTACCGAAGTAACTAGGTTGCAATTAAATGTCCCTCTAAATATCGTCTCTAATTTGTTGATGATACTTTTCCTTTGGGTCACCTCTCATCCATTGAGGTCATGGAGTTCAAATCATAATTATCATGTTATAAGAGGGCTATTGGATAATTTATTAATACTATAACATTTAGGATTATTTTCATTAACATTGTCTTAGAGTTACAATTAACTATTTTGGATATTTTAGGGTTTAAAATGGAAAATTCCCAATATATTTGGGTATTCCATTGTATCATAAAGGAAATAAAAATGATCTTTGGGACTCAAATTTTGGATAGGATGAAATTTTAGAAAGATACAACTCATAAAGACTACATTTCAATCTATTTCTATTTATATGATGTCACTATTAAGATTGCTAGCAAATATACCATCCAAATTTGATAAAATTAAAAATGATTTTCTTTTGAAAAGATGTGAGGGAATATTTAGTGTTTCTCTTTAAAAGTAGGATAGAGTTTTGTTGTGGCTATTGCACAACTTGCTCCAAATTTTGGGACCCATCTTAAATCTTGTTGTTTTTGGTTTTCTTTGAGTGATAATTTTGATAGGTCCCTACCCATGAGTTTGCAATGTAGATTCCAAGGTTGGGATGTTGGTTAAATGTTTACTTTTAATTTTGTTTCAAATGTTAATTTCAATGTTCTTGTTAGGATCATTTATTAAGTTTTAATGTTGGCTTTAATGTTAACCTATTCCTATTTATATGATGTCACTATTAAGATTGCTAGCAAATATACTATTTAAATTTGATAAAATTAAAAATGATTTTCTTTCGAAAAGATGTGAGGGAATATTTAGTGTTTCTCTTTAAAAGTGGGATAGGGTTTTGTTGTGGCCATTGCACAACTTACCCCAAATTTTGGGACCCACCTTAAATTTTGTTGTTTTTGTTATTTTTTGTTTTCTTTGAGTGGTAATTTTGATAGGTCCCTACCCATGAGTTTGCAATGTAGATTCCAAGGTTGGGATGTTGGTTAAATGTTTACTTTTAATTTCATTTCAAATGTTAATTTCAATGTTTTGGTTAGGATTATTGTTTGAGTTTAAATGTTGGTTTTAATATTTTCTTCTTGTTACTTTTGAATTACAATAATTCAAACATTTAAAATTGATTGATTCAAATTTAAAAAAAAATAAATAAATAAAATAGTGAATAAATAGTGAATAAATCTAAAAAACAAATAGTGAATAAATGTTGGCTTTAATGTTTTCTTCTTGTTACTTTTTTTTTGTGTTTTTTATTTTTATTTTTAATTTACATGGTGGAATCGGTAGCCGCCACAAATTTGGGCAGGCTGTCCAGCTTTTTATGGCCACCACAGTATTCTATGCTATCCGCCCCAGAAGTCGCCACACAAATCTTCGTGCAATCTGCCCCTATAACCACCATGCCACAATCATTTTAAACTTTTTACGCCACTGAAAGCACCAGGAAAGGGACAAGCGTTTAGTCTGGTGAGGCCCGAGATTTGAACCTTGGACCTCTGCCCCCTTATGGGGTTTGGATGAACCAATTGGTCTACACCTCGGACCTTTCTTCTTGTTTCTTTTGAATTACAATAATTCAAACATTTAAAATTTATTGATTCAAATTAAAAAATAAAAATAAATAAATAAAAATAATAGTGAATAATAAAAATCAATGTAAAACTCAATTGAAAATTAATATATATTGGTTTAGTTTTAACTAATTGTTTTATGTTTTTTTTAGGTGATAAAATTTTGGATGTGGAGCACAGTTTTGGTGAGGTGTTCAAGGAGGCTATGATGAGTGTCGTCTAATCCTTCACCATTTAATCAATATGTGTCAAATCCAGGGTGGTGTCCATGGCTGTATGCGAGAGTAGGGTATAACAGATTGTTATTCAGATCCTTTAGTTCATAGCTCTTATTGATGGGACAGTTAGTATTGGGGTGTTTGGTTTTCCTATGAATGTACTAAAAATGCTAAAATACTGCCTGTGACAGAAACATAAATGATCCTAAGTTATGAAAACTAAAGAAAAATGCATGGAAATAAAGAAAATCCACTCTTACTGTAGAAAAGCAAAGCTATACTACTGAAGACTGAGAATTACAAATTGAAATGGCTGAAAGTAAATCGAATTCCTAATGAAATCATCACACATTTTGCAGGAAAGATAACAGAATTGAAATGTTTATAATTGCAAAACCTAATGTCAATAGAAATTCTAGAAATGCTGCAAATCTGAAATGTGTTAAAAATAGAAAGAAATATTTGATCTATGCAATAACCTAAGAAAATTACAGAACCTGTCAGTTTCCTGCTGTCCTGCTGTAGCCAGAATAAGCAAAATTCTGCCAGAAGAAAAGTCCTCCCCTGGGCCTGGAAGTGGCCCTTGCTTCCAACACCAAAGGAGGCAAGTAAAACCTTTCTAAGCTGACTAACTATTCACACTTAACTCAGAATAAGACATGAATAATGATGCACTCTTTTATTTCATCAAAACAACATTACAGTAATGCAAGGAAAACCTGCAGAATACTGAATTACTGTAGCAAATTACAAAAAATCTGATTTATGCTACTCACACCTATTTTCTACTTCTTCTCCTCTATATCGCTCAACCAAATGGGAGCGCTTATTTATTCTAAACAAAACATCTTGTAGATAAGGTTTATAGCTATAATTTAGGTTTGTTACAACAGTTTTAGTCCAGGTCTTCTCTTGAATCCAGGGTTTGAACCCTTCAATCCTTATCCTCTTGTAGTGTTGGAGCGTTCCCAAGTGAGGAACAGATGTAGATTTGGATAAGGTATCTCTTGAAATAGCTCAACCACCATTTTCTCCTTCTTTCAATAGCATATTTGAGCAGTTTAGACTGTCTGCGCTCATTCCGGAGTTGTTTCGAAATATCAGGCGACAGAATAGGAAAACTGTTGTGTTGTCTTCAAAGGTTTGTATGACTGGTTGTAGCGGTAGATATGGCTTCTTTGGACACCCAGGAGACTAGTTCCATCCTTTATTTGAGTTGGGGCAGACAAATTCCATGCCATGCTATAGAAATACAGCTGGCTGGAATTTGTATGACAAAGTCCAGTCTATCCTGCACAGTTTTCATCCTGACAACTTTTTGGCGCTAACAGTTAATTTAAACAGGTGCATAATGGTGGAATACATTGTGGAAGACTATAAACCTTATACACAAATTGCCTAAAGAGAATAATATCCTAATTAATGCAGAATTATAATCAGATTTCAGCAAAAACATGAATAAAGCAGTAAAAACAGAGTATTTGCGAGTTTCCTATTTCTCATGCAAATATTACTACATAATGCATAATTATCCAAAATTAACATGAATCCACATCACAAATAATGCCAAATGAGTCTTAAAAGTATTCAAAAGAAGTCTTTGAATGTGGCAATTCAATGCCTCATCATTCCCCCAACCTAATTCAATGCATGTCCTCATGCATTTTGTTCTGCAAGAAGGGCACATAAATCCACATCCAAGTACCGTTCCTTATATGGCCATACTTTGATGAAGGGTGAATAATATCCCCTGTGATTTCTGATTTCTTGGAGCCATCCTTGAAATTGATCTTCCTCCTGTGGATCACTATCAAAGAAACATGGTATAGGTGTAATGATGGTAGGCATTCTATATCTGAGGCCAATCCATTGATCCTTGAGCTCATATATTATCTGTATGATGCTGGCAGCCCTTCGTCTTGACCAAAGCAGATTATTGGGTGAGATGGGTTCTCTCTTTCGGAGAGATATAGGCAGTTCATCCCATCTGCCTTTGCAGGCTGACAAAGCATTAGGAAATGATACTGAACAGTATTCTTGAAAATTATTTATACCATCCTGCAAATTTTTTAGATATAACTTCTTCACTCTGTCATCCCTCATTAATGTAAAATGTTCATTGGTGGCAGTTCTGTGGTTAAGATGAATCGGTCTGAGAAGCAAAACAACCTGTAACTCCAAGGCCTTGTTGGCCTTCTTCTGTTCTTCCCAGTAGACCTGATTTTGCAGAGTTGACTGAAACGCCCTCAATTGAACATCTCCAGTGAAAATGTGGGGAAGGAAAATTACTTCTGATGGCAGAAGGAATCTATGGAGAAACAATTCACACAACAAATTTTTATATTCTGTAGTGCTTTCCCAGAAAACTTCTACAAATTCTTCAGTTGTTTCAACTGTGTCTGTCAAGCCAGAGGCAATCCTCATGATTTGCCAACGCAGGTACTTTTCCTTCAAAATTAGGCTGTAAAACCTAGGAGGCCTTCTGCATTGTACTAGACATTCAGCAATTTGGCACATACTTTGAATTTTTCCCTTCAATTTATTGACTTCAGAAGTTTTCTGTTCCACTTCCTTCTCAAGGTTCTTCTGAGATACAACTTTCTCTTCCAGTTGTTGACATTTATTCATCCAGAAGGTCACATCCTCAGTGTATTTGACAAGTGAGATTGTATCAGGAGGTCTAACAATAGGCGACATTTGGGAAACAATCTCCACTTGTACACCAACATCCATAGTTTCTATCATAGTGTTATCTGTTTGTGTCTCTGTTTCAACCAACTCAATTTTAGAAATGACCTTTTGTGGGGATGACTGAGTAATTACCTGTGCTGGAAATATTGAACCTGCTTCTGCTGGTGAGGTGATTGCGATGGAGTCTTTAGACATTTGCACAACTGCCTCTATGGGTTCATTTTTTGAACTTTGTTGAGTGTGTTGTGGTATCTCCATTGCTTCTGATGCTTCAACAACTGACCTTTTCTCTATAGTGTCTGCCAGATTAACCAACAGATTTGCCAATTCATTCCCCGAATCTGTTTGAGAGGGTTGTTCTAAAATTGCCAATCTATTTTTTATAGTTTCAATTTCTTGCCATAGTTTGGCAATGACATTATCCTTTTCTTTTAAATTGGCCTCATTCTTTTCAATCCAACCCATTTGAGTTTTAATCACACTCTTTGCTGCATGAAGTTGTGTTTCAATATCAACTGCTTCCTCTTCTTCTGAACTTGAATTACTTGCTTTCTCTGCCCCTGTTTCTACATCTTCATCAGTATCAGGGTAATCAACTAGAGATTCCCACTGATTGGGAATAAATGCATCCTCTTGTGTTTCCTCTATATTGATATGTTCCTTAGAATCAGAGGAATAAGTATGAGTCATGGATGGTACTGTTTTTGCTTCAACATTTTCTTGTTGCACATTACCTTCCATTGCTTGAACATCAACATTTTGTTTCATGTTCTTTCTTGTTTGCACATTAATACCCCCTTGCAATCTTGAGGACCTCCTCAATTTCGGGACAGATGGCCCTTTCCTCCTTTTAGTACTAATTTCAATTTTTCTATCTTGTAGAATAGAAGGTTCCCCTGCCTCAGAATTGTGATGTTTTTGTGCACATGTAATTTTTTGCTTTCGTTCAGCATGACGTTGTGTTCTAGTTTTTGCAGAGGGAGGTTCTTCAGGAGATGAAGGAGTTGCCCTAGTTGAGGTGCTAGGTGCAGAAGTGGAATTAGGGTTAGGTGCTTCTGTTTCCTGTTCAGAATGTTCACTAACTTCCTCTATAGCAATTTCATCCCAGGTTCGGAAAAAATGGGTAAAACTTCCAGGATGACCCCTGAAATGGTACTTACATATCATTTTGATCAACCCATGGTGCTTCGGATATCCCCTCCCTGCTTGATATTTCTGAGACATGTTGGTCAATTCTTGGTATAAGTATTGGGGCAAATTGACTTTAAGCTCAGGGTTTTCATGGCCAAAATGGAGATGAGTTAAGATTTTCATGTGGCAGCCAGAAAGAATAGGATATTGACCATCATAGGTAATAAATCGAATAACCCAGACAATGACCTCATCCCACGGGGTTTGCAAGCTAGACCGTTTAACTCCTTTGCATATGCCATTACTCATTATATATTCTGTTGGTCTATCATTGTTGCCCCTAAACTGATTAACGAGGTCTACGAGGGTATTCTTTCCAGACTTATTTATAAGAATTCCTTCAAGAGGTAGCTCTGTAATTTCACTGAGAATTTGAGGGCTTACCTGGATCGTCATTCCATTAATTTGTACTCGGTTTCGCCTGAAAGTTCTAGCAAATTCGGCGGTGAGCCCTTCTGAATGTCCTTCAAATTTTTGTAAGAATGGCAGGAATCCTCCTTCGGCAAAAATTTGTAGGCATTCTGAATCTCTCCGTAAATATTCAATGTTGTCTGGTTCAATGCGATTTTTATAACCCACCATCCTGTCTGGTTCTTTGCTAGCTTCTCCCAATACACCCCTGCTGTGGGAAATTTTTGTTCACCGCTATCAATTCTGGAATGGAAGGAATGAGTTTCGAAGTTGGTATATACATGCACGGTAAAAGAATGATGCATGGACATGTGACGTGAAGTAAATCTGGAAGGTGGTAGCACCCAATTAATAATGCGCTTCTCCTCATATGATCTCGGCAAATGCGGTGACGTGGTCTATACGCCAACTAAAAATTGCCTCGTGATCACCTTCTTAAAACATGTGCCACCTTATGACATTAGAAATTGTGATGTGGCACAGTTCCCCAAATCTTATGACGCTGATGTAGGCACAGAAATCTCATGTCACGTGCCTTCGGAGTTAACTTATTCCAGAGTAGAGTATTCTAGAGTAGGCTTCTTTTATCTCTTAAGAACTCATTGGAATTAAATGCATGTGTTTATGCTAACTAAGGATTCCATACATCATATAATACATATTTACAAGATTAAAAAGGAAAGCACATACCTAAAAAATTGTTCTATCCATATTTTGTACAAATGCTGATTTCCAATTGTTTCTGCATTTACAGAGTGCAATTAGAACAGAACTGTCTCAAAATAGACGAATAAAACAATTGTGAATGGAATGAGGGGGAATGGAAAGGAGATGGAATGATGATGGGAGAGAGTGGAAAGGAGATGGAATGATGATGAGGAAAAATGGATGGAACGTTTAGTGGATAGTAGGCAATCATGCCAGCGAACTGGTTTTCATGAGAGCCAAATTCAGATGTGCCTCAAAGAGGTTTTCACATTCTGATTTATTGATTTTTTTTATTTTTTTTTAAGACATCACTTGATTGAGTTGGTTTTAGAAGCAATGGTTGCTTCCAATACCATTACATCCATGTTTCCCACTTGTTTGAGAAATTCTTCCTTTGTTAATGGCTTATGATACACACGGAGACGATGACCGTTAACCACCATATTTCTTCTTGAATCATCAATTGGTGAAAGATGCACAACTCCATTGGCGAACACTTCCTCAATTTCATAAGGTCCAAGCCACCGTGTCTGCAGCTTGCCAGGATGATCTTTATATCGTGAGTCAAACAACAAAGCCCAGTCGCCTTGTTGAAATTTTTGTTGTTTGATATGACTATCATGCCACAATTTTTGTTGTTCCTGGATCACCTCGGTCTGGTGCAATGCATCTCTCCGTAATTCATCCAACGCATTGAGCTGCAGAATCCGATCTGTTTGTGCCTGTGACAAATCAATTCCCACTTCCATAGCAGTTCGAAGAGTTAGTAGTTCAAATTCAATTGGCAACAAAGGCTTTTTGCCATAAACTAATTCATAAGGAGTAAGTCCAGTAGTGGATTTCCAGGTTGTGTTGTAGGCCCAAATTGCTTCAGGTAATTTATCCACCCAATTCCTCCTATGGGCTGCTACGGTTTTGGTCAAAATCCTTTCTAACTCTCTATTTGTCACTTCAACTTGGCCATTGGCTTGTGGATGATAAGGTGAGGATTTTCGATGTTTGATTTCATATAGTTGTGTAAAAGCTTCCACAAATTTTGAAGTAAAATTAGGTCCTTGGTCAGTGGTGATAGAATGGGGAATTCCAAATCGCAGAAAAATTTGTGAATACAAAAAATCAGCAACTTTCTCCTCTCGGGCATGTTTGAAAGCACGGGCTTCTACCCATTTGGTTACATAATCAGTGCATACAAGGATGTGTACTTTCCCTTGGGAAGGAGGATCAATGGGTCCTACAAAATCTAAACCCCATATCTCAAATGGTTCTGTACCTAATTGAGGTTGTAAGGGCATTTCACTAGTAAAGGTAGGTTTACCCATTCTCTGGCATGCATCACAATTTCTCACATACCTTTTCACATCTTTGTGCAGAGATGGCCAATAGTAACCAGCACCCAAAATATTTCGAATGGTAGTTTTTACTGAATAATGTCCCCTCGATGGTTCATCATGACAAGCACGTAAGACATCATATATTTCATCTATGCGTAAACACCTGCGCAAAACATGATCAGGGCCACATTTGAACAATAATCCCTCTATCCATTCAAAATATGAGCTTTGCCTAATTAACTATTTTTTTTGTCTAGGAGTAAAATGAAAAGGAATCTTTCCTAAAACCAAATAATTGGCTATATCAGCAAACCAAGGAGTTTGTATAGAAACTGCGAACAACTTTTCATCAGGAAATGCATCCTCAACCAACTCTGCTGTATCTGCATTGGGTAACCTTGACAGAAAATCTGCCACCACATTAGACTTCCCTGGCTTATTAACTATAGTAATATCAAATTCCTACAATAATATTAGCCATCGAATAATTCGTGAACTAACCAAGGGTTTATTCATAAGATATTTTATAGCAGCATGATCTGTGTGGATGAATACTGGATACCCTGTGATATAGTGTCTAAACTTATTAATGGCATATACTACAGATAAGAATTCTTTTTCAGTTGTGGTGTAGTTCTTTTCAGCTCCAGTCAAGTTTTTACTAATGTAGTATATGGCATAATGCTGCCCATCTTCAATTTGGCCTAGCACTGCTCCAATAGCAGTATTGGAAGCATCAGTTTGAATATGGAAAGGCAGCTCCCATTTAGGGCCTCTCAGTACTGGTGGAGTGGTTAATTTGTCCTTTAAAGTTTCAAAGGACTTCTGACAATCAGCAGACCAAACAAATTCAGAATCCTTTGTTAATAATGCAAACATTGGATTAGCAATGGTACTAAAATTGGCAATAAATCTACGATAAAAGCCAATATGTCCTAAAAAACTTCGTACATCAGTTTGAGTTTTTGGAGGAGGAAGGGTTTTGATTACTTCTACTTTCTTGGGATCAACTTTGACTCCCTCAGCAGATATGTGGTGACCTAAAACAATCCCTTCTTCCATCATCAAGAAACATTTCTCTGGATTGAGTGATAGATGATATGTTTCACAACGTATAAGAACTTTTTCAAGTTGTTCAAGGGTATACTCAAAAGAATCACCAAACACAGTGAAGTCATCCATGTAAATCTCTACACTCTCATTGGTCAAATCAGAAAATATAGCTATTACAGCTCTTTGAAATGTTGCGGGTGCATTACACAAACCAAAAGGTAGAACTCTGTAAGCGAATGTTCCCCAAGGGCATGTGAAAGTTGTTTTTTCCTGATCCTCTGGTGCAACCTGGATCTGATTATAGCCACTAAAACCATCAAGGAAGAAGAAAAACTTCTTACCAACAAGAGTATCCAACACTTGGTCTATAAATGGCAATGGAAAGTGGTCTTTGTGTGTGACCTTGTTCAATTCCCTATAATCTACACACACTCTCATTTTCCCATTTTTCTTTGGAACAATGACCAATGGTGAAACCCATTTACTATCTGAAATTGGATAAATGAATCCTACATCCAACAATTTTTCAATTTCTTCTTTAACAATGTCTTTTAGAGCAGGATTCAAGCGTCTTTGTGGTTGTCTTACCGGTTTAACATCTTCTGTATATATCCTATGTGTACATACATCAGGATGTATGCCAGCCATGTCCTTGTAATTCCAAGCAAAAGCTTGAATATGCCTCTGTACAATAGTAAACAATTTGGCTTCTTGCTCAGTAGTTAACCAACTATTAATGTTCACACACTTTCTTGGTTGTATTTCAATCTGCTTGACCCCAGGAAGAATAGAATTAACAACCTCATATTTACTGTTGATTAATGTATTCAATGGACAATGATGTGGCTGTAGAGTATGAAATACTCTGGACTCTGGTGTAAAGGTAATACCTGATGGAATCATTTGCATAGGACAAGTAAAAGAATTTAGAAGATGATGGTGCCACCCATGTGGCAGTGTGAAGGAGCTTTCTTGTAAAGGAATGGAAGTCATAGGCTCGAAAATGTGTTCATTATCCTTCCATAACAATCGATGGATCACAATTTGGTCATCCTTAAGGCCTTCTTCATGCAGTGTTTTTACCAAGACTGATTCATATTCAAATATTTCTCTTTCTGATGAATTCAGTTCTTCAATATGTTCTTTTACTACAACAGTGGCCAAGGTGACAAGAGTTTCCTGTTCTTCTTCAGATTCAGGATACCAAATTTATCCAGAATATTTGGCTGAAGGTTGGGCTGGTGGATACAAGGAGATTTTCTTCAAATCTACACCATTGGAGATGGTCATTTCTCCTGACCTGCAGTCTATAAATGCAGCTGCAGTAGCAAGCCAGGGTCTTCCTAAAATAATAGGATAACCATTAGCTGCATTTCTGGGTTGTAACACGAGGAAATCCACAGGATATTCCCAAGAAGAGACTTCAATGGATACATCCTCCAAAATTCCCTCTGGTTTAGCTACTGACATGTCCGCCATTTCCAAAATAGTGGTAGTAGGACTCAGATTGTTGAGCTGTAGTTTTTGCATAGTTTCTTTGGTCATCACATTGATTGCGACTCCTAAATCTATAAGTACATTTGGAATTTTAACCAATCCCACAGTGATGGTAACCATCGGACTCCCTAGATCACCATACTTAGGAGGGACTAGCTTCCCAGAAAGTAGATCGGCCAACTTCCCTTCTACCTGTACAATTTTTGGAAACACCTTATTCTTCCTACCAGGTTTCCTAATGCACAAATCCTGAATGGTTTTTCTAATCAGAGGTACTTCCTTTATTGCCTGCAATAGTGGAAGTGAAATGGACATTTTTCTTAACTCAGCAATTAATTTTGATTCAGGGGTTGAGATAGTTTGATCAAACCTTTCAGGATATGGCAGATTTACTAGGGCAGGTTCAGGTTCCCCTTTGTCTATTTTTTCTTCCTTCTGTTCTATTTGTAACGTTTCTGGATTTGGAAAATCATGTTGTCCATCAATTTCTTCAATAGTGGGTGGTGCAGGGTCAGGTAAAACCCTCCCTGATCTTAACTGGATGTTACTACAATCAAGAACATGGACTTCAGCAGCAGACTCCTCAGACCCAGCTCCATAAACAGGAGCTCCAGGTCTGTTATTATTTGGGTTAGCAACAGGCTGAGCTGGGAGTGGAGGTTGCTTGACTGGTTGTGTTTGTGGTGGTTGGTTTCTTCCATGGAAATTTTGATTAGGAGCTGGAAAAAATTGTTGGTTTGGTGCTTGATACCATTGTTGATATGGATATTGTTGTCCCCACATTTGTCCTTGATGATTTTGTACCCAAGGTTGACTATTTGAAGGCCATGGTTTATTCCAATTGGAATGTGACTAGTCTTGAGGAGTTGTCCAAGAATGTTGCTAGGGTTGCAAAGGAGGTTTTGTGTACCCCAAAGGCATGCTCCAAGGATTTTGTCCCCAACGAGGAGTATTTGCAAAATTTCCTCCTGGTCTCTGTCCTATCACATTAATTTCCTCAACTTGGGTTTCTAAAACATTCTTAAAATGGGGCAGAAAATGACATTTATCAGTTATATGTCCTTTTGAAAAATTACCACAAATGGCTGATATTGTAGTTTTGTCTAATGGATAATCTTGTAGGGAATGCTTATTCCTACACGGCATGTGGCCTAGTGGCAAGCGATCATGAGTGGCGGGTGTAGAGTGGTTCATGTTCGATTCTCAGCAAGGACATTTTGGCGTGTTGTGCTTTGGCGTTGGAAGAAGTGATACATTGATCTTTTGGTTTTAGAACATTGGGAAGAACATAGAGCACGTTGTGCTCTTGGTTCTCTAAACGAGCGCCTAGCTCATGCAGCAGTTGAAGTTTCGACTAGGGCATGGGGAGAAGCTACATCGAGGGTTCGATTCTCACCTAGGCAGAGGTAATAAATTTTGCATAGTTTTTAATTACCTAAGGTGTAAACATAAGGTTAGGGAGTTATAAGGGGTTTTTGAAAGGTGCTTATTTTAATTGTAATTTTTTTGATTAAATGAAGGAATAAGGTATTTAAATTTATTTTTAAATAAAGTTATTTTGATGCTTTTATAAAAAACGTGAATTGAAGAGTTATTAAATTTAAGAGGACTTTTTGCCATTGAGTTAGTTTGAAAAGGAGATTGTATTGACAATATTTTTGATATTGAATATTGTTTTACTTGGGAGATCATAAGGTGTATTTGGTCAATCAATTTTGTATATGTTGATGGATGCTTTCTTTAAGATGGAGTGATAAGGTGTATGTGAGTTTTGATATTTTGCATTGTATCTTTGAGAGAATTTAGTATCTTCTAACTCCTTGAGCTTGGCAAAGAAGTGTTTATGGTTGTGGTAGATATTTGAGGTTCCTTCATCATCAAGAAAAAGGTATGAGCACATTCTTCCATAATTGAGTTGATTGGTTGGTTTTCTAGAAAATAATTTTGGAGTGAAAAGGAATTGATTAGGGTTTCCTTATTGAGAGTGTTGAGTTATTGCTTCAAGGTTTTATGGAATAAAGAGTTGTTGTTAAAACCTTGTTTTATAAGCATTGTTGTTTAAGCCATTGATTGTATGAAGAACTTGAACTAGGTTTTGGAAAGAACATGAGTATCATTGTTATGTGAGAGTTGTTTTATAAGCATTGTTTTTGAAGTGAGTTTTTGAGTGAAGAATTTGAACTAGGGTTTGGAAATAACATGAGTATCATTGTTATGTGATATTGGTTTATGAGTATTGTTGGAAACATTTTGAGTGAGAGTTCATATGCTTGGATGAGGGTTTGTAAGCAAGGATTGTTCAATTGAGTGATTGATTGAGTAGAGTTGGTTGAGCCTAGTCAAGTGGGTGTGTGTAGTGATTGTTCAAGTTCCATAAAATAAACTATTCTATGGTCTGAAGTGATTTTTTAAAGTAATTGAGGTGAATGTGAAGCATATTGAGTCTCTAAAAATTCTCTGTATGTTTCTAAAAGAGTCATTGAAAGTGATTGAGCATTGTGATGAGTATAGGTAATATTGAGTCTCTAACAATTCTCTTTATGTTTCTATGAGATTGGACAATTTCTAGTGTGGACTTGTTGAGAAGATTTGAGGTAAGTCTTTGAGAAGACTTTGGACAAATTTGGGTAAGATTTTATGGAAGCTTACAATATAGATTGAGAGTAGATTTGGATAAGTTCTTGAGAGGACTTATTGAGTATATTGGATAAAGTTCTTGAGAGGACTTATTGAGCAGATTGGACAAATATCTAGAGAGGACTTGTGGATAGACTGGTGTGAGCTTTTGTGGAAGCTTACAAGGCAAATTTTAGATAAGTCTTTGAGAAGACTTGTGAACAGAGTTGATTTATTGATTTTTTCAAACCTTGAGTGAAGGTTTAGGGCAAATCCAGCTGAGTTGATTTGAGATTAAGTCAAGCTTTGTGTTAAGGCTTGAGGATAGAGATGTAGGATATATTTGTGCTAGACCGAAGGACTATGTTTAGTACATATTTGAGGATAAATTTTGGTACATATTTGAAGATAGATTTGTGCCATATCAGAGATTGAGATTGAGCAGATTTGTGCTAGACTGAAGGACTATATTTGGTACAAATTTGAGATAGATCTGAGTGTAAGCTTTGGAGGTGACATAGTATAGAGGATGATAGTGTCCAGTGGATAAATATCCATTAGCTAGGGTAGGGAATACATGTGTCTTTTATGTATATAATTTCATTTTCTAAGGGTAGTGGAGGCAGAAGTCTTCGATAGGATCACTATCCAAAGCAGATATTAGGATATTGGTGTCTCCTATGGATAGAGATCCATGAAATTGATTTAGGGGATTGGTATCTCCTTTGGACAGAGGTCCATAAACATTGTAATAGGGAAATGATTACCAAGAGATTGATTGAGAAAATTTTAGTAAAATATTTTCTCCATGGAGTAGCTCACATTGGGTGAACCACGTAAATTGTGGTGTCTCTATTGTGTGTGGTGATTTATGCATTTATTTGATTACTTCTATTGATATTTCTATCTTTACATTGCATAATATTTATTAGGAAATAAAAGTAAAAAGTGGTATTATATTGTTCACCCCCTATTAGTATAAGCTTGTGTTCTTCATCCTCAACTATAAATAGGCTCTTGCATGGGTATCAGTATCAAGATGAGCATGAGGTACCTATGGTTGCCTTAAGAAGTCATCATCAATGCTATATAAACTATCATCTCTTACTAACCAAGGTAAATCTCTATCACTGGATTCACTTGAGTCCTCATGTACATTACCATGAGGTTCAGGTGATGTAATATATTCTTCAATTTTTTTTCCAAACTATGTCTGCATCTTCTTATATCATTGGTGGGTCATTGGGCATGCCATATGGTGTTGCCTGTGATTCTCTTCCCTCATTAGTGCTTGCACTCTCATGGTGTGTACCACTTACTTGTGGTGTCACCTAATGTTCTCCTCCTATGGCTTCCAATTCTTGTAATCTAGCTATCCTTTGCACATCCAACCTTTGCATTTGGAAACACGAGATTTTGAAAGATGTAAAAGGAAACACCAATGCGATATATCCGAAACAAAACTAACGCTTAAATCCTACAAATTACGATGCATGAAAGGAGGAAAAGAAACGACTCGAAATGAAATGAAAGAAATATAGGAAGCACAACCCTTTTGTATTTATTCTCTCTCAATATCGGTTACAGAGACGTCTCCCGCCTTTTCAGGGGCTAGGAGCGTTAACATAGTTTCGGTTACAAGGGAGACTGGTGATCCTTCTTCCACGTGCCCACATGTAAAATGGGCGGGCCAAAGTGTTGCCGCCGCTTGTGCTGATGAATCTTAGATCCTTGCCGCTCCTCCTACGTTCAAAGAAACAACAAAACCGTTAGTAGCACCTGTTGCAAAGATTGAAGCGTTTGATCTCTAAAGCAAATGGAAGATGCATGCATGAAACAGAATAAAAGATGAGCTAACTGAATCAAAATAGGCTGCAAATTTCATAGGAGCAAGAGAACATAACCAGGAGACTACTGTGATTGAAACAGTCAGTAAACTCATCGTAAATCGATATTCGTCCCGGGCCGGGACGAGTAAAACTGTCACAAATTGGGATTCGTCCTGGGCAGGGACGAATAAACCTGCAAGTAAATGGGATTCATCCTGGGCAGGGACGAATTAAACTGTAAGTAAATGGGATTCGTCCTGGGCAGGGACGAATTAGACTGTGTCAGATTGGGATTCATCTTGGGCAGGGACGAATTGACCTACACAAAAATGGTTAAAAGTAATGCCCAAAATGTCTCATCTCCGCAACTCTGGTGGCCTGCAAAGTTAGGTTTTGGATAAAAAGGGGTATTTTGAGGAAACCCAGAAGGTCAGATTGCCCCGATTCGGCTTCAATCACCGGGGATCTGACAAAATCACCTGCATGTTAGGGAGGGCAAAACATAATATAAACATGGTGAAAGATGCTAAAAACCATCTGAAACTTGACATGTCACTTATTCAAAAATCATGAAATCAAATGCAAAAGGAACAGTAGCAAAATATTGAGTGTTGTCGGTGAATGGATGGATCCTTGGATCCGGATTCATACTTCCAATAACCACCCAATGACCTCCCTTGCAAAAGAGATCAAGGATGTGGAAGAGGTGAATCAAAGGGAAGGTGTGGTGATAAATTGGCAGCACTTCGTTGCTCAAAATGCTCCTTAACCTGTCCTTTTTGGGTGAGAGAGCTCTCCAATTTATAGACCTTAGGGGTGTAGTTTGTATGGGCATGCAGGGAGGAGATTCCTCTGGCCTGGTCCCCCATGCTTTTTTGCCCTGCCTTTGTGACAGTTTGTTGTTTGCCCACTTGCGCGCATGCGAGGCAGGGAGCAGTGATTAACTGACTTCCACTACCGCTTGTCGTGCTTTTTATTTTTTCCCGTTGAACCTGGAATTTGTCCTACCCAGGGACGGATTGGAATTCGTCCTACCCAGGGACGGATTGGAATTCGTCCCTGGTCGAAATGAATTCAAGTTTGCATTTCGTCCCGGGGTGAGACGGATTTGGAGCAAAGTGTCTAGAGGTGCCAAATTACTTTTTGACCTTCCAAAACTATTGTGTGAGTGGCTAGGACCACTGTTTGACCTCTGAGGGCTGCCCTGGAGGCTGTGTGTGTCAATGCGATCAGTGTTTGCAGTCACATAATCGGATTGGTGCTGTTTTGGTGTCTACAGATGCCCCTTTTTGGAAAGCGCTGCGGGTGATGCAGTGTTGAGCAAAAATAGATAACCAAAGCACTAATGATTAGGGTTTCTTAGTAACCTAACCAACTTGTGATGCCCCAAGCATGGAAAGGGCATGCATTCTTGAATCCTTGCCTCTGACGAGCTAAGGAATTTGATTTCAAGTGTTAACCTATTTTGGTGAGGTGTGACTTGAGCTTAGACATTGATCAGTCATGAATAGGCAAAGGGCGCAACCTTTTGTCCATGGGGGAACCTTGAATTCATGATTCACGAATGCCAAGCGTTTGATCAATTTGTGATTATCGCTTGTTTGCTGCCCCAAGCAGGAGCGTGATTTGTCTTTGTCAATGATTCTTTGAATGCGTGTCATTTCCATGATTGGGTGTGTATTTGTTGATTGGTGACTAAGTGTGACTACCCCCTCAAGCGACGAATCGATGAGGGAATGACTGCCATGAGAAAAGCGATGAGTCGCTTGACCCAAGATGACTTAGGTGAGGGTGTCTTCAGATGTTTTTCGTTGAATGCTTAAGCAGTTTCCCAACATTTGGACCTATTTTTGGTGGGTAAAAACCCTTTTGGCGATGTTGCTTGGGGATGAAATTGGCAAAAATCCGTCCTCCCGTGGAGCGGTCCGGCTATGGTAGCCTTCTTGGGGAGTAGGATAGTGACAATTTGTGCCCCGACATCAATTTTTTATGCCAAGAGGTTAAGTGCAAGAGCACTTGTGTTCGACAATTTATTGCTTTTTTTTGTTGGGTTGTTTTTTTTTTTTGTTTGAAAATTGGCAAAATTCGATCTCCGTGGAGCGGTCCAGGCTATGGTAGCCTTCTTAGGGAGTAGGATAGTGACAATTGTAACCCTGACATCAGTTTTGCTATGCCAAGAGGTTAAGTGCAAGAGCACTTGTGTCTGACAATTTTTATTGTTGTTTGTTTGTGTTGCATTTTTTGTTGTTTTGTTGTTTTTGTGATGCCATTTGGGATTAAAATTGGCAAAAATCCGACCTCCCATGGAGCGGTCCGACTATGGTAGCCTTCTTAGGGAGTAGGATAGTGACAATGTAAACCCCGACATCAGTTTTGCTATGCCAAGATGTTAAGTGCAAGAGCACTTGTGTCCGACAATTTTTATTGTTGTTTGTTTGTGTTGCATTTTTTGTTGTTTTTGTTGTTTTGTTGTTTTGTGATGCCATTTGGGATTAAAATTGGCAAAAATCCAACCTCCCGTGGAGCGGTCCGGCTATGGTAGCCTTCTTAGGGAGTAGGATAGTGACAATGTAAACCCCGACATCAGTTTTGCTATGCCAAGGAATGGTAAGTGCAAGAGCACTTGTGTCCGGAAATTTTTATTGTTGTTTTTTTGTGTGTGTATTTTTTGTTGTTTTTGATTTTCTTGCTTTGTGTATATGTCATAATTTCATGTTATGCACAATGATTGATGTTGATGGATGCATGCTAATTTATTTTGATGGATGCATATGGTATGATAAATGCGAATGTTGTTGATTTATATGATATGTAATGGAATGGATGAAATGATTTGTTGATAACCTTGCATTGGCACCATAGACTATACAGGACTTATGGCTTTGTGTACTTGGGTGATTGCTGTGGTAAATGACTTTTGTGTATATATTTTGCTTTTTTTTTTTTTTGATGGTGATATAGGGATGGATTATATGCAACAGTTGGCATGGAATGTAGCTAAGTGTTTCTGAGACTCAGATGGTTTAACTAACTAGCCAAGACTGTACTGTTGTCTTACAAGATGTTTGAACAAGGTATGAATCGTGCTTGTTTTTGACCAAGTTATTTCACATCCCTATGTGTGCAATTGAATTTGTTTTTGTGGTATTTGTCAGGATACCGCCAGTGCTAGATGGGCTTTCAACCGAACCTGTACTGAGGATCACCTGATTAGTTCCACTAACTCCTTTGTTGTATTTAGTTAGATTAATCTATTTTGCGATCTAGGAGACCATAAGCTAGCTCATCCACATGCAAACATTGATCTGCACACAAGTAAATGTGACAGATATATCGTCATGCGGGAGGTTTGCCGCCAGTGACCGATAGGCTATCCACCAAACCGGTACTGAGGTTCCCCTCATGACCTTTTTGAATGCTGAGAGTTCCAGGGATTCAAGTTCGACTCCCTTCTTTTCTTCATTTGTATTGGGATACTTGCTCTATTATAGTGATGAAAATCACTGTTGATTTTTGTTTTTGTTTCTTTTGAGCAAGGGATTTAAATTGTGGAGTGATGAGAATCACTATTGCTTGTGCTTTTTGTGTATGCACTTTGTGGGATTTGATGTCAATGTTTGGAGTATTGACTTGTGCAAATTTTTGATGTTTTTGCAATGTTTTGAGAACTTGGGATTCTTGGGGAATTGGGTAGGGAAGATTCTTGTCCTTTTGCCAACTCTCAGCATTCTTGGGGTCATTCGCACAGGGGGATGAGCGAGATAACTTTTTCACTGTTTGGTATCCTGAATTGCTTTACAGGTTTCATCTTTCATTTACACAACTTGGGAGTTGTTTTATGTGCTTTAACTTGTGATGGGATGCTACGTAACAAGGTGTATTTCAAGTAGGACTCTACCTTTGTAACATCCATTTGAATTTGTACAATTCTTGGCTAGATATCTAAAGACAGCTGAATGACGAAACTTCTAGATACATTAGATGACAATTGTCTTATGATATGACGAAATGGTGAATGGCGTTTATGTTTGCTGTATTGTTTTTAAAATGGAAACTGTGAAAAGGTGGTGGTTTTGCCAAGTAATGACAGTCTATGGTGCCTTTGCCTTGTGTGATCAACAATATGCAATGGATGGATGCGGTGTCTATGCAGCTATTTTGTATTTTGATTTTGGAAGTATGTATGAAATTGAGATGTAGATTTTGTTTGTTTTTGATGATTTTGTTTGTTTTTTGGATTTTCTTGACCAAGCGATTGCGATAATCCTTGGAGCTTTTGGGGTTGACCAAGAGATTGCGATAATCCTTGGAGCTTTTTGGTGTGACCAAAGGGTTTGTAGGCACCTTTGGGGCATTTTGGGGTGACCAAGTGATTGCGATAATCCTTGGAGCTTTTGGGGTGACCAAGGGATTGCGATAATCCTTGGAGCATTTTTGGGATTGACCAAGCGATTTAGGAATCCTTGGAGCTTTTTGGTTTGACCAAAGGGTTTGTAGGCACCTTTGGGGCATTTTGGGGTGACCAAGTGATTACGATAATCCTTGGAGCTTTTTGGGTTGACCAAAGGGTTTATGGACACCTTTGGGGCGTTTTGGGTTCGACCAAGCGATTGCGATAATCCTTGGAGCTTTTGGGGTGACCAAGGGATTGCGATAATCCTTGGAGCATTTTTGGGATTGACCAAGCGATTTAGGAATCCTTGGAGCTTTTTGGTTTGACCAAAGGGAGTATGGGCACCTTTGGAGCATTTTTGGGCTTGACCAAGCGATTTAGGAATCCTTGGAGCTTTTTGGTTTGACCAAGGGATTGCTGGAATCCTTGGAGCTTTTGTGCAATGAAGTGCTATCTTTGTGAGGTAATATTTTCCAAGTTTTGAATGAGAACTGGTTTGAGCAAGCTTGGCTCTCCATCAATAAACCCTCATTTTGTGGCTATATAGCCAAAAAAACCCAAAAATGAAAATGAGTCGGATGGGGCCCAAAATTGGGGTGTGCATCCCTCTTATAATAGACAAGCCAAAAATAAAGTTTCAAGTCCTAACTCTAAATACATTAGGAGATATTGACCTCCGAACAACTCAAAAAGCATAAAAAATTAGGTGAGTAATTTTAAAACCTAATTTTGGGGCACTAGATGATGGAATTTGGCCCCAAAAACTGGGTTTTTTTGGCAAATAGGACTCAAAGGAGTCATATTTGTTTAAAATTCTCCCAACTAGCTCCCTGTCAAATTTCACGTCAATCGGAGCTACGGTTGAGAAGTTATGGCCCCGGAAAAATGCACTAAAATTTAGGAAAAAATAAAATTTTCCAAATTTCGTTGGATGCTCCTACATCATTTATGGGCACCGTTGGGGCACTTCTGGGTTGACCAAAGGGTTTATGGACACCTTTGGGGCATTTTGGGGATGACCAAGCGATTATGGGAATCCTTGGAGCTTTTTGGGTTGACCAAGCGATTGCGGGAATCCTTGGAGCTTTTTGGGTTGACCAAGCGATTGCGATAATCCTTGGAGCTTTTTGGGTTGAACTATGTCTCTTCAGGGGATAGAGGTACCCCCAGCTTGATGATATTTGTGCTTCGGATCTGGCTCTGGAGGGATTGGCACGAATGGATCGGCCCTATGTGTAGATATGAGGATGGGGTCTGCCCTCGGCACTGATGTTGCTATGGGGTCTTTGGGTGGAAGTTGATCTCTGTATGCCCAAAGTGGTGGATGTAACACTTGATCCCACTGTGCTGGGTTAACGTGCCACTCATGCCCTGGCCTTATGTTTAGCTGTTGAAGTGCATCATCAATATCCATGGGGTGTTGATGTTGTCGCATGTGATTGTTGTGGGCCATCTCTGTTTTATCCTCACCTTCGGCCAGTGAGTCTAGCTCATCAGAATCTGGCGATTCTGAGACATGGAAGACTGCATCATCAGGTAGCTCTATGGTTAGAGGTTGATCCTCTTCGAAAGGAGCCTCATGTAAGTTGGGCTTTTGGAGCTCCAAAATCTTGGTCTCTACCAACTCTAAGTGCTCTAGCGCTTTGCATGTATCGGGGGATTTGAGCTCCTCCTCTTTGGTTGGTTCCTATTGAGGAACGTGGGGCCTATGGAGGGGTAGCCGGATAGCACCCCCCTGCCTTGGTAGTGCATTTCAGCCCACTCTTTTTCTTGCTCAGATTCCTCAAAGGCTTCTTGAGGGATTTTTGAGGGTGGCCCATGAACTTGGGTGGGTGCCTGAGGAATCGAGGGAGTAGCCTCCCGCTCCTGTCTAGGAGGCATCGGGGGTGGCGCTTGATAAGGTCGCGGAGACCTGTCTCGCACCCAGGGGTTGTGCCTCTCATAATGTTTTGTCTTATGCATGTGAAGGGTTGGAGTCCCCGCCTGCATAGTGTGTTGGAACAACTCATCCTTCTGGCGCTGAATGCACTCTTTATTTAGAAGATATAGTTGCTCTAACTGATTGTCGTTCTAGCTCAAGTAGCGTGAGTTGCGCTCGACGTGCGATATGTTTGGCAGATTCTAAGATAGTTGGTCCTGCCGTCTCATGTCTAGAAGGCCTAGATGCCTCTCCTAGATATCTATCTCGGTCGTGGTGATCCGAGATCTCTATAGGCTGCCTCCCTCTGTTGGGGGTAGCGGCATTCCCTCGAGGCTTTGGCCTCAGTAGGTGATCCTGATAGCTAGAAGTTGTGGAGGTGTATTGCTCCCGCGATGTATATTGCTCTTGAGGAAGGTAAGGGTTTTCCTCGTGCTCTCTTTCGTAAGTGAAAAAGGGACGGGCGGAGTTGGCTCGCCCTGCCTAAGAGCCTTGTGCTCTGGAGGAGCCTTGTGCTCTGGATTTGTCCTTGTAGTCCTGACAACTAGAGGGGGTGAAGGAGGGATAGTGTAATCATGTGGTTCCTCTCCGTCGAACCCTATGTTGACCTAGCGCTTCATCGTGCGGTGACCACTCATAGCGAGCATCTAAGGGAGCTCTCCTATGGATGTACCCCTCATGGAAGGGTGTGTGTTGGGTGCTATGCTGGACGGGAGTGCCCCTAGAAGGGGTGCCCCTATAGTCCTATTCCGTTAAGGTGTGGAGGGGACTACCTTGTGTGTCAGGTCACCAAGGTGGTATGACCAAATCCTTGGAACTGTAACGGAGGTGACTTGTGCCTCCTTGGACATTCTCTACAGCATCTGCCCGTGAGTGGGCTTGGCTACGGGTGAATACCATGGTGATGACTCTCTACAAGCTACGTAGATTTTTATCTTTTGTTTATGATTTTTTGATTTTTATGCTACACAAAATAGAAAAGATCACACACATGCAAGCGATGATTATCTCTTTTAAAGATTAATGGTGTGTCCTAAACTGGTTTTAGTGTGTTTTGATGATTTTGTTTTTGAAAATTTTTTTGAAGAACGTTTAAATGCAAGATGAAGGCTCATATGACTCCCATAAATGGTCGCCCCTTCGATATACCATTGCCAGGCCGATATACCAACCTCTCTATATACCCGCCCTTATGAGAGGGAAACTATAGGTACGTGAGAGCAGATGATACGTGGTGCATAGGCGGTACGGAAGGGGAATCACTCTGTTTATGACACCTACCATAGAAGACTTATCCTCATGTGCTAGGAATCACCCTAGCAACACTTGGTCAGCTTTCATCAGGATTTACGTCTAGCAACAGTCACGATCGGGGTAATGGATGCAAAATCAAGCCAAGGTGGTGATGAAATCCACCATTGGTCTTGATCAAGGGCTGGGGTTTTACGACCAGCTCCTTGGTTTAATTTTACCACGTGATGTGTGTGGGGTTTATTTTAATGAAATTGAAACAAGCAACAACATCTTTCCCTAAGCAAGCAAGAATGGATAGAAAACAAAAAATAGAAACAAGAAAATGACAGGAACTATTAAAAACTGTTACCTCTTTTCCGCCCAAATCGGTTGTCTCTGACTCTCGGCCCTGAAACTGCACAGACAAAAATTCATCTCTGGGTGAGACGAATACCAGAACGAAATTCATCCTAGGCTGAGACGAATTCGAATTCTTCCCAGGGTCAGACGAATTCCGAGCATCGTATTCGCCACAAGTTGGAATGAACAACGATCGAGTTCAAAAAATGGCACCTGTAAGCAAGAAAACACAAATTTTGATCAGTTTCTTGATCTCAAAAAGTAGGGGACAGGGTCCCACCATGATCGCCACTGAAAACACGAGATTCCGGAAGTTTGAAAGGAAACACCAATGCGATGTATCCGAAACAAAACTAACGCTTAAATCCTACAAATTGCGATGCATGAAATGAGGAAAAGAAACGACTCAAAACAAAATGAAAGAAATATAGGAAGCATAGCCCTTTTGTATTTATTCTCTCTCAATATCGGTTACAGAGACGTCTCCCGCCCTTTTAGGGGCTAGGAGCGTTAACATAGTTTCGGTTACAAGGGAGACTAGTGATCCTTCTTCCGCGTGCCCACATGTAAAATGGGCGGGCCAAATATTTTGCCGTCGCTTGTGCTGATGAATCTTAGATCCTTGCCGCTCCTCCTGCGTTCAAAGAAACAACAAAATCATTAGTAGCACCTGTTGCAAAGATTGAAGCGTTTGATCTCTAAAGCAAATGGAAGATGCATGCATGAAACCAAATAAAAGACGAGCGAACTGAATCAAAATAGGCTACAAATTTCATAGGAGCAAGAGAACATAACCAGGAGGCTACTATGATTGAAACAGTCAGTAAACTCATCGTAAATCGATATTCATCCCGGGTCGGGATGAGTAAAACTGTCACAAAATGGGATTCGTCCTGGGTAGAGATGAATACACCTACAGTAAATGGGATTCATCCTAGGCAGGGACGAATTCAACTATAAGCAAATGGGATTCGTCCTGGGCAGGGACGAATAAGACTGTGTTAGATTGGGATTCGTCCCGGGCAGGGACGAATTGACCTGCACGAAAATGGTTAAAAGTGATGCCCAAAATGTCTCATCTCCGCAACTCCGGGTGGCCTGCAAAGTTAGGTTTTGGATAAAAAGGGGTATTTTGAGGAAACCCAGAAGGTCAGATTGCCCCGATTCGGCTTCAATCATCGGGGATCTGACAAAATCACCTGCATGTTAGGGAGGACAAAACATAATATAAACATGGTGAAAGAGGCTAAAAACCACCTGAAACTTGAAATGTCACTTATTCAAAAAGCATGAAATCATTATGCAAAAGGAACAGTAACAAAATATTGAGTGTTGTCGATGAATGAATCCTTGGATCCGGATTCACACTTCCAATAACCACCCAATGACCTCCCTTGCAAAAGAGATCAAGGATGTGGAAGAGGTGAATCAAAGGGAAGGTGTGGTGATAAATTGGCAGCACTTCGTTGCTCCAAAATGCTCCTAACCTGTCCTTCTTTGGGTGAGAGAGCTCCCCAATTTATAGACCTCAGGGGTGCAGTTTGTATGGGCATGCAGGGATGCCAGTTGGTGTTCACGCATGAGGGAGGAGATTCCTCTGGCTTGGTCCCCCATGCTTGTCTGCCCTACCTTTGTGATAGTTTTTTGTTTGCCCACTTGCGCGCATGCGAGGCAGGGAGCAGTGATTAACTGACTTCCACTGCCGCTTGTCACGCTTTTTCTTTTTGCCCGTTGAACCTGGAATTCGTCCTACCCAAGGACGGATTGGAATTCGTCCTACCCAGGGACGGATTGGAATTCGTCCCTGGTCGGAACGAATTCAAGTTTGCATTTCGTCCCGGGGTGAGACGGATTTGGAGCAAAGTGTCTGGAGGTGCCAAATTACTTTCTGACCTTCCAAAACTACTGTGTGAGTGGCTAGGACCACTGTTTGACCTCTGAGGGCTGCCCTGGAGGCTGTGTGTGTCAATGCGATCAGTGTTTGCAGTCACATAATCGGATTGGTGCTGTTTTGGTGTCTACAACATTATCATATCCAAATATTGGATAATTTGTTCATGGAATCTTGTAGTATGACCTTGCAATACTTTTTACTTCTCTTGTACTTGTTGGATATGATATTGCATTCTTTGCTACAATAATCCTATATGAGCTAATAGAGTAAGTCTAATAAGTTCATCTATTGTTTTATTTCCATTCCTTTCTAGGGCTTCCATATCAAAGGTATCCATCATGTCTTCGTATCATACCATTAGTTGTATCCTTCACTAAACTTCTATTGGTTGAGGTAGTTCTCTATGATCCAACTGTAGGTACATAATTTCCTATTCTAATTGGTTTGCTAATGGTACTACTTCTTGGTTCCTTCTCTCATTTTGAGGAATCCATTCTTCATCTTCTTCTTCGATCTGTTCAGTCCCATCTATGAACCTTACATGTACTCATATCATTCTTCTCTCACTATGTTGAGGTACCAATTCTTGTTCTTCGATGATTAGCCTTTTTTCCTAACCTTTTGTTAATAGGCATGCAACTCCCATGTCATGATCATCCCATAACGAACCTTGAGCTCTCTATGGTTCATTGGACTGAGCTTCCTCCCTTCATTTTCTTTAAATTTCCTCTGAAGAGATAAATAGACACTATAATTTATATGGCTTCAACTTTGAACCATTCATAGTTTCTAGCACTTCAGTTCCATTTAATTTTTGTAATTTTACTTCCCTATTATCCGTAACTTCTACAACTCGAAAGTAACCAAGCCACAAGGTCTTAAACTTTCGTGGCTTAATTTCCCATTTCTTGTTAAATTTTATAACTAAGTCACCTTAATTAAATTTTAATTTTTGAATGTGCTTGTTATACCACAATTTCCTTCTCTTTTGGGCTACTTCAATGGCCCACTGTGCCATAAATATTCTTTCATCTAACTTGATTAGTATCGCTAGTATTTCCTCTAGAGTTTCTTGTTCACCTAAGTGATGTTCCACTGCTATACATAAACTTGGTACCAAGGACTCTACAGTCAGTACTGCCTCCTGATTGTACATTATCTAAAATGATGTATGATATATTTTTAGTTTAAAGGTGGTTCGATATGCCCAAAGAATAGATGGTAACCTTTCCTCCAAATATGCTTCTATCCCATAAGTTTTGTACAAGGTTGACACTAGGACTTTTTTAGTTGCCTCCACTTTCCCATTGGCTCTAGGCTAATACAAACTAGATAAGGAATGAAAATCTTAAAATTAGTTATCAACTTTTTTTTGATAATCTCATTTACAAAGTGATCTCCTTGATCACTTGTTATTTATAGTGGATATCAAATCTTGTAATTACTTTTTCATACAAGAATCGAGTTGTACTCTTTGTCATATTATCTGGTAGTGCTCTTGCTTCAGCTCATTTTTTTAGGTATTCAATACCTACCATGATGTATTGACACTTCCACCTATAGGTAGTTTTTTATGGTCTTACAAAGTCCAACCCCTATATCTCAAATAGTTCCTAGAGTTATGATGTATGTAAGGGCATAAAGTCTCATCGTATTGGTTTCCCTACTCTTTGGTAAGTGGTACATGCTCATACATATTCCTTTGCATTATTTTACAATGTGGGCCACCATAATCCTACTAAGAGTACTTTTTAGGCAATGACATTTGGCACCATGCGTCCTCTTGCAAAGCCTTCATGTACTTCTTGCAATGTCATCTTAACTTCCTCATCCATCATGCATCTTTGTAGGATACCATGAATACCCATTTTGTACAAAAATCCCACTATCAATTGAAAAGGTGTTGACTTCATGATTACCTTCTTTGTTGCCATTAAATATTGTGGTAACTCACCTATGGATAAGTATTGACCAATCAACTTGTACCAATATGGAACAACATTAATTGCAAATAACTATGCATTAGGAAATTCATCTGGAATCCCCATCCCTGCAGGATCTCTTGATCGTATTCTATATAACTGATCTGCAATCACATGTTTCTTACTAGGTCAAACTACTACTCAAAATATGAATTATTGTAAAGTGACAAGACACCTACTGATCCATCCTTGTATGACTGGTTTATATATCAAGTACAACAAATCTTGATGATCTATGTAGAAAGAAAAAAGGTTTATCAATAGATAATATATAATTTTTTTTACAACATATACCATCCCTAAAGCTTCTTACTCCATTGTACTATAATTCCTCTTTGCCTGTGACAATAGGTGACTTATGAAGAATATGGGCTGATCTAGCCTATAGTATCCCTCTTGTGCTAATGCACATCCAATCATAAAGTTTGAGGTATCGATATGGACATGAAATTCCTTATCCCAATTAGGAAACACCAAAATGGGACTATGGACAAGTTTAGCTTTCAATTCTTCAAAATCTCCTTGGTGCTCCTTCGTCCATCGAAAATAAATATTCTTCTTAGTTAGAGAATCTAGTGGGTAGGACACATGTGCATAGTTCCTTAAAAGCCTTCGGTAGTATCCCGTGGATCCAAGGAATGTTTTTAATGATCTCACATCATATGGCTCCTCCATGTGTAATATAACATGGATTTTATTAGTATTAGCCTTCAAACCTTCACTACACACTATATGTCCTAAAAATTTCTCATAAGGTACCATAAAAAACACTTTCTTGGATTTAGGGAGATTTGTGCATTCCTAAAAATACTGATATATTCAATGAGACCACGTAGGTAATCCTTGATCTTACCATAAATGGACCAATCATCCAAAAATACCTTAAAATTTCATTTGGCCAATTGATCAAAGATGTATAGAATAATGCACTAAAATGTGGCTGGGATGTTACATAGCCCAAATGGCATTTAGTTATATGCATAGACTTAATTTTCCATAATAAATGTGGTCTTCAAATTATCCTCCTCAACTATAATTATATGATTATACCAGAAAATTCATCCAAGAATGAATAAATTTCATGTCGAACGAGCTCTTCCATAATGGAGTCTGTAAAAGGGATTGGGAAGGGATCTTTGATCATCACTACATTCAAACTCCTAAAATATACACATATTCAGATCTTATCTAGTTCCTTATTTAGGGTGACCACAATAGGTGAAACCCAGTCACTAGTAGTGACTCTAAAAATGATTCTTGCATCTAACATATTTTCAATTTCTATATTTACCAATACGACATACTTAGGGTTCATCCTATAAGGTCTTATTCTCATTGTTTGTGTACTAGTAATTAGTGTAATCTTGTGGATACATAAATATGGTGCTACCCCTTTCAGGTCCTTATAATTCCAAGAAAAGACATCCTTGTATTCAAAGAATATCTTGAAATATGTTGCTTTCAATACTGGGTTCCAATCATTGCCACCCTGGATCATCCTAGGTTCCTCCTCGGTTCTTATATTTACATCCACTATCTAAGGACCTTCATACTTAATGTTTTTAGGCTCTTTTACTACATTTTCCACATTCATTGTATGCACTGCTTTTACATCTATTTTAGCATCTCCCATAGTATATTCTACAAAACTTTTAGGGAATGTCCATTTTTCCTCTTCTTATTTCTTTGGTTTTGAGCTAACCTTCATATCATATTTTTTTTATGTGGTATTCTCTATATTAATATAGAGATAATGGGTTGAAAAACATTGTACTCCTCCATATTCTAGTGAAGGAGTCTACTATAAGATAGAGCTTCATCTTCACTATAGTCAACTTCATCTTCACTATAGTCATCTAGGTATAAAATTCCTTCTTTATTAGGATCGTACTCTTCTTCGCTAGAATAACTACCTCAATCATCAGTTGTGGCCACATCCTCATTGATACTCTGGTTATTAAATTTGATCATGTATTTGTATTGTTCTCTCTTGAAGGTGATATGATCCTTTCCCTAGTTGGTTTGAATTTGGCTATTCATAGCCATCCTATTCCCACAAAACATCATATGTTGGTTTTTGCATGGTAATCACAATGAAATACAATATGAATTTTTGGTTAGTTATTTATAACTTGTTATGCTATCAAGACACCCTTCATATCAATACCATACTGGTTAGCACCATACAAATGGAAGCTAGATTCCCATAATAATGGAGCATCAATTTCTTGCCAAGTCTTCTTGGGTAACACACTAACATTGGATCCTCCATCCATAATGATTTGTGTCAACTTGTTCCCTAATATATCCATATGGAATAATGCAGGTTTCTTCCCAGCATCAATCATTAATATAGTTGGATCCATAAAATAGTTCTTTTGTTATTCTTCCTTGATTGGATGGCTCTGGACTTCCATAACCTTATGAGGTTTTATGTCTTCCGCCATTGCTTTATGTAATGATGGGATGGCTTCTAAAAAACTCACCACATTAATCTCGATAGTTGTATTCAAGACTTAAGTTACCAAATTTTGCACAACTACATTTTCTTTGGATGGTTTCTTTAACTCTTTTTCTTCTGCTAGTCTCAATTGCTATACCTTATGTGCTTCTTCCTCAAGTAGCCTCTTTACCACTTACTATCATTTATTTTCTTTAGAAGGTTCAAAATACTTATCTTTCTTAGCCTAATTCCTTGTCATGGCTAAGAATTATTTGGTTTTATCTCTAACTGGAGGTACCTCAATTTCCAAAAATTTCACAATCTAAAAGTTACTAGAACTCACTTGTTTTGGACAATTTATTTCTTTGTGGTTCCCTATACCACACCATATACACACATGTGTAGCATTGGTCTATTCTATCTCTTATTTCTAGAGTGAAGGACAATTATTCATAAAATACCCCCACTCCTACCAATTGCAACACCATATGATTGGTCTTCCTCCTAAATCATACTGCAAGCAACTTTGTCCTCCCTATCTATTGACTTGGTATTAACTTCCCCCTCTTTAGTTATTCTTATAAATACCACTTGTAGCTTATTGGCCACTCCATTATGGTTTTGGTTTCTCCTCCTCCTCTTGAATTGAGAGGACTTGTGGATACACCTTTGCATTGAATGGATATTGTACCACTTCATATCCAAATACATTGCAAATATGAGAATAGTCATTATGTGGATAAGTCACATTCATGTGGCCTTCAGAATTGCATTCTATACACCAAATATCCTTCCTATCTTGCTTAACCTTACCTTTCACCCATTTTATTATCTTTTCATTTTTTTTGAAATGATACTATCTATTGTATTGTATCATCTTCATTGCTATTTGAATCATCATGCTTAGAATATGTTATCATTTTTATGATTGTTTATTTTGCCTCACTTTTAAAATTCTTTGCATTCTCAAAGGCTTCTTTATATGTGGAAGACAGACTACCTTCATATTTTTCTTATATCTTTCTAGCAACCCATCTACAAACCATATTTCCACCAACACATCTGCTAGAGGCATTTGCATATTTTCCACCAAATTATTTAATCAATGATTATATGAATTTACATCTTCATCATCTTTCTGCTTAGTGGCATAAATTTTAGTTACAATATATCCATCATCCTTCAAAGGGTAAAATTCTTCAATGAATTCATCCATCATTGTATTCCAAGCCTAAAAATTTGGTGTATTTATCTTTTCAAATACCAATCTATGGAAAGTCCTCGTAATATAGTAGGAAATAATCATAGCCATTCATCTGGTTGGTCCACACCATTTTCTTTCCAAATAGTTATGCATGTCCTGATGTATCTTGTCAGGTCTTCCATTTCTTCACCCATAAAGGATGGACATCTCTACTTCCCAGCTTGATTATCTAAGTTGGCTATTACTGGTGGTTCTTCCTCTTCATTTGAAGTATCTCCTAGAATACTTGATTGATTCCTCCTCATAGGTGAATCACTTTGTTGGTCCTCATTGAAAGTGTCTACTCGAGGTATCTTATACTCACCAAAAAATTATCTACCTATCTCTTGTGAGTATTCACTCCATGATTTCCTTCATTGATGTGTATGTTGTGGTCTTGGTCTATCCTCCTAAGACCTCATGTATTGTTGCTTTGGTACGTGACTCCCATCCACCACACTCCTTTACATCCTGTTTACCACTTTCTCAGGTATTACTATCCACTCAGCTTGACCTCACACATTTTCCTCATTAGCATCTTCACTTGTGCCAACATTCTCCTTGACTCAGGTGCTTCTTTCTCCTCTCCTTCCATTTTTATTAGCAATGTATCCAATATCTCAATGTCTCCTTCATCATATGTCCATGTTATATCATTAGTTCATGTGTATGGTGTTCAACACTGTTCACATTTATTATTTGAGCAATTCTTATGCTCCTCCTAACTGGTATATCTCCTCATTGATATCATATCCTACATCTTTGCACACTTGTGTCTATCATTCACCTCCAATTTAGTAGTACTCATGATTTATCACTTTGTAGGATCCTCCTAACTATAACAATTTTACCCCATTTTTAACAAAAATACCAAATTTTGATAAGGCAACAATACCAAATGTAGCACACTTTGGCACTATCTAATCGATCAATGGGTCCTTCTAATTATGATAATGGGTTCTTCTCAATTGCATCAATATGATCTAATTTTAATAGGAAACAGTACCAAATGTAGCTCAGGGGTGTAATATTCCTAGTGGGAAGGTGATTTAGAGTGTATGAGAATGTTTACCAAGGTTTTGAAATAATCTTACCCAAATCGTATAGCTTGTACAATTTGCTTTGTACGACTTGTCAGTATTGTAAAACTGCTTGTACGGATTACAAATAATACATATGTGTGATCCAAATCATACAAAACTATCACTTATATGATTTTACACTTAGCCAATTCACTAGAACAAGTTTTAAAACTTAAATCAATTGGTTTTGTAATCAATTCCTCTGAAAAACCAATTTTTTTTTATTTGGTAGGTTTTGTCTTGCATTTTTATCACCAAATCGGGTAAATGACCACTTGTACAATTTGGTACAACCTGTGTATGATTTGTATAAAACCTTATTGCAAATTATACTTAGATACACCAATATACATAACCATTCTCTTCAAGATAAGTTTTGAGATGTTTTCTTATGACAATTTCTTAGTTACCTTCGAACATGCAAACCCTAATTTACTCACAATGAATTATAATAATTAAGAATAATTCCAAAAAATTGTACAACTACCTATAAACATATATGTACAAGCATAATTCATTATGTACTCATTTCATACCATCACACCAAGTTTGTAGGATGATCAGAGTCATTTCTAATGCAATTACATCAAAGTAACATAACAAGTTATGCATCAAAATATCAATTACACAACCTGCAATAACCAACACATACAATGGAATTCACAAAAATATGAAATCAAGAGATTTACTGATATATTCATTGTATAAAATTCCTATACAATACATCATTGATCACAACAATGGACAACAATGGATAGCATGAAAAATAAAGAACCTATCAACAAACAATTTACAACTATCAACATACTATTAGGAACTATCAAGAAAAACCTGAAAAATTGAATGAGGGCTATATATTGCATGTCTAGGCCATTCCAAAGTGGTTCCTAAGATATCGTATTACATACAACTGCCTTCCCGAATTATCTCAAAATAATTAATTACAAGTTTTTACAAATTCTAATTTGATTTTTATCAAATTCATCTAAAATACACATTTCTCCTAATTTCATTGAAATTTCACATTGTACATTTGCAAACCTTGTACGTTTTACATCTACTTGTATATTTTGATACTTGTACATTTTAATCAAAAATTAACAAAATTGTGCAAATCTAAAAATCATTTCTTCTTCTAGGATTTGGATTTGCTGCCTACATTAAGTGCCATTCTCTATGAAATACTTGATTGCATAGATAAGATTTAGGATTTTCAAGTGTCATTATCTATGAAACACTTGACTTCGTAGGTGAAAATGTTTTTACCTCTTACCAATGTTCAAGTTCCATGTTCTACGAAATACTTGACTGCATAGATAAGATATAGGATTTTCACCAATGTTTAAATGCCATTCTCTATGAAACACTTAACTGCGTAGGTGAAAATATTTTCACTTCTTATCAATGTTCAAGTTCAAATCTCTATAAAACCCTTGAATGTGTAGATAAGATTTAGGATTTTCACCAATGTTCAAGTGCCATTCTCTATGAAACACTTGACTATGTAGGTGAAAATGTTTTTGCTTCTTATCAATGTTCAAGTGCCATTCTCTATGAAACACTTGACTGCATAGATAAGATTTAGGATTTTCACCAATGTTCAAGTGCCACTTGACTGCATAGGTGAAAATATTTTTGCTTCTTATTATTGTTCAAGTACCATGCTCTATGAAAAACTTGACTACGTAGATAATATTTTTGATTGTTTCTATCAAATGCCATTATTTATGAAATATTTGACAGATGTAGACATAAGTTCTGATTGATTCTTATCAATGTTCAAATTCTATTTTATATGAAACATTTGAATGCATAGATAAGAGATTTTGTGTCCTTTGCAAGAAGTTTTTACAAAGGGATGAAGAACATATTTTAAAGTAACAAAATGATCTTTGCAAATGTTTTTCAAATTGATGGAAAATGATCTTTACAATATCTTGTAAAGTAATAGAATGATCTTTGCAAGTTTTTTTGCAAAGTAGATGTTTTGATGGAAAATGATATTAAAAATATCTTGTAAAGTAATAGAATGATCTTTGCAAGTTTTTTTGCAAAGTAGACGTTTTCAAATAATGTATGATAATGTTATCGATTTTCACAATTTGTAAACTATTTTGTTATTGCAATATTGGTATTTCATGAAGTGTCATGTTGGTGTTTATAATGTAAAGATACTGAGATGTTCTATTTTTGTTATTGTAGAGTACTACAATAATTTTGAGATGGTTGTGAATGTTTGCGAAAAGTCTTTCAAATGAATTTTGTGTTGTTTTTCTATTTTTGAAAGCCATATGCTTTAAAAGAAGAAATATTTTGATATTACACATATGCAGTGATTTACATGTACGTGAAAAATTGGACTTAATACCCATCACCATATTTGATGTATTAGGATATTCAAGGATTTTGTATTGTAAAAGAAATATTTTAGACTAAGGGCAACACTCTCATATGCACAATCCAAGAGAAGAAGAATCCCTTCTCCCATGCCTGACATGTGTACAAAGAAATTTATATGCGTAGAACATGGGAAAAAGAAATCCCCTTATATAGGAGGTCCATATGATAACATTACCTTGATTTTGAAGGATCTTGTTTGTACAAATGAGCAAATGACATCCATGCTAGCCTATAGGAAATTAGAATGGATCTAATAATCGATTGCTTTATGCAATCATAAACGATTATGGGTACATAAAGTTCTGATCACTAAATTCTCATACTTTCGAAGATCTTATAAGTTAGATAGGATATTATAGTTTTGAAGAAAATAAGAAGCAATGATTTGCTGTCACATACTGAGAGGGAGGAAAATCTCTATCTATTTCGTGTGAAAATATAGAGAATATACAAGTTGATAGGTGATTATTTTTGAGCTTTTGATAATTTATTGTATATTTGCATAATATTGGAAACAAAACTCTATTAATACAATAGTATTTTTAGGTAAATAGTTGATGGTGATAGTACGATTTACAAATGTTCTATTATTGTAGAGGCTCAAGAAGATATGAGGACAAAATCGATCTAGTATCTTGTTAAGCGTACAAATAATTACATACTCACAAGGTATTGGATCCATGTAACCTCATAACTTGATAGACCCATTTGAACAATAGTATATGAGAGACTCAATTTTTGTTATATAGAATGCCAACGATCTAAACTAGGAGGCTACAAGGATAATATTTATCCAATGCTTGGTAAGATATACAAATAATTGTAGGTATACAAGATATTGGATCGATAAAATATTCAACAACCTCATGGATCATCGAAGGTAATTATTGATATTTGTAAAAATGTGATAACATGTTGACACAATAAATCATAGAGGAAGTAAAGATAACATTGATCCATTTCCTAAAGATATTTACAGGGAAGTTGCAAACCTACGCATCATTGAATCAAGGGAATCGTACAATTCCTATGAATTATTTGAGAGACAATGTGTGAGAATTAGATTTATGTTTGATTGTATATTGAAAATGGTATATCAAATAGGAAAGAGTACCCTTAATCATTTATTCCTATATAAATTTGACAAGTAATTGTTAATACATAGATGAATGGATGATTAAGGAATTGTTGGCCTGTTCTACCAACAAAATGAGTAAGCAGGTGATGATATATCAAGCATGATTGTGTAAAATTGAATGATAGGATAATTAGGGAAGATAATCCCATTCAACCAGTAACTATTAGAATTCACAAATGATAATGAACTTATGATAGATTAGTTGAATGCGATTTCTCATCCCTGGATGGACTATCAAATGAGTTATATGGAGAATGTGATAAGTAGATATCATGACATATTCGATAGAATACTCTTAAAATTATCTTACATAATAAATCATTTTGCAAGATGCAAAAGTCATAGATGTATTACATAAGAGAAAAAGGTACCATTGAGGAGTTTATAGAATAATCATGAGTGTTTATGGAACACAAAACTCTTTTGCTAAGAAATATTGTAAATAGGTATTGTTGATAATGTTGTGGAATGTCATTGATATTAATGTTATAATTGTGTATGAAAATAGAGGGAATTAGGTTATACGTAGTGTTTATTTTGAAGAAAGAAAGAAGTTATATAGTTGAAGATTTATTGTTATTTATCTGTTGGTTACCCCACGATTGGGATAGAATAAAGGGGATAGGTCGGGTCATCAGGGCCATGAATGATCACATAATACATCACTTAACCCAAGAGAGGGAGAGGAAGAGAAGTATGATAATAGCAAAGCAGGATGTAGAAGTTTTTAGAGGATAAGATTTTTGGATTGAGAGAGTTTACTAAACATATAGTTAGCCTATATGGATGCAATGTAGATGTATTTGTAATAAGGATTTGCCTTTGCATCATAGTAAACCATCTTGACTTGATGGTATGATAAATTAAATGAAGCAAACATGCAAGGGATGAAGTGTATATGATCATATGATGATTTCTTTTGTGTATCTAATCAAGTGAACAGGCAAATGACTCGATAAGCTTTATGCATAATATATTTTAAGATGAGTATCTTAATTGGTTCTTTGAATTCTTGGTCATCCAATGTGGCTAGGTGGTAGGATTATAATCCAAATTTAACATTGATAATAAAGGGTCCAAACCAATTAGGTTCAAAATTCCCTCTAAGGTCAATGTCGATGTTGGTATTATTTTAATTTTCTTTGAGTACTACATCCCAAACTTCAAAGGACCTATGGCATACCTTCTTATTGTAGGTATGCTAAATTCTGTTATGGTATGTTCTAATATGTTCTAGGGTTTTGATTCACGTTTCTTATAATATTTCTAGTTGTTGTAAGTGGCCTAAGCAGTATTCATCTCCTATCGAATAATATTGTAAGAAGACTCTTAGAGAGGGTATATCTCAAGTTCAAAAGGAAAGACTACTTTGATACCATAAAATAAATCATATCATGTTACTGCAGTGGGAGTATGCACACTTGTACAATATGTCCATATGTAGGATAAAGTTGTAAGTGCCAATCTTAGCCATTTTTGTTGACTAGTTTCTTAAGGATTTTGATTAGCATTTTCTTGGAGGATTCAACTTGTTTGTTTCCTTATGGATAGTATGATGTAGACCATTTTTGTTGGATTTTGTATTTGGCACACATCTTGGTAACCTATTTATTTTTTAAAGGGGTTCCATTATCTACAAAAATGGTATAAGGGATACCATATTGGCTAATAATTTGATTTAGGATAAATTTTGATACTTGGATTCCTATGATAGAGGATAAAGGTATTGTTTCAACCTATTTAATGAAATATTTTGTAGCTGTAATAATGAATTTATGTTCATAAGATGATTGAGGGTTTATTTTTACCTATGATATCTAATCCCTAAGAAGAGAAATACCAAGGAGATGTGATAGGTTTAAGCTCTTGAGATGAAGTGTGAACAATATTATCAAGTCATTGACATTTGTCACATTTCTTGACATAGTTATGAGTATATTTTTTCCATGGAGGGCCAATAATAGCCCATCCTAAGGAGCTTCCTAGCTAGGATAGTCCACTAAAGTGGCAACCACGTGATCCATCATGGGCTTATTTTACGATATATTGGGCATCATATGGATTTTTGCATATGAAGAGTATACCTTTAAATGATAATTGATATAAAATATCTCCAATGATGATATATTTACAAGATTTTAGCCTGAATTATCTACATTTTTTAGAGTTGAATCCTTCAAGGAATATTCTTTCCTTTAGGAAGTTGAAAATATCTTGATACCAAGGTTCTTGAGGTATAGATGTTTTGATATTACATATGTTAAGGGGTTGTAAGCATGATTCTATAAGGGGTTCCATTATCTACAAAAATGGTATAAGGGATACCATATTGGCTAATAATTTGATTTAGGATAAATTTTGATACTTGGATTCCTATGATAGAGGATAAAGGTATTGTTTCAACCTATTTAATGAAATATTTTGTAGCTGTAATAATGAATTTATGTTCATAAGATGATTGAGGGTTTATTTTTACCTATGATATCCAATCCCTAAGAAGAGAAATACCAAGGAGATGTGATAGGTTTAAGCTCTTGAGATGGAGTGTGAACAATATTATCATGTCATTGACATTTGTCACATTTCTTGACATAGTTATGAGTATATTTTTTCCATGGAGGGCCAATAATAGCCCATCCTAAGGAGCTTCCTAGATATGGATAGTCCGCTAAAGTGGCAACCACGTGATCCATCATGGGCTTATTTTACGATATATTGGGCATCATATGGATTTTTGCATATGAAGAGTATACCTTTAAATGATAATTGATATAAAATATCTCCAATGATGATATATTTACAAGATTTTAGCCTGAATTATCTACATTTTTTAGAGTTGAATCCTTCAAGGAATATTCTTTCCTTTAGGAAGTTGAAAATATCTTGATACCAAGGTTCTTGAGGTATAGATGTTTTGATATTACATGTGTTAAGGGGTTGTAAGCATGATTCTATAAGGGGTTCCATTATCTACAAAAATGGTATAAGGGATACCATATTGGCTAATAATTTGATTTAGGATAAATTTTGATACTTGGATTCCTATGATAGAGGATAAAGGTATTGTTTCAACCTGTTTAATGAAATATTTTGTAGCTGTAATAATGAATTTAAGTTCATAATATGATTGAGGGTTTATTTTTACCTATGATCAATCCCTAAGAAGAGAAATACCAAGGAGATGTGATAGGTTTAAGCTCTTGAGATGGAGTGTGAACAATATTATCATGTCATTGACATTTGTCACATTTCTTGACATAGTTATGAGTATATTTTTTCCATGGAGGGCCAATAATAGCCCATCCTAAGGAGCTTCCTAGTTATGGATAGTCCGCTAAAGTGGCAACCACGTGATCCATCATGGGCTTATTTTACGATATATTGGGCATCATATGGATTTTTGCATATGAAGAGTATACCTTTAAATGATAATTGATATAAAATATATCCAATGATGATATATTTACAAGATTTTAGCCTGAATTATCTACATTTTTTAGAGTTGAATCCTTCAAGGAATATTCTTTCCTTTAGGAAGTTGAAAATATCTTGTTACCAAGGTTCTTGAGGTATAGATGTTTTGATATTACATGTGTTAAGGGGTTGTAAGCATGATTCTATAAGGGGTTCCATTATCTACAAAAATGGTATAAGGGATACCATATTGGCTAATAATTTGATTTAGGATAAATTGTGATACTTGGATTCCTATGATAGAGGATAAAGGTATTGTTTCAACCTATTTAATGAAATATTTTGTAGCTGTAATAATGAACTTATGTTCATAAGATGATTGAGGGTTTATTTTTACCTATGATATCCAATCCCTAAGAAGAGAAATACCAAGGAGATGTGATAGGTTTAAGCTCTTGAGATGGAGTGTGAACAATATTATCATGTCATTGACATTTGTCACATTTCTTGACATAGTTATGAGTATATTTTTTCCATGGAGGGCCAATAATAGCCCATCCTAAGGAGCTTCCTAGCTATGGATAGTCCGCTAAAGTGGCAACCATGTGATCCATCATGGGCTTATTTTACGATATATTGGGCATCATATGGATTTCTGCATATGAAGAGTATACCTTTAAATGATAATTGATATAAAATATCTCCAATGATGATATATTTACAAGATTTTAGCCTGAATTATCTACATTTTTTAGAGTTGAATCCTTCAAGGAATATTCTTTCCTTTAGGAAGTTGAAAATATCTTGATACCAAGGTTCTTGAGGTATAGATGTTTTGATATTACATGTGTTAAGGGGTTGTAAGCATGATTCTATAAGGGGTTCCATTATCTACACAAATGGTATAAGGGATACCATATTGGCTAATAATTTGATTTAGGATAAATTTTGATACTTGGATTCCTATGATAGAGGATAAAGGTATTGTTTCAACCTATTTAATGAAATATTTTGTAGCTGTAATAATGAATTTATGTTCATAATATGATTGAGGGTTTATTTTTACCTATGATATCCAATCCCTAAGAAGAGAAATACCAAGGAGATGTGATAGGTTTAAGCTCTTGAGATGGAGTGTGAACAATATTATCATGTCATTGACATTTGTCACATTTCTTGACATAGTTATGAGCATATTTTTTCCATGGAGGGCCAATAATAGCCCATCCTAAGGAGCTTCCTAACTATGGATAGTCTGCTAAAGTTGCAACCACGTGATCCATCATGGGCTTATTTTACGATATATTGGGCATAATATGGATTTCTGCGTATGAAGAGTATACCTTTAAATGATAATTGATATAAAATATCTCCAATGATGATATATTTACAAGATTTTAGCCTGAATTATCTACATTTTTTAGAGTTGAATCCTTCAAGGAATATTCTTTCCTTTAGGAAGTTGAAAATATCTTGATACCAAGGTTCTTGAGGTATAGATTTTTTGATATTACATGTGTTAAGGGGTTGTAAGCATGATTCTATTATCGAAGGCTCATTGATTGACCTTATGATGATAACAACTTCTTCATATTCCAAATCTAAAGGAATGAGAGATGCAACTGTTGCTAGAGCATTGACATGGCAATTTCTAGAGTGTGGTATAACTTCTATAGTAATTTGATCGAAACAAGTTTTTAATATGTCTACAATATCTTTGTATGGCTTTAGATTTTTATCTTTGGTTTGATAGGTATCATTTACTTGGCTGATCACCAGTTGTGAATCACCATATGCTGTTATATTTTTGATATTTAGTTTTGTCGTGGTCTTGAGACATAAAATAAGTGCTTCATATTTTGTTGTATTATTGGTACACAAGAAACAAAGTATAAAGGATAGTGGGATGATTTATTGCAGGGTAACTAGGATAATTCCTTCCCCCATGCCTTTTGCACATCTATCTCCATCAAAGTACAAGACCCATGTTTCAGGTTCTTGGACTTCTATTGATGAGATATCATCAGGGAAAGATATGTATAGGATGTTTTGATTGTAAAGGATTTGCGACAAGTTGATCTACTATAACTTGCCCTTTTAGTGATTTTTGGTTTACTAATTCTATGTCAAATTCACTAAGGGCTATGACTCATTTTGTCGTTCTACCAGATAAATAAGGTTTCAAAATAAGGTAGCGCAATGGATCTGCCCTTACTAAGATGTAATTATTTTGACTAAGCATGTAATATCTTAGTTTAAGATATGAGAAGACCTCTTCTAGTCAAATCTTCTCTAGTGGTGTGTAGCAAGTTTTGTAGTTCACTAGAGTCCTGCTAATGTAGTAGATTGCCCTTCTCAATGTTGTTCAGTTTATTGGGCTAGCAAAGATCCTAAGGCATGTTCAGTGGAAGCTATGTATAACAATAATGGTTGATTTATATTTTGTGGCACCAAGACAAGTGGTGTTACAAGATAAGTTTTGAGGTTTTTGAAGGCTTCTTGACACTCTTCATCCCATTCAAATATAGCTCCTTTATTCAATAATTTTGAGAAATGTTGACACATGTCTATGAGTTGTGATATGAACCTATGAATAGCCTGTAATTTTTCTTGAAGGCTTCAAAACTCAGTCAAGTTTTTCGGTGGTGGTATGTTTTTTATGGCCACGATTTTAGAGGGATCAACTTAAATCCCATGATGAGATATGATGAACCCAAGTATATTTCCTTATTTTACCCCAAAAATACATTTTAGGGGTTTTATTATAACTTTATAGTCTCATAGTCTTTGGAATATGCATCTAAGGTCTTGAGTATGGTCTTTTATTTTTGAGATCGACCTATGATGTCATCTACATAGTCCTCAACTATTTTGTGCATGAGGTCATGAAATATGTATTTCATGGCCCTTTGATAACTTGCTCCCACATTTTAAGACCAAAAGGCATGACCTAATAGTAGAAGGTTCCCTATGGGATGGTGAAAGTTGTTTTAGATTGATCTTCTACTATGATATTGATTTGGTTAAAGCTTGAGAATCCATCTATTAAGGATAGCATTTCAGATCCTACGATGAAATTGAATATCATGTCTATGTTTGGTAAAGAGAAATCATCTTTAGGACAAGCATTATTTATATCTCTAAAGTTGATGCAAATTCAAATGGATCCTTCTTTCTTGGTGATAGGGATGATGTTGGAGATCCAATTCGAATAGTATATGGCTTTTATGAAGCCAACATCCAATAGTTTTTGAAGTTCATCTTTTACCAAAAGGGAAACTATTGGATGTATTTTTTTAGTTTTTTCTTGACAGGTTTGGCTTCGGGATGCACTACTAGATGGTGGACTACCAATGAGGGATCAAGTCCTGGCATATCATCGTATCCCAAGTGAAGAAATCAGAGAATTCTTATAATAGATTTGTGTATTCTTTTCATTCTTATTGGGTTAAGACTTTCTCCAATTTTATAAGGCATGGATCTTGTTCTATTCTAATGTTGACTTCTATGGTCTCTTCAATTAAAGTTTACAACTTGTATTCAAAATGAAGGGGGCATCTATAATCCCTAAATTTTTATGTTCTTGAGGATGTATAGATATTTATTTCAAGTCGAGAGGTTGGGCTAAATTTAAATTGAAGATTTTATCAAGAGATTCTTCTATTAGAAAATTGTCTAAAGATTTTTCAAGATCTTTGTTAGTTGCAATTACTTTAGGATGGACTAATTCTAACATGTTAATGCTCCCAAATCATATAGTTTTATGGGGCATTTGATTGAGGAGTAACCATAGTTCTTTTTCATCCTCTTCACCCCATTGAGAGCCATGTATTGATTCATAGTGGTCATCCTTGTCTTCTCCTAATATAGGTGTAGGCCTAAAATTTTTACAGTCCTTTCCTCTAGGCTGAAGGATCCGCACTCAAAGGGGAATGGAAAAATAGTAGAGCTACACCTCGAAAGAGAGGAACTTAATTGTGCCTTCTTGTGGTGATTTTTCGATGAATTGTTTGGGTTCACCAGAAAACATTTTGTGGCAGTTTCCAAGCCTAGGTGAGGTAGTGTTTTGATTTGATTTGTTTCACATACAACCTAGGTTTGGCCAAAATGCGATTTCTACTTAAATAAATGCAATTTTATACTCGATGAAGATAAGGGAAAAAAAATGTTATCTAAGAAAGATTTTAAACACGATAATGCAAAATGCAAGAATGGGTGTTTTTGGATTTTTATAGTTTTTCTATGCAAGTTTGCTTGATGCAGCTAAAGCCTATGTTTTATGTTTTTTTTTTTGTTCTTTTCAATGCACAAAATATGAAAAATAGAAGAAAATGCAGGTTTTGGTAATACAAAAATAGAGAATAGGATTTCAAACTTATATGATTTTAGATTGCTAATATTTGAACTAATTTGGATTAGCTTTTGCGAATTCAGATCTTATTTCGAGCGTTCAGATCTATAAGAACCTACGATTTTCATAAGGACAAGCTAGATTTTTTATTAGTGATGGGGGATCTACAAATATCATAGTGAATCATGATTAGTCAGATCCCCTAGGTTTTTAAATACCTGGAAAAACATATGGATCTAATAAAATAATTTCAAATGATTGAATTGAAAAATTAAAATGATTTAATCAAAGTAAATATGTATGCGATTATATGATTTTAACAAATTCTTGACCCATAGAAAGCATACATAGAATAGATATAATATATATGTTTGCCCCCATTTTTATTATTATTAATGCATCGATTGATATAGAAAATAAGAATAAATGGTTTAACCATATTAGGCCTGATCAATAATAAAGAAAATATTTAAATTCGATTATTTACCCATATGTAATTTTTTTTAAATTCTTGAGAAAATTCATAATAATTAAACCTATATACAATTTTTTAGCATTTTAAAGGCCTAAATGGTATCAAAATCATTCAAATCATATATCGTTGGAAAGCTCTTTCCGATACCTATTCAACGGTATAATATTAAGAGAAAAAAGATATTATTTACATAGAAAAAGGTCAACCTGAAGGTGATATTACATTTTTCTTTTTATTTTATTTTATTTTATTTTTTAATGAAAATATGGATTGAAATATAAAATTTACGTATAAATTAGAAGAAATCTATAATCACTATAATTGTAAAATAAAATATATTTTCACAATAGAGTTACCTTAAGAATTCCAGGTAGCACAAATACTCTTCAATCACTCTCAGATTTTGCCCCAATTCTTCAACCTTCAACTGTAATTGCTCAAACCTACAAATAAAATTATACTTTCAAAAGTTCCCCTCTCTCTGAAATATTATTGCTCTCTGGTCTCTCTGATTTTTTTATTTATCTGTATCATGCCTTATCACTCCAGCATTCCATGCTCTCGTTTTCCTCTTTGCTCCTTTTTTATTTTATTTTCTCTCTCTGCTTCTTTTCTTCATTTGGGAAACAAAGCCCATATATTTATCTCTTTCATGAGATAAGCAATCTGGTAATTTTGTTTTGTCGTTCTCATTAGATTAGCGTTTTGTTGAGCCATTCTCATTAGATTAGAAATTTGTTGAGTTGTTCTTATTAGATTAGAAATTTTCTAATATAAATTATTTGTTAGCCCAAAATAGGGCTTAGCAATTCAATGAGAAAAACTCATGTCATTGAAAGAGTCTTTCGACAATAATTAAATAAATTTCATAAAGTTAAATGTGTGCTTTCCCGTGATTTTTGTGACAGCTAAGCCTGTACATATTTTTATTGCAATTTGAGGGGTCAAACGGTGTCGAAATTGGATATATAATATACCGTTGGAAAGCTCTTTTCGAGCCCTATCCAACAGTATAATATTTAGAAAGAATGGAGATGATTTGATAGGGTAAATTTTCTCTTGAAGATAACCTTATATTTCTAGGAGGAAAACTAAGGAAAATGGGTCAATTTTTCATGTCTACATTTTGCCCCCTCTTTGACGCATTTATGAATAATACATGCGTCAAAGAAAAGTGGACACTTGAGTAGAAATGATTATGATTTGACATGGGTAAAAATGGAGTAGATGGTTTATAATGAATATTTTATGCGAAATTGATGTCTTAGAAAAAATAATTACTAATTTATTGACAAGGATGCCCCCTCGAGTTTTTACACCAAATTTTACAGTTGGTGGAAAACTCGAATTTGATCTTCTTTGTTTTATGTGACTTTGTGTGATTTGTTGGATGATTTATTACTTTTGCTTATGATGGTTGTGTTACATAATTTATTGTAATCATGCTTTGATTTTTGAACATTTTGATCATGCTTAACATAAAAGAAAATTGATTTTGTAAAGTGTGTTTTGAGAAAGATGATTTTGTGTGATGATAGATTTGAGGGGTTAACAATGAACCTCGAAGGATGTTGTGTTGATATGTGACTTTTGGTGGAGTTCAAAGCTCGCGAAGTCATGAAGCGAATCTTGTTATGAGGAAGTTTTGTATTTCTAATACCAAAATATTGTGTGCTTAAGAATAATATTAAGGCTTTATGATGAGAAATAAATGTTTGATATTGTTTGGAGATAAGATGTTTGATAGATTCTAGCAATAAACATCAAAGAATGTTGTGTTGTTATCAGAATTTTGGTGGAGTTCAAATCTCGCTAAGTCTCGAAGCTAATCTTGTTTGTGAGGATTTTTTTTGATATTGCTAAGAATGGTTGTATGCTTAAGAATAATCTTAAGGCTTTTGTGGTAATATTTGTCACGTTTGTTTGATAATAATATATGTGGTAAATGTTTGTGAAATATATTGAGCAAAGCATAAAAAATTCGAAGGATGATTTATGCTAAGCATAGAATTCCTAAGTGTGAAATTATATGAAATAATTACTTAGGAATTATACCATCATCACAAAATTAAAATGAAATGCATGATGATATGAAATTATTTGTTCTTTTAAAATGTAAAGTAATATATGATAAATCATTGTGTCACATGTTTAAAAAATATTATGAAAATTTTATGAAAATATATGGACTAATTTTGGGCATAAAAAATTAGAAAGATGGTTTACGCAAGGTATAGAATTCCTAGTCTGAAAATTGAGCAAAATAATTCCTAGGAATTATACCATCATCGCGAAGTCATGAATGCTATGTATGATAAGTGATCTTGATCTACATGTTATTTTTGCAATACGTTGTTTTTGAGATTTTTAAAATTTTGGACATATCTATGTAATGTGTTAATATGAAAGTAATGATAAACTTAACGTTGTCCGACAAATTTCAAAGAAATATTTTAACTTATTTCTAAGACAAATTCAAATTGATCAAAAACCAGTGTGTGATATGTGAGTTCATTATCCATCTTTATTGTCATGATGATAAAAAATATCTCAAGGATCAAATTTGTGTGCTTTGTAATGTTCATTTACCAATTTTGAGTAAGGTGGTGATGCAAGCGAACTTGAATGAACCAATGTGTGTGCAAGTGATGGCTTCATTAACCATGATTTTTGTGCATGAAACCGTACCAGACTACTATGTAAGTCAAGTCATCAAAAGCTAGCTAATCCACAAGTGGACATAGGTCTGTACAAAATAAGGTCGCTAATAATATAGACATGTCACCACATGAAAAGGAATTACCCAATGTCAAGCAAGTTGGACACAAATCACCTGTTATGGGGTTTACCTCATGATTTTCGAATAAGTAATAATTCTAGGGATTCAAGCTCATTCACCCTTCTTTTCTTCACTTTCAAGGGGTAGGGATTTTGTTCATTTTGTTTTGAACAAGGGGATTTTGTTACTTTTCTTTTTTTCTTTTCATTCTATTTTTTATTTTTTCTCTTTATTTTTCTTTTGATTTTTGACTTTTTCTTTTCTTGATTTTTCTTTTGGGATGTTTGCTCTAATTGGCTATAGAGGAAGGGATTTTTATTTGGGCAGGGGTGAGCTTGTCCTTTTTCCAATTCTCAAAAATTCTAGACCATGCGCATGATAGGATAGCAAGAGAAACTTTTTTCTCAAGAGACCAAGACTACTATGCAGTATCATTTTTCGAATTTGCAACAAATCATTTTAATGTGTAAAAGTGTGCTTGGTTCAATAAGTAGTAAAATCATTTCCCAAACCTGAAAATATTATTTAGTGAAATAGTGATCTTTGATACAAGAGAGATTTATAATGATAGTGATAAAATAAAAATAATTAATTTGTGAAATATAGTGTATGGTTCAAGATAACTTTTGAATTAATCTAGAATAAAAGAAAAATATAGCTTCAAAATTTTGAAATACAACAATAAATAACAATGCAGAATGATTTGAAATAATTTTGATATTTTGATACTTTTTGATTTTTTTAGTTTTTTTATTTGATTTTTATTTTATATATTTATTTATTTATTTTTTATTTTTTATACTTTTGATGATGGAATTGGTGCTATTTACAAGATGATCTATATACACTATACAAGGTTATTTGAGTATAGAATGTATAAGGTTGATTCAAAATCAGAGGAGGTTTTGAAGGATAATTGGGTTGTGGTGTATGTGATAGAAGTTGATTGGTTGATAGTTGAGATTGTTGTGATGAAGAATGATAAATAGATGTAGATGAAGAAAAGTTATGGATAGAAGATAATTGTGACAATGGAGAATGTATAGAACTTGATGTTTCAACTATTAAAGATTCTTCAAATGGTGTTGGGTCACCATGTATGGTAACAATTTTATTTGCAAGTTTAAACTTCAAACATTTATGAAGAGTGGAAGGGACAACCCTCATAGTATGAATCCAAGGACTTCTAAGAAGTAGGTTGTAATGTGAAGGGCAAGATGCTATATAAAACAAAGTATCCAGGATCTTGGGTCCACTCTTAAGGGGAAGAATTATAGTGCCTCGAGCTTCTTGAATTTCATTGTTAAAAAAATTTATAATAACATTTGATTCATTGAGATCTTCTTCATTTAATCCGAGTTTTTGGAATAATTGATAAGTGCATAAATTAAGAAATGAGTCATTATCTACCATCATAGTTTTAATAGATGTTTATTTAATAAATACTATAATATAAAGAGAGGAGTCTTCTTGTGGAGTAGAGGAAGGAATCTCCTCATCATATAATGAAATATGGTTAACCTCAAGAGGGCTTACACCATTAATTATGTTCTTAGGGAAAATATTATGAGGAACAAATTGTTGGCTAGGTATATTGAACAAAGTTTCCCTATGAACATGAGAACCTTGTAATACTTCTAAAAGAGATATATTTGGTTGAGGATTAATCACTTGTTGTTGGCTATTATAGTGGATTTTAGATTGAGATTTTGATGCTAAATATGGACTTTCTATGCTTACATTCCATTTTGGATCATTCTCTATTGCCAAAGATAGTTTTGAAGGTTGGTCAAATGAGGAATCCATCTCTTCAATATCAAATTGATTTGATTGAACTTGAGGTTGCTCATTTGTAGTTTCTATTATAATATTAGTGATATCATTATGATGGGACATATTAAGATGCAATATTTTATTGGTTTCTTGTTGTTGATAATTGAATAGGGGTTCTTGGGAGATCCCCATGTCTTGATTGATTATGGATATTTGTTGTGTAGGATTTTTATTGTTTATTGGAGGTTTATAATCAGTTGTAGATTGTAATTCCTTTATAGTGAAAATACCCTCATCAATCAAATATTGAATTGCACATCTTAAATTTCTATATTTTTGTGTCATATGTCCATCTACTCTATGATATTCATAATGTAGCTCAAGTTTATACCAATATGCTGTGATATCAGGTTGTCTTATGGGAGGTAACTCAATCCTATTTGTATCAAGTAAATTCTTGAGAATTATATCCATTGGTTGATTGATCTTAGTAAATTTATGTGGTGAAGATTTTCGAGAGGCTTTTGATAATTGCCTTAGGAATTCAGCCATAAAAGGACTTAATGGTTTATTACCTATTTTTTCTTTATTATGGGTAGAATTATGATAGGAATATTGAGAAGTATGAAGTGAGTGCATGATAGGATTAGAAGGAGAAGTATTTTTTATTGAAATGAATGTGTTGTGTTGAAATAAGAATTTTGAAATGGTGGAGAAGGATTGTATGTGGATCGATAGGCATAATATGGATATATGGGAGAAAAGACAATATCGTTATGAAGATATTGGAAAAGGGATTGGTTTGTTGGGGTAAGGATAAAAAATGAGAAAAGTGTGATAAAGGTGATGTTGAATATGGATGAGGTTGGTCATAATCAACAAATGTATTTGGCAAAATTTTCCCAACATTACTGATGGGCTCATATTGATTTGAGTTAAGACTCATGGTTTCTTTAGTACTTCTAAAAGTAATATTTGGTATCTAAAATTTAGAATTGAATCTAAAACATACAAATTTGAAATGATAATTTTTTTGTTATTTTTCTTGTATATAAATATATTTTTATTTTTATTTTTATTTTTTTGTTTGCTTGTTTTTGAAATCAGAATAAATGCCTATTTATTCACGTTGGGTTAACCAAAGAATGTAGGCCTAAAATTTTCGCACTTCTTTCCTCTAGGCTGATGGATCTGCACCTGAGAGAGGAACGGGAAAATAGTAGAGCTACAAGTGCCTTCTTGTGGTGATTTTTTGACGAATTGGTTGGGTTCACCAGGAAACATTTTGTGGTAGTTTTCGAGCCTAGGTGAGGTAGTGTTTTGATTTTATTTGTTTCACATGTAGCCTAGGTTTGGCCAGAATGCAATTTCTACTTAAATAAATGCAATTTTATAGTTGATGAAGACAAGAGCAAACAAATGTAATCTAAGAAAGCTTTTAAACATGATAATGTAAAATGCAAGAATGAGTGTTTTTATATTTTTATAGTTTTTCTATGCAAGTTTGTCTAATGCAAATAAATCCTATGTTTTATATTATTTTTTTTGTTCTTTTCAATGAACAAAATATGAAAAATAGAAGAAAATGCAGGTTTTGGTAATATGAAAATAGATAATAGGATTTCAAACTTATCTAATTTTAGATTGCTAATGTTTGAACTAATTTGGATTAGATTTTACAAATTTGGATCTTATTTTGAGCGTTCAGGTCTTTAAGAACCTGTGATTTTCATAAGGACAAGCTAGATTTTTTATTAGTGATGGGGGATTCGTAGATATCACAGTGAATCGTGATTAGTCATATCCCCTAGGTTTTTAAATACCTTGAAAAACATATGGATCTAATAAAATAATTGCAATTGATTGAATTGAAAAATCAAAATGATTTAATCAAAGTAAATATGTATGCGATTATATGATTTTAACAAATTCTTGACCCATAGAAAGCATACATAGAATATATCTAATATATATTTTTCCCCCATTTTTATTATTATTAATGCATTGATTGATATAGAAAATAAGAATAAATGGTTTAACCATATTAGGCTTGATCAATAATAAATAAAATATTTAAATTCGATTATTTACCCATATTTATTTTTTTTTAAATTCTTGGGAAAATTCGTAATAATTAAACCTGCATATAGTTTTTCAGCATTTTAAAGGCCTAAATGGTATCAAAATCAGTCAAATCATATACCGTTGGAAAGCTCTTTCCAAGACCTATCCCAAAGTATATGATTTAGAGAAAACAAATATGATTTAATTAGAAAAATAACAACCTAAAAGTGATATTATGTTTTTATTTTTATTTTTATTTTATTTTTTTAATGAAAAACTGGATTGAAATATAAAATTTATGTATAAATTAGAAGAAAGCGATAATCACTATAATTGTAAAATAAAATATATTTTCACAATAGAGTTACCTTAAGGATTCTAGGCAACACAAATTATCTTCAATCATTCTCATATTTTACCCCAATTTTTCAACCTGCAACTGTAATTGCTCAAACCTGCAAATAAAATTATAATTTCAAAAGTCTCCCTCTCTGTGAAATATTATTGCTCTTTGGTCTCTCTGATTTTTCATTTATCCGTATCATGCCTTCATCACTTCAACATTCCATGCTCCTGTTTTCCTCTTTCCTCCTTTTTTTTTTCTTTTCTCTCTCTGCTTCTTTTCTTCGTTTGGGAGATGGAGCCCGTATATTTATCTTTTTCGTGAGATAAGATATCTGGTAATTTTGTTTTGCCATTCTCATTAGATTAGCATTTTGTTGAGTCGTTCTCATTATATTAGAAATTTGTTGAGTCATTCTTATTAGATTAGAAATTTTCTAATATAAATTATTTGCTAGCCCAAATTAGGGCTTAGCAATTCAACGAGGAAAACTCATTCTATTAAAAGAGTCTTTCGACAATATTTAAATAAATTTTAAAAAGTTAAATGCATGTTTTCCTGTGATTTTCGTGATAGCTAAGCGTGTGCATATTTTTTTTTGTAGTTTGAGGGGTCAAACGGTATCAAAATTGGACATATAATATACCGTTGGAAACATATTTTTGAGCCCTATCGAACAATATAATATTTAGAAAGAATGGAGATGATTTGATAGGGTAAATTTTCTCTTGAAGATAACATTATATTTCTAGGAGGAAAACTAAGGAAAATGGGTTAATTTTTCATGTCTTCAATAGGAGAGGGTTCATTTTTGTTTGGGACAAATCCAATCCCACATAATGCTGGCCAAGGTATAACTTCTAAGGGTTATTTAATACCTTGCTCATAGCAACCTAATCCTTTGCCTTGATAACCCATATTAACAAGTATTTGTTTAACTATGGGAAATTTAGGTGACATGTAACATGTAGCGTTGGTTCATTCACTTGGTATAAGTTTACATCCTTGTATATTTTCATCGAAGGCAGTTCCTTCATGGATGAAAGTACAAGACCCTTTTTGGATTTTGAGTCCCTTTTTTCTAGGCATACCTATGGGTCAAAGAGAAAGGAACATGCTTACTAGTTGTACGAAAGGGTATGGTTTTTGACAAATATGGTTAACCTAATTATTAAAAAAGGATGGTTGGGAAGTTTTCTCTAAGTTTATGAGGGATTCCTCTAATATTTCCTTTCCTTTATTTGTCTTTGATTGATCATTTGACTTAGCTGATTGTATGGAAGTGTAGAGATTGATTTCCTATAAGTCTATCAAATTGCACACGGTGAAAGGTTTCAGGTCTCTAAGAATGCAGATGACTCTTCCTTGGTATTCGTACTTGAGACATTGATGTAAGGTGGAAGGTATGACCCTCATAACACGTATTCATGGTCTTCCAAGGAGAATGCTATATGTTACATCACATTATATAACATAAAATAATGTATTTAAGATATAAGGCCCTACTTTGATAGGTAAAAAAATGGTGCTTGTCACCTCTCGCTCTTCATTATTGAAGGATCTAATAATGAGGTCCAAAGTTTGTAAATCATTTCTGGTAAACTTAAAATTTTGTAAAAATTTGACATTACAAATTTTCAAGGCTAATTCGTTGTCTACTAAGACTCTTTTGATATATTTATTGTGTATTTGAGTTATGATATAGAGAGGGGAATCCCTTGATATGGTTTCTATATGATTTTATTCCTCATCAAAGGCTAAAAGGGTGTTGTTAATTCTAGTTAGCCCAACCATGTTGGTGATGTCATTTGGAGATAGGTCTTGAGGGACTTCTTGTTCACTTAAGAGTTTCCACAATATTTTCCTATGAGCAGGTGATGTTTTTAGGATTTCTACGAGGAAAATATTTGTAGGTATCTCCTCTAATTATTGACAAATATCAAATGTATTTAAGGTGTTTTGAGAAGTTGTAATCACAAAGGGTTATTTATTAGGAACATTTATTTTTGATTTCGAGATGACCAAAGAGGGTTGATCCAAATATTGATTTTTTGCTTATTATCGAGTTATGGCGTGGGAAGATATTGATAGGCAAATTATGCCTACAAAGTTAGTTGATTTTTGATCATGTGCTGGTAGAAGGTATTGAAATATTTCCATACCTTTTTTAGGGTTTTATGGTTTACTAATTATCACTTTTTCTTCCTCAACGAGGTCTTGGATAATGTTTTTCAAGGTTCTACACTGGTTGGTAGTGTGTCCATTTTTTTGGTGAAAGTCATAGTATTCATATTGCCTATACCAAAAGGGTGCTCATTTTGATAGGTCCCAAGGTATAACAGGTGGAATTTATACAAGTTTGGATTGAAGAACAATTTTTAGCATGGCTTTTTGACTTTGTCCCATGTTGGTATATTGCCTTTGAGGATTTTCCTCCTTTTGAATAACCAAATTTTGAGGAGTGTTTTGAGTAGTGTTTATGTTATTGTTTTGTCAAGAATCGGTTACACCGTCCCCTACAATGTGTTTGTTTTTGTATTATTCCTTGTTAGAGGGATTTTCATCTTCTTTCTTGTTATAGTTGAGTTTGCCTTATCTTATGAGGAGGGTCTCTAACCTTTTACCCACATCAATGGCTTCTTTGAAATAGGTTAAGTTTTTCATATCCAGGAGATATGACAATTTTTCATGAAGGTTTCATATGAAAATACGTAATAGTTCCTTAGGAGGAGGAATATATTAAATTTTTCTTACGAGACCTCTCCATTTGGTCAAGAAGTCCAAGAATTTCTCATTCTTACCTTGTTTGAGTTGATAAAGGTCATCTATGGTAACCTTATCTTCAATGTAAATTGAAAATTATTTAATGAAGGATTTTGTAAGTTCTTTGAAATTTTTTATGGAATGATGAGGTATTTAGAAATACCATTCTAAGGCTAAACCACTAAGACTTTTAGGGAATAACCTAAGGAGAAGTTTTTCATCATGATTTATGTCACTACAAGCTATTTGAAATAGCCTTAAATGTATAATGGATCGTGTTTTACATTATACATTTGAAACTTGGGGGTTTCAAAATTATTTGGAAAGGGATGATTAAGAATTCTAGGATCTAAAGGTTCATTATAGAACTCTTCAAAAGAGTATTTTAGTTTAGATGTTCCTTGAAGAGAACAATTTGATGTTCAAGTTCTTCAAACTTGGCATCTCTCTTTTCTAAATCTGAAATTTTGGTATTAATATTTTGAATATTGTTTGATGGACGTGGAGTATGTGATTGAGAAAAGGTTTACGTCATAAAAGGTTTATGTGATGGGATGGACTTGACTAGGTCCTGTGTTGAGAGTGAAAAAGGGATTTTTAGAATTAGTTCTTTTAGTAGAAAATATTGAAAAATAATTTCCCGAAGCAAAAATTTCCATAGGCAAGGTAGGAGGTGTTGTAGAATCAGTAGGTTGTGTTTTAGCCACATTGATACCTGCCAAGTTGTTTTGAATTTCATTGATTTGAGCGACGATTGATTGTTCATTAGAATATACTATATTTTTGTGCACTGTGGTGGATTTTGCTTTCGCTCGTTATCTGAGTTCATATTTAAGGACATTCAAAACTATGTTCTTATTTCTTTTGATGTAATATCTAACATGGTCAATAGTTTTATAAGGAAGTTTTTCAACAACTAATTATTTCCTAGGTACTTGTGACCAAGGGCTGATTTCTTGTCCTATTTATCCTTGAGAGGATGATTCTTCATAATAAGTGATAGGTACACCCTTATTTTGGGTGTTATAGGGATGTTGAGACATGGCTTGAAGACATAGCTTCGAAAATGGGGTTAATTTATTAAATTTTTGCTTCAAGAGTACTTATAGTAAAGAAGAGAAGATGTTTCATCCTTATGTCACCCAGATAAGCAACCCTCATTATGACTCCCACTAATCCATCATGATATACTTACCAAAGAAGATTTCTCCCCTAATATTCGTACATCAGTTTTCTCAAGGTGTCGTTAACCTTCCTCCAGTAGGATTAGAAATTGGTTATGTTCTTATTATCTTAATTTAATGTGATGTAAACTAAGAAAATAAATTAGATGATCTTGTTTAAGTTCAACAAACCTTTATCTTTGTTAAGGAAAAAGGAAGTGTTCACTTCGGGTTCACCAATTTATGTAGATGGTAAGAAAATCTCATGTTATTTCCCCTTTAGATCTAATTAATATCTAGTGTACGCAGGGGAGATTTGTTAGTCACTGCTTCCCCACTTGAGGATCTCTTTTCAAAGGAGATCGCGAGGATTCAAATATTCTCAACACCTACTTTTGAGCTTTTTCCTATGGTTGTATGATAGTTGATGTAATGCTTGTTCTTGTGGTGTTTTTGAGTTTAGTTAAAACAAAAACCTATGGATTTTTGTATCTCTATTAATATTGACTCTTTATCGAGCCTCAAAAGTTATTTGAACCCAAGTCATCAAGAATCATCTAAATGCAATGCTTAGTTTAAATCACACAAATGCAAGAAAACAAGAGCTAACCTATATGCACTTCAAGTTTTGAATGCACTAGTCTAAGGAGATTTTTATTTCAAGGTAAAACAAGGAGAAATGCAATAAAACAATCTAGCCTAATGCAACTATATGCTTTTTTATTTTTTGCCTAAATTCCTTGAATGTAATAAAAAGGTTAAATTTTAGCCTACGGTTATTAAATTGATTAGTATTTTAGTTTTTTGTAAAGAAATTGCAAGGTTTTGTAAATAATTAGGATTTTCTAACTAAAATTCCTTAATTTTCCAAAATAGGTGTGATTTATGTTTCAAAATAGCCAAAAAATAGAAACAAAATATAGAGAAAATGAAATTGCAAGGCTAAGGAAGGTTCAAGTGGTTGGATTACCTCTCTTAGAGCCTGTTTGCTAAATTTATCAGTGAAAAGTGCCAAATTCACCACTGCTATTGGATGGCGAATTTGGTAAAACCTGCACAAAAACTAACAAATTTAGGTTTTCTAATTTAAGGGGTCTGTCTGAGGGTTGGATAGGGTAGAAACTTGTCTAAACAGCTGATCAAGTCTTTTTTTGATAAAAAAAAGTGAGTATGATTTTTTCCTAGAGTGGAATTTGGCCTATTACCAAATTCACCACTAGAAAATTTGGTTTGAATGGAGAATTTAATTTTGTTATTCTAGTTACCAAATTCACCACAAGGGTGGCAAATTTGGTCCAAGGTGAGGTTTTAAGAGATTCAAGGTATATTCTGAGTAGATTTCAATAGAGTTTTAGCTAATATTGTATGGGAAGGGTCCCATTATTTTTTTCAAGGTCTATGAATAGAAAAATAAGAGGATTGAGCCTCTAAAACAAAGAATTTAAGGATTGAAATTAGAATGATAGAGAAAAAAGATAAAATCCCCTCAAGAGACTATAAATTTGATAGGTCTAAATTGTAAAAGGATATGAGATGTAATATTATGGATAAGGAATGCTATGTAAAGGCCAATTTGACCTCCAATAAGATTGAATTAGCAATATATAATGGCAGATTAGAGAAATTAATGAAATGCACCCAAAATCTCCCTAGAACTAAAAGGAATGGGCAATATGCAAATATAACTGAAATATGATTAAAATGAAGTGTCGGGGCCCAAAATCGTATGCTAAGATATTAGGAAATATAAAAAATAACTGATTGGTCTTAGTAAAATCGAATTAACCTCTAAATGATGAACTTATGATGAGAAATTTGCTTAAAAATATAGTAAAGCATAAATATGTAAAATGAAGGGAAATGTTATTTAAATACATGAAAAGAAGAAGCAGAGTGCTACAATACTTAATGTATGAAATTAAAATAGCATGGATGAAGATAAAATGAGTTAGTATGATGTAGGTGATGTAAAATGACTGTAGATAAAAGATATAGTAAGTATTTTATCATAAAGCATGCAAAGAAATATGGTAAAAACCCTTCAAAAAAATTGATTAAAGACAAAATGAAATGATAAGATGAATTAAAGCCAATATTATATTGCAAAATAGTGTTATGGATGATAATATATGCTACAAGTCCTTGAAATCATACCTACAATAAAATTTGTTAGAACCTACAAAGTAAAAGGTGAGCTCAATAATGAAGAATGTGCAAAGATAAATGAAATAAGAGCAAGTAAGTGGAGTTAGTCAACATGCAAAGCTTAAATTTAAAAAGACAAAATGCAAAAGGTAGCAAGAAAATGAAGGAGAGAGCTATGTTAGATTTCACCTAGCTATGACCCTTATGTAGGATGGAGATCTCCTTTCCACCAAGCTCCCTTGCCTTGCCTAGTTTCCCTCCACAAATGCTTGCAAAGTGACTCCAAATGCTTGAAAAATCTTGAAGAACTTGGAGAAGACTTGAAAATAGAGGATGATATGAAATGATAAGGCACTTAGAAATCTTGGCAGAGATTTTCTATAGTATAATTTCTTGTGGAATGCTTGCCACAGGAATTCGTTAAAAATTATTTGGGAGGGGACTTGGAGGGATTGAATGGATAATATCAATTCAAAAAAATTAATCTCAATCCTTCTTGAATCATGCAAAATTTATGGTAAAGGTTAAATGAGGCTCAATCCATGCCCAATTGGTTCATGTGGAAGATTGTTGGTCATTTTTGCCAAATTTACCACTTTTTACCAAATTAGTAAGGAATCAAATTAGATTTTGATTAGTTTCAAATTTGAAAATATTTCCAAAATTACCACTAGCCAAATTTTCCATAGGGGTGGTGAATTTGGTAAAAGGTTTATTTTGAGTGAAAAAGGTCGATTTTGTAGTTTTTCTAAATTCTCCACTCAACTTGCTAAATTCACCACTAGCAAATTTGATCAGAGTGGAAAATTTGGTAAAAGTGAAATTTGATGCCCAAGATAATGGGGGATGACCAAATTGATGTTTTTTGGTGTTTTACCAATTTTGTAAGGTTTTGGAGTGTTTACGACTAGTTTTGGGAAGTCACAACTAGTGTGTCAAAAATGGGTGTCTACAGTTTCTTTATACCAAATCCAAACCAATCAATTAATCTACTTCTATTGCCTATAGGTCTAATGGCACAAATTTTATAAGGTGGATCATTTACAAATCATACAGGAGCTAGGAAAGAAGAATACACCATAATACGTCAAAGAGGGCCACATATAGGAGCTATAAAAGAAGGTCCTCAGAGGGAAATATGAATGAAACAACTTAATGAGCCTCCAACAAATGAATCTAATAGGAAGGACGAAAGTTTAGTAAAGTGGTTCAATTGTTACAAACCCATATGGAACAAAAAAAATAGAAAAGTGCAAAAAAAAGCACATATGGCCCAACAACATGAATTAATTCCAACAACAAAAACTAATAGAGAACTTTACAAAGAATAGGGAACCTAAAGACAGACTAGAGGAAGCACCTAATGAGTCTATAGGAAATAGTAGGGCTTGAGTGGGAGTTGAATTGGCCAAAAATTTGAAGAAGGTTGTGATTTCAAAATTTTATGGTAGGGATGATGGAGATGCAGTAGAAAATTGGTTGAATGAGGTCGAGTCATACTTTTCCATGACACCTTTGTCATTTGAGTCCAAAACTGCATGGATTGTCCTACATTTGGTAGGAGTCAATTTAGTTTGGTGGAAAACATATAAGAAGGGAAAGGGCATTGAATACGTGGACCTCAAGTGGGAGGAATTTGTAAAAGAATTTTAAAAAATATTCCTAACCAAGAAATATTATATAGAAATATTTGTTGAGTTTTCCACCCTACAGTAGGAGACAATGAATGTCTGAGAATATCACCAAAAGTTATCCAACTACTAAAGTATGCACTTTAGTATAATAACAATGAGGAAATGAAGGTTCAAAAGTTCATTTTGGGACTATACCCCAAGATCAGAACTATAGTTAATTTGCTTAACCTTAAAGATATTCCAAAAGCTTTTGATTTAGCCCATCAAGAAGAAGCAAATCAAGAAGCCAAAAGGGCATATTTCAACTATCAAAAGTTATCTAAAAAATATAAGGATGAACTTAGAAAATGAAAGAGTGCAAGATTCATGAAATGGAAAAAATGTTGGACATTTTGAGGAATGTTATTGTCATTGATGTCAAAAGCATTGTTGAGCAATATTCGTCATCTTTGAGGACATTAGGAAAGCTCAGAGAATGAAGATCCAAGAAGGAGAAGTCAAATTAAATAATAATATTTTATTATTATTTTTGGCACCAAGATCAAGTTAAAGGAGATCAAGGACAAAGTTGAAAAGACCCACATGTTAATTTAAATTAAAATATTTTAATCCCTGATTAAAATTTTAATTTAAATATTGATAAGTGCTAAGGTTAATTTAAATATTTATTTAATATTTAAAATTAACTTTACTACAAATCTAATTTAAATTAAAGTATTTTAATTATTGATTAAAACTTTAATTTATTAATGTTGGGTGCTAAAGTTAAGTTAAATATTTATTTAATATTTAATTTTAACTTTCCAAATCAAATTCGAATTGGAAATTCGAAATGTGCCGACGTTGAAGGAAGCAAAACCCTATGTATAAATATGCCAAAATATTGGCATTTGAAATTATCCATGCGACTTGTGTTGGCTCGTGAAAAGAGAAGGAAATTTTGCATGTGCAAATCGAGCAAGGGAAAGAGACAAAGTTTGGCATCCTCCGAAATCAACACGAAGTGCTTGTAGCTTGGTTGGCAGCCAAGGGCTGTGTAAGACGTTGTTGTGGAAGTTGAGGCAGGTTCGAAACCCATGCACATGATTTTTGGGAAGAAGGACAAGTGTTTTGTCTTGTGCATCGAATGTGGGGAGAAGGTAAAGGCACCAAAGTGCCTTTTGGCTCTTGTGGAGCCACGCAGCCCAAGCGGTGGGTGCTAGCATTGCAAAAGCGCTTGGGGGAGAACCAACGAGGGTTCAAATCCCACCAAGGCCCTTTTGAGTGCATTGAGGTATGTGATTTAATTTGGTTGTCTTGGCTTGCAAAAGTTAAAGGGAAAAATAATGTTTTTATTTTTCTAAAGTAATTTTAATTAAAGTACTTTGCATGTTATTTGGTGTGTAAGTTATTAGGGGAGTTAAAAGGAAGTGCAAAGCTTTAATTTCTGAGTTGGAATTTTAGAGGCTAAGGAGTTATAAGGAAGGTTGAATTTTATATTTTGAAATTGAAGAATGTTGAATATTATTTATTTCAAGTTGGAGATTATAAGGAGTAATTAAGTGCTAACTTTTGTATTGAAGAAAAGTTTTGAAGAAGAGTTAGAATGATATTTTTGTCATCTAACCTTGGTGTTTGGTAAGGAAAGTGGTTATACTTGAGACAAGTTTTAAAGACTATTCTTCATCAAGAAAAAGGTATGGGCACATTCTTCCATAGTTGAGTTGATTGATTGTTTTCTAGAAAATAAGTTTGGAGTGAAAAGGATTTAATTAGGTTTCCTTATTGAGTTGTTGAGCTATATGTGAGATTGGTTTATAAGCATTGTTGTTGAAGTGATTGATTGAGTAAAGAACTTGAACTAGGGTTTGCAAAGATCATGAGTATCATTGTTATGTGAGATTGGTTGATAAGAATTGTTGGAAACATTTTGAGTGAGTGTTCATATGCTTGGACTAGGGTTTGTAAGAAAGGATTGTTTCATTGAGTGATTGGTTGAGCCTAGTCAAGTGGATGTGTGAAGTGATTGTTCAAGTTCTATAAAATAAATTATTCTATATTCTGAATTGATTTGAGAAAAAGGTTGAGAGTTGATGAGTGTGAAACATATTGAGTCTCTAAAAATTCTCCATATGTTTCTATGATAAAAGAGAGATTGAAAGTGATTGAGAGTTTGTGAGTGTGAAGCATATTGAGTCTCTAACAATTCTCTATATGTTTCTAAAAGAGTGATTGAAAGTAATTGAGCATTGAGGTGAATGTGAAGCATATTGAGTCTCTAACAATTCTCTATATGTTTCTAAGAGAGTGATTGAAAGTGATTGAGCATTGTGATGTGTGTAGAGCATATTGAGTCTCTAACAATTCTCTTTATGTTTCTATGAGATTGGACAAGTTCTAGTGTGGACTTGTTGAGCAGATTTGAGGTAAGTCTTTGAGAAGACTTGTGGACAGATTTGTGTGAGCTTTTGTGGAAGCTTACAATACATATTGAGAGTAGATTTGGATAAGTTCTAGTGAGGACTTATTGAGCAGATTTGGACAAGTTCTAGAGAGGACTTGTGGAAAGATTAGTGTGAGATTTTGTGGAAGCTTACAAGGTAGATTTGAGATAAGTCTTTGAGTAGACTTGTGAGCAGAGTTGATTGATTGATTTGTTCAAACCTTGAGTTAAGGTTTGGGGTAGATCTAATAGAGTTGATTTGAGATTGAGTCAAGCTTTGAGTTAAGGCTTGAGGATAGATATTGAGGATATATTTGTGCTAGACCGAAGGACTATGTTTAGTATAGATTTGAGGATATATTTTGGTGTATATTTGAGGATAGGTTTGTGCTAGATCAGAGATAAAGATTAAGGATAGATTTGTGCTAGACCGAAGGACTGTGTTTAGTATATATTTGAGATAGAGCTTTGGAGGTGATAGAGTATAGAGGATAATAGTTCTCCATAGCGGATAGAGATCCATTAGAGGGAGGATAGGTGTCTTCAGTGGATAGAGATCCATTAGCTAGGGAGTGGGGCAATAGTTCTTCTAGAAGATCACCAGCTAGAGCAAGAGGAGAAAGGAGTTCTCCTATGGATAGAGATCCATGAACTTGATTAGGGGATTGGTGTCTCCTTTGGATAGAGGTCCATAAACATTGTAATAGGGAAAGGATTCCCAAGATATTTATTGAGAAAGTTTTTAGTAAAATATTTTCTCCGTGGAGTAGCCCACATTGGGTGAACCATGTAAATTTGGTGTCTCTATTGTGTGTGATGATTTGTGCATTGCTTTGGTTATTGCTATTGATATTGCCATTGATTATATTGGATAATATTATTTGGGAAAGAAAAGTAAAAAGTGGTCTTATACTGTTCACCCCCCTCTCAGTATAAGCTTGTGTTCTTCAATTGGTATCAGAGTTGGTTCCTTCGGAAAAGGTTTAACAACTTGAAGGAAGATCTTACAAGAACACAAATGGCAAAGAAAGGCAAAGGCAGAACCATGAGACACAAGAAGAAAAGAACACACATGGTCATGAAAGAAAAAGAAGATGAATTTGATATTGTTGTTTTGGGAGGAAGAATGGAAATAGATTCAAGAGATGAATCAAGTAGTGGAGAGTTAACCAGATTGATAAAGTTCTGTACCAGATGTAGGAAGATAGGTCACCTTGCAGTTCATTGTTCACAAGAAGGTGAAGAATATTTTGTTTGTGGACAACTCGGTCATGATGCAGGTTATTGCAATGGTTTTAGTAGTGGTGAAGATGAAGATGGTTCAAAAAAGGATAACAGGGACAACCAAAATAGGTATGAAGAAGAAACTCTACTTTGGACAATAGAAGAAATTGAAGACCAAAGGAAAGAGAAAAATTTAGAAAGAGAAAAGGAGGAAGTCACTCTTAAGGAACTTGTTGAGTTAAAAAGGAGAACTTAGAATTAAAGGCTCAAATACAAGAGGATGATAAATGTAAGACAAAGCTTCTACAAGATCTCTCTGACTTGAAAGTTAAGGTTGAAAAGGTAAGGAAAGCTGAAAAATATATGGTAGAACAATCAAAGGTAAAAGAGCAAGAATGTAAAATACTTAGTGTTGATCTTGAAGAATTAAAAATGGAGAACTCAGGATTAAGGGTTCAAGCTCAAGAAGATGAGAAAGCAAAAGCAAAGTTTCTATAGGAACTCACCAACTTCAAAATCAAGGTTGAAGAGGCAAGAAAAATTGAAGAAGGTATGGCCAAAAAATTAAAGATAAAAGATCTAGAGTGTGAAAGATTAGAACATGAGATAGTTTCACTAAGGTTGGAAGTAAAAATCTCCAAGGACAAGCTACATAAGGTTGAGAAAAATTCAAAGACTTTGGATAGGATTATCAATGCACAAAGATCATCAGTCACCAAAATAGGACTTAGTTTTGAAGAAGAACAAGGGAAACATGAAGCAAAAAAAGGAGAGTCAAGCTCAAGCACCAGAGAAGAAGAAGCATCAAAAGAAGTAAGTAAAAGAGAGAGTGAGACTTCTAAGGATAAGTTGGAAAATAGAAAGTTCAACAAGGAAAGGAACAATACACAAGTAAGGAACAGATGGAACTAGAAACAGGATAGGGTAGAAGAGACTAAGAGACCAATGGGGTCTAGGCAAGGAAATTTCAATGGATGATGTTTCTCATGTCACAGATTTGGGCACATGGCTTCACAGTGTAGGACACATGAAAGACAGGAAAATGGGAATTTTAGAAACAAGCAACTTTTCCATGGGTATTGCTACTCATGTAATCAGTTTGGTCACAAGGCAATAAATTGTAAGGTTCTTGATAGGAACAGATATGGCTTCATCAGGAGAAATCCCAAGATATTTGCACCTCCAAGGAATAATAACATTAAGTGTTATAAGTGCAATAATGATGGACATATAGCAAAGTGGTGTAGAGCAGATATTCCAGAATCAAGTATGAACAAGAACAGGAACAGTAATAGGAATATGGATATAAACATGAATAGGAACATGAATATGGACATGGAAAAGAACATTCAAAGGAATCAGAAGGATCAGATAAGAAGAAAAGAGGATAAAGGTAAAGACCAGTGCTTGCTAGGAGTAGAAATACTCCCACCCCAGAATTAACCACCTCAAGAGGAGGTGGGGGAGGGGCTAAGCTAAGAGACTCATTCTTAGCCCCGAGCCCCAAAGGTGACCCTTTGCCATTGATGTCAAAGGGGGAGATATTTGAGTAAGGGGGAGAGATTTGAAGAGAGCATTGAGCCAGGGGGAGCAATGTCCCAGGGGGAGCAGAACAAAGAAAAGGTTAAGTTTTTGGTAAAAATAATTTGGGTTGCCATCAATGACAAAGGGGGAGATTGTTGGACATTTTGAGGAATGTTATTGTCATTGATGTCAAAAGCATTGTTGAGCAATATTCATCATCTTTGAGGACATTAGGAAAGCTCAGAGAATGAAGATCCAAGAAGGAGAAGTCAAATTAAATAATAATATTTTATTATTATTTTCGGCACCAAGATCAAGTTAAAGGAGATCAAGGACAAAGTTGAAAAGACCCACATGTTAATTTAAATTAAAATATTTTAATCCTTGATTAAAATTTTAATTTAAATATTGATAAGTGCTAAGGTTAATTTAAATATTTATTTAATATTTAAAATTAACTTTACTACAAATCTAATTTAAATTAAAGTATTTTAATTATTGATTAAAACTTTAATTTATTAATGTTGGGTGCTAAAGTTAAGTTAAATATTTATTTAATATTTAATTTTAACTTTCCAAATCAAATTTGAATTGGAAATTTGAAATGTGCCAACGTTGAAGGAAGCAAAACCCTATGTATAAATATGCCAAAATATTGGCATTTGAAATTATCCATGCGACTTGTGTTGGCTCGTGAAAAGAGAAGGAAATTTTGCATGTGCAAATTGAGCAAGGGAAAGAGACAAAGTTTGGCATCCTTCGAAATCAACACGAAGTGCTTGTAGCTTGGTTGGCAGCCAAGGGCTGCGTAAGACGTTGTTGTGGAAGCTGAGGCAGGTTCGAAACCCGTGCACATGATTTTTGGGAAGGACAAGCGTTTTGTCTTGTGCATTGAACGTGGGGAGAAGGTAAAGGCACCGAAGTGCCTTTTGGCTCTTGTGGAGCCACGCAGCCCAAGCGGTGGGTGCTAGCACTGTAAAAGCGCTTGGGGGAGAACCAACGAGGGTTCAAATCCCACCAAGGCCCTTTTGAGTGCATTGAGGTATGTGATTTAATTTGGTTGTCTTGGCCTACGAAAATTTAAAGGGAAAAATAATGTTTTTATTTTTCTAAAGTAATTTTAATTAAAGTACTTTGCATGTTATTTGGTGTGTAAGTTATTAGGGGAGTTAAAAGGAAGTGCAAAGCTTTAATTTCTGAGTTGGAATTTTAGAGGCTAAGGAGTTATAAGGAAGGTTGAATTTTATATTTTGAAATTGAAGAATGTTGAATATTATTTATTTCAAGTTGGAGATTATAAGGAGTAATTAAGTGCTAACTTTTGTATTGAAGAAATTTTTTGAAGAAGAGTTAGAATGATATTTTTGTCATCTAACCTTGGTGTTTGGTAAGGAAAGTGGTTATACTTGAGACAGGTTTTAAAGACTATTCTTCATCAAGAAAAAGGTATGGGCACATTCTTCCATAGTTGAGTTGATTGATTGTTTTCTGGAAAACAAGTTTGGAGTGAAAAGGATTTAATTAGGTTTCCTTATTGAGTTGTTGAGACTATATGTGAGATTGGTTTATAAGCATTGATGTTGAAGTGATTGATTGAGTGAAGAACTTGAACTAGGGTTTGCAAAGATCATGAGTATCATTGTTATGTGAGATTGGTTGATAAGAATTGTTGGAAATATTTTGAGTGAGTGTTCATATGCTTGGACTAGGGTTTGTAAGCAAGGATTGTTTCATTGAGTGATTGGTTGAGTAGATTTGGTTGAGCCTAGTCAAGTGGATGTGTGAAGTGATTGTTCAAGTTCTATAAAATAAATTATTCTATATTCTGAATTGATTTGAGAAAAATGTTGAGAGTTGATGAGTGTGAAACATATTGAGTCTCTAACAATTCTCTATATGTTTCTGTGATAAAAGAGATTGAAAGTGATTGAGAGTTTGTGAGTGTGAAGCATATTGAGTCTCTAACAATTCTCTATATGTTTCTAAAAGAGTGATTGAAAGTAATTGAGCATTGAAGTGAATGTGAAGCATATTGAGTCTCTAACAATTCTCTATATGTTTCTAAGAGAGTGATTGAAAGTGATTGAGCATTGTGATGTGTGTAGAGCATATTGAGTCTCTAACAATTCTCTTTATGTTTCTATGATATTGGACAAGTTCTAGTGTGGACTTGTTGAGCAGATTTGAGGTAAGTCTTTGAGAAGACTTGTGGATAGATTTGTGTGAGCTTTTGTGGAAGCTTACAATATAGATTGAGAGCAGATTTGGATAAGTTCTAGTGAGGACTTATTGAGCAGATTTGGACAAGTTCTAGAGAGGACTTGTGGATAGATTAGTGTGAGCTTTTGTGGAAGCTTACAAGGCAGATTTGAGATAAGTCTTTGAGTAGACTTGTGAGCAGAGTTGATTGATTGATTTGTTCAAACCTTGAGTTAAGGTTTGGGGCAGATCCAACAGAGTTGATTTGAGATTGAGTCAAGCTTTGAGTTAAGGCTTGAGGATAGATATTGAGGATAGATTTGTGCTAGACCGAAGGACTGTGTTTAGTATAGATTCAAGGATAGATTTTGGTGCAGATTTGAGGATAAGTTTGTGCTAGACTAGAGATAGAGATTGAGGATATATTTGTGCTAGATCAAAGGACTGTGTTTAGTATATATTTGAGATAGATCTTTGGAGGTGATAGAGTATAGAGGATGATAGAGATCCATTAGCTAGAGAAGGTGAGGACAAGTGTCTTCAGTGGATAGAGATCCATTACTAAGGTAGTGGGGGCAGTAGTTCTTCTAGAAGATCACCATCCGAGTAAAGAGGAGAAAGGAGTTCTCCTATGGATAGAGATCCATAAACTTGATTAGGGGATTGGTGTCTCCTTTGGATAGAGGTCCATAAACATTGTAATAGGGAAAGGATTCCCAAGAGATTGATTGAGAAAGTTTTAGTAAAATATTTTCTTCGTGGAGTAGCCCACATTGGGTGAACCACGTAAATTTGGTGTCTCTATTGTGTGTGATGATTTGTGCATTGCTTTGGTTATTGCTATTGATATTGCCATTGATTATATTGGATAATATTGTTTGGGAAAGAAAAGTAAAAAGTGGTCTTATACTGTTCACCCCCCTCTCAGTATAAGCTTGTGTTCTTCAAAAAACAAAAAAACAAAAAAAAACAAAAAGGCTAAAGGAGGGGATCAAACCAAGTCGATGAACAAAAACTAAAATAATTTTTAGGGTAATAAGTTCAGAAGGGATGGTAAAGGGTATCCAAGAAGAAATGAATAGAGACCATCATATCAAGAGAAGGCTAAGGAAGTTGTACCATAGAATAGGAATGAATATGGTAACAATAATAGTAGAGCCCCATCAAATGGTTGTTATGTTTACAGAGATCTCCACTTTACAAACAAATGTCCTCTAAGATAAGATTGCAAGAAGGCACTAGAGGAGACTACCCACCAAATATTTGCAACAATAGGTATTCCTATACTTGATGGGCAAGTTATCCATTTTCTATTGAATGGTAAAATATATGATAAGAATATCATTTTAATTGATAGTAGGGCTATTGATAGTTTCATTTATACTAGTTTAGTGAGGAACATACTGAAGAAGATTGGATTTCAGTTAACGGTTGGAAGGTAGAGTATGTTTTAGGATAGACCTATCTAGTTAAACAATATTTATTTGATCCTCACATCACCTTACCCCAAGGTAGAACTAGTTGGCACTTCTATGTGGCTCCTCTACATGCCTTTGATATCATTCTTCGTGTATATTGGTTGAAATCCCATAAATCCCTCCTAAATTTTGAAGATAGATGGATAGATTTCATATATGAATATAATAAAGGAGTTAGAATTCATTGTAATCATGGTTTTGTTAGACCACACCTATTGCCAGCTATGCAAGTTAATAAGGCAATAAGGAAGAGAGGAATGATTTACGTTGTTAAGATGAGTAAAAAGGATGAAAATGAAGCTAATTGAGACCTCTTCTAGAAGTATCCTATCCTAAAAGAGTTTAAGGATGTTTTACCTTAATACCTTCCAAGTCTACTTCCCCAAAGAGAATTTGAATTTTCAATTGAACCTTTCCTAGAGCTGTGCCAATTTCTAGGTCACCATATAGGATGACCCTTGTTGAGTTACAAGAACTCAAGACACAAATTTAGGACTTGCTAGAGAAGGAAATTATTAAGCCCAATGTATCACCTTGGGGTGCTCATGTTCTCTTTATTAATAATAAATATGGATCCTTAAGATTGTGCAAAGACTATCGAATGCTCAACAAGGTTATCATAAAGAATAAGTATTCATTACCTAGAATAGATGATATTTTTTACCAGTTGAAAAAAGCTACTATATTATCAAAAATTGATCTTAGATCAATATACCATCAGTTGAGAATTCAAGAAGAAGATACACATAAAACTAATTTTATAACAGGTATGGACACTATGAGTTTACAACCCTACCTTTTGGGTTGACTAACACCCTAGCTACATTCATGAATCTCATGAACAGGGTTTTTCAAGAGCAGTTAGATCACTCTGTGCTCATGTTCTTTGATGACATATTGATCCATTCTAGGAACAAGGAGGGGCATGACCAACATATGAGAATTGTACTTGAGGTTCTTAGGAGAAATTAGTTCTATGGAAAACTATCAAAATGTGAATTTTATAATCCTTAGGTATAATATTTGGAGCACATAGTGTCTGCTGAAGGTATTTTTGTTGATCCCAAGAAAAATAAAGCTATTATTGACTAGCATGCACCCACTAACGTAACTGAGGTATGTATTTTTATGGTTTTAGTAGGCTATTACATATTTTTATCATGAGTTTCTCAAAAAATTCTCAATCTATCACTAATATCCAGAGAAAATGAAAGACTTTTAAGTGGTTAGATCAGTATGACGAAGCCTTTTGAAATCTAAAAGAGAGGTTAACAACTACACCAATTTTACAGTTACCTAATCCTTACAAGATATTTACAGTATGCACTGATGCATCTATTGAGGGATTAGGAGTTCTTACCCAAGATGAAGTGGTCATTGTTTTCAAATCACAAAAATTTAAGATACATGAGGTGAACTATGCCACTCATGATATAGATTTGGTGGTTGTCATGCATGCTCTTAATATTTGGAGGTATTATTTGCTAGGAAATGAAGAACACAAGCTTATAATGAGAAGGGGGGTGAACAGTATAAGACCAAATTTTACTTTTATTTCCAAAACAATATTATCCAATATAATCAATGGAAATATCAACAACAGTAACCAAAGTAATGTACAAATCATCACACACAATAGAGACACCAATTTAACGTGTTTCACCTAATGTGGGCTACTCCACAGAGAAAATATTTCTACTAAATTTTCTCAACAAATCTCTTGAGAATCACTTCCCTATTACAATGTTTATGGACCTTTGTCCAAAAGAGAAACCAATCCTCTAGTGCTCTGATTTGTGAATCTCTCTCCATAGGAGAATTCTTTCCCCTCTTCTCTGGTTTGTGGAACTTAACCCAGGAGAACTCTTTCTCTTCAATTGGTTTGTGGATATCTCTCCATAGAAGAACTCTATCTTCCCATTTGGTTCATGGATCGCATTCCATAGGAGGAATCTTTCCCCTTGATTTGGTTCATGGATATTTATCCACAAGAGAAATATTTCTCCTCTGCTCTGACTGGTGATCTTCTAGAAGACTACTACCCCCACTACATTGGCTTGTGGACATCTCTCCACAGAAGAACTTTTTCCTCACCCGTGTAAAATAATATTCATATTAGTAATCTAATCGATAAGATCTTTTGGATTTAGCATTTTAAAAGCACTTGGAGCTTCCATCTTAATATTTTTCATGAGATTCAAAATTATCTTGATAAATTTATCTTCATTTGCATCCAACTCTTCTTCAACATTCTAGTCTAATATATTCCTTTCACCTCTAGTTCTTCATTAATAACATCTCCTCTTGGAACAAAACCCCTTCTTCTATATTCTTCCATCACTCTCAACATGGTTTGCATAGACCTTAATATTATTGTGATCTCATCTATTTTACCTATAATATTGGCAACATTAGCTCCTCCTTTAGCATCAACATTTACTCCTCCTTGGAAGCATCTTATTACTTGAAAACTTTACCTACTGTCACTCCTTATGTTGTTATTGTACACATGCAATTCCCTTTCTCTTGTCCTCCTAGGTTCTTTGGGATCTAATATAAAAAATGATGGTAATAGCCATACAAATTTCACAATACAATAGCCAATAAAAGGAAAAAAATGGTAAAAAACATTAGATCCAAATATAATTTATTACAACTCAAATTTAGAGATAACCCATGTCGTAGATCTCATCCTTCCCTCCTACTATTTAATATTTGCATACTTTTGTTTCTTTATCAAAAGTAAGTGCATAACATTGTATTTAAAATATTACTATTTCTATATTTAGGTTTCCTCCTGTCCAAGAGAAAATCTTTTATTAATACCCAAGAAAATCATTTAATTTTTCAACATGCATCAATAAAAAATATTTTTTAATACCCAAGAAACTTTTTTCCTTTATTCCCCACCTCTTATCCATTTCATAAATGTTTCTTAAATTACCTACATCTATGACCTTGCCTAGTTTTGAAATTATTTTTTGTTTTTTTGTTCTTATGTAGATTGTAACATGTATAGCATACCTCTACATCACCCTAACTTGTGATGTAAGTTCTACTCATTAAAAATTCCATTCTATAGGTTATACCTTTTAAAGTTTCAACTAGGATGAGAGTCCTAGTTTTACAATAAAATTAATATCGAGTAGTTTATAATAGACATTAGATCTAGTTATAGTATTACCATAAAAATATTCAAAGAAAAAATAAATTTAGATTAAACTCTATACATGAATCAACCTCAACATAATTCATCCTTAGTATATTAGCTTAAACTAGTAATATAGAAGGTCAGATAATGTGGGAGGCTAGATCTATAGAGTAACTAAGCTCTAATACCATAAGTGCAATGCCCTCTAAGGTATTATTGAACATTTTTATAATAAACTAAATGTTAAACATTATTTTTACACTAGTACCATAAAGGAAATAAATACAACATTACAACATATGATCTAATTACATCAATTTGTATCTTACATGAACATTATTTTTTTTGTCACTTTTTTGAACACATATTAATTTGCATCTATATAGTAGCAAAAATTAACAATAACGTAAATAATTTTTCAAGGTCTATTGATCAATTTATATCCTCGTATATAATATACTAACCCCATCGCTCCACATGACTTTGTAATCAACCCAAACCAACCTAGTAAAATTAACTCATTTTATTTAGGCTAAGCTAAGGGTGTGATCAAGAAAAGTCTTTAGGAATTTCACCCTCTGTATTACATAGAATAATCCAAAGAACACATGTCCCATGGTGATGTAAAAACAATGAATAAAATAACAATATTATGTAAGAAATGTGGCTATAGATCTCAATAACATTGACGGATCAAGCTACAAATCTAGAGTTCACATATCATAGGAAAGACTATCATAGATCCCTCAATAGCCCTAATATAGATATGGATGTCAATATATGATCCTAAGTTATATCCACATCCTCCATGAAGCTTATTTTTAACCCTCTTAGTCCATATTATTAAATCCTTCATCATCATAGTCATAAAGATGATAATTCTCAAAACTTATTTCTAGGCCACAATTTTACAATTACAGGGCTGAAAAATATATGACATATCCTTTGAAAATCCAATCAATATTATTTTGCTTTATTTAACATATAATACAATAATCAATCATCCAAAATAAAAATAAAAAACAATCTACAAACTCTCTCAAGCCAAATCAAGGGAGAAATAAGTTTTTTCACCTTTAAATAGTCATACATGAAACCCTTTACCATTATTAAATTTTGGAAAGCCCTCACCTCTACCAAATTCAACCATGCCACTAAATATAATAGGAAAATAATCCATCTATTGGTTCAAGGGAAAGCATAGGGATGCAAACAAATTCATACTATAAGCCAAAGGTTTTGTTCCCATGGGTGACCTTTAGCATTTATACCCATAGGGTTAAGATCTAATTAGTAAGAATGTTTGGCTCACAAAAAGATCACCATAGTTTAGTTCCCATGGTTACAATTATAATATGATTTGTTGTAAAACCACTATATGGTTTTTTGAAATATCACAATAACATTGTCATGATACAATACATGGGGGACTATTTCAATCCCATATAAACAATTTAAAATGGAAAAATAAAACTTAATAAAACAACCAACATCACACACATTTTACTTACCAACACATCATAATTAATAACAATTCCATTTCCAAATTGAGCTAAGATTTAGTCTAACATTTTCAAAAAACATACCTACACTTAGCTAAAAATTTGGTAAAAAATATAGATGAAATTCGTATTATAACTCTCCTCCAAAATGCTCCTTGGCCTTCATTTTTGTTGGAGAAAATTACATTATTTGGTACATGTAAATGTACGCATATGGTACCTTCATGGTACAAATATAAATATGTAATAGATTAGGGTTAAATATATAGATTAGATGAGTGAATTATATTTCCCTTTCATGTAAATTTCAATGTATAAAAAATTAACAAGTGTGATTTAAATGTCAATGTGTAGGAAATGCACAAGTGTCTTGTATTAGGAGCGCATGTAAGAGAGTGAAGAGTCTAGTATACAAGTGACAAGATGATAAGACATAGGTCATGCGAGTTATCATATGGAGAGCAATATTCAAGTATGTGAAGAGTCACATTATTATGTGTATATTATGGATATAAAGCTCCATACAATAAAATATAAGAGGATTGGGGAAGCAACTTGTAATGACCACCACATAGCAAACATTGATAATAAAGCTTGTATACATATTTTGAGCAAATAATATTGTAAGTATTCTTCATGCATGTACATGAATGTTTTTTCCCATTTACATTTATTTTTTTGAAGGGATTGAAAAGCAGGGGTATATCAGGGGCCACCCTTCCCATGAATTGAACTTGGATCTCTCTTAAGAGATCCAAATTACCTTTTCCGTTGTGGTGTCCCTACCAGGACCATTTACATTCATATTTGATATTATAAGTGAATGTTATTTTTTTCATTATATTGACCTTAATATATATTATATTGCTCATATATATTATTCAACTCTTCATTATTGATATTTTGACCTTTAATATTGTGGCTTATTTACTTTTAGACCTATGGTATTTTGAGATATTTATGCTTAAATGGAAACAATGGTATCAAAGCCACCACCACTTAACTTTGTCCATTCTTAATAGAGTTATATTAAACTTTATACACTTTGAGAGCAACAAAGACATGGACTCTATTTTTTAAAAGGTCTAATTGTTAGGACCCTCCTAACATATTCTAATAATTGTACTTATTTATTAATTATATTATAAGGTTCAAAACCCTTCACTATCACAACCGTTAGAGTAGGTATTTAATGCAATCAAACTATTGCAATAAGATCATGGAACAAATTATTATATTCCATATATTGAGTCTTCCTCATCAATTATAACATTGATTCTAATTCGACAACGATTTCATTATTTTCTGCATTATTTAATATCTACATAGGCGGCACCATACCATCTGGTATCAGAGTCGTGACTTTCCCGAACCCTATCACATCGTTGTCATCCTCATTTCATTCCAAGCACCAGTCTGCCATTTCACCCCACACTCTCTGATCTACTACCATATCTTCGTCTCATTATTACACGCTAATACTGTTCGGCCGGTTTTGAAACACAGTACATTTTTTTTCAAACACCTGCCGGTGACAACGTCAGAAACCAGCACCATTTTTGGCCATAAATATATTCATCCAAACAATGTCAACCAGCTTCACAGTCTGGGTAGTCACAGAACGCAGGAATATAAGTAAAACTTTGACTAACGCATAGCAATACAATAAAAAAAACCAGCGAGAAGTTATAATTCTGAGTAAACAATCCATCACTATCCTGGCAAAGGTCGAACACCGTCCACTTGTAGTTGGCTCCTATGAAAATCGAGCGTTGTCCGCTCTTCATCTACGCCTGTCCACCAACCTCATTCGACGATCTTCACACTGCAACGAAATCAGTATCACGTCATACCCATGACTATGACGCCCTTGGAGCAGCAGAAAAACCTCAAAATAGATACCTGCAAACAAACACACGAAGAAAACTATCAAAAATAAAAAGCAACAAAGTGAAACGACTAGAAATTTGATTCAAATGACTTCCAAAAGACAATGCAGATCGTCTTTCCAGCGAAGTTTAGGGGAAACCAGCGAGAGATTCAAATTCCGACGGTATTTATTATGTAAAAACCATATCAAAAATTTTAATTTTTCTTTTTCGGCGATGGTCTCCGACATCGGGTGGTTGTAAAGTGTTTAAAACAGGCCAAAGGTATTTATTCCATATTGGCCGTGTGGGAAGAAAAACAAAATTTAAAGACTTGAAGGCACCAAATAGCTCTCGACTACCTTGTCGTATTCACACCCGCGTCCACATTAGCTTCCGTCGCTACCTACCCCGCCCTGCCCCTGCCTTGTCCGATCTGCATTGACTTTCCTTCATTGTGCCACGTAGTCGCCCTACCATTTTCTGCTCACGTGTCCCTGACTTTTACCTTCCACCACAACATTGTCATCACTCACCCTTACCACCTCGTACTTTATGCCGTGCCCTGCTCCTCTATCGTACGCTGCCTCCGCTCCATCGCTTTGGCTTTCGATCCTCTAGTCGATCTGCCTTGTATTTCCGTGTTGCCAGCCTCCTTCATTCCCTTCCACGCTACCTAGATTTTTGTGCCCTGCTATGCCTTGGTACCTGTCGGCCCTGTTGTGCCCAGCTTCCTGCCGTACTGGTAGTGCCTCATTCTCTATGCAGGGCATTCACCCAAAAGTTTTTGACAAGCAATAATTACATCAAAGGTAACAAAGAAAAGGCGAATAACAACCTTGGAGAAAAGCAAATAACAACTTTACAATTTTTTTACAACTTTTTTCAACTTTTGAAAAAGTTGTAACAACTTTTAAAAAATGATGTCAAAACAAATTTGTTAAACTTGTCAAACCACCTTCAAACAAATTACATTTTTTTCACTCCAAGAAAGGATTTGAACCACAAAACTTCACATGGCAGAAGGAAGACAGTCACTAGATATGGATAAACTTCTCCAAGAAATTCGAGAGAACTTCGTTGAGACATAGGAAATCCAGGAAACAATACTTGCATTAAACTTAAAACTAGACTCTATCACTCAGAATATGGCACTAGTTGTGGCACGGTAGTTAGGAGCAAAATATAAATTATAAATATATTAATCAATCCACACCAATGTAAAGTTTACAATGCTTAAATATAAAGGAATTTAACAACCTTAGAAAACTTAGGGAATAGATAGGAAATGAAGGAAAATAAGGAGGAAAGGCGGAAGGGAAATTGGTGTTGAACTCCCTGCCGTCCATGTTGTCCAATATGCCCAGTAAGCTATCATCCAAGTCAACCTATCTGCCCAGTCAGTTGTCATCCAAGGAGGTAAAAGGGTAAGGTCCAAAGCTTACCATTGTAAACAAACTTTCTACCCCTTTTTATTGCTTTAACTTTCAACATTCTCCCCCTTAAAGTTGAGAGGATTGACTATACAGTCTCTCAACTTTATATATTGAGCTTTAGTTATACCTTTGGTGAAAATGTCTGCAATATTATCCAAAGTGTTACAATATTGAAGCTCAACTATTTATTGTTCCACCATATCTCGAATGAAGTGATACTTCATATCGAAATGCTTTGATCTGCTATGGTGGACTGGATTGTATGCCAACTGAATGACACTTATGTTATCATAATACAATCGAGTTAGACCACTTTGACGTTCTCCAATCTCTTCAAGGACTTTTCTCAACCATAGGGCTTGAGTACTAGCATGTGTGATGGCTATATACTTAGCCTCAATCGATGACAATGCTACAACAGTTTGTTTCTTGGAAATTCATGTAATTAGTCCTGATAATAGACTAAAATAATTTCTTGATGTAGATTTCCTATCATCTATATTTCTGCCCCAATCACTGTCACTGAAGCCAACTAATTTCACAGAATTACATTTTTGGTAATAGATTCCAAAATCCAATGTACCTTTTACATATCTTAAGATTATTTTAGTTTCTTGTAGATACAGATCAGATGGACTAGCCATAAACCTTGAAACTAGAGAAACAACACATTGAATATCAGGCCTTGTGTTGGTGATAAACATCAGACTCCCAACCATGCTCCTGTAAGTGGTCATGTCAACCTTTGATGCTCCATCATCCTTGCTCAATTGGATTCCATGTCCAGTTGGAGTTGCAATTGATTTGTATTGCTCCATGGAAAATTTCTTGATCATGTCTCGAGCATACTTGTGTTGACATATGAAGATCCCTTTGTTTGATTGATGCACTTCCATGTCTAGGAGGTATCACAATAAACCAAGATATTTCATCTTGAACTGCTTCATCATGGATTTTTTGAAATCCATATTCATTTTAGTGTTACTACCCATAAATATTAGATCATCCACATAAAAACAAACTATGAGAATGTCTACTCCATGCTTTAGGTAGTACAAATTTGGTTCACTTTTGCTTCTTGTGAATCCATACTCACTGAAATAGCCATCAACACATGAGTACCAAGCTCTTGGTTCTTACTTGAGGCCATAAAGTGTTTTCTTTAATTTGTAAACAAGGTTCTCCTTTCCCTATTGTAAACATGCCAAAGGTATTTATTCCATATTGGTCGTGTGGGAAGAAAAACAAAATTTAAAGACTTGAAGGCACCAAATAGCTCTCGACTACCTTGTCGTAGTCACACCCGCGTCCACATTAGCTTTCGTCGCTACCTACCCCGCCCTGCCCCTGCCTTGTCCGATCTGCATTGACTTTCCCTCATTGTGCCACGTAGTCGCCCTACCATTTTTTGCTCATGTGTCCCTAACTTTTACCTTCCACCACAACATTGTCATCACTCACCCTTACCACCTCGTACTTTATGCCGTGCCCTTCTCCTCTATCATACACTACCTCTGCTCCATCGCTTTGGCTTTCGATCCTCTAGTCGATCTGCCTTGTATTTCTATGTTGCCAACCTCCTTCATTCCCTTCCATGCTACCTAGATTTTTGTGCCCTGCTATGCCTTGATACCTGTCGGACCTGTTGTGCCCAGCTTCCTGCCATACTAGTAGTGCCTCATTCTCTATGCAGGGCATTCACCCAAAAGTTTTTGACAAGTAATAATTACATCAAAGGTAACATTGAAAAGGCGAATAACAACCTTGGAGAAAAGCAAATAACAACTTTACAATTTTTTTACTACTTTTTTCAACTTTTAAAAAAGTTGTAACAACTTTTGAAAAAGTTGTAACAACTTTTGAAAAGGTTGTAACAACTTTTTACAACTTTTTGAAAAAGTTGTAACAACTTTTACAACTTTTAAAAAATGTTGTCAAAACAAATTTGTTAAACTTGTCAAACCACCTTCAAAAAAATTACATTTTTTTCACTCCAAGAAAGGATTTGAACCACAAAAATTCACATGGCAGAAGGAAGACAGTCACTAGATATGGATAAAATTCTCCAAGAAATTCGAGAGAACTTCGTTGAGACATAGGAAATCTAGGAAAATGTACTTGCATTAAACTTAAAACTAGACTCTATCACTCAGAATATGGCACTAGTTGTGGCATGGTAGTTAGGAGCAAAATATAAATTATAAATATATTAATCAATCCACACCAATGTAAAGTTTACAATGCTTAAATATAAGGGAATTTAACAACCTTAGAAAACTTAGGTAATAGATAGGAAATGAAGGAAAATAAGGAGGAAAGGAGGAAGGGAAATTGGTGTCGAACTCCCTGCCGTCCATGTTGTCCAATATGCCTAGTAAGCTGTCATCCAAGTCAACCTATCTGCCCAGTCAGTTGTCATCCAAGGAGGTAAAAGGGTAAGGTCCAAAGCTTACCATTGTAAAAAAAAATTCTACCCCTTTTTACTGCTATAACTTTCAATATTCTCCCCCTTAAAGTTGAGAGGATTCACTATACAGTATCTCAACTTTATATATTGAGGTTTAGCTATACCTTTGGTGAAAATGTCTGCAATATTATCCAAAGTGTTACAATATTGAAGCTCAAATATTTGTTGTTCCACCATATCTCGAATGAAGTGATACTTCATATCGAAATTCTTTGATCTGCTATGGTGGACTGGATTGTATGCCAATTGAATGACACTTATGTTATCATAATACAATCGAGTTAGACCACTTTGACGTTCTCCAATCTCTTCAAGGACTTTTCTCAACCATAGGGCTTGAGTACTAGCATGTGTGATGGCTATATACTCAGCCTCAATCGATGACAATGCTACAACAGTTTGTTTCTTGGAACTTCACGTAATTAGTCCTGATAATAGACTAAAATAATTTCTTGATGTAGATTTCCTATCATCTATATTGTTGCCCCAATCACTATCACTGAAGCCAACTAATTTCACAGAATTACATTTTTGGTAATAGATTCCAAAATCCAATGTACCTTTTACATATCTTAAGATTATTTTAGTTTCTTGTAGATGCAGATCATATGGACTAGCCATAAACCTTGAAACTAGAGAAACAACACATTGAATATCAGGCCTTGTGTTGGTGATAAACATCAGAATCCCAACCATGCTCCTGTAAGTGGTCATGTCAACCTTTGATGCTCTATCATCCTTGCTCAATTGGATTCCATGTCCAGTTGGAGTTGCAATTGATTTGTATTGCTCCATGGCAAATTTCTTGATCATGTCTCGAGCATACTTGTGTTGACATATGAAGATCCCTTTGTTTGATTTATGCACTTCCATGTCTAGGAGGTATCACAATAAACCAAGATCTTTCATCTCAAACTGCTTCATCATGGATTTTTTGAAATCCATATTCATTTTAGTGTTACTACCCATAAATATTAGATCATCCACATACAAACAAACTATGAGAATGTCTACTCCATGCTTTAGGTAGTACAAAGTTGGTTCACTTTTGCTTCTTGTGAATCCATACTCGCTGAAATAGCCATCAATACATGAGTACCAAGCTCTTGGTGCTTGCTTGAGGCCATAAAGTGTTTTCTTCAATTTGTAAACAAGGTTCTCCTTTCCCTATTGTAAACATGCCAAAGGTATTTATTCCATATTGGCCGTGTTGGAAGAAAAACAAAATTTAAAGACTTGAAGGCACCAAATAGCTCTCGACTACCTTGTTGTAGTCACACCCGCGTCCACATTAGCTTTCGTCACTACATACCCCGCCTTGCCCCTGCCTTGTTCGATCTGCATTGACTTTCCCTCATTGTGCCACGTAGTCGCCCTACCATTTTTTTCTCATGTGTCCCTGACTTTTACCTGCCACCATAACATTGTCATCACTCACCCTTACCACCTTGTACTTTATGCCATGCCCTGCTACTCTATCGTATGCTGCCTCCACTCCATCGCTTTGGCTTTCGATCCTCTAGTCGATCTACCTTGTATTTTCGTGTTGCCAGCCTCCTTCATTACCTTCCATGCTACCTAGATTTGTGTGCCCTACTATGCCTTGGTACCTGTCAGCCTTGTTGTGCCCAGCTTCCTGTCATACTGGTAGTGCCTCATTCTCTATGCAGGGCATTCACCCAAAAGTTTATGACAAGCAATAATTACATCAAAGGTAACACAGAAAAGGTGAATAACAACCTTGGAGAAAAGCAAATAACAACTTTACAATTTTTTTACAACTTTTTTCAACTTTTGAAAACGTTGTAACAACTTTTGAAAAGGTTGTAACAACTTTTTACAACTTTTTGAAAATGTTGTAACAACTTTTACAACTTTTAAAAAATGTTGTCAAAACAAATTTGTTAAACTTGTCAAACCACCTTCAAACAAATTACATTTTTTTCACTCCAAGAAAGGATTTGAACCAAAAAACTTCACATGGCAGAAGGAAGACGATCACTAGATATGGATAAACTTCTCCAAGAAATTCGAGAGAACGCCGCTAAGACATAGGAAATCCAGGAAACAATACTTGCATTAAACTTAAAACTAGACTCTATCACTCAGAATATGGCACTAGTTGTGGCACGGTAGTTAGGAGAAAAATATAAATTATAAATATATTAATCAATCCACACAAATGTAACGTTTACAATGCTTAAATATAAGGGAATTTAACAACCTTAGAAAACTTAGGGAATAGATAGGAAATGAAGGAAAATAAGGAGGAAAGGAGGAAGGGAAATTGGTGTCGAACTCCCTGCCGTCCATGTTGTCCAATATGCCCAGTAAGCTATCATCCAAGTCAACCTATCTGCCCAGTCAGTTGTCATCCAAGGAGGTAAAAGGGTAAGGTCCAAAGCTTACCATTGTAAACAAATTTTCTACCCATTTTTACTGCTTTAACTTTCAACATTCTCCCCCTTAAAGTTGAGAGAATTGACTATACAGTCTCTCAACTTTATATATTGAGCTTTAGCTATACCTTTGGTGAAAATGTTTGCAATATTATCCAAAGTGTTACAATATTGAAGCTCAACTATTTATTGTTCCACCATATCTCGAATGAACTGATACTTCATATCGAAATGGTTTGATCTGCTATGGTGGACTGGATTGTATGCCAAATGAATGACACTTATGTTATCATAATACAATCGAGTTAGACCACTTTGACGTTCTCCAATCTCTTCAAGGACTTTTCTCAACCATAGGGCTTGAGTACTAGCATGTGTGATGGCTATATACTCAGCCTCAATCGATGACAATGCTACAAAAGTTTGTTTCTTGGAACTTCATGTAATTAGTCCTGATAATAGACTAAAATAATTTCTTGATGTAGATTTCCTATCATCTATATTGTTTCCCCAATCACTGTCACTGAAGCCAACTAATTTCATAGAATTACATTTTTGGTAACAGATTCCAAAATCCAATGTACCTTTTACATATCTTAAGATTATTTTAGTTTCTTGTAGATGCAGATCATATCGACTAGCCATAAACCTTGAAACTAGAGAAACAACACATTGAATATCGGGCCTTGTGTTGGTGATAAACATTAGACTCCCAACCATGCTCCTCTAAGTGGTCATGTCAACCTTTTATGCTCCATCATCCTTGCTCAATTGGATTCCATGTCCAGTTGGAGTTGCAATTGATTTGTATTGCTCCATGGCAAATTTCTTGATCATGTCTCGAGCATACTTGTGTTGACATATGAAGATACCTTTGTTTGATTGATGCACTTCCATGTCTAGGAGGTATCACAATAAACCAAGATCTTTCATCTCGAACTGCTTCATCATGGATTTTTTGAAATCCATATTCATTTTAGTGTTACTACCCATAAATATTAGATCATCCACATACAAACAAACTATGAGAATGTCTACTCCATTCTTTAGGTAGTACAAAGTTGGTTCACTTTTGCTTCTTGTGAATCCATACTCGTTGAAATAGCCATCAATACATGAGTACCAAGCTCTTGGTGCTTGCTTGAGGCCATAAAGTGTTTTTTTCAATTTGTAAACAAGGTTTTCCTTTCCCTATTGTAAACATGCCAAAGGTATTTATTCCATATTGGCCGTGTGGGAAGAAAAACAAAATTTAAAGACTTGAAGGCACCAAATAGCTCTTGACTACCTTTTCGTAGTCACACCCGCGTCCACATTAGCTTCCGTCGCTACCTACACCACCCTGCCCCTGCCTTGTCCGATTTGCATTGACTTTCCCTCATTGTGCCATGTAGTCGCCCTACCATTTTCTGCTCACGTGTCCCTGAATTTTACCTGCCACCACAACATTTTCATCACTCACCCTTACCACCTTGTACTTTATGCCATGCCCTGCTCCTCTATCTACGCTGCCTCCGCTCCATCGCTTTGGCTTTCGATCCTCTAGTCTATCTGCATTGTATTTCCGTGTTGCCAACCTCCTTCATTCCCTTCCATGCTACCTAGATTTTTGTGCCCTGCTATGCCTTGGTACCTGTCGACCCTGTTGTGCCCAGCTTCTTGCCGTACTGGTAGTGCCTCATTCTCTCTGCAGGGCATTCACCCAAAAGTTTTTGACAAGCAATAATTACATCAAAGGTAACACAGAAAAGGCGAATAACAACCTTGGAGAAAAGCAATTAACAACTTTACAACTTTTTTCAACTTTTGAAAAAGTTGTAACAACTTTTGAAAAGGTTGTAACAACTTTTTACAACTTTTTGAAAAAGTTGGAACAACTTTTAAAAAATGTTGTCAAAACAAATTTGTTAAACTTGTCAAACCACCTTCAAAAAAATTACATTTTTTTCATTCCAAGAAAGGATTTGAACCACAAAACTTCACATGGCAGAAGGAAGACAGTCACTAGATATGGATAAAATTCTCCAAGAAATTCGAGAGAACTTTTTTGAGATATAGGAAATCCAGGAAACAGTACTTGCATTAAACTTAAAACTAGACTCTATCACTCAGAATATGGCACTAGTTGTGGCACAGTAGTTAGGAGCAAAATATAAATTATAAATATATTAATCAATCCACACCAATGTAAAGTTTACAATGCTTAAATATAAGGGAATTTAACAACCTTAGAAAACTTAGGGAATAGATAGGAAATGAAGGAAAATAAGGAGGAAAGGAGGAAGGGAAATTGGTGTCGAACTCCCTGCCGTCCATGTTGTCCAATATGCCCAGTAAGCTATCATCCAAGTCAACCTATCTGCCCAGTCAGTTGTCATCCAAGGAGGTAAAAGGGTAAGGTCCAAAGCTTACCATTGTAAAAAAAATTTCTACCCCTTTTTACTGCTTTAACTTTCAACATTCTCCCCCTTAGAGTTGAGAGGATTGACTATACAGTCTCTCAACTTTATATATTGAGCTTAAGCTATACCTTTGGTGAAAATTTCTGCAATATTATCCAAAGTGTTACAATATTGAAGCTCAACTATTTGTTGTTCCACCATATCTCGAATGAAGTGATACTTCATATCGAAATGCTTTGATCTGCTATGGTGGACTGGATTGTATGCCAATTTAATGACACTTATGTTATCATAATACAATCGAGTTAGACCACTTTGACATTTTCCAATCTCTTCAAGGACTTTTCTCAACCATAGGGCTTGAGTACTAGCATGTGTGATGGCTATATACTCAGCCTCAATCGATGACAATGCTACAACAGTTTGTTTCTTAAAACTTCATGTAATTAGTCCTGATAATAGACTAAAATAATTTCTTGATGTAGATTTCCTATCATCTATATTTCTGCCCCAATCACTGTCACTGAAGCCAACTAATTTCACAGAATTACATTTTTGGTAATAGATTCCAAAATCCAATGTACATTTTACATATCTTAAGATTATTTTAGTTTCTTGTAGATGCAGATCAGATGGACTAGCCATAAACCTTGAAACTAGAGAAACAACACATTGAATATCGGGCCTTGTGTTGGTGATAAACATCGAACTCCCAACCATGCTCCTGTAAGTGGTCATGTCAACCTTTGATGCTCCATCATCCTTGCTCAATTGGATTCCATGTCCAGTTGGAGTTGCAATTGATTTGTATTGCTCCATGGCAAATTTCTTGATCATGTCTCGAGCATACTTGTGTTGACATATGAAGATCCCTTTGTTTGATTGATGCACTTCCATGTCTAGGAGGTATCACAATAAACCAAGATCTTTCATCTCGAACTGCTTCATCATGGATTTTTTGAAATCCATATTCATTTTAGTGTTACTACCCATAAATATTAGATCATCCACATACAAACAAACTATGAGAATGTCTACTCCATGCTTCAGGTAGTACAAATTTGGTTCACTTTTTCTTCTTGTGAATCCATACTCGCTGAAATAGCCATCAATACATGAGTACCAAGCTCTTGGTGCTTGCTTGAGGCCATAAAGTGTTTTCTTCAATTTGTAAACAAGGTTCTCCTTTCCTTATTCTTGAAAACCTTTAGGTTGTTGAACATAAACATCTTCTGTAAAGTATCCATTTAGAAAAGAACTTTTCACATCCATGTGTTGGACGTTCCATCCTTTATGGGCTGCTAAGAAAAGAACTAATCTAATTGTCTCTTGTCGTGCAACAGAAGAAAAGGTTTCCTCATAGTCAATACCAAATTTCTGAGTAAAACCTTTTGCTACTAGTCTCGCCTTATGCCTTTCAATGCTTCCATCAGTATTGTACTTGGTCTTGTATACCCATTTACACCCAACACATTTTTTTCCTTTGGGTAGCTTTACTAGCTCCCATGTATCATTATTGTTTATAGAGGTTATTTCCTCTTTCATGGCTTCTTGCCATATATTTTGAGTACATGCCTTCTCATAGCTAGTTGGTTCTAGTTGTGTACTAGCCAATAAAGCATAATTGACTACATCTCCCCTAGGATCATGGGAGTCATCATCTCCATGCAATTGCAAATTTTCAAGTTGCTGCTAAACTGTATTCATCTCACTAGCTTGGCTTCTAGTGAATCTTCTCTAGAAATTCTGATCCAACATTTGAAAAAATGGATGATGTTGTAATGTTATTTTGCCTCTCTATGGAGAGTCTCTGTCAATGTCCATTGGTGAAGAACTTACTGATCTCTGTGGAGGACTCAAAGTGGTGGTTGAAGTACTTGATGTGGTACTCCTGTATGGACTTGGAGGGAGTGGTGTGCCTTTACTTTTATTTGGAGAAACCTATTGTACCTATGAAGAAATTACATCTTGGGACTCATCATCAACAAAAATTCTTTGATGACCCCATTCTCCCCCTTCATAAAAAATTACATCCCTAGAGAGTACAATTTTATGAGTCTTGGGATTGTAGAGTCTATATGCTTTTGTAGACTTACAATACCCTACAAATATACAAGCTTGACTTTTGGGATAAAGCTTCTTCCTTTTATCATTAGGAATGTGCGCATATGCTAAAGAACCAAAAACTTTGAAATGCTTTACATTTGGTTTCTTTCCATACCACCCCTCATAAGGAGTGACACCATCTAAAATAGAAGTTGGACTTCTATTTAGAATGTATACACTGGTTCTTACAACATCAACCCAATACATATTAGTTAGATGCTTAGTCTGAAGCATCGTTCTCACCATCTCAACGATGGTGCGGTTCTTTCTCTCTTCCACACCATTCTGTTGTGGGGTATAGGCAGTGGTATTGCCTTTTGATCCCACTTTCTTTACAATATTTCAAGAATGCTTTTGAGGAGTACTCACCTCCTCGATCTGTCCTAAGACATTTTACATAATTTCCACTTTGATTCTCTACATTGTTTCTAAAATCTATGAAGCAATCAAAAGCTTCATATTTATGTTTCAAAAAATAAATCCAACACATTCTAGAGAAGTCATCTATGAAAGTGAGAAAATAAGAATTGTTTTCGAGACTCCATGTTTGCATTGGTCCACAGATGTCTAAATTTACTAACTGAAGTGGATAGCTAGCTCTACATGCTTGTCCTTTTGGAAACTTCGACCGTGAGTGCTTTCCCAAAGCACATCCTTCATAGACCTCCTTTTTTTCATTTATTTTGGGAAGTCCTGTCACCATAGCTTGAGAAGTTAGGAGTTTCAAGCTAGCATAATTAAGGTGACCATATCACAAGTGCCAAAGAACACTTGGATTTGTTATAGCCACATTTGCAATTTGTGCTCCTCCTGGCTCATCAAATTTGAGAGGGAAAAATCGATTCTTGGTCATGGGGACCTGTGTGATGACACGATTAGAATTATTTTTATAAAAAATAATACATTGTCCTTCATCAAATACAAGTTTGTAATTGTTCACCATCATTTGCCCAATTCTTAGAAGATTGTGTTGGAGCTTTGGAGTGTAACAGATGTCAGGCACTTTCTTTATTCCTTCTTTGGTTGGAACCTCCATGTCTCCAATACCTTCTACTTTCAATGTTTTATCATCCCCTAATTTGATTTGGGATTTATAAGTGGAATGTAGAGTAGCAAATAAATTTTCTTTTCCACTCATATGGTTTGAACAACCAGTATCCATAATCCATGTGTCATTTCGATGTTTTTCTGATTGTCCATATGAAAGAAAAAAATTAGAGGTATCATCTTCTTCTCCATAATTGCCATATTGACTACTGCTGCCTTGTGAAGATTTTGACCAATAGTCACGAGCGAAGTGACCTGGCTTGCCATAGTTGAAACAAGCTGATTTGGACTTATCATTTCCTTGCCCTTGATTTTGACTTTGGCCTGGATGTCCTCGATTTTGGTTTCCACCTCTATTCTGATTGCCTCCTCTGTATGAGTTGCCTCTTCTATTGAAATTGCCTCCTCTTTTCTGGTTCCCTCCTCTGTTTTGGTTGTCTCCTCTATAGTTGCCTTTGCCTCTACCTCTTTTTTGTCCTCTACCTTGACCTCTTCCACATCCTCTTCCATTATTTTCATTGGAAGTGAAGGCATTCTCATCGCCCCCATATCTAGTTGAAGGAGTTTCAGGAAACCTCTCTTCATGTGACATTAACGATCCGATTAATGCATCAAATGTTAAAGTGGAAAGATATTTGGATTATTATATAATTATGGCAATATGATTCCATATTTTTGGAAGTGTTCGCAACACTTTTGTTACAATTTTCTCAAGCTTTATTTCCTCACCAGGTGTAACCATTTTATCAATAATTGTTTTTACTCTAACACAATAATCATCGAATTTTTCATCATCTTTCATTCAGATATTTTCAAAATCTCTTTTTAGTGTTTGAAGCCTCACCTGCTTCACTTGATCACTACCCTGGAATCCATATTTTAAGGCTTTCCATGTAGCTTGTGCAGTTGTACAAGCGACGATTCTAGGGAATATGCTTTTATCGAATGTAGCTTGGAGATGAGAAAGAGCAGAAGAGTTGCTATTTTGTCCTTATTTTCATGTTTTTTTGTCTGTAGTACTTAGTGTTGTCCAATCTGAGGGTTCTTTGTAGCACTCTTCTATTATGTCCCACAAATCTCTTCCTATGAGTAAGGTCTTCATTTTTATAGACCAAAACTTGTAGTGATAATCGTTGAATTCTGGTATAGGTAAACTATTGTGTGAGGCCATAGTTACTAAAAAAATTTCTTTATTTCATGGTTACAATAAAGCACTCTACTATTTTGAAAGAAGGAAATAAGAAGAATGAAGAAAGAAGAGATTACAAATTTAAGTCAAATCTGACTTGTTCTACTCTATCATTGATTGCTTGTTCCTCTTGCTTTGGGGATGCTATATATTGATTCACAAAATTATCTGCTACTTCTTCCTTGTCATCACTTATCAATATTATTTTTGGGCATTTTGGTTCTAAGATTTTTGGTGAAATACTGTAGTGTGTATATTCTGATTCTTGTGGTGCAACTTGTACGGATTTCAATTATTCAAATTGACTCCTAAATGAGTTGTCTTCAAAATCTACCTAATACCCTGAGTCAGGATGCATTTGATGTGCAATCACTGCATTCTGAAGTTGGCTAAAAACAATGTTGAGCCCATAACCTCTTACTTTTTCATTGAATCTCTTTGCACCTTCTCTTGCTAAAATTGCACATAAAGCATGATAACAACCATTTGGTCTTATCATCAATGCCTCTTTATAATTTTACAATTTTGATCCTTGGTATCTTTTACAAAAAAAAACTAAGCCTCTTAGGCTTATTACACAAGATTTGTGATTCCTTGAATCAAGTGAAAAAAAATGAACCTTTCTATTACAATGAATTGTCTCCTAGACAATATTCTCCTTTTTTTATAATATTAAAAAAAACTATATTACTGTTTAATAAAAAAATAATTGCCCTTAAAAAAATTTAAAAAAGCAATTATATTTAATTTATTAAATATAATGTGTTTAATTTAATAATATAAAGAAAAATTAAAAAAACTTTTATATAAAAAAAAAGTTATCCTCTGTAGGAATCGAACCTGCAACCTCTTGTCTTCAAAAAATCGTGCTAACCAACTTGGACACCACCACCAATGAGAACTAAGGACAACAATGCCATTTTTATAAAGTTTCGAATTCGCCTTAAATAAAAAAATTAAAAAAAGGATTCGTTATTGCTGGGTTTCGAACCCATGATTTGTAGGAGGGCGAGCACCTTAAGGCTGGCTCCTCGAGCTAGTCAAGTTGTGTGGCTTGACAAGAAAGCAAGAGAGGCTTGCCTCCTTTGTTCTTCTTGTGGCCACGCCAAAGAAAAAAAAATTAGGGACTTTAGTCCCACATCGGCCGTGCGAGCGCGTTTGAGGTGTTTAAAACCCTCAATGCTCACAACATCACTCGATTGCCTTTGGGCAATCAGTGATCGCCCTTTTCCCTCCTTCTCAAGCTATCGCTCCTTGCCACGTTGCTTGTCATATGTCCTCTATCCACCATGTAGTCGATCCTCTATCTATTCTCTATCTTCTAGTCTACATCGACATGTGGCACTATCTGGTTGGTTTATCCTTTGGTTTCTCCTCCTCCTTGCATGCTCTCTATGCAGGCCTTCTCCAAACCTCACCTCGTTTCATGATTTGTGGGCCTTCTTCGACCTCACCTCAGTTCAAATGCTGCAGGCCCCACTCGGCCTTGCCTTGGTGCTCGTGCTACTAGATTCCTTCAGCCTTGATCTTCGGGCCCTCTTCGACCTTGCTCTGATACACGATGTGGCATGGTAGTTAGGAGCAAAATAGAAATTATAAATATATTAATCAATCCACACCAATGTAAAGTTTACAATGCTTAAATAGAAGGCAATTTAACAACCTTCAAAAACTTAGGGAATAGATAGGGAATGAAAAAAAATAGGGAGGAAAGGAGGAAGGGAAATTGGTGTTGAACTCCCTGCCATCCATGCCGTCCAATCTGCCCAATCATCTACTGTCCAGTTCAACCTATCTGCCAAGTCAGCTGTCGTCCAAGGAGGTAAAAGGGTAAGGTCCAAAGCTTACCATTGTAAACAATTTTTTTATCCCTTTTTACTACTTTAACTTCCAACACTAGTGCAAAAAAATCAAACTAATAGAGGATTGCCACCCCGAACACCATTGGGAGGGCCACAAACATCCATCCTACCCAGGACTACCAAGTTATATTTTCTAAAATTTGAAGGCGATGATCCTACAAATTGGATTTGTCGGGCAGAGAAATATTTCTCGTTAAATAAAATTCTTGAAAGACAAAAAGTGCATATTGCATCCTTTCACTTAGAGAATGAAACCATCTAATGGTACTAGTGGTTCAAAAAAACCAACGACATTCCTACTCGATTCAACTTTACACATAATATATTAGTACGATTTGGACGCGCTTTTGAAAATTTCATAGGAGCTCTAACCAATTATGCCAAACCACTTTGGTAAAAGAATATCAAGATGAATTTGAAATATTGGCAAATCGAACAATCGGGTTAGATGCGTATTTCTTTCAAGATTGTTTCACTTGTGGATTAAAGGAATAAATCCGTATAGAGGTACAAATGTATAAAACCATAAACATGATGAAAACCATAGGGTTAGTGAAAGTAGTGAAGGACAAAATTAGGGCACAACATCGATTGGGAAAACCACCCATATGGGAAAATCATCAAATATTTACTCTAACCCCAAAAATGTACAAAATGGAAGGGTATAAAATTCCTACACAACTTCCAAAATTAACCCAAACCTACCAATTAAACAACTTAGTTTCTAAGAAATGAAGGAACGACAAGCTAAAGGTCTTTGCTACCACTATGATGAGAAATTTGATCAAAATCATAAATGTGCCTCACAAAAGTTGTATATTATGGATGCTATGAACTGTGGAAATTCCACTAAATAAGAAACTGAGATAGAAGTGGAAGTAGTATCCAACACACCAGAAAGTGAATCCAACACACCAGAAAGTGATGATGAGAATACCCCTAAAGTTTCCTTCAACACCCTTGCCAAATTTTTTGCTCCACAAACAATGAGGGTGAAAGGGTATTTTAAGAAACAAAACCTTACTATACTTCTAGAATCTAGTAGCACGCATAATTTTATCGATCCAAAGGTGGCTAAGCAAGCTAATTGTTTTATATATCCTTGCAATAATTTCGAAGTGATGATTAGAAATAGAGGAAAAATTAAATGTAAATATAATTATTTATATATCCTTGTTTTATATATCCTTACAATAACATGAAAGGAGACATGTATGTACTACATCTAGGAGGTTGTGACATTGTTCTAGGAGTACAATGGTTACGAAAATTGGGTATAGTTCAATGGTAATTTGATGAATTATGGATGAAGTTCACAAATAAGAATCAAACTTATACTATCAAAGGATTAAAATCGAGACCTTCACAAATCATAAGTTCTCATAGAATGGAAAAAATTATTTGTAAAGGAGGCAAAGGAATGGTCGCCCAATTTTTCTCCATCCAACCCACTCATGAAGAACAGGAGGTGCCAGAGCTACAAAATATTTTAGAACACCATAAGTATTCAATGAACCAAAAGGACTACCTACATAACTAAGTCACGATCACACTATTCAACTACTTCCAGGGCATCAAACCCTACTTCTAGGGCATCAAACCCCTAATATTAGGCCCTATCATTATCCATATCTTCAAAATACTAAGATAGAGAAACTAGTACGAGAGCTTCTTAAGGAAGGGGTCATTAGACCTAGCAGGATCCCTTACTCCTCTCCAGTTATATTAGTAAGGTAGAAGGATGGGTCATGGCTCTTATGTGTCTATTTTAGAGCACTTAACAAAATGACCATCAAGGATAAATTTCCTATTCCAGTCATAGATGAACTACATGGGGCTACCTATTTTTCCAAATTAGACTTACGATCAAGCTACCACCATATTAAAGCTAACGAGAAGGATATTCCAAAGACAACTTTTCAAACTCATGAAGGGCACTATGAATTCTTGGTGATGCCATTTGGCCTTACCAACACTCCTTCCACTTTTCAAAGTATAATGAACAAGGTATTCCACCCTTTCCTTTGTAAATTTATCTTAGTATTCTTTGATGACATTTTGATTTACATCAAAACATGGGAAGATCATTTGAAACATATTAGCCAAGCATTGAGGATCCTGAAGGAAAATCAAATATATGCAAAAAGATCAAAGTGTTCTTTTGGAAAAAAAGAAATCAAATACTTAGGACACATTGTATCTAAGGAAGGAGTTAAGGTAGATCCATGCAAAATTGAGGATGTAAAGAGTTGGCTGATTCTAAAAACCTTAAAATATTTAAGGGGTTTTCTTGGGCTAATAGGATATTATCACAAGTTTGTCAAAAATTATGGTAAAATCGTAGCTCCTTTAAAAACATTACTTAAGAAAAATACCTTCAAATGGTCATCTCAAGCGGATGAAGCTTTTATTACATTAATAAATACAATGTGTACCACTCATGTCCTAGCTATGCCCAAATTTTCTAAATCATTCATAATTGAAAGTGATGCCTCATGGGTAGGAATAGGAGTCGTACTCATGCAATATGAAGGGACTCTAGTGTTTACAAGCAAGGCATTTTCTAAAAATAATCTGGCACATTATACCTATTAAAAATAAATCTTGCCTATTGTTCATGCTATTCAACATTGGTGACCTTATATTATTGGACAACATTTCATTATACGCACTGATCATAGCCTAAAATACTTCTTGGAACAACGTACTAATACCCGGAACAACAAAAATGGGTTACTAAACTACTTGGCTATGATTACAAAATCACATACAAAAAGGGTAAAGACAACATGGTTGTTGATGCACTTTCTAGGAATTTTGAAGACATGCTGCAATTACATGCTCTTTCCTCCCTTATTCCTAAATGTTTAGATGAGGTGCATAAAGAATGGATTAATGATCCTACTACCCATGCAATCATTCAACAACTCCAACATAATCCTAATAGCAAACCAACATACAATTGGACGGATAGTATATTAAGGTACAAAGGAAGGATGGTTCTCTCCCCGAATTCCTCTTATCATGAAAAAATTCTCCACGAATTACATTCCTCACCTACGATGGGACACTTAGGGTTCTTAAAGACATATAAAAGAGTAACTAGATATTTTTATTGGGTTGGTATGAAAAACTACATCAAACAATTTGTAAAAGAGTGTGAGACTTTCCAAAGACACAAAGGGGAGACAATTGCTACTCCGAGATTGCTTCAACCTCTTCCTATACCAACCAAAATGTGGGTAGATATTTCTATGGATTTTATTGAAGGACTACCAAAATATGACAAAAATACAATAATTTTTGTAGTAGTAGATAGCTTATCCAAATATGCCCATTTTTGTCTCGTGGCTCACCTTACACCGCTAGAACTATAGCCCACATTTTTATTGATAACATCTTTAAACTACATGGTATGCCTTCAAAAATTGTTAGTTATTGTGACCGAACTTTCACTAGTATTTTTTGGAAGGAATTGTTCAAATTACAAGGTAATCAACTTTGTATGAGCTCCAGCTACCATCCTCAAACCGATGGCCAGACGGAGGTTGTTAATAAATATTTAGAAACTTACCTTCGTTGTTTTGTTTTTACTCAACCGCTCCATTGGGTAAAATAACTTCCATTAGCTAAATGGTGGTGTAACAATTCATACCATACATCCATAAAAATGACTCCTTATGAAGCATTATATGGCCAAACACCACCATCACTCACTTCTTATATTCTTGTAAGTACAAACGTACAAGTGGTAGAGATGGAACTCTCTACTTGAGATGACATTCTACGTCTCCTAAAAGAGAACTTACACATCACCCAAAATTGCATGAAGCAGCAAACCGATCAACATAGGAGCAAGCAAAGTTTTCAAGAAGGTGATATGGTTTTCCTATGCCTCTAAACATACCGTCAATAGTTTCTCAAACAAAAAGGCTCTCAGAAGTTAGCACCCAAATTTTATGGACCTTATAAGGTTCTCCAATGTATTGGGGCCATTGCTTACAAACTTGAGCTTCCTCCCTCTTCCAAAATTCACCCCGTATTTCATGTATCTTGCCTTAAACCAGTGGTTGGAGCACACATCACTATACAAACTAACCTTCCCAAGTTTACAGATGATGGAGTACTTTTGGTTGAACCTGAAGCTATCTTAGATCACCACTCTCATCACCTTCGTAAACGAGATATCATGGAAGTCTTGATCCACTGGAAAGGTCTACCTTTAGAAGACACTACATGGGAGACTCTTCACTATATCTAGCAACAATTTCCACATTTCTAGCTTTGAGGACAAAGCTCTTTTTAAGGAGGGTGGCATGTTAGGACCCTCCTAACATATTCTAATAATTGTATTTATTTATTAATTATATTATAAGGGTCACAACCCTTCACTATCACAACCCTTAGAGTAGGTATTTAATGCAATCAAACTATTGTAATAAGATCATCGAACAAATTATTATATTCCATTGATTGAGTCTTCCACATCAATTATAAGAGTGATTCTAATTCGAAAATGATTTCATTATTTTTTAAATTATTTAATATCTACACAGGCGGCACCATACCACTAATTGAGTAGAAATTTAAGGGAAAATGATTGAGTCACCTTGATTTGAATGCTAGGGTCTTTCCACTCGATTTAAGGAAAACCAATGAAGACTAGGACTCAACTAACATTGAGAGAGAGCTAATTCAAGAGAAAGTTGGACATTGGTAGAGAGCCAAATTAGGAGATACTTGGAATCTAGGGGACATTCATAGTCACTTTGATATTGATATTAGATACTCTAACGAAGGGTAGAATCATATTTTGTTCTTAGGTGTGACCTAACATATCATAGTTGCAATATAGAGATTGAGAAGCATCAAATCTTCCAAGGATAGTGAAGAATTCTAGCTTTATAAGCACAGATATTGAGGAGCAACAATATACAAAGATAAGTAGTATATAGATATCAGATAAGTACAAAGAAGAAGCCTCCAAATATAAGGACATATAAGGGTATATAAAATTTTTGGTTATTCAAAAAACCATAAACATGAGGTTGACTAAAGTAATATCAGTATTGACCTTAAATTATTTGGAATTTTGAAAGAATTCTTATTCTATAGCAAGTAGACAATAGCACTATCATAGCACTATCTAGAGTTACATAGAAGACAATAAACAAGGAGTATTGAGGCACATTAAGTGTCTATATGGTGGAGCTATCATCCACATTAAAGAAGTTTCTAAAGAGGCCAAAATTGAAGAAGATGCTAGCTTTTAAAGATTCAATACTTAATGTAAATCACCACAGGAAAATAATCATAGGATATAATATAATGAATCCAAATAACAATATTATAACATAGATAAGATAATATAATATGTATTTATCAAGGCTTAATAATATACCACAACATTCAAAAATATACTGAAATATAAATGTTATAGCCTAAATCATACACAATAATAAGACTTACAATATCATTTTCTCAAATATATGTGAAGTTGTATTACTCTACTTTTTGTTACAAATATCATAGAGATGACTCTATGATCAATGTAGATTGCTATATCTTTTATTCACTCTATGGAGTAATATATAGCCTTTCTATGACCACTCTTTGGTTACCATGACTCTTCATTTCCATATGCCAAGCCTTATGACTCTTGGATTCTATACTTTACACTTGCATACACATGACACTATCTTGTATTCACACTTCAACATGATTCTTCACATAATTATTCCTAATATAATAACACACTTACACATTGGATACTTGTGCACATTTACACTAATAATACTTACACATAAATTACATGAAACTTATGCATTTCTTGCACATTATTACATTACATAAAATATTTACTTACATTATAATATAGGAAACAACCCTAATATAATATTTACAATAATGTACCAAGGTGGTACATTGGCATGTACCAAATAATGTAATATTCTCCAACAGAAGAGCCCCAAGTGGCTTGCATTAAAGAAGAAGTTTGAGTGGCAGCATTGAAGAAGAGGCCTACGTAGCCAACATAGAGGAAGTGACCTAAGTGGCTAGCATTGAGGAATAGGTCTAAGTGGGAAGTATAGAGGAAGAGGACTAAGCGGCTAGCATAGAGGAAGAGACCTGCGTTTATGTGGTCTACACAGGAAATCAAAGAAAATAGGAAAACAAAGAGAAAATCAAAGCAACCAACTAGCATAAAGGAAGTAGTAGATACAAAAATGTTATAAGAGTGCTATAACATTGTTAAAGCCAACATTATAAAAGGACAAGTAGCATAGCAGTTAACTCATGAACACTATCCACTAGTGAGGAACACTATCCAATAATGAGGAAAGTTATCTAGTGGCAAGATCATGAAGCATTAAATCCAAAATTATCAAGTGTTTGAGCCATCTAAACCTGTGCCATTCATTAATATAAATATATGGGTGAGCATAAGTTCTAAGAAAAGTAGTAGAATGTGACTAAGAGAGCACAAGCATGCTCTATAGCTGAAGGTTTTTGAGTGAGCAGGAAAGGAGACTAAGAAAGCACAAGTGTGCTTCATATATTATGGTATTTGAATGAGCAGAAGAGGGAACACTTTGTAGTAGAGGTATCCTAGTGAGTAGGCGGTATCCAAACATGAAAGGAGTCTAAGGGAGCACCAAGCATAATTTATAGTATATACATTCAACAGATATAATCCTAGATACCTAACAAAAATCAAGCCAATATATGAGGAAGAGAGTGCCAAACCTTGTAATAATGTAACACCATCTATTTTAAGCATTATAATCAGTTCAGATTATAGGAATGAAGTGTGGTAACATTATATGTTACTCTTAAGAAGTATTTTTATTGGCCTTGAGAATGATTTCTAAATGAAAGGTACGTTGAATTACCTTTCATCCTTTTATTTCTTGGAGGGAAAGCAAAGTATTAAACTTTAAAATTTTATTAATTTTATTAAGGGAGATATAGGGTTTTCTACATTATTAAATTTTTGAAATTCATTTATTTCAAAAAGTTTAGTTTTAATTTTTTTTATAGTTTTTAAAGCTATGGATTGATAAGGATTACGCTTAGCAAATGTTTTCCCAGCATGGTTGCTCCCTTATAGTTTTTGTTCTAGCAGAGTACAGTAATCTCTTCTCATCAGGTAGTGTGCAAGTTGCCCATTAGAGGGAGCAACCCAACAGTATCTAGTCATTCAGTTTTATTGAAGAACACAAGCTTATACTAAGAGGGGGGTGAACAGTATAAGAATTAACCAATTTATAATTTTAACTCTAGATAGCAGTGGCATCAATACAACATTAATCAAGACATAAAGCATCACATATTGAACACCCATTTTAACGTGGTTCACCCAAAAAGGTTGGGCTACATCCACAAAAGCTTTCTCTAAAAATTATCAATTCAAATTATGGGAATATCTTTCCCAATTACAATGTTTATGGGTACCAACCCAAAGGAGACACCAATCCCCTAGCTCTATTCAGGTTGGTGATCCTCTAGAAGACCTTTGCCTCCTCTACCCTTAGAAAATGGAACTCTATCCATAGAAGACACCTGTCTTCACTGCTCTAGCTGAAGACCTCTGTCCTCAACTCTATCACCTCAAAAGTTGGTCCTCAAAATTACACTAAACACAGTCCTTTTGTCTAGCACAAATGTCCTCAATTTATTTCTTTGATCTGCACCAAAACACAGTCCTTCGATCTGGCACAAATGTCTTTTTCCTCTTTCTCTGGTCTGCAAAAAAACACAGTCCTTCGCTCTTTTTACTCAATCATAGCTGCACTTGATCAAACTTTGACCTTTACACTTTTGTGCAATCACAGTCGCATAGTCTTCGTGCACTCTGCTTCCTTGCGATCTATCTCACTTGGAAGATTCGATAGAATGCACTTTGCTTTCAGTGATCAAAATTATTCTCTTCGCATAGTCTGCGAACACCACTCTTCGAACGCACACTTCGATCGATCCTACAACTCTCTAAATAGCCCTACTTTTATAGCAAAGTTTTAATGAGGAAAAATTTAGTCTTAGTCAGCTGTTACCCTTAACTTCATGAGTTACAGAACCCTAAACTGTGTCGACTCAAATTTAACTCTTTCGGCTTCAATCGCCTCTGTGGTTCTGTAGCTTTTCTCATGGAACTACATGTCGCGATATCGTGACACCTTTGAAACCGAACACTATCTTATGGCTTTTGTCCTGATATCGTGAAACTTTTTGCTTTTGCTGACATCATGTTCACTCCTGTCGTGAAATCGTGACCCTTTTGTCTTCATGGCCTTCTTCTCTGCTTTTGTCATGAAATCGTGATACTTCTGCCTCTGTTGATGTCATATTTAATTATGTCATGAAATCACGACCCTTCTTGCTTTCTCAACCTTTTCTCGGTTTGTACTAGAAAAAATGGAACATGTCACAAAATTGTGACACTTTCATTGCCTTAAGCTCTTTTTTGCCTTATGCCCGTGAAACTGGAACAAATCATGAAATCGCAACACTTTCACCTTCGAGCTCTTTTTCTTGAATTGATCGTGAAATCGTGACGCTTCTTCTGTTGAAGACTTGCTTCTTGTTTCTATCACAAAATCATGACACTTTCTCAACTAAATGCTGTCATATCAACCTATCACGAAATCATGACACTTCCTGCATCCGTACGATTTCTTTGCAGCCTATCGTGAAATTGCGACGCTTTCAGCTTTCGTACGTCTTCTTTGCAACCTATCGCGAAATCATGACAGTTCTCATTTTTGACTCTTCCCTTTGTTGCATGTCATGAAATCACAACAGTTCTCACTTTGAGCTCTGCAGCATGTCATGAAAACACGATGCTTCTTATTTCAATTTCTATAACATGTCGTGAAATCGTGACACTTTTTATTTCGAACTCCCTCTCCTGCAACTTGTCGTGAAATCGTGACACTTTTTTGTCCATATAGTCTTCTTTGCAATATGTCATGAAATCATGACACTTTTCCTTCTTTGTCTTCCTACACTTTTTGAGTCACGAAAATGCGACATGTCACGAAATCGTGACACTTTCCACCTTGCTCTTCTTCTTTGCCAACATGTCACGAAATCGTGACAGTTTTGCCAACTCTTTCTCTCTCAAACATGTCACAAAATCATGATATTTTTTCTAGCACTTTCTCTCTCCTCTAACATGTCATGAAATCACGACAGTTTTTCTTGCCTGCTGCATACCTTTTCTTACTTGACTTTTTCTTTGATTTTTTGCAAATGGGCTACTATGATATTCCTGGAAACTCACTGTCCATGCTCTAAATAATCTGACATTAAATCAAATTCCTTCAAGAGCTTATTGACATAAATGACAACTTCTACACTTGAGCAAAGGCAATGGACCCAAGGTACCCAAAATTTCCAACAATCTCCCCCTTTGTCATTGATGGCAAACCTTTATTGAAAACTCATCTCAAGAGCCAAAACTGAAAACAACTATGCTATCAACTGAGAATCAGCCTTTGAAGTTTTGCTCCCCCTGACTTGCAGCTCTTCTCTTCACTTGAAGCTCTCCCCCTTACTCATATCTCTCCCCTTTTGTCATCAATGGCAAAGGGTCCCCTTTGGGGCTCGGGACTAAGAAAGAGCCTCTTAGCTTAGTCCCTCCCCCACCTCTTGATGAGGTGATTAATTCTGGGGTGGGAGTACAACTCCCAATTTCTCCCTTAGATACTAAAACGTATCTCTTGGAAGAGGTTTGGTGAAGATATCTGCAATATGTTCTTTAGTAGGCACATACTCTAGCTTGACCTGCTTGTCTTACACTTTCTCCCTTAGAAAGTGATACTTGATGGAAATATGCTTTGTCCTTGAGTGCATTACCAGAGTTTTGGAAATACTTATGGCACTTGTATTATCGCAAAATATGGAGATGGGTTGTTCATGCTTGACTTTGAAATCCTCCAAGGTGGTTTTAATCCATAAAACTTGTGTACACCTAGCCACTACTGCTATGTATTCAGCCTCTACTATAGATAAGGAAACTGAAGGTTGTTTCTTACTTAGCCAAGAGACCAAAATTTTTTCCAGAAAGAATGCTTCACCACTAATGCTCTTCTTGTCATCAGTATTGCCTGTCCAATCCGCATCTGAATAGGACGTGAGGGTGAAATCATCACCTTTGGGATAGCAAAGCCCAAAATCCATAGTGCCCTTTAGATATCTGAATATCCTCTTAACTACTGTAACATGAGAATCTTTTGGAGCTACCTAAAATCTTGCAACTAACCCAACTACTTGGATGATATCTGTTCTGGTAGCCGTAACATATAATAGACTACCAATCATTGATCTATACAACCTCTGATCTACTACTGGAGATTCATCATCTTTACTCATCTTGCACCCTGTAATCTTTGGAGTACATACTGGTTTGCTATCCATCATCCCAAATTTCTTCAACATTTCTTTGATATACTTTCCTTGAGAGAGAAATACATCGTATTTTGATTGAGAAATCTAAAGACCTAAAAATAATGACAGCTCTCCAATCATAGACATCTCGAATTCCTTCTGCATGGTGTTAGCAAAAGCTTTGCACATCTGAGTATTATTCGCCCCGAAGATAATATCATCAACTTAGACAACCATAATCAACATATCATCACCTTCATTTTTAATATACGGATTGCTATCAGCCACGCCTTTCCTGAAGCCTTGCTCATGAAGATAACTGTCAAGTCTTGAGTACCAAGCCCTCGGTGCTTGCTTTAACCCATACAAGGCATTTTTTAGTTTACACACATAGTTTGACTGTTCTGAGAGAAACACTCCTTTTGGATGTTCGATGTAGACTTCTTCTACCAACACCCCATTTAGAAAAGCTGACTTTACATCCATTTGATATACCTTGAAATATTTGAAGCTTAAAAGGGCCAAAAACATTCTAATAGCTTCAAGACGAGCAACATGAGTGAACGTCTCTTCGAAATCAACGCCTTCTACTTGAGCATAACCTTTGCAGACTAGCCTAGCTTTGTTTCTGACAATATTTCCATCCTCATTGAGTTTATTTCTGAATATCCATTTTGTGCTAATGACATTTTTGTCCTTAGGTCTTGGAACCAAATCCCAGGTTTCACTTTTCTCTATTTGATTTAGCTCTTCATCCATCACTTTTACCCAAAATTTATCTGCACATGCTTCACTAATTTTTTTTGGCTCAATCTGAGATAATAATGAAACATTTGTAGAATCATGTGAAGGAATGACTCTTCTTCTTGTTTGCCTGTTGTTTGGATCACCAATGATCAAATCTTTGGGATGATGTTTTCGAACATATCGTGAAGGAGTTTTGGGAAGCGATTGTTGCCTTTCCTCTTCTTCATCTGACACCTCTTTGAATTCTTCTTGACAAATTTCATCACTGAGTTCCTTGACTGGTTCTCTTATCCCTGTCTTTTCATCAACTGTTACATTTATACTCTCTACGACTATATGCGTTCTTTTGTTGAAGCATTTGTAGGCCTTGCTCCTGTTGGAATATCCAAGAAAGATTCCTTCATCACACCTAGGATCAAACTTACCCAAGTTCTGATCTTCCCTTCTGATGAAGCACTTACTCCCAAACACTTTGAAGTATTTTACTGTAGCTGGTCTTCCTTTCCACAACTTATAAGGAGTTTTGTGATGATTGACACTAAGTTGGGCCCTGGTGATAATGTAGACTACTGTACTGACTGCCTCTCTCCAAAAACCATCTGAAATTTTTGACTCATTTAACATAGCTCTGGCCATATTTTCAATAGTTCTATTTTTCCTTTCAACTACTCCATTTTGTTGAGGAGTTCTTGCTGCTGAATATTCTCGTTTGATTTCGTGTTGCTCACAGTATTCCATAAATTCATTTGAAGTGAACTTTCCTCATCTATTTGATCTTAAACATTTGATTCTCTTGTCAGTCTCATTTTCAATCATTTCTTTGAAAGCTTTAAATTTTTCAAACGCTCTAGATTTTTCTTTGACAAAAGTAACCCAAGTCATTCTAGAATAATCATCTATAAACATCATGAAGTAGCTTTCTCCCTGAATGCTCTGAGTTCTGGTGGGGCCACATAAATTAGTATGAATAAGATCCAATGGTTTTGAAGAAGTATACCCTTTTGATTTGAAATTGGTTATGGTCAGTTTTCCATGTTGACAGGGACCGCAAATGATGTTATGGGGCCTTTTTATTTTGGGCAAGTCTCTAACTGCTTCCTTGTTACTAATATTGACAAGATTATCAAAGCTCAAATGCCCCAATCTTTTATGCCATAGCCAACTCTCATCTTCTTGAGTTAGAAAACACTTTTCCCTTTTTATCTCACTCAGCATGTAAAGATTGTTTGGAGTCCTTGTAGCACTCGCAATGAGTTTTCCATTTTTTTCTTTACTTATCTCACATCTATCTGAAAAGAAAGATACTATGTGCCCTTGATGACAAAGTTGACTCACACTTAGAAGATTATGTCTTAGGCCTTCTACATAAAGCACATTTTCTGTTTTGGATTTCCCATCCAAACTAAGAGTACATATTTTAGCTGACCTATTATCTCCAAAACTGACTGTTCCTCGGTTTGTTTGTTTTAAGACCAAAAAATTTTCCTTTTCACCAATAATATGTTTTGAACAACCACTATCAAGATACCATTTTTCTACTTTTTCTTGAGCATGAAAAGCAGTTTGAACTATCATTGACTTAGATTTAATCTCATTTTTCTTTTTAGTGAACTCAAGGCTAGATCTATCCAAACTGCACATCCTTGTTGTATGCCCAAAATTCTTGCTCTTGAAACACATGAAATTTTTATTCATAAGAGGTGCAAAAGAGTTAACATTTTTCTTACTATGGCTATTCAAGAATTTATTGCAATGCAAAGCTTTGTGACAAAAATTCTTGCAGGAAAAACAATAGCCATGGAAGGTATTATGTAACCTGTTTTGATGCCTTGGATGATTGTTCTTCTTGTGACCAACTAGAATCCACCACTCTTCAGGATGAAGATTGGTCTTGCTTGAGGAACCTATTTTATGAATAGTGATACCATCCTTCTTTTGCTTGTCATACGGAGTATTCTGTTTGAGAGTCAATTTTTCCAACTTCACTCTAAGAGACATAACCTCTTCTTCTAGTTTTTTGCAATCAAATTCCTTTCCTTTTAAAGCCTCTGTCAGAACCTGTTCAACCTTCTTTCCTTATTTAGCTAGAATTTTGAAATCTATAACCTTTTGAGACAATTCTGATCTTTCTAGCTCTTCTTCCTGACATTGATGCTTGAGAACAAAATTCTCTTCCCTAAATTTCTTAAGCTTTCTTAAAGCCAAGAAGAATTCACTTTTGAGATCGAACTCAACCTCTTTATCTCTTTTTGAATCTGTATGTTCCTCTGATAGATCCTTCTCGAAGCTGTTAGGCTCTTTCTAGAGAAACCCACTCTGATACCAATTGAAGAACACAAGCTTATACTAAGAGGGGGGGTGAACAGTATAAGACTTAACCAATTTATAATTTTAACTCTAGATAGCAGTGGCATCAATACAACATTACTCAAGATAGAAAGCATCACATATTGAACACCCATTTTAATGTGGTTCACCCAAAAAGGTTGGGCTACATCCATAAAAGCTTTCTCTAAAAATTATCAATTCAAATTTTGGGAATATCTTTCCCAATTACAATGTTTATGGGTACCAACCCAAAGGAGACACCAATCCCATAGCTCTGTTCAGGCTAGTGATCCTCTAGAAGACCTCTTCCTCCTCTACCCTTAGCAAATGGAACTCTATCCATAGAAGACACCTGTCTTCCCTGCTCTAGCTGAAGACCTCTGTCCTCAACTCTATCACCTCAAAAGCTGGTCCTCAAAATTGCACTAAACACAGTCCTTCGGTCTAGCACAAATGTCCTCGATTTCTTTCTCTGATCTACACCAAAACATAGTCCTTCGGTCTAGCACAAATGTCTTTGTCTTATTTCTTTGGTCCGCACAAAAACATAGTCCTTCGCTCTTTTTGTGCAATCACAACTGCACTTGATCAAACTTTGACCTTTACACTTTTGCGCAATCACAACCGCATAGTCTTCGCGCACTCTGATTCCTTGCGATCTCTCTCACTTGGAAGATTCGACAGAATGCACTCTGATTTCGATGATCAAACTTCTTCTCTTCACACATTCTATGAACGTCACTTTTCGAATGCACACTTCGATCGATCCTACAACTCTCCAAAAAACCCTCCTTTTATAGCAAAGTTTTCATGAGGAAAACTTTAGTCTTAGTCGGCTGTTACCCTTAACTTTGTCAGCTATAGAAACCTAAACTATGTTGGCTCAAATTTAACTCTGTCAGCTTCAACCTCTTTTGTGGTTCTGTAGCTTTTCTCACAAAACTACAACATGTCATGATATCATGACACCTTTGAGACCGAACACTATCTTATGGCTTTTGTCATGATATCGTGACACTTTATGCTTCTGCTAACATCATCTTCACTCCTGTCATGAAATCGTGACCCTTATGTCTTCATGGCCTTCTTCTTTACTTTTGTCATGAAATCATGACACTTTTGCCTCTGCTGACGTCATCTTCAATTCTGTCATGAAATCATGACCCTTCTCGCTTTCTTAACCTTTTCTCGGTTTATACTAGCGAAAATAGAACATGTCGCAAAATCGTGACACTTTCACTGCCTTAAGCTCTTTTCTACCTTACGCTCACGAAACTAGAACAAGTCACGAAATCGTGACACTTTCACCTTCGAGCTCTTCCTTCTTGAATTCATCGCGAAATCGTGATGCTTCTTCTGTTGAAGACTTGCTTTCTATTTCTGTCACAAAACCACGACACTTTATCCAACTGAATGTTGCCATCTCAACCTGTCGTGAAATCGTGACACTTCCTGCATTCATACGATTTCTTTGCAGCCTGTAGCAAAATTGCGACGCTTTCAACTTTCGTATGTCTTCTTTGCAACCTGTCGCGAGATCGTGACAGTTCTCATTTTTGAATCTTCCCTTTGCTGCATGTCACGAAATCGTGACAGTTCTCACTTCGAGCTCTGTAGCATGTCGCAAAAACATGATGCTTCTCATTTCAACTTCTGTAGCATGTCACGAAATCATGACACTTTTTCTTTCGGACTCCCTCTCCTGCAACTTGTCGTGAAATCACAACACTTTTTCGTTCGTACAGTCTTCTTTGCAGTATGTTGCGAAATAGTGACACTTTTCCTTCTCTGTCTTCCTGCATTTTTTGAGTTGCAAAAATGCGACATGTCACGAAATGTGAATGCACATGTGTTTGCTTTGTCCCTTCTAGAGGGAATTATATTGTGGTTCCAATGTTGTTAAATGTTCAAGCCTGAATGTAGGCATCCAAACTATGATCTACCTTTATATTGTATTTGTTCCCTTAATATTTTGGTTAATATGAATTTGGCAGCAATTTCAATAATAAAAAAAAGGATTACTCTTAAGTTTTTAATTTTTTAATGTTTGAAAGTTTAATATTTCTTTTAAGCCTTAAAGATTGAAGTGTTTTAACATTTGAAGACACAAAGTTTTCTTGAGTGATTTTAGAAAATTGAAGATTTTATTTTTAAGTTTTGGGAAGTTAAAAGTTTTTGAGATTTGAAGAAATTTAGATTTGAAGCTATTTTAAAGTTTTTTGAAGATTTGAAAATTTTTTTTTTTTTGAAATTTGAAATTTTGCAAATTTAACTTAGTAGGGAGTTAAAAGGATTTCTACATCAAAAGTTTAGAAAATTTTAAAATTTACAAATTTCATATTTGAGTTATTTCTTAACTTTTGAGATATAAGGATTTCAACTTCAAAGGAATTGAAATGTAAACTTTTGTTATGGAAGACAATATGAAATCCATAATCAAGAAGAAAATACTAGAAGTTATAAAGTTTGGAATTGGTAAATTGATTGAAAAATCTAAGGTAAATCTAGATATGGCTATACAATTCATCTATAGAGAAGAAATGAATGAACGTTTTGAGACATTTGAATATTATTTACATTCAAGTATTGTTGAAGCAATTGAAAGTATGACATTATTGATACCTATTGATATAAGTAGTTTAATTTATATGGTATCGCTTTCATTTGATCTTCATAAAGATAAAAATTAAAAGCAAAAAATATTTAATTGAAAATCTAAAAATAATAACAGTTGTTGACCATTATCCAAATGAATTATGTGAATTATCTCTAAAAACCATATTTCGTTCTTCATGCAATACTAATATTCTAAGCACTTAAAATTTAGAAATTATTATGATGATTTAAGTGAATGTTCAAAGATTTTAGGAATAAAAGAAGCACATGAATAAAAAATACATGAGTTAGAGGGTGAAGAAAGAATTCAAGCAGTTCGTGAACAAGATAATGAAGATTCAAAGAATGAAGATGAAGGAAAACTCATAGTAGAACTTAAGCAAGAAGTTGAAGATGAATCTCAAGCAGAGGTTCATGAACAATGTAATGTCACTTAAATATTAAAGACAAATATTGAAGACTAAATTCTTCTATAACTAAATAATGTAATATACGGTGGTGTTGGAGAATATTACATTATTTGGTATATGCAAATGTACCCCCATGGTACCTTCATGGTACAAATGTAAATATGTAATAGACTAGGGTTGAGTCTATATATTAGATGAGTGAATTATATTTTCCTTTAATGTAAATATCAATGTGCAAGAAATGCACAAGTGTTATGTAAGTGTCAATGTGTAGGAAATCCACATGTTTCTCGTATTAGGAGTCCATGTAAGAAAGTAAAGAGTCTACTATACAAGTGACAAGATGATAATACAAAGGTCATGGGAGTTGTCATATGGAGAACAATAGTCATGTCTAGAGGCACATTACTATCTCTATATTATGGAGACAAATCTCCATACAATAAAGTATGAGAGAATTGGGAAAATGATGTGTAACAATCGCCACATAGAAAGTATTGATAATAAATATTTTATAAAAAATTTGAGTTGTTAATATTGTAAGCACTTATCATGCATGTACATGAATTATATTGACCATTTACATTCAAATTTGATACTATAAATGAATGTTATTTTATTCATTATATTACCCTTGATATATATTAGATTGCTCATATATATAATTGTACTCTTCATTATTGATATTTCGACATTTAATATTGTGTCTTATTACTTTTAGACCTATGATATTTTGAGATATTTAGGCTTAAAAGCCAACAATTTTTATTTCTCCTTAAAATATGTTTTATTAGAAAAAAATAAACTTTTAATTTTTACTATCAATTGACCCCTTCATTAAATAAAAAAGGCCTCTTACCATATATATACATGTTTTTTATTTTTAGGGGGTCTCTATACTACATTAATAATTTGAATTATATATAATATCAAAACCAAACTAATTTGAAACTAGGTTTTCATAGGCATCAAAGTTTGGAGGTCTGAGAAATTGAACTAGGGTTTCAAAGGCTAGGGCAGTCTTGGAGAACATTTTCATGTAAAAAACACTATTAAAAAGGATCAATCTTGTTGGATAGTCTTTCAATAGTATGGATCATGACCAAGAATGGGGGATATAGGTAATTCAGTACCAAATACTCCAAAAAAATGAATCTCATACTGAGAGAAGCTATGTGGTACCCAAGATAGCTTCAATGACTATCAAACATAGGCAAGGATAATCATAAAAATCATGGGGAAGTAAAAAATGAGGATTATCTGTTAGAAAGTGTGAATGGAATTTTACCACAAGAAAAGGAAAGACCAATATTGGAAATAGCTGATGATTGGATAGTTGAGGATATAGTTTATACGATAAAACACAACCTGATAAACAAATTCATGGGTTTTCAGATCATCTATGCACTTCCTTCACACATGGATAAGAAAAAATTAACATCTATAAGGAGAATAAAAAATTATAACTCTTCCAAATGGATATTTTGTGTAGAGTTCACATCAGTGGTAGATCGACAAAACATATTTGAGGTAGGGTCGTATCATCACAGGCCAACGGGACTATTACTTCAACCATGGAAGATGAGATTTGACCCAAGGATGGAACCAAATGCAGTACCAATATGGGTAAGATTATTTGCCCTTCCCCTTGAATTTTAGAAAGTGGAGGTACTCAATGCAATATGCAACTTACTAGGTCATTATCAAGGTAGATCAAGTGAAACAATTTTAGGAGGATCGGTAATGGTTGCTAGGGTTTTTGTAGAAATGGAGTTTAGTAAATCTCTTCCAATAGAGATAGACCTAAAAATAGCTTATTTTATTGGGCATAAACAACTAGATTATGAGGCTATTCCATTCAAATGTCAAGTGTTCCATGCTCATGGACATCTGGCTAAAATGTGCCCCATAGTTAAGGATCATCAATTTGAACAAGAGGGAACAAGAGAAAATATTAAAATGATAGGCCAATATCCTTAGCAGAAGGTAAATTAGAAGGAATTAAAAAGCCCAACAAACTTTAAGGGTTTCCAAAAAATAATCAGAGGGTCAAAAAAAATAAATCAACACAATAACGAGAGACAAGGAGAAAAAATGAGAAGAACAAATAATAGATATGAGATATTCAAACAACTAGGAAGCTTGGAAGCAGAAGGAGATTTTCAAATAGAAGTATTAGAGGAGGCTACCCAACAAGTTACACTAGTATATCAGGAATAATACTCTAGTCTAGTGTTAGGGAACAAGCAAGGAGTAGAACCAGACACAACCTTTCTCATGGAAGAGGAGATTCAGCCTACGAGGGAGACCAAAGGAGAGGAAATAGAGTAGGGGATAGATTGAAATCATGTTATAGAGATGAAATGAGGAAATAATAACAAATACAATCCTACTTTAGGGATTCATCAAGTGGAGAAGAAAAAATCGAACCAATCTCTAGGAAGAAATTCAAACAAGGAGAATATTAAGGAACGGGGAAGAGATTTGAGCCAGAATGGAAATGTAAAATTGATGGCTGATTTTTTCTCTCCTAATTCTTAATTATATTAATTACTTGGAATGTGATGGTTTTATACAGTCATCCTAGATAAAAGGAAGTCAAAAACATAGTCAAAAATATTATCATAGATATGAGTCCAGATATAGTTTTGTTACAGGAAACCAAAAAACAATGAGAAGACTTACAAAAAATAAATAGGATGATATGGCAAAAAGGAGAGATCCTTACTCAATCGACCCAAGGGAAATCAGGTGGATTGACCACTATTTGGAATCACCAATTGTTCCTAGTGATAGATGGGTCTCTATGAGAGGGGTTTTGATGGCCTAGTTACAAAATAGAAAAAGTGGGAACAACGGGACTATAGTTAATTTTTATGGAGCACACACAGTCATAGTACAGAAGGATCAATGGGTAACCATCTAGAATTTTAGATACAATACCTGGAGGACCAATGGATTGTGGGAAGAGACTTCAATGCAAATCTTAGATTAGAGGAAAAAAAATGAGGTAGTTCCATGTTGGAGGAAAAGGATAGTTTTTTACATCAATAACATGTCAAATGAATATAATAAATATTCTAACTGTGGATAGCTCCATAACCTGCACAAATAGAAAAATGGAAGGGAAGTTAGTAAAATCTTGCTTGGATCATTTCTTCATCCGATAGGAACTATAACTGCATACGAAGCATCAAGTGAGGGTCATGAATAGACTTTCTTTAGATCATTTTCTAGTAAGCCTTACCATAGAAGAAGATAACCATAAATTTGTAAGAACATTTTTATTTGAGCTATGGTGGATAAAATATGAGGAGTTGGGGGACCGCATAAAGGAGTGGTGGGAATTATGGAAACAAATATTTGAGACATACCAATTCAAACTTCACAAACAACTAAAATATGTTAGGACCCAACTAAAGAAGTGGAGTAAACACAAGAAGGAGCTCACTAGAATCCAAAAGAATGAAATCAAGGATTATAAGGAGAATATTTATCAAGAGATAAGATGAGGAACTATTATAGAAGATCTATTGTAACGTGAGGTAGAAATTATTAGGAGAGAGGAATATTTGGAGGAAAAATAAGAGATCTATTGGAAGTAAAGATCTAGAGTTACATGGTTAAAGGAGGGGGGTCAAAACACAACTTTCTTTCATAAGACAACAATAACTAGAAGACAATAAAATAGAATTACAAGTCTTACAAATATTATGGGTCAGGTAAAACTAGTGGAAGTGAAAAGAAAACTATAGCAAATCAGTACTTCCATACTCTTTTTAGTAGTACTTAAAATTTGAATGCAATATGGTAGGAGAATATACTATAGGTAATCCCATAATTAGTCAAACTAGAACATAATAAATTATTAATGAATGAAATTTATCTGGAATAAACATCATAGATCATACAAAAAAGTAAACAAGAAAGACCCTAGGACCAGATGGATTTTCCATTGAATATTATCAATATTATTGGGAAATCGTGGGCCAAGCAGTGGTGGAGGCATTGGAGGAAATTAGACAAAGTAAGCAAATGTTAAAATCCTTAAATCATACTTTTATCACCTTAATTCCTAAGGGCCCACCGAGTGAGATAATTGATAATTATAGGCCTATTTCACTTTGTAATGTAGTATACAAGATATTAACAAAGCTTATGGTAGAGAGGTTAAAATATTTTTTACCAAATCTAATTTCAAGTGAGAAAGGAGGTTTTGTTGAAGGCAGACAATTTCTAGATGGAATAGTAGTGGTATAGGAAGTGATACACACAATATCCAAGCAAAATGACACCTTTATATTTATTAAATTAGATCTTTCTAAAGCCTATGATAGAGTAGAATAGTCTTTTTGCAAAGGATAATAGAAAAAATAGGCTTTGTAGAGAAATGAAGAGATTGGGTAAAAGCCTGTATACAAACCACATCATTCTTAGTTTTGTTAAATGGTATTAACTCTCCCATGTTTACAGTAGAAAGGGGTTTGAGGCAAGGGGAAAATTTTTCCCCTTACCTTTATATTCTTTATGTAGATGGTCTAGGAAGACTATTAAAAAATAGAGACAAGAGGGGAGGCTAACGGGTCTAAAAATTAATTCTCATATTGAGATAAATCACCTTCAACTTGTGGATGATACAACTCTTATTATTCAAGCTAATATCCTAGTAGCAAGAAACATAAATTAATTTAGATGGGTATACTCAAGCTATAGGGCAAACTTTTAATGGAAAACATATCAAATAGTTTTTTCAATACAACAAAGAGGGTGAGAGATAAAATTATATAGTTGTTGAACTTCGTGGAAACTCCTTTACCCATACAGTATTTAGGAGTACCTCTATCTGCAAAGAAAACAAAAAGCAAGGAGTAGAAAGGGATTATTGATAAACTTCAAGCTAATTTAAGCAAATGGACACACAAATATCTAAGCTTTGGAGGAAGGCTTACAATGATTAAAGTTGTGCTACAAGATCTCCCAATTTATAAATTTTCCATACTTTAGGTTCTAAAGAGAATTTTGAAAGATATTGATAAATACACAAGAAATTTTTTGTGATCAGGTGCAAGGGAAGAACAAAAATAAGCACTAGTTGGGTGGGAGAAGATATGTCAACCAAAAAAACAAGGAGAATTGGGGATAAGATCAACATCCCAAAGCAGCAAGGCACTAGTGGGGAATTTATATTGAATATGGATTACAACTACTAGGGTCTTATGGAGTAGATTTTTACAAGCTAAATATTACCTAGGAGTGGTTGAGAAAGACATCCCAAGATACAAAGTGGAATGAGAAGGATATACAATATGGATAACAATGGACGTAGGCCAAGAGTTAATAAATCCATACATATATTGATAGTTAAGGTATGGAAAGGATGCTCTATTTTGGGAGGATTCATGGAATCAATCTCAACCAATTATTCAGACATTCTTAGAGATGGAGAGTTGGAAAGTAGAGATCCAAAAGGCAGGGTTGTGGAAAGCTTCTTCCTATATGAAATCATGGAATCGACAAGTGCCATACTTACTACAATGGAAACATCCTCGAGAATGGCCAGTGAGGGGGACAGAGGAACTAACTAAAAACTATGGAGACATCTCCAAGGATGCCCAATTCAGGATGGTTCTACGAGGGATATGCTTGGATGGGAAGGAAGCAAGTTGGGAATATATAAGGCAAAGGAGGGATACAAGGTAGCTGAATATTTTTTTGGCGAAAGAAAGGATGGCCAAAAATTAATATTTTCTCATGGTTGATTAACCATAGAAAGTGCTTGACATATGATAATCTAAGAAAAAGAAGTTCCTACGGCCCTTCCAAATGTATTATGTGTGGAAAAGTAGACGAGACCTTGAACCACCTCTTTTTTGGGTGTTATTTTGCTAAAGATATATGGATCAGTTGGTGGAGGCTGATGAAATAGCATTGGAAAATTTTTGAGAGTCAAAAAAGCTTTTATGAGAAATGGAAATAGTGCAGCTTTAAGACTAAAAAATGAAAATGACATGGAATCTGGGACCTAGCTTCATATGGTGGTAGTTATGGCTAGAATGAAATGCACACATATTTAGATCATAGCACATAACAAGGGAGCAAGTATGGGAGAGGACTATGAGTAAGGTAATGGAAACACTATCTATTATTATGGGAGGAAACAAACATAGAAATGGAGGAAGTGACTATTGTACGGAGCTTTGGAATAACTGTAATATAAAAATAACAAAGGGTTGGATGTGGAGGTGAGATATCCTCAAATAACATAGAGTGGAGACCGCCTCCCAAAGAGTGGGTGAAGGCAAACACAGATGGGACTTCTACTAAAAACCCTAGAAAAGTTGATTTTGGTATTATCATACGAAATTGGAAAGGAGAACAGGTGTACTAGAGAGTAGAAGGTATGGGGAGACAACAAATAATGAATCAGAAAGATAGGCGATCTTGTCAGCATCAATGATAGCTACAAATATACATTTACACAATCTATGTATAGAGACAACCTCTCAGATATGGGCTAGAATCTTGGATCCTATAAGACCCTTTCAGGTCTTGGAAATTGACGAGAGAAGGAAAGTGGAAGCAGTTCAAAATATTTGGAAGGTTTTTCAAGATGTTTTTACTACACATATCAAGCGAGAGGGAAATAGGGTGGTAGATTATTTAGCAAAATGGGGAAAATAACTAGAGAAAGGGCAATATTTGGACTCTTAAATGGAAAATCAGACAAGCTGGTACCAAAGAATCTAAAGGATACGAGAGGTGGTACAAACAGATAGCATAATAGGAAGAGCAACTAGTGATTCTAATGAATCCATCATAGTTAGGCCATGGAGCAAAACAACATGAAGATAAAGGGAAAGGTAATTTTTGATCCAGGAGGGATTGGTGGAGGATTTTTTTTTCTATATTTCCCATCTAGCTCATTTTACTTTGTAATACAATTTCTATAAATTTAATATATTTTCATTTAAAAAAAAAAAAACCTAACTAATTCAATTAACTCTATTAAATTTATTAAATCTCATGAAGATATAGTTGTAGCATCCATGGGTTTAAAACAATTGGTGTGAAGTAATGAGTTTCCCATCAAAAACCATAGGTTATATTCTAATGGGTATATTTGGGGCAAGCAATGAAAAGTAAGAAGTTTCATATTGTAAATCACGTTCCAATCCCATAGGCAAACCTTAGCATTTATGCCTATAATTTTAAGATAAATGATAGGGAATGATGAGTTTCACAATATAAATGCAATTTTCAATGTCATAGGTAAACCTTTACATTTATTAAATGGTATGAGATTCCAACAAGAAAATCTAAATTTAAATCATATGTGGTATACACATAATTGTCAATCCTATTTAACCAATTATAAAAAGAGATAAAACTCTAAAACATAACATACAAGTAAACAAATATACTCTTTAAATTAACCATAAACAAACTTTGAAGCTTTTTAATAATTAAAAATTTATGTCCTATGCTAAATATTAATGTTGCTTATATTAATCAAACTATCCAGCATTAGTGAAACAAGAAATAACTTCTAACATTAATAATTACACTCATCAACTTAAATCATGCATTAATTACAAATTAAATATTTTTAATCACAAATATTCATATTATTCTATAATTGAGTATATTTATCAATTAACATTATTACAAAGAATTAATCACAACCATTTAAACTCTAAATCATTCTCAACATGCATGCACTTATGTCAAAGAGTGGAAGTCTCTTCTACTTTCAACTATATTAAAATTAATGTCTCATCTACATATAAGCAATAAGAAAGATAATATCTAACCAATAAATATATAAAGAGAAATGGGTTCATATCAATCAACCGAATACAATTTAATCTAACTATTCATTTGAGGCAAAACCACCTAAATAGCATCAAAATATACATTTATATCATAAATTGAAAGTTTCTTCTATATTTTACTATAGTAAGATTAATGTCTCATCTACATCTAAGCAATAATCAAGAAAATATTACAGAACCACCTAAATAGCATCAACATACACACATTTATATCATAAATTGAAAGTATCTTCTACATTTTACTATAGTAAGATTAATGTCTCATCTACATCTAAGCAATAATCAAGAAAATATTACAGAACCACCTAAATAGCATCAACATACACACATTTATATCATAAATTGAAAGTATCTTCTACATTTTACTATAGTAAGATTAATGTCTCATCTACATCTAAGCAATAATCAAGATAATATTATAGACACCCCATTTGGGCACACCCGAGCTTTCAAAAGATTCATGAATTGATTAGTTTAACCTAGTCACTTGCCTCAACCTAGATCTGGACCCATCATCACTTATTTACAAATTCGCTATCTAAAAGTGAGTTTCCTAGCTTCGATTTTGTTACCTTAGGCAATAAATTTACCTTGCTAATATTTCTCCACCAAAATTTGAGCTAGCTAGCCAAATTAGACCAACAACATTCAAAAATTCAAATTTGTTGGTAGTGATTTTGTTGGAAGTTAAAATGGTAAAATGGTAAAAATTTTGTTTCAATTGTAAGTTTTGACCTTGCCCTTTTTCCTCATTGGATGACAACCAAGTCAGTAGGATTGGACGACATGGACGGTAGGAAGAGTTTGAATCCTAATTCCTTTTTCCTTTCCTCCCTATTTCTTCTCTCCCAAATATCTCTCAACAACTATATAGATACTATATAATACTTTGTAATTTTGACTTTGATGGAATGAATAGTGAATTTTCGCATATTGATTTATGATTAAAATATTTGGTATCAGAGTAGAGGGTGTCTAGGATTTCAAGGTAAGTTAGGCATGGATGCCGAGGAGGTTCTAGGAGGTCCACAGGTGAGGCACAAATCTTAAGGAGGTCAAGAAGGCCCACAGGAGTGAGCCCATAGGAGGTACAATTCTTGAGGAGTTTGAGAGGGCCCGTAGAGTGCACACCAAGGTGAGGTCGAAAGGATGCCCATAGAGAGCATGTGGTTTGAATTTGACCAGCTGACCAGAGGACACCAGGCACAATTCTCTAGGCAACTGATAGGTGACTTGGCATAACGCATACCAGAGGCAAACACGTGGTGAGCTAACCAGAGGTGGACATGTGGTAAGCTGACCAGAGGTGGACATAGTAAGGAGATGACATGGTGGACAGTGACATGGCGGACACAGTAAGCAGGACACATGTTAAGAGGACGCGATGTGGCGAGGTGGAGGAAGGGCATTCACCCAATGAAGAGAAAAAGGGTAAGGTCCGATTGCCCGAATGTAATCAAATACCCTTGTGAGCCGTCATACTCTTAAACCCCTTTGCAACCCAATTCCTATTGCATGTGGGATAAAGAAACTATAATTTTTTTTGTTTAAAATTGTTGCCTGTCGGTTTAAATACTATGCCCGTCAGTTTGAAGCCTAAAGAGGCTTGTAGCGCACTTGGTGAGCGTGCTATTCTGCAGAGGGGAATTCACGGGTTTGAAACCCAACGCGATTTAATTTTTTATTATGTTGGCATGAGGTCGAGGTCGGATTGACATATTAATCCTTTTTTGCATAAGGTTAAGTTTTAAAAGGTCGGAGATAATTTTTTTTTTATATATAGTTTTTTAATTTTTTTATAATTTTTTTAAAAGTTTTTTATATAGGTTTAATAATAATATTAAAATATATTGTTTTTTTAAGTTTTTAAGAAAATCAATATTTTTTATTATTATTTAACTTATAATTACAACTTTTTTAAAATTATAATAGACTATATAAAAAAAAATTGACATTGCCTAAGAGGCAATTTATTGTAAAAGAAGGGGATTTTCACTTGATTCGAGGAATCAAAAACTATAGTGTAAAACCATACTGTGATAGTCTAGAAGGCTATACAAACTAGAAATTTTGTGTATCAAGCCTGAGAGGCTTAGTGTTTTTTCCTTGTAAGAGAGACAAAAGATCAAACTAAAATTTGTAAAGAGGCATTGATGATAAGACCAAGTGGTTGTTATCATGCCCTATGTGCAATTTTGGTGAGAGAAAATGCTAAAAATTTTGATGAAAAAGTGAGATCTTATGGGATATATATTGTGTTTAGTTAGTTGCAGAACGTAGTAATAGCACACCAAAGGCATCCAGACTCAGGGTACGCGACAGACTCTAAAGATAACTATTTTGGGAGCCAATTTGACCAATCCGAATCCATAGAAGTTGCACCGCAAGAATATGAATATACTCATTATAGTAATTCAGTATAAATTCTAGAACCAGAATCACCTGAGATAATATTGATCAGTGACGAAGAAGAAGTAGCAAATAATTTCGTGAATCAAGAAATAGCAGCGCCACAACAAGAGGAACAAACATGCATTGAAAGAGTGAATCAAGTCAGATTTGACTTAAATTTGTAATATATTCTTTCTTCTTCTTTCTTCCTTCTTTAAAAAAAAAATAGAATGCTTTATTGTAACCAAGAAATAAAGAGTGTTTTAGTTTATAACAACTATGGCGTCACATAACAATCTTCCTATTCCAGAATTCAACAAATATGATTACGAGTATTTTTCTATCAAAATGAAGACCTTACTCATAGGGAAAAGTTTGTGGGACATAGTGGAAGAGGATTACACCGAACCCACAAACTAGACAACATTAAGTGTTACAGATAAGAAAACAAAGAAAGAAGTGCAAAAGAGCAACTCCTTTGCTCTTTATCATCTCCAAGCAACATTGGAGAAGAGTATATTCCCTAGAATAACCGCTTGTATAACTGTACAAGATGCGTGGAAATATTTGAAAAACAAATTCCAAGGAAGTGATCAAGTGAAGCAAGTGAGGCTTCAAACACTGAAACGAGATTTTGAAAATCTCAAATGAAAGTAAATGAAAAAGTTGGTGATTACTGTGTCAGAGTGAAAGCAGTAGTTGATAAAATGGTTACTCTTGGTGAATAAATTAAGCATGAAACAATTGTAAAGAAAGTGTTACGAACACTTATTCAAATATGGAATCACATAGCCATAATCATAGAAGAGTCAAAAGATCTTTCCACTTTAACATTTGATGCATTAATTGGGTCGTTAATGTCTCATGAAGAGACATTACAGGAATCTCCTTCAACCAGCTATGGAGGCGATGATAAAGCCTTCACATCCAATGAAAATACTAGAAGAGGATGCGAAAGAGGTCAAGACAAAGGCCAGCAAAGAGGTAGAGGCAGAGGCAACTGCAGAGGAGGCAATCAGAACAGAGGAGGCAACTCCAATAGAGGAGGCAATCAGAACAGAGGAGGCAACTCCAATAGAGGAGGCAATCAGAACAAATGTGGAAACCAAAATCGAGGAGGAAATCTAGGATGAAGTGGAAATCAAGGACAAGGAAGTGACAAGTCCAAAACAACTTGTTTTAACTGTGGCAAGCCAGGTCACTTTGCTCGCGACTGCTGGTCAAAATCGTCTCAAGGCAACAACAGTCAATATGGAAATTATGGTGAAGAAGATGATACCTCTAATATTTTTCTTTCATATGGACAATCAGAACAAAATCTAAATGACACATGGATTTTAGATACTAGTTTCTCAAACCATATGAGTGGCAAAGAAAATCTATTTGCTACTCTAGATTCCACTTATAAATCCCACATCAAGTTAGGGGATGATAAAGCTTTGCAAATTGAAGGCATTGGAGCCATGGAGGTTCCAACAAAAGAAGGTATAAATAAAGTGAATGACATCTATTACACTCCAAAGCTCCAAAACAATCTGCTAAGCGTTGGGCAAATTATGAAGAAAAATTACAAACTTATTTTTGATAAAGGAAAATTTATCATTCTTGATAAAAACAATTGTAATCGTGTCATCACACAGGTACCAATGACCAAGAATAGGTTATTCCCACTCAAATTTTATGAGCCATGGGGAGCTCAACTTGCAAATGTAGCTATAGCTAATCCAAGTGTACTTTGGCACTTGCGATATGGTCACCTTAATTCTGCTAGCTTGAAACTGTTAACTTCTCAAGCTATGGTGATAGGATTTCCTAAAATAAACGAACAAAAGGAGGTCTGTGAAGGATGTGCTTTGGGAAAGTACTCAAGGTCTAGGTTTCCAAAAGGAAAAGCATGGAGAGTCAACTATCCACTTCAGTTAGTGCATTCGAACATCTATGGTCCAATGCAGACAAAGAATATCGTAAAAAATTCCTATTTTCTCACTTTCATAGATGATTTCTCTAGAATGTGTTGGATTTATTTCTTGAAACATAAAGATGAAGCTTTTCATTGCTACATAGATTTTAGAAATAATGTAGAGAAACAAAGTGAGTATTTTGTAAAATGTCTTAGGACAGATCGAGGAGGTGAGTACTCCTCAAAAGAATTCTTGAAATATTGTAAATCAAGTGCGATCAAAAGGCAATTCACCACAGCCTATACCCCACAACATAATGGTGTGGCCGAGATAAAGAACCGCACCATAGTCGATATGGCGAGAACGATGCTTCAGACTAGGCATCTAACTAATATGTACTGGGTTGATGCTGTAAGAACAAGTGTATGCATTCTAAATAGAAGTCCAAATTCTAGTTTAGATGACATCACTCCTTATGAGGGGTGGTATGGAAAGAAACCCAATGTAAAGCACTTTAAATTTTTTGGTTCTTTAGCATATGAGTACATTCCTGATGAGAAAAGGAAGAAGCTTGATCTCAAAATTCAAGCTTGTATATTTGTAGGTATTGTGAGTCTACAAAAGAATATAGACTCTACAATCCCAAGACTCATAAAATTGTACTTTCCAAGGATGTAATTTTTGATGAAGGGGGAGAATGGGGTCATCAAAGAATTTTTTTTGATGATGAGTCCCAAGATGTAAATTATTCACAGGTACAGTAGGTGTCTCCTAAGAAAAGCAAAGGCACAGCACCCCCTCCAAGCCCAAGTATGAGTACTACATCAAGTACTTCAATTGCCACTCCAAGTCCTTCTCCACAGAGATTAGTAAGTTCTTCATCAATGGACATAGACAGTGAATCTCCATCAAGAGGTAAAAGACCATTACAACATCATCTATATTTTCAAATGTTGGATCAAAATTTCCAGAGAAGATACACTAGAAGCCAAGCTAGTGAAATGAATACAGTTTTGTAGCAACTTGAAAATTTATAATTGTATTGGGATGATAACTCCCAATATCCTAAGGGAGATGTAGTCAGTTATGATTTATTGGCTAGTGCACAGCTAGAACCAACTAGCTATGATAAGGCTTGTACTCAAAATATATGGCAAAAAGTCATGGAAGAGGAAATAACCTCTATAAAAAATAATGATATATGGGAGCTAGTAAAGCTACCCAAGGAAAAAAAGTGTGTTGGATGTAAATGGGTCTACAAGATCAAATACAATACTGATGGAAGCATTGAGAGGCACAAGGCGAGATTAGTAGCAAAATGTTTTACTCAGAAATTTGGCATTTACTATGAGGAAACTTTTGCTCCTTTTGCATGACAAGAGATAATCAGGTCAGTTCTTTCCTTAGCTGCCCATAAATGATGGAACATTCAACACATGGATGTGAAAAGTGCTTTTCTGAATGGATACTTGACTAAGGAGGTTTATGTTCAACAACCTCAAGGCTTTCAAGAACAAGGAAAGGAGAACCTTGTTTACAAATTGAAAAAAGCACTGTATGGCCTCAAGCAACCACCTAGAGCTTGGTACTCATGCATTGACGACTATTTCAGAGAGTATGGATTCACTAGAAGCAAAAGTGAACCAAATTTGTACTATCTAAAGCATGGAGTAGACATTCTCATAGTTTGTTTGTATGTGGATGATCTAATATTTATGTGTAGTAACACTAAAATGAATATGGAGTTCAAAAACTCCATGATGAAGCAGTTTGAGATGAAATATCTCGGTTTAATGCAATACTTCCTAGGCATGGAAGTGCATCAATCAAATAGGGGGATCTTCATATGTCAACACAAGTATGCTCGAGACATGATCAAGAAATTTTCCATGGAGCAGTGCAAATCAGTTGCAACTCCAACCGGACATGGAATCCAATTGAGCAAGGATGACAGAGCACCAAAGGTTGACATGACCACTTACAAGAGCATGGTTGGGAGTCTAATGTTTCTCACCAACACAAGGCCCGATATTCAATATGTTTTTTCTCTAGTTTCAAGGTTTATGACAAGTCCATATGAGCTGCATCTACAAGCAACTAAAAGAATCTTAAGATATGTAAAAGGTACATTAGATTTTGGAATCCATTACCACAAATGTAATTCTGTGAAATTAGTTGGCTTCAGTGACAGTGATTGGGGCAGCAATATAGATGATATAAAATCTACATCAGGGAACTGTTTTAGTCTAGGGTCAGGACTAATCAGATGGAGTTCTAAGAAGCAAACTATTGTAGCATTGTCATCTACTGAGGTTGAATATATATCTATCACACATGCTAGTACTCAAGCCCTATGGTTGAGAAAAATCCTTGAAGAGATTGGAGAAAGTCAAAGTGGTCCAACTCAACTGTATTGTGATAACATAAGTGCCATTCAGTTGACGTACAATCCAATCCACCATAGCAGATCAAAGCATTTCGATATGAAGTATCACTTCATCCGAGACATGATGGAGCAGCAGATAATTGAGCTTAAATATTACAACACTTTGGACAATATTGCAGATATCTTCACCAAAGGCATGGCTAAAGCTCAATATATAAAGCTGAGAGACCCTATATTTAGTCCTCTCAACTTTAATGGGGAGAATGTTGGAAGTTAAAATGGTAAAAATTTTGTTTCAACTGTAAGTTTTGACCTTATCCTTTTAACTCATTGGACGACAACCAAGTCAGCAAGATTAGACAACATGGATGGCAGGAAGAGTTTGACTCCTAATTCTTTTTTCCTTTCCTCCCTATTTCTTCTCTCCCAAATATCTCTCAACAACTATATAGACACTATATAATACTTTGTAATTTTGACTTTGATAGAATGAATAGTGAATTTTCGCATATTGATTTGTGATTACAATAGAATTTACTTCACATGCATTAGACAATATTCCAATCTCCCTCGAGCCTCATGTCATTAAGGAAGTATTAGGCTTGCAGTCATTTGCAATGGTTGAAGCTTCCTTCCTAGACCATTTCACCAAACTCTAGAATTCAAATTCCAAACTTTAATCCCCATGTAATCTTTTCGAATCCCAAAGCAATCTCTCTAAATCTTATGCATATTACTTCCTACCATTTATGCTGTGGAGTTTTCTCCCTAAAAAGGTTTCTCCGCATAAATTGCATTGCGTTTCTTTATATGAATCTCATTGTAACTGTTTCTTTATACGAATCTCATTGTAACTGTTTCTTTAAACGAATCTCATTGTAACTGTGAAGTCAAGAGGATGCTTCCATTCGAAAGTGTCCCCTTATGCATTAGTTGCATCCTCCATGTGTGCCTGAGTGGCCTGAATTTCAGGATCTTGATTGCACCAACTTGCATCAATTCAATCCAAAACCATTCAGAGTGGTAAATATCAGTTGCGGAACAGCTTTGAGTTTGATTGGGCATCTTTCGAGCTCTTTTTGGACAAATCAGAGGCTAAACAGGCTTTATAGATGTCCTGGTCCTAGGAAGCAACGGGCGGGAAGCAACCCTACAAAGGACATGAAAATCTCCAACTGGTAGGGAGAACCAGCCAGGAGGTTGCTACGATGAATTATTAAGAACACTTTCAAAACTATAGTTCTGAGAGTCTTTTGTACTCTTTATTAGCTAGGAGTAAACGAAGTTATATTTTCCTAAAATCAAGATCATTCCACATGCAAAAGAAAAAAAAAAATTAAAATATAAAAAGCAAAATGTGGATTGTTGGTAGCAGAATAGTCTTGGATAACAGCAGAGCCTAAACTGCCCCTTGAGGTGGTTAGGCCTCAGTTGATGCTCATACTTAAATGTAAAATTGTTTTGTCACCTTATTTATTATTTTGGATTGATAACAGTGAAATTCATTAAATTGTTTCACTTATTCTTGTATCTTTTAGTCTTGATGTGCAAATAGTTTAGATTTCATAAACTTCAGATTCAATTCAAAGAAAGAAGGAGAAAACAAGTTCAATGTTCCTTTTCAGCTATGACCTTTGAGGTTGTACGTGTTTTCACTGTTAGTTTCGTTTAGATAAGATAATTCTATTGATGTCCTTGGATGACCAAAGTAGGCCAGTGGGACTCATCAGAAATATTGTTACAATGCAATAGCACTGTAGTGACAAAAAGTACTATTAAAATAAGCTCATCTAAAGTAAAGAAACTAGGGTGAACTACACTAAAGTAGAATAATTTATGACACTAAATTACAGCCTTGAGAGTTGTATCAAAAATGGGTAAATACTAACATGTTAAAAGTAATGAGAAAAAGAGACAGCGGTCAAGGTGAGTGTGGGGACCCAAGCGCCCACACTAATCCGTAGTGAGAGGCAAAGTAGAACCACAGTAGAACCACAGTCAAGGGATCCATGACTATAATCTTTGGTTATAGCTATTTTCAGAACGATTAGGAGCATCTTACAATGTGAGACTAGTTAGGATTTCTGAAAAAACATTCTAGAAGTAGGTGCTTTATATTCTAGGATTTGAATTTTATATTCTTTTATGGTGCTCAAAGTTTTGCAATTCTTTTGTTCAAGTTCATGAGGCTGAGGTATTTAACTGATTGTTTGCATGTTACAGTGTCTTCTTCATATGCTGAAGCTGTGAAACAGGACAATTCAAAAATATAAATCCCTTTAGGAGTTTTTTTTTTTTTTTTTTCATTTTTTAAATATATGCATAACAATCTGGATTTATTTATTAACCAGCTGAAGATAAAAGCCTCTGTAATTGTTGTTGTGATCATTTTCCTTGTAGGTAATAAAGAAGGGTTATCTATTGGAGTTGATGGTTTACGACACCTTTTGAGTATCTTCAAGTAAGTAGTGAATGACAAAAAAAGAAAAAAGGATCATTGTTTTTCATAGCACATGCATGTTTATAGGTCTTCTTATATGAATAATAAATACATATGTGAAGAAGTATGACTACCTAAATAAATTTTTGTATTCATCACATCTCAGTTTGTCCATTTCTGTTAATCTTTGAGCATGGCTCAAAACCCTCTGTTCTTTCCAGGCACCCATCTATGCAATTTCCATTTCTTAGTTGGGGAATATTAATATAAATGTGTCCCTGATTTAGTCTTGAATCAGACCCTGACTATGGAAAATATGTGTCAACATATATTTATAAAAATTATTATCTGATAAATTTGGCACTAAGAGTAGGAGAATACTTATCTGAAGTGAACAACCATTAAATTACAATAATATTCCTTTCAATTTCCAGTATTGCCTTGAATATAGCCAGTTACTAAAAGACTGCCCTATAACACCACAGAAAGCATTCTCACAATACAATAGTACTGATACATCTTATCCTTGAAAGGGGAATTCAGCTTATCAATCCAATTCAGTGACAGGAACAGCTGGCAGCTTCAACAAAGATGACTTAGCAACAAGCAATTAGTCTCAACCAAAGACTTTCCTTGTGGGAATGAAACAAAAAGCAGGCCTTCTCAGAGCAGATGAATGAACAACTATTTAGAGTCAGATTGTAAACAGTATCATTAGATCATATTTTACAAGTTTCTTCTTGTAGTTAATATACTCTTTGCAAGTGAACAAACACTCGAGCTTTTGACTCTATTCTCTTGGAAAACAAACAGAGTCAACTATTTGATAAGCCATTCTTGAGTTCTCTTTTTATATGCCTAGTTCCAACTGTGAAGTTTGGGATCACTCAAGCTTTATAGTTTTTATCAAGTCCTAGTTTCGTAGCTATGCTTCATAGACATCAAAATAAATATAATATGTATGAAACATGCAAATAGATTTGTATTAATAATGTGCATTTTATTACTACAATGCTTGTCTATTTACTACATATTTTAACATTAATTTCAATGTCAATTAAGTGGATTTTCATGAAATGAGAAATACTTTTTGCGAGTGTATGCAAGTTGTTTTCAAGTTTTTGCTTAGCACAAATTATTGAAATATTTCACCAACAATCCCAAACAACAAAATAGATTCAATTTGGAAATATTTTTCATCATAATCAAAAGGTAAAATTTCAACTAAATGAATTTAAATTAAAAACCAAAAACATTACTTTTGAAAACATAACATGAAGGCAAATAAACACCATAACTTCAGGCCTCAGTCTATTGGATAATACCTATTAACCTCATTATACTCATGGATTACAATGCATATATAACAAAAGAAGGGGTGTTAAGGTTGTAGAGAGGAAAATTCTAACCCTAAACTATGCACATGTAGGAAGGAAATCCTAACCCTAAACACATGCAAACTATAAAAGAGCATAAGCAAAGTGCGCATTAAAATATTCTAATATGCAAATATTCTAATAGTCAAGATTAGCTAAACCACAATATAGCAAAAGCATTCTCCAACATTAAAGTAAAATAGTAACACCACTATATGAAGTTTATCTGTGGCAAAGATCTGTGCAATAAGATTCAAGAAGAAAAGGAATACTGACATCTTTCATCTATATATATAGAAGATAATAAACATAATTAAGAATAGTCAATGGTAATCTTAAACACATTTGTGTGCTTGTTATTTTAATCAGATAGTAAGACACTTTTTGGGGAAATATTTATAATATTATACTATTGATGATTTTCTTATAATTAAAAAAATGGGCAAACAATATAGAAAAAGACAAGTGATTTCTTGGTATAATTTTTATGAAATTGGTATTACTTTTCGTAGAGGTATTAGAAAGGCTTGCTATGCTACTCATTGAGAAGTTTTATTTTATTTCTAGTCAAAAGGTTAATGGTATTTACTCCTTAACGGAGTGCTATTAGATTGCCATTTAAGGGGCATTACATTGATAAATTATTGTCAATTTTTTTCCTCCTTACCAAGTTTTAAAGGTTTGAAAACATGTAATTTGTTTTAATTAGCTATGTTATTCTTGTTTAGTTTGTATAACAGGATATTTTTTTTTGAGATGTTACAAATTATCACTTTGGAATTCAACCATTTAGGAGCATATGGAATGTTCTATCTTGCAGTAGTTGTCTCAGATTTATATGTTCTTTGGGATTCTATACTAGGAAAAATTATATTTCAAGAGAGTTGCCACGTAGTAATGAAAAAAAAAATTATAATTAGATTTAAAAATTTGTTCAATTAATTAGTATACAACTACACTTTTTAAGATTCATATCATTATTTCTACTATGTTGTAATTTTTTTATGTTCTATAGATAAAACATAAAATACAATCTAAGAGATGGTGGATAAGCCATGCAAATTTTTCAAGTACCAAAAATGGTAACATTGCTCAGGAAACTTTGGGTTCCAATAGCTTTTGTTGTATCTTTTAAGGTCTATCCACTCTTTCTACAACATGTAAGCAATGGAATTGATGGATAAAAAGTGAAATTTTTATATTTATTGCATACATATGAAATATTTTAATGTTGAATATGATCATATTAATATATCCAAAATAAATGGATATACTATTTTTATTTTAACATATATAACATTGTGACACATATTTATCTTGTGGCAAAAACTACAGATAAACATTGATATTTTGTTGAAGAAAGCAAGGTCTACTAAAAGGAAATATGGGGGTGCATGTTGTAGTTATGAATGAACTATAGACATGAAAATAAAAGGTGGTATTATAACAAATAAAGGTAAGACAATTATCGCAAGAGGGTTAGGAATAGATGTTTTTTTTTTGAAAAATAATTTGAAAAAAATTGTATTAAAACAAATATCATTTACAAGTTGGGATGAGACTTTTCCCACCCTTAGCCAAAGAGAACACATTTTTACAATAGTAAAAGAATATTTGCATTGGAGCCAAATATCTTAAACCATATTTCTTCAATGACTGTTCACCTGTTTACAATTATAAAAGAAGATCTACATTGAAGAAAAAATGTCCTAAACAATATTTTTGGAATGGTTATCCAAATTAGCTAAGCACTGGATTTGCTCACCAACCTGCCTAATCATATCATACTCAATAGCCATGTCATTGTGCCACTAAACCCCTACCTCATTCTCAGTGCCCATATTAGCCAAGAAGTCTGTCACTTTATTTAGATCTCTACTCACATAAATTGGAATCACATCATCTAATTCTGTCCATAATTCCTTAATTTGAGTGACAAGAATCCTCAACCTCTATGTTTTCAAATCAAAGTTCCTCATGCAATCTAGATCTCCAACCATTATTTGAGAATCCAATTCTAGGATTATCCTCCCGTAACCTTGTTTTACTGCCCAAATAGAAGCATATTTGATAGCTAAGGCTTTTGCTTTATTGTTGGTGGCTCTTCCCAATCCTTGCAGTTCCCAATAGAGCACTGTTCCATCATGATTTCAACAAACCACTCCAATTCTAGCTTTACCCTAATTGCCTTTTGCAGCTCCATCAGTATTAATTTTAATCCAACCTTCTGGGGGTGGTTTCCAACTAGCTCTATCCTGCCCCTCTTGCACTTCAACTTTATTCTCCATTGCTCCAATAACAACCTGAGTTTTCTCCTTAGCATAGATTGCCACAATTTATGTGACTTTGTTCCAAATGACCTACAAAACTCCATATAAAGAAGGAAAAGTATCTCTAAAAATTTTGGCATTTCTCTCCAACCACACTTGCCACCAAATTAATTTTAATCCAAGCTCCCAAAAAATACAAAGAGATTTAGATTTAGATATGCCCCTCTTCCATGTTTTCCAAATATTAATCCAATTCAAATCACCATTAACTTGAATTTTATAATATAAAAACCATCTCTCCCAAATCTAGCGCATGAATGGGCACTCAAACATCAAGTGATCAGTTGTTTCCTCACTCTTGTAGCATAAAACACATTGATATGGACCAATTAATATCTTACATCTGAGATTATCAAAAGTAAGAATACCAATATGCATGAACAACCAGGCAAAAAAGTTTACTTTTGGCCAACCCTTGGACTGCTAAATCTTTCTCCAATCCTCAACCTGATATGTATGAGGAGGATTTGGAAGGATCTTATCATATCCATCCTTCACTGTGTAGACACCAAGGCTCCCATGGCCCCAAGCTAATTCATCCTCCTCATATCTACCTATGATAAATCTTTCTACCAAAATTTTAGTCATGATGGTCAAATCTGGAGGGATTGAAATTGGCCACTCATCCAACTTCTTAAATTGCTTAAACTTATAATCCTCCAGCTCACTAGTGTTGAAATAAATTTCAATTTGGACCCAATCCCTGGTTTCTATGGCTATTTTTATTGGTTTCAGTTCAGTAAATTCAACAATGATAGGTGGGTATTGATCCCATGAATCTGTCCAAAATCGTGCCTTCTCCCCTCTCCCCACTTTCCAAAATAATCCATATTTTACTACCTGAGATCCTAACTTGAGAGCTTGCCACACTAAGGATACATTACCATCTAAAGGGAAACAATCCACCTCATTTGGGTTTACCTATCCCAAATATTTACTAGTTAAGATTCTACTGAATAAAGAAGTTGGTTGGGAAATCCACCTCCAATAAAGATTTCCAACCAAAGCTTTATTATTTAACTTTGATCTTTTCAGTCCCAAACCTACTTTTACCTTGGGTTGGCTTACTTTCTCCCAATATAATAAGGTCCATTTCCTCTCTCCTTTTACTCCTTCCCATAAAAATTTTCTAGCCATCTTGTCCAACTCTTTCCATATGGTATGTGGGGCAACAAGGATAGAAATTTTATAAATTGGCATGGCCTGAATGACTGAATGTAAAAAAGTTAATCTACACCCATAACTTAACCATTTGTGAGACCAATTATTAATTATTTCCTTGATACAGTCCAAAATATTCCTCTAGATATCTATTTTTAGTTTTTTAAAATGCAAAAGGACCCCCAAGTATACCATTGGGAGAGAAGTCCTTGTGAATCCCAAGATCTCTAAAATTTTGTATTGAAGCCTTTGATCAAGATTTAAGAATATCACTTTGGATTTTTTATCATTGATGACTTGGTTTGTAGCCCTAAGGTAGACATTAAGTGTATCTCTAATCATTCTTGCTTCCCTGAAGCTGGCAACTCCCACCAATCTTGTGTCATCCATAAAATATAGGTGAGTCAAAACTTCCTCACCCACATTTATACTTGTTAGCAAACCTTGTTGTCTTCTCCTCAAGATGAGTCTACCCAATCCTTTACCCAATATGAGAAAAGTATAGGGAGAGCAAGTATCTCCTTGATAAAGGCCTCGAGTAGCTCCAAACGATTACGAGGGAAGACCCTTTATTAACATTGAATATGTCAGGGTAGAAATATAACTCGTGACCCATTATACACAATCCTGAGAGAAACCAAAGGATGCCATCATTTTTGACAAGAAGCTCCACTCCACCCTATCATAAGCCTTTCAAATATCTAATTTTATGAACATTCCTCTATTACTAGATGTTTACATTGAATGGATTGCCTCCTGAGCTAGAACCACACCATCCAATATTTTCCCACCCTCTGCAAAACCCCCTTGCTCTGAGAAGATAATTCTATGTAGAAGAGGTTTTAGCCACTTAGCCATTACCTTTGTGATTATTGTATATATGACATTGCATAAGGCAATAGGTATATAATCTGAAATATGTACCCCCTCCTCCCCTTTTGAAATTAAGGCAATGAAAGTATTATTTAATGCTTTAAGCATTCTTTTACTACCTTTGGACTCCTCTATAACAACCATTACATCCTACTCCAAGTTATCCCAAAAGGCCTAAAAAAACTCAATTGGAAAGCCATCTGGACCTGGTGTTTTTTCGGTGCTCATTCCAAAGACTACATTCTTCAGTTCCTCTCTATCAATGGGTTTAAGTAGGGCCTGATTTTATTCTTCATAGATAATAGAGGGTATGACAACAATAACTTCTTTTTGAGGCTCTTCATATTGCACCATACTTTCCTTCAATAGTTTAGAAAAATAATCCATTGAATGGAAATACATACCTGGAATTGTATCAAAGGAGTGCCCATTCTCATATTGAAGATCTTCCATGTTGTTCATCTATCTCCTAGCACAAGCAGTCTGATGGAAAACTTTGGTATTTTTATCACCTTCTAATAACCAATTGGTTCTTGCTATCTATTTCTAGTAGGTCTCCTCTTGGTTGTCAATGTCCTCAACTGCTTTATGCAATGCATCATCCTCTTCTTTGGGCTGATATGTAATTGTTCCTTCCCTAAAGTGTTTTTGAACCTCATATCATCTGGCCACCAATGAAGCTATTTGGACTTGGAAGTTTGTCTTGTTAGCTCGCCTCCATTGTTTCAGTTGATCTTTGACATAATGAAGTTATTTGTGGAATCTAAACATTGTTGTCTCATATGTTGGGTAGCCTTCTTCCCACCACTATGGATTTTTCTTTCGAAGTTCCTCTATTTGTAACCAAAAGTTTTCAAATTTAAATGGTTTGTGATGTTGCATTGTATTGATCCCTCCTTCCAACAAAATGGGAAAATGATCCGAAACTAGACCCTCCAAAATATGAAATTTTATATTCCATTTTACAAATGCCTCCTCTGAAACCAAAAAAAGGTTTAACTTCACCTTCCTGCTATATGGCTCCCTCCTCTTATTAGTCTAAATATAGTTGGTTCTAGGGCATTTAATATCCACCAAGTGTAATACATGGACTTAGGTAATCATAATTTGATCCCCTGGGTCCAAAATTGGGGTTCCCCCTTCCTGATCTCTAGAGGATAATTTAACATTAAAATCCCCAACAATAATCCATTCTAATTATTCCCTTGATACTCTCATGTTATGCACAACTTTGCATTGATGCATCTAAAATTAATAACAGCCATGTTCAAGCTCCTCTTTCATCTCCCCCCATCATAGAGCAGGTAATTGAGTATAGTGAGTTACCATAGTCAGAGAGTGTAGGGGCATTGATAGTGCATAACCAGGAGCAACCGATAAATAAGGATGTCATCATGGGCATAGCCAAAAGAACAGAGAAATGCCAACTCTATGGATAACTCAGGTGGAAAAGAGATCAAAAAATAATAGCTCTCAAGGAGTGGGTAGAAAATAAAATAAGGAATTGATAACAATTCAAGAAGACAAAATGATCACTAGAGGATTGATGAGGCCAATATATTTTTACTACTCTCAAGGTAACCAATGATTATACAATCATGGAATGTTAGGGGTTTAAATAGTAGAACCCATCAATATGTTGTTTGAAGACTCTTAGAAAAATGTAAAATAGATTTTTTGCTTATCTAGGAGACAAAAATGTCATTGGATCTTATGTGTAAAATAGTTAACAAAATTTGGAAGGGTGTTGGTCATATGGAAGTTGTTGAGCAAGGTGCAGCAATAGTATTGTCATTGTTGTCAACACAAACAGATAGATCGATTGATGCAGTGGACAGGAAGTTTAGAAGCTATTCAGATGCAGTACACAGGAGTTCAGAGATTATTCAGAGTATGTACAATGTTTTTCCAAGAAGACCGAAGTGGCCCATATGCAAAAAATCAAAGAAAAAGACAAGTAAGAAAAGTGTCGCGATATCGCGACATATTCAAAAAGCAAGAAAAAGTGTCACGATTTCGCGACATATTGGAAGAGAGAGAAACAACAGGAAAAAGTGTCACGATTTCGTGACATATTGGAAGAGAGAGAAAAAGCAAGAAAAAGTGTCACGATTTCGCGACATGTTGGAAGAGAAAAAGGCAAGTTGAAAAACTATCGCGATTTCGCGACATGTTGGAAGAGAAGAAGGCAAGTTGAAAAACTGTCACGATTTCGCGACATGTTGGAAGAGAAGAAGGCAAGTTGAAAAACTGTCATGATTTCGTGACATGTTGGAAGAGAAAAAGGCAAGTTGAAAAACTATCACGATTTCGTGACATGTTGGAAGAGAAAAAGGCAAGTAGAAAAAGTGTCGCGATTTCGCGACAAGCTAGAAGAGAAAGAGAAAGAAATATGAAGTGTCACGATTTCACGACAAGTCAGAAGAGAAAGAGTAAGTGAGGAAAAGTGTCACGATTTCATGACATGTTGAGGAGAAAGAAAGTGATAAGTGTCACGATTTTGTGACAAGTTCGAGAAGAGAGAAAGTAAGTTGATAAGTGTCACGATTTCGTGACAAGTTCAAGGAGAAAGAAAGTAAGTTGATAAGTGTCATGATTTTGTGACAATTTTTAGGAGAGAGAAAGTAAGTTGATAAGTGTCATGATTTCATGACAAAAGAAAAGTCGAAGGCTACGAAAATAGAAGTGTCACGATATCGTGACAAAAGTAAAGTCGAAGTCTACAAAGAAGAAGTGTCATGATATCACGACAAAAGCTAAAATGAAGTCTACGGAGGTAGAAGTGTCGCGATATCGTGACAAAAGAAAAAGGTGAAGTCTACGAAGGAAGAAGTGTCACGATATCATGACAAAAGCATAGAGAAAGCATACGAAGGCAAAAGTGTCGCGATATCACGACATGTATTTTCATGGCAATAGAGATAGAAATGTCATGATTTCGTGACAGGTCGTATAAGCGCAAGACAAGAAGAACCCTACTGCAACATGAAGTGTGACAGTGGACCGACATCACTACAACATTTATAGGGGTAGATATAAAGTGAATTCATGCAGCCAAAATAAGAAGAGTGATCAAAAGGCAGTATGGCGGTTACAGGGTCTATCCAAAATGAATTCATCGAGTGATGGTTAACCCGAACATCTTCATGAGTAGAAGCCAACGAAGATCGATCACAATCGACTAATATTAGGGTTTATAGTCGACTAAGATTAGGGTTTACATTTGCATTATCAGCCGACTACAATTAGGGTTTTCATCTTGAAATTTCTATTATAAAAGGAGGGTTGTTTGGAGAATTTGAGTCATCGAATGTATGCGAATACGATCGTAAGTGCGTAGAGAGCGAGTCATGTCGAATCATGCTAAGTGCGAAGTAAGTTCACAAAGAGAGCAGAGTGCACAAAGGATGAAGACGATCGTGAAGTTTTGGTTGTAATGACACAGAGTGTGCAAGGTGAATACGTAGAGATATCAGAGTGCACAAAAATAGTAGACAGTGCACAAAGGATGAAGAAGACCAGTTAGGGTATTGTAAAAGTGAAGGTATTTTACTATCAAACTTATAGATTCAATTTGAAGTCCAAGTTGTAGCTTGGCATCAGGGGTTGGTGCTCCTTCCAGTAGGTGCTGGTAAATCAGGGGTTGGTGCTCCTTTCTGTTGGTGCAGATAAATAAGGGGTTGGTGCTCCTTCCAGTGGGTGCTGGTAAATTGATTGTAAAGTTGTAGCTTTGCAAAGGCTAGATTTGGATGGTAGTCCAAGCAGTCATTTTTGAGGAGTAGCCACATTGGTGAACCTCGTTAAATCTTGTGTTGTGTGATGCTCTCTTGTTATACTTGTTGTATCTATTTTTAAGTTTGCATTATTTCAGCATTAAGAGTTGCAATTTTAAAGTTTTAAAAGGACACACTGATTCACCCCCCCTCTTAGTGTCACTATAAGAATAACAATTGGTATCAGAGCTAAGTTCCTGAACAAGCTTAATCGGCTAGGGTGATCTTGGAAGTGACGCAATGGCAGGTGGTGAAGGCTTCTCATCAAACAAAGCACCATTGTTTGATGGATCTAATTACGCGTTCTAGAAAATTAGGATGCAGACATATCTCTGTGCTTTGGGATTCGAAATTTGGGATTCAGTACTTAGTGGGTACACAATACCCGCCACTGCTCCAACCGATACTATCGGTAAGAAATCATTTGAGAATGACTCAAAAGCAAAAAATGCTATCATGTGTGGATTAGTGGACAGTGAACTGGTAAAGATCATAAGTTGTAAAACGACAAAAGAAATATGGGACAAACTAAGGAGTATTCATGAAGGAGACGATAAGATCAAGGAAGCCAAGCTACAAACACATCGAGCTCAATTCGAATCATTAAATATGAACAATGATGAGAACATAGAGGCATATATGGTGAGAGTTAATGGAATCATTAATGCGATCAGAGGACTCAGCGAGGATATCGATGACGCTGCCATCGTGAAAAAGGTATTAAGATCTCTTCCTCAAAGATTTGATTCTAAAGTCTCAGCTATAGAAGAAGCTAAAGATCTAAATCGCTTTAGTATGGATGAGATGCATGGTTCTTTGACTGCATATGAGATGAGAATAGGAAGGTCTAATCCCACAGATAGAGAAGCGGCTTTTAAAGCCCTAAAAAATAAAGACGCAAAACAAGAGTCCGAAGAAGAAGAGACATCAGATGAAATGGAAGCAAATTTTGTTAGAAAACTAAAAAGGGGAAAAGGAAAATACAGAGGAAAGCTACCATTTAAATGTTTCAACTATGGAGGCATTGGGCATTTTGCGACTAAATGTCCACTTAATGAGAAGAACAAAGGTGAGGAAGCATCGCACCAAGAAAGAAGTGACTGGAAGAAGAAAACAAACTTCAGAAAAGGCAACTTCAAGAAGAAAAGTTTCATCTCCAGGAATGCCAATTCTTCAGAGGATAGCTCCGGTGAGGATTCTGAAGAGGAAACAGGTGAAGCTCTTTTCATGGCATTTGAAGTAGAAAAATAAAAAAATGCAGAAGGAGTGAACTCTGAAGTATGTGATGAAAAACCTGAGGCTGAAGTAGATCTTGAAGGAGAGTTGATCTCTGCACTTGAAGAGTGGAGAATAGAGAAGAAAAAGAACAAGAAACTTTCAAGAAAGCTTGAGGATGCAAACGACATCATAACCAGTTTGAAAGTATAGACAAAAGAATACAAGAAAATATCTGAAGATCTCGAAGTTTAGATAACCATGAAAATAGATTACTGCTGCAAACTAGAAGAAGAGAATGTTGGTTTACGGATGCAGATAGAAGAGATGGATCATAAAATTAGTTGTTATCACAAACACGAAGAAAGTTCGATGAAGCTGGATAAGATTTTAAATGACCAAAGACCTACAGGCATCAAATTTGGTCTGGGCTTCATCGAAGGAGAATCATCAAATGGACCAAAGGCCAGAAATGTAGAACCTGTAAAGAATGAAGATAAGAAACAGGTTGATGAAGGAAAAATGACTCATGCAAAAGAAAGCGATAATGCCAGGCACGAAAGGAGAATTGACAATGATGGATTCACCGATGTCACAAATCAAAGAAGAAGAAGATTTAGGGCTCCTACGACAACATGGCAAAGACCATCACCCAGGTTCAATTATCCTTTTTCTGGTTTTTGTTTTAAATGCAATGGTTATGGACATAAAATTTTAGACTGCAAGTATAATGTAGGACCGAGGAATTTCACTAGTAGAAATGCTTTTTCACCTCTGATGAATTATGCAGTAGAATGTTATAACTATCATAACTTTGGGCACATTGCAAGAAATTGTCGAAGTACTTTTGCTTCAAATCAATTTTAGGGAAGAAAATTTCAACCAAATAGGATGAGACAAAATAGAAAACTTCTTGAAAGAACATGCTCAAGCTACTGAAAAGGGAAAGTCAAAACTAGAGCCCAAAACTGTAGTCAAAATAGAATGGAAAGAAAAGGAGCGACTTAAGGAAGAAAAGGAATCTTTGATTGTGCAAACAACTTTTAAAGCACAGAATAAATATGTACCTTGGATACTTGACAGTGGATGCTCTAGTCATATGACAGGTGACAAACAAAAATTTGAAAAGTTACAAAAATATGAAGGTGGTTCTGTAAAGTTTGGAAATAATGATGGAGCTAAGATAGTTGGCAAGGGTTCAGTTAAGATTAGTGATGAAAAAATCAAGTCGGAAGAAGTCTTGTTTGTGGATGGTCTGAAACATAACTTGTTGAGCGTAAGTCAGATTTGTGATAAAGGTCATGAAGTAGTTTTCAAGAAGCAGGGTTGTGAAGTCAGAAAAACAAACAGTGGAAAATTGATAGCAACTGGATCAAGGACATCTGGAAACCTGTACACACTCTTAGAGACTTCAGAAGGGGCTTGTTTTATTGGATAGGAAGAAGAAAATTGGTTGTGGCACAAGAGGCTTGGTCATATCAGTTTTGATAATCTGGTAAAAATTAGCTCAAAAAAGGCAGTGAGAGATATTCCCACCATTAGAAAACCTTCAAATAGCATTTGTGCTTCATGCCAAAAGGGAAAGCAAACTAGAGTCACATTCAAAACAAAAGAGTACTACACAAGCAAACCTTTGGAGCTAATACACACAGATTTATGTGGACCCATGAGAACGCAAAGCATAAATGGTGACAAATATTTTATGTTGTGTATTGATGACTATTCCAGAATGACATGGATATTTTTCTTGAAGAATAAAACAGAAGCCTTTGAAATGTTCAAGTCTTTCAAACACCAAGTTGAGAATGAAACAGGAAAAAGGATCAAATGTTTGAGATCAGATAGAGGAGGAGAATTCATTTCAGATGAGTTTATAGAGTACTGTGAAAAATATGGTATTAGGAGACAATTTTCAGCAACCAGGACACCTCAATAGAATGGTGTGGTAGAAAGAAAGAACAGAACAGTGCAAGAAATGGCATGGACTATGTTGGCTGAGAGCAGAGTAGTAGACAGATTTTGGAAAGAAGCGGTCCATACTGCGGTGTATATCCAAAATAGGTACATGCTGAGAACACATGAAAGCAAAACTCCTTATGAGTTGTGGTTCGGTAGAAAGGCAACAACAAAATACCTCAAAGTTTTTGGCTGCAAGTGTTACATCAGAAGAACTGAAGATAATCTTGGTAAGTTTGAAGATAGAGCGGATGAAGGTATTTTTGTTGGCTATTCATCAAAAAGCAAATCTTACAAATGCTACAACAAGAGGCTAAAGAAAATTGTGGATAGTGCCGATGTTAAATTTGATGAAGGTAGGGAACGAATAGTTAGCTTTGAAGAAAACTACCCAATTTATGAAGAAGTTATTGAAGGAGATGAGGAAAATGAAACGGAAAAGAAACAAAAATTTGACTCAGATGATTTAATTAGTGATTCAGAAGTGGAAGAAAATAAGAAATTCAAAACAGGCAGCTGGCAAAAAAATCATCCTAGAGAACAAATAATTGGAGACCCCACAGCTGGTGTTCAGACAAGAAGAAAAGTAGTAAGTAACTACTCGCTATTATCCAGCATTGAGCCCAAAAATATTGTTGATGCAAGTAAAGATGAAAGTTGGATGAAGGCAATAAATGAAGAATTAGATCAGATTGAGAAGAACAAAACTTGGGAGTTAGTACCTAGACCTGCAAATAAAAATGTAATCGGTACTAAATGGATATTTCAAAACAAATTGAATGAAGACGGAAAGGTAGTCAGAAATAAAGCAAGATTGGTATGTAAAGGTTATGCACAAGTTGAAGGTATTGATTTTGAGGAGACCTTTGCACCAGTGGCTAGACTAGAGGCAATCAGAATGTTTCTGGCTTTAGCAGTTTACAAGAATTTCAGAGTTTATCAGATGGATGTAAAATCAGCATTTTTGAATGGGAAACTTGAAGAAGAGGTTTATATTGAGCAGCCAGATGGTTTCCAACTTGGTGATGATCCCAACCTGGTTTGCAAATTGAAGAAAGCTTTATATGGCTTAAAACAGGCACCCCGAGCATGGTATGCAAGGCTAGACAACTATCTCACTCAACAAGGGTTTAAGAAAGGTATGGTGGACAGTAATCTGTATGTCAAAATAGAAGGTGGGCATCTCATTGTTCTTGTTGTATATGTAGATGATATCATATTTGGCAGCAACAAAGATGAGTCATGTAAATATTTAGCAAATAAGATGCAGAAAGAATTTGAAATGTCTATGATTGGTGAACTGTCGTACTTTCTCGGGTTGCAAGTTAATCAAAATGAGAAGGGCATATTTATTTCCCAAGTTAAATATGTGAAAGAGATGTTAAAAAGGTTCACAATGGAGGATTGTAAGCCAGTTAGCACTCCCATGATGACAGGTTGCAAGTTGAGCAAGGATGACAAATCTCCACCTGTTGATCAAACTATGTACAGATCGATGATTGGAAGCTTACTGTATTTGACAACTACCAGACCAGATATTTTGTAGGCAGTATGCATGGTAGCACGATTTCAGGCTAGTCCCAAGGAGACTCATGTGACAACAGTGAAGAGGATTCTTCGGTACCTCAAGGGTACTATGGAGTATGGGTTATGGTATCCGAAAGGTAAGGACTTTACCCTTATTTCGTATTCGGATGCAGATTGGGCAGGATGTGTCGATGATAGAAAGAGTACCAGTGGAGGTGCATTCTATCTTGGAGACAGGTTGGTCGCGTGGCACAGTAAGAAACAAGAGTCAGTTTCTTTATCGACAGCAGAGGCAGAATATATTGCAGCGACAACATGTTGTACGTAGGTATTATGGATGAAACAAACCCTGAAAGATCTTGGTATTAACTTCAGTGAGCCAATATCAGTTAAGTGTGATAACACCAGTGCCATTAACATCTCCAAGAATCTGGTTATGCATTCATGCACAAAACACATTGCTATCCGGTATCATTTTTTGAAGGAGAAAGTTGCGGAAGGTGAGGTTAAATTGGATTTTGTTCCAACTACAGAGCAAGTAGCGGATATCTTCACAAAACCGTTGCCCAAGGAAGTTTTTGAGTACCTTCGCAATAAGTTGGGAGTGGTCACGCTTCCCAAGAATTGACTAGCTACAGGGATCACATTCTCGGGGGGAGCATTTAAGTATTTGATTATCTTTTTGCTCATGTTCATGATTTTTGCTAAGTGTAATAAATTTTGCCTGAGAATGTTGTGCATGGACTCAGGGGGAGTCTGCAGTAGCCCTTTGGTATTATTGTCAAAGGGGGAGAAGAGTTACAGGAAATTGCACATGTGTTGCCAACAATTCCAAAGGGGGAGATTGTTGAGCAAGGTGCAGCAACAATATTGTCATTGTTGTCAACACAGTTAGATAGATCGATTGATACAGTGGATAGGAAGTTCAGATGCTCAGAAGCTATTCAGATGCAGTGAACAGGAAGTTCAGAGATCATTCAAAGTATGTACAGTGTTTTTCCAAGAAGACCTAAGTGGCCCATATGCAAAAAATCAAAGAAAAAGACAAGTAAGAAAAGTGTCGCGATATCGTGACATATTCAGAAAGCAGGAAAAAGTGTCATGATTTCATGACATATTGGAAGAGAGAGAAGCAACAAGAAAAAGTGTCACGATTTCATGACATATTGGAAGAGAGAGAAACAACAAGAAAAAGTGTCACGATTTCATGACATGTTGGAAGAGAGAGAAGACAAGTTGAAAAACTATCGCGATTTCATGACATGTTGGAAGAGAAGAAGGCAAGTTGAAAAACTGTCATGATTTCGTGACATGTTGGAAGAGAAGAAGGCAAGTTGAAAAATTGTCATGATTTCATGACATGTTGGAAGAGAAGAAGGCAAGTTGAAAAACTATCATGATTTCGTGACATGTTGGAAGAGAAAAAGACAAGTGGAAAAAGTGTCACGATTTCGTGACATGTTAGAAGAAAAAGAGCAAGAAAGGAAAAGTGTCACGATTTCGTGACATGTCGAGAAGAAAGAGTAAGTGAGAAAGTGTCCACGATTTCATGACATGTTGAGGAGAAAGAAAGTAAGTGAGAAAGTGTCATGATTTCGTGACAAGTTCAAGGAGAGAGAAAGTAAAGTGATAAGTGTCACGATTTCATACAAGTTCGAGGAGAAAGAAAGTAAGTTGAAAGTGTCACGATTTTGTGACAAGTTCGAGGAGAGAGAAAGTAAGTTGATAAGTGTCATGATTTCATGACAAAAGGAAAGTCGAAGGCTACAAAGATAGAAGTGTCATGATATCATGACAAAAAGAAAGTCGAAGGCTACGAAGACAGAAGTGTCACGATATCATAACAAAAGCTAAAATGAAGTCTATGAAGGCAAAAGTGTCGCGATATCATGACAAAAGAAAAAGGCAAAGTCTACGAAGGAAGAAGTGTCATGATATCATGACAAAAGTATAGAGAAAGCGTACGGAGGCGAAAGTGTCATGATATCGTGACATGTTGTATTTTCGTGGCAACAAAGACAAAAATGTCACGATTTCATGACAGGTCGTATAAGCGCAAGACAAGAAGAAGAACCCGACTGCAACATGAAGTGTGATAGTGGACCGACGTCACTACAACATTTATAGGGATAGATACAGAGTGAATTCATGCAGCCAAAATAAGAAGAGTGATCAAAAGGCAGTATGGCGGTTACAGGGTCTATCCAGAATGAATTCATTGAGCGGTGGTTAACCCGAACATCTTCATGAGTAGAAGCCGACGAAGATCGATCACAATCGACTAAGATTAGGGTTTATGACGATTAGGTTTGACTAGGTTTTAGATTAGGGTTTTCATTTGCATTATTATCCATTGACTAAAATTAGGGTTTTCATCTTGAAAATACTATTATAAAAGGAGGGCTGTTTGGAGAATTTGTGATGTCATTGAATGTATGCGAATACAATCGTAAGTGCACAGAGAGCGAGTCATGTCGAATCGTGCTAAGTGCGAAGTAAGTTCGCAAAGAGAGTAGAGTGCGCAAAGGAAGAAGACGATCGTGAAGTTTCGGCTATAACGGTGCAGAGTGTGCGAGGTGAATATGCAGAGATATCATAGTGCACAAAAATAGCAGATAGTGTGCAAAGGGCGAAGAAGACCAGTCAGGGTATTGTAAAAGTGAAGGTATTTTACTGTCAAACTTATAGATTCAATTTGAAGTCCAAGTTGTAGCTTGGCATCAGGGGTTGGTGCTCCTTCCAGTAGGTGCGAGATAAATAAGGGGTTGGTGCTCCTTCCAGTGGGTGCTGGTAAATTGATTGTAAAGTTGTAGCTTTGCAAAGGCTGGATTTGGATGGTAGTCCAAGCAGTCATTTTTGAGGAGTAGCCACATTGGTGAACCTCGTTAAATCTTGTGTTGTGTGATGCTCTCTTGTTATACTTGTTGTATCTATTTTTAAGTTTGCATTATTTCAGCATTAAGAGTTGCAATTTTAAAGTTTTAAAAGGACACACTAATTCACCCCCCTCTCAGTGTCACTGTAAGAATAACAGAAGTGGCTTCCCAAGGGGCCTCAAGGGGGATAGTTACTCTATGGAACTCTCTTGAATGGGCTGTAATATAATCTATTATCCACACCTTGAAGATTTGGTTTAGAGAGTAAGCCCTGAAAATAAGCCTTATAGTTTATTTTAAGGACAATTATTTTAAAGATATAAAAGTTATTAAATTCATAATTCTCAGAATTTAAAACTCTAACGAATAAATTCGGCAAATTAAACTTTAAATTCTGTAAAAAAAAAAAAAATTGAATATAAAAGATCTATAAAAACCCTAAAATCATACAGTTAAAAAAAAACCCACTATTATAGAAAGCTCAAGAAAAATTACAATATGGTAAAATCTCTTACTCTCCTATGTTTAGTTATTAAATTCGTCGAATTTTATGGAAATTCATTGAATTCAAAACTCTAATGAATAAATTCGACAGAAAAAAATCAATCATTGATAGTTGAAAAATAATTCACAGAATTCAAAACTCTAATGAGTAAATTTGGCAAATAAACCTTAAATTAGATAGAAAAAAAATCAATCATTGACAGTTGAAAAATAAAACCCATTACTTATAGAAAGTTCAAGCAAAGTTACAATATGGTAAAATCTGAAAGCTACTATATGGTAAAATCTCTTACCTCTAAAATATATAAAATATATATCAATGTGAAAGTGTTATAAAAAAAAATTCTTGAGATCTACCTCTTGCATAAATTATGTTGGATGCAACCATTTTCAAACTATATTTTATTTAGTTGTTTATTATCATTTGAGAGAATGGACAACAATGATAATTCTATGTTAATATGCCTGATCTTTAAATTTATCACTTGATTTTTTTATTATAATTGATAGAAAACATTAATTTATTTAAAAAATTTATGTATTGATTTAAACGTTAGAAAATCTTCTCAATAGTTAAAAAAATGTTTATATTTTTAAAAATATTTTAAAGTATATATTTAAAAAAAATATTAAAATTAAATATTATAATTTTGTATCTTTGATTTTTAAAATTTATATAAAAATAAAAAGTAAAATTATTTAGAAAAAATATGTATTTATAATAATAAAATTTTATATTAAATTTTTAAACATTTAAATTTTTTTTGGAACTTCAAAAAGTATGAACTCGAACTTGCCCCTAGTTTTATGTTAAGGGAAAGTGATTTATGTTAGAATAGAGTAGTATATATATATCTTATGATAGACTTCCACTAACCTCGTTATATATATAGAACCCATTCCAGGTTTCTATTTAATTGGATCATCTCAACCAGCCTTATAAATTAAAGGCTTTTGAGGAGTGATAAGCGGTCTTCACATACTATAGTTGCGATGTCTGATTGCGCTCATTCATGAAATGAAAACGGGAGCTATGGTATTTCAGGGTGGTATTGATCCACCCACACCTTCAAATTCAAAGCGAAGCTTTCAAAGTATTATTCCTTCGTTATAGATTATTTTCGTCATTCTAATCCGGTAGCCAAAGCCACCAAGTATCATTCAACCGATCAACTTTTGAAGTATTATTCCTCCTATCCATTGCTCAACCTTAAGATAGGGAAGGGCTAACAGCCAATCTTTCGATGATCTTAAATTAGAATGAATAAGCATTAAAAAACTTCATAATCACCTCTTTATTCTAAGATATGTAGATGAAAAACACTCCAGCATCTTTTCGTTAAGGTGATGAGAACCATTAGAAGTGCTCCAGCAACCGATAGGTCAATCTCCAAATGGCCCTTTATCTCCTTCGCCTTATCACGCCCAGCTGATTCCTCTCTTGATAGAGCTAGACGCGTCCTTCTCCTACGCATTCGGTCTTGATGGGAATGGAGTAAACACTGTCATAATAGGTATCACCTTTAATGGAGATAGAATAGAGTAACACAACTATAATCGAGCTGTGTGTCTTGGAAACTTCCGACAATTCCTAGTTTTCACCAGTTAATCTCCCTCGGGAAGGCCCATTGGATTTTAAGCTTTCTTTTTAAGGTTCACAGAATTTTGATGGTAAGCATATGTCCTCTATTTTAAAAGGGGTGGAAGTAGCCAATCTTCTTTATAAAAGCTCCTCTCCTAAACAGATGTAATTAAAAGCTCTTATATTAGAGGCCGTCTTTATCTTATGTCGATTCCCCTTACAGAAATATTTAAACGAACCAATCGACGCGAGCTTAAATATAGGCACCGGTATTAACGACAGGTCACTATAGGATATCACTTTTTAGGGTGACTAGGCTTGACCTGTCAATTCAATGTGGCTCTTTTAAACGAACCAATCGACGCGGATTGACTTACCATACGTGCGAATCCCGGGTTTTCATCTGATCGAACAGATGCATTGCCCATTATTGGGATGGAAATCTATCCATCGAGGGGTAACCCCTAAACATCTTTCTGCCAACCGTGACTCTTTTCTCCCCAGGGGAGAGGAGCTTAAATATAGGCACTGGTATTAACGACAGGTCACTATAGGATATCACTTTTTAGGGTGACTAGGCTTGACCTGTCAATTCAATCTGGCTTTTTTTTAAGTACGGTTCAAATTATGGTGAGGTGCGGTATATATATCTAAGTTTTTTTTAGAGATTTAAATTACAGTAAAGCGTGGTATGCATATATGTAAATGAGTAATCTTATATATAAAAAAATAAAAATTAAAATAAATAAATAAATCGTTGTTCTTTAGCTTTTATAATCCTTGTGCTCTCGAGCTTGTATTTTAGTGCACCAATATCATCCATGAAAGGTCCAAGTCATATGAGAAGCCATGTGACTCAACCCCACAATAATCACTTTGATATAAAACCATGATCAATATTCTTGGTGTTCAAAATATAGAGTCTTTATTGCCTTTGTGAAAATAGTAGCTAAATAATACCATCATGTTATATAGGTGAGATATCGGATAATTATTTAAAGCAGGTCTTAGTAATTTAAACGAATCATCCTTCGGTGTAAATAATCTAATATAGGTTCATAGTTAATAACATTTTCAACATTCAGAGTAATAATAAGTTGAAGAGCACCATTCTTTGATGGATGATACAGACCTATTCTCTTTCCATTTGTTTTAGAAATTAATTAGAATGAAAGATCTAAAAATTTATAACCTTTTACATCGTAGTAAGTTAATGTAACAAAACCAACTAAACATTAGAGGAGATCATGCAAGCTAAACCTTCATCTCAATTTATACTTTCATGCTCCCAAGCTTGTGTTTTTAGTGTGCCAATATCATCCATGAAAGGTCCAAGTCATAATGAATGAGAATCTATATGGCTCAACCTTAGCATAATCACTTTGATGTAGCTAGCCCTTATAAAAAGGTACTTGAACCTCTTAAATAAAATAATGGCCAATCTCTCTTGTGTTTAAAATATAGATTCATTATTGTCTCTGTGAAAATAGTAGCTAAATAATACTATTAAGTTACATAAGGAAGATATTGGATAATTGTTTAAAGCAGTTCTTAGTTATTTAAAAATGAGCTATCCTCTATGTAAATAACCTAATATAGATTCATAGTCAATAACATCTTCAACATCTAGAGTAACAATAAAATGAAGAACACTATGCATTTGTGGATGATAAGGACCCATGTTGACCATAACAGGGTATTTCTCTATAGCAAGCATAATCATAATTCTTCTCTCATTTGTTTTAGAAATTGATTAGAATGAAAGATCTTTAAATTATTAACCTCTTACATCCTAGTGAGTTGATGTGATGAAACCAACTCAATACTAGAGGATATCATACTAGCTAAACCTTCATCTCAAGGGTGAAAATATATTCAATCCTTGTGTTATATATGTAATATCGATCATGTTCATGTTTCTATTCACTATTAAGTCATTTTATATACGTATTAAGATTGAAGAATGATTTGAGTCTTTGTTACCTTTTCTTTGCTTCTCTATTCTCACTATTATATGGAGAGGTGTTTATGATCATGATCTCAATTTGAGAATATCTTGGGGCAATGCTCCTCAATTTCTATTCCTCTATCTATAATTGAGCTCTTAAGCTTTGAATCTTAAGGATCGATTTGAGTCTCCATATAGCTAGAAATGACACTCCTCAATACCAATTTGATCGTAGGGTCTCATTTTATAGAATTGTTCTTCTATAGTTGCACAATCTAGATCTACTCAAGGGGTGGGGATGATCCACCAGATTCATAGCCACACCAGATCCCAACCTTGTTCTTCACATTGATTTTTTTATTTTATGATTGATACCTTTCCTCTTAGGATAAAAAGTATTTGATGAATGCTTTTCTATTTTTTTAAGTTCTTTCTCTGGAGATATCATGCTATCCTTTTTATTTCAATTGTTTCTTGAATGAATGAATTACCAGTTTCTCTCCTGGTTTAGAAGGAAGGGTTTTAGGCAGGGCTCAAGAGGAAAGAGGAAGGTAGAACAAGAGATTAATAATGACTTCAAGAGAAAATAAGTATTCATTTTAGATTCTTATTTTCAAACATCGCATTCCCAAGTTATCTTGGGATGAAGGGGGAAAGTGGTGAGTATTTGATAGATTTTATTTGCTACCTAGAAATGATGTGAACTAGGGCTTTATAGTACCTTTCCTCTTGAAAGGAAGAAAGAGGATATGCACCAATTAAATTAATAAGAGGTTTTAAAGAGCTTTCATTTCCTCTCTAAAAAGATAGATGAGGAGCAATCATAATTAGCTTCACCCCTTTTAAAGTTGAGAGAGAAAGGAATGCATTTAAGCCTTGGCCTCTCTATTTTCAAAAAGGAGATAGATTAGCCCACACCTTTTTATATAGAGAGCAATGTTATTTCTATGATTTATATATATGTTAAAGTGATCCCTAAAAAATAGAGAGGTTTTGGGGTGGAAGCCCTTTTAGGAATTGTTATTTCTTTGATTCATATATATGGAAAAGTAACCCCTTTGAAAATAGAGATGTTTTCCATGACAGAGGAGATAAGAGATTCATTTTCAGTCTTTCTTGAGAACAATAAGAGCAATCTATCTTTACCTTGGGAAAGGAAGCAAAATATTTAATGAGATAGATTTTTTTACTTCTATTGGTCTATTTGTCTTTCCTACCCCTTTACTCTTTGATATTCACACAATGACACTGAGAGGGGGGGGTGAATCAGTGTAACTATTAATTTTCAATTCTACAACATTTAATAATGAAGCAAAGAGAACTTGAAAACCGAGAAAAGCAAATTGAACAAGAGAGCACACCACAACACTCAATATACCGAGGTTCACCAATTTGGCTACTCCTCAAAAATGCTTGCTTGGACTCCAATCCAAATCTAGTCTTTGCAAAATACCAATTTTACAAACACTTTACCAACATCTATTGGAAGGAGCACCAACCCCTTAATTTTTTGTTGCAACAGATAGGAGCACCAACCCCTAGTACCAAGCACCAACTTGGACTCCAATTCTGATCAATTTAAAATGACATAAAAATGTCTTCACTTCATACACAACCACTGGTGAGTGCGCAATTAACCAAACTCTGCACACTCTCACGGGTCTGCTAATTTCTCTCTTGGCTCTTTTCTAACCCTCTTTTCACAGCAATTTCCCTCTTACAGCAGCAAAAGAATTCTCTGCATGACTGTCCTTTTATACCCTCCTTTTCTCATCGGGACTCTTTGTCTTCTATAGCATTTCAATCCTGCATGCATTCGGATGACATTCTCGAGTTGTTCGAATTCTTTTCTCCTCTCCATAAGCGGTTGTTCGAATCCTTGCAAATACAACTGTTCGAATGTTGCACATACTTCTTTTCGAAAGCTTTTTCGATCCTTCATATTTGGCTGTTTGAATTCTGCAAATATGGCTTTTCGAATACTTTTTCGATTCTCCATTTGTGATTCTTCGAAAGCAACAAATACGTCTGTTTTAATGTTTTTTAAATCTTGCATATTCGGCTGTTCGAATCCTTGCAATGCGGCTGTTCAAATGCTTTTTCGAACTTGCCTATACGAAACTTCAAAAGCTTTTCAATCATGCAAATACAAGCGATCCCAGTGCATGTTCGACACTTGTCAATGTGTAACTACCGATCTGACTTCAGTTACTTTTTACGTAACTGGCTGCATGATTTTCTGTATGCTTTTTCTGACACGTGTCACCTTGCATGTTCCTTCGGCTTTTACCCGCCAAACTGTTACCTGTCGCGATATCGCGACACTTTTTGTAGTCGTACCCTTCATGCCCTTGCTGTCGCGAAATCGTGACCATTTTGGCTTTTGAAAGCTTTCCCACCGTTCATGTCGCGAAATCGCGACACTTCGAACTTTTGCTGACGTCATCATTTATGTTGTCACGAAATCGCGACGCTTTCGGCTTCCTGAGATCTCTTTTGCAACTTGTCACGAAATCGCGACACTTTCAGCTTTTGCTGATGTCATCCTCAATGTTGTCGCGAAATCGTGACGCTTCTGGCTTCCAGCGGCTTTTCTTTCACCCTGTCGTGAAATCGTGACATTTTCAATTTTGCTGACGTCATCCTCAGCTTTGTCGCGAAATCGTGACGCTTTCGGCCTCCGTACAACTCTTGCTTCATGCGGTAGCGAAATCGCTACACCTTTGTGCCTTGTGCTTTTGATTTGCTTCAACTTTGAGTTCTGATCTTTTGACTGGTAGCAAAATCGCTACACCTTCACGTTGTGTATTTTGGACTTGTAGAAAAATCGCTACACCATTGTTGCCATGCATTTTAACTTGTAGCGAAATCGCTACACCTTTGTTGCCATTCATTTTAACATGCAGCGAAATCGCTACACCTTTGTTGCCGAGCATTTTAACTTGTAGCAAAATCCTACACCTTTGTTGCCATTCATTTTAACATGCAGCGAAATCGCTACACCTTTGTTGCCGAGCATTCTCTCTCCTCTTCGGGTCGCGAAAACCCGACGTGTCGCGATATCGCGACACTTTTCGTTGCAAGCTCCTTTCCTCCATTTATGTCACGAAATCGCGACATCTTTTCACCTTGCTTCCTTCTCTGCCAACATGTCGCGAAATCGCGACAGTTTGCCTTGCGCCTTCTCTCTCCTCGGCCATGTCGCGAAATCGCGACAATTTTGCTTCCGCCTTCTCTCTCCTCGGCCATGTCGCGAAATCGCGACAATTTTTCTTGCATTTTCTCTCTCCTCGGTTATGTCGCGAAATCGCGACAATTTTTCTTGCATTTTCTCTCTCCTCGGTTATGTCGCGAAATCGCGACAATTTTTCTTGCATTTTCTCTCTCCTCGGTTATGTTGCGATCGCGACAATTTTTCTTGCATTTTCTCTCTCCTCGGTTATGTCGTGAAATCGCGACAATTTTTCTTTTTGCCTTCGGACCTCTCAACCTGTCACGATATCGCGACAGAAAACATGTCGCGATATCGCGACAGTTTTCTTACTTGTCTTTTTCTACAAATTTCTGAATCCGGGTCACTTCTTTTTTCGGAAATTCATCGTACTTGATCTAGTCGACTTCAGAATTCTTGTCCATTGCTTCAACTGCATCAATTGTTGTCTGTGTTGACAATAATGACAATACTTTTGTTGTACCTTGTTCAACAATCTCCCCCTTTGGAATTGTTGGCAACACTTATGCATTCTCCTGTAATTCTTCTCCCCCTTTGACAATAATACCAAAGGGGCTGCTCTGAGACTCCCCTCGAGTCTCTCGCACACCATTCTCAGACAAATGTTGTTATAGTTAGCAAAAATCATAAGTATAAGCAAAACTATAAGTATAGGCATAAATGCACCCCTTGAGAATGTGATCCCAAATGATAGTCAGTTCTTGGGAATTGTGACCACTCCCAACTTATTTCGAAGGTACTCAAAAACATCCTTGGGCAATGGTTTTGTGAATATATCTGCTACTTGCTCTGTAGTTGGAACAAAATCCAGTTTGACTTCTCCTTTTGCAACTTTATCCTTCAAGAAATGATACCGGATTGCAATATGTTTGGTTCTTGAATGCATAACTGGATTCTTGGATATGTTGATAGCACTAGTGTTATCACATTTAATTGAAATTGGCTCTTTGAAATGAATACCAAGATCTCTCAACGTTTGTCTCATCCATAATATCCGAGTACGACATGTTGTTCCTGCAATGTATTCTGCCTCTGCAGTGGATAGAGAGACTGATTCTTGTTTCTTGTTGTGCCATGCTACCAGCCTGTCTCCAAGATAAAATGCTCCTCCACTTGTACTCTTTCTGTCATCAATACATCCTGCCCAATCTGCATCAGAATATGCAATCAAAGTGAAGTCTTTACCTTTTGGGTACCACAACCCATACTCCATAGTGCCCTTGAGGTACCTGAAGATCTTCTTTACATCTGTGACATGAGTTTCTTTGGGACTAGCCTGAAATCTTGCAACCATGCATACTGCCCTGTAATATATCTGGTCTAGTGGTTGTTAAATACGATGAGGCTTCCAATCATAGACCCGTACATCGTTTGATCTACATCTAGAGATTTATCATCCTTGCTCAACTTGCGCCTGTTGTCATGGGAGTGCTAACCGGTTTACTATCTTCCATTGTGAACTTTTTCAGCATTTCTTTTACATATTTAACTTGAGAAATAAAAATGCCCTTTTCATTTTGATTTACTTGCAGTCCTAGGAAATAAGAAAGTTCACCAATCATAGACATCTCAAATTCTTTCTTCATTTTAGTTGATATGTCTTTGCAATATTCATCCATCTTGCTACCAAATATTATATCATCTACATAAACAACAAGAACAATAAGATGCCCCTTCTCTGTTTTGACATATAAATTGTTGTCCACCAAACCTTTCTTGAACCCTTGATTAAGAAGATAGTTATCCAGCCTTGCATACCATGCTCTGGGTGCCTGTTTCAAACCATATAATGCTTTCTTTAATCTGCACACAAAATCTGGATTGTCACCAAGTTGGAAGCCATCTGGTTGTTCAATGTAAACCTCTTCTTCCAGTTTTCCATTCAAAAATGCTGATTTTACATCCATTTGATATACTTTGAAGTTTTTATGAACTGCTAATGCCAGAAATATTCCGATTGCCTCTAGTCCGGCTACGGTTGCAAAAGTTTTCCTCAAAATCAATGCCTTCAACTCGAGCATAGCCTTTACTGGACCAATCTTGCCTTATTTCTGACAACTTTGTCCATCTTCATTTAATTTATTTCGAAAAATCCATTTAGTGCCAATTATGTTTTTATTTGTTGGTCGAGGTACTAATTCCAGGTATTGTTTTTCTCAATCTGATCTAGTTCTTCATTAATTGCCTTCATCCAACTTTCATCGGTGCTTGCTTCAGCAACATTTTTAGGTTCAATGCTAGATAACAGAGAATAGTTCCGCACTGCTGCTCTTCTTGTCTGAATACCATCTCTGGGATCCCCAATAATCTGTTCACTTGGATGATTTTTTTTCCGGTTACTGTTTTAAATTTCTTGTTTTCTTCTTCTTCTTATTCAGTTTTTACAACATCTGGATCAATTTTTTGATTCTTATCTGTTTCCTTTTCATCATCACCTTCAATGACTTCTTCATAAATAGGGTAGTTTTCTTGATAAGTAATTTCTTGTTCTCTACCTTCATCAACTTTCACATCAGCACTCTCAACAATTTTCTTTAGCCTCTTGTTGTAACATGTGTAGGCTTTGCTTTTTGTTGAGTAACCAAGAAAGATACCTTCATCGGCTCTATCTTCAAATTTATCGAGATTATCTTCAATCCGTTTGATGTAGCACTTGCTGCCAAATACTTTGAAATGTCTTGTTGTTGCCTTTCTGTCGAACCACAGCTCATAAGGTGCTTTGCTTTCATGTGGTCTTAGCATGCACCTGTTTTGAATGTAAACTGCAGTATGAACTGCCTCTTTCCAAAATTTGTCAGCTATTTTGTTCTTAGCCAGCATTGTCCTTGCCATTTCCTGCACTGTTCTATTCTTCCTTTCTACAACACCATTCTACTGAGGTGTCCTAGCTGCTGAAAACTGTCTTCTTATCCCATATTTTTGATAGTATTCTATAAATTCTTCTGAAATAAACTCTCCTCCTCTTGTCTGATCTTAGGCATTTAATCCTTTTTCCAGTTTGATTTTCAACCTGTTTTTTAAAAATCTTAAACATCTCAAAGGCATCTGATTTAAGCTTTAAGAAAAATATCCATGTCATCCTAGAGTAATCATCTATTAACAGCATAAAGTATTTGTCACCATTTATGCTCTGTGTTCTCATGGGTCCACACAAATCAGTATGAATTATCTCCAAAGGTTTCTTTGGTGAAGTATTCCTTTGATTTAAAAGTGGATCTGGTTTGCTTCCCTTTTTGACATGAAGCACAGATGCTATTTACTGGTTTGCCAATGGTTGGTATATCTCTTACTGCCCTTTTTGAACTTATTTTTGCTAGATTGTCAAAACTAATATGACCGAGCCTCTTGTGCCACAACCAATTTTGATCTTCCTGTCCAATCAAGCATGTTCCTTCTATAGTTTTTGAGAGAGTATATAGATTACCAGAAGTCCTAGAACCAGTAGCTATCAGCTTCCCACTGTGTGCTTTTCTCACTTCACAGCCCTGCTTCTTAAAAATGACTTCATGACCTCTGTCACATATTTGGCTTACACTCAGCAAGTTATGCTTCAGACCAATCACAAACAAGACTTCTTTTGATTTTATCTTTCCATCACTGATCTTGACTGATCCCTTTCCAACAATCTTTGCTCCATCATTATTCCCAAATTTCACAGAACCACCTTCATAATTCGTAAATTCTCAAATTTTTGCTTGTCACTCGTCATGTGACTTGGAACATCCATCGTCAAGTATCCATGGTGCAAATTTGTCTTGTGCTTTAAAAGGAGTCCGAACAATCAAAGATTCCTTTTCTTTCCAATTCGGTTTGATGACAGATTTGGCTACTTGTTTTGCCTTTGTCCTCTCATTAGCATGTGCCTGTTTTTCAAGAAATTTCTTGTTTTGTTTCAACTCACTTGGTTGAGATTTTCTACCCTGATAATTATTTGCTGCAAAAGTGCTTCTACAGTTTCTAGCAATATGTCCAAAATTATGACAATTATAACATTCAACTGCATAATTCATTAAAGGAGAAAAAACATTTATGCTTGTGAAATTCCTTTGAGATACATTATGCCTGCAATCTGAAATCTTATGGCCATAAGCATTGCATTTAAAACAATAACCAGAAAAGGAATGATTAAACCTGGGTGCCGGTCTTTGCCAGTTTGAAGTAGGAGCCATGAATCTTCTCCTTCTTGGATGTGTGACTTTTGTGAAACCATCTTTGTCAGTACTCTTCTTGAGTCTGGCATTATTGCTTTCTTTGGCATGATTTGGTTTTTCTAGGTCAACCCTGATCTTTTCTTCTTTCTTTATGGGTTCTACATTCAAGGCCTTTGAACTCTTTGATGATTCTCCTTCATCGAAGACTAAACCAAATTTGATGCCGGAAGGCCTTTGGTTATTTAACATTTTATCCAGATTTACAGTACTTTCCTCAAACTTATGAAAACAGTTCAATTTTCTATTCATCTCCTCTAGCTGCATTCTTAACTTAACAATGTCTTCCTCTAGCTTGCTGCATTCAACCGTCTTTACAGTTAATTTTTCATCAAGAACTTTAGACATTTTTTTGAATTCCTCTGTCTGTATTTTTAAACTTTTTATTATGTCAGTGGCATCCTCTAGTTTTCTTGAAAAATTTTTGTTCTTTTTCCTTTCTACACTCAACTCTTCAAGTGCAGCAACCAATTCTCCTTCCAGATAAACTTCAGCCTCATATTTAAAGCTTTCATCACCTTCCTGATTTTCTTATGTTCTTTTCTCTTCAAGTGCCATGAACAGAGCTTCACCTGTTTCTTCTTCAGAATCCTCACTTGAGATTTCTTCAGAAGAGCTGACATTCTTGGATATGAAGCTTTTCTTCTTGAAGTTATTCTTTCTAAAATTTTGTCTCTTCTTCCAGTCACCTTTTTCTTGGAGTGACCCTTCACCATTTTTAGTTTTCTCATGCATTGGGCATTTGGCTGCAAAATGACCGACTCCTCCATAATTGAAGCACTTGAATGGTAGCTTTCCTCTATATTTTCCTTTTCCCTTTGTGAGTTTTCGAACAAAATTTGCTTCTGTTTCATCCAGTGTCTCTTCATCCTCAGATTCATGTTCATTTTTTATATTCTTATGTGCTTTGAAAGCAGCTTCTCTGTCTATAGGCTTAGTTTGTCCTATTCTCATTTCATATGCAGTCAAGGAACCATGCAGCTCATCCATGCTAAAAATTTTTAGATCTTTTACCTCTTCTATTGCAGCTCATCCTTCATATTTGGTTGTTCGAATTCTACAAATACGGCTTTTCAAATACTTTTTCGATTCTCCATTTGTGATTCTTTGAAAGCAGTAAATATGTTTGTTTTAATGTTTTTTAAATCCTGCATATTCGGCTGTTTGAATCCTTGCAATGCGACTTTTCAAATGCTTTTTCGAACTTGCCTATACGACACTTCAAAAGCTTTTCAATCATGCAAATACAACTGATCCAGTGCATGTTCGACACCTGTCAATGTGTAACTCGCGATCCGACTTCGATTACTTTTTACCTAACTCGTTGCATGATTTTCTGTATGCTTTTTCTGACACGTGTCACCTTGCATGTTCCTTCGGCTTTTACCCGCCAAACTGTTACCTATCGTGATATCACGACACTTTTTGTAGTCGTACCCTTCATGCCCTTGCTGTCACAAAATTGCAACCATTTTGGCTTTTGAAAGCTTTCCCACCGTTCATGTCGCGAAATTGCGACACTTCGAACTTTTGCTGATGTCATCATTTATGTTGTCGTAAAATCACGACGCTTTCGGCTTCCTGAGATCTCTTTTGCAACTTGTCGCAAAATCGTGACACTTTCAGCTTTTGCTGATGTCATCCTCAATGTTGTTGCAAAATTGCGACACTTCTGGCTTCCAGCGACTTTTCTTTCACCCTGTCATGAAATCGTGACATTTTCAATTTTGCTGACGTCATCCTCAACTTTGTCGTGAAATCACGATGCTTCCGACCTCCGTACAACTCTTGCTTCATGCGGTAGCGAAATCGCTACACCTTTGTGCCTTGTGCTTTTGATTTGCTTCAACTTTGAGTTCTGATCTTTTGACTGGTAGCAAAATCGCTACACCTTCACGTTGTGTATTTTGGACTTGTAGCAAAATCGCTACACCATTGTTGCCATGCATTTTAACTTGTAGCGAAATCGCTACACCTTTGTTGCCATTCATTTTAACATGCAGCGAAATCACTACACCTTTGTTGTCGAGCATTTTAACTTGTAGCGAAATCGCTACACCTTTGTTGTCGAGCATTCTCTCTCCTCTTCGGGTCGTGAAAACCCGACGTGTCACGAGATCGCGACACTTTTTGTTGCAAGATCATTTCCTCCATTTATGTCATGAAATCGTGACATATTTTCACCTTGCTTCCTTCTCTGCCAACATGTTGCGAAATCGTGACAGTTTGCCTTGCGCCTTCTCTCTCCTCGGCCATGTCGCGAAATCGTGACAATTTTGCTTCCACCTTCTCTCTCCTCGGCCATGTCTCGAAATCGCAACAATTTTTCTTGCATTTTCTCTCTCCTCGGTTATGTCGCGAAATCACAATAATTTTTCTTGCATTTTCTCTCTCCTCGGTTATGTCGCGATATCGCAACAATTTTTCTTGCATTTTCTCTCTCCTCGGTTATGTCACGAAATCGCGACAATTTTTCTTGCATTTTCTCTCTCCTCGGTTATGTCGCGAAATCGCGACAATTTTTCTTGCATTTTCTCTCTCCTCGGTTATGTCATGAAATCGCGACAATTTTTCTTTCTACCTTCGGACCTCTCAACCTGTCGTGATATCGCGACAGAAAACATGTCGTGATATCGCAACAGTTTTCTTACTTGTCTTTTTCTGCAAATTTTTGAATCTGGGTCACTTTTGTTTTTCTAAAAATTCACTGTACTTGATCTGACTGACTTCAGAATTCTTGTCCATTGCTTCAACTGCATCAATTGATGTCTGTGTTAACAACAATGACAATACTTTTGTTGTACCTTGTTCAACACTCTTGTATAGAATCGTCTAGATGTTGGGTGAATAGATCGTCTTTAGAAGAAATATTTGCAAGAGGAATTAATACCTATAAGGTATTATATAGGGGAATCATTTGATCATATTTCCTCTCTATAGTTCCCTTCCTTTGTGTACTTTCCTTCTTTATACATGCTAAGCCCAACTCCCAATTTCAAGCTCTCTACTTTTAAAATAGCGAAGGCTCTCTATTTTAAAAAGGTAGGGTTTTGTTTTAAAATAGGGAAAAACCCTAATAACCTATAGAATGAGTAGCTATTGAATATGGGTAAATTCCTTTCTACTTGTCCTAAATAGTAATTGAATATAGGGTAATACATATCTCCCTTATAGCTACATAATCCGATGGATTTTGATACAGTAGGCACTAAACCTACTGAACCAAGTCCTCTCTTTGGAATAGAGAACATTTACTTTTAAAATAGAGGATTATTGTATTAACAACACCACCTTTTATCTATAAGGGTATAATATATACGCTCTTTACAATAAAGTAGAGTCTTTTTATTTAAAACTTGGTCGAGTCATTTTATATGCATATTACAAACTGAACTCTAATTATAAATAAAAAATAACTCTCTATTTTAAAATAAGCAAGTACATGCCTTAATATAGAAAGAGTCTTATTTTGAAATAAAAGGTCAAGTGTTGGCTTCCTTTAGGATAGTGTCCTATTGATTTAATCTTAAAGAGGTTGGAAATATTTTTGTTTGTAAGGCTATTTTTCATTGTCCTATTCCCCATAGCTTTTTGTATCACTTGAAAATTTTAAAATTTTAAGCTATTTTAAAAATTCAAATCCCAAATAAGGATGCATTTTAAATAAGAGTAGAGTGCCTTTCAAATTTTAAGAACTATAAAGGAAAGAATTTTAGTCAGTCATTATCTCTTATCTGCTCTCTTTAAAAAAGGTCAAAAGAAGGTTTTTTTGGGTCTACTTGTCATGTTTTGATTTGGATAATGAGAAATCTTTTTGGATTTTTCAAAATCATTTTTGTTTTTATTTTTCAAAAGGATTGGGGCCAGGGATGGGCTTTGACCATGTATCTCATGTTAGAAATACATATGACACAAGATAATTTCACATATCAAGGTTGGAATGGGACTGGGTGTTTCACACTCTCAATAATAAGGTGCCCATGGAATATTAATGGTAAAATAAAAACCATGGACCTATTAAATTTTGTATGAATCCAACCAATCTTGGGATCTATTCCATTTATTTATCTAATAGGGATATAGATTATGATTCGATCTAGTTGTAGGGGAATATGGTCTCTCCCTATAGAGGCCAGAACCTCTATTCTACCTTGGCACTGGTAAAGGATGATGGTCTACTCAAATGTTTGTAGGTATTTCTTTAACCCATATTTCTTGTTAAACATTTATAATAGAAATATTAAATCATTTTTTACATCCATTTTTAGGAGTATATTTTTTGGTGTATTTTTCCATTGGTCTAAATTCAACATTTTAAATATTTTCATTAAATTTATCATAAAATGAATTACAAAGCTATTTGATGTAGAAAATGTGTGGTACAAAATATTGGTAAATGAAGCGAATAGAAAAATGGAATGAATCTCAAGAACATGAAGGAAATAAATGCACACAAAATATAGCATATAACAACTAAGTTGTGTTTTTAGGGCTACACTTATTATTAGATTAAGAAATAATTAGATTTGTTGGCAAGTCAAATAAACCATATTGAACTTGCCTTTTTATCAAAGATATATTCTTCATTTTATTTTTTATTAAATATATTATCTTTCTCAAACTACTATGTTTTTCAATCAATTCCTTGATATCATTTTCATTAAGCATTCACCCAATTGCCTTCTAGAATTTGAATTTTGGTAAAACAAAGATAAACATTGAGATTGACTAAATTGCCTACTACCTTGTTTCCTTTTTTATAGATATGCTCATATTTCAATATATTTTCTTCAATGATAATGAATATTAGCAAAATATTATTATTTTTTATTGAATCTCTATGTTCATTTTTGTTGATACCATTAATGATAATCTGTGAACCCTCTCAAATGAGTTATACTTTCATTTTTTTTCAATTGTAATTTATAACCTTGAAAGAAGTTATCTAGCATTTGCATAGTTTTTAGTTTAAGTTCCATATTACTCTAAGTAAGGAGAATCTTGCCTTCGTTATTTCAAATAACTCCACATCCAATAACTTTTCCAAAATTTATTTTCATAAACTTAATTTTTGGACATTTTCATTTTACCATAGATTAAATAAAATCCTAGGTGTTAACTCAATTGCCACATGTTGAGTGGTGTTTTAACCCGATTGTGAAAACACACTCTCCTGTAGGATCCGAGTCCTAAATCCTCTGCTTGCAAAGAAAAACGATTTCTCCAAGGTTCTTATTATGCTAATTATTGATTATCAAGGATGTTGTTTAAAATGAAATGCTAAGAACACCTTAGGGTTTGCAAGTGGATGTTAACAAGGGGCACTGTGGTTTATTAATTTTGAACTTTCAATGGACTCAAAATGAATAAAATCTGTTTTAACCTTAAATTCTGATGGATTTTCAGTGATTTATTCAAACAAAGTAATTAAACTGCTGAAAATAAAATATGGGTTTGAAAAGCAAAGACAAAAGTAAACAAAAGTAACAATAAAAATAGATTACAGTCAGAAAGTCGTCATTAATCCGATGAAACCGAAGATACCGAGGCTTTCTACATGCAACCTAACCTAATGAACCCGCACATCCACACAATCCAAATAGGCCAGGTGCGAGTCTCGAGGGTTTCTGTGGTAATTCCAGAAAACAAGCATTCGCATGAAGCAACCAAGAGATCTTGCATTAACTTCACCTAAAAACCTAAGAAATCTGGAAGGGAAATATAAACATTAAATCATGCATGCAAAAGTTACTCCTTCTTTCTCATCCAATAAGATGCCAACTCTCCGTATTTGTATTTAAATGATATCTCGATTACATTCAAAAATGTTCCAGTGTAAAAGAAAATCCAGAACAAAAAGAAGGAAATTGCCCAAGTACGGGCCCAGAATAGCACAAAGCTTTCGTCTCTGCAACTCCGTATTCGGCAATTTCCAACCCCTTCTTCGATTTGCAATTCTGGCTTTATAGCATTGTTATGGCTCTTCGATTTCCTCCGTCGCTTCATTTCCTCTTCCTGTGGGCGACCCTTCAAATTCCTGCCTTTCCTTGCCTTGATTCACGCTCAAATTTGGAAACGCTCCGAAATTCATCTCTGCATGTAACGCCTCTGCAAGTTTGACACCTGCGTGCCACGTGTCCTGCCTTTTCTGCGCCTGCTGTAACGCTTTTCTGCAAAAAACCCGACAAAGCTGCAAGTCCGCCTGTTCACCTTCCCAACCGCGAAATCGCGACATGTCGCGATATCGCGACGTCTTTCTCATCCGTACGCGTCCAACGGCTTTTCGTAGCGATATCGCTACCGTTTTCCTAATGTAGCGATATCGCTACCTTTTCTTGAGCCCTTTCAAATGGTAGCGATATCGCTACCACTTTGACTTTGAGCATGCCTTCGCAGAATTTGTAGCGATATCGCTACCGTTTTGAACTTTGAGTCTTCTTTTCGTAAGGCGTAGCGAAATCGCTACCGTTTCTCTGTCGGGCCTCCTTGGCAACTTTACGTCGCGACATCGCGACCATTATCATCCTCTTGCCCTCTTTCGACAAACCGTCGCGATATCGCTACCGCTTCTCTGCTTCGAGCCTGATTTTCATTTCCGTCGCGATTTCGTGACATCTTCCTTGTACCGTACAACTTTGCCAAAATGCGTCGTGAAATCGTGACACCTTTCATCATCCGTACGTCTTGGCAAAACTCGTCGCGATATCGCGACCATTTTTCCCCCTCGGACCTTCATGCAGCTTCCTGTCGCGATATCGCGACGTTTTTTCTTCCGTACACCTTTCCAAAACACGTCGTGAAATCGTGACACTTTTCATCATCCGTACGTTTGGCAAAACACGTCGCGAAATCGTGACCATTCTCATCCTTTTCCAACGGCGTGTCGCGATTTCGCGACATCATTTATTTTCTTCTCAACAACATGTCGCGATTTCGCGACACCTTTTCTTTTCTCCTCAGCGACATGTCGCGATTTCGCGACATCCTTTTCATCCTCAAAAGTGATTGCAACTTTCTGGTCACCGACACGTCGCGATTTCGTGACAGTTTTTCTGTTTTGTTGCCGTTGACCGCGCTGACCGCGATTTTCCGACATGTCACGATTTCGCGACAATTTTCTAGTTTCGGTCGCGATTTCGCGACATGTCGCGATTTCGCTACCTGTCGCGATTTCGCGACCCCTTTCTACACTTGTGCATTTTCTCTTTTCTTTCAATTCTGGCATCTGGGTCACTAAGATCCTTCCCTGTAAGCCTGCAAAAAAGGTGGGTCCCCAATTTTGGGGTGTGTTGTGGATCAACCACAACAAATGGCGACTTCATTGTCAAATGCTCTTGAGCATTTTAGTAAGAACCCAACTCGAAACATATCACAAACTCGTAAATACATGCTAGCACATAAGCAAAATAACAAATGCCCAAAGATCAGAAGTACATGAATCATCAGAATTATCAAGTATTAGCTGAGTGTGTGCAATGTGTTTTCATTCCCTATCGTTTGAAATTGATCAACATTCCATTATCGCTTTTGCATGAATGCATATATGGGATGGTGAATGATTTGTGTACCCTAATGAATGTGCAAGGAGATTTGCTTCCATAAAGGGCATGGTACTTCTTCTAATACTATGTACAAGCATTCAAGATTGCCAAACCCTCTTAGGATCCACTAGTTCATTTCCTTATTGTATCCCAAAGTTGGTTATGAGTCCCTACTATCTAAAACCCATGTGCAAGTGAATGTGAAATCAGAACTTTGGGGAATCAGACTCCCACCCAACCGAGATGAGAGTTTAACCTTATCCTTACTATTCTGATTTAGAGTTCATTACCTCACTTTAAGCAAAATAATTAAACCAGCTTATGGAAGAAATGGTCATGCTAGTCTAACCCTCTAGACAATCGGTGGTCTTGCTTTTTTAGGCAAGACATGATGCCATGCATGGGCATATCTAACCCCACAATCCAAAACTTATCTCCATTTCTTTGGACCTTGGGGATGACTACCCATCCCTTGCAGAGGACAAGTAGTACGATCCTTACAATCCAAAATAAAGATGAGATGGGAAAAATTTATTTATTTATTTTTATTTCTTGGACCTTGGGGATGACTACCCATCCCGGTTAGGGACAAGTAGTACGATCCTTACAATCCAAACCTTAGATATAAATCATTAATTCTATTGCTTAAACCTTGGGGATGACTACCCATCCTTTGCGAGAGGACAAATAGTACGATCCTTACAATCCAAGACTTACTATGAGAATGAGACATATTTTTCAGAGCTTTGGGGAATCGATTCTCAACCAACCAAGATGAGAATTTATGCCCTATCCTTACTACTCCATGATGGGTCAAATCAAGAGCTTTGGGGAATTGGATCCTCAACCTAAGTTTGATGAGGATTTAACCCTATCCTTACTACTCCGATTTTAAGCTTTAAGCTCTATGGAAGTGGTCAAAACCACTGTTTTAAGGATCATGTTGCATAATAGGATAGACATGAAAACCACTTTCGCTCAACCTTTTCCTCCAAGCTAGGTTTTGATCATTTTGCTCAAGATCCTTTTTAATTTATGAGACGTGCTTGGTTCTAGATATCTCAAGACTCAGTTTCCAACCTTAGGAGCTACTTACATATATGTTATAACACAACCCTAAGAGGATTTGACATACTTTCATGGCTTGTACATAAGATGCATATGTAACTAAAATGAAATGTATGTGAGGTGAGATGGAATATGAATGCTTTATCTATGCAAATGAAATGATATGTCATGCAAAACTGATTCTTTCATGTATCACAAAGTCAAACAATATAACTTAAAAAAGTTTTATGCTACTTGTGGAGCTTTTACAAGACAATTCCAATATTTCATATTCTCCTAATCCTAAGCATAAGTTGGCATCTCAATTTTTTATTTTTTTATTTTTTTTTTAAAAGCAAAACATGACAATTGAAATCAAATTCAGAATCAAAATCCTAACTAGGTTAGCACTCCTAAATAAAAACCAAAATCTGAAAATCTCCACCAAAATCAGGATATCAAAATCTAGCAAACAAAATCCTAGCTAAACTAGCAATCATAAATAAAACACAGTTTGAAAATCCCCTTGTTAAAGCCAAAAGAATAAAATGAAAACTTCCACAACCTAAGGGCTAAAATAATGTTTTAGAATCTGCCCATTAACCGGCAGCATGAAATCTTTCCCTTCTAAGGTTTTTAGCCTGAAGGTGTTCTTCCCAAGGATCTCTGAAATCTGATATGGGCCCAACCAAAGACAATCAAACTTTTGATGATTCCCTTTTTCCTCATGTCTTTTGTCCCATAGTAACACCAAATCTGAAATTCTGAATGATTTAACTTTGGCCCTTCTATCAAACCATCTCTTGATGACTTCCTGGTGTTTGTTCATGTGATTCATGGCTTCTTCTCTCTTTTCATCCAGGTGCAATAACCGGCTCAATCTAGCTTCAACTTGATCATCTCGTCCCCATGTACTCTTGTATGAAATGTAAGGTCTGCAGCTCCAAATTTGCTGGAAATATCGGGTCTTGCCCATAGACCAAATGATAAGGAGTATTCCCTATAGCTTCTTTCACTCTGGTCCTATCTGCCCACAGGGCAAACTTTAATTGACTATGCCAGTCCCGAGGATTCTTTTCCAGCAACTTCTTAATAGTATTCAACAAATTCTTATTTGAAGATTCGGCCAACCCATTTCCTTGAGGATAGTAATTGGATGCAAACTTTAAGCTCACTTTATTATCATATGCCCACTCTGCAAATTGTGTGGAAATGAAAGCTTTACCATTGTCACTGACAATAGAATCGGGCATTCCATATCTTGTGATAATTTGATCCTCAAGGAATTTAATCACAACGTCTGTGGTGGCATGTTTAGTGGGAATCGCTTCGTCCACCTTGTACAATGAGTCTCGTAGTCGTCAAAATAAATTTGTGAGAGTCGAGAAGAATTTGGGTTAATAACCCCGATAAAATCCAGTCCCCACTGTGCAAACGGTCTCATTTCGACTACAGGCTGCAACGGCATGGCTGCATTTCTTTCTCTATTTGCAGCCACTTGACAGATGTGACAAGATCGCACATGAGCATGTGCATCTTTGAATATATGAGGCCAGTAATATCCTGCTCGCAGGATTTGGTGTGCTGTAGCATTGGCTGCACCATGACCAGTTCCATGCTTGCCATGAAATTCTTGCAACACCCTGGCGGCTTCATCTTTGCTCAAGCATCTCAGGTAGATACCTTCATGATTTTTCCTGTAAAGCACACCAGACTTTATCAGATAGTTAATAGATTTAAGCCTTAAAGCTCTCCTCTTGTGTTGAATTCAAATTAGAAGGGCACTTACCAGTCAATAAAAATTGCACAATATCAACATACCAGTCCTCCTTAGCCATGTATTCTGTATTTGAGCATTGACCTGTTATTTGCGGATCATTTTCCGCGATCGCCTTTGCCAGTCCTTGTCCTCGAACTAGTTTCATTGGTTGGATTTCGAGATCAAATTCTTGGATGGTTGCAATCCACTTTCCTCTCTTTTCACCTAGTTCATTCTGTAAAAACATGGTCTTGACAGCAGAATCGGGCACAATGGCAATAATTCTGCTGTGTACGATGTAATGCCTAAATTTTTTCACAGTTTTAAAAAGTGCGTACATTTGCTTATCAAGGATTGAATACCTTAATTGGGCATCTTTTAGAGGGGCACTTAAAAATGCAATGGGTTTTTCGGCATTATCTTCGCCTTTTTGGGTTAATACACTCGCCAAGGAGTGCTCCGATGCAAAAGCATAAATGTAAAAAGGCTTGGAATAGTCTGGGCTTATCAAGACCGGGGCTTTGGAAATGGCGTCTTTGATATTCTGGAAAGCCACTCTACTTTCCTCGTTCCACCTTACGTCCACATCTTTCTTGAGCATCTGGTTTAGAGGTTTAGCTATCTCAGCAAAGCTAGAAATGAACTTCCTCACAAAATTGACTTGCCCAAAGAAAGACCTCAATTCTTTTTTACTGTTCGGGAGAGGTAGGTCTTGGATAGCTTGTATCCTTTCTGGGTCGATGGATATTCCCTCCTTTGAAATAATGTGACCTAGCAGTTTCCCTTCCGTCACTCCAAAAATGCATTTCTTGGGATTTAATGAAATTCCATGTTCCCCGCATCTTTGAAGCACCTTCTTTAAGTCTTTAACATGATCCTCTCTCTTCTTCGAGAAAATTGGGATATCATCCACATACACGATGATGCATTTGCCTATTAGTCCTTTGAATGCGTAATCCATGGCGCGTTGAAAAGTTGCACCAGCATTTAATAGTCCGAATGGCATTCTCTTATATGCAAATGTCCCCCACTTGGTAGTGAAGGTTGTTTTCATCCTATCATCCGGATGTATAAGAACTTGGTTGTACCCAGAATATCCATCGAGAAAGGACATCATTTCTGATCCATTTACCATTTGCAAGATTTCATCGATTGATGGCAATGGATAATTATCTTTCTGGGAGGCTTTATTAAGATTTCGAAAATCTATGCACAGCCTAATCTCTCCACTCTTTTTTCTCATCGGAACGAGGTTAGCCACCCAGGTTGAGTGCCTAACGGGAAAAATGATTTTCGCCTCCAACAGTATTTTAACCTCCTTTTCGATCAAAGGCTCCAATAGCGGGTTAACAACTCGTTGTCTTTGCCTAAAAGGCTTGGAGTCTGGCTTCAAAGGGATGGTATGCGTGATAATGTTCTGGTTGTAAGTCTTCAGCTCATTGTAGTTCCAAGCAATACAATATATGTAATGCTTCAAAGCCCGTATTATATTGCTCCTTTCTTCCTCTGTACATGCCTTTGCTATGTACACCTCCTTTGGATTGTCTGCACTCCCGGATTAATTGAATCGCATGCATCTTTGGGGAGCGGGACTCTTTTTCTTTTCTTGTTCTTGCATTCCATGTCGAACATCTTTTCTAATGAAACCACGTCTTTAGGAATTTTGTTGGATTGATACGCAGTTTCACTTTCTTCTGTTTCATCCTGCCACCTTTGTTCCTCATCGATCACCCGATTTTCAAAAATACCCGAGTTTGTGACAAACTTGAAGATGTGCCTGTCACACTCAAAAACCTGGAAATTCTTCACATTATCAGGTATTGATGGACAAGGAACCAGCTCAATGGAAAAATTTTTACATCTTTTTATATCCACCGGGTTTAACATGCCCGCGGCGACTGCAAGAGAGTCTGCTATTCGATTTCCTCTCCTAGAAATAAGGGCTATGTTGAATGCATCAAACTCCTCCATGAGGTCCATAACCCTAGTCCTATAAAGGCTCAGTCTTTTGTCGCGGCATGTATACTGTCCTTTGATTTGCTTGACAACCAACTCGGAATCTCCCAAAACCTTCAAGCATTTAACATGTTTGCTCAATGCTAGACGTAAATCGTAGATCAATGCTTCGTATTCCGCCACATTGTTTGTGCAAGGAAATTGCAGACTGTAGGCAGCCAATAATGGTTTACCTCCCGGACCAGTGAGCTCGACTCCAGCTCCTGCTCCCTGTCTAGATTTTGATCCATCAAACTTGAGCAACCACGTGTGATCCTTTTCCTCAGAAGAACCACCATGACACACTTCTTCTTTAAGTTCATCAGCAGCTTTCTCAACATCAAGAGCATAGACCCCTAGGTCTGGCTCAGAAAACTGAACCTCATTCGGCTTGTTAAAATCTGTTATAATCTCCTTAAGCCTCGGTTCGTTTTCCACTCTGATTTGGTTAGCAATGCCCTTCCATGGCAGCCACATATGCGAGCAGTCTGTTGCAAAATAGCCATTCAACGTTTTCATCCAATCTCTCGCAAGTAACATTCCATACCTACTCGGGATGTTAACCACCAAAATGTCTACAACCTGCTGGACCCTGGGTTCAGAATTTAATTGAATCTTGACATCATATAAGGTCCCTACTACATTTACCTCTGAACGGTCCAATTGCAAGACCGTGCATTTGGATGAAACCGGTTGTAGACCCAACGCATTTGACATATCTCCGTAGGCATGAGGTTGCTAGTGGCTCCCGTGTCTACCAAACAGCTTATGCAAGTTCTTACCCGCAATTCTCAGAGTTAATAAGAATGGCGGGACATCCCTTCTCTCCTTTCGCAAAATCAGATGGGATTCAGCTCTTTTTTCCTTCCACATCGGATCAGGTGAGTTCAAAGCTCTTATCAATGCCTCCTTTTGACCAGGCAATTTAGCTGCGTCCAGGAATGAAAGGCTAGATTTGGACTTCTTCATATCCTCCACTACGTCATAATTTGGTTTTTCGAATTTGACTGTCTTCTGGACGTCATTAGACATTTCTCTTCTGAGTGGAGGGGGAGGGTTGTTACTTGCCTTTGTATCTGGAGGAAGAATAGAACTGTTTGGAGGTGTTGATGAGGTTTTAGGGGCTTTAGACTTACTCCTCAAATGGTACCCATGAGTCCCCTTTCTAAAATCTCGAAAAGCTTGCACCTCCTGTTCCAAAACTTCGTCTTCTTCCTCCTCGCTCTCACCCTCTTGGTGATATACTGTTTCCATCACCATAATATTTTCATCTTGTTGATACGATGGATCCTCATTTGATACCAGTTCCAAATCATCAACTTGTGCCTGAAGACAATGAGTGTATCTAGAAATCTCAGGACAATTCCTCTCATTGTGTTCTTTTGTGTTATGTAACCCGCACCCTCTTTCCCATGCCAAATCTGAAAGATTCAAAAGAGAATTGGATTGGCTAGGGCCTGCATAAGCATCTAATTGATTAGCAATGGGAGCAGGAACTCCCCCATTGTTTGGCTTAGTGTTCAAGTGCCTCCCTCTATTGTTAAAATTCTGACTTGGGTGAGGGGCACGGGACTCATGCTTCTGCTGTTGAACCCTGTCATTACTTAGTTTATGTACTAGTTTCTTGAGCTCTTCGACTTCCGAAAGGACATCCTTCGGTGGAACCACATTGTTGTTAACCCCCATTGGATTTGCATAATTGATGGGGTCTTGATTCCACATTTGGGTGGGGTTCTGAGGAATTGGATTCCCATATGGATTGATACCTTGAATTGGGATTGGATTCGGAACAGGAACTATGGCTTGAGGATTGACTTGACTAGTTTCCTGCGTAGTTGATTGACTGTTCTGCAAAAATGCAGGAACAGGTGGAATGGTTGTGATTGGTTGGATTGGAATGGGTGCATATGCGGGTGCTGGTGGATACGGATGCTGATATGGGAAGGCGTTCATACTTGGCATTTGTGGTGCCATGAGTTGATTTTCCTGGGGAACTTGACCATATGGAGCACACTGTCCCAACATAGGCATCTGGGTAAACCCGTAGCCTTGCGGTGTCAATTGCTGCTCAATAGTCATGGCTTCATTATAGGCCAAAGCCAGCATGGTGACCTGAGGATTACGCCTTGCAAACATGGCTGTCATGGGGTCCAATGCCCCAAAATATATCTCGCAAAGCTACCGCAGGATCGATGGCAAAATGTCTAATTGCTCTGTTATAGTTCTTTTGGAATCTCTCGATTAAACATTCGGATTGGTTCCCCTTGGCCCCGTTTGCATGTAATAAACCGATTGTAAATAGTTGCGGGATCTAAGGGCGACCTAAATTGATTGACAAATGCATTTTCCATTTGTGTCCAAGAGGTGATTGAACCAGTTGGCAAGCATATATACCATTCATATGCTATTGGATCCAAGCTCATGGGGAAAAGTCTGCAGGCTACATCTTCATGCTGAACTTGCAGCCTAATTAAAACATCTCTATAGGCTTGGATATGTTCTTCTACTGTTCTTAGGCCATCTGGCTTGTATTTAGGCAAAAATATTTCAATGTTCTTGGGGATTTCATGGATATCCCCAACAATATTCAAAGGAGTATTGTTAGCTCCATACCAAGGAGCTGCTGGAGCTTGAGCCATTTGACTCAGAATTGATGTAGACAGACCTACAATAGCAGAAGAAATATTACAAACTATAGGCACACTAGGGGCAACGGATACTACTGGCGTAGGTCCACTCGACGTTCCTGGAGAAAATAGGCCTTTTGCTACCGGAGTGCTTACGACTTGCTTGACTTTACCCTTGGGAGTACAAGTAAGGTCGTGAAAAATGGTTTCTCCGGTTGTTTGAGACCCGGTCGCAATACGGCGTGGTGGGTCCAGCCTGCCTTGAGGAAACCCTCGGCTAGTTCGAAGAAAACCTGCAACAAACACAAAAACAGTGTTGCAGTTTAGCCGTAAATAATTTCAGAATTAAATCAAAAACAAAATATTCAGATATAAAAATTGAAATAGATAAACCGATTCGGCCCTCCTTCTAGCGCCAATCTGTTGAGTGGTGTTTTAACCCGATTGTGAAAACACACTCTCCCGTAGGATCCGAGTCCTAAATCCTCTGCTTGCAAAGAAAAATGATTTCTCCAAGGTTCTTATTATGCTAATTATTGATTATCAAGGATGTTGTTTAAAATGAAATGCTAAGAACACCTTAGGGTTTGCAAGTGGATGTTAACAAGGGGCACTGTGGTTTATTAATTTTGAACTTTCAATGGACTCAAAATGAATAAAATCTGTTTAAACCTTAAATTCTGATGGATTTTCAGTGATTTATTCAAACACAGTAATTAAACTACTGAAAATAAAATATGGGTTTGAAAAGCAAAGACAAAAGTAAACAAAAGTAACAATAAAAATAGATTACAGTGTAAAGTCGTCATTAATCCGATGAAACCGAAGATACCGAGGCTTTCTACATGCAACCTAACCTAATGAACCTGCACATCCACACAATCCAAATAGGCCAAGTGCGAGTCTCGAGGGTTTCGTGGTAATTCCGAAAACAGGCATTCGCATGAAGCAACCAAGAGATCTTGCATTAACTTCACCTAAAAACCTAAGAAATCTGGAAGGGAAATATAAACATTAAATCATGCATGCAAAAGTTACTCCTTCTTTCTCATCCAATAAGATGCCAACTCTCTGTATTTGTATTTAAATGATATCTCGATTACATTCAAAAATGTTCCAGGTGTAAAAGAAAATCCCAGAACAAAAAGAAGGAAATTGCCCAAGTACGGGCCCGCAATAGCACAAAGCTTTCGTCTCTGCAACTCCGTATTCGGCAATTTCCAACCCCTTCTTCGATTTGCAATTCTGGCTTTATAGCATTGTTATGGCTCTTCGATTTCCTCCGTCGCTTCATTTCCTCTTCCTGTGGGCGACCCTTCAAATTCCTGCCTTTCCTTGCCTTGATTCACGCTCAAATTTGGAAACGCTCCGAAATTCATCTCTGCATGTAACGCCTCTACAAGTTTGACACCTGCGTGCCACGTGTCCTGCCTTTTCTGCGCCTGCTGTAACGCTTTTCTGCAAAAAAACCCGACAAAGCTGCAAGTCCGCCTGTTCACCTTCCCGACCGCGAAATCGCGACATGTCGCGATATCGCGACGTCTTTCTCATCCGTACGTGTCCAACGACTTTTCGTAGCGATATCGCTACCGTTTTGGCCTTGAGCTTCCTTTTCATGAAATGGTAGCGATATCGCTACCACTTTGACTTTGAGCATGCCTTCACGGAATTTGTAGCGATATCGCTACCATTTTGAACTTTGAGTCTTCTTTCCGTAAGGCGTAGCGAAATCGCTACCGTTTCTCTGTCGTGCCTCCTTGGCAACTTTACGTCGCGACATCGCGACCATTATCATCCTCTTGCCCTCTTTCGACAAACGTCGCGATATCGCTACCGCTCTCCTCGAGCCTGATTTTCATTTTCGTCGTGATTTCGCGACATCTTCCTTGTATCGTACAACTTTGCCAAAATGCGTCGTGAAATCGCGACACCTTTCATCATCCGTACGTCTTGGCAAAACTCGTCGCGATATCGCGACGTTTTTCCCCCTCGGACCTTCATGCAGCTTTCTGTCGCGATATCGCTACGTTTTTCTTTCGTACACCTTTCCAAAACACGTCGCGAAATCGCGACACTTTCTCCATCCGTACACTTTGCCAAAACACGTCGCGAAATCGTGACCATTCTCATCCTTTTCCAACGGCGTGTCGCGATTTCGCGACATCATTTATTTTCTTCCCAACATCATGTCGCGATTTCGCGACACCTTTCCTTTTCTCCTCAGCGACATGTCACGATTTCGCGACATCCTTTTCCTCCTGGTCACCGACACGTCGCGATTTCGCGACACTTTTTTCCTCCTGGTCACCGACACGTCGCGATTTCGCGACACTTTTTCTGTTTTGTTGCCGTTGACCGCGCTGACCGCGATTTTCCGACATGTCACGATTTCGCGACAATTTTCCGGTTTCGGTCGCGATTTCGCGACATGTCGCGATTTCGCTACCTGTCGCGATTTCGCGACCCCTTTCTACACTTGTGCATTTTCTCTTTTCTTTCAATTCTGGCATCTGGGTCATTAAGATCCTTCCCTGTAAGCCTGCAAAAAAGGTGGGTCCCCAATTTTGGGGTGTGTTGTGGATCAACCACAACACCACATATGACCCTTCCATGTATATTCAAACCTTGAAACCAAGATGCTAGAACCTCTTTTTATGCATGTGAGACTTCTCATGATTTCAAGATTTATTATTAAAAACTCTTATTTCTTAAAAGCCATAAATTCTAACAAATAGTGCTAGGGTATATCCTCCATAGAATGCATAATGCTTTAACATTAAAATAATTAATCCAACATTTCATTAAAATTTTCAATTTTGATGGAATTATCTAATATATTTTTATATTTAAAATAAACAATCTCAAATGGTTTAAGTAAAGGGACAATAAAAAAGTAAATGATCTAATTTTTATAGATCCTTATCATGTCAGGCACACCTAAAAGGTTCGTGATATCTTCTTTGTAGACTATCTTATGTAAGAATCTTTCTTTGGACTATTGACCAAAGGAATTTTGAGGCCTTAGGAGGGGCCTTGGATGACCTAAAATTCTTTAATGGAAATGATTGGTAGTAGGAATTTTTTGTTGCTATAAATCCTCGTATCTCAACATGACTAAGTAGCCACAATATTTTGATAGATTCCAAACTGATTCATCCTTCAACATAAAAATAGCCAAATATAACTCTTAATACATATTTTAAAGCCTCTTTTCTATTTTTCTATTTTTTTTGAGTTCCTCTTCTTCAACTAGATTGCTAATAAAAATCTATGATCTAGATTTTTTGACATTAATATAATCTTTGACCTTTGGACCTTTACAATCTAGACATGCTCAAACCAATTATAACCATTTTGACGTAGATAAGAGGATAAGGCTTCAACAAAGCATAAAAATTAAAACTTGTATAAGCCCCTGATTGATTGACCATCTAATATGTTTTTTGATTAATTGTAAACTATTTGATATAAAGTTCCATGTTAGTTATATTTTAGGTAAGGTTAATTTCTTAAATGATTTCATTGCATCAAGAGACTCTACATAGTTTTGAAGTAAAAATTTTACCTAACTCTTTCTTTAATATTTAAATAATCTCCAACCAAATTTTGCCTCTAAGGTATGCAATTCTACAAGCTTGCCCTTCCAATATTCTTTACTTTGCAAGCCCTATCCCTCTTATAAAGGAAATCTTTTTTTTTTCTCACATCCTAATGTCCTATCCAACATTATATGGGAATGAAGTTGAATCTTATATTAGCACTTTAATATAAGTTACAAATGATTGAAATAAAACTCATAATATTAGAGCATATAATAGTTGAGTAATGACATAAGTTATATGAACATTATGAAGGGGATCATAACTACTAAATTTTTTGCCGTATTAGTAGATCTTTATTAGAATATGTTCCATACAAAACTATGTTTCTCTTTAAATTTTATTATTGGTTGACATAATAAAGCTAACTTAGGATATAGGGAGGTGATAATTAGTTGTATAAAATGAAAAAATGAGCAAACATTGGCAAGACAAATATTATTTAGAATTTTTGTAACAATTATTTGAGTAATTTATGCTTTATATTTACTTTAAGTTTGGTCTTATTGCCTATAAGTATCATCTAAGGGTCATATCATTCTTACAAGCTCAAAATAGTGGTCAAAGTGGTTACCTATTTGCCCACTTGATTTGAAATGTATATGAACAAATTGGAAATAATTACAATTTTTTATACCATATAAAGTAACCTTTACTTTTAACATACTTAAACATAATATATTCTTGTATTTATTCAAATAAAAAATGAGGTATCTATCCCAATGGAATGTGAGACTTATGTAATGGATATAGACTAATTAGTCAAATCCCCATTAAAATTTCCACAGAATGGTTATTGGATAGTAAGGATTGAACAATGACAAGATTTTGTTTAATGCATCCTTGGACTTAAGAAAATACTAGAACATATGGTCAAAGGACTTTGATTTGTTACAAGTTGGACACATAAATAATACACAATTCCAAAGATATGTCATTGTCTCACAATAGTAGAAGTTGTGAACAAAAATATTAGGTTAAGAGTAACACTGACAATCAATAGAGCATGTGACAAACTTAGGTAAGACGCTAGCAAAAAGGATTTTATGATGTAGTATTTACATAGTTAAAACAAGCTTTTGCTACTTGGTAATAGAAGATTGAAAATTAATATTTGCTAAAGCATGGTTTTGCATATTGTAAATCTGATTACAATTTGTATATTAAGGTTGTCAATGTTAAAATCTTAATTATCATCTTGTATGCTAATGAATTTATTATTATGAGATATATCAATAAAATAATTCACATATAGAAGAATTTTAAAGCAAATATTTACCATGAAAACCTTTGATTTGTTATTTTCTTGATATATAAGTCTGATTTTTTAGATTATGGATAAGAAGCTTAAAAATTATGCTAAAAATTTAGATATGCCTTTAGCTTTTGGAGCTAAGTTTATTGTCCACGCCACTTACCTTAAAATTGTTCTACTTTTTTAGATGATTGGGAAGATGCTCTATTGACTTATCTTACAACAAACTAGATATTTCCTATGTGTATGTTCACCTTATTTTTATACACATTCAAAGATTGTTAGTAGAAATATTCTAAACACATATCTTTATATCAAGGGTATTTTTGTGCTTCAAATTTAGTGTTTTTTTGGGAGGAAGGTTATTTTAGTTATGAATAATATACTTTTATTGGGTTGGAGAAGATACTACAAAAAGTCTATATTAGTTTTATTTTGGTTCTAGTTTTTTTTTTATCAAACAATATATAATTTACTATTCATCTTTTATTAACTAAGTTAGAGTTCATAGGTTTTGTTAGTGCTAGTTAGGAGGTAATTTGATTTTTATTTATTCAGGAACTTAGAATTTAGTAAAGACATCTAACCTCCTTATATGTAATACTCAAGTATTTAATATATTGCTTAAATAATGTATTGTACACCTAATAAGATGTCATGTTATGGATTTCTTTTTATAAGTGTAGAGTGATATTTTATTTGTCAATGATAATATGGGTCCATCTAATACCAAACTTAAGGATAAATTTAGGTATGTACTAATAAAAACTTTATAGAATGATGTTACGTAAAATGTTATCTTGAGGTAAAAGCCCTTTGATGGTCATCATATATAGGTGATATTAGTATCCTATTGTGAGTTATGTGGAATATTGACTTTTTGATTATTTTGGGTTCCTATTAACACCTTTAACTTATCTATTGTATTTTATTGCAAGGTCTAATTGATTCCACTCTATATTATATGACCTTGGAGTATAATTCCATCATTTTTCAAGGCAAGAAAATAAACTTTATAAGATATCATAATAATATTTGTAAAATGACCAAGTTTTAATTAGGACAATGTAAATGAAAGCACACACAAAAAATATTAACATATGATTTTGGATGGAGAAACCCTCATTGGAAGATAACCTCCTATGTAATTAAGAAAGTAAAATTTCAATATATTACAAGATAACAAGAAAAACTAAACAAGGGTAGGAACACAGTAAGCTTAAACCTATAACAAAAGCATTCTTAAATAGATAAGAAGGTATAAGGAGTTGCACTTTAATAATAACAAGGGTGTGTAAATAAGTCCTATTTCCTATGACAAATGGGAATGTAAGTGACATGTATAAGGAGTTATTCATATGTACAAATCCTAATTTTCTTTTTGTGAGGGATATTACACCTCATACTTACTAAAATACAAAATAGTTGTAAAATAATTCTCCCCATTATTTTTATAAGAATAACATAAACTTTAGGATATAAGATATTAACCTCAAATGAAGGTTATACATCTAAATTTCTTAGTTTCAACTTCTAGATCATTTTAGAGGATATATGGTAATAAAAAATTTGTATAACCACATTAAAAATGTTTATGAAATTTTCATATTTGAAGAGGGTTTTCTCCACATGGTTAGGCTTAGATATATGATGATTAAATATTTAAGTCATTAAAAGTTTGAAATTACCTATATTTAGATTTATGAAATTGCTAATCAACTTTATCCATGAAGTTGTGTAATACACTTCTAGATTTGTGTAGATCATATTCAGGCTCTCACAACATCCATTCGCCTTTAGAATGTAAAAACAATGTATTAGCAAAATTATTGATTTCTATAACATATGAGTGATTTTTGAAAATCTTATTTATGAAGATGTTAGCAATGATGAGATAAATTTATTGATCAGATTTCATGTATTGAAGTTTTATTTCCTAGTTATTATTAGTCAAATTTATTTCCAAAAGGTTGAGTATCTTGGAATTGGTAAATGATTTCTAAAACTAATCCATTCATATGTATGCATGTATAAATAATTAGTCAAGTGTATTATGTTGCACATTTGCCAATTTTACAATATCAATAATTTAAAATTTGATTAGATTTTTGTCAACTCTAGAGTTAAAAGGAGAGAATTTCAAAGTTTTAAATTCAAAAAATTGATGTCAAAGCATAAACAAATGCACCACTTGATTGTGCCCCATTAGTTGGAAAACTAGGATGGAGGGATTGGGCTAAGTATAGTGGTGACAATGAAGTAGGATAAAGTAGTCTACAATTTTAGGATTTTATTACACCATTAACATATGTAGAGTTTAATAATGTGAAGCATGCTATCTAAATGCATTTTAGGTCACCTCCACTATAGTTAGTCTTGATAATAATGGGTTGTTTGTTACTCCATCTAGGTGTTTTGGTTGTAGTTAGTTACATGAACCAACTACATATTGTTGTATAAAGAACATAATTTTTAATTAATAAAACATGTTCAACACCCTCCTAGTTCAACATGTGGTATCAAAGTTACAATTTCCTAGAGCATGTGAAAGAAAAGATCAATTTTGTGAGGTGTTTCTTGGAGGAAGAAGTTTTTAAGATGCAATGCTACATCAGATTTAATAAAGTTGCATGAGAATTTGGACACTAGCCAAAGGTAGCACTATGAGGAACATAAATATTATTTAATAGCATGAAGATAATAATGGAAAACAAGACAAAAATATTGTCATAAGAAGCAGTGCAAATTGGTATCTTGGAAAAAAAAACATGAAGGAGAAGACATATTTTTTATTTTTATTTTCAATTTTGTAGGATAACTTAGAATTCCAACTTGTTGATTATATGGAATTAACGGACTATATCATGACTGGATTGTCTAGAAACAAGGTAGTAAGAAGATACATGAGGGTCATCTATTATGAATTTATCATTTAATTAGTGCATAAGTTGTCTAAAAGTTAACTTCTAGTGAAGTGTTACTAGTTAAGGCTTGTATTGTGCTTTAAAAAAACATGTTACCTATAGTTTATCAAGAGTAATGTGTTGTGCATGATTTGTTTTATACAAAGAACACAATGCTAAAATGGAAAGGAGACACTAACATATTTAAATAAATTATTTTAAAAATCCAGGACAAAGAAATATTTTGTCTCAAGTTAACTAGTTGAGAAAAGATTTGTTTTGGATCCCAATTAACCCATTTATCCCATATGTAATGTGTGAACATTGTATTTGGTATTTATATTGTACTAGACTTCCAAAAGGTTTTGATGTCATGACATGGATATCAGTTGTTGAACTTTATCGTGTGGCTTATATGATTTGATTTGGTGTATTGGCAATCTTGTGATTGTGATGTTTTTAGATTGGTTAGCATCCAACCCGAAAGATGATAATTTTGATTTGAAGCTTGTTTAATATCCTAGATTGCTTGTGTTAAAAGTCATTGGGAACTTAAATATTACCTCAAGAATACTATCATTGTGCTATGGATGTTAGGTGCTTGAACAATATAACTATTTGAAGGTTAATGAATCTTGATGCTAATTGGCTGATTGAAGATTGATGAAATTAAACATTTTAAAAAACAATACCTATATTTTTGTATTTAGTTTTGCAAGTTTTGGGGACTTTGGTAGGAGAAATAATTAATTATTTTTTCCCATTTTCATGTTGTGGAAGATAGGCATATTTATGCTTGTCGAAAATCATTTTTAATGATGCATCCAATATAGCCATGTTAGCTATCTTCATTGTTGTTAGCTTAGGCACTAGGATTAGGTTAGTTTCTTCTTTAGCATCAAGGTTAGGGTTATTGTTTATTTTAGTCTATAAATAGAGGATTTATGTTGTAATTGAGCCATCATACTTATAATATTTTAACACCTATGGTTTTTATAGGATACTTTGCCCTCTCTAAGTGGAATTCCATATTGGAAGATATTATGAAGTTATTCCTTCGTTAAGGAATATTGATTGTGTTTCCCTACCATAAGAGCATTATATATATCTATCTCATTGTGTGGATTTGTGAAATATTATTTGTGGATGATTTATTTAATATGTTTGCATATTGGTGAATGTTCTTAATTAATGAGAATATATTTTTGTAACAAGTGTTATCACAACAATGATTCTAGAAAAATAGAGATTTTTTTTTGTGGATTATAGAATTAGAGTAAATTTTTAGAGAACGTCTCATCTTCCAAGATATATATTTTATAGGGTGGTCTAATTCAAACAATTCTGATGCATTATTATGCCATCTTATTCAAAATTTAAAGATATTCAATCCCACTGAGGTGAGTAGTTGAATTTTTCCCTATTCATAATGATGTAAATCATGGATTAATGTGTGTGTCCTAGTCCATGATATTTTTGAACTTTAAAAATGTTGATTCTTACCCCTATTTAAGTATATAGTAGTAATGAGGAATATCAATAATTTATTACATTATTAGCATATGTATAGTTTAATAATGTGGAGCATGCTACCTAAATGCATTTTAGATCACCTCCATTATCCTTAGTATTGATAATTATGCCTGTTTGTGACAACCTTATAGATGAGTTGGTTGTAGTTAGTTATTTTAACCAAATTTACCTCATTTTATAAATATCATCAATTTTAATAAATAAAACATGTTCGACACTCAGGGTAATTTTTTCTAAAAAATATCTCATATTTTAGGAGCCATATCTTTGTGAGGGGTTATCCAATTCAGCTAATTCTTGGATAAACATATGTGGATTTGAATAGCTTTAAAATGAGTATTCATATGAAGGAATCCAAGAAATATTGAGGATGATACAACCCTGTGAAGTCAACCATTTGAAACAAGGGCAGTGATAATTTTTCAAGTCATGAAAAACAAAATTGTAATTTTTTGTCAGTAGGGTTCAGATGATGGAAAGAGCAATAAAGGACTAGGAATTTAGTGATGCAAGATATTCTTTAAGGACATAATATTTTAGCTAAGTTTTTTTCCCCTTTTTATCTTAGAAAAGTTGTATACAAATTATTATAAGTTTTTTTATCAAATATTATATTTTCTATAGGATATTTTGATAAATTTCAATAGATTTAAAGTTTTAGTTTTCTTTCCATGGATCAATTTATAGTTAAATCCTTAAAATTATCTATAGTTTTAGATGTTAGTGAGAGCACCTCAGACAGATCCTTATTGCTCCTAAATAGGATGGTTTTTGGTAAATTTAATGGGCATTGGCTAGGGGCTTCAGTCTTGAGAAAATGGATTGATAGGAGTTGGAAATCTCCATAAGTGATTCTATCCTTTATTACCAAAGGGTTAATCTTAGCCATTTTTTTTTCTAGGGAAGAAATAGAAAAAATCCTAAAAGAGGGTCCTTGGTTTAGGGGAAGACCAAGAATCTTCCTTACTAGTATGAAGTAATTTCACCTAAAAATAACAATTTATTCCTAGTACCAGTCTAGGTTAGGATGTTTGGGTTACCCATTGAATTTTAAAAAATAGATACCTTCAAGGCAATATAAAATACTCTAGGATAATTATTTGAGATTTTAGATACTATTAAATATGGATTCTTAGCTATTTATACTCAAATATTGGTCATGATTGATATAAGTAAAGATTTACCATAATCAATCATTCTTAAGTATGGGGATAAGATGTGAATCCAAACCATAGATTATGAAAATATATCTTTTAGATATAGAATATGTAGTGAGGTGGGGTATATTGAGAGGTCGTGCCCTAATAAAATCCTAGTAGAATAATATGTCAAAAACTGCAAGAGAAACTTACAAGTGGATATGGATGAAGATGGTTTTCAACCTCCAAAAAATAGATCTAGAAAAATGAAAGAAAATAAATAGTGAAGACCAGTAAGGAAGGATATTGGAATAAATACAAATTATTTTAAGGCTATATCCTATGAAGAAAAACTAGATAAAAAATTATAGGATACAATACAACATATTCAACATATTAGCAATGAATTGCGTATTCAGTATGATCCTGATTTAGGAAAGAATATTCTCGATGAACCTAAGCAATATGTCTCATAAAATTTTGAAGACTTTATTGAAGTACCATGCACCATTCAAGAGAAACAAATTTTTAAATAAAATATAGTTTTACAAGTTAATACCTCTATCATTTAAGGAACTACTAGAAAATGAGCAAGATAAGTCAAAAGCTATTGTACTAGATCAAGGAGAGGATAAATATGATGAAAAATAAAATCATGAAAGAATATTGAGGAATATAATAATGAGATATACTCTTTATATAGGTAAGAAAAAAAGAGGAAAACCCTCAAATTATCAAGCAAGATCCAAGGAAGCAAGGGAAAACATAAAGAAAGGAACACAAACTAAGTTGGTTGAACTTCTTTTACCAAACAACAAAAGAATATTGGTAATAAGTAGGTGGGGCCAGTAGCCCCTAATGAGATATGATTATCATCTCATGGAATATAAGGGGTGCTAATATCCCCTCAAATCAAAGATGTATCGAGGACCTTTATTTAAGTAATAAGCTTGATATTCTTTGTATCTAGGAAATTAAAATGACAAAATAATAAGTTTCAAAAACTATGAAAGCAATATGGAAAAGATGTGAATTGGATACTATGGATTTTGAAGGAGTGTTATGGGTGATTTTAACTTATTGGAATCCTTCTAGAACCTCCTATGTAACCATTCATAAAACTAGGCATTGGATAGCCTCTTTAGTCACTTGTTCCTTTGCAGATATTTATTTCATCCTTATCAATGTGTATGGACCTACAACTCAGTTAAGTAGATTAGAATTTTGGAGTGATACTAAAGCCTTTATGATAATTAAATACCAATAAATATGAGTCATGATCATAGGATATCTTAATGCCATAACCAAGTTGGATAAAATATTGGGAGAATTAGGAAATTAACCCAAAGTATAAGAGATTTCTCAAATTTTATTCAAAACAATAGTCTATGGGAGGTTGAGTTTGAAGAAGACAGCTATACATGGACCAATAATAGGAGAGGCCAAAACCTAATAGCTAAAGAATTATACTAATGCATACTCTTAGATCATTGGCTATATGAAGGAACTTATGCTAAAATTAATTTTTAACAAGGATTGGTTCAAATCACTAGCCAATAAGAGTTAAAATGGTGGTAAGTGAATTTTAAAAATTTCATATTTAAAATATGAGCATAAGTGGGAATACAATCCTAAATTTGTTGATATGATAACAAAAAAATGGAATTTTTTAGGAAATGGTGGGTTGTATGCTCTTCCAAAACAAATTAAATCAATGAAATCAAGTTTAAAAAAATGGAACAAGAACACTTTTGAAAATATTTTTGAGAAGAAAGAACTAAAAGATAAAATTTCAAAATTCCAAAAGGTAATCATAATTATCCAAGCTCAAAGGAAAGGGATTTGCTTAGTGAATATCATAATATTTTGAGTAAGGAAGAGAAATTATGGATATTAAATTTAAGATGAACTTGGTTAAAAGACAAAGATAAAAATACAAAGTTTTTTATAGGATGGCTATAGTACAAAGATCAACATTGAGAATTAGTAGAATTACATAAATAGAAGGGGTTTTGATTGAATATTAAAGTGAAATTAGAAAAGAGGTAGTATTTTTATTAGAATATTTTAGGATCAGAGGAGATTGAAGTTCTTAATGATAAAATTTATTCAAGATGTACCTTCAGTTATAATGAATAAATACAATGGAAAAATTATGGAGGTTATTACTCTAGAATTTCATTTAGCTATTTTCTATTTTAATAAGGATAAATCCCTAGGTCTATATTGGCTCTAGATAATGTTTTGCCAACATAATTGGTATATAGTGAAGTATTCTTTACTAGTGGCAATGGAATAGATTAGGATAAAAAAAATACATACTTTATAAAAATAGATGCAACATATCTTACCCTAATTCCAGAAAAAAAAGGATGCTAAATTGTCTAATTATTTTAGACCCATAAGCCTATGTAATATGACATATAAGATTATCTCCAAAATGATGTCAAATCAATTAAGGCCATTGTTAGATAAAATTATTTCAGAAGAGCAAGGACGATTTGTGAAAGAGAGATAAATTTTGGATGGGATCATAGTAGCTCATGAAGTTATACAGTCAACAAATTCAAGAAAAGAGAAAATAATGCTATTAAAACTTGTATGATTAAAGCCCACAATAGGGTTAAATGGGATTTTCTTTCTACATTTTTAAAAAAGTTTAGATTTGGGAAGAAATGGGTTAGATGGATTGAATTTTGTGTCTCTAAAGATTTTTATTCAGTGTTGGTCAATGGGTTAGTAACAAAATATTTTAAATCCAAGAAAGGGCTTAGACAAGGAGATCCTCTATCTCCTTATTTGTTCATTATTATGTCTAATATTTTTATTAGGAACTTAAATAAGGCTAAAAAATATAAGCTTATAAGTGGACTTAAGGTTAGTAATAACATCAACAACATCACCCATCAACAATTTGTAGATGATACAACCCTTTTGGAAGGGCAAGGATAAATGAGGCCAAATATTTGAATAACTTTTTAAAGGAATACAAAAGAGCATTTGGGCAAAAATTTAATAGGATAAAATCCAAAATACACTTCCTTAACACTCCAACTAATATTAAAGCAAGAATTTTTAGGTTACATCAAATGGAGGACATAAATTTTCCAACAACTTATCCATGGATGCCTTTATTTGAGTGGAGAATGAGGATAGAATTATGGAATCCCTTACTCCTCTCAAATTATATTAGTAAGGAAGAATGATGGGTCATGACGCTTATGTGCCAATTTTAGAGCACTTAACAAAATGACCATCAAGGATAAATTTTCTATTCCGGTCATAGACAAACTATTAGATGAACTACATGGGGCTGCCTATTTTTCCAAATTAGACTTACAATTGGGCTACCACCAAATCAGAGTTAACTAAAAGGATATTTCAAAGACAACCTTTTGCACTCATGAAGGACACTATGAATTCTTGGTGATGCCATTTGTCCTTTAACAATGCCCCTTACACTTTCCAAAGTCTAATGAACAAGGTATTTCACCCTTTCCTTCATAAATTTATCTTAGTTTTCTTTGATGACATTTTAATTTACAACAAAACATGGGAAGATCATTTGAACCATATTAGCCAAGCATTAGGAATCTTGAAGGAAAATCAACTTTATGCAAAAAGATCAAAGTGTTCCTTCGGAAAACAAGAAATTGAATACGTAGGACACATTGTCTCTAAGGAAGGAGTTAAGGTAGATCCTTGCAACATTGAGGATGTGAAAAGTTGGCCTATTCAAAAAATCTTAAAAATTCTACGAGGGTTTCCTGGACTAACAGGATATTATACAAAATTTTTCAAAAATTACGGTAAAATCGCAACTCCTCTAAAAACATTACTTAATAAAAATGCCTTCAAGTGGTCATCTCAAGTAGATGAAGCTTTTATTACATTGAAAAATGTAATGTGTACCACTCCTATCCTAGATATACCCAAATTTTCTAAACCAGTCATCATTGAAAGTGATGCCTCGGGGGTAGGAATCAGAGCCGTACTCATGCAAGATGAAAGGCCTCTAGCTTTTACAAGCAAGGTATTTTCTAAAAATAATCTAGCCCATTCTACCTATGAAAAATAAATGTTGGTGATTGTTCACGCTATTCAACATTGGAGACCTTACCTTATTGGACAACATTTCATTATATGCACTGATCACCATAGCTTAAAATACTTCTAGGAACAACGTACTAATACCCTGAAACAACAAAAGTGGGTTACTAAACTACTTGGCTATGATTACTCAATTACATACAAAAAGAGAAAGGGCAACATGGTAGCTGATGCACTCTCTAGAAAATTTTAAGACATGCCTCAATTCCATGCTCTTTCCTTCCTTATTCCTAAATGGTTAGATGAGGTGTATGAAGAATGGGTTAATGATCCTACTACCCATGCAATAATTCATCAACTCCAACATAATTCTAATAGAAAAACTCCATACACTTGGACAAATAATATATTAAGGTAGAAAGGAAGGATGGTCCTCTCCCCTAATTCCTCTTATCATGAAAAAATTCTCCATGAATTACATACCTCGCCCTCTGTAGGACACTCAGGGTTCTTAAAGACATATAAAAGAGTAATTAGATCTTTTTATTGGGTGGGTATGAAAAATTACATCAAAAAATTTGTAAAAGAATGTGAGACTTGCCAATGACACAAAGGGGAGACAATTGCTACTCCGGGATTACTTCAACCTCTTCCTATACCAACCAAAACATGGACGGATATTTCTATGTATTTTATTGAAGGACTAACAAAATTATGTGGAAAAACAATAATTTTTGTAGTAGTATATCGTTTATCCAAATATGCCCATTTATGTCCTGTGGCTCACCCTTATACCACTAGTACTATAGCCCACCTTTTCCTTGATAACATATTTAAATTACATGGTATGCCCTCAATGATTTTTGGTGATCGTGACCTAACTTTAACTAGCACATTTTGGAAGGAATTGTTCAAATTACAAGGTACTCAAATTCATATGAGCTTTGCTTACCATCCTCAAACCGATGGCCAAATTGAAGTTGTTAATAAATGCTTAGAAAATTACCTTCGTTGTTTTGTTTCTACTCAACCGCTCCATTGGGTAAAATAGCTTCCATTAGCAGAATGGTGGTATAACACTTCATACCATACATCCATCAAAATGACTCCTTATGAAGCATTATATGGCCAAACACCACCATTACTCACTTCTTATATTTTTGGGAGTACAAAGGTACAAGTGGTGGATGTAGAACTCTCTACTCGAGATGACATTCTGCAGATCCTAAAATAGAACTTACACGTCACCAAAAATTGCATGAAGCAGCAAGCCGATCAACATAGGAGCGAGCGTAGTTTTCAAGAGGGTGATAAGGTTTTCCTACACCTCTAACCATATCTCTCAAACAAAAATTCTCTTAGAAGTTAGCACCCAAATTTTACAGATCTTTAAAGTTTCTCCAACGTATCGGGGCCATTGTCTACGAACTTGAGTTACCACCAACTTCTAAAATTCACCCCGTATTCCATGTTTCTTGCCTTAATCCAGTAATTGGAGTACATATCACTATTCAAACTACCCTTCTAGAATCTACTAATGATGGAGTACTTTTGGTCAAACTCGAAGCTATCTTGGATCACCAATCTCGTCACATTCATAATCGAGATATCACAGAAGTCTTGATCCAGTGGAAAGGTCTACCCTTAGAAGACACTACTTGGGAAACACTCCATCATATCCAGCAATATTTTTGAACATTCCAGCTTTGAGGTCAAAGCTTTTTTAAGAGGGGTGGCATGTTAGGATCTATCTCCTAACCAACCTTAACTCTATATTATTTTTACTTATAACATATCATGAAAGGGTGTGAAATTTTTTAGGCAGCCCACAACATAATATTTAAGAGGGTAGTCTTGTTTGGTTTAGAATCATCAAGAACAATATATTCATACACCATTTGATTGGTCTTATTCACTATTTAAACTATGATTCTTACAAAAGTGATTCATTATCCATTGTTATCCAAGTTTATTTAGCTATAATTCCTGCATATAGAACTTGGAGCCTTGCATCGTGCTACCAAGTAACCAGCCTATAGTCCTAACTGAAATGAAGCAAGATACAAATAAAAGGATAAGGATGCCATAATCCTAAGTTTTATAGTTAGTCTCTTGATGGCAATGTTGGAAGCTTTGGCTATTTTGCTAAGCAATTTTTGATATTTTTCGTAATTTTTTAAGCTTTGGTTTTTCTTTGTGTTATCGTATTTTGTTTGATTTGTCGATCGCTCCATTGGTTTAGCTTTTGTTGTATTTGTTTTTCCTGATTTTTTTTGTGGTTTTTTTTATTATTTTTGTTGTTTCTATTTTTGTTTTGTTTTGTTATGTTATTTTTGGGGTTTTTTGTGTGTTTTGTGTTCAGTGGTTTTTTGTTTATTTTTGTTGTTTTTATTATGGTAGTGTTTTTTATGCTGCGTTGGTGGTTTTTTATGTATTTCATGTTTTGGTGTTGTTTATTTTTATCAATTTTTTTTTTTTTTATTGTTGTGTTTTCCTATTGTTTGTGTGTTTGTTCTGTGTGGTTCATATTTTTTTTTTTAAGTTTTTGATTGTGCCTTTTCTTACTGACACACTCAAGGAGTATGCTTTATTTTCTTTAGCTTTTTGTATGTTTGTGTTTTTTTGTTCTTGTTGTTGTATGTTTGTGTTTTTTTGTTCTTGTTGTTGTATGTTTGTGTTTTTTTGTTCTTGTTGTGTGTTGTTTTAGGCATGCTCCTTGCGTGTGTCAAAGGTGGTATGCTAGGGGCGAGCCTTGGGTGTTTTTCGTGGAATAGATACCCATGTCTCCTTGGATCTTACCCAAAAGTGGCATCCCTTCTGGGATGATTTCCACAAAAATAAAATTGAAGATAAAAAAAATAAATATAAAAAAGTTAAACTTTTTATGAAAAAAGACATAGCTATCTAGTTATAGCATCCCAATTGAAATGAGAATTAAATATTTTGTTAACTCTTAGGCTTTATAGAAGAGATCTATGATTTATCAAACGTAGGGGATCTAAGTACAACCTTTTTTTTCAATAAAAAAAATTAATGGCATTAAGATTAATTTTATAGTTTATTAATTGAATCAATATAGATTTAAAAAAAAATTATCAATTTAAAATGAATTTATTTATAATGGTAAACAAACCTTAAAATTTTTTAACCTACTTTGTAATAATTTTTCAAATAATTTATCTCAAATGCTTCAATTTCCTTTGTGTAAAGTCATTGGTCTTGATGTCAATTGTGGGTCTAGGTTTTCTATGTTGATCCTTGGCCACATCTATTTTGATTCTTACTGGGAAGATTATTCACAAACTGAAGTAGCAAAAGGTGGATATGCAGTCTCCAATCATTACCAATGTGATCAAGGACCTTCAGGATGATCTTGACACCCAGAATACTGATGAGTAATGTGTAACTCATCCTCCCTAGTGTTGTTGGTTTACTTCGGTCTTGGGTTATTCTAAATTTATTTGAGATGATCCCATTTTGTTTTAGGCTTGCTATTTTTTTGGCATCATTCTGGTTCGTGTGTAGCCTCCCTTCTCTTCTACCTCGGTGTAGGCTTCTACTATGGGGTTTCCTTCTCTTTGTTTTAGGTTTGGGGACATTTCTTATTAATAAAAAAAATCAAATAAAAAGACTTTTTAAAAATATTATTATTTAAAAAAATCAAATGAATCTTTTAAATTATTGATTGAAATTTATTCCAAAGTTAAATTGATCTTCTTCAAATGAGAAAAATTATTAAATTATTTTACAAAATTTTAAATAACACTCTAAGGTTTGAATTATATGGAGTTTAGGGTTGTGCACCATACTTTGGTATCCAAAATATGGTTGGATAACTATATAGTATGTTTTATGGTTGGGTAACTATATAGTAGGTAGAATGGTTGGGTAACTACATATTAGGTAAATAAAATCCTCTAAAGTGGGTTGTCTAGTAGATGTTAAAAATTATCTTTACCCTTTTATCTTTGATATATAAATCATATTTAAAATTTAATTAATAATATTAATTTAATTTTTTAAATAATATTACAATTGGTTCAATGACACAATAAAAATGATTTCTATCTTGTTTATGTATATATAATATTACTTGGGGTAGCTTTTTTGTAAATGTAGTAGTCTAATTTGAATCCCCTGAGTGTGTTCTAGTCCAACAATGAAAGTATGAATCCCAACTGGTGGTCCTCTTCACATTGGGTCAATAATAACGAGGTAGATTTGGTTTGGTCGAAGCAGCCAATGTGGTTTGAACCCTGCGCTTATCAATTACTAAAAATAGTGTGGTTGTGACCAAGTCTCCTATATAACCAAAAAAACAATTATATATTTTTTTATTAATGGCAAAAAATAGGGTTTTTAAAGGTTGTAAAATCTTTTACACCAGAGGAGGCAAAGAAATATAAGTCTAATTAAGCACATGCCAACCTCCAAGGCCAAAAGAAACAAAAATTAAACTAAAACAACCATCCAAAAGAAACAATCCTACTCTATTTTTGCATAAGACTGAAAGGGTAGTAAATACACCAAGATGCAAATAAAAAAACTCCAAAATCAGAGAGCAAGGATGAAGGTAAAGTTACCGCAAATGATAAAGTTACCACAAATAATTGGATAAAGTTGCTTATCTGATTGATGAGGATATTAATATTAAATAATCATTATCCTCTCAATAATGTAATATTTGGCTTGCCAATCTAGATAATGTAATATGTGGCAAGTCCATCTTATCTTGCCACCTATGATGATGTTGTAAAAGGTATTTCTTGCCTATAAATATGTAAAAATTTACAATTTAATATTAATATTCATATTTTAGATTTCTCATATTGATATTCATATCAGTTTGGTATCAGAGCAGTCGTTCCTGCTCCTTTTTTTATTCATCCGTTTAAGGTACCATGCTACCTAAAAAGAGTCTCTCTCTTGAAGAGATATCTCAAAGAGCCAAAGTGCTCTTGACGGATATTGAGTCCATTCGTGTTGCCATGCTAGCAAAAGAAATGGCATCTGCTGAAGATGAAGTTCTTCCTACTAAAAAGGAAGAAGATGTTGAAAAAGAAAAAGAAATTCTTCTAGTTGAAGAAGAAATTGATGAAAATCATGTTGTTATTTTACTTGATAATGTTGCAGGTTTGTTTGTTGTAGATTTGAAAAGTGCAGATCCATTTGAGGACTCTCCTAATGAAGCCCATGAAGTTGAAGCTGAAAAGATGCAAATTCTTGATATGTATTACAACGACTCAGAAGAGGAGATTGTGGATTCCATGCTGCCTCAATTTATTATATGTGGTCTGCTGGATCTACAACTATGGAAACCTCTTCACGATCCTAGCTCTTAAATGATGTTTTTGCCATCACTTTCCTTCATCAACAACATAAATTGTGGCCCTCAACCATTCTATGGCTCTATCCTCCTCTCCGGCTACTCTGTGTTGTTCTTATTTTCTTGTGGCCCTACTTTGTGTGCTCCCAAACCAACACGTGCCCCACCATGGCCACCTCCCACAATTTTCCTATGCAGTTTTCCTTTGCAATTTTTCTGTGTAGTTTTTCCTTATAGCATTTTTGGTGGATCTTTGTTCTTCTTCCTACCCACACTTTCTTTTTTGCATGGCCATTTCTTGGTCAATGCGTGTGCTCCACATCATGTGGGCACCACATGCACCACACATGCGTGATCCACATACATTTATCAACGTAGTGTACTTTATTAAATCATTAAATAATAATCATACAAAATTAAATAAAAAAAATTCATGTATGCATTAGGGACCAATGCTTCTATAGTGGGGAGGAATGATAGGGACTAATATTACCATATTTATATTTATTATCTATGGATGATAATGTTATCATAATTATATTTATTATCTGTGGATGATAATATTGCCATATTTATATGTATTATCTACAAATGATAAAGTTACCATAAATAATTGGATAAGGTTGCTTATCCGATTGATGAGGATATTAATATTAAATAATCATTATCCTCTCAATAATGTAATATTTGACTTGCCAATCTAGATAATGTAATATGTAGCAAGTTCGTCTTATCTTGCCATCTATGATGATGTTGTCAAAGGCATTTTTTGCCTATAAATATGTAAAACTTTGCAATGTAATATTAATATTCAGATTTTAAATTTCTCAAATTGATATCCGTATCATGGTGGGTGTGTGTTAAATTTCCTATTGATAAGCATAGCTCTCAACTTTACGAGGAGTCATGGTTGAGAGGATACTCCTCAACCCTATGTGTTGGTCATAAAGGTTTCTCACACTAACCAAATAAAAAATATATAACATAAATAAGTTAAAATTTAATATAAATATATATATATATATAAAATTAATAAAACAAACAAAATATTATAATATAACTATCTAATCAAATATATATTATGAGTAAACTTCATTTTAGCAGATACCTAGATTCAAACCTTTTATATATATATATATATATATAACACTTACCAAGCAGGTACCTAGATTTGTAAAGCCATGTAAAGTCTAAAGAAATTAAAGAGAAACTTCTTTTATTATTTTTAAGTATTACATAGTCAAGTCAACATTGAAACCATAAAGTCATGTTACATAGTCAAGTCAAGCCTATAAAAGGTAAAGTAAAGGTAAAGTAGTAATTGAAAATCATGCTACATAGTCAAGTCAAGCATATAAAAGGTAAGTAGAAATTAAAAGTCATGTTACATAGTCAAGTCAAGCCATTAAAAAAATAAAGTAGTAATTAAAATCAAATTAAACATTAAAAAACTTCATAACTATCTTCATCATTATACCCAAATTTGAGAACATGATCTATTATTTGTTCTTTAATAAAGATAATCACTATATAAAAAAAATCTCATTCACTTATTTAAAACTTAATAAACATATTCCACCAATTTTTAAAAAACTTGTATCAAAACAATCACCTATTAAACACGCACTCACTTTTACATTCGTACTGGAATTTACAATCCATAAAATGCTTCTATAACCACAAGCCATTCGTTAAAGAAGTGAAGTACAAGTTTGGTTTTCTCTCAAATGTCAAAACCGTAATGACCCCGCTGCAGTGTGCTTTGGCTTTGCATTTCCACTGCTATTGCCCTTCTCCTAATACCACTCAGCTTTTATAAATAAGTTTTTATTAACATCAAGTCGTAGAAAGTTACGAGTCCTATCTTGTGACAAAAGAAAGCATATATTGTTCCGCTTCGTTGTATCTTCAAAATATTGTCATTTTTGAGCTATATTCAAACATATTTTGATGACCCGAGAGAGATTGGCTTTCTCACAAATGTCAAAAGCATGATGACCCGGCAAAGTGCCCTTTGGGTTTGCGTTTACACTGCGAAAGGAAAACACGCATATAATGACCTTACACGTCTTCGTGGTATCTTCCAAACATATTGTCATCATTTTCCATCCACACTTCTTTCCACGAGATTGGCTTTCTCTCACAAATGTCAAAAGCCTTATGACCCGGCAAAGTGCCCTTTGGGTTTGCGTTTACACAGCGATTCCCCTTTCTCCTAGTCCGCACTTAGCTTCTATAAATAGCCTTTTACACGCTATCCATTGTCACTTCCATTCTCTTACCTTCCCTCTCCTTCCTGTGATATAGCCTTTGTTGCCCATTTCCCATTCGTTAGTAAAATGACCCTCGCTCTTCACAAACTCCGGGTATTTGTTCTCCTTTGCATTTGTGCAAGCCTGTGCCATGGCTTGCATAACTGCCACCACAAGGAATCCCAAGCCCTCCTCCTCTTCAAAGCCCGCCTCAATGATTCGTGGGGCATTCTCGATTCCTGGTCGAACGGGACTGACTGTTGCACCTGGCACGGCATATCCTGTGATCTCCACGCCAACCACGTGCTCACACTTAATATTTCCTCTGCTATGGACGGTGGTGTCATACCGGATAGCTTGTGCGATCTCCCTTATCTTACACAGGTGGAATTATCGGGCAATCAACTAACAGGTACTCTTCCTCTCTGTCTAGGAAATCTCTTTCATCTTCGATCTCTTAATTTCTCGAATAATAGCGTCAGTGGGATAATTCCACCGACTATTTGTCTGCTTACCAATCTTACTTCTCTTTATCTCTCTTACAACCAACTCAATGGAAGTTTACCATCTTGTATAGGTAAAATTTCTTCTTTAGAGACTCTTTATCTTCGCTTCAATCGTTTGAGTGGAAGTATACCGCCTTCTCTAGGAAGTCTTTCGTCTCTAACTCATCTTGATATGTGGTCCAATCAGTTCAGCGGTAACGTCCCAGATTCCTTGGGCAATCTCTCTTTACTCTCTTACTTAGATATTTCCTCTAACAAACTAAGTGGGACCCTTCCCTCCTCCCTTGCTCGGCTTTCCTCCCTCACTAGGCTCTATGCTGATAGCAATGCATTCAACGAAAGCATTCCTTCCTCAGCATTGTCATCTTCCATACAAGTTCTCTCCCTTTTCCTTGACAACAATCAAACAATTTCGGAAACTTTTTTCCATAACCTCACCAAACTAAAGGAATTGTATTTATCCAATTGTGTACTGAACATGAGTACCTCGTGGATCCCCTCTTTTCAATTAGATAGTCTGGTCTTGATATCATGTAATACTGACGGACAATTTCCACTCTGGATTTCAACCCAATACTCACTCACGGAGTTGACATTGGCCAAGGACAGCCTTGTTGGAGAAATTCCCTTTTGGCTATGGGATATTAGTCCATCCTTGCAATATATAAATCTTACAGAAAATTTTTTGGAAGGCTGCCTTCTTACAAATACTTCAGCTTGGGCGCAAATTATCTCCTTAGACTTGTCTAAGAATGCATTGAGTGGAGGCATTCCTTCATCATGGTCTCCTAATATAACAATTTTAGTACTAAATGATAATTTGCTTACAGGTAACATTCCTCCCACCTTGCCCACTTTATCACAACTCCAAGTGTTAAACCTAGCCAACAATAATTTAGATGGTGACATTCCATTGAACTTGATCAATTGTGCTTCTCTTCAAATATTGAATTTGGCAAATAATAGTTTGCAGGGAAGAATACCTCCCAACTTTGGTAAACTAAGCAAACTTTCTTCACTAGTTCTTCGAAATAATAAGTTGGAAGGATCAATTCCTCATTCAGTAACAAATTGTACAAGGCTACAAGTTCTTGACTTTGGGCAAAACCTATTTACAGGCCAAATTCCAAATTCAATTGGAAATCTTTCACTTTTAAAAGTATTGGTGATGAGGGAGAACAATTTGATAGGCAATATTCCTTTAGAAATTGGCCAGCTAATGCAACTCCAAATCTTGGACCTTTCTTCCAATTGTATATCAGGTTTTATTCCACCTAGCATCAAATATTTAAAAGCAATGGCCATAGCAAGTCAAAATAATTTTGTGTTGTCAAATAACTATGATGATGGATATGGTTTTGGCATGGAATATGGTTTTGGCATGGTATACAAATATGAGGATGAGTTGTATATAACTTCCAAAGGCAAAGATCAACACTACCCTTATATTCTTTCTACCTTGACATCTATAGATATTTCAAACAATCAATTGAATGGAGAAATTCCATCTGATTTTGGAATGTTGAAGGGCTTGAGACTTCTTAATCTATCTATGAACAATCTCATGGGGTCTATTCCAAATAGTTTGGGAGAAATGACTCAACTTGACTCACTTGACCTTTCTACAAATAGTCTGTCTGGAAAAATCCCAATAGAGCTAGACTCTCTAAACTACTTGGGGACATTAAATTTGTCCAACAACAACCTTTCAGGTAGTATACCCGAAGGACAAAAGTTGATTACATTTACAAAAGAATCATATACAGGAAATCCAAATTTATGGGGTTGTCCCCTTCCAAAGAATTGCTCTTGGCCACATTTTGCTTCTCCTCCTCCCACATCTTCCAAAAATCAAGAGAAAAGCATGAAAATTCCATGGTACAATGTTGTAGTGGGATTGTCATGGGGAGTAAGTTTTGGAGGCACATTGTCATTGATTATGTTAAATAGGAGATGGAAGAACAAATAATTTCAAAAAGTTGATGTTGTTTTGAAGTTTTTGTTCCCTTGGATCAACAATTGGACATTAGGAAGAAATATTTATCCACTTCAGGTAAATACAAGGGTTTTTTAAATCAATTTTTTTAATTTTAAAATCAATATGTGAATCTATATTATTTCTTTTCACACAATATATAGTTTATGCTATTTTGTTATGATGTTAGAAATTTCAACATATATTTAGAAGTAAGGTTCATTGTTATCCTTTATTATTTTGGTTCTGAATAAGCAACTACTTATATAGGTGTTTGGATTAATCCATTGATATTGTAGGTAGACATACAATACAGGGTTACAACTATTTCTCTACTTGTGGGTAAGTTTTCTTGAGGTAGGATAAGTAATGCATGTTGAGAAATAAATTTGTGCATATCCTTATTCACTTATTTGATAATTTTACTTTGTATTATTGGATAAATATATGGATTTTTTTATCTTCGCTTATTTATTTATTTTGTAAATTTTACAAATGTTTCCTAGTCAATTTCTCATAAACAATTTCAAGTTATTTAGAAATGCTATTTTGGTGGAAGAATTACTATTTTTTTTACAAATAAGATGCTTGCACTACCATGGCATACTATTGTGATATGTTCTAACACAATCCTATTATCTTGTATCACGAAATAACATCACAAACAAATTTCAATGTTCAGCTAAAGAATTCAAAATATAGAAAGCATAGTAAAATATACCACTTAAGTGTGTTTTCTAGAATATCAAATTGGATAACAATAAAATGGTTAGAGGTCTATATCCCACTCAAAAATATTATGAAAATATTGTAAATTCGTGATAGTGATTGTGTTTTGAAGGAGTTGCATGACAAGTAGTTGAATTTTTTATCCTGTTATTGCTGCCATTTTAGGAAGTGAGACTGTAACTCCATATATGATTGATTGTGCTTGTATGGGGGGCTAAACAAAGAGTCTAATTTATTTAAGATTTTATCTATGGCCTTCTGCATTTTGGATAATATATTTTTCTTACATGAAACTTCCTTTAAATAATGTTTCATGTCTACCTTCATTAAGGGAAAGTTTGATCATAATTATGAAATGATGTTTGACGATAATCGTGAGATGATGCTTTTGGCACATGAGTTCATGATTCTGGTAATTGATCTCCTTATGGAACTATAGCATGAATGTCTTAAGTTTTATTTTATTATATGAATATGTAAGCTTACTTTAACAAATGGTTGAAATGCAAAGAAGAATTTGAATCCATACTTGGAACAATTGTTGTGAATCTCCACCGATTTAAAACCATTTACACACATTTTCCTTTGGTGAACTAGATATTAGCTTTTGCTAGTGAAATTAAAATAAATTCTCATTTTTAAAAATATATTATTAGTCACTTATTGCTTTCAATGTGCCTTTGTGCATATTTTAAATTTGTAATTTATTGTCTCATTTATATTTGAGGAGCATCTCTTCTAAAGTGTCCTATCAAAATTTTAAATTTGACATAGCCCCTATAAGGAAGGATGAAGTAGAGTTTGTTTTGGTTCTATTGAACAAAACAAAAAATTCCTTTTGCTACTAAAGAAGCATATAAAGTTCTTGGTATTGGACTCTAATAACTATTGATTTTGGACTTTATGATTTGCTTGTGTTTTTTTATGTTTGTTTGTTTTTTATTTTATTTTTTAAAATCTTATGTATGCATGTTTATATTTATTTTCTCTGTGTCTTACAAGGTTGATTTACATTGTAGCTGGACAGGAATTGTTTTTTGTTCTTTAAGACTAGGAAATTGATTTCATACACATTGTTGATGTGGATGTTTCATAGAAAAGCCTTGTACCTACTACTAAGGTTTGAATCTCTCTTATGTCTTTGTAGTTGCCATTCCACTTTTTTAATGTTCTTCTTCATTTTTGTTTTAAAAAGAACTATGAATATTTTCTCATAATATTTAAATTCACAATAGTTCCTACATATTACAGGAATCACATATGTTAGGGAATATTGGTCAAGTACTTTGTTATTCATGATATTCAATCATATTCTATAGTGAGTTCCAATCATCTTCTTCCCTTTGATTTTCCCTTTAAGTTCAATTGGTATAATTTCATCCATTCAGTTTATTGTCTAAATATTTTCCATTCAACTACTTTTATTTAGTGTTGTACATATTTGTTTGCTTGTTTGTTTTTATTTCTTTCTTTTTTATTATATCATAATATTTTGGTAAAAAATTATCGCAAGCTTCTAATGTTGTTACTCAAATGTATTTCTAAATGGACACACCTTAAGTTGAATTTATGAATTTGTTTTTTATATTTTTTAGATCCTTCATAAAATAGGATGGATGGTTTTTCTTGCCCATCTACACCAAGCAACTAGAGCGACCCATTATATAATAGATACATTACTAAATATGATAAGCAATTTAACACTATTGATGTCATAAATCGTATATAGGTTCTTTCTAGAGGTAACTTATTAATTTATTTTTTTTTTTTTTAAATTTATATTTTATCTTTAGCATTGTGTTTGTCATTGTTGTATGACATGTTTTACTCTTTGGTTGCAGCTTATTGAGCACATAGAGAAACACCACACATTCAAATTTGAAGAATGTGTAATTGCTAGTGTGTATGGGGTTCCCCATTTTACTTGTGGTCTGGGATACAATCCTACTATTTTACTTGAAAAGGGGAAAATATGCATCAAATGAATTAAGTAAATATGTCTAATCACAACCATGACATGATACTTCTTCCCATTAAAGTTTTAGATTCTAGTAAATGATCTACTAATGGTATTGGAGCATGAATTTCCTGAAGTGTTTGCTTAGTAGGTGAATATGTAAGCTCACTATAACAAATGGTTGAAATGTAGAGAAGCATTTGAATCCAAATTTGAAACAATTATTTCAATACCTCACCTATTTAAAACCACATGCACACATTTGGATTTGGTGAACTTGAGATTGAAAAATTCTCATTTATTTTTATGTATTATTAGTCTTTTTTTTATTTTAATATGCCTTTGTGCATATTTAAAATTTGTGATTTGTTATCTCATCTATATTTAGGTATGGAAATATAGGACATTAAAAACTCATTTTAGATGCCCTAGAGGATAAATAAAATGTATCTTGGATAGTTTTAGGATCTAATGATCAACATAGGACCACCATCCAATAGTGCCAACCCCACATATTTCCAAATCTACAATCCACTCAAGGTGTTGACCAATAATGATATTATTGTTTTCTCAAGTTATATTAATTTTGTAGTGTTGGATACCTACTTCTAGTAGCTAGAAGTAAATGTTTCTATGAGCCATTTATCCAACATTGAAAGGATTGCTTTCAAGCCTTGAAGATATTAGAATAAGTTCCTTCTTGTTGGGAATTTATTAACAAAATAATCATAGATGATGGAGATCCCATAAAAACTTTAATAGCATTTATCAAGTTGGTTCCCATTGCTTCTACCCTTTAGATAATCATAAATATAGATATATGTTTAACATCAATATCAATTTGTTTAAATATTATATTGATAAGTTTAACAAAAAATTTAATTGTCCTTACATTGACAACAATGAGAAGCACCAAGTTCTCAAATTCATCAGTGGACTCTATTATCAAACACTATATTACAAATATCAAAACTTGAGGAGGTTGATACCACATGTTTGAGTACCAAAACTTAGTAAATTGATAAGACCTCAACCTTTGAATTTTTTGAGGAACAAGATAATGTGTTCTAAAATTTCAATAGAAGGTATACCCCTTCATATTATAATTGACATTAGAAGTCAAAAACATCATCATATATAATACTATCAGATGACTTGACTTCCAAATTATGATGCATCCACAATCTTCCTCTACTAGTTGACTTCACCCAAAAATGAAGTAGAGATTTGGCACTAATGCACTTTGAGTATAGTATATTTCTAGTATCCAAAAATATCACATGAGATGTGACACCACCAAAACTTTATGACATTCTACTCAAGAAGCCTTATCTCTTTGATTTACAAGAACATACCAATATTACCCACACTAATGATTTACGTGAACAAATGGGATGAACTACCACATGCCAAAGTGGCTACTCATGAAGAAGATGATTTTTTTGTCGATGAAGGAATTTTAAAATTTTTATTTATAATATACAATTTTTGTTTTTTTTTTCTTATGGTCTAATTTAAGAGCCAAGGTGCCAAGAATTTTTACCTTGTTATGTTAGTTGAAGCTTGCTTTGGATATACTCAAAATATGAATGTTTGTTTTATTTATTTTTCAATGTCTTCTAGGATCCATAAGGAGCACCACTATGTTATTTAGTTAGTTATTAAAATTATTTAAGTATAGGATCTTCATTTCCTAACAATAGACTATATCATTTATTAGTTTGATAAAATGATGAGATACTACTATAGATTATACAACTCAATCCAAGTTGTTCTCCCTATTATAATACCATTATTTTGGTTCTAAAGAAGTATGGATCATGACACCTAAGCATTTATTATAAGTTAGTGGAAAAAAGATATTCACTACCATGCTTTAATGATTTGTTAGACCAACTCTAGGAGGCTTGACACTTCATTAAGATAAAATTCAAATCAGGTTATCATAAAGCCGTTGTTAATCCTAAAAATATATAGGAGACAACATTTGATACAAGATAAGAACTACATAAATGGTTGGTTATATATTTTGCTTTGACCTATGCACCTGCTACATTCATGAACCTGATAAATAACATATGATGTCCTTTCATAGGGTCCTTTACCATTGTCTACTTAGATGATATTCTCATATTCAAATAGAAATGGGAGAAATAATTTTATCATGTGCATGAAGTATTCTATATCATACGTATTGGACAAAAATCATTTTACTATCCTACATGGACATATATTTTTCCAATCGAGCTTGTTCTAAGTTCCCTTTGAAATTTGTTCCTTTCTCAAATGAGCATAGAACTAATTTCCAAATTGAAAATTTACTTTTGTGTACCTAAATCCAACATGTTTCTTGTACTTGGTGATGCTCTTTTCTAATTATTCATACACTTTCTTGTGCACTTATTCCATAAATTAGTAAACTTTTCTACTTTAATATTTCTTATGATAATATCTTGCAAGTATCTCAACCCTATAATTCCTCTTAAAGTATACCCACACAAAATATAAAATGGTGTTCTACTTGTTCTTATATTGACTAATTTATTGTAGTAAAGCTTACTTATGCTATGATTAGATCCCAACTTCCTATTTTATTGCCTAAAAATACCTCAACATGTTTCCAAGACTTATATTCATAGCTTTCATTTGACCATCAATTGTAGATGGTGGGTTGAGCTCAACTACAACTTGGTGTTGAGTTAATTCCATTAAGTCCTCCAAAAATGTTCAGCAAACTTTGTCTTTATGAAGAACTATGCTTCTTATAAAACCATGTAAATGGACCACTTTCCCAAGGAATAAATTAGCTATATTTATAGCATCATTAGTCTTATTGAAAGCTAGAAAATAAGTTAGTTTTAAAAAATCTATCAACCATCATAAAACATAATTATTCCCTTTTGTATCTTAGGTAACCCTAAGATAACTTTCATGTTCATATGTTTCCAAGGCCTCTTTGGAATGGAATATGATTTATACAAACCACTATTCTAAGTCATTTTTATAAGTTGTTATGTTATACAACCCTTTACAAATATATTTATATTTTTTTACAAATGGCCTTATATTTATTGTCATCTTGGACCCATAATACCTTTCATTCAACTATGCAAGAGCCTTACCAATGCCAAAATATCGTAACAATCTACTATGCATCTCCTTGATCAAGTTCTCCCTCATGGGTCCTTGGGGAACATATAGTTATTATTCTCTAAATAACAAACTACCTTATAGAAAGTAGTTCAATTATGGATTTTTATCCAAGCCAACAAGATTATTACATGTTATCCATGCTTTGATTAAATCTATATCTTCTTAGTAAAACTAAAAAAAATGCTCAAAACCAACTACTTTTACTTGCTCAAAACCAACTACTTTTACCATTCCTATTCTTTAGCATAAATAGATAATTTTGCATAAAATCTATCCCATTTGTATGATGCTAAATTAACTTACCTTGACTCTTGATATACAACAGTGCTTGATGATCGATGTACAAGACAAACTCCTTTAGTAGCAAAAAAATTCTCCACTTTTGGGAATCTTGTACTATGGCATAAAAATCCTAGCAATAGACATAGTGTTTTCTCCTAGCATCATTAATATTATCAATAAAATATTCTATAAATATACTCTCTTGAATTAAAAAAACACCTATTGTGTTATCGTTGGTATCATAGTAAGCTTGGAACACTTTGTTGAAATATAGTAATGATAATATTGGTTATTGTATAATATTATTTTTAGTACCTCAAATATTCTTTATGTTGTTGTTTTCTATACAAACTCTTTGTCTCCCCTTATGATTTAAGTTAATCACATACATATCCTATTGAAATTTTGAATGAAATTCTTATAGAACCTTACCAAGCCATGGAAACATCTCACATCAAAAGTGCATTTGAAGTAGGTCACTAACTTATGGATTTTACCAACTACTCTTTTTAAAATCAACTAATAGCTTCTCTTTTTTAACTTATTTAGTATTTATCTCATATGCAACATATATCATAAAGGTATATGATAACAATGTTTCTTAAGAATGGTTTCAGTACCTTAGTTATGAGTTGCATGAAAGTTCTTGGTGCATTGGTAAGCCCAAAATGCATTACCAAACACGCACACAAACCTTCCTTTGTCTTAAATGTAGTCCTCCATTTTTCACTTTCTAAAATTCTAATTTTATTATAACCACTCTTCAGATATATCTTAGAGAAGTACTTGGATCAACTTAGATAATCCATGAGATCATCCATGTGAGGTAATTAAAATTGGTAGTTTATAATAATCTTATTGATGACTCAAGAATCAATAAACATCCTCTCTTCATTTTTTCCTTGGGTGCTAGCATTATTGGTACATCGCAAGGACTTAAGCTCTCTCGAATTAGTGTTTTTTCTAATAAATATTTTACTTGTCGAGTTTCCTCCTTGTTATCCACAGGAGTCAACCTATATGTTGCATTATTTGAAAGACTTTATCTTTATATTAAATCTATATGGTGACTAATACTCATCATTGATGGTAATTATTCTTAAAAAACATACTCTTCTAGAAATTCACTCACTTCTTTTGGTATGTTACTTGCCTTCTCTATTATCCCAACCTTCACTGCTTTGGGAATTATGACATATGATTTTGTTGTCTTCTTTACTATCCTTAAGAACTATTTTTCTATAACTAAACATACATTGCTACTTTGGATTGACCTATATTATTTTTCCTTCAAAGGACACAAGGTATATTTCTTAGTAGTCTTCTCAATCATTATAGTATTTTCTCTTTTGTAATAAATTATGTTCCTATCATATTGCATTGTCTTCCCAAGATAATATTGGAGGCATACATGGGCATTACATTACATAAATTTTTATCCTTATTAAGGCCCAATATAAAAATTAACTACACACTATTTATTCACTACCAATTGATGATCCTTATAAATCTATGATATGTTATACATATTGGTATGTACTACCATTTTCAATCCAAGTTTCTCTACCATTTCACTTGACACCAAATTGTCAATACTACCACTATCTATGCTAATTTCACAATAAGTATCTCCTAACTTGTAAATGATTCAAATATACCTTTTATTTGCTCCAATTATTTCTCTTTTCCTAGGGTTAAAAAAATATTTCTCAACATGAGGTTCTCTCATCACTCAAGCTCTTCCATATGAATTGGTGATGTCACTGACTCTTATACTTACACCACTTGTGTGTTGGTATCATACCTTTTTCTATTGTTATGTTGATGTGATAAAGGGAATTAAAATACCTTATGACTAGCTTGACCATATTAGAAGCAACTGTCACCAAATAATATTTCTCTTTCTCAATTGAAATTTTATATTCTATTTAAATTTCCTCCACTAAATGGATGATTTTAGGTTTGTGAGGAACTTGATTCACCTCCTTGCAAAATTTATCCTATTTTGGTGTCTTTTTTATTTATTTTATCAAATATTGATCTATCTCTTGAGGAGTTCTAATTTTTTTGAGACAAATTTTTGTCTACTTTCAAAGTATATTAGTAGTATTATTTTATTGTTTATAATTTTACCATACTAATCTCATCTTGATTGCTCAGTTGCAATCCATTAACATACCTTAAAACTTCCTTTGATCCACTTCACTAGAACTTAGCTTAAATTATCTTATAAAAATCATCTGTGTAATCTCTTACACTCAACTCTTTGTCTCAAATTCTAAATTTTCTATAATAGGTTTGAGTTGGTAATCAATGATTTGAAATAAAAGCACCTGTTCCATCTTGTGATTTTTATTATGTTGGATTTTAAGCCTTAATATCTCAAAATATCACATGTACCAATATAAATAAGCTCTAATATTATAGGTCAAAATATCAATAATGAAGAGTAGAATATATATGTGAGAAATCAAATATATATGAAAATATAATAATGAAATAACATTCACTTAAAATATCTAATATGAATGTAAAATGACCAAAATCATTCATGCATATGCATGAATAATACTTACAGTAAGCTTTATTATCAATGCTTGCTATTGGTGATAGTTGTTGGCCTTGTATGGAGCTTTATATCCATAATATAGACATATAAAGTGAATCTTCATGTACTTGACTATTTTTATCAATATGATAAGTCCCATGACCTTTGGCTTATCATCTTGCCACTTGTATACTAGACTCTTCACTCTCTTCTTATTTTCATGCTTGACTCTATGACACTTTTACACTTCCACATGACTCTTACTCTCCTACATGCACTCCTAATATAAGACACTTGTGCACATCCTCATAGTACATATTTGAACACTTAAATACATGATACTTGTGCACATTCTCTCAACACACACTTGCACTCTTACTTACATGACACTTGTACATTTTCTACACATGAACCCTTACATATAGAGGAAATATAAATTACTCATTTAGACTATAGAATCAATTCTAATCTATTACATATTTACATTTGTACCATAAAGGTACCATGGGGATACATTTGCATATATGGAATAATATAATATTCTTCAAAACCCCCTTTTATTATATTATTTGGTTATGGAAGACTTTATTCTTCAATATTTGTCTTTATCCTAAATATTCATGTGACATTGCATTGTTTATGAACCTCTAATTGAGATTCATCTTTATCTTCATTATTGAGTTCTACTATGAGTTCTCCTTTATCTTTATTATTTTTTCCTTCAGACTTTATCTCTTCATTGAATGGTTCACAAACTACTTCATCTTCTTATTTGGTATTTGATTCATATAATTCTTTATTTTTGTACATGACTTCTTCTTCATCATCGAAATTTGGATCGTGTGCTTCATTTGATCTAGATTTCCTATAATCTTATGATTTTTCTTTATATTTTGAACATTCACTTAGAACATCATAATAATTTCTTGAATTAGATGAGCTTGGAGTATCAATATTATATAAAGAATGAAACATTGTTTGGATATGATTCACTTGTATCAATATCTACTTTAATTTTTAGAGTTTTGATCAACTGCTATTGTTTTAGATTTTCATCTTTATGAATTAAAAGTGAAAGCAATTCCATATGCATTATACTACTTATATCTATAGGTATCATAATATCATCTTTAAAATTATCAATTGCTTCAACAATATTTGAATTTAAATAATATTCAAATATGAATAATAAATTATTCATAGCTTCTCTATAGATGAATTGCATTTCCATATCTAGCTTATCCTTAGATTTTTCAATCAACTTACCAATTTCAAATTTTATAACTTCTAATATTTTCTATCTGATTATGGACTCCATATTTTCTTCCATAACAATAAAATTTTGCAATTCAATTCATTTGAAGTTCAAAATATTATATCTCCCAAATTTTAAATAATAACTCAAGTAAGAAATTTATAAATTTTAAATTTTCTAATCATTTGAAGTAGAAGTCCTTTTAACTCCATATTGAATTAAATTTACAATTTATTTTTAATTTTCCAAATCTTCAAAACTTTAAAAACTTCAAATACCTTCGAATCTAAAAATTTTCAAATATTAAAAACATTAAAATATTTTAATTCATAAATCTTAAAAACCAAATCTTCAAATATCAAAAAAACTAAAAACACTCAAAGAAATTAAATCTTCAAAGTTTTAAGAGAAAGTATTAAACCTTAGTAGTATTCCTTGTCACTCCATACCTTTAAAAATTAAAATTAAAAATTTCAAGGAAGTAGCTTTTGAAAAAATAACCAAGGTCCATGAATAAATTTTAAAAAATGGAAAATCATATTACTTACATTATGGTAGATAAATGAGTTTTTTTGGTGATCAAGCGATGGTGAAAATGGAAGCAACAAAAGTAAGTGTGAACACATGCGATGACACAAATAGCAACTCTAACGATGACATTTGTGGTATCATGGGTAGTAGAAGATGGTTCGATCAAGAGATCGAGGATCTCTCTATCCACCCAAAATTTTTGGAAGGAATCTTTGCGGTGGCCCACAAGCAAAAATATGATTCTAAGCCCACTACTCTTTTTACTAGTGGATATCTCTATCATGGGGTGATAACAGAGATAATTAATTTAGGACCTACCATATATGGCATAGTGGTAGGAACTAACACATCGATTGATCGGGAATCCCTATTAGACTAGGGAAGAAAGGTCTTTTCACCAAATGAATTTTTTCCTTTATCAACATCTATTATGGGTGGATTGAGAGAGGTGGCTCCCAAGTCCTGGGGGGGGGGGGGGGGGGGGGGGGGGGGGGGGGGGGGGGGGGGGGGGGGGGGGGGGGGGGGGGGGGGGGGGGGGGGGGGGGGGGGGGGGGGGGGGGGGGGGGGGGGGGGGGGGGGGGGGGGGGGGGGGGGGGGGGGGGGGGGGGGGGGGGGGGGGGGGGGGGGGGGGGGGGGGGGGGGGGGGGGGGGGGGGGGGGGGGGGGGGGGGGGGGGGGGGGGGGGGGGGGGGGGGGGGGGGGGGGGGGGGGGGGGGGGGGGGGGGGGGGGGGGGGGGGGGGGGGGGGGGGGGGGGGGGGGGGGGGGGGGGGGGGGGGGGGGGGGGGGGGGGGGGGGGGGGGGGGGGGGGGGGGGGGGGGGGGGGGGGGGGGGGGGGGGGGGGGGGGGGGGGGGGGGGGGGGGGGGGGGGGGGGGGGGGGGGGGGGGGGGGGGGGGGGGGGGGGGGGGGGGGGGGGGGGGGGGGGGGGGGGGGGGGGGGGGGGGGGGGGGGGGGGGGGGGGGGGGGGGGGGGGGGGGGGGGGGGGGGGGGGGGGGGGGGGGGGGGGGGGGGGGGGGGGGGGGGGGGGGGGGGGGGGGGGGGGGGGGGGGGGGGGGGGGGGGGGGGGGGGGGGGGGGGGGGGGGGGGGGGGGGGGGGGGGGGGGGGGGGGGGGGGGGGGGGGGGGGGGGGGGGGGGGGGGGGGGGGGGGGGGGGGGGGGGGGGGGGGGGGGGGGGGGGGGGGGGGGGGGGGGGGGGGGGGGGGGGGGGGGGGGGGGGGGGGGGGGGGGGGGGGGGGGGGGGGGGGGGGGGGGGGGGGGGGGGGGGGGGGGGGGGGGGGGGGGGGGGGGGGGGGGGGGGGGGGGGGGGGGGGGGGGGGGGGGGGGGGGGGGGGGGGGGGGGGGGGGGGGGGGGGGGGGGGGGGGGGGGGGGGGGGGGGGGGGGGGGGGGGGGGGGGGGGGGGGGGGGGGGGGGGGGGGGGGGGGGGGGGGGGGGGGGGGGGGGGGGGGGGGGGGGGGGGGGGGGGGGGGGGGGGGGGGGGGGGGGGGGGGGGGGGGGGGGGGGGGGGGGGGGGGGGGGGGGGGGGGGGGGGGGGGGGGGGGGGGGGGGGGGGGGGGGGGGGGGGGGGGGGGGGGGGGGGGGGGGGGGGGGGGGGGGGGGGGGGGGGGGGGGGGGGGGGGGGGGGGGGGGGGGGGGGGGGGGGGGGGGGGGGGGGGGGGGGGGGGGGGGGGGGGGGGGGGGGGGGGGGGGGGGGGGGGGGGGGGGGGGGGGGGGGGGGGGGGGGGGGGGGGGGGGGGGGGGGGGGGGGGGGGGGGGGGGGGGGGGGGGGGGGGGGGGGGGGGGGGGGGGGGGGGGGGGGGGGGGGGGGGGGGGGGGGGGGGGGGGGGGGGGGGGGGGGGGGGGGGGGGGGGGGGGGGGGGGGGGGGGGGGGGGGGGGGGGGGGGGGGGGGGGGGGGGGGGGGGGGGGGGGGGGGGGGGGGGGGGGGGGGGGGGGGGGGGGGGGGGGGGGGGGGGGGGGGGGGGGGGGGGGGGGGGGGGGGGGGGGGGGGGGGGGGGGGGGGGGGGGGGGGGGGGGGGGGGGGGGGGGTCCTGTCCCCTTTGGCATCTACCTTCCTCTTCCCACTCCTCCCGTGCCCGTGGTTCGTCCTTGTGTGGCCCGCGGTGTTCGGTTAGGATCCCTATCAACGACAACGGTATAACCAAAATCAAGAAAGGGACCGGTTATAACCACCAAGAGGCCCTATTTTACTTTCCATGAATTGATATGCCCCTTTTGAAGGTCATGATCCTCGTGGTTGGTTAGCCAAATGGAAGGCATCCTTGACTTATATCAAATTAAGGAAATTGATAAAGTTCCTTTCAACAAAATTAGCAGAGGCCTACCAATGGTTTGTATGGCTTAAAAAGAGAATGTAGCTATTATTACTGGAGAAAATTCACTACCTCTTTTCTAGAAGATTTGATGATGAGCTACATCATCCTACACGAAGATTGTTATCTCTTAAACAAAAAGGGTCTTAGTGAATTCATTTCGAGTTTACTTACTCCATCACTTGACTTAATCCCACATGGTGGTGCTTTCCAATGGTTTGAAAGAAGTATTCGAGTGGAGGTAGACATGCATGATCCAACCATGTTGAACAGTTGTATAAGAATAGCCAAGTTGGCTGAGAAGAGACATCAGTTGTCTGCACAGCGGGAAACATATAGTTGTCCTTCATACCACAACAATTCCTTCCGTAGAAATGATCAAACATCAAGATATTTTTGTTATAAATGTCGCACTAATCACCCCAGGGAACAAGCTTGTGCCCAAAAACAAAACTTTCATATTGAAGGTGATCAAGGTGAAGGGGAAGAGGATGAACCATACAATCGAAGAACTCTATGCCGAAGACCTACCAGGTACTATAGACGAAAAAGAAGAGGATACAATGGCAATTTCAGCATGCTCTTATGGGTTTAACCGCCCACCATACAATAAAGGTCCGTGTTTTCTCCACAAAAATGTGAATGTGCTAATTGATTCCGGTAGCACCCACAATTTTATCGACATCAAAACACAAAAGCTTGAATTTATTCATTAACTCTTCCAAAAGACAAATTCCGGGTTTTAGTGGCCATCGAGGTGAATGCACAATGCGTGGGTCGCACATCTCAAGTTTCCATAAATATGGGAACTTATACCGTTAGCCTCCTTTTGTGCATGAATTTGGGAAATTCGATGTCATTTTTGGGGTTGAATGGTTGGAAACATTAGACACAATTAGCTTCAACTTCAAAAAATTATTTGTGGAATGGAATGAAAATGGACGAGTCATTCACTTACAAGGCATTACTACTCCTCCAACACAAATGGTGAGCTCTCATAGTATGGAAAAGAAGTTAAAAGGGTGGATATGGGTTTATAGCTCTAAATTATTGTTTGGAAAAACATCGCGAACTTCGGATATTATTGCACCGAGTTACAAGATATCATCACACATTACGATGAGGTTTTCCAAGAACCTCTAAGGATTACCACCTAAACGATCTCATGATCATGCCATCCATTTGATGTCGGGAAGTTTCCCACTCTAATGTCTTATCGCTATCCTCGCCTACTAAAAGCAAATCGAACGGATCGTTGGATTTGTTGGATCTATGGAGTCATTCGTCACAACTAGTCCTTATTCCTCACCGTTAGTCCGCTAGACGAAAAGATAACTCTTGGCGTATGTGTCCTGACTTTCGTTCTCTCAATAAACTCACTATCAAGGACAAATTTCCTATCCCTGTCATAGATGACCTATTAGATGAGTTGCATGGTGCCTTATTGACAAACTTTCCTATCTCTCAATAAAATTTCATTATGAATTTTTGGTTATGCCTTTTGGTCTCACTAACGCTCCATCCACATTCCAAAGTCTCATGAACCAAGTGTTTCGTCCACTCCTCCGTAAGTTTGTGTTAAGTTTTTTTTATGATATTCTCATATACAGCAAAACATGGACGGACCATTTACATCATGTGGATAAAGCCCTTCACATCCTACTACAAAGAAAATTATTTGTTAAACGCTCCAAATGTTCATTTGGTGTTCAAGAAGTCGAGTATCTTGGTCATATATTTTCACATGAGGGTGTCAAAGTCGATCCCAATAAAATTAAGGCAATTCAAGAGTGGCATTTACCTAAAACCATCAAGAAACTTCGTGGTTTTTTGGGTCTCACGGGCTACTATCGCAAGTTTGTACAAAGTTATGGTAAGATTGCAGCACCTCTCACGGAACTCACAAAGGATGCTTTTGTGGTCGAAGAGGCTACTTTAGCTTTTGAAGCTCTTAAGCAAGCCATGTGTACAACTCCGTCTTAGCAACTCCCAATTTTTACAAACCATTTTTTATCGAATGTGATGCTTCGAGGGAATTGGGGCTATATTAATGCAAGAAGGTCATCCATTGGCATTTGAAAGTAAACAACTTTCCGGAAAAATTTGGGAAGATCAACATATGAAATTTAAATGTTGGCTATTCTTCATGCGAAAATGGAGACACTACTCTATTCGCAGCTTCATTATCAAAACGATCATAATAGCCTCAAGAATTTTTTGGAGCATGGTTTTCTTATCCACAAAATAAGTGGTTAACCAAACTTGGCTATGATTTGTTATTGAATATAAGAAAGGGAAGGAAAATATAGTGATGTCAAATATGAAGATGAAGTAGTCATCAATGCTATTTGGGTCCTTGTTCCCAATGGGTAACTCAATTACAAAGTGAATGGTTGTCCAATAATGAAACTGCCCAGATAATTCATGAATTATCTATAGGGTATTCCAAACACCCTTTGTTCTCTTATGAATATAACATCCTCTGAAAGACGAACCGCATTTACATTCCACATAATTCATAACTCAAATCAAAGATCTCGACGAATCACACGCTTCTCCATCCGCAGGACATTCAAGATTTTTGAAGACATATTTAGGGTCAAACAATCTTTTGTTGGAAAGGATTAAAATTGAGTCAAACAATGGGTAGGATGTGAAGTTTTCCGGCAATAAAGGGAGAAATACCAAATCCAGATTATTACAACCATTACCCATCCCCGAACGAGTGGGAACATATATCCATGGATTTCATTGAAGGTCTTCCAAAATCGAAGGGGATTTTCGTCGTTGACCGGTTATCCAAATATGCTCACTTTTAGCTTTACAACATCCATTTTCCGCAAGCAAGGTGGCATAGGTATTTATGGATTCAATTTTCAAATTACATGGTATGCCAAGAATATTGTAAGTGACAGAGATCCCATTTTCACTAGTAACTTTTGGTGGGAATTATTTCGACTTAGTGGTACCTTTGAACTTGTCTTGCATCCATCCACGCATGGATGGTCAAAGTAGTTAACAAATGTTTGGGTACATACTTAAGATGTTTTGCTCAAGATAAACAATACCAATGGAGCCATTGGTTAGCATTAGCGGAATGGTGGTACAACACTTCTTACCATTACTCAATTAAGATGTCTCCATTCGAAGCATTGTATGGCACCAAACCTCCATTGTTGCGTTACGTCGGGATCATCTCAAGTAGCTAAAGTGGATGATTGGTTCCAACATGGCCTACGCTTACCATCCTCAAAGAGAATTTGGTCCAAGCACGTAATCGTATGAAACAACAACAAGACTTGCCCGATCGAGAGACTTTTAATATAGGATATTGGGTGTTCCTCGTTGCAACCTTACAAACAAGCCTCTATTAAAGATAAAGTCACGTTGGCTCCATGATTCTATGGTCCTTAAAATTGTGCGCATTGGAGAAGTAGCCTATCAATTAGAGCTACCTACATCTTCCGATTCTCCGTTTTCATGTTTCATGTCTCAAAAAGTAATTGGTCGGAAAGTACAAAGTCAATCCGTTCTTGATGAGGAAGGATGCATACATCTCCAACCGAAGATATTCTATAGATATAATCGAGATCCCTCGTTCTACAATTTCTCATTAAATGGCAAGATTTACCCGAGGAGGATGCCACATGGGAACTCAAGTATATTCTTGTCTTTCACTTTGAGGACAAAGCTTTTCGATGAGGGAGTCATGTTGACCAAACATGTGTCACGCTTCCAAGAGTTATTAATTAATATATATATATCGATCCAATAGTTTATTGGATCCATCATCTTGTTTTTTTTTTCCTTGCTTTCGTTCGCCTATCGGCGGGTGTCCCCCTCGAGTGGCTTGTAATTATTGTTCCTATGTTTCATTTTTCGTTTCGTTCTTTCGTGTGCATTTTTTGTCGGTTTATTTTTGTGCGGTGTTTTTTGCAAGTCCTTTGCTGATATGGTCAAATTTAAATCAAACCCTAGCTTATTTGTGATGAAAAGGGTTGACCTATATCATTCTAATGGTAATCTTGAGATCCCTTGCGAACTCATTTCATCCATGGTCACCCATAGCTCCAACTCATTAATGGGTAAGTTATTGGGTTCACGACTAGATATGGAATCTATTCACAAATGGACCCACTACTCTTGGTAGACCCTTGGTTCCATGGATCTCGTAGTGTTTCCTAGAGGCTTCTTTTTTATCAGGTTGAATAACCCTACTAATTCTCAATGAATCCTCATAGGAGTACCATTGTTATTTGATCAAAGAGGGTTGTTCCTATGGAAATGGAGTGTGGATTTTGACCCATCCACTCAAAATATCAACTTCTTCCTAGTTGAGGTTTACCTCCTAGGCCTATCAATTTAGTTTTGGATTGAAGATATGTTGAGCAAGGTGCAGAAACAGTATTGTCATTGTTGTCAACATAGACAGATAGATCAGTTGATGTAGTGGACAGGAGTTCAGAGGTCAGTCAGAGCATGTACAATGAATTTCCAAGAAGATAGAAGTGGCCCAGATTCAAAGGATCAAAGAAAAAGACAAGTAAGAAAACTATCACGATATCGCGACATGTTTTTTGTCACGATTTCGTGACATATCGGAGGAGAGAGGAAAATGCTGGCAAAACTATCATGATTTCACGACATATCGGAGGAGAGAGAAAATGCTGGCAAAACTGTCATGATTTCGCGACATGTTGGCAGAGAAGAAGCCAAGTGGAAAAATTGTCACGATTTCGCGACATGTTCGAAGAGAGAGAAAGCACAAGGAAAACTGTCATGATTTCGTGACATGTTGGACGAAAGAGAAAGCGCAAGGAAAACTGTCACGATTTCACGACATGTTCGAAGAGAGAGAAAGTGCAAGGAAAACTGTCATGATTTCGTGACATGTTGGATGAAAGAGAAAGCACAAGGAAAACTATCATGATTTCATGACATGTTCGAAGAGAGAGAAAGCGCAAGGAAAACTGTCATGATTTCGCGACATGTTGGAAGCAAAGAAGGCTAGTGGAAAAACTGTCACGATTTCGTGACATGTTCGAGGAGAAGGAGCTTGCTAAGAAAAGTGTCACGATTTCACGACAATCTGCAAGAGAGGCAGTATAGACAAAAATGTGTCACGATTTCGCGACATGTTTGAGAGAAAGAGCTTGCAAGGAAAAGTGTCACGATTTCACGACAATTTGCAAGAAGAAGCGCTAAGGAGAAAAAGTGTCACGATTTCATGACATGTTGGGTTTTCACGATCCGATGCAAAGAAAAGCGCTAAGGAGAAAAAGTGTCACGATTTCATGACATATTGCAAGAGAAAGAGGAGAGAGAAAAAGATGTCACGATTTCGTGACATGTTTCATTTTCGCGGTCCAAAGCGAAGAGAAAGAGGAGAGAGAAAAAGATGTCATGATTTCACGACATGTTTCATTTTCGCGGTCCAAAGCGAAGAGAAAGAGGAGAGAGAAAAATATGTCACGATTTCGTGACATGTTGTTTTCACGGGGCAAAGACAGAAAAGGCACAAGGCAGCAAAAGTGTCACAATTTCGTGACATGTTTCATTTTCATTTTCCAAAGACAGAAAAGGCACAAGGCAGTGAAAGTGTCACGATTTCGTGACATGTTCCATTTTCATGGGGCAAAGACAGAGAAGAGCACAAGGCAATGAAAGTGTCATGATTTCGTGACATGTCGTGTTTTCACGGGTGCAAGCCGAATAATGAAGCAAGAAGGGGAAAGTGTCACGATATCGCGACATGTCATGTTTTCATGGGTAAAAGGCGAGAAGAGAAAAAAGAGACAGAAGTGTCATGATTTCGTGATAGGTCGCAACGACACGACTACGGATAGTTAACTGAAGCAGAACAACAGTTAAAGGGGCAGTTGTAGAGGAAAATCATGCAGCCAAAATAAGAAGAGTTAACTGGAGTCAATGCGATAGTTACAGGTGCAGTTATAGATAGAAATCATGCAAGCTATTTTAAGAACTGTCAAAGAAGGAGAAATCGAACAATCGCATAAATAGAATCAAAAAATGCATGCATGCACAGAAAAGAATACGAATAGTCATGACCAAGAAGATGAACAATCATGGTAGAGGTATATGTTGCATGTAACGTGTTTGACAAAAAGCCCATTCTATATATACAAAAGGAGTTACATAAAGAAGAGTTACAGTTGACAAGTGGCAGAAGAGAATGTTAAATAAACAGTTACAATTGACAAGTGGCATATGAGGAATGAAAGAAGGCGTTGTAACTAGAGTTACAAAGCAAAAGGTTTGTTATAAAAATAGGTCTGTGTGAAGAATAAGGTTGTCGCTGAAAGTGAGAAATTGCTGCGTAAAGAGGGTTAGAAGAGGGCCGAGAGAGAGATAAGTAGAGTCGTGAGAGCGTGCAGAGTTTGATTAATTGTAGACCAGTCAGGGTCATGTAAACAACAGAGGCATTTGTATGTCATTGATATAGCTTTCAAAATTATGATCCAAGTTTGTGCTTGGATAGGGGTTGGTGCTCCTTTATTTTGGTGCAGATAAATCAGGGGTTGGTTCTCCTTTCTGTTGGTGCAGATAAATCAGGGGTTGGTGCTCCTTCCAGTGGGTGCTGGTAAACAGATTGTAAAATTGGTGTTTTGCAAAGACTAGATTTGGACCATAGTCCAAGCAGTCATTCTTGAGGAGTAGCCAAATTGGTGAACCTCGTTACATTGTGTGTTGTGGTGTGCTCTCTTGTGATAATTGCTTTATCTATTTTTAAGTTCTCTTTGCTTCAGCTTTAAGAGTGGTAGATTTGAATTTAAATAGCTACACTGATTCACCCCCCCTCTCAGTGTCATTGTGAGAATATCAATTGGTATCATAGCAAGGTTCCTGAACAAGCTTAATCAGCTAAGGTGACCTTGGAAGGAACATAATGGCAGGTGGTGAAGGATTCTCATCAAACAAAGCTCCTTTGTTCAATGGAACTAATTACTCATTCTGGAGACTCAAGATGCAGACATATCTGAGTGCGTTAGGATACGACATTTGGGAGTCAGTAGAAAGTGGATACACAATACCCGCTACTCCTCCAACAGATACTGCAGAGAAGAAAAAGTTTGAGAGTAACTCCAAAGCAAAGAATGCCATAATGTGTGGGCTAGTAGACAAGTGAACTAATAAGGGTCATGAGCTATAAATCGGCAAAAGACATATGGGACAAACTAAAGAGCATCCATGAAGGAGACAACAAGATCAAGGAAGCCAAGCTACAAACGCATCGAGCTCAGTTCAAAGCATTACAAATGAATGACGATGAGAACATAGAGGCCTATATGCTGAGAGTCAATGGAATCATTAATGCAATCAGAGGACTCGGAAAAGAAATCAAAGATGCGGTTGTCATGAAAAAGGTACTTAGAACTCTTCACAAAAGATTTAATCCTAAAGTTTTTGCAATAGAAGAGGCTAAAGATCTAAATAATTTTAGCATGGACGAGATGCATGGTTCTTTGACTACATACGAAATGAGAATAGGACAAACTAAGCCCATAGACAGAGAGGCTGCTTTTAAAGCACACAAAAATATAAAAGCTGAATAAGAATCTGAGGATGAAGAGACATCGGATGAAACAAAAGCTAACTTTGTTCGAAAACTTACAAAGGGAAAAGGAAAATATAGAGGAAAGTTACCGTTTAAGTGCTTCAATTATGGAGGCATCGGTCACTTCTCAGCTAAGTGTCCAATGAAAGAGAAAACCAAAAGTGATGAAGGGTCACACCAAGAAAGAAGTGACTGGAAGAAGAAACCAAGCTTTAGAAAAAGCAACTTCAAAAAGAAAAGTTTCATATCTAAGAATGTCAGCTCTTCTGAAGATAGCTCAGGTGAGGACTCTGAAGAAGAAATAGGTGAAGCTCTATTCATGGCATTTCAAGAAGAAAAAATAGAAGAAAAATAGGAAGGTGATAAAAACATTAATGATGAGGCTGAGGTATATTGGGAAGGAGAGTTGGTTGCTGCACTTAAAGAGTTGAGTACAGAAAGGAAAAATAATAAAAAGGTCTCAAGAAAGCTTGAGGATGTGAATGACATAATAAACAGTTTGAAAGTACAGACAGAAGAATTTAAAAAAATGTCTGAAGAACTCGAAGTACAATTAACCATGAAAATAGATGAGTGCAACAAACTGGAAGAAGAGATTGTTGTCTTAAGAATGCGGCTAGAAGAAAAGAATCAAAAATTGAGTTGCTATCACAAACTTGAAGGAAGTTCTACGAAGCTTGAAAAGATTATAAATAGTCAGAGGACTACAGACATCAAATTTGGCTTGGGTTTTGTCGAAGGAGAATCGTCAAGTGGATCAAAGGACATAACTATAGAACAAGTAAAGAAAGAAGATAAGATCAAGGTTGATCAAGGAAAAATGAATCAGGCAAAAGAAAGCAACAGTGCTAGGCACGAGAAGAGTGTTGACAATGAGGGATTCATAAAAGTCACACATCAAAGGAGAAGAAAATTTGTGGCTCCTACTACAAAATGGCAAAGACCAACTCCTAGGTTCAATCATTCCTTTTCTGGTTACTATTTTAAATGCAATGCTTACGGTCATAAGATTTTAGACTGCATTTATAATATAGGACAAAGAAATTTCACCAATAGAAATGTCTTTTCACCCTTGATGGATTATGCAGTAGAATGCTATAACTGTCATAACTTTGGACATATTGCAAGAAACTGTAGAAGCACTTATGCAGCAGATAAATATCAGGGAAGAAGATCTCAACCAAATAGTTTAAGGCAAAACAAAAAATTCCCAGAAAAACATGCAAAGGCTACTGACAAAGGAAAGGCAAAACAAGTGACCAAAACTGTAGTCAAACCAGAGTGGAAATAAAAGGAGCAACTCCAAGGAAGAAAATGAATCCTTGATTGTTCAAACATCATTCAAAGCACAGAACAAATCGACACCATGGATATTGGATAGTGGATGCTCCAATCACATGACAGGAGATAAACAAAAATTTGAAAAGTTACAGAAATATGAAGGGGGCTCTGTAAAGTTTGGAAATAATGATGGAGCCAAGATAGTTGGCAAAGGATCAGTCAAGATAAGTGATGGAAAGATCAATTCCAAAGAAGTTCTGTTTGTGATTGGTTTGAAGCACAACTTACTGAGCGTAAGTCAAATCTGTGATAGAGGTCATGAAGTCATCTTTAAGAAGCAAGGATGTGAAGTCAAAAAAGCACATAGTGGGAAACTGATGGCTACTGGATCGAGGACTTCTAGAAATCTATATACTCTCTTAGAGACTTTAGAAGGAGCGTGCTTGATTGGACAGGAAGATGAAAATTGGCTATGGCACAAGAGGCTCGGTCATATCAGCTTTGACAATCTGGTAAAAATAAGCTCAAACAGGGCAGTAAGAGATATACCCACAATTGGCAAACCATTAAATAGCATTTGTGCTTCATGCCAAAAGGGGAAGCAAACTAGAGCCACATTTAAATCAAAGGAATACTTCACCAGTAAGCCTTTAGAACTAATACATACTGATTTGTGTGGACCCATGAGAACACAAAGCATAAATGGTGACAAATACTTTATGTTGTTCATAGATGACTACTCTAGGATGACATGGGTACTATTTTTAAAGCTTAAATTAGATGCCTTTGAGATGTTCAAGATTTTTAAAAAATAGGTTGAGAATCAAACTGGAAAAAGAATTAAATGCCTAAGATCAGATAGAGGAGGAGAGTTTATCTTAGAAGAGTTTGTAGAGTACTATCAAAAATATGGGATCAAAAGACAGTTTTCAGCAGCAAGGACACCTCGAGAGAATGGTGTTGTAGAAAGGAAGAACAGGACAATGGCAGAAATGGCATGGACAATGTTGGCTGAGAACAAAATAGCTGATAGATTTTGGAAAGAGGCAGTCCATACTGCGGTTTACATCCAAAACAGGTGCATGCTAAGGACGCATGAAAGCAAAACACCTTATGAGTTGTGGTTTAGCAGAAAGGCAACAACAAGATATTTCAAAGTGTTCGAAAGCAAGTGCTACATCAAACGAACTGAAGATAATCTCGATAAGTTTGAAGATAGAGCTGAAGAAGGTATTTTTCTTGGTTACTCGACAAAAAGCAAAGCCTACACATGTTACAACAAGAGGCTAAAGAAAATTGTGGAGAGTGCTGATGTCAAAGTTGATGAAGGTAGAGAACGAGAAATTACTTATCAAGAAAACTACCCTATTTATGAAGAAGTCATTGAAGGAGATGAAGAAAAGGAAATAGAAGAGAATCAGAAAATTGACCCAAATGATTTAAGAATTGACTCAGAAGAAGAAGAAAACAAGAAATTCAAAATAGGCAGCTGGCAAAAAAATCATCCCAAAGAACAGATTATTGGGGACCCCATAGTTGGTATTCAGACAAGAAGAGTAGTAGTACGGAACTACTCTCTATTATCCAGCATTGAGCCCAAAAATGTTGTTGAAGCAAGCACAGATGAAAGTTGGATGAAGGCAATTAATGAAGAACTAGATCAGATTGAGAAAAACAAAACTCGGGAGTTAGTACCAAGACCAGCAAATAAAAATATAATCGGTACTAAATGGATTTTTCGAAACAAATTGAACGAAGATGGACAGGTTGTAAGGAATAAAGCAAGACTGGTCTATAAAGGCTATGCACAGGTTGAAGGAATTGACTTTGAGGAGACCTTTGCACCAGTAGCTAGACTAGAGGCAATCAAAATGTTTCTGGCCTTAGCAGTTCATAAAAATTTCAAAGTATATCAAATGGATGTGAAATCAACATTTCTGAATGGAAAACTGGAAGAAGAGGTTTACATTGAATAGCCAGATGGTTTCCAACTAGGTGATAATCCCAACTTTGTTTGCAAGTTGAAGAAAGCTTTGTATGGCTTGAAACAGGCACCCAGAGCATGGTATGCAAGGCTGGATAACTATCTTATCCAACAGGGGTTCAAGAAAGGTTTGGTGGACAACAATCTGTATGTCAAAATAGAGAATGGCCATCTTATTGTCCTTGTTGTTTATGTAGATGATATTATTTTTGGCAGCAGTCATGATAAGTCTTGTAGAGACATAGAAAATAAAATGAAGAAAGAATTTGAGATGTCTATGATTGGTGAACTTTCTTATTTCCTCGGACTGCAAGTCAATCAAAATGAAAAGGGCATTTTTATTTCTCAAGTTAAATATGTGAAAGAAATGCTAAAAAAATTCACAATGGAGGATTGTAAACCTGTTAGCACTCCCATGACAACAGGCTGCAAGTTGAGCAAGGATGACAAATCTCCAGATGTAGATCAAACCATGTACAGGTCTATGATTGGAAGCCTGTTGTATTTGACAGCTACCAGACCAGATATCTTACAGGTAGTATGCATGGTAGCAAGATTTCAGGCTAGTCCCAAAGAGACTCATGTGACAACTATGAAGAGGATTTTTAGGTACCTCAAGGGTACTATGGAGTATGGGTTGTGGTACCCAAAAGGTAAGGACTTCACTCTTATTGCATATTCTGATGCAGATTGGGCAGGATGTATTGATGATAGAAAGAGTACCAGTGGAGGAGCATTTTATCTTGGAGACAGGTTGGTAGCATGGCACAACAAGAAACAAGAATCAGTCTCTCTATCCACAGTAGAGGTAGAATACATTGCAGCAACAACATGCTGTACATAGATATTATGGATGAGACAAACCTTGAAAGATCTTGGTATTCACTTCAAAGAGCCAATTTCAGTTAAATGTGATAACACTAGTGCTATTAACATATCAAAGAATCCGGTTATGCATTCTCGAACCAAACATATTGCAATCCGGTATCACTTCTTGAAGGATAAAGTTGTAGAAGGTGAGGTCAAATTGGATTTTGTTCCAACTACAGAGCAAGTAGCAGATATATTCACAAAACCATTGCCCAAGGAAGTTTTTGAGTACCTTCGGAGTAAGTTGGGAGTGGTCATGTTCCCCAAGAACTGACTATCAATTGGGATCACATTCTCAGGGGGAGCATTTATGCCTATGTTTATAGTTTTGCTCATATTCATGATTTTTGCTAAGTATAACAATGTGTCTGAGAATGTTGTGCATAGACTCAGGGGGAGTCTGTAGCATCCCTTTGGTATTATTGTCAAAGGGGGAGAAGAATTACAAGAAATTGCACATGTGTTGCCAACAATTCCAAAGGGGGAGATTGTTGAGCAAGGTGCAGAAATAGTATTGTCATTGTTGTCAACACAGACATATAGATCGGTTGATGCAGTGGACAGGAGTTCAGAGGTCAGTCAGAACATGTATAGTGAATTTCCAAGAAGACAGAAGTGGCCCAGATTCATAGGATCAAAGAAAAAGACAAGTAAGAAAACTGTCGCGATATCGCGACATGTTTTCTGTCGTGATTTCGTGACATATCGGAGGAGAGAGGAAATGCTGGAAAAACTGTCACGATTTCGCGACATATCGAAGGAGAGAGAAAATGCTGGCAAAACTATCACGATTTTGTGACATGTTGGCAGAGAAAAATCCAAGTGGAAAAACTGTCACGATTTCGTGACATGTTGGAAGAGAGAGAAAGCACAAGGAAAACTATCACGATTTCATGACATGTTGGACGAAAGAGAAAGCACAAGAAAAACTGTCACGATTTCGTGACATGTTCAAAGAGAGAGAAAGCGCAAGGAAAACTATCACGATTTCATGACATGTTGGATGAAAGAGAAAGCACAAGAAAAACTGTCACGATTTTGTGACATGTTCGAAGAGAGAAAAAGCATAAAGAAAATTGTCGTGATTTCGCAACAAGTTGGAAGCAAAGAAGGCTAGTGGAAAAACTGTCGCGATTTTGCGACATGTTCGGGGAGAAGGATCTTGCTAAGAAAAGTGTCACAATTTTGTGACAATCTGCAAGAGAGGCAGTATGGATGAAAATGTGTCATGATTTCACGACATGTTTGAGAGAAAGAGCTTGCAAGGAAAAGTGTCGCGATTTCGCGACAATTTGCAAGAAGAAGCGCTAAGGAGAAAAAGTGTCACGATTTCGTGACATGTTGGGTTTTCGCGATCCGATGCGAAGAAAAGTGCTAAGGAGAAAAAGTGTCACGATTTCATGACATATTGCAAGAGAAAGAGGAGAGAGAAAAAGATGTCACGATTTCACGACATGTTTCATTTTCACGGTCCAAAGCAAAGAGAAAGAGGAGAGAGAAAAAGATGTCACGATTTCGCGACATGTTGTGTTTTCACGGGGCAAAGACAGAGAAAGGCACAAGGCAGCGAAAGTGTCATGATTTCGTGACATGTTTCATTTTTGCGGGCCAAAGATAGAAAAGGCACAAGGCAACAAAAGTGTCGCGATTTCGCGACATGTTCCATTTTCGTGGGGCAAAGAAAGAGAAGAGCACAAGGCAGTGAAAGTGTCACGATTTCGTGACATGTCGTGTTTTTACGGTGTGCAAGCCGAATAATGAAGCAAGAAGGGGAAAGTGTCGCGATATTGTGACATGTCATGTTTTCACGGGTAAAAGGCGAGAAGAGCACAAAGAGACATAAGTGTCATGATTTCACGATAGGTCGCAACAGCACGACTACGGATAGTTAACTAAAGTAGAACAACAGTTAAAGGGGCAGTTGTAGAGGAAAAGCATGCAACCAAAATAAGAAGAGTTAACTGGACTCAGTACGACAGTTACAGATGCAGTTACAGATAGAAATCATGCAAGCTATTTTAAGAACTATCAAAGAAGGAGAAATCGAACAGTCGCATAAATAGAATCAAAAAATGCATGCATGCATAGAAAAGAATACGAACAGTCATGACCAAGAAGAGGAACAGTCATGGTAGAGGTATATGTTGCATGTAACGTGTTTGACAAAATGCCCATTTTATATATACAAAAGGAGGTACATAAAGGAGTTACAGTTGACAAGTGGCAGAAGAGAAGATTAAAGAAATAGTTACAATTGACAAGTGGCATATGAGGAAAGAATGGTGTTGTAACTAGAGTTACAAATCAAAAGGTTTGTTATAAAATGAGGTCTGCATGAAGAATAAGGTTGCCGCTAAAAGTGAGAAATTACTGCGTAAAGAGGGTTAGAAGAGGGCCGAGAGAGAGATAAGCAGAGTCGTGAGAGCGTGCAGAGTTTGATTAATTACAAATCAGTCAGGGTCGTGTAAACAGTGGAGGCATTTGTATGTCATTGATATAGCTTTCAAATCTATGATCCAAGTTGGTGCTTGGCATTAGGGGTTGGTGCTCCTTTTTGTTGGTGCAGATAAATTAGGGGTTGGTGCTCCTTTCTGTTGGTGCAGATAAATCAAGGGTTGGTGCTCCTTCCAGTGGGTTCTTGTAAACAGATTGTAAAATTGGTGTTTTGCAAAGACTGGATTTGGACCATAGTCCAAGCAGTCATTCTTGAGGAGTAGCCAAATTGGTGAACCTCGTTACATTGTGTGTTGTGGTGTGCTCTCTTGTGATAATTGCTTTATCTATTTTTAAGTTCTCTTTGCTTCAGCTTTAAGAGTGGTAGATTTGAATTTAAATAGCTACACTGATTCACCCCCCCTCTCAATGTCATTGTGAGAATATCAAGATATCCTTCAAGGTATTGCAAACAATATTGGAGAGATCATTACTTTCGATCCCCCCACTTGAGTGGGGTTCTACATGATCCACACTTGGATTTTCATCAATGCAAATTTGGATTCGGCCCTATTGTATTTGATCAATCTTATATCAAAGGTTTGTACCTTCTCCCAAGTTATTTAATACAAGTATAAACCTATTTTTTGTGATTTTTGTTCCAAGCAAGACCATCTTCGTTCCCAATACCCTATAGTCCCCAAGCTACCTTCTATTGAAAGTCATCATAATCCTAAATCTATTCCTCTCCACTACTTCATATTTGCTACACTACTCTCTCCTCTAATACCCAATTGGAGACTCACTCCTTGTTAGAATAATATTACATTCTTTATAATATTTACCCTTTTACTCTGATATGTATAAATAGCTAGGATATTGCATTACACTAGTTGAGTAGATTATTACATTTACTTTTCTACTTTTACCATGTAGATATTTACTGTCTTAAATATCTAATGGTCAATTTCCTAAATATCCTAGGTGGAAGAGTTCTATTTCAAAATTTCTTCCTCTTGGCAGATTAGTTAGCGTGATTTCCTATTAATCAGTTTTGATTACCTATTTTGTAACCTATTTAAACTATAGTTCCTAAACTATATGGTTAATGCAAATATTCAATTATCAAATTGTTTGGATCTCCTGGTCACATTGGCATCAGAGCCAGAGGAGGGAGCTGGGAGGAAGATTTGAAATCGCTGGAGAGAGCCGAGCGCAGAAGCACCAATTCCAATTTGGTGACTTTATTTCATTTTTTTTCTCTCCTCTCGTTTCCTAAGTTTTTCCTAAGTTGTTAATTGAATTTTTTTAATTAAGCCCGAAGACAGAGGAGGTGGAGATTTCCCAATTCTTTTTGGCCACCTCACCCCATCTCAATAGGTGAGTAGGCCCGCATGTGTAGACACCAAAATCCAACCACTTGCAAGTCATCTATACCTTCCTGTCAGCAACATGTTAATCATTCATCCTTCCCACCATTATTTGGCCCAAATCCACACTTTCCCATCATTTTTCATCCCTAAATTTATTTAAATTCATATTTATATATATTTTTTAATATTTTAATATATTTTAATATATATATATAAATATAGTTTAAGTGATTTAATCTAAGCCGTCCATATTTCATTTAATCTCATCTGTCCATCCTTCTTAATCCGTTTCACAACCTAGATTTATTCTCTACCCTTGGATCCACTTTAATCTTAGCCACATGTTCAAAGTGTCGTTAAAACCCTAAAGTGTGCCCTAAGAGTAGATTATAAATAAAGCCACCTTGATGGCTCAAACCCTACTTCTATCATGGCTATCTTTGCTATCTTTTGGACCTATCTCTTCTATTTCATCCATCTCTTCAGCCATCCATCTCCGCCCCTTTTTGCCACATCTGTCGCCAACTTTGCCGCCATCTCTTCTGTAATACTCTGTAGAATTCCCCATTCTTGTCGCAAGTGCCCGTGGGCGTTTACCAAGTGCCCACGGGCATTTACCCACAGCCACAGACTCAGACCGGCGTCTGAAACCTTGATCTAGAAGCACACGGGCATTCAGCGAGTGCACCAGGGTGCCTTCTACAGCCGATTTGACAGCCACATTACTTCCAGATTCCGCCTGGTCTAGCTGCGTTAACAGAGAACAGGTATAAATCAGTTTAAAGCAAGTAACTTATTTTCTTTTATTAATCTATTGTTGAACTCCTGCATTCTATTTTTCTAGGGTTTTAAATTGTTTCTGATGGCTCACACAGTGGAGCCCTCTTATTAATTTCTAACTCCTTGATAGTTTTAATGTGTGCAGGATTTTAATGGTAGATCTGGTGTGTTGATAGCAGCTTTTTAAGCTGGAGTGGTCCGAGCCAAAGGATACAACAAAACCCACTCACTTTGTTGGGATTAAGGATACGTCTTCGAAAATGCCACCACTTTATGCCAGCTAGGGTTTCGGAGAACCCTAGCACAAACTGTAATTTGTGTATCACAAAAATGGTTACATGCCCTATTGTACTCAAAAAGGAGTTTTTAAACTCCACTGATTAATAAAAATTGTTTGTTTTGTGCAACTTTCCTGTATTCCATTATTGTGGTTTTATTTCTGTTTGGCGTTGTATTTTTAATCTACAAATGGCGATCATGGTGGGACCCCCTAGTGTTTCATATTTTTAATACTTGCTTTACTAATATATTCCTGTATCTGTTTTATTTTACAGGTTCCAGAAATCATGAAATTCGTTGTTCCAGCAAACTAGGGTTTCTGAGTTTGCAAAAAACATAGCAGACGCAGAGCGGCATCTGGAAGTCCAATCCAAAATGCAGAGGTGTGTTTCATCCTATGCAGACTCCTTGGGTGTTTTTCGAAATGTAGAGGTGTGTTTCAGCTTGTGCAGACTCCCGTGGGCATTTGAAGACAATTTTACAGAAAAGCGTAGGCTTTCGAGTAAGTGTGTTTTTCTTTAACTGTACTTTTTACGTTTCTGGTTTTTCTGTTGTATTATGTTTCTTTTTCAGATCATTGCTTTAAAATGAATAAAAACTAAGTAATCTGGAAAAGAACAGTTATTTTTAATTACATTTTTTTTTGCATTGCATTATTGATTGTTGCTTGTATTAAAAAAAAAAAAATTGCATACCTAGCTGCATATTAGAATAGCTACGAATTATTTGTTTTAATTATCTAAGTAGGACTATTGATTGGATGTCAATAGTACTCTTGCCATTGAGTGATTCCAGGCAGAGAAGTGGACGAACCTTCCGGTTGCTCCTTTGATATCTGATATCATTGGTAGGTAGGGGGTTTTAAATGGTGTACTCCACTTCTTTAGAGGAAATGGCATGTTTTCAATAGCCTCTTGCTTAGATCATTAGAACTTTTGATTTATAGCTTTGTATGTATACATTAGACAACTAAAACACTTAAAATAAAATTCACTGCATTTCATATTGCATTTAAAATAGTAATATCCTGGATTTCATCACCAGGTATTGCTTGAAGTTTAGTGACGGTGGAATTCATCTCCATCCATTAAAATTTCGCCTTAGACACCATAGGTCACCCCCGAGCAAACTTGTCTGGATTTCATCACCAAGTAAGAATCTCGTTGTCCTTTCCTAGCCATAGTTTTTACCTTTTTTGTGAATAATTCAAGATTAGATCACATGCAAAACTCATAAACCGAACACTTAAAATTTACTGTAGATTAAGATCAGAAAATAATTAATTAACCGCAAGGTAAGACACATTGGTTGAAACCTAGGTTGTGACTGTTTTCTGATAATTTCTTTAGTGTAAATTTATCATTCCAGTTTTGCATTCTTCTTTTCTGAATTTGTTTAGATTTATTGCTTCATGGTCTTAACAAGGAATCAATCTAAAATGTTAAATCTAAATAATCAAATGGGTAATTCACAGAACATCCCCACCACCAACATGGTCACTTATCCTAGTGAATTTCAGGCAGGTTCGCCTGTAGGTCTTTCACGTCCTTCTACCATCTATCACATGGCCATGCCCATGGAGGAAGACAATTCCTGTCATATTACCCACATTGATATGGCCCAAGTGCAAACTCACTTAAGAAATGGCACTGGCTATGTCCTTGAGCCAATCCAATATTCCCCTATGCAAGATTCTATTTTTCAGTAGGATATTGCATCAACCATACCCGCTGGTTTCACTCAAGTCTACACTAACCCTTTTTTTGAGGCTAATGTGGTATTTGTTCAGCCGGATTCATCTCCAACATCTTCCCAGATGCTCAATTGTCCTCCTTTGGAGACAAATGTAGTGTCTTCCCGACCACTTTCTCCTCCATTTACCCCGGTGTACACCAATTCTCTCTATGAGGCTGGTGGAACCTCCTCTAGCCATGACCAATTTCAATCCTCTTCTTCCCAAACCATTTATGGTTTCACCCTACCTGGGGCACAGTCTCATCGTTTCTTCCCGGTGCACGACCTACTTCAGCCACCTTCATTGCCCCTGCTATGCAGTCTCCTGTGACTACCATGGCAGCCTACCCTCCACCTTCATCCAATCATCCCACCTCCCTTGGGTTAGAGATTAATAAGGTTAGGGAGTACCTCGACAAGTTGCTTCAGAAACAACAGCAACAAAATGCTCAACCACCTGTCGTAGTAAATCCTACACCTCAACCAATTTCTACCCAGCCAACTTTTCTTAGCTCAGGCCCCACCTGGGTACCTCAATCTTCGGTGGTGTCCATTCCTAACCCACCTTTCTCTCAACCCAGTCCAGTTCATCATTCAAACCAATCACCTTCTTTTCGGTATCATCCATACCAACAACCTGTCCATTCCACACCACCTAATCCATGCAATTTCATCCCATCTCATCATTTTTCCACTCCTCCATTTCATCATCATAATCATCAAACAAGTCAAAATTTTCATGAAGATTCTCGACTCCATGCTATGCAACAACAGATTGAAAACCTTATGCTCAACATGCCTGGCTCATCTAGTCAGAAACCTACGCTAAGGTCGTTGATCAATCAACCAATTCATTCTTCGGTACCTTCATCGCCATATCCGACTGATTTCACATTACCGAAGTTTGAAAAATTTTGAGGAACTGAGGATCCTCATGAACATGTGACCTCATTCATGCATGCCTGCTTTAGAATCCAAAATAATGACGCTCTTATGCTCAGAACTTTTCCTCAGACATTAGGGGGAGATGTTGTACAATGGTACAATCATTTAGCTCACCATAGCATTTATGCTTACGAACAATTGATTAATCTTTTTTTAGAACGATTCTCCCTAAATGTACAAAAGAGAGTTTCATTGTCCGACTTATACAAGCTCAAGCAACATGACGATGAGACTATTTATGACTTCGAAAACCATTGGAGGGCTATCATTAATAAACTGCCATTCTCCCTACCAATGGAGGAGTTAACCAAAATGTTTACCCAGAGTTGTCTAAAACCTATCTCTTGGTTACTCCAATTACAACAATATAGGACTTTTGAAGAGGCTTTGGCCCAAGCAAGTATCATAGAAGACATTAAATTCCAAGAGGGTGTTTTAAAACCTCGTAGAAAAGAATGGCAACAAAAGGGCCAACAACGAAATAATAATTATGGCCAAAACAAACAAACACAGGTTAGTACAGCTTCAAATGTTAACCAAGTTAATCAAGTGGTGGCGAGTCAGCCCGTAATGGCTCAAAAACAATAAGTAATGCAAAGTCAACCACAACCAATTACTTATCATGCGGTACCCACCCCTACTCAACCAGCTCCCAATACTGGGCCAACCATGGAAACTTGACCTTGGCAAAATAATCGTCCCAAGCGACAATTCACACCTTTAGATGAACCATATGCGGTCATATTCAACAAGTTATATAGCACAAATCAGTTAACTTTACCTGAGTTTAAACCTTTAGAACCATCTAGAAGGGGGAAGTATTACAAAGAGTACTTATTTTGTCCTTATCATAGGCAAAATGGGCACGATATCAATAATTGTACAACTTTCAAACATGTGATCCAAGATCTTATTGAGATTGGAGCCATTAAATTGGATAGCCCCTTAGCCCAACAAAATCAAAATCTTGGTATATTTCAAACACCCCTTCCACATCGGGAGGAAGCTCCAACAACTTCATGGGGAGTAACTCAGGTAACTCCTCCTAATCAAGTCAACCATGTACAACAACACCAAGGTTTTGTGGGTACTATTAATGTAGTAACCCGGGGTCAAAGGGCAAACCAACCAAATTAGGCTGAACCACAGCCACCTGTACAAACCCCCATCCACCTCAGGTAACAGTGACCCAACGACGTGCTAGTACTTCTCAACAACCGCTAAATCATTCTACTCAATGCCAATGACCCATCATGTCATTAAGTAGCCGGTTAACTACCAGTTTAAAAATGGCTTCTGCCAAGTTATCGATCTATGACCTCATTCAAAAATCTCCTCCGCATAGAGAGGCATTAATGGAAATATTAAAGTCAATCGAGCTTCAAACTCAAGATACTAATGCCTTCAACAACTTTGTGGGGAGTATTCAAACATGCATGGAGCCCTCCATAACTTTCTATGATTTTGAAATCAAACCTATGTCAACAGAAAGTATAGATCCTCCACTACATATCATGGCCAAGATCGATAACAAGCCATTCAAGAGAGTCTTAATTGATGCCGGTTCCTCAATCAATATCATTACAACATCTGCGTTGAGTCATCTAAAGCTGTCGCCATCCCTTATCACAAAGTCAACTTTTACTCTTAAAGCATTCAATGATGCTTTATCTTCCACGGTTGGCACGGTTATCTTGCCCATTGAGGTAGGGGCCCGAACTTTGCATACCTTGTTTCACATATTGGAAGGGACCATGGCATACAATGTATTGCTTGGACAGCCTTGTCTTAGGGAGATGAGATGTGTCCCTTCTATACTGCATCAATGTCTGAAGTATGTATATGAAGGACGAGTTCATTGTGTACCCGTCGACATTGAACCCTTCAAACATTGCAACTATGTCTCAAATCCTTATGAGATTGTGTTGCCATCCACTCATCTTTTCTTAAACCCCATCTACTTCTTCTATACCATCTTCTTCTAAAGCTCCCATTTCTGAGGAGCCACCCATCATATCGCAACCACCTTCATCTTCCGTTATTCCATATCATTCACCACTTTCTTCATCAACTAATATTCCTTCTTCTTCATCAGTGACCACATGCACATGTGGCCATGACCAATCATCTCTTTCCACGTCATTACCCCATTCTTCTACACCTTCTTCAACATCACCTATTATTCCTCCATCTTCCCAACCATCACCAGCTGATGTTTCACAAGTTAGTGAAGCATCAACCCAACCAAATCCTTCCAATTCTTCTATCCCACATTCTTCTATTACATCATCTAGTATTTATCCCTCCCAAGTCAAGGTCCATCTCACTGATGTAGGTATTGGTGAGTATGCCATCCAAGATGTCAACATCACACCATTCAATGTGCAAACAGTTAAAGATTTTGGTCGTCCACATGACCAACATTTATCCATTGGATCGGTTTATAACATGGGTTCTATGCCAAATTCCATTAATTTTGTATATGGGGGAATAGAGTCATCTTCTAGTCCTACCACCATACTAGAACCTAAGCATCCAGTCCTTGCCAATATCGAAAGGATGGAGGGTTTTCCCTCTCGCTATTTCCACAGACATAATTGGCAGCAATTTGGCCTAGGTCGATACAAGCAAGGGGTAACTAAACGCATCGATATGCCATATCAGAGACCCACTGAGCGTTTTGGTCTGGGCTACCAACCACTTCCATCCCTTTCTTCTTTTGAATGAGCTTTTCAAAGCATTAATCTTAATTCAGAAGAAGAAATCCTCCACCCCGACGAATCCGAAGATGAAGCCTATGAATAATTTGACGTCATGTCAAATGGTGATGAATCTGAAGAAGAGTCGGCACCCATTGTTCCCCTCATTAAACAAGACGAGTTTTATCTCCAATTGTTCCCTCTCCAAGAGGCCATCTTTCGCTTGCTTATTCCACAAGAACGAGGTGAACCACCCCCTCCACCACATCCATAAGCCATAATCCAAACCTGTATTATATGTATATACTAAAATAGTGGTTTTCACCACTACCAAACCAAAAAAAAAATCAGAAAATTTGAAAAAAAAAAAAAACTAAAACTAAAAAAAAAAAAACTGAAAAACTATGTTGTTTTGCATTTCAGGTCTTCCAAGGTCTTCACCGGTTTTCCCTTCCATTCTGCCCATCCTTTCTTCCATAAGTCAACAATGAATTTCGAAGATTTATTCACACCACTCCATAATCCATATGATACGGATAAGCCAATCCTGATCAACCCAAGCCTAATTGGCATGGATCGGATTTCATCCCCTCCATCTATTTCAGAATTCATCCTTTCTGAGGAATTTTTAAGGGCTTCCGTCAACTACATTCCTCCTTCACCTCCACATTCACCTTCATCTTCTAAGCCAGAGGTCTTCCAGGCAGACATAGACGAGAGCAAGGCACAGGAGCTTGATGACATTTTAGATGACATAAATCTGATCCCTACTCCCCATCAGCTTGAGGAAGGTTCCCACATGTCTATTGAAGAAACTATCGATGTAGACCTTAGTAAAGACCAAGATGGCACCCAAATTGTGAAACTGGCTAAAATTCTATCATCAGAGGAACAAGAGCAAATGATTGCTCTACTCAAGCGGAAGAAGGAGATATTTGCATGGTCTTACAAAGACATGCCAGGCCTAGACCCTAATTTGGTTGTCCATAACCTCACCTTACAAAAAGATGCTAAACCCGTCAAACGAAACTTAGGAAAATGCATCCTACCGTGGCCCTCATAGTTAAATCGGAGATTCAAAAACTTCTAGATGTTAAATTTGTCGTCCCGATTGATTATCCTGAGTGGCTTTCTAACATGGTACCCGTTCGCAAGCCTAACGGGGGGATACGTGTTTGCATCGATTTTTGAGATCTAAATAAAGTGTGTCCTAAGGATGACTTTCCTCTTCCAAACATTGATACTCTTGTCGATACCTGCACTGGTCATGAAATGCTTTCGTTCATGGATGGATTTTCAGGATACAACCAGATTCGAATAAACCCTAAAGATCAACACAAAACAGCATTTACCACACCTTGGGGAACTTTTTGTTACAGGGTGATGCCCTTTGGCCTTAATAACGCAGGTGCAACCTATCAACGATCCATGACTTATATTTTCCATGATTGTATGCATAAGATTATCGAAGATTATGTGGATGATTTATTGGCAAAATCTAAATCTCGACAAGAGCATTTTGATGTATTGGAAAAAGTTTTTGATAGACTTCTAGAGCATAAAGTAAGGTTGAACCCTAAGAAATGTTTCTTTGGTGTTACCTCAGGCAAACTCCTAGGTTTTATTATCTCTAAACGAGGTATTGAGGTGGACCCAAACAAGGTCAAAGCCATTATGGAAATGTGTCCCCCAACTAATTTGAAGGAGTTGCGTAGTTTACAAGGAAAGATTAATTCAATCCATCGCTTTATTGCACAACTTTCTGATAAATGTAGGCCATTTTGCCACCTACTACAAAAGGGGGTACAATTTTCATGGAAATATGAGTGTCAGAAAGCCTTTGATGACATCAAGCAGTACTTAGCATCTCCGCCAGTCTTAGCTTCGCCTCGTCTAGGGGTCCCTTTCAATATTTATATCTTAGCAACGGACTTTGCCTTAGGGACAATGCTTGCACAAAAGAATGAACAAAATCATGAGCAAGCTGTCTATTATATTAGTCGAACATTGGTAAGCTATGAAACCCGATATGCTTATGTGGAAAATTTGTGCTTAGCAGTGGTTTTTGCCACTAAGAAACTTCATCATTATATGCTTAGCCATACAACATATGTCATAGCTAGAGAAAACCCTCTACGTTATATGATGTCTCACACTTATAATAACACTTGTATCGCTAAATGGATAATGTTGCTTACCGAATTTGATCTTGAATTCATTAGCCAAAAATCTATTAAAGGTCAAGTTATAGCCGATCAACTTGCGTAAGCTCCACTACCTAGTGATCATCCTTTGATTATTGAGCTCCCAGATGATTCGGTATTTTCTATCACTGAACAAGAAGAGGACATCATTTCGGAGGAATATGTTGACATCACGCTATTCTTTGATGGCTCTAAGTGCGCAAAAGGTCAAGGTGCTGGAGTTGTGTTTCATACACCTCAAGGGATTCCCATCCCTTTATCATTCAAACTAGACTTCCAATGCACCAATAATACAGCAGAGTATGAAGCCTTAATTTTAGGTCTTCAATCAGCCATAGCTATGAGCATTAAGCGTATTTGAATATTTGGGGATTCTCAACTCATGGTTAAACAAATTACAGGAGAATACCAAGCCAAAGAACCTACCATTAAGCTTTATCATGATGTAGCAATGAAGTTGCTCTCTAAGTTTGATTGGTATGAGATCACTAGTTTGCCTCATTCAACTAATAGATTTGCGGATGCCATGGCCTCTCTTAGATCATTGATTCCAAAGGACTCCCTTGGAGAGGTACAACCCCTAATCATTTCCACAATCTCTAAGTCTACAATTGTTCATGCTGATTCTAAGGATGAAAAAGATGTTTGCTTTATCCATTCGGATCCATATGAGCCTTGGTCTAGTGAGATAGTAGCCTTCCTCAAGTATGGAACACTCCCATCTGATTTGTCTCGAACTGCCCGTCACTGCTTTAAGCAAAAGGCAGCTCGTTTTGTTCTTTTGGGGGATGTGTTGTATAAACGTAGATATGATGGAGTACTCCTCCGCTGTCTAGAAGCAGGTGAAACACATAGAGCTATTTCTGAAGCCCATGATGGTACTTGTGGTGGTCATTTTAGTGGAATGGCCATTGCGAAGCGTATTTTACGTATGGGGTATTATTGGCCCACTATGGAACAAGATTGTTGCAAATATGTTAAAGAATGTAAAAAGTGTCAAGAACACGCTAATTTAATCCATATACCATCACAAGCTTTACAACCCATCCAAATCCTTTGGCCCTTCTCACAATGGGGTCTCGATTTAATTGGCAATATTTCACCTGCCTCTTCAAGACAGCATACTTTCATCATTACAGCCACTGAATACTTCACAAAGTGGGTTGAAGCTATTCCTCTAACTAGTACGATAGGTCCTAGAATTGGGGAGTTTATACTTCACCATATCATTTGTCATTTTGGTATTCCCTCTAAAATCATTTCTGATAATGGCAAGTCTTTTAAGAATAAGGATTTTCGAGATCTTTGCGAAAAGTATAATATCCAACATAGTTTCTCAACTCCTTACAACCCACAAGCCAATGGACAAGCTGAAGCTTCCAATAAGACCATAATTGCTATTCTTAAGAAACTTGTTAAAGAAAATCATAAATATTGGCATACACAAATCCCCTTGGCATTATGGGCTTACATAACAAGCATCAGAACTCCCATTGGGGCAACGTCATTTTCTTTGGTCTATGGAGCTGAAGCAATCATGCCTCTTGAGCTCGAGATCCCTTCCTTGTGAATTTCTTTGTAGGAATTTATCGATGATGATACTGCTAGACAAGCACGTCTTGATCAACTCACACTCATAGAGGAAAAACGAATCAATGCTTTAGAGCATTTGCGAGTTTATCAAGACCGATTGAAACGTGCTTACAATGCCAAAGTTCATCTAAGAGAATTTCAAGTAGGAGATCTTGTCCTTAAAGAGAATCAACAAAACACCAATGCATTGCCACATATTTGAGATAAATTCGCGGCTAATTGGTTAGGTCCATATATGGTCACTAAAAGAGTGGGTAATGGAACTTATAGACTTGCCAGTTTAGAGGGAGAGGAAGAACCCGAAACACTTAATTTTATACACTTGAGGGCATTCTACGCATAGTTTGAATTTTATATGTACGTATATACATGGCTTGTACAAAAAAAAAGAAAAAAAGAAAAAAACAAATAAAATAAAAAGAATTTGCATTTCATTGCTAGTTGCATACATCTCATTCAAAAACATTGCATTTCATGTGCATACATCTCATTCAAAACCATAACATTTCATTTTATATCATGTTAGAGACCATTCTATATTTTGGATATAAAATTTGGTCAAGCAAAAGTTATGTTGCCTTAATCAGGGGCACCTTCATAAAATCCATCAAACCGAATTGTCATTCGTACACCCATTTTCCATTTGCACATATTTACATTGCCAAAATGTTTTCAGTCACTCAGCCATTCCTAGTGTTTTAAGCAAACTTTGAAATGCATGTCAAAGTTCTCTAGGGCCATATCACAAATTACACTAAATAAAATCTTGAGTATTGGGAAATGATTTCAAAAGCGGTCTTGAACCTATCACATTTTCACATCTTAAAAACATCTTGTGTCAAAGAGAGATAACACCATCCTTGGGTTGTGCCTTGAAGTGAAAAGGGTAATCCTCGTTTGTCCTATCATGCAAACATAGTCCATAAAATAGTGGTTCTTACCACTATCACAAGCAATCACAAAATATAAATATAAACAGAGTAGTAAGGATAGGGTAAAATTCTCATCATACTTCGGTTAAGAATCCGATTCCCCAAAGCTCTAAGGAAATGAACATTTTTCACACACCATTGATCCCAAATAAGTTGTAAGGATCGTACTACTTGTCCAATCAGACATATAGGTAGTCATCCCCAAGGCTTACAAAGGTCAAAAACAACATGGACTATGGAGTTAACCTTCACCGGGGCTATAGACGCTTGACTGGCAGTGGAGTATACTCATTGTGTGGTGACATGTCTCTCCTCAAAAAGAGACCTTTGAATGCTCATACGGATAAACTAGCTTCGAGGTCTTCTCCATAACAGGGTTACCTAATTTATGCAAGATGAGGTTAATGAACACACTTGCACACACACAGGTTTTTGATTACCTAGAGTCACTACCATGCTTCTGATTTGGTTAATGAACTCGCATGCACACACATTTGGTCCTAGTTGAATTAGGCAGTATTAGTAAGTTTGTTTGATACCACTAGCATGTTTGATTCTTTGTAAAACAGTCTTCCTCCATATCTTCTTCCATATCGTCCTCCATATCTTCTTCCATATTCATGTCATTCCATACGTCATCCATTCACAAGCCACCAAGTTCGGTGCCCCTGATTAAACAATTATGATAAAAGTTGGCTAAATCTAACTATCTAAAAATATGAGTGCTTCTTAGTGCATATTTCATTTACTTAGTCTTGCATTAATCATCCATAGATTTACATATCATTTACTTAGTCTTGCATTAATCATCCATAGATTTGTATGTTATATACTTAGTCTCACATTAATCATCTATAAGTTTGCATTCCATTCCATCACATATGCATCAAAAATTTTAAAACATATCAAAACATGCATCACAAAAACATAGGCATTCACACAAAAGAGAGTAAAACACCAAATAAATAAAAGCCATGTATATATATATGTATGTATAAAGGACAAACTGTACGAGGAATGCCAAAAGGCTAAAATATACAATAGAGCACCAAGGCTCATAAAGAGTGCATCTAAGCACTAAGCTAACCATCAAAAGAGGACCCCTGAGACCTAGTAGGAGCCCTAGACCTAGTGGTGTGTCTAGACTCACTACGCCTAGAGACAGAAGAGGATGGAGGATCAGGCAACACAATGTGATGCCTAAACAATGTGTCCTCCAGAGCCTCAATGTAATGAGTCCTCAACCTAAACCTAGCTATGTCTATCTCGTGTCGTCGCTCTCGCTCTGCTAGATCTGCTTGGAGTCTCGTCACCTTGTCATCCTGGGGCACCCTGGTCGCTCCATCCAAGTCTGCCTGCAGCTGGGCCATCCTCTCCTCCTGAGCAGCTAACAGGGCATCCCGCTCTGCTTCTTGCTGCTCCAGTTGAGCTATCCTCTTGTATCGGGCAGCTAGCATAGCATCACGCTCTGCTATCTGCTGTTGCAGCTGTGCCAGCTCGTCCTCGATCCCACTATGGGGTACTTCCCTAGCCTCTCCTGTGGCCTCTCCTAGGCCCTCTCCATCATCCTCCCCATAATCTCCACTCTTCGGAGCCTATCGTGCCATCTTCCCCTTTCACCTTCGACTGTCAGATCGAAGGCGGGGACCCTCCCTGTGCTTGGGAACCTTCACGGTTCCCTCGCCCTCTCCAACCCCAGCCTCGGGCTCTTCGGCTCCGCCAGCCACCAATGGTGGCTCCCACCTCGACTCTGCAGCCATCCATGCTGCATACTCAGCTGTCACCCCGACGTTGTCCACGTCGGGGATCTCCATGTCCTCATCATCCTCTGCCGCATCCCTCCACGGCTTGGCACATGGCAAATTACCCTCTGATTTGTGCCTCCGGTAGTGCACTGGCTCACTGGGGACATCCTGCCTCAATCCGACCTGACGGAGTACTCGAGACATCTGTATGTACTTCGCCTCGCTATGGCCCCGCCCCACTACCCATCTGGCCTGTCACACCCGTCTCAGGTGTTCTCCATCCCCGATCCACCTCGCCTCCCACCAGGGCCTCCAAATGACTTGGACATCTGTCAAGTCTACCCATAATCTCCTATACCATTGCCTCGATCTCATGGGGCAGCTAGGCTGTCTCTCCTCTGCCACTGGCCATCTCCTACCATAAGCCTGGCTCATGTCCCAGTGAGCCCATGGCAACCCCTCCGATTGAGCCACTCTAAAGTGCTCCCAGCCCCAGCACTGGAGAACCACACTACAACCTAGGCCCTTTCGGCCCCGTCTTCGAACCTCATACAACTCCCGATACACCTGCGCCAATAAAGCAGGTGCCCAGGCATACACTACCCTATTAGTGAGCATCTCGCTCACTACACCCATCAGGTTCCATGGGAACCTGCACCCGATGCTGTTCAGGGCCACAATTTTGGTCAACGCGAACATCATCAGAGCCTCCACTGCTACCAACTCCTTGGCTGTATACATGGCCAAGTATGGCATCCCCCCGCTCTTCGTCCGGATCTCTCTCCAGTCATCCCCAAACAACTTGGCCATCTACGTGGCCCTATCTCATCCAACCTCCACCCATGCCCCCTCCACAGGAACCTTGAGGATATGGTATACATCCTCAAGCGTCACCGTCATCTCTCCAGTCGGGAGCTGGAATGTCCCCCGATCTGGATCCCACCTCTTGGCCAAAGCCGAGAGGTACCCCTCATCCGCCCGAATTACCTCCAACCAGGCTGCCTCCTCCAGCCCCACTGCCTCCAATATCTCCCAGTTTTCCTAGGACAATGACCTCCTCAACCCCGAAATGATAAGGGAGAACCGGTGTCGTGCCTCTAACACCCTAAGCTGCAAAACAATAAAACAAAAATTTGTTACAAATTTTTCCCAAAAAAAAAACTAGAAAAAAAAAAAAAACACATAATAAGTACTTTCTTAAATGAACAAATACCTCAATTGGCTGCACTGGTGCATCCACTCCCATATCCGCCATAGCTCCCGCGTGCTTCACTCTCCCACACAACCTTTCACTTCACTCCACTCCCTCAAATGCACTTCTCTCAAGCTCGAACGCACAAATGAGCAAAATTCTCACTGAAAGATTTAAATAGCTGGTTGTGGCGCCCTGAAATGTAGTGGGGCATTTCATGGCACATTCAGACGCAGTGCTGCGTCTGCAGAGCGCCTAAACACCGGTGGGCATCTCTGCCACCCCCAAATGCAGACCGACGTTTGGTGTCAGTATTGAATAAAGGAACAAAACTTGCAAAATTGAAGCTTACCTCCTCCAAATTTCATCAAATTGCATTCATCCATTCTTCTTATCATAATAAAACATTTTGTGAAGGTTACAATAGTTTTAGATACAAATTTTGTCATTTCGCTCAAAAAGCGCATCATTCATCATTGTTTTACAAATTGGGTTAAAAATATTCAAAACCTTCACAAAATTAACCACATTCATCAATTCTTATGATCTATCGTCAATTTCATTCATTCTTCTTTCATCATGCATATTTTTTCCAAATCAAATTAAAGTAAACCTCGTATCTAGTGGTATATTCTATCACCTTGGCGATTGCAGCGATTTGCATCCATGCAATTCGGTAAGAGGATTAAACCACCATAAGGGCACTTACCATTTATCATCATCAATTATTTCACTGTTTGAAAATTGGAAATCAATTTTGGGTATTCTAATTTTCAAATGACCTCATACCAAGATTAATCTGCTCAACAGTTGTCATTGATGGCCTAGTTCATGGGGCCTTAAACATGGACAATCTTTAAAATCATCATTATTTTGAGTCTTTCTAGAGATCGAGGCTACCTAGGTTGATTGGTTCCGACCCGAGGAATTATCCATATAGTCACTAGGAGCATCTCTGAGTTTTGGACTCTTTTCATGCATCTTTCATCTCTGCATATCAATGGCGCCAACAAGGCAATTTCATTAACAGTATGGACTCACACATAGGAGTTGGGGCATCCGTTATCAATTTCTAATTTTCCTATAGTGGAATTCATCTTACATGATCATGGAACTTACAATTTGGAAAAAATCCCTTTATAACCGTTGGGGTAGAAAACGGTCCATCTTTCACATCACTCATATCGTCTTCAATCGTATTTTTTTCTGGTTTGTACACCAACCCCTTTCCTGTTGGGACATAAACAGATGGTTCATACACCAACCCCTTTTTTCACTGTTGGGGCAAAAACGGTTCATTTTCTTCCAAATTTCTTCCAATTGGATTCTGAGAACCATTCTCGCTCGCCAATTGAGGGGGTACGCTGATAAAATTTTAAATATTCTCTTATTCTTTGGTCTTCAAAGTTGTGCTTTAGTCTTGAGAGAGAGTTGCATCTGATCCAGCTTTTCAGGTGTCTTAAGTTTTTGTGCTGCATTGTGTCTTCACACAAAGCAGCTCAAAAAGGGGCATCTGTAGACACCAAAATCTAGCCACTTGCAAGTCATCTATACCTTCCTGTCAGCCACATGTCAATCATTCATCCTTCCCGCCATTATTTGGCCCAAATCCACACTTTCCTGCCATTTTTCATCCCCAAATTTATTTAAATTAATATTTATATATATATTTTAATATTTTAATATATTTTAATATATATATATAAATATAGTTTAAGTGATTTAATCTAAGATGTCCATATTTCATTTAATCTCATTTGTCCATCCTTCTTAATCTGTTTCACAACCTAGATTTATTCTTTACCCTTGGATCCACTTTAATCTTAGCCACACATTCAAAGTGTCGTTAAAACCCTAAAGTGTGCCCTAAGAGTAGATTATAAATAGAGCCACCTTGATGGCTCAAACCCTACTTCTATCTTGGCTATCTTTGCTATCTTTGCTATCTTTTGGACCTATCTCTTCTATTTCATCCATCTCATCAGCCATCCATCGCCGCCCCTTTTTGCCGCATCCATCATCGCATCCGTCGCCAACTTTGCCGCCATCTCTTCTGCAGTACTCTGTAGAATTCCCCATTCTTGTCGCAAGTGCCCCCGGGCGTTTACCAAGTGCCCACGGGAATTTTCCCGCAGCCACAGACTCATACCGGTGTCTGAAACCTTGATCCAGAAGCACGCGGGCATTCAGCGAGTGCACCAGGGCGCCTTCTACAGCCGATTTGGATGACCCACATTACTTCCGGATGCCGCCTGGTCTAGCCGCGTTAACGGAGAATGGTATAAATTAGTTTAAATCAAGTAACTTCTTTTCTTTTATTAATCTGTTGTTGAACTCCTGCATTCTATTTTTCTAGGGTTTTAAATTGTTTCTGAGGGCTCACACAGTGGAGCCCTCTTATTAATTTCTAACTCCTTGATAGTGTTAATGTGTGTAGGATTTTAATGGTAGATATGGTGTGTTGATAGCAGCTGTTTAAGCTAGAGTGGTCCAAGCCAAAGGATACAAAAAAACCCACTCACTTTGTTGGGATTAAGGATACGTCTTCAGAAATGCCACCACTTTATGCCAGCTAGGGTTTCGGAGAACCCTAGCACAAACTGTAATTTGTGTATCACAAAAAGGGTTACAGGCCCTGTTGTACTCAAAAAGGAGTTTTTAAACTCCACTGATTAATAAAAATTGTTTGTTTTGTGCAACTTTCCTGTATTCCATTATTGTGGTTTTATTTATGTTTGGCGTTGTATTTTTAATCTACAGCATGAAAGGTTCAAAGAGGGCCAACAACAGAAGCCTGATTGACCAGGCCTAGACTTCGAAGCCGATCGGCTAGGTAGATCTGAGCTATCGACAATCAAGCTCAAAATCAAGCTCATAGGCCCACATGGATCATGTTAGGGCTCACATCCCCGAGGCATGCCATAGCCCACAGGGCCCATGTCCACGAGGCTCGCCACAGCCCACAGGGCTCACGCCCCCAAAGCCGACCAGTGGGAATGCATTGAGGGTAGGAGCACCCTCATGCTCCCACGTGGACTCCTGACCAGGAGTGCTTTGAGGGTAGGAGCACCCTCACACTCCTAGAAGAAGTGCATCGGGTGCTCGATCCTTTTCCACCTAGACAAACCTCAGTAGAACACGTGGTCACATCACATCATGCCACCTAACCTCTGACTCAACATGACACATGGCACGTACTTCAAGGTGACACATGGCGAGGATAGGAAGGAGACATGTGGCCCCAACCGAAAGGTGACATGTGGTGAAGCCATCTAGGTGGATGAGTCCAGCAAGGAGACACATGGTGTGAGGTGAAAATTTGTGGTTGGGCAGCGAGCTGCCATGTGGCAAGTTATCATTCGTCGTGCAGGTGCAACATGGCGGAGGGAGGCAAAGTCAGGGTGGACCGATTACCCATAGGCAATCGTTCAACTAGGGAGGAGTTGGTGTTTTTAAACACCAAAATGTTTTCCTCCTTAGCGATGTGGGACTAAAAGTCCCACATACTTTTTTTCCCTGTCGGAGGCGGGAAAGCCTTCAATTGAAGGCAAGCCCCCTCCCATTCCCGTCGGGCTAGCTAGCCCGACCGGTGAGGGGGGGTCGGAGCTAAAACTCCCGACCAAGAGGTCGGGAGTTCGACCCCCATCGGGGGCGGAATATTTTGCTCCACGGAGCAATATGAGGTAAATTTTTTATTTTTTTATTTTTATTTTTAATTTTAATTTTTAATTTGTTTTTGTTTTAAATTAAAAGTTTTTATATTTATTTTTACTTTTAATAAGTTAAATAAAAATTATAATTCAAGATTTTTTTTTTGAACTGATTTCTTCCAACATTATAATTTTATTTTTCTTATTAAAAATTTAAAATTTATGTTTAAATTTTTTATTTAATGGTGGAGATCTAAAATTTACAGGACAACAGACAAGGAAAGCAAGAACCAATTCTACTTTCAATAGCTTCAAAAAAAAAGAATTTTACAAAAAATATATAGCAGCAATCTATGTTTCTCCAACCCCTTTCCCATTACAATACCTGGGTTTTTATAGAGGCCTCGACCCTCTGAGTTTTCAAATTTGTTCACGAACTGCAAACTGCCACCCGGATCAATCATGGAAAGATGCATTGATGAGCCTCTGAGTGCGGTGCGCGAGTGGCCGCCATAACCACCAGGATCATCCTCAGGAACTGATGCTTCATTTCTAGTTGCCATAAATGCGCATCTAGGTGTAGTGCACGAGTGGCCGACATGTTTACTGGGATCTTCCTCTGAGACTGATGCTTCATTTCCAGTGTACGAGTGGCTGACATGTTCACTGGGATCTTCCTATGAGATTGATGCTTCATTGCTACGAGCTTACGATGCATGAAGGAATGCATTTATGAAATATTCATCCTGGAGCGCGTGTTCCTCTTTTGGTTGCGATATCGTGACATTTTTTCTTTCGTGCCTTCTCTCTCCTATTTTGGTCACGATATCGCGACATTTTTCTTTCGCGCCTTCTCCGTCATGTTTTGGTCGCGATATCGCGACATTTTTCTTTCGTGCCTTCTCTCTCCTCTTTTGGTCGTGATATCGTGACATGTTGCAATATCGTGAAATTTTTCTTTCACGCCTTCTCCCTCTTCTTTTGGTCGCGATATCGCAACATGTCGCAATATCGTGACATTTTTCTTTCGTGCCTTCTCCCTCTTCTTTTGGTCGCGATGTCGCGACACTTTTTTTTTTTTTTTGATGCAAAACACTTAGAAATTTTTTTTGATGCAAGATTGCTCTACTGCCACTGGATGCTCCTGCATCACTTAAACTTTTACAAATTTTAAATTTAAAAATTAAAATTAAGCAACCTATTTTTGCAAAATCAACAACAAACAAAGGAGCTTTTGTCTTCTTCTTCAAAGGAGATATCAAGACATATAAGAGCACCATTTTATTTTGCAAATTAGGAGACCTATTTTCTTCTCAAAACCCTTGTTTATTTAGCATACAATAAAGGATCAATCTTGAATTCTTTTTTGCAAATTATAAACACAAGGAGACTCAAAATTTTGTAAATTTCAAAGGCAAAGTGTGCATTTGTTTTCTCCAAAGGGGGGATATAAGACATAATATTGCACATTTTTTTTGTAAAATTGAGAATAATTTGAAGCCTTGGGTCCATAAAAACTAAGTCGTGTGTCGACTAGTTCTGGAAGCCTTTCAAAAGTGGGTCGTGTGTCGACTTATCTTTTTTTATTATTCTTTGTGGAAAACATCCCAAAAGGGATGGCACTTTCGGGTAAGACCCAAGGAGGTAGGGGTATCCATTTTGCCAAAAATGCCCAGGACTCGGACCTAGCCTACCACCTTTGACATACTCAAGGATCAAACAAACACACAAAACCAATTTAAAAATAAGTAAATAACAACAAAAATAATAAAATAAAATAAAAAACATGCTCCTTGAGTGTGTCAAAAACAAAAGCACAACCAAACACGCACAATAATATAAAAGAAACCACAACACAAACCACATAGAAAAACACAAGAACCACATAACAAAACACAAACAAGACAAAAACAACAGAACACTACAAAGACATAACCCAAAAAAACATGAAAAATAAACACAACCAAAACCTAAAAAATAAAAAAAATAAAAATAAAAATAAAAATAAAAAACAACCAACAACAAACAATAAACAAAAACAAAATACATAGAAAATAGTCACACATAAAAACATGAATAACACAAACAAAGAGAAACCCAAGAACAAGAACGAAAAAAACACGAGAACAATAACAAAAAACATTAAAAAAAAAAACAAAACAACAAAAACACAAGAACAACAAAAAACAACACAAAGAACACAAAAACAAAACAAAACAAAAAAACCCACCCACCTTAAAAAACTAAACAAAAAAAATAAAAAATAAAAAAGAAAAAAAAATGAACAAAACAATGACCTATCTAGACCAGAAGACTATTAAGGCAAGAATAAACAAAGGAAACAAAATAAAGAATAGAATGAGCAAGGGAACGTGTGTCGACTTATCTTGAAAGGAGTGCTATTTGTTAAATTTGCAAAAAAAAAAAGGGGGAAAACAAGAAATTGTATTTCTTTTGCAAATTTGTAACACAAAAGTGAGGAGCACTTAAAACAAATCAAACTTGTTTATTTTGCAAAATTAGAAAAGATAGGCAATTGTTTATTGTCACATTATTTGCAAAATTGTAAGACAAGGAGGAGACAAAAACATATCATTTTTTTGCACAACACACATTCATATTTTGTTGCAAAAATTAAAAGGTGCATTTTCAATTTTACTTGACACCTTCAGTGGCAAATTAGGTGCATTTTTCAGTTGCATCCGACACCTAGGTGATAAGAATTTTTGTGGGCATTCTTGTTTGATTATTGCATTATTTCTTTTGCAATTATAAGTCATAGAATCAAGAAATCTCCATACCCCAAAATTTCACTAATAAATTTGTGTTAACCATTGCACAAATTTAAAGCCAATATTCATTTGATATTCTCTCCTAAAATCAACAAAACCCCTAATTCAATCTTATTTGTTTGGCTTAAACTCCTCAAACTGATTATTCCTCTTCAAAGGGAGTTTTAGGTAGGCACCATTAAATATCTTTTTGAGTGAATTATCTTTCATATCTTATTTGTTTGGCTTAATTTCCTCCAAATGGTTATCTTTCTTCAAGAGAGCTTTTCAGGCAGATGCCATCAAATACCTCTTGAGAGTGAAAGAAAGAACAAGTTTTTAAGGAACCTTGAAAGTAGCAATTCTTTTGCACTAAGAGGGGATAATTCATTTCTTCCTTCAAACACAAATTTTGACAAGAGGGAGATAATACTTGTAAAGGCAATCATAAAAGTAGAAGTCATAAAAATTATACCTTTTCTTTTAGACTTCATAATAGCAACCATGCTTGAAGTACTTGCAATAAGGAAGGATGATTTGGTGAACTTTTTGATAAAATTGCCTAGAAAGCATAGTTTTGCACAAATTGTAAAAATGACAACCAAGACACCATTCAGTGTTGGTTTCAAAACAAGCAAAACTAAAATGGCAAAGGCACATCACAAAAGCCATCTTTCTAGTGAAGTGTCTCATTCTGATTCTGATTCTGGTTCAAAGAGAGCACACAGAGTGCTCATGGCTAAAACAATATTGTAGAGGAAAAACACATGTGTCACCTTGAGCAAAACACCATTTCCTCTCTCTTTTTTTAGGCTTCATAAATATCATAAGTTTTTGTTTGAAGTACTTGCAATAAGGGGTGATTGAACCTCTTTTAGGCTTCCTAAATAGCAAACTCTCAATGTTTGAAGTACCTATAACAAAAGGAGAGAATTTTATGGTGTAAAATTGCCTAGGAGGCAATATTTGTAAAATCCTTCACAACACTCTTGAGTTGCACATCTTTTTGCAATTAAGGGGGGATATACATTTCTTTTCTTCACAATTTTTTGTAAAAAGGGAAGGAGACTTATAAGGGTGCATTTTTGGCAGTGACCGACACCTTAGTCACACTTCTTTTAGAAATTAATTACAACATGTTTTGCAACGAGAAGGGGGAACTCATAAGGGTGCATTTTCGACAACGAGCGACACCTTAGATACCTTCTCTTTTTCAAACTCATATTGTAAATGAATGAACCTCGTATAAAGTGATCTATTCTACTACACCTAGCGATTGCAATGGCTAGTTACCCATGCAATTCAGTTGGATGACGATATTACTATAAGGAAATTCGTTGGTGTGAAGACAAAGTGAGGAATAACCCACTTTTTGCTTAGGAGCAGCCAGAGTACTGTGACAGAGCAAGAACCAGCAGATCGACATTTTCTTCCACTGTATTGGGGCAGTTATATACTTTACCTAAATATTGTTGTATAGGAGGATAGGTATACATTACCCAAATAATGTAATAAGGGGGGATGTTAGAATAATATTCCATTCTTTGTAATATTTACCCTTTTACTCTGATAGGTACAAATAGCTAGTATATTGCATTACACTAGTTGAGTAGATTATTACATTTACTTTTCTACTTTTACCATGTAGATATTTACTGTCTTAAATATCTAATGGTTAATTTCCTAAATATCCTAGGTGGAAGAGTTCTAATTCAAACTCTCTTCCTCTTGGCAGATTAGTTAGCGTGATTTCCTATTAATCAGTTTTGATTACCTATTTTGTAACCTATTTAAACTATAGTTCCTAAACTATATGGTTAATGCAAATATTCAATTATCAAACTGTTTGGATCTCCTGGTCACAATCCTATCCTAACACTGTTGGTCAAACTCTAGTGGAGGGTTTTGATGCTCCTTTACCAAATCTTGTTTTCTCTCCTCCTCATAGTCCTCCCATCATGGTCTTCAACCATTTCACCCTCTTTCTATCGATGATACCACAATAAACCTCATTAACCCCACCTTTACCCACCCTAAAATCCCTCCTTATTCCCCTAAGTGTCTCCCAAGCTCCCCTAGTGGTATCCCAATCTCCCCCAATCCTTTCTCTCCTAGTCCCCTCTATGTTAGCATATTTTATATTTTAGCATATAGTTATTACATTATTATTGGGCGTATCTATTTATTTGAACATCCCATTATTAATAGTGTGTTGCAGTTGATTAGTTCCTAATTCCCTGGACTAATCCTGGCACCATTTTGTATTATTTAAGCATCATATGTTTAATGAATATTTTGTTGTTTACTCTAACATGGTATCCGAGCTATTGTAGAATTTTTTTGCAGACGCTTGCTGGGACGTGCGACTGTAAATTCTTTTTGGCTGGAAACACAACAATTTAAAAAAAAAAAATGAAGTTTTTTTTTTGTTGGGAACACAACATCTGTTTGCTGTATTTTGCTGGAAGGATGCATTTTCTATGCTGGGAAGGACGCATTTTTTGTGCTGGGAAGAAGTTTTTAATTTTTTTTTTTTTTTTTTTTGGGCAGAGGATCGCGCAGCCCACCACGCGATCCCCCCGCGCAAACGCGCGACATATTTTTCCCAACCCCCAAACATCACGTGCAATCGCGTGATGCTTTTTCCCAGCCCCCCCTCCCCCATGTGCGTGACGCGTGTGTTTTTTTTTCCCATCCCAACCCACCCCATGCACATGATGTGCATTTTTTTTCTGTGCCCCCCCCTCCCGTCGTGACGTGATTTTCATCACATGCGGCAACCGTGCACCCCCTCCCCCCACGACATGGCCACCCACCCCCCCTCTCCGCTTCCCCTCCCCTGCATCATGCTGCACACTGTGTGCGTGATGCGCAGCGGGTTGCAGTCATGACCACAATAGCAGTCGCGGCCACAACAGCAGCCACGGCTAACTATAGTAGCAGCCGCCATGGGTTGTCCGACCATTTGCTGCTTGTTGTAGCTGTGGGTTGTCTAGCTGCAGGCTGCCTGTTGCAGTTGCCCACTGTGTCCATAGTCGCGAACAGCACCAGAGGAGGGAGTTGCAGCCACCTGGAAAAGGTAGCCACAGAGGGAGCTACGGCCAGGCGGCCATGCTCGGGCAGCAGACTGGGGACCCTCCTCAAATAGGAGGGGGCCCCTGATCCTGACGGATCAGCCCGCTAGTCCACCTGGTGGTGGACTGTGCGGTAAGGCTCTGGGAGCCTGCAGGTCACGGGTTCCAATCCCGCCGACCCCCCTTCAACAAAGGTAAAAAAAAAAATTCCACATGTTTTTTTTTAATTATTTTTCCTAAAGTTAAACTTTAATTTTTAATTTTAATTTATTTTCAATAGTTTAACCTTTATAAATTAAAATTAAATTTTTTAATTTGATTTTAATTTTTTCTTTAAAGGTTTTTTAAAAACTATATAAATTAAAATTAATATTTTTTTTAACTTTAAGGTTATAAAATAATTTTCAAAATCATTTGTGGGAAAAAATTTTTTTTTTTTAAGATAAAAAGAAGGCGGGTATTTTTTTTCAAAAATCAAAGGGGGAAAGTGAGTAATTTTCTGAAAAGCAATTTTGGCATTATTGTAAAGGTGCATTTTCGGCTGCGCCCGACACCTAGTGGGTTATTCCTGTGGGCATTTTTTTTGTTGTATGTTGCATATTTGTTTTTTGCACTATAACATTAAAAATTAAAATCAAATTCACTCCCTAAGTCCCCGAAATAATTAAAACCCATCCGTGCAATTTATTGCACTATAGCGTTCGGTATTTGTGATACCTCTGGCCAGCACTTACAGGTAAAGCTGTCGTGATTGCGCTACTGTATCCGTCGCCTAATATAGCTACTACAACGACGTCTGAGCTTGTTCTCTATAAATCGTCGAGGAGAGATAAGTTTGCCATTTTGCATTTTTTTACTCCATCCATTACCCTAATAGTTCTTGTGTTTAGGCATAAATATTGATGAGAGTTCTGAAATCCAAAGTGTTTAGGGGAAGTTATGCCCCATGCATGAGGATTGAGACTCTTCTATGATAGGTGCCATCAACAAGACTATTCCCTTTCAGTACTACTTATGTACCACGTATCATATGATCTCTAAAACTCACCTATAGTTTCCCTCACGTAAGGGCGGATTATTTTTGTTGATCTTTCTAAATACCTATAGTTTCCCTCATGTAAGGGCGGGTATTTTGTACGGTATAATGGCCTAGCAAAAGGTATATCGAAAGGGGGACCAATTGGTGTTATAAGGAACCTTCATCATGTCCGCAAAACTAATGACTGATTCTCATCGCTTGTTGAAAGGTCCTAATTACACACCATGGAAAAATAAGATGAAGGCCATCCTAGCAATGGATGACTTATGGGATGTTGTATCTCGGAGCAACAACCGGACCTTCATCCGCTGTCGGTGCTACAGCTCCATCTACCGCTCAAAGAGACTTTGATAAGCTAGACAACAAAGCAAAAGTGCTCATCTTGCTTGCTGTGTCCGATGAAGTCCAACCCCATATTGCTCGATTGTGCAACTAGTAAAGCGGCATGGGATGCCCTTAATACTATATATGAGGGAAAGAATGATTCCACCATTCTATTTCTTCAATCTCAATTACACAGTCTAAGCATGAAGCAAGGTGAGACAGTTGAATTCTTTCTTTGCAGAGTTTCTGAATTGAAAGCAAAGTTGAATTCTTTGGGAGAACCAGTTGAAGACAAGCTCCTTACTTCAGTTGTATTGAGAGCTTTACCTGATTCTTATCGGGTGTTGATCACTTCCCTTCAGGTATCACAACGAAAAGTTACTTTTGTAGAATTGGTTAATATGCTTCAAGAGGAGGAAGCACGCCAACTACAGAGAGATGATTCTTCTAACACTGCTCTCTACATCAACAGAAAGGGCAGAACCAGAAGAAGGGTAATTTTTAGAAGGGAGGGAATTCACAAAAGGATTCAAAAGGGAAACAAACTCAACAACCTCAATCAAAAAAGAGATATTGCAAGATCTATGACAAAGAAGGTCATGATACAAACAGATGTTGGCATAAGAATAAGCAATCAAAACAGAAAGGCCAAAACAAACCACAAAAGAACAAACAACAAGTGAATGTTGTTGTTGAAGAATCTGACACGGATTCTGAGAGAGCCCACAAAGTTCTCATGACTACCACAGTGTCCAAGTAGATGGATCCTATATGGTATGTTGATTATGGAGCCAGTAAGCACATGACTAGTGACAAATCATGGTTTGAGTCTTTTGAGGCCAAAGAGGGCAAACCTGTCACTATTGTCGATGATAAAACCTACAAGGTTCAAGGAGAAGGCACTGTTTCAGTCACTCTTCCTGATGGCAAGTGTCAAATTGATAAAGTTCTCTATGTTCCAGGATTGGCAAACAATTTGTTGTCAGTCACACAAATTCTGGACAAAGATATGGTTGTGAACTTTAGTGTTGAGGGAGGCAAGAAGTGTTGTTCTATTACCAAGAGGGGTAAGAACATTGCAACCACTTCATATAAGCATGGCTTATTTGCCTTAGATACTATCTCTACTCCACATGTTGCCATGACAGTCTCTACAAAGGAGGCAACTTCCCTATGGCACAAGAGATATGGACATTTGAGTTCTGGTTACTTACTTGAGTTAAGTATGAGATGGTAAAGGGTCTTCCTTCCCTTTCTACCATTTTACCAGCTTTGTCTCGACCGCTTGGCAGAAAGCAACATAGAGTGCCTTTTGAAAAGAGCTCTACAAGAGCAAAGAAACCTCTAGAGTTGGTTCATACCGATCCGTGTGGTCCCTTCACTCCCAACAGCTTGTGGGGGTAAGAGGTATTTTTAGTTATTTGTGGATGATTACTCATGAAAGATGTGGGTATTCTTTCTTCAACTAAAATCTGAAGCATTTGGCTTCTTTCAGCAATTCAAGAAATCTGTTGAGAAGGAGTCCGAGACTTCTATAAAGACCCTCCGCTCAGATTGAGGGGGGGAGTTCACCTCTAAAGAATTTTTTGCATTCTTGAAATAAAATGGGATCACAAGATAGTTAACTACTGCTTATACTCCTCAACAAAATGGAGTTGCTGAAAGGAGGAATCGTTCCATCATGGAAATGGTTCGTTGCATGCTCACAGGAGCTAGACTTGAGCAACTATATTGGGCAGAAGTTGTCACCACAAGTAGTATATCTCGTTGAATAGGGCACCCACAAAGGCCCTACAAGGAATGACTCCACAGGAAGCATGGAGTGGTAGGAAACCCTCCATTTCTCATCTACGCATTTTTTGATGTAAAGCTTTCATGCACATACCAAAAGAGAAAAGGAAGAAGCTAGATGAGAAGACATTGAAGTGTATTCTTCTTGGGTATGATGAGCACTCTAAGGGTTATCGTTTGATTGATCCCTTTACCAATAATATTCACATAAGTAGAGATGTTATTTTTGATGAGGCTTTCACATAAGCAAACACATCAGATGTATACCTAGACCTTGTGGAAACTCAGGTTGTTAAATCTCCTTCATCAAAGGTTGGAGGTTCTTCTGGATCTTCTTCAACACCTAAGAAGAAGAATCCAAAGTGGTATAAAAATACAATCAAAGACTCTAAGCTATCTACTCCACCAGATTTGACTTTGGATAGGCCTCGTACTCGCAGCATGGCTCGACAGGAGAAAGCTGAAACAGAGAATACTAGGGTTGATGATCTGTGTCAATATTTTGAAGAACTTTTTGTAGATCCAACGAGAGATACAAAAGATATGGATATTGATAGTGATAAGGTGTTTATGTCTTCCATAGATGATCTTGAACCTGCATCAGTACAAGTTGCTCTCGGTGAGCCTCAGTGGAAGGCTACTATGGATGCAGAGTATAAGTCTTTGATGAAAAACAAAACTTGGAAGCTTGTCGATCTGCCACACGAAAAGAAGCCCATTGGCTGCAAATGGGTGTATAAAGTCAAGTACAAAGTAGATGGGACAATTGATAAGCATAAGGCCCGTCTTGTTGCAAAGGGCTATGCTCAAAAGGAAGGCATTGACTACGAGGAAACTTTTGCACCTACTGCTCGGATGACAACAATTCGAGTTATTTGTGCTATGGCAACACAATTTGGGTGGAAAGTTCATCAGATGGATGTCAAAAGTGCCTTTCTGAATGGTGATCTCCAAGAAGAAGTCTATATGACTCAGCTAGAAGGATTTGTAGTGGAAGGCCAATAGCAGAAAGTTTGCAAATTGGTCAAATCCTTATATGGCCTGAAACAAGCTCCTCGAGCTTGGTATATAAAAATGGACAATCACCTCCTACAACATGGTTTTAAGAGATGTTCGTCAGATGCAAACCTCTATTTCAAGAAACAAGGTTCTGAGATAGTGTTGCTTGTACTCTATGTTGATGATCTGCTCATTACAGGGAGTTCAGAAACTATGATCTCTACTGTCAAAAGAGACTTGTGTCAATATTTTGAGATGATAGATCTTGGACTTCTCCATTACTGTCTTGGTCTGGAATTCAGACAGAAGGAGCACTCCATCAAAGTGTCTCAGAAAAAATATGCCAAGACATTGTTGGAAAAATATCGCATGACTGATTGCAAGCCAATGGCAACTCCGATGGAGAACGGACTTCAGTTATCGCGATATGATGATTCACCTCAGGTAGATGGTACTCTCTATCGACAGCTGATTGGGAGTCTCATATATCTGACCAATACTAGGCCAGATCTCGTATTTGTTGTCAACTATCTTTCGAGGTTCATGCAGGAGCCTAAAACCACTCATTGGAAAGCAAAAAAACATGTTCTTCACTATGTCCGTGGCACAATGGAATATGGCCTAGAATACAAGAGGAACAACAAATTCTTCTTGCAAGGATACATGGACTCCGACTATGCCGGATCATTTGATGATCGCAAGTCAACTTCAGGATATATTTTTCATCTAGGATCCGGTCCTATCTCTTGGCACAACAAGAAGCAACAGGTGGTTGCTATTTCATCAACAGAGGCAGAGTATCACACCGCACATGAAGCTGTGTGCGAAGTGATATGGTTGCATTGCATTCTGACAAGTATGGGTCATCCATCCAAATCTCCAATACACTTGTTTTGCAACAATTAGGGTGTTCTAAACCTAGTCAAGAATCCAGTCCATCATGAACGAACAAAACACATTGACACACAATGTCATTTCATTCGAGATGAGGTTTCGAAGCACCGAATTTAGCTTCAACACATTCCCACCGATGCTCAAGTTGCAGACATTTTCACTAAGGCACTTGCACGTGTCAAATTTGAATTGTTTCGTAGCTCTCTTTGTATTGCAAAATGATGTAATCAGGGGGGATGTTAATATAGCTAGTAGTTCTATCATTACCAAAATAATGTAATAAGGGGGGATGTTAGCATATTTTATATTTTAGCATATAGTTATTACATTATTATTGGGCGTATCTATTTATTTGAACGTCCCATTATTAATAGTGTGTTGCAGTTGATTAGTTCCTGATTCCCTGGACTAATCCTGGCACCATTTTGTATTATTTAAGCATCATATGTTTAATGAATATTTTGCTATTTACTCTAACACTCTAAACCATATCCAAAGGAAGCTTTACACTGATATGATCTCTAGGAAAATATGAGGCCATCCTTCTACTTAGGATATCAAAAAAAAGAAGCTTCAAATGAGATTGCAAATGGTACACAACTTACCCTTTGGGGCAAAGCTTAAAAAATACTAGTTGAAAACAGATCCAAACTTTCCATTCCTCTTAGGAGAGGGAAGATAACATATTCAAGATTTTCTAAATGAAGATCCTCTCATGGAACACGATAGGTCTCAATGGTGGAAACAAGCAATATCTGGTTAAGTCCATGAGGAGAGACTTAAGACCCACCATATTTTTGTTGCAAGAAACTAAATTAGATTCTTAGAGTACCACTTGCATCTCAAAATTTATTTGGAAATATTTTGAATCTCTTTTTAGTCCAACCAATGGAGCTTTAGGTGGACTATTATGTATGTGGTATCTTACAAAAAATGAAGGGAATTTACTATCTATAGTAAATAATTACATGAATTTCATATTTTTTAACAAAGATGACGATAACTGTTGGGTCCTTTCAAACATCTATGCTCCCAAATCCCCGTCTAGGAGGAACCCCTTATGGAATTCTCTTAGCCAACTCAATGAATTTTTCTCTTCAGAGGCTTAGATGTTGTTAGGGGAGTCTAACTCCCTTCTATTCCCAACTAAAAAAAAGGGGTATCCCAAATCAATGGTAATTCATATGAGCTCTTTGTAGTATTTGTGGATGACAATGAAATTATGGATATTAATATCAGGAGACCAAGATTTTATTGGAGAAACTGTAATAAAGGGGACCAACTCATTCAAATTCACATTGATTGTTTTCTCATCTCAACCAATACTATCCCTAAGTTTGGTGACACTATCCTACAATCATTGCCTAGGATTGGATATGACCACAATCCCCTGCTTCTGGATAACTCCTCTCAAGTTTCTCTCTTAAAGTCACATTTCATATTTGAATCTATGTGGCTACAATATGCACACCTCAATTCTCTTATCTCCCTATGGTGCTATCACAAGTTCACTAGATCTCCAGCCTTCCAGGTTAGCAAAAAACTTTGGTATGTCAAATTCAAGCTAAAAATTTGAATAGAGAGATATTTAGAAACATCTTCCACAAAATGAACCAGATTCAATATCAAATCACTAGCATAGAGCTCTCAATGCAGTAGGATAATCCTGACCCCACCCTTCAAGACACAAAAAATACCCTTCTAACCTATTTCCACAACATACTCAAAAGTGAAGAAGCATTCTGAAAATAAAAATTGTGGGTCACCTGGCTTAAAGAAGGAGATTCCAACACAAAAAAAAATTATCCCACCACCATAAGACATAGAGGATGTAATAAAATCAAATAGCTCATCCAGTAGAATGGGGAAGTAACAAATAATATCTCTAAAATCAAAGAAAAAGTTGCTAATTCCTTTGAAGACTTGCTTGGCCCTAGTCCATGGTGTGATTTATAAATGTTTGAGGCTCTCCTCTAGAACATCCCAAGACTGGTTACACTATAACATAACCAAATAGTGATCAATCCACTCTCGGCTAAAGAAGTTTGTTGTGATATTTTTTCTATGCAAGGTGGGAAGGCCCCAGGTCCTGATGGTTTTCCTCTCATTTTCTTCCACTGGTTCTAGGAAATTGTGGGTTAGGATGTAGTTTCTACCATCCAATATATGCAACTAATTAAGAATATTCCTAGATATTTCAACTCATTTTTACTGGTCCTCATTCCTAAGATCAGTCAAGCCTATACCCTCTTTGATTTATGCCCTATCAGCTTTTGTAATGTCCTATACAAAATTCTCACCAAAGCCCTGGCTAACAAACTCAAACCCATTCTCCTCCACATCATTGATCCTAACCAAGTTATATCACATCCCACCTTGATTGGAATCCCTGTGTTCGAAAAAATAAATAGAACTAATGCTTCATTTAAAGAAGCATAGAAAATATTTTAATTTTTCAAGGAATTGAAAATAGTAGGTGATTTAATTAAAATTTTGAAGATATTTCTAGAAATAAAGAAAATCATATATTTTATTAAAAACAAGGGAATTTCCATGTACATTAAATTACAAGTGGATTTTTTAATTTAAAATAGTTTTAAAATACTTTGAGAGAAAGTATTTTGGCTATAAACACTATTAGGAGCTATGAGGAAAATAATTTGTACTCACAAGCTCTAGAAGGGGATTTTAAAATTATTTTTAGTCTCCTTAAGTCTTCAAAAAACTATTGTTTCCATTTGCAACATCTTACCCTCAAGTCCTCTTGGCTGTAAATATACTATACATGCATCACCACCCTCATGACCTCTTCAACAGGTCACTACTACGCTATCCTTCACCCTTGGGAAGATACCCTCCTGAAAGCTATAATAGCCACCATGGATTAAAAAAGGAAATGGGGCTGGAAGAATAAATTGGAGGGAATTAATAGGAGAACTTGGGCTTAGGTATTATGCACTTCATTATTTTAGTGAATCAAAAACAAAATAGCCTTGAGTTCTAGAGATATTTGGTCAAACTTGTGTAATAGGAAATATTGGGCTTAGGGAGTATCCTCTTCACCCCTTTGGGTGAATGAAAAACCAAATATCCTTGATTTTATTTAGATACATTGGTCAAATCATTGATTGAGTAGCAAAAGGAAGAAGGTTTGTTGGTCTAAAAAGGCAAGGGAAGAACCTTGAAACTCCTATAAATTTCTACAGGTCGAAGATCTTTTGTCTTTTAATATAAAGACCTTGATTTGTATACAATGCACCATTTTATTGTTTAGTAATTTCTTTATGATTTATTAGAGGTTTGACGAGATACGACTCATGTAGGAATATTGACTTACATGAATTATATATATTGTGTTAATTTATAATTAAATATGAAGAACACAAGCTTATACTGAGAGGGGGGTGAATAGTATAAGACCACTTTTTACTTTTCTTTACAAATCAATATTATGCAATGTATATATAGCAATATCAACAACAGTAATAAAAGCAATGCACAAATCAACACACACAATAAAGACACCAATTTAACATGGTTCACCCAAAGATGACTACTTCCATAGAGAAAATATTTCTTCTAAATTTTTCTCAAATAATCTCTTGGGAATCCTTTCCCTATTATAATGTTTATGGAATCTATCCAATGGAGATGTCAATCACCTAAATCAGGTTTGTGGATCTCTATCCACAAGAGAACATCTTATTCTATGCTCTAGCTGGTGCTCCTCTAGAAGACTACTACCTCCACTACACTGCCTTTTGGATCTATCTCCACTGAAGACTCTTATCCCCACTCAGAAGACATATCCTCACTACCCTGGTTGATGGATATCTATCCACTGGAGATTTCTTTCCTCTCTGCTCTGTCACCTCCAAAGCTCTGTCTCAAATCTACACTAAACTCAATCCTTCGGTCTAGCATAAATATACTCAAAAATTCCACTAAGAACTTGTTCAAATCTGCTCAACAAGTCTACTCAGAACTTTCTCAAATCTTCTCAAAAATTCCACTCACAACTTGCTTAAATCTGCTCAACAAGTCCACTCAGAACTTGCTCAAATTTTCTCAACAAGTCCACTCAAAAATTTCTCATATCTACTCAATAAGTTCACTCAGAACTTGTTCAAATATGCTCAAAAATCTCACTTAGAACTTGCTCAAATCTGCTCAACAAGTCCACTCATAACTTGTCCAAATCTACTCAACAAGTCCACTCGAACTTATTCAAATCTACTCAACAAGCTCACTCAGAACTTGTCCAAATCTGATCAATAAGTCCACATAGAACTTAACCAAATTTGTATTATAAGGTTTCATAAAAATCTCACATAAAATTAGTCCACAAGTCTTCTCAAATACTTACCTCCAATCTGCTTAACAAGTCCACATAGCACTTGTCCAATATTTTTCTTGATGATGAAGGGATCTCATAAATATGTCACAACCACAACAACTTCTATGCCAATCTCAAATAAGTTAGAATATAATTTTTTCTGACAATATAATGTAAATACTCATTTACACCTTATCACTCCACCTTTCAAAAACAACCATCAAAATACATAAAATATTTATCCAATAACACCTTGTAAACTCCCAACTAAAATAAACTTAACATCCACCAAATATTAACTCAAAATTCTTTAATTTAATTTAATGGAAAGAGAAACTTTGATAAAAATCAAAACAACTTTCTTTATAATTCCAATGATATAAATCACTCATTAAAATAACCTCTCATTAACCCTTATTACTCCATAATAGTATAAATCAATTATCTAATCAACAAACTTTCTCAAACCCTTATAACTCCAAAATAATATAAATCAAACACACAACTTTTCACAAACCCTTATTACTCCACTTTATCCTTTAGAAAAACCTTAGGCAAATAATGAATTAATTATCAAAAATTACCTTTGCCTCTTAGTGGGTTTTGAACCCACAATATCTGCCTCCACGAGCGCTCTAGTCATGGCTTTGACTGTCACGTGCTTTAGATGCACGGTTTAAAGCTTAGATGCTATTTGTCATCTTTATCCTCGATTGGTGTGCAAAACAAGGAATGTGAAAAAGATTTACCTTGGCGTTCAAAACACACACCACTCCACGCGAATCAGTCATGGGCTTATCAAATCTCAATGCCTTCACAAAACATGCACTGCCAATGGACCACTATGTCCTTCATGTTTCAATCAATATGCTCTCTACCTTATCACTTTCACCTGGTGCTAAATACAAGCGAAATTATTGTCTTCTTCCTCAATGAATAACAAATGCATGAAAATGTTTCACTTTGTCACATGAAATAATAATGTCGAGGGGTAAGTTTTGAATGCCTCTTTGGCATTAATTTATACACAAAAATATTTTTGTTTCTTAGACGTCAATGCTCCTACTTCTTGATGACGTCGGCGCTCCCACCTTTATAATTTCTAAATTATTTAAATTCTAAGGAATTTAAATTTTATAAATTATATTTATAAACTTTAGCTTTAAAGATATTAAAGCCTTCCTTGGGTTTAAATTCAAACCTTTAACTTGTAAAATATTCTGCCACCGTGGTTCTTTCAAAAACTTAACTGCCTTTTCAATGTGTGAGGAGAATTTTATATCCTCATAATGATTTTAATAAAACCATTTAATCTTCCATCATGGGTTTACCATAAACCCTCATAAAATATTATTTTGCCAACTTTATCTTCAACTCTTCACATTTTTCCTAATGCTATTGATGGTGTGATCCATGGTATTAAAGACAAAATTTCACCTTGACATCAATGACAACTAAATAAGATCAAAATATCTAACAAAATATTGCTATTAGATGTCGATAGGCGGTTAAGATTCACGGATGTGTTCTTATTAAAAGTTCATCTAACTACACTTAGAGCCTAGCACACCTAGTACTATGATGACAGCAAGCGTGCAACCATTTATTGGAGGCTACCACCTAGTATGTATCAAAAAATGTTTAACCCCCATACTCTCTACCTTTCTATACATGTGGGATTTTTGTTCTCGTCATCCATACAATGTTCAGTGCATTTAGGAGATACATATTCAAATACCTTTTTTGATTGCTCAAATCCTATATAGTAGTCTAACTTGTATTCAGGAGGTTTATCTCCTTGTTTGGCACCCATACTATACTGCTCCCTTTATAAGATTAGCAAATGGTCATAAGTGTAGTAACACTTGAAAATTGTGACCTCTCTATATTAAAAAATAAATATTATTGACCCATATTTAACATATCCATGCTAAATCCCTTCCATGGGAATATAGTATGCTTCCCTTGATTCGTCTACTCATCACAGGTTGAATGTATGGAGTCTGCGCTAAAGCAAACATTCCCTTTGATCATTACCATCAAATAATGGTAGATTTCCCTGTACCCCTAAATGGGATGGATTTTATATGATTGCAAAGGGGGATAACATTTATTTTCCCCCTTTTGATGAGATAAAATCAAGATATTTTGATTTATGGGTGCCTGCAATAGAGTTGATTAAAAAGGGAAACCATGAATCGTTTGCTTTATTGCAAAAGTATGGATCATAGCCATAGTCACTCTCTAATAGAGTTAGATGTGGTAGATGGATCATAGCCATAGTCACTATCTAGTGATAGTGCATTTGATACTTGGAAATGTGGTAGTTAGAATGAATTCTATTGCTAATTACACGTGGAAGCGATACATTGGCGTTTAGTCCAGAGGAAAACCATTTAAAAAAGAAGGAAGCTTTATTTAGCTTGGGAAGCACCAAAACTCAACTAATATTTTGAATAAAATGCACCCCATTTACTTGATCCTAGGTTGGAGTTGAGGTCTATGCATCGATAGATATCATAGGACCTTCGAGTGTAACCCCCTTGCTCTATCTGGTTATTATGCATTGTTGTGTATTACGCATTAGGTGAGTGGTTTGTCTTGATCCTGTGCTTAGATGAACATGCTTTGGTTTGTGATGCTAGTCATATATTTTGTCATGTTATTATGAATTATCGTGTGATATGCACTATGATGAAGGAAGTGGATCATCCTGATCCAGTGCTTAGATGAATATGCTTTGGTTTATGATGCTAGTCGTAGACTCTAACAGGTTAGTATAAATTATCGTGTGATATATGCTACGATGAAGGGATTGGATCATCCTGATCTAGTGCTTAGATGAATACGCTTTGGCTTGTGAAGCTAGTTGTAGACTTTGTCTATATTTTATGACTCATCATATATTACGTACTATGATGATGGTTCACATAGGATCATTCGATCCAATGCTTAGTTGATCATGCTTTATCCTACAAAACTAATCATGAGTTTTACCATAACTCTAATAAAGCAAACACTTTCGTATAACACAACGCTTTAATGGGTAAGACATCAATGAGGGTTCAATTTAGAAATCCTCATGGGTTAGATTATGATTAACCAAATCAAAGAACCTTTTTATTAAATTGGAAAAACCCCCTTTATTGGCTTACTCCTGTTAAGGTATATTTGTTGGATGTGTCTCATTCTTTGTCGAAAAAGAATTGTACAACAGGCACTGCAGCGCAAAAGACGATAGGTAGGAGGGGTCCAGGGGGTCGAAGGCCCCCAAGGACCCCCAGATATGGTAAAGGTGCTTACGTAATAGGTGATGGTCCGGGGTGGGTAGAGGGCCCCCTCGGATACGACGAAAGCGACCGTAGCCGGCAAAGCCGGTTTCAAAAATTTCACCTACTTTTATCGCTACTTTTATCGCTACTTGCGGAGTGACCCTCGGGATTCCCATGGTTGGTGGGTGGTTGGTGGGTGTGGGTGGTTTAGCCCACGGTGTTGTATCCATGGTACCCTAATACCACTTGGTGGTTTAGGGTTGTAAGAGTTTCCTTATATAATTATTGTAATGTCCCATTTTTAGGGGAGAGAAAGAATAATATATCAAGGAGCATAGACTCTTGTTTGCTGGACTAGCCCAAGTTGGATGAACCAGGGTAAATCTTGTGTGTTATATGTGCATTGAATGGTGTTATTATTTCCTTAGTTATTATTTTTGCATTATTTCTAGAATTGTACAACAGGCACTGCAACGCAAAAGACGATAGGTAGGGGGGGTCCGGGGGGTCGAAGGCCCCCAAGGACCCTCGTCTATGGTAAAGGTGCTTACATAATAGGTGATGAGCCAGGGTGGGTAGGGGGTCCCCTCAGATATGGTGAAAGCAATCGTAGCTGGCAAAGCGGTTTCAAAATTTTCACCTACTTTTATTGCTACTTTTATTGCTACTTGCGGAGTGACCCTCAGGATTTCCACAGTTGGTGGGTGGTTGGTGGGTGTGGGTGGTTTAGCCCACGGTGTTGTATCCATGGTACCCTAATACCACTTGGTGGTTTAGGGTTGTAAGAGTTTCCTTATATAATTATTGTAATGTCCCATTTTTAGGGGAGGAGAAAGAATAATATATCAAGGAGCATAGACTCTTGTTTGCTGGACTAGCCCAAGTTGGGTGAACCAGGGTAAATCTTGTGTGTTATATGTGCATTGAATGGTGTTATTATTTCCTTAGTTATTATTTTTGCATTATTTCTAGAATATGTTTCTGTAAATCTCTTCATTTGGTATAAAATCCAAGTTATTAGCCATAGGGGGACACCTTTATTGCTAGGGTTTAAATTCGTTTGAAGAAGATCGAGTGTTTCTAGGAGTGAGAGGAAACCTATTCTCGAGTGGGAGTTATGCAGAAGGAGTTTGAAGGAAAAATATCAGGAAATCATTCAAGGATAGAGATCAAGAAATTTGACGGCAAAATTTTTGAGCTATGGAAGTTAAATATGGAAGATATGCTCATGGACAGATATCAGTGGGCTTCTATTTTAGAAAAAACAAAACCTATGGGTACTTTCGATGAATATTGGGAGAAGATGAATCAAAAAGCAAGGAGTCTGATTCGACTGTGTCTTGCAGATTTGATGCTCATCAATGTTTCAGGAGAAGCTACAACAAAGTATCTCTGGGAGATGTTAGGGGTTTTGTATCAATCGAAGTCCCTAGTGAACAAATTATTCCTCAGAAAGAAATTGTACAATCTTAGGATGCATGACGGGGATTCGGTTGCAGATCATCTGAATGCATTCAATACAGTGGTAAGTCAACTAACATCTGTAGAAATTAATTTGAGTGAGGAATATAAATGCATTACTTTGTTATGCTCTTTACCAGATTCATGGGATAACTTAGTAGTAGCAATTGGTAGTACAACTTCATCCACATTGAAGTTTGAAGATATAGTGGCATCTCTATTATCTGAGGATATGAGGAGAAAATCCATGGAGGGCACATCTAAGGAAGCCCTAACAATGAGAGGGCATGCCAAGGAGAAGGACAAATCTATATCTGGTGATAGGTCTAAGTCTAAAGGTAGATCCAACTCTTGGGAGAAGTTTGAGAGAAAATGCTGGAATTGTGCCAAGTTTGGTCATATGAAGAAGGATTGCAGATCAAAGAAAGCTGAGTCTGGAAAAAATTCTGATAAATCAACTTCCACAGAGATGAATAAATCCATTTATGAAGCAGGGGATGTATATCTGGCATCCTGCTCATCGTGCTCCACACAATCAGACAAAAATGATTGGTTGATTGATACTGGTACCTCTTTTCATATGACTCCTCATAGAGGGTGGTTCAATAAATATGAAAGATATGATGGAGGGGAGGTACTGTTGGGAGATGATTCACCACTCATAATAATGGGTCGTGGAAGAGTGAAATAATTGCTACAGGATGGTAGGGTTAAGACCCTACCAGGTGTGATGCATATTCTAGGACTTGCTAGAAATTTGATTTCGATAAGCAAAATGGCCGATGTAGCAGTGAATGTCAGTTTTGGCAAGGATTCATGCAAAATGGTTCATGGATCAATGGTGTTGGCAAGGGGAGTTTGGATTGGAACATTGTATAAACTTTTGGGAAGCACTATGACAAATGAGTGCAATAGCTCAACTGTTCTTGAGGTTGAATCTGATAAAAGCTCAACACTCTAGCATCAAAGGATGGGACATATTGGAGAAAATGGATTGTGTACCCTATACACAAAATGTATGGTTCATGGTATCTCTAATTGCTCAATTTATTCCGAGTTCTATGAACATTGTATTTATGGTAAATAGAATCGTATTTGTTTTCCATTTAGTGCCACAAGATCTAGTGGGGTACTAGATTTGATTCACAGTGATATTTTTGGTCCTGTTCCTATATCGTCTCTTGGAAAATCATGGTATTATGCTTCCTTTGTTGATGATTTTTCAAGATATGCATGGATTTAATTTATTAAGAGCAAATATGAAGTGTTTGATAAATTTAATGAATTTAAAGCACTTGTTGAGAATCAGACTGATAAAAAGATTAAGGTGTTGAGGTTTGATAATGGAGGGGAATATTGTTATAATATATTTGAGAAATTTTGTAAGCAATGTGGTATTTCAAGATAGAATACTACTCCATATACACCTCAACAGAATGGAGTTGCAGAGATATTGAACAGATCAATGATGGAGAAGGCTAGAAGTATGCTCAGTGGTGCAGGTTTGGTACAGGAATTTTGGGCAGAAGTAGTGAGTTCAGCATGCTACTTGCAAAATCGGTCTCCTACATCAGCATTGCTGGATCAAACTCCATTTGAAGCTCTATTTGGTAAGAAACCATCTATCTCACATCTCAAATTTTTTTGTTGTGATGCATACATGCATATTCCAAATGAGAAAAGAAGTAAGCTAGATAATAAGGCTGTTAAATATATCTTTATTGGTTATAAATATGGTGTTAAAGGATATAAGATTTGGAATACAAAAACTAAAAGTACAATGTATAGTAGAGATGTGGTATTTATGGAGATTATCAGTGATTTCAGGAAGGTAGTTATAGAAGAGGAACCTGAAACGGTCCAATTTGATCTCATGGAAAACTATCAGACAATAGAGGATCTGTAAGAGGAGCATACATATGAGGATATGGAAGAGGAGCATAAAGGTGAGGATCTGGAAGAGGATGAAGAAGAGGTTCATACACTCGTGGTAAGGAGATCAACATAGGAAAGGAAGATACTTTCAATACATTCATGAGCTAGTGACCATAGCAAAGGCTAGACACACAAAAAAATACTTTATATTGATTGGTCTTAGAATTGCATTTATTATAGTTGGTATCAGATCCTAGGTTGATTAGGCACAAATATTCCATGAAAATGACTCTAAAAAAAATACATGTTTAGTAAGGTAAGAAAAATTTCTTGAAGGCTACCGATGAGTAAGTCATTTCTCCCAAGATTGAAGCATTGGTGAATTATCTTGGAGGAGTTAAGTAAACCCTCCACAATAAGTGGATTTTAAGTAGTGTACCTGAGAATATTTTGAGAAATTGTACTTGGAATTTGTAGTCCTAAGCTAAGCCTCTTCCTTATGTAGATATTGTATTGCAAATCAACAAGAGACATTCATAATATCCTTGTAACAAGAAATTATCTAATAGGATCTTCACAAAAAGAAAAAAAGAGAAAAAAATTTCTTTTAATTTGATTGATGTACAACATGACCTCTTGGTTGAGTATGAAATTCATAGTACACTTGAATAGGATATGGAAAAACTTATCCCATAAATAAATGGACAGTTCATTACATGACCACTGTTTAATAAACAATTATAATTAGGTGTTGCATACTATCCATAAAATAGATGCATTTTATATTACGAGATGCATGTGGTATTTGAGATTTGCATACAATAGAAATATATGTGTAATTACCAAAACTAATACCACTCTTAAAACTTAGGGAGACATGGCACCCAAGTTGAGAAGTGGAAGACATAGGGTTTCTCAAAAGGAAAAATCAACTAGCACTGATAGTGTTGAGGATAGACCCATACGAGATAGCTCAAGAAATTTAAAAAGAGTGAAAAACCTCAAAACTATTATGCAAAAAATGTAGGGGGAAATGACTCTGTATAGAAGGCAAATGGTTTCACAAAATAACTTGTTGGAAACCATTAGGGCTGAAATACAAACACCTAATATTAGGAATCTCGAGTCAGTGAATCCCACGATAGAATAAACAATAGACTTAGATGAAGTGGATCGAGTGGCTAAAGTCCATATCAACGAACAGTTAGAGAAGGACCTGAAGCATGTCAAGGTTAGAAGTTTCTTAGGAAAATAAGGTGGAGATTTGGCAGAATCTTGGTTGAATGATTTGGAGGTCTATTTCTCTATGAGAAACTATATTTTAATAACTAATACGGTCTGTACCATAGGGCTTCTGACAGAAACAAGACTAGAATGGTGGGAGACCTATAATAAGGAACATAAGATCAAAGTAATATACTTTAAGTGGGAGAACTTCGTAAAAGCCTTTAGAAAGAGGTTCCTTACAAAGACGTTTTATATGAGGAAACTTGATGATTTTATTCAAATCTACCAAGGGACTCAGTCTATTGAAGGATATTACAGGTAATTTTTGAAACTACTTAAATATGCTCCATCCCTTGAGAAGGATAATAAGATAAAAGTACATAAATTCCTCTCAAGATCTAGCTATCACATCAAAAATATAGTAAGGATGGATAAACCTGGTGATTTAGAAATAACCTACGAGTTGGCTTGCCAAGAAAAGTACAATTTTTACCCTAGTAAGAAATTTGACAATCCTTCAAAAGGGTCAAAGAAGGAACATCATCACCAACAAAAGAGGAAATTGGGAACTAAACAACAGTTGAAATGGAAGGAAACTCCTAAGTTTGGAAAGAATAACAATGGGAAACCAAGGCATTTTAAGAGGAAATTCCAATAGAAGAACAAAAACAAAAATAATGTTGAAAATCACAACCTCTGAAACAAGCAGGATCACATCCTACCAATGAGAAGGATAAGCCAGATCAAGGATTAGGTCATAATCATAAATCATAATGCTATTATTGCGGTGATCCACATTATGCAAGGATTTTACCTCTTTGTGTAGAATCCAACAAGAAGGCAAATGGAAAGGGCCATAAGATCTATGCAACCACTAGGAACCAAAAACTGGAAGGATAGGAAACCCCTTTACTTATAAATGGTAAAATATATGGTAGAAATGTTAATATTTTGATAGATCGTGTAGCTATATATATTTTTATTTCTATTAGCATAACAATGGACATGTCGAAGAGATCTGGATAATTGGCACAAGGGTGGAAAGTGGAGTACAGGTTAGATTAGATATACTATGTGGATCAATTCTTCCCCATAGTTGAAATTTCCCTACCCACTAGCTCTACCATTTTGCACCTAAACGTAGCACTGCTACATGCCTTTGACATTATCTTAGATATGGATTGGTTAAAATTTCATAAGGCTTTCATAAATTTCCAAGATTGATGGATCAATTTCACTAATGATAAGGAAGAAAGAGTAAAAATATTTAGTGAAAAAGGTTACTTTAAGCCTATGCTATTGTCCGCAATGCAACTAAAGAAAACCATAAGAAAAGGGGGTATGGTCTATGCGATCAAATTGAAAGAAGTTGAAGATGTCAATGAAGAGGAAGAATTTCAAAGTTTCCCAATTGTACAAGAATATAAGGAATTATTTATCGTAGAAATCCCTTGGATTCTTCCCAAGTGATAATTTAACTTCACCATTGATATTTTACCAGACGTAGAACCCATCCATAAGGCTCCTTATAGAATAAACCCTATAGAGATGCAAGAATTGAAGGTGCAACTTCAAGAATTGCTTGACAAAGGGTTAATAAAACCAAGTGTGTCTTGATGGGGTGCACCGGTACTATTTGTGAAGAAGAAATATGGCTCATTTAGGAATTTGTATAGACTACAAGATATTGAACAAAGCCACCATCAAGAACAAATATCCTTTGCCAAGGATAAAATATCTATTTAATCAACTTAATGATGCCACCATCTTCTCCAAAATTGACTTAAAATCAGGATATCATTAGTTGAGGATTCGAGATGAGGATAGTCATAAAACTACTTTTAAAACTTGGTATGGGTACTATGATTTAATTTTCCTACCATTTAGGTTGACCAATGCACCAGATGCATTCATGAATTTGATGAACAATGTTTTTAGAAATCATTTGAACCGATTTATGTTGGTATTTTTGGATGACATTCTAATCTATTACCGTAGTAAAGAAGAGCATGATTACACTTGAGGATTGTGCTAGAGTTGTTGAATAAAAATCAACTCCAAGGGAACCTCTCCAAATATAACTTTATGTGTCATAAGTACACTACTTGGAATATATAATATCCACAAATGGGATTGTGGTAAATCCCCAAAATATTGAGGCCATTTTGAATTGGCCATATCCTAATAATGTAACAAAAGTGAGTAGTTTCATGGGATTGACAGGGTATTATTAAAGGTTTGTGAAGGACTATTCTAAGATAGCCTCCCCAATAACAAATATTCAAAGGAAAGTAAAGTTAGTCTTATGGATGGATAAATCTGAAACCGCCTTTCAATTACTTAAACAAAATCTCACCTATACTACTATACTAAAAATCCTAGACCCCCAAGGAAAATTTTTAGTATGCATAGATGCTTCTTTGGAAGGATTGGAAGGAGTGTTATCCCAAGGTAAGTTAGTGGTGGTATATGAATCAAGAAATCTCAAGAAAAATGAGTCTAACTATGCAAAACATTACTTAGAAATAGCTATAGTGGTACATGCCTTGAAGATATGGTGACATTACCTTGTAGGTAGACCCTTTGAATTGAGAACCAATCAACAAAGTTTAAAGTATATCTTTACTCAGCCCTTGCTAAATTCTAGACAAAGAAGGTGGATTCAGTTCTTGGACGAATATGATTTTGGCATAGAATATATCAAATATAAATAAAATAATGTCATCGATACCTTGAGCAGAAGAAGGCACATTACTGCACTAACTCAAAGTCATATAGATCTTATGGATCAAGTAAAGCAAGTCCAATATCAGAATCGAAGTTGTATTAAAATCCAATCCAAAATGGCATAGGATCCTAAGATAAATTAATATTATAATATTAAGGATGGAATTTTATTTTTCAAGGATCAAGTAGTCATCCCCGATGCTGGAAATTTAATAAGAATTTTCATAAGATCATCGATATCCATATTTCAATCATCCAGGAGGTACCAAGATGATGGAAAACATGAAGAAAACTTTCTATTGGCCATGTATGAAGAAGAATATCACTGAGTTTGTTGCCTGATGTTTGGAATACAAGAAAGTGAAGGTAGAACACAAACACCCATTAAGATGTTTGTATTCGCATAATGTACCCATGCAAAAATAGCAAGTGATATAAATGGATTTCATAGTTGGATTACCTAAGACTAGGTGCCAACATGATGCAATACCTTTTATGGTAGACAAACTAACCAAAGTGGAACACCTCATACCTACAATTACCAAGGATGATACAGGAGTAGTCACCAATACATTTACCAAGGAGATCTTTTGGTTACATAGATTCCCTAAAGTGATTGTTTTTTATCGAGATTATAGGTTCACCTCTAACTTCTATAAAGCCCTCCATCATGCAATTGACACTTCTATGAATATAATTTCTACTTTCCATCCAAAAACTGATGGATATACTGAGAGATTCAATCAAGTCCTAGAAGACATGCTTTGAATGTACTACATGGATTAAAATTCTTGATGGGAAGACTTCCTACCTTTAGTAGATTTTGCATAAAAATATGAATACCATGCCTCTCTAAAAATGGCTTCTTTTGAGGATTTGTATTTCCAGAGGTGCAGGATGCCTTTGTCATGGGATAATCTAGAGGATCAAGTCCTTATTGGGCCATATACAATCAAGGAAATGGAGGACCAAATGAAGGTAATCCATCAAAGGCTTAAGGAAGCTTCAGATCACTAGAAAAAATATGCTAACTTGAAGATGATTCACGAGAATTATTTGTAGGAGATAGGGTATTTTTTAGGGTAAATCCTATGAAAAGTGCCATCAAGTCAACAAATCTAGGTCCTGGATACATTGGGTCATTCACCATCCTAGAAAGGATCAGTCTTGTTGCCTATAGACTTGACTTGCCACCTAATTTTGTAAATATCCATGATTCTTTCCATGTGTCCCTTCTTAGGAAATATATTATTTACCCTAATCATGTTTTGGATATCTCAAAGATGCATATGGTGGATCCAACATACATTGAAGTGAAACTAGTGAGAATCCTCGATTTTCATTTCATGTCCATAAGGAAGCGAAACATAGAGAAATGTAAGGTCCAATGGGACCTATATTCTGAAATAAATGCCACCTAGGAAAGGGTGGAGGACATGAGAAATCGCTTTTCTTATTTATTTAAAAATAATGTGTAATATTTTTTCTGTTAGACTTTGTTTGATGCATAGATAGATACTCTGTTAGAGATACTTATGCATTTATGATCGTAATAATGCACTGATTTATATAATATTATCGTATGATGATATTTATGCTTTATAATTTTAATTATTATCATGTAAAGATGTTATTTATGAATATTTTTCATGTAGTATATATGTTTTATTTCTTGAATAATATGGTACTGTTGATATTTTGTTGCATCATAGATCTAGAAGCTCTCATGAGTGGAAGAAGCTAATATTATCATGATAAATAGTTGTTCAACCACCAAGAATGAGATACTAGAAAAATAGAAATGATGACGAAGACAACCCATGGGTAACATGGATAATTACCAGCATATAGGTATACTCATGACCGCACCATTGGGCAATGTTGTTTGATACTAGCCTCTTGGATATGATGGTGATAACAAGCCTATATTAAAGAGGTTTTTCACATGATAAAACAATGGTGTAGAATATTGAGATTACATGGCTGCCTATGATTACAATTTGGTAAAAAAAAGCACTATGGTTATTTGTTATCCTTTACTATGCCTTGATTTTGCATTAATGTTTTATTGTTTGCTAACTAGGGTAACACAAGGGGCTATGTTTTTTCTAAGGGGGTGAGTATGTCACATCCCACATTGATCAAAACATCTATTTTTGGAAAAATAAATAGAACTAATGCTTAATATAAATAAGCATAGAAAATATTTTAAATTTTCAAGGAACTGAAAATAGTAGGTGATTTAATTAAAATTTTGAAGATATTTCTATAAATAATGAAAATTATATACTTTATTAGAAATAAAGGAATTTCCAAGTACATTAAATTACAAGTGGGTTTGGTAATTTAGAAGTGTTAAAATACTTTGAGAGAAATTATTTTGGGTATAAACACTATTAGGAGCTCTGAGGAAAAAAATTTGTACTCACAAGCTCTAGAAGGGGATTTACTCAAAAAAATAAAAAACACTATTATTGCCCTTTGCAAAATATTGTCCTCAAGTCCTCTTGGCTACAAAAATACTATACATGCATCACCATCCTCATGACCTCTTCAACAGGTCACTACCTAGGCTCCCCTTCACCCTTGGGAAGACACCCTCTTGAAAGCTATAAATAGCCACCATGGATTATCAAAGGGAACGGGGTTGGAAGAAGAAATTGGAGGAAATTAATATGAGAACTTAGGTATAGGGAATATGCTCTTCATCATTTTGGTGAATAAAAAGCCAAAAATCCTTGAATTATAGAGATATTTGGTCAAACTTGTGTAATAAGAAATCTTGAGCTTAGGGAGTATGCTCTTCACCCCGTTGAGTTAATAAAAAACCAAAGAACCTTGAGTTTAATTAGAGACATTGGTCAAATTATTGATTGAGTAGCAAAAGGAAAAAGGGTTGCTAGTTTGAAAATGCAAGGGAAGAAACATGAAACCACTACAAATTTCTACAAGTCAGAGAGTTTTTCTCTTTTAATCTAAATGCCTTGATTTGCATATGATGCTCCATTTTGTTGTTTAGAAATTCCTTTATGATTTATTAGAGGATTGACTAGATATGACTCATGGAGGAATATTGAATTACATGAGATATATACCATGTTGATTTATGATTAAATATTGCTTTTAGAAATCGATAGAAGGTTATGATTCACTGACATGTTCTTATTAAAAGTTCATATAACTACACTTAGAGTCTAGTACACCTAGTACCATTATGGCAACAAGCATGCAACCACTACTTGGTGTCTACCACCTAGTATGCATCAAAAATTGTTTAACCCCCATACTCTCTACATTTTTGTACATGTGGGATTAATATTATCACCATCCATACGATGTTTAGTACCTCTAAGAGATATGTATTTTAATATCTTTTTTGACTACTCAAAGCCTGCATATTAGTCTAACTTGTAGTTGGGAGAGTTTTATCCTCGTTTGGAACCCGTAAGACATTGATCCCTCTATAATATCAATATATGGTCGTAAGTGTGGTAATGTCTAAAAATAGTGACGTCTCTAGGTTAACGAATGAAGAGTCTTGATCCATATTTAATATCTCCATGCTAAATATTTTCTGCAGGAACATAGTATGTTTTCCTTGATTCACCTTCCCATCGCAGGTCAAATGTATGGAGTCTGTGCTAAAGTTGATGTTTCCTCTGATCATTACCATAAAATAGTGATAGAATTCCCTATACTCCTAAAAGGGATGGAAATCATATGATCGTAAAAATGGATAACATTCATTTCCCCTTTTAATGAGTGAAACTCAAGCCATTTTGATTTATGGGTGCCTACAATAGAGTTGATTAAAAAAGGAAAATTATGAATCGTTTGATTTATTGCAAAAGTGTGGATCATAGACTCACTCTCTAATAGAGTGATATGTGGAAATCTATTCTAGATATAGTGCATTTGATACTTGGGAATGTGGTACTTAGAATGGCTCTTCTTTTTAATTGCGTGCATAAGCGACACACTAGCATTTGATCTAGACAAAATCCATTTAAAAAAAAGAAACTTTATCCCTCAAGAAGTGCCAAAACTCAACTAATATTTTGAATTAAAAAACACCCCATTTACTTGACCCTTGGTCGAAGTCGAGGTTTATGCATTGACAAGGATGACAGGGCCTTCAGGTGTAATACCCTTGCTCTATTTGGATATTATGCATTACCATGAGTTACACATTAGGTGAGTGGATCATCTTGATCCAGTGCTTAGATGAAAATGCTTTGGTTTACAATGCTAGTCATAGAATTTTTCAGGTTATTATGAATTATCATGTGTTACATGTTATGATGAAGGGAGTGGATCATCTCAATCTAGTGCTTAGATGAACACACTTTGGTCTATGATGCTAGTTGTAGACTCTATCAAGTTATTATGAATTGTTTTGTGATATGTGCTATGATTAAGGTAGTTGATCATCCTAATCCAATGTTTATATGAATATGCTTTGTCCTGTGAAGCTAGTTGTAGACTATGTCTAGCTTTTGTGACTCATTGTACATTACATACTACGTTGATGGTTCACATAGGGTCATTCGATACAATGCTTATTTTATCATTGTTTGGCCTATGAAACTAATCATGAGTTTGACCATGACTCTAATAAATTAAAATATTTTAAATAACACCACTCTTTAATGGGTAATACATCAATGATGGGTCAATTTAGAAACCCTATTGGGTTAGATTATGATTAACCAAATAAAATAACCTTTTTATTAAATGGGAAAAACCTCCTTTATGGGCTTAAACTCCTGTTAAGGTATCTTAGACATTACCCAATATATTATGTGGCATATTAAGATGAATCTTGTAATAAACAAGTAGCAATATTGAAATAAATCTTGAGAAAGGTTTGTGGGGATAACTTATGCAAACTATGATGAATTAATGTTTAAGGATTTAAAGCCCAAATTTCGAAAGATTCATTATAGTCACATGGATGGACTATATAAACCTTTATTATGAATTATAACCCAATCATGATAAGTGAAGGGTTATCCAAGAAATATATCGATAAAATTAGGTAATAGTCTGGTTAATAGACTAAACAAATACCTAACAAAACTATAGATCATTTTTGAAAATATTTTAGCCACGCAATCATTTGATAAATTTGTAAACCTATAGTGTTCATTCCCTAAAACCAATGAAGGACAAATCTAACAAGCCTATGGTGTAATATTGTGTGATATATTATGAGAGGAAGTGTAGCTAAACTTGAGCAATGCCATTGACATGTTGCAAGAGAGATTGTAGCTAAACTCATGGAACCATAGGAAAACCTTACTGAATAATCGTAAGACATCTTGGTAGCCAGGTTGGGGAAAGAACTACAAGTTATAAGACAAAATTGGCAATCACAAGGATCTATAGTTAATCATAATGATGATTGGATGACAAATCTAGTTTATGAACTTGTAGTAGACTAAACCCTTGGAAGGATTTGTAGAACTACAATTGGATTCATTAAATTAAACGCTATTTCTGATTGAAGAAATATGAAATACTTGTGGAAAATATGTTTTGTTTAAATGCTATTTCTGATTGAAGAAATATGAAATACTTGTGGAAAATATGTTTTGTTTAAATGCTATTTTTGATTGAATAAATATGAAATACTTGTGGAAAATATGTTTTGTTTAAATGCTATTTTTTTTGGAAGAAATATGAAATATTTGTGAAAGTATGTTCTATAAAATACTTGGAAAAGAATGATTAAATGCTATAAAGAGGGATATATTTTATGAATATATGCATGGAATTATATAGCAATGGAGGACTATAATAATGTTTGTGTTAAAGGCATCCTCTTGTGGAAAAGGGGTATGAGATGAAAATGTGAATTTAGTCTTAGGAAAGTATGGGATTTCCTTCCTTTGAGTGATGGAATGATTTAGAAAATTATATTATGTTGTATTTATTGTGTTTATTTGCATTCAATAAAAAGTATTACATGCTATTCATTATCTAGAATGCATTTCATATACATGTATTGGGTTGTCCCGATCCCAAAATCCTCTACAATATAGTATAGGTGGCTCGATTGGAGTTAAGTGAATATCAACACTATGGGACTTCCATTGGTCATAAACACATATTGTAACAATACCTCTTAGTAGAAGGCCTATATTCTTGTAAAATGTATTTATTGTAATCAGTTGTAAATTAAGTATATCACTCCTTGAGGGGAAGTGTATGCAATGTAACATTTGAATTCTATTGACCATAGAAGGAATGTAGAGTTTCACGATGAATTAAAATTATATTATGATAAATATTGAATCTCTAAAAGTGACTCAAAAAATGTATCTATTGATATAGAGTAACCTTGAAACTAAAAGAAATGTTTGTCTTATGTATGACACTTAGAGATTAATTATTGGAATGTTTGTAAAGTAAAGCATTGAAAGATATCTAATTCATGGAGATTATAGTTGATAAATCCAATAAGATAACACAAGTCTATGTGGGTTTGTGTGATAACCCCATTATCTTCCTATGGTTGATATAGGAAGGTTAAGCATTTTAATAATTGTGGCTCTATCCTTAAGGAAGAACCAACAAAATATCAAGGCATATGCCTAGTGTATGGTTGAAAGAGACCTAGCATAGGTACTAGTTTAATGTTTGATTTAAAATAGTAGGGAAAAATGGTGTTCCTATTTAATATACGAGAATTCCCAATTGCAAGGTAAATAAATCTTACCTTCAATTCATTGTAGGTGTTGGCTACTCCTATGACGATGTCAGGATCCTGTGAAGTGCAACCCTAAACTTATTGGGAGTCTTAACTATAAGATAACCACACAAAGATACTTACATTAATGAGCTAGTGACCATAACAAAGGCTATATATATAAAAAAATATTTACCTTAGGTTTATTGGTATTGAAATTGGGTTCATTACAAGGTAGCTCTATCCAAGGGAGACTTATCATGGACAACATCATCACCATCCATAAAATTGTCCATTGTGTCTAAAATTTGTAAGTTTGGGTTTCTTCTCAAGCTCGACATGAACAAGACTTTTGAAAGAATTTCCTAAAGCTTATTTTTTCTCCGTCCTCTCCAGGTTTGGTTTCCATATTTATTGGATTGCTCTCATCAAGGAATGTATTTCTACTGCCAAATTTTTTGTTCTAGTTAATGGCTCTCCTACAAGATATTTCAAAATATTCAAAGGGCTAAGATAGGATGATCCCCTCTCTCCTTTCCTTTTCATCATCATTGTTGAAGCCTTAGGCTGAACCCTCTCCTCTATGTTTTCCAAAGGAGATATATTTGGTTTCAATCTTGCATCCTCCCTTCAGTCCATATCCTACCAGTAATTCATTGATGATACTATCCTGGCCATCCTTACCTTTGTCCCCCAAGCCCACTTTATCAAAGCGATCCTACTATCCTTTGAGATTGCTACTAGTCAAAAATGTCAATTTCTACAAAATCAAGATCTACTTCAATAACACCCTTGCTAAACACCAAGCTTGCATCATTGCTATCCTTGAGTGCATCATTTTTGAGCTCTCTACCACAAATTTAGGATTTTCTCTCTTTGAAGGCCCCTCAAAAAGGTCTCTCAGGAATTCTATCATTGATCACATTAAAAAAAATTGCTAGCTAGAAAGGAAACCTTCTTAGTTACATAGGCAAGGTAAACCCTCATTAAAGCCACCCTATAAAGCATCCCAATTTTTTCCTCTCCATATTTTGGATTTCAATTGAAGTCTACAATATAAAATTGAGGAACTACAAAGGAATATTCTATGGTCTGGATCAAAGCTAAAATAATGTGTCCACTTGATAGCATGGGACCAGGTTTTATCATGAAAGTATCATGGTGGCATTGTACTTTGAAAGGTCCACAATATGAATCTAGCCCTCATTACCAAACAAGAATGGAGAGTTCTTACCAATGAGAACTCCTTATGGATTTCTATAATTAAAGTGAAATACCTCTGGCACAACAACAATATCTTGGAGGACCCTTCTCCCATATATGGTTTGATATTTTGGAATTGTATTCTTAAATTTAAAGAGATTCTTAGGAAAGGTATCCACTAGAAATTAGGAAACAGTGTAAATATCAGATTCTAGGAGGATCTCTATCTTGGTGACCAAACTCTATAGGATCACATGGACCTCATTTACCTAAAACCAATCACTGACTCTCTGTTCAGTTCTAAGGTATGTCATTTCTTCCACCATAACCACAATTTCTAGAAGTCGATCCCTATTGTTGGTATGTCCAGTGAGTAGAGACAAGCTACATCCATTCTGTCCAATCTGTTGAATCTTTATGTCATACCTAGTCTTCCCTTTGATTATGAAATCCTATGGACTTCCACTACCAATGGCCTTTTCACTGTCAAGTATGCCTACACCCTCACTGATAACCCTTCCTCTCCTTGGTTTCCTTCCATGATCATTTAGAAAAACATCTCATCCCCAAAGTAAGTTTATTTGTTTGGCTTGTCATTCAGGATAGGATCCTTACCATTCTAAACCTCCATTATTATGGCTTTTTCTTACCCAATCATTGTTATTTGTGTCTCTAGGATTGCGAGTCTACCCACCATATATTATTGTCTTGTCCCTTATCACATTCCATTATGTTATCCCTGTTCTACTCTGTTGGCATTGCCTAGGTACCACTCACCTTCCTCAATGACTTGTGTGTTCAATGGACTAATCCTTTCAAAGGATTTCACCTCAAAAAAATTTGGTCCTTTTGTAATTCTCACTTCCTATGGGAGTTTTGGAATGAGTGCAACTCACAGGCTTTTAATTATTTAAAACATGATGTATAATACATGCTAGCCATAATCCTTCATGTTGTTACTAAGATTTTTCCATTACCCATGATGTTGGTGACTTTGAAACCAATGCTAAAGTTTTGTTGGCCTCTTCTCTTAAGATTCCTGACTGCAACCTCCATTCCTAGTATCGTAGGGCTTATCAATCATAGGTCAAATTGTCTCCTACTCTTATTGGTTTTCTCAAGTTATATTTTGATGGAGCCACCAAAGGAAATCATGGGCCTACTAGAACTAGTGAAATTGTTAGAGATCACACAGGCAATATCATGATGGCATTTGCTAAGAATCTAGGACACCGGTCCAATCATTTTATGAAAGCCAAGGCTCTTAACCAAGGCATTGTCCTCCTTCACAACATGTAGTGTTCTAATGTTCTAATCGAAGGTGAGTCCAAAAACATCATTAAATATTTTTTATTTGAATCTACTCTATTTCTTGGAACATCACAAACATGATATCTAAAATCAAATGGCTTAAGCAATCCTTCATGAGTGTTACTTTCAACCATGTTTACCATGAAGATAATCATGATGCCGATATCCTAGCAAATATGGGATTTTTTGAGTAGAGTCTCACTATTTGGAAGTGATATTTTCTCCCATATCTAATTAATATCAATGCTATTGAATTTCATGAAAAACAATATTAAGGAGGTTTGGTGCTAGAGCCTCACTAACTCCACATGGATTAATGCACATCTTCTTCATCTTTGGACTAGTTACACTAAGGGGAGGCACATTTCTAGGAGTACTAACATGAATATCGATCTTATCATTGATGTTGCATGATAGATCAAAGGCATTGAAATCATTCAAATGGTGATATTTCACATGGTGGATACTAATAAAGTAAGGGGTGGCAGAATCCTTGAGGTAAGCCACATGTCTAGACATATCAATAGCCACTATCCCATTGTTATGGAGGTTGATGGGACCATGTGGTATATCCACTGCTAGGCACTGATAAGGTGGCTTTGGCCCTCTATTTTTGCTCATTAGCAACATGATGCTCCTTCTAATCATTCATAGGTGGTAGCCTTTGTGGTGTTTTGGTCTTCGTTCATCCTCTTCATTGGTGGTGCTTTTCTCAACCTCCCCACTTTTTTTAATCCTTGTGCATTGATATTTAGTAATCACCACTGGGTTACCTCAAGTAACTATGTTTCTAACCTGGATACTATAAGAAGAAAGGACATGGGTGATGGAAAAAAAATTAGTCAAAATTGATTAGACATTTTTTGCAAGACTGCCCAAACTACCGAACTCATTTCGGCCATATCTCACTCATTCGAACTCGGATTGAGCTAAAATATTGAGGGTAGATGCCTGAAACACCCTAGAACTTCTCCACCAATTTTCATATCATTTTAAGAAATAAATATCCTAACACATCCCTATGTGTGAATGAGATATTTGGCAAGCAGCTATGCGAGGGTTTCATCTAGGTTGATTGCAAGCAGCTCTAGAGGTTTGTTTTTAGGGCCTTCAGGCCCTAGCGACCAATATTTTTATGGTTTATTCTCAATAGTTTAGCAAAAATATTGCAGGGGATCCAATATGGGTTAGAAATTTATCTTTCAATAGATCATACTATGAACTTGAGTGACAACAACTTCCAATTTGTTGCACAAAATAAAAGTGAAAACCATACCTTTCCATGGCATCTAGGGCAAGGATTAAAGAGATCACAAAACAAGTTTCAAGTAGTTGATCAAAAAATGGCTCATATCTCAAGTGAATCTGGTGCTAAGGTGCACCTACAAAATAATTCTATTGTGAAAACCCCTATCAAGGGTAAGAATTTCGAAGACTCGGTCCCAAAAATGAATTTTAAGGATGCCCTTCATGGTGGATAGCCTTAGCCCAATGCTAATATCAATATTAGATCTTACCATAAACCTCTAAGAATGCTTAAGATTAATCCCAGGAAAATAGAGTCAAGATGTCTTAAAGCAGCTGATGGAACTCCTATTGTTAAGCTTCATATGGATAATATTCAGACTGGCATTGAAGATTTGGAAAAAATAGGACTAATTTATCAATTCATGGGTTTTTTTTTTAGTCTATCTACTTTCAAAGTATGGGGTGCAAAAAGCTGGAAAATTAAAGGTGAGTTACAAATCTCTATTTATCCAAATGGTTATTTTCTTGTTTTATATGCTAATAATGAATATAGAGAGAAAAATTTTCAAGGGGGTCCTTGGTTTTTTGGAATGGCAGGGCTTTTCATGAAGCCCTAGCATACTAAATTTAAAGCTGAAGAAGATATGCCTTCTATAGATCCCGTGTGGGTTAGACTCTTTGGCCTCCCTATTGAATTTTGGAATCCTACTATTTTTTCTTCAATTGGAAACTCTTTAGGAACTTTTATGATAACTGTTGATTGTACTCAAAATTTTGAACATATTATTCATGCTCAAATTTGTGTTTTAATGGATTTTGATAAACCTCTACCTAAAAAGATAACATTACAATTTGGGGAAGAAACTTGGGATCAAGTAGTGGACTATGAGAACATTCCTTTTCAATTTAGAATTTGTCATGAATATGGTCATTTGGCCAGTGCTTGCCCAAATAAAATTCCTGATCAAAAGAAAGAAGATATAAACTCAACAGGTTTCCAAATACCTAAGAAGAAGAACACTCAGAAAAAACCAATTATGAAGTATCAATCAAAGTCATCTACTAATATGTTTGAAATCCTTTCCACAAATGATGTCCCAAGTGAGGAATAGGAAATAATGGAAACTAAAATCTTAGAAACACAATTTAAATATGAAGGGAAGAACTCAGAGACAAACCAACAAATCAAAGGTTTTCAACAGAAAAAAAGGAGAAAATTTACACAAGAAAAACAATATTTCAAATGTCAAAACTTCAAATAATGCAATTCCCAATATAGAATCCATTGAACCATATAGTAAAATTTTGGTTGTGTACGAGCATTATTCAAGTTTAGAAGCCATATCAGATTCAATTGGAATAAGTCAAGAAACAGGGAAAAAAATTGAAGATGGATTCTAATCAAAAAGTAGGTCGCAAGACCAATCAATATCATATGGTAAAATAAGGTGAAAATCTTGTAGAGGAAGGTAATATTAATGCCCTTCCCAATTTTTTTAGCCCTGGTATTAATGAATATCATCACTTGGAATATTAGAGGACTCAAACGGGGTCTTTCAAAACAAAATGAAACTAGAAGAATGATTCAGATAAATCATCCACATCTTGTTTTCCTTCAAGAAACAAAGATGTCAATGGACGATATGGACTCAATTGCCAATAAAATTTGTCCAGCTGGACCCAAGGGACTTCGGGTGGCATTGCTTGTCTTTGGGACCCAAAAGAGGTAGTTATTCACCATATGGTTGGAAGTTGGGGTTTGTTGGCTATAGCTATTCAAAGTAGAAATTCCAACCAGATTATGCTTTGCATTACTGTTTATGCTCTTACTTATTTGGAGGAAAAAAGAAGACAATGAAAGGATATTACTCATATTATCTCTCGTTTTCCTAAAGCTTGGATCTTGATCGAAGGAGATTTTAATACCATCCTCTCTCTGGATGAGAAAACGGAGGGAAATAGAAATTTGTACAAAAGCACTGACCTCATGAACGAATATATTGTAAACCTCCATCTTGTGGATATCCAACCAGATAATGGCCTTATGACTTGGTATAACAGAAGGCAAGGCTTAGATTGTATAATGGAGATATTGGATATGTTTTTTCTCTCTAAAAATTTCTTAATCCATGGTCACATTCCTAAAGTGAAGAATCTTAATAATGTTGGTTCGGATCATTGGCTAGTCATGGTAGAAATGTGGAAAACCAATGTGAGTTTCTCTCCTTTTTGTTTTTAATTAATGTGGCTTAGATACATTTCTTTCAAACCTCGTGTGTAACAATGGTGGAAGGAAGGTAAAACTAGGCATGGGACTAAGATGTTCTATTTTGCCAAAAGACTGCAATACATTAAATCCAAAATCAAGACTTGGAACTGGAAAGAGTTTGGGGATGTTCATAAAAAAAAACATGAAGTTATTGCTCATATTGAAAATTTGAATAAGAAAATCCATTTAGATGGTCTCATAGAGAATAGAAGTGTAGATGAAATTAAACTCACAACTCAGTTAGAGGAATGGGAAAAAATAGAAGAAATCTTATGGAAGCAAAAATCTAGAATTCAATGGCTCAGAGAAGGAGATCGAAACACAAATTTCTTCCACAATTCTCTTCTAGATCGAAGATCTCACAACTTTATTTCTTCCTTAAAATCAGATTTTGGAGATGTTATTTATACTTAGGATGGCATGAATTCTATTGTTGTTGATTACTTTTCCAATATTTTTGTTGCTACTCCTCTTGACTCAGCTTCACAACAAAATATTCTTCAAGCAATACCTTATCTTATCACTTTTGAGGATAACTCTATTTTGATTGCTCCTGTTACTATCAATGAGCTTCAACAAGTAGTTTTTAAAATGCAAAAATGGAAAACCCCAGATCCTGATGGTTTTCCCATTGAGTTCTACCAAGAGTTATGGGATATCCTTCATGTTGATTTATTAGAGTTGGTGGAAGAAGCCAGGAAAGCCAAATAAATTTTGAAGGTTATCAATAAAACTTATATTACTCTTGTTCCAAAAGCTCAAGAGGTCGATCATATCTCAGCTTATAGACCTATTGCTTTATGTAATGTTCTTCTCAAAATAATTACTAAAATCATGGTAGAAAGGTTGAAGCCTCTTTTGCATAAGATTATTTCCCCATAGCAAGGGGGTTATGTGGAAGGACGTCAAATAGTAGATGAGATAGTTCTTGCTCAGGAAGTCATCCATTCCATGGATATGCAAAATTCTCCTTCCATGTTCATTCGGTTAGACTTATCCAAAGCTTATGACAGAGTTTATTGGTACTTCCTTATCAAAGTTTTGAGGCAATTTGATTTCTCTAAGGATTGGGTGGATTGTATTATGGGATGTATCTCTTCAATTTCCTATTTTGTTCTTATCAACGGTAGGTCTTCTCAGTATTTCCCATCTTCCAGAGGTATTAGGCAAGGTGACCCACTATCCCCTTATTTATTCATCATTCTTACTGAATGCTTGGGTAGGACTATAACCAAAAAAAGGGAAAAAAAAACCCTTGAGGGAGTTACCATTGCTCATGGAGCTAGACCTTGTTGAGTGGTATTTTCACCCAATTGTGAAAGTACACTCTTCCTTAGGATTTGGGTTCCAAATCCCCTCTTCCAAAGAAGTTAAACAAACAACTTCTCCAAGGTCTCTGCTATATTAGCATTTGCATATGTGTATTAGTAATATCAAATAAAGATATTCAATTTAAATGCTTGGAACACCTTAGTGATTGCAAGTAACTATAAACAAGGGGCAATGTTGGTTTATTTTACCATGAAACTTTAGTGATTGTTCATTGAACCAAAATAAAGCAAATGTGAGTTGGCCCTCATATGACTACTCAAATGTAGCCTCTTTTCTACTGTTTTTTGGGGTTTTCGAAAATGGAAATTTGTGAAAATGCCATAAAACATAACTCCTTCAATGAAATTGGAATTTTCATGAAGGGAATGTCATCATAGGCTCATGAATGAAACATGAAATAGAAAAAATGAAATTCACGCCCTAAAATGGAAATTTTCTATTTTCGGATTTTAAAAAAAAATCTGCATTAAAACAACAACTTCGATGATTTTTTTAAAAATACTAAACAACTCCGAAAATGAAATTTTAAAATGCGTATTGGAAGTTTGAAGTATAACCTACGCAATGGTGAAACTATTTTTGGATTTTGAAATTTTTTAAATGTTTATTTTAATGCCTGAAAATTTAAAAAAAGTTAAAATTTTTGAAAAATAAAATGCAGAAAAAGTTGAAAGAAAATGCAGAAAACTGAAAATAAAATGCATTCAGTGTGATGCTATCCTATTTCGACAAAACCAAAGATGTGAGGTTTTCTTGCATGCAACCTAGCCTATTAGACCTGCAAAACAAACATAATCAAAATAGACTAGGTGCTGGCTCCTAGGGTTTTAAATGTGGTTTTCAGATTTAAACATTCGCATGAAGCAACCAAGAAACTTGCATAACTCCATTTACAAGCCTAAAATCTGAAAAGGGGAAAAATAGACATTTAATCTTGCATGCAGAAAATGACTCCTCCTTTCTTGTCCATAAGATGCAACTTTCTGAAATTTTATGTATTAAAAATTTGTCATTTTACAATAATAGAAATTTTTGGTTTTCCCAAACCAGTCCATGGAAGAAAAATAGCCCAAACAGGTTCAGAATGGCCCTCTTGCCTTCAAATCTGCAACTCTGTTTCAACAGTTTCCAACCCCTTGTGCATGTCTTTGCTTCCCCTTTTAAAATTTCTGGTGTGGCTCTCCGTTTCCATTTTGTGGCCCTTCGTTTCATTTCCCAAAGCCTTTCATTTCGCCTTCCCATGCCTCTTCGTTGTTTTGGCTCTTTGTTTGGGCCTCAAAACATTTTTCTTTTCAACTCTTGGTCTTCATATGTTTTCATTTTATTTCACTTTTTTTTCCTTATTCTCCACATGCGTTGGTTTTGTGTTTTAAACATAATGATACCCCACCTTAATATGTTGTTTAATTCTATGCTAGCAGTCTTAAGGGAGGACCCCATCTTAAATCTTTGATACACTTGGAATTTATACCAGGAAAGCCACCATGCGTTGGGCATACAATGGCCTCATGGATCCCAACGCGGTTGTGCTGATCCGTCGCAAGTAAACCTTCGTCGCTGACTGTAACCATTTGCATGGAACGTTACACCATAAACCTTACACCTTGGTGCCACGTTTTGTTCAGTGCTGCCACTGTAGACTCTGTCCGCCTGTCAACCAACGATGACGTTCGGTATATCCACCGCTCGATGATTTCACTCTATAATGACCCTTTTTGAGTCGCAAAAAAGCAACATGTCATGAAATCATGACATTTCTATGTCTTCAGCTTGGTTCTTCTTCTTGCATCGTGAAAATACGACATGTCACGATATCGTGTACACTTCCTCTTTTGCCAATCCGATTCGCGCCTCTTCCTTCTCCTCTTGTTGCTTTCAGCCATGAAGATGCAACATGTCGTGATATCGTGACACTTTTTCCTTCTTACTCTTTCTCTTCTTTTTGGTCGTGAGAATGCAACATGTCACGATATCGCGACACTTTTGCCTCCTTGCTCCCTCTTTTTGTTTTCAGCCATGAAAATGCAACATGTCGCGATATCATGACACTTTTTCCTTCTTACTCTTTCTCTTCTTTTTGGTCGCAAAAATGCAACATATCGCGATATCGCAACACTTTTTCCTTCTTCCTCTTTCTACTTGCTTTGGACCGTGAAAATGCAACATGTCAGGATATCGCGACACTTTTGCTTCATGCTTTCTCTTGTTGCTCTCAGCCGCAAAAATGCAACATGTCACAATATCGCGACACTTTTTCCTTCATGCTCTCTTGTTGCTCTTAGCCGCAAAAACACAACATGTCATGATATCGTGAAACTTTTTCCTTCTTCTTACTATGAAAATGCAACATGTCGCGATATCGTGACACTTTTTTCTTCATGCTCTCTCTTGTTGCTCTTAGCCGCAAAAACGCAACATGTCGCGATATCGCGACACTTTTTCCTTCTGCTCTATCTTTCTGCTCTTAGCCGTGAAAACGCAACATGTCGCGATATCGCGACACTTTTTCCTTCTTGCTCTTAGCCGCAAAAATGCAACATGTCGCGATATCATGACTCTTTTTTGTTATTGCTCTTAGCCGCGAAAATGCAACATGTCGCAAAATCGTGACACTTTTTCTCTTTGCGGTATTTTGATTTTCTTTTCATCTTTAGCATATGGGCCACTTTGGTCTTCTTGGAAAAGATGCAAAAAAAGTGGGTCCCCAATTTTGGGGTATGTTGTGGAGCAGCCACAACAAATGGCGACTCTATTGGGAAATGCTCTTGAGCATTTCGATGAGAACCCAACCTGAAAACCTTCACAAACTCAAATACAAGCGTCAGCAAATATCCAAAGAATGAAAATAGATGATAAATACATGAAGCATCTGAATCGTTAAGCATCAGCTTGGTGTGCTTCATTCCCTATCGTTTGAAACTCATTCAACCTTCCATTGTCAGTTTTACTTGAATGCTTATGCGAGGTTATGAATGATTTGTGCAGGATTTAATGCATGACAAATATGCTAGAGATATAACAACCATGCTTTGCAAAGGCTCAAACTTTCTAGTACCATGAACAAACATATTAAAAATGTCAAACCCTCTTAGGACCAAATATGTGTATACTGAATTAATTTACTAGATCCCAAAGTTGGTTATGTTTCACTACCATATTGAACCCATGTGCAAGTTTAAGTGAAATCAGAGCTTTGGGGAATAGGATTCCCAACCTAAGCGATATGGGAATTTAACCCTATCCTTACTACTCTGTTTTGGAGTTCATTACCTCATCTTGAACAAAATTATTTAACTTGTTATGGATGAAACTGTTAGGCTAGCCTGTCCGTTTGAGCAGTTAGTGGTCTTGCTTTTAGACAAGACATGTTGCCATGCATGAGCATACTCCACTGCCAGTTAGGCATCTATAGCCCCGATGGAGATTAACCCCATAATCCATGATTTGGCTTTACTTTTGATTTCTTGGACCTTGGGGATGACTACCCATCCTTGCAAGGGACATGTAGTACGATCCTTCCAATCCAATATTAATGATGAAATGAAAAATATTTGCTTTGGAATTTCAAGTTTTTGAGTGGGCAAAATAGAAGCTTTGGGGAATCGGATTCTCAACCTAAGCGAGATGAGAATTAGACCCTATCCTTACTACTCCATGAAGGTCAAATCAGAGCTTTGGGGAGTTGGATCCTCAACCTAAGTTCGATGAGGATTTAACCCTATCCTTACTACTCTAATTTTAGGCTTTAAGCTCTATGGGAGTGATAAAAACCACTATTTTAAGGATTATGTTGCATGATAGGACAGACACAAAATACTCCTTTCGCCTCACCTTTTCTTCCAAGTATGGTTTTGACCATTTTGCTCAAGATCCTCTTTAATATGTGTAGAACGTGCTTGGTTCAAGATAGTTCGGGCATCAATTCCCAACCTTAGGATCCTTTTAATATATGTTATATAATAACCCTAAGAGGATTCGACACTTTTTCAATGATTGTACTTGAAATGTAGATGCAACTGAGATGAAATGTATATGCAATGTGGAATGTAACATGAGACATGGATGAATGCATTGCTCTTTTTGAAATGTGGATGGAGTATATCACCTACTTTGCCATAATTTGTAAAAATTGACAACTTCATGCATCACAAGTTCCAAACGATATTCTTTAATGTGTTTGTGATACTCGTGGAGCTTTCTGCAATACAATTCCAATGTTTCATATTCTCTTAGTCTTAGTCAACATTCATAAGGACATAATCTGACATCTTGCTTTTTTTTTTTTTTCAAGACAAACCAAAAGTGTCCAAAGGACCAACACACAAAACTTAAAACCAAACCCAAAATGCAATCCCAAAAATGAAACTTGAAAACACAAACCAAAACCAAAAAACAAAGTCTATATACAAATGTACAATATAATACAAGATGGTGCAAAGTTTGGATTATCACTTCCCTAGATCCCAAACATGATTAGAACACTTCAACAAACATATAACGTGATACGCATGCCAAATTTTGTAGGAACCCAAAAAAAACAAGATTAGACCAAACCATGCAACAACTTTTAACTTACCTCGCTCACCCCACCAATTAGATTTAGTTCCATTAGTACTCCCATAGGTGAGCATCAAATTACTAAAATGATTAGACAACAAATGATATTCAATTTTATCTTGTCTATTCTTTAAAACTTCCATTTCAAAACTCAATCCTTGATTTAGAATTAGGCTATCTTTTCCCAATATGCAATTTTGTAAATAGGAGCCTATTTCTACAAATTTCAAAGCCAAATCATTATTCATGTTTTTAGGCCAATCAAACTTATGCAAAAATTTACAAGTATCTAGGATGTTTACTAAATGAGAATCATTACAAGTTTTTATCCTAGATTCCTTTATTAATTGTTGATGAATTTGATTTAGCAATTTAAGTACATCAACTTCTTTTTCATTCATCAAAGCCATCTCATTAAAGGTGTAAGTACAAATTAATCCTTTCTCTTCATTCACCTTTAATGGCATTTCATCATAAATATCATTTGAATTATACAAATCTTCACCTAAATCTTGGATGTTTGGACACAAAGGTTTAGATTTTGCCTTTTTCACATTTTCATTTACCAAAACTTGGTGAGGATTTGCAATTCCCTCTTTTACCTCATGGTCTTCATATTCTTCATTGATTACTTGTTCATCAAACATACCAAAATTGGGCACCCAATTGAAAACATGCCCATCCTTTTCAACCCTCAAATATTTTTGGTCAAAGTGTATGTCAAGTAATTTGTCTTGATGATCACTTATTTGAGTTGCTTCCAATTGATCAATGTGTTTCTCATCAAATTCACCTTCACCTTCTTTAGATGGTTCAATAACTTTCAAAAGTGGGTTATTTCTTGAATTCAAATTTGTAAGGCTATCATCGTCCAAATTAGTAACCCATGATTCAATTTTATCACAATTTGGAGGGTGAAGAATTTTTTGATCATTAGTTCCAAGCTTCTCATCGAGAGTGTCTTCCAATAACAAGTGGTGAAATTCTATCATATCTTCAAATTCATTTATTGATTTTCTTCCAATTTCACTTTCAACCACTTCATTCAATTCTATGGCAGTTTCTGTCCTATCACCTATCTCAAACCTTGTTGAATTTAGGACCCCTTTATCCGAATAATCATGTATCTCTATGAATGAGATCATTTCTGCATAATCCTCCCTGAGTAGATGTTGGCTTAGCAATTTGCACCTCCTCTTGGACTACATCTAAGGTGGTTGTAAAATTTGGACATTCAATTTCATCCCCTTGATCTTTCACCTTAGGTATCATTGGAGTGGAGGGTGCTACATTCAATGGTTGATGTAGATTGGCATCAATATCTTTAGAAGGATAATCTCTCATGGGAATATGTTGTGTCTTTTCTTCTTCCAACACTTGTTGTTCTACTTTTTCTAGGATCTCATAGATTTTCTCTAGAGACAGGTCATCCAAGTTTTCCTTAATGAGTGTAGCAAGTGTGGGGTGTATGGCTCCCAGGTATACTTCAATAGCTTCCTCTTCCGATGTACCCAAACTTTCCCACATTTGAGAGTACAATTCATGAAACCTCACATTGAATTGACTCATGGACTCATTAGGCTCTTTATGCATAGAGGTGAATTGATTTTGCAACCTATCTAAGTCAACTTGATTACCAAAGTGATAAAGATAGGTTGCTTCTAATTGGCTCCAAGAAGTCTTAACCTCCATGGGTAAATGGCAATACCATGAGAATGATCTATCACCCACAATGTATGGGAAGAACCTACAAGCAATAGGCTCACAAAATATTTGAAATTGACATAATGTGAACTTATAGATATGTAGATTTTGTAGGTATCCTGATGCCACCTCTTGATTAAAAATTCGTAGAAACTCCAATAACATTTCATGAATTTGATAAGGTGTTCCAAAGGTAGAATGACATTCATAATACTTTCCTAATGCAGATACCATCGTTTCTCTTAGGGACATCATTTCTTCTCTTATGGATACAATTTGCTCCTCAAATGTTGCCATTAGTGAAACTCAAAGAATAACCTCAGAAGCAAATATGTTAGTCAAATGGTGAAGCAATCTTATAAAAAATGTAAACTAGTTTCTGATTCACCAGATCGTAGATGTGCAAGTGAAGAGCATACTCCTAGTGTTGCAGGATTTCTGATTCACCAGATCGCATTACACGGCAAGTGAAGAGCATAATACCGACAACAAATACATTTTAGGAAGAAAATGATTCCTTACAAAGAAACATGAAATGACTAACAAATCTCACATATGTAACATATGAATCATCATGTTAGCATCAACCAAGAGACATGTACCCATTAAACCATGATATGAAATAACATTCTCACATTTGCAAATAGATTGGCATTAACACATCATCAAAAATAGAGAATGTTAGAATCAAATGGAAGTAATTGCATGGAAACAACACCTCGTTAGTCGAGACCAAAATTTTCAAAATTAAATCAAATCACATTATTCCTATATGAACAATCAAAAAGCGTTAGAACAATGCATAGCATACATGAATTGCTTAACGTAAATAGAATAAAGTAAACCAATTTAGGCCCTCCTTCTAGCGCCAAAATGTTGAGTGGTATTTTCACCCAATTGTGAAAGTACACTCTTCCTTATGATTTGGTCTCCAAATCCCCTCTTGCAAAGAAGTCAAACAAACAACTTCTCCAAGGTCTCCACTATATTAGCATTTGCATATGTGTATTAGTAATATCAAATAAAGATATTCAATTTAAATGCTTGGAACACCTTAGTGATTGCAAGTAACTGTAAACAAGGGGCAATGTTGGTTTATTTTACCATGAAACTTTAGTGATTGTTCATTGAACCAAAATAAAGCAAATGTGAGTTGGCCCTCATATGACCACGATGTAGCTTCAAAATGGAAATTTGTGAAAATGCCATAAAACATAACTCCTTCAATGAAATTGGAATTTTCATGAAGGGAATGTCATCATAGGCTCATGAATGAAACATGAAATAGAAAAAATGAAATTATGGCCCTAAAATGGAAATTTTCTATTTTCGGATTTTAAAAAATCTGCATTAAAACAACAACTTCGATGAATTTTTTAAAAATACTAAACAACTCCAAAAATGAAATTTTAAAATGCGTATTGGAAGTCTGCAGTATAACCTACGCAATGGTGAAACTATTTTTGGATTTTGAAATTTTTTAAATGTTTATTTTAATTAAAAAAAAGTTAAAATTTTTGAAAAATAAAATGCAGAAAAAGTTGAAAGAAAATGCAGAAAACTGAAAATAAAATGCATTCAGTGTGATGCTATCCCATTCCGACAAAACCGAAGATGTGAGGTTTTCATGCATGCAACCTAAGCCTATTGGACCTGCAAAACATGCACAATCAAAATAGACTAGGTGCTGGCTCCTAGGGTTTTAAATGTGGTTTTCAAATTTAAACATTCGCATGAAGCAACCAAGAAACTTGCATAAACTCCATTTACAAGCCTAAAATCTGAAAAGGGGAAAAATAGAAATTTAATCTTGCATGCAGAAAATGACTCCTCCTTTCTTGTCCATAAGATGCAACTTTCTGAAATTTTTTGTATTAAAAATTTGTCATTTTACAATAACAAAATTTTTTGGTTTTCCCAAACCAGTCCATGGAAGAAAAATAGCCCAAACAGGTCCAGAATGGCCCTCTTGCCTTCAAATCTGCAACCCTGCTTGCGGCAGTTTTCGAACCCCTATGCATGTCTTTGCTTCCCCTTTTAAAATTTCTGGTGTGACTCTCCATTTCCATTTTGTGGCCCTTCGTTTCATTTCCCAAAGCCTTTCGTTTCGCCTTCCCATGCCTCTTCGTTGTTTTGGCTCTTTGTTTGGGCCTCGAAACATTTTTCTTTCCAACTCTTGGTCTTCATCTGTTTTCATTTTATTTCATTGTTTTGTCCTTATTCTCCACATACGTTATGGGCTTTTGATGATACTTTAAAACATAATGATACCCCACCTTAATATTTGATTTAATACGCGACTAGCAAGATCTTAAGGGAGGACCCACATCTTAAATATTTGATACACGTGGAATTTATACCATAGAGGCAAACACCATGCGTTGGACATACAATGGCCTCATCTGGTCATATTTGAACACGTGTCCACCCTATACATTGGCTGATGTGTGTAGTGTTTTGTGACAATATGCTATGCGGTTGTGCTGATCTGTCACAAGTAAACCTTCGTCGTTGGCTGTAATCATTTGCACAGAACGTTACACCATAAACCTTACACCTTGGTGCCATGTTTTTTTTAGTGCTACCACTGTATATTCTATCCACCTGTCAACCAACGATGACGTTCGGTATATCCACCGCTCGATGATTTCACTTTGTAACGAGCCTTTTTTAGTCACAAAAAAGCAACATGTCACAAAATCATGACATTTCTATGTCTTCATATTGGTTCTTCTTGTTGCATCGCAAAAAAGTGACATGTCACGAAATCGCGACACTTCTGTCTCCTTTGGTCGTGAAAATGCAACATGTCGCGATATCGCGACACTTTTGCCTCCTTGTTCCCTCTTGTTGCTTTCATCCATGAAAATGCAACATGTCACGATACTTTTTCCTTCTTACTATTTCTCTTCTTTTTGGTCACGAAAATGCTACATGTCGCGATATCACGAAACTTCTGCCTCCTTGCTCCCTCTTGTTGCTTTCAGCCATGAAAATGCAACATGTCGTGATATCACGACACTTTTTCCTTCTTACTCTTTCTCTTCTCTTTTGGTCGCGAAAATGCAACATGTCACGATATCGCGACACTTTTTCCTTCTTGCTCTTTCTCCTTGCTTTGGACCGCAAAAATGCAACATGTTGTGATAACGCGACACTTTTGCTTCATGATTTCTCTTGTTGCTCTTAGCCGTGAAAATGCAACATGTCGTGATATCGCGAAACTTTTTCTTTCATGCTCTCTCTTATTGCTCTGAGTTGCGAAAATGCAACATGTCGCAATATCATGACACTTTTTCCTTCATGCTCTCTCTTGTTGCTCTTAGCCACAAAAATGCAACATGTCGCGATATCGTGACACTTTTTCCTTCATGCTCTCTCTTGTTGCTCTTAGCCACAAAAATGCAACATGTCACAATATCGCGACATGTTTTCCTTTGTGCTCTCTCTTGTAGCTCTTAGCCGTGAATGAAGAACACAAGCTTATACTGAGAGGGGGGGTGAACAGTATAAGACCACTTTATCCTTTTGCTTCAAAAGAGTTTTCAAATTAGTATTATGCAGTGTAAAGATAGCAGTATTAATAGCAGTAATCAAAGCAATGCACAAAACACCATCCACAAAAGAGACACAGCAATTTACGTGGTTCACCCAAAGTGGGCTACTCCACGGATAAAATTTCTCTCTAAATTTTATCAATTCAACCTCTGGGAAAACCTTTCCCTATTACAATTTTTATGGGCACCAACCCAAAGGAGATACCTTCCCCTAGCTCTGCACTAACTGGTGATCCTCTACAAGACCTCTACCTCCTTTGCCCTTAGCAAGTGGAACTCTATCGACAGAAGACACCTGTCTTCCCTGCTCTGGCTGGAGATCTCTGTCCTCAACTCTATAATCGCAAAGTTGGTCCTTGAATATGCACTAAACACAGTCCTTCGGTCTAGCACATATGTCCTATGTCTCTAGTCTGCACCAAACACAGTCCTTTGGTCTGGCACAAATCTGTCCTCTTATCTCTTCCTGTTATGTTACAGCCGCACTTGGTCGAAACCAACTTTTGCACAGGTCGCACAAACACATCAGCACTCGATCAAATATCAACTTATGCACCTCTATGGAAACACAATAGTACAGTCTTCGCACACTCTACTTCTCGACGATTGAACTTCTCCCTAGCACTCTATCTGTGAATATTGCACTTCAAAATGCACACTTCAATCGATTTGACACGACTGCTCTTTTGCACACCGCTGACTTAACTTGCACAATTTCGATACACACGTTCAATGCCTTCAATATCGAAATAGCCCTCCTTTTATAGAATAAATTTCATGATCAAAACTCTCAAACTTAGTCGGTTGTAACCCTCAAACTACGTCGGCTGCAAAACCCTATGCTACGTCGGCCCAGATTTAACTCTGTCGGCTCAAAGTTAACTCTGTTCTTCAACCACCTCTGGTTCTGTAGCTTTTCTTATGAAACTATAACATGTCGTGATATCGCAACACCTTTGCTTGTCGTACACCTTCTTTTGCCTGCTGTCACGATATCGTGACACTTTTGCTTTAGTCTACCTTAACAACGTGCTTGTCACAAAATCGTGACACTTTTGAATTTTGCTGATGTCATCTTTACTCCTATCGTGATATCGTGACACTTTAGTCTTCATTGCCTTCTTCTCTACTTTTGTCATGAAATCGCAACACATCTACTTCTGCTGATGTCATCTTCAACTCTGTCACGAAATTGTGACACTTTTGTCTTCATTGCCTTCTTTGTTTTTGTCACAAAATCATGACACATCTGCTTCTGCTGACGTCATCTTCAATTCTATCGTGAAATCGTGACCCTGTTGACTTCATGGCCTTCTTCTCTGCTTGCACTAGCAAAAATGGGACATGCCATGAAATCAGGACACTTTTGCTGCCTTAAGCTCTTCTCTGTCTTACGCCCATGAAACTGGAACATGTCGCAAAATCGTGACACCTTTCGCTTCCGTACACTCTTCTTTCAGCCTATCACGAAATCGTGATGCTTTCAGCTTCTGAAATCTTTCCTTGCAACTTGTCATGAAATCGTGACGCTTCTCCTTTCAGACTCTTCCCTTTGCAGCATGTCATGAAATCGCGACAGTTCTCACTTTGAGCTTTTTAGCATGTCGTGAAATCGTGACAGTCCTCAACTTGACCTCTGTAGCATGTCGTGAAAATGCGACAGTCCTCACTTGGAACTTTGCATCATGTCACAAAATCATGACAGTTCCTGAATAACTTTCTCTCTCTTTGATCTTGTCGTGAAATCACGACAGTTCACACTGCGGACTCTCTTTTTTGCATTATGTCATGAAATCGTGACACCTTTTTGTCCGTACAAATTTCCTGGCAATGTGTCGCGAAATCGTGACACTTTTCCTTCTCTGCCTTCCTGCACTTTCCAAGTCACGAAAATGCGACATGTCACGAAATCGTGACACTTTCCAACTTGCTCTCTTTCTCTGCCAACATGTTATGAAATCGTGATAGTTTTTCCAGCTTCGTCTCTGTCTTCCAACGTGTCACAAAATCGTGACACTTTTGCTAGAACTTTCTCTCTCCTCAAATATGTCGTGAAATCATGACAGTTTTGCCAACACTTTATCTCTCCTAAAACATGTCATGAAATCATGATAGTTTTTCTAGTCGCTTGCATACTTTTTCTTACTTGTCTTTTTCTTGATCTTTTGCAACTGGGCTACTCTGATCTTCTTGGAAACTCACTTTCCAAACTAAAACCTTCATCAAAAAAACATTCTTTGACATCAAACCAAATTGCTTCAAGACCTTCTTGACATCAATGACAACATCTACACTTAGAGCAAAGGCAATGTACCCAAGGTACCCAAAATTGTGAATAGTCTCCCCCTTTGTCATTGATGGCAAACCTTAACTGAAAACACTAGTCAAGAACCAAAACTAAAACCAACTGATCCAACAACTAAGAATCTGCCTTTGAATATTTTTCTCCCCCTGACTTGAAGCTCTCTTCTTCACTATGAAGCTCTCCCCCTTACTCATATCTCTCCCCCTGACTTGAAGCTCTCTTCTTCACTATGAAGCTCTCCCCCTTACTCATATCTCTCCCCCTTTGTCATCAATGGCAAAGGGTCACCTTTGGGGCTTGGGACTAAGAATGAGCTTCTTAGCTTAGTCCCTCCCCCACCTCCTGATGAGGTGATTTAAAACAAGGGTGGGAGTGAAACTCCCATTAGGCACTCATCATCATTAGTGTCTACAATTTCTTTGTCTGGCCTTCTCTTGAATTCTTTGTCAATGTTTCTGTTCTTCTCACTTTTCTTGTTCTTGTTCTCATCTATTTTCTTGTCCACACATTTATCCTTGGACCTGTTTATACCACTATTCCTATTCCTATACCTTGTAAGATCAGCTCTCTGCACTGTTTGGCTGTGTGACCTACATTTTTGCACTTATAGCAAGTAACAATATTATTTCTTTCAGGCATAGCTGTTCTTTGAATCTGTCTGTTCTGACTAACCCAGTTCCTGTTATTTGCCTTGCAAAAAATTTCCTTGTGCCTGAACTGTTGATAAGAGTAGCAATACCCTTGAAAGAAATTACGGCCCCTAAAACTGTCATTTACTCTCTTCACTTGAGTCATGCAATGTACAACCATGTGACCAAACCTGTGACACGCAAAACATCTGCCATGAAATTTTCTTTTATTCGACCTCTTGGGTCCCGAAACCTTCTTCTTGGCATTCAGAATTCTATTTTCTATTTTTGTGCATTATCACTTACGGACTCATGATCTAAAGTACTTTCTTCATCAGAACTCTCTTCCTTTTGAAATCTCTTGCTAGATTCCCCAATCTGTTCCTTGTGCGGCTCAACAAAATCGAGACCTGTTTTATCTGTTGGTTTTATTTGACCTTTGATGAGAGACTTAACCTTTTTGGAGCTTTCTTGAAACCTGTACAGTTTATCCTTGTATTTTTTAGTTTCCTCTTCCAAAGAAGCCATTTCCTGTTCTAACTCACTATACTCCAAAATTTTAGAATCTAACTCATTCTTGAGTTCTTGTGTCTTAGCCATAGAGATGTCAAGACTTTCTATAAGCTCATCTCTCTCCATACAACATTCATCTAACTTATCCTTGAGTCTAGCATTCTTCTTTATTTCCTTTTTCAAAACATTAAGAGCATTAGTAAGTTCACATTCAAGATCCTCTATTTGATTGCATTTTGAATTATCAAGGCCTTTTTCAGATTTCTTATCACTAGAGGTGTTACCCTTTTCAAAAACCATACATGCATCTTCATTGTAGTTTTTTGAAGCATCCTCACACATACTAGCAACCAAATAATTATTTTTACAATTATCCTCAAGGTGCCCAAAATTTTCACATCTAAAACATTTCATGACAATGAATTTATGTTTCGGTTTTTCCTCCTTTTCTGAAATGAACATCTCATTTTCATTATCACTAGAAGAGCTTTCACTATCACTACTAGAACACTTACTTGCTTTGTCTAGGTAGAAGCTCTTCTTGTGTTTGTGAGAATGCCTCTTTTCATGATTGCTGTACTCATCTTTGCTCTTCCTATGATGCTTGTGCTTTTCAAAATCCTTGCTCTTAGAATCCTGTATATCTTCATCACTTTCATTCTTTGAAATAGTACAGTCAGTAACATAATGACCAAACTTCCCATAGTTGAAACATCTTATGTTTTTCATGCTCTTGTGATTTCTGGAAAACTTGCCTTTCTTGCTGTAATATGCCTCTTCATCACTAGAGGACTCATCACTCTCTTGAATCTGTTTGCTCTTTGATTTCTTGGTAGCTTTGAAGGTTGCCTCTTTCTTGACATCAACTTTTACTTGAGTTCTCAGCTCAAATGTTGCAAGTATACTATGGAGCTCATCCTTTTTCAATTTATCTAGATCTTTAGCTTCCTCAATGGCAAAAATATTTTTACTAAATCTATTAGGAAGAGATCTTAAAATCTTATCACACACATCATTTTTAGCAAGTTCAAGACCTAAGTCTTTCATGGAGTTAACAATTTCATCCATACGAAGCATGTAGTCACTGATATTTTCATCATCATTCATTTTGATTTGTTTAAACATACCTTTAAAGTGTCTCAATTTGGCCTTTTGAACATTTGCATCACCTGTATGAACCACTTGCAGTTGTTTCCACATTTCACTAGCTGTCTTGCAGTGAATCACCTTGGTAAGATTTGCTTTCTGTAAGCCTTTTAGGATTGCATTCATAGCTTTTGAATTGCTGTGATGTAGGAGCCTATCTTCTTTAGTGTATGGACCATTTACAGGGATAGTGTACCCATCTTCAATTACTTCCCATACCTCATTACCAAGTGCCATTAGATAAAACTTCATTCTTGCACTCCATAGACCGAAATCTGAACCATCAAGAATAGGTGTTGCATTGCCACTTGAATAATCCATTTTGTTCTTAACCAGTTCTTCCTTCAACCTGTTAAACCTTTTCGAAGGAACCCGCTCTGATACCAATTGAAGAACATAAGCTTATACTGAGAGGGGGGGTGAACAATATAAGACCATTTTATACTTTTACTTCAAAACAGTTTTCAATTTAGTATTATGCAGTGTAAAGATAGCAGTATTAGTAATAGTAATCAAAGCAATGCACAAAACACCATCCACAAAAGAGACACAACAATTTACGTGGTTCACCCAAAGTGGGCTACTCCACAGATAAAATTTCTCTCTAAATTTTATCAATTCAACCTCTTGGAAAACCTTTCCCTGTTACAATGTTTATGGGCGCCAATCCAAAGGAGATATCTTCCCCTAGCTCTACTCTGACTAGTGATCCTCTAGAAGACCTCTACCTCCTTTGCCCTTAGCAAGTGGAACTCTATCCACAAAAGACACCTATCTTCCCTGCTCTGGCTGGAGATCTCTATCCTCAACTCTATCACTACAAAGCTGGTCCTCGAATATGCACTAAACACAGTCTTTCAGTCTAGCACATATGTCCTCTGTCTCTGGTCTGCACCAAACACAGTCCTTTGGTCTGGCACAAATATGTCCTCTTATCTCTTCCTATTTTATTACAGCCGCACTTGGTTGAAACCAACTTTTGCATAGGTCACGCAAACATAGCAATACTCGATCAAATATCAACTTATGCACCTCTGCACAAACATAGTAGTACAGTCTTCGCACACTTTACTTCTTGATGATCGAACTTCTCCCCAGCACTCTATCTATGAATATCGCACTTCAAAATGCACACTTTGATCGATTCGACATGACTGCTCTTTTGCGCATCGTGGACTTAACTTGCACAATTTTGATACACACATTCAATGCCTTCAATCTCAAAATAGCCCTCCTTTTATAGAATAAATTTCACGATCAAAACTCTCAAACTTAGTCGGCTGTAACCCTCAAACTACGTCGACTGCAAAACCCTATGCTGCGTTGGCCCAGATTTAACTCTGTCGGCTCAAAGTTAACTCTGTTCTTCAACCGCCTTCGGTTCTGTAGCTTTTCCTATGAAACTACAACATGTCATGATATCGCGACACCTTTTCCTGCTGTACACCTTCTTTTACCTGCTGTCGCGATATCATGACACTTTTGCTTTAGTCTGCCTTGACAACATGCTTGTTGTGAAATCGTGACACTTTTGATTTTTGCTGATGTCATCTTTACTCCTATCGTGATATCGTGACACTTTAGTCTTCATTGCATTCTTCTCTGCTTTTATCGTGAAATCACGACACATCTGCTTCTACAGGCATCATCTTCAACTCTGTTGTGAAATCGTGACACTTTAGTCTTCATTGCCTCTTTCTCTATTTTTGTCATGAAATCATGACACATCTACTTCTGCTAACATCATCTTCAATTCTGTCATGAAATCGTGACCCTATTGACTTCATGGCCTTCTTCTCTACTTGCACTAGCAAAAACGGGACATGTCATGAAATCGTGACACTTTTGCTACCTTAAGCTCTTCTCTGTCTTACGCCCGTGAAACTGGAACATGTCACGAAATCGTGACACCTTTCACTTTCGTACACTCTTCTTTCAGCCTGTCGTGAAATCATGACGCTTTCAGCTTTCAAAAGCTTTTCTTGCAACCTGTCGTGAAATCACGACGCTTCTCCTTTTAGACTCTTCCCTTTGCTGCATGTCGCAAAATTGTGACAATTCTCACTTCGATCTTTTTAGCTTGTCATGAAATCATGATAGTTCTCAACTTGACCTCTACAACATGTCACGAAAATGTGACAGTCCTCACTTGAAACTTTGCGTCATGTCACGAAATCGTGACAGTTCCTGAATAACTTTCTCTCTCTTTGATCTTGTCGTGAAATCGTGACAGTTCACACTGCGGACTCTCTTTTCTGCATTATGTCATGAAATCGTGACACATTTTTGTCCATACAAATTTCCTAGCAATGTGCCGTGAAATCATGACACTTTTCCTTCTCTGCCTTCCTGCACTTTCCAAGTCGCGAAAATGCAACATGTCACGAAATTGCGACACTTTCCAACTTGCTCTCTTTCTCTGCCAACATGTCGCGAAATCGTGACAGTTTTTCCAGCTTCGTCTCTGTCTTCCAGCGTGTCACGAAATCATGACACTTTTGCTAGAAATTTCTCTCTCCTCAAACATGTCGTGAAATCACAATAGTTTTGCCAGCATTTTCTCTCTCCTAAAACATGTCGCGAAATCGCGATAGTTTTTCCAGTCGCCTGCATACTTTTTCTTGATATTTTGCAACTGGGCTACTCTGATCTTCTTGGAAACTCACTTTCCAAACTGAAACCTTCATCAAAAACACATTCTTTGACATCAAACCAAATTTCTTCAAGACCTTCTTGACATCAATGACAAAATCTACACTTAGAGCAAAGGCAATGTACCCAAGGTACCCAAAATTGCCAACAGTGAAAACACAACATGTCGCGATAACATGACACCTTTTCCTTCTTGATCTTAGTCGTGAAAATGTAGCATGTTGCGATATCATGATATTTTTTTCTTCTTGCTCTTAGCCACAAAAATGCAAAATGTCACGATATCGCGACACTTTTTCTCTTTGCGGTATTTTGATTTTCCTTTCATCTTTAGCATATGGGCCACTTCGGTCTTCTTGGAAAATATGCAAAAAAAGTGGGTCCCCAATTTTGGGGTACGTTGTGGAGCAGCCACAATAGACCTATCTCTCATCTTCAATTTGTGGATGACTCTACTCTTTTAGGTAAAGCTACAGTTAAGGAAGCTTCTAATATTAAGCAAATCATTAGTTGTTTTTCTAAGGCTACTAGGCAGTTGATCAATGAAGACAAATCTAAATTTATTTCCTTTCACTGCTCTTCTAGATAGGAATCCATGGTCTTGGATAAATTAAGATATAATAAGACCTCTCTTCCAACCAATTGTTTAGGTATTCCCATAAATATTCAAAGGTAGAAAAATAAATATTGGAATTGGTTGTTGGACAAAGTCAAGGAGAAAATTGGAGAGTGGACCAACAAGTGGCTTTCTTCTGGGGTTAGAATCACCTTGGTAAAATCAGTCCTTCAAGATATTCCTATTTATGTTTCTTTTGTTTTGAATATCCCAAAGGTTGTTCTTAGAGAATTGGATCAAATCAGTCATCGTTTCCTTTGGAGTGGTACTAAGGAGAAAATAAAATGGGCCTTGGTGAAATGGGATACTTTATGTCTTCCTACAAGTGAAGGGGGGTTAGAATTATGGTCTTCAATTAATAACAACAAAGCTTTAGCTGCCAAATTATATTGGAGGATGTTGCATAACCCCAAAGCTCTTTGGGCCAATAATATTCGTGCTAAATATACTGAGAACAAAAGTCCTAAAGACCTTGTTTGCTATCAACTTCCTACCAAAGGTTCTCCCGTTTTAGCAGTTCTTAAGACTACTGAGGATTTGATAAAGAAAAAATTATTTTGGATCATTCATAATGGTCAACATGCAAATTTTTGGACAGATTCTTGGGATGGTCACAAGCCTTTGATAACTCAGTTTCTCTATTGGAGGCCTTGGATGGAGGAGCTTCACCGAGCTAATTGGATAAAGGTGGCTAATTACTATCGGTACCATACTGGTAATTCAAAGGTTGGCAGATATTGGATCCCTATTGATAACTAGCCTATTCAAATCCCAGAATGCAAAAACAATATATTCAAGGTATCCTTCATATGAGATCCCTCTCTTGGTCCCATGAAAAATATTGTTTTGGTTGGAACAACACTACTAAGGGTGAGTATTCAGTTGCTCAAGTTTATTTGACCTTATGCCATAATAATCCCAACTATTCTTCTGACATCTTTTCTCGATTATGGGATCAAAAGCTTTGGCCTAAGGTGAGGTTCTTTAATTGGATTTTATTGCATCGTAGGGTTCTTACTGGTGAGCAACTTATGAAGTGTGGTTTTCATGGCCCTTTTAGATGTGAAATGTGTGAAGAGAATGTAGAAAATATCAACCATATTTTTATTGAGTGTACTTTAGCCTTTGAGCTATGGAGGAGAATGGCCACTTTACTTGGATTATAGTGGTCCAAATTTTTTACTTTTGAAAATCTTTGGAGGCATTGGCCTAATCAAGAGGGTGGTGATCATTTTATTAGGCAGTTAGTTTGGATGGGTTCTACCATTCTTCTTTGGAATATTTGGAATGAAAGGAACAACCAAATTTTTAATCAAGATAAGAAGGATATTCACTATATTTGGAAAAATACCATAGCCAACTTAGTTGAATATGTCCACCAACTCCTTAATCACCCCCAAAACTCCCACCAAATATGGGATCAAGTGATGCAAATATTGAATATTAAATCTTCTAATGGCAATGTGAGTATTAGTAAGATGGATAGGACTAGAAATTGGCAATCTCCTCCTAAGGATTTTGGAAAAGTCAATACTTATGGAGCCTCTAGAGGGAAGCCTGGGAAAGCTAGTGTGGTAGGAATTGGTAGACTTTCAGATGGCTCCTTTGTTTTTACTTTTGTTGAGAATTTGGGTATTATTTCCAATAATCTTGTTGAGGGGTATGGTATCCTCAACGGCCTTTAGGAGGCTACTAAGGTTGTATTGGAAAAGGTGTTAGTTGAGTTTGACTATCAAATTATGATTAATCTCTTGAAGAATCCTTCTAAGAATCATAAGGTGGATTGGAGAATAAAAAGAATTATTGAGAAGAATCAGTTAATCCAGATGGGATTTTTGAAAATTGATTACAATCATGTGGTCAGAGATCAAAATAGGAGTTTTGATGCTTTAGGTAATTGGGATTTGGACAAAGGTGATCTTACTTGTTATGGCCACCCTCCTCTATGGTGGGATTCTCAAATTAGGGAAGCTCTTATTTCTATCATTTCTTTGGATGGCTCTAGTTTTGAAGGTACCTTGTTTCTTCTTGTTTTTTTTTGCTTCTCTTTGGTTCATTCAGTTTTTTTTAGTTCCCTAGCTCATTTTATTCTTTAGTTTGTTTCCTCTGTTGATTCTTGCCTTAATAGTCTTCTGGTCTAGATAGGTCATTGTTATGTTATTTTTTTTTTTTTTTTTTTTAGTTTTTTAAGGTGGGTGGGTTGTTTTGTTTTGTTTTGTTTTTGTGTTCTTTGTGTTGTTTTTTTTTGTTCTTGTGTTTTTGTTGTTTAGTTTTTGTTTTTTTATGTTTTTTTTTATTGTTCTTGTATTTTTTCATTCTTGTTCTTGGGTTTCTCTTTGTTTGTGTTATTCCGTGCTTTTATGTGTGAGTGTTTTCTATGTTTTTTGTTTTTTTTTATTTTCTGTTGTTGGTTGTTTTTTATTTTTATTTTTATTTTTTAGGTTTTGGTTGTGTTTATTTTTCATGTTTTTTTAGGTTATGTATTTGTAGTGTTTTTTTGTTTTTATCTTGTTCGTGTTTTTTTATGTGGTTCTTGTGTTTTTCTATGTGGTTTGTGTTGTGGTTTCTTTTATCTTATTGTGTGTGTTTGGTTGTGCTTTTGTTTTTGAAACACTCAAGGACCATGTTTTTTATTTTATTTTATTATTTTTGTTGTTATTTACTTATTTTTAAATTGGTTTTGTGTGTTTGTTTGCTCCTTGAGCATGTCAAAGGTGGTAGGCCAGGTCCAAGTCCGTATTTTTGGCGGAATGGATACCCCTGCCTCCTTGGGTCTTACTCGAAAGTGGCATACCTTTTGGGATGTTTTCCACACACAAAAAAAAATATGTTTCTAACCCTTGAAACTATCAGTGGAATCCTCCTTCAAAGGTGTTGATAATATTTACCTCCAAATATGGTGTATATCCATCGAATGAAGGTTTTTCTTTGTCCAATGCTTTCTATTTTTTGGTCCAGATTTCCCATTGGGTCTCTATTGCTAGTGTCAACCCATTCATGTCATTTTATTCCACTCTATCTTCAATCATATTTCATGCTTTTTTTGTATCATAGCATGTGTGTTTTGTGCCATCGCTTATGGAGTTAGGTCAAGGTAGGGTCTCCTTTATTTTTAATCACTATTATTTGATGCATTATGGTGTTATCTCCCTTCCATTGTACTACTCTGGTGATTTTCCCTATAATTCCCCCCCTCTAGCATAGTCTTATTCTGATGGCTGAAGTCAAACATGTTGCCCTTCACTTAACTACCTTGGTCGAGGATATTTTTCACGATCATGGATTGCTTAATTTTTGCCAACTATTTCAAGGCCATGAACCTGACCTATCCCTAGATTTTGTTCGTACATGGTATGGAGTTCATGTTTTCATTCATGGATTGAGATTTACTATCACTATGTATCTTCTTGTTGAAATAATAGGGATCCCAAACAAAGGAGTAATCATTAATTGATAGAAGCACTCACTCTAGGTCAAGTTGGCCCTCTTTCAATACAATAGTGAATCCCTAGGTAAGGTTAAAAGTGGTATCCTATGTGATTCTCTCTTGAAGCCATGGGATGTGGTAATGATGATAGTATTTTAATATTTCACTTTGGATAGTCCCGGTGCAGTGCTACGAATTTTTCACCTCTCTTTCCTTAACCACTTACGAGGAAATAAGACTATTAACATACCCGAGTTTTTAAGAATTTCTCTATTTCCAACCCCTACGTGGGCCCTCTAATCCTACCTAGTGTCAAAGAGAGGGCTTCCTTTTGTCTTAGGAGGTCTATATTGTTTTGGGTTTTAGTTTTATTTTATCACATATTTCCATTGGAATGTTCTTCAGTTTGACTACATTATTGTAAAAGGTTACGGACCCTTTCAAAACCCCTATACCAATAAAAAATCTTAGTTATTCCCCTAATATTTAAACTTATTTTCCTGCCAAAAATAAATAACGCACCTAGTTTTTAATGTAGAATGTTACCTCTATGATGTTTAGTTAAAATAGCACTGCATTGATTCTCATTCTAAGATTAACATTCCAATCCTCAATGCTTCATTCCTTAATATTTCATTCCTATAGGGTTAACACCTGTAATTTCTTATGCTTCCTTATTCTAAGTCTACTCTCAACTGACTTCACTTGCAAGTCTAAATGCTCTTCTTAGGTGCAATATGTTTGAATGATCACAAATCTAAAGAGTTGATGCATGTATATCCGAAGCTCATCTTAGGAGTTAAATCGAAGCTCATATCAAGAGCTAATATGAAGCTCATTTTAGGATATAGGTTTTATACATCCAAATATATGGATATCTATCTATATCACTTAGGTTTATGTCTAATATTATTTGAAATCAATGCTCTAAATAGCACTCGATTCCAAGTCCTATCCTTATACTTAATAGCTCTTCAATATCTATCTAGTGAATAGCACTCAATTGTCTATCTAATAAATAGCACTCATTTGTTCATATGGTGAATAGCACTCAACTATTTGTCTACTTATTTTCTTAGAATAGTGCTCAAATATCTAGTTGATTCTCTACTTAGAATAGCTCTCGAGGTGCTTCTACTAGTAGCACATTTAGTAGCTCTTGGGTCCTTTTGTAGGTGGTACTTTGAATAACGCTCAGTTACTCCTTATAAAAGTGGTGCTTTGGATAGATCTTTATTCCTTGTACAAATGGCACTTTGAATAGCACTCAGTATTCACTCTTATCAAAGTGAAAAAACTTCAATGTAATTGTGGATAATAAAATAACACTATAAAATATAGATAAACTTAAGTGGTAGCTCTGACACAACTACTACATTTTAAGCCTTACTATCTCAAAATATCATAGGTCCTAATATAAATAAGCCACGATATTATAGATCAAAATTAATAATCAAGGCTTTTTTCGAGTAGCTAGGGATAAGGACAAATAACGAGGTAGAGGCGAGAGCATTATGGAGAGGTCTCCAGTTGGCTCAGGAGATAGAGGGTAAACTAATTATTGAAGGTGACTCAATGCACATTATAAACCTCCTAAGTAATGAGAAAAATCTCCCATGGTGAATCAAAATTGTCATGGAAGAGGTAAGGATATTTTATTAGGCTAGGAGAGAAATAATGGCCCATCACGTGTTCCAGGAGGCCAACAAAGTAGCAGATAGGTTGGCTAACATAGGAGCAGATGTTGATGGGCTTGTCACTTGGGATCATGGGGCTCCAAGTGACATGGTCAAAATTATCCAATATGATTTCCAAGAATGACAGATTCATGGACCTAGAGAGGAAGGAGCAAAGTCACGAAGTTTAATAAAAATCCCGCCAAATTTTCAAATTTTATTCACAATAAAAGGTGCGAGCATATGTGGTTTTCATTTAGAAATAACGCCTTGCCAGCTCTCTATGCTTTGCTCCATCCGATGATAATTTTAGTTTTATCTATGTGTTAAGGATAAAGTCCTTTTTTTTTTGGTTTGAAATATGCAATAGTTATGTTTATTGTCATGATTAGAAGATCGGATATATGTACAGCAGTTGGGTATAACTGTTCGAAGCTTCTTTTTGCTGGTAATATATGTAAAATGTTGTATGCCCTCTCGGTTATTAGTTTTATGAAAGACAATAGTACCGGTGGACAGACTATCCTCAGTAAGGATATAGTCCTTAATAGCATTATGATGAATGTTGTAATAGGTTTTGGGTCAACCTCTAAAACCTGGTTTTAATGATATAGTCCCTTAATTACCAAAAACAAAATATACGCCAGTAATCAAATATGTATCTAGGCCAATATAATAATGAAATAATATTCACTTGCAATATATAATATAAATGTTAAATGGCTAAACTTATTCATGTACATGCATGAAGAATACTTACAATATGAATTGCTCAAAATTTGTATTCAACCTTTATTATCAATGCTTACTATGTGGTGATAGCTTCAGACCATTTTCATTTTTCTCATGTTATATTGTATGGAGCTTTATCTCCATAATATAGACATAGAAAGTGAATCTTCATGTACTTTTATCTCTATATGATAGGTCCCATGAACTATGGCTTATCATCTTGCCACTTGTATACTAGACTCTTCACTATCTTCTTACATGCATACTTGACTCTATGACACTTGCACACTTCTACATGAATATTACTCTCCTACATGCACTCCTAATACAAGACACTTGTGAACATCCTCACATTACATATTTGCACACTATCTGAAAACACACTTGCACTCTTACTTACACAACACTTGTGTATTTCCTACTAATTGCACTCTTACCTAACACTTGTGCATTATTTGTACATGGATACTTACATAAAGAGGAAATATAAATCACTCATATAAACTATAAAATCAACCCTAATATATTACATATTTATATTTGTACCATTAAGGTACCATGGGGGTACATTTTCATGTACCAAATAATATAATATTCTTCAACACATTACCCTTCCCTTTTTTCTCAATTTACACTTCTTTTCCACATAAGGTAGTATGTCCTTTTAGCTTGATTTATACAATATCTACTTTCTCAAGATCTTCCACTTCATCGAACGTAAAATAATATTCATATTAGTAATCTAATCGATGAGCTCTTTTGGATTTAGCATTTTAAAAGAGCTTAGAACTTCCATCTTAATTTTTCATGAGATTCAAAATAATATTGATAAATTTATCTTCATTTGCGTCCAAATATTCTTCAACATTCTGGGATAATATATTTCCTTAGCCTCTAGTTCTTCATCAATAAAATACCTTTATGGAACAAAGCTCCTTCTTAAATATTCTTCCATTGCTCCCAACATGGTTTGCATAGCCCTTAATATTGTTGCGATCTCATATATTCTACCTTCCATATTGGCAACATTAGCTCATCCTCTAGCACCAATATTTACTCCTCCTTGGAAGCATATTATTACTTGACAACTTTACCTATTGTCACTCCTTATGTGGTAATTTTACACAGGCAATTCCATTGCTCTTATCCTCTTAGGTTATTTTGGCTCTAATATAAAAAATGGTGGTAATAGCCACACAAAGTGCACAATACAATAGACAATAAAAGAAAAAAATTGACAAAAAATATTAAACCCAAATATAATTACTTACAACTCAAAGTTGGAGGTAACTCATGTCTTAGGTCCTATCCTTCCCTTCTACCATTTAATCTTTGCATACTTTTTTTGCTTTAAAAAAACCAATTACATAACACTGTATTTAAAATCTTACTAATTCTATATTTAGGTTTCCTCCTATCCAAGAGAAAAGCTTTTCTTAATGCCCAACAAAATAATTTAATTTTTCCTACATGCATCAACAAAGAATATTTTTAATACCCAATACACTTTTTCCCCTTCATTCCCCACATTAAGTGTTTTTTAAAATGCCTACATCTATGACCTTGCCTAGTTTTAAAATTATTTTTTGTTTTTTTGTTCTTATGCATAATAAAACATGTTACAACACCAATATATCCAAGTCAGCTATATTTCCAATTATTAATCTATTAATTGATTTAATAATATAAATAGAAGTAGGTTGATTATTATTTTATCATCAATCATTTTTTTTTTTTTATCACGCATTTACAAGTGACTTAGACCTCTCTAAGTGGCAAAGGACTTAGCCCTACTAAAGTAGCAAGAATATTTCTAGTGGTATCAAAGTGTGACTCCTTTGTTCAAGAACTCTCATATCGCAACTTTTTTTTTGGATTCTAGTAAGTTCATGGTGTTTTTTAGAAGTTACATTTGCAACATCCATTGTGTCACAGTATACGGAGATAGTGGTTTCATGACTATGAGTGCCACAAAGAAATCAAGGTTACATCATAGATTTCCATGCATACACAAACAATAGACAGTTACCAAAGACTACATAGTAAGATATACCATACATTTTAAATCCAGTGAGATTGATTGCTTAGATTGGTTGATTTGCAAAAAGATTCACTATGTTGGAAAAGAGGTTAGCCGTAATGTGGACACATTAAAAAAGAATTAGCTACTCGGTTGAAACAGTGTGGATATGTCGCTGAAGAATTTATTGCTCAATTGGAAATCTATCCAAGATGTAATCAGTTGTAAAAGTGATTAAAATATTATTTTCCACTGAAAATATTAGGTCAAAGTAGAAGATTTCATCCAATAAGTCACAATTATTCAGTTAAGTATTCTAATATTGAATAAGATATTATAATAAGATGATATGGGCATACAACAAGATGCGTAATATTAAAGCCGATAATATCAAGACGCTTGAGTGTAAATTTCAGTGGTTAAAATCATTAGAGAAACTTTAAATTGGTGGATTATTTTTGGGTAAGCAATATTTGGAATATAGCGCAGGAGAACAATAGTCATCCAAAACAAAGATTTTATACAGATTTATAAGATACCAGTTACAAATTACTCAAACACTAAAGTGCTTTCCCAACTAGATATCACCAGGTTTACTCACGAAATTTAGATTTACTGACAGATTAAAATCAAGTTCACAAAAATTTTAGTGGCCTCCACCAATCAGGTGCAAATATTTAATCTTGGTACTAAGGGTTAAACATTTTATAACTTATTCAGATATTTCCTTCTATTTTTTTAGTGTAATTCATCCCACAAAGCTTATGTGGTAAGCTTGATAGTGTTTATTACCTACCTTACACATTGTAGTGGTTGTGACTCCAAATACATACTTACCTTTTCTTTCGTGTTTTTTCAATCACTGGTTTGCTGGGTAGTTGATGTCTTATTCCTTCACCATCTTCCTAGGTATTCCTAACTCTGCATTCATCTACATTCCATCATATCTTAATTATAAAGTCATATTTATTACTATATTTTGTCATGTAGTGCATCCCTCTAGTCGTGTCGTATTCCTATTGTGGTGTTTTGTGGTTGAGTAACTTTGTCATATAGTCAAGACATCGTAGCCTATCCTCGTGACATAGACATGGGTAATATTATCACAAGGAAATTAGCCATTGTAAGATTTGAATACTAGACATTGGAGTAAATTCGAATACTAACCATTGGGAATTTAGTCAAAACTAGCAATTGAGAAAAAATTCAAATTCGTAGTTGAAGCAAATTATATAAATTTTTTTTTTTTTTGTCAAATTTGATAAAAATTTTGTAAAATATTTGGGTGATAAATCAAGTGCGTGATTCAAAAGTGGAATAGAGGACCAAAAGAAAAATTTAATAGTGTAGATATTCCAAACAAAGTACCAATAAACTCACCAAGAAGACCCTCATAAAATAAAGGTATGCAACACTTTCTCATTTATGCATTAATAGTTTTAATCCCAACCACCATGCTATTAACTCCATGGATCCTTCCAACTCATCCCAAGAGAATCTCCAACATGAGGAAGTCATAGTCCCTTCCTCTTGCTCCCAAGAATTACAAGATTGTCTATCTAAAATAACTAATAATATGAGTAAAACATCGGTAGTTCTCCAACAACTAGTTCAAAATAAAAACCTTGAACCTCCTTCTTCAACTAATTAACATAGATAAAAGGATAATATGGATCAGGATCCTCCCTTTGATCACAATTATCATAACTCATATATGGGTGAAACTGCTCAATATTTGAAATGGTCTATAGGTGTTAATGTTCTACGTACTGATATGCCCACATTTGAGGGTGGGGATCCACGTGGTTGGTTAGATAAAATGGAGGGTATCCTACACTTTTATCATATTCCTAAATCCAGAAAGGTTTCTTATGCCTCTTCCAAATTAGGTACAGAATAATATCAATGGTTCTCTTGGCAGCAACATCAACATAATCATCCCATATTATGGCCTAAATTTAAAGATATTTTCCTCAAGATATTTTATGAAGATAGTTCTTCTTCCTAAATTGTTCACCTATTGGGGCTCAAACAAATTGGTTTTGTCCAATATTATGTTTTAGAGTTCACAAGTCTTCTCACATATATGAAATATGTAAAAGCTTCTATGGTGGTTTATGCCTTTCAACATGGTTTGAAAGAAAACATTCAACTCGAAGTGGACTTACATATTCCATACACTTTGGATGATCCTATAAGGATTGCTAAGCTTGCTGAAAAGAAGTTTCGAAATTGGAAATCTTCTAGATGAGACTCTAATACATGTCCTCAATATCACAACAATTACTTCCACAAATATGAACATATCAAATATTTTTAATTTAAATGTCACAATCAACATATCAAATATCAAACATGTGTACCATATCAAAACTTTCAAAGAAAGTATGAAAATAAATATGAAGAAGAAGAAGCAGAGGATATCATTCAACAAGAATCACCCATAGAATAAATCTTAGAAAATACTAGTGAAGTAACATCATAAGAGGACACTATGGCTATTTCAGTGCATGCTCTTATGGGGTTAGTAGCTCATCATACAATTAAGGTATCAGGATTTATTAGGAATAGATGTATACGTGTGTTGATTGATTTAGGTAGTACTCAACTTTATTGACATCAATACTACTAAAACATTGGACTTGCACATTAATTCTTCCAATCAAGATAAGTTTTAAGTTTTAGTTACAAATGGAGGAAATGTTCAATGTATTGGTAGAACATATCTAGTTTTAATAGAAATGGGAAGTTACACCTGGTGATGAACTCTCTTCGTTATGATTTTGGGAAGTTCAAATGTTATTTTGGGTGTTGAATGGTTAGAACAACTAGAAACTTTTAGTTTTAACTTTCAAAAACTATTTGTGGAATTGAAAGAAAATTGGAAAACTATTCGCCTCCAAGGAATTCAAACTCCACCGTCGAAGGTAGTGGGTTCCTAAAACATGGAAAAAATATTAAAGAAAGGAGATTATAGATTCATAGCTCAAATAAATTTCATGTAAGTGTGAGCACAAGATACCTTGGTAATTATCTCAAAGGATATTCAAGATATTGTGGCTAACTATGATGAATTTTTTAATGAACCAAAAGGGCTACCTACCAAGATATCTCATGACCATGCCATACATCTTATCCCTGGAAGTATCCCCCCTAATGTACATTCTTATCAATACCCTCAACCTCAAAAAATAGAAATTGAAAAGAGTGTCCAAGAACTATTAGAACATGGAGTCATTCATCATAGCACTAGTCCCTATTCATCACCATTGGTTTTGGCCCATCATAAATATAATTCTTGGCGTGTCTTGATTTTCAACCCCTCAGCAAAATCATAATCAAGTATAAGTTACCTATCCATGTCATAGATGATTTAATATATGAATTGCATGGTGCTAAATTCTTCGCAAAATTGGATCTACGTTCAGGTTTTCATAAAATAAGACAAAGAGATGAGGGCATTCGCAAAAATTCCTTTCATACTTATGAAGGTAATTATGAGTTCTTAGTCAAGCCTTTTGGTCTCACCAATTCCCACTCCACCTTCCAAAGTCTCATAAACCATGTTTTTCATCCATTTCTTTGTAAATTTATCTTAGTCTTCTTTGATGATATTTTAATATATAGTAAATCATGGAAGGATCATTTGATTCATCTGGGAAAAGTTCTTCATGCTTTACATAAGGAGAAATTTTTTGTCAAATGCTCCAAGTGTTCTTTTGGTGTTCAAGAAGTTGAATATTTGGGTCATATCATTTATCATGAAGGTGTTAAAGTGGATCCTAATAAAATTAAAGCCATTCAGGATTGGTTTTTACCCAAAACCATCAATAAAATTTGCGTTTTTTAGAGCCTTATAGGCTACTATCACAAGTTTATTCACAGTTATGGGAAAATTGTAACTCCTCTCACCACCCTCACAAAAAAGGATGTCTTTCACTAGTCTGAGGCTACCACTCAAGCTTTCATGGCACTCAAGGAAGCTATGTATACTACTTCGATTTTGACAACTCTAGATTTTTACAAACCATTCATTATTGAATGTGATGCTTTGGGAACAAATATTAGGACAATATTAATGCAAGATGGTCACCCCTTGGAATTAAAAAGTAAGAAACTTTTAGGTAGAATTTTTGGAAGGTCCACATATGAGAAAGAAATATTGGCTATTCTAAATGTAGTCGAGAAATAGAGACATTAATTACTCAACAATTACTTCATCATAAAAATAGAACATAGTAGTCTTAAGCACTTTCTCGAACAATGTTTCTCCTATCTAGAATAGAACAAGTGGATGATAAAGTTATTCTAATATGATTTCATCATTGAGTATGAGAAGAGCAAAGATAATTTAGTAGCAGATGCTTTATCCCATAAATGCCATTTTAAATCCTTGTTTTCAATTGGTTGCTCAAATCCTAGAAGAATGGTTGGTGAACACCAAAACTGCTCAAATTATTCAAGATATGATTCTTGGATCATCAAAGCATCATTATTTTTCATATATCAAAAAGGTGTTAAGAAAGAAATATCGCATTTATATTTCATAAGATTCCACTATTAAATCCATGATCCTTGAAGAATCACATGCTTCTCCATCAGTAGGACACTCAATATTTTTTAAAACATATCAGTGGGTGAAACAATCATTTTATTGGAAAGGGTTAAAATCTGATGTCAAGACATTTGTGATCGAATGTGAAGTATGCCAATGTAATAGAGGTGAAACAATCAAATATCCAAGACTTCTTAAACCACTACCAATTACTAACTTCTAGTGGAAATACATATCAATAGATTTTATTGAAGGTCTTTCCAAGTCTGAAGGAAAAATAATGATTTTTGTAGTAGTGGATTGTCTTTCCAAGTATGCTTACTTCAGTGCTCTACAACACCCATATTTAGCAATCACGGTGGACAAGGTATTCATTGACTTCATTTGAAGGTTACATGGAATACCCAAAACTATTATAAGTGATCGTGATCTCATCTTTACTAGCATTTTTTGGTGAGAATTATTCTGTCTCAGTGGTACCAAATTAAATTTATTCTACATACCATACCCAAACCTATGGTCAAAATTGGAATTGTTAACAAATATTTGGGTACCTATTTACATTGCTTTGCTCAAGATAAGCAGTGTCAATGGAGTCACTAACTTTCTCTAGCATAATGGTGGTATAACACTTATTACTATTATTCTCTCAAGATACTAACCCCACCGCTCTACATGACTCTTGTCATCAACCTAAACCAACTTAGTAAATATAACTCATTTTATTTAGGCTAAGCTAAGGGTGTGATCATAGGATTCTCTAGGACTTTCACCCTCTGTATTGGATAGTGTAATTAAAATAAAACATGTCCCATGGATATGTAAAAATAATGAATACAATAATAATATTATGTAAGCAATGTGGCTATAGACCTCAATAACATTGATGGGTCAAGCTACAAAGCTATAGTTCACATATTATAGGAAAGTCAATCATAGATCCCTCAATAGACCTAATATGGGTATGGATGTCAATGTATGATCCTAAGTTATCTCCACATCCTCCATGAAGCTAATTTCTAACCCTCTTAGTCCATATTATCTAATCCTTCATAATCATAGTCATAAAGCTAATAATTCTCAAAACTTATTTTTAGGCCACAATTTCACAATTATAGGGCTGAAAATATGACATATCCTTTAAAACTCCAAAAAAAATCATATCGTATCATTTAACATATAATACAACACTAAATCACCCAAAATAAAAATAAAAATTAGTCTACAAACTCTCTCAAGACAAATCAAGGGTGAAATAAGTATTTTCACCCTAAAATAGTCATACATGAAACCCTTTACCATTATTAAATTTGGAAAATCTCTCACCTCTACAAAATTCAAACATACTACTAAATATAATAGTAAAATAATCTATCTAGTGGTTCAAGGGAAAGCATAGGTATGGAAATAAATTCATATTGTAAGCCAAAGGTTTTGTTCCCATGGGTGACCTTTAGAATTTATACCCATAGTATGGTTTAAAATACAATAGTGGTATCAAATTCACCACCACTTAAATTTTTCCATTATTGATAGATTTATATTAGAGTTTGTCCACTTTGAGAGAAAAAAAAACATGGACTCTATTTTTTAAAAGGTCTAATTGAGTAGAAATTGAGGGGACAAGGATTTAGTCATATTGATTTGAATGTTGGGGTCTTTCCACTAAGTTGAAGGAAAACCAAAGAAGACTAGGACTCATCTAAAATTAGAGAAATCCAATTCAGGAGGAAGTTGGACATTTATAAATAGATCCAACTCAGGAGATAGTTGGGTGTTAGGGGATATTTATAGTCACCTTGATATTGATATTGTATTCTCTAGAGAAGGGGCGAATCATATTTTGTTCTTAGGTGTGACCTAAGACATCATAGTTGCAATATAGAGATCAAGAAGCATCAAAGCTTCCAAGGATCGAGAAACATTCTAGTTTTATAGGCATAGATATTGAAAAACAATAATATACAGAGATAAGCAATATATAAATATCATAGAAGTAAAAATAAAAAGCCTCCAAATATAAGGATATATAAGGGCATATAGAAGTTTTGGTTATTCAAAAAACCATAAACATGAGGTTGACTAAAGCAATATTAGTCTTGGCCTTAACTTATTTAGAATTTTGAAAGAATTATTATTCTATAAAAAGTAGATAATGACATTATAAAAGCTCTATCTAGAGTTCCATAGAAGACAACAAGCAAGGAGCATTAAGGCACAACAAGTGTCTATTTGGTGGAGCTATCATCCACATTAAAGAAGTTTTCAAAGAGACCAACATTGAAGAAGATGTTAGCTTTTAAATATTTAATGCTTAATGTAAAATACCATAGGAAAATAATCATAGGATGGAATATAATGAAGTTGTAATATAATTAATCCAAATAATAATATTATAACAAAGATAGTATAAGAAAACTAATATGTATTTATAACTAATATACCATAACATTAAAAAATATATTGAAATATGAATGTAATAGCCTAAATCATACATAATAATAAGACTTATAATATTAGTTGCTCAAATATATCCAAACTTGTCTTACTCTACTTTTTGTTACAAATATATCATATACATGACTCTATGAACAATGTAGATTACTATATCTGTTATTCACTCTATGGAGTAATATATGACTCGTATCGCTCCAAATTTTTTGCATCCTTACCTTTAGGCTATAGGATCCGTGCCCGGAAGGAGGATGGGAAAAGGATGTCGCGGTACCTCGGACTGAGAGGACTTTGCGAAGGTCCCGCCTCTTAAGGGAGGTGTATTTTGGTGATTTTTCGATGGATGGTGGGTTCACCAGGAAACATTTAATGGTAGTTTCCACGCCTAGGTTTGGAATGTGTTTTTATGTGTTCGTTTTTAGCCTTAAACACTCAAAATCCTAGGTTTGGCCAAATGAATCTAAATTAATCTATATGAAAATGTAGGTTTAATGAATACAGAGAAAAAATTTAGGATAGAAAACAGAGAAATTACAAAAGATTAAAAGCAGAATACCTGATCCAGATGTTTGATGAATATTATGATGTTGAAGCAGTCAGGATCGTCTGGAATTTGATAGAATCGTCTGAGATCAAACAAGATCGTCTGAGATCTGACGAATTCGTCAGACGAATTCTTTAGAGACCTACAAACAGAAGAACAGATGCAAAATATAGAGAATACTACTGTGCTAACAAGGGGAAATAAGACAAAATGATAGTATGAATACTAAAGAATAATTATGAACAAAAATTCAAACAAATTATGATGTTCTAATGATAAATTATGATCTTATCATGCAAGTTAAGCTATATGGGTGAACTCCAAATGCAAAATAGTAAGCAATAAGGATAAACTAACTAAAATGCAGAACAAAACAGCTAAAGGAATAAGATAAAGCACAAACTTTGGGCACTGATTGCCCCCAATGCAAATTGCAGTAGAAATCGTCTGGAAGCAGTGAAATCGTCCCAAATTACGACAGGATCATCCGAGATTTGAACAAGATCATCTGCGACGATCTGAGCATGCTCCAACTGAAAATCAATGAGGTTCCTGCAAGAAAACTTCAAGATAACAAAAGGCAAAATAATGTTCGAAGTATTCTAATGCACGCAAAATCAAGTCAGAGAAATTCAGCCAGGGGTTGGGAAGGGAAGATCCTAATGATTAAATAGGCTTAGGGGAGTAGTTAGGAGGTTGAAGATCATCCTTATTTGGGAGATCTCCAATGGGGGAGGGTCCCTAACGGCGCAGACACGCTTCTGCCCGGATTAGAGACCCGTTCGAAATTATGCAAAATTAGTTTTGTGACAAGTTCGTCTAGATGTCCTAGTCCATACGAAATCATTAGATCTAGGGCGATATCGTTTGATCGGCGACGATATCATCAAACGGTCAAAACAACCTCTAAAAATGATGCGGAAAAGGGGGAAACGGATTACCCGACGGTTAACGAGCGATTTGGGAGGTTAAATTTTGAATTTAAATTATTTACTAGGATAAATGTAATTATTACAATTTTACTACGCCAATTTTAGGGTGCTACATTTCGCCCCCTCTTTAGAAAATTTTCCAAAGAAAATGCGTTAAAGATGAGTTTTTCTCGATCTACGAGAAAGCAAAAATTATTCCCATTTTTAGGCGATGATTCTTGGTCGAATCGTACGACAGCTTACTATGGTGCCCCCTCCGTGTTTTTACCCAAATCGAACGTTTGAGGTAAAAACGCGGAAAAGCAAAATTATTTTTGAATTATTTTTTTGAATAAAATTAAGAAAAATAGGGTAAAACCCTAATTCATTTTTACTGTTCATTTTACTGGTTTTAGAGCTCTGGAGCAAAAATGGTGGAGACGACGCACAGATCAATAGAGGTCCGACGCGGTCTACGGGTAAGAGTCTAAACTCAACTTAGAATGATTTAATTTGAATTTAGATGCTTTTTAGATGAATTTTAAATGAATTTTGAGCATTGTGGCCATTTTTGGGCCGTCGATGTCATCGAGACGAAATCGTCCCGATTTTGACGAAATCATCTCAATTTCGTCAATTTCGTCCAAGGGCGAAATCGACGAAAGGGGGACGATTTCGTCAAATTAGGGACGATTTCGGCCTACGAAATCGGAAATGATTATGCTCAAATTTGGGACGATATAGTCCAATAATGGACGATATCATCAAGTGCATAAAATTGAACTTATTTTAACTTGCATTTTTAATACTTGAATTGATATTAATGATTGTTTGTTGTTTTGTTGTTTATGTTGCAGAGAGGTTTGCTAAAGAGCAGGGAATGGAAGTATGGAGGTTTGAGAGATGACTTGGCTGCTCTAACATAGGCAAAGTGAGATCAGCTGGCACAGGCCGGCTTACAGCATGTGGCAAAGATGCCACAAGTGTCTACAGATATGGGGCTACTGACAACCCTAGCAGAGAGATGGTATCCGGGTTCTTCATGTTTCTGGATACCGACATGGGAGATGACTTCCACTCTAGAGGATGTATGGAGGATTATAAGAATCCACATACAAGAATGGTTGATCACTCCTACGGCCAATCAAGGCCATGCTATGGGACGATTGTGTGGTGACCCGAGCTTCACCCTAGAGAAGGGCAGAGTGAATATCGAGGCATTACGTCAGATGCCTAGGGCATCTAGACTCACACGGGTTCTAGCTAGAGTAGTTGGTGGACTTTTGCTGTGCCACCAAAGCGGGTGTAGGGTGTCGTGGATTCTTGCAGATGTGATCTGTGATATGCGAAACCACGGCTATAGGTTCTCTTGGGGAAATTTTGTACAATGTCGGTTGTATAGGATCCTACATGGGGTCGTGTACAAGGGCGGCCGATGTCTGGTGATGACATCGCTTCTACAGGTTTGGTGCTGGGAGCACATTACGGTGCGGAGGCCGGTAGGGCTTCCTCTAATAGGGGTTGACAGGGAGAGGCCCCGAGTCTTCTACTGGTGGCTCCGGAGAGGGTCACAGTGGTGGATCGACCTTTCGATGTCCCGGAGACTACTGGATGACTTAGTCCCAAACCAGATCACCTAGAGGCCATGGCAAGGGCACCCAGGGTGGGTCAAGGATGGATAGGAGTTGGCTCACGTCAGGCGAGTCTGCTGGCTTCAGATGGAGAGGGGAGAGGTGGAGCTCCATCGATACGATCAAGTTTTATGATAGTTTGATCTACAGCAGGGGATCCCATCTCTCAGGGATTATGAGTTTTCCCAGACTGTCTAGGATAACACCACAGTCAGCGGGGCTCTAGACATGCAGCTCTTCTGGAGTTAGGACACAGACGATGCCCCCATTTAGCCAGTGGATGGGGACAACGCAGGGGTAGCCGATGGCTACAATGCCTGGTATGCAGGCATCTGCCCTCCTCGAATGACGAGGGCTTAGGGTTCGATACAAACAGTCATGCGTCAGATAGGGAGGTGGTGCCAGGTAGCTATGGAGGTGGCCCAGGGTCACAGTGTGAGAGAGCAGAGGAGGCCATAGGCATAGGAGAGGCCACGGTAGCACGAGATGAGGGAGGCGAGACCCCCTTCTCCACAGAGAGAGAGGCCACCATCGCCCAATAAGGGCAAGGGTGTAGACACAGGAGAGAGTAGCGAGATGGCTACTCTTCTGACAGAGAATATTCGTCTCCAAGCACAGGTGCAGACTCTATAGGATGAGGTTGCACGCCATCGAGCTGAGGTTACATAGCTCAAAGACGAGATTGCACGCCTCAAGGCATGGGGTGGAGGGGCGAGCACTGGGGAGCTGACACGGGCTATTGCCCAACTTACTTTCTACCAGAATTTGTACTATTAGCTGGTGCTAGAGGAGGATAGACTACCCCTACCAGCTAATATCATAGATCCTATTAGGATCGGGTCGTCGAGGACCTCGTCCCGATCGAGGACTAGGACTCACAGTACTACACAGACTATGATGGGGCCACCTCATCCACCTCAGGGCGGGGGAGGAGATGAGGCTGAGAGCTCGAGGGGTTCTCGAGGCTAGAGGACTGCACAACTTTGTACAGATTGACATGATAGCATTGTATCATTATTATTATTTTTTTTTTTGTTGATAGAGGCTTGAGTATGCCGAGGTATAGATTGTGGCATACCAATCCAGTTTTGATGATGTATATATACTTTTGAGATATATATATATGTTTTTGATCATATGACTTGTGTTGTGTGTATGTGTATGATGCTTATGCTTTTATGTTTGATTGATTAATTTGATGATTGGATTGAAGATTCATGAAATTATGTCATTTTGAGAATTTTTAATTGTGATGTCATGCTGTAATATTTTAAATGAAATAATCTGATGTAACAAATTGATTGTTTGTAATGTGATATAATAAAAAATAAAAAGAGACTTCTAACAATAATTTCAAAGGACATTGTCGCTATTATAGACCATTTCATGGAGTCACTGCTCACTCGGTCGTCAAGCTAATCCCAGTATAGAAATATTGTTAAAAGTAAAATAGTGCTTAAGAGACTGTCTTAAGACTTTGCTGCAATGGTGCAAAAATGATGATGATGCAAATAGTATGCATGAAACAATGTTAAAATGATTTTAGCTAGGCATAAATTCCTAAGTGTGATAAAATTTGTGAATAATTCCTTAGGAATTATACCATCATTGCAAAATTGAAGGTTGACATAATGATATGAAATAATGAAAAATGTGCATTCTGTTGAAAAGCAAAATTTGTGTACTAAAATGATTTAAGTCATATGTTTTTCATGATTTTTAAATAAATGGGGAATAAAAAATGTTACAATGGTTTGCACTAGGCATAGAATATGTAGGTATAGACTTATACCATCATCACGAAAATCCAAAGAAAAGATAATTTTATTGCATGATTGACTTTTAATAAATAGAAAATATGAAAATGAGGACTTGCGCTAGGCATAAAATTCCAAATTTGGTTTTGGAAATATACCATCGTCGCGAAAGTTGACAAAAAGTTATATATGTTTTGACTGTATAGTTTTGAAAGGCATTTTTATTTTTCTATGATATAGTTGTTTTTATGGTAAACAACTGCACTTAAGTTATTCCAAACAAATTGCAAAAATAATATTTCAAAGTATTTTGAAGACAAAAATTAGATTTATAAGGAATCCCATGTGCATATGTGAATTCATTGCCAATATTGATTTATCATAATGATACACAAAATCTCTCAAATACAATTGTGTGTGCAATTGCTTTGTGCATTTACCAGTTTTGAGCAAGATAATATGATACAAGTGATTTGAAGAAACCAAATAAGTGTTCATTAACCATGATGTAGATGCATATAACCATACTAGACTACTATGTAGGTCGGATTATCAAGAGCTAGCTAATCCATAAGGAGACATAGTTCTGTACAAAAGAAGGTCACTAATGTGACAGACATATCGCCATGCTAGGAGTTACCTAAGGCCAAGCAGGTTGGGCACAAACCAATTGTTATGGGGCTTACCTCACAGTTTTCGAATAATTGAGAATTCTAGGGATTCAAGCTCATCAACCCTTCTTTTCTTTTCAAATGGTAAGGAAAGGGATTTTATTGCTTTTGCTTTTGCTTTCTTTTGCTTTTCTTTTGTTTTTTTTCTTTTTGTATTTTTGCTTGATTTTGAGATAGTGCTTGAAATATTGTTGTAATGATATAAAATAACTTTTTTTTGCTTTTTTTCTCTTTTTCTTGAACTTTGCTTTGTATTTTTGTTCTATGCTAGGGATACTTGCTCAGATTAGCTGTAGAGCAAGGGATATTTATTCTGGGTAGGGGTGAGCTTGTCCTTTTGCCAATTCTCAAAGATTCTAGACCATGTGCATGATAGGATAGCAGGGAAAACTTTTCGCTCAAGAAATCACTTCTACTATGTAGCAAAGCATAGAAATTACAAATATAATCATTTTATTGTGAAAAGATGTGCTTGGTTTAAGTAAATAACAAGATCAATTCTCTATTCTCAAACTTTATTTAATTGAATTTTGTGGACTTTGATATAAGAGAGATTAGTAATCATGCCAGATAAAATCAAGATACTTATTTTTGTGAGTGTGCAAGTGAGGGATTCCAAATAAATGCTACTTTATCCAAAATAATGTGAAACATATAACTGCAAAATTTGTAAGAAAATATATATAAATAATTTTTTGAGAAGTTTTTGAGAATGTTGACTCTCTCTTTTTTCTTTATTTTGTTTTGGTTTCGAAAGAGTCAAGATTATTGTTGTTTGGATTTTTGTTTTTGAACAAAAAATTAACAATTGCCATAAATAAATGCAACAAATAGTTTTGAAGATTTTGATGATTATGAATGTTTTTGGTGTTTTTGAATTTATAAATTGAAAGAAATACAAGATAGTGATTTTGAACAAATATATACATGGATGAAATGACCAAATTTATACATAGTGACGTTTAAGATGCAAAATATTCATGGGTTCTTTAAGTTCTTTACCATATAAGGTAGATAATTTGTATGCTCCTGATTCAAATTTAGCAGTAATAATGTATGGTCAAGCCAGTTGGGCTCAAATTTACCTTTAAGGTCCTTAGTTGTATTAGTATTTTTTTAAAAATTTTGAGGATTTTAATTTTTTTTTTGTATTTTGATTTTAATTTATGAACTGAAATTGGTGGTATATACAAGATGATCTATATACACTATACAAGGTTATTTGAGTATAGCATTTCTAAGGTTGCTTCAAAATCAAATGAGGTTTTGAAGGATAATCTGGTTGAGGTGAAGGTAAGAACAAAGGTGATGAACAAAAGATAGCGATAACAAAAGCTTTGTTATAATTGAAAATAATGTAGTAAAAGATTTAACTTTTATAATAACCCTCATCGTATGAATCCAAGGACTCTGGAGAAGTAGGTTGTAAGGTGAAGGACAATATCCTACATAAAACAAAGTATCCAAGATCTTGGATCCAATATTGAGGGGAAGAATTATAATACCTTGAGCTTCTTGAATTTCATTGTTAAAAGGTTTAATAGTAACATTTGATTCATTAATATCTTCTTCCTTTAATTTGAGTTTTTGGAATAATTGATAAGTGCATAAATCATGAGAGGAGCCATTATTTACCATGATAGTTTTAACAAGTATTCCTTTCCTAGATCCTGTAATGTAAAGATAGTAGTCTTCTTGTGAAGTAGAGGAAGGAATCTCCTCATCATAGAATGAAATATGGTTAACCTCAAGAGGGTTTATACCATTAATTATGTTCTTAGAGAAAATATGATGAGGAACAAATTGTTGGCTAGGTATCTTGAACAAAGTTTCCTTATGAGAACTTTGTAATACTTCTAAAATGGATATCTTTGGAGGATGAATCACTTGTTGTTGGCTATCGAAGTGGATTTCAGATTGAGATTTTGATTCTAAATATGAGATTTCTATGCTTACATTCCATTTTGGATCATTCTCTAGAGCCAAAGATAGGTTTGAAGGTTGGTCAAATGAGGAATTCATGTCTTGAATATCAGATTGATTTGATTGGACTTAAGGTTGCTCATTTTTAGTTTTTGTTACAATATCATGATGGGACACATTAACATGCAATATTTGATTGGTTTCCTGTTGTTGATATTTGAATAGGGGTTCTTGGGAGGTCCCCATGTCTTGATTGATTATTGGTATTTTTTGTGTAGGAGTTTGATTGTTTACTAGATATTTATCATCAGTTGTAGATTGTAACTCCTTTATATTAAAAAGACCCTTATCAATCAAATCTTGAATTGCGCATCTTAAATATTTACAATTTTGTGTCATATGTCCATCTACTCTATGATATTCACAATGTAGCTCAGGTTTAAACCAATCTATTGTGGTGTCAAGTTGTCTTATGGAAGGAATTTCAATCTTATTTGTATCAAGTAAATGCTTAAGAATTATGTCCATTGGTTGATTGAGCTTAGTAAATTTACGTGATGAAGGTTTTTGAGAGGTTTTTGATAAATGCTTTAAGAATTTCGTCATAAAAAGACCTAATGGTTTGTCACCTCTACTTTATTTATTATGGGTAGAATGATGACAGGAAGATTGCGAAGTGTGAGGTGAGTGCATGGTAGAATTGGAAGAATAAGTATTTTCTTGTTGAAATGGATGCATTGTATTGAAAGAAGAATATTGAAAGGGTGGTGGAGGATTATATGTGGATTGATAGACATAATATGGATATATGGGAGAATAGATAATATCGTTATGAAGAGGATTGGAAAAGGGATTGTCCTGTTGGGTTATGGATGAAAAATGAGAAAAGTGTGATGGAGGTGGTGTTGAATAGAGATGAGGTTGGTCATAATCAACAAATGTATTTGGCTGAATTCTTCCAACATTACTGATGGGCTCATATGGATTTGAGTAAAAACTCATGGTTTCTTTAGTACTTCTAAAAGTAATATTTAGCATCTACTATTTAGGATTGAATCTAAAACATGCAAACTTGAACTTATGATTTTGTTGTTTCTGTATACACATATATATGTTTTTTTTTTGTTTTGAATCTAAATGCATTTATGTTTTAGTTGTTCTATTTTTTTTTTTCAAAATGTTTATAATGCATTTCACATCGGGTTCACCAAAATGTATCGCTCCAAATTTTTCGCATCCTTACCTTCAGGCTATAGGATCCGTGCCCGGAAGGAGGATGGGAAAAGGATGTCACGGTACCTCGGACCGAGAGGACTTTGCGAAGTTCCCACCTCTCAAGGCAGGTGTATTTTGGTGATTTTTCGATGGATGGTGGGTTCACCAGGAAACATTTAATGGCAGTTTCCATGCCTAGGTTTGGAATGTGTTTTTATGTGTTCGTTTTTAGCCTTAAACACTCAAAATCCTAGGTTTTGCAAAATGAATCTAAATTAATCTATATGAAAATGCAGGTTTAATGAATACAAAGAACAAATTTAGGATAGAAAACAAAGAAATTATAGAAAATTAAAAGAAGAATACCTTATTCGGATGTTTGATGAAGATTCTGATGTTGAAGCAGTCAGGATCGTCTGGAATTCGATAGAATCGTATGAGATCAGAAAAGATCGTCTGAGATCTGATAAATTCGTCAAACGAATTCGTCAGAGACCTGCAAATAGAAGAACAGATGCAAAATACAAAGAATACTACTGTGCTAACAAGGGGAAATAATACAAAATGACAGTATGAATACTAAAGAATAATTATGAACAAAAATTCAAACAAATTATGATGTTCTAATGATAAATTGTGATCTTATCATGCAATTTAAGCTATATGGGTGAACTCCAAATGCAAAATAGTAAGCAATAAGGATAAACTAACTAAAATGTAGAACAAAATAGCCAAAGGAATAAGAGAAAGTGCAAACTCTGGGCACTGATTGCCCCCAATGTAGATTGCAATAGAAATCATCTAGAAGCAGTGAAATCATCCCGAATTATGACAAGATCATCCGAGATTTGAACGAGATCATCTGCGATGATCTGAGCATTCTTCGTCTTAAAATAAATGAGGTTCTTGCAAGAAAACTTCAAGATAACAAAAGGCAAAATAATGTTCTAAGTATTCTAATGCACGCAAAATCAAGTCACAAAGAAATTCAGCTAGGGGTTGGGAAGGGAAGATCCTAATGATTAAATAGGCTTAGGGGAGTAGTTAGGAGGTTGAAGATCATCCCTATTTGGGAGATCTCCAATGGGGGAGGGTCTCTAATGGCACAGACACGCTTCTGCTTGGATTAGAGACTCGTTGGAAATTGTACAAAATCAGTTTTGCGACAAGATCATCTGGACGTCCTAGTCCAGACGAAATCGTCAGATCTGGGGCGATATCGTCTGATCAATGACGATATCATCAAATGGTCAAAACAACCTCTAAAAATGGTACGAAAAATGGGGAAATGAATTACCCGACAGTTAACCGGTGGTTTGGGAGGTTAAATTTTGAATTTAAATTATTTACTAGGATAAATGTAATTATTATAATTTTACTGCGCCAATTTTAGGGTGCTACAATGACCTTTCTATGATGACTCTTTGGTTATAATGATTCTCCATTTCCATATGCCAAGCCTTATGACTCTTGGATTTTTATATTTTACACTTGCATATGCATGACACTATCTTGTATGCACACTTTGACATGAATATTCACATAACTCTTCCTAATCTAAGAACACATGTACACACTTACATATTGGATACTTGTAGACATTTACACTCACAACACTTGCACATAGATTACATGACACTTGTGCATTTCTTGCACATTATTACATTACATAAAATATTTACTCACACTCTAATCGAGGACACAAATATAATCTAATATTTGTAATAATGTACCAAGGTGGTACATTGGAATGTACCAAATAATTTAATATTCTCCAACAGAAGAGGCCTAAGTGGTATACAATTTTTTTTATTTGTGGAAAACATCCCAAAAGTGATGCCACTTTTGGGTAAGACCCAAGGTAAGACCCAAGGAGGCAGGGGTATTCATTCCACCAAAAATTCCCAAGACTCAGACCTGGCCTACCACCTTTGACATACAAAAGGAGCAAATAAACACACAAAACCAATTTAAAAATAAGTAAATAAATAACAAAAAAAATAATAAAATAAAATAAAAAACATGCTCCTTGAGTGTGTCAAAAATAAAAGCACAACCAAACACACACACAATAAGATAAAAGAAACCACAACATGAACCACATAAAAAAACATAAGAACCACATAACAAAACACAAACAAGACAAAAACAACAGAACACTACATAGACATAACCCAAAAAAAACATAAAAAATAAACACAACCAAAATCTAAAATATTAAAAAATAAATAAAATAATAAAAATAAAAAACAACCAACAATAGATAATAAACAAGAACAAAAAACATAGAAAACACTCACACAAAAAGATATGAATTAACACAAACAAAGAGAAAAACAAGAACAATATAAAATAAAAATAAAAAAACATAAAACAATAAAAACACAAGAACAATAAAAAACAACACAAAGAACACAAAAACAAAACAAAAAAAGAACACACACACCTTAAAAAACTAAACAAAAAAACAAAAAAGAAAAAAGAAAAAAATTGAACATAACAATGACCTATCTAGACCAGAAGACTATTAAGGCAAGAAACAACAAAGGAAAAAAAAGAAAAAAAAGAGTGAGCTAGGGAACTAAAAAAACCTGAATCAACCAAAGAGAAGCAAAAAAAAAAAAAGAAGAAACTAGGTACCTTCAGAACTAGAGCCATCCAAAGAAATGATAGAAAGAAGAGCTTCCCTAATTTGTGAAGCCCACCATCTAGGAGGGTGGCCATAACAAGTAAGATCACCTTTGTCCAAAGCCCAATTAGCTAAAGCATCAACACTTTTGTTTTGATCTCTGACCACATGATTGTAATCAACTTTTAAAAATCCCATCTAGATTAATTGTGTTGAGTGGTGTTTTCACCCGGTTGTGAAAGCACACTCTCCGGTAGGATCTGAGTCCAAGAATCCTCTGCTTGCAAAGAAAATAACTTTCTCCAAGGTTCCTGTTATGCTTAAATAATGTTGTTCAAATGAAATGCCAGGAATATCTTAGGGTTTGCAACTGGATGTTAACAAGGGGCACTGGTGGTTTATTTAATTTAAATTTACAGTGGACTCAAAGTGAATGAATATACATTGATCTTAGATTTTTGTGAAGGATTTTCAGTTATTAATTTGGATACAGTAATTAAATTGCAGAAAATAAAGCAAGGTTTTGAAAACAAAAGAAAACTAAATGCAGAGAACCTAAAATACAGTCAGAATGCTACCATTGATTTGATGAAATCGAAGATACTGAGGTTTTATGCATGCAACCTAATCTAATGAACCTGCAAACTCGCACAATCCAAATAAATTAGGTGCTGGTCTCTAGGGTTTCTCATCGTAATTCTAGACTTAGGCATTCGCATGAAGCAACCAAGCACACTTGCATTAAACTTCACCTAAAAGTCCCAAAAATCTGGAATGAAAGATAAAGCATTAAATCATGCATGCACAAAATGACTCATTTCTCATCAGTGAGATGTCAATACTCTGTATCTTGTATTAAATGATATGTCAATTACATTCAAAGAATGTTCCAGGAAAAAATATTCCAGAACGAAAAGAAAGAAATTACCCAAGTACAGGCCCAAAATAGCACGAAGCTCTTGTCTCTGCAACTCTGCAATCGACAATTTCCAACCCTTCCTTCAATCTGCATTTTTGGTTTTATAGTACTGTAATGGCTCTTCGATTCTCCCTGGTCGCTTCGTTTCATGTTCCTGCATGTGACCCTTCGAATTCCTGCCTTTTCCTTTCCTTTATCCCATGTCCAATGCCAAAACGCCAAAATCCTTCACTGCATGTAACGCCCCTGCATACCTGACACCTGCATGCCACGTGTCACACGCCCTCTGCGCCTCCTGTAACCCCACTCTGTGAAAAACCCGAAAAAAAACTGCATGCTGCCTGCTCACCTTCCCGGCCGTGAAAATGCGACATGTAGAGAAATCGTGACATGTCGCGATATCGCTACATTCTTCCCGGCCGTACATCCTTGGAAGCATCTTGTCGCGATATCGCGACCGTTTCTATTCTGAGTCTCCCTTCCACAATCTGTAGCGATATCGCTACTGCTTTACCTTCGGGCTCTCTTGTCGCAAACTATCGTGATATCGCTACCATTTTCTCTTTCGGGCCACTTTGCCAACACACATCGCGAAATCGCGACACTCTTCTTCATCCGTACAGTTTGCAAAAATACGTCGCGAAATCGCAACCATTTTCTCTCGGACCTCTTTGGCAATTTTATGTCACGAAATCGCGACCACTATCACTCTCTTGCCTTCTTTCAACAAACTGTCGCGATATCGCTACTGCTTTCTCTTTTCGTACGCTTCCCCGAAACACGTCGCGAAATCGTGACCATTTTTATGTTTCGTACGCCTTTGCAAAACCTGTCGCGATATCACGACGTTTCTCACCTTCGGACCTTCATGCAGCTTTCTGTCGCGATATCGCTACCGCTTTATCTTTCTGTACGCTTCGGCAAACACGTCACGAAATCGCGACCATTTTCATCCTTTTCCAATGGCATGTCACGATTTCGTGACACCATTTATTTTCTTCTCAACGGCATGTCGCGATTTCATGACACCTTTTCTTTTCTTCTCAGCGACATGTCGCGATTTCGCGACACCTTTTCTTTTCTTCTCAGCGACATGTCACGATTTCGCGACACCTTTCAATTTTCTCTTCTCTCCTCTTCGGCAGTGATGGAGCTTCATGTCACGATTTCGTGACAACTTTCCTGTTTCCGGCAGCGATGGCACGACATGTCACGATTTCGTGACATGTCATGATTTCGCGACCCTCTTCAACACTCAGGCATTTTTTTCTCTTTTCTTCAATTTTAGCATTTGGGTCACCGAGATTCTTCTCTGCAAGCCTGCAAAAAGGTGGGTCCCCAATTTTGGGGTGTGTTGTGGATCAACCACAACAAATGGCAACTCTGCTGTCAAATGCTCTTGAGCATTTTATTAAGAACCCAACTTGAAACATATCACAAACTCGTAGATACATGTTAGCACATAAGCAAAATAACAAATGCCCAAAGATCAGAAGTACATGAATCATCAGAATCATCAAGTATTAGCTCAGTGTGTGCAATGTGTTTTCATTCCCTATCGTTTGAAATTGATCAACATTCCATTATCAGTTTTGCATGAATGCATATATGGGATGGTGAATGATTTGTGTACCCTAATGAATGTGCAAGGAGATTTGCTTCTATAAAAGGCATTGTACTTCTTCTAATACTATGTACAAGCATTCAAGATTGCCAAATCCTCTTAGGATCCACTAGTTCATTACCTTATTGTATCCCAAAGTTGGTCATGAGTCCCTACTATCTAGAACCCATGTGCAAGTGAATGTGAAATCAGAACTTTGGGGAATCAGACTCCCAACCAACCGAGATGAGAGTTTAACCTTATCCTTACTATTCTGATTTAGAGTTCATTACCTCACTTTAAGCAAAATAATTAAACCAGCTATGGAAGAAATGGTCATGCTAGTATAACCCTCTAGACAATCAGTGGTCTTGTTTTTTAGGCAAGACATGATGCCATGCATGGGCATATCTAACCCCACAATCCAAAACTTATCTCCATTTCTTTGGAACTTGGGGATGACTACCCATCCCTTGCAGAGGACAAGTAGTACTATCCTTACAATCCAAAATAAATATGAGATGGGAAAAATTTATTTATTTATTTATTTATTTATTTTTTTATTTTTTTATATATTTTTTTTTATTCTTAGACCTTGGGGATGACTACCCATCCTGGTTAGGGACATGTAGTACGATCCTTACAATCCAAACTTTAGATGTGAATGTAAAATATTAATTTTGTTACTTAGACCTTGGGGATGACTACCCATCCCTTGCGAGAGGACAAATAGTACGATCCTTACAATCCAAGACTGATTATGAAATGAGACATAAGAGTTTTGGGGAATCAGATTCTCAACCAACCGAGATGAGAATTTATACCCTATCATTACTACTCCATGTGGGTCAAATCAAAGCTTTGGGGAATTGGATCCTCAACCTAAGTTCGATGAGGATTTAACCCTATCCTTACTACTCTGATTTTAGGCCTTAAGCTTAATGGAAGTGGTCAAAACCACTGTTTTAAGGATCATGTTGCATAATAGGATAGACAGGAAATACTTCTTTTGCTCAACCTTTTCCTTCAAGTTAGGTTTTGATCATTTTGCTCAAGATCCTTTTTAATGTATGAGACGTTCTTGGTTCTAGATATCTCAAGACTCAGTTTCCAACCTTAGGAGCTACTTACATATATGTTATAACACAACCCTAAGAGGATTTGACATACTTTAATGGCTTGTACCTAAGATGCATATGTAACTAAGGTGAGATGTATGTAGGGTGAGATGGAACATGAATGCATTATTATTATTATTTTTTTTGAATTGCAAATGAAATGATTTGTCATGCAAAACTGACTCTTTCATGTTTCACAAAGTCAAACAATATAATTAAATTGCTTGTGTTACTTGTGGAGCTTTTACAAGACAATTCCAATATTTCATGTCATCCTAATCTTAAGCATAAGTTGACATCTCATTTTTTTTTTTTTTTCAAAATTAACACACATGTCAATTGAAATCAAATCCATAATCAAAATCCTAACTAAACTAACAATCCTAAACAACAAAAACAAAATCAGAAAATCCTTCACCAAAACCAAAAGAATAATATCAAAGTCTCACAACCTAAGGGCTAAAATAATGCTTTAAAATCTGCCCATTAACCGGTAGCATGAAATCTTCCCCTTCTAATGTTTTTAGCCTGAAGGTATTCTTCCCAAATATCTCTGAAATCTGATATGGGCCCAACCAAAGACAATCAAACTTTTGATGATTCCATTTTTCCTCATGTCTTTTGTCCCATAGTAATACCAAATCTGAAATTCTGAATGATTTAACTTTGGCCCTTCTGTCAAACCACCTTTTGACAACTTCTTGGTGTTTATTCATGTGATTCATGGCCTCTTCTCTCTTTTCATCAAGGTGCAATAACTGGCTCAACCTGGATTCAACTTGATCATTTGTCCCCAAGTACTCTTGTATGAAATGTAAGGTCTACAACTTCAAATTTGCTGGAAATATCGGGTCTTGCCCATAGACCAAATGATAAGGAGTATTCCCTATGGACTCTTTCACTCTGGTCCTATCTGCCCAAAGGGCAACTTTAGTTGACTGTGCCAGTCCCGAGGGTTCTTTTCTAGCAACTTCTTAATAGTATTCAACAAATTCTTATTTGAAGACTCGGCCAACCCATTTCCTTGAGGATAGTAATTGGATGCAAACTTTAAGCTCGCTTTGTTATCATATGCCCAATCTACAAATTGTGTAGAAATAAAAGCTTTACCATTGTCACTGACGATAGAGTCGGGCATTCCAAATCTTGTTATAATCTGATCCTCAAGAAATTTAATCACAACATCTGTGGTGGCATGTTTAGTAGGAATCGCCTCTGTCCACCTTGTACAATAGTCTGTAGCTATCAAAATGAATTTGTGAGAATCAAAAGAATTTGGGTTAATAACCCCAATGAAATCTAGTCCCCACTATGAAAATGGTCTCATTTCGACTACAGGTACGCAACGGCATGGCTGCATTTCTTTCTCTATTTGCAGCCACTTGACAGATGTGACAAGATCGTACATGGGTATGCGCATACTTGAAAATATGTGGCCAGTAGTATCCTGCTCTCAGGATTTGATGTGATGTAGCATTGGCTGCACCATGACCAGTTCCATGTTTCCCATGAAATTCTTGCAACACCCCGGTAGCTTCTTCTTTGTTCAAGCACCTCAGGTAGATGCCTTCATGATTCTTCCTGTAAAGCACACCAGATTTTATTAGATAGTTAACAGAATTCAGCCTTAAAGCTCTTCTCTGTGTTGAATTCAGATTAGAAGGACACTTACCAGTCAATAAAAAATGCACAATATCAACATACTAGTCGTCCTTAGCGATGTATTCTATATTTGAGCATTGACCTATTATTTGCAGATTATTTTCTGCGATCGCCTTTTCCAGTCCTTGTCCTCGAACTAGTTTCATTGGTTGGATTTCGAGATCAAATTCTTGGATGGTCGAAATCCATTTTCCTCTCTTCTCACCTAGTTCATTCTATAAAAACATGGTCTTGACAGCAGAATCGGGCACGATGGCGATAATTCTACTGTGCAAGATGTAGTGCCTAAATTTTTTCATAGTTTTAAAAAGTGCGTACATTTGCTTATCAAGGATTGAATACCTTAATTGAGCGTCTTTCAGAGGGGCACTTAAAAATGCAATGGGTTTTTCGGCACTATCCTCACCTTTTTGGGTTAATACACTCGCAAAGGAGTGTTCTGATGCAAAAGCATAAATATAAAAAGGCTTGGAGTAATCTGGGGTTATAAGGACAGGGGCTCTGGAAATGGCATCTTTGATATTCTGGAAAGCCACTCTACTTTCCTCGTTCCATTTTACATCCACATATTTCTTGAGCATCTGGTTCAGAGGTTTGGCTATCTCAGCAAAGCTAGAGATAAACTTCCTCACAAAATTGACTTGCCCAAAGAAAGATCTCAGTTCTTTTTTACTGCTCAGGAGAGGTAGGTTTTGGATAGCTTGTATCCTTTCTGGGTCGATGGATATGCCCTCTTTTGAAATGATGTGACCCAAAAATTTCCCTTTCGTTACTCCAAAAATGCACTTTTTGGGATTTAATGAAATTCCATGTTCTTTGCATATTTGAAGCACTTTCTTCAAATATTTAACATGATCCTCTCTATTCTTCGAGAAAACTAGGATATCATCCACATACACGACGATGCATTTGCCTATTAGCCATTTGAATGCGTAATCCATGGCACGTTGAAAAGTTGCACCAGCGTTTAACAGTCCGAATGACATTCTCTTATATGCAAATGTCCCCCACTTGGTAGTGAAGGTTGTTTTCATCCTATCATATGGATGTATGAGAACTTGGTTGTACCCAGAATATCCATTGAGAAAGGACATCATTTCAGATCCATTTACCATTTGCAGAATTTCATCGATTGATGGTAATGGATAATTATCCTTTGAGAGGCTTTATTAAGATTTCAAAAATCTATGCACAGCCTAATCTCTCCACTCTTTTTTCTTACTGGAACGAGGTTGGCCACCCAGGTTGAGTGCCTAACAGGAAAAATGATTTTTGCTTCCAATAATCTTTTAACCTCCTTTTCGATCAAAGGCTCCAATAGCGGGTTAACAACTCGTTGTCTTTGCCTAAAATGCTTGGAGTCTGGATTCAAAGGGATGGTATGCGTGATAATGTTCTGATTGTAAGTCTTCAGCTCATTGTAGTTCCAAGCAATACAATCTATGTAATGCTTCAAAGCCTATATTATATTGCTCCTTTCTTCCTCTGTACATGCCTTCGCTATGTACACCTCCTTTGGATTGTCTGCACTCCCTAGATTAATTGAATCGCATGCATCTTTGGGGAGCGGGACTCTTTTTATTTTCTTGTTCTTGCATTCCATGTCGAACATCTTTTCTAATGAAACCACGTCTTTAGGAATTTTGTTGGATTGATATGCAGTTTCACTTTCTTCTGTTTCATCCTACCACCTTTGTTCCTCATCGATCACCTGATTTTCAAAAATACCCGAGTTTGTGACAAACTTGAAGATGTGTCTGTCACATTCAAAAACCTAGAAATTCTTCACATTATCAGGTATTGATGGACAAGGAACCATCTCAATGGAAAAATTTTTACATCTTTTTATATCCACCGGGTTTAACATGCCCGCGGAGACTGCAAGAGAGTCTGCTATTCGATTTCCTCTCCTAGAAATAAGGGCTATGTTGAATGCATAAAACTCCTCCATGAGGTCCATAACCCTAGTCCTATAAAGGCTCAGTATTTTGTTGTGGCATGTATACTGTCCTTTAATTTGCTTGAAAACCAACTCGAAATCCCCCAAAACCTTCAAGCATTTAACATGTTTGCTCAATGCTAGACGTAAACCATAGATCAATGCTTCGTATTCTGCCACATTGCTTGTGCAAGGAAATTGCGATCAGTAGGCAGCCAATAATGGTTTACCTCCTGGACCAGTGAGCTTGACCCCAGCTCCTGCTCCCTGTCTAGACTTTGATCCATCAAACTTGAGCAACCACGTGTAATCCTTTTCCTCAGTAGAACCACCATGACACACTTCTTTTGTAAGCTTGTCAGCAGCTTTCTCAACATCAAGAGCATAGACCCCTAGGTCTGGCTCAGAAAATTGAACCTCATTCGGCTTGTTAAAATCCGTTATAATCTCCTTAAGCCTCGGTTCGTTTTCCACTCTGATTTGGTTAGCAATGCCCTTCCATGGCAGCCACATATGCGAGCAGTCTATTGCAAAATAGCCATTCAGCATTTTCATCCAATCTCTCGCAAGTAACATTCCATACCTACTTGGGATGTTAACCACCAAAATGTCTACAACCTGTTGGACCCTGGGTTCGGAATTTAATTGAATCTTGACATCATATAAGGTCCCTACTACATTTACCTCCGAACGGTCCAATTGCAAGACCATGCATTTGGATGAAACCGGTTGTAGACCCAGCATTTGACATATCTCCGTAGGCATGAGGTTGCTCGTGGCTCCTGTGTCCACCAAACAGTTATGCAAGTTCTTACCCGCAATTCTCAAAGTCAATAAGAATTGCTGGACATCCCTTCTCTCCTTTTGCAAAATCAGATGGGATTCAGCTCTTTTTTTCTTCCATATCAGATCAGGTGAGTTCAAAGCTCTTATCAATGCCTCCTTTTGACCAGGCAATTTAGCTGCATCCAGAAATGAAAGGCTAGATTTGGACTTCTTCATATCCTCCACTACATCATAATTTGGTTTTTTGAATTTGACTGTCTTCTGGACGTCATTAGACATTTCTCTTCTGAGTGGAGGGGGAGGGTTGTTACTTGCATTTGTATCTGGAGGAAGAATAGAACTGTTTGGAGGTGTTGATGAGGTTTTAGGGGTTTTAGAATTACTCCTCAAATGGTACCCATGAGTCCCCTTTTTGAAATCTCGAAAAGCTTGCACCTCCTGTTCCAAAACTTCGTCTTCTTCCTCCTCGCTCTCACCCTCTTGGTGATATACTATTTCCATCACCATAATATTTTCATCTTGTTGATATGATGGATCCTCATTTGATACCAGTTCCAAATCATCAACTTGTGCCTGAAGACAATGAGTGTATCTAGCAATCTCAGGACAATTCCTCTCATTGTGTTATTTTGTGTTATGCAACTGACACCCCCTTTCCCATGCCAAATCAGAAATATTCAAAAGATAATTGGATTGGCTAGGGCCTACAGAAGCATCTAATTGATTAGCAATGGGAGCAGGAACTCCCCCATTGTTTGGCTTGATGTTCCAGTGCCTCCCTCTATTGTTAAAATTCTGATTTGGGTGAGGGGCACAGGACTCATCCTTCTGCTGTTGAACCCTATCATTACTTAGTTTATGCACTAATTTCTTGAGCTCTTCGACTTTCGAAAAAACATCTTTTAGTGGAACCACATTGTTGTTAACCCCCATTGGATTTGCATAATTGATGGGGTCTTGATTCCACATTTGGGTGGGGTTCTGAGGAATTGGATTCCCATATGGATTGATACCTTGAATTGGGATTGGATTCGAAACAGGAACTATGTCTTGAGGATTGACTTGACTAGTTTCCTGCGTATTTGATTGACTGTTCTGCAAAAATGCCGAAATAGGTGGAATGGTTGTGATTTGTTGGATTGGAATGGGTGCATATGTGGGTGCTGGTGGATACGACTACTGATATGGGAAGGTGTTCATACTTGGCATTTGTGGTGCCATGAGTTGATTTGCCTGGGGAACTTGACCATATGGAGCACACTGTCCCAACATAGGCATCTGGGTAAACCCGTAGCCTTGCGGTGTCAACTGCTGCTCAATAGTCATGGCTTCATTATAGGCCAAAGCCAGCGTGGTGACCTAAGGATTGCGCCTTGCAAACATAGCTGTCATGGGGTCCAATGCCCCAAAATATATCTGCAAAGCCACTGCGGGATCGATGGCAAAATGTCTAATTGCTCTGTTATAGTTCTTTTGGAATCTTTGATTAAACATTCGGATTGGTTCCCCTTGGCCCCATTTGCATGTAATAAACTAATTGTAAATAGTTGCGAGATCTAAGGGTGACCTAAATTGATTGAAAAAGGCATTTTCCATTTGTGTCCAAGAGGTAATTGAACCAGTTGGCAAGCATATATACCATTCATATGCTATTGGATCCAAGCTCATGGGGAAAAGTCTGCAAGCTACATCTTCATGCTGAACTTGCAGCCTAATTAAAACATCCCTATAGGCTTGGATATGCTCTTATACTGTTCTTAGGCCATCTGGCTTGTATTTAGGCAGAAATATTTCAATGTTCTTGGGGATTTCATGGATATCCCCAGCAATATTCAAAGGAGTATTGTTAGCTCCATACCAAGGAGCTTCTGGAGCTTGAGCCATTTGACTCAGAATTGATGTAGACAGACCTACAATAGCAGAAGAAATATCACTAACTATAGGTACACTAAGGGCAACGAATATTACTAGCGTAGGTCCACTCGACATTCCTAGAGAAAACAGGCCTTTTGCTACTGGAGTGCTTACGACTTGCTTGGTTTTACCCTTGGGAGTACCAGTAAGGTCATGAAAAAAGGTTTCTCCGGTTGTTTGAGACCTGGTCGCAATACGGCATGGTGGTTCCAGCCTGCCTGAGGAAACCCTCGGCTAGTTCGAAGAAAACCTGCAACAAACACAAAAACAGTGTTGCAGTTTAGCCGTAAATAATTTTAGAATTAAATCCAAAAAAAAATATTTAGATATAAAAATTGAAATAGATAAACCGATTCGGGCCCTCCTTCTAGCGCCAATATGTTGAGTGGTGTTTTCACCCGGTTGTGAAAGCACACTCTCCGGTAGGATCTGAGTCCAAGAATCCTCTGCTTGCAAAGAAAATAACTTTCTCCAAGGTTCCTGTTATGCTTAAATAATGTTGTTCAAATGAAATTCCAGGAATATCTTAGGGTTTGCAAGTGGATGTTAACAAGGGGCACTGGTGGTTTATTTAATTTAAATTTACAGTGGACTCAAAGTGAATGAATATACATTGATCTTGGATTTTTGTGAAGGATTTTCAGTTATTAATTTGGATACAGTAATTAAATTGTAGAAAATAAAGCAAGGTTTTGAAAACTAAAGAAAATTAAATGCAAAGAACCTAAACTACAGTCAGAATGCTGCCATCGATTTGATGAAATCGAAGATACTGAGGTTTTATGCATGCAACCTAATCTAATGAACCTGCAAACTCGCACAATCCAAATAAATTAGGTGCTGGTCTCTAGGGTTTCTACTATAATTCTAGACTTAGGCATTCACATGAAGCAACCAAGCACACTTGCATTAAGCTTCACCTAAAAGCCCCAGAAATCTGGAATGAAAGATAAAGCATTAAATCATGCATGCACAAAATGACTCCTTCTTTCTCATCAGTGAGATGCCAATACTCTGTATCTTGTATTAAATGATATGTCAATTACATTCAAAGAATGTTCTAGGCAAAAATATTCCAGAATGAAAAGAAGGAAATTGCCCAAGTACAGGCCCAGAATAGCACGAAGCTCTTGTCTCTGCAACTCTGCAATCGACAATTTCCAACCCTTCCTTCAATCTGCATTTCTGGTTTTATAGTACTGCAATGGCTCTTCGATTCTCCCTGGTCGCTTCGTTTCATGTTCCTGCATGTGACCCTTCGAATTCCTGCCTTTTCCTTCCCTTTATCCCATGTCCAACGCCAAAACGCCAAAATCCTTCGCTACATGTAACGCCCCTGCATACCTGACACCTGCATGCCACGTGTCACACGCCCTCTGCGCCTCCTGTAACGCCACTCTACGAAAAACTCGGCAAAAAACCGCATGCCGCCTGCTCACCTTCTCGGCCATGAAAACGCGACATGTAGCGAAATCGTGACATGTCGCGATATTTCTACATTCTTCCCGGTCGTACATCCTTGGCAGCATCTTGTCGCGATATCACGATCGTTTCTATTCTGAGTCTCCCTTCCACAATCTGTAGCGATATCGCTACCGCTTTACCTTCGGGCTCTCTTGCCACAAACTGTCGTGATATCGCTACCATTTTCTCTTTCGGGCCACTTTGCCAACACACGTCGTGAAATCGCGACACTCTTCTCCGTTCGTATAGTTTGCCAAAATACGTCGCGAAATCGTGACCATTTTCTCTCGGACCTCTTTGGCAATTTTATGTCGCGAAATCGTGACCACTATCACTCTCTTGCCTTCTTTCAACAAACTATCGTGATATCGCTACTGCTTTCTCTTTTCGTACGCTTCCCCAAAACACGTCGTGAAATCGCGACCATTTTTATGTTCCGTACGCCTTGGCAAAACCTATCGTGATATCGCGACGTTTCTCACCTTCGGACCTTCATGCAGCTTTCTGTCGTGATATCGCTACCGCTTTCTCTTTTCGTACGCTTTGGCAAACACGTCGCGAAATTGTGACCATTTTCATCCTTTTCCAATGGCGTGTCGCGATTTTGCGACATCATTTATTTTCTTCTCAACGACATGTCACGATTTCGTGACACCTTTTCTTTTCTTCTCAGCGACATGTCATGATTTTGCGACACCTTTTCTTTTCTTCTCAGCGACATGTCACGATTTCGTGACACCTTTCAATTTTCTCTTCTCTCCTCTTCGGCAGTGATGGAGCTACATGTCACGATTTCGTGACAACTTTCCTATTTTCGGTAGCGATGGCGCGACCAGTCGTGATTTCACAACATGTCGCAGTTGCGATTTCGTGACATGTCGCGATTTCACGACCCTCTTCAACACTCAGGCATTTTTTTCTCTTTTCTTCAATTTTAGCATCTAGGTCACCGAGATTCTTCTCTGCAAGCCTACAAAAATGTGGGTCCCCAATTTTGGGGAGTGTTGTGGATCAACCACAACAAATTGAATCTTCTTAATAATTCTTTGTAATCTCCAATCAACCTTATGATTCTTGGAAGGAGTCTTCAAAATATTAATCATAAGTTTAGAGTCAGACTCTACTAACACTTTTTTTCCATCCAACCTTAGTAGCGTCTTGAAGGACTCTAGGGATACCATACCCCTCAGCAAGGTTATTGGAAAGAATACCCAAATTCTCAGCAAAAGTAAAAACTAGGGAGTCATCTAAAAGTCTACCAATTCCTCCCACACTCGCTTTTACAAGTTCCATCTAGAGGCTCCATCAGTATTGACTTTTCCAAAATCCTTAGGATGAGGTTGCCAATTTCTTGTCCTATCCATCTTTCTAATACTCACATTCCATTTAAGTTGGTTACCATTAGAAGATTTAATCTTCAATCTTTGCATCACTTGATCGCATATTTGGTGGGAGTTTTGGGGTGATTAAGGATTTGATGGACTAATTCAACTAAATTGGCTATGGTCTATTGCCAAATATAGTGAATATCCTTCCTATATTGATTAAAAATTAGGTTGTTTCTTTCAATCCAAATATTCCAAAGAAGAATGGTAGAACCCATCCAAACTAAATGGCTAATAAAATGATCAACACCCTCTTGATTAGGCCAATCCCTCCAAAGCTATTCAAAAGTAAAAAAATTGGACCAATGTAAGCCAAGTAAAGTGGCCATTCTCCTCCATATATTAGAGGCTAAAGTACACTCAATAAAAATATGGTTGAGAGTTTCCACATTCTTTTCACACATCTCACATCTAAAAAGGCCATGAAAACCACACTTCATAAGTTGCTCACCAATAAGCACCCTACGATGCAATAAAAGCCAATTAAAGAACCTCACCTTAGGCCAGAGATTTTGATCCCACAATTGAAAAAATATTTCAGAATAATGGTTGGGATTATTATGGCATACGGTCAAATAACCTTGAGGAACTGAATACTCACCCTTAGTAGTGTTGTTCCATCCAAAATAATCTTTTGCATGGGACCAAGAGAGATATCTCATATGAAGGATACCTTGGATATCTTGTCTTTGCCTTTTTAGGATTTGAATAGGCCAGTCCTCAATAGGGATCCAATATCTACCAACCTTTGAATTACCAGTATGGTACTAAGTGGTATACATTAAAGAAGAAACTTGAGTGACAACATTGAAGAATAGGCCTAAGCGACCAGCATAGAGGAATTGACCTAAGTTGCTAGCATTAAGGAAGAGACCAAAGTAGGAAGTATTGAAGAAGAGGACTAAGTGGCTAGTAAAGAGGAAGAGGCTTGCATTTATGTGGCCTACACAAGAAATCAAAGAAAATAGGAAAACAAAAAGAATAACAAAGAAACCAACACAAAAAACAACTAGCTAGCACAAAGGAATTAGTGGATACAACAATGTTATAAGAGTGTTATAACATTGTTAAAGCTAAAATTAGAAAATAACAAGTAGCATAACAATGAACACATGAACACTATCCAATAGTGAGAAAAACTATCCAATAGAGAACACACAAATACTATTCAACAATGGGGAAAGCTATCTAAAAGCAAGAGTTTGATGCACTAAAGATAATATTATCAAGTTTTTAAGCCATCTAAACCTGTTCCATTCATCAAAAAATATATATGGGTGAGCATAAGTTCTAAGAAAAGTAGTAGAAGGAGACTACGAGAGCATAAGCATGCTCTGTAGTTGAAGGTTTTTGAGTGAGTAGCAAAGGAGATTAAGAAAGCACAAGTGTGCTTCATAGATTAAGGTATTCGAGTGAGCAAAAGAGGAAGCACTTTGTAGTAGAGGTATCCTAATGAGTGGTGGGTATTTAAACATGGAAGGAGTCTAAGGGAACACCAAGCATACACTACACCAAAAAAGGCTTTTAAAGGTGGTTAAAATAAGACGGTTTTTTATGATGGTAAAAAACTACCCTAATAGATCTTAAGAGTGATGTTTAAAATCACCCTCTTAGGGTCTCACATATATATATATATATATATATATATATATATATATATATATATATATATATATATATAAACCCTAAGATAATAGTTTAAAACCACCCTATTAGGGTCTCGCCAAAAAAAAATAACCACAGAGGTTTCGAGGCAGTGCTTAATTTTACTCTTGAGTGTTGAAAATGTATTAATCAATGGGTGTAAATTTATTATAAGTATGCCATCAGATACCATGCCTTGGTGGAATTTTGCAATTTTTTCCACTTTATTGTTGATTCAAGGATCAAATCCTACAAAATATTATGTATTGGTTAGGTAAAGCTTCATACTTTGATAGACATCCATGGTTAATGACCTAGTTTAGCACTCGCTGGAGGGGACAAAGATTTGGTTTTGTTGTAGAAGATTAGCTATATTGCACAAACTACCAAGAATGATTTAAGTATCCTGATTTATCCCCATTGGTTTTGATCTAGTATTATACAAGTACAAGGAGCTAAAAATAATGATCAAAATATGCACTTGTATTTTTTGCATAGGTCATCTAAAATACTGTAATTAACAATTAAGGTTAAAATTATTCTGCTTTGAATCAATCAAAATATTTTGTGGGATCATGCTACTTACCTAGGTTTATTTCATTGATTCAAAATAGGAAATATTGGATGAATTGGGTTGTAGTCATTAGGTCCATGCACATTATGCTTGAGAAGGCTTTTAACTAACTTACATAGAAGGAAATTTTGATTTTAATTTATGTATTTATGTATTTATTATATCTTTTAGGAAACGTGCTACATAATACAATTGTAACATACACAACTTCTAAATAGCACAATTAGATAAGCAGAAAGAGATGTGTAATATGAATATGTTGTTTATTTGAAACCTCTCTTTTCTAAAAATTAAAAATATATATACATGTGGATTGAAAATTACTAAATATGGATACATGATACTGGCTAGATAATATTAAGGCCTACTTCTATATATAATTTTTATGAATCATATTGTTAGGATTCTACTCCTAACCATCATCCTAGTCACTTATTTGTTAATTATTTATTACTCTCTTTCACAAAGTTGTGACCCTTGGTCACAACTCCACGCACATAGAAATAAGCACTCAACTTGATGTAATTTATCATCAAAGAAATATATATTCATTTTACATTCCATTGGGTGGTCTTCCTCCAATTTAACAACGATTCCTTTATAACAGCGATTCATTTCTTATTTTCTGCATTTTACCTTATTCTTTTGATTGGTGTCTTAACATTTGGTATCAGATCCATACCAAATTTTTTCTTTTAAGTCCCCCGGTACATCCATAAAAAATAGCCATGCTGTCATAAGCCCCGCTACCATACTCACCCCTTTTCTATAAAAATCCCCACCACCTGTCGTTAGTCGCTACCAACTCCACCCAGAAATCCTCGCTGCCAAAGATTGTTCCAAATTATGGGACCCATCTACTCCATTGAAGTCAACTCCACTTTTCCAAATCTATACATTGTGAACTCTGCACTAGTAAAATTCTTTGTTCGGCTTGGCGACAAGAGCAGTTGCCCCATAATCCCCTTGCACGGTCTCGCAACAGACTGTTGTCAACAACATTGTCATAACAAGAAACTCAAGCCCAAAGGTCAGCATTGGCACTTGACTAATTAGTTTCGATCACTGAACAGATAACACATTGGTATACGATAAGATAACAGAAGTTTTTCCTGAACGCAGAAGCTCACACAAATTTGAAAACGCAATAGGAACATCAACCCATGAATCATTCTAAGGAACTCACAAAATTTGCAAGGAAAATTCGAAGGAAACGTCGTTAGATCGCAAGTTTTTTACACCTGACACCGTTTCGATGAAGATAGACGAATACCAATAGGAAAAGAAATTAAAAACCTAAGGTTAAATAGTAAATTATTTATCGATGGCTAAAATATTCTGCCTCAAAAAATAATTTCGACAGGTTTCGAGTTTCAAGGGATAGCAATTTATCCCACATTGTGTGTGGGGAGGAGTTCGACAGGGTTTAAGTATAGCACTAGGCATATAAGCAAGTGCCTAGCTTGCTAGGCACCCGCGACCCATGCCCGCATATACCGCCTTGTGTCGTCATAGACCCTACGTTGCCAACACGTGTCTGTTGTCTTGACATTCTATCCACGACACCCACCACCTGTCGCCACTTGTTTCTTCCCTGCTATGCCACCCTACCACTCTTCTACCGCCACCTCGTGTCTCGTACCCCCTGCCATGTCGTGTCCATTAATTATGTTGTATGTAACACTGTTGATCAGGATATTGCATAACTCATTAAAATAGTACATTAGCCCAAAAAAATTTTAATGAATAGCAATAAATATTTACAATAGCCCAACAAATTTTTAATGAATAGCAATAAATAAACCAAAAAAAAATGGATACCTTCATTCAGAAGAGGGCACTCATTCAAACTAGCCAAACTACCGGAGGACCCACATTATGCCAAATCACTTCGGTGCGAGAGTACCAAACCCAATTCGAGAAGTTAGCAAACCGCACCATAGGCATAGAAGCCTTAGTTCTTTAGGATTGTTTTATCAATGGATTAAAGGAGGATATCCAAAGGTTTAACCCTAGCACCATGATACAGATCTATGGATTGGAAAAATTAGCCGAAGACAAATTCAATTATCAACATCGACTAGGAAAAATACCTATTGGGAAGGCACAAACTACTTACACCACCGCCAAACCTAATCGAATTTTACCAATTAAATGTCTCAGCTTTGAGGAAATGAAGGAACGACGAGCAAAAGGTCTTTGCAATAATTGTGATGAGCAATTTGGACCCTACCATAAATGTGCTACACTAACATTGTATTTATTGAAGGAAGTTGATCCCTGTCTCTCCATAGAGCAAGCAGATGAGGTAGTTGTGTCCGAAGCGACCAGTGCACCTACTCACATCAATGAAGAAGGTGAGGAAGATGTGCACGACATGACCAAAGCACCTGACCATAACAATGAAGGAAATGAGGTCAATTTTCCAGAAGTGCTCGATGTACCATGAAATGATGAGGTAGACATCCATGCAGTAAATAATGAAGGCGAGACATACACTCTCAAATAACTACACACAAGTTCATCACCAATAATGAGTTCTCATCGTATAGGCAGCCTGATTCAGAAAGGAGGCAAAAGAGTGAGTGCACCTTTATTTTCCCTTCATTCTACACAGGAAGAATCGGCTAAAGCGGAAGCCTACCGTCATCACAATTCTCCTAAGGAAAATTCTACTATTTTTCTTGGCAATCCCCCACTAACACTCCGACCTTCAAGATATCCTTGCCTTTGGAAAAGTGACATCAAGATAGTACAAGAAATTGCACAAATTCAACTTGGAAAACAAGCAACGAAGCTCCTTACTTTGAGCTTTGAGGACAAAGCTCTTTTTAAGGAGGGTGGCATGTTAGGATTCTACTCCTAACCATCATCCTAGTCACTTATTTGTTAATTATTTATTAATCTCTTTTTCACAAAGTTGTGACCCTTGGTCACAACTCCACGCACATAGAAATAAGCACTCAACTTGATGTAATTTATCATCAAAGAAATATATATTCATTTTACATTCCATTGGGTGGTCTTCCTCCAATTTAATAATGATTCCTTTATAACAGTGATTCATTTCTTATTTTTGCATTTTACCTTATTCCTCCGATTGGTGTCTTAACACATACTATTGTAATAACTAAATATGATCTATTGATTTTACCATAAATTTCAACTATTTATAGGCATGATAGCTGCAGACATAGTCCCTCAACCTAGAAACAATAGGGACTATCTGTATAATATATGTTGATTCCAGTTTCTAGAATTTTGTATCTATTTATTATTGAATATTCTACACAACTCTTTTATGAAATCTCACAATAGTACTATGTTAGCTTATATTAACATAGACTGATAATTAAGGGATGATTTTATAGGTGAACAAATATCAATTTTAATTAAATTCTCTTCATCCATTTAGACCAATTTTATATTATTGATTGCATATTTTCCACTTAAAATATGCTACAAATATCAATTAGAAATAAATATACCAACCAGACGAAACAAGAGAACATATGACACTTTACTTGTGTTCCAATGACTGGATGTTGCTATGAACACTTTATTTGTTAAGTCATTTTTGAGTTAGGTAGAATTTTTTGTGATATATTTTAGATTAAAAAAGGGTCAACATGCATCATACATGTGTCTTAAATATACAAGTTGAATAGGGAGTACATTCCTAGTGGTCATATGCTATTGCCTATTCTAAAGCAATGCTTTATTGTTAAGCAGTAAGAGGTAAGAAACTTGCTATGTTGAGGGTGACTTGAACCTAGTATTGTTGTGCTGCAAAACCTCTAGGGTGAAAAACACATGAATTAATTTAGGAAATTAATCATTCTAGAAAGAATGCTAACTGAAATCACACTTTTTGAAAAAGAAACCACTACAGGTTGAGAAAATCCATCTAGTGAACCACAAAAATAGAAGTCTTAGTCTGGGAGTCAAAGCATATTGCAAGTGGAAAGAAATCTTGGTATTGTAGCTCATGCACAATATTTGAGGCTGCCATAAAGAACCTTGGTAGAGGTCAACATGCTTTGTAGATAGAGTATCTAATATGCTACTTGAATCATGTGGATTTTATAATTATGTTAATTCAGTCATGCATGTGGTAATTTTAAAAGCCAACAAGTGCCACCTCTTATGTCAACTAGATTTATAATATAATTCTTGGTAGAGTAATCTTTGGATCTTATCTTATTAAGTGTATGTGTTAAGCCTCTAAGATCTAATCTAATTCTCCTATTCCTTATAAGATTTCTCTGATACTACTCCTATGCCTAAAAATCTTAAGCTTGAAGAACTAAATGACTATTGACATAGAGAGTACATATCACCAAATTTTGTCACATTGAGGCCTCATGTGATGCAAATAGTCAATACAAAAGGTCAAATGAGGGTATATTATTCTTAGGAACCAGTTAAAAGTTTTGTACACTCAATTTCCTTTAGCTATTTTTTGATAATAGATTAAATTCATTAATAATTTTCCAAGAGTGATCATGCATTTGTGATTTGACACCAAGGTTACCAAGGTCCATGAAGGTAAGTGCATAAGTGCATTTCTATTATAGATATGGGTATCAAGTTTGGTGCTTTGCAAAAATGGGTGTGCAAGCGAGGATTATGATAGACTGTAATATATTAAAATAAAAAATATAAAGCAAAAATGAATATTTGAGATATAAAAATTTGAAAATTTTGAATTTGATATATTAGTACCATAAACATGTCAAAATTGGGGATTTATTATTTGTATAATCTGTGAAATAAAAATAGCAATGAACATTTAAGATTAAGATTCTAAATTCAGACTAGAAATTATGGGTATTACAGGTGTGGGTATCAAAACAACCAAGTATCATGTGCAGATGTGGCATGCATGCACCCAAAGGAGTGGATGCCCATAAATTATGTTTGACACATATGTTTTGAGGTAAAATGTCTACTGTTTGTAAGAGGTCATGCATTTGAATCATATTAAAAATAAGGGTTCAACTATTTTAGTGCAATATCAGTGTGGTGCTTTACAAGTATGGGTGCATAAGTGAGAAGTATGATAGAATGTAATATATATTAAAATAACAAATTATAGAGAAAAAAAAAGAAAATATGAAATATAAAATAAATGAATTTGATAGATTATGAACATAAAGATGTGAATATTAGGGAATTATCATTTGTATAATTTATGAAAATACAAATATCAATGAACATTTAACATTAAGATGTTGAATTTATATTAGAAAATATGGGTATTATACGTGTGGGCACCCATGTATTAGGTGCATATGTGGCACACATGCACCTAGGGGAGTGGGTGCAAGAATTTAAATTATGTTTGACACATTTATTTCAGGAAAAATGCTTATTTTTGTAAAGGATTGTGCAATTGACTCTCATTAAAAAGAAAGGTTCAACTAGGTTAGAGCTATAGAGTAGTTTGTTGGGATTCTTGATAGACAACATGGGGTTGTTGATGAACATGTTAGCACCTGATCAAAAGTCAAGTTTTTTAAAGTTGGGGATATAATTCATGAGAATATAAATTTATCCTAATTTGACCATATTAGATGGTTCACTTTCAATCCAAGTTGAGTGAATTGGTTGAGGAATCTGTCCATATTTGGTTGAATATGAAATTTTGGATATTGTAGTTGTTGATACAAACTCCTAACCAAAATTTGTGTCATGAATTTCTCCGTTTGTATAAATGACTATTATTTTTTTTAATATCATGTTTATCATGTATATCATGAATTTTTCCATCTTGATTTATATGGGAGTGCCATTTAGGAAAGGTATCAGGATGGGGGAACAAGTGGGAGGGGATATGAGGAAAATATCACAATTTTTTGCATATTTTTTTGAACTACTTGCTAATTTGATTTTTTCCAAACCTTCCCTAGAAATTGCATATCACAAGTTTTTTCAACTTTGATGTAATAATTAAAAAGTGTAATTCCTTGTAACTAATTCAAAGAATCCATGTAATAAATTAACCCTTAGTTTTTTATCCATCTTGAGCTCTACCAAGATAATAGTCTTGATTAGAAATTATATGAATTAAATTATATTTCAACCTCCTTAAGCAATGAACAACCCAATAACCTATTTGTGAAGTTGATCTTGTGATGGATTATTCTCTGCATGTGGAAGTATTACTTGAGAGTGTCCCTAACAATTTTTGAGTTACAACCAAGATATATCTCATACTTGATATTTATTGGGACTTAAGGAACAAACTGGTGGAGAGTGCATTAAATTATCAAATCTAATCCATTATAATGGAAATGAACCCATGCAAATATTTTTAAATTGCTGGTATAGTGCATAAAGTAAACATGATACTATCTATATACATGGAAAGAATAATATTTCTATCAATAATTGAATTTTGTTCATATGATAACTTTGTATAGTAGTGTGGATGTCAGTCACCCATGGGATTGAAGTCCAACTATTGAGAATTTTTGAATCACAAAGAGGCATGTTAATATTGTATATGTGGAAATAGGTGTAAGCTATGACTATCTATTTATGAGATTACCTTTTATACATTCTATGTACAACAAGAAATGAAAAAACACAGGTAGAAAATGGAATGGTTGTTCTTTGAAAAGTTACTAGATGAGTGATTCCATGTTGAGATATTCATCATTGAGTTGGTGCTAGGACAATTGACATTATTATTGAATTTCAGTGTTGCGTAGCAAAAAAATAAAAGAAGTTTTAGTTGGGATTGACACAAGTTGTTGAGTTGCCACTTGGATGAAATATGGTGCCACCACGCTTGATGAAGCACATAGATCATTTATGCATTGTCTACTCTTGTGGTAAAAAAAATACATTTGACAACATACAGTTCTTCTAACATGTATCTTAGCCTCCACATGGCCTACACAATGGGGTTCCACATAATTTTGTTTGAAAATGTGAAGTTAAAAAGTAACAAGAAAATTCTTTAAATAAATAATAAAAAAATAATTATGTTTATTTTTTAAATAAATGTTTTATGCAGGTATATATATATATATATATATATATATAGTTGCACTCTTCTACCTGTGTATGCAATTTTTGAGGGACTACACAATTTTGCACCTTTGTGCTAGTGCACCCATTGACATTTATATGTAGAAGCCAATCCCTAAGTTCATGTATTTATTGTTGAAATTTTAAGGTGTTCAAGAAATATAAAAGAGCAAAAGGCTAAATAAATATTGGTAAAATATATAGCTACTTAAGATTGTGGAGCATCCATGTTTTTAAAATTTTTAAAACATTGAGATCTAGATATGAATGGTATAGCCATTTTTGGGACTAATTTGCTAGATATAGGATATTGTTAAATAGGACTTAAACTAAGGCTTATCTTGCATGGATTATCTTTGATGAAGTCTAAGATTTTGTTTTGCATGCTATTAAATATTCTATGAAACAAGTAATTTTAATCCTATGAGGGATGTTTTCTTAAAGTTTTTCAAGGCTTAAGATTTGGGTCAAATGTTACGTATTAATTCCCCGAAAAACTTGTTAGACTTTGTTAGGGTTTTTTCTAAACTCATAAATGATCATTCAATGTAGAAAATCATTACTCAATACACACATTATTTATGGTTTCTAAAGTAGAGTTTGTTCCTTATTCTCATTTAAGTGTGATCATGGGGTTTCTAGATAATCCTCTCATTTAAGTGTTTGAGAGGCGCAAGTTTTTAAATCATAATTATTGAAATTAACTATTAATCACATTTCTTTTAAATTATATTTTTTTAGGATTGGGTTGATCAATATAGTAATTTATTTATTTTTGTAATATATGGGGGGAAAAAGTAATTATTTTTTTGGAAAAATGCATCAAAATGATCTTCAAACATTAAAAATAAAATCCTTGCCCTTTAAGGAATTTTAATCATTTTGTTAAATTCCTGAACCTTTTCAAATGTTTTACCTTTTATTTCATGATGAGTATGTGTTTGCCTATGTTGGTCATTCTGATAATAATTTGGTAACTTAACCAAATTCTCCTCTCCATGTAAATTTGGATGCATTGTGAATAATTAAGGTTAATTTCTTATGAAATAATTTTTCGTGGTTACATGTCTTCACTTTTCTATCACTGAATTCTTTGTGGGTTGATTGTGCTAAGAATTGGTTGGGTGTTTGTTTTAGTAACTACTTCAAAGAGCATGCTATTTTTTTGAATAGGGAAAAATGCATTTATATTATTTGTGGTGATTTAAACCAATATGTATTCAGTTACCATAATACTAGTATTTCTAATTATTCAAAAATACTAAAAAATATTTGCTCATATCAGTTCTTAGATCAATTGCAATAGTATTATAATCAATATCCCTATTAAAAATCTTAGCAAATTATTTTGACATTATGGGATCCAAGTAAGACAAAATTAGGCTTTGAAAAACATACTTAAATACATGTTGTAAGTACTAGTAAACCATAATAAATATTACATCTGAAAGTCTAGCTATACCTGTTGCACCTGGAACTACCAAAACAAAAAGACTATTCCCACTCATAAGAATTAGGTTAAAGGTTCAAACCCCACTCAGTATGAGGGGATCAGGTTCCCTCAAAAACCTGTGTAAACTCATTGAAAAAAACAATTGTTCTAATCAGGTGCATTTGGTAGTGTTGAAACATGTTGAGTCTAAGTTTTCATCTTAAAGGCCATAGTCATTCCAGGTTTAAAAATCGATAAAATATCTAGTTTAATAAAAACTATATACTTGAGTGAGTATCTTAAAAAGTGATATGTCAATAGCTTAAGATAAATTCCATTTGCATTTTATAAATAATTAAGATACTTTGAAAGTGAACTCTTTGATGGAAATTTTAAACAAATGATAATAGAAAAATAGGGGAACTTCTCATCAAAACCAACAGTAGAATAAATGCACTCCAAATAATGATAAGAAGATGTTGAGATTTTTGACTTTACTCATCAAATTTTATTGATTTTGTAAACATATATTGTTGCTTTCTTTATTGGATGTTTTAAAACCTTCTAGTACCATACACTCTTTTGGTTTTTTTTTTAAATCATTTTAATATTTTAGTCCTCACTTTAGACACTAGAATTTGCCTCAATTTGATCAATTTTTATGGACTTCAAGTGCTCCAGTGTACTACAACGTACATGTAAGGATGGTATCTCTTGCTTTGTAAGGAGGAAACTTATGACACAAATATAAGTTATTGATTAAAGCAACTTTCTGTGTAAATATGACATGAGATTATTGCCTATTTAATGGGGTTACATAAAACAAACTAGTCCTAATGGTAACAAAAAATTTGCAACCTTGTTATACATAGCAGTAATTTTATTTATTTTGGGTATTAATATGTGTAAAAAATTATTATTGGAAATATTCCACAATAGGATATTATAGACTTGTATTAAATCAACTTGTGCAATAAATTAATGTTCACTACTATGTGCACAAAGAACATACCAATCATGGACCAAATGGGACTGTATTTGGTAAACTTTCTGCATTTTTATTGTGACTGAAAGATAAAATTTTAATACTATCAAAAGGCGGTGGATTTGGCCAATGCCACCATCAAACTTAAAAAAAATGTAAATCCTCTTCCAAACTGACACCCAAACATGAATAAATCCTTCTTTAGGTGCTAATCAAGCATCCTCTCTACAATTCTATAAGTATATTGATATTGGAATTCACAATTTTAAATATTTTATGTCATTTTCATATAAAGTATTCATTTCTAAATATATATAATTTAATGTATTTTTCATAGTTTTTTTTAGTGTGAAATATTTTATCACGTATTTAAGGTCAACAATGATCCACATTATATACTCAAGGTACTAAATAGAGTAGTGATGAATATGTTGGGCACCACGTGAGCCTCGCACAGGCTTGCATGCCTCTGCGAGTACTTGCATGAGGGAGTTTTCTCCTTTTGATTTGGTGGATTTTTCTAATTGCGGTGTGGGTATTTTATCAGTTTTTGGGGTGGGTTGTTGCTGCGCGAGAGTGTCTTTTCTTGATTTGAGTGTGGGATAGTCATGGATTTGCGTGGAGCTATCCAATACCGGAATAATGTCTCGTTTAACTCTTCTTTTTTTTGGTATAATGCGGATGATAACTCTTCAAGCCCAAGTGGTCCTTCTTTGGAATGAGGGTTTCTTGCAAAGTGAGTTAATGGATGCTTGGAAAGGGCTGGGGAGCAGCCTGTTCTTGTGATTCACCCTTAGTCAATTGCATAGGATGTGGATTACATGCAAAATCATGCTTTAATATGTAAATTTTTGGGTATTTGTGTCCCTTTCTTGGCGTTTGAAATGTGGTCCAGGAATACTTGGAACCTGGTTAACGACATGGAAATCATGAGGGGAGATAATAATTTCTTTATGCTGGTGTTTTCTTTATTGGAAGACTGGAATAGGGCTTTTGAGGGGGCCCGTACTTTTACAACCAGACTAGCATGTTTATTAAACCTTGGCACATGGGTTTTAATCCGACTGAGGAGATTCTTGCTCGGGTTTCTGTGTGGGTTAGGCTTTTGTGGCTACCTTTAGAGTTTTTGTGGATGGATATTTTATACATTATTCCATTGTTGTTAGGAAAACCGATGGGATCGTCTTAGCAAACTTCAAAAAAAAAGGTAGTCTCATGTGTCGGTATTTGTGTTGTGTTGGATTTAGCTAAGCCTCTACCTGATTCTATGCAAATATGTGTTGGGTCTTTTTATTGGGTTCAAAAATTAGACATGAAACTCATCCTTTCTATTATCGTTTGTGTCATGAGTACGGTCATCTTCAGTGTGAATTCCCTAAAATGCTTGATAATAAATCATATGGTTCTAAAAATCTAAATCTGTGATCTTCTGGTGGAAATTCAGTTACGCAAGATGCTGGGCCTGGTTAGGGGAGTGGTCCCATGGATGTTATTAGGGCGGATAAAGAAGTCTTTGTTCTGGTTAATACTCGTAATAAGGGAAAAGGGTTGAAGCAAACCTTTATAGATAAACAAATGGATGGCTTACATAATAAGTTTGATGCCTTGGATGAATTGTCATTTCTTGATGAAGGAATGAATGGTAATTTGAATACGGATGCTCAAAATATGACTGAGATGCTGGACCATAATGGGAAACAGGAAGTAACAGATCCTTCTTTGGACACAGCTATGACAATTGTTCCTCTTTCGGAGATGCGACATGATGGAGTGAAATAGGATGACCCTCTTTTGGTTGATTTGTTGAATAATGGTAGAGGAAAGGATTCCAAGCCTAGTCTTTCTCTAGGGTTTCTCCAAAACACCTTAAAAAAATGGTCCCATGCGAAGCCGATTAAGGTGGGTAGGAAGAAAGATGCAAATAAAATTCATGTGGAGAGAGAAATATTGGTTGAGAGTGGGGTGGTTAAACCCCTGGAGTCTCACTTTTCTTCTCTCTCTAAATGATTTTTATTTCATGGAATATGAGAGGTTTGAATAGATTACCTCATCAAAAAGCTATTTGGGATTTGGTGCAGGTGCATAAGCTGGATGTTGTTTTTCTTCAAGAATCTAAATTATTGGTGGAGGGTCTATTTAGTATTGCTTCTAAACTCTGGGCTCGAGGTCTTTGTCAGTGTGTTGTGTTTATAGGTGGTGCTAGGAGGATTGTTAGCCTTTGGAATCCATAGAAGGTTACTCCTCTTTAGTGGGTCTCAAATAAGTTAGCTCTTTCTATGATAGCTTCTTGCCATCAGTCTGGAGAAGTGGTTTTATTAACCAACATTTATGCCCCCTCGGATCTTGCTGGGAAGGTGTTGCTTTGGAACCATATTCAAAGTGTTCAGGCCTTGGTTCCATTCTATCCTTGTACTATGGCAGAATATTTTAATGTTATATATAGTATTTATGAGAAGCGGGGAGGTGTGGGTACTTTGGAACCTGCCTCTAGGCTCCTTAATGATAATATTAAGCTTCTTAATCCTGTAGATATTAATACGATGAATGGTGTGTTCACTTGGATGAATATATGGTGTGATTCTAACTTGATATCTGAGAGGTTGGATACATTTCTTACTTCTTCATATTGGGTTAGAAATTCTTGGGTTATTAATTCGGAGGTTCTTGACTAGAGGGGATCGGACCATTGACCTATTAAACTTGCTATCTCTTGAAAAGGAATGGGTCATCATCCAAGTTTTAAATTTTAGATAATGTGGCTTAGGGATCCCTCTTTGTATGATTTGATGTCCTTACTATGGTACTGCTATGTACTCTTGTTAAAAGGTTCTAATTTGTGAAATTTCAACTCAAAAAGTGGAACAGGCAGTGTTTCAAGAATCTGTTTCAGGCTAAATATTTGGCCCAAAGTAGGCTTGATGTTATCACCAGATATATTAGAGATGATGTGCTTACGGAGCAGAATCTATAGGAGGATTTTGAAGCTTTGCATGAGCTTCAAGAGTGGTATCTTCAGGAAGAAATTTTCTAGAAGCAAAAGGCCAGAGTAGAATTGTTATAGGAAGGAGATCGAACTACAACTTTTTTCTTTAACACTATCAAGGCTCGAAGACTTGGCAATGGTATTTCTTTGATTATTTCTTCTCAAGGTATTCAGTTTTGTGCTTCTCAAGATATCTCTCGAGAGGCTGTTCTGTTATTTTATTCCTTATATTCCAAGGATTCTTGTGTGGATCATGCTGATGATCATACTATTTTGCATTGTATTCCTAATGTTATTTTAGAAGAGATCAGTGCTCATCTTATTCAACCTATTTCCATTGATGAACTAGAAAGGGTAGTTTTCCTTATGAAGACTAGGAAAGCTTTGGGGCTTGATGGATTCCCTGTTGAGTTCTTTCAACACTTTTGGTAAATTATTAAATTTGATATTTGAAGGTTGTTCTCGAGTCCTTTCATAACCATCAGTTGTTGAAAGCTTTGAATTCCACTTTTTTGGTTCTAATTCCTAAAATGGAGGGGGCTATCTATTTTGATCAATTTTTACCTATTGCTATCTACAATGTGGTGTATAAAATTATTACAAAGCTGATTTTGGAGTGTCTCAAGCCTTGGATGGACAGAGTTGTTTCTGATGAGTAGGGTGGCTTTGTGGTTGGTCGACAGATTCTGGGCAGGGTGGCTATTGCTTTTGAGGCTATTCATTCCATGAGCACTTCTAAGGATAAATTTTTGTTTATGAAGTTGGATATGGCAAAGGCTTATGACAGAGTGAAATGGTATTTCCTTCACAAAATACTCTTGGCCTTTAGATTTGATCCTTCCAGGATTTAGTGGATTATGAGTTGTATTACGACTCCTTCATATTATGTCCTAATTAATGGGGAGCCCTCTCCTTTGTTTCATGCTTCCCGGGGTCTTCGAAAGGGGGATATTTTATCTCTCTACTTGTTTATAATTATGGCTAAAGGTTTGGGTCATTTTCTTAAATATCAGGTTCACCAAGGTCTTATTCATGGGTGGAAATGGGAGACTGGTAGGCTGACTATTTCTCATATTTAGTTTGTTGATGATACTACTCTCTTGGGTGTGGCATCTATTCATGAAGCCACCAAATTTAGACGCACACTAGATATGTATTTTTTTGTCTCTGGTCAGAATATTAATGAGCATAAGTATACTATTTTCTTTTTCAATATGGATCCTAGGATTCAAGCTAGAATTTCTTAGATTCTCAAGTTTCAGGTTTGGACTCTTTCCCTTATGTACTTGGGGATTCCTATTTATGTTGGTCCTCTACCTAGGTTAGTTTGGACTAACATACTTGATAAATTCCATAGTCGAGTTAGTCATTGGACTCACATATGGTTGACTTTTTTGGTCAAGTTTTACTTTTGAAGTCGGTTTTCAGGCTTTACCGGTGTATAGATGCCTTATTCATATTGCTCCGACAAGTTTTCTTCATGATCTGGTTTCTCTTTCTAGGTAATTCCTATGGGTTGGTAATATTGATTCCTCAAAATGGAGTCTTGTTAATTGGAAGACTATTTGTTGATTGAAGCAAGAAGGGTGATTAGATATTTGTCTAAGCTCTAATTTTGGGATTGCTTTGGCTGCTAAGTTGTATTGGCATTGGTGTAGTAATCAGGAGCAAACTTGGGCCAAGATTATCTCCCACAAGTATCTTAGGGGGGTGGAAGGTTTAGAGAATCCTAAATACAGCTTGATTGGTCGAGGATCATTTGTTTGAAATAATTTGAAGAAGGGTGTAGAGTTGGTAAAGCAGGGGTTGTTCAAAATTTGTTATACTGGGTCTCAGGATTTTTTTTGACATGATTCTTGGGATTGATTTTCTCATATCCTTATAGAGTTTCCCCATCTTCAAGATCTTGCTCAATTATTTTTGGATGTTGGATGGGTGAAGGTGACAGATTTTAAAACTGTTAAGTCCTTTTGTCAGATGGTGTTAGTTTCCAGTGGAAGGATCCTCGGGACTGCTAGTGGAAATATGGATGTGAGGGTGGAACTAGCCTATATTTTGGCTAGTTTTACCTGCTCTTCTCTTTCTATGGATGATGTGCTAGCATGGGGGAGGGATAATAGAGGGATATTTTTGGTTGCTACTGGTTATTGTGTTTTGGATTGACAATGGTTTGGGGAGGATGTGGTCCCATGGTGGAAGCAAGTTTGGAATAAGTATTTTTGGCCTAAGTGTAGTTTTTATGTGTGGTTGGCTACTCATAATCGGTATCCTACTTGGGATGATATTCAAAAGTGTGGTTTTGCTGGTCCCTCTTTATGTTATAATTATGGGAAGGATGAGGAGTTTGTTGGGCATTTACTTCTCCAATGCGACTTTGCTCATCAACTCTGACATTATTGGTGGAGAGTGTGGAATCAACCTTGTTCACATGCTTCATCTATAGTTGATTTTTTGAGGAGCATGGGGTGGCCTCCTACATGGTTTTTTTTTTTTAATTTGAGTGGAGCATTTGTACTTCATGCATTTTTGGAGATTTGGATTGAACAGAACCACCAGATTTTCCAAGGGAAGGATTTAAATGCTTCTAAGGTTTGGTAGAGGATTTTACGAATGATCCAAGAAACTATGTCTACAAAATGTCATATTATTTCTCCCGTGGACCAAGCGGAATGTTAGATCATGGAAATATTAGGTTTGTTGGTTAATGGTCCTGGTCCTAATGTCTCTTGTATATGGATGGGTCAGAGTAATCAGGTGTGGAGGGCTGGTAAATGGAATCTGCCTCCTCTAGGAGTACTAAATATTAATACGGATGGATTTTCCCAGGGTAATCCGAGTAATGCTGGTATTGGTGGTGTGGGGTGGGATAGTAGTGGTACTGTCCAATTTTTTTTTCTCTCGCTTTAAGGGACATCATTCTAATAACTTCATGTAAGCCCTTGCGATTTTATATGCTTTGGATCAAGGGTATGCTTTGGGTTGGCGTTGGATTTTTTGTGAATTTGATTCTCAGATTGTTATAAACTTGTTGAATTCTAGGGATAGTCTTCATGGGATTTGGTGGTTGAGTTGGATTTCTCTATAAATTATCAATATCTCTGCTCACTTGAAATTAATTTCTTTTGTACATATTCCTCGAGAGTGGAATGGGGTAGCGAATTTGCTAGCTAAATGGGCTTCTGAGTTTTAGGATGGTTGGGATGTTCAGAATTGGTCTCGACTTTCTTATGATCGCTCTCAATCTCTCTATTCTTTATTGAGAGCTGATATGTCTGAATAGCTTCTTATTTTTCTTTGTATCTTGGATGTTTTTTTGAGTTAATAAATTTTTGACCTCTTTTTCAAACAATGATCCACATTACAGAACACTTCGTACGAAAGTTGCTAATTTGACGTCATCTTCCAACTAGGCTATAAGTTTATATTTCTATAGAAATACTTCACAAGCATTGAACTAACTTCAAAAAACTCATCACAAAGGCAATGAACATCAACTAGTTCCTCTAGATTATGATAAACATTTGAATGCTAAGACATTTACCAATGCATTAGCAGACTAAAGTATTTACTTCAATGAGCTTTTCAATCAATTGACGAGTAAATCCTCTTGGAAAATTAGGCTTGGGCACCCTAAGAGGGGTGTTTTAAAACCACCTTCTTAGGACCTAAGATAAGACGGTGGTTTTAAACCACCCTCTTAGGCCCTAAGAGGGCATTTTTTGAGTATTTTTTTAACAGTCAATGTATGATACACAATTTTTATTATGCCCTTATAGACAGAGGTTGAATAACCACCCTTAAATATCCTTTTTGGTGTAGTTATACTTTGCAAGAGATACATTCAACTAATATAACCCTAGAAACCTTACAAGAGTCAAGCCAAAACCTGAGGAAGAGAGTTACAAACCTTGCAATAATGAAACACCATCTATTTTAAGAATTACAATCAAGTCTGAGCATAGGAGGAGTGAAGTGAGGTCACATCCATACATTACTCATAAGTGTTTTTATTTGCCTTGAGAATTATTTCTAAATGAAAGATACTTTGAATTATCTTTCATACTTTTATTTCTTGGAGGGAAAGCAAAGTATTAAAATTTGAAATTTTATTATGTTTATTAAGAAGGGAGTAATAAGGTTTTCTACATTATTAAATTATTGAAATTCTTTTATTTCAAATAGTTTAGTTTTTTCAATTTTTTTTATAGATTTTAAAGCTATGGAGTGATAAGGATTACTCTTAAGTTTTTAATATTTTAATGTTTGAAATTTTAATATTTCTTTTAATCCTTAAATATTTAAGTTTTTTAATATTTGAAGCCAAAGTTTTTTTGAGTGATTTTAGAAAATTGAAGATTTTATTTTTATGTTTCTGGGAGTTAAAAGTTTTTGAGATTTGAATAAATTTAGATTTGAAGCTATTTTGAAGATTTGAAAACTAAAAAAAATTGAATTTTTTGAAATTTGAAATTTTGCAAATTTAACTTAGTAGGGGGTTAAAAGGATTTCAACATCAAAAGTTTGGAAAACTTTAAAATTTGGAAATTTCATATTTGAGTTGTTTTTTAACTTTGGAGATACAAGTATTTCAATTTCAAGGGAATTGAAATGCAAACTTTTGTTATGGAAGACAATATGAAATCCATAATCAAGAAGAAAATACTAGAAGTTATAAAGTTTAGCATTGGTAAATTAATTGAAAAATCTAAGGGAGAGGTAGATATGGTTATATAATTTATCTATAGAGAAGAAATGAATGAACATTTTGAGACATTTGAATATTACTTACATTCAAGTATTTTTGAAGCAATTGAAAGGATGATATTATGATACCTATTGATATAAATAGTATAATGTATATGGCTTTGCTTTCACTTGATCTCCATAAAGATGAAAATTAAAAGAAAAAAAAAAATTATTGAAATCCTAAAAATAAAAATAGTTTTTGACCATGATCCAAATGAATCATGTGAATTATCTCTAAAAACCATGTTTTATTCTTCATGCAATACTAATATTCCAAGCACTTCAAATTCAAGAAATTATTATGATGCTTTAAGTGAATGTTCAAAGATTTGAGGAATAAAAGAAGCACATGAATAAAAAATAAATGATTTAGGGGATGAAGAAAGAGTTCAAGCACTTCATGAAAAAGATAATGAAGATTCAAAGAATGAATATGAAGGAAAACTCAGAGAAAAACTCAAGCAAGAAATTGAAGACGAATATCAAGCAGAGGCTGAACAATGCAATGTCACTTAAAGATTAAAGACAAATACAAAGACCAAGATTGAAGACTAAAGTATTCAATAACTACATAATGTAATATAGGGGGGTTTTGGAGAATATTATATTATTTGGTATGCAAATGTACCTTCATGGTACAAATATAAATATGTAATAGATTTGAGTTGAGTCTATATATTAGATGAATGAATTATATTTTTCTTTTGTGTAAATATCAATGTGTAGGAAATGCATAAGATTCATGTAAGTGTCAATGTGTAGAAAATGCACATGTTTCTCATATTAGGAGTGCATGTAAGAAAGTAAATATTCTAGTATACAAGTGGCAATATGATAAGCCAAAGTTCATGGGAGTTGTCATATGGAGAACAATAGTCAAGTATGTGAAGAGGTACATTACTATGTCTATATTATGGAGATAAATATTCATACAATAAAATATGAGAGAATTGGGAAAATGATATGTAATGATCACCACATAGAAAGTATTGATAATAAATCTTGTATACAATTTTTTTTGAATTTACATAGTGGAATCACTAGCCGCCATGAATCCGGGCACGCTGTCCTACTTTGTATACAAATTTTGAATAGTTAATATTGTAAGCATTCTTCATGCATGTACATGAATTATTTTTGCTATTTACATTCATATTTGATATTATAAGTGAATGTTATTATTTTCATTATATTGCCCTTGATATATATTAGATTTATCATATATATAATTCTACTCTTCATTATTGATATTTTGATATTTAATATTGTGGCTTATTTACCTTTAGACCTATGATATTTTGAGATATTTAAGCTTAAAATACAACAATTTTTCTTTCCCCTCAAAATATATCTTATTAGAAAAAAAAAACTTCTAATTTTTATTTTCAATTGACCCCTTCATTAAATAAAAAAGGCTTCTAACCATAGATACATGTATTTTTCTTTTGAGGCTCTCTTTTTGAGGGGGGTCTCTATACTTCATCATTAATTTTAACTATATAGAATATCAAAACCTAATTAATTCAATTAAATCAATTAAATTTAATAAATTTAATTAAGATAGAGTTGTAGCATCCATGTGTTTAGAACACATTTTGTGAAGTAATGAGTTTCCTATCAAAAACCAAGGTTATATTATAATGGGTATATTTTGGGTAGGCAATGAAAAGTAAGAAGTTTCATATCATAAATCACATTTTAATCCCATAGGTGAACCTTAACATTTATGCCTATAATTTTGAGATAAATGACAGGGAATGATGAGTTTCACAACATAAATGCAAGTTCCAATGTCATAGCTAAACCTTAACATTTATCAAATGGTATGAACTTCCAACATGAAAACCCAAATTTAAATTATATGTGGTATACACATAATTTTTAATCCTATTTAACCAATTATAAAAAGAGATAAAACTCTAAAAAATAACATACATGTAAACAAATATACTATTTAAATCAACCATAAACAAACATTGAAGCTTTTTAATAATTAAAAATTCATGTCCTATGCTAAATCTTAATGTTGCTTGTATTTTTTATTAATGGTGAAAAAAATTAATATTTATTATATTAATTAAACAATACAAGGCGATCTGATCTCACCTTTCCTGTTCATCCTAGTGGCGGACAGCTTAGGAAGGACTCTTAATGCAACTTGCTCTGAGGGTAGTATTTCAAGGATCAAGGCTTCAACTGGGCTCCCTCCAGTGTCTCATCAACAATTTGTTGATGACACAATATTCACCAACCTCTCTAGTATTCCCGAAGCCAGAGTTATTAAATCTATACTGGAAGCTTATGAGAAGGCTGCCGAGAAAAGAACAAATTACTTGAAAAGCAACATCTACTTCATCAATACTCCAGTTGACAGACATAAGAGAATAGCTCAGATCCTAGGATGTGCCATTGCTGAGTTTCCTGCAACTTACCTTGGCCTACTACTGTTCCAAGGGTACCCAACCATGAGGATGTGGGACAATGTCATTCAGAGGGTTATGAAGAAGCTTGCTGGCTGGAAGGGAGCCTTGCTTAGCAGTGTAGGGAAGTTCATTCTAGTCCAATATTGTCTTCAGAGTATACCAATATACTTTATGTCCCTATTTTGAACTTCGATAGCTATTTGTAATAAATTGGAACAACTTCAGTGGAATTTCTTATGGTTAGGAACGGAGAATAAAAGTAGATTTTCCCTTGTTGCATTAGATAATGTCTACCTTCCAAAATGCAAGGGAGGATTAGGTTTGAGGAGAGTTAACCATATGAATATGACCGTGATGTCAAAGTAGGGATGGAATATTTTGTCTAACTACCCAGCTCAATGGGTTGCTATTATTAATACCAAATACCTCAAGTAACGGTATCTGATGGATAATTCCATTTTGTCTATTGGGTCTGCATTATGGAACTCGATGTACCAAACTCGGTCTATCATTCAAAATATTGGACGCTGGAAGTTTGGATATGGAGCACAAATAAGATTCTGGGAGGACCCATGGATTACAGCTCAACCCCTCATCCATGATCAGTCTGTAAGTATTATTAAACCTTTTACTGATCTATCTTTTGGTCCAAAAGTTGAGAATTTTATTAATAATGAAGTAGTGGTTCCCCGTTGGGTTGACATCCCTACTGATCTGGATTCTCCTAAGCTTCGCTCTGCCCACATCTGCCTATCTAAGCTTCTTCAAACTCATGTTATTCCAAGCACCAGGCCACCTGATGTTCTCTTCTGGAAACTCAGCTAGTCTGGGAATTTCTCAATCAAAACCGCATATATGGCTATGACTGAATCTGAAGATGATTGGTTCCCCTCCAAGAGTATATGGATCAAAAATATTATTCCTAATATTTCTCACTTTTATTGGCTGGCAGCAAAAAATAGGCTATTGACCATTGATAATTTAATAACCCATTGTATGACCTTGCCCAACAAATGTTACCTCTACAAATTTGCATGGGAGTCATTCAATCACCTATTTCTAGAGTGCCCATTTTCTTGCATTGTCCTGTCCTCTATCATGTCAAGTGTAACCATTTCTTGGGTTTCTCCTCAGTTTATCAGTGATCTTATTATTCAATGACCAAACCCCTTTAATTCCACTCGTCTAAAGTTTTGGTGGGCGATCATTCTCCCTCACTTTATGTGGCAAATTTGGTTAGAAAGGAACAATCATGCTTTTTGATATTTGTGCCTTGACCCAAAGTCGATTTATTTGAGAGTTGTCATGTTTACCTCAAAAAATGCTAATATCATTCCTTCGAAAAATTGTCCTTCATCCCCATTTGAGATTCAAGTGGCACATTCTGCTAACCTATCTTTTGAGATTTTTGGTAATTCCCAAGTTGTTGTGGATAGATCCCTGGTTTCATGCATTCCCCCCATCCTCATTGGTTGAAGCTAAATTTTTATGGTGCTTCAAAAGGCAATCCTGACATTGCGAGTTGTGGAGGAGTGATCCGGGATGACAAAGGTCAACTCATTTTGGCGTATGCAAAAAAACCTGGAGTTCAATATAATAATTTTGATGAGGCTTGGGCAGCTTTTCGAGGCATCCAAATGACCATCGATCTCAATATCCAGTACCTCATAGTCAAAGGAGACTCCTTAAACACCATAAACTATTTGAAGGGGATCTCGTATCCTCCTTGGAATGTGGGACCAACCATTGAAGAGTCCATTATCCAACTAAGGGTGATAAATAATAGGTGTATTCAACATGTGTATCTGAAAGGCAATCGGGAAATAGATACAATGGCACACTTTGGCTTAACTGTTCAATATTTTTTGACGTGGCAAGGGAATCTTCCCCAATGTATTGTTGATTCCTGTAGTGAACTTGTCACTACCAATGATGATTAATGCCATGATTAATGTATTTACGGATGATACCAAAGATGATGAGGACTACATCCCAGAGTAAAATAGCTAGTCCTGAAAGGGATTATCCCCTTTTGTTTCTTGGGATGGTATTTGTGCTCTCCTTGTCACTTTGTAAGCATTTTTATGGGAAGGTGGTTGTGATATATATTGTTTTTATTTTTTGTTTGTGCCCATGGGCAATATGTTTGTAATAGTTTAGACTATTTTAGTTTATGGATTTTGCAAATGGTCAAATTTTGGATTTTTTTGTAGGGATTTGAACCTTCATAGGATCCTCCTTGTAGCATGTTATAAGGTTTTAGGTCCCTTTTAAAATCTGTTACTAATAAAAAAAAAACTATCCAACATTAGTTTTTGGAGATCTCATGGCCTGTCAAGATCTCTGGTTATTGTCGATCCCTTTTTTAGGCTCTCTAATATATTTTGAATTTTTCCAAAGGTGTGCGTGGATTTGGAGGGCTTTTTTATGGGAGATCAAACTCCATATTTGAGTGGGATTGGCAGTCCAATCAATTTCCAGATTCCCTAGCCCATTCTAGACAATTTTGAGTTCTTCTCGAGCCTTTCTGGATGGGATTTTTATTTTTTGCAGTTGGGCTCATGGATTATCCTGAATTTTTTTTTGCCTTCAGCTACACTTCTCAGGCTTCCATTAGATGGTTTTTCATTTTTAACAATTTTTTTGTTGTTCCTCGGTGGGTTTCAGGGCTTCAATTCCTACTGGGCTTTTCATTTTTTCCTATTTCTTGTTTCTCTTGTGCGGGAAATAGCTCTTCATTTTGGGAAGGATCCCCTATTTCAAAATTTATTGGTTGGAATTCCTTTCCCGAGCCCTCTTGGGTAGGATTTTTAAATTTAATTTTTTTATGTTTGTGTTATTTCTCCCATACCAGTGTTGGATGGGTTTCTCCTTTGTTTTTTTCTATCCTGGGCTCCCATAAGCTGGGTTTCTCAATTAATTCTTTAATTTTTTTTTTTTTTTAGCTTTCCCATTTTTTTTGATGGGATTTTTCTATTGATCATTTATCCCACGCTCCCACAATTCAGTTTTTCTATTTTGGTGTTGCACGGGATGATCCCTCTTTTCAAATTTGAATGGTTTTGAGATTGTCTTGTTGGGATCATCTCCTATTTTGTGTTCTCTTTGTGGATACCATCTCCCTATGGATATCCTCTCCCTGCTCCATTTGTAAAAATTTTAGGGACCCTTTCAAAACCCCATTACCAATAAAAAAAACTTTTGAGAATTAGTGAAACAAGAAATCACTTATAACATTAATAATTATATTCATTAGCTTCAATCATGTATTAATTACCAATTAAAGAATTTTTAATCACAGATATTCATATTAATCTATAATTGAGTATATTTATTAACTAACATTATTACAAGGAATTAATCACAACCATTTAAATTCTAAATCATTCTCAGCATGCATGCACTTATGTCAAAAAGTGGAAGTATCTTCTACTTTCAACTATATTAAAATTAATGTCTCATCTACATCTAAGCAATAAGAAATATAATATTTAACCAATAGATATATAGAGATAAAGGGGTTCATATTGATCAATTGAATATAGTTTAATCTAACTATTCATTTGAGGCAAGACCACCTAAATAGCATCAACATGCATGTATTTTTACCATAAATTGAATGTCTCTTCTACATTTTACTATAGTAAGATTAATGTCTCACCTACATCTAAACAATAAGTAAGATAATATTGTAGACACCCCATTTTGGCACACCCGAGCTTTCAAAATATGCATGAACTGATTAGTTTAACCCAATAACCTACCTCAACCTAGATCTGGACCCATAATCACTTATTTTCAAATTTGCTATCTAAAAGTGAGTTTTCTAGCTTTGAATTTGTCACCTTAGGTAACAAATTTACCTTTCTAGTCTTTCTCAACCAAATTTTGAGCTAGCCAAACAATAATCAAAATTGCAAATTTTTTGGTTGAATTCACTTCACATGCATGAGATATTATTCCAATATCCCTTGAGCCTCACATCATTAATGAAGTATTAGGCATGCAATCCTTTACAACGGCTAAAGCTTCCCTTGATCATTTCACCAAATCCTAGAATTAAAATTCCAAACTTTAATCCCCATGTAATCTTGTTGAATCCCAAAGCAATCTCTCCAAATCCTATGCATATTAATCCCTACCAAGGCCATGAAATATATAAATTGAGGCCTTGGAATATCCCTCATAAAGAGCAATCAATTCTCAAGCAATAGTACTTAGCCAAAATACTCTCATGCTCTCTAGTGTTCAAGCTCTTAATGAAATTCTTGGCAAGCAAGCAATCTCAAGCTAGAAGAAAGGTGAGGAAACTACCATTTTTGCCTTGGATTATGATGTATCTTATCATTTTTGTCACTTATGTTGTTGATCATATTTCCCTTTGAGCTAGCATTTGTCCCATTTTGCAACTAATAATTTCTATTGAGCTATAACTTTTAATCTCTTTTTTTCAAGCTAGTTTTAGGATTCCTACAGGTAGTAGACCTCTATGAGGACTCCTTTTTTATTCACCAATAATGGTATCCAACCTTATTTACCTCTATATTTTATGTGTTTCTCAAAATAAAATTTGTTTCCTAGCCCTTTCTAGGTAGTAAATTTATCATCTACAACTTTAGCCTTGGATTTCCAAGCATATAGCATCGATCCTCACCTATTGATCACACACATTTTTTTGCCACTATTGTATTAATTCTATGCTACCATGTTTAGGCTCACTATCATTCTGTTTTTCATATAAATGAATTCATTATCTATAAAACTTGCAAATAGCAAATTTGTTGCATACATTGTTATATTCCATTTTAGGGATATTTAGATTTTTACAAACGAACCAGGGGTGGATGACTATACAAACTAGGAATTCTACTATTTCCCTCCTATTTGATAGACATCTAAATATTATTGTCTCTTCTAATGTATTTATTTTTGTAGTTTAAGTAAATTGGTTGGCTTGAAATTTACAGGGATAAAATTTGATATGTAGAAAATTTATATACAAGTGATGAACTCACTCCAAAAGCTATATCAGGTACCTATGACCCTTACACTCTATTTTACTTTGTAATATAATAAATTACTTGTTTTTCTATACTGTAATCTTGTTTATATTATGTTTTAGTGTACTAAAAGAGAAAAGAGTAAATTAAGTAATGTTTAGCCTAGTTTCCTCTAATTTTTTTATCTCCTTTTCTAACTTAGGTATAAATAAAAATCACATGTAGATTTACATATAGGTTAGCTTGTATGTTGCATCCCTCTTGTGCCCTTACTTGAAAGAAAATTTTTACTTTCTTGCAAGTATATATAGTTTTCATCAAAAGAGAAAATCACTTAGGCTACCTTTTGCTTGCATGCATCATTGTTTTATTGAATTTTAAGTTCAAGTTATTCCTTATCTTAGTATTTAGTTTTTAAAAACTAAACTTAGGTGCTTGTAAATCAACACAAAAAAAAATTCTTTAAAAACTCTTTGGTGAATGCCTCATTTAACTATATTGAGGTGAGAAGTTGAATTAGCATTTGATCCCTAATAACACATTACCACATTATAGTGAACCCAACATGAACACCTCCTTGACTTTTAAAACTCTCATTTAATTAAAGATAAAATTTATTTAAACTTTAAACAAGACCATTTAAAATTTTGTTTGTGTATAATACTCATCTAATCAAAATTAATAATGAGTACCTTTGTCTTTCATGTATAATCCTTGGTCATGTATATGGTTGTGGTTGATTCTCATAACATTATTTATATATGTATGTCAAGGTCCATCCTCATGTACAACCACATATATTGAGGGACTAAAATTCTTCCATATACTGATGAAAATATTGGGAGGCACTCCTAAGATATATCAGTAAAATAGGTATATTGGGAGTCCTTTTATCTTACTTAGAAATTTTAATTAATAAATTATATCTTATTAATCTTGTACAATGGCCATATTTCTAAAACTTTTACATCTATTCAAACTCATCCTTTTCCCTTTTGAAATTCTCTTGGCATTTGAAATGTACCCTTCTCATAAGGTAAACCATCCAAAATATTTCTTAAACAATTACAAGGAACCTTCTACCCATAAATACATTGATTTAAATAAATAAAGTGAGGGTGCTACCCCTTTAGATCATCTAATTCTCTCATATGATGATTTTATTCAAGAATATAAAGATATTATTGATGAATTCCTTAATAAATTTATTCATGATATTCAAGAAAAGGTATCCCCCACAACCCTTAGTTGTACAAGAGCATGAATAAATTATTCAATAATTCCTTAATAATGAAAAAATTTGCAATGATGAAAAGAAAATAACTTTCGATCCCCTCAATCAATACATTTCTCTTCACAAGAACATGATGATATTATTCAAGAATTTCTTCATAAAATTAGTCATGAAAAACTATTCATTCAAAAGAAGACGCATGGAATATAGTCCTAAAATATCCAACCCTAGTCAAACACCCTTTTATTTTATTCTCATTATCAAAGACAGTAGTAAAGGGTCAAATACCTCCTTTACAAAAGATTTATCTAAATATTACCATTTACCCCCTAATCACAATGATCCACAAATAACTACTTGTTGAGTGGTAATTTTACCCAATTGCAAAACCACACTCACACTTAGGATTTTGATCACAAAACCCTCTCTTGCAAAGGAGATAAAACAAAACAACTTCTCCAAGGTTCCTTTTACTTATGTGTGCTTGTAATATTGTGAAGATATACATGTGAGTGCTAGGAATACAGTAGTGATTGCAAGTAATTGTTAACAAGGGGTCTATGTTGGTTTATTTTGTAATGCTATGCTATTAATTATTCATGAAACTTTAAAGAAATGAAAATGTGAACTGGCCCTCATATTATTACGATGTAAATCCTTAGTTCATTTTATCTTGGAGGATTTTAGGTAGATTTTATCTTCTTTTGGTTAAGAAGATTTTAGATAAGTTTTACCTTATTTAAACCTTGCTTTGAACAATGAAATAGAAGATTAAAATATCTCTACATGCAAATGTGAAATGAAGATTGGATTCATTTTTTTTTAAGCGAAAAACCCCTTGTGGGGTCGCCTTGGTCTGAGAGACCACGAACAGGGGGTTCTACACCATCAAAGTCACCCGGGAGTCGCACCCGACCCTGCCCACACCAACATTATCAATTAGATTTTGGATACCCAATTCAGCTTTTTGGTAGGGTGGAGATTTGAACCTGGGACCTCCCTTGAAGGATTGCCCTCTCTTCTCCAACTCACCTACAACACCTGGGTGAGATTGGATTCATTTAATTATTGCTTGATGCATGAAATAAAACAATGAAATGACTAACTTTAAAATTCAGAAATCTTTGAAATGCCAAATAAATAACCCTCTTCTATGAAATTAATTTTCATAAAGATAAGTTAATTTATTGCTTTGTAAATAATGGCCTATTGAATGCCATATAAATTACCCCCTTTAATGAAATTGATTTTCATAAAGGGAGGTCAATTTATTTCTGAAAAATGAAATATAAAGCTTGAAAAGTGAAATTATGTCAAATATGAAATTATAAAATGCCTGAAAAACAACTTTAAATAATTTTTATAAATTTAGATTGGCTTCAAAATGACTTCGAAATTGCATAAGGTGAAATATTGAAGCTCATTCTAGAGACCCATGCATTTATTTTTGAGGTTTTAATTTTTTTTGTATTTATTTTGATCGCCAAATTTTAAAAAAAAATCTGCAAAAAGAAGGGTTATAAAAATAAAATAAAAGAAGTGCTACAACCCAGAAGTTCTCCTTAGACCCTACAACCATTAGTATTTTGCACAAATACCAACATTAGTGTGACCCGACTTAACATAATCAAATAGCTAATGTGATGCAATCTTCTAAGGAAATGATGTAATATACCGAAAATGACAACAAGCCAACCATTAACATGCATAAAACCTAAAGTATCTCCAATATATTACAAAAAAAAAAATATCTTCAATATTCAACTACAAGAGCAAAAAACCATACCCAAAATTGACATCATGTGGTGAATTCAGTCCATTCCATATGCTTTTAAGGTTTTCTTTGTCTTTTCACTCTCTCTCACTCCTTGTTTTGGTTTCCAACGCTCTCCAAAGCTCTTTGTTGAACATTTTTGTTTCATATTCTATACTTTGGTTTTTTGTTTCATGTTCTCCTACACAATACACCTACCGTATATTTTTCATAAAATGTTCACAATATTTCTCTTTTGTTTTTAGCATTGGCTATGACCATAAACTCTTAACGGTACCTCCATCTTATGTGAGCAATACTTTCCATTGCTTTTAACAATATCTTTTATAATAGCACTCTTATGTGGTAGTAAAATCTTGTTTGTAGTCCCATATAAACCTTGCGAGATTGGTATGACCTTATAAGTCAAAGTTGTCATTGATGTCACCATTGATGCCACCAGATGGAGTCATCATTAATACCAAATATTTTAGGAAGAAATAAATGCGACAAATATGGTCATTTGATATTCAGCAAGAAGGCAGAAGTTCGAGTGAAACGAGTGCAAAAGACAAAAGTTAAAAAGAGGTTATAATATTTATTTTATAAATTATTTAAATTCAGGATGAATTTAAATTTTATAAATAAATATTAAAAGGTACTTTATCAAAGGTGAAATATTATAATGGTTAGAAGTGCCATGGTGAAAACCCAAAATAAAATATTTGTAATTTTCATTACAATATTTTATATTGCAAAAGTGGGTTTATAAAGTCTAAAAATATCTTAATAAACCCAAAGGTTGGGTTTAAAGGTTTAAGACCAAAGAATATTTTAATAAATCCAAAGGTTGGATTTAAAGTTTTAAACAAGGCAAAGTTTATTTCCTCCAACGTCATAGAAGCCAAAGGGAAGCGCCGACATTTTTGATTTAGTGGAAATGCATATAAATACCATGCCCAAAGTTGATTTCCGAATTATCCTTGCTCGAATTGGAAAGAGAAAGCATACGAATTAAATGCAGAGCTCGTGAGATAGAATTGCGAAATTCGTGTTTGACTTGATGGCGAAAGGAAACAAAAGCAAGCGCGTTGATTAGTTGGAAGCCAACAAGGCACCTTGGCCTAGTGGCAAGTGGGCTGCAAGCTTACGTTTTGGTGTGCATGGTGGATAGTGTTCGAATCCCATGGAAGCTTTTGGTGGACGTGTTGAAGGGTGCCAATCGTTAGGCGCATACATTTTGCAAGGCAAGGAAGGGGTGTTGAAGCACGTGGTGCTTCTTCCTTCCCAACGAGCTTGTAGCTCGTGTGGTGGTTTGCACCATGGGCAAAGACGTTTGTGTGGGCTGCGTTGAGAGTTCGAAACTCTCCAAAGGCAAAGGTACATTTTTATGTTTTATTTTATTAATGCCTAAGTTGGAGGTATAAGGTATTTTGTGGTTGAAGTCTTTGCATTGTGATAAAGGTTGGTAGTTGAGAAATACCATTAGGAGTTATAAGGAGAATTCTATTTTTATTTTCAAGTCTTAAATTTTGCTATTGTGGAATATTGAAAGGTTAAGACTTTGTGGGTTGTATGTTATTTTGAATAAAGGGTTTTGTGATTATTGTGAGGATATTGCTTATTGTTTAAGTTGGAGTGATAAGGTGTAATTGTGATATTATTTTTGTGATATAAAAATTATCCTCTAACCCTTATTGAGTTTGTCAAAGAAGTAATTGTGAGTGTGGCATATTTGTAAGGACAACTACTCTTCAAGAAAAGGTATGGGTAAAATTCTTCTTTGTTGAGTTAGGTGATTGGCTTGATTGAAAATTAAGTTTGGAGTGAAAAGGATTTGATTAGGGTTTCCTTTTCAAAAGTGGTTGAGTTAATGCTTCAAGGTTTTCTGGATTGAGAGTTGTGATTAAACCTTGTTTGATAAGCATTATTGTTTAGACCATTGGTTGAGTGAAGTACATTGAGTTAATGCTTAAAGGTTTTCTGAATTGAGAGTTGTGATTAAAACCTTGTTTTATTAGCATTGTTGTTGAAGCCAATGGGTTATGCAAAGAACTTGAACTTGAGTTAGAAAAGAACATGAGTATCATTGTTATGTGAGATTTGTGTTGGGCATTGTTGGAAATATTTTGAGTTGGGTGATATATGCTTGGACTAGGGTTTGTGTGAAAGGATTGTTCCTTGAGGTGATTGGTTGAGTAGAGTTGATTGAGCCTAGTCAAGTGAATGTGTGAAGTGGTTGTTCAAGTTCCATAAAACAAACTATTCTATGAGATTGATTTGAGTTGAGATTGAGATTTGAGAATAGAACATATTGAGTCTCTAACAATTATCTTTATGCTTCTATGAGATTGAGTTGATATTGAGCTTTGAGTATAGAACATATTGAGTCTCTAACAATTCTCTTTATGCTTCTATGAGATTGAGTTGAGAAAGTGATTGAGCATTGAGTATAGAACATATTGAGTCTCTAACAATTCTCTTTATGATTCTATGAGATTGGACAAGTTCTGTGTGGACTTGTTAAGCTGATTTGAGGTAAGTCTTTGAGAAGGCTTGTGGAATATTTTTGTGTGAGATTTTGTGGAAGCTTGCAATGCAGATTTGAGCAAGTCCTAGAGAGGACTTATTGAGCAGATTTGGATAGGTTCTGTGTGGACCTGTTGAGCAGATTTGGACAGGTTCTATGTGGACTTGTTGAGCATATTTGGATAGGTCTTGAGTGGACCTATTGAGTAGATTTGTGCAAGTTATGAGTGGACCTATTGAGCATATTTGAGAAGTTTCTAAGTGGAACTATTGAGAATATTTGAGTAGGTTCTGAGTGGACCTATTGAGAATATTTGAGCAGGTTTTGAGTGGACCTATTGAGAATATTTGAGTAGGTTCTGAGTGGACCTATTGAGTAGATTTGAGCAGGTTCTGAGTGGACCTATTGAGCATATTTGAGTAGGTTCTAAGTGGACCTATTGAGCAGATTTGAGAAGGTTCTGAGTGGACCTATTGAGAAGATTTGAGAAGGTTTTGAGTGAACCTATTGAGTAGAGCTTTGGAGGTGATAGAGTAGAGAGGACAGAGTCTCTAGTGGATAGAGATCCATCAGCCAAGACATTGAGGATAGGTCTTCTGAGTGAGGACAAGAGTCTTCAAGTGGAGAGAGATCCACAGTCAGTGTAGTGGAGGTAGTGTCTTCTAGAGGATCACCATCTAGAGCAGAGGAGAAGGAGTTCTCCTATGGATAGAGATCCACAAACCAGATTTAGGGGATCAACATCTCCTTTGGATAGAGGTCCATAAACATTGTAATTGGGAAGGATTCCCAAAATATTATTTGAGAAATATTTAGAAGAAATATTTTCTCTATGGAGGTAGCCCACATTGGGTGAACCACGTTAAATCTGTGTCTCTATTGTGTATGGTGTTTTGTGCATTGCTTTGATTACTGCTATTGATACTACTATCTATACACTACATAATATTGATTTGAAAAGAAAAGTAAAAAGTGGTCTTATACTGTTCACCCCCCTCTCAGTATAAGCTTGTGTTCTTCAATTGGTATCAGAGTAGGTTCCTTCAGAAGAGAGTTTGACAGCTTGAAGGAAAAGTGGTCTAAGAACACAATGGATCAAAAGGATCAAAGGGATGGGTCCATAAATAATGCAGTACTAATATTTGATGGAAGTGACTTCTTGTATTGGTGTGTGCTGATGAGATTTCACCTGATGGCACTTGGAAATGAAGTTTGGGATGTAGTGGAACTTGGATATGATTCAGTAACCAATCCTCCTACATATAAGGAAGGTAAGCTTCTAATGCATGCAAATTCAAGAGCTATGAATGCAATTATAAAAGGGTTGCGTAGATCAGAATCTATGAAGGTTATGGAGTGTACAACAACAAAAGATATGTGGGAACTATTGCATACCATATATGAAGGAGATAAAAGTGTCAGGAAAGCTAAGATCAAAAATCTCAAAGGAGAATTTGAGAACCTAAGAATGCGGGATGATGAAAATATTCATGACTATCTCAACAAGGTTGATGAACTTATACATGAGATGAAAGGTCTTGGAATGAAGGTTGATGAATCTGATGCTTGTGATAAGATCTTGAGAACTCTTCCAAAAAGGTATAGTGAAAAGGTCTCTGCTATAGAAACATCAATTGATAGTGATAGTCTAACAAGAAATGCTTTGCTTGGCATGCTTACAACTTTTGAGATAAGAACAAAAGATCTTATTCCTCCAAAAGAAGTTGCATTCAAAGTGAACAAAAATATAAAGGGTAAGAAGTCAGAATCAAGTAGTGAGTCTTCTAGTGATGAAGAAGCAAATTATGGTAGAAGAGATAAAGGTTCCAGAAGACCTATAGATCTAAGATCTGTTAAGTGTTTTAATTGTGGAAAGTATGGACATTATGCAACAGAGTGCAAAGAGCCAAAGAGCAACAATGATGAAGAAAAATAGGATCATAGGTATAGGGAATCAAAAAGACACAGGTACTAGAAGAAAAGCAAGGATGGACAAAATAGACAAGGAAAGAAGTTCTTCCAAAGGCAAAAGAGAAGCTACTATGCGGATAATGCAAGTAAGTACTCAAATGATAGTGATGCTAGTTTTTCAGACAATGATAGAGATGAAGTCCTATTTATGGTTGAAGAGAAAGATCCAGTTAAGAAAAGGACTCCAGTTATTCTCAAGTGTTTTAGATGTGGTAAATTTGGACATCTTGAAGATGATTGCACAAGGGATGGTTATAGTTTTAGTGATGATGATTTTGAAGATGCACTTGAAAGACTAGATGAAAATATTCTTATGGCATTAGAAGAAGAAGTGAGTGATCCTATAGAAGACAAGCCAAAAGAAAGAAATGATATGGACAAAGGTAAAAAAATAGAGGATTATTCAGTAGAGAATGGTTATGATCTCAAGGGAGAACTTATCTATGCCCTTGACACAATAAAGAAGGTAAGAAAGCAACACTCTAAGCTTGAAAGTCAGTTTCAAGAATGTGATGAAGAAAGATTATTGCTCATAGAGGATTTAGAAAAGTCAAAGGCTAAGGCAAGCAAGTTCAAAGATAAGTTAGAAGCAAAGATTTTGGAATGTGAAAAGTTAACACAAGAAGTGGCCCTACTAAAGGAAGATTTAGAGGATTCCAAGAATAAGCTATACAAGTATGTAAACAAGTGCAAAGAGTGTGGATAAAATAGTCAAGATACAAAGAAGAGCAACAAACAAGATAGGTCTTGGTTCTAAACAAGTTCAAAAGAAAAGGGAAGAAGAGTCTACTTCAAGTCTTGAAGAAGAAGAAACTTCAGAAGAAGATACATCAGAAGAAGATAGTGTAAGTGGGAGTGAGACATCGGAGGATGAGTTGGACAACAAAGAGTTCAACAAAGATAGGAACAATGCACAGAGAAGATACAGATGGAACAACAATCAGAATAGGAGACCAATGAGGTCAAGACAAGGAAGCTTCAATGGAAGATGTTTTTCATGTCACAGGTTTGGGCACATGGCTTCACAGTGCAGGACACATGAAAGATAGGAATATGGAAAAGGATAACTTTTCCAAGGGTATTGCTACTCATGTAATGAGTTTGGTCACAAGGCAATGAATTGCAAGATTCATGATAGAAGAGGATATGGCTTCACTAGGAGAAATCCTAAGATAGTTGCACCTCCAAGGAATAATAACATTAAGTGTTATAAGTGCAATAATGATGGTCACACAACAAGATGGTGTAGAGCAAATATTCCAGAAATAGGCATGAACAGGAACATGAATATGAATAGAAATAGGAACATGAATAGGAATAGGAATATGAACAGGAACAGGAACATGAATAGGAATAGGAATATGGATGAGAAAAAGGAAGAGAATAGGAATAGGAACATGGATGAGAACAAGAACAAGAACATGAATAGGAATATGGATGAAAATAGGAACAAGAATAGGAATAGGAAATGGATGGTAACATAAATGGTAACAGGAACATGGATGATGACTTGGAAAGAAATAGTCAGAGGATTCAAAAAACTTAGAAAAGAAGAGAAAAATATAAAGGTAAAGAACAGTGCTTTCGGGGAGTAGAAATACTCCCACCCCAGAATTAACCACCTCATGTGGAGGTGGGGGAGGGGCTAAGCTAAGAGGCTCATTCTTAGCCCCGAGCCCCAAAGGTGACCCTTTGCCATTGATGTCAAAGGGGAAGAGATTTGTGTATTGGGGAGAGATTTGATATCTGAGAGAGCATTGAGCCAAGGGGAGCAATGTCCCAGGGGGAGAAAAAGAAAAAGAAAGGTCAGGTTTCAGTAAAAGGATATGGGTTGCCATCAATGACAAAGGGGGAGATTGTTGGACATTTTGAGTCCCTAAGTCAAAGTTGTCATTGATGTCACCATTGATGCCACCAGATGGAGTCATCATTAATACCAAAGATTTTAGCAGGAAATAAAGGTGACAAATATGGTCATTTGATATTCAGCAAGAAGGCAGAAGTTCGAGTGAAATAGTGCAAAAGACAGAAGTTGAAAAGGAGTTATAATATTTATTTTATAAATTATTTAAATTCAGGATGAATTTAAATTTTATAAATAAATATTAAAAGGTACTTTATCAAAGGTGAAATATTATAATGGTTAGAAGTGCCATGGTGAAAACCCAAAATAAAATATTTGTAATTTTCATTACAATATTTTATATTGCAAAAGTGGGTTTATAAAGTCTAAAAATATCTTAATAAACCCAAAGGTTGGGTTTAAAGGTTTAAGACCAAAGAATATTTTAATAAATCCAAAGGTTGGATTTAAATTTTTAAACAAGGCAAAGTTTATTTCCACCGACGTCATAGAAGCCAAAGGGAAGCACCGACATTTTTGATTTAGTGGAAATGCATATAAATACCATGCCCAAAGTTGATTTCTGAATTATCCTTGCTCGAATTGGAAAGAGAAAGCATACGAATTAAATGCAGAGCTCATGAGATAGAATTGTGAAATTCGTGTTTGACTTGATGGCGAAAGGAAACAAAAGCAAGCGCGTTGATTAGTTGGAAGCCAACAAGGCACCTTGGCCTAGTGGCAAGTGGGCTGCAAGCTTACATTTTGGTGTGCATGGTGGATAGTGTTCGAATCCCATGGAAGCTTTTGGTGGACGTGTTGAAGGCGCCAATCGTTAGGTGCATACGTTTTGCAAGGCAAGGAAGGGGTGTTGAAGCACGTGGTGCTTCTTCCTTCCCAATGAGCTTGTAGCTCGTGTGGTGGTTTGCACCATGGGCAAAGACGTTTGTGTGGGCTGCGTTGAGAGTTCGAAACTCTCCAAAGGCAAAGGTACATTTTTATGTTTTATTTTATTAATGCCTAAGTTGGAGGTATAAGGTATTTGGTGGTTGAAGTCTTTGCATTGTGATAAAGGTTGGTAGTTGAGAAATACCATTAGGAGTTATAAGGAGAATTCTATTTTTATTTTCAAGTCTTAAATTTTGCTATTGTGGAATATTGAAAGGTTAAGACTTTGTGGGTTGTATGTTATTTTGAATAAAGGGTTTTGTGATTATTGTGAGGATATTGCTTATTGTTTAAGTTGGAGTGATAAGGTGTAATTGTGATATTATTTTTGTGATATAAAAATTATCCTCTAACCCTTATTGAGTTTGTCAAAGAAGTAATTGTGAGTGTGGCAGATTTGTAAGGACAACTACTCTTCAAGAAAAGGTATGGGTAAAATTCTTCTTTGTTGAGTTAGGTGATTGGCTTGATTGAAAATTAAGTTTGGAGTGAAAAGGATTTGATTAGGGTTTCCTTTTCGAAAGTGGTTGAGTTAATGCTTCAAGGTTTTCTGGATTGAGAGTTGTGATTAAACCTTGTTTGATAAGCATTATTGTTTAGACCATTGGTTGAGTGAAGTACATTGAGTTAATGCTTAAAGGTTTTTTGAATTGAGAGTTGTGATTAAAACCTTGTTTTATTAGCATTGTTGTTGAAGCCAATGGGTTATGCAAAGAACTTGAACTTGAGTTAGAAAAGAACATGAGTATCATTGTTATGTGAGATTTGTGTTGGGCATTGTTGGAAATATTTTGAGTTGGGAGATATATGCTTGGACTAGGGTTTGTGAGAAAGGGTTGTTTCTTGAAGTGATTGGTTGAGTAGAGTTGATTGAGCCTAGTCAAGTGGATGTATGAAGTGGTTGTTCAAGTTCCATAAAAAAAACTATTCTATGATTTTGATTTGAGTTGAGATTGAGATTTGAGAATAGAACATATTGAGTCTCTAACAATTCTCTTTATGCTTCTATGAGATTGATTTGAGTTGATATTGAGCTTTGAGTATAGAACATATTGAGTCTCTAACAATTCTCTTTATGCTTCTATGATATTGAGTTGAGAAAGTGATTGAGCATTGAGTATAGAACATATTGAGTCTCTAACAATTCTCTTTATGATTCTATGAGATTGGACAAGTTCTATGTGGACTTGTTAAGTTGATTTGAGGTAAGTCTTTGAGAAGGCTTGTGGACTATTTTTGTGTGAGATTTTGTGGAAGCTTGCAATGCAGATTTGAGCAAGTCCTAGAGAGGACTTATTGAGAATATTTGGATAGGTTTTGTGTGGACCTATTGAGAATATTTGGACAGGTTTTGTGTGGACCTGTTGAGCATATTTGGACAGGTTCTAAGTGGACCTTTTGAGTAGATTTGTGTAGGTTATGAGTGGACCTATTGAGAATATTTGAGCAGGTTTTAAGTGGACCTATTGAGCATATTTGAGCAGGTTCTGAGTGGACCTGTTGAGCATATTTGAGCAGGTTCTGAGTGGACCTATTGAGCAGATTTGAGCAGGTTCTGAGTGGACCTATTGAGCAGATTTGAGCAGGTTCTGAGTGGACCTGTTGAGCAGATTTGAGCAGGTTCTGAGTGGACCTGTTGAGCATATTTGAGCAGGTTCTAAGTGGACCTGTTGAGCAGATTTGAGAAGGTTCTGAGTGAACCTATTGAGTAGAGCTTTGGAGGTGATAGAGTAGAGAGGACAGAGTCTCCAGTGGATAGAGATCCATCAGCCAGGACATTGAGGATAGGTCTTCTGAGTGAGGACAAGAGTCTTCAAGTGGAGAGAGATCCATAGTCAGTGCAGTGGAGGCAGTGTCTTCTAGAGGATCACCAGCCAGAGCAGAGGAGGAGTTCTCCTATGGATAGAGATCCACAAACCAGATTTAGGGGATCAACATCTCCTTTGGACAGAGGTCCATAAACATTGTAATTGGGAAGGATTCCCAAAATATTATTTGAGAAATATTTAGAAGAAATATTTTCTCTATGGAGGTAGCCCACATTGGGTGAACCACGTTAAATCTGTGTCTCTATTGTGTATGGTGTTTTGTGCATTGCTTTGATTACTGCTATTGATACTGCTATCTATACACTGCATAATATTGATTTGAAAAGAAAAGTAAAAAGTGGTCTTATACTGTTCACCCCCCTCTCAGTATAAGCTTGTGTTCTTCATATAGAGATTGAGCAGATTTATGCTAGATCGAAGGATTGTGTTTAGTATATATTTGAGATAGAGATTGAGTGGATTTGTGCTAGACCAAAGGACTATGTTTAGTACATATTTAAGATAGTTTGATCATATTTTTTCTACATCGAAGGACTTTGTTTGGTGCATATTTGAGATAGAGATTGAGCATTTTTGTGCTAGACCAAAGGACTGTGTTTAGTATAGATTTGAGACAAATATTGATAATATTTGTGCTATTTCAAAGAAGTGTTTTTAGTGTATATTTGATAAATATATTGTACAGAGCTGAGAGTGAGCTTTGGAGGTGATAGAGTAGAGGATAATAGTCTCTAGTGGATAGATATCCATTAGCTAGGTTAGTGAGGACAAAGGTCTTCTAAATGATAACATGAGTCTTCAATAGAGAGAGATTCACAAGCCAGTGTAGTGAAGGTAGTAGTCTTCTAGAGGATCACCAACCAAAGCAGAGGATAAGGAGTTATCTTATGGATAGAGATCCACATATCATCTGAGGGGATTGGTGTCTCTTGTGGATAGGGATCCATGAAATTGATTAGGGGATTGGTGTCTCCTTTTGATAGAGGTCTATAAACATTGTAATAAGGGAAGGATTCCCAAGATATTTGTTGAGAAAATTTTAGTGAAATATTTTCTTCGTGGAGTAGCCCACATTGGGTGAACCACATTAAATTGGTGTTTTTATTGTGTGTCGTGATTTGTACATTGCTTTATTATTGCTATTAATATTGTTATTGATATATTGCATAATATTTTTTGAGAAAGAAAAGTAAAAAGTGATCTTATACTATTAACCCCCCCTCTCAGTATAAGCTTGTGTGCTTCAATTGGTATTAGAGCAAGTTTCTTCGAAAGAGTTTAACAAATTGAAGAAAAATATTACAAGAACATTGATGGATTCTCATAATGGGTCTTCAAAGAATTCGACACCATTGTTCGATGAAAACAATTATGCACTTTGGAGTATGAGAATAAAGATTCACCTAATGGAATTTAGAAATGAAATATGGGAAAAAGTTGAGAATGGATTCATACTACCAGCTACTCCACCTATAGATAAATATGATAAGCTATTACATCTAAACAATTCAATGAAAATGAATGGAATATTAAAGGGTTTACATGAAATGAAGTTTATAAAGGTTATGCATTGCACATCAACAAAGGAAATTTGGGATAAGTTGAAATATATATATGAGGGAGACAAAAAGGTCAAAAGGGTAAAGTTGTAAAATTACAAGAGAACATTTTCATACCTAAAGATGAAGGATAAGTAAAATATTGTTGCATATCTACTTCATGTAGATGAGGTTGTTAAATCCATGCAAGGACTTGGGCTTAAAGTTTAAGAAACATGTGTTTGTGATAAGATTTTAAGGTCACTCCCAAAAAGGTATACTAAAAATATTTTAGTTATAGAAGATTCAAAATATATTGAAATTTTGACAAGAGATGAATTACATGGAATTCTCACAGCTTTTGAGATGAGAATAAAAGAGGAACCTATTTACCACAAATAACCATCCTTTAAAGTTACTAATAATACAAAGGGTAAGAAGTCAGATTCAAGCAATAAGTTATCCAGTGATGAAGAATAAAATTATGGCCGAAGGAAAAAGGACTCAAAAAATTATAAAGGTATGAAATTAGTTAGATGTTTTAATTGTGGTAAATATGGTCACTATGCAACTGATTATCTAGAAGCTAGAAATAGTACTGAATATGAGAAGCAATATCATAAGAACAGGGAAATAGGAAAACACATGTATCAAAAGAAAAACAAGGGTGGATAAAGCAAGCAAGGAAATACATTTTTCCAAAGGCATAAGAAGAGTTTTTATGTAGACAAGGCAAGTAAGAGTTTAAGTGATAGTTATGGAAGCTCCTCAAATAATGATGAATATGAAATTCTATTTCTAGAAGAAGAAGAAAAAGTGGTTAGAAACAAGTTACCAATAATTCTCAAATTTTTTAGGTGTGGTAACTTTGGTCATCTTGAAGATAGTTGTACAAGGAATGGATTTAGTTTTAGTGAAGATGAATATGAAGATGCTAGTGAAGGTCCAGAAGAAGAAAGTCTTCTTATGGAAATAGAAGAAGAAGGAAGTTCTTCTAGTGGAAATAAATTAGAAAGGAATAAAGATGATTTTTAAAATAAAAGAATAGAGGTAATAAAGAACTTGATATTGATGGTGAGCTTATTTCTACCCTTGATGCATTAACAAAGGTAATAAAGCAGAACTCAAAACTCAAGAATCAATTTCAATAATGTGATGAAGAGAAAGGAAATATTATAGAAGATCTAACCAACTCAATAGCTAATACAAGGAGATTTAAAGAGAAGTTAGAAGCAAATTTTTTTAAATGTGAAAGGTTAGAGCATGAAGTAGCTTCATTAAGGAAGGAAGTGAAAGATGATAAATACAAGTTACATAGGTTTGGGATAAGCTCAAAGATCTTGGATAAGATTATCAAGGTACAAAAATCTTCATCAAAGAAGACATGTCTTGGTTTTGAACATGTATAAAGAGAACAAGGAGAGGATTCAATATCAAGCTCCAAGGAAGAAGAAGCTTCAAAAGAAGAAAGTGTAAGAGAGAGTGATACTTTTGAGTAATATTTTAACAATAGAAAGTTCAACAAGGAAAGAAAAAATACACAAAGAAGGAACAAATGGAACATGAAACAACACAAGGTAAAAGATACTAAGATACCAATGGGATCAAGGTAAGATAGTTTTAATGGATGATGCTTCTCATGTCATAGGTTTGGAAATAAGGCTACACAATGTAGGACGCATGAAATATAGGAATATGGGAATTTTAGAAACATACATCTCTTTCAAGGGTATTGCTACTCTTGTAATCAGATTGTTCACAAGGCAGTAAATTATAGGGTTCATGATAGGAATGGATATGGCTTCACTAGGAGAAACCCCAAGATAGTTGCACCTTCAAGGAACCACAACATTAAGTGTTATAATTGCAATAATGTTTGGCATATATCCAAGTGGTATAGAACAAAACTTATAGAGACAAGCAGGAATAGGAGCAATTAGAGGAATCAGAAGGATCAGTTGAGGAAGAAGGTGGACAAAGGTAAATATTAGTGTATGTTGGGAGTAGAGATACTCCCACACCAAAATTAACCACCTCAAGAGAGGATGTGGAGGAGGGGCTAAGCTAAGAGTCTCATTCTTATCCCCAAGTCCCAAAGGTGGCCCTTTGCCACTGATGTCAAAGGGGGGAGAGATTTGAGTTAGAGGGATAGCATTCAGTTAGGAGGATAAGTTTCTCAGGGGTTTAGTATTGAAAAGGGAAAAGGAATGGTTTCAAAAAAAAAGGGTTGCCATTAATGACAAAGGGGGAGATTGTTGGAAATTTTGAGTGAGTTGTGTTGTGATTGATGTTAAGAGTTAGTATCAGGAATTAGTGTAAGATTAGGGAAACGAAGGGTTAAAATATTTATTTTTTAATCCCAAGAGATATGGTTTAAGAGCTTCACATTATTGGTCAAAGGGATGGTTAAATACAGTGAAGAAAATGCCTAAAGGAAATAGTATGATAATATCTCTTATTATAACTTTTAAGGTTTTCAGATAATGTCTAAAGGAGAAATAGGAAGGCCCAAGCAAAATAATATTATAATATTTTATTATAATACTAAAGGTCTAATGTTAAGACCTAAAGTTATTAAATTAATTATAATAATTTCATTATAAATTAATTTATAATTTAATTTAATTAACCCTAAGGTTAGAGTTATAAGGGCAAAAGTTTTTTATTTAAGTGCCAATGCCATTTACATTTTTCCCCCCATTGACATCCAAAGGGAGATGGCATAATGGTATAAATACCATGTGCATTTGGTTGCCTAAGGTCTAACCCTCGATCGATTCATATAGTGAGTGCCTACGAATTTTCATGATGTACGTGCAAGAAAAAGAATATTTTTTTTATTATTTAGTGACCATCGAAGGTATAAGAGAAGGGTGGCTTAAAGCCTCATTACCAACCTGATGGTTGGTCTAGCAACAAGCAGTTGTGCATTGAAGTGTTGACAAGTGGGAGGTACTGTGATCGAATCCCGACGACAACCCTAGGAATGTTTTGTGGTGTTTCTTTTTTTGTTTTGGCACCTAGGATAGGCTACAAAGCACACAAGGTGATTTTGACTATGAACATGAGTGCCTATCTCACACGACAGTTGTGCTACAGCTAGGGCACTGGTGGCAGCATAGTGAGGGATCGAATCTTGCCAAGGGTAATAGAGGTATTTAATTTTTTAATTAAATTTTACTCCTAAGGTTATTAATTTGGCATGAATTTTTGTGCTAAGAAGGAGATACAAGGCTTATAAAAATTAAAATATTATATTGTTGTTTTGATTATTAGAATTTGGAAGGAGTAATAAGGTAAATAAAGAATATTAAATTGTTAAAGTGAGTTGTTTAATTTTTGCTAATCATTTTTGAAGTATGGATATTATAAGGTGTAATTGATATTTAATGTTTTGTAAACTATTTTGAGGTAATGTTTGAAAGAAATATTGAGAAGGTTTTTGCTATCTAACTTTTGATATTGGCAAGAAGGTTGATTGTGATTGAGATAGGTTTTGATTTCAAGCCTTATTAAAAAAAAAAAAAGGTATGAGCATATCATCCTTGTGAGTGAAATATTGTTGGGTTGGATGCTATGAATGCTAAGTTGGAGTGAAAATGTTTATTTGATAAGATTTTTGAGTAAGCTTTCATGTGCATGATTGGTAAATGTTGCTAAGAACATTTGTGTGAGAAATTGAGAACTATATTGAACTAGGGTTTGTGAAAGAGCATGAGTATAATTGTTATGTGAGATTGTTTGATAAGCATTGTTGGAAATATTTGAATAAACCCTCATGTGCATGATTAGGGTTTGTGAAAGATCATGAGTATCATTGTTATGTGAATTTGAGAACTATCTTGAACTAAGGTTTTGTGAAATATCATGAGTATCATTCTTATGTGAATTTGGAATCATATTGAGTCAAGCTTGAGTTCCATAGTGTGATTTGTTGAAAGCATTGTGAAACACTTGTTTAGGGTTTGTAAGTAAGTTGTGTTTCATTGAGTGATTGGTTGAGATGAGTTGATTGATCTTAGTTGATTGGAAGTGTTGGAGTGATAGTACAAATTCTGTGAAACAAATTTTTCTTTATTATTAATCGATTTAAAGAGAGTTTGGAAGTGATTGAGTGTTGTGTGAGAGTGAAAAATATTGAGTCTCTAACCATTATCCATATGTTTTTGTGGTTAAACAAGAGAATTTGAAAGTTATTAAGTATTGTTGTGAGTGTGAAACAGATTGAGTATATAACCATTCTCTATATGTTTCTATGATATTAAAATAAGATTCTGTGTGAAACTTGTTTGTGTGATAGAAGAGGTTTTTTGTAATATATTGAGTTTATTTTAATAAGCTTTTGTTAAAGCTAGTGAAAAAATTTGAGTAAGTCCTAGAGTGGACTTCAAGACAGAGAAGTAATATTTTATGAAAGCTTGTGAGCAAATTTGAAGTAAGTCATAGAGTGGACTTAAGGACTGAGTTGAGTAAGCTTTTGTGGAAGCTTACAATGCATATTTGAGGTAAGTCTTGGTGAAGACTTGTTGAGTGAATTGGACAAGTTCTAGTGAGGACTTGTTATGCAAATTTGAGAGAAGTCTTGGTGAATATTTGTTGAGCATATTAGAAAAATTCTAGTGAGGACTTGTTGAGAAAATTTAAGATAAATCTTGGTGAAGACTTGTTGAGCAGATTGGACAAGTTCTAGTGAGGACTTGTTAAGCATATTTGAGGCAAGTCTTTGTGAAGACTTGAGAGTAGATTTGATTGATTGATTTGTTCAATCTTTGTGTTAAGGCTTGGGGTAGATCTAGTAGAGTTGATTTGTGATTAGATCAAGCTTTGTGTGGAGGCTTGAGGATAGATTTTAGGATAGAGTTTGGTGCATATTTGAGGATAAATTTGTGCTAGACTAGAGATAGATATTCAAAATATTTGTGCTAGAATGAAGGACTATGTTTAGTGTAGATCAAAGATAGAGATTGAGCATATTTGTGCTAGACCGAAGGACTATTTTTAGTACAAATTTGAGATAGAGATTGAGCAAATTTGTGCTAGACTGAAGAAATATGTTTAGTATATATTTGAGACAGATTTTGAGCAGATTTGTGCTAGATTGAAGGATTATGTTTAGTATATATTTGAGACAGATTTTGAGCAGATTTGTGCTAGATTGAAGGATTGTATTTAGTGCAAATTTAAGATATTAAGAATATTTGTGCTAGACCGAAGAACTATATTTAGTATAGATTTGAGATAGAGATTGAGCAGATTTGTACTATACTGAAGGACTATGTTTAATGCATATTTGAGATAGATATTGAATAGAGCTAAGAGCATGCTTTAGAGGTGACAAAGTAGAGGACAGTAGTCTCTAATGGATGGATATCCATTAGTTAGTGTAGTGAGGACAGAGGTCTTCTAACTGAGAATAGAAGTCTTCAGTGGAGACAGATCCAGAAGCTAGTGTAGTGGAGGCAATAGTCTTCTAGAGGATCACCAACCAGAGTAGAGGATAAGGAGTTCTCATATGGATAGAGATCCACATATTAGCTGATGGGATTGGTGTCTCCTATGGATAGAGATCCATAAACTTGATTAGGGCATTGGTGTCTCCTTTGGAAAAAGGTCCATAAACATTGTAATAAGGGAAGGATTTCCAAGAGATTTGTTGAGAAAATTTTAATGAAATATTTTCTCCGTGGGGTAGCCCAAATTAAGTCAACCACATTAAATTGGTGTCTCTATTGTATGTGGTGATTTATGCATTGATTTGATTATTGTTTTTGATATTGCCATTGATATATTGCATACTATTGTTTGGTAAATAAAAGTAAAAAGTGGTTTTATATTGTTCACCCCCCTTCTCAGTATAAGCTTGTGTTCTTCAAGAACTTATGTGCCATAATGTCTATGGGTTGGATTGGCTATGTTCCAGAATGCTTGAGCACCAACTATGTTCTGGAATAGTCTAAGTTCTATTTGTGCACCAAAATAATCTACATGCTTGAATAATTGGATACTAGATTTGATGTAGAAAAACTGTGCATAAGATATAACAAAAAAAGCAATAGCCAAGTTGCTTCATGTGCATAATACCTGAACTATTGACCATAATGAATGTTAGAATTTTGACCAAGTATACCATTAAGGTCTTATTTGATAACCACGCATGATTATAGGGACATTGACCAAGCAAAGTGCTAGAATTATCAATTTTGTGTAGTGCTAGAGTAACCCGTTGCACACATCATGAGAAATAGGACAACAACAACCTAGAAAGAGGAAGAGATGTGAGATTTTTAGAATTGTTGTAACCAATAAATAAAGAGAATGCAACCAAAGGATTATTTGTTGTATATTGTATGAATAAATGCCTATGCACCCTATCCAATAAGATTTGTTGTTGTAGTCTATTGGATGGTCAAATGAGTAGGAATATGTTAATAAGCTAGTAGATAAACCTCTACAATTTATATTAATAAGAAAAAAAACATTATATTAAGCTAATTAGTTAGGTAAGCTCCTATAAATAATATTGTATGCCAAAAGGGCAATGGGTTAGAGAGTTAGAAACTACAAATAAAAAATTGATTTGCAGTCCGTATTTTGAATCAAAATTGTTCTACTTTGTGACTGCATAAATTAATTTTTTTTGTTGAAATATTTTGCCTCCCATTTAACCTTGGGACAAGGGCCAAATCTACTAGAATAGTGGAAGGAATTTTATCATAGTTGTAGGTTTTTTTTTCTATCATTTATTATAATAATTAAAATGTCATTTCATTTTTGTAAGTGTGATAGTTATCTTTTTTTATTTAATTTTTGTTATAGTTAAGTTATGTTCTCATTCAATTGTACAATTTGATTCAATTTAGTTATATTTTCCTACAAGTGTGAATTTCTATTTTAGTTTATTTTACTGAATTATGGATTATGTTTAATTGTGTTCTGTTTCAACACTGAAATGTGTTCTATTTCAGTTTATTGTTATTTAATCTCTTTCAGTTCAATACAATTTGTTTTTTAGTTTATTTTATCACATGGATTATAATTATTTATAATATTTCCTTTATCAACAAAGTGTAGAATTAATTGTGTTTTATAAAAATATTATTGCAAAGATGTTTTAATTTCCTATTTTGTAAAGTAATCTAGATAACCCAATATCCAAAGTGCAATTCTTATACCTCTAATGCATACAACCTTAGGACATTACCCTGGATTGATAATATTAAAGTGTGAGCACTAATGACACAATCATGTTAAGCAAATTTTTTGGTTGGAAATCCTTAGGGAGAAAATTTGATAGGTAGTGGATTTATCTATAGGTAGTGGATTTATTTCAATAGCTAGATCAGGTACCTTTGACCCTTACACTCTGTTTTCCTTTGGAATATTATAAATTGCTTGTTGTTTTTCTATACTATAATATGTTTTACTTTAGATGTAAGTGAATTAAAATAGAAATGAGTAAATTAATTAATCCTTAATGTAGTTTCATTTAAATCAAAATTGCATGTAGATTTGCATCTAGGCTACCTTGTATGTTGCATGCCTCTTGCACCCTTAAAAAGAAAAATTTTACTTTCTTGCAATTAGATGTAGTTTTCATCAAAACATAAAAGCACTTAGGCTAGATTTTTTTTGCATGCATAATTATTTTATTGCATTTTAAGTTCAATTGATTTCTTAGCTTAGTATTTAGTTTTTTAAAACTAAACTAAAGTGCTTTCCAATAAACACAAAAAAACTTGATCTCAAAACTCTTTGGTGAACTTCTCATACAATCTCATTGACGTAAGAAGTGGGTTTAGCCCCATATATCTAATACAACGTTACCACAAATATCTCATAATAAACACATATAGAGGGGTTGATGTCAATTAGTAAAAAATAGTTTAACCTAAATACTCATTTGAGGAGGCATAATGAGGCATTGTAGTACAATTCTAACTAATGATGATATATACATATCTATCAATAGTATTGTGTAGAAGGAATTATTTAAATAATGCATGTAAAATTCTAATTAATGATATTACCAATGGCCCCCAATTACCTCTCCATGAATACCTTATACCATTTGTATATGTATAGTAATATTTTATGCTCCTAAGAAGGATTTATCACATTTACACAAGTTATGGGTATTGTAAAGATATGAAGAGAGGTCATTAGCTACATAGATATATCAGCCAAAGAATAGATTTTAATGTGGTTTTATTGACCATGAGAGTAAATCAAGTTGACCAATAATTTCAAAATGAAGAATAAGAATAAATACATATAAAAACCCCTTGGCTACAAAAGGCAATAAATTTCATTTTGAAATTATCATTTAGAAACTAACAATTCTAAATCCATCCCTTCCAAACTCAAAGTTTTTTGTTTTTTTTTTACTTATACGGTGTGAAGATATTTAAGCTATTGTAAAAATGGGTGATGTTAGGATTAAAATAATTTGCATCCACTTTGAGCTATAATTTTATCTAATGATCTCCACTCAATTCTATATAGCATATAGTTAATTATATAATGTAATATTTTATCATACCATGATTCTCCTAATTAACCAATAATTTTAACATAGGTTTCACTTGCCCAAAGGGTCTTGTCATAAACTCTTAATACATGTGAAATAGTGGTAACTTCAACAATGACACGCATTTGAAGTCTTAAAAAATAACAAGGGTATTTATCATTCTATGAGATGTAATTTATTTCAATGCACTTTATCTTCAAATACTAGAAGTATAATATTATTAAAGTATACTTTTATAGTATTAAGAAATCACAAAAATGTAATTCTCCTTTCCTAGGGTACATCATACCATATCAATTTAAATAAACACAAAATAAATAATGTGGAAACTAGAAATTCCAAAAAAATCTAGGTGCATATAGATCCAAATAAATAAATAAAAACAATCTTTAAAGTAACCTAACGAACCTAATTTTTAATAATCATTTTATATTCAATAACCCTTATATCTACATCCCATTTCCAAAATTCTTTAGCATTATTAACCTCAACCTCCACATATCTTTTTCATTTCCTAGCACTTATGGATTATTCTTGAAAAGTAGGGCATATCTTGAAGACAACTGCTTGAGAGGTAAAACCAAGTTCTATATTGTTGGAACCACCAAGGCCACTAAATTTTATGTGTAAATATACTTGGGGGCCACAATTTTTGCCTAATCAATAAATTGTGTAGACGTCCAATTTTGTGCACCTGATAGACATCAATCACACCATTAATTAGTCTTTTCAATGAATTGAGCAAAATCATCCCTTTTACACCTGAATCTAGTATAAAAGAAAACATTATCTTATATGATTTATAAATATTTATAAAACTCATAAAACTGGTATGCATTATAAAGGGCTTGAAAAAATCTTTCCAACAACTATAAACATGTCCATAATCTTTTGAATACTAATGTCCCAAAATGCCCCAAAATGGAAGTTTTGTACCCCTACAAAAGCATCATACAAATATTCATATAGTGTTTATGTTAGTGTCATATGGAATTTTGTATGACACTTTTATGTACTTGTGGTTATTTAATGTTGATGCCACCTAAATTAGAATCTTTATAATATGACTTCTTGTTACTGCCTATTCCTCATAAATCTTACTTTTCACCTCATCTAGAATATATCCTCACTACCAATTAAGCCCAATAAATCCAGTTAAATACTTAATAAATGCATGTAATTGCCAATCAAGCCAATTAACTCCAAGTAACTTACCTCTAATTTTTTATTTATTCCTTGCAACTTTGTGCAACTGGACACATCGTCCTACAAATTGTTCATCTCTTCTTATAAGCTATACACTTAATCCTTATCACATGCATTGGTAACCGATCCTCCAAGGGTGTTTGCATGATCTATAAAACAACCCTTAGAGGAAGCCAAACCTGAATGAATTACATACAAGTAATTACATATTACCAAAATCATTGGAGAAAAGGATTCTCTTCATCCACATGCTACTGCTATTTTGAGGCATCTTCCTTGCATTTTTTGGATCTTATACCAAGCACAATCTAGAGAATCAAAGGGAAACCATCTAGGACAATCAAGCAGGCATCGTGTATAAGCAATAAGGAAGCAATCTATGAAGCCAAACCTAAGTTGTTTGTTTAAAGTGAACACATTAAAACTTTTCTTGTATATCATGAGGAGTCTCCTTCTCTTGTATCCCGAAAAGGACTTGGAGCGAGTCCTAAAACCGTTCCTGATGAACCCCCCCAATACTTGTTTAGCTAACCGAGTGTAGAGTACAACATACCCCATGGTTCACCCCTGCCAATTGACTCCTTCCTAGCAGATCTAGGTCTCCTCTTTGTTCAGGGAATTGTACGTGGGAGGGCAGTTTCCCCCCTCTACATATTTGGCGAACCCGACATGAACACCTCCTTTTATTTAAAAAACTTTAAACAATATCATTAATTCTATTTTAAATAACTTAAATAAACTAAAATTCTATTTTTGGTTAGTATTTTACCCTATTTGTTTTACACTAGTTCTAATGGCTCCTTTTCTTAGAAGTCAGAGAAGACAATTAGAGTCTGATTTTGTTCCTTTGGAAGATGACTATATTGATAGGGAAGATACTAACATAGATCCATAGGAAAAAGAAGAGGTAGAAACTGAAATCAATCCTGATCCTTTTAATGGTCCTAATGGTAGTTATGTCTTTTCATCATTTGATCATATTTAGGAATTTATGAAAGCTCATAAGGATAAATTAGTGGAGTATATTGAGAAGGAAGCCCATCTTGAGATAAATGCTACTCCTCCTCCTAATAATTATCCTGTGGCTAGAAATAATATTTCTACATCTCAATATATGCATCATAATAATCTTAGGAATCAAGTAATTCACACCACTACTAATACCACTAATGTTGAAAGGAATCCACAAGTTCCTTTAACTAGTAATGGTATGACACATTATTTTCAATTTCCTTCTCCATCCTTTTATATCAACACTATTGCTTCTATTCCACAAAATGTTAGCTATCCATTATATACCACATATAATCAAAGTTTGTCTAACATAAACCAAACATCAAGACTTCAAACTTACACCCCTCCTTTAGGAAGTCTAGGGAACATACACAGTGGTAATTTAGATGTGCAAAGTTTAGCAACTGTGTTGAATCAGTTAGTTTCAAGGATGGATATGATGCAACCTTCAGGGTTTACATATAGCTATAAGGACATGTGTAGTCAACCTTTGGATCCTATTTGTTTTACACTACTTCTAATGGATCCTTTTCTTAGAAGTCAGAGAAGACAATTAGAGTCTGATTTTGTTCCTTTGGAAGATGACTAGATTGATAGGGAAGATCCTAACATAGATCCATAGGAACAAGAAGAGGTAGAAACTGAAATCAATCTTGATCCTTTTAATGGACCTAATGGTAGTTATGTCTTTGCATCATTTGATCATATTTAGGAATTTATGAAAGTTCATAAGGATATATTAGTGGAGTATATTGAGAAGGAAGCCCATCTTGAGAGAAATGCTACTCCTCCTCCTCCTAATAATTCTATTGTGGCTAAAAATAATATTTCTACATCTCAATATATGCATCATAATAATATAAGGAATCAAATAAGTCATACCACTACTAATACCACTAATGTTGAAAGGAATCCACAAGTCCCTTTAACTAGTAATGGTACAACCAATTATTTTCAATTTCCTTCTCCATCCTTTTATATCAACACTATTGCTTCTATTCCACCAAATGTTAGCTATCCATTCTATACCACATATAATCAAAATTTGTCTAACATAAACCAAACATCAAGAATTCAAACTTACACCCCTCCTTTAGGAAGTCTAGGGAACATACACAGTGGTAATTCAGATGTGCAAAGTTTAGCAAATGTGTTGAATCAGTTAGTTTCAAGGATGGATATGATGCAACCTTCAGGTTTTACATATAGCTATAAGGACATGTGTAGTTGAAATTTGGATCCTATTGTTGCTACAAGACCTTATCCAAAGCATTTTCCTATGCCATTATTGCCAATATATAATGGGATAGAGGATCCAATAGAGCATCTTAGACATTTTAGGATAGCTTTCTATGATATTATTTATGATGATATGTTTCTATTGAAAAATTTTCCAAAGAGTATTGGTGGAGTTGCATTAGAGTGTTATTATTGGTTACCCAACTATTCTTTGATAAGTTTTAAAAATATAGATGAAATGTTTTTTCATCAGTTTAGTACTTACATTGAGAAGGAAGTGAGTATAAGAGATTTGTATGACTTAAAACAAAACAAGGAAGAAATTTTTACATACGTTTTAGCTCATTGGAGAAGTTTAGTTGGAAAGTTAAGACAACATGTGTCATAAAGGGATATGATTGATATATTTATTGGTAATTTGCAAGAACAGTTATCATATGCACTAGAGACTACTATTGTTACATCTTTATATCAAGCTATCGACTTAGCCAAAAAAGTGGAACAAGCACTTATTAAAAAATATCAGCTTAAGTGTGGAAAAGAAAAGTTTACTAAGTCTCAACATAAGAGTAGACACACAAGAGGTGATAATGATAGTAGGTCTGTTAACAATGTCAACAATAGCCTACAAAATATAGTGCTTCAAAAACCTCCTCAAAGGAATTTCACTATACTTAGTATACCTATGGAAGCAGTCTTAAAATAATTATTGGATATTAAGGCAATTGAGTTACCTCATGTTAGATAGCCAGATACTTCAGCTCCTTGGTACAAGTCAGGTCAACATTGTGTTTATCATAGAATAGGTCACTGGACAAATACTTGCAAGAAGTTAAAACATGCGGTTTAGGATTTGATTGATGTTGGGTGTATTGACTTAGGAAATTTGCAAGCCACAAGTAATCAGACTCCAACTACAAATCAAGACATGGGGATATTCAAGGATCCCCTACCAAAACATGATCAACAAATAGCCAACCAAGTAGCTCACCAAGGTAACTATTCATGTCATAATAATGTAGTTGAAATGGTTGTGGTAACCACAAGAAAACAAGTTTATAATCAACAAGGTTAGAGTTCTACATCTCAACCTAGTTCAGTTCCAAGAGAAAGTCAGAAAAATGATTTAGCTACAAGGATTCCACCTATAGTGTTGAAACCACAACCAAAGGTTTCATTTGATCTTCAATAAAATTTATCTAATACTCCAACAAAGATATAAGTGCTTGAACTTCTATAGACTTCTCCAGATCATAGAAAGACTTTAATGGAATTTTTAAAACAATTATCTATTTCCCAAAACATTCATATTTATGCTATCACTAAAACCATAAGTTCTTTTGGGATGCATCATGTTTCATTCTCAGATGATGATAAACCTTCCTCAAAATTTAATGGAGATTCATCACTTTACATCATCGCACTTACTGGGGATACCCTTATCAAAATATTCTTGATTGATAATGGTTCCTCCCTCAATTTGTGTACATATCGATTCTTTAAAAAATTTAGATTAAAAGAGGAATATTTAACAAAGTATGATATCATTATAAAATCCTTCAACAATGAGTCCCAAGAGGCTTGTGGTTTCATCTCTCTTCCTTTAAAATTTGGACCAAAAATATTGGATACTTTGTTTTATGTGGTACATTGTCCTGCATATTTTAATCTTCTTCTTGGACGACCTTGGATTCATGCAATAAAGGTTGTCCCTTATACTTTTCATCAATGTCTTAAATATGAATTTAAGGATCAGGTTGTGACTATCCCGGGTGACCCTCGACCATTTGAATTTTGTTCAAATATTGAGTTAGCCCAATTAGATTCTTATTCTTGTCCTTCTATTTCTTCAAAAAATCTCTCATGTTTCTAATCTCAAATATCTGAACATACTCAAAGTTTAAAAATAAGTGAGGAACATGAGACTCATCACTCTTTTGATAATCATGATCATCATTTTTTTCAAGCACCTCTTTTGGATCTAGCTAAACTACCACCTTCTCATCGGACTATGGGCTTACCTCATAAAAAGGGTGATGTTATACACATTGGCACATGTACTTTTGTCTTCGGTGGAACTACTTCTGAAGAAAATATTCGTGGTAGTAACCCATATTCTGGCAAAGGCTCTTTTGCTCAATTTTATCTCACAAATAATTATCCCCTTCCTAAACAGATCCTGTCTAGAATAGGTTATGTTTGTAAAGGGTTGGGAGCATAATAGAAGGGTATTCAAGAACCCTTGGATGTTGAGTTTTGGCTAGGAAGATGTGGTATAGGGTTTATACCTAATAAAAATCAACCTTTGATTTTTGAGGATGATGATCATCTTATGACTTATGTTGAATATATGGAATATCAAAAGATGTCAATGAATGAATGTGCTAGTAATTATTTATTTCCTTCAAATATAATGCATTGTAATATGACTGATTATATTTGTTCAAATCTTATTCCTAAAAATAAACTTAGTTATTTTGTTCATGATATCTCTTATGTCAAAAAGCATGGTACTCTTAGAGAATGTGTTCATTATCAAGCTATGAATGTTGATCTAAAATCCCTAAAAACATTTCTTTTTGAGTTTAAGGACATATTTGACCCAACACTCCATAGCTTGCTTCTTTTATTGGATAAATGAGATAATATATATAGTCTTTGTTTAGATTTTAAATCTCCTTAATAAAATCAATTTAACATAACATAAATACACAAACACATAAAAATAATAATAAAAGCATCATGTAGTTGCATCCATGCTTCTTCTACATCTTGTCTTGCTTGCTCATATTGCATTTGTTGTCTGTCATCCTTGCATGTTTGCTTGACGTCTAAAAACAACCTTGCATGATTTCTGGTCATATTTGCATGACTTATTGTTCATGGATGCTTGTTCATATAGCTTTTTTTGGGGGTTTTATGACAATGGCATGTGATGACACCTAGTTAGGTCATAGCTCACATGCATTGCATTTCCCACTAGGACTCTGATGCCTAGTAAGACCCACCTAGGGATTTTTATTTCACTTTATTCTACATTACTCCTTATTTTATCTCATGTACTCTTATTATTACAACCCCTCTTCATTACAGGTTAACACTTGCAATATTATATTATAGTATAAACCCCACACAAGATTCTTATACATCCTAGTGGGTACTACACTCTTATCTTCTATTGGATCATACTATCTTTTGACTCAACATGTTCAACATCCCATTATAGGATAAGCTCCTTGGCCATTGAAAGTAGGCCTCGACATACATCCTAGCGGGTAATCACCTTATGGGAGTCAATAATGGAGTAACCATCCATAGCGGATCATACTCTCTTACATTTTTTGCAAGTGCTACAACCATAATGGGTCTAAATTCTGTTATAGTCTATAGTATTTGACTACATCGGTTCCTTACAACCTACGCTAGTTCTATGACTTAGACTACTCATTTTTCTCCTATTCTAATGGTTGACCTTTGGATCTTTATTTTTCTTCTTATTCTTCTTTTCTCTTCCCTTCTTATTTCTTTTCCCTTCTTCTATTCATCCATGCATTTCATACTAGTTGCATTAGGTTCATATTGTACCCAGTGATATTTACTTTGTTGCTTGCTTGCTTTATTCTTCATGTTCTTATGTTTTGCTCTTTCTTTGCTTTGTTATTTTCTTGTGTTTTGCTCTTTATCTGCTTTGTTCTTCATGTTTTTGTGTTTTGCTTATTTTTTCTTCTATATTTTTTTTTTGAGTTTTTTAAGGAAGTATTTTTCCTTTAGAAACTTGAGGGGGCACCCTAGCCATAGATACATTAGTGGTAGTAATGTCTCACCCTATGTGCAAGAGTCCAGAGTGTCCTTCGTGACACCCTTTTTTGCACCACACCTTTGTCCAAACCTAGACACCCCATATCTATGTTTGTTGTTATCTTTCACATAGGAGTCTACGTCTTTATTTGATGTATTTAATTGGTCTTAAATACATCAAAGAGGGGGAAAAATTTAGACACAAAATATTTACCCACTAAGGTGAATAATTTTCCTTAGATGTCTTGTTTTCTCCTTAAAATCATAGGGTCATATTTGTGCCAATTTTTACCCTACTAAATTTTCTCCATTTATTCTAAATCCTATACCGTTATATTAGGATCGAAAATATATTTCCAATGGTATATTATATGACCTATTTTGACTTTGTTTGACCCTTTTAAATGCATTAAAACTGCATGGGGGTCCAACAGGTGTGATGTCGCGTCCCACTTTTATGGGGCACATTTTTGTTGTTTCTAATTTATTTTATTTTATTTTATTTATTTCTTTTATTATTTTGGCCCACTTGGACCACCTGTTAAACCCGCCCTAGGATTTATTGGCATCGATTGTGAATTTATTTGCCTATAAAAGGAAGATCAAATTCAACTTTTAAATATGAACATGAACACTGCTACAAACACAAACTCACGAACAACACACTCTTGCTTACAATCTGATTGTTCTCTGCTACTTTCTCGCTACTTCTTCTTCATTGTGTGTTTCACTACTAACCCCCGAAGTGCAACTTCTAGATTTGATCTACAATGCATGATTTGTTTTCGACTTGGTGGATCTATAGGTGTGAGCTTGGTGAAAAGACGAAGTGCATTTTGTGGAGGCTCTCATCTTCTTCTCACTATTCCCTCAACATCCGTCAAGCGCTTGGTGAAAATATGAAGTGCCTTTTGTGGAGGCTCTCATCTTATTCTCACTGTTCCATCAACATCCGTTAAGCACTGTATTGTTTTCTTATATTTTTATTTCCATATTTGCATCATCATTAAAAGCATTTAGTAATTAGGATCTCTTTGTTATTTCTATGCATTGCATCTATAGATTATTGTAAAATGTAGCTCAGCATATTCTCTGCATGTTATTTCACATCCTAGGCTTCGCTTGGGGGAAAGTTTTTTGATTTTTCAATTTCGTTACTTCTATTTACATATTTTTAATATAGCAGCATATTCTATTTCTATTTTTACTATTTTTGTACATCTATTTTATGTTTAAACTCCAAAGGTCAATTTCCAATTTTATTTGTAAAGGTCATCTAATTGGACCTAGGGGGCTTGACTACTGTGCCTTAAGGACTCTATTACAGTGGCCTAAGAAGACCCCCTAATGCTAATCAAATATTTTTGTAGTCCATTATTTGTCTTTACAAGAACAGGTTAATTTTGACTTCACTAGGGCAAGGAGAATTAAAGCTTGGATCAGTCATCATTTGAGTTAAGTGATTTTGTTCTTATTACTGGTTTTTATGATCTACATTATTAGGCATCTGAATATTAAAAAGCATATAGTTTGCATTTAGGTCAATTCCTGCATATTTATCTTTAATTGATTCTATTTTTATTAATTAGTTAATTCTGTTTTAATTAATTAGTTAATTTTTTTAATTAATCAGTTAATTCTATTTTAATTAATTAGTTAATTCTATTTTAATTAATCAATTAATTCTATTTTAATTAATCAGTTAATTCTATTTTAATTAATTAGTTAATTCTGTTTTAATTAATCAATTAATTATATTTTAATTAATTAGTTAATTCTATTTTAATTAATTAATTATGTTTTAATTAATTTTTTAATTTTGTTTTAAATACTTCTTGAAACAAAACCATAGGTTAGCCTTTTTCAAGGAAAATAATAATTTTAGGTTAACTTTTGTATTTTGCATTTATTGCATTCTATATTTTTCTATATTTGCATTCCATTTTATTTTGTACTATTAGTTAATTTTCGCTTTGTTTATATTTCCATTTAATTTTTGTTAATACTATTATTTGTTTTCTTAGTTTAAAATTAGTGAGGCCAAACCTAAGTTGTTTGTTTAAAGTGAACACATTAAAATTTTTCTTGTATATCCTGAGGAGTCTCCTTCTCTTGTATCCCGAAAAGGACTTGGAGCGAGTCCTAAAACCGTTCCTAGTGAAACCCCCCCAATACTTGTTTAGCTAACCAAGTGTAGAGTACAACATACCCCCATGGTTCATCCCTACAAAAGGACTCCTTCCTAGAATATCTAGGTCTTGTAATTGTTTAGGGAATCGTATGTGGTAGGACAGTTTCCCCCCTCTACAATATTGTACTCGAAATTGGCAAAAGTAGGTCTCTTAGGCCTTATTTTTGGCTTGCCATATTTTCTTTTATACTATTGAATGACCTCAATTCTCTGCCTTTCGATAATGGAATGGAACCTAAGCCTCTCTTGGGCTTCATTTTTGGATCTCATTTTGCCTCCCTCAATTTCTTTCTCAAATCTCTTGGGAAGAATGACTTCTTTTTATTTGGCCTAGGGAATAGAGAAAGTATCACTTCTTGGGGAAGTGGGTCCTTAAAATTATTCTAAGAGGAAACATGAAATTAACCCATATTTTGTGGATCAACTTGTAGTGTTTTCTTTCCTGACCTTTTCATGATAGCAATAGGTCAATCCTCATCAAGATCTTTTCCAACCATGATTTACTCTGGTTTCTAGAGCATACTCACTCTTCCTTTCTTATTTCTTTCTAATTTCTCCATAGCCTAATGTACATGGTTTTGGTACATAACACAAGATTGTGAGTCATGAGGATCATTGCACACTAAACACCATACATTCACCAGACTTGTTTCTAAAGAACACTCAAACTTTTTAAATACTGCATTTACTCTAACCCCAGTAGTATTGCTAGGACCGGGTCTTTGATATTTATTCACATAAGAAAATGTTATTTGTTAAGACATATCCATATCTCTCTTCTCCATTGAATCCATATTGTTACTAAGAATTTTTAAGGTATTTTGGATATCAAGGATGACAAAAAAATCTTGAGGAATCTGAAAAATAAGTGGGGGGAAAGGAGTTGTAGCATATGGTGATTTTGACTAAGGAATGGGAGTCATCTATGGGAATTGGGATGACAAAGGATGAGGGTCCATATAATATGAAGTCATAATTTGATTTTATGAATTAGTGGTTTCCAATTTGTAGGGCAACACAACTTTTGGAGGTAATCTCCCCACATTAATAAGGATATTTTATACATGAACAACTACATTATAAACTTGTGGAAAAGTTTTCACCCCATATTTTGGGATTGCAGGCCTAACTATGATCCAAGAGCTCTGATATAATACATGTAAGATAGGATTTTGTCTAGTCTAACTATAGGGGTAATTCTCTTCTAGGTCCTGTTGAACCTCAAATTAAAATCTAAAATAGTTTCTTGCTAATTTTTTTGCATAGATGTGAACTGATTGAGAAGGGAAAAAGGATCAAAAGATTCATTAAATTCCTCCACAAAGGGCTCAACCAATTCTTCCCATGAGGTAATGGTGTTTTCCTCAAGGGTTCTAAACAAATGTAGAATCTTTCCACTAAAAGATGGCTAGAATCCTAACAATAACATCTTTATTTTTTATATTGTGTATTATTTCTAGATCCATGATATCTTGGTAGTGCTCATATGTAGTTTTACCAGATCCATCATAAGTGGGAATTAACTTAAAAACAACATGGGGAGTGTTATGCATTTGGGCTAGTCTAATGGGACCAACTATGTTCTAGCTGGGATACTTCTACAAGGGCTAATTTGGAACTACATTTTGTGCCATGTTTCCAGGTGTAGCTCTTGTTGGAGGTGTTGTTGGATTAACTGTAGGATTCTACTCAAGAGGATTTTATTTTGAATAAAAATATTGGTTTAAATTTCTTATAATAGTATACCCTCTATAAGGTATCTCTTATTATAAAAAGGAGTCTGGGTTATTCCTCTTGAATGACTTGGTATACATGAAAAACTATGATTTACAGGGATAACTTCTTTCTTTTTGGGTTTACAAACCAAGGAGTCACCAGGTGAATTTTCTAATCAACACTCAAAAATATCAAGAAAATTTACCAAATATTGATTCCTTTGGATAAAGATAAAACAATAAAGCATGAGATGGATTTTAGTATTTCTTGTAAAATAGTCCCACTGGGTGTACAAAAAACTATTGGGCATTGAATTGTCATTAAGTTTTACTTAATACTACAATTGTCTATCTTCCAATTTTTTGTTTAGGCTTGCACCCGATAGTCACAGCTCAACACTCAATATTGGATGGATCAAATATTACTTCAATTCAACCTCTATAGGAGGTTGGTTCCTTTTCAACTTAGTATGATGTTGTCTCAATTAACTCAATAAGGTTTTGAGGAATAGGGTTAGAAAAAGGTTTAGGGTTATATAAATATACATTAAAAGTGGTTATATAGGTTAATAGCATAGGTATCCATATACAAAACCTCTAGCAAACTATTTTTGGTGTTCCACACTCTAGATTAGTAGCACCCAAAGCCATAAATTCTTCATACATTAAAGCATAAAATAAAGATATGTTCCAAGAAGTAATTTCAATATCCAATACATTGACAATATAGTTTAGCATAATAGATCAATAGTCATATTTTGTAAAATCCCTACAAACACAAATCTAACTATGAACAGATTTCAACTACCTTCACAACCAGTAATCCAACGAAAATAAAATGAACTAACTGTTACAATATTGATAGAAATGCAATTCATATATTTGAACCTCTTAATGAAACATATCACATATAACAAGTATCAAGTCAAAAATCTAAGTAATGCTCCTTCCATTAGTTTGCAGAAATATTTACATAGTAGGGAAAGCAAATGCACTAGATATGACCCTAAAAATTGAGGGTTTGACCTCTATTTATAGTTTACAATTGAAATAATAAGAGGAGATATTACAAGAATTTAAGAATTTATAGATCACCAAAGAGCTACACTAGTATTATCTCATTTTCTCATCGAGTTCGATAAATCCTTTGGGAGTAATCCGCCATGGTATCTCAACTCTTCAACTTACTAGTTTGTTGATGGCATTTGGGCCTTAAGTTGTTATAAAATAGATCTGGACTGTTGACTATTCTTTGAAGCTCCTTTTCATCATAGATTTGCAACCACTCTGGTTATTAGTCTTGAAAAACCCTTCTATGCTTCATATTCTCGTCTTTCAACTGATTTTTCTTTGATCCACCAGGAATCTACCTTTATATGCTATAACATTGTCAGCAAAATCTCTATCATCGATGCTCTCAGTAGACTATTACATTATTAATGTGCACTATACTTTATTATTGACACTTGTCATGTTCATTGATATTTGTAATATTTTTCATATAGGATTATGCCTATACAATCATGTAATAAAGGAGGATATTAGAGTTCTATTTTTAGAAAAGTACATATTAAGGGGGAATGTTAGAGTTAATGTGTACTTTATCTACCTGTTATGACATGTGTCCTTGACACTTGTCATATTTTCATATAAGCCTTATGACTATATATTGTAACTTATTTTTGTATCAATACATCTCATATTTTTAGTCCCAATATTTGGTATCGGAGCAGGCTTTACCTGCCCTGTTTGTTTGAGAGGGGATTTCCATGATGGAAATCCCCCCCATTTTTTTCCTTCATATTTTTAGCTTTCTCATTTTTTTTGAAAACTAGGGAGTATGATCTCCATCCTTATAGGGAGTCAACATTAGATAACATTCCCCCTTAATGTTGAATTCTCTAAAAGAACCCTAACATCCTCCTTTATTAGATAATTTGGACTAGGCTTGTGCTCTTTGCACTTGGCTCTCCAACTATAAATAATGCTAGATCAACGGTATATACATCTCTGTATTTTGCCTCAAGATCAGCCACTTCCTTGGATCTTTTGCCTCTGAGTAAGACATCTAACTGACTCAGGGTCATCCTTTAATGTGTACTTTATCTACCTATTATGACATGTGTCTTTTAAACTTGTTATATTTTCATATAGGCCTTCTACCTATATATTATAACTTATTTATGTATCAATACATCTCATATTTTTAGTCCCAACATAGATGGCTATGATTTAATCTTCATAAATGCTCTACAAACTAGCTAGAAGAAACAAAATGCCATTTCACTCAAAATTAACACTGACGTCAGCTTTGATGGTTTCATCCAAAAATGTCGAGTTCTGACGAGAAATGGACTAATTTGCAAGCGAAATCAGGTCCATTGTCAATCTGCTACTTAGCCTTCAATAAGTCTAACTTCCGTATTACATTCATGAAATAAAGCGAAAGTTGTACTTTGCATAAAAATTATGCTGACATCATCTCTAACTCGATTTGACTACGAAATTTTCAATCCGTTCCGAAAGCAAAGAAAATCACCTCTATCACCATTCCACTCAAAAATAATCTTGGAACTCAATGGAATGCATCTTTTGATAACTTAGTCACTAGAGTGCACAAAAAATAGAAGCATCGCTAGTCTGCACTTTATAATGCGTTGACATCATCAAAGCTCAAAATATTTTTGGATTAGGAACCTCACCGAAATACACTACAAAATACACTAGATACTGAGTGGAATAGAAACACTTAGCATATATCTACATAAAATACCAAGTGTTGAATGACATGGAACCTCCTTGCACGGATCCACTCCAAAATACTCTATATCCTTAGCAGAATAAAGATTTCTCTACATTGAAATATTTTTCAATTTTTTTTAAGGATGTGGTGATTTTAGGCCTACATTAATCAAGGAATGGATGTATTCTAGGTTGAGTTTTGTTTACTCTCCATATAACTTGTAACCACCAAAAAGGCTCACACTCGAAGTATCCTATTGCAACAATTGATAAAAGCATAACATGTATACAAGAGAAAGAAATTGACAACAAATGAATCAAGAAGAAATACACTTTATTCCATTATATTCGAAGTAAAAATAAAATTACAGGTACATCCCTCTTAGGGATAATCACTTTGATACAATATTACAATAGGATTGTGTAATTTTTTCCCTCTCAAGTGTAGGTGTGATGTCAAAATGCCCTTCAAGGTGACATGAACTGCTCTAGAGTGGAGTGAACCCTCTTATTCATGTTGAGGAAGAAAATGAATGGTTGTAGCTCCTTAGAAACTTGTTTTCTATGATCAAGAAACAACACAAGAATGTCAAAAGCATAGGCAGCCTCTCATGATGAGGCCCTTTTAGGAAAATTGCATGATAACACTATTAAACATGCATAATCAAGAAAACATGAAAAGTGCTTCTAAACTATACAAATTGAATCAAGATTCATATAATAGCATAAATATAAGTAGCAGCTACACTATTCATGGATCAAATATGTAAAACAAGACATGAAAGTGCATAAAGAACCCATTAATGTCCTAATTGAAGCATAACATGAAGAAGCTAATATAACCTAATTTTATCAGTTAGAAGTTTGCTAAACTATAAATAAATCATGAAAATAGCTAATATAAGCTAATTAATTGGACAAAAATGAAAAGGGAAAGGTAGTGATACCTCTACTGCAAACCACAACTCTGGTGAGCAGTATGCACTGTAAACCATGGCTGAAAGCCGTGGTTAGCACTCTAATATGCTTAACCTCAATTCCAAAGGTAGTGGGATTGACCTCCTTGTCCAATTTATGTTCAAGGGTCGCCTTCGGTGTCCTTCTGACAGGTTTGGTAGTTGAATCATTGTGATGGGCCTTTGTTTGACCGAATTTGCATTTCTTGGCTCTTTTAGGCTCCTAGAACTTCCATGGAAAATTGATCTTTGGGTGAATAGCAAAGTGGCCTTCTCAAATGTATAAATTCAGTATACAATTTGACAAGGCTTCATTGCTCGCTTGATCAATTAACTCTCTATATTATCTCCCCATTTTGAGGGGGTATTTATACGATGCCCTAGGACTAGGGGTGGCTTCTTAGAGAAGCAAATATCAAGAAGAGGTGGTTAGGATAGTTGGATTGGAAGCTTCTATCTTCTAACCACCTTCTTATAGAAAAAATGGTCGTTCAAACCAATTTGGCTCAGATTGAAGGTCAACCGAACTTCAGTTAAGACCGTAGGTCACAACTGTAGTATAGACTATAAACCACAAGGTCTCGCCTATGTTTCAATTATAAATCATAGGTCCGGGTTGTGGTTCAGACCGATTAGACCAAGGAGCCCAAATTGAGTGGTTAGAACCATTGATCTATCCCGGAGTTTGTCCAAGATCTTCCATATGGTCTTGTATCATGTCCATATGAGTAGTCGCCCTCAACATGACACATTATAGGTGTCTACAGATGCCCCATTTGAGATGTAGTGTGAGATCGAATAACACTAAGTAAAAATATACCTCTTAAAATGATACCAAAGGTTCTATGATGATCATTAGCCAGATAAACATTAGATGCCCTAGGTCCTATAAAAGGATGCACATCCTAAAATCATTGCTTTCAACTCTTTGGAGGCTTAAACTTGAAAATATTGCACTCGCAATCAGGCATTCGAGTAGCGTTTGATGCTACAATAGGAGTTAGGCCTATATAACCGAAAGGAGATGAGATAGAAACAAATTATCATACTTGCTATTTTTCCCAAGCAAAGAGGTAAGCTTATGATAGCTGTTGACAATGATTCGCAAGGACGAGCACAATTTTGACAAGATCAAGGGATCTACAATTTCAGGGATCTTCTTTTGATTTTAATTATGATTTTATATTATGACTACCCCTCAAGTGACATTTCTATGAGAGTAATGCTAATTATTAAAGCGATGATGTCACTTGACCACCATGGATGATCTGAAAAATTTTATATTTGAGCAAATTAATGCCTTGGCTAGGCCTATTCAGCTTTTGATTCCAACTGTTAAGAGTATTTGCACATTTCTATCCCATGGAGCAGTCGGGCTGCAATAGCCATCTTAGGGAATCAAATTGATACAAATCCAATTAGATTTGTGTTGAATCAAATTATCGATGATTTACTAAAAATATGTCATAGAAGAAATGACATGCAACACCTCGTTCCTGTGGAGCAGTCCGGCCTCGAAGGCCTTCGTAGGGATTGAAAAGAAGCATATCAGTTCCATGATGACAATTTTACCCCAAATTTCCTTATGGTAACTTACTCATCTTGTTGGATTGCATGGAGAGCAAGTCGCTACAACCACCAAGTGTATAGGGTAAATTACTGAATATGAGGCGCATTTGGTGTTTGAATTATTTGATTTTTTTAATGTTTTGAATTATGAATTAAATTTATTTATTTGGCTAGGAGGTGCATCACTTCATAGAAGGATTGTAATAGCGATGACCTCGATTGAATGTATTTTATAATCTCAGCAAGATATTTGATTTTTAATCGGATCTCGGTGCTTTATTATCACCAAATTTCTAAATTGATTTAATTTTATTGAATTATGATCCCATGGGAGGCATTAGTTTATCTTTTAAACCCTTCCCATGGTGGGAATTTATCAAATTGCTTGCTAATTGCAAACTGCAACTAGGGTCTACGGTTTCCATTTGCAATTTTGGGAACCACGGCTAGGGTCTACGGTCTGCACAAAATATGAGAGGCTTATAAAAATCCCAAATTTCAAATTTCTCTCATTATTCCTTGATAGTGACTTAAAATCTAGAGCTCTAACAGTGACAGCTGAGAAACTGACCTACACCTACCAAACTCTACCCACACACCTACTCACAACACGATGGCAGATCATTGGCAAGATTCTTCAAGCCATGATAGATGAGGCGAGGGCAATGTAATGTAAAAACCAATACCTTGCATCCATTACCACTAAAATGAACCCAATTAAGTAATTGGTAAATCAATCACACTAAATTGTTGGCAATGAACCCCACCTTAGGCTAGGGTAGCTTAGGATTTACTTTTTTTAAGTTTTTTCATTTTTGGTTGTGGTATCGTACCCGACGGGAACTCAATCGGAGAACGCAGGTACCATCTATGGTTCCCAATTGATCAATTGGGAACCATAGCTACTAGCTACGGTCAGCATTCAAAATCCTAATGGTTAATTTTTACTGCATGTGGACCACAAGGTTGACCTGTGGTTCGTAAACTTTAGAAAAAAATTGTCAAATTTTTTATTTTTCTAAGTTTTATAAGGCAATTAATGTCATTTAATGCATTTTTGACCTGTCTAAATGATAATTTTGATTTTTAGGTCTGCATGATGACACGTTTTTGTAATTTTATCAGTTTTTTGATATTTTTATTGATTTTTAGGTCATTTTTAAATGTTTTTGTTTGTTTTAGTTAGATTTTTATCTTATATTATGCTTTCTATTTTAGAGATTGACCTCTAGGGCTCGAGAGCCTGATATTATTAAGACTCTCTATGGAGATCTCACTCTCGTGGAGTGAGAATGGTTTAAAGCTATTGGCTTCAGCTACGTAATGGATCTGCCCACTATCAGGGTAGATCAGGCCTACTTGACTATGTTGTCTCGACGCTGGAATGTGTGAACCAACAGATTTCACCTATTTATAGGTGAAATGATAGTTACCTTGGAGGATGTCTACAGGATATTTAGGATCCCCATTTATGGTGAGTCCATCATCTCTTCGACTTCTGGGGCTAAGGAGTCCGTATTTGATACCATATCCGACACCCAGAGCGAGGAGGCTCAGTGCAAAATTGACCATGGAGGGGTACATATCAACTATTGGTAGGGGAAGAATGTCTTCTATGTATGTGAGGCTATATTCATGCACTTGGTGGTGCAAGTAGTGCTTCTAGACACCTCGGGCATGAGGATTCCTTGGAACCTCTTAACTACTATTCGTAGTCATTCAAAGAACCATCCATCGAACACTATGATTGGCCTTGGGAAGCACCTTGATTTTTTGACTATATAGAGAGCTCTACCAAAAAAACTAACTGAAGACACCGAGGAATCAGCTATAGTCTACTTCTTTAGATTTGGGGCTGGAAACATATCAGGATAGAGTGTCCTGGGGAGCTACCACTGTATATCACGGAGATAGACGATGCTCACCAGTACTATGCTGCCTAATGGCATCGAGAGTAGGAGGGCTTTAGGAGTAGGCCCTATGCTGGTGATATCCAACATTATACACATGGTTTTTAGGACTCAATCCAGATGATATTGAGTGGTGACCATACATGAACTACCCTAACTGGCCTGAGGTCAATGAGTGGCTTTGACAGGCTTGTTGGGACAGATGGCTGCTCGAACAGAAGGTTGATATTATAGAGTACCAGTTCTATTCTCACATCCTACGATAGTTCATCCTAGTACAAGACATTATAGAGATCCCCTTAATTTACAGGCTCCTATCTTTAGAGACACATTTTCCATGGATCCAACCTCTAGCTCTAGGGGATAATCCAGATGATTTCCAGGAGACTAGAGCTAACCAACCTGTTACCACTCTAACATATAATGAATGGTGTTCGATGATATGGTGGCATGTATTAGGGCCTTTGGATAGAGTTGATGATCAGGTAGATGCAACGATGGATCCTGATGGGAACAGGGTGCACCAGCAGAAATAAGGTAGATGGGGAACAGAGGCCACCTTCGAGGAGGCTCCCAAGGATGATCCAGATGATGAGGCTCTAGAGGAGGGCAAGGTTCCTCCTAACATCATAGAGGGGTTGCTCTTAGCTCAGTTTGTTGGCTTGTAGAGTCAACTTGGTAGATATCAAACTCAACAACATGAGAGAGACACTACTATCGCCACTCTAGAGATAAAGCTAGCTGATTGAGATATGTAGCTAGCTAAGGCATAGGAGGAGATCACTAGCCTCAAAGAGCAAGATATAAAAGTAGAGGCTCGAATCCAGGAGCTCACTAGCACCCATGATTTGGCACTGGCACAGTGGGGTGAGGCAGTTGTAGAGAGAGACCTTCTCAGGCTATAAAGGGGAGACCCTACATCCTCTTATATTATCATGGGACCTATAGCCGCTCCATTAGTCATAGGTGTGGATCTTATGGCAGATATCAAGTGTCTCACTTCTCTCGTGGAGGAGAGAAATTACCAATTGGATGCAAGGACAACTCTCATCTCTCAGCTAGAGGACTTCATCGAGCTGATGAGTTATAGGTTCTAGAGGATAGGCAGGCTATAGGGTCACAAAGGACCAGGACTAGGAGCATAGGGTAGTCCTTAGCGAGTTCCAGCCATCAAACTCATCGATCTTCTAGCACAGACGAAGCCAGCTCTCATAGGATCCATAGAGATACATGCAGTGATTCACAGGCTTGGGGTGTAGGCCCTCCTTAGTACGTATTATTTGATATATATATATATATATTGTACCTTTTTTGGAGTGTAAGGTCGAGGACCTACACAATTGTAGCCTGCGAGCATTTTTGTACTCCCGATGTACTCTAAGACATATATTTATATATATGATATGACTGATCATTTTATGGCTCATTATTGTGTACTCATTTAGTTTTAATTTTATGTTTATATGATGCACATAGATGCAATGCTTATGTTATGCTTGATGCTATATGATGTGATGTATGGATGACATGCACTAGATAGCTATTTGATTTATGATGATGATTTGTAGTGATCTAGATGCTTAGATGTGCTTTTTATGATGAATGCATGTGGATGCGATGTTTTTATTAACACATATTTGATATTGCTTTATTGTATGCATTAATGTATGTAATGATTTATTTACACGATGCTAATCTAATGTAAATGAACCTGTATGCTTTAGTAACTTAAAACATAAATAATAAATGCAGATATGTTTATCAATATAATGGATGACACCACAAAATGTATAAAAATCATGAATGTAACTGAAAATCCTTAAGACAAGAATTTAATCAATTAATCACCCATATATGAAATGCAATAAAATACGATGCTATTATGCGAATGATATACTGTGTCATTCGATTTTATTTTGCAAAATTTGAAAGATATGCACGATATAGTCAGTGTTCATCTAAATATTATTGCTAATATCCATCCAGTATCTATTCTATATGTTTATTGTGCTTTATATAATGATGTATCATGGATTCGATACTCTGCAATTTGACGATTTATATGGTGGTGCCTTTTGACATTTTGTTGCTATGGGAGAAATTTTTGAGGTTTTCCATGAGACTTAAATACCATAATAGAATTATAAAAAGTTGCATACTAACCACACTAGACTTCTAAGATAAAATACTTTTGCTAGGATAGACCCTAATTGTTCATTATCCTTGTGTGTGCACATGATTATTTTTAAGATAAGACACAAGTGTTCCTCAATGTCATGCGGGATTATTTCATAATATAGGGGTTCCAAAAATGTCTTATCCAATTCCAGGTTTAGATTTTAGTTGGACTAATCCATTAGGCAATGGAAGACACCTGAAGCTAGCTCTTCCACATTAAAACATTGGTCTTATTTATAAGTGAGGTGCTAATGCGTCAGACATATCTTCATGCGTAAGGTAAATTAGTGCTGACAATTCTAGGGATTCAGGCTCATTCCTTTCTATCCTTCAATTTTTAGGATACTTGCTCATATGTAGTGAATCAAGGGAGTCGATTCCATCTTCATTTTGAACTATCTTTGGATCTTCATTTGATCTCTCTTTGAACTAGATTTTGGATCTTCATTTGATCTCCACTCAAACTTTTGATTTATGATCTTCATTTGATATTCACTTTGAACTTTGATTTAAGTTTGTTTTCTAATCTTCACTCGATCTTTACTTTTTAGCATTTACATTTGATAAATTTATTCATAAAATTTCCTTTGGGGGGATTTACTTGGGAAAACCATTTCTGGTATATCGATTGAGAATATCAATATTATGATATCAATATGCGATATCACTCTAGGGAGTTGATCTATGATATTGATCTAGGGTATCAATCATGAGAATTGATGTGGGATATCACTGTGGGATATTTCTCATTTTATCGTAAGCAAGGGATTCTGAATAGGGAACTAACCTATCCTTTTTTCAAATACCAACATTTTCCATATCGTTCGCACGGAGGGATAAGCAAGAATAACTCTTTTTTCTTCAGGATACCTGGTCCTGCTTTGCGGCTTTCATATTCCCCTAGTCCTTGTTAGGATTGTTTAAATTTGTTGATTAGTGATAGGCTTCTGATATGCTAAGGGCTATACTAAATGAACCTTAGTTACAAAATCAAATCAAGCTTTCTACCAATTTTTGATAAGACTACTAGGTATGGCTGAGTGATTGGAAAACCCTAGTATATCTCCATAGCAACATCGTAGGTTGTGTTGAAAAACATAATTACTCACATGAATGATGGATCATGATAAATGCAGAGATGCATGATTTTAACACAAACATGGTGTCATTTGTAAGACTGACAAACATAATCCCTCCTACTATGGAATGCAATGGATGAATAATACCTATATGCAATGCAGTAATGCAGCGAATGCATGTGCAAATGCAAAATGACCATGTAAAAAATTCAAATGTGAAATGCAAATGTTTTTGGATTTTATGCTTTACCAATTTTTTTTTTTTGGATTTTATTGATTTTATAATTTTTATGGATTTTGAGCCTCATAATTGACCAAATGGTGAATACATGCCTCTAGAGCCTTTGGATTGACCAAACAATTTTTAAGAATCCTTGGAGATTTTAGGATTGACCAAAGGTATTATGGGTAACTTTGGGGCATTTTGGGATGACCAAGCGATTTTAAGAATCCTTGGAGCCTTTGGGGTTGACCAAGCAATTTTTTAGAAACTCTTAGTGCCTTTTGGGTTTGACCAAAGGGCTTAAAAATGCCTTTGGAGCTTTTTAGGATGATCGAGTGATTATAAGCAAATACTCAAGGTTTTTAACTGACATGACCAAGTGGTTTAAGGAACCCTTGGAGCCTTTTGGGATGAGTTAGAGGTTTTAAACAAACTCTCAAAGCATTTTAAGGTTGACCAAAGGGTTTATAGACACCTTTGGAGCTTTTTGATTGACCAAACCACTGATGAGAGTGTTTGGAGCTTTTTAGGATGATCAAGAAGTTACAAGAAACTCTCAGAGCCTTTTACTATGCTCTTCAAGCATAAAATGCCTTAAAATGGATGATGTTGAGAGGTTCAGACTCTTCAACACCCCCTAGCGACGTTAGGTGATAGGTACCCAGACCAATATTTTCAGATATGATGTAGGGTCCTAGCAAATTAGCTGTAAATTTGTCTCTCATATCTAGCAGTAAATTAGAGTTTTGTTGGTTTTCTTTCAAGACAAGATTCCCAACTTCAAAGTCTCTCTAGTGGACTTTAATATTGTAAGCTCATTTTAGTCACTTATGATAAACACGAACATGATCCAGGGAATTCACATGACGTTCATCAAGTAGCATCAATTGATTTAATTGATCTTGTCATGTAGTGTCATCATCGATGAACTCCTTCAATGTGATGCACAACATTGGAATTTTTAATTCCAAGGGCATAATGGCCTCAACACCATATACTAGTGAGAACAGCGTTGCCCCAGTGGGCATCCGAATACTAGTCCTATAAGCCCATAATACAAGGAGTAGATGGATATGCCAGTCTTTATGGTTTTTTTGTATCATCTTTTTCAAGATGGCCACCACTGTATTATTTGAAGCCTAAACCTACCCATTTGCTTGTGGATAGTATGGAGTCACAAAACTGTGTTTGATTCTATATTTAGATGTCAAAGCTCTCATATTTTTATTCTTGAAATACGTTCCATTATCCGATATTATTTTGGATGGAATTCCAAAATGAATTATGATATGCTCCAGTATAAAATTTGCTATACGAGCTTTAGTTGTCGTTGTTAAGGGTATTGCTTCCACCCACTTTGTAAAATATTTAGTAGCTATTATTATGAATGTATGTTGACCCGATGACGGAGGAGAGGTATTGCCTATAATATCTAGTCCCCACTGAGCAAATGGCCAAGCCATTTGAATGGGCTGTAAATCCTGTGATGATGTTGGCATTTAATGCATTTCTTGGCATTTAAGGCCTACATTAATCAAGGAATGGATGTATTCTAGGTTGAGTTTTGTTTACTCTGCATATAACTTGTAACCACCAAAAAGGCTCACACCCGAAGTATCCTATTGCAACAATTGATAAAAGCATAACATGTATACAAGAGAAAGAAATTGACAACAAATGAATCAAGAAGAAATACACTTTATTCCATTATATTCGAAGTAAAAATAAAATTACAGGTACATCCCTCTTAGGGATAATCACTTTGATACAATATTACAATAGGATTGTGTAATTGTTTCCCTCTCAAGTGTAGGTGTGATGTCAAAATGCCCTTCAGGGTGACACGAACTGCTCTAGAGTGGAGTGAACCCTCTTATTCATGTTGAGGAAGAAAATGAATGGTTGTAGCTCCTTAGAAACTTGTTTTCTATGATCAAGAAACAACACAAGAATGTCAAAAGCATAGGCAGCCTCTCATGATGAGGCCCTTTTAGGAAAATTGCATGATAACACTATTAAACATGCATAATCAAGAAAACATGAAAAGTGCTTCTAAACTATACAAATTGAATCAAGATTCATATAATAGCATAAATATAAGTAGCAGCTACACTATTCATGGATCAAATATGTAAAACAAGACATGAAAGTGCATAAAGAACCCATTAATGTCCTAATTGAAGCATAACATGAAGAAGCTAATATAACCTAATTTTATCAGTTAGAAGTTTGCTAAACTATAAATAAATCATGAAAATAGCTAATATAAGCTAATTAATTGGACAAAAATGAAAAGGGAAAGGTAGTGATACCTCTACTGCAAACCACAACTCTGGTGAGCAGTCTACACTGTAAACCATGGCTGAAAGCCGTGGTTAGCACTCTAATATGCTTAACCTCAATTCCAAAGGTAGTGGGATTGACCTCCTTGTCCAATTTATGTTCAAGGGTCGCCTTCGATGTCCTTATGACAGGTTTGGTAGTTGAATCATTGTGATGGGCCTTTGTTTGACCGAATTTGCATTTCTTGGCTCTTTTAGGCTCCTAGAACTTCCATGGAAAATTGATCTTTGGGTGAATAGCAAAGTGGCCTTCTCAAATGTATAAATTCAGTATACAATTTGACAAGGCTTCATTGCTCGCTTGATCAATTAACTCTCTATATTATCTCCCCATTTTGAGGGGGTATTTATAGGATGCCCCAGGACTAGGGGTGGCTTCTTAGAGAAGCAAATATCAAGAAGATGTGGTTAGGATAGTTGGATTGGAAGCTTCTATCTTCTAACCACCTTCTTCTAGAAAAAATGGTCGTTCAAACCAATTTGGCTCAGATTGAAGGTCAACCGAACTTTAGTTAAGACCGTAAGTCACAACTGTAGTATAGACTATAAACCACAGGTCTCAGCTATGTTTCAATTATAAATCATAGGTCTGGGTTGTGGTTCAGACTGATTAGACCAAGGAGCCCAAATTGAGTGGTTAGAACCATTGATCTATCCTGGAGTTTGTCCAAGATCTTCCATATGGTCTTGTATCATGTCCATATGAGTAGTCGCCCTCAACATGACACATTATAGGTGTCTACAGATGCCCCATTTGAGATGTAGTGTGAGATCGAATAACACTAAGTAAAAATATACCTCTTAAAATGATACCAAAGGTTCTATGATGATCATTAGCCAGATAAACATTAGATGCCCTAGGTCCTATAAAAGGATGCACATCCTAAAATCATTGCTTTCAACTCTTTGGAGGCTTAAACTTGAAAATATTGCACTCGCAATCAGTCATTCAGGTAGTGTTTGATGCTACAATAGGAGTTAGGCCTATATAACCGAAAGGAGATGAGATAGAAACAAATTATCATATTTGCTATTTTTCCCAAGCAAAGAGGTAAGCTTAAGATAGCTGTTGACAATGATTCGCAAGGACGAGCACAATTTTGACAAGATCAAGGGATCTACAATTTCAGGGATCTTCTTTTGATTTTAATTATGATTTTATATTATGACTACCCCTCAAGTGACATTTCTATGAGAGTAATGCTAATTATTAAAGCGACGATGTCACTTGACCACCATGGATGATCTGAAAATTTTTATATTTGAGCAAATTAATGCCTTGGCTAGGCCTATTCAGCTTTTGATTCCAAATGTTAAGAGTATTTGCACATTTCTATCCCATGGAGCAGTCGGGCTGCAATAGCCATCTTAGGGAATCAAATTGATACAAATCCAATTAGATTTGTGTTGAATCAAATTATCGATGATTTACTAAAAATATGTCATAGAAGAAATGACATGCAACACCTTGTTCCTGTGGAGCAGTCCGACCTCGAAGGCCTTCTTAGGGATTGAAAAGAAGCATATCAGTTCCATGATGACAATTTTACCCCAAATTTCCTTATGGTAACTTACTCATCTTGTTGGATTGCATGGAGAGCAAGTCGCTACAACCACCAAGTGTATAGGGTAAATTACTGAATATGAGGCGCATTTGGTGTTTGAATTATTTGATTTTTTTAATGTTTTGAATTATGAATTAAATTTATTTATTTGGCTAGGAGGTGCATCACTTCATAGAAGGATTGTAATAGCGATGACCTCGATTGAATGTATTTTATAATCTCAGCAAGATATTTGATTTTTAATCGGATCTCGGTGCTTTATTATCACCAAATTTCTAAATTGATTTAATTTTATTGAGTTATGATCCCATGGGAGGCATTAGTTTATCTTTTAAACCCTTCCCATGGTGGGAATTTATCAAATTGCTTGCTAATTACAAACTGCAACTAGGGTCTATGGTTTCCATTTGCAATTTTGGGAACCACGACTAGGGTCTACGGTCTGCGCAAAATATGAGAGGCTTATAAAAATACCAAATTTCAAATTTCTCTCATTATTCCTTGATAGTGACTTAAAATCTAGAGCTCTAACAGTGACAGCTGAGAAACTGACCTACACCTACCAAACTCTACCCACACACCTACTCACAACACGATGGCAGATCATTGGCAAGATTCTTCAAGCCATGATAGATGAGGCGAGGGCAATGTAATGTAAAAACCAATACCTTGCATCCATTACCGCTAAAATGAACCCAATTAAGTAATTGGTAAATCAATCACACTAGATTGTTGGCAATGAACCCCACCTTAGGCTAGGGTAGCTTAGGATTTACTTTTTTTAAGTTTTTTCATTTTTGGTTGTGGTATCGTACCCGACGGGAACTCAATCGGAGAACGCAGGTACCATCTATGGTTCCCAATTGATCAATTGGGGACCATAGCTACTAGCTACGGTCAGCATTCCAAATCCTAATGGTTAATTTTTACTACATGTGGACCACAAGGTTGACCTGTGGTTCGTAAACTTTAGAAAAGAATTGTCAAATTTTTTATTTTTCTAAGTTTTATAAGGCAATTAATGTCATTTAATGCATTTTTGACCTGTCTAAATGATAATTTTGATTTTTAGGTCTGCATGATGACACATTTTTGTAATTTTATCAGTTTTTAGATATTTTTATTGATTTTTAGGTCATTTTTAAATGTTTTTGTTTGTTTTAGTTAGATTTTTATCTTATATTATGCTTTCTATTTTAGAGATTGACCTCTAGGGCTCGAGAGCCTGATATTATTAAGACTCTCTATGGAGATCTCACTCTCATGGATTGAGAATGGTTTAAAGCTATTGTCTTCAGCTACGTAATGGATCTGCCCACTATCAGGGTAGATCAGGCCTACTTGACTACGTTGTCCCGACGTTGGAATGTGTGAACCAACAGATTTCACCTATTTATAGGTGAAATGATAGTTACCTTGGAGGATGTCTACAGGATATTTAGGATCCCCATTTATGGTGAGTCCATCATCTCTTCGACTTCTAGGGCTAAGGAGTCCGTATTTGATACCATATCCGACACCCAGAGCGAGGAGGCTCAGTGCAAAATTGACCATGGAGGGGTACATATCAACTATTGGTAAGGGAAGAATGTCTTCTATGTATGTGAGGCTATATTCATGCACTTGGTGGTGCAAGTAGTGCTTCTAGACTCCTCGGGCACGAGGATTCCTTGGAACCTCTTAAATACTATTTGTAGTCATTCAAAGAACCATCCATCGAACACTATGATTGGCCTGGGGAAGCACCTTGATTTTTTGACTATATAGAGAGCTCTACCAAAAAAACTAACCGAAGCCACCGAGGAATCAGCTATAGTCTACTTCTTCAGATTTGGGGCTAGAAACATATCAGGATAGAGTGTCCTGGGGAGCTACCACTATATATCACGGAGATAGACGATGCTCACCAATACTATGCTGCCTAATGGCGTCGAGAGTAGGAGGGATTTAGGAGTAGGCCCTATGCTGGTGATATCCAACATTATACACATGGTTTTTAGGACTCAATCCAGATGATATCGAGTGGTGACCATACATGAACTACCCTAACTGGCCTGAGGTCAACGAGTGGCTTTGACAGGCTTGTTGGGACAGATGGCTTCTCGAACAGAAGGTTGATATTATAGAGTACCAGTTCTATTCTCACATCCTACGATAGTTCATCCTAGTACAAGACATTATAGAGATCCCCTTAATTTACAGGCTCCTATCTTTAGAGACACATTTTCCATGGATCCAACCTCTAGCTCTAGGGGATAATCCAGATGATTTCCAGGAGACTAGAGCTAACCAACCTGTTACCACTCTAACATATGATGAATGGTGTTCGATGATATGGTGGCATGTATTAGGGCCTTTGGATAGAGTTGATGATCAGGTAGATGCAACGATGGATCCTGATGGGCACAGGGTGCACCAGCAGACATAAGGTAGATGGGGCACAGAGGCCATCGTCGAGGAGGCTCCCAAGGATGATCCAGATGATGAGGCTCTAGAGGAGGGCAAGGTTCCTCCTAACATCATAGAGGGGTTTCTCTTAGCTTAGTTTGTTGACTTGTAGAGTCAACTTGGTAGATATCAAACTCAGCAACATGAGAGAGACACTACTATCGCCACTCTAGAGATAAAGCTAGATGATTGATATATGTAGCTAGCTAAGGCATAGGAGGAGATCACTAGCCTCACAGAGCAAGATATAAAAGTAGAGGCTCGAATCTAGGAGCTCACTAGCACCCATGATTTGGCACTGGCACAGTGGGGTGAGGCAGTTGTAGAGAGAGACCTTCTCAGGCTATAGAGGGGAGACCCTACATCCTCTCAGATTATCATGGGACCTATAGCCGCTCCATTAGTCATAGGTGTGGATCCTATGGCAGATATCAAGTGTCTCACTTCTCTCGTGGAGGAGAGAAATTACCAATTGGATGCAAGGACAACTCTCATCTCTCAGCTAGAGGACTTCATCGAGCTGATGAGTTCTAGTTTCTAGAGGATAGGCAGGCTATAGGGTCACAAAGGACCAGGACTAGGAGCATAGGGTAGTCCTTAGCGAGTTCCAGCCATCAAACTCATCGATCTTCTAGCACAGACGAAGCCATCTCTCATAGGATCCATAGAGATACATGCGATGATTCACGAAGTGGGGGTGTAGGCCCTCCTTAGTACGTATTATTTGATATATATATATATATATATATATATATATATATATATATATATAGTACCTTTTTTGGAGTGTAAGGTCGAGGACCTACACAATTGTAGCCTCGAGCATTTTTGTACTCCCGATGTACTCTAAGACATATATTTATATATATGATATGACTGATCATTTTATGGCTCATTATTGTGTACTCATTTAGTTTTAATTTTATGTTTATATGATGCACATAGATGCAATTCTTATGTTATGCTTGATGCTATATGATGTGATGTATGGATGACATGCACTAGATAGCTATTTGATTTATGATGATGATTTGTAGTGATCTAGATGCTTAGATGTGCTTTTTATGATGAATGCATGTGGATGCGATGTTTTTATTAACACATATTTGATATTGCTTTATTGTATGCATTAATGTATGTAATGATTTATTTACACGATGCTAATCTAATGTAAATGAACCTGTATGCTTTAGTAACTTAAAACATAAATAATAAATGCAGATATGTTTATCAATATAATGGATGACACCACAAAATGTATAAAAATCATGAATGTAACTGAAAATCCTTAAGATAAGAATTTAATCAATTAATCACCCATATATGAAATGCAATAAAATACGATGCTATTATGCGAATGATATACTGTGTCATTCGATTTTATTTTGCAAAATTTGAAAGATATGCACGATATAGTCAGTGTTCATCTAAATATTATTGCTAATATCCATCCAGTATCTATTCTATATGTTTATTGTGCTTTATATAATGATGTATCATGGATTCGATACTTTGCAATTTGACGATTTATATGGTGGTGCCTTTTGACATTTTGTTGCTATGGGAGAAATTTTTGAGGTTTTCCATGAGACTTAAATACCCTAATAGAATTATAAAAAGTTGCATACTAACCACACTAGACTTCTACGATAAAATACTTTTGCTAGGATAGACCCTAATTGTTCATTATCCTTGTGTGTGCACATGATTATTTTTAAGATAAGACACAAGTGTTCCTCAATGTCATGCGGGATTATTTCAGCCCATTACTAATATAGGGGTTCCAAAAATGTCTTATCCAATTCCAGGATTAGATTTTAGTTGGATTAATCCATTAGGCAATGGAAGACACCTGAAGCTAGCTCTTCCACATTAAAACATTGGTCTTATTTATAAGTGAGGTGCTAATGCGTCAGACATATCTTCATGCGTAAGGTAAATTAGTGTCGACAATTCTAGGGATTCAGAGCTCATTCCTTTCTATCCTTCAATTTTTAGGATACTTGCTCATATGTAGTGAATCAAGGGAGTCGATTCCATCTTCATTTTGAACTATCTTTGGATCTTCATTTGATCTCTCTTTGAACTAGATTTTGGATCTTCATTTGATCTCCACTCAAACTTTTGATTTATGATCTTCATTTGATATTCACTTTGAACTTTGATTTAAGTTTGTTTTCTAATCTTCACTCGATCTTTACTTTTTAGCATTTACATTTGATAAATTTATTCATAAAATTTCCTTTGGGGGGATTTACTTGGGAAAACCATTTCTGGTATATCGATTGAGAATATCAATATTATGATATCAATATGCGATATCACTCTAGGGAGTTGATCTATGATATTGATCTAGGGTATCAATCATGAGAATTGATGTGGGATATTTCTCATTTTATCGTAAGCAAGGGATTCTGAATAGGGAACTAACCTATCCTTTTTTCAAATACCAAAATTTTCCATATCGTTCGCATGGAGGGATAAGCAAGAATAACTCTTTTTGCTTCAGGATACCTGGTCCTGCTTTGCGGCTTTCATATTCCCCTAGTCCTTGTTAGGATTGTTTAAATTTGTTGATTAGTGATAGGATTCTGATATGCTAAGGGCTATACTAAATGAACCTTAGTTACAAAAGCAAATCAAGCTTTCTACCAATTTTTGATAAGACTACTAGGTATGGCTGAGTGATTGGAAAACCCTAGTATATCTCCATAGCAACATCGTAGGTTGTGTTGAAAAACATAATTACTCACATGAATGATGGATCATGATAAATGCAGAGATGCATGATTTTAACACAAACATGGTGTCATTTGTAAGACTGACAAACATAATCCCTCCTACTATGGAATGTAATGGATGAATAATACCTATATGCAATGCAGTAATGCAGCGAATGCATGTGCAAATGCAAAATGACCATGTAAAAAATTCAAATGTGAAATGCAAATGTTTTTGGATTTTATGCTTTACCAATTTTGTTTTTTTGGATTTTATTGATTTTATAATTTTTATGGGTTTGGAGCCTCATAATTGACCAAATGGTGAATACATGCCTCTAGAGCCTTTGGATTGACCAAACAATTTTTAAGAATCCTTGGAGCTTTTAGGATTGACCAAAGGTATTATGGGTAACTTTGGGGCATTTTGGGATGACCAAGCGATTTTAAGAATCCTTGGAGCCTTTGGGGTTGACCAAGCAATTTTTTAGAAACTCTTAGTGCCTTTTGGGTTTGACCAAAGGGCTTAAAAATGCCTTTGGAGCTTTTTAGGATGATCGAGTGATTATAAGAAAATACTCAAGGTTTTTAACTGACATGACGAAGTGGTTTAAGGAACCCTTGGAGCCTTTTGGGATGAGTGAGAGGTTTTAAACAAACTCTCAAAGCATTTTAAGGTTGACCAAAGGGTTTATAGACACCTTTGGAGCTTTTTGATTGACCAAACCACTGATGAGAGTGTTTGGAGCTTTTTAGGATGATCAAGAAGTTACAAGAAACTCTCGGAGCCTTTTACTATGCTCTTCAAGCATAAAATGCCTTAAAATGGATGATGTTGAGAGGTTCAGACTCTTCAACACCCCCTAGCGACGTTAGGTGATAGGTACCCAGACCAATATTTTCAGATATGATGTAGGGTCCTAGCAAATTAGCCGTAAATTTGTCTCTCATATCTGGCAGTAAATTAGAGTTTTGTTGGTTTTCTTTCAAGACAAGATTCCCAACTTCAAAGTCTCTCTAGTGGACTTTAATATTGTAAGCTCATTTTAGTCACTTATGATAAACACGAACATGATCCAGGGAATTCACATGACGTTCATCAAGTAGCATCAATTGATTTAATTGATCTTGTCATGTAGTGTCATCATCGATGAACTCCTTCAATGTGATGCACAACATTGGAATTTTTAATTCCAAGGGCATAATGGCCTCAACACCATATACTAGTGAGAACAGCGTTGCCCCAGTGGGCATCCGAATACTAGTCCTATAAGCCCATAATACAAGGAGTAGATGGATATGCCAGTCTTTATGGTTTTTTTGTATCATCTTTTTCAAGATGGCCACCACTGTATTATTTGAAGCCTCAACCTACCCATTTGCTTGTGGATAGTATGGAGTCACAAAACTGTGTTTGATTCTATATTTAGATGTCAAAGCTCTCATAGTTTTATTCTTGAAATACGTTCCATTATTCGATATTATTTTGGATGGAATTCCAAAATGAATTATGATATGCTCCAGTATAAAATTTGCTATACGAGCTTTAGTTGTCGTTGTTAAGGGTATTGCTTCCACCCACTTTGTAAAATATTTAGTAGCTATTATTATGAATGTATGTCGACCCGATGACGGAGGAGAGATATTGCCTATAATATCTAGTCCCCACTGAGCAAATGGCCAAGCCATTTGAATGGGCTGTAAGGCCTGTGATGATGTTGGCATTTAATGCATTTCTTGACATATGCATTGCACTCCTTATCCATAGTGGGCCAATAGTAGCCCATTTGAAGGATGCGCTTGACGATGGCCATGCCACTAAAATGGCCATCGCACGTACCATCATGGGCTTGTGAAATTGCCCATGATGCCTCTTGGGGCTCTAAGAAACGAAGGAGAACTCCATTGTAGCCTCGTTGGTACAAGATGTCTCCTATTAAGACATATTTAGTCACTTTCTGTTTAAATGTGTGCTTCACGACACGCGATAATCCCTCTGGGATTATACTAAGCTTTAGGAAGTCTTTAATTTGCGACATCCAATTTTGATATTTTTTAACTTTGACTACTAATACGACTTGCTCCCCCTACGTATTTACCTTTCCAAATGCAAACTTTGAAACAACCTTATGGTGAATGGTAGTACCACTCCCCATATGACTCTAAGAGGTTAGTGACCCTAGGATGCCTTCTTAAGAAAGTATTCAACTTTGTAGAACCACTCATATTTTGGTTCTATACTGATCATGTTGATCGATTCTTTGTTATCATAAGCTACATGCTCTAATGCTGGATGTAAGAGCCTCTTGACATGGATGGTAGTAAAATTAGTATATGGATTTTGAGGTATTAAATATCCCAAAGAAGCCATGGTATCTACAAACCTATTTGATGATTTAGAGATTGCCTCAATGTCATACCATTCAAATTTGGCAAAATTTGTGTCAACTAGATCTTTATAGGCTTTTAGTACGAGACATCAACATCGAAAAATTCCATTGACTTGATTTACTATGAGCAATGAGTCACCAAAGATGTTCAATATTTTAATATTCATGGCGACGACTGTATGGAGGTCCAGCAATAGGGCTTCATACTCAACGTTGTTGTTGGTGCATGAAAAGTCCAACTTGAATGACAAGGGCATTGGAGCTCCTTGCGGTGTGAAGAACACTATTCTAACACCACCCCGTTGTTCATACTTCAAACCATTGTAGAATAGAGTCATATCAACATTGTTCTCTGGTTCTTCAGGTTTGGGAGCTTCAGATATGATGAAGATTGCATCATTCGAAAGCTCAATTTTTAGATGCTTATTGTTTGACAGTGGTGCCTCAGTTAATTGACCTACTATGACATGTCTCTCAATGGACTTCTGGATTATGAATTCAAGATAAAATTTCATCAAAAGCATGATCCACTTTGTATTACGGCGTATTATGATAAGTCTTACTCATCATGTACTGTAAAGGATTTTATTTGGATACAACATACGTTATATGACTTAACATATAGTGTCACAATTTCTTTGTAGAAAACACTACTGCTAAACACAATTTTTCCACATATGCATACCCAAGATCATAGCTCACCAAGGTTAGACTAATATAATATATGGCCTGTTCTTTTCCTTGCACATTCTTTTGGGCTGACATGGTTCCCAATGCAAAGTCAGTTGCCAATATATATAGTAGAAAAGGCACCTCTGGCCTTGGTGGAGCTAGCACTGGTGATGTCACCAGGTATTGCTTTATCTCAGCGAAGGTTGCCTTGCAGTCCTTGTATCAGTTGAATGGGACTCCCTTATGCAGCAGTCGATTCATGGGTCAACATTTATCCAATAGTTGGGCGATAAATCACTTTATCGAGGCTAACTTGCCCTGAAGGCTCATTAATTACTTAATATTGGTGGGAGGATGCATTTCCAAAATGACCTTGAACTTCACTGGGTCTACTTCGATGTCTCTCTTAGAGATGATGAACCCTAGTAATTTTCCAGAAGTTACACCAAATATGCACTTCTTAGGATTCAGCCTAATGTTGTGCTATATAAGGCAATCAAAGACTTTCCTTAAGACCTTTGCATGCTCTTCTCATAGCAATGACTTGGCTAAAAAGTCATTGATATAATATTCAAGAATTTTGTGCATATAGTCATGAAAAATGCATGTCATTATCCGCTAATAGGTGGCACTATAATTTTTGAGGCCGAATGGCATAACTTTGTAGCAAAACATTCCCCATGGCATTATAAAAATGGTTTTATTCTGGTCTTCGGGTTTAATTCAAATTTGATTGTAACCAGAAAAACCATCCATTAAGGAGAGCATTTCATGACCTATAGTTACATCTACAAGAGCATCAATATTTGGCAACGAAAATGAATATTTGGGTGTTGCCTTGTTTAGGTCTCTGAAATCCATAAAAATATGGATTCTTCCATCAGGTTTTCCCACAAGTACCATATTGGACATCCATTATGGATAATCGATGGAGATCACAAATTCCACATCCAATAGCTTTTGTAGCTCATATTTCACCATTAAGGCTACTGTTGGCTGCATTTTCCTAATCTTTTGTTTGACTGGCTTCTTCATTATATCTAGTGAGAGGTTATGCATAACCAAATTTGGGTCTATACCTGGCATTTCCTTGTACGACCAAGAAAAAAAATTTGTCTCTCTTTCAATAGAGGGATGAGGGTGGCTCGCTCATCTGGAATGAGAATCTTTCCAAATTTTACCTTCTTTGCACTGGTGGAATCATTACTGATATCCACCTCAAAGGTTTCTTCTACTGACATATGCAATCCCTTCTCAAGCTAGTGAGGTGTAGGAATCAAATGGATGTCATCAGTCAGGTTGATTGGTTCTGCGTTGGAAGCATTTTTGGCATGATAAACATCATATGCATAGCCTGGTGTAAAATGGAAAGGTTGCAATATTTCTTCATTGGGGAAGAAATACTCAGGCTCAACGGGTGAATCAATTTGATCTTAGTTGATAACATCTTTGTTAAGATACAATGGTTTATATGGATATGATGGATTGCAGAGTGGAGTGGTCAAATTAATGGAGACCATGTTTATGGAATGAAATTGATCTCTAGGACCGCATAGATTGACTTTTGCAAAATCAGTGTAATCCTCATACCCACGATCTGGCTCTAATGTCACAAGCACAAAATGGTCTTCCCTATGAGGACTATGAATAATTGGATCCTCCCTATGTACTGAATGCAAAATAGGATCGTTTGGATCACATAGATGCATGTAGGTCGATAGAAGGGGATTAACCAACCGATGGATTTGATCCACGGTTAATCGTGTTGCACTCAAACGTGGACCAACATGTAGCTATCGATAGACCTCATCAATGTCGATGGGTTGATGACGGTAACACAAATAAGGAGGACCAAGGTAGGCCCTCTCTAGCTCATATTCTTCATCACTATCATAATAGAATCCTTAATTTGCCCCCACTCCTGGAGGGTGCTCCTCCAAATGAGGCCCCATGAATATTACTTCTTGTATGTTGTTGTCGCTATCCGAGAAAACTAGATAATTATACCGCATGTATGATGCTACCAAGAAAACTAGCTCAATATCTTCCTTTGAATGATCAACATTGGGAAGGATCTCTTTGATATCGTATATCGACTCAATAGGCAATAGATGACGTGCATTCTAGGGCCTCTCATAGGCACCTTCAACATCATCCCTAGATTCATTATTATTTAAGGATTCTTCATCTGCATCATAGTCTGGTCCACTCATATCAGAGGTGGACTCCACTTCATCTTCATTATAAAGATCTCCTAGCCTAAGATCGCTTGCAATAATGGGGTTATACCCTTGCACATCTGTGTTGTCGACTGCCTCATGGTTTTGGTGTCCCAGTTGATCTTTGGGGTTTATTTCTGTCTTAGTTTGCTCAAGAAGCCCTTCACGATGATCTTCGAGTGGCTTAGTGGTGATGATAGATATCATAGGGTGATTCCTCTAGAATTTGGAAGAATTTGGATGATATAGATTAAAATCCACATCGTCTACCATACTAAGGTACAAATGATCTAGGGATACTGCAAGCAAATCATCCTGCACCTATATGTGTAACCCTAGAATGAATCTATTAATGACTAACTCATAATGAGGTTCCAGGGGATTCCTTCATCCCTGTTCAAAGAGACCAAGGTCATATACATGCCAATGATATAGCTCAAAAATACGTATGGCATACTTCGAATTGGACAGATAACAAAAATTTACCATGAAAGGTTCCTCATCATCTTCATCCATGGGATCTCTCATTAGAAGCTGGTCTAGCCCTACATAGATGAAGTTAGTTTGGTTAGGCAGCTCTCCTAATGGAACCACCAATCCAACCAGATAACGATGAGTGGATGGTCGGCCCATCTCTTGCATAGTCTTCAAAATTGGTCCGAAGGTCACATTTTGCACAAGGTACTTGCCTAATATGGTGTTAGCGAGATGTACCATCACCCATGGTGTGAATGACCCTACTGAAGATGTAGGTGACATAGGCTGAGGTACCTCCTTGACTTTGTCTTGGGGTTCCTAAACTTCAATAGGAATGGGAACCTCCTCGATGATTGGCTCAGGCTCTCGTTATTTCTCTTTCTTGCTCACTTTCACCTTAAAATTCCTATCATCCTGACGCATGACTGATGTCGATGGTTTCAAAGAAGGGGCAGTGGTGTGCTCTGATCTATGTGATATATATGGCATTGGTTGAGCATGTATTGTTAATTTGCATCCTGGTTTCTTTATTGGCGATGACGGCCAAACATCCAGGTGCATTGATGGGAGTATGAAACCCCCAAGAAAATATACTAGGTTCACAAATTTAAATGGCTCTTCGTTCGATGACACTATGTGAACCAGTCCCTTGTGAATATATTTCATGCACTGATGCAATATCAAGGAGATGCAACACATTTCACAAATCCAAGGCCTACTGAGTAATATGTTGTACTACATGGCCCCTTCTATCACATGACACATTACTGAGATGTTCTTTAGACCTACCTATATGGGTAGGATAATTGTGTCGACAGTTGAACATAGTTATTATTGAAATCTCTCAATGTAAATGTAGTTGGCACAATGTGTGATTTTGGTAGCTTCAAATGACCCAATGCCTTGGTCGTTATTATGTTGATCGATGAGCCAATATTTATCAATATACTTTTAAATGGCATGTGATTAACACACGCAATTATGTGCAATGATGGGTTGACCATGGTTGTAGAAATTGTCCTTATCTCATGATCGTAAAATTGGATCATCGGTTCCTTACACTGCTATACATGTCCCACAAAATTAGTAAATTCCTGTGCATCCTAGGCATGTACTTCAATGAACCTCAAAATATTCATAAGAGTCTCCCTGTGCCTCAGGGACTATTGTATTAATTCATATATCGATAACTTCGCAAGATTTTTTTGTAGATTTTGGACCAACTTACTCCTTATGGTCACCATCGATCTTGTCGGTGGGCCTGGAATATTCTACACTAGATGCTTATTCGACGTGGCTTGTATTTGAATGGGAGCACGAGGTTGATTTTGTTGTTCATATCTCCCATACCTAGTGACGATGTTGACCATACCTATGAACCCCTAGGTAGGTGGTTCAACTCACACCTGGTTAACTTAACCAACGTTGTTTCGAGGTGCCTCATGATTTGGCAAGGAATTTTTATAAATCCCCATATTTTGATTATCGGGTGCCTACGGGTTGTACAACACTACAAGCTCACCTTTGTCAATTATATTTTGCACCATGTGTTTGAAATACCATGACACCTTGGTCTCATAGCCTTTCATTCAATGAAAAATATAAAATAGATCCTCTTGTAACCCCTTTGGTTTGGGTTGATTAGGGTCTATCATCTTGACTTCGGGCAACCTATTCACCTTGGCCTCGCATAACTGATGAAAAATTGATGGTAGTGATTTTGTCAATGGTGTGAACTAGTGATGTGGATGTTGATCTTTTTTCTTTCCATTATAATTGTTGTTGCACTTGTCATACTATGCAAGGAGAGGTTGGGATTGATAATTTTATTTTTGTTGCCCCTTGTCCTCCCATTGGAGATTCAGTACCACTTGATTCACATGGGCCTACTTGCCCTATTGTTTTGTGGCACTCTTCTTTTGTCCCTCTCTCTTGTTTTGAGCTTCAAGTTGCCTTCCTACAACTTGATGTCCTCAATCACTTTGGCTTGCGCCAAAGCCTCTTCAAATGTAGGATACTGCTACAACTGCAATAGTAATGAGATGTGCTTGAAAAAAACTCTTCATAAACATTTGGGTTAACTCTATGGTAGGAATAGGAAATGGCAACTTTGCCATTAGTCTCCTCCATATTTTTTTGTATTACTCTATTGGCTTGTCATCATGTTGAGCTAGCATAGCCAGATCGAAAATATTGACCTATTTCTTGATGCCAAATGAATAGCGTTCAAGAAAGCCATCAGTGAATTGCTTAAAACTAGTTATGTTTTGTTTCTTTAGCTGATTGAACCACTCCTGGGTGGGACCAGAAAGTGTCGTAATGAACATACACAATAACAATGCATCATTGCTTGCTATCTAGAAACAAGCATCCAAAAAGCTCATGACATGTTCTTGTGCATCTTCATAACCCTTAAACTTGTACAACCTAGGCATATCGAAATGCTCAGGGTAAGCTGGAGTAGGCAACGAAGGATCCAAAATCTCGTTATGGAATTTCCTTAATGTCAACTTTTTAATAGTCATGCCTTGTCTCTTGATGGCTTTGATATTCTCGGCTAAGGCCTTATAGGCCTCTGAAGACATAAATTCCTCCTCCCTAAGTTGACATGGAGGTGGCTTAGGAGGTATTGTCTTCCTCGTATGAGATGGAGGGTGTTGCTCTTTCTCCTTTTTAGCTTGGGAGCTCTTAGTATATTCTTGTTCGTATCCATCTCTCGCTTCTTTTTCATGCTACCTCTATATTTGATTATCGAGCAGCGGTGGCTACTCCCTTTGTTTGGCACTAGCATGAGTACGAGCATCTATTTTCTCTTGATGAATATTGGCTTGATATAAATCCTTCATTTATGCACACTCTCTATTCTCATCTTAAGGATATAAGCCATCCCTAGCTAACCTATCCTCCTACTCCATGCATTCCTTCTAGGTAAGGATACACTCTTTGCACATGCACTACTCATATAGCCTCTATCTCATGAGCCTCTGCACTTGAATATTCTCATATTCAATGCATTGCCTCTCTAGGCGAGCATCCTCCAATTGATCTTGGAGGAGTTGGTATTTCTGCTTTGATACTAGTCGATGTGATCTATTGATCTGATCAACCATGGGAGACCTCTAGTATCCCTGCTCTGTACGAGTGACCTTGTGGGTTATGTACCCATTGAACTGATGTGTTGTGCCTTTGCCTCTATCTATGAATATGACATTGGCCTCCTATTATGCCCTATACTACAAAACACCATGCGCAGATAGTGGGAGTGACATGAGAGCACTTAGAAGCTTCCCCATATTCTCTAGTAGTATGAACGACACTCAGACTATGCTCAATCGGGGAACGAGTGGGTGGAGTGGAAGGCTTGCAGCCTAGATGCTCTAAAATACTACCTAGACCCTCTAGCTTCCTATACCACCATTGCTCATGTGGCGGTGTGCCATTATCTCCCACATTTGATATATCAATGGTGATCTTGCATGGTGGACCATGCATGGGAGTATGGTTAGACCTATGCTCGATAGAGAGCCTATATACCTGCCCTTGGATAGGTGGGTCCCTAGTACTTCTATACTCAGAATGTGGAGCTATAGATCCTCTAGTGGACATAGTATGTAAGGGTACCAACCTAGTACCTTGCACAACAAACTCTTTGGCCAATCCCGTGGACGCGCATACATTGCGGTCTTGGTAATGGCTCTCAACTGGAACACCCTCATGCTAGAAGTTTTCTTGTTCTATCATGTGCCTAGAGGAGTGTACTGAAGCTCCTCTATCTGGGGTTTACTCTACAGGCTCCCCTCATGCCGAGTTATCTCCTCGAATTATAGCCGAATGATGTTCGGTTCGCTCATGTGGTTGAGGAATTGATATGTACTATTGTGAATTGATTAGGGGTTGGTCATCAACGTTGGATTTGGACCTTTGTTGACCAACCCGTGTATCCACCATTGTGTACCTAGCATCTAAATGTATTATTATTAAGCAAAAAAGATATACAATAATGATTATCTCATTTTAAATTTTTAAAATGAGTCCTAAACTGTTTGATGTGTTTTCAAGATTTTTGGAATCAGTGTAGAAAATCTTATCATGTTTTACAAAACTTGTTACATTTCATTCTTAGTTTAATGGCTTTCACCTATACGCTCGCAACTCAACAACTTGGCTATGAACTCCAAGTCGCTTAATCAAACCTATAATGTGTGGTAATGAACCCCACACACGGTCAGGGAGTACAAGTTCTTCTAGATCCTCACCCATTTTCCCCCAGTCAGTGTTATACCCTTCAAAGAGAATACATACAAATTTTCCAGGGTACAAAAGGTTCTCAGATCTAGTATTAGTCTAGTATCCAAAAAGGTTCATAGGATTTGGATCAACGGATGGAAGTTATGCCCACGGTCATTGAACCCTACTAGTGGTTGGATGTCAAATCCAAATCACTAGCATTTAAGTGCCAAGTGGTGTGTGTGGTTCCTTTTAATGTACATAAAATAAATGCATCATATAGCATACATGCTCATTTTCTAAATGCTATGCAAATGAAGGAACATCTCAGATTCAGAAAATGCAAGCTATTGTAGATGATCTTGAAGACTATGCACATTATGATGCTAATTGACCACTAATTATGCCTCACACATGCAAATCATCCATACATTTATATCAAGAATTTTGTAGCCTAGGGCAAACTGCAATCAGAGATTCGCTATTCCCAGCAACACATTTCTATTGGAAGTAAAATACGAAATTAAACTAGGATGATTGATTTACCCTTTTCTTAGTTATTTTTCTAATTTGCATTCAAATTAAACTTACTGTGAAAACACAAAGAGCAGAAAAGTAACAGAGGGTTGAAAATAGGACCTACCTCAGGTCCTGCATTGGTTGATATTCTGAATCTGACTATCTGTGTTATTTGAAGGAAACTATAGGTCTGATTTGTGGTCCTGATTGTAAACTATGCTTTGTACCTGTGGTTCAGTTGTTGGCCCACAACTGATAGCTGTGGTCTGTACCTGCAAGTTAAAAAAAATAAAAACATAGTTAGGTCCTATAAATGAGGGGTTTTTATGTGATCACCTTTTGTAACCACCAAAAAGGCTCACATCCGAGGTATCCTATTGCAATAATTGATAAAATCATAACATGCATACAAGAGCAAGAAATTGACAACAAATGAATCAAGAAGAAATACGATTTATTCCATTATATTCGAAGTCAAAATCAAATTACAGGTACATCCCTCTTAGGGATAATTACTTTGATACAATATTACAATAGAAGTGTGTAATTGTTTCCCTCTCAATGGTAGGTGTGATTTCAAAATGCCCTTCAGGGTGACACAAACTACTCTAGGGTGGAGTGAACCCTCTTCTTCACATCGAGGAAGGAAATGAATGGTTTTAGCTCCTTAGAAACCTATTTCCTACAATCAAGAAACAACACAAGAATTTCAAAAGCATAGGCAACCTCTCATTATGAGGCCCTTGTAGGAAAATTGTATAATGACACTATTAAACATGGATAATCAAGAAAACATGAAAAATTCTTCTAAACTATGCAAATTAAATTGAGATTTATATAATAGCGTAAATATAAGTAGCAGTTACACTATGCATGGATCAAATATGCAAAACAAGGCATGAAAGTGCATAAAGAACCCATTAATGTCCTAATTGAAGCAAAACATGAAGAATCTAATCTAACCTAATTTTATCAGTCAGAAGTTTTCTAAACTGTAACTAAATCATGAAAATAGCTAATCTAAGCTAATTGTATTGCTCCAATTTTTTCGCATCCCTACCTTCAGGCTATAGGATCCGTGCCCGGAAGGAGGATGGGAAAAGGATGTCGCGATACCTCGGACTGAGAGGACTTTGCGAAGGTCCCGCCTCTCAAGGGAGGTGTATTTTGGTGATTTTTCAACGGATGGTGGGTTCACCAGGAAATATTTAGCAGCAGTTTCCACGCCTAGGTTTTGGAATGTGTTTGATGAGTTCATTTTAACCTTAAGCATTCATATCCTAGGTTTGGCCAAATGAATCTAAATTAAAACTATATGAAAATGCAACTTTCATGAATACAGCAAACATATTTGAAAGCAAAAAACAGAGAATTTTACAGAATGACAATGAAAAATACCTAATCCGGATGTCTGCAGAAGATTCTGATGTTTGAAGCAGTCTAGATTGCCTGTAATCTGACAAAATCGCCTGCAATCTGACAAAATCGTCTGAAACTGACAGAATCATCTGAGATCTGACGAATTCGTCAGACGAATTCGCCAGAGACCTGCAAGACAGAAAACAGATGCAAAATACAAGAAATTCTATTGTGCTAACAGAGGCAAATTACACCAAATAGCAATATGAATACTGAACAATATTTAAGAATAGAATTTAAAGCCAATTACTGTACTTTAATAGCAGATCATGAACTTAGCATGCAATATAAGCTAAATGGGTGAACTCCAAATGCAAAATAACATAAAAACTGAATAAATAATCTAATTTACAAAATAAAATGATAGAAACAGAGTTGAGAAAAGCAAACTCCAGGCACTGATTGCCTCGATGTGGCCTGCAGCCGAGATCATCTCGCATCAGTATGAAATCATCTCGCATTCGATAGGATCGCCTCCGATCTGAACAAGTTCGTCGACGACGATGGATGTTGGCTCCGACTGAAAAACAATGATGTACCTACAATAAAATTGATGTGGAACTAGTGCAAATGCAAGATTAGGATGTTCTAATGTAGAGGGAATCACTTTGCAAAAAATTTTAGCCAGGGGTTGGGGAGGGGAAATCTTAGAGATTAAATAGGCTTAGAGGGAGTAGGTAGGAGGTTGGAGATCATCCCGATTTGGGATATCTCCAATGGGGGAGGGTCCCAACGATGCAGACATGCTTCTGCCCAGATTGGAGACCCGTTGGAACAGATTCCAACTATGCAAATTTAGTTTTGTGACAAGATCGTCTGGACGTCCTAGTCTAGACAAAATCGTCAAATCTGGCGCGATATCGTCTGATCGACGACGATATCATCAAACGGTCAAAACAACCTCTAAAAATGGCACGAAAAAGGGGGAAACGAATTTCCTGGCGGTTAACGGGTGGTTTGGGAGGTTAAATTTGAATTTAAAATTATTTACTAAGGTGAATGTAAATTTTATAATTTTACTGCGCCAATTTTAGGGTGCTATATTTTGCCCCCTATTTAGCGAATTTTTTGAAGAAAATGCGTTAAATATGAGTTCTTCTCGATCTACGAGAAAGCAAAAAATTATACCCAATCTTAGGCGACGATTCTTGGTCAAATCGTACGACAGCTTACTATGGTGCCCCCTCCGTGTTTTTACCCAAATCGAACGTTTGAGGTAAAAACACGGAAAAGCAAAAAATTATTGTTGAATAAAATTAAGAAAAATAGGGTAAAACCCTAATTCATTTTTACTGTTCATTTTCTGGTTTTTAGAGCTCTGAAGCAAAAATGGTGGAGACGACGCACAGATCTGCAGAGGTCCGGCGCGGTCTACGGGTAAGAGCCTAGACTTAGCTAGAACTGATTTAATTTAATTTTTACATGCTTTTTAAGTGATTTTTAGGTGAATTTGGAGCATCGTGGCCATTTTTGGCCGTCGACGTCGTCGGGACGAAATCGTCCCGATTTTGATGAAATCATCTCAATTTCGTCAATTTCGCCCAAGGGCGAAATTGGCGAAAGGGGGACGATTTCGTCAATCTAGAGACGATTTCGACAAGCGAGATCCGAGACGATTATGCTCAAATTTGGGACGATATCATCCAATAGTGGGCGATATCATCAATTACATGAAATTGATTTTTAAGTTGCATTATTAATTACTAGAATTGTTATTAATGATTGTTTGTTGTTTTGTTGTTTATGTTGCAGAGAGGATTACTAAAGAGTAGGGAGTGGAAATATGGAGGTTTGAGAGATGACTTGGCCGCTCTGACATAGGCAGAGTGAGATCTGTTGGCACAGTCCGGCTTACAGCATGTGGCAGAGATGCCACAAGTATCCACGGACATGCGGCTTCTAACAGCCTTAGCAGAGAGATGGTATCTGGGTTCTTCCTGTTTTTGGTTACCGATAGGGTAGATGGCTCCCACACTAGAGGATGTATGGAGGATTCTGAGAATCCCCATACAAGGACAGATGATCAGTCCTGTGGCCAATCAGGGCCATGCTATGGGACGGTTGTGTGGTGACCCGAGCTTCGCCCTGGAGAAGGGTGGAGTGAATATCGAGGCACTACGCCAGATGCCTGGGGCATCCAGAATCACACAAGTTCTAGCTGGAGTGGTTGGTGGACTTCTACTGTGCCACCAGAGCGGGTGTAGGGTACCATGGATTCTTGTAGATGTGATCTACGATATGAGAGACCATGGGTACAGGTTTTGTTGGGGCAGTTTTGTTCTATGCCAGTTGTACAGGATCCTGTATAGGGTCGTGTACAAGGGCGGGCGATGTCTGGTGATGACATTGCTCCTACAGGTTTGGTGCTGGGAGCACATTGCAGTGCGGAGGTCGATAGGGCTTCCACTGATAGGGGTGGATGGGGAGAGGCCCCGAGTCTTCTACTGGTGGCTTTGGAGAGGGTCACAGCGGTGGATCGACCTACCGATGTCCCGGAGGCTACTGGATGACTTGGTCCCGGATTAGATCACCTAGAGACCATGGAGAGGGCACCCAGGGTGGGCCGAGGATGGACAAGAGCTGGCTCGCATCAGGCGAGTCTGCTGGCTATGGATGGAGAGAGGAGATGTGGAGCTCCACCGCTATGACTGAGTTTTGAGACAGTTTGGTCTGCAATAGGGGATCCCATCTTTTAGGGACTACGAGTTTTCTCGGACTGTCCGAGATAACACCATGGTTAGCGGGGCTCCTGACATGCAGCGCTTCTGGATATAGGATGTAGACGATGCCCCCATCCAGCCAGTGGATGGGGACGATGCAGGAGTAGCCGATGGCTATGATGCCTGGTACACAGGCATCCACCCTCATCGAATGACGAGGGCACAAGGTCTGATCCACATAGTTGTGCGTCGGATAGGGAGGCGGCACCAGGCAATGATAGAGGCAGACCAGGGTCACGAAGAGAGAGAGCAGAGGAGGCCACAGGCACAGGAGGGGCCACAGCAGTGGGAGAGGAGGGAGGAGAGACCCCCATATCCATAAAGAGATAGGCCACCATCACCCAATAATGGCAAGGGCGTTGACACAGGAGAGAGCAGTGAGACGGTGACTCTTCGGACGGAGAATATCCGTCTCCAGACATAGGTGCAGACTCTACAGGATGAGGCTACACGACATCGAGCTGAGGTGACACAGCTCAGAGATGAGATTGCACGCCTCAGGGCACGGGGCGAAGGGGCGAGCACTCAGGAGCTGATGCGGTCGGTTGCTCAGACCACATTCTACCAAGGGATCTATTTTTAGATGGTGCCTGAGGGCCAGAGGGTACAGCTGTCGACTGCTATTGTAGATCCGATCAGGATAGGGTCATCGAGGAGCTCATCCCGATCGACGATGCGGACTCGTAGTACCACACATACTACGATGGGGCCACCTCGTCCTTCGTAGGGCGGGGGAGGAGATGAGGCTGAGAGCTCTAGGGGCTCTCGAGACACTGCTCGGAGGACATTTGATTGAGTATGCCAAGATATGGATTGTGGCATACCAATCTAGCTGAGATGATGTACATATATTTTTGAGATATATATATATATAGATGAGATTTTTTTGATCATATGACTTATATTGTGTTATGTATTTCTATGATGCTTTTAGATGTTTTAATTGATTGATTTAATAATCGGATGTAATTATGTCGTTGGAAATATGATTTGAATGTCATGCTATAAAATTTTAAATGAAATAATCTGATGTAACAAAGTGATTGTATGTGATGCAATAATTTGATAAAAATAAAAGGGGACTTTTAACAATAATTTCAAAGGACATTGTCGCTATTATAGACCATTTCATGGAGTCACCGCTCACTCGGTCGTCAAGCTAATCCCAGTATAGAAATATTGCGAAAAGTAAAAGAGTGCTTAAGAGACTGTCTTAAGACTTTCTTGTGATAGTGCAAATGATGATGATGATGGTTGGTTTGTTTTCAGACTTTCATGAAAAATATTATGCATGAAATATTTTTAAAATGATTTTTGCTAGGCATAAATTCCTAAGTGTGATAAAATTTGTGAATAATTTCTTAGGAATTATACCATCATTGCAAAGTTGAAGGTTGACATAATGACATAAAAATAGTGAAAAAATGGGTTTGCTTTTGAAAAGCATAATTTGTGTAAAATGAAGTCATATGGTTTTTATGATTTTTGATAAAATGGGGAATAAAAATTGTTACAATGGTTTGCGCTAGGCATAGAATATGTAGGTATAGACTTATACCATCATCGCGAAAATCTAAAAAAATAGTTTTATTGCATGGTTAATTTTTTGATGAACAGAAAATATGAAAATGAGGACTTGCGCTAGGCATAAAATTCCAATTTTGGTTTTGAAACTATACCATCGTCGCGAAAGTCAACTAGATATATATGATTTGATTTGTGTAATTTGGAAGAAATTTTTGATTTTTCTAATTCTATAGTTGTCTTTGTGAAAAATAATTGTACTTGATTATTCCAAACAAGTTGCAAAAATAATATTTCAAAGTATTTTGAAGACAAAAGTTAGATTTATAAGGAATCCCATGTGCATATGTGCATTCATTTCCCATCTTGATTTATCCTAATGATAAACAAAATCTCTCAAATACAAATGTGTGTGCAATTGCATTGTTCATTTACCAGTTTTGAGCAAGATACTATGCTACAAGTGATTTGAGGAAACCAAATAAATGTTCATTAACCATGATGTAGATGCATATAACCATATTAGACTACTATGTAGGTCAGATTATCAAGAGCTAGCTAATCCATAAGCAGAAATAGGTCTGTACAAAATAAGGTCGCTAATGTGACAGACATATCGCCACGCTAGGAGTTACCCAAGGCCAAGCAGGTTGGGCACAAACTACCTGTTATGGGGCTTACCTCATAGTTTTCGAATAATTGAGAATTCCAGGGATTCAAGCTCATCAACCCTTCTTTTCTTTTCAAAGGGTAGGGAAAGGGATTTTATTGCTTTCTTGATTTCTTTTGAACTTTGCTTTTTTTTTTTTGTATTTCTTTTTCTTGATAATACTTGTAACATTGTTGTAATGATATAAAAGAGCATTTTTCTTTTCTCTTCTTTCTTGAATTTTTCTTCTCTTTTTCTTTGCTAGGGATACTTGCTCGGATTAGCTGTAGAGCAAAGGATTTTTATTTTGGGTAGGGGTGAGCTTGTCCTTTTGCCAATTCTCAAATATTCTAGACCATGTGCATGATAGGATAGCAGGGGAAAATTTTCACTCAAGAAATCAGTTCTACTATGTAGCAAAACATGGAAATTACAAATATAATCATTTTATTGTGAAAAGATGTGCTTTGTTTAAGTAAATAACAAGATCAATTCTCTATGCTCAAACTTTATTTAATTGAAATTTGTGAACTTTGATATAAGAGAGATTAGTAATCATGCCAGATAAAAGCAAGATATTTATTTTTTTATGAGTGTGCAAGTGAGGGATGCCAAATAAATGCTAATTTATCCAAAAATAAGTTGAAACATATAACTACAATAATTTTAAGAAAATATATATAAATGATTTTTTGAGAAGTTTGGAGAATGTTGACTCTCTCTTTCTTCTGTATATTGTTTTGGTTTCGAAAGAGTCAAGCATATAGCTGTTTTTATCATTATTTTGATTTTTGTTCTTGAGTAAACAATTTAACAAGTGCTTTAAATAAATTCAATAGATAGTGTTGAAGATTTTGGATGATTATGAATATTTTTGATGTTTTTGAATAAATTGAAAGAAATACAAGAGAGTAATTTTGAACAAATATATACATGGATGAAATGACTAAATTTATGCATAGTAATGTTTAAGATGCAAAATATTCATGGGTTCTTTAAGTTCTTTACCATCTAAGGTAGACAGTTTGTATGTTCTTGATTCAAATTTAGCAGTATTAATGTATGGTTCAAGCTAGTTGGGCTCAAATTTACCTTTAAGGTCCTTAGTTGCATTTGTATTTTTTTGAAGATTTTGAGGATTTTGATTTTTTTGTATTTTGATTTTAATTTATGAAGTGAAATTCGTGGTATATACAAGATGATCTATATACACTATATAAGGTTATTTGAGTATAGCATGTCTAAGGTTGCTTCAAAATCAAAGGTGGTTTTGAAGGATAATCTGGTTGAGGTGAAGGTAAGAATAGAAGGTGATGAATAAAAGGTAGTGATAACAAAAGGTTTGTTATAATGTAGAATAATGTAGCAAAATATTTGACTTTTATATGTGTAAAATTGATCATGTTACAAAATAAAATGTTAGAAATATAAGAAAGTTCTTCATTCTTATCACTATATTCCAAATCTTGATAATATGGAAGGAGCAGATGCAGATGTGAAATATATGCATGGATGTTATTTGGTAAACAAGGATGATCATATATGGATGAAGAAAAGTGATGAATAGAAGAGAATTGTGACAATAGAGAATGTATAGAACTTGATATTTCAAATGTTAAATATTCTTCAAATTGGTTTCGATCACCATGTATGGTAACACTTTTGTTTGCAAGTTCAAACTTCAAACATTGGTGAAGAGTGGAAGGGAAAACCCTCATCGTATGAATCCAAGGACTTCTAAGAAGTAGGTTGTACGGTGAAGGGAAATATGCTACATAAAATAAAATATCCAGGATCTTGGATCCAATATTAAAGGGAAGAATTATAATACCTTGAGCTTCTTGAATTTCATTGTTAAAAGATTTTATAATAACATTTGATTCATTAATATGTTCTTCCTTTATTTTGAGTTTTTGGAATAATTGATAAGTGCTTAAATTAAGAGAGGAGTCATCATCTACCATGATAGTTCTAACAAGTTTTTCTTTACTAGATCCTGTAATGTAAAGATAGGAGTCTTCTTGTGGAGTAGAGGAAGGAATATCCTCATCATAGAATGAAATATGGTTAACATCAAGAGGGTTTACACCATTAATTATGTTATTAGAGAAGATATGATGAGGAACAAATTGTTGGCTAGGTATTTTGAACAAAATTTCCTTGTGATAAATTTGTAATACTTCTAAAAGGGATATCTTTGCTTGAGGATTAATCACTTGTTGTTGGTTATCAAAGTGGATTTCAGATTGAGATTTTGATTCTAAAGATGAGCTTTCTATGCTTACATTCCATTTTGGATCATTCTCTAGAGTCAAATATAGTTTTGAAGGTTGCTCAAATGAGCAATCCATATCTTGAATATCTGATTGAGTTGATTGAACTTGAGGTTGCTCATTTGTAGTTTTTGTTACAATATTAATAATATCATCATGATGGGACACATTAACATGCAATATTTGATTGGTTTTTTGTTGTTGATAATTGAATAGGAGTTCTTGGGAGATCTCCATGTCTTGATTGATTATTGGTATTTGTTGTGTAGGAGTTTGATTGTTTATTGGAGGTTTATCATAAGTTGTAGATTGTAATTCCTTTATATTAAAAAGACCCTTATCAATCAAATCTTGAATTGCACATCTTAAATCTTTACAATTTTGTGTCATATGTCCATCTACTCTATGATATTCACAATGTAGCTCAGGTTTAAACCAATTTGTTGTGGTGTCAGGTTGTCTTACGGAAGGGAGTTCAATCCTATTTGTGTCAAGTAAATACTTGAGAATTATATCCGTTGGTTGATTGAGCTTTGTAAATGTACGTGATGAATGTTTTTGAGAGGTTTTTGATAAATGCTTTAGGAATTTCATCATAAAAGGGCCTAATGGTTTCTCACTACTACTTTCTTTGTTATGGGTAGAATGATGATAGGAAGATTGCGATGTAGGAGGTGAGTGCATGGTAGAATTGGAAGAATAAGTATTTTCTTGTTGAAATGGATGTGTTGTATTGAAATAAGAGTATTGAAAAGGTGGTGGAGGATTATATGTGGATTGATAGACATAATATGGATATATGGGAGAATAGATAATATCGTTATGAAGAGGATTGGCAAAGGGATTGTCTTGTTGGGGTAAGGATGAAAAATGAGAGAAGTGTGATGGAGGTGATGTTGAATAGGGATAAGGTTGATCATAATCAACAAATGTATTTGGCTGAATTCTTCCAACATTACTAATGGGCTCATATTGATTTGAGTAAAAAATCATGGTTTGTTTAGTGCTTCTAAAAGTAATATTTAGCATCTACTATTTAGAATTGAATCTAAAACATGAAATGATGATTTTGTTTTTGTTTTTCTTGTATACATATATATATATATATATATATATATATATATATTTTGTTTTTGTTTTCAAAAGGTTTACAATGCATTCACGTCGGGTTCACCAAAATGTATCGCTCCAAATTTTTTGCATCCCTACCTTCAGGCTATAGGATCCGTGCCCGGAAGGAGGATGGGAAAAGGATGTCGCGATACCTCGGACTGAGAGGACTTTGCAAAGGTCCCGCATCTCAAGGGAGGTGTATTTTGGTGATTTTTCGACGGATGGTGGGTTCACCAGGAAACATTTAGTGATAGTTTCCACGCCTAGGTTTTGGAATGTGTTTGATGAGTTTGTTTTAACCTTAAGCATTCATATCCTAGGTTTTTCCGAATGAATCTAAATTAAAACTACATGAAAATGCAACTTTCATGAATACAACAAACAGATTTGAAAGCAAAAAATAGAGAATTTTACAGAATGACAATGAAAAATACCTGATCCGAATGTCTGTAGAAGATTCTGACGTTTGAAGCAGTCTGGATCGCCTGTAATCTAACATAATCGCCTGCAATCTGACAGAATCATCTGAAACTGATAGAATCGTCTGAGATCTGATGAATTTGCGAGAGACCTGCAAGATAGAAAATAGATGCAAAATACAAGAAATTCTATTGTGCTAACAGAGGCAAATTACACCAAATAGCAATATGAATACTGAACAATATTTAAGAACAGAATTTAAAGCCAATTACTGTACTTTAATAGAATATCATGAACTTAGCATGCAATCTAAGCTAAATGGGTGAACTCCAAATGCAAAATAACATAAAAACTAAATAAATAATCTAATTTACAGAATAAAATGATAGAAATAGAGTTGAGAAAAGCAAACTCCAGGCACTGATTGCCTCGATGTGGGCTACAGTCGAGATCATCTCGCATCAGTACGAAATCGTCTCGCATTCGACAGGATTCCCTCCGATCTAAACAGGTTCATCGGCGATGATGGATGCTGGCTCCGACTGAAAAATAATGATGTACCTACAATAAAATCGATGTGGAACTAGTGCAAATGCAATATTAGGATGTTCTAATGTAGAGGGAATCACTTTGCAAAAAATTTTAGCCAGGGGTTGGGGAGGGGAAATCTTAGAGATTAAATTGGATTAGAGGGAGTAGGTAGGAGGTTGGAGATCATCCCAATTTGGGAGATCTCCAACAGGGGAGGGTCCCAATAGTGCAAACATGCTTCTGCCCAGATTGGAGACCCATTGGAACAGATTCCAACTATGCAAATTCAGTTTTACGACAAGATCGTCTGGACGTCCTAGTCCAGATGAAATCGTCAAATCTGGGACGATATCGTCTAATCGACGACGATATCATCAAATGGTCAAAACAACCTCTAAAAATGGCTCAAAAAAGGGGGAAACAGATTTCCCGATGGTTAACGGGTGGTTTGGGAGGTTAAATTTGAATTTAAAATTATTTACTAAGGTGAATGTAAATTTTATAATTTTACTGCACCAATTTTAGGGTGCTACACTAATTAATCAAACAAAAATGAAAAGGGGAAGGTAGTGATACCTCTACTGCAAACCGTAACTCTGGTGAGTAGTCTACACTGTAAACCATGTCTGAAAGCCAAGGTTAGAACTCTAATAGGCTTGCCATAAATTCCAAAGGTAGTGGGCTTGGCCTCCTTGTCCAATTGATGTTCAAGGGTCACCTTCGATTTCCTTCTGATAGGTTTTGTAGATGAATCACTGTGATGGGCCTTATTTTTCTTAGATTTGCATTTCTTGGTTCTTCTAGACTCCTAGAACTCCCATGGCAAATTGATATTTGGGTGAATAGCAAACTGGCCTTCTCAAATGCATGAATTCAATATGCAATTTGATAGGGCTTCATTGCTTGCTTGATCAATTAACTCTCTATATTCTCTCCCCATTTGGAGTGGGTACTTATAGGATGCCCTAGGATTGGGGGTGGCTTCCTAGAGAATCTAAGATCAAGAAGATGTGGTTATGATAGTTGGATTGGAAGCTTCCACCTTCTAACCACCTTCTTCTAGAATAAATTGTCGTTCAAACTAATTTGGCTCAGATTGAAGGCCAACTAAACTTTAGTTAAGACCACAGGTCATAGCTGCGGTCTAGACTATAAATCGTAGGTCTCAGCCACAAATCAGCTATAAACTGCAAGTATGGGCTTTGGTTCAGAATGATTAGGCCAAGGAGCCTAAATTGGGTGGTTAGAACCACTGCTCTATCCTGGAGTCTATCCAAGATATTCCATATGGTCTTGTAGCATGTCCATATGAGTAGTCATCCTCGACAAGATGTGTTTTAGGTGTCTACAGAACTCTATCTACAATAGCTATCAATAATGCTTGGATCAATATTTATGGCCACTCCTCAAGGAGGATTCCACACATAACCTTAAGCACACTACCCACCTCTTTGATTAGTATGGGAGTGTGATATTTTTGAGTGTTGTGCTTGATGGACTATTGCTATTACATAGACAACTTGTTTAATATATATGAAGGTTTGGCTCAAGATTCCTAAAAGAGGTTTCTCGATATATGTGAGGTACACAAGAGCTCAAATTTATATACAAGTGTTTTTTAGGCCTAGGTATTGAAGCTTGATTCCTCCTCACTTCACTAGATGCTTTATGGGTAATGTAGATTAGATAATAATGATAAGTCCTCCATGTTATTTTAAAATAGTAGAAAAACCATTTCTAATGTATGAACTGAGGACTAACAAAAAACAAATTGCTCACAACAGAAGCTTATTGTGCCTTGGAAAGGGCTTTGATATGTCTTGCAATAAAATTCTTCTTTTCATATGAATATTTCACCTAAAAATTCTTAGTCCATAGTTGTACTTAGATAAGAAATTTAGTGCCAAGAATAATTCTAACTATGATTGCATAGAGTATTGATAAAAGTAGCACAAATATCGTATATCCACTAACATAAGAATTCATTAAATGAAACATGGAAATATAAATAAAAGTAATTGCAAGAAAATAGGATATATAATATTACTATCATGGGCCTCTTAAAGGGGGAAAACTCCTTATAAAGTATGCAAATTCTTTACTAGCTCATGAGGTTTACATCCTTCCCTTTTTATAATATTTACATGCATATTTCCTAATATTTTATTACAATATTCTAAGAGAACTTGCTATGACAATATTCCTAACTATCTATTATTTGAAAATTACATTCATGATGCCAATAATTTACATTTATAATTCTATGATAACAATGTGGTTACATACATAATTTTATGACAAAACTATTATACACATGATTCTATGATACACACTCCTAACTTGATGTGTGGTCCACTTTATATACAATATCATATGTCCTTATGAGTTACAAGTGTTGAGTATGTAATATCTTATTTTAAATAATGCTAAAAATAAAAATAAACAATATCTCCACCCTTCATCTCCAAAATCATGGCTGAACATCACTATTTTATCCGCCATGTTGCTTTTTAATTGGATCACAACCCTAAAGTCTTACTTGGGTTGCCCGATATCCAAGAGGATCAAGTTATATTCTAAAATACAACATTTGAATATAAATAGGAAGATGTTACTCCCTTAGGAACCCTTTCTCCTATTCACAATGAACAAGATTAATTAATATTTAAGTTTATGAAGTATATGGATATCTTCTTGAATGAAAATAAGGAAGCTATATAAGCTATTTTAGAAGCATATGGAGAATATTTAACAACTTCTACTATGGAAGGATTATTGGTAGAGTAAAATTCAATGACATTATATTAATTATAATTCCTTTAAATACAAACACTAAGGCTAAATATCACCTTATATAATTATGCTAACAATTAACAAGAAAAGATGCTAACATACTAATATCTGTCGATAAGAAATATCGGTAAAAAATCTACTAATGTAGGTAGAAGGTAAATAAATTAACCTATGGTAATTACCCAAGTAATGGGATAACTACTATAACATCCCCCCTTATTACATTATTTTTATAATACATATATATCCTTCTATACAACAATATTTGGGTAAAGTATATAATTGACCCAATACAGTGAAGAAGAAGAAGATAAATGAAAAAATACTAGCTCATGATTTGTATTTGGCTCTGGTTCTGGCTCATGGCTCTAGATCTAGCTCTAAGTGTACCCCCAGATGTGTACCTCTGGTTCTATCTTAGAATATTCCACTGGATAATTGCCTCTAGAACTTTTTCTCTAGGTCTATCTCTGGGTCATTGTCTCTAGGACTACCACTCGATCTATCACTGGATTTGCCTTGGGGTCTACAATAGGTTTTAAATTTTTTGTAGAAGCCATACAACATTTCTTTGATCATGTTCCATTGTGTGTGATATATCCATCCACAATCTATATGAACCTTGTTGGCCATTTTCACTTTGTACCAACAACTGGAAGAAGAATGATTCATACATGCACATGAATAATAAGGATGCAATTTCCAACATCTAGCTGCAACATGTCCTGTCTTTCCATAGTGAATACAATAATGATTTTTAGGAGTTGGAAAAGATTTAGGTTTTACAAACATGTTTTTACTAGTACTTGGTTGTCTAGAATAGCCAAGGCCTTCATTATTTGCCCTGAAATTGATCATTATAGGAGTTTTAATGCCTTGTTCTTATTTACCTATCTCTCACCATTGAATCCTATTTTCTTCACAAGTTTGGAAACAAATACTTTGGTGTGTTTTTCAAAACACCCAATTTCATAATCTTCATAAATGTGTTAAAAAATATGGCATTTGTCACTATTGATGAGATTATGGAGCTCTTTTTGAGGAGTTTCAATTTTTAAGTCACTAGTGTCACAAGCAAAATTTGCTTTCGAAATGATATCATCTATGCTACAACTAATATCTACCATTGAAGGTAGGAGGTCCCATGTATCACAACAAGCATTGGCCATAATGGGTTCAAGGTCACATGTATTGCAACAAGCATTAGGCACCATGGGCTAAAGGTCACTTGTGTCACTACAAGCATCGACCATTAGGGGTTTGACATTTTTTTCCTCATTTATTTCCCTATTCAATTTACGTTGGGCATGGTCAAGTGCAACAAATAATAGGTATATGCCCCTTATAAAGCCAATAGGAAATTGAGCACCATTTTTCTGAAGGTCTTTACAAGACTCAAAATCATCAAGTAGGGCTACTAAATCATTTTTTAGTGTGATAAATGTGCCCTCCTCATAAAAATCCAGCCCATCCATCTATGGTGGAAAGTATGGGTCTTTAACTAATTTGGCAACATCAGTTTTTTTGGGGTAGTTTTCTTCTTTGATCTGCACGTTCTTAAGGTGTCGATCTCTACCAAAAATACACCTTTTACAAGGTAATTTTGCAAAAATAAACCGACTAAGGTGTCGGTCACTGCCAAAAATGCACCCTTACAAGTCTTCCCCCTTTTTTTTGCAAAATTTGCATTTGATAGAATGTTGCAAGAAGTGTGACTAAGGTGTCGATCGCTATCGAAAGTGCACCCTTTTTAAGTCTTCCTCCCTTTTTAGCAACAATATTATGTGAGGTAGGAAAATAATGGGTATCCCCCCTTTAGTTGCAAAAAATATCCTCCTGGTTGTAAAAAAAGCCTCCCTTTTTACAAAAATATAAAGCCTCTAAGGCGTGTGGGTTAACAATTGTACCTCTTAAGAAATTTGTGAAATTGTTCCCTTTGTAGTGCAAAAAATTGCAAATTTGAAGCTTTTACAAAAAACTTGCCTCTTAGGAAAATGTGCAAACAATTGCTAACAAAATTGACAAGCAACTTTTTGGAAAAATTAACGAGCAATTTTTGTTTGTAAAAGTTGTCAAGCAACTTTTTGTTGTCATCAATAAATGCAAAAAAATAGCAATTTTTTTAGCAGCAAAATGTTGTCACAATATTACCTTGGTTTGATGCAGCAAAAAAAATGCAATGCTACGGGGGCGGGGACCTTACAACCTCGGCTGAGTTTGAACCAAAAAATTAGGGGAAGCACATAGGGTTGGAACCCTCAACCTTGGTTGGGACGACCTTAGCACTATTCCAAACTTCCAACCGGGCTACTACCCTTGGCGAGTAGTAAAGAGTAGACTCTAAAGTTTATTTAAAACATGTCCTTGACCATTTGAATAGTGCTTCTCACTCTGGGTGGAGCTGCTCAGTCTAGATGGTGTGTCCCCTCCTCTCATGACACAGTGCTCTGCCTTGAGTGATGCTCTCAAGCTTACAACAACAATGAATCTCCTTCTGCATGAGGGTTGGGAAATTTACACTAGAGTATTCCACCTACAACTCTATCTTCATCGAGAAGGACATCTGGTTGTATGCACTAGCCACCAGTGTCAAATTCATCATCCTACAGATCAAATTCAATCAGTCTAGCCTAGATCTAATGATGGAGCATTGGATCCCAATTGCATTAATTGCATCCACATGATTTAGAATACATACATGTAAATGTCGTCAATGAGACATATAGTCAGCACAACACATTTTTTGTTATTTCCAGTGTATCACTAGTCGAACTGTAGGTAGATGAAAAATCATGCAATGCTAAGAAATGCTCTCGTCTGCTCCAAACTAGAAATAATTGCTGCAAATGAGCTTGCTACTATGTTTGCAAGTTTTTGAGTTGTTTTGCGATTGTCTCGGCTACACAAATATGACCAACACCCTTGTCTACAAATCATCTGAGATTCAATCATTCTTCTACAATGGAAGCGATCTTGTGGTAATCATAGTGGCAAAGTTGCTATTTATCTGACTGGGCATCTGTTGCCGCTAGTCACTGCAACTATTTATAGCTATCAACATGTGATATTTATCACTGCCTCCCTCGGATCAGCACAACACACAGTGGAGTAGCTCTTAGGCACCAATGTTTTTTTGTTTAAAAAAAAATCTAATGACTATATGTCCTACATATGGGACATGGAGACAATATGGGGAAATAAAATGAAAAAATCACACTTACTTTATCAACCACCTTTGGGTGGTCCCCTTCCCACCCTAGACTTTTGACCATGTATGTACCTAGCTGAGTCCATGTCACTTGGTCCTTCATGTAGTCTACCATCCCAGATCCAATCACTCACCTCCACATCACTTAGGATTCTATCATAACATAGTAGTCCACATTATTCTTTGTAGTCAAGATTAAAGTACATAGCAATCTACATCAACCACTTGTCGAGGTAGGATCATTGAGAGCTGAGTCATTGTGGCTGTCAGATAGATCACACTATCAGTTACTATGTCTACCAAAGTAGGATATGGATATCAATAGCCAAATGAACCCGTATATGTTAGGTCCCACTATACAAGATCACTCACTATGTCTAATATGATAGTCAGATCTATCAGATTTAGAATAGTCAGTTCTTAGATCCATGAGGTCGTTAGGTCCACCACATATCCACTGAGTCTAGGCCCTGAAATAGGATCCATGAGGTTGTCAGGTCTACCACATAGCCACCGAGTCTAGTCCCTATAAAAGCTTATGAAAAATATCATAGCAAAATTTTAGGATCAAATCCTCACTCTAACTGGGCAGGGTCAATCCCACTCTGATACCATATTGGTAGAGTAAAATGCGATGATATTATATTAATGATAATGCCTTTAAATACAAACACTAAGGCTAAATATCACCTTCGATAATCATGATAACAATTAACAAGAAAATATGCTAACATACTAATATCTACCGACAAGAAGTATCGGTAAGATAATCTACTAATCTAGGTGGAAGTAAACTAACCTAGGTAGATGGTAAATAAACTAACCTATGGTAATTACCCAAGTAATGGGATAACTACTATAACAAGGATTCCTTTTAGATCTTCCTCGACAACCCAAGCTCACTTTTCCAACTTCAAATCTAGTAGACTTATCCCATGGATATTTATATGTAGACCATAACATATCAACCCTCAATTATACAAGTTCAAATCTACCTATTGTTACACCTTTTTTAGGGTGTAGGGCAAAAAATACCTAGTCCTCTCTAGGACATCATTTTTTCTTACTATTTTTTATAGAGTTGCATTGGGTTAACACCAGTTGACCAAATTCTCAACCAATAAGTGATAATTAAGTACAACATCTTAATATCCATCCAAGCACACCAATATCACAATCCCGTATCCATAAACTTACTCCTATTCAAATTGTGAGCATTGGATTTTCCCAAAACCTTACCCCATTATTTCTAAGCCCACACCTTAAAATCCCATTATTCTATAAAGTTTGGAGACAAGTTGCATGATGCCTATATCATATGCTTTAATATCTCAATCATATCCTATCTTTAATCACCAAATCCTAGTAAATTTCCAATAAATAACCCATATTCCTCAAAATCATATCTCTTCATAATTCAAAATGCTTAGATAATAGTTAGAGGAATTGACCTAACAAATAGATTCTATTCAAGGATCATCATCTTCTCACAAGTACACTTATGCAGACTTGTGTAATCAAAAACTTTATCCTATCATAGTTAGTCATCCTTTGTTGCCAAATTTTTAAGACACTTAAATTCCACATGTACTAGGGAAAAGAATACCCTATTGAATACTTTAGACTTTATCATACTATATGTAGTGACATTGTGTACAATGAAATGCTACTCCTCAAAATATTCCTTTGTAGTCTTAAAGGCCTGGCCCTAGAGTGGTACTATTAGATACCATGACATAGCTTAAAAACCTTCAAAGGTACGGTCAAAAAATTCATGTAACACTTATCAATATATATTGAGGAGAAGGTCACCTATATGCACTTAAGCAAGCCCAAGGTGAAAATTTTTCTAGCTTCACACCCAAAAAACAATGTAAACACTACCATAACCTTACAAAAGTTGATTTTAGAAAAATCCCAACAACAATAAAGGCCCAAGAGAAAATATACTAGGCTTAGTAAACCCCCTAAAACCATCCTTGACTAATTTTTAGGGAACAAATAATCAAAATGCCACTTATTAAAATTTCAAACCTTGATATATAATAGATACCTTGGTTCAAACCTAAATAGCAATGTGCTTTTCATCACACTAACAAATGCAGGTCCCTTAGGAATATTATACAAGACCTAGTTGATGAAGGGCACAATATTGTCAATGACTCTGAACAACAACCCTCTAATAAATAAATGGGAATTTTTCAACACCCATTACCTAATCATGACCAAAAAGTAGATAATCATATTTAGTATAAAACAATTCCTCCTGCAAATACATATATGGCAAAAAGGGTCCACTCTTTAATTAGTGATGTTATGAGATAGCAAAAAAAATACAATCATCTAATTAGCCCTCTCAACACCCTTTGTTACTCTACACTAAACATACTCCTCCTTTTGGAGGACAACCTCTAATTATACATTTCCAAAATTAGGATAAAAGTAATTTCAAGCTTCAATGTTAGCTTGAAAGTACTCTTGCAAAAATCTCTCTCCTTGGTCTCTTAAAATATTTTTGAATCATCATGAAATTCTTTTTAAACTTCTAAGTGATCAAATTATTCCACAAGACGTAAATCCTAGTGATCACACTAATGTCATTGGATCCCTTGGCATGAACCATACCATTATATCATTGTAACATCCCAATTTGTACCCTACTTTGTGTTTGCATTATATAGCTTAAGGTTTGATTTTATAGAGATGATTATGAAATAGAAATGGTTAAGTATGTTTTGCTAAATTAGGGTAGTTTGATGCTAAACATGAATTTTTAGTGGTATTTAAGGCATTTACTTGGAATTTTTCTTTGTCTTCTTAGTTAGTTGGGAATTAATTGCTAATATTGGTTTATTTGGTTAACCAAGATCTTTAACTTGTATTAAGCTTGATTAGTGGACAACATTGAAGAAACATTAAATTTAGTATTATTTTATCTCTAGATTAGTTACAAGTTAATTGTAATTAAATAGGTTAATTAATTAGTTTCTTAGAAATGAAGTAAATATTAGTTAAAGAGTCGGTATGTGTTTTATTGTGATTGGACTACCTCGGTTGCAAAGTCAAATATAACCCCAATTTCTAGATAGCTTTTATGATGGGCTCACCTCCAACAATTTTTAATAATAAAAAAATGGTTATGGGGGGAAGGTGAGTTCCATTATAAATAGAGGCATTTGGGAATGCAAAGAGAGAGAAATATTTTGTAGAGTGATATTAAGGTTATACTCTCCAACTAAGCTGGATCAAAAACCAAAAATATCATATTCTTCATAAGCTAGAATTGGAAATCTAGAGGTTCCTAGGGAGTATGCTCTCTGGGCATTGCTCAGATCAGAAACTAGATGGACCTTGTGATTTGCCATAGTTTTTCCTCATCTCATTGCTTTTCTAAAAAAAGAGTCTCATATAAATCAAAGTATTGGAAGTCTTTTGGGAGTTTGGATCGGAGAAAGCTTGCAAAAAAATTAGGTTAGGGTTAAGATCCGAACTATAGTATGAATGATGAGTATGTTTGTTTGGTGATTGAGTTAATGTTACAGTAACAACCTTTTTGGTTGTTAAGGTTAAATGTTTTAATGTGGAACAAAGAAAATAGGTGTGTGTAGGAAAGTTATTCATGGTTGTCTTGTTGGGGATTTTTGATGAATTGTTTGTTATTCATGGTGGTTCATTAATGTGTTGTTCGTAGATTTAGAAGAAGGGTTTAATGTTGTAGTTTGTATTGCAACGTACATTACCTGTGTAAAGTAACAAGAATAATATCAATCTCCAATTTAGTCAGATTTGTGCATGCATGTGTGGGGATCCAAGTGCAATATCAATAATTATATTGTGTGGAGTTTTAGTTATATTGCAGGTGTTGTTGATTTCGATTCTGTATCAAAAGTACATACCCAAAAAACATACAAATATCCATATGCCATTGTGTGAAATAGATAAATAAAGAAAAAATATGATTAATGGATTTTACCCATTATTGGAAATGATATTTGTGCGATTAACATGCAAATGGATATTTTCCAAGATTAAGTTATTGGGTAGAACAAGGGTTTTCACCAAATTGTACAAGCAACGTACTAAAATGTACAAGGGTTTGTAAATTTGTACATTTTATGAATAGTTAAGCATTCTGAAGGTAGATCAATGAGTTTCTAGGTGAATAGTTACCAAGTGGTAGGGATTTAAGAATTTTATAGTCTTCAGTTGTAAGTTTTAGGAATTGTATAATTATTAAACCTACAACTATAATTTTTGGGTTGTATAGTCTTTAGTTGTACATTTTAGGAATTGTACAGTTGTGAATCGTACAATTGTATGTTTTGGGGTTGTACAGTCTTCAGTTGTACGTTTTAGGAATTGTACTATTGTGAATCATACAAATATACAAATTGGATTAATTTAAGTACAAATAGTAATAATTCATCTTAAAATATATCATTCCACCCCCCCTAGAAAATCTACACTTCACTCATGCTACAGGTGAAATAAAGTGTAGTGGTATTTTGGCAAATATGGCAGGGTTTATGGATAAAAATCGTAGATCTAGTATTTATGCTTTGGATTAATAAGTTATCTCATGATAACAACTTTGGGTCCTAAATTTATATTAAAATATATATAAAAGGTTAAAAGGGTCTAAATAGTGATATTAGATAATTATCCTAAAAAAAAAATCTTCGATTTAGACTTTAGTTAAAATTTAAAGTCCAACAAAGGAAAATTTGTGTTTGAACCATATCCACCTATTGAATAGGTCTTAAAATATTTAAGGGGTTATAAATATCCCTAGCCTAGTACAATAATGTTATGACTTATCTACAATTGGTTTGTTCATCTAGTGGCCTTGCCCCTTTTCAAGCCAAAGACTTAGATACATGTGGAAAATTTATCTCAATCACTATATTTGGCAAGTGTGGTTAGTAAGGAACCATAGAGTCTTTAATGAGTCTATCCATGATCATAAAACTATCATTTCTAGGATCCTATCCTTTGAAAACAATAATGTGAACCTTATCCCTTTTGATAGCTATAAAGATCATCTGCAAGAGACGATGATTGCTCAATATTTAAGCTTAACCTTGTTAGATGAGTCTGTGCCTACGATAGTCAACCCCAGAGCCAATGTTAAGTGGTATCCACCTCCTACAGGTTGGTTTAAGATTAATTTTGATGGAGCAGCTAAGGAAAATCTTGGCAGAGCAGGCATTGGTGGCATTGTGCGACATCATAATGGGAATATGATGATTGCATTTTCTGAATATTTGGGAACAAGGACGAACAATGAAGCTGAAGCTAGAGCTATGTGGAGAGGCCTTCAAATGACTCAAGACTTAGAAGGCAATTTGATCATAGAAGGAGACTCTATGCATGTTATAAATCTCCTAAATAATTGGAAAACATCTCCTTGGAGGATTAAAACAATTGTTGAAGAGGCTAGGATCCTTTTCCAGGGAATATTGGACAGAAAAGCCCATGTATTTAGGGAAGATAACAAAATTATTGATAAGCTGGTCAATTTGGGTGTCGATGGTGACAAAATTTTTAAATGGGAACATGGTGTCCCGAGTGAAGTAGAGGAGATTATTCAACAAGAATGCCAAGAATGATAGTTGAATTTACCAACAGGGAAGGCACTGTAAGTTCGAAGGCTAGGAGTATTCCCGTCTCTTTTTTGAATTGGACTCACAATAAAAATTATCTAAGTTGTCAGTCTTCATGGATGCTGCTTGGAAATACCACAAAGACTAATGGGGATAGTCACATGTCAGATAACAAGGCTCCTAGTCATATTAGTAATTTGAGGTCGGTTGATAATCATAGGGAAGGAAAGAAACGACAATATAAGACTTTGAACCAAAGCCACGTGGACCACTAGATATCCACCACCATAAATCTAGCCAACAGGTTCACTTCTCCAAGTCTGATTGGCCAAGATAGCATGTGGTACCAAGGCATGTCATATAAGGAAGAAAGTAATTACCAAATAATTTTTAAGAGTAACTATCAATACAGAGCTTGTGGGAGTTTTTTTTAGTACTCTACTATGTGTGTCTGCAGATTTTTGTTTCTCCATTGTCTCAAGGAAGGGATCCGTATCTATTTATTTTTTGTAATTATGATGCATGTGTATTTTCTCGGGGTATACCCAAAATGTTGTATGGGAAGTTTCTTTTTGATAACAGGCTATGTGCCTTACCGGATGGAATGGATTTGGTGGCATGTAGATTTTACATATATAGGATCCTTAGTAAGGATATGTTTATCAACAGCCCTGGGCTGATTTTTGTAAAAGGTTTTGTGTCAACCTGTAAAACCCGGTATTAATGCTATAGTATCTTATATACAAAAAAAAATGTTATGACTCAAACTTGTTTGAGGAAATCTAATGCTATATGTCTCAATGAAGAAGTAAAATCTATAGTGGAAACTTAGATTGACCTGTTCTAAATAGTGTAGACTATTATAGGTTTGATTATATGTGTACAAGGAAAAAATAGATTAACCTATTCATAAAAGGTTTTTGTTTTTATGATGAATGGTCTTTAACAAACTAATTAAGATACCAATATCTTAAACAAAAAAATGCGGCTCCTAAGGATTGTGGTCACACTTAAGGGGTTGAATAAAGGAATGTTCTCCTTTGATATTGTGATTTTGAGCTACGCACAAGTTTGTTTGAGTGCTATTTTTGGTTGTTATTATATTAAAGTTTTGATAAACTAGGAGAAGAAAAGAATAGCATATTTGCAATATTTTGATTACAATGTATTGAACAATTAGAATCATGTATATGTAGTCATGCATGCTAAAATGAGGAATGAAATATTATGATGGCATAAACTAATTTGGGAGAAATAGAAACTAGGTTGCATTGCTCGGGAACTTATGGGGGTTCTTCGTGGCCATGTCAATGGATGCAATTAGTATACATTTGAGAGCATGTTTCCTGTGTGATGGGATATGGGATGAAAGGAATGGAAAAATTTTCATCCTTAGGAAAGTATAGGATTTCCTACACTTGAATTGAGTTGAATGCATGCTTATTTACAAATGCATAAGGTGTTTGTTAGAAAACTATTTTGCATTCTATGGATTACTATTGCATGGCATTATGTAATTAGTTATTCATGTTCATATATTATATTGTCCTGATCTAACCATTCACTTAGTCATGATGGAACTGATACAAATAGTACCTGAAGTACTTGTTGAACTTGAAAGAGAGTTGAAGATCAAAATAATTTGATGATGTATTCATCTGTATGAGACTTGTTATAACATAAAAATATTTCTTGTGGAAATATTGATGTAATGGCTTCTAGGAGTTTATGATTTATTTATGGAAGTATCAAAAATGTAACTTCCAAGTATCTGATTGTATTGGATATGAACAATGTAATCTCTTTGTAGTTTTATGCTCTTAAAAACAAGTTGTTTACATGATCTAATATGTTACTTGAATTATCAAGTGGATGCTTTGTTTATAAATGGATAAATTAGATCTTGACATTATATAAGTAAAAATATGTAAACATAGGATGAAAATAAACATATCAAATAATATATAAATGATATATCTAAAGAGTAATAGTAAATGAGATATAGTGGTAAGCAATAATATGCCTATGAGAATATGTTGTATGATTCCCTTAAAAAACCATATGTGGTATGGTTAGCTGGTTAAGCATTGAACCTAAAAATATTATCTCATTGGAAAATAATGAGTAGTAAACAAGGCACACACTTAAGGGTAGTTTGAAAGACACCTATGGTTAGAACTAGTTTAATATGAGGTTAAACAATAAGGGAAATGTGCATTCTGGTTGAAACAAACTAGAAAATTCCCTTTGATCATTATGGGACACTGGCCACTCCCATGAACATGGATGAATTCTGATCAAGTTTATTTCTATGTGGTGCATAGCCTTAGAAACTCATGGGACTACTTGCTCAATGGAAAACTATATAAAAAGACACTCATAACCTCTGGTATGTAATTTAAAAAAAAATTATTAGATGGATGTGATGGTTAGTTTTGGTTGGGTAATTTGGGTTTATTAGAGTTGGTTTCAGAGCCTAGGTTAGATAGGAACTTAACTCTCAAAAATTTATGACTCTAAAGCAAACACAAGTAAGGAAAGAGAAATGGTACAGATGTAGAAAATGAGAAAGTCTTTCCCCCCATGTTGAACCTCTGGTGAATCATATTGGAAGAGCTAGATGAAACCTCCACTTTCATGGATTTTAAGTAGTGGAATTGATGTTTTTTTGGGGATCATACTTGCCATTTGAATATCCAAGTCAACTCTTCCTTATTTAGTCATTGTGTTTGCACTCAACTGAAGTCATCATATAGAAAGGAGAAAAAAATGAAATATTTTAGCAAATTTAGTAGAACCATTGAAAACTTTAGTTTGTTAGATGAGAGTAGGTGCATATTTAGTAAAATAATTCAGTATAAAATTGTGAACTAACGAATTTATTTAACTAGGGATTATGCCACCAAAACTTGGTAGTGGAACAAATATGCCACCTCGAAGAACATGGCTAGCTAGTATTGATAATTTTGGAGAGGGTCATGTGGGAGAGAGTTTAGGAAACCTTGAGGGGATGGATAATATCATATATTTGGTTTAGAATATTCAAGGTGAGATGTCAACTACAAAGAGCAGTTAACACAATATAATAATCTAATGGAAGCTCTTAGGGAGGAAATTCGGAGAAATAATAATAGGGCACCCAAAATCCTATTGAAGTAGTTATGGAAGAACCAAATGACCTTGATCAGGTAGTTAAATCTTGTATTAATTCTGAATTAGAGAAAGACCTAAAGCATGTTAATGTTAGAAATTTTTTGGGAAAGAAAAGTGGAGATTCTACTGAGTCATGGCTAAATGAACTAGCAATTTACTTCTCTATGAGAAATTACTCCTCAACCACAAAGACAATCTTTGTCATAGAGATTTTGAAAAAAGTTGGGTTGGAATGGTGGGAAAATTCCTGTAAGGATAAAAAGATAAACATAATTCATTGTGAGTGGGACATGTTTGAAAATGCATTTAGAAAGAGATTCCTTACAGATAAATACTATGCTAGGAAGCTATATGAGTTTACTTAGCTAAAGCAAAGGGATCAGTCAGTGGATGTATACTATATAAATTTCACTAGACTTATTAAGTACATTCTGGATTATGAAAATGATGATAAAATGAAGGTGCATCAATTCATTTCAGGTTCAGATCATCATCTCAATATTTCTATCAACATGTTCAAACCTACCAATTTAGAAGTTACATATGATCTGGATTGTCGGTAAGAGTATAACCACAAAAGCAACAATAGTCCTATCCAAGGACACAAGAAGAACTACCAAAATCTATAGAAGAGAAAGTGGAATAATGAGCCAACTCAAAATAATAATGAAGGGTTTAATTTTGGTAAGAGAAATGATGGGTCAACAAAAATATTTAGGAAGTTTCAGTCTAAGGAAAGAAACTTTATTCGTGTGGAGAAGGCCAAACTTGTAAATCAAGTAGAACCAGCTCCTACTAAAGGCAAGAACAAATTAGTTCAAGGTTTAACTCAAAATTCGAATGTTGGATGCTATGAGTGTGGAGGACCTCACTATTCAAGAAATTGTCCACATCGTCTAAGAGCTAACCAGAAGGTAAAAAATAAAGGACACAAGATTTATGTTGCTATTGGAAATCAAAATCTTGATGGACAGGTGACCCCTATGCTTTTGCAGGGTAAGGTTTTTGACAAAAATGTTAGAGTTTTGATAGACATTGATGCTATTAATAATTTTATATTTAGTAGCTTTATCAAGGACATAATAGAGAATCCAAATTCTTTGGCAAAAGGGTGGAAAGTTGAGTATGGGTTTGGGAAGACCTAATATATAGACCAATATTACCCCTTGATAGAAATATCCCTACCCATAAATTATATCACTTTGTAACTCTATGTAGCTCCATTACATGCCTTTGACATAATTTTAGGGGTTGATTGGTTGAATGACTACAAGGTCTTGATCAACTTTTAGGAGATATGGGTCGATTTCACTGATGAAAATGAGAAGGGGATTAGGTTGTATAGTGAGAAAGGGATGTTCGAAACTATATTAATCTCTGCTATGTAACTTAAGAAGGTGATTAGGAAAAAGGTGATGGTATATGTGGTCAAGGTAAAGGAGGTTAAGGATGATAAAAAGGAGGAAATATTTGAGAAATTTCCCATCCTTCTATAATTCAAGGATGTATTTACATTTAAAATACCGAAAATTCCCCCTAAGCGAGAATTTGATTTTACTATTGATCCAATACCTATTACAAAACCTATACATAGAGAAACATATAGGATGAACTCTATAGAGATGCAAGAGTTAAAAGTGAAACTATAGGAGTTGTTGGATAAAGGTATAATTAAATTGAGTGTGCCTCCTTGGGGTGCACCAGTTTTGTTTATCAAAAATAAGAACGAATCCTTGAGATTATGCATCGATTATAGGATTTTGAATAAAGAAATATTTAAAAACATATATCCTTTACATGAATAGAGGATTTGTTTGATCAACTGAAAGGGTCTACTATTTTCTCAAAGATATACTTGAATTCTGGTTACCATAAGTTGAGAATCAAATAAGAGGATACACATAATACAACTTTTAAAACTCGATATGGATACTATGAGTTCATAGTTTTACCGTTTGGGTTAAAAAATGCACTTGCAGCCTTCATGAACTTAATGAATAGTGTGTTTAGAAAGTAGTTGGAAAAGTTTATCTTGGTATTTTTATATGATATCTTGGTTTATTCTCACAGCAAGGAGGAGCATGACAAAAATTTGAGGATAGTACTAAGGGTATTGAGGGAAAATTAGCTATATAGAAATTTGTCAAAATACAAATTCAATGTGTCACAAGTACATTACTTTGGACATGTCATTTTTGAAGATGGAATTGCAATTGACCCTAATAAGATAGAAGCTATTTTATATTGGCTAACCCCTACAAATGTAATGGAGGTTCAAATATTTAAGGGTCTATCTGGGTATTATAGGAGGTTTACAAAATATTATGCCAAAATATCTTGTCCTATAACCAATATTAAAAAAAAATCAAAGTCATTCAAATGGAAGGACAAATGTGAAATGATGTTCTAGCTGCTAAAACAAATATTGACTATCACTCCCATGTTAAGAATTCTATATCCTCAAATTAACTTTTTAGTCTGTACTGATACTTCCTTAGAAGGTTTAGGAGGTGTTTTATCACAAGATGGAGTAGTGGTGGCTTATGCGTCTAGGAAAATAAAGATGCATGAATTAAACTATGCCACACATGACTTAGAATTGACCGTAATATTGCATGCCTTAAAATTCTGGTAGACTTGCTTGCTAGGAAGACCCTTTGAACTAAGAACATATCATCAAATTTTGAAGTATATCTTCACTCAACCATTTCTAAATGCACGACATAGGAGGTGGATCAAATTTTTAGTAGAGTATGGCTTTGGAATAGAATACATAAAGGATAAAGAGAATAAGGTGGCAGATGCTCTAAGTAGAAGAAGGCATATCACTGCTTTAACTAGAATTCATGTGGACCTAATGGATCAGGTTAAAAAAACTCAAATTCAAGACCTGTATTGTAGGGAAGTGCAAGAGAAAATAAGGAAGGATATAAATATAGCTCAATATTTTAGCTTCAAATATGGATTTTTATGTTTCAAAGAGAAGGTTGTGATTTAAAAAATAAATGATTTGCATAGAATTATCATGATAGAAGCTCATAGATCTCTTTACTATGCTCATCCTGAAGGAGATAAGATGAGGGAGAATATGAAAACATTTTATTGGCCTAGAATGAAGAAATATATTATTAATTTTTTGGCTAAGTGTCTAGAATATCAAAATGTGAAAGCAAAAAATAAGCATCCTGCTGGTCTTCTATATCATCATTATGTAACCATATAAAAATGGCAAGTGATATCTATGGAATTTATTGTAGGACTACCAAATACTAGGTATCAACATGATGCCATAATGGTAATAGATGACAAATTGACCAAATTCGCACACTTCATTCCTAGTAGTACTACTTATGATGTAGTAGTTATTGCTAATAGGTTCTCTAGGGACATCTTTAGATTATATGGATTTCTATAAATGATCATATTAGATAGATACTCAAGGTTATGTCAAAATTCTAGCAAGCTCTCCATCGAGAAATTGGTACTTCACTGAACATAAGTTTTGTATATCATCCTGATATGGATGGATAGATTGAGAGAGTCAATCAAGTGTTAGAGTACATGATTCACATGTACTACATGGACCAAAAGTCTTGTTGGAGAGACTTCTTGCATCTAGTTCAGTTATCATATAATAATGGGTACCATACCTCTCTAAAAATGGCTCCTTTTGAGGCTTTGTATGGTCATAGGTACAAAAATCCATTATCATGGGATAATCCTAAATATCGGGTCACTATTGGACTAGAATATTTGAAGGAGATGGAGAATCAACTAAAGATAATCCATCAGAGGCTCAGAGAATCTTCGATCACCAAAATAAATATGCAGACTTGAGAAGGGCTCTAGAATTTTTCGTGGGAGACAAGGTATTCCTAAGAGTCAAATCTATTAAAAGAGCAATTAAGTTCACTAAGTTGAATCCCAGATATGTAAGACCATTTACCATAATATAAAATATCAGTCCATTGCTTAAAGAATCAACTTACCACCTAAATTGGAAAAGATCAACAATTCTTTCCATGTGTCCCTACTTAGGAAATACATATTTGATCCTACTAATGTTGTGGATGTTTCTAAGTTGTAAATGATGGATCCGATGTACATTGAGGTCAAGCCCATGAAAATTCTCGAGTTCCTCACTAAAAATATGAGGAAACAAAACCTAGAGTAATGTAAGGTCCAATGGGATCTTTATTCTGAGAAAAATGCCACCTGGGAAAAGGTGTAAGACATAAAAAAACACTTTCTGTACTTATTTGAGAACACTATGTAGTGTTTGATTTTAGTTAAGACTTTGTGATAGCATGATGGATACTTATGCAAACTAAGTAGACTAATGGATTTTGTTATGCTATATATGGATTGACTAAATTTTGATGATGCTTGATGAAATAATTGACATTATTATGTAAAATTAAAACATGATTATGCAATATAAGTACTTTATCTTTTTAGAACATGGCACTATTGATTTTTTTTTACTATATTTCATGTCCATATACACTCGTTAGGTTGAAGAGGTTATTCTTGTCATTTGAAATGAGTTTCTCAACCACAGGAACAAGGAATTGGCAAAAGGAAAAGGATGAAAAGGACAATCCAAAAGGTAAAAAAAGAGCAGAGAAATTTACCCTCACATCACCATTAATACACTATTGGACCATGATTTCCTAGACTAGTCTCCTAGTGTTATGGTGATAGTTGACTATCTTAAAAAATTCCAACCACAGGAAAAACAGTAGTGTGGAAATGGGGTGTGCATGATCAAATTGTATAATAAGTTGCATTATTTGAATGTTGTTGAAAAAGATTAGCTCAATGCTTGATTTGTTCTTTGTGATGAATGGAAATGCATTTGACTAACCTTGAGAATGAAACACAGGGGACTGTGTTTAGCCTATGGGGTGGAGTATGTAACATCCCAATTTTTACCCTACTTTGTGTTTGTATTATATAGCTTTAGGTTTGATTTCATAGAGGTGATTATGAAATAAAAATGGTTAAGTATGTTTTTCTAAATTAGGAGAATTTGATGCTAAACGTGAATTGTTAGTGGCATTTAAGGTATTTACTTGGAATGTTTCTTTGTCTCCTTAGTTAGTTGGGGAATTAATTACTAAGATTGATTTATTTGGTTAACCACGATCTTTATCGTGTTAATCTTGATTAGTGGACAACATTGAAGAAACATTAAATTTAGTATTATTTTATCTCTAGATTAGTTACAAGTTAATTGTAATTAACTAGGTTAATTAATTAGTTTCTTGGAAATGAAGTGAAGATTAGTTGAAGATTTGGTATGTGTTTTATTGTTATTAGACCACATCGATTGTAAAGTCAAAGATAAATCCAATTTCTAGATAGCATTTATGATGGGCTCATCTCCAAAAATTTTTAATAATAAAAAATGGTTATGGGGGAGAGTGATTTCTATTAAAAAAAGAGGTATTTGTGAAGGCAAAGGGAGAGTGATATTTTATGAAGTGAGATCAAGGATTATGCTCTCTAATTGAGTTGGATAAGAAACCAGAAATCTCGCATTCTTTGCAAGTTGGCATTGGAAATCTAGAGGTTCATAGGGAGTATGCTCTCCGAGATTTTCTCAAATCAGAAAATAGACGGGCCTTGTGATTTTCCATATTTTTTCCTCACCTCTTTGCTTTGGTTAAAAGAAAGATTCAAGTATAAATAAAATTATTGGAAGTCTTTTCAGAGCTTGGATTGGAGAAAGTCTACAAAAAATTCAGGTTAGGGTTAAGATCCCAAATATAGTATGAATGATGAGTATGCTTGTTTGGTGATTGAGTTAATGTTACAATAACAACCTTTCTTGTTTTTAAGGTTAAAGGTTTTAATATGGAATAAATAAAAGAGGTGTATGTAGGAAAGTTATTGATGGTTGTATTGTTGGGATTGTTGATGAATCATTTGTTATTCATGGTGGTCAATTCATGTGTAGTTCGTGGATTTAGAAGAAGGATTTAATAATGTACTTTGTGTTGTAACATACATTGCCTATGTATAGTAACAAGAATAGTGTAAATATCTAATTTATTCAGATTTATGCATGCATGTGTGGGAATCTAAGTGCAATATAAATAATTATATTGTGTGGAGTTTTAGTGATATTGTAGGTATTGTTAATTCTGGTTTTGTGTTAGGAGTGCATACCCAAAACATGTACAACCATCCATATGCTATTGTGTGAAATAGATAAATAAAGAGAAAATAGGATTAATGGCTTTTACCAATTATTGGAAATGATATTTGTGTGATTAACATGCAAATGGGTATTTTACAGGATTAAGTTATTAGGCAGAATAAGGGTTTTCACCAAACCATACAAGCAGCATACCAAACTGTACAAGGGTTTGTAAATTCATACAATTGATGAGTTTTGGTTTTAGATTGCATTTTAAGCATTTTTAAGTTAGATCAATGAGTTTCCAAGTGAATAGTTGCCAAGTGATTGGGATATAGGAATTATACAATCTTCAGTTGTACATTTTAGAAATTGTATAGTTGTGAACCATATAACTATATGTTTTGGGGTTGTACAATCTTCAATTGTATGTTTTAGGAATTGTATAGTTGTGAACCATACAACTGTATGTTTTGGGGTTTTACAATCTTCAATTGTACATTTTAGAAATTGTATGGTTGTGAACCGTACAACTGTATAGATTGGATTAAGTTAAGTGCAAATAGTGGAAATTCATATTAAAATATCTCATTCCACATCCACCTCCAAAAAAACTGCACTCCACTCATGCTATAGGTGAAATAAAGTGTAGTGGTATTTTGGAAAATATGGTAGGGTTTATGGATAAAAAACATAGATCTAGGATTTATGGTTTGGATTAATAATTTATCTCACGATAACAACTTTGGGTCTTAAATTTATATTAAAATAAATATAAAGGGTAAAGGGGTCTACATGGTGATATTAGATAATTATCTTAAAAAAAAACTCAGATTTAGACTTTAACTAAAAGTTAAATTCCAATAAAGAAACATTTGTATCTAAACCATATCCATTTATTGAATAGGGCTTGAAATATTTAAGGGGTTATAAATATCCCTATCCTAGTACAATAATGTTATGACTCAAACTTGTTTGAGGGAATATAATGCTATATGTCTCAATGAAGAAGTAAAATCTATAGTGGAATCTTAAAATGACTTGTTCTAAATAGTGTAGACTATTATAGGTTTGATTATATGTGTACAAGGAAAAAATAGATTAACTTATTCATAAAATATTTTGGTTGTTATATGAATGCTCTTTAATAAACTAAGTAAGATGCCAATATCTTAAATAAAAGAAAAGGGCTCCTAAATATTGTTGTCAGACTTAAGGGGTTGAAGGAAGGAATGTTATTCTTTGATATTGTGATTTTGAGCTATGCACAAGTTTGTTAGAATGCTATTTATAGGTGCTTTTATTTTAAACTTTTTATAATCTAGGAGAAGAAAAGAATAGCATATTTTCAATATTATGATGACAATGCATTGAACAAATAGAATCATGTATATGCAATGATGGAATAAACTAATGTGGGAGAAAGGGTAACTAGGTTGCATTTCTTGGGAACTTATGGGGGTTGTCCATGGCCATGTCAATGGATGAAGTTAGTATATATTTGAGAGCATATTTCCTGTGTGATGGGATTGGAATGAAAGGAATGAGAAAATTTTCATCCGTAGGAAAGTATGGGATTTCCTAATCTTTAATTGAGTTGAATGCATGTTTATTTACAAATGCGTAAGGTGTTTGTTAGAAAACTATTTTGCATTCTATGGATTACTGCTACATGGAATTGTGTAATTATTTATGCATGTTCATAAATTAGATTGTCCTAATATCAAGTAGCCATTCACTTAGTACTAGTGGAACTGAGACAACTAGTACCTGAAGTACTTGTTGAACCTAAAAGAGAGTTGAATATCAGAGGAAGTTGATTTTGTATTCATATGTATGAGACTATTGTTGTAACATAAGAAAAAATCTTGTGGAAATAATGATGTAATAGCTTGTAGGAGTTTATGATTTATTGATGGAAGTATAAAAAATGTAACTTCCAAGTATATTATTGTATTGGATATGAACAATGTAATCTCTTTGTAGTTTTATGCTCTAAAAAACAAGTTGTTTACATGATCTAATATGTTACTTGAATTATGAAGTGGATGTTTTGTTTATAAATGGCTAAATTAGATATTTACATTATATAAGTAAAAATTTGGAAATATAGAATGAACATAAACATAACAAAGAATATATAAATTAGATATCTAAAGAGTAGTAGTCAATGAGATATAGTGGTAGGCAACAATATGCCTATGATAATCTGTTGGATGATTTCCTTAACAAACCATATGTGGTATGGTTAGTTGGTTAAGCATTGCACCTAAAAATATTATCTCATTGGAAAACAATGAGTAGTCAACAAGGCACACACTTAAGGGTACGATGAAACACACCTATGGTGATAGAGAGCCAAAATTACAGAGAAGAAAATAATTCAATTCTTATTCAAAAACATGGAGAGATTTACAAAAATAGCAGCAGAGTTGCTCTGCTGCCACTGGATGCTCTTGCATCAGACACCCAGGGTGGATTGAGAAGTGACCTTCACTTCTATACTGTTAGAGGAAGACCCAGGCAGTCAACCTCTATTTTTGACAACCAAGTTGCATATTCTACCGGTATGCCTTTCCACTTGACCAAATATTTAGAATATTGTATGTTCCTAGTACTTCTGCCTTCTCAAGTGTCTAGTATTTCCTCTATCTCATCTGTGGTTGGAGTAGACACTAGAATACTCCACAAATCTATACTTGGTGTCTCACGACTGCCTCCTTCATGATATTCTACCAATTCTAAAATATTAAAAATAGGTGATATATTTAGCTCACTTGGCAGTTCCACTTCATAGGCATTTCTTGAATCTCTTTTACCTATGATTTTGCATGGTCCAAACTTCTTCCTCTTTAGCTTGTTGTAGGTTTTTCTAGGAAACCTTTCCTTTCTCAAGTGAACCATGACCTCATCTCCCACTTGGAACTCCTTGAAGCGCCTCTTCTGATCCATTTTAGCCTTATACTGAGCATTCATCTTACTGATATGTTGTTGTACCTCTTCATGTAAACTCTTTATGTGCACCACAAAATCTTCAGCCTCAGCACTGCTCTTTTCTCCTTTATCCATTGTTCTCAACTCAGATGCCTTCCTTGGGTTGTTCCCATACATAATATGGAATGGTGATTTACCAGTACTCTTGTTGATAGAATTATTGAAAGCAAATTTTTCTTGTAGCAAAATCAATTCCCATCCCTTGGGCTTATCTCCTATCAGGCATCTTAGAATATTACCTAAACTTCTATTCACCACATTTGTTTGTCCATCAGTCTGTGGGTGGTATGCAGAACTAAACTTCAAATTTGTTTTTAGCTTCTTCCACAAAGTCCTCCAGAAATAACCCACAAATTTGGTATCTCTGTTAGATACTATACTCTTGGGTAGACCATGAAGGCGTACCACCTCCTTGAAAAACAAGCCTGCAACATGAACTGCATCACTCATTTTTTGACATGGAATTGTTAGATTCAACGAACATTAAATTGTATATTGCTGCAGAGTTTAAATACATGTGACAGTGCCGTGAATAGCACACGAGCAACCGCACTCGCTACGTAGTTGTAACAAAGACAACGTATAGCTATACTAATAGCTAACTAATAGCTAAATAGCGTAATACATATAAAAGGAGTTAAGTACGCTAACATCCCCCTTTATTACATTATTTGGGTAATGTAATAATTAATAGCTATACTAACATCCCCTTACATTATTTTGCAATACAAAGTGAGTCGCGAAACAATTCAAATTTGACACGCCCAAGTGCCTTAGTGAAAATGTCTCGCAACTTGAGCATCGGTGGGAATGTGCGAAGCTGAATTCGGTGCTTTGGAACTTCCTCTCGAATGAAATGACATTGTGTGTCAATGTGCTTTGTTTTTTCATGATGGACTCGGATTCTTGACGAGGTTCGTAACACCCCGATTGTCGCAAAACAAGTGTATTGGAGATTTTGATGGATGGCCCATACTTGTTAGAATGCGACGTAACCATATCACTTCGCACACACCTTCACGTGCGGCGCGATATTCTCGCTCTCGTTGAAGAAATAGCAACCACCTGTTGCTTCTTGTCGTGCCAAGAGACAGGACCGGATCCCGGATGAAAAATGTATCCGTAAGTTGACTTGCGATCATCAAATGATCCGGCATAGTCGGAGTCCGTGTATCCTTGCAAGAAGAATTTGTTGTTCCTCTTGTATTCTAGGCCATATTCTATAGTACCACGGACATAGTGAAGAACACGTTTTGTCGCTTTCCAATGAGTAATCTTAGGCTCCCGCATGAACCTCGAAAGATAGTTTACAAGAAATACGAGATCCGGCCTAGTATTGGTCGGATATATGAGACTCCCAATCAACTGTCGATAGAGAGTGCCATCTACCTGGGGTGAGTCATCATGTCGCGATAACTGAAGTCCATTCTCCATAGGAGTTGCCATTGGCTTGCAGTCAGTCATGCGATATTTATCGAGCAATGTCTTGGCATACTTTTTCTGAGACACTTTGATGGTGTGCTCCTTCTGGCTGAATTCCGCACCAAGACAAGAATGGAGAAGTCCAAGATCCGTCATCTCAAAAGATTTGCACAAGTTTCTTTTGACAAGAGAGATCAAATCTTCCGAACTCCCCGTAATGAGCAGATCATCCACATAGAGTACAAGCAACACTATCTCGTAACCCCGTTTCTTGAAATAGAGGTTTGCATCCGACGGACATCTCTTAAATCCATGCCGCATTAGGTGATTGTCCATTTTTATATACCAAGCTCGAGGAGCTTGTTTCGGACCATACAAGGATTTAACCAATTTGCAAACTTTCTCGCCGTTGGCCTTCCACTTCAAATCCTTCAGCCGAGTCATATAGACTTCTTCTTGGAGATCACCATTAAGAAAGGCACTTTTGACATCCATTTGGTGAACTTTCCACCCATATTGTGCTGCCATAGCACACATAACCCGAATTGTGGTCATCCGAGCAGTAGGTGCAAAAGTTTCTTCATAGTCGATGCCTTCCTTTTGAGCATAGCCCTTTGCAACAAGACGGGCTTTATGCTTATCAATTGTTCCATCCGCCTTGTACTTGACTTTGTATACCCATTTGCAGCCAATAGGTTTCTTTCCATGAGGCAGATCAACAAGCTTCCAAGTTTTATTCTTCATCGTAGACTCATACTCGTATCCATAGCGGCCTTCCACCGAGGCTCACTAAGAGCATCTTGCACCGATGCAGTCCAAGACTATCTATGGTAGACATGAATGCCCCGTCATCATCAATATCCATATCCTCAACTTCTCTACTTGGAGTCACGTAAAGTTCCTCAAAAGATTGACAAAGATCATCAACCTCACCCGCTTCTCGGCTTCTCTTTCCTTTTGAGCCATACCGCGTGTACGAGGTCTATCCAAATTCAAATTGGGAGGAGTGGATAAATTTGCATCTCTCGATTGTATTTGTACACCATTTAGGATTCCGCTTCGGTGGTGGTGAAGAAGATGTAGAAGGACCTCCCGTCTCGTGTTGACGAAGGAATCTCCTCTTCCTTTGGTTCCACAATATCCTCGGTGTACCGTAGATGTGCTCCGTGATGTGAAAGCTTCATCAAAGACAACATCTCCGCTGATATGAATTTTCTTGGTCAAAGGATCTATCAACCGATATCCTTTAGAGTGCTCGTAATATCCAAGAAAAATACATCTCAGTTGTTTTCTCATCTAGCTTCTTCCTTTTTTCTTTCGGTATGTGCATGAAAGCTTGACACCCGAAAATACGTAGATGAGATATGGAGGGTTTTCGACCACTCCATGCTTCCCGTGGAGTCATTCCTTTTAGGGCCTTTGTGGGTGCCCTATTCAAAAGATACACCGCAGTGGTGACAGACTTCCGCCCAATATTGTTGCCCAAGAGTTGCACCCGTGAGCATACAACGAACCATTTCCATGATAGAACGGTTCCTTCTCTCAAGGAACTCCATTCTCGTCGAGGAGTATAGGCAGCTTGTTAACCGTCTCTTGATCCCATGTTTATCTAGGAATGCAGAAAATTCATTAGAGGTAAACTCTCCCCCTCGATCCGAGCGGAGGGTTTTAATAGAAGCCCCCGACTCCTTCTCAACGGATTTCTTGAACCGTTGGAAGAATGCGAAAGCTTCGGATTTCAGCTTGAGAAAGAAAACCCACATCTTTCGTGAGTAGTCATCTACGAATAACCGAAAGTACCTCTTCCCTCCAACACCGTTGGTGTGAAAGGACCGCATAGATCGGTGTGAATTAGCTCCGGAGGTTTTCGTGCTCTTGTAGAGCTCTTCTCAAATGGTACTCTATGCCGCTTTCCCGCTAGCGACCGAGCACACCGGCAATGTGGCGTAAAGGGAAGGAAGACCCTTTACCATCTCATACTTGCCGAGCTCAAGTAAGTAGCCGTAACTAAGATGCCCATATCTCTTGTGCCATAGGGAAGTTGCCTCCTTGGTAGAGACAGACATGGCAACATGTGGAATAGAGATAGCATCTAGTGCAAATAAGCCATGCTTATATGAAGTCGTTGCAACCGCTTACCCTTCCCGGTAATTGTACAACACTTCTTTCCATTCTCAACACGAAAGTTGACAACCATATTTCTGTCCAGGATTTGTGTCACCGACAACAAATTGTTGGCCAATCCCGAACATAGAGGACCTTGTCAATCCGACACTTGCCATCGTGAAGAGTGACTCGAAACCGTACTCTCTCCCCGAACCCCGTAGGTTTTATCATCGACAATGGTGACAGGTTTGCCCTCCTTGGCCACAAATGATTCAAACCACGATCCGTCGCCGCTCATATGTTTACTAGCTCCGTAATCGACATACCAAATAGGATCCCTCCGAGTGGAATCTGTGGTAGTCATGAGCACCTTGTGTGCCCATTCGTAATCCGAGTCGATTCTTCAACAAAGAACATTCGCCTCGGGGTTGCTTGTTTTTATTTTGTGGTTTGTTTTGGCCTTTTTGCTTGTTCTTATGCCAACACCCGTTGGTGTCATGGTTGTCTTTCTCACACATCTTGCACCACCTCTTCTTCTCGTTGAGGTTGCTTGCCTTTTCCTTTCGTATCCCGTTGAGAATTTCCTCCTTTCCGAAAGTTGCCTCCTTTTTGCCCATTACCTTTCTTCCTAGAACCCCGCCTCGTTGGTGTATAGGGCCGTATTGGAAGAATCATCCTTGTGAAGTTGGCGTGCCTCCCGTTGTTGAAGCAGATTGACCAACTCGATGTAGGTAATTTGTCGTTGGGACACCCGGATGGAGGTTATCAACATGTCAAATGAAGAAGGTAAAGCTCTCATCACAAGTGAAATGAGAAGCTTTTCATCCACAAGATCTCCTAGAGAACTCAATTTCTCTTTCAACTCGTACACTCGCACGTAAAGAGTTCAACTGTTTCACCCCGTCTCAAACTCAGTGTTATGAAGTTGTTGTTGAAGATGAAGAATGGTGGATTCATTCTTCCCCTCATAGATGGTTCTAAGGGCATCCCATGCCTCTTTACCACTTGCTTTATCAGCTATATGAGGTTGCACTTCATCCGAAACAAGAAACAAAATGAGCACCTTTGCTCTACCGTCTTTCTTGTCAAAAGCAATCTGATCCGTCGAAGGACCCGTGGATCCCGCTCGTTGGTGAAGGCCTTGTTGCTACTCCAAGAATAATATCCCACAAATCTTCCATTTGGAGAATAGCCTTCATCTTATGTTTCCATGGTGTATAATTTGGACCTTTCAATAACCGATGCGGATCGACCATCAATTTTGCAACAATGGCCATAGTGAAGGTTCCTTATATCACCAAATTGGTCCCCCTTTCGATATACCTTTTGCTAGGCCAATATACCGTACAAAATACCCGCCCTTACGTGAGGGAAACTATAGGTATTTAGAAAGATCAACAAAAATCACCCGCCCTTACGTGAGGGAGACTATAGGTGAATTTTAGAGATCATACGATACGTGGAACATAAGCGGTACTGAAAGGGAATCGCCTTGTTGATGGCACCTACCATAGAAGATTCTTCTCATGCGTGGGGCGTAACTTCCCCTAAACACTATGAAGAATACTTCGTCAGGATTTACGCCTAAACACAAGTGCGATAAAGGGTAGTGGATGGAGTAAAAAATGCAAAAAATGGCGTACTTATTCCTCCCCGACGATTTATAGAGAACAAGCTCGTACGTCGTTATAGCAGACTATATTAGGCGGCGGATACAGAGAGCCAAATCACGACGCCTTTACCTCGTAAGTGCTGGCCGTAGGTATCGCAAATACCGAACGCCGCAGAGGCAAATAAATTGCACAGATGGGTTTTATATTCCGGGACTTTAAGGAGTGTTTGATTTTAATTTTTAATGTTATAGTGCAAAAATGAAATATGCAACATACAACAAAAAAAATGCCCACTAGAATAACCCACTAGGTGTCGGTCACAGCCGAAAATGCACCTTTTACAATGCCAAATTGCTATTTTTCATAAAAAATTACTCTCAATCCCCCTTTGATTTTTTTTGAAAAAAATCCCCCCTTAAAAGGCTTTCTTTAACAAAGCATTTTGATAATTATTATCAATTTTAAAATTAAAATAAATAATTTTAATTTCTATAGTTTTAAACTTTAGAAAAAATAAATTAAAATTAAATTTAATTTATTAAAGTTTAAAAACTATATTAAAAAAAAATTAAAATTAAAAATTTTAATTAAAAATAATAATAATAAAAAAATGACTTTGACAAAAAAAAATTATACCTTGGGGGAGTCGGCGGGATTCGAACCCCCGACCTGTAGGCTCCCCGAGCCTTACCGCACGGCTCACGACCACGTGAGCGCCGGGCTGATCCGAAAAGATCGGAGACCTCCTCCCTTATCAACCCGAATCCTCCTCCTCCTCGGCCTCCCGCACCGCCGGCGCTCCTCTCTCGCCGAGGCGAAACACGTAAACACCGCTCCTCTCTACGGCTGCAAAAAAAATCTTCCACAGACCAATTTTTTTTTTTTTTTTAACGGGAAGGGGGGGTGGCTCTGTGTTTTTTTTTTTTTTTCTTTCCCGGCCGCGCGCGATTCGCGCGGTGCGCCGGTGGGGGGCCGTTTTTTTTTTTTTTCGGGAGGGTTTGGGGGGGGGTTTATACCCCTCCACTTCCCGCCGGGCGGGATTTAAAAATCCCGCGCGGGGGGTCCACCTCTCGCTCGCGCGACCGCGGCCCGTCGCGGGATTTAAAAATCCCACGCGCGGGGGGGGTTCTCCCCTCCTGTCGCTGTCGCAAGCCGCGGGGGGGGGGTTTATACCCCCGTGGGAGCGGGAGCGGAAATTTAAATTTCCGCGGGGGCGGGACAACTGTCCCTCCTCGCAGGACGTGACGTGACAGCGCTCGGCGCGCTGCGTCCTGCGGCTGGCGCTTCGGACGTGGCCGTCGCGTGCTGTCCGTGACGCGCGCAGGTCTGTGTGCGCGGGGCTCCCTTGCAGCGACAATTTTTTTTTTTTTTTTTTTTAAATTCTTCTCCGGCTGATATCGCGCGACAGACAAATCACGTCGCCGAGAGAGATAAAAAAAAAAATTAAAAAACCACACTCTTCTCTGCCTCTCGTTGCTCCCTGCTCGTCGCTGGCTCTGATGCCATGTTAGATTCAACGAACATTAAATTGTATATTGCTGCAGAGTTTAAATACATGTGACAGTGCCGTGAATAGCACATAGGCAACTGCACTCTGTTACGTAGTTGTAACAAAGACAACAGATAGCTATACTAATAGCTAACTAATAGCTAAATAGCGTAACACAGATAAAAGGTGTTAAGTACGCTAACAGGAATAAAATGTGCCATCTTCAAAAAACTATCAACCATAACAAAAATTGAGTCATTCCCTCGTTGTGTCCTTTGTAGGCCAAGAACAAAATCCATACTGATGTCCTCCCATGGTCTCTCCGGTACAAGTAATGGCTGATACAATCCTGTATTCTATCGCACACCTTTCACCATCTGGAATACTCTACAACTTTAAACAAATCTCTTCACATCTTGCTGCAAATGCGGCCAATAGTATTTCTCGCTAACAAGGGCAATGGTATTATCCCGACCAAAGTGTCCAGCCAACCCTCCACTATGTTTCTCCTTGACTATATTCTCCATCATTGAACTCCTTGGAACACATAATTGATTTCCTCTAAACAACATTCCATCTTGGATCAAAAAATCCAACCACTTGGTCCTGTCCAAAGTAACAGGTGCCAAGCAAGCCCTCCAAGCTTCTGCAAAATTAGGATCTTCAGGGTACAAACCCTTAAGTTCATCAAACCCTACAACTTCCACCTTCATTTCTATCAATAAACATTGCCTTCTACTTATGGCATCTACAACTCTGTTTGACTTTCCACTCTTGTGCTTCAACACAGAGGTATAACTCTGTAGAAACTCAACCCACTTCAAGTGCCTCTAATTTAGCTTCCCTTGGCTATTAATATACTGTAATGCCTGATGATCAGTATATAGAACAAACTCTTTTGGCAACAAATAATGCCTCCACTTCTTTAGAGCCTAAACTATAGCATAAAACTCTTGATCATAAACTGAATACTTCTTCCTAGCATCATTGAGTTTCTCACTAAAATAAGCAACAAGTTTACCTTCTTGACTCAATACAGCTCCTATGGCACTACCACTAGCATCATAATCTACCTGAAATACCTTATTAAAATCTGGAAGTGCTAAAATAGGTTGCTCTATGACCTTCTTCTTTAACATATCAAAGCTCTTATCTACTCCTAAGGTCCACTTAAATTCTTTCTTATCCCCTCTCATTGTTTCTATAAGGGGTGACAAATACTGCTGAAATTTCTAATAATTTTTTTGTAAAAACTTGCTAGACTGTGAAATGATCTTACTTCAGTTATGCTTCTTGGAGTAGGCCATTCAATGATAGCCCTCACCTTTTCTGGGTCCATTTTTAAACCTTCGACTGAGATGACAAATCCCAGATATACTAACTCCTTCTTCACAAAATTACACTTCTTCAAATTAATCAACAACTGTTCCTCCATCAGCTTCTCAAAAACCCTCCTGATATGCATTAGGTGCTCTTCCAGGGTCCTGCTAAATATTAAAATATCATCCAAATATACAATGACAAATTTTCCTAAAAACTCCTTCAATGCATCATTCATCAGCCGCACGAATGTGCTTGGTGCATTGGTTAGCCCAAATGGCAAAAAAAAATACAATCATCTAATTAGCCCTCTCAACACCCTTTGTTACTTTACACTAAAAATACTTCTCCTTTTGGAGGACCACATCTTATTATACATTTCCAAAATTAGGATAAAATTAATTTCAACCTTCAATGTTAGCTTGAAAGTACTCTTGCAAAAATCTCTCTCCTTGGTCTCTTAAAATATTTTTGAATCATCATACTTCTAAGTGATCAAATTATTCCACAAGACGTAAATCCTAGTGATCACACTAATGTCATTGGATCCCTTGGCATGAACCATACCATTATATCATTGTAACATCCCAATTTGTACCCTACTTTGTGTTTGCATTATATAGAGGTGATTATGAAATAGAAATGGTTAAGTATGTTTTGCTAAATTAGGGTAGTTTGATGCTAAACATGAATTGTTAGTGGTATTTAAGGCATTTACTTGGAATTTTTCTTTGTCTTCTTAGTTATTTGGGAATTAATTGCTAATATTGGTTTATTTGGTTAACCAAGATCTTTAACTTGTATTAAGCTTGATTAGTGGACAACATTGAAGAAACATTAAATTTAGTATTATTTTATCTCTAGATTAGTTACAAGTTAATTGTAATTAAATAGGTTAATTAATTAGTTTCTTAGAAATGAAGCAAATATTAGTTAAAGAGTTGGTATGTGTTTTATTGTGATTGGACTACCTTGGTTGCAAAGTCAAATATAACCCCAATTTCTAGATAGCTTTTATGATGGGCTCACCTCCAACAATTTTTAATAATAAAAAAATGGTTATGGGGGGAAGGTGAGTTCCATTATAAATAGAGGCATTTGGGAAGGCAAAGAGAGAGAAATATTTTGTAGAGTGATATTAGGGTTATGCTCTCCAACTAAGCTGGATCAAAAACCAAAAATCTCATATTCTTCATAAGCTAGAATTGGAAATCTAGATGTTCCTAGGGAGTATGCTCTCCGAGCTTTGCTCAGATCAGAAACTAGATGGACATTGTGATTTGCTATAGTTTTTCCTCATCTAATTGCTTTGCTAAAGAAAAATTCCCATATAAATCAAAGTATTGGAAGTATTTTGGGAGTTTGGATCGGAGAAAGTTTGCAAAAAAATCAGGTTAGGGTTAAGATCCGAACAATAGTATGAATGATGAGTATGTTTGTTTGGTGATTGAGTTAATGTTATAGTAACAACCTTTTTGGTTGTTAAGGTTAAATGTTTTAATGTGGAACAAAGAAAATAGGTGTGTGTAGGAAAGTTATTGATGGTTGTCTTGTTGGGGATTATTGATGAATTGTTTGTTATTCATGGTGGTTCATTCATGTGTTGTTTGTAGATTTAGAAGAAGGGTTTAATGTTGTAGTTTGTATTGCAATGTACATTACCTGTGTAAAGTAACAAGAATAATATAAATCTCCAATTTAGTCATATTTGTGCATGCATGTGTGGGGATCCAAGTGCAATATCAATAATTATATAGTGTGTGGAGTTTTAGTTATATTGCAGGTGTTGTTGATTTCGATTCTGTGTCAAAAGTACATACCCAAAAAACATACAAATATCCATATGCCATTGTGTGAAATAGATAAATAAAGAAAAAATATGATTAATGGATTTTACCCATTATTGGAAATGATATTTGTACGATTAACATGAAAATGGATATTTTCCAAGATTAAGTTATTGGGTAGAACAAGGGTTTTCACCAAACCGTACAAGAAACGTACTAAAATGTACAAGGGTTTGTAAATTTGTACATTTTATGAATAGTTAAGCATTTTGAAGGTAGATCAATGAGTTTCTAGGTGAATAGTTACCAAGTGGTAGGGATTTAAGAATTTTATAGTCTTCAGTTGTACGTTTTAGGAATTGTATATTTATTAAACCTACAACTATAAGTTTTGGGGTTGTACAATCTTTAGTTGTACATTTTAGGAATTATACAGTTGTGAGTCATACAATTGTATGTTTTGGGGTTGTATAGTCTTCAGTTGTACGTTTTAGGAATTGTACTACTATGAATCATACAACTGTACAAATTGGATTAAGTTAAGTAAAAATAGTAATAATTCATCTTAAAATCTATCATTCCACCCCCCTAGAAAATCTACACTTCACTCATGCTACAGGTGAAATAAAGTGTAGTGGTATTTTGGCAAATATGGCAGGGTTTATGGATAAAAACCATAGATCTAGTATTTATGGTTTGGATTAATAAGTTATCTCATGATAACAACTTTGGGTCCTAAATTTATATTAAAATATATATAAAAGGTTAAAAGGGTCTAAATAGTGATATTAGATAATTATCCTAAAAAAAAAAATCTTCGATTTAGACTTTAGTTAAAATTTAAAGTCCAACAAAGGAAAATTTGTGTTTGAACCATATCCACCTATTGAATAGGGCTTAAAATATTTAAGGGGTTATAAATATCCCTAGCCTAGTACAAGAATGTTATGACTTATCTACAATTGATTTTTTCGTCTAGTGGCCTTGCCCCTTTTCAAGCCAAAGACTTAGATACATGTGGAAAATTTATCTCAATCACTATATTTGGCAGGTGTGGTTAGTAAGGAACTATAGAGTCTTTAATGAGTCTATCCATGATCATAAAACTATCATTTCTAGGATCCTATCCTTTGCCAATGATAATGTGAACCTTATCCCTTTTGATAGTTGTAAACATCATCTACAGGAGACGACGATTGCTCAATATTTAAGCTTAACCTTGTTATATGAGTATGTGCCTAGGGTAGTCAACCCCAGAGCCAATGTTAAGTGGTATCCACCTCCTACAGGTTGGTTTAAGATTAATTTTGATGGAGCAGCTAAGGAAAATCCTAGTAGAGCAGGCATTGGTGGCATTGTGTGAGATCATAATGGGAATATGATGCTTGCATTTTCTTAATATTTGGGAACAAGGACAAACAATGAAGCTGAAGTTAGAGTTATGTGGAGAGGCCTTCAAATGACTCAATACTTAGAAGGCAATTTGATCATAGAAGGAGACTCTATGCATGTTATAAATCTCCTAAATAATTGGAAAACATCTCCTTGGAGGATTAAAACAATTTTTGAAGAGGCTAGGATCCTTTTTCAGGGAAGATAGGACAGAAAAGCCCATGTATTTAGGGAATATAACAAAATTATTGATAAGCTGGCCAATTTGGGTGTCGATGGTGACAAAATTTTTAAATGGGAACATGGTTTCCCGAGTGAAGTAGAGGAGATTATTCAACAAGAATGCCAAGAATGATAGTCGAATTTATCAATAGGGAAGGCACTGTAAGTTCGAAGGCTAGGAGTATTCCTGTCTCTTTTTTGAATTGGACTCACAATAAAAATTATCTGAGTTGTCAGTCTTCGTAGATGCTTGCTTGGAAATACCACAAAGACTAATGGGGATAGTCACATGTCAGATAACATGGATCCTAGTCATCTTAGTAATTTGAGGTTGGTTGATAATCACAGGGAAGGAAAGAAACGACAATATAAGACTTTGAACCAAAGCCACGTGGACCACTAGATATCCACTACCATAAATCTAGCCAGCAGGTTCACTTCTCCAAGGCTAATTGGCCAAGATAGTATGTGGTACCAAGGCATGTCATATAAGGAAGAAAGTAATTACCAAAGAATTTTTAAGAGTAACTATCAATACAGAGCTTGTGGGAGTTTTTTTCAGTACTCTACTATGTGTTTCTGTAGCTTTTTGTTTCTCCATTGTCTCAAGGAAGGGATCTGTATCTATTTATTTTTGGTAATTATGATGCATGTGTATTTTCTTAGGGTATACCCAAAATGTTGTATGGGAAGTTTCTTTTTGATAACAGGCTATGTGCCTTACCGGATGTAATGGCTTTGGTTGCATGTAGATTTTACATATATAGGATCCTTAGTAAGGATATGTTCATCAACAGCCTTGGGCTGATTTTTGTAAAAGGTTTTGTGTCAACCTATAAAACCTGGTATTAATGCTATAGTATCTTATATACCAAAAACAATGTTATGAATCAAACTTGTTTGGGGGAATCTAATGCTATATGTCTCAATGAAGAAGTAAAATCTATAATGGAAACTTAGATTGACCTGTTCTAAATAGTGTAGACTATTATAGGTTTGATTATATGTGTACAAGAAAAAAATAGATTAAACTATTCATAAAAGGTTTTTGTTTTTATGATGAATGGTCTTTAACAAACTAATTAAGATACCAATATCTTAAACAAAAAAATGGGGCTCCTAAGGATTGTGGTCACACTTAAGGGGTTGAATAAAGGAATGTTCTCCTTTGATATTGTGATTTTGAGCTACACACAAGTTTGTTTGAGTGCTATTTTTTAGTGTTTTTATCTTAAAGTTTTGATAAACTAGGAGAAGAAAATAATAGCATATTTGCAATATTTTGATTACAATGCATTGAACAATTAGAATCATGTATATGCAGTCATGCATGCTAAAATGAGGAATGAAATATTATGATGGCATAAACTAATTTGGGAGAAATAGAAACTAGGTTGCATTGCTCGGGAACTTATGGGGGTTCTTCATGGCCATGTCAATGGATGCAATTAGTATATATTTGAGAGCATGTTTCCTGTGTGATGAGATATGGGATGAAAGGAATGGGAAAATTTTCATCCTTAGGAAAGTATAGGATTTCCTACTCTTGAATTGAGTTGAATGCATGCTTATTTACAAATGCATAAGGTGTTTGTTAGAAAACTATTTTGCATTCTATGGATTACTATTGCATGGCATTATGTAATTAGTTATGCATGTTCATATATTATATTGTCCTAATCTAACCATTCTCTTAGTCCTGATGGAACTGACACAACTAGTACCTGAAGTACTTGCTGAACCTGAAAGAGAGTTGAAGATCAAAATAATTTGATGATGTATTCATCTGTATGAGACTATTGTTATAACATAAAAATATTTCTTGTGGAAATATTAATGTAATGACTTGTAGGAGTTTATGATTTATTGATGGAAGTATCAAAAATGTAACTTCCAAGTATCTGATTGTATTGGATATGAACAATGTAATATCTTTGAATTTTTATGCTCTGAAAAACAAGTTGTTTACATGATCTAATATGTTACTTGAATTATCAAGTGGATGCTTTGTTTATAAATGGCTAAATTAGATCTTTACATTCTATAAGTAAAAATATGGAAACATAGGATGAAAATAAACATATCAAAGAATATATAAATGATATATCTAAAGAGTAGTAGTAAATGAGATATAGTGGTAACTTTCCTGACTTTCCATGGATGCTTTGTGGCGATTTCAATGCTCCCCTTCACTTGTTTGACAAGCAAGGAGGCAATCCGATCACTAGCAGCTGCATTTGAATATTTCAATGATTTTGTCAACCACAACGAGCTAATGGACATGCCGCTACAAGGTTCCAACTACACATGGAGCAACAGACGGGTGGGCATTCATCACATCCAAATTTGGCTTGACATATTTCTCTTATCCAAAGAAATCATTCCTATTTTTGGCGATGCCAGGCTTCATAGCCAACCAAAAATTAGATCCGATCACAACCCCTTAATTTTGGATTGTTCCCGCCTCGACAAATCTTCAAAACCCCTTTCAGGTTTGAAAATATGTGGCTCACCCATCCAGATTTAGGTCAGTGTATTCGACAATGGTGGCACCAAAACCTTTGTCCAAACCCTCTAACGAATCTGTTCCTCAAACTCAAAGTGGTCAAGCTCAAGCTGAAATGCTGGAACAAGGAGGTTTTCGGCAACCTCTTTATCGAAAAAAAGCATTTTATGGATGAGCTCAAAAGGGTGGAAAATACGATTTAGGGAGGAGATCAGAGGGTTGAAACTTTCATGGAAGAAAAAAACCTCCTTTCAAACTTTCACAATGCCTTGGCTAAGGAAGAGTCCTACTGGAGGCAAAATCCGAAGCCTCTGGCTCAAAGAAGGAGACACCAACACGAAGTTTTTCCATGCTTCCACCATGCACCACAGAGGCTCAAATAAAATTTCTGAGTTGACCAAGGCTGATGGAACCATTGTCTCTGACATTCATGCTATTAGACAGGAAGTTGTGCGCCACTTCCAGGAAATCTTAGGTCCAAGTGTTGACTGCCACCCCCGCACAACAAGTTTTCTGCTTCAGAACATACCAAAGTTGGTGTCTAACGATGATAATGGGAAATTGCTCCAATTCTTCACTAAAGAGGAGATCAAAGAAGCTCTGTTTACAATGGAACCTGATAAGGCCCCTAGACCCGATGGCTTCCCACCTCGGTTTTTTCAACACTTTTGGGATATTATGGGCCCTGATGTTGTTGCTATGGTTAAATTCTTCTAGAGAGCCAAAAATGTGTTGAGAGAAGCCAATTCCACCTTCATTGTTTTAATTCCCAAGTCCAATGATCATGCTTCTCTCTCCGACTTCAGACCTATTAGTCTCTGTAGTGTCATCTACAAACTTATCACCAAAGTTATGGCAAACAGGCTAAAAGACATCATTCCCTCCATCATCGACCAGTGCCAAGGGAGCTCGGTCAAAGGTAGATTCATTGCTGATGGAGTGATAACCATCCACGAATTGGCCCATTCAACATATAAAAATAAAAAACCCAGTATGTTCCTTAAGCTTGACATGAACAAGGCTTTTGATCAGGTTTCCTGGAAATTCCTGTTCGAGGTCCTAGAGAAGTTTGGGTTTCACAAAGAATGGATCAAGATGGTTCGTGAATGTATCTGTACTACTTGGTTCTCTATTCTTATCAATGGTTCACCCGTTGGTTTCTTCCAAAGTTTCAAAGGCATCCGTCAAGGGGACCCTCTGTCACCCTTCCTCTTCATCATTTTGGCCGAAACCCTTGGAAGAACCCTTACTGCTACTTGCAACAGTGGACTCATCTCTAAGATCAAACCAGCCTCAACAACCAATGCCATTTCCCATCAACAGTTTGTGGATGATACTATTCTATCCTCTCATGCTTCTATTCCCGAAGAAAAAATCATTAAGAACATTCTTGATTCTTATGAAGAGGCGGCTGGCCAGAAAGTCAATTACCACAAAAGCAAGCTATACTTTCTCAATACTCCCATCCACAGGCAAAACCGGATTGCTGAGATCCTTGGGTGTATCATTGGGAGCCTTCCAACTACTTATCTTGGATTACCGCTTTTCCACGGCAAATCGGTCTCGGCTATGTGGAACCCTGTTTTAGATCGCCTCAACAAGAAACTTGCGAGGTTGGAAAAGTTTAATGCTCAGTCAGGTAGCCAAAGCCACTCTGGTCCAGGCTTGCTCGCAAAGTATTCCAATTTTTTTCTTATCTATATTCAAAGCTCCAGCTTCCATCTGCCAAAGAATTGAGCAAATTCAATGTATATTTCTTTGGGCGGGAAACGAAAACAAGAACAAATTTTCCCTTGTTGCTTGGGATAGGGTCTGTTCCAAGAAAAAGGATGGAGGAATTAGATTTAGGGACATCAAGCGGATGAACATGGCCCTCATTGCCAAGCAGTCTTGGAGACTTACCACCAATGAAAAATTCACTTGGATTGACATCATCAAAGCTAAGTACCTCCATCAGGTTCCCTTTCTTGGAGAGCACAACCTTCCTAGCGGATCTCATTTTTGGAATGGTGTCACCAAAACAAGGAAGATCATCATGGAAGGCTTAAGGTGGTGTCTTGGAATTGGAACGACCATTCATTTTTGGGACGACCCGTGGATCCGTGACAAACCTCTCAGCCAAGATCCTCATCTTGCAGTGCTCAATATGGTTACCAAAGCCACCTTTGGAGATAAGGTGTGTCATTTCATTAACCCAGGTACTACAAGACCTAAATGGAAAAACCTGGCTCTTAATGGGCCTAAGCATATCATCAAGGTGCTCAGGTGGTTACAAAACTTGCTGAGGACTTGCATCATCCCCAGCTCTCACAAAGATGATTCCATGGTCTAGAACCTTGAAGATTCAGGTAATTTCACTATTAAATTAGCTTACTACAGTCAAGAAACTCCCAATTATGATTGAGACTTATCTAATCAGGTTTGGGTTCCCAAGATCATTCCCAAGGTCAAATTATTCTGCTGGTTGGCCATCCAAAACAGAATCCTCACCACTGACAACTTGATAATCAGAGGGTTACTCATCCCCAATTGGTGCATCCTGTGTAAAAACGCCTGTGAGTCAACTTGCATGTTTTTCTAGAATGTCCCTTCTCTCTTGCAGTGCTCAACCAGGTTCTTAACACCTTCGACATCTCCGTAGCCCTCCCTCATTCCATTCCCATCCTTTTTCAACAATGGCCCCGACCTTTCAAGAGCAATCAACTTAAATTCATGTGGCAAGCTTGCCTTCACATTTTCCTATGGAAGATTTGGCTTGAGAGAAATGCTAGAATTTTCAAAAACCAAGCCACTGATAAGAAGATTGTTGTTGCCAAAATCTTGGCCCTTGCTATGGAGAATGCCTCTCTTGTCTTGTCTTCCAAACCCCCCCTCCTGGCCTTGAATCGGACCTAACAAAACTTTTCAATATTTCCAATTTCTCTACCACACCCTATACTTCTGTTGATAGGTCTGTCATCAAGTGGGTCTTACCTCCTAATGGGTGGAACAAGCTTAATTTCGATGGTGCGGCCAAAGGAAACCCAAGAGTGGCTGGCGAAGGAGGAATTCTCATAAATCACAGAGGAGAAATAATTTTGGCCTTTGCTCAGAACCTGGGAATTCAATCTAACAATATGGTAGAGGCTCGGGCTCTACTCCAAAGCTTGATTCTCTTGGAAGGCTTGACCATCAATAAACTTATCATAGAAGGAGACTCACTACACTGCATCAACTGGCTCAATGGGACTTTTGTGCCTCCCTGGGCCCTTGTTTCGATCTTCCAAGAATGCAAGGCACTAATTGGCATTTACCTAGAATTAGTCATTAAGCATCAGTACCGAGAAGGAAACAAAGCTACGGACTGGCTTGCTAACAAGGGAGTTGGCAAAACGGACATTCATGTTTGGAGAGACTCCTTTCCCATTGGCCTAAGGGACACTTCTACAAGTACTAATGTCTGCACAATGTGAGTGGTTAATAGGGGACCGGGTTTGTTTGCTCATGGAACTGGTCGAGTTTTCACGTCCTTTCTTCCTTCTTCTCCCCCTTTGGCTATGTTTTGGTAACTTGTCGCGATATCGTGACACTTTTCACCGTTGGCTGTGAAATTTTAGCATGTCGCGATATCGCGACATCCCTTTTCCCTCTGGCCGCGAGGTTGCTACTTGTCATGATATCACGACACTTTTTTCTCCTTTGGACGCGGTCTTTCAACTTGTCGTGATATCGTGACACTTTTTCTCTTCGGCTGTGGTTTTACAACATGTCGCGATATCGCGACACTTTTTCTCTTCGGCCACGATTTTGCAACATGTCGCGATATCACGACACTTTTCCTCTTTGGCTGTGTTTTTGCAACATGTCGCGATATCGCAACACCTATTCTATTCGGGTGTGTTTTTGCAACTTGTCATGTTATCGTGACACTTTTTCTCTTCAGGCGCGTTCTTGCATCATGTCGCGATTTACGACACTTTCTCTTCGGTGCGGTCTTCCATTTTGTCACGATATCACGACAATTTTTCTCCTTGGCAGCGGTCTTCCATCTTGTTGTGATATCGTGACACTTTTTCTCTTTCTTGCAACATGTCGCGATATTGTGACACTTTTTCTCTTCGATTGCGGTCTTCCATATTGTCGCAATATCACGACAATTTTTCTCTTTGGTAGAAGTCTTCCATCTTGTCGTGATATCGCAACACTTTTTCTCTTCGACTGCAGTCTTCCATCTTGTCGCGATATCGTGACACCCTTTCTCTTTGGAAGCGGTCTTCCATATTGTCGCGATATCGTGACACTTCTTCTCTTTGACAGTGGTCTTCCATCTTGTCACGATTTTGTGACACCCTTTCTCTTTGGCAGTGGTCTTCCATAAATGTCGCGATATTGCGACACTTTTTCTCTTCGACTGCGGTCTTCCTTCTTGTCGCGATTTCACGACACCTCTTCTCTTCGGCAGCGGTCTTACTTCTTGTCATGATTTTGTGACACCTTTTCTCTTCGGACGCAATGTCTCTTCTTGTCACGATTTTATGACACCTTTTCTATCCAGTCGCGGTTTTGCTTCATGTCACGATTTCGCGACTCTTCTTCTCTTCTGGCACCAACCTAGCAACATGTCACGATATCACGACACTTCCTCTCTTCTAGAAAAAACCTTGCAACATGTCATGATATCGTGACACCTTCCCTCCTTCAGATTCGATGGCGCTTCTTGTCATGATTTCGTGACATCCCTTCTTTTCTTGGCAGCAACGGTGCAACTTGTTGTGATTTCGTGACATCACCAATTTGGTCACGATTTCACGACACCTTTCCTCGTGTGGAGGTTTTCTCGCTCTTTGATCTTTATTTCTTGGACCACCTCGGTCGATCTGGAATTCATGTAAATCCTCTTGTACAAGGTTCAGGGACCTTTCAACACCCTTTCAACCAATAAAAAAAATATATGCCTATGAGAATCTATTGTATGATTCCCTTAAAAAACCATATGTGGTATGGTTAGCTGGTTAAGCATTGAACCTAAAAATATTATCTCATTGGAAAACAATGAGTAGTAACCAAGGCACACACTTAAGGGTAGGTTGAAAGACACTTATGGTTAGAACTAGTTTAATATGAGGTTAAACAATAAGGGAAATGTGCATTCTGGTTGAAACAGACTAGAAATTTCCCTTTGATCATTATGGGACACTGGCCACTCCCATGAACATGGATAAAATGTGATCAAGTTTATTTCTATGTGGTGCATAGCCTTAGAAACTCATGGGACTACTTGCTCAATAGAAAACTATATAAAAAGACACTCATAACCTCTGGTATGTAAGTTTAAAAAAATTTATTAGATGGATGTGATGGTTATTTTTGGTTGGGTAATTTGGGTTTATTAGAGTTGGTTTCAGAGCCTAGGTTAGATAGGAACTTAACTCTCAAAACTTGATGACTCTAAAGCAAAAACAAGTAAGGAAAGAGAAATGGTACAGATGTAGAAAATGAGAAAGTCTTTCCCCCCATGTTGAACCTTTGGTGAATCAAATTGGAAGAGCTAGATGAAACCTCCACTTTCATGGGTTTTAAGTAGTGGAATTGATGTTTTTTTGGGGATCATACTTGCCATTTGAATATCCAAGTCAACTATTCCTTATTTAGTCATTGTGTTTGCACTCAACTGAAGTCATCATATAGAAAGGAGAAAAAAATGAAATATTTTAGAAAATTTAGTAGAACCATAAAAAAATTTAGTTTGTTAGATGAGAGTAGGTGCATATTTAGTAAAATCATTTAGTATAAAATTTTGAACTAACGAATTTATTTAACTAGGGATTATGCCACCAAAAATTGGTAGTGGAACAAATATGCCACCTCGAAGAACATGGCTAGCTAGTATTGATAATTTTGGAGAGGGTCATGTGGGAGAGAGTTTAGGAAACCTTGAGGGGATGGATAATATCATATATTTGGTTTAGAATATTCAAGGTGAGATGTCAACCTAAAAAGAGTAGTTAACACAATATAATAATCTAATGGAAGCTCTTAGGGAGGAAATTCAGAGAAATAATAATAGGGCACCCAAAAATCCTATTGAAGTAGTTATGGAAGAACTAAATTACCTTGATCAGGTAGTTAAATCTCGTATTAATTCTGAATTAGAGAAATACCTAAAGCCCAATGAGTAACTATCAATACAGATCTTGTAGGAGTTTTTTTTAGTACTCTGCTATATGTTTCTGATCAGGTAGTTAAATCTCGTATTAATTCTGAATTAGAGAAAGACCTAAAGCCCAAGAATGTTTAGGAGGTGTTTTATCACAAGATGGAGTAGTGGTGGCTTATGCGTCTAGGAAAATAAATAGGCATGAATTAAACTATGCCACACATGACTTAGAATTGGCCGTAATATTGCATGCCTTAAAATTTTGGTAGAATTACTTGCTAGGAAGACCCTTTGAACTAAGAACATATCATCAAATTTTGAAGTATATCTTCACTCAACCATTTCTAAATGCACGACATAGGAGGTGGATCAAATTTTTAGCAGAGTATGACTGTGGGATAGAATACATAAAGGATAAAGAGGATAAGGTGGCATATGCTCTAAGTAGAAGAAGGCATATCACTGCTTTAACTAGAAGTCATGTGGACCTAATGGATCAGGTTAAAAAAACTCAAATTCAAGACCTGTATTGTAGGGAAGTGCAAGAGAAAATAAGGAAGGATATAAATATAGCTCAAGATTTTAGCTTCAAATATGGATTTTTATGTTTCAAAGAGCAGGTTGTGATTTAAAAAATAAATTATTTGCATAGAATTATCATGATAGAAGCTCATAGATCTCCTTATTATGCTCATCCTGGAGGAGCTAAGATGAGGGAGAATATGAAAACATTTTATTGGCCTAGAATGAAGAAATATATTATTAATTTTTTGGCTAAGTGTCTAGAATATCAAAAGGTGAAAGCAAAAAATAAGCATCCTACTGGTCTGCTATATCATCATGATGTAACCATATAAAAATGGCAAGTGATATCTATGGACTTTATTGTAGGACTACCAAATACTAGGTATCAACATGATGCCATAATGGTAATAGATGACAAATTGACCAAATTCGCATACTTCATTCCTGGTAGTACTACTTATGATGCAGTAGTTATTGCTAATAGGTTCGCTAGGGACATCTTCAGATTATATGGATTTCTAGAAATGATCATATTAGATAGATACTCAAGGTTTATGTCAAAATTCTAGCAAGCTCTCCATCGAGAAATCAGTACTTCACTGAACATAAGTTTTGCATATCACCCTGATATGGATGGAAAGACTAAGAGAGTCAATCAAGTGTTAGATTACATGCTTCACATGTACTACATGGACCAGAAGTCTCGTTGGAAAGACTTCTTACATCTAGTTGAGTTATCATATAATAATGGGTACCATGTCTCTCTAAAAATGGCTCCTTTTGAGGCTTTGTATGGTCATAGGTACAAAAATACATTATCATGGGATAATCCTGAATATCGGGTCACTATTGGACTAGAATATTTGAAGGATATGGAGAATCAACTAAAGATAATCCATCGGAGGCTCAGAGAATCTTCGATCACCAAAATAAATATGCAGACTTGAGAAGGGCTCTAGAATTTTTCGTGGGAGACAAGGTGTTCCTAAGAGTCAAATCTATTAAAAGTGCAATTAAGTTCACTAAGTTGAATCCCAGATATGTAGGACCATTTACCATACTAGAAAATATCAGTCCTATTGCCTAAAGAATCAAATTACCACCTAAATTGGAAAATATCAACAATTCTTTCCATGTGTCCCTACTTAGGAAATACATATTTGATCCTACTAATGTTGTGGATGTTTCTAAGTTGCAAATGATGGATCCGATGTACTATGCTCATCCTGGAGGAGCTAAGATGAGGGAGAATATGAAAACATTTTATTGGCCGAGAATGAAGAAATATATTATTAATTTTCTGGCTAAGTGTCTAGAATATCAAAAGGTGAAAGCAAAAAATAAGCATCCTGCTGGTTTTCTATATCATCATTATGTAACCATATAAAAATGGCAAGTGATATCTATGGAATTTATTGTAGGACTACCAAATACTAGGTATCAACATGATGCCATAATGGTAATAGATGACAAATTGACCAAATTCGCACACTTCATTCCTGGTAGTACTACTTATGATGTAGTAGTTATTGCTAATAGGTTCGCTAGGGACATCTTCAGATTATATGGATTTCTAGAAATGATCATATTAGATAGATACTCAAGGTTTATGTCAAAATTCTAGCAAGCTCTCCATCGAGAAATTGGTACTTCACTGAACATAAGTTTTGCATATCATCCTTATATGGATGGATAGACTGAGAGAGTCAATCAAGTGTTAGAGGACATGCTTCACATGTACTACATGGGCTAGAATTCTTATTGGAAAGACTTCTTGCATCTAGTTTAGTTATCATATAATAATGGGTACCATACCTCTCTAAAAATTGCTCCTTTTGAGGCTTTGTATGGTCATAGGTACAAAAATCCATTATCATGGGATAATCCTGAATATCGGGTCACTATTGGACTAGAATATTTGAAGGAGATGGAGAATCAACTAAATATAATCCATCAGAGGCTCAGAGAATATTCGATCACCAAAATAAATATGCAGACTTGAGAAGGGCTCTAGAATTTTTCGTGGGAGACAATGTGTTCCTAAGAGTCAAATCTATTAAAAGTGCAATTAAGTTCACTAAGTTGAATCCCAGATATGTAGGACCATTTACCATACTAGAAAATATCAGTCCTATTGCTTAAAGAATCAACTTACCACCTAAATTGGAAAAGATCAACAATTCTTTCCATGTGTCCCTACTTAGGAAATACATATTTGATCCTACTAATGTTGTGGGTGTTTCTAAGTTGTAAATTATGGATCCGATGTACATTGAGGTCAAGCCCATGAAAATTCTCGAGTTCCTCACTAAAAATATGAGGAAACAAAACCTAGAGTAATGTAAGGTCCAATGGGATCTTTATTCTGAGAAAAATGCCACCTGGGAAAAGGTGTAAGACATAAAAAAACACTTTCTGTACTTATTTGAGAACACTATGTAGTGTTTGATTTTAGTTAAGACTTTGTGATAGCATGATGGATACTTATGCAAACTAAGTAGACTGATGGATTTTGTTATGCTATATATGGATTGACTAAATTTTGATGATGCTTGATGAAATAATCGACATTATTATGTAAAACTAAAACATGATTATGCAATATAAGTACTTTATCTTTTTAGAACATGGCACTATTGTTTTTTTTTTACTATATTTCATGTCCATATACACTCGTTAGGTTGAAGAGGTTATTCTTGTCATTTGAAATGAGTTTCTCAACCACAGGAACAAGGAATTGGCAAAAGCAAAAGGATGAAAAGGACAATCCAGAAGGTAAAAAAAGAGCAGAGAAATTTACCCTCACATCACCATTAATACACTATTGGACCATGATTTCCTAGACTAGTCTCCTAGTGGTATGGTGATAGTTGACTATCTTAAAAAATTCCAACCACAGGAAAAACAGTAGTGTGGAAATGGGGTGTGCATGATCAAATTGTATAATAAGTTGCATTATTTGAATGTTGTTGAAAAAGATTAGCTCAATGCTTGATTTGTTCTTTGTGATGAATGGAAATGCATTTGACTAACCTTGAGAATGAAACACAGGGGACTGTGTTTAGCCTATGGGGTGGAGTATGTAACATCCCAATTTTTACCCTGCTTTGTGTTTGTATTATATAGCTTTAGGTTTGATTTCATAGAGGTGATTATGAAATAGAAATGGTTAAGTATGTTTTTCTAAATTAGGAGAATTTGATGCTAAAAGTGAATTGTTAGTGGCATTTAAGGTATTTACTTGGAATGTTTCTTTGTCTCCTTAGTTAGTTGGGGAATTAATTACTAAGATTGGTTTATTTGGTTAACCACGATCTTTATCGTGTTAAGCTTGATTAGTGGACAACATTGAAGAAACATTAAATTTAGTATTATTTTATCTCTAGATTAGTTACAAGTTAATTGTAATTAACTAGGTTAATTAATTAGTTGCTTAGAAATGAAGTGAAGATTAGTTGAATATTTGGTATGTGTTTTATTGTTATTAGACCACATCGATTGTAAAGTCAAAGATAACTTCAATTTCTAGATAGCATTTATGATGGACTCATCTCCAACAATTATTAATAATAAAAAATGGTTACGGGGGAGGGTGAGTTCCATTAAAAATAGAGGTATTTGTGAAGGCAAATGGAGAGTGATATTTTACGAAGTGAGATCAAGGATTATGCTCTCTAATTGAGTTGGATAAGAAACCAGAAATCTCGCATTCTTTGCAAGTTGGCATTGGAAATCTAGAGGTTCATAGGGAGTATGCTCTCCGAGATTTTCTCAAATCAGAAAATAGACGGTCCTTGTGATTTTCTATAGTTTTTCCTCACCTCTTTTCTTTGGTTAAAAAAAAGAGTCATGTATAAATAAAAGTATTGGAAGTCTTTTCGGAGATTGGATTGGAGAAAGTCTACAAAAAATTCAGGTTAGGGTTAAGATCCCAACTATAGTATGAATGATGAGTATGCTTGTTTGGTGATTGAGTTAATGTTACAATAACAACCTTTCTTGTTGTTAAGGTTAAAGGTTTTAATATGGAATAAATAAAAGAGGTGTATGTAGGAAAGTTATTGATGGTTGTATTGTTGGGATTGTTGATGAATCATTTGTTATTCATGGTGGTCAATTCATGTGCAGTTCATTGATTTAGAAGAAGGATTTAATAATGTAGTTTGCGTTGTAACATACATTGCCTATGTACAGTAACAAGAATAGTGTAAATCTCTAATTTATTCAAATTTATGCATGCATGTGTGGGAATCTAAGTGCAATATAAATAATTATATTGTGTGTGGAGTTTTAGTGATATTGTAGGTGTTGTTGATTCTGGTTTTGTGTTAGAAGTGCATACCCAAAAAATGTACAACCATCCATATGCCATTGTGTGAAATAGATAAATAAAGAGAAAATAGGATTAATGGCTATTACCCATTATTGGAAATGATATTTGTGTGATTAACATGCAAATGGGTATTTTACAGGATTAAGTTATTAGGCAGAATAAGGGTTTTCACCAAACCGTACAAGCAGCATACCAAACTGTACAAGGGTTTGTAAATTCATACAATTGATGAGTTTTGGTTTGAGATTGCATTTTAAACATTTTGAAGGTAGATCAATGAGTTTCCAAGTGAATAGTTGCCAAGTGGTTGGGATTTAGGAATTATACAATCTTTAGTTGTACGTTTTAGAAATTGTATAGTTGTGAACCATATAACTATATGTTTTGGGGTTGTACAATCTTCAATTGTATGTTTTAGGAATTGTACAGTTGTGAACCATACAACTATATGTTTTGGGGTTTTACAATCTTCAATTGTACATTTTAGAAATTGTATGGTTGTGAACCGTACAACTATACAGATTGGATTAAGTTAAGTTGAAATAGTGGAAATTCATCTTAAAATCTCTCATTCCACATCCACCTCCAAAAAAACTACACTCCACTCATGCTATAGGTGAAATAAAGTGTAGTGGTATTTTGGAAAATATGGTAGGGTTTATGGATAAAAAACATAGATCTAGGATTTATGGTTTGGATTAATAATTTATCTCACGATAACAACTTTGGGTCTTAAATTTATATTAAAATAAATATAAAGGGTAAAAGGGTCTACATGGTGATATTAGATAATTATCCTAAAACAAAACTCAGATTTATACTTTAAATAAAAGTTAAATTCCAATAAAGAAACATTTGTATCTAAACCATATCCATTTATTGAATAGGGCTTGAAATATTTAAGGGGTTATAAATATCCCTATCCTAGTACAATAATGTTATGACTCAAACTTGTTTGAGGGAATCTAATGCTATATGTCTCAATGAAGAAGTAAAATCTATAGTGGAATCTTAAAATGACTTGTTCTAAATAGTGTAGACTATTATAGGTTTGATTATATGTGTACAAGGAAAAAATAGATTAACTTATTCATAAAATATTTTGGTTGTTATATGAATGCTCTTTAATAAACTAAGTAAGATGCCAATATATTAAATAAAATAAAAGGGCTCCTAAATATTGTGGTCAGACTTAAGGGGTTGAAGGAAGGAATGTTATTCTTTGATATTGTGATTTTGAGCTATGCACAAGTTTGTTAGAATGCTATTTCTAGGTGCTTTTATTTTAAAGTTTTTATAATCTAGGAGAAGAAAAGAATAGCATATTTTCAATATTGTGATTACAATGCATTGAACAAATAGAATCATGTATATGCAATGATGGAATAAACTAATGTGGGAGAAAGGGTAACTAGGTTGCATTTCTTGGGAACTTATGGGGGTTGTCCATGGCCATGTCAATGGATGAAGTTAGTATATATTTGAGAGCATATTTCCTGTGTGATGGGATATGGAATGAAAGGAATGAGAAAATTTTCGTCCTTAGGAAAGCATGGGATTTCCTACTCTTGAATTGAGTTGAATGCATGTTTATTTACAAATGCGTAAGGTGTTTGTTAGAAAACTATTTTGCATTCTATGGATTACTGCTACATGGAATTGTGTAATTATTTATGAATGTTCATAAATTAGATTGTCCTAATATCGAGTAGCCATTCACTTAGTACTGGTGGAACTGAGACAACTAGTACCTAAAGTACTTGTTGAACCTAAAAGAGAGTTGAAGATCAGAGGAAGTTGATGTTGTATTCATATGTATGAGACTATTGTTGTAACATAAAAATATTTCTTGTGGAAATAATGATGTAATAGCTTGTAGGAGTTTATGATTTATTGATGGAAGTATAAAAAATGTAACTTCCAAGTATATTATTGTATTGGATATGAACAATGTAATCTCTTTGAAGTTTTATGCTCTGAAAAACAAGTTGTTTACATGATCTAATATGTTACTTGAATTCTGAAGTGGATGTTTTGTTTATAAATGGCTAAATTAGATATTTACATTATATAAGTAAAAATTTGGAAATATAGAATGAACATAAACATAACAAAGAATATATAAATTAGAGATCTAAAGAGTAGTAGTCAATGAGATATAGTGGTAGGCAACAATATGCCTATGATAATCTGTTGGATGATTTCCTTAACAAACCATATGTGGTATGGTTAGTTGGTTAAGCATTGCACCTAAAAATATTATCTCATTGGAAAACAATGAGTAGTCAACAAGGCACACACTTAAGGGTACGATGAAACACACCTATGCTGATAGAGAGCCAAAATTACAGAGAAGAAAACAATTCAATTCTTATTCAAAAACATGGAGAGATTTACAGAAATAGCAGCAGAGTTGCTCTGCTGCCACTGGATGCTCCTGAATCAGACACCCAGGGTGGATTGAGAAGTGACCACTTTTGTACTGTTAGAGGAAGACCCAGGCGACCAACCTCTATTTTTGAAAACCAAGTTGCATATTCTATCAGTCTGCCTTTCCACTTGACCAAATATTCAGAATATTGTCTGTTCCTGGTACTTCTGCCTTCTTGAGTGTCTAGTATTTCCTCTATCTCATCTGTGGTTGGAGTAGATGCTAGAATACTCCACAAATCTATACTTGGTGTCTCACGACTACCTCCTTCATGATATTCTACCAATTCTAAAATATTAAAAATAGGTGATATATTCAGCTCACTTGGCAGTTCCACTTCATAGGCATTTCCTGAATCTCTTTTACCTATGATTCTGCATGGTCCAAACTTCTTCATCTTCAGCTTGTTGTAGGTTTTTATAGGAAACCTTTCCTTTCTCAAGTGAACCATAACCTCATATCCCACTTGAACTCCTTGAAGTTCCTCTTCTGATCCATTTTAGCCTTATATTGATCATTCATCTTACTGATATGTTGTTGTACCTCTTCATGTAAACTCTTTATGTGCTCCATAAAATCTTCAGCCTCAGCACTACTCTTTTCTCATTTATCCATCATTCTCAACTCAGATGCATTCCTTGGGTTGTTCCCATACACAATATGGAATGGTGATTTACCAGTACTCATGTTTATAGAATTATTGTAAGCAAATTCTGCCTACGGCAAAATAAAATCCCATCCCTTGGGCTTATCTCCTATTAGGCATCTTAGAAGATTACCTAAACTTCTTTTCACCACATTTGTTTTTCCATCAGTCTACGGGTGGTATGCAGAACTAAAATTCAAATTTGTTTTCAGCTTCTTCCACAAAGTCCTCTAGAAATAACCCATAAATTTGGTATCTCTGTCAGATACTATACTCTTGGGTAGACCATGAAGGCATACCACCTCCTTGAAAAACAAGCCTGCAACATGAACTGCATCACTCATTTTCTGACATGGAATAAAATGTGCCATCTTTAAAAACCTGTCAACCACAACAAAAACCAAGTCATTCCCTCGTTGTGTCCTTGGTAGGCCAAGAACAAAATCAATACTGATGTCCTCCCATGGTCTCTTTGGTATAGGTAATGGCTGATACAATCTTGTATTCTATCGCACACCTTTCGCCATTTGGCATACTCTACAACTTTGCACAAATCTCTTCACATCTTGCTGCAACTATGGCCAATAGTAGTTCTCACTAACAAGGGCAATGGTCTTATCCCGACCAAAGTGTCCAGCCAACCCTCCACTATGTTTCTCCTTGACTAGATTCTCCCTCATTGAACTCCTTGGAATGTATAATTGATTTCTTCTAAACAACATTCTATCTTGGATCAGAAAATCCAACCACTTGGTGTTGTCCAAAGTAATAGGTGCCAAGCAAGCCCTCTAAGCTTCTGCAAAATTAGGATCTTCAGGGTACAAACCCTTAAGTTCATCAAACCCTACAACTTCCACCTTCATTTCTATCAACAAACATTGCCTTCTACTTAAGGCATCTGCAACTCTGTTTGACTTTCCACTCTTGTGCTTCAACACAAAGGTATAACTCTGTAGAAACTCAACCCACTTCAAGTGCCTCCGATTTAGCTTCCCTTGGCTATTAATATACTGTAATGCCTGATGATCAGTATATAGAACAAACTCTTTTGGTAAAAAATAATGCCTCCACTTCTTTAGAGCCTGAACTATAGCATAAAACTCTTAATCATAAACTGAATACTTCTTCCCAGAATCATTGAGTTTCTCAATAAAATAAGCAACAGGTTTACCTTCTTGACTCAATACAGCTCCTATGGCACTACCACTAGCATCACAATATACCTGAAATACCTTATTAAAATCTGGAAGTGCTAAAATAGGTTGCTCTATGACCTTATTTTTTAACATATCAAAGCTCTTATCTACTCCTAAGGTCCACTTAAATTCTTTCTTATCCCATCTCATTGTTTCTGTAAGGGGTGACAAATACTGCTAAAATTTCTAATGAATTTTCTATAAAAACTTGCTAGACCATGAAATGATCTTACTTCAATTATGCTTCTTGGAGTAGGCCATTCAATGATAGCCCTCACCTTTTTTGGGTCCATTTTTAGACCTTCGACTAAGATGACAAATCCTAGATATACTAACTCCTTCTTCACAAAATTACACTTCAAATTAATCAACAACTGTTCCTCCATCAGCTTCTCAAAAACCCTCCTGATATGCATCAGGTGCTCTTCCAGGGTCCTGCTAAATATTAAAATATCATCCAAATATACAATGACAAATTTTCTTAAAAACTCCTTCAATACCTCATTCATCAGCCGCATGAATGTGCTTGGTGCATTGGTTAGCCCAAATGGCATGACCAACCACTCATACAAACCCTCTCTAGTCTTGAAAGTTGTCTTCCACTCATCTCCTTCTATGACACAAATCTGATGGTAACCACTCTTCAGGTCAATCTTGGTGAAGTACTTGGATCCACTCAAATAGTCCATAATGTCATCCATCCTTGGCAATGGAAATCTGTATTTTATGGTGATCTTGTTAATAGCTCGAGAGTCTGTACACATTCTCCACTCTTCATATTTATTTGGTGTTAGTACTGCAGGTACTACACATGGACTCAAGCTTTCCCGAATTAGTCCCTTTTTTTGCAACTCTTGTACTTGCCTGTTTAGCTCCTCACTTTCTACAGGAGTCATTCTATGGGCTGCCTTATTGGGTAAACTAGATCCTTGTACCAAATCTATATGGTGACTGATCTTCCTCATTTGTGGTAAAACCTCAGGCACATTATCTGATATAATATCTAGAAATTATTCTAACAGACATTTGACCTCTGCTAGAATATATGTATACTATTCCTTATTAACAGTAGGAATTAATACATAACACATAGAATCCCTCTTCAGGCCCCCCAAAAATTATATAGCATCTACCAGACAGATTCTAGCACTACTGCATACTTTTTCGTCCACTTCCTTCAATGGATTCAACTTGTGACGTAGTCCATATTTCGTCAGAGAGTATGTATTTGCATGCCCATCATGCACCACACGTCTATCAAATTTCCATGGCCTCCCAAACAATAAATGGCAAGCATCCATAGGCAAAACATCACACAGGACCTCATCTTGGTAATTTCTAATGTGAAATTTGACTAAACACTGCTCACTGACTAATGCTTTGTGATCTTTCTGCAACCACGCAATCCGATATGGATGCGGGTGCTTCCTCTTCTCCAATTTCAACTTAGCAACCATATCTTCTGAAACTAAGTTATCTGTGCTACCATTATCTATGATAACATTATAGACCTTCCCTGCACATTTGCACCTTGTGCAAAATAGGCTCTTCCTTTGGTCTGGTTCTTTCTTCTCATTCAACAATGCTCTTCTCGTCATCAACACTTCTCCTCCTTCTGCTTCTTCAAAATGTTTTGATTCAGCACCTTCATCTGCTACAGTAGCTCTGGCATGACCCTCAAGTCTCTTATTCGTCCTCTCTTGGTGTTGGGGACACTCGTATAACTGATGTCCCTCTTCCCCACACTGGAAATAGGTTCCACAAAATCCTCCTCTTTCATACCCACGTCCAGGTCTACCTCTTCCTATTTGGTAACCATTGTTCTGATTACGGGGACGGTAGGTATTTTCCTATTTATGGTCTTGGTTATTACTTGTTTCACCAGTCCTCTTCTGATCTTTATAATTTCCTCCACTAGTTCTTCCACCAGTTCTTCCACCATGATCTCTTCCTCTTTGTTTGCATTCAAATTTTATGTTCAGCTTCTCTTCAACATTCAATGCAAACTGATATGCATCCTCAATGGTGGTTATCCTGACCAAACTGAGTTCTTCTTGGATATTCATTCTTAACCCATTTATGTAACGAGATACTTTCTCCTTATTAGCCCCTAAATGGCTAGTTCTGATTGAGATCTTGTAAAACTCCTCTGTATATTCTTTAACAGATTTGCCTGAATTTCTCAAACTCTACATTTTCCTCAATAGATCCAATTTGTAATTTGCAGGAATAAATTGTCTCTTCAACTTCTCTACCATTCGATCCCATCTGGTTATCTTTTCCTTTCCACTTCTATTTATTTCTAGTTGCACTCCTTTCCACCATATGCTAGCATGGCCTTTCAATTTTATTTTTGCAAACTTGATCCGATCTGGATCTACAACCTCCTCATACTCAAAATATTCCTCCATATCCTTGATCCAATCAATCAACTCCTTTAGGTTGAGATTCCAAGAATATGTAGAGACATCAAACATTGGCCTCTTCCCAGCCTGAGATACGACCCTAAATAATCTAGCTTTAGTAGGATTCATTGCTTCTTCTTCATCTAATGGATCATCAGTTTCTCAAGCTTCATCGTCACTATGGTCTTCTCCCTTTGGCTCGACCCCTCTTTGCAACTCCTCTTGCAGGGCTTGCACTTGCCTCTGCAATGCTATGAAATCTTCTTCAGGTACCACATTTCTCCCATGACCACGGTTCTTTCATGGAGGTATTCTGATCACTTCTCTCACAAATTTTAATCGATCCTGGTGTAAACTACCTAATGTTCGGTGATCTGTTTACACACTTAGGGACCTTAAACTCTCTCTTCTTAGAACCCTTCCACAGATCCTGGTGCAAGATGCCTCACTTTCGACGATCTGCTCACACACTTAGGAACTCTCGCTCTGATACCACTTGATAGAGAGCCAAAATTATAGAGAAGAAAACAATTCAATTCTTATTCAAAAACATGGAGAGATTTACAGAAATAGCAGCAGAGTTGCTCTGCTGCCATTGGATGCTCCTGCATCATATGGTTGGAACTAGTTTAATGTGGGGTTAAACAATAAGGAAAATGTGTTTTCTGGTTGAAACATACTGGAAAATTCCCGTTTATCATTATGGGACATTGGAAACTCCCATACAAATAGATAAACTCTTATCAAGTTGATTCCTGTGTGGTGCATAACCTTGGAAACTCATGGTACTACTTTCTTAATGGAAAACTATATAAAAAAACTCTCATATGTATGTAAGTTTTAAAAAAAAAATTATTATATGGATATGATGGTTGGTTTTTGTTGGGTAATTTGGGGTTATTACAATCATTTTATGAAAATAATATCCCTTATACCCCCATATAATAAGGTCCTCCTATATACATTACAAGTTATATTGGTAAACTCTTCATCAAATACATTCTTGTTTATAACAACTTTATCCTTAATATTTGTAGCCTAAAAATTTTTAGTCAATTTTGAAAACTTTTTGGTTGATAAAGCAAGATCTACATGAATTAGTTCTTATCATCAAGGTATTTTACAATGAGCATAAGGCCAACAGAACCATAGTATTATTGCTAAAATTTGGGTCTTGTATCCTCAACACTTTTTTTATATTATGCCTTATGACTTATCCAATAATATTCTTCTCAATATACCCTAGATATATACGATGTGGTTTTCCACCTCCACCTATCACCAATACCTAAAATATAAATTTCAAGACAATACCTATAGTATCCCAGCTAATCTTGAACTATTTGCCTATTTTTACATAGTTGAAGTCAAAGATTAAAAAAAAAATCTTTGCCCTTCCATCAATTCTACTTCATCCTCTCAACCTCAAATCAATGAGGCATTACGGTAACAAAACCTAAACCCATAACCCAATCATTATAAAAATAATTTTATAACTCAAACATTAATAAACTAATAACCATAATAATAAACTAAGTAGAAATACATGATCAATCTAAGTATCAAGATGATAATAATATTGGAAATCAAAATATTAATCAAATCAATCAAGAATGCAACTTAATAGCTTTGGACATATCCAGAGTCCCTTATTTCTCTTGATTCTTTGGGTTACATTCTAGGAAGGGAAAATTGTGTAGATAGAAATTTTTTATTTTATATGTGTTGGTATTACCAATGAGAAACAAATCTAATGTAGTAATTCCCACCCAATTTAATGATAGTACACCTCATGCTACTTGTCATATTTGTATCTCATACCAAAGTAGATCCTTTATAACATGGGATAACAAGGAAAATTATTAGGTATCTAAGAGCAAGGTATAAAAGAGTCCTTAGAAACTAAATCCTAGCTAGATCATTGGGGATTAGGATATATCCCCAACAAAAATGAACCTCTATCAACCTTAGCCTCATCCAATATGAGGATGAATCTACACTCTCCCATTTCGAGTCCAATGATGACAGTGTCTCAATAAACATATTGGGTTGGAGTGAAGAAGACAATAAGGAACCTTATCTCTTTCAAGGTCTCAAATCTTCTCAATTTATATCATTTGCTAGTGTAAACACGATAACTATAAAACACACTAAGCTTATCATCAATAGTAGAAAATATGAGATAGATACCAATCGCTACACTTCTCTAGGGGAAGGTCCCTCTAACAATATTGATCATAATACTCTACATGATGTATTTTTCATAGAAGAAAATAGTCATTGTCTCACAACTATTAGATAGCCTAGAATCAAGCCCTAATTAAACATCTATGAGGTAGAGGATACTCCTCACATTACTCCACAAGATGGTTCCTCTAACCATTTGGTTTAAGATAGCTCCTCCAATAGTGTGTATCTTTTACAAATAATTTATATTGATACCTCATAGTCCCTTAACAAATATCAATCACTTGTAGACCAAACCAACCTTGAAAGCATGAGGGTTTTACCTTCTTCCCTCAACTAGAATATGAGCCCCATATTCTAATTAAATAAACTATTGACATTGACATTGGAACCCCTAATAATTGTAAAACTCTCAAATTAAGAAAATTGATGAACTTAGAAGAACATGAACAATATACTCAACTTCTGATAAAATTTAGTGATGTCTTTGCTTGGTCTTACATATATATTCCATGAATCATTTAATTTTTTGTCATTTACCATATAATTGTTAGGTTGGATGTAAATTTTGTTATGCACAAGCTATGGAAGATGCATTCCAAAGTTACTCTTATCATTAAAGAAGAAAAATTGAAACTATTAGAAGTTGGTTTTATCAGAGCCATTGATAATTCTAACTAGATCTCTAACATCATACCAATGGCTAAAAATAATGGTACTATTAGAGTATGTATTAATTTCATGGACATCAACAAAGGATGTCTTGAATATAATTTTTCTCTACCAAACATTAACATGATTGTCAATTTTTCCATAGAGTATGGAATATTATATTTAATGGAAGAATTTTTGTGATACAATCAAATTTGAGTCATATCCAAAGATCAGCCTAAAAATACTTTTGTAACCCCTTGGTGGACATTTTTTTATCAAGTTATGCCTTTCAACCAAAACGCGTGGGAGAAACTTAGCAATGATCTATGATGTACATATTCCATAATATTATGCATGATATAGTTAAATATTACATCAATGATCTTCTTAGTCTATATTTGAACCAAGATAATAACATCCAAGATCTCAGATGTATCTTTGAGCACTTGAGGGAATACAAAATTTATCTTAAGCCTTCAAAATATGTTTTTGAGGTGACATATGGAAATTTGTTGGGATTCATGGTGTCTCAACATAGAATTCACTTGGACCATGATAATATATCTACCATCATTGACATCCCACTCAAGTAGGTTCATCTCCCAACTTGCTAACAAATGTCAACCCTTTTACAATATTTTAAGAAAAAATGAAGACTTTAAGTGGGATGATGAGCTTCAATCATCTTTTGATACCATCAAAATATACCTTTTATCTTTACCTATCCTCATCCTTATTAACCCACTAAAACCACTCCTATTACAAATAGTAACAACCCTTCACACTCTAAGTTTTATTCTATCCCAATATAAAGAACCATCATAGAGAAAGGATAATTTACTTTATTAGTAGGACCTAGTTAGTTATGAGGTATATTATACACATATAGAAAAAATATACTTCATGGTAGTATTTGCCTCTCAAAATATGAGACATTACATGCTTAACCATAAAATATTTATGATTGATAGGGTTGATCCCCTTCAATACCTCATGTCCAAACCTTACCTCTCAGGTCGTACTACAAAATGGGTCATTTTCGTTAATAAATTTGGCCTTCAGTTCATCAATAAAAATTTTGTAGAAGGTTAGGTAAGTGTTGACCAATTAGTAGTGACACCCTTAACCGCTAGTCATCCCATAGTTGTAGAATTTCCAAACAACTTTATTCTCCATCTCAAGACTAACCACTATGATTCTTGGTCCCTATTATTTGATGATGCTAGATGTGTCAAAGAAATAAGGGTAGGGGTTATTTTGGTCTTTTAGAAATGAAATATAATTCATTTTTATTTTAATATTTGATTCATATTTACTAATAATAATATAGAATATAAGGATTTTATCCTCAAATCTATGTTGCATTGGTTTTGAATGTTAAAACTCTCTCCAATTTTAGATATTCTCAACTAGTAGTCAACCATATCAACAAAATCTACCAAACCAAATATGATAAGCTTATAACATATAAGGACATGATTTATAAGCTCATGGTTACATTCGACGGTATTATCATTGGTACTATCCCATGGTGTAACAATCACCATGTTGATGCTATATCTATAGCCACATCCCCCATTCCTCTAGATATTGAGGATGAACAAGCCACTATCATTAGCTAATAAATTATGGAATTCACAACACTAGGGACTAGTTAGAATATTATAGAGATCTCCTTTATCAAAAAATACCCCTACCAAATTCTTTGTATAAGGACATTTTCATTTTTGTGAAATATGGTACCTTGCTCGAGGTATTAAATAAAAATGGGCATAAGAAATTGAGACAGAGTGCTTGTTGATTTTTCATCTTCAATGATATCCTTTACAAATGATCTTTTGATGGCATCCTTATTATATTTATAAACTTTTATTAAGTATGTGTAGTCATTCAAGACACCCATGAAGGAACATGTGGTGGCAACTTTAATGAAAATGCCATCACTAAGAAGCTTCTTTGATTAGGATATTAGTAGCCCTCCATTGAGAAATACTATTGTGGCTATATACAATAATACAAAAAATGTCAAAAACATGACAACCTTATCCATGTTCCCATATTAGAATCTCTAATAACTAGCTTCTCCTCATCCCTTTTCCACTAGGGACCTTGACATTATTGAAAAAATAATTCTAGCATGATTTGATGGACATAAATTTATTATCACAAAAATCAAGTACTTCACAAAATATATCAAGGCAATGTCGTTATTCTCATGTACCAATATTCAAGTTTCTAAATTCATTTTTAATCAAATATTATCTTGTTACGACATCTTATCCATGATAATATATCATAACAACATATTTTAATAATAAATACTATATAGGCATACATACATACATACATGAATACATAAGATATATATATATATATATATATATATATATATATATATATATATATATATATATATATATATATCTTCAAATTTATCATTCTTGACCTCTTTATAGACCCGATAGGTGATGTCATATCCTATTTTCTCACAAGATTATAAAAATGCTGAGAACAACTAATAAAATCACCTGATTAATCAATTGCCACATGAAAAAGCCTACAACATTTATAAATGTTGATGATAAAAATTTTAAAAGTCATTTTTCTTCTATCTCATGAATGGGCTACATGATGAACAACATGATAATCCATGGTGCTAAAAACTCCATCTATTATTCTTCCTTCTCCCCAAAACCCTGGGGTGAATTAATCATACACTAAAATTCCATATAAAGCTAAAGGTATCTAACTCAACCTAAAATAATTTACAAGCAAAAAAATAAATTCCTTCAGACATAAGGTTTCTATTCAGTCAAAATATTAGGATTCCATATCCTAAACTGTTTATTTTATTTATCTAATTAACTATGTTTTATTATCACAAATGGACCATCGTGTCCTTTCATCATAACCCTAGCTAGATATAAAATAGGGTAGATAATATTGTAGGAAATCATCCATGAAAGTAAAAGAATAAATATATAATTTGTATCCATTGGAAGGGTTTCTCTCTAGTGCAAAGGTGATTCATTTTAAAACGTGATTCATTATATTTTTTTGCAATTTCTCGTGTAAATTCCACTTATTTAATTCAATTAGCAAGATAGGACCAAAGGGTCCTATCACAAACAAATAAATAAAGTCCTATAGACACAAGATGTCTAGACAACAACAATAAATTCCCACATACACAATATGTCTAGAAAATCAAATACAACAATACTTTTTTGAAGACACAAGGTGTCTAGGCAATCCAACAAAGCAATAAAGTCTTGTAGACATAATATGTCTAGCTAATAAAACACAAAAATAATATCCTTTAGATATATGATGTCTTCCAACAAAGTATTAAAGTCTTGAAGACACAGGTTTATAGGTAATTTTTAAATCTACCTAAGCAATTGTCTATTAATCTAGCTATAAGGCCACTGCTTAGGGGTGAAGCATACTTTACAAACATAATATGTCTAGGCAATCCAACAAAGCATTAAATTCCTATAAACACAATGTTTCTAGGTAATATCTAAAGCTGCCTAAGTGCTTGTCTATTAATCTAGATAAAATACCACCACTTAAGGATGAATCACACTTTACAAAAAAAGCAATAAAGTCTTGCAGACACAAAGTGTCTAAGCAATATTAACAAAGAAAATGAAGTCCTACAGACAAAAGTTGTTTAGGCAATCCTAATAAACTATGTAAATATAAAATCACAATCATTTATATCTATCTTGTTGGAATACTAAAGAAAATATTAGAAACCTAAATCAATTATAATAAGCATTCCTTATAACACATAAATGGTACACAAATTAATCAAAGTTGATATATAGTATTAAAATTTTGATTACAAATAGGAAAAAATGGTACATCCTCAAATTGATGCATAGCATCTACAAATCACCTAAGAGTGAGACCACATATCATATGGTCCCTAGACAACAATGACATCCTTATTGATTGGTGAGAATCTTGAGTCAATGATCTCAAGTGATTTTGGGACCATGTCCTCATAGGTGATGGAATCCATCTATCTATAGGGACTAACGTATGGTAAACTTCCTTGTAATGTTTCACCCACTCTATATACACCTATAGGTCTCATTGGGTGATCTATAGCTCCTCCTAAGTCATCATTAGATCTCTTTATGCTTGATATAATTTCCATTACACTTAAACCATATCTCTCTCTCTCTCTCCATATGAATTAACTCCCCTTGTAAATGAACTAGCTCTCCCTATGACTGCACAAACTCACCCTATACCTAGATCAACCACCCCTTTAGCTTTTATACTTTCTCAAATAACATATGTAACATGTCTTCTCCTCCAATAGCTCCTACTATAGTAGCCTATGATATAGTATTATATTTATTTGTAGTTAGAATTTTGATAGATTCAATCATTGTGGTAGCCTCCCCTTTTAATTAATATTTCTCTTACCACAAATTGGCTATCCATATCCCCTACTCCACTAGTTGCCCCTCCAACCCTATCACCTATCCTCATAACATTAGCATTTTTTATCTCCCTCTATCAGGATCTGATATTACTCTACCCATAGTTTATCTCTCTCAAATCATAGCTCAACTATCTCTCTATATTTATCCTCCTCCTTTACTTGATGTGTATCTTCCCAAATTTCCAATTACTCTACCAAGGCATCCCTATTTCAATCCACCTTAGCTATAATTTGTAGAAAGACCTTCCTCTTCCTCCAAATTGGTAGGTGGTGACCTGCTATCCTTAGCCTCAAAATCAATAAGTGGTGACTTGCTACCATTGGCCTCAAAATAAATAGGTGGTGACCTATTACCCCCAACCTCCTCTACTATATACTCCAATGATGACAACATCCAAAGTGATGTTATAATTATTGGTTCTTTCCTCTACCTCCACCTCCTTAGGAACTCCTAAATTTATCTCTACAAGTATGAATTAGCCCATATTTATTGCTTGGGTGTCTACTTCCACTATAAGGTAACTTGCTAAGGATAAACCCCCTCATACTAGTGCTCATACATCTCTACCACCCCATGATCATCCTAGACTAGACATAAAATAATGGGATCATTTGTATCCTCCTATGCATAACTATCCAAATAAAAAATACACCAATTCCTATATCCCGATATACTCTCTTGAACCATGTTGATCCCTTAATAATAACCTACACCTCACCAAACTATCATGTAACCCTATAAAAATGATATAGCTCTAGCTTACCCTTTGGGCTTGTGGATGCAAGAACATGACACTTAAAATAAAATAGCATAAATTAAATAATGCAATGAGTCATAAAGATTGCACAAAATAAATATGTATTCAATGGGGGGGCCAATAGACTCCTTTGTTACAATCAGTATCCAATGCAGATATTTGATAAAATAATTTACAGTGGAACTAGGGTTCTCTAAAACCCTAGTTAGATATAACAAAAGTGTCTTCAGATCTGAGTGTGTCCTTGATCCCAACAGGTTGAGTGGGCTTTGAATATCCAATGTGGGGCCACTCCAACTTCAAAAGTCACCAATGAATGTGTGGAATTCGTTGATTTGCATACACAAAACAAAACTAAGGAGTTAGTAATACCTAGGAGGGCTCCACAGTGTGAGACACTCAGACATTAATAAAACCCTAGTTTAACAATGAATTCAAAAATCATGTAAACCAATAAACTACCCAATAAAAATGTATCAAAATTAGATGCACCTTGCTTATTGATCTGTGATTGCAGATGGTGTGTCAGATATGTTGATGCAGCTACTTCATAATGTAGTTCGTTGATGATGGTAGGCTCGAACATGAGCTTCATAGGCTCTCATTCACACCTGGGACTGTTGCAGGCTCTGGAAGGTGCTAGGTAGGCTCTGCAGCGAGCTTGGCAAGCTCTGGTGTGCACTTGCAAATAGGGTAAGCTCTGGTGGGCGCTTGGCAAGCTCTGTAGTGAGATTTGCAAGCTCGACACAATGATCAAAGGGTAGGGTAGATCTGCAAAAATAGATCAGAAAGGATGGTGACGGAGGCAGTAGATGGAATACAACTATGGCGGCGAACGGGGATGGATGGACGATGGCTGGAATAGCAAAAGTATTGTTGGCTTAAATAGGGCATCAGATCTTCAATTCTCTCTATATCTGCTTCACTAGGGCATCAACAAATGGTTCTCCAAGTATATCTCTTAATCTTCAAGTTCCAGGGTTTGGGTATTTGTAAAATACCCTATTTTTAATCCAACCTAGGGTTTTCTTAGGGTTTTAGCATTACACTTTTGATCGTGTGGCTAAGATTAAGTCATATCCTAGGGTTGAGATTACTTTTTGAATGTGACATGGATTAATGAAAATGGATGGTGGAAATTAAATGAAATCGGACGACTAAGATTAATTGAGTTTATTTATATATATTTTATAATAAATATATTAAAATATAATAAAATATTATATAAAATATAAAATATTATAAAATAATATTAAAATAATCCCAATTAGGCTAGGAAATGGCGAGAAGGTGGATTTGGGCCAAATAATTAGCGAGAAGGTGGAATGGAAGACAAGTGGGTGGTGGGATGGTTAGGATGGAGGTTTAGTGGTTGCGATTTGGTGTCTACAGATGCCCCTTTTTGTACCATGTTGTGTGAAATACAATGTGGTGCAAAAATACAAGACACCTGCTTGGGATATGGGCACAGAAGCAGCTTCTCTCTGTTGTTGGATTTGCACACTGATGTTGAAGACAAAAGAATAAAGAATTTTTTTTAGAGTTTTTGTAGCTTACCCCCTCAATTGGTGAATGAGTTGTGAATTTATCTCACAAGCCAATTGAAAATGAATGATGTAGTGAATTTGTGCAAATGATGAATGAATGGTGTGAAATGCAAATGTGATACCGTTTTTGCCCCAACGGTGGGAAGGGTGTTGGTGTAAAATACCATGATGATATGAATGATGTGAAATGTGATACCGTTTTTGCCCCAATGGTGGAAAGGGGGTTGGTGTATAATACCATGTAAAATATGATGTCATTTTTGCCCCAATGGTTGAAAGGGGGTTGGTGTATAATACCATGCAAAATGTGATACCATTTTTGCCCCAACGATTGAAAGGGGGTTGGTGTATAATACCATGCAAAATGTGATACCGTTTTTGCCCAAACGGTTGAAATGGGATTGGTGTATAATACCATGCAAAATGTGATACCATTTTTTCCCAAACGGTTGAAAGGGGGTTGGTGTATAATACCATGCAAAATGTGATGTCATTTTTGCCCCAACGGTTGAAATGGGGTTGGTGTATAATACCATGCAAAATGTGATGTCATTTTTGCCCCAACGATTGAAAGGGGATTGGTGTATAATACCATGCAAAATGTGATGTCGTTTTTGCCCCAATGGTTGAAAGGGGGTTTTTGAAATGATTTGTGTCTATTCATTGCCCTTAATAGATAAAGGGGTTTTTGATGATGAAAGTGTCCTTATGGTAGTCTATCCATCCTACCGGATTGCATGGATAACCAGTCGCTGCAACCACCAGGTTTATAGGATAAACCACTAAATACAAGGTTTACTTATGAATGGATAATGATAAAAGAACGTAAATGTGATCTATTTTTGCCCCAATAGATGAAGGGATTTTTGCAATTTGGATGATGTGAACGCAAGGCAAAGGGCGCAACCTTTGAGAAAAGAACGCAGTCTTTTGAACCTAGCAATTGACTTGTTGATGATGTGATGTGATTGAATGATTGAATTGTTTATTACAAGTGTGGGGAAGGTGTGAAACCTTGAACACCCCCAAGTTCTAGTTGTGATGTTGATTGATTATGAGAAAGGTGTGAAACCTTGAGCACCCCCTAGTTGTGATGTTGCTTGTTTGATTGGGGGAAAGGTGTGAAACCTTGAACACCCCCAAGTTGTGATGATGTTTGAACTTGCTAGCGATCTTTGCATATGTGAATTTGATATATATACATACATGGATTTTATGTTTGTGTTATGCTTTTGTGTGAATGCAATGCATGTTTAATGAAAATATTTTTATGGAATGCCTTATGGATGATTAATGCAAGCTAAATGATGTATGTGCCTAATGCAAGTAAATGTGTAATGAACCTAAGCTATATGAGAGGGATGCATGGTGTTCGAATGATCTTTTTATAGTTCAGAAATTTTATTGGTCATGTTTGATGTCCATTGTTTTGTAATCAGGGGTACCCAATTTTAACGACTTTATGCAACTTGACGTATGATGCAGGCATGAATGTTGACATGGAAGAAGATATGGATGTTGATATGGAAGAAGATATGGATGTTGATATGGAATGAGTACTGCAACATTTTTAAAAACTCAAACATACTAGTATTATCAATCAAACTCACTTGGGTTGTCTAACTTTCTTTAGGACCAATGTGTGTGCAAGTGAGGTTCATATACCAAATCTTGAGTGTGACAATGACCTTATCCAATCAAGAACCAAGTGTGTGTGCATGTGAAGTTCATTGACCCATTATGAGTAAATTGGGCATGACCTGTTATGGAGATGACCTAAAGCTAGCCTGTCCTTATGTGCGGTCAGAGGTCTCCTTGTTTGCCAAGGAGACATGTCGCCCCGCATGAGCTTACTCCACTGCCAGTCAAGCATCTATAGCCCCGGTGAAGATTCACTCCATAGTCCAATGGGATTTGATCTTTTAGGCCTTGGGGATGACTACCCATCCTTGTCAGGGATATGTAGTATGAATCCTTATGACTTTAGGGATCAAGGGTGTTTGGGATTTTATTTGTTAATTTTGTATAGAGCTTTGGGGAATCAGATTCTCAACCGAAGTGTGATGAGAATTTTGACCCTATCCTTACTACTCTATGTTTTTATGCTTATGTTTGAAGAGTAATTGAGGTAGTGGTGAAAACCACTATTTTTGCTTTGGACTATGTTGCATGATGGGACAAGTGAGGATTATCCCTTTTTGCTTCAAGGTACTACCCAAGTATGGTACTAACCCTCTTTGGATCATAATGTTTTTAAGATGTGATGGAATGTGATTGGTTCAAGATTGTATTCGGAATCAATTGGCAATACTCAAGACCTTCTTAATGTGTAAAGTGTATTTTTGGTCCCAAAGAAAATTGGACATCCATTTGGAGGTTGCTTGCTACACTAGTAATGGTTGAGTGATTGAAAATCTAGGCTTTAGTGATTTTGACATGGGATGTGGTTTGACATATGGATTTTGTGAGGGTTGCATGATTTATTCAAACTAGGTACCCCCAATTTCTATAACTTTAACTTTTTGTTTGTGGCCATATCATCATTACTAAGTAAGATCATTGAACATGGGATGGGATGAATGCAATTATGAATGACTATAGCGGAATGTATATGAAATGTGCAATTATGGAAACTAGTGTATGAATGTAACGGAATATGTATGATTGAATGTGAAAAATGCTTATGAATGCGAATGTGGAAATGTATGAAGTGCAAATGCCTATGTAAGTATGCATGCAATTATGTATATTTTATTTTTTATTTTTGTTTTTTTTAAGCCATGTATATATATTTTATATATATATATGTATATACATATATAGTAATCACAATAAGCATGGAATGCTTTCAAGTGTATGATGTTCATCAGCTTGGGTTTGTCTACTCCCACTAACATAGTAAGCTTATGACCAAAGGAGTTGGGTACCTTTGGGGCCTTTTGAAAATTTGATGTGACCAAAGGGATTGAGACCTTTGGAGCCTTTTGAAATTGATGTGTGACCAAAGGGGTTAAGACCTTTGGAACCTTTTGAAATTGATGTGACCAAAGGGATTGAGACCTTTGGAGCCTTTTGAAATTGATGTGTGACCAAAGGGGTTAAGACCTTTGGAGCCTTTTGAAATTGATGTGACCAAAGGGGTTAAGACCTTTGGAGCCTTTTGAAATTGATGAGCCACCGAAGTGACCGGGGAGTGGGGTATGTTTTCCATTACACAATTTAAGTTACTTGTTTTATTTTGCATTCTAGCTTGAACTATGAAGTGCGTAAACAAAAGATATGCAATTAAATCCAAATAACACCAAACCAAACAATCTTGTGTAGGAATTTTTAAAAGTAAAAGAAAATACAATGTCCTAGGTTTTACCTTGTGTGGCTTACCTCATTCATTATTATTTAAAATGTATTCCTTTTTATTATTATTTTATTTACTTACGTTATGGTACTAACTCAAAATCAAACAAAAGTAATAAGTCAAAACAACTTAATGGAAAACACATCAAATCCACCTATTACGTAATGATGGAATGGCTATTGTGTAAGCCATGTTAGTGATGAAAGGGCTATTGGTTAAGCCATGTAAATGATGAAATGGCTAAGGTTGAGCCATGTTAATGATGAAATGGCTAAGGTTGAGCCATGTTAATGATGAAATGGCCAAGATTGAGCCATGCTAATGATGAAATGGCTAAGGTTGAGCCATGTTAATGATAAAATGATGAAATGGCTAAGGTTGAGCCAATGAAATGGATAAGGTTAATTCATGTTAATGATGAAATGATAAAATGGCTAAGGTTGAGCCATGTTAATGATGAAATGATGAAATGGCTAAGGTTGAGCCATGTTAATGATGAAATGGCTAAGGTTAAGCCATGTTAATGATGCAATGATGAAATGGCTAAGGTTGAGCCATGTTAATGATGAAATGGTGAAATGGCTAAGGTTAAGCCATGTTAATGATAAAATGATGAAATGGCTAAGGTTAAGCCATGTTAATGATGAAATGGCCAAGGTTGAGCCATGTTAATGATAAAATGATGAAATGGCTAAGGTTGAGCCATGTTAATGATGAAATGATGAAATGGCTAAGGTTGAGCCATGTTAATGATGAAATGATAAAATGGCTAAGGTTAAGCCATGTTAATGATGAAATGATAAAATGGCTAAGGTTAAGCCATGTTAATGATGAAATGGCCAAGGTTGAGCCATGTTAATGATACAATGATGAAATGGCTAAGGTTGAGCCATGTTAATGATGAAATGATGAAATGGCTAAGGTTGAGCCATGTTAATGATGAAATGATGAAATGGCTAAGGTTGAGCCATGTTAATGATGAAATGATAAAATGGCTAAGGTTGAGCCATGTTAGTGATGAAATGATGAAATGGCTAAGGTTGAGCCATGTTAATGATGAAATGGCTAAGGTTGAGCCATGTTAATGATGAAATGATGAAATGGCTAAGGTTGAGCCATGTTAATGATGAAATGGTGAAATGGCTAAGGTTGAGCCATGTTAATGATAAAATGATGAAATGGCTAAGGTTGAGCCATGCTAATGATGAAATGGTTAAGGTTGAGCCTTATTTAATGATGAAATGGCTAAGGTTGAGCCATGTTAATGATGAAATGGCCAAGGTTGAGCCATGTTAATGATGAAATGATGAAATGGCTAAGGTTGAGCCATGTTAATGATGAAATGGCTAAGGTTGAGCCATGTTAATGATGAAATGATAAAATGGCTAAGGTTAAGCCATGTTAATGATGAAATGGCTAAGGTTGAGCCATGTTAATGATGAAATGATGAAATGGCTAAGGTTGAGCCATGTTAATGATGAAATTATGAAATGGCTAAGGTTAAGCCATGTTAATGATAAAATGATGAAATGGCTAAGGTTAAGCCATGTTAATGATGAAATGGCTAAGGTTGAGCCATGTTAATGATAAAATGGCTAAGGTTGAGCCATGTTAATGATGAAATGGCTAAGGTTAAGCCATGTTAATGATAAAATGATGAAATGGCTAAGGTTGAGCCATGTTAATGATGAAATTATAAAATGGCTAAGGTTAAGCCATGTTAATGATGAAATGGCCAAGGTTGAGCCATGTTAATAATGAAATGGCCAAGGTTGAGCCATGTTGATGATTGAATGATGAAATGGCTAAGGTTGAGCCATGTTAATGATGAAATGATGAAATGGCTAAGGTTGAGCCATGTTAATGATGAAATTATAAAATGGCTAAGGTTGAGCCATGTTAATGATGAAATGATGAAATGGCTAAGGTTGAGCCATGTTAATGATGAAATGGCCAAGGTTGATCCATATTAATAATGAAATGGCCAAGGTTGAGCCATGTTAATGATGAAATGGCTAAGGTTGAGCCATGTTAATGATGAAATGGCTAAGGTTGAGCCATGTTAATGATAAAATGGTTAACGTAAAGCCAAGTCAAATGTATTTTCCATTAAGATATTTTGGTTTATTACTTTCTTCTAATGTCTTGTTAATACCATAAAGTACTTAAACCCAATATTTAAAGCTTATCAAAATAAAACCAACTGTAAAAACTTGTACAAGAATTTAAAGATAAAAGAAAACAATCAGTCCTAGGTTTCACCTTGTGTGGCTTACCTCATTCCGTATTATTTTCTTCATTAATGTGTGGTTCCTTTTAAAATTGTGTGGTTGGTGTGTTTGATGTTACCTAATATTTGTTAAATGAAATAAAGGAAAAATCTATGGTTGGATAGGGCTACGAGATTCTTGTTGGTAATGACCTCCAACAAGTTTTCTCGGGGGTAATCCTATGGTGTCTAAGGGTAGAGATTTGATGGATGGAGATGAATGCCACCGTCACCAAACCTCAAGCAATAGTTGGTGATGAAATCCAACTACTATTGTTAAAAAGTGGAGCGTGCAGTGTGTGATGTTAATTTTATGTTTCTTGTTCTTTATGGTGTGTAGACAATGTTAAAGATGACTAACTTTACTAATCTAAATTAGAATCCAACACAAGGACGTAAATTTCACCTAAAGAGCACAGAGTACACCCTTAAAATCCCCTACCTACAAGTGATTAAAATCACAAGAGCAACCGGAGGGTTCGTCCACCTCTCTGCCAAAGGGGCCAACCTAGGGCAGGATTACTTTATGCGTCAAAATGTTGTTCCTATTTAGATATGCAAAATTAAAGTGATATTTAACCCTAAAATGCAAAATCTAGGATGCTTTTCTGTTTCATATGCACTCAAAAATGCAAACAATCACCTAGATCTACAATTTTAGAACAAGAAATGAATTTTATGTAATCAGATGCACATAAACCCTAAATGTAATTTTCTAAGGATTCTTTCCCAGATTACTTAGTTTTAAGATCTTTTTATAACCCAAAAACATCAAAAGAAAAAAACTATAGAAAATTACAAAATACATAAATCGTGAAACACCAAACTAGGGTTATGGGACTTACTTGGAAGCCTGTATTTTGGTGAAGTCATTCTGAGATCTATGTTGCTCTGATTGACCTAAAAATTTTTGGAGACATGCTATGGCATGTCAAGAACCTACCCTCAAAATTTTAGCCCAATCCAACTCCATATGAGTGATATATGACCAAAATAGTCAGGGTAGTTTGTGCAAGAAACGCAACCGAACGCCTCTAATCAACACTAGGCACAACAGGGTTCCTGCCAGGTGTAGCGAAGTGGCTGTGTAGACATAGAAGAGCACCTATGGTTGTTTGCAGATGCTGCCAAGTGCAGCAGAGCACCTGTGTAGGCATAGTAGAGCACATATGGTTGTCTTTAGATGCAAAAAAAACCAAAGAGTTAGTAATACCTAGGAGGGCTCCACAGTGTGAGACCCTCAGAAATTAATAAAACCCTAGTTTAATAGTGAATTTAGAAAGCATGTAAACCAATAAATTACCCAATAAAATTATATCAAAATCAGATATACCTTGCTTATTGACCCGTGATTGCAGATGGTGTGTTAGATCTGTTGATGCAGCTGCTTTAGAATGCAGTTCATTGATGATGGTAGGCTCGAACGCGAGCTTCGCAAGCTCTAGTTTGCACCTAGGACTGTTGTAGGCTCTGTAATGCGTTAGGTAGGTTCTATAGTGAGCTTGGCAAAGCTCTGGTGTGCACTTGCAAACAGGGCAAGCTCTGGTGGGTGCTTGGCAAGCTCTGTAGTGAGCTTTGCAAGCTCAGCACAATGCTTGTAGGGTAGGGCAGATCTACAAAAACAGATCAAGAAGTATGGCGATAGAGGCGGCGGATGGAATATGACTATGATGGCGAGCGAGGATGGATGGACGATGGCTGGAATAACAAAAGTATTGTTGGATTAACTAGGGCATCAGATCTTCAATTCTCTCTATCTTCACTTCACTAGGGCATCAACAAATGCTTCTCCAAGTATATCTCTTAAATTCCAGGTTCCAGGGTTTGGGCATTTGCAAAATACCCTATTTATAATCCAACCTAGGGTTTTCTTAGGGTTTTAGCCTTGCATTTTTTATCGTGTGGCTAAGATTAAGTCATATCCTAGGGTTGAGATTACTTTTTGAATGTGACATGGATTAATGAAAATTGATGGTGGAGATTAAATGAAATCGGATGGCTAAGGTTAATTGAGTTTATTTATATATATTTTTATAATAAATATAATAAAATATTATATAAAATATAAAATATTATAAAATAATATTAAAATAACCTCAATTAGGCTAGAAAATGGCAGGAAGGTGGATTTGGACCAAATAATTGGCGAGAAGGTGGAATGGAAGACAAGTGGGTGGTAGGATGGTTAGGATGGAGGCTTAGTGGCTGCGATTTGGTGTCCACAGGGACCATAAACCATCTAACATGTAATACTTAGGCTACCTGATATCCACCATCCATCCAACCATGGTGTAGTTGATGGTGTAGTTGATACAACTACAATATAAGTTGATTTTTTCTAAAGATCATGCACTACCCTCCTTGTAATGTTTATCCACCTTGTGGTTGATGTTTCTTACTTGGTCTCAAAGTGCAAGACCTACCTAAATGCCACAAGAATCTATCAATCATCTACTCTTCTTGGGAGACCTGGTAGTCACATGATATCTATATGCTCTCATACATATTGTGACTATCGCACAACTCGCCCCAAAATTAGGGACCCACCTTTCATTTTTTGTGTTTGGGTGTTTTTGTTTCATTTTGAGTGTCTAGTAGGTTGCTCGGTTTTAGGTTGTAATTTTTTTTAACTTGTTATCAGCAATTTTTGATGATTTTTTATCTTCAATTTGTTGTCGACAATTTTTTATCGTCAATTTTCTGTCGATGATTTCTATCGTCAATTTGTTGTCGATGATTTTTATCATAAATTTGTATTTTGTTCCTTTTCTATGTGTCAAATAATGAAAATGTGCACGTATATGTTTTATACTTTTATATATATATTTTTATATAATAATAATAATAATTAAAATAAAATAAAATAAATAAAAACATTATAATTATTATTTATATTTTATATACATAATGATAATAATAATAATAAGCTTAAAAAAATAATAAATGAATAAAATAAAATGGCACTTTACTGCCCTTATGCTTTATTTTAATGTTCTTTTATATATTAAAAATGTGGCTTATATATTATACTCGTGTCTGGCAGGTGCCTGTGCGGACGGACTTCGAACGGAGGATGCCCAAACCCTAGCCAGATGGCTTTGCAGATGGGACCGCAACGACACATGTTTTGAAGTCGATGGTCGATCTGTGGACGATAAGGCCTCGATGAAGCGGACGTGGCTTCTCCGGTGACGAAGCAGCGAGACAGAGGATGAGGTTTGAAGCGGCCGGAGAGAATTGTTCACTGTGGAGACCGCCGAACGAAATGCGAACGGGATGTTAGGGCTACCGGTGGCAGCGCTCGTGCAGTGAATACAGCAAAGCGAATGGAGATTGCCAAGCTTATTCAGATGTGCAATGATGTGGAAAATCCCGAGTATCTCGACCAATAGCTTCACAGAAGTACAGAAGCGGAGGTGGTCGATGCGCAGAAGGATATTGTCATCGATAATGTTCAACAAATACACAGCGTCGAGGAGCACACTTTTCCTTCGTCGGAGAACATGCCAGGGTGTCTGCTAAGCTCGGTGACACGGCGAGGCCAGAGAGTATGTTCGGGATAGACCCGAAGGCATGATGACCACGGTGCAGGGGCAGGGAAATGTTCTACAAAGCACAGACCTAAACGTTTTATCAGACAATGATTTTGTAACATGATTTGCTACACCAGTGGATTGTCGATGCACACATGTGAGGGATAGAAGTCTTTTGCACCAGTAATCATCGATTAAGCATATCTGTCATCATGAGCCTGGGTTTTAGCTTGAAATACGTCGAAGTTCGCGATGGTCGAAGATGCAGTGGACACTACCGTGCTGACTTGGAAGATGACAAGGAATATGTAGTATCTTTAATCGGCAGGGACAAATCCAACTGTAGCAGTGATGAACAATGCTGGGGATGACATGAGGAGATATCTAAAATGACAGTCCTTAATGGCAGTTGGCTGCATATACCTAAAATGTGACCAGAATAGGTTGTACATAATTATAGGTCATTTTTTGCACTTGTCTGTATTGGCAACAAAATTTCACCCAAAAAACTTGTAATTGATATTTGGTACGTTGGTGGCGAAAAGAGGAATGTAGTGGCGGTTTAATTTTGTTTTTGCCAAATTTGAAGGAGGTAATGAACTTTTTATTTTTATTCCTTGTTTTTTTCTTATGATGGGTAGAGTTTGGGGAGATTATTGTTCCCCTTATTCACTATTATCAAATTAGATTGGGGTATGAAGACCCTAATCAAATTGAATGCAAAAATTCAAGAATTTGGTATTGAAGTGGAAAGAAAGATTGATGTGTGCAATGTTACTAGAATGAAAGATTTCATTTACTTTAATGATAATGGACGAAAATATTCTATGAACAAAGTATGTGTCACACAACTTTTATATGAACCTAATAAATAGGTTATTTGCATTCTTCAGATTTGCGAAATAAATAATTAGATATAATAACCTCAATCCGATTAAGATATATTAAATTCAGTGTCTGTCTAAGAATCTACTAACAAAACAAACCAATTCTAAAAGTTCGAGAAAATATCTTATCTCTCATCATCAACCACATATTAAAGTGTATAAAATAATAAATTTTTTGATATGTTATATGCAATCTTTAATATATTTAAAAAATTATACAACTTTGTTATGTGTAATATATTTAAAGAATTATATAACTTTGTTATGTCTATGCAATGTTTTTAATCTGTTATAAGTTTGCCTTCCTGCATTTGCCACCTTTGTCAAATAAATTAAAAACTGTAAACAGGGTAGGTATTTGAATTTAATATTTATTAATTTAAAACTATATTTATTAATTGATTATTTAAATTTAATATTTATTAATTTTAAATTGGATTTATTAATTTTTTATTTAAACTTAATATTTATTATCCAGGTGTTGTAGGTGAGTTGGAGAGGAGAGGGCAATCCTCCAAGGGAGGTCCCAGGTTCGAATCTCCACCCTACCAAAAAGCTAAATTGGGTACTCAAAATCCAATTGATAATGTTGGTACGGGCAGGGCTGGGTGCAACCCCGAGTGACTTTGACGGTGTAGAACCCCCCTCTTCGTGGTCTCTTAGACCAAGGCGGCCCCGTAAGGGGTTTTTCGCTTTAAAAAAAAAACTTAATATTTATTAATTTTAAACTATATTTATTAATTGGTTATTTAAATTTAATATTTATTAATTTTAAATTGGATTTATTAATTTGTTATCTAAATTTAATATTTATTAATTTTAAACTGTATTTATTAATTAGTTATTTAAATCTATATTTATTAATTTTAAACGGTCTTTGTTAATTGGTTATATGTATTTATTAATTAGTTATTTAAATCTAATATTTATTAATTTTACACGGTATTTGTTAATTGGTTATATGGAATTACAATTGTAGGTTTTTGTTGAGACAATTACTTTTAACTTATCCTTCTTTCACTTTGTTCTTTAAAATTAAATTATAATTGCATGATTCTTACTATATCTCATAATTTTATAAATAAATAACCTTTCAAAACAAATTTGAGCCTCCATCTTCCTTTCAAAAAAAATTGAGAAAGCAATTAAAATTTTAAACCTAAAAAATAAAAAATAAATTGAACAGTCCTAATTTAAATATTTATTTATTTTAATAAATTTCCGCGAGTGTGAACTGTGGGGGAAAGTGCTCGGCGGCTTGACGTCATCCTTTGACCCAGCTTAAATTAAATTAATGCGAGAACATTCTTGAGGACAAGATTTCGGACGGCGGTTATTCCCGATAAGGGTTAGGTGGTTGCTCCGCTAAGCTTGGCCGCGTTTTTACCGTACTAGAGGATCAAAGGGATTCTGTGCTGATGCATATAATAATTCATTCATATATTGTGCTGATGCATAAATAATTCATTCATATATTCTTAACTCATCTAGGCTTTCCCTTCTCTGAAAATACAAGTGCCTGGTGTGGGGGTGTAGTAATACTATGGCGGTGCTGGAGAAAAAGAAGATTAGAAATCAGGATGATGGGCTAATGAAGGGAGATTTGGGTTTTTATGCTGTAGTGTTGTTATGCTTGGGATCGGTTAGTTTTGTTAATGGACTGGGATCCATGTCCACCATTGCCGCAACTTATGACAACTCTACCGGATTGCCCACTGTGTGCGCGATGGTCATGAGTTCAGGAATTCAATGCGCGCAGGGTACGAAAACTGCCACAGTTTTTTCTACTGAGTCGTTTTTGGGGATCTCTGGAGGGAAGGGATCTTTCTGCGGGCTGAAACAGGGGGGCAATAAGTTGTTGTGCTGGAAAGTCGGCGACATTGGGTCGAAGATTATTTACGATGCAGCAAGGAACGTGGAAGAAATTGTTGTTGAGGGAACCTCGATCTGCTTACTGAATAGCGGCACGGGCTACATTTACTGCACGGGAGACGGCTTCTACAACCTCCCCGGGCGGTTCAATGCGATAAGCAAGGGTCCGGACTTTACTTGCGGGTTGCTAAACGGCAACGGCGAGCCGCATTGCTGGGGACGTAACAAGTCGGAGATTGTGAATCTTAAAGGAAGGAATGGAATGCGAAAGCTCTTTGCAGGGGGTGGTCACGTCTGCGCGATTGGGTCTGACGGCGTGACGGCCTGCTGGGGGCAGAATGATGCTGGGCAGACGGCAGTGCCGTCTGGCTTGGCGTCTGGGTTCAAACAACTGGCCCTCGGAGATCGCCACACCTGCGGTATTCGCAGCCAGGACAAGAGTGTGGTTTGCTGGGGCGCGAAGGGCACCGCTTACTCTGGGACGGAATCGTTCGAGAAAATCGTTGGTGGGGATAGCTATACGTGCGGGTTATTGACGCGGAATCTCACGGTGCAGTGCTGGGGAGGTCGCGGCTTCGGGTCAGGGATGCAGCTGTCTCTGCCCAGAGTTCTCCCGGGGGCCTGCACGTCGTCTGAGTGTAGTTGCGGAGTGTATCCCGGTTCTATGAATTTCTGCGGCGGTTCACAGCGCATTTGCAACCCGTGCAGCACCTAGAGCTTTCGGCCGTTGCTCCATAACGTAGAGAAGGGATGAAGCATACTTATAACAGACAAAGCATGTTAATAACATAATAATATGAAAGGCATGGGACGCCATGCTTGTCATTTTAATCTTTTTTTTTTTTTTTCAACTGTTTACAGTGGCCTGTGCAACGTGGGCAAATAAAATATTTATTCTGGTGTTATAAGCAAATGGAGATTCTCAGGTATACTATGTTTATAACACTTTCAAAGTTGAATGATAATCACACGATATTGATTTCAGTTGGGTTTGGAATAACCTTTTATTCACAATTGGGAAAATGGTAAAATTTTTATATTAAAATAAAAATTTATATAATATAATAATATTGGTGTTGTTTTTAAAAAATTTATCACTGTTACATTATTTGTATAATAGTTTTAATGTATATACACAATTATTATGTATATGCAAATTTGAGAATTTTATTTTTTATTTATATATATTTTTTGTATTTACATGGTGGAATCGGTAGCCGTCACGAATCCGGGCAGACTGTCCAACTTTTATGGCCACCATAGTATTCTGCAATGCCCGCCCCAGAAGCCGCCACAAAGAGCTTCACGCAATCCGCCCTATAACCACCATGCCACAATCATTTCAAACCTTTTATGCCGCTGAAAGGGGACAAAATTTGAGAATCTTATTAGGTGGTTTTGTTTTTTTAATTTGGGTAGTGTAAAAATTGATGCTTAAAGTTAAGCATTTTAATTATAAATTTTTAGTATTAAAATAAAATTTGTATAATTTAATAATAGTGTTAATGTACATACACAACAATTATCTAAAATTAGAGATTTTTTTGGAAGGTTATTGTGAGAAACCCCTATGGCCTACCCAAAAGGCTAAGCAGTTTCCTCCCAAGACCCCTCGTAAATGTAAACAATTTTTTTATTTCATCCCTCGTAAATGTATACAATTTTTTTATTTGGTTTTTATGAACAGTCTCCTCCCAACCATGATCCCCCGTAAATGTATACAATTGTTTTATTTGGTTATTGTGAGTAACCTCTGTGATCTAGGTACATGGCTGAGCAGTCTCTCACAACTACGACCCTTCTTAAAGCCGAGAGCTATACTTATCAATAGAGAATTTAACACAAAGCAACCACACACCCACCATGCTATGATTTAAACCTTGGACCTCCCAAATAAGAGTCAAAGCCCGAATGGTTGTGTTGCACCCCAGGTGTAAATTAGATAATATTATTAGTTAGTTTTTTAATGAACACACACCTACCCCCTTACACTCTACCATGCCACGGTTTGAACTTTGGACCTGAAAAAGAAGAGTCAAAGCCCAAATTGTTGCGTTGTCCCCTTGAGACTTTTTTTTTTTTTTGATTTGGGTAGCGTAAAAATTGATGTTTAGGGCTCAACATTTCTATCTTAGTCATAATCCTTTCATAAGGCCTAGAGCATAGAGGAGTATAACACATCTATATACACAGGACCTTTTAAAGGAAGAGTTAAATTTATCATAACACATCCATATATACACGACCCTACAAATCAAAAGCTAAATTTATCAATAAACGATTAACACATAATAGAGGATTAACACATAACCATATACATGCAAGCTGCAGTTTGAACCTTAAACTTACCGATGAAGACCCAAAGACTGAACCAACCTTTACACTATCTTCATAATAATTTGAGAACTTCATAACCCATGTGATAGAGATTTTGATTTATTGATTTATAACATGCAATAATTATTAAATTTGTAGAGAGCTATATTCTTTAAACATGCAATAATTATTAAAATTAACTAGTTATATGCGGTTGTTATTGGAAACACCAAAATATTATAGTTGTTGTTAGTTAATTGCCTTAATTTTTTTAGTTTTATTTTTTTATAAAATAAAATATAGATAAATGTTATGATTAGTTAAATTATTTGTTATATAATTGTATTTTTTTTATAAATATGCTTATGTTGATTTCAAAAGGTTGTCTCTACTTCAAGAGATTGCATTTATATAATAGTTGATGAACATTAACAATAATGTTTTTTTCAATCCCTTAATTTTTTTATAATGATAATTTATGAATCCCCTCAATTGAAATATATATTTATTATTCTTTAATAGCAAATTTCACTCTTGGATTTTAAGAAAATAATATTACTTTTATTATTTTAATAAAAACACTTCGACTAACATTTTTTGTACTCTTTTTTTTGAAAGCATCATTAAAATCAATTTCGATAAATCTAATTTTTGGATATCTCCATTTTACCATATATTGAAACAAATCTTTTGTATTAACTTCATTGTTGTAAATGAATTCAAATATTGTTACCAAGAGGATATCACCTCTTTTTTCACACTTGAGACTTTCCATGATAAGCATGACCTCTATAAACATTCTATAAGAGAGGTAAAATAAGGTTCTAAACTTGGACATGAATTTGAGATTTTATTTTTTATTCCATTATTTTTTAAGCCATTCATTCTAATAAATAATGGTAGGACTAGTCCTACACATAATGATAATGATTTCACTTGTTAAAATAATTAATCCAATATTTCATTAAAACTTTCAATGTTAATGAACCTAACCAATTTAATCCCATACTTTTGAAAAGGAAGCCCTAAATATTATGAGAAAAGAAACAATGAACAAGTAAACGGTCTAATGTTTATAGATCCTTCTCACACAAGGCATGCCTAAAAGGTCCATGGTATCCTCTTATTTGTATAGTATTTCTTGTAAAATATTGTTTGGACTTCTAACTAAAGTAAAGTTGAGGCCTTAGAGATGACATCTTATGAACAAACATTCTTCCAAGAGAAGTCACTATGAGTAGAAAATTTCATTTGGTCTAAATTCTTATATCCCAACTTGATTGAGTATCCACCATCTTTTGATAAATTCTAAACCAACTCATCCTTTCATGTAATGATAGGAAAATAAAACTCTTGAAGCATATTTTGAAGTGCATTTGCTATTTTTTTGAAATATTTTAATTCAACTAGATTAGTAATAGAAATACATGGTCTAGAGTTCAAAAATTTTAGCCCTTTTTTTCTTCTTTCATAAGAATAAAATAGTGTACCCTCTCATTTGTGTTGTTATTGGACAAAAAATTCCAAAAACAAAAGGAAATTTTATAGGAAAAAATCTAGAAAAGATAAATGAGGTTTATGAAAATCCTCATAAAACTCAATCCTAAAACTAAAGCATCCATCTAGTCATATTAGTTGAAACAAAACAATATGAGCGCCAATAATATGAGAAAGAGAACCTATTAGTGAATATATCTCCTATAAAAAATCTACTAATTTCATTGGCATCCTCGTGATCTAAGTCCATCTAGTATTTTATCAAAAAAAAACCTTTCTTCATATTATGTTGTAGACATGGAAAATTGAACCATAAAAATGAGTCATTTTTCTTTAGAAACGTTAAGAAGGTACTTAAAATTGTTGAGTGCAAGTTTGAGCTTCTTTCCCTCTTTGCTCTCATTTTCTCTCCTAGCCTTACCGAGTTCATGGTCATCCAAGATATGGCACAAATTCAACAAATTAGGGGTTTTTCTCTTAGAAATCTGATTTTTGATCTGACTTTTTGTAATTTCAGCCCATACCTCGACCTTAATTTTTGTTTTCTTGCCTAAAACCCCTCCAAAACTTCTATAAATATAAGGATTGGACTTCATAACATTGCTCAAGCCAAAATATTATTTTAATTCTCTCAAGAGTTGATACTTTTAGAATGCCCTAGTACTTTGCTTTTTGTGATTTATTATTGTGGATAATAAAGTGGAGAAGTCTTGACGATAGATTATCTGCTAGAAGGAGGAAAGGTCTTCCATCTTGGTTGCCACATATACTCTTGCTTCCTTTACATGCTTATCTAGTTTTCTTTGTGTATTTATTAGCTCTTAAATCATTAATGCTTAGTGTTAAATTTCATTTTGTATTCTTAAATTAGTTTTTGAGCACTCTTGTGCAAATTCTTACCCCACCCTTATGGGGTATGAAATAGGAAAATTTTTGGTTTTGCCATATCCTTATTTTTTTTTCTAATTCATGGCCTCTAATTATGGAGTGCAAATTCGGTCACAATATCTTGGGGAAAATATTTTACTCCCAAAACCCCAGGTTCTTATTTGCATACTTTTTTTCCATTACATCCTTTTTGTTTGCACTCTATTTTCATTGTTTCATGTTTTTATATCTTGTTTTGCTTGTTTCCAAAGGTTAACAATCATTTTCATTTTTTAATAGTAATCTAAAAGGAACAAGGGGGCTTGACTATTGTACCTCCAATATTAGTCATATAGTGGCCTAATAATATCACAAAACACATCAAATTTTCCAAGTATTTGTAGTTGTTTTTTCAAGTCTAACCAAATTTGTGGTTGCTATTTTTGGGGTGTGAATTTGAATTCATAACTAGACATTACAAGGCACAAAATTGGCTAGGATCAATCATCGGATCAAGTAAGTGTTGTAATAGATATTTTAGGATATTTGATATGTTTGTGTTAACATTTTATTCATTTTATTTTCTATATTTAGATCACAAGAAAGGGTAAGGCATTCGATTTTATTTTTAGGCAATCAAAAGAAGAAAAGGATATAGTTTGCATCTAGGCTAATTTTATTTGTGCATTCTCTTGATACTTTGCTTGAAAAAAAAGAATTTACATTCTTGTAATTTAGGTTTAATATTCATTGAGATAAAGAACCATTCTACAAATAGCTCTTTGTTTGCTTGCATTGTTGTTTGCCCTGCATTGTTGATCTTTAATTATTTATAGCTTAGATTATAGTCATGACCAAACATAGGTGCTTGCTTAATAAACACGTCAAACATTCCATACCAAACTTAGAGTGATTATTTAAACCACTCCTAGTGAACCCTCTGATCCCCTAGCCCCTAAGTGTAGAGAACAACAACCTTGCAGTTACCTTGGCTCCAAATGGATCCATCAAGAATCATCCACAATGGGGTATTTTCCTCTACATATTTGGTGAACGTGACATGAAACATGTCCTTAGTGGCCATTTAAAAAACCTCTTTCTTTTATCCTTTTTATTTTTCTTTTTGTTAAATGGTAAACAAGACCATTAAAATTTATTCGCATTGAATTAGAAAAACTAGAAAAAAAATTAAAAAATTGTTTTGTATGTGCTTTTCTAGTTTTTAGTTTATTTTCTTCCTTTCTCTATCTCTTAATCCTATGGCTCTAAACCTTAGAAGTAAGTGAAGGATGATAGAAATTGAAGAGAATCCTATATACCATGGGGATGATCAGGTTGATAGGGAGAATCCCAATCTAGAAGAAGAAGAGAACATAGAGATTGCTTATGACTTTGTTCTTGTTGAGAGGTCTAATGGAAAACTCATATTTAAATTACATAGTCATATTTAGAATTTATTTAGGCAAAACAAGCAAGTCCTTATTAAATCCTTGGATAAATACACCCACTTCGAAGAAGCAAGAACTTCTCATCAACATATTCACTTCAATATTTTGTTTGAATCTTCTTATAATGTTAATCCATTTCATAAAACTACATATGCTACAACAAAAACCAATGACATTGGGGAAATTTTGTAACCTCCTCCAATTAGTAGTGCATCTCAAAACAATGTTCAATTTCCACCGCATTCTATTCCTTCTTCTTCTAACAATATTCTTTATAACATTCCTTCTATCCCATAAAATATGAATTATCTCTCACAAAAAGATACTACATAAAACAACCCATTTCATAACCCATATCATAACAGTGATAATTTTTCAAACATTAACCAAGTTCTATTTCAAAAATCACTAGGAAATCTAGGGGTATTACACAACAATCCATTCATACAGATTTTGAAAACTATAGTGAAACAATTGGCATTGAGAATGGATACACTTCAAGCTCCAAGTTTCACTTATAACTATAATTAAATTTACAATTAGCCTCTAGATCCATAGTAGCCTCTAGTACCTTTCCTAAGCATTTTCCAATGCTGATCTTACCCATTTATAAGGGAATAGAGGAACCAATAGAATATTTAAGGATGTTTAGATCAACATGCCACGATATTATATATGATGATATGTTATGATGGGTTTATCCCATAAAAGGTGAATTAGTACACATAGGTATGTGTACCTCTGTCTACATAGGTATATCCCAAAAATAAAATATCCATGGTAACAACCCCTTTCCAGTAGAGTGAACCTTTGACATTGTTATCTATCCAATGATTATCCACTTTTTAAGCATATCCTACCTAGTATGGGATATGTAGGTAATGGTTTGGGGCCAAAAAAAGAAGGTTTTCAAGAGCCTTTTGAAGTTGATATTTGGCCTAGGAAATATGGTATGGGTTACATACCCAAAAAAAATAATCCTTACCAATTGATGATGATCAAGTTGTTACTTATGTTGAATTCATAGGTCATCATGGTTTAGAGTGGAGTAATGAGGATGAGGGACCTCTGATCCCTCGAACAATTTGGTTTAAAATGTGATAACTTTGATGCATCCCAAGTTAGTAGAAACCCCATGGGAGTATGCTGAAGGGGATATTCTTGTGATATGATTCATGAATATTGAAGAAAACAATCTTATACTGAGAGGGGGGGTGAACACTATAAGACCACTTTTTACTTTTCTTTCCCAATCAATATTATGCAATATACATATAGCAATATCAATAGCAGTAATTAAAGCAATGCAAAAATCACCACACACAATAGAGACACCACAATTTACTTGGTTTACCCAATGTGGGCTACTCCACGAAGAAAATATTCCACTAAAATTTTCTCAATTAATATCTTGGGAATCCTTTCCCTATTACAATGTGTATGTACCTTTGCCCAAAGGAGATATCAATCCTCTAAATCAAGTTCATGGATATATATACATAGGTGAACTCCTTTCCCCTCTTGCTCTGGCTGGTGATATTCTAGAAGAATTGATGCCTCCACTGCACTAGCTTATGAATTCCTATCCATCGAAGACTCTTGTCCTCACTCAAAAGACTTGTCCTCACTACCATGGCTAATGGATCTCTATGCACTGGAGACTATCATCCTCTATACTCTAGTCTTTGTCACCTCCAAATATTGCACTCAACTATATCTCAAATATGTACTAAAAATTGTCCTTTGGTCCAACACAAATCTACTCAACCTCTGTCTCTAGTCTAACACAAACTTGTCCTCAAATCTACTCAACAAGTCCACACAAAACTTGATCAAATATGCTCAACAAATCCACATAGATTTTTCTCAAATCTGCTCAACAAGTCCACATAGAACTTGTCCAATATGCTCAACAAGTCCACACAAAACTTGCTCAAATCTGCTCAACAAGTCCACACAGAACTTGCTCAAATATAGTCAACAAGTCCATACATAACTTGTCCAATATGATCGACAAGTCCACATAGAACTTGCTCAAATCTGCTCAACAAGTCCACACAGAACTTGTCCAATATGCTCAACAAGTCCACAAAAAAATTGCTCAAATATACCCAATAAGTCCACACAAAACTTGCTCAAATCTGCTCAACAAGTCCACATAAAACTTGTCCAATATGCTCAACAAGTCCACACAGAACTTGCTCAAATATTCTCAACAAGTCCACATAGAACTTGCTCAAATATTCTCAACAATTCCACATAGAACTTGTCCAATCTGCTCAACTACTTTCAATCACTCTCTTAGAAACATAAGGAGAATTTTTAGAGAATCAATATTCTTGAAATGCAACTCAATGTTTAATCACTATCAATCACTCTTTCAGAAACATAAGGATAATTATTAGAGACTAAATATGCTTCTTATTCACCTCAATGCTCAATCACTTTCTCAACTAAATTTATAATATAGAATAGTTTATTTTATGGAACTTGAACAATCATTTCATACATCCACTTGAGTAGGCTCAACCAAATCTACTCAACCAATCAATCAATTAAACACCTCTTTCTCACAAACCCTAGTCTAAGCATATAAAAACCAACTCAAAAATATTTCCAACCATGCTCAAGAACCAATATCACATAACAATGATACTCATATTCTTTTCAAACCCTAGTTCAAGTTCTTCACACAACTCACTTCAACAATAATGATTATGAAACAATCCTCACATAGTAATGATACTCAAAACCTAGTTCAAGTTCTTCTCACAACCAATGGCTTCAATAACAATGCTTATAAAACAAGGTTTTAACAACAACTCTTTATTCCAAAAAACCTTGAAGTATTAACTCAACACATTCAATAGGAAACCCTAATCAAGTCCTTTTCACTCTACACTTATTTTTTAGAAAATGAACCAAACAACTTAACTATGGAATAATGTGCTCATACATTTTTCTTGATGATGAAGGAATCTCATAAATCTTCCACAATCACAAACACTTCTTTGCCAATATAAAAGAAATTATAAGATGACAAACTTCCTCAAAATACAATATAAATATCAAGACACACATACGCCTTATCATTCCATATTTAAGAAAACATTCATCAATATCTACAAAAATAATACACCACTTACACCTTATAATCTCCTAATTAAAATAATATTCAATGCACTCTTCTTTTTCAAAATAACTCAAAGATAGAAGTTCCCTCTATCCTTTTAATACTTCAAAAAATCAATGTGGCAGAAAAAATTTATTAAAATAAAGCTAACACCTTGTTCCTCCAACTTATCAAAAATACTTTTCAACTAACAATCCTTTATGCAATCCTTTTAACTCCAAACTTTAGGCAACACACAAAACATTATCAAAATTTACTACCTTGCCTTGGAAGGGATTCGAACTCACGATGCAGCCTCAACCAACACCCTAGCCGTAGCTCCAACCACCGCATGAGTTAGACACTCGCTTGGGGACTTAGGAGCACCACGTGCTCCAAAATACTCCTCGCCTTTCCTAGAGCAAAAATGTACGCCTTTCATTTGGTGCTTCCAACACTAATGCAACCACCAAAATACTACCACCACATTTCGAATGCAGGTCTCCTACCGTACAAACACTCTAACAGTTGTCCTATTGCCACTAGACCACGCTGCCCAGTTAGCGCTTGGTACTTTGGTGATGATCCCCTTAAACCGTATTTGCTGGCATGAAAACCCAAAAGTCGCTTCTCTTATTCCGTACAAATTCAACACAATTGCACGCATTCATTAATCAAGCAAAAGGATAATATTTAATGCCTCTAAGGCATTGGTATATATATTGATTTCCTTTCTTCATGCATAACATTGGTGCTCAAATTTCCTCCAATAAATTAGACGTCTATGCTTTTTATTTCCCTTTGAACTTATTAATTTATAAATTATTTAAATTCATTTGAATTTAAATTTTATAAATTAATTATTTAAAACCCTTTGGTTTTATTAAGGCCATCTTTCATTGTACAATTTGGTATAAATAATATTTATTTATAAAATTTAAATTCACTTTAAAATAAATATTTTATCAAATAAATATTAAACCTTCCTTTAGCTTTGCAATAACTTATGCTTCCACATAATATTAAAAATATTATGAAGCCCTTTTCTCTTTAACCTCTGCATTGTTTCTCTTGACCTTTGACATCATAAGTGGCTCATTCATAGATATTAATCACAACTTTGACAACTTTATTTCTTGACAAATTCCTTGACATTAATGATCACTTCATTCCTGGACATCAATGACAACTTGACTTAATGACTCAAATTGTCCAAAAATCTCCCCCTTTGTCATTGATGGAAACCCAATTTATTTTTACTAAAAACTTGACCTTTTATTTGTTCAAATTCCCCTGGGACAATACTCTCTCCTCTTTTATCAAATACCAAAACTCACCCCCTTACTCAAATCTCTCCCCCTTTGACATCAATGGAAAAAGGTCACCTTTGGGGCTCAAGGTTAAGAATAAGCCTCGCTTAGCCCCTCCCCCACCTCCTTTTGAGGTGGTTAATTCTGGGGTGGGAGTCTCACTCCCAATTTTCCTCAAAGATACTCAAAGGTTTCATTTGAAAGTGGCTTGGTGAAAATATTTGCTATTTGTTCCTTTATAGTAATATATTCCAACCTGACTTGTTTATCTATCACCTGTTCTCTCAAAAAGTGGTACTTAATTAGAATGTGCTTTGTCCTGGAGTGCATCACTATATTTTTTGAGATACTTATAGCACTTGTATTATCCCATAGTATGGGAATAGGATGGTCATGCTTTATATTTAAGTCTTCTAGATTTATCTTCATCCATAAAACCTATGTACAACTAGTTATTGTTGCAATATATTATGCTTCTATTGTAGATAAGGACATTGAAACTTTCTTCTTACTTAGCCAAGAGAATAAATAGTCTCCAAGAAATAATTCTCCTTTTTCTATCATCAATGTTGTCGGCCCAATCTGCATCTATATATGTTGTTAGTGTGAAACTGTCACTTTTGGGATACCAAATCCCAAAATCCATAGTCCCTTTTAGATACCTAAAAATTATTTTTACTATTGCCACGTGTGTTTCCTTAGGAGCTGCCTGAAATATTACCACTAATCCCATTGATTATACTATGTCTGGTCTTGTAGCTGTAACATATAATAAGTTGCCAATCATAGATCTATATAATCTCTAATCTGTCTCTAGAGATTCATCATCCTTACTCAAATTGCATCATGTGACCATGACAGTACTTATTGGTTTACAATATTCTAACTTGAATTTATTTAACATTTATTTTATATACATGGCTTGTGATAGAAACACCCCTCTTTTTTATTATGAAATCTAAAGTCTAAGAAAGAAAGACAATTCACCAAGCATAGACATCTCAAATTCATTTTGCATGTTCTTAGAAAATTCTTTACACATATTATCATTGTTTATACCAAAAATGATGTCATCAACATAAACAACCACTATTAGTAGATCACTCTCTTCATTTTCGATATATAAATTATTTTCTTTTATTCCTTTTCTAAATACTTGTTCCTAAAGATACTTATCCAATCTTGAGTAAAATGCTCTCGAAGCATACTTTAGACCATACAATGTCTTTTTCAATATGCATACATGATCTGGTTTATCTACTAATATGAATCCCTCTGGTTGTTCAATATAAACTTCTTCTTTTAGAACACCATTTAGAAAATTTTCATCTGGTCCTTCAAGTGCATCCTCATATTCATCATCATTGAAACTATAACCATCCCTTGTACAATCATTTTCAAGATGTCCAAAGTTACCACATATAAAATACTTGAGAATTACTGGAGTCATTTTCTTAACTTGTTATTTTTCTTCAATCGTAAATAGGACTTTATCGCTATCATTATCTGAAAAAACAAGCATCACTATCACTTGATTACTTACTTGCCTTATCCGCATAGTAGCTCCTCTTTTATATTTAAAAGAATTTCTTTCCTTGTCTACTTTGTCCATCCTTGATTTTATTTTGGTGTATGTATCTTTCTGATTCCCTGTTCCTGTGATCATGTTTTTCTTCACCATTGTTATTCTTATCTTCTTGACAATCTGTTGCAATATGACCATACTTTTCATAATTGAAACATTTAAAAAAATTTAGATCTCTAGATCTTCTTGAATCCTTATTCCTTCTGCCATAATTTACTTCTTCATCACTAGATGACTCATTGATTGATTCTAACTTCTTACCCTTTGTATTCTTGATTAATTTGAATGTTGTTTCATTTTGGGGAATATGATCTTTTGTTATTATTTCAAATGTTGTAAGCATACCAAGCAACATATCTCTTGTCAAATTATCACCATCCATTGACACTTCTATAAAAGACATATTTTCATTGAATATTTTTAGAATAGTTCTTAATACTTTATCACAAATGTCAGATTCATCAATATTCATTCCAAGTCCTTGCATAGTTTTAACAACCTCATCAATTTGAAGTAGATAAGTACTAATATTTGTATCATTCTTAATTCTTAATTATTCAAATTGTCCTTTGAGATTTCACATATTTTCTTTCTTGAAACATTTATCTCCTTCATATATATTTTATAATTTATCCCATATTTTTTTTTGCAGTGTGACAATGCATAACTTTCATAGACTATGTTCTATGAAAACCTATCAAAAGTGCATTCATTGCTTTTTAATTTTAATGTTGTAGGAGTTTACCTTCCTTATCTATAGGAGGATTAATTAAAGGATCATGTCCAAATTCAATTGCTTCCCAAATATTATTGCCAAGTGCCATAAGGTAGATCTTCATTATCATACTCCAGTATATATAGTCACTCCCATCAAATACTGGTGCTAAATTATCTGAGAACCCATTCTTATAATCCATTGTGTTCTTGTTAGATTTTTCTTCAAGCTGTTAAACTATTCTGAAGGAACCCACTCTAATACCAATTGAAGAACACAAGCTTATACTGAGAGGGGGGTGAATAGTATAAGACCACTTTTTACTTTTCCTTACCAATCAATATTATGCAATGTAAATATAGCAATATCAATAGAAGTATTCAAAGCAATGCACAAATCACCACACACAATAGAGACACCATAATTTACGTGGTTCACCCAATGTGCGCTACTCCATGAAAAAAATCTTCCACTAAAATTTTCTCAATCAATACATTGGGAATCCTTTCCCTATTACAATGTTTATGGATCTATGTACAAATAAGATATCAATCTCTTAAATCAAGTTTGTGGATCTCTATCCACAGGAGAACTCCTTTCCCCTCTTACTTTGGCTAGTGATCTTCTAAAATAACTAATACCTCCAATGCACTGGATAATGGATTCCTATCCACTAAAGACTCCTATCCTCACTCAGAAGACTTATCCTTATTGCCTTGGCTAATGGATCTCTATCCACTAGATATTGTCATCCTCTATACTATGTCACCTCTAAATATTGCACTCAGATCTATCTCAAATATGTACTAAACATAGTCCTTAGGTCTAGCAAAAATCTGATCAATCTTTTTCTCTGGTCTAGCACAAACCTTTCCTCAAATATGCACCAAACTCTATCCTCAAATCTTCTCAACAAGTCCACACAAAACTTGCTCAAATCTACTCATCAATTCCACATAGAACTTGCTCAAATCTACTCAAAAAGTCCATACAAAACTTGTCCAATATTCTCAACAAGTCCACATAGAACTTGCTCAAATATTCTCAACAAGTCCACACAAAACCTGATAAAATATGCTCAACAAGTCCACACAAAACTTGTCCAATATGCTCAACAATTCCACACAGAACTTGCTCAAATCTGCTCAACAAGTCCACACAAAACTTGTCCAGTATGCTTAACAAGTCCACACAGAACTTGCTCAAATATTCCCAATAAGTCCACACAGAAATTGCTCAAATATGCTCAACAAGTCCAAATAAAAATTGTCCAATCTACTCATCAAGTCCACACAGAACTTGCTCAATATTCTCAAGAAGTCCACACAGAACTTGCTCAAATATACTCAACAAGTCCACACAAAACTTGTCCAATCTGCTCAAATACTTTAAATCACTCTCTTAGAAACATACGGAGAATTTTTAGAGACTCAATATACTTCAAATTCAACTCAATGCTCAACGAATATCAATCACTCTTTCAAAAACACAAGGAGAATTGTTGGAGACTCAATATGCTTCTTATTCAACTCAATGCTCAATCACTTTCTCAACTCAATTCAGAATATAGAATAGTTTATTTTATGGAACGTGAAAAATCACTTCACACATACACTTGACTAGGCTCAATCAACTCTAGTTAACCAATCACTCAAATAAACTCCTCTTTCTCACAAACCCTAGTCCAAGAATATAAACACCAACTCAAAAATATTTCCAACCATGCTCAACAACCAATCTCACATAACAATGATACTCATGTTCTCTTCAAACCCTAGTTCAAGTTCTTCACACAACTCACTTCAACAATAAATCTTATGAAATAATCCTCCCATAGCAATGATACTGAAACCCTAGTTCAAGTTCTTCTCAAAACCAATGGCTTCAACAAAAATGCTTATAAAAAAATGTTTTAACAACAACTCGTTATTCCAAAAAACCTTGAAGCATTAACTCAACACATTCAATAGGAAACCCTAATCAAGTCACTTTCACTATAAACTTATTTTTCATAAAATGAACCAAACAACATAACTATGGAAGAATATTCTCATACATTTTTATTGATGATGAAGGAATCTCATAAATCTTCTACAATCACAAACACTTATTTTCCAAGGTCAAATAAATTATATGATAAACTTCCTCAAAATACAATGTAAATATCAAGACACACATACACCTTATCACTCCATATTTAAGAAAACACTCATCAACTTTTATAAAAATAATACACCACTTACACCTTATAATCTCCCAATTAAAATAATATTCAATGCACTCTTCTTTTTCAAAATTATTCAAATCTAGAAGTTCCCTCTATCCTTTTAATACTTCAACAAATCAATGTGGCACAAACACTTTATTAAAATTAAGCTAACACCTTGTTCCTCCAACTTATCAAAAATAATTTTCAACTAACAATCCTTTTAATCAATCATTTTAACTCCAAACTTTAGGCAACACACAAAAAAATATAAAAATTTATTACCTTACCTTGGAAGGGATTCGAACTCATGGCGCAACCTCAATCATTGCCCTAGTCGTGGCTCCAACCACTGCTCAAGCTAGGCGCTCGCTTGGGGACTAAGGAGCACCACATTCTCCAAAAGACTCCTTGTCTTGCCTAGCACAAAAATGTATGCCTTTCCTTTGGTGCTTCCAACACTAATTCAACCACCAAAACATGGTTTTCGCATTTCGAACGTAGGTCTCCTAGCGTACAAACACTCTAACCATTGTCCTCTTGCCACTAGGTCATGCTGTCGAGTTGGATCTTGGTACTTTGATGATGTTCCCCTTAAACCTTATTTGTTGGCGCTAAAACCCAAAAGTTTCTTCTCTTATTTTGTATGAATTCAACATAATTGTACACATTCATTAATCAAGAAAAATGATAATATTTAAAGCCTCTAAGGCATTGGTATATATACTTATTTCCCTTCTTCATGCACAACATTGGTGCTCAAATTTCCTCCAATAAATTAGACGTCGACGCTTTTTATTTCCCTTTGAACTTATTAATTTATAAATTATTTAAATTCTTTAAAACCCTTTGGTTTTATTAAGGTCATTTTTCATTGTACAACTTGTTATAAATAATATTTATTTATAAAATTTAAATTCACTTTGAATTTAAATATTTTATCAAATAAATATTAAACCTTCCTTTAGCTTTGCAAGAACTTATGCTTCCACATAATATTAAAAATATTATGAATGAAAAGGTTAGAAAATCCAACTAAGTGTCTATTATTTACAAGCTCAATATATAGGCTCTAAAGGCCCAAAATACATAACCAAACCCACTAAATCATGGATTTGATCCCAAAATCCTTAACCATAAGCTACAAAAGTGCAAAGGAGAATGCACGTAACTTCTAAGCTAAGATAGAAGGGAAATATGCTAACTAGAAGATCCTTTAGCTAACTTGAAGTTCACTCTACCTACTTTGAGTTCACACTTCCTAACTAACACTCCAAAGTGACAACTAGAAGACAACTAGTGCACACAAGTGTATGTGAGAAGGAGACTCACTTACAATATTAATTTGCAAGAAATAAACTATGCAAACCTAGCTAGGAACTACTAGAGGGGTCATATGAGAGATCAAACATCAATCCTCATCATGCCTCCCCACAATAGAAGCATTGGCCTCCAATGCTTTCAGAAGAGTAGGAAAGTCACGGGACATCTGATGAAAAGAAATCCAATGAGCCTGATGCGGCAGCTGTCCTCGTCGAGCCACAAGATATGAGGTGGTAGACCCCTGGCGAGTCTGTCGAGTCTTCGTGTCATAGATCTGATCAGAATCCAATGGTAACTGAGAATCAGGAACCACGTCCACAGGATGACTGATAGCTGGTGCGGTCTCCAATGTAGAGTCAAAGTACAACTTCAAAAGATCTACATTGATGACGTCATGAATCCCCAAGTGTGTGGGAAGATCAAGGCGAAAAGCATTCTCGGACACCTGTTGAAGGATAGTATAAGGCCCATAGCGAATCGGTTTGATTTTACTATGAGTCTTATCAGTAAAACGCCGCTTGTCAAGATGCAACCATACTTTGTCACCAACCTAAAATGGATGAGGAATTCGATGTCGATCCATGGCCTTTTTTTGTTGCTGCTGTGTCTTTTGCAAAATCTCAATCACCTTTGATTGAAGATTATGCAAGTGCTGAATAAATGAGTGTGCCTTGTCTTGCTCCTTCTGAAGATGTGAAGTGATAGGAGAAGGCAAAGACAAAGGTAACTCATAAGGTGCCAAGGGCTGAAATCCCAAACAAACCTCAAAAGGTGAGTGACCTGTAGAAGAATGTAGTGCCCTATTGTAGGCATGCTCAATATGAGTGAGACTCAAGTCCCACTTTGTTGGTGAAGTGTGATGATAGATTCGTAAACTTTGCACAAGTGTACGGTTTACCACTTCAGTCTGCCCATCGGATTGTGGATGATAGGCGATGGAAAAGTTAAGGGAAACTCCCAAAATTTTCCACAAAGAATGCCAAAAGTGACCCACAAAGCATGAATCATGATCCGATATAATGTTGGTAGGTAGACCAAAGGATCACCAAATGCTATCAAAGAACAATTGGGCTAAGTCTGTTGCAGAACTGGTCTTGCGGCATGGAATAAACTTAGCCATTTTACTGAATCTGTCAACCACCACGAACACACAATCATGTTGTCGCACTGTCATGGGAAAACCACTAACCAAATCCATGGAAATGCTTTCCCAAGGACGTGAAGGAATGGGCAAAGGAATGCCTAAGCCAAACTTCCTGTTAGCTGGTTTTGAGCGACAACAAACTGCACACTGTTTGAGAAATCTCAACACATCCCTCTGCATTTTAGGCCAGTAGAAAAATATTTGCAAGTGATGAAGTGTTTTGTGCTTCCCAAAGTGACCACCATAAAGTGTTGAATGAGCTTCCTTAAGAAGTGACACTCTTGGCTCACAAGGAACACAAACCTTGTCCAATTTGTAAAGAAGTCCTTCCTTGATGTAGAAATCTTGGAAAGGACGCAAATTGGAAGAAGAAGGCTTACTTACTTGCTCAAATATTTTCCCAAAATCAGGATCTTGTGAATACTGATTAGGCCAAGTCTGAAATCCCAAGTGTGAAGTAGACATTACTATTAAAGCAAGAGAGGTAGGAGGCCTACTCAAACAATCAACAACTGTATTACTCTTCCCCTTTTTGTACTTGATCACCAAGTGAAATTGTTGGAGGTAAGAGGCCCACTTCATATGTCTTGATTCTTCAATTTTACTTTGAGATTGTAGGAACTTGAGAGGCATATGATCAGTGTGTACTACTATATATTTTCCCAAAATATAATGTCTCCAGTACTTGATAGCTTGAACTAATGCATACAACTCCTTGTCATATGTAGAATAGTTCAACTTAGCAACAGAAAAAGTTTCTGAATGATAAGCAATTGGATGACCATTCTGTTTGAGCACAACACCTAAAGCAACTTTAGAGGCATCCGTTTCAATCTCAAAAGGTTGAGAGAGGTCAGGTAAAGTTAACACAGGTGTTGTACAAAGTTTCTTTTTAAGTTTCTCAAAGGCAACCTCTTGGATTTTCTCCCAATGAAATGGAACTTTAGACTTAGTGAGATAATGCAATGGAGCTGCAAGGGTGGAATATTGAGGAATGAACTTGCGATAAAAATTTGCAAGCCCTAGGAAACTCCTTAACTCGGTGAGAGTAGAAGGAGGGGACCACTTAAGTAAAACATCAACTTTAGTGGGATCTACCTGAATTCCACTTTCACTAATCACATAACCAAGGTAAGAAATGGAAGTATTGCCAAAGGAACACTTGGAAGGATTGGCATATAATTGATTCTTTGCAAGAAGATCAAGTGTATGATGGATATGCCCAAGGTGTTCCTCCCAAGTTTTTGAGAATATCAATATATCATCAAGATATATTATTACAAATTTATCAAGTACATCATGAAATACATCATTCATCAACCTCATGAAGGTTGCAGGAGCATTTGTAAGACCGAAAGGCATGACCAACCATTCAAAGAGGCCCATATTCGTCTTAAAAGTTGTCTTCCATGTATCCTCAGCTTGGATACGCACTTGATGATATCCACTTTTGAGATCTATTTTTGAAAAGAACTTAGCTCCTTGGAGCTGATCTAATAAATCATCAATGCGTGGTAGTGGATATCTATTCTTTACAAAAATTTTGTTCAAAGCATGAAAATCAATGCACAATCTCCAAGTGCCATCTTTTTTAAGAACCAACAAAATAGGTGAGGCACAAGTAGAAGTACTTTCCTTAATGAAACCCTTAGACAACAAATCTTCTATTTGCCTTTTAATTTCTTCATTTTGCAAAATAGATTGTCTATACATGGGTGCATTAGGTAGTGAAGAACCAGGAATGATTTCAATGTTGTGATTAATTGTGCGAATTGGAGGAAGAGACTTTGGCTCCTGAAATATGTGTGAGTAATTTTGCAATATTTTATCCATTGAAGAGTGTTGCTTTGTAATGGATGTTGATGTAGGAGTGTGTTGAGAGCGAATGAAAATTAGAGCAACCTCACCACCTTTTTTAATTGCCTTTTGTGTTTGCTTGGAATTTAGAATGATGTTAGGAGTGTTGGTGCTTTTTATGAGAAATACCTTACCATATTTTTGAAATGTGTAGGTTCTTTTGAAAGCATCATAAACAACTCTCCTATCATACTGAAAAGGTTGTCCAAGCAAAATCCCACAACAATCCATAGGAGTCACATCACAAGTGACTTGATCTATGAACTGTGGGCCAAGTGCAAATTTTAATGTGCAAGTGTGAGTGATTTCTGAGCCCCTTCCACTATCCTTCCAACCCAAAGAATAAGGTTGAGGATGAGGCTCCATAGGTAACTTCAATCGCTCGACAATGGACCTCGCAATTAGATTTTTCTGCGAGCCATTATCCACTATACAATCTGTTGCAAAATTATGGAGCAAATGAGCTCGAGTGATGAACAAAGCATCACGAGTGCCCCCGATGAACTTACATTTACCAAGGTAACCTCATTGAGCTTACCTCGTAATTCTGTGTATACTCTACTTTCTCCTACTGACTCAAGGGGACCTTTCGAAGCATCCTCTTCTTGAGTAGTGATGACTAAACTCTTCTTCTTAAGCTTAAAACAATCTGCTTTTTCATGACCTTTTTTCTTACAATAGTTACAAAACTTCTTGGAAGAAGAAGGTTTGGAAGAAGAAGAAGTAGAAGTAGAAGGAGAAGGAGAAGAAGGAGATGGAGAAGAGGAATTCTTCTTTTGGGCAAAGTTCTTCTTTTGTGAGAAAGAATTATTCCCTTTTGATGAGTTAGCAACCACTTGAGTAGCAGGTGCACGGAATCCCTGCGAATGCACCTTGAACTTGTCCTCCGCAAGCTGCGCCTGGTTGAAAACTGAATCCAATGTTTCTATAGAAACAAACATAATTTCCCTGTACAAATGCTCCAACAAGCCACTTTGAAATTTGAGAATCAAAGCTTTAATATCTTCCTCCACATTCAAAAGTATCTTGTACCTATTGAATTGAAAGATATATTCCTGCACAGTCATATTAGTACCTTGTCGAAACCGAAACCACTTAATAACCAATTCTTTAGAATAATTGGAAGGATAAAAATTGGTCTTAAGACAGTCTACAAGCTCATCCCAAGTGGTAAGCTCATCATGACCCTTTTTCCTTTCGACAAGAACTTTAGCTAAACCAGAAAGTTTTAGCTTAGCATATGGAACTTGATCATCATCTGAAAGCTGAGTGTAAGAAAACCAAGAACTCATGTCAAGAATCCAACTATTCAAGACTTCAGGGTTTCGGGATCCATCATAAAGTGGCACTTCACATCGAACTCTCAGGCGAGAATCATGAGCAGAATCTGAAGCATTGTGGATGGAAATGTCATTTACCTTCACTGCAAGGTTACTAAGGACTTCTGCCATGGTAGTATCATTAGCTTTATCTGCTAAAGCATTTACAACATGTGCAAGTTCTGCCACTTGGGCAGCCAAATCAGAAGCCATGTGAAACCGAGTATAAGCCAGGAGTAACAAGGAATCAACACTTAAAAATCAGGGTAAAAATTTGAAAATACCCTGGTACAATGTAGTGCCTTGAAAAAAATACCCCTAAGGCTAAAATATTTAAAAAATTAACTTTAATCTAAAGTTGAAAAAATTTCTTTTATAATTTATTAATTTAAAAATAACTTAATTAAAAATATAAATTTAATTAATCAAAGAAAGATTAATTAATTTTAATTAAGATATTTTAAAAATTAATAAATAAATAAAATTTACATGCAAAAATTTCATACCTTTAGAAAAAGAAAATTAATAAAATAAATTAAAATTTTACCACCGCAGAACTGCACTTGACAACATGTTAACTGATTGCATGAAATTCAGTGAACAACAGTTCACTCCTCCCGAGGCGCGATCCGGCTATTTCCAGCTTGTGGAAGTGCACACCTGTTGCGGTAAAGGAGGTGCAAAATTTTTTGTTTTGTTTATGGATCCGGCCTTCGATGCAATCTAGCTCAGCATGAAGACGTGCCAAATTCCCCTGGTACAGAATGTACCAGGCCTACGAACGCAGGCGCTGGTCGACAGGGGCCCTGTGTTGCTATCACAGGTGAGTACGCCTATCACCTACAACAATGCTAACAAGCTATCAGCGAGGCAACCGCCCTGGGACCAGCGCTGCCCTGGTCCTAGCAGGCGCAACTTGCTGCCCGCTGTGATAGGCGACAATGCTCGTATGCGGAAGGCCGCCTACCTGTCTCGCAGTGCGACAGTCTATCGAGCCCGACAGTGTATCGTCGTGACAACGATAGGCGCTTAAGCCTGCGTGCTCGCAGCACTGAGTGCCTGTCAGAATAGACAAGCGTTAGCCTGCGAGAGCGGGGTGAAGCGCGGCGTCGAGGCTGGCGACAAAAAAATATTTTCATCGACGTCGCCAGCCAGGTGGGGCCAACACTACCATCAGTTGCATGTCGGGCTGTCAACGGGCCTGCTGCGAGCGGCTGTCGTGAAATGCCGAAAACGACAATTTTTTTTTTACAAAAATTACAATTAATATATAAAAATATATATTAATAAAAATTTAAGTTTGTAAATAATAAAAAAAATAAATTAAATTAACCAGAAGGTTTAATTTAAAACATTAAAAACTTAAATTCTTACAAAAATTAGCAATTTTTGAAGGTAAATTACCTTCAAATATTCAAACAAATTGCTAATTTCCCTTCAAACCATCAAGATCCCTTCGGTAGCTTTCCTTTCAAGATCCAGTCGACACACGACCAGCGTTTGAAAGGCAACCAGACCCAAGTCGACACACGACCTGGTTTAGACGATGCTCGATCTTCAAGACTTCAAAATGGTAGGAACAACAGGAACAAATGGCTCCCTAATTCGCATTTCATCGTAGCTGAAATCCAATCCTGCCAAAGGATTTTTGTAAGACAGAAATCGGGGTAAACTTCTCCTATACTCCTTGAGCATACGGAGAAAGTTGGAACGAGGATTTTGACGCCGAAGAAACTTCCTTCTATGAATGGTCTTCAAGCTCCCCTTGAGCTTGAACCGAGTCCTCAATGAGAAAGAGTTTCTCATAAGAAAATTATCTCCTTCCCTCTCACCTCACAAGCCCTAGTGCAAACATGAACTAGGCTCTGATACCAATGAAAAGGTTAGAAAATCCAACTAAGTGTCTATTATTTACAAGCTCAATATATAGGCTCTAAAGGCCCAAAATACATAACCAAACCCACCAAATCATGGATTTGATCCTAAAATCCTTAACCATAAGCTACAATAGTGCAAAGGAGAATGCACGTAACTTCTAAGCTAAGATAGAAGGAAAAGATGCTAACTAGAAGATCCTTTAGCTAACTTGAAGTTCACTCTTCCTACTTTGAGTTCACACTTCCTAACTAACACTCCAAAGTGACAACTAGTGCACACAAGTGTATGTGAGAAGGAGACTCACTTACAATATTAATTTGCAAGAAATAAACTATGCAAACCTAGCTAGGAACTAAATAGAGGGGTCAGATGAGAGATCTAACATCAATCCTCATCAATGAAGCATTTTTGTCTTTAACCTCTACATTGTTTCTCTTGACCTTTAACGTCATCAGTGGCTCATTATTGGATATTAATGACAACTTTGACAACTTTATTTCTTGACAAATTACTTGACATTAATGATGAATTCATTCCTTGAAATCAATAGCAAATTGACTTAATGACTCAAAATGTTCAACAAAGATATTCTCCAAAATATCTTCTTCTTTGATAGGTCGATCCCTTGTATCACTCATGTTGAGTCTTCTAGTTCTCAAGAGGATCCATTCCTATGTCTCCAAAATACCTTGAGCAACCAGTAGTGATCCCAACCTTGTGTCGCTCATATAGATGTTAACATAGGTTCGAGGAAATACCTAGAATCCTTAAGTTAGGTAAAGCATTGTCCATAGATGAATAGGAGCAATTGACTAAGTTGCTAAAGGAATTTAATATATTTTTCTTGGTCATATGTCAACATGCTAAGGATTGATCCCTACCTTTTTATGCATCATCTACTAGTTAAAACCAATGTTAAGCCTATTAAGTAGAAGAATAGGAATATGCATCCTAAAGTCACCCTATTAGTCAAGGAGGATCTCGAAAAACTTTTGGACATTGGTTTTATTAAAGCTATCAACTATTCCAATTGGATATCCAACATTGTTCCTATATCTAAGAAGGAAGAAACAATAAGAATATGTACTAACTTTAAAACATTAACTTAGCATGTCCCAAGGATGATTTTCCCCTCCCCAACATAGATATGGTCATGGATATCACTATTATATGTGGAATTTTTGCACACATGGATGGTTTCTTGGGATACAATCAAATCAGGATTGCTCCCAAGGACAAAGTGAAGATAAATTTTAGAACTCCATGGGGCACATTTTGTTATATAGTCATTCCTTTTAGCTTGAAGAACACTAGTTCCACATATCAAAGGGCCATGACTTATATTTTTTATGATTTGATGCATGATATTGTTGATGATTATGTATAATATCCTTGATCAATTTGTACATCTAAAAACTCATGCTCAAGATTTAAGATGGATCTTTTAAAGGCTTCAACAATACAAGTTTCATCTTAAGCCCTCTAAGTGTGTGTTTGGAGTCATATATGGAAATATTTTAGGTTTCATAGTGTCTAGGAAAGGTATTGAAGTAGATATTGCTAATATAGTGACTAAAATCGATATGCCTCTTCCCCATAACCTAATAAATCCATGTAGCTTGCAAGGCAAACTTCAAGCTATTCATCACTTTATAGATCATTTATCTGATAAGTGTTAGCCTTTCTTAAGATTATTAAAACTATGTAGTGTTCAAGTGGGATACAAAGTTTCAAAGAGCCTTTGATGAACTCAAGAAATATCTCAACGTTTCCCCATCCTTGTTCCCCTAGATTGGATATGTATTTAATGCTTTACACAAAAACCAAAACCCAAGCATTGGGGGCCATGCTTGCTCAACATGATGATCAAAGCAAAGAGCTATATTATGTTAGTAGAACCATGGTTAGCTATTAATTCTAATACTCTCCCCTAGAGAAGCTTTACCTTGCTATAGTATTTGATTCTCAAAGGTGGAGACACTACAATCTTAACCATAAGATATTGATAATTGCAAGGATTGACCCTCTTTACTACTTAATGTCAAATCCTCACATTTTAGATCTAGCTTCTAAGTGGATTTTAGCCCTTAGTGAATTTGACTTAACCTTTATAGGTCAAAAGGCTATAAAAATTTACGTTATTGTTGACTAGCTAACTATTGTTCCCTCAAAATATACCCATACCTTAGTCATATTATTTTTTTATGAATTTCTTAGCTTAGATTTAAAAGATATTGAGTCTTGGTCATTGTTTTTGATGCAGCCTGATGCTCAAAGGGTGTTGGTGCTAGAATCATTCTAGTCACCCTTCAAAAGTAATTGATATCCCTTTCCTTCAAGCTACATTTCTATTCACTAATAATATGTAGTGTACAAAACATTGATCCTAGATCTTAGGGCTACCTTATCCTTAAATTTTAGAGTCCTTTCTATATTTGGTGACTCAAATTATGGTTAATCAGATCAAAAAATTTTATCAAACCAAGGATTATAAGCTAAAATGTTATAAGGAGATTGTTACCAAGCTTTTGTTAGCCTTTGATAAGGTAACCATAGAGTCTATCCCTAGATCCTCCAATTGCCATGTAGATGCCATGGTCATTGTTGCATCCCTTATCCTCTTGGAGCTAGAATATGATCAAGCAATGATCATCATCAGACAACTCTAAGAGCTAGTAAACCTTATCTCTATAGTCATTCTGTTAGATGTCCTAAACATAGGAGCTTTTCCTTTTGGGACAAGGTACATGAAAATATTTAACTTCCTTAAGGATGGTTTAATATCTAATGGCTTAGGTCACAACCAATGAAATATTTTGTAAATAAGAGCATGCCAGTTCATCATAATCAGAAAAATACTTTATATCAACATTATTTTGAAGGTATCCTCTTATGATGTCTTAACTCTAATGAAGACCAACAATCCCTTAGTTAAGCTCATGAAGGATCATGTGGAGGTCATTTTAGTAGAAATTATATTACCAAAAAGTTCCTTTAGATAGGATATTATTGTACTTCCATGGATAAATATGCATGTAACTATGTTCAATGTTATGACAAGTGTCAATGCCATGACAACCTTATTCATGCTCCTCAAAACCTTTAGGTTAATATTGGATGTGTCTCATCCTTTGCAGAGGTAGTATTGTATAGCAGGCCCCTATGTCGACAATCTCTCTTGATGGTGGGAACCCCGAGGGGTGAAGCCCCCCAAAGGAGTTTGGGGGTGCGTAGCCCTCCTCAAAAAATTTTGGGCCCCCTTTTTTTAGAGTGATTTGCAGAGTGATTTTCGGGATGCCTGTGATTGGTAGGTATGGGTGGTTTTGGCCCATGGTATTGTGCCCACGGTATTATAATACCACATTATGGTTTAGGGTTGTAAGATTTTCCTTTATATTAATTGTAATGTCCTATTTTAGGCAAGGTGTGAACAATAATAGAAAAGGAGGTGTGACTCTTGTTTGCTGGAGTAGCCCATATTTCGTGAACCAAGGTAAATCTCGTGTGTTCTATGTGCATTATTTCTTATGAGTTATTATCTTCTTTCTGATTTATTTAATTCTACGTAATTATTCTGGAATAATTTTGGGTATAAAATATTCATATGGTATTAGATCCAAGTTGTTAGTCATAGAGGGACACCTTTATTTCTAGGGTTTTAGTTCATTTGAAGAGGATATAGGGTTTCTAGGAGTTATAGAAAACCTATTCTAGAGTGGGAGTTTTATGCAGAAGGAGCTTGAAGAAAAATGATAGGAAATAAATCAAGGATAAAGATTGAGAAATTTGATGAAAAAAGCTTTGAGCTATGGAAGTTAAATATGGAGGATCTGATCATGGATAGATATCAGTAGACTGTTATTTCTGAAACAAATGATATCTAGGATAAGTTAGGGTCTCTATATTAATATAAGTCCTTGGTGAACAAATTATTCATCCGAAATAAACTATATAATATTAGGATGAATGAAGGGGATTCGGTGGCAGATCATCTAGATGCATTCAATATAGTGGTAAGTCAACTTAAATCTATTGAAATTAAGTTGAGTGAGGAAGATAAATGTATTAATTTGCTATGCTATTTACAAAATTCATGGTATAACCAAGTTTTAGCAATTGGTAGTACAATTTCATCCACATTGAAGTTTGAATATGTTGTGGCATCTCTATTATTAGAGGATATGAGGAGAAAAGCCTTGGAGGGCACATAAAAGGATGCCCTAACAGTAAGAGGGTGTGCCAAGGAAAAATATAAAATGAGATTTGGTGATAGATCTAAGTCTATAGGTAGATCCAAGTCCTGAGGAAATTTTGAGAGAAAATGTTAGAAATGTTGAAATCTTGGACACATGAAGAAGGATTGTAGATCAAAGAATGTTGATTCTGGAAAGAGATCTAACGAATCCACTTCCACAGAGATAAATAAATCTATTGATGAAGTAGGGGATGTATATTTGGCATATTTCTCCACACATTCAGATAGAAATGATTGGTTGGTCGATATTGGTGCCTCTTTTCATATGACTCCTCATAAGGGGTGGTTCAATGAATATGAAATATATGATGGAGGGTAGGTACTGTTGGGATATGATTCACCACTTAGAATCATTGGTCGTGGAAGGGTGAAAATATTGTTGCAGGATGGTAGGGTTAAAACCCTCCCATATGTGATGCATATTCTTGGCCTTGCTAGAAATTTAATTTTAATAAGAAAAATGCTTGATGCAGCAGTAAACGTTAATTTTATTAAAGATTCATAAAAAATGGTTCGTGGATCTATGGTATTAGCAATAGGAGTTTGTATTGGAACCTTGTATAAGCTATTGGAAAGCACTATTACAAATGAGTGCAATAGCTTAACTATTCCTGAGGTTGAATCGGACAAAATTTCAACACTTTGGCATCAAAAAATGAGATATATTGGAGAAAAGGGATTTTTTACCCTGTACATGAAAGGTATGGTCCAAGGTATACCTAATTGCTCAATGGTTTTTAATTTCTATAAACATTGTATTTATGGCAAGCAAAATCTTGTGAGTTTCCCATATGGTGCTACAAGATCAAAATGGGTATTAGATCTGATTATCATTGATATTTTTTGTCTTGTTCCTATTCCATCCCTTAGAAAATCATGGTACTATGCTTATTTTGTTGATGATTTTTCAAGATATGCATGGATTTATTTTCTTAAAAGTAAAGCTGAAGTGTTTGATAAGTTTAGAGAATTTAAAGCACTTGTTGAAAATCAAACTAGAAAAAATATTAATATGTTGAGGTTTGATAATGGAGAAGAGTATTATTCAAATAAATTTGAGTATTTTTGTAAGCAATGTGGTATTGCAATACAGAAGACTACTCCATATACACCCCAACAAAATGGAGTTGCTGAGATATTGAATAGATAACTGATGGAAAAGGCTAGAAGTATGCTTAGTGGTGCCGGTATGGCACAAGAATTTTGGATAGAGGTAGTTAATGCAACACGTTACTTGCAAAATAGATCTCCTACATCAGAATTATCGGATCAAAGTCCATTTGAAGCATGGTTTGGTAAGAAACCATTTGTTTCACATATTAGAGTTTTTGGTTGTGATACATACATGCATATTCCAAAGGAGAAAAGAAGTAAGATTGATAATAAGGCTGTCAAATGTATCTTGTTAAAGGATATAAAATTTGGAACCCAGAAACTAAAAGTATAGTTTACAGTAGAGATGTGGTGTTTAGAGAAATGAAAAGTGATCACAAGAAGGGAGTAATAGAAGAACGTAAAAAGGTAATATTTGATCTCATGGAAGAAGAATCCCACTCAACAGAAGGGGAGTCCTACTCAAAAAAATAGGATGAACCAAAGGTTCATACACTTGTGTTAAGGATATCAACACAAGAAAGAAGGCAACCTAATATATATAGTCCATCTACTTTTCATTCTTCCTTTATTTTATCTATTATTGATGAAGATCCTAGAATAGTTAGAGAAACTGTAAATTCTGAAGAGGTAAACCTTTGGAAAGAAGCCATGAATGAGGAAATGATGGCCCTAAAAATTAATAAGACATGGGATCTAATAAAATTACCTGGTGGAAGAAAAACAATAGGTTGCAAATGGATCTTCAAGAAGAAGCATAATGTTGAAGGTAAAGTGGAGAAATATAAATCTCACCTGGTTGCTAAAGGCTATTCTCAGGTAGAGGGAATTGATTATGGTGAGGTATTTTCCCCTATTGCAAAGCTAATATCAATAAGATTTATTTTATTTGTGGTTTTTGCATTTGATCTTGAAATAGAGAAAATGGATGTAAAAACTGCATTCCTTCATGGATATTTGGAGGAAGAAATCTATATGAGACAGCCTGAAGGACTCATTGTTGAATGAAATGAGGATTTTATATGTAAGTTAAAGAAATATTTGTACGTACTGAAATAGTCACCTAGAATGTGGTATTAGAAATTTTATACTTATGTCTTAGGACTTGATTTTGTTTGTAGCAATGTTTATGTATACTCAAAGCAAATTGGTAATGAACTTATCATTATAGTTTTGTATATTTATGATATTTTACTAATTGGAAACAGTAAGGAAATTATCAGGGAAGTGAAGTATCAGTTAGCATCATAGTTTGAAACGAAATATCTTGGACCTGCAAATTTTATTTTGGGTATGCAAATAAATAGAGATCGTTCAAATAGAAAGCTATGGTTGAATCATAAAAGGTATGTTGAGACAATTGTGAAGAGATTCAGTATGCAGGATTACAAACTAGTGAAGATACTTATTCCTTTGGGTGAAATATTATCTTCTAAACAATATCCAAAAATAGAAGAAGAGGTCTAAAAAATGTCCCATGTTCCTTATTCAAATATTGTAGGGAGTTTAATGTATGCCATGGTGTGTACTAGACCATATATTGACCATGCAGAGGGAGTTTTGAGCAGATATATGTCTAAACCTGGTAAAGAGCATTGGACTGTTGTAAAAAAGGTTTTTAGATATTTGTGTGGTACATCTGATTTTTCAATCTGTTATGAAGATATAGGTAAAGAAAATAAATCCTTGGATATAGAAGGTTTTGTTGATGCAGATTAGGCTAGAGATCTTGAAAATATAATATCTATTAGTGCATATGTATTCAATTTTTTTTGAGGGGATATTTATTGGATGAGAAAAAGGAAAATTATTGTTGCTATTTCAACCATTGAAGCTGAGTACATGGCAACCATTAATGCAAGTAAGGAAGCAGTATGGCTACAAAGACTATGTGTTGATATTGGGTTCTTTCAAGGAGTTGTGAAGATAAATTATGATAGCTAGAGTGTTATATTTCTGGAAAAGAACCCTACTTACCATTGAATAATGAAACACATTGATACAAAGTACCACTTTAGTAGGGAAATTATTGAACAGAAGAAAGTGTTACTAGAAAAAGTGGATACCAAGGAAAATATTGCAGATGCTTTAACCAAGGTAGTTAGCACAAAAAAATTCATGTTTTATACACTGAAATGGGTCTGGCAAGACCAAGTGTTGGAACTAACATTTATTACAACCTTTATGCAAATTATTCAATAAGTGGGAGAATTTTGGATGTGTCTCATCCTTTGAAGAGGAAATACTATATAGCAGACCCTCATGTTGGTGGACCCACTTGTCGGTGAGCAGCCCCCCTAAAACACTTTTGGGCCCCATTTTCGAAAGATATTTGCAAAGTGATATATGGTATTCCTATGATTGGTGGCTATGGGTGGTTTTAGCCCATGGTATTGTTCCCACAGTATTCTAATACCACATTGTGGTTTAAGGTTGTAAGAGTTTCCTTTATATTGATTATAATGTCCAATTTAGGGCAAGGTGTGAACAATAAAATAAAATGAGGTGTGAATCTTGTTTGCTATAGTAGCCCATATTGGGTGAAATAGGATAAATTTTGTGTGTTCTATGTGCATAATTTCTTATGAGTTGTTATCTTATTTCTAATTTATTTAATTCTGCATTATTATTCTAGTATAGGTTTGGGTATAAACTCTTCAATTTATTCCCCTTGGCCATTATCCATGTTGGGATTTGACATTATAGGAAATATTAATCCCACATCATTTGATGGTCATAATTTTATCATCATGAAAATAAAGTACTTCATTAAATGGGTCGATGACATACCCTTGGCTATGGTAACTGGAGCTCAATTTTCAAATTTCATCTTCAACCAATCCTTTGTAGGTACAATATTCCTAGAAGTACATGGTCTGGTAGAAGATATCTCTCTACAAAAATGCCTTGTATGCATCCTCATATCTACAAATCATCCTATAGCAATTGGATCCCCTCACCCTATTGTCTACCAATAATGATAGTCATCCGCTCTAATTAGACGTGTTGTCACTTTTTCTCTAACTAACACATCTTCCCATGAGGCATTATGCCTTGGTACTCACTAAATATCTCTTTGTAGCCATCGTATCTCATATTGGAAGGGACTGGTCATACTCTAAGAGTTTTATGTTTAGGGAACACAATAGCCCCTCTAGCCTCTTAGACCTATCCTCATAAATTAGGTCCATATCCCTCTGCATTTTTGATATCCTAGCATGTAGTACCTCTTTCTCCCTCATAGGGTTATCCTAACCCATGGTCTTGCTAGGTATTACCACTATTAGTGTATGGGCACTTCTTATTATATAGCTTTACCTAGCCTCTATTTTTATGGGGACACCTCTAGATGTCTCACCTCCCCTTGATATAGATATAGTGATGGTTATCCTCATAGTCATCACAATCTCTATCCAAACATGTACTTTTGTCTATTTGGGTGGTTTTGCACCTCTCTATCATTGCTCAGTTATGCATCAACCAGTCTCACAAAGCACCAAATACACCCATTAGTCCATGATCTAGATCCTTTACACTGGCATCGACGAGGATATCCTTGAGGGCATAACACCCACCTAAACATCACCTTGACATCCTCTACTCTTGGGTAAATGTATAGAAGGTCATCTAGGACATCCTCCATGAACTTCCCCACATTAGAGTCCCCTTTGACTCCTGATGGTTCCCTCTACATCCACTTAAATGAGTAGTTACCTAGGTCTAAAATCTCCTATAGAATGCCAAACTGCCATTGCACTTTTTCAAACTGATATAGCTCCAACTCACCATTCTCAATGATGACTCACCAAATCATCCTAACCTATGCTAGATCCTTCCTATACTCATCCCATATAGGGTTTATAAACCATATTTTTCATATGATCATGTGCTCTTGTATCTCATCTATCACCTACCTCCCTAGTGGTAGGATACTGATGTGCACCCTTTGGACTAACTCAAAGTGTTGGTCCTACCTATATATTGTTGGGTGCTCTAGGTTGGGTAGTGGCCTTGGTAGTGCATTCAGTCTCTAGACTACTATGTTCTTCCAACACTATACATTGCACAATGTTATATAGACTAGCCCTGTATATCACTTGTACATAATATCGTACAATATCCTATGCAAGAATTCCAACACATAGGTGCCCCATAAGAACTGCATATGTTGATCTTGTATAACTGCTACCACATCTACCAATACCTATGGCAAGTGTTGCCTACTCATGTGGTACACTAGTAGCCTAGTCATTATTGCAAAAATCGTAGTAGTCAATATCCCAACTCTATTTCATTGTGACATCTCATCAACATAAAGTCCACTCTACTAGATCTCATGTCAAATTTCTTCAAAAAACTCTGTAATGCTACCTATGGCACCTATACTCTTTAGATCATTCTCCCCTTAATGGGTATCCTCAAGATACACCACACATCCTCTAGTGTGACAGTCATCTTCCCTATGGGTATTCGAAATGTGGATGACTCCAGATACCACCTCTCTGCCAACACCATTAGTAGACCTTTATCAGCTTCCAATCGAGGAATATCTACTAGATGTAGTAGCCCCACAACCCATAGTGTATCCCTCTCTCCTACTATGAGTTTACATAGTGTCTCCTCTAAAGAGTTTGGTCACCACTCCTTGATCTTTAGTACATCATGTTGCAATCATAAACATTAACAAAAAATATATTAGTTTCATCATTATAATAAGAAAAGGGACAATATAACTAAAATTTTAAGGAATTCATCTAATCAATCTCTTTTCTTCCTATTCTTTATTTCTTTCTTTTTCCTCTCTTTTTTCCTCTCCTTTTCTCTTCTATGAATTCATGCCTTAAAATTAAATGGCATGAATTCAGTCATCATCAACATATGACTAAATTTACAATTGGCCCTCAAATTTGTGTTGGGTGCCCACATGGAAAATTATTATAAAAATAAAAAAAAAACATAAAAATTATAAAAAAATGCATTAAACCCTAATCTAGAATTTGCTCGGTCTACTACAATGCTAGCTTCACCCCTCATAACGGTCACACTATGTGTTCGTAGCACCATATTATTTTTTTCTCTAGAGGTCTTTCTCCTTTTCACAATGAAAATTATTTTCATTTCACCCTTTTTTCATTTGTTTTGTTATTTTTCTCTCTATTTGCTATTTTATTTTCTTTTGTGTCTACCATTTTGCATTTCTTCAATAAATTTGCATTGCTTTTGAAAATCAAAGGGGAACCCCAGCCTTAGGGACATTAAAGTCATTAATGCCCCATAAAGCATGTAAAATTTCAATTTTTTTGGAATGACACAATTTTATGTCATCCCCTTCATCTAAACTTGCCATCCCTCTATTCACCATTTTTCGTCCATAGGTGTCTACATCTTTATTTGATGCATTTATGAGGCCATAAATGCATCAAAGAGGGGGGGAATGTAGACATGGAAAACTAACCCTTCAAAATGAGTCATTTTCCCCTTAGAACCCCTAAGAGGGTACTCAAAGTTATTGAGTGCAAGTTTGAGCTTATTTTCCCTCTTTTGTCTTGATTTTTCTCTTAGTCTTACCAAATTTGTGGTCATCCAAGATAGGGCTCAAATTTGGAAAATTAAGGGTTTTTCTCTTAAAAAACCTATTTTTGAGCTGATTTTTTATAATGTTGGCCCATAACCCAAGTTTAACTTTTGTTTTCCCACCTAAACCCCCTCCAAACCTCATATAAATAGAAGGATTGGACTCCCTTTTTCATAATATAACTCAACCTAATATTTTCCACCTAAACCCCCTACAAACATCAATAGCATGAAATTAGATTTTGATGGGTAAAGTTTGGGGATATTATTTGCTCTCTCCCTCACTAGAATGAAATTAAATTGGGGTATGATGGTCCCAATCAAATTGAGTGTAAAATTTTAAGAATTTGGTATTAAAGTGGAATGAAAGATTTCATCGTGGATGTAGGCAATTGTTGAGTGGTATTTTCACCCGGTTGTGAAAGTACACTCTCCTTTAGGATTTGGGTTCCAAATCCCCTCTTGCAAAGAAGTTAAACAAACAACTTCTCCAAGGTCTCCGTTGTATTAGCATTTGCATATGTGTATTAGTAATCTCAAATAAAGATATTCAATTTAAATGCTTGGAACACCTTAGTGATTGCAAGTAACTGTAAACAAGGGGCAATGTTGGTTTATTTCATCATGAAACTTTAGTGATTGTTCATTGTTTTTTTTGGATTTTGAAATTTTTTAAATGTTTATTTTAATGCCTGAAGATTTAAAATAAGTTAAAATTTTTGGAAAAAAATAAAATGCGAGAAAATGAAAATGAAATGCAGAAAAATTGAAAATAAAATGCACTCGGTATGATGCTATCCTGTTTCGACAAAACCGAAGATGTGAGGTCTCCATGCATGCAACCTAACCTATTGGACTTGCAAAACAAGCACAATCCCCATAGACTAAGTGTTGGTTCCTAGGGTACGAAATAAAATTCAGATTTCAAATATTCACCTAATGTAACCCAAAAAACATGGCATTAACATTATCTATAAATTCGAAATCTAAAAAATGAAAGAATAAACATTAAATCCATAGCATGCAAAGAAAATCTCCTTCTTTCTTGCCCACAAGATGCAAATTTCTGAACACTTCTGCATTAAAAATATGTCATTTTACAATAGCAGAATTTTTGGTTTTTCCAAACCAATCTGTGGAAGAAAAACTACTCAAACAAGTCCAAAATGGTCTTCTCGTGTTCAGCTCTACAACTCTGCTTGCAGCGGTTTCCAACCCCATGGAAAAAAAATGACTCAAACACCCCCTCTTGCCTCTTTGAATGGCGTATTTAAACTTCTAAAAAAATTGTTTCTCCTTCCATGACGGTTCGTTTCATTTTTCGATGGCTGCTCGTTTCACCTTCCCTGACTGCGTGTGCTTTGGTTTCCATTTTGTGGCCCTTCGCTGCGTTTTCTCCACATGGGCTTGCGTCCGTTTCCCTCCGTGTGTAACGACCATCTTAAATGATTTCAAATCATTAAATATTCCTTATGTAACGCTTTGTCTTATTCATTAGATTTTGTCCTTATGTCCACGTCACTATGCAGGTCCGTTACCTTGGCAAAAATGGAACATGTCACGATATCGCGACACTTTTGCCTCCTTGCTCTCTTTTGTTGCTTTTAGCCATGAAAATGTAACATGTCGCGATATCGCGACACTTTTCCCTTTGGTCGCAAAATGCAACATGTCGCGATATCGCGACACTTTTTTTTCTGAAATGCAACATGTCGCGATATCGTGACACTTTTCTCTTTTGGCCATGATCATGCAACATGTCGCGATATCGCGACACTTTTCTTTTTGCATGAATGCAACATGTCGCGATATCGCGACACTTTTCTTTTTGGTCGTGAATGCAACATGTCGCGATATCGCGACACTTTTTTCTTTAATGCAACATGTCGCGATATCGTGACACTTTTTTGGTCGTGAAGTGCAACATGTCGCGATATCGTGACACTTTTCTCTCTATGAAGGTGCAACATGTCGCGATATCGCGACACTTTTTCTCTTTTGGTCGTGATAGTGCAACATGTCGCGATATCGCGACACTTTTTCTCTTTTGGCCGCGATAGTGCAACATGTCGCGATATCGTGACACTTTTTCTCTTTTGGTCGTGAAAGTGCAACATGTCACGATATCGCGACACTTTTTCTCTTTTGGCCACGACAGTGCAACATGTCGCGATATCGCGACACTTTTTCTCTTTTGGCCGCGAAATGCAACATGTCGCGATATCGCGACACTTTTTCTCCTTGTGGTGTTTTGCTTTTTTCCTTGATCTTTAGCCTATGGGCCACTTCGGTCTTCTTGGAACACATGCAAAAAAGGTGGGTCCCCAATTTTGGGGTACGTTGTGGAGCAGCCACAACAAATGGCGACTCTGTTGGGAAATGCTCCCGAGCATTTCGGTGAGAACTCAACTCTGAAAACACATAGACTCAAATACAAGCGTTAGAAAATATCCCAAGAATGAAACTAGACGAGAAATACATGAAGCATTAGAATTATTAAGCATCAGCTCGGTGTGTGCAATGTGCTTCATTCCCTATCGTTTGAAATTGATCAACATTCCATTGTCAGTTTCACTTATGATTCGTATGCAAGGCTATGAATGATTTGTGCAGGATTTGACGTATGACAACTATGTTAGAGATATAACAACCTGCTTTGCAAAGGCTCAAACCTTCTAGTATCATGAACAAACATATTAAAAACTGTCAAACCCTCTTAGGACCAAATATATGTATACTGAATTAATTTACTAGATCCCAAAGTTGGTTATGTGTCACTACCATCTTGAACCCATGTGCAAGTGTAAGTGAAATCAGAGCTTTGGGGAATAGGATTCCCAACCTAAGCGAGATGGGAATTTAACCCTATCCTTACTACTCAGATCTGGAGTTCATTACCTCATCTTGAACAAAATGATTTAACTTGTTATGGATGAAACTGTCAAGCTAGCCTGTCCGTTTGAGCAGTCAGTGGTCTTGCTTTTAGACAAGACATGTTGCCATGCATGAGCATACTCCACTGCCAGCCAGGCGTCTATAGCCCCGATGGAGATTAACCCCATAATCCAGGATTTGGCTCTACTTTTGATTTCTTGGACCTTGGGGATGACTACCCATCCTTGCAAGGGACATGTAGTACGATCCTTCCAATCCAATATTAATAAAGAAATGAAAAAATATTTGCTTTGGAATTTCAAGTTCTTGAATGGGCAAAATAGAAGCTTTGGGGAATCGGATTCTCAACCTAAGCGAGATGAGAATTAGACCCTATCCTTACTACTCCATGAAGGTCAAATCAGAGCTTTGGGGAATTGGATCCTCAACCTAAGTTCGATGAGGATTTAACCCTATCCTTACTACTCTGATTTTAGGCTTTAAGCATTATGGGAGTGGTAAAAACCACTTGTTTAAGGATTATGTTGCATGATAGGACAGACACGAAATATTCCTTTCGCCTCACCTTTTCTTCCAAGTATGGTTTTGACCATTTTGCTCAAGATTCTCTTTAATATGCGTAGAACGTGCTTGGTTCAAGATAGTTCGGGCATCAGTTCCCAACCTTAGGATCCTTTTAATATATGTTATGTAATAACCCTAAGAGGATTCGACACCTTTTCAATGATTGTACATGAAATGAAGATGCAACTGAGATGAAATGTATATGCAATGTGGAATGTAACATGAGATATGAATGCATTGCTCCTTTTGAAATGCGGATGGAGTATATATCACCTACTTTACCATAATTTATAAAACTGACAACTTCATGCATCACAAGTTCCAAACGATATTCTTTAATGTGTTTGCGATACTCGTGGAGCTTTCTGCAATACAATTCCGATGTTTCATATTCTCCTAGTCTTAGTCAACATTCATAAGGACATAAGTTGACAAACCAAAAGTGTCCAAAGGACCCACACACAACTTTAAAACCAAAACTGAAATCAAATCCAAAACCAAAACATGAAAACACAAACCAAAACAAAAACCAAAATCTATATACAAATGTACAATATGGTACAAGATGATGCACAGTTTGAATTATCATTTTCCCGGATCCCAAACCTGATTAGAATTCTTTAAAAGACATATGACGTGATACACATGCCAAATGTGGAAGGAATCAAACAAGAACAAGACTAGACCAAACCATGCAACCAACTTCAACTTTCCTCTCTCACCCCACCAATTAGATTTAGTTCCATTAGTATTCTTATAGGTGAGATTCAAATTACCAAATTGATTAGACAATGGTTGATTTTCAATTCTTTCTTGTCTATTCTTTAAGGTGTAAATTTCATAATTCCATTCATGATTTAGAACTAGGCTTTCTTTATTCAAAATGAAATTTTGTAAGCAAGAGCCTATTTCTAAAAATTTCAAAGCTAATTCATTTTCCATGTTCTTAGGCCAATCAAAATTGTGCAACAATTTACAAGCATCTAGGATATTTACTAAATGGGGATCATTAGAAGTTTTTATCCTAGGTTCAAGAATTAATTGTTGATGAATTTGATTTAGCAATTTAAGTGCATCAAGCTCCTTTTCATTCATTAAAGTAATGTTATCAAAGGTGTGGTTAGAAATTAATTCTTGTTCTTCATTCACCTTCAATGGCATTTCATCATAAACATCATTCAAATTCAAAACATGGTCGTTCAACTCTTCACCTATAGCTTGGGTGTTTGAACACAAAAGGTTAGATTCTACCTTTTGCACATTTTCACTTACCAACACTTGGTGAGAAATCGCAATTTCTTCATTTATTACCTGTTCATCAAACATACCAAAATTGGGCACCCAATTGAAAACATGCCCATCCTTTTCAACCCTCAAATATTTTTGGTCAAAGTGTATGTCAAGTAACTCATCTTCATGATCAATCACTTTCGTTGCTTCTAATAGATCAATCTCTTTGTCATTTAATTCCAATTCTTTGTTCACTATCCATGGTATTTCTTCATTTGAATCCCCAAAATAATCATGCAAACTTGTATCCGAATCTTCAATGAGTTTATATTCAACATGATCGAATTTTGTAACCTTCTCAAATCTTGTGAATATGAGATCTTCGTATGAAGTAGAAGTTTCAACATCCTGCATATAAATTGGAATAGAGGCTTCATTAATAGGGGTGTGAGGAAATAACATATCTTCATATCTTCCCCAACCATTGTAAAAATTATCTTCCAAATTTGTGGGATGAAACTCCATGGTATTTGTGACATGATCTTTTGATTCATTTGTCAATTCTTTTTCTTCTTTGTCCTTGGTAATAGGATCATTATAATCTTCCAAGATTTGATGAGATTTGAAACCCTCTTCCAAAACATCCTCAAATTGTACAGGAGTTGTAATATCTTCCTTTGAGTAGGCGATTATGTTGTCCTGTATATCAATTGGCACACAAGTTTTATTAGCAGTTTTGGAGTGAGTGTAGTCTTCCCACTTCTTCCAAGCATCATAATAATCATCTTCCAAAGTCAAGTGGTGACGTTCAACTACTTCTTCAACATCTTCCAATTCATCAATGTGCTTCTCATCAAATTCACCTTCACCTTCCTTAGATGGTTCAATTATTTCCAAAAGTGGGTCATTTTTTGCATTCAAATTTGTAAGGCTATCATAGTTCAACTTGGTAACCCATGATTTCGCTTCATCACAATTTGGAGGGTGAAGAATTTCTTGATCGTTAATTTCAAACATCTCATCAATAGTATCTTCCAAGAACAAGTGGTGAAACTCTATCATATCTTCAAATTCATTTATTGGTTTTCTTCCAATTTCACTTTCAACCACTTCATCCAATTCTATGGTAGGTTCCGTCCTATCCCATATTTCAAACATTGTTGAATTTAGAACCCCTTCATCTAAATAATCGTGTATCTCTATGAATGAGTTCATTTCTGCATAATCCTCATTGGTGGATGTTGGCTTAGCAATTTGCACCTCCTCTTGGACTACATCTAAGGTGGTTGTAACATTTAGACCTTCAAATTCATCCCCTTGATCATTTACCTTAGGTATCATTGGAGTGGAGGGTGCTACCTTTGATGGTTGGTGTAGGTTGGCATCACTAACTCCAAAAGAACAATCTCTCATGTGAACATGTTGTGCCTTTTCTTCTTCCAAAACTTGTTCTACCTTTTCAAAGATCTCATAGATTGTCTCTAGAGACAGGTCATCCAAGTTTTCCTTAATGAGTGTAGCAAGTGTGGGGGGTATGGCTCTCAGGTATACTTCAATAGCTTCTTCTTCCGATGTACCCAAAATTTCCCACATTTGAGAGTACAATTCACGAAACCTCACACTGAATTGACTCATGGACTCATTAGGCTCTTTACACATAGAGGTGAATTGATTTTGCAACCTATCCAAGTCAACTTGATTACCAAAGTGATAAAGATAGGCTGCTTCTAATTGGCTCCAAGAAGTCTTAACCTCCATGGGTAAATGGCAATACCACGAGAATGATCTATCACCCACAATGTATGGGAAGAACCTACAAGCAATAGGCTCATAAAATACTTGAAATTGACATAATGTGAACTTATAGATATGTAGATTTTGTAGGTATCCTGATGCCACTTCTTGATTAAAAAGTCGTAGAAACTCCAATAACATTTGATGAATTTGATAAGGTGTTCCAAAGGTAGGATGACATTCATAATACTTTCCTAAAGAAGATACCATCGTTTCTCTTAGGGACATCATTTCTTCTCTTAGGGATACAATTTGCTCCTCAGATGTTGCCATTAGTGAAACTCAAAGAATAACTTCAAAACCAATTTGTTAGTCATGAATAAAAGAAGGAACCATGACAAAGCAAAATTCTAAAAATGTAAATTAGTTTCTGATTCACCAGATCGCATATGCGCAAGTGAAGAGCATACTCCTAGTGTTGTAGGCTTTCTAATTCACAAGATCGCATTACACGCAAGTGAAGAGCATAATACCGACAACAAATACATTTTAGACAAAATAATTCCTTACAAATAAGCATGAAATGACTCGCAAATATCAAACATGTAATGTATGAATAATCATGTTAGCATCAACCAAGAGATGTATCCATTAAAATCAAATGAAAGTAATTGCATGGAGACAACCTCGTTAGGCAAGACCAATTTTTTTTTTTTTTTAAATCAAATCAAAACACCTTATTCCTGTATGAACAATCAAAAGCGTTAGAACAATGCATAGCGATTCACGTCCTCCTTTTAACACTACAAGGTTGTATTGTTAAAAGAGGGCTAAAGATAATAATCAATAGGGCATGAAATATTCAAAATTTAAATCCCTATAGCATTTAAATCACTCTGAAATAAAACAATTCAGGCCCTCCTTCTAGCGCCAATCTGTTGAGTGGTATTTTCACCCAGTTGTGAAAGTACACTCTCCTTTAGGATTTGGGTTCCAAATCCCCTCTTGCAAAGAAGTTAAACAAACAACTTCTCCAAGGTCTCCATTGTATTAGCATTTGCATATGTGTATTAGTAATCTCAAATAAAGATATTCAATTTAAATGCTTGGAACACCTTAGTGATTGCAAGTAACCGTAAACAAGGGGCAATGTTGGTTTATTTCATCATGAAACTTTAGTGATTGTTCATTGTTTTTTTGGATTTTGAAATTTTTTAAATGTTTATTTTAATGCCTGAAGATTTAAAATAAGTTAAAATTTCTGGAAAAAAATAAAATGCAGAAAATGAAAATGAAATGCAGAAAAACTGAAAATAAAATGCACTCAGTATGATGCTATCCTGTTTCGACAAAACCGAAGATGTGAGGTCTCCATGCATGCAACCTAACCTATTGGACTTGCAAAACAAGCACAATCCCCATAGACTAAGTGTTGGTTCCTAGGGTACGAAATAAAATTCAGATTTCAAATATTCGCCTAATGTAACCCAAAAAACATGGCATTAACATTATCTATAAATTCAAAATCTAAAAAATGAAAGAATAAACATTAAATCCATAGCATGCAAAGAAAATCTCCTTCTTTCTTGCCCACAAGATGCAAATTTCTGAACACTTCTGCATTAAAAATATGTCATTTTACAATAGCAGAATTTTTGGTTTTTCCAAACCAATCTGTGGAAGAAAAACTACTCAAACAGGTCCAGAATGGCCTTCTCGCCTTCAGCTCTGCAACTCTGCTTGCAGCGGTTTCCAACCCAGTCCATGGAAGAAAAATGACTCAAAAGGTCCAGAATGGTCCTCTCACCTTCAGCTCTGCAACTCTGTTTGCCCATTTTTGACCTCTTTCATGGAATTAAACTAAAAAAATGTTTCTCCTTCTATGATTCTTTTCATGGCCTCTTTGAATGGCATATTTAAACTTCTTAAAAAATTGCTTCTCCTTCCATGACGTGTGCTTTGGTTTCCATTTTGTGGCCCTTCGCTTCGTTTTCTCCACATGGGCTTGCGTCCGTTTCCCTCCGTGTGTAACGACCATCTTAAATGATTTCAAATCATTAAATATTCCTTATGTAACGCTTTGTCTTATTCATTGGATTTTGTCCTTATGTCCACGTCACTATGCAGGTCCGTTACCTTGGCAAAAATGGAACATGTCGCGATATCGCGACACTTTTGCCTCCTTGCTCTCTTTTGTTGCTTTTAGCCATGAAAATGTAACATGTCACGATATCGTGACACTTTTTCTTGGTCGTGAAAATGCAACATGTCGCGATATCGCGACACTTTTTAAATACAATATGTCGCGATATCGCGACACTTTTCTCTTTGGCATGGAAAATGCAACATGTCGCGATATCGCGACACTTTTCTCTTTGGCGATATGCAACATGTCGCGATATCGCGACACTTTTCTTTTTGGCCAGATAAGCAACATGTCGCGATATCGTGACACTTTTCCTTTGGTCGCGAAAATGCAACATGTCGCGATATCGCGACACTTTTTTTTTCTTCTGTTCTGGTCGCGAAAATGCAACATGTCGCGATATCGCGACACTTTTTCTTTTTGCTGATCGCGAAAAGCAACATGTCGCGATATCGCGACACTTTTTCTCTTTTGGCCGCGACTATGCAACATGTCGCGATATCGCGACACTTTTTCTCTTTTGGCCGTGACAGTGCAACATGTCGCGATATCGCGACACTTTTTCTCTTTTGGCCGCGACAGTGCAACATGTCGCGATATCGCGACACTTTTTCTCTTTTGGCCGCGATGGTGCAACATGTCGCGATATCGCGACACTTTTTCTCTTTTGGCCGCGACAATGCAACATGTCGCGATATCGCGACACTTTTTCTCTTTTGGCCGCGAAACTGCAACATGTCGCGATATCGCGACACTTTTTCTCCTTGTGGTGTTTTGCTTTTTTCCTTGATCTTTAGCCTATGGGCCACTTCGGTCTTCTTGGAACACATGCAAAAAAGGTGGGTCCCCAATTTTGGGGTACGTTGTGGAGCAGCCACAACAACAATGTTATTAGAATAAAAGATTTCATTTAATTTGGTGATAATGGACAAACACATTCTATGAATAAAATATTTGTCACACAACCCTTTTGTTAACCTACAATATAAAGGTTACCTGCATTCTTCAAATTTGTGAAATAAAGAACTAGATATAATAATCTCAATCCGATTAAGATGTACTGGATTCAGTGCGTGTCCAAGAAGCTACCAGCAAAGCAAGCCAATTCTGAGAGTTTTGGTATCGTTGATCATCAACCAGGTTTTCAAGTGTATGAAATAATGTGATTGTTGATATGCTATATGGAATGTTTTTAATATATTATAAATCTATATTGCGGCATTTACCACCTTTGTCAAAGAAATTAAAAAAATGTTTGAAAACCATTAAAACGGGGGTAAGTATTTAAATTTAATATTTATTATTTTTAAATGGTATTTATTAATTAGTTATTTAAATTTAATATTTATTAATTTTAAACGGCAACTCTTCTACATGAGAATATGCTATGTACAAGAGGTTACCAATCAAAATTGTAGGTATTTTATCCACATGAGTGTGGTCTACCCCCACTTGCATTATTGATGATGTGAGCCGGAGACCCAGAGTTCAATCTCCATGACAAATGTTTATAAAAAATATAATTAATATATATATATATATATATATATATATATATATATATATTTTTTATTTTTTTTTGCTTCACACAATTACTTTTTGCTCAACCTTCTTTTACTTTTTAAGTTCCATTTTAGCCGTCCATGCAGTTTTTTCCTAAAAGTTTTTTCCTTTTTTTTTTATTTATTTCGGCTTCCGCGAGTGTGAACTGTGCAGGCCGTGGAATGTGCTCGGTGGCTTGACGTCATCCTTTGACCCAGCTTAAATTAAATTAATAATAAGCTTACTAATGCGAGAACCTTCTTGATGACAAGAGTTCTGACGGCGGTTATTCCTGATAAGGGTGAGTTGGCTGCTCCGCCGCGTTTTTATCGTATTAGAGGATCAAATGGATTCTGTCCTGATGCATATAATAATTGATACATATATTGTGTTGATGCATAATAATCCATTCATATATTCCTAAACTCCTCTGGGCTTTCCCTTTTCTGAAAATACAAGTGCTTGGTGTGGGGGTGCAATACTATGGCGGTGGTGGAGAAAAAGAAGAATGGAAAAAATCAGGATGATGGGCTGATGAGGGGAGATTTGGGTTTTTATGCTGTAGTGTTGTTATGTTTGGGATCTGTTGGTTTTGTTAATGGACTGGGATCCATGTCCACCATTGCCGCGACTTATGACAAATCTAGCGGATTGCCCACTGTGTGGCGATGGTCATGAATCCAGGGATTCAATGCGCGCAGTGTAGGAAAACTGCCACAGTTTTCTCTAGTGACTCGTTTTTGGGGGTCTCTAGAGGGAAGGGCTATTTCTGCGAGCTGAAACAGGGGGGCCTTATGTTTTTTGTGCTGGCAAGTCGGCGACATAGGGTCGAAGATTACTTACGATGCAGCAAAGAACTTGGAAGATTAATTAGAACAGAACATTAAAACAATCAAAACGTGGTTTACCGTCCATCCATTTACAACTTCATCTGGTTTACTCAGTTTACACGTACTTAGTTGTGCTGGTGTTGCCTTTCATTTTTTAGAGTTGACAGTTTTAAAGGTGAGTTTTTTTTTTAAATCTACAGTGAAAGCTGTTTTATTTTTTGAATTAGTATTTTTTTTTCGAATTTTATTTTTACTTTTATTAACATATAATAAATCGTCATATGCCTCTAAAATTCAAGTCTCCTCGTAACTAATAATAAAATAACATATAACCATAACAAAAAAAATATGTTGTTAACTATTCATGACTCACTTGAAACTTCTCTTATAAAATTTCCATGAGTTACAAACACTTGGGACAAACTAGTTGTTCCCATAATTTCACAAAAAGAGGATTGGTGGAGTGGTTAGGTAGTGATGGATTGCAAACAAACAAAGCTTGATGAGGTCCAAACAAATTTGTTAGCTTTATTTCCAATTCCAACTGCTGCTCATGGCCTCATTTGATTTGTTATCATGACGTGTCCTCGCAGTAGCTGGTCATTTTGCAAAGAGTGTTTCAGAGTTGTCTGGTCTTCCTTTACTTTTGTTGAGCACAATGATCATATGTAGGACAAGGAGTATAGTGTAGTTGCATGAATTCAAAACAGTACTAATGGACATGTATGAACACATGTCTTAAACTCATATTCACCTACTAACAAATGAATACAAATATTTTTTATTCACCTATCAATGCATAGGGTGATAGGCGAGGTATATGTGAGTGAAACAAAGCACCTAAAATGTGTGTCCAATCTATAGTGGACTTGCAGCAAGGTGGGTGTTCAAAATAATATAGAAAAAATAACATGGCTAATGTTTTCTTTTATATATATATCCAAAAACAATAATAATGGGTATGTATGAACAAATGTCCTAAACCCATATTCACCTACTAACAAATGAATACAAATATTATTTATTCACTTGTCAAGGCAAAGGTATCTGTGAGTGAAGCAAAGCACTTGAAACGTGCCCTATATATATATATATCCACGAGTGATTATCAAAGAGATGGAACAAGTTAAAAAATGTGAGGGGGTAAAGAGAGGCATTGCACTACTTTAACTTATGTTGATGAAATGATAATATGGTAGATATAAAAAGTTGTTGGGGAGTGTGATTTATGATTGGTTGGTGTATTATAAGTGCTTCATATTTTAAAAATAGTTACATGAGCACTGAGGAAAGCAAATGGAAGACAAGGATTCTTGGGTTTGTCCTTTCACTTTCTCATGTGTGGCCTATTTGTGTTGTAATTATTGTTAGGGTTAGGAAATATTGCCAGCTGAAATCTAGTATGAAATGGTATCATAATACTTGAAATTTAAATCAGTAGAGGAGGGAACTGAGGTCATGTGTGGGCAGGAGTTGTGTTTGATTTTTATTTTTCATTTTTTTGGTTATATTGATATATAATTCCTGCCATTTAAGGAGTAGACACAAGGGATTTAGGATGTTTTTGGGGGTCCTCTTGTATGTTTTGATGGAGCTAAGATTATGTGATTAGTGATGGTTTAATGATTTATGCTTCCCCTTTTAGTAACATAAAACTTTAGCGGTTATGATGGGTATTAACGAGAATGGACATGGATGGAGGAAGGATGTATAAGAGAATATGGGTATATTGAAATCATGATGCAGAGAGGGAAACTTTATTTTAGGATGTGCATCTTGTTGGGAATGTGTCATTTTTTGCACTTGTCGTGTGTATTGGCAACAAATTTCACATCAAGAAACTTGAAATTGATATTTGGCATGTTGGTGGTGTGTATGTGAATGGATGAATGTAGTGGCAATTTAGTTGTGTTTTTGCAAGATTTATATGAGGTAGCGAATTTTTTTTTTAATTCCTTATTTTTTTCCTATGTATATATTTTGATGGGTAAATTTTGTGGATATTATTGGCTCTCTCACACACTAGCATAAAATTAAATTGGAGTTCCAATCAAATTGAGTGTAAAATTTCAAGAATTTGGTATTAAAGTGGAATGAAAGATTGATCTAGGCAATGTTATTAGAATGAAATATTTCATTTACTTTAATGATAACGGAAGAACACATTCTATGAATAAAGTATCTCTCATACAACCCTTATGTGAACCTACAATATGAAGGTTAGCTATATTCTTCAAATTTACGAAATAAATAACTAGATATAATAACCTCAATTCGATTAAGATGTACTAGATTCAGTTCCTGTCTAAGAAGCTACCAACAAAGCATGCCAATTTTAAAAGTTTTGCAACTTATCATGTCGCTCATCATCAACAAAATTTTAAAATGTATGAAATAATGTAATTGTTGATATGCTATATGCAATGTTTAATATATTTAAAGAATTATATAGCTTTGCTAGGTGTGTGCAATATTTTTAATTTGTTATAAATATGCCTTGCCGCATTTGCCACCTTTATCAAAAAAAAATTTAAAATGTCTCAAAATCATTAAAAGAGGGTAGGTTTTTAAATTTAATTAGTTGTTTAAATTTAATTTTTAGTAATTAGTTATTAAAATTTAATATTTAATAATTTTAAACCATATTTGTTAATTGCTTATATAGGATTAAAATTTGGAAACTGGAACTCCCCCGTATTCGAAATTTGTTGACACAATTACTTTTGGGTCAACTTCTTTCACTTTGTTTCTTAAAGTTAAATTATGATTCCATGATTCTTAATATATTTCTCATAATTTTATAAATAAATAACCCTTTCAAAACAAATTTAAACCTTATCTTTCATCTTCCTTTCAAAAAAAAATTGAAAAGCAAATAAAATTTTAAACCTAAAAATAAATAAATAAAATTTAACCTTCTTAATAGTTTTTAATTTTAATTTTAATTTTATAAATTCGTGCTTCGGCGAACCTCATCTTCCTTTAAAAAAATTAAAAAACAAATAAAATTTTAAACCGAAACGTAAATAAAGATTTTAACCGTCCTAATTGTTTTTTTTTTTTTTTTTTTTTTAATTTTATAAATTTCTGCTTCCGCGGGTGTGAACTGTGCAGCCCGTCGAAAGTGCTCGGCGGCTTGCCGTCATCCTTTGACCCAGCTTAAATAAGATTAATGATAAGCTTAATAATGCAAGAACCATCTTGACGACAAGAATTCGGATGGCGGTTATTCCCGATAAGGGTGAGTTGTCGTTCCGCTCCGCTAAGCTTGGCCGCGTTTTTACCGTACCAGAGGATCAAAGGGATTCTGTGCTGATGCATATAATAATTCATTCATATGTTGTGTATTCCTAACTCCTATAGGCTTTCCCTTCTCTGAAAATACAAGTGCTTAGTTGGGGTGTAGTAATACTATGGCGGTGCGGGAGAAAAAGAAGAAAGGAAATCAGAATGATGAGCCGATGAGGGGAGATTTGGGTTTTTATGCTGTAGTGTTGTTATGCTTGGGATCGGTTGGTTTTGTCAATGGACTGGGATCCATGTCCACCATCGCCGCGACTTATGACAACTCTACAGGATTGCCCACTGTGTGCGCGATGGTCATGAGTTCAGGGATTCAATGCGCGCAGGGTACGAAAACTGCAACAGTTTTCTCTACTGCCTCGTTTTTGGGGATCTCTGGAGGGAAGGGCTATTTCTGCGGGCTGAAACAGGGGGGCCTTCATTTTTTTTGCTGGAAAGTCGGCGACTTAAGGTCGGAGATTATTTACGATGCAGCAAAGAGCTTGGAAGAAATTGTTGTAGAGGGAACCTCGATCTGCGGACTGAATAACGGCACGGGCTTCCTTTACTGCACGGGAGATGGCTTCTACAACCTCCCGGGGCAGTTCAATGCGATAAGCAAGGGTTCGGACTTTACTTGCGGGTTGCTTAACGGCAACGGCGAGCCGCATTGCTGGGGACGTAACAGGTCGGAGATTGTGAAGCTTAAGGGAGGGAATGGAATGCGAAAGCTCTTTGCAGGGGGCGGTCACGTCTGCGGGATTCGGTCTGACGGCGTGACGGTCTGCTGGGGGCAGAATGATGCTGGGCAGACGACAGTGCCGTCTGGCTTGGCGTCCGGGTTCAGTAGCCTGGCCCTCGGAGATCGCCACACCTGCGGCATTCGCAGCCAGGACAAGAGTGTGGTTTGCTGGGGCGCGAAGGGCACCGCTTACTCTGGGACGGAATCGTTCGAGACAATCGTCGCTGGGGATAGCTATACGTGCGGGTTATTAACGCGGAATATCAGGGTGTTCTGCTGGGGAGCTCGCGGATTCGGGTCCGGGATGCAGCTGTCTCTGCCCAGAGTGCTCCCGGGTGCCTGCACCTCGTCTGACTGTAATTGCGGAGTGTATCCCGGTTCTACGAATTTCTGCGGCGGTTCGCAGCACATTTGCAAACCGTGCAGCCCCTAGAGCTTTCGGCCGTTACTCCATAACGTAGAGAAGGGATGAAGCATACTTATAAGAGACGAAAAATAATAGTGGTTAGTTATGTTCTAACGAAATGTTTTATGTAATAAAAAAAATAATATTGATTTGAGTTGGGTTTAGAATAACTTTTTATTCACAATTGAAAAATTGGTAAAAGTTTTATATTAAATATAAAAATTTATATAATTTAACAATATTGGTGTTTTTAATAAATATATTATCATTTTTACATTGTTTGTATAATAGTTTTAATGTACATATACAACAATTATGTATACTAAAATTTGAGAATTTCATTAATTAGTTTTATTTATTTATTTGGATAGTGTAAAAGCTGATGCTTAGGGTTGAGTATTTCTATTTTAGTTATAATTCTCTCATAAGGTCTAGAGCATAGAGGATTATAACACATCCATTTACACACAGATCCTTATTATAACACATCCATATACACACAGATCCTTATTATAACACATCCATATACACACAGGATCCCTCAAACCAAAAGTTAAACTTATCAATAGAGGATTAACACATAGTCATATACATGCGAGGATTAAAACATAGTCATATACATGCAAGCCTCAGTTTGAAGCTTAGACCTCTCGAGGAAGACCTAGAGACTCAACCAACCATTGCATTATCCTCACGAAAATTTGAGAACCTCATAACTCATATGAGTGAGGGATTTTGATTGATTGATTTACAACATGCAATAATTATTAAAATATGTAGAGAGCTAGATTTTTTAAACATGCAATAATTATTAAATTTAAATAAGTTATATGTGGTTTTTATTGGGAAAACCAAAATATTATATTTGTTGTCAGGTTAATTGCCTTTCTTTTTTTAGTTATATTTTTATTTCTCTTTTTACAAAATAAAATATAGATAAACACTATATGATTGGTTAAATTATTTGTTATATAATTGTCTTTTTTATAAATATGCTCAAATTTTCAAGAGGTTGCCTTTACTTAAAGATGTTGCATTTACATAGTAGTTGATGAACATTAATAATAATTTTTTTTTTCAAACCCTTACATTTTTTTTTGGATAATGATAAATTGTGAATCCCCTCAATTGAAATATATATTTATTATTATTTAATAAAAAATTTCACTCTTACAAGGAGTGCCTCCATGGTTGTTAGATAAAGTTTCATATGATTTTAAGAAAAGAATTTTACCTTTATTATTTCAATTAAAAATCACTTCCATCAATGTTTTTTAGATTTTCTTTGAAAACGTCAAAGAAATCAATTTTGATAAACTCAATTTTTAAACATTTTCATTTTATCATAGATTGAAACAAATATTTTGTATTAACTTCATTGTTGCAAATGAAATCAAATCTTGTAACTAAGAGGATAACACCTATTTTCCACACTTGGGACTTTTTATGATGAGTATGATCTCTATAAACATTCTACAAGAGAGGTAAAATAAGGTTTCAAACTTGGGCATAACCCTACGATATGAAGGTTATTGTATTCCTCAAGTTTATGAAATAAAGAATTAGATATAATAATCTCAATTCGATTAAGATGTAGTGGATTCAGTGTGTTTCTAAGAAGCTACCAGTAAAACAAGTCAACTTTGATATTTTTTAATTGAAGATCGTAAACTTGTATTAATATAAAAGGAAAGATACAAAATTAGCCCGAAGGCACAATATATAAACTAGAACTAGCTGGAAAGAAACCAGAACTGCCTATAAAAGACTAAGACTACATCATATGTCTTTGATCATTACAATAATATAACTCAAAAAACTTATACTTAAAGCTATTTATACAATGCTGGAATAACATAAAGTACTTATAACCAAACTGTCTAGAATCTGAAATGTGCCTACTATCATCCTGAACCTGATAACTCATGAGAAGCTTCCTGAACTTGTCCTTGTAATACAACATGCTCCTGGAAACCTGTATAGCAATTTTGAAAATTGTGAGTCTCCTAAGAGACCCAGTAAGAAACCTCTGATCCGCCTGGAAAATATCCTTGTTTCTGGCTATCCATAAAAACCATAGAATCTCAGTAGAAAGTAAAAGCCAAAATATGTTATAACAATTGCCCATATGCGGAATAAAACCAAAAATAACATGTTGTTTAACCATATCAAGATTATAATTCCAGCCTGAAGTATTGCAGAAAAAAATATGCCATATTTCTTTAGCAAAAAAACATTCAAAAAATATATGCTGAGCAGATTCAGGAACCTTGCAGATAGAACATAATGTAATATCCTTCGGATCTCTAGATATAGGAAGTCTTTGAAGCAAAAAAAGCCACCGAAAATAACTCTTTTTAGGCTGTAAAATACTGAACCAGATAGTCTTCAACATGTTTTGCCCAAACATAGTGCTAACATCTAGATGCCAACTATTTATGATATGAAGAATGATATCATTATTATCCATAACCAGATTATAAAGTAATTTAGGTTTAACTTTGCTAAATTTCGTACCATCTTGCCACATAACCTTGTCAAAAAAATTATGCTCATCATATATAATAACAGGCTTAGATTTCCTGATAGAATCTCTTAGTAAAGAATATGTTCTCCACTGAGATAGAGGAATATCATACTGAGAACTAAGAGACTGCCATGATTTTAGAGCACCATTATCCATGATATCATCAAAAGTAATAATACCTTTATAAGCCCACTTCTTAGCAGAACAACCTTGGGTTAAGGCAAGAAGCTTATTATTATTAGATAAAGACCACCATATAGAGTTGTGAGCAAAAAAGACATTATTATCCACAATGTGATGATTATCAATAAGAATTTTATCTTTCACCAAATCCCAAGCTTTCCAAAGACTCTTAAAAATAGTTGAACCAACAGGAGTAACTAAAAAATTACCAAACATGATATCAATCATATGCAGGCCTTTCCAAGTATGAGCTTTTTTTGGGATAGAATTGATAATATTATGTCTAATTAAAACTTTCCAAGGTTCATCACCTTCGATACTCTTAACAATCCACTTAATAGCTAATGCCATTCCTTGCACTCTTAAATTTTTCAGACCTAAACCACCTTTTATTTTGTTGGTTGTACACCATATCCATTTGACAGCATGCCTTTTGTTACAAGTATTAATGCCTGTCCACAAAAAGTTTCTGATATATTTATGAATATCATTAACTTGATATGAACTGAATAGCCAGGCTGAAGCAAAGTAAATTGTATAAGAGGAAAGGATTTTTTGACAAACTTGAAGTCTTCCCGCAATGGATAAATATTTGTTATTCCACTTATTAAACTTATTAATAATCCTGCTTTTGACCCATAACCACATTTCCTTCAGATTAGGATCAACTGCAAAAGGGATTCCCAAAAATTTAACCTGTTTAGAAGGACCTCCCCACTGAATATCAAATTTAGCCAGCCAACTTGGAGCCATGAAATCCCAACTTAATAAAATGGATTTAGACATAGCAACTTTAGCTCCAGAAGCATTGCAAAAACATGATAACTTAGCAAAAAGAGATACAAAATTTTCTTCAGTTAACTGAACAAAAATAGAAGTGTCATCAGCAAAATGTATGTTGATCAGCTCTCGACCATTTGGTAATGTAATACCATGAACAGGAGGACTGATACAATTTTCTCTTAAAATATAGAATAAAGCATCATTAGCTATCACAAATAGGGATGGAGCTAACAGATAACCTTGCCGAATAGATCTTTGTAAAAGAATAGGTTCAGAAAGAGAACCATTAACATCAATGTAAGCAACAACATCAATAAGAAGAACTTTGACCATTTTGCAAAAAATAGGAGGAAAACCAAAAGCTTCAAGGGCCATAAGAATATATGCCCATTCAACTCTATCATATGCCTTTTCAAAGTCTAAAAGAAGAATACCAACATTTTGACTGGAACATTTTGACCAATTTAACGCCTCCCAGCTGGTAATCAGATTTTCAAGTATATACCTGCCTTTTACAAAACCTGTCTGGACTGAATTAATAAATTTAGGAAGGTACTTAGCAATTCTTAGAGCCAATACCTTGGCTAAAATTTTATAAGATACATTAAGCAACGTTATTGGCCTCCAATTTTTAACCAAGGACTTATCACCATCTTTGGGGAGAAGTTTGATAATACCAGTGTTAATTTCCTTCCCCAAAGAACCATTATTAATAGCTTCAGAATACAACTGGAAGAGGTCATCAATAATCCAGTGAGAATTTTTCTTATAGAATTCTATAGGTAACCCGTCAGGCCCAGGAGCCTTATCATTATTAATAGATTGAATGGCCTTAAGAATTTCTTCTTTAGAAATAGGTTGATCTAATATAAAAGCATCCTGATCAGAGATCTTACGAGGGATGAGAGAGCAACAATATCGCCTGTCCTCTAATCTGGAATCATTATCTTCAGAAGAAAATAAATCTTTATAATACTGAAAAAAAATATTCTTAATAATACTCGGATCAACAATCAACTCATGACCATTCCATATACCAGCTATTTTATCAATCAAACCTCTTTCTTTCAAAAACTTGAAGAAAATTTTTGAACCTTTATCTCCATCATGAAGCCAACTAAGCCTTGCCTGAATTCTTTGACCATGAACTCTATTGGCTTGCAGGTTCCTAAGATCATTTTTGATGGAAATAATCTCTTCTTGATAATCTATATTAGAAGGATATTTTTGAAGACATGATTCAAGCTGAAATAGTCTTGATTGAAGAGATCTTTCATATTTCTTTGAATCTAATGCACGTTGCTTTCCTATGGTTTGAAAAATCTTCTTCCAGCTACAAATATTCATATTCCATCTATCAATAGCACTGGACTTACTAAGTAACCATTTATTAATCTCTCGTAGAGTAAAAATAGCATCTGAACAATCTGAAGATTCTAGTAATGAAGTATTAAGATGAAATTTCCAAGATGTATAAAATTATGCAATGTTTCATCATAAAATTTCAACTGAATAACAATAGGAGAATGATCTGAGAACGGATTAGGTGATACAAGAACCCTGCTTCCATCTGACATTTGATCAACCAGAAAAAAGGAACTTGAAACATAAAACCTATCCAATCTGCAATAAATCCTATTGATATCCTTTTGCATATTACACTAGGTAAACCATAACCCCTTATGACTATTTTTTTGGCCCTCCAAAGGATCCATTAGATTAAAATAAGACTTCAGATTTGACCAGTGAAAATATTCCTCACCCTTCCATTCTACACTTAAACCTCCACATTTATCTTCCTGTGATTCCACCATATTAAAATCACCACAGAAAATCCATGGTATTTTATGAAGATTAAGACCCCATTTCCATAGATCACATCGTTCTCGATGATCATTAGACGCATAAATGGAGCAAATTCCAAACTTACTATTGTTCTTTTCTAAAATTACCCAAACAACTCGATTACAAGGAGAGCAACCATGATCAATAACCTTAGATGACCAATATGGTGATAATAAAATCACAGCACCACCTTTACCAGGTGAATGATTGGTACAAAAATAACAAGCATCTCTCCAAATCACTTTAAGAGCAAAGTGCAATAACAAACTTGAAGCTTTAACTTCTTGCAAGGAAAAGCAATCAATTTTACCAACAGATTATAAGAAATTCTTAACAAAATACTTCCTTTCAGGGGATTCTAAACCCCTTACATTCCAGCTAAAACATTTAAATGTCATTTTCAAAATTATGTGATTTAGATCTACCTCTAGCCAACTCCTTGGCAGCCTTAACAAATTTATTATTAGTAACAGGATCCAAATCCCGTCTTCTTTTCTTCTTTTCCACAACAGACCAACCAATATCCTAAATAGCATTAGCATCCCTTACCATATGATTATCAATAGACTTAATTATCTACATAATGGGAAGAGCAAGCACATCAGAAATATCCTCCTCAGTTAAGTTTTTAGTTACTGTTGATGACTCAAATATTTTAAAAGAGTTATTTTTCTTATAATCTAATGCTCTGTGATTAATAGTAGAAAGAGCAAGCTCCCGAGCATTCCTTTTATGCCCAAAACCAGAATTAATATCATTAACCAAATGAACATCATTAACTTCATTGTCATCACAAACTGAAGATATCACATGCGCATCAATATTATTAACAATAACCCCACAACCTTGGGCATAAGTATCTTGAAGATTAACTGAATCAGTATTAATACAACCATTAACAGGTTCTACGACTTCAAAATCAACATTATGTTTATAGTGATTGGGAGCAACTTCACAAGTAACAACACCATTGTTAACAACCATGACAGAATCCAGATGTAAACCAGTCGAGACATTATTTGCCACATTATCAGAAGAAATAATATTATTCTCTTCAACAGTATTCACATTTTCAACAACCCTACTATTAGAACCAACATTTTCATTTCCAGCATTCGAAGAGTTTAAGCAAGAGGCCGCATTCATATTTATAACAGACGATGACTCTGAAAGATTATTCATCACAGAACCAGTAATATTCATATTTCCAACATCAACATTATTATTTTGACCAACAAAACCATTTTCCACAGAAGAAGAAGAAACCCCATCAAATATTTTAACCATACAAGCTTCCTGATTAAGGTTAGGGTTTACACTCATCCTCACATCATTTACTGATTTCACAGGAGAACCAACCGAATGTATGTTATTAGGAGAAATATTATTATCAACTGAAAAAGAGAAACCCCCACTTTTCTTATGAAGAAGAGGACAATTTCTGCGAACATGACCTTATTTTTTACAGATAAAACAAGCATTCATGCCACCTAATAGTTCCAATTTACAAACAAAGCTATTATTTCCACATTTTAACTCCACTTCATCCAAAAAATCAATCCCAGGAGAGATAGAAATCAAAACCCTAGCGTCCATATGTGGAAGAATAGTTTTTGAGTCTTTTATTTGAAGGGTTATGCCAAATGAAGCTAGAAATTGTGGCAGAAAGGGCCAAAGAACCAGTGGAAAATTTTTAAACACTACCCACCTAGGGTGAGAAACAAAAAACAATTCCTCACATAATATTTTCGGCGACCATGCAAAAGCCCTAAAAACCGACCTTCCAACATTCCAGAACTGCTTATTTAACACCTTGTTTTGCATTTGCCCAAATTTAAAAATAAACAAGAAAATCCCTTTTTGAAGCATTCGGCAAAATGACAACTGTATATCCAACTTTTTCCCCCATACATTTAATAATCATTCATCAAAAAACCTTCTGGAAGGTAAATTTTCAACATTTAACGCTACAAAGAAAATAACAACATTTTTAAGCCTTTCTTGTTCATGGTTTAACGCATCACACATCTCACGGCTAGGAGACAAGGTAACCCTACAGGAAGAATTAGAAATATTCTTACCTGTGACAGAGAAAGATGCATCATGTGAAACCGCTTTGGTATGATGTGTGATGCATCATGCATCACACATCTCACGGCTAGGAGACAAGGTAACCCTATAGGAAGAATCAGAAAGATTCTTACCTGTGACAAAGAAAGATGTATCATGTGAAACCGCTTTGGTATCATGTGTGATGCATCATGCATCACACATCTCACGACTAGGAGACAAGGTAACCCTACAGGAAGAATCAGAAAGATTCTTACCTGTGACAAAGAAAGATGCATCATGTGAAACCGCTTTGGTATCTCCTGCAGTTAGAATATCCTTGAACGAACGTGGTTGACTATCAGCTCTCCCGCTAGGTGAATCATCCTCCACGTGACCGCCAATTCTTTCACTACCCGCCATGATTTCAGTACTTCAAAATTCTTTCATTACCAAAGTTTTTGGTTTTTTTTCCCTTTTTTCACAATATTTTTGAAATGTTCCTCGTTCCAACTTTGATATTTTTGCAGCTAATCAATAGGTTTTCAAGTGTATGAAATCAAGTAATTGTTGATATGTTATATGAAATGTTTGATATATTTAAAGAATTATATAACTTTACTATGTGTGCAATATTTTTAATTTATTATAAATCTAGGTTAGGTATTTAAATTTAATATTTATTAATTTTAAACAGTATTTATTAATTAGTTATTTAAATTTAATATTTATTAATTTTAAATGATATTTAGTAATTGATTATTTAAATTTAATATTTATTAATTTTAAACTTTATTTATTTATTAATTAGTTATACGGGATTAAAATTGTAAATATTTGTTGCCACAATATTACTTTTGGCTCAAACTTTTTTCAGTTTGTTTGTGACTGCATAATTCTTAGTATGTCTGGTAATTTTATAAATAAATAAGCTTTTAAAACAAATTTGTTCCACCGTCTTTCCTTATAAAAAAATTATAGAAAATATAAAACCGCTACCATATTAAAAAAAAAAGCAAACAAATAATATTTTAAACCATAAAGTCATTAAAAAAAATTTAACCCTTCCAAAAGTTTATATGTATTTTTTTTTGTTTGATTGAAATTCCTCCTTCCTGGAGTGTGAACTGTGCAGGCCGTGGAAAGTGCTCGCAGAACCATCTTGACGACAAGATTTCGGACGGCAGTTATTCGCCATAAGGATGAGTTGACTGCTCCGCTAAGCTTGGCCTCGGCTTTACCGTACAAGAGGATCAAGGGATTCTGTGCTGATGCATATAAGAATCCATTCATGTATTGTGCTGATGCATAATAATCCATTCATATATTCCTAAGTCCTCTAGGCTTTCCCTTCTCTGAAAATACAAGCGCTTGGTGTGGGGGTGTAGTAATACTATGGCGGTGCTGGAGAAAAAGAAGAATGGAAATCAGAATGATGAGCTGATGAGGCGAGATTTGGGTTTTTATGCTGTAGTGTTGATATGCTTGGGAATGGTTGGTTCTGTTAATGGACTGGGATCCATGTCCACCATCGCCGCGACTTATGACAACTCTACCGAATTGCCCATTGTGTGCGCGATGGTCATGAGTAGAGGGATTCAATGCGCGCGGGGTACGGAACCTGCAATAGTTCTCTCTAATGACTCGTTTTTGGGGATCTCTGGAGGGAACGGCTATATCTGCGGGCTGAAACAGTTGGGCAATGTGTTTTTTCGCTGGCATGTCAGCCACATAGGGCAGAAGATGCCTTACCAACTAACAAGTGGTCATTTGGAACACCTTCTTGTTGAGGGAAACACGATATGCGGACTGGACAACGACACGGGATCCATTATCTGCTGGGGAGATAACGACGCCAGCTTCCCCGGGACGTTCTTTACGATAAGCATGGGTCCGATCTTTGTTTGCGGCTTGATTTACGACAGCGGCGAGCCGCAATGCTGGGGATTTAACGGGTGGGAGATTGTGGAGCTTAGGGAGAGAAAAATATGCGAAAGCTCTTTGCAGGGGGCGGTCACGTCTGCGCGATTGGGGCTGACGGCGTGACGGCCTGCTGGGGGCAGGATGATGCTGGGCAGGCGACAGTGCCGTCTGACTTGGCGTCTGGGTTTAAACAACTGGCCCTCGGATATAGCCACACCTGCGGCATTCGCAGCGAGGACCATGGTGTGGTTTGCTGGGGCGCGGTGGGCACCGCTTACTATGGGACGGAATCTTTCGAGACAATTGTCGCTGGGGATATCTATACGTGCGGGTTATTGACGGAGAATCTCAGGGTGTTCTGCTGGGGAGGTCGCGACTTCGGTGTCGGGCTGCAGCTGTCTCTGCCCAGAGTGCTCCCGGGGCCCTGCACCTCGTCTCTGTGTAATTGCGGAGTGTATCCCGGTTCTATGAATTTCTCCGGCGGTTCAGAGCGCATTTGCAACCGGTGCTGGCCTCCATAACGTAGAGAAGTGATGAAGCATACTTATAAGAGACGAAGCATGTTAATAATATAAAAGGCATGTTTCCCACGGCGTATATAGTATTTATTCAATTTATATAATTTTAATCTTTTAATAATATATTTGTTTGATGATATAAGCAAATGGAGATTCTCAGTTATACTATGTTTAGAACACTTTCAAAGTTGAATGATAATCACACGATGTTGATTTCAGTTGGGTTTGGAATAACCTTTTATTCACAATTGGGAAAATGGTAAAATTTATATATTAAAATAAAATTTATATAATTTAATAATAATGTTTATTTATTTATTATCGGTGTTATATTGTTTGTATAATAACTATTGTGTATAAGAAAAATTTGAGAATCTTATTAGTTACTTTTTTTTATTGTACATACACAACTACACAACTATTGAGGATATCACCTCTTCATACGTGAGACTTTCCATAATGAGTATGATCTCTGTAGAATCACCTCTTCATACGTGAGACTTTCCATAATGAGTATGATCTCTATAAACATTCTACAAGAAAGGTAAAATAAGGTTTTAAAATTGGACATGATTTTGAGATTTTATTTTTTATTTTATTATTTTTGAATCTATAAATTCAATAAATAATGGTAGGATTAGTAATAACGATTTTGCTTGTTAAAATAATTAATCCAATATTTCATTAACACTTTCAATGTTGATGAAGCTAACCAATTTATTCCCATACGTTCGAAAAGGAAGCTCTAAATATTGTAAGCAAAGAAACAATGAAGAAGTAAATGTTCTGATGTTTATAGATTCTTCTCACACAAGGCACACGTAAAAGGTCCATGGTATCCTCTTCTTTGTATAGTCTTTCTTGTAAAACTATTACTTGGAATTCCAACTAAAGGAATGTTGAGACCTTAGGGATGACATCTTATGACTAAACATTCTTCCAAGAGAAGTCACTATAAGTAGAAAATTTCATTTGGTTTAAATTCTTATATCCCAACTTGACTGAGTATCCACCATATTTTGATAAATTCTAAACCAACTCATCCTTTCATATAATGATAGAAAAATAAAACTCTTGAAGCATCTTTTGAAGCTCATTTGCTATTTGTTTGCAATCTTTTAATTCAACTAGGTTAGTAATATAAATACATGATCTAAAGCTGTCTAAAAATTTTAGCCCCTTTTTTCTTCCTTCATAGTAGTCAAATAGTGTACCCTCTCATTTGTGTTATTGGACAACAAAGTCCAAAAAAAAGGAAATTTTATTGGAAAAATCTAGAAAAGATAAATGAGGTTTTTGAAAATCCTTATAAAACCCAATCCTAAAACTAAAGCATCCATCTAGTCAGATTTGAAACAAAACAATATGAGTGCCAATAAGATGAGAAATGGAACCTACTAGTGAATATTTATCCTAAAGAAAATCTACTAATTTCATTGACATCCTCGTGATCTAAGTCCACCTAGTATTTTATCAAAAAAACTTTCTTCATATTATGTTGTAGACATGAAAAATTGACCCATCAAAATGAGTCATTTTTTCTTTAGAACCTCTAAGACGGTACTCAAAGAGTGCATGTTTGAGCTTCTTTTCCCTCTTTTATCTTGTTTTTTCTCCTAGCCTTACCGAATTCATGGTAATCCAAGACATGGCACAAATTCAAAAAATTAAGGGTTTTTCTCTTAGAAATCCCATTTTTGAGCTGACTTTTTGTAATGTCAACCCATACATCGACCTTAAGTTTTATTTTCTTGCCTAAACCTCTCCAAAACTTTTATAAATAGAAGTATTGGAATTCATAACCTTGCTCAACCCAAGATCATCTTTTAATTCTCTCAATATTTGACTCTTGTAGAATGCCCTGGTGCTTTACTTTTTGTGATTTTTTTGTTGTGGATAAGCAAGTGGAGAAGCCTTGATGATAGATTATCTACTAGAAGGAGGAAAGGTCTTTCATATTGTTTTCCACCTCTACTATTGCTTCCTTTACATGCTTATCTGGTTTTCTTTGTGCATTTATTAGCTCTTAAATCATTCATGTTTAGTGTTAAATTGCATTTTGTATCCTTAAATTAGTTTTTGAGCACTCTTGTACGAATTTTTACCCTACCCTTATGGGGCATGAATTAGGAAAAAAAATTGGTTTTGCCATCTCCTTCTTTATTTTTGAATTCATGACCTCTAATTATGGAGTGCAAATTCAGTCACAATAGTTTGGGGAAAATATTTTACTCCCAAAACCTTAGGTTCTTATTTGCATACTTGTTTTTCATTACATCCATTTAGTTTGCACTGTATTTTAACTATTTCATGTTGTTATATCTTGTTTTGTTTGTTTTCAAAGGTCAACAATAAATTTTATTTTTTAATAGTAAGCTAAAAGGACCAAGGTGGCTTGAATACTGTGCCTCCAAGCTTAGTCATATAGTGGCCTAATCAGACCCCCAAACACATCAAATTTTCCAAGGATTTCTAGTTTTTTTTGCAAGTCTAACCAAATTTATGGTTGGTATTTTTGGGGTGTGAATTTGAATTCATAACTAGACATTACAAGGCATAAATTTAGCTAGGATCAGTCATCGGATCAAGTGTTGTAATAGATATTTTAGGTTGTTTTATATGTTTGTGTTCATATTTTATTCATTTTATTTTTTATATTTAGATCACAAGAAAGTATAAGGTATTTGATATTTTTCTAAGCAATCAAAAGAAGAAAAGGATATAGTTTGCATCTAAGCTAATTTTATTTGTGCATTCTCTTGATAATTTGCATGAAAAAAAGAATTTACATTATTGCAAATTAGGTTTAGTCTTCATTGAGATAAAGAATCATTCTACAAATAGCTCTTTGTTTGCTTACATTGTTGTTTGCCCTGCATTGTTGTTCTTTAATTCTTTATAGCTTAGATCATAGTCAAGGCCAAACTTAGGTGCTTACTCAATAAACACATCAAACCTTCCATACCAAACTTGGAGTGAGTCTTTAAACCTCTCCTAGTGAACCCTTTGATCACCTAGCCCCTAAGTGTAGAGAAAAAAACCCTACAGTTACCTTGGCTCCCAATGGATCCATCAAGAATCATCCACAAGGGGTATTTTCCTCTACATATTTGGTGAACCTGACATGAAACACATCCTTGGTGTCCATTTAGAAAACCTCTTACTTTATTTATATTTTTATTTTTTAAAATGGTAAACAAGACCATTAAATTTTTTTTGCATTGAATTAGAAAAACTAGAAAAACATTTAAAAAATTATTTTGTGTGTCTTTTGCTAGTTTTTAGTTTCTTTTATTACTTTCTCTTTCTCTTAATCCTATGGCTCCAAACCTTAGAAATAAGCGAAGGATGATAGAACTTGAAGAGAATCCTCTATGTCATGGGGCTGATCAGGTTGATAGGGATAATCTCAATCTATAAGAAGAAGAGAACATAGAGATTGGTAATGACTTTGATATTGTTGAGGGGTCTAATGGATAACTCATATTTAAATCATATAGTTATATTTTGAATTTCTTTAGGCAAAAAAAGCAAGTCCTTATTAAATCCTTGGATAAATACACACACTTCGAAGAAGCAAGAAATTCTCATCAACATATTCGCTTCAATCCTTTGTTTGAATCTTCTCATAATGTTAATCCATTTCATAAACCGAGATACGCTACTACAAAAACCATTGACATTGGGAAAACTTTGCAACCTCCTCCAATTAGTAGTGCATCTCAAAATAATGTTCAATTTCCACCTCATTCTATTCCTTCTTCTTCTATAAATATTCCTCATTATAACATTCCTTCTATCCCATGAAATGTTAATTATCTCTCATAGCAAGATACTACATAAAACACCCCATTCCATAACCCATATCATAACAGTGATAATGCTTCAAACATTAACCAAGTTTCCTTTCAAAAATCACTAGGAAATCTAGTGGTATTACACAACAAAAAATAATAGATATAGAGTCTGACAACTATAGTGAAAAAATTGACACTGATAATAGATACACTCAAGATCCAAGTTTCACTTATAACTATAAGAAAATGTGCAATTAGCCTTTAGACCCATAGTATCCTCTAGGACCTATCCCAAGCATTTTCTAATGTCGATCTTACTCATTTATAAGGGAATAGAGGACCCAATAGAATATTTAAGGATGTTTATATCAAAATGACATGATATTATATATGATGATATGTTATTGCTAAAGGCGTTCCCTAAAAGCCTTGGTGGTATGGCATCAGAATGGTATTATCAACTACCTCATCATTACTTGAAAATTTTTGAGGAAAAAATTGAGTTGTTTACTAAGCAAGTTAAAGATGAAAGTTTCTTGTATTTTTTGTCTTGATGGAGGAGTTTAGTTGGATGATTAAGATACATCTTACCTCCTCAAGATATGTTAGAAATATTATTGGAAACCTAAAAGAGTAGATCTCATATGAATTGGAAACAACAATCATTACCTCTTTCGAACAAGCTATATATTTGGCAAGAAGAGTAGAGAATGATATTATTCAAAGAGGTAAACTTAAATTAAGGAAAGAATAGAAAAGGAACACAAAAATCTAATATAAGAACAAGCATGTGGTTAGTTATGGGTTGACATATAGTAGACCAATAAACAATGTCAATGTTGCTAGTACCTTGCAAAAGTTGCTACTTAGCAAACCCAAAAAGGCCACCAAAAACTTCACAAGACTCAACCAACCTATTTTTTTTGTCCTTAAGCAACTCATAAAAGTTAATATGATCAAACTGCCTCCCATAAATCAACCCGAAACCATGGTAGTTTGGTATAAACTTGATAAGCATTATGAGTATCATAGAGTGGAGGGGCACATGATAGGTTCATGTAAGAGGTTGAAACTTGTGGTTCAATATTTAATATACAAGGGTCATCTTATTATAGATGATTATCAACCCACTCCTAACCATAAACCTCCAACTAATCAATCCCCTACTCAACAAACACCTATAACTAATCAAGATATGGGGATCTTCCAAAATATCCTACCCAATAATATACAACAAACAACCAATCAAGTGACCTACCATAATGTTGGGAAAAAACATGGGTTAGTTTTCTATGGTCAAATTCATTGCCTCATTTAAATTTTCAACCCAGGGTAGCTCATAGAATTGTGAGCAACCTTACACAATATATGCTTGTAATTCCCTACAATGAGATGTGTCCCTTAGATTTATGGTTTGGGGGGTATTGGTGTTTTGTTGTATTTCTGATTTAGTTTTCAAACCACTAATATATCCTACCCTATTAAAGACATGATTAAATTATATTTAGAAATTGAAACTGCACATTTGCTGGAAATTACCGTAAAATAGGGAAAATAACATAAACTAAATTTAAGCTATAGGAAATAAAATAGAATTAAAAAAATAGAAAAATATAGAAAATGTAAGGGAGAAACACTATTGAGAGTGGGCCCACAGTTCCATCAGGTTTTTTCCATATTAAATCATTCATCGGATGCAAGTTGATTTAATCAAAAATGACTCAAAAATATTTTATTGAAATTGCAGCAGGATAGGTACAGGAGAAATACGGGATCACGGTTTTAGGGGTGGCCTGCATATTTATAAGATATGCGGCCATGCCTTGTTACAAATTGAAAAAAAATAAAATTTTTGATTCTATTTTACAACAGTATGCATGAATAAAGAGAATCGAGTAAAATATCAAGCTTTTTAGACTATTTTAGTGTATTCTACTTTATCAAAATATGTTTGATATTTACTTTACTCGATTTAGATAGATTTTTATATAACAGCTAGAAAATAGATAGCTAATCATATTTGACAATGTCCTTGGTTTGGATCCACCATTGAGACTCGATCCACATCCTTTGCTGAAATCGTATTTTTTTTACCAACAACAAGGTCATGCTAGAATTTGGCTTTAACGAGAATCAAACACCTTATATGTAGAAGTCAGGAAGTAGGCACCAACATGGGAGTCAGACACCTAATGAGAATCAGACACTTGATAGTCAAGTGCCAAATGGGAATTGGGTTCTCATCATTCAAGCGCCAAATGGAAATCAGGCGCTTCAAATGGAATCAGGTGCTTGACTTAGCACTTCACATAGGTGTACTATAGACGTTTTGCCTTTACTTTTGCCATAATAAAATTGAAAGTGCTAGGTCCGAGTGGGACCTTGATGTAAACATGCTAACACATAGTAAATTCTACGAAATATACACAATATGAACTCAGAAATAAATATTAAATATCATGCAAAATAAATTGTTAAACATATATAAAATTCTCATAAAACATACATATCTATATAAATAAGTGTCGCAGTTCATAGGGAAAGTAGTACAAAATATGAGCATTTTCAGGGCTCATCATTCCCCCATGATTAAGGGTTGGCATGTCCCTGTGCCACTTTATACTAGTAATTACCAATTTCATTTACAACCTTCAAGTAAGCCTTGACTATTTCTTTCCTTTTCTTTGTAGTTGCCTTAGAATTTTTCTTATGTCTAGGATTTCACCCCTTTAGTGCTTTGGGAGTGTTTGCCTCTTGTTCCTGCTGTCTCTGGTGCTTGCTGCACCGAACTGGATGACCTGGACCTACTATTTTACTTGGAAGTTCCCTTGTCCAGGCTACCTTTCCTTTCTCAATGTTCAAGTAGTAACGAGTAAAAATGAGGGTCTCCTTATGAAATGTGAGCTCAACCATCTTCCAGTATTTATGGTAAAGGGGTAAATGAGTGCCCTTGGCACTATAGATTCATCTCCAAATAGGATGATGGACTTCTCAGCAACCTTGGTTGTGTATAGATTGGCCCCCGTTGGGTTGAGTTCAACATTATCCTTAAACTCGGTTTCTTCCATCGGAGGTATTTTTCTACTTGTTGCTTGATCTATAGGTGGTACAGGACCTAAAAATACCATATTGATGAAATATACCTTCATATTTAAAGGTTTATTACCTATTGACCCATACAAGTCCCAGAACTACACTGGTAAGGTAACTTCGATTTTTGGATGAGGATTTTTGGATGCCTCTTTGGCCTCTTTTCTGGTTTCCTTGGCAACTCTTTTAGAGGTTTTTTTACACTCCTTTTTATCTGCTTTGATATCCACCTTGAGATGTTCAAAATTTTGTCTTTGCTTATCAAACAACTTCAAGATGTCTACCCATTCCTCATCAAAATTCATTCTTCATTCCTTCAATCGTGCAATCCTTTCTTTGGTTCTAGAACTTCGTTGAGATTCCCTTACAACCTTCCTCTTAGGTATCAAATTTTTGACTATCTTTCAAGGTATACTGATGTTGTTGTTGCTTCCTATTTTTTAGGAGATATAGGCTAATGATTTTATTCTACATGTCCTGAAGGTATGGGCTCAGGTGACTTCTTTGTTTCATTTTGTGTAGTAGACTGTTGCTCTACTGAAATTGCATTTTCCTCCTGAGGTTGTTTAGTCCCTGCAGCCGCTTGAGAATTTTTTAGCTCAACCTCTAGATCCTAGTTAGATTTTTTATCTTTCGAATGGGTAAACTCCTAAGGCTTTTCAACCTTAAAATTCACTTCTTCACCTTTGTCTAAAATTTGAGGCTCTTCAACCTTCACTTCATCCATATTTCAATTTTCTTTTTTTGTAGATTTCTTTGAATTCTAAGTTTATTCAACCTCAACTTCATCTTCCTATGTTACCTATTCTACAGAGTGAGATGATGAATAGGGCTTCTCCACTTACATTGCAACATCCATCCCTTTCTCACTTTCTATGTGAGAGTGTAGGAAATATTCTTCATTTGCACTTTCAACAATGACTGTAAGGGTTCTTGCCCAAGAATTAGGGCTTCCTCATGTAGACCTATTTCTAGAAGAGACCACTGAGTGGTCTCTTGCTTCAGTCCCTTGGTTGAAATTTCTAGCATCTGACCTAAAAGAGCTAGAGAAGAATATTTTCTTTGCAGAATCTGAAGAATTAGTGGGCACTTCCATGGCCCAGTTAGTCTGTATTATCGCTTCTACCTTGGATGGTTGTCTAGCCCTAGTTTTTTGGACCTACAACTATAATTTTGATGTTGTTCGCTATAGTTGGTGGATATTCTGATATAGTTCCTACAGTTTTTTTGTAGCTACTTTTTGGGACTCTTGGAAAAGAGTCTACTCTTCCTTGTATTTGGCCTCCCAAATATAGGCTTGTTCTTTCAATATTTGCAACTTTTACTACAGGTCCTCTGTTTGAATTTTCTACTAAGGAGATTGACCCTTGGACAATTACTATACAATTTGGACCAGATACTCTTCCTTTTTTATTTGTTCAATGTTCTCCTCGTCATCAGATGAGCTAAGAACTACCTTGGACATATTTGTCCACTACTTCTGGTTCTAGTGGAAATTGGCATGAAAGTAGGGCGTGACGGATCATGCCCTGTCCCATAATCAAATTAAGGGCTAGTAGGGGACAAAGCTTGTCCTACTTCCTCATCAAACTGGGGAAAAATAGAGGACATGGCTTGTCCTGCTTCACGTGTATTTTCCTCAAGTGAGGACATAGATGTTGTCTCTTCTTGCTCTGTCACCTTATCATTTGATTGTTCATTATGTTCTAGTACCTCCACTTCTTCTTGTGCTCCTAGAATTTCATTATTGCCATTGGCTTCCTCAACTATTACATTTTTGTGTGACTCTACATATCACACCAAGGCATAAATTAGGCCATGGTGAGCCAGGGTAAATATTGTGCCTGACTGGTACCATATGGAATCATCTTTGAGTGCACATATAAGGTAATGGGGGACATTTATATTATCCCCATGTAGTATATGGTTTAGAAATTAAAAAAATGATTCAAATTTAGCTTGGAGTACCTACTAGAATAGGTGAAGAAGTAGGTAATTTGTTGAAAATTGGCCTCTAGAGCTCGAGGATGTGTTGCTTGGGTAAACCTCCATGAATCAGGTGCTCTGTCAAACTTTTGAATAATATCTATGCATAGAGAGATGGGTTATATTCTTTGTATATGCACTCCCCTATTAGGGGAAAGCCTACCACCATGGCAATATATTATTCAATGATTGGAATCTCTAGTCCCTACATATGAACAATCCCATCCCTCATGGATGCTACAACATTAAATTGTGTTTGGACATCCGTAGAAATACCTAAGCAGTCGATAGGTTCACTTTTCTTTAAATTGTGGTTCTTAGAATTTCCCCCCATAGCTTTGAGTGTAAATTTACCTTTGGTTTAGGATTTTCTCTACAACTATTTCACACTATGGTTCTTTTGGGTTATGACACTCTATAATTTCCCTCCTTACCTGATCATTTTTTGGTAAGTAGTTTCTAAAACTAGTTGCTTCCTTGAATGCAGATGGTTAACTATCGTAATTAGAAGTAATTACATTTATTCATTTAAAATTTCCTTAGAACATGTGCTAGATATTGTATAGGTGATAACCATAAGTGTTTTACCAATAAGAGCTATGACACATAGAAAAGTGCCAAGTGGAATAATACGGGTGGCTAGGAATACAATGGGGGTTGTGCTGACACTTTTTCATAGACACACATGCATATGAAAATAATATATACAAAAAACAGAGAATTTAATCATGTACCTAAATTTATTCTGTGTGTATCATGCACATATATCTGTGGTGCATTGTTATTGGCTGGTAGATGATGACTAGGCAAACCATAATGAAAAATTATGGTCATATTTTCCATACAATGAATTTATCTCCATGTGACTGGTTCTTGATAACTGCAATATGATACATTCGATACATCCTACAATGTTTCAAAACAAAGGTTAGAAAAAACATATCTTCATGGGATGACAAATATCCCTTCCTCAAAATTTGTTTTCTGACAACTTTTAATTTCATCTGTGATAGATTTTACTTTGAGCGAGTGGGGTACTGACGTGGCTTGGGCCAATTTCCAATGCTGAAGTTTATTTTTACGAGGCATAAACACCCATGAAAATAGAAATTAGACACCTTTTTCTATGTGGAAATCAAGTGCCTTCTTTCAAATCAAGGTACACGGGTGCCTAGGAAATAGAAAGTAGGCACCTTAGCAATTAGACACCGTACTTAAAGCAAATTTTATACAAAATTTTAACTTTGTATACAACCTTTTTTTTTAGAATGATATTGTAGACACAAAAATCTAGGTATTTACAATCCACCACATTATTTTGCATGATAAAATATTTTCCTAGGTCTAAAATTAGGTATATTATTTCATGTACACTTCACCCACATTACACACCATAATTATGCATAATAATATATGCCTAAGTCTAAAATTAGGCATAAAAATCCTACACATTATCCTATTTTCTAGATTTTAATAAATCTTGAAAATCCCCCTAGGATACCCTGCCTACCCATTAGACATGTGTCCTAGCCACCTCACTACCCCACCTTGCCACATCTCATACACCCTTTTCCCATTTGTCCCTTCACATGGGACAACTCTTACACCTCACTCCACTTACACCCACATCACCCCAATTAAGTGAGACACCCTGGGTGACTCACTCTAACTACCCCCCTCCATTTGGCAGCCTAGGATTGCCACTTGGCAGCCCTGGCTTGCCACCTCTTATTTCCCTCCAAAACCCAAAATTGCCTACAAAAGCATCACAATTCCATCAAGCAAGGGGACTAGAAAATATGTCATTACACTGTCGAAATCATTGTAGGGAATCACCAACGATCGCTGAGTTTGAGACATCGAGGTCCCCAGTTTGAGTTTTGAGGTTTTATTCCTTCTCTGCACAACCGTGCATCTACAGTTACATAGTCCCAATCATAGGCTCATATTTTATAAACCACATAACCAAATTACACAATCGCAACCACAATACAATGGTTTCTAAATCGCAAACCCATGGTTACACAGTCACAACTGTAGACCCGCGTTTTTGTAGAAACTTCCAAGCTTGTTTTGGCCATATCTCCTTCATCCAGACTCATATCAAGCTAAAATTTGGAGGGTAGGTTCCTGACATACCCTAGAACATCTCCATAAATTTTTAGTCCATTTGGAGGAGTATAGATCAATAATTTATTATTTTTTATTAAGGCATGTTTAATTACTATTTTTATGTCTCCTACAAGCATTTCTTTCAAGGGTTTTTATTTGCATTGATTTCAATAATTTATACAGGTGGTGATGACCCTTTTTTGACTACCATGTGTGTAGGATACAAGTATTTTAAGAGTTATTGAAGCTAGGAGTGGTCCCTACATTGGATACCAAAGCCCACTCACCAATTGGATTGGAGCGAAAGAAGACCAAAGACACCCCCTTTCATTGATGTGCCAAAGAAACCTCACTTCTTTGGCCTTGTTTGTGATATCATGAAGCAAGTGAGCATTGTAATATGACCCCACATATTTTGGGGCAAATCATTGTAAAAGAAAAGGAGACCAAGGTTCCTGTGTATTTTAATGTAAATTTAATACAAAAATTATTCTACTACAATCGCTTGCGTGTTTATATTATCTGCTTGGTGTTTTCTTATTTTACTTACAAAATGGTGATCATGGTGGAACCTCCCAAGGGTTCCATTTTGTTTTGCCTTGATTACTTTTAAATTTACTGATCTCTATTTGCATGTACATGTACCAAGGATTCAAGATGCATGAGAATTCAATCTTGGGTTGGCAAATATGGATTGCGCTTAACCTGTCACTATGAAACTGTGCATCCACAATTTCTAATTTGAGGAAACACACATTCATGTTTGTTGCACTATTGAAACACGAACCGACGGTTGAAAGCAGGAAGAAGTAGCGAAAGGAACATAGGTCTGTACCCTATACCATATTTTAAAAATTTTCCTTTAAATCTGGTTTTAGGTTGCATTTAAGTAGATTAAGAGTCTTAGTCCTGTATGCCTTTGTTTGCATTTAGGTCCTAGGAATAGAAAAACTTACTTAAATATTGCATTCATACACGAAATAATAAAGGGAAATAAATAAGAATTTACATACACACAGTAGGGAACAATAATCTTGCATATACCAGGTTAGAAATAACTTCAGTATTTATTTTTTAGAGTTTGGGCTTGTATTTGGCTTTGTTCTATTGACATAAAGGACTCGTGCACCCGCGGTTGGGATTTCCCTCAAACGTGCATGTGCAGTTGGCAAACCGCACACTCGTGGTTTACCAGAACTAACCGCCCATCTGTGGTTAGCCCTGTTAAATAGAATTTTATCGAATCTTACCTAAAGTTGTAATTTTTGTCCTTGATCTGAATTTGTCTGCTATTCTCTATATTCCTCATTTTTTATGTTAGGAATAAAAACAAAATTGCATGTTAGATTTGCATCGCACAATAGAAAACAAAGCCTCCACACACACATGTATCATCAAAACATTGGTCAGGTTGGATTTCATCACCAACCCCCAATTCAGATCGGTGGTGTTGGAATTCACCTCCTTCCATCGGCTTACCCCTAGATCATCATTATACATGATAAAATAACTCTTTAAGCTGGTATAAGTCATTGGTTTTCAAGTTGTCTCCCACTATTGGAATAATTGTTGAATCAGAGTGGAAGAGCTAGGTGAACCTCCACTGGGATTTAAGCGGCGTATCCTAGCATATTTTGAGAAATCATGCTTGGTTATAGTGTTCTTAATCACCATATTCATTGAGTTTTATTATTCTATTCAAAAAGAACAAAAATTTAAAAAATTAAAAAAAAAACACACAAAAACACACCGAAACTCAAAAAAATAAAATAAAAAACTTAGTGCAAACTAGGGTCAAACATTTTGTATGTTTATTTTCTTGGCATGTTGTATTGTATTGTACTTTCTTTTCATTCACATATATTGCATATTAATGTATGGTAGTAACTCGTAGTCAAGCAAGAAAATTAGCATTGATCTAGAGTCAGTGGTCCTCCCCCATGGCAACCCAGTCTAGTGAGGCCCCTAACACTTTGGTGCTAGGGCAATTCAACATACCCTATACTGTTGCAAATGTGAAGAGGGTTAAAGCCTAGAAATATCTGGTTTTTCTATGCTCGGTGTGAGATTCAATTTTGCCGCACTTTGGAGAATGTTGTAGATATCTTCACCAAAGCGATTGCTAAAGCTCAATTTATAAAGCTGAGAGGCTATGTTGTCAGTCCTCTCAAATTTAAGGGGGAGAATGTTGCAAATGTGAAGAGGGTTAAGGCCTAGAAATATCTGGTTTTTCTAGGCTCAGTGTGAAAACAATTGTGTTTGTCGGCAAGGTTTAATTGTCGATAAGATTTTATTTTATATTTTTCCTCTCCCGATATTCTCTCCTATCCCTATTCTCTCACATTTCCTTTCCTCCCTATTATTTTGCCCCTTATCTCTCCTTTCCTTTCCTTATCCCTCCATGCCGACTCCCTTCCTCCTTCTTCTCCAACCTCCTTCCTCACCTTCCTTATGTTCTATATATATATATGTAAGTTTTTGAAAATTAATAGAAGATTTGGGATATAAAAAAATTGTTTTATTTAACATATAATATGTCCCAAATCCCAAATTTAGGACCCTCTAGTGGTGCCCCCATTTCAAACATAGATATTATGCATAGGGCTACTCACACCACTATTCCTGAGGCTCCTAAGAGTGAACCACCTACCATAACTGATGATCATGTCACACTTGTAGACATGGATTCAGTTAGGATGTACTTGAGTGCAGCTAGAATGGTTTTTTTATTTCTACCATCGCTTACCATTCCACCCCATACCATCCCATCATTCCATCAGGAAGTCACCTTCCCGCACCCATAGCAGTCTAGCCAAGCCTTTGGGAATCCACTTTTTGAGAATACTACTACCACCATAGCCCATACCCATCAATCATCATTTAATAAGCCTCCCATAATCATACCAAATCAACAAGTCATTTGCACTAACCCCCTTTATGAAGCACCCATTAGTGTTGTTTTGTAAATTACAGTGTCCATTCCATCCATAGCACCCATAAGAACCATGGTCCATAACCCCCCTCCTTTAGTAGCAATGCAATTCACCACCTACCCACCATCAACAACCCATCAACCTCCCACCTTCTTCACCCAAGATCCATCTTGGGTGTTGTGTCCCCCAACTATAACCATACCCACACATCCACTCAATCATATGTATGGTGCTCCATCAACACAACACACCATCATTCCACCATATCTTCATCAACAACCACCATTTCACCAATGCACTATGCTTATTTTACAAAAAATATTGAATCGCCTCACAAGCATTGAGCTACAATTGAGTCATCAACAACTTCATCAAAATCACCCACCTCAACAACCTCATCAACCTCACCTGCCTCAAAAACTTCATCAAAATCACCCACATCAACAACTTCATCAAAATCACCCACCTCAATAACCTCATCAACCTCACCCATCTCAACAACTTCATCAAAATCACCCACCTCAACAACGTCATCAACCTCACCCACCTCAACAATATCATCATCCTCTTCCACATGGCCAATCTCATCCAAATCATCCACCTGTACTTGGAACCCATTATCCAAGCCCATTTCAATCATATTTCAAAAGTTACAGGATGCAAAAACAATTATTTTACCTAACATACGTCTTGCAGATACCAAAACACATAAACCTAGGTCGTATAGAGAAGATTGTTATTATATCTATCATCAAAAAGTGGGTCATGACATCAGTGATTGTAGAGCCTTTAAAAATATAGTCCAATATCTTATCGACAAGGGGATCTTTTCCATCGAAATTCCACTCATTGCATCCAATCAGAACCCTAGTAGTGAACAAAACCATTTTGGGGATACTCAAGGTATCGCACCTTTCCCATGCTCAAGAGGCACAACAAATTATGGGGATACTCAAGGTATCACACCTTCCCCATGCTCACCAAACACAAAACATTATGGGGATACTCAATGTATCACACCTTCCCCATGCTCACCAGGAACAAAACAATTTGGGGATTAAAGTATCACACCTTCCCCCCTTAAAAAAGAAAAATAATAAGTAAAAAAATATCTCCAAAGGAACAAAAACTCCTTTGGTCATATGTAAATCAAAAGGCTCCAAAGGAACCAAACTCCTTTGGTCACATTCCATTCAAAAGGCTCCCAAGGAACTAAAAGCTCCTTTGGTCACAATCAATCCAAAAGGCCCCAAAGGAAATTAATCCCTTTGGTCAAAACTCATGTCAAGAGGCTCCAAGGGAGGCACTCCTTTGGTCAATTTTCATTCAAAATATCCAAAGGATCCAAAACTCCTTTGATCACATGCAGTTCAAAAGGCTCCAAAGGAACCAAACACCTTTGGTCACATTTCAGTTCAAACACAAAACAAATAATAAATATAAAAAAAATAATAATAAATACAAAACACAAAAACATGTTCATACACATTGTATTTTTAATACATCGCATTCAAAATCCCACTTTCATTGCATTCACATGTTCCACTTTCATTGCATTTGCACATTTGTATCATTTACATCCATTCATATCGCTTACCATATTAATTGTCATCCACTCAGGTTAGATAATTGTTCATTCACTAAGTCTTGTTGTCTTAATTAGGGGCACCTACGGTCTAGCATTAGTCCAATTTTGCCATCTAAAACCATGTCAAAAAAAAAAAAAAATATAGCTACAATAACACCCCATAGCACTTCATTTCTTTGGTGGTATCTGGTTTAAGGAATCTCTAGGTGTTTTCGGTCACTCGGACACTCCTAGTGTTTTAAGCAACCTCCAAAGAATATGTCGAATTCTTTTAGGACCATTGCACATATATACACTAAGCAAATCTTGAGTATTGGGAATTGATTTCAAAAACATTCTGGAACCAAACACAATTTCACATCTTAAAAACATCTTGTGTCAAATAGGGATAACACCATACTTGGTAGGAACCTTGAGGTGAAAAGGGTCATCCTTGCTTGTCCCATTATGCAACATAGTCCATGACAATAGTGGTTTTCACTACTATCACAGTTGCTTCAAATTCAAAAAATATAGTAGTAAGGATAGGGTACAATTCTCATCACACTTAAGTTGAGAATATGATTCCCCAAAGCTCTAATTCCTTTTACATTACACACCACTGATTAATTGGGTTGCAAGTATTGTACTACATTTTCAGTCATACGGTTAAGTAGTCATCCCCAAAATTCAAGAAATCAAAAACAAAAATCATGGACTATGGAGTTAGCCTCCACCAGAGATATAGACGCTTGACTGGCAGTGGAGTACGCTCATGCGTCGTGACATATCTCTTTTAAAAGAGACCTCTAATCTCTCATATGTACAAGCTATATTCTTGGTTCCAACCATAATAGGTCTACCCAATTTACTCAATATGATTTAATGAACTCAATTACACACACACTGGTTCTTTATGGTTTAGAGTCATTATCATGCTCTTGATTCGGTAAATGAATTCACTACACACACATTTGGTCCTAGAAGAATAGATAATTTGAGAGATTTTGTTTGATATACTAGGATGTTTGAGTCTTTGCAAAAAAATTCTATATCCTTTATCCTTAAGGCAAAAAAATTCATAAGCAAGTTTCCATTCCATACCACCATCATATTGCCACACATATATCATAGTCCATTTCATCCTATAAATTGTGTTCAAACCATAGTATCGCATCGGTGCCCTTAATTAAGCAATAAAGGTAAATTTTTCTTAACAATGCTCCATAACTTATTTTCATGACAATTAATAAGGCAAAACCATTCATTCATTTGCATACATCACCATCAATTGCATTCATTCATAACACATGCATTCATAACACATTCGTTCATAACACACTCATTTCATCACATGCACTAAAAAATAATAATAAAAAATTGAACAATCCATCATTACACATGTACATAAACAATAACAAAAACACCAACTAGGGGGAGTTCAAGGTCTTACACCTTCCCCATCAAAAACATCAAACAATCAATCAAGCAACTTGGGGGAGTTCAAGGTCTTACACCTTCCCCATAAATAACATCAAACAATCAATCAAGCAACTTGGGGGAGTTCAAGGTCTTACACCTTCCCCATCAATAACATCAAGCAATCAATCAAGCAACTTAGGGGAGTTCAAAGTCTTACACCTTCCCCATCAATAACATCAAACAATCAATCAACCTACCCTAAAAATCACATTAAACATTTATGTTTCAAATCATATGCTAGGTTCAAAAGGTTGCACCCTTTTGTCAAAGGTTGCGCCCTTTGCCTCCCATTCATGAACACAACACATCCAATTCAATTCAGTTTCATGCATTCAACAATTCAATTCACTAGCTTAGATCCCCAAGTGAACCTCATATCTAGTGATATACTCTAGTCAACTAGTGGTTGCAATGACTGGTTATCCATGTAATCCGGTAGGATGAGTAGATTACCATAAGCACACTTGAAATTACATCAATTCAAAAGGATCCAAAGGAACCCATATCCTTTGGTCAAGATTTTAATTCAAAGGGCCTCGAAGGAACAAACTCCTTTGGTCACAATCAAACCAAAATGTTGCAAAGGAAACAAAGTCCTTTGGTCACATTCAATTCAAAAAGCTCCAAAGGAATCAAACCCCTTTGGTCACATTCAATTCAAAAGTCCTTGAAGGAACAAACTCCTTTGGTCACAATAAAACCAAAAGGCTCCAAAGGAAACAAAGTCCTTTGGTCACATTCAATTCAAAAAGCTCCAAAGGAATCAAACTCCTTTGGTCACATTCAATTCAAAAGACCCCGAAGGAACAAACTCCTTTGGTCACAATCAAACCAAAAGGCTCCAAAGGAAACAAAGTCCTTTGGTCACATTCAATTAAAAAATATCCAAAGGAATCAAACTCCTTTGGTCACATTCAATTCAAAAAGCTCCAAAGAAATCAAACTCCTTTGGTCACATTCAATTCAAAAAGCTCCAAAGGAATCAAACTCCTTTGGTTACATTCAATTCAAAAAGATCCAAAGGAATCAAATCCTTTGGTCACACTCAATAAAATAAAATAAATAAATCCAAGAGAAACAAAACTCCCGAGGTAAATTCAATTCAAAGGCTCCAAAGGTGCCTACCCTTTGGTCAAATCAGTCCAAAAAGCATCAAAGGTACCCAAATTGAAATTCCTTTGATAAAAAAAAAAAAAACCTCTCGTACATTCTTTCCATTTCAAAAACATAAAACACCAAAAATATTTCCATGCATCTTTTGTCATACAAAAATATAAAACACCAAAAATATTTCCATGCATCTTTTGTCACATGAAAACAAAAAAAATAGAACACAAAACAATCATGCATTCTCCAAAAAAAAAAAACAAAAAAAAAAAACCAAAGAAAAAATCCAAAGATATCTCAATTCCTTTGATCAAAAATAAAATTCAATAGGCTTCTGAAATAATAGAAGTGCCCTCATCTCAACTCCCTAAGAAGGCCAAATGGTTGGACTACTCCAAAGGATAGAGGTGTATATTCCCTTCTTCCACTTAGCCTCAAGTGATCCTTGTATACAGTAACTTATCCTATATACCTAGTGGTTGTAGCGACTGGAAATCCATGCAATCCGATAGGATGGATAGGTTACCATAAGGTCTTTAAAAAGTGATTCACCTCATGCAAAAAAATGAATATTTATCATCTAAATTCCCTAAGAAATCCATAATGCTGGACTGCTCCAAGGGATAGAAGTGCACAATTATCAACATTGGACAAATCATAGTTGAAACAAAAACAAAACATTCATTTCATTCCAACCATTATCATTTTTTTCATTTCTTTCATCATTTCATATCTTCGACATCGACTCATTACTTAAAGAGAGACAAAATCAACAAATTTGAGTTTCATAATCAAATTCAACACTCAAAATACTCAATTAAGCAAATTACACTCATTAAAATGAGCATATTTTCTATGATTGGGGTAACACAAGTTGAATTTTATTTATGACCATCTTACACAACTCCCCTTCAAATGCAAATGGCTAAAAAAACATTGCAAACCCCACCAAATCATCATCGAACATCATCATCATCATCACATCATTTAGTGAACCTTGTATCTAGTGGATTACCCTATACACCTAGCAGTTGCAACGACTAGCAATCCATGCAATTTGGTCGGATGGGTAGCTCACCATAAGGAAACCCATTCAAACATTCAACATCAAATCACTATGACATTAAATTAGCTAGATCCCTAAATATTTGAGCTTATATGTTTTTAAAATATATTTGCACAAGGTTATCCTTCAACCCCTTCTATTGGGTCAAAAGTGGAAAAAAACCAAAAACAATTTGGTAATTATCAGAAATCGCTCGAGTATCGAATTCCCAAATGTTTGGTTTCTTAAAACCATCATTTGGAAGGAATTGCTAAAGTCACAGTGGAACAAGAACTCCAAATATGGTTAAATATTTTACCATATATTTTGCACATCAACGAAACCAAAGATAAATTTATGAAAACACAAACAATCCCAAACTTGGGGCATGAAGTTGATCAAAATGACATACATTTGCATCACATCCACATTATTCAATCAACCACATCCTTTCATCATCCACATTTTGTCAATCGGCTTGTGGGTTTCATCCTTTACCCATTCTCCAATTGAGAGGGTAAGCAAAAAAAAAAAAATCAGAATGAAAAATAATCATCCATTCTGTGCGTCAAGAATATTTGAGTCCATTCCTCCATAAAATAAAATCAAGTGTCTTTTTGTTTGCACCGCACACAATGCGGTACAAAAAGGGGCATCTATAGACACCAAAATCTAGGCATTTACAATCCACCACATAATTCTACATGATAAAATATATTCCTAGGTCTAAAATTAGGTATATTATTTCATGTACACTTCACCCACATTTCACACCATAATTATACATAATAATATATGCCTAAGTCTAAACTTAGGCATAAAAATCCTGCACATTATCCTATTTTCCAGATTTTAATAAATTTGGAAAATCCCCTTAGGATACCCTGCCTACCCATTAGACATGTGTCCTAGCCACCTCACTACCCCACCTTGCCACATCTCATACACCCTTTTCTCCTTTGTCCCTTCACATGGGACAACCCTTACACCTCACTCCACTTACACCCACATCACCCCAATTAAGTGAGACACCCTGGGTGACTCACTCTAACTACCCCCTCCATTTGGCAGCCCAAGATTACCACCTCTCATTTCCCTCAAAAATACAAAATTTCCTATAAAATCAACACCATTCCATCAAGCAAGGTGGCTCGAAAATATGTTGTTACGCTATCGAAATCATTGCAGGGAATCACCAATGATCGCTGAGTTCGTGACATCGAGGTCCCCAGTCTGAGTTTCGAGGTTTTCTGCCTTCTCTTCACAACTGCGCATCCACGGTTACATAGTCCCAATTTTAGGTCCACTTTTTCTAAATAGCATACCCACATTACACAGTCACAACCACAATACCACAGTTTCTAAATCGTAAACCCGCGGTTACACAGTCACAACTGCAGACCCGCAGTTCTGCAGGAACTACCAAAGTTTTTTTGGCCATATCTCCCTCATCCGGACTTGAATAAAGCTGAAATTTTGAGGGTAGGTTCCTGACATCACCTAGAACATCGAAAAAAAAATTCAGGCCATTTAGAGCAGTATATATTAGTAAGTTACTCATTTGTTATCAAGGCATGTTTAATTACTATTTTTATGTCTCCTACAAGCATTTCTTTCAAGGGTTTTTAGTTGCATTGATTTCAATCATTTATACAGGTGTTGTTGACCCTTGTTTGACTACCATATATGTAGGATATATTTATTTTAAGAGCTACTAAATATAGGAGTGGTCCCTACATTGGATACCAAAGCCCACTCACCAATTGGATTGGAGCGAAAGAAGACCAAAGACACCCCCTTTCATTGATGCACCAAAGAAACCTCACTTCTTTGGCCTTGTTTGTGATATCATGAAGTAAGTGAGAATTGTAATCTGACCCCGCATATTTTGAGGAAAATAATTGTAAAATAAAAGGAGACCAAGGCTCCTTTGTATTTTAATACAAATTTAATTCAAAAATTATTCTACTACAATCGCTTGCATCTTTATATTAGCTGCTTGGTGTTGTCTTATTTTGCTTATAGATATGTTTAGGAAATTAGGTGTTGCTTTCTCAAAAAATGGAAGTCATACATCATCTCCTTGGAAAAACTAGGAATCAAGAATCAGTCTTCCATAAAACGGGATGCAGGGGCGCCATCTTTCATAAAACGATATTCGGGCACAATTTTCTCTAAAAATCGAGAATCAAGTGCCTTTCTCATAAGAAATTAGAAAACATGTGCTCCTCCTTTATTTCAATATCTTCATGATATGTACACTAATATACACTTAAGTTTGATAAAGTCTTTAGGGCTCTGGTTGAATAACAATGACAAAATCAGCATCTACTACCTGAACCAGCAGTTGAGTATTTTATTATCCATAAAGACCAATACAAACAGTCATGTAGAGATTGAGGTATAGTATTCGCCTTTCTAAGTGGTGATAAAATACTCTTACTACAAATAATTCTTCTATAAAGTTGGGAAGGTGCAAGGTTCATGGATCATGTGCTTTTTAGGCCCAGGTTTTCTAGGTTGCCCAACAACTACACTCAAGGTATCATTCCTACAAAAAAAAATACAACTAAAAAAGAAAATTTTGAAAGAATAATTATTTTTGGGACTATGTGGACTACGTCCACATATTACTCACTCAATCTGAAATTGGAATCAACTGGGGTCTCCCCATGCCTAATATAGACTTCATCATGTATGTTTCAAACATATGATATGGATGCATACAATGATCATTGACTGTTAATGTAATATTGCTGCCATCAATTATTCTAATCCTAAAAAATCCATTTTTAATGACTTTAGTCACTTCATATGGACCCATCCAACTTTGTATGAGCTTAAATTTTATTTCCTAGAGTTGGAAGTCATATAGTAATGCCAATTCCCCCACTTTGAGTTACTTTGGCTTGGTGTGGCGGTCAAGCCACTTGACCCTTTATTTTTGGATGACCTTTATTATTTGTAGAATATCAAGGTGGTATTCATATAGATGATTCAGTTTTTGAATCCATTCCTTCTATGCATCATCCATGTTTATATTCAACTCTATTGCAGCCCTAAGTTTTAAATTCAAACTCTATAAGCATCATAACATTCTTCCCATATACTAATTAGAATTGTGTGAAACCAGTAGTAGTCTTCCAGGTGGTCATGTAGGCCCACACTACTTCTTATAATCTAATTATCTAGTCATTCCTATGTTGCTACATTGTCTTTGTCAGTATATTCTCTAACTCTTTATTGGTTACTTCAACTTATCCATTTTCCTATGGGTAATAGGGAGTGGTTCTTTTATGCTTGATTTTATATTGCTGCATGAGTTCTTGAATCATATTTGAAGTAAATTGAGGTCCTTGATCATTTGTGATCTCCCTTAAAATCCCAAATATTATGAAAATATATGAATACAAGATGTCTACTATAGTCTTCTCTTTTGAATCACGTAAATCCTACACTTCAACCCACTTGGTCACATAGTTAGTACAAACTAAGATAAACCTCTTACCTATTGACTATGGATTAATGGGTCCTACAAAGTCCATCCCCCATTTATCAAATGGCTCAATGTGAACATGTGGTTGGAGTGGCATTTCATATCTGATAGTAGGTATACCCATACTCTAACATTGATCACACTAGCTCACATGCTAGCTACATCTTTGAATAGTGTAGACCAGTAATAACCAGCGTGCAACACATTATATGCAGTTATTTTTCCTACAAAATGGCCACCAAAATTTTCATCATAGCAAGCCTTCAATATTTCTATTATCTCATTCTCATCAACACACCTTCTCTTGATCTGATAAAGCCATATTTTAAACAGGCACTCATCAATCCATGATAAGTCTAAACTTTTATCAATTAAAGTTTATTTTTAATGAGGTAAAAGTGCAGGGGATACTTTACTAGTGGCTAAATAATTAGCCATATATGTGTACCATGGTATCTATTCATTTAGAGCAAAAAAATACTCATCTAGAAATTTTTCATCTGTAGTTGCATGATCTAGAGGTGTCAACCTAGACAAGAAATCATCTACCACATTGTCTTTAGTTGGCTTTTCTACTATTGTCACATCAAAATCCTATAGAAGCAACAACCATATAATGATTCTACCACTAATCCCAAGTTTGTTTGTTAGAAATCTAATAGTTGAGTGATCATTATGTAAAAAAACTTGATATTCTATGATATAATAATGAAATTTATTAAGAGCATGTAAAACTACAAGAAATTCCTTTTCTATGATAGTATAATTGAATTCAACATATGTGAGGTATTTACTGACATAATAGATGGCATAGAAATCATCACCATCCTTCTGTCCAAGATCGACCCTATTGCATTGTTAGATGCATCAACATATATGTGAAAAGGTATGGTCCAATTTGGACCTCTCAGTACTGGGGCAGTAATCAATTTTTCGTTTAAGATGTTAAATTCTTGTTCACGTTTCTCCATCCAGATAAAATCTATGTCCTTTGATAACAATTTGCTCAGGAGTTTAGCAGTTTTTCTAAAATTTGCTATAAATATCCTATAATAACCAATTGATCCTAGGAAACTAGGATATCCTTTGGTATTTTGGGAGTAGGCAGGTTTTGGATAACTTCTATATTCTTTCTATCTACTTTGATCCCATTTACAAAAATGTGATGTCCTAAAACTATCCCTTCCTATATTAGCATATAACATTTCTCATTGTTGAGGGACAAGTTAGTTTCCTCACACATCTTAAGTGTTTTCTCCAAATTTTTTATGGCTATTTCAAAAGTTTCACCATATACAGTGAAATCATCCATGTATACCTCCACAGTTTTTCCAATCATGTAAGAGAAGATGCTCAAAAATACCCTTTGAAAATGTGGTAGGTGCATTGCACAAACCAAAAGGTAAAACTCGGTAAGCAAAAGTCCCCCAAGGGTAAGTAAATGTGGTCTTGTCTTGATCTTCTTACCTTATTTGAATTTGATTATATCCACTAAATCTATCCAGTAAAGAAAAATACTTCTTACCTGATAATGTGTCAATGACCTGATCTATGAAGGGTAAGGGAAATTGTTTCTTCCTAGTTGCTTTGTTCAGCAACCTATAATACACACAAATTCACCACTTTCCATTCTTCTTCGGCACCACCACCAAAGGTGATACCCATTCACTATCTAAAATGGGGTAAATGAACCCAACTATGAGGAGTTTCTACAATTCAATATTGATAATTTTCTCCATTGCTAGATTCATTCTTCTTTGTGGTTGTCCTACTGGTTTAACCTGGTATTCCACATATATCCTATGAGTACAGGTTTCAAGAGCTATTCGTATCATATCCAAGTACTCCCAAGAAAATCCATATTGATTTTTTACCAATGTTTCTTTTAGTTTGATTTGTTGTTCAACTGCCAACTTGTCATCTATGTTCAACACTCTACCAAGTGCAACCTCTATTTTATGAATATGGTGGTATTTTCCTTCCACTAATTGCAAATCAGGAGGAGGATAGAAGGGTTATTCTTGGAAAATTTTTGGTATTACCCTATCCTCATCACTCTCATATTCCAATTCATTAGTGTCATGACATATTGGATCATTGATAGACCACCGATGTTCTGATTTTTATTTTTAGGTTCTCCCAATAATTTTGTAGATTGTGCAGGTGGATGGATGATTAGTTTCTTTATGTTTTGATCATAATAAATGGTCATCTAGCCATATCTACAACTTATGTAAGCATCAAATTTTTCTAGCCAAGGTCTACCTAATATTAATGGATATCCACCCAATGCATACTTGGATTGCAACACTAATAAATCTGTTGGATACTCCCATGCATCCACTGTAATAGTGATATCCTTGAGAATTCCCTCTAGGAGCACTGTAGACCTATCTGCCAACTATAAAATAGTCTTGATTGGCTTCAGGTTGGATATTTTAAACTTTTGCATGGTTTATTTGGGCATGACATTAATGGAAGCCCCCAAATATACTAATTTATTAGGTAAAACACAACCCTCTATTTGTACAGTTAGGACAAGGCTTCCTGAATCTGAGTATTTTTAGTTGTAGGTGTTCCCTAACATAAGATCAGCTAACTAACCCACCAAACTGAGTGACTTTGTAGGTTTTATTCCTGGTTTTTTCAGGCACAATTATCTTATGGCCTTGCCATAGATAAGAATATCTTTGATGGCCTAAAAGAGAGGGATTGTGACTGCCAAGTTCTTTATACTAGAGACAATATCAAATTCTCATTATATTGAATTTTTGGATTCTTGCAACCTTTGTGGAAAATTTAGAACCTCTTCTATGTTATTTATAGGTGTTGATTCTTCTTCTAATTCTACTATAAGAGATGATGTCTCTTTTTCTAATTCTATGTTTTCCTCCTCTTATACCAGAGGAGTGACTTCTACACCTAATTGTTTTCCTGACCTTAATTGTATTGGACTATAGTCTATTTTAATATTGTACATGGGGTACATATAATTCTTTATTTGATAAGATAGTTGTTTTTTGTTATTTGGATTGACTCTAGGTTGTGCTGGCAGTTGAGCAAGCATAAAAGCAATATTTGGCAGGGTTGGCTATAGTGGAACTGGAGTAGCCTATTATAGGTTTTTATTCTAAGCATTATGGTTCCTCCAGTACTTCCTAGGCTACTAGTATTACATCCATGGATAGGGGTTGTTAGGATTTGCTCCTTTGGGATACTAATTCCAAGGTTGTTGTCCCCACTAGACCATGTTGGGTAGCTGAGCTTGACCTTGGTTCTAAAAATTGTTGCCTTCATAAAATGGTATTCTGCTAGCATATTGTTTCCCATAGGAAACTATTTTCAATTTCTCCTATTACCCATGAAGTATGCTTTTGCTACCTCAGGCTCCTCTCTAGACTTTGATAACTACAAACATAACTTTGTTTTGTGATCCTTTGAATATACAACACACACTTGAAATTTATTTTTAGGTTATTCATTTCTAGGGTATTTTCCCCTGCATTTTGGATAAAAGTAGGCCAATGTTACCTCATTCTCCTACTTCTTTTTATGAAGTAAAAATTTGTCCATTTGAAGAGCTAGATATGATAACATCTCGCTCTTGAGATTTTCAAGCATATTAAATATTTCTATTTTAGTGACAGTAGCTGATTGTTTGATATTTCTAGGGATCAACTTACCTTTCCTTCTTGAAACGTTTTGACATAAATGCCAAATATCATCCATATGATGTTGATAAATATCTCCTCCAAAAATCATTTTTAAAGCTTCTAGAGATTTATTTGTAAGTCCCTTCAAGAAAATTCTTCTTAAGGACCTATATCCTAGTTTCAAATGGATGATCTTTGCAAAATAAAGCTGAACCTATCCCAATATTCCTCCACATATTGCCATTCCTTTTGTATCATGTCTAAGAAGTCTTCCATTGCATCATGTGCTCTGCCAAAATCTTGGTACTTATCTAGGAAAATTTCCTTCAATTCTTCCTAGGGAGTTATCCGCTTATCCCCTAAAATGATGAACCAACATAAATTCAAATCATAAAGAGTGGAAGGAAATAATTTTAGCTTTTGGTAATTAGCTATATAATCCACAAATCTACGTCGGACATAAAATTTAAATAGAAATAAATTTGGATATTTTGTTTGTAGTCTTCTAAAGATTGGAAGATGGGCAGGGAAGATATGTTTCATCTTGTGGTCTCCTCCTACCTCTCCTATGGGAAAATTAAAACTAGTGGATGCTTCCTTTTCGTCAACCTTATTTTTTGTAAACGGGGTATCTACACCAACTACGTTCAAAGCAATTTTTAAGGCTTCTAGTTTATTTCTCTTTTCCTACAGAAATATTACTAAATCTATTTTTGATATAGTTCCTTCTCTAACTGCTTGCCAATGTTGAAAGTTCAATAACTCTTCCTCATAATGAACTCTACTTATCTTAGATCCTTATCTATGATTTTGCTAATTTGTTTTAGAAGTATCCTATGCAAATGTTGGATGTTCAAGCCAATGCATAGGTGGAGATTATGGAGAAGTGGTTTCAATATCAAGATTAGGTACAACTGAAGTAGAATATTTTTGAGAAACATTTTTATTTTTAACAAAATGACCATTCGGTCCTCTATTCTTAGGTGGACACATAAAAATCTAGAAATGGAGGTTCTATAGGTAGCTACCTAAACTACAACTAACATGCTTCCTTCAAAACAAGAAATTACAATAGGCTACTCCCTAGAAATGATGCCAAAATATTGGGCAAAAACAATGGTTAATTTTCTACATTCAAATTCAATGCCTCATTTAAATTGTCAACCCAGGGTAGTTCATCGACTTGTGAGAAACCTTACATAATATATGCTTGTAATTCCCTCCAATAATATGATTCCCTCAGATTTATGGTTTGGGGGTTTTGGTGTTTCATTGGAGTTCTGATTTAGTTTTCTAATTTATCCTACCTTATTAAAGACATGACTAAATTATATTCAGAAATTGAAACTGCACATTTGTTGGAAATTACACTAAAATAGGGGAAATAATAGAAAGTAAAATTAAGCTACAGGAAATAAAATAGAATTGAAAAAGATAGAAAAATATGGAAAAGGTAAGAAAATAACACCGTTGAGAGTGGCCCCATGCTTGCAGTAGGTTATGCCTGCATTAAATCATTCATCAGGAACAAGTTGATTTAATCAGAAATGACTCAGAAATATTTTATTGAAATTGTAGCAAGATAGGTACATGAGAAATCCAAGATCATGTTTTTAGGGGTGGCCTACATATTTATAATATATATGGCCATATCCTGTTACAAATTGGAAATAAATCAAATTTTTAATTATATTTTACAATGGTATGCATGAATAAAGATAATCGAGTAAAATATTAAGCTTTTTAGACTATTTCAATGTATTCTATTTTATTAGAATATGCCTGGTATTTGCTTTACTTGATTTACATAGATTTTTACATAACAACAAAAAAATAGGTAGCTAATAATATTTAACATTGTCCCTGGTTTAGATCCACCACTGAGACTCCATCCGCATCCCTTGCTAAAATCATATTCTATTTTTTGACAACAAGGTCATACTAGAATTTGGCTTTAACATGAATCAAGCACCTAACGGGAATTAGGTGCCCGATAGTCAAGCACCAAATGGGAATCGGGTGCTTGTTAGTCAAGCACCAATGAGAATTAGGTGCTTCAAATGGATTCAAGTACCTAACTTAGCACTTCACACTAGTAAACTATATATGTTTTACCTTCACTTTTGCCATCATAAAATTTAAAGTGCTAGGTCCGAGTGGGACCTTGATGTAAATATGCTAACACATAGTAAATTCTATGAAATCTACACAAAATGCACTCACAAACAAATATTAAATATCATGCAAAATAAAATGTTAAACATATATAAAATTCTCATAAAACATACATATCTACAAAAATAAGTGTTGTAGTTCAAAGGGAAAGTAGTACAAAATATGAACATTTTCAGGCTCATCACATAATGTGCCATCTTCTTAAAATAATATGGTTGATATGATAATATCTACCACAAGGCAATAAGCTTAAGCTCAACTGGATCAATAATTGTAATAAGGGAAAAGTTCTACATCCAACCAACCCTCTAGACTACCTTTAGTTCTTAAGAGCACCCAAAAAGGAGCACAAGTGTAAGAACCCACCCTTAGTGTTGAATCCACAACCAAAAAGTCTCCTTCGACCTCCAACAATAGTTAGCTAGTACCCCATCCAATATATCCATCTTAGATATTTTATAGACTTCTACCCATAGGGAAGCTTTGTTGAACCTTCTACACCAAAAAACTATCCCACAAGATCTTCCTCCTAATAACCTATCCAGTGTTGTAGGTACTCTTGGGATAAATCATATATCATTTTATGATGATAATATTCCTTCCTCAAAATTGCAAGGGGATTCTCCCCTTTATATTACTACATATATTGGAAATAAATTTTATCAAGAGAATATTGGTATACAATGGTTCCTTCCTCAGCATATGCAATTATAACATTTTTGCAAAGTTTGAAGTTAAAGAGGAAGATTTAACTAAATATGATGTCATCATAAAGGATTTCAACAACAAGCTCCAAGAAGGCTATGATATCTTATCCCTTCCCATTAGGGATAGACCCAAGATCTTAGACAATTTGTTATATATGGTATCTTGCATGAGAACTTTTAATCTTCTTCTTGGATGCCCTTGGATCCATACAATGAGGGTTGTCCCTTCTACTCTTCATCAATGGTTGAAGTATGAATTAAAAAATTAACTTATCATCATTCAAGGTGACTCTCATCGATTCCAAATTATTCGATGGTTGAGAAATCCCAAATTAAAATCAAATATGTCCATTTGTTTATATTTCTACTTATTCTTCTTTTCTTCCTTATTTTCTTCTTATATTTCCACTTTTTATTTCTTATCATCTCAAATCACCAAGAATTTTGAAATCTTCAAGATCAGTGAGGAACCACCTATCATAATCTCATCACAATATCAATTTAATAATTTAATCCAAGATCCTATTCTTGATATTGTCAAGCTACCTTATTCACCATGAACTATGGGTTTATCCCATAAAATATGAAGTAGTACACATAGATATGTGTAACTTTGTCTACACAGGTACATCCCACAAAGAAAAGATCCATGGTAGAAACTCCTTTCTAGTAGAGTTAACCTTTGACATTGTTATCTATCCAATGATTATCCACTTTTTAAGAAGATCCTACCTAGTATGGGATATGTACGTAATGGTTTGGGTCTACAAAAACAAGACATTCAAGAGCCTTTTGAAGTTGAGCTTTGTCATAGGAAATATGGCATAGGTTACATACCCAAAAAAAACTAATTCTTAATAATTCATGATGATCAAGTTGTTACTTATGTTGAATTCATTGGTAATCATGGCTTAGAGTGTAGTAATAAGGATAAGGGACCCCCTTCTCCCTCTAAAATTTTGGTTTACAATGTGATAACTTTGGTGCATCATGAGTTAGTAGCAACCCCATGGAAGTATCCTGAAGGGGATATTCTTGTGATATGAGTCATGAAAATATTCTCCAAAATATATTCTTCTTTGATAGATTGATTCGTTGTGTCATTCATGCTGAGTCTTATAGTTCTCAAGAGGATTCCATTCCTATGTATTCCAAATATATTGAGTGACTAGGAGTGATCCCAACCTTGTGTCGCTCATATAAATGTTAACATAGGTTTCAAGAAAATACATAGAATCCTCAAGTTAGGTAAAGCATTGTCCATGGACGAGAAAGAGTAATTTACCAAGTTGCTAAAGGAATTTTAATATATTTTTTCTTGGTCATATGTCGACATGCCAAGGATTGATCCCTACCTTGTTATGCATCATCTATTAGTTAAATCCAATGTTAAACCTATTAAGTAGAATCTTAGGAATATGCATCATAAAGTCACCCTATTAGTCAAGGAGGATATTCAAAAACTCTTAGACATTGGTTTTATTAAAACTATCAACTATTCTAATTGGATCTCCAACATTTCTCCTATAGCTAAGAAGGAAGTATCTCCAACTTAGCGTGTCCCAAGGATGATTTTCCCCTCCCCAAAATATATATGATTATGGATTTCACTGTTATATATGGAATGTTCACACACATGGATGGTTTCTTGGGATACAATCAAATAAGGATTACATCCAAGGACCAAGTGAATATAAATTTCATAACTCCATGGGGTACCTTTTGTTATATATTCATTCCTTTTGGCTTGAAGAACACAAGTGCCATATATCAAAGGGCCATGACTTATATTTTTATGACTTGATACATGATATTTTTGAGGACTATGTACAATCTCCTTGATTTATTTGTACATATAGAAACTCATGATCAAGATTTAAGATGGATCTTTGAAAGGCTTCAACAATACAAGGTTCATATTAAGCCCTCTATGTGTGTGTTTGGAGTCATATATGGAAATATTTTAGGTTTCATAGTTTCTAGGCAAGGCATTAAATTATATATTGCTAAGATAACGACTATTACTAATATGCCTCCTCCCCATAACCTAATAAAGTTGTGTAGCTTACAAGGTAAACTTCAAGCTATTCATCACTTCATAGCTCAGTTAGTTGATAAGTGTCATCCTTTCTTAAGCTTCTTAAAAATATGTAGTGTTCAAGTGGGATACAGAGTGTCAAAAAGACTTTGATGAACTCAAGAAATATCTTACTTCCCCCCATCCTCGTTCCACCTATATTGGATAAGTATTTAATGGTTTACACAACAACCACAACCCAAGCATTAGGGGCCATGCTTGCTCAACATGATGATAAAAACAAAGAGTGATCCATATACTATATTAGTAGAACCTTGGCTAGCTATGAATTCTAATACTCTACCCTAGAGAAGCTTTACCTTGCTATAGTATTTGCTTCTCAAAATTTGAGACACTACATGATTAGCCATAAGATATTTATAATTGGAAGGTTTGACCCTCTTCGCTGCTTAATGTTGGAGCCCCACATTTTAGGTCTAGTTGCTAAGTGGATTTTAGCCCTTAGTGAATTTGATGTAACCTTTATAGGTCAAAATTCTATAAAATGTTAGGTGATTTTTGACTAGCTAGCTACTGCTCCCTCAGAATCTATCCATCCCTTAGTTATTGAGTTTTTTGATGAATGTCTTAGCTTAGATGTAAAAGATTCTGAGTCTTGATCATTTTTTGATGGAGCATAATGCTCAAAGGTTGCCAGTGCTAGAATCATTCTAGTGACCCTTCAAAAGTAATTTATATCCCTTTCTTTCAAGCTACATTTCTTTTGCACTAATAATATGTAGAGTAAAAAGCCTTGATATTAGATATTAGGGCTACCTTATCCTTAAAGGTTAGATTTATTTCTGTCTTTGGTGACTCTCGACTTATGGTTAATCAGATCAATAAAGTTTATCAAACCAAGGATGATAAGCTAAAAAATTATAAGGAGATTGTTACCAAGGTTTTGTTAGCCTTTGATAAGGTAATAATAGAGTCTACCCCTGGATCCTCCAATCACCATGTAGATTTCATGGTCATTGTTGTGTCCCTTATCCCCTTGGATTTAGAAGATTATCAAGCAATGATCATCATTAGACAAATATAATAGCTAGCAACCCTAATCTCTAGAGTCATTCTGTTATATGTCTTAAACATAAGAGCTTCTCCATTTAAGCCATGGTACGTGGATATCTTTAACTTCCTTAGGAATGGTTTAATATCTGATGGCTTAGGTCACAACCAATAAAATATTTTACAAATAAGAGCATACAAATTCATCATAATCAACAATAATTTATATCAAAATTATTTTTAAGGCATCCTCTTATGATGCCTTAACTCTAATGAAGACCAACTAGCCCTTAGTTAAGCTCATAAAGGATCATGTGGAGGTCATTTTAGTAGAAATGCTATTACAAAAAAGTTCCTTTAGATAAGATAGTATAGTACTTCCATGGAGAAAGATGAATGTGACTATGTTCAATGTTGTGATAAGTGTCAATGCCATGACAACCTTGTTCATGCTCCTAAAAACCTTTATGTTATTTCTTCCCCTTGGCCATTATCCATGTGGGGATTTTATATTATAGGAAATATTAATCCCACATCATCTGATTGTCACAATATTATCATCATGAAAATAAGGTACTTCATTAACGGGGTCGAAGCCATACCCTTGGCTATGGTAACTAGATCTCAATTCTCCAAGTTCATATTCAACCAAATCCTTTGTAGATATAATATTCCTAGAATTACATGGTCTGGTAGAAGATCTACCTCTGAAAAAATACCTCATATGCCTCCTCATATCTATATATCCTCCTATAGAAATTGGACCCCCTCACCCTATTGTCTACTAATAATGATAGTCATCCCCTCTACTCAGGCTTATTTTCTCTTTTGCTCTAACTATTGCATCTTCACCTGAGGTATTCTGACTTGGTCCTCACTACATATCTATTTGTAGACATCATGAGTGTTATATTTAGGGAAACCTATAGCCTCCATATCCTCTCAGACCTATCCTCTTAGATCAGGTCCATCTCCCTCTACATGTTTGATATCCTAGATTATAGTACCTCTGTCTTCCTTGTAGGGTTATCCTAACCCATGGTCTTGCTAGGTTTTTCCACTGTTAGTGTAGGTTTACTTCTTATCATCTATCTTGGCCTAACATCTATTTTAATGGGGGTATCTCTATATGTCTCCCCTTATCATGATCTAGAGATAGTAATGGAAATCCTCATGGTCTCCCCATCTCTATCCAAAACTATACTCTTGTTTTCCTAGGTGGGTTTGCACCTCTCTATCATTGCTCAGTTATGCATCAAGTAGCCTCACAAAGTTCCAAATACACCCATAATTCCATGATCTATATACTCTACATTGGCATAAATGATGATATCCTTGAGGGTATAACATCCACCTGAACATCACCTTGACATCCTCCACTTCTGGGTCAATGTATAAAGGGTCATCTAGGACATCCTCTATGAACTTTCCCACATTAGGATACCCTTATAATCCTGATTGGTCCCTCTACATCCACCTAAATGAGTAGTTACCTAGGTCTAAAATATCATATAGAATGCCAAATTACCATTGTACTTGGTCAAACTGATATAGCTCTAACTCACCCTTCTCAGTGATGACCCACCAGATCATCCTAACCGAAGCTATATCCTCCCTATAATCATCCCATATAGGCTGTAGATACCATAGTTTCCATATGATCATGTGCTCTTGGAGCTCATCTATCACCTACATCCCTAGTGGTATGATACTGATGTACACCCACTGGACTCACTCAAAGTTTTGGTCCTACCTATATATTGTTGGGTGCTCTAGGTTGGGTAGTGGTCTTGGTAATACATTCGATCTCTAGACTGCTATGTGCTTTCAACACCATACATTGCACAATGTCATATATATTAGCCCTATATATCACTTATACACAATATTGTACACTATACTATGAAAGAAAGCCAACACATAGGTGCCCCATATAAACTGTATCTGTTGATTTTGTATATCCGCTACCACCTCTACCAATACTTATGGAAAGTTTTGCCTGCTCATGTGGCACACTAGTAGACTAGACATTATCATATAAATCATAGTAGTAAATGCCCCAACACTATTTCATTGTGACATCTCATCAACATGAAGTCCACTCTAATGGATATCATGTATCAAATTCCTCAACAAACTCTGTAATGCTACCTATGGCACCTATACTCTTTAGATCATTCTCCCCCTAATTGGGATCCTCGGGATACACCACACGTCCTCTAGTGTGATAGTCATCTCCCTTATGGGTATTCGACAGGTGGATGACTCTAGATACCACCTCTCTTCCATCAACATCAATAGCCCTCTATCAGCTTCCAATTGGGGCATCTCTACTAGATTACTAGATGTAGTAGCCCCACAATCAATAGTGTATCCCTATCTCCTACTATGAGTTTCCATAGTGTCTCCTCTAAAGAGTTTGGTCACCACTCTTTGATCTTGAGTACATCATGTTGTAATCATAAATAGTAACAAAAAAATTATTATTTTCATCATTATAACAAAAAAAGGGTAACATAACTAAAATTTTAAGTAATTCATCTAATCAATCTCTCTCTTCTTATTTATTTCTTTATTTTTCCTCTCTTTTTTTCTCTTTTTCTCTTCTATGAATTCATGCCCTATAATTATAGGGTATGAATTCAGTCGTTGTCGATGTGTGATCAAATTTACAATTGGCCCTCGAATTTGTGTTGGGTGCCCACATGGTGAATTCATATAAAAAATAAAAAAATCATAAAAATTATAAAAAATGCACTAAACCCTAATCTAGAATTTGCATGGTCTAATGCAATTCTATATTCACCCCTCATAATGGTTACATTATGTGTTCGTAGCACCATATTAATTTTTTCTCTAGAGATCTTTCTCCTTCTTTTCACGATGAAAATTATTTTCATTTTCACACTTTTTTCCTTTCTATCCCTATTTTCTCCATCTTCTTTTATTTTTTTATTAATTTTCTCTCTATTTGCTACTCTATTTTATTTTGTGTCTACCATTTTACATTTCTTCAAGAACTTTGCATTACTTTTGAAACTCGAGGAGGAACCCCATCCTTAGGAGTATTAAAGCCATTAATACCCCATAGATCATGCAAAATTTAAAAGTGTTTGGAATGACATAATTTATGTATCATCCCTTCATCTAAACCTACCATCCCTTTTTGTGTTAACCATTTTTCGTCCATATGTGTCTACATATTTATTTGACACATTTATGAGGGCATAAATGCATTAAAGAGGGGGGGAAATGTAGACATGAAAAACTAACCCATAAAAATGAGTCATTTTCCTCATAGAACCCCTAAGGGGGTACTCAAAGTTATTGACTGCAAGTTTGAGCTTCTTTTTCCTCTTTTGTCTTGTTTTTTCTCTTAGCCTTACTGAATTTGTGGTCATCAAAGATAGGGGTCAAATTTGGAAAATTAAGGGTTTTTCTCTTAAAATATTGGAAATATTGAGTAGTTGAGTTGTCATTGATTTAAAAAGTTACATGAGGCAGTTATAAGTGGATGATAAATAGAGCATGGTATTCAAGATACATATAGAAAAGTTTATTACAAAGCAAGGCAAATATTCTTAAGGACTATAATATTTAAATATATTATTTAAATTTTATAAAAGAAAATGTTTAAGAGGCTTGGAACAAAGTGGTTTAAAGGCATGACATAAAAGGACTCTACAAAATGAAGAACCATGTTTATATGAGCCACAAGTTTACATTATTTTATCCAAAATGTTTAAGATATTTTAATGGGCATAAAAGGATTATGTTACAATATTATAACTCAAATTTATAAAGGATTCAGGCTTAAATATATAAGACTATGGTATAATATTTTTTAATATTATAAAGTTCCAAAGGTTTGAAGGGTCAACATTTTTTCGATTTCAAGGATGCACCGATGTTATTAAAGTTTTGAAGGTTCTTGGCTTATGCAATACAAATATTAGTTACTTCTCCTCCATTAAGTTTGTAAGCATTGATATTGAAATATACATGTGTGCTTATGCGAAAAAAAAAAGAGATATTCAACAAAATTTGATTGATATATTGATGCAGAAAATAGAGATATATGCAATGGATTTTTGACTGAAACACTTTGTGATAAATGATGCAAATGGTAAGTGAGAAATCCAATGATTATTATGAAGTGTGCAGAGAGGAAACATAGAGCACTTTGTCTCGATTTACATAGAGGGTAGAAGAAAAATATAGGGCACTTCATTTTGATTTTGTAGAGGGCAAAGAGGAAAATGTAGGGCATTCCCTTCGATGTGCGTAGACAAAAGAGAGGAAAATATAGGGCATTACCTTTGTTGTGTGCAGAAGGTAGAGAGGAAAATTCAGGACATTTCCTTCGATGTGCATAGAGGGTAGAGATAAATTTGTGAGCATTCATTTTGGCTCTAAACGTCGCGGTAGCACAGCTAGCCAAATGCGTTTGGGTAAGTGCTACACTGGAGAGGTCATGATTTCGATTCACATTGTGCATAAGGTACTTAAATTTTAAATTGCTTTGCATTGAATGAGTTGGTCACGACATTTTACAAGGTGCATTGAAATAATTTGATTTTATTTTTACCTTGGAGACCATAAGGTGTGAAAGTATTATTTTCTACATTGAATTTAAAGTGGAATTTTTATGGTGTTTTTAGAGTTTAATAGTTGTATTTTTTTAGTGTGGAAAAGGGTTAAGGTTGCATGTTTAAAGAGGGAGTTATAAGGTGTATTAGACTTTCTTGAAATTACATTTTGTATAAAGTTTGAGAGAATTATTTTTTAAGAAGATACAAAGTATTTTATGATTATTTGAAAATAGCTTTTGCACATTGAGTGAAATATTTATAAGGTTGGTTGTCACTTAAATAAAGGAGATATAAGGTGTATATATGTTCATGGTTGACACATATTATAAAAACTGGATTTGATGTTTTAGTCTTTATTACAAGCTCTATTTTGTAAGACTCAAAGGAAAGTTATAGAGTATTATTCTTGAGCTTTATTGTGCACATATTTTGAGAAAGGATCTTAGGGTGAATTTTTTGAAAAGAATATTTTCTAACCCCATTTTGAAGTTGCAAAAAAAGGAAATTATTTTGAGACAAGTTTTTAAGGGCACATCTTCTTCAAGGTAGCTTTGTGAGGTATGGTGTTTTAACTCCTTCTCAATGTATTTTAGTTTGGAAAGAATACTTTTGTTGTTATATGAGGTGGGGATAAAAGCATTAATTTCATGAGGTTTGTTGGAAATATATGTGCTAGATATTGAGAATAAATTTGTGCATCATTTTTAAATGGATTTGTGAAGCATCTAGGTATTGGTTTGAGTGATATTGAAAAGTGAATGTGCAAGTGTTAGAAATAAGATTTTGAAGCAAGTGTGTACATAAGTTTTTTATTGTGGAAAATTCATAAGAATATCAATCATAAAAGTGCTAGACTAGAGCTACCATCAAAATAAAATAAATGTGAGATATGTAAATATGAAGAACATATTGGGAATCTAATAGTACATATCATTCTCTATATGTTCAAGAGGTTAAACAAATTATGGGTAGAATATGTCTAAACTACTTTAGTCAAGAAAATCACTTTTAGAAATGATATATGGAATTGTTTGTATGCAATAATTGGAAATATTTGAGAAATTTCTATGAGAAGGATTGAACCAGAGTTGAGCATGTGTTATGAATAGATTTAAGTATGTGTTATGAGCAAATTTGAGCATGTGTTTTGAGTATATTTGAGCATGTATTATGACCATATTTGAGAATGTGTTATGAGTAGATTTGAGCATGTGTTATGAGCAGATTTGAGCATGTTTTATCAGTATATTTGAGCATGTGTTATGATCGGATTTGAGCATGTGTTATGATCATATTTGACCATATTTTATGATTAGATTTGAGCATGTGTTATCATCATATTTTGGTAAGAAAATTTGAGCAAGTCTTTGAGAAGACTTGAAGCAAGTTTGAGGTAAATTTGAGCAAGTCTTGTGAGAAGACTAAAAGTAGGTTTGAGGTAGATTTGAGCAAGTCTTGTGAGAAGACTTAAAGTAGGTTTTGGTAAGAAAATTTGAGTAAGTCTTGTGTGTAGACTTAGAGAAGATCTAAGTAGAGTTATGAATAGATTATGGTAAGCAGTTTTGGGCAAGTCTTGTGTGTAGACTTGTATCAGATCTAAGAGGTGTTAAGAATAAATTTTGGTAAGTAAATTTGAGCAAGTCTTGTGTGAAGGCTTGAGGAAGATCTGTTCAAAGTTAAGAGTAGGTTTTGATAAATAGATTTGATCAAGCTTTGTGTAAAGGCTTGAAGCAGAGTAGAGTAGATGGGATAGAGTAATCCTATGGATAGAGGTCCACAAACAAAAGTAGAGGGGATTGAGGTCTCCTATAGATAGAGGTCCATGAATCAGAACAAAGGGGATTGAGGTCTCCTGTGGATAGAGGTCCATGAAATTGAGCATAGAGGATTGGTGTCTCATTTGGTTTGGTGCCCATAAACATTATAATTAGGAATTGGTTCCCAAAATATTGGTTTAGAAAATTTAAAAGAAATATTTTCTTTGTGGACGTAGCCCACATTGGGTGAACCACGTTAAATCTATGGCTCTCATATGTGTGATGATTTTGCATTGTCTCATTACTTCTATTGATGATATTGGTTAATACTGCTTTGAAAAGTTATTGCAATTGATAACATTGGATGATACTAAATTGAAAAGAAAAGTAAAAGTTCATCTTATATTGTTCACCCCCTCTTAGTATAATATTTTGTTCTTCAATTGGTATCAGAGTGGTTTCCTTCAAGTAAACCTAACAACTTGAAGGAAGATCTTATATGATCACAGATGGCTCATTATGAAGGATTTTCAACACACAGAGCTCCATTGTTTAATGGGACTAACTATAATTTTTGGAGTGTTAGGATAAATATATTTTTGATGGCACAAGGAATTGATACATGGTAATCAGTTGAGAATGGGTACACAACACCCAAAACTCCTCCAATGGATATAAGTGGTAAGAATATTTATGAAAATAATGCCAAGGCAATGAATGTAGTTTTTATTGGTTTACAAGAAACAAAATTTGTGAAGGTTATACACTACGAATTAGCAAAAGAAATGTGCGACAAATTACGAAACACATATGAATGAGATGACAAGGTTAAGAAGGCAAAACTTCAGACTCACAAGAGGAAGTTTGAGGAATTGAAAATGAAATATAAGTAATATATTGATAGGTATCTACTTTGTGTTGATGAATTTGTTAACACCATCCGTGGACTTGGAGAAAATATGGAGGGTTCTACTATTGTCCAAAAAAATTTAAGATCGCTACCCATGAGGTATGATGCAAAGGTTTTAGTAATAGAAAAAATAAGGGATATCACAACTTTGAGGATAGATGGACTACATGGGATTCTCATAGCTTATGAAATGAGAACAGAAAAGGATCAAAAATCCAAAAGGGAGGCAACATTCAAAGATTCAAATAAATTAAAGGATAAATAATCAAAACCAAGTGATGAATCAAGCAGTGATGAAGAGGCTAATTTTGTGAAAATAAATAAGAAGGGTTCAATAAAACCAAAGAGTACGCAAAATGTGAAATGTTTTAGCTGTGGTAATATTGGTCACTATGCAGCATATTGTCCATAAAATAGGTATAGTAGCAGTGAGGATAAATAAGCTTACAATAAGAAGAAAGAAAGAAAATTTAGGCAAGAAAACAAAGATAGGCATGGTCAAGGTAAGCATGAGAAGAAAATTTTTCAAAGGTACAAGAAAAGTTTCTATGTTGAAGAAGTAACCAGTGCTTCAAGTGAAAGTGATGAAAGTTCTTCAGATAGTGAAAAAAAAGAGATTCTATTTTTGGCAATAGAAGAGGAAAAGGATAATTCCATTGAATACCGAGTAGAAGATAAAGAAGTTACTCCTATAATTGAATACCTAGAAAAAGAAAAGAAGTAAAAATAAATAAAGGAACCACAATTGATATGGAAGAGGAATTTACTACAGCTCTTGAAGAATTAGAAATAATGAAAAGGGAGAACTTAAGATTAAAGGCTCAAATTCAAGAGGAAGAGAAAACAAAAGAAAAAATTCTACAAGATCTCACTAATTTAAGTATTCAGGTTGAAGAGGCAAGAAGAGTTGAATAAAGTATGGCTGAAAATTTAGAGGCAAAATATTTAGAGTGTGAAAATCTAGAAGATGAAGTTATCTCTATAAATAAAGGACTTGGAAAATATCTTTATAAGTTAACTAGGTTTAAGGAAAGCTCTAAAACCTTGGATGGCATTCTCAAAATATAAATATATCCATTTATCAAGACAGGACTAAGTTATGAATAGGGCCAATAGATACACAAAGGGGAGTCAAGTTCAAAAGAAAAAGAAGTTTCAAAGGAAGTAATTTAAGAAGAACCTAAGACCTATGATGGTGATTTGAGAAGTGGAAGCATCAAAGAGGAAGAAAACAATGCACAAACAAGGAATATGGATCATTACATAAAGGGCGATAAAAGAACTATGATACCACACTCTTTAATACAAGACAAATACTTCTTTCAAGGATGTTGTTACTCATGCAATAATTTTGGTCATAGAGCTATACATTGCAGGGTTCCTAGCAGGAATGATTTTGGCTTCATAAAGAGAAACTTCAATTCATTTACACCTCTCAAGAATTACAGTATCAGATGTGAAAATTGCAATAATTTTGGACATAAAGCAAAGTGGTGTGGAATAAAATTTATGAAAATTCCAAATATAAGAAAGAAGAAGGATAGTCAAAATGTTCAAAGAGGTATGGCTTCAAAAGTTTGGAAAAATATTGAAAGAGAAGAAGAGCATTGTAAGCTGGGAGTAACCTTTCTCCCATCCCAAAATTAATCACCTCAAGAGAAGTTGATGAGGGGGATATGCTAAATATTTAATTTTTAACCCTAAATAACCCTTTACCATTGATGTCAAAGAGTGAGAGATTTTAGTAAGGGGGAGAAATTTTAGTGATGGGAGTAGTTTTAGTATCCAGTTGCATTAAAAGAATATCCTTTTAAAATGGTTTTCATCAAGGAAAAAGAGGGAGATTGTTGGAAATATTGAGTAGTTGAGTTGTCATTGATGTCAAAAGTTACATGAGTCAGTTATAATTGGATGATAAATAGAGCATGGTATTAAAGACACATATAGCAAGTTTTATTACAAAGCAAGGCAAATATTCTTAAGGACTAATATTTATTATTTAAATATTATAAAAGAAAAGGTTTAAGAGGCTTGGAAAAAAGAGGTTTAAATACATGATATAAAAGGACTCTATAGAATGAAGAACCAGGTTTATATGGGCCACAAGTTTGTATTATTTTATTCAAAAGGTTTAAGATATTTTAATGGGTCTAAAAGGATTATGTTACTATAGACACCTAAAACATGACATGTTCAGGGAGACTACTCATATGGACACATTCATAGATCATGTAACTAAACCTTGGTACCTTCCAAGTATCAAAAGTGGTTTTTACCACTCATTTGGGGTATTCTAAGCCCATCCAAGTTTGGTCGCTATGGACCAGAGCGGCTGGATTCTAGTCACTGTAGCTCGGAGTGGCCAAACCTTGGCCACTATAGACGATAGTGGCTAAAACTCAAATGCATTTTTTTGCAAATCTAGCCTAATCTTGGGTGGAAGTGGTAGTCTGCATGCAATAAGGCCAAGCAAGGACAACTTTGAAGAAAACAATCTTATAGTGAGAGGGGAGGTGAACAGTATAAGACTATGTTTTACTTTTTCTTCCAATTCAATATTATGTTGTGTAAAGATAGCAGTATCAATAACAGTAATCAAAGCAATGCACATAAACCATACACAATAGAGACACCACAATTTACATGGTTCACCCAATGTGGGCTACTCCACAGAGAAAATATTTTACTAAAATTTTTTCAATCAATCTCTTTGGGAATCACTCCCAATTACAATGTTTATGGATCTCTATCCAAAGAAGATGCTTATCCCCTAATATCAAGTTTGTGGATCTCTTGCATAGGAGAACTCTTCCCCATTATCCTTTGGCTATGTGATCTTCTATAAGACTATGTATCTCTATTGCCCTAACTGGTGGACCTCTCTCCACTTGAAGACTCCTCACTCATATCTATCTTCAATTTTTCTAGCTACTAGATCTCTATCCATTGAGACTTTGTCCTCTATACTCTATCAACTCCAAAGCTCTGTGAATAGGCTCACTAAGAACCTACTCAATAGGCTCACACAGAACCTACTTAACAAGCTCACATAGAACTTGTCAAATCTATGCTAGCAAGCTCACCAAGAATTTTCCCAAATATGCTCTAGCAAGCTCACCAAGAACTTGCCCAAATCTACTTCAACAAGCTCACTAAAAACTTGTCCAAAAAATGTCCTCAAATATATACCAAAGGACTTCTCAAAGGCTCAATCAATCATGCTCAAGTAATACTCAAAATGAACTCAACAATGATGGTAATCTCAACTCAAATTAACTTCATAGAAGCATAAAGAGAATTGTTAGAGACTCAATATGTTCTAATCTCACTCTCAAAACAAATTAATCTCAACTTAACTCAACTCAAATCAATCTCAACTCAACTCAAGTCAATCTCATAGAAGCATAAAGAGAATTGTTAGAGACTCAATATGTTCTAATCTCACTCTCAACTCAAATCAACCTCAACTCAATTCAAGTATTATAGAACCATACAAAGAATTGTTAGAGACTCAATATGTTCTAACCTCAATCTCAACTCAACATAGAATTATGGAATAGTTTGTTTTATATAACTTGAAAAATCACTTCACACATCACTTGACTAGGCTCAATAAACTCAACTCAACCAATCATCACAAGGGACAACTCTCTCTCACACAATCCTAGTCCAAGTATGTATCAACCAACTCAAATATTTCCAACAATGCTCAACCACAAATATCACATAACAATGATACTCATGTTCTTTTCTAACTCAAGTTATTTTACAACCAATGTGATTCAACAACTATGCTTACAAAACAAGGTTTAAACTCAAATATCAAATCAGAAAAACCTTGAAGCATTCAATAAACCACTTCCTAAAAGGAAACCACAAACAATCCTTTTACCTCCAATGATATTTCAGAAATCAACCACCATAAAAAATAATAGGAGAATGTGCCCATACCTTTTTTGAATATGAAAAAACCTCTTTGTAAATCTGCCACAATCACAAAATTCTTTTTCCAATATTCACAAGGGTTGGTAGATCACAAAATAATCAACATTACTCCACTTTTCAGTAATCATCACCAAGGACTTTAATTGCACAACTTCCTTATCTCTCCTAAAACAACTTGTACCATAAAATAAAATAAATCAAAACATTGCATAACCTTTTCACTCCCAAAACCACTTATACCATAAAATAAAATAAATCACAATATTGCATACCTTGTCACGTCATGAAAGAATTAATCCTCTTGAAAAAGAACAAGGAAAACTTCACTTTTGGAACCCCTTTGCACAATTAGAAATATATCTTTACACACACCTTATTTATCCTTCTAAATAAGTTATTCAAATATCCCTCAAAATAAGATTTCTGACGATATATAATATGTCCCCTTTCCAAAATAAATTTAAACCTTTACATATATATATATATATATATATATATATATATATATATATGCCAACCTCCATTAATTGCACATAGGTCGGCCCTCCATTAATTTAAACTTAAAATTTAAAATTTAATATCTTCATCACCGAAGGTCCTTTTTCGATGAAACAAAATTCCACCTTGGATTTTAATAAAAGTCCTTTCCACATAAGCCTACCATGGTTTTAAATAAAATCTTTTATTTTGCCTACCTTGGTTTTCATAAAAACCCAGTAAATAGCCATGCTTTCCAAAATATCATAAATGCTTATTTATGAAATATTTTGGCCACCAAAACCAAATGTGATACATGTGACATCAATGACAACATAAAATACCTCAAATTAACTCAAATTTCCAACTAACTTTTCATTCCTCCTCACAACCAATCTACACGAAAGACTCAAGTCTAGATTTAGACATTAATTAACTGCCCTTCAAGGGTAGAAAAGAGCTCAAATTCTCATGCTAACATTTAGTGCACATGAGGGATTTAGTCCTAGGGTTTGAACGTTGACCTAGGGCTTCAAAAAATTTATAAGGTGTAAACCTAAGAGAACTAGGGAGATCACATATCACATATCAAAACTTTAAACATGTTGGATCATTGAGGAGAGATTTTGGAGACTTGGAGAGATTCCCTTGGAGATCATTCTATAGTGAATCCCTGTTAGATTGGAGAACAAATTTGAGCACCCTCGAGGAACAATGAAGTGCTAGCCAACTGAGAGGTAATCATCCGTGCACATATAGTAATCATTTAACATTTGTAGAAGACTTAAGCCCATAGCATTTGGATCAATAGAGACATATTTCACCTTAGCGGCCACTATCATGTATAATGGCCCATAACCCAATCTAGGGTTTAGGTGATAGTTTCTTTTATTCTACTTTTGTCATTTTTTTCATGTCATTAGCATAAGCTCTATTTTATTTATTTATTTTAATAGTACTAGTTTCATTGCATTTATTTTCATTAAGCATATTAATTGCTAACAACCTCATCCAAGGATGCAATATCGAACATCTAAGAATGTGTTTTTGTTTCATTGTTTATAGGGATATAGGTTCATTGGATAAATCCACAACATCAAAAGCAATATGATCCCTCTAGGAATCAGACCTAGAGAAGGAGGAATCTGTAATCCCTCATACAATTCTGTGTGTATCACCGAGAAGCCTGTAAAGGTACATCACCCCTTTGCAAAGGGGATATTTTATACATTTGCTACTCTCTTTGTGTAAAATCATGTATCAAATGAAGGATATCCCGTAGAGGGATTTATATGTAATCGGATCTTAGAAATATCAATACAAAGCATTCATTCATTTATTTCTTCGTACTTCGACTATGCTATATTTCATGTTTTTTATTTAATGCATGTTAAATGTTAACATATTCAATAATAATTGCAAATAGAGTGAGTGGATGGTGCACCGCTTCCCAGGGGTCGCTACAGATGGCAATCACGATGGGACCCCCACCTAGTTTTTATTTTCTACCACTTTACTGATGCATGTTTTTGTGTGCGGGTTTAGCCACTCTAGTCTACAGTGACCAGGAATTAGCCGCTATGGTCTACAACGACCAGAAATCAGCCGCTCCGGTCAACAACGATAAGAACTAAAGTGTAGAAAAGGTCAAAATATTGGTTCTTTGAGCTATATTTGAGGTTGGTACAACTTTTATAATGATTTATGTTCTTTTATCTGCTTCTATTTTCCTAAAACAGTGAACATTAAGACATATTTTAACTTGGAATATTAAGGAATGGAAAGGAAAGGACTTGCATCTTGTGCATCTTAGAGGTTTTTAGGATTCCACTAGGCGTTGCTAGGAACGACTTATGCTTGTAAAGTCTGCCCTAGAATCCAACGTGCTAGAAATCGTGCGTTGGTTTGCTTGCTTTAAGGCCTTGTTAGAGGCCATATTTACACAAAATAGAGTGCATCCATGAATCTCATACTAGTTATGCATATTTCTGAAAAGTGAAACATCATTCATATCAGGCATATAGGAAGGATACATTTAGGCTATGATGAATTTTACTTTATGCAAACTTAAAATGAACCCCACACACACACGCATGTTTTAAACATTGGGGAGTTGGATTTCATCACCAACCTTCAATTTAGTTTGGTGATGTTGGAATTCATATCCTTCCACTGGCTTGTCCCTTAGATCTTATTAGAATGGAATTGGAAACTTCTTTATAGTGGTACTAAGTTACTCGTGTTCAAACTGTCTCCCACTATTGGAACAATTGGTTCATAGTGGAAGAGCTAGGTGAACCCCCCACTAGGACTTCAGCGGTGTACCCTAGTATCTTTTTGAGAAAATCATGTTTGGCATGGGTGTTCTTGATTCCAACTATGGATGAGTCTCCTTATTCTAAATCCAAAACAAGAGTAAGAAACAAGAACAACAACATATCAAAGACACATCAAAAAGTTTAGGGCACACATAAATTGGTAATCAAGATAAACACTTGCTTGATATTATTTGGCTACATCTAAATTGCAATCCAAAAAACTAATTCACAAGCACAATGGTCAAAACCATAAGTAAACATCCTCGATCCAATGCTGAGGGATAATATGAAGCATCACATACCCATAGGTGAAGTTATAGTAACATTGAACCACATGCTCATAAGATCATGAGACGTAGTTCCATGAGTCTAACAGGTGATAATTCAACCCTTGGGGGATCTCCTCGAGAAACTCCAAATAGAGAGTTAAATCATAGAACTAAATAACAAAAGCACAAAGAGGCTTCACAACCATCATCATCAAGGAGACACGAGGAAGTCTCAAGGCATTCCTCTAAACATACAAAAACTTCTCAAAGACATGAGGAGGCTTCAAGAGCTTCCTCCTCACATGGACATAAGCAAGGCTCTAGACCCCATTCTTCGCATAGGGATGATTAGGTTTCCCCATATCCATACTCATGCAGGGTAGATAGGTCCACGAAGCCATCATCACCAAAAATATACACAAGAGTCACAACATCTCAAAATTCACATGAGACATTGAGAATAGGTCTACCCACTGAAGGGCAAGAAACTAGAGCTACATCTAGTCATAGACATCAAATAGAAGATACCCTTCACACAAGAGGAAGGATTCAAATATATTATGACCTCATTGGAGAAAATGGCACCCCAATGGATCAACCATGGAAAATAAGATAGTTATATGATTTGGATTGGTTGCGTTCAAGGCCACCTATCAGAACCATATCCACTAAAATTTTTGCATATGGGAGTTCACAAACTATTACTTATAAGCACACCTCTCAACCTAGGGATGCTTCAGAATGACTCCAAAAGTCTCATGTAGATTCTGACCATAAAGACACTTATAAACACACAGAATAGATTATAGTAGCTAGCAAGATCAAAGAAATAGTAGAGACCTCTTCAAGGAATCTGTGAATCAAAACCACAAGAACAAAATCAAACAAACATGAGTTATATTCAATAGTGCAATATGATTGCAGGCCATGGTTAGAGAATGTTTTGCACAAAGAGCGAGAGCTAGTGGAAGCTCTCAATCATGAGAAACAAATAGAAAGGCTTTTGCACCAACATGAGTAGTGTCTAAGAGAACAAGTTGAGCAACTAGCTTGTATTAATTTACAAGCTAGTGGTAATGATCATCAAAGAGATAAATGCACTGACTCACCAAGAGAGGGGTGCACCAGACAAGAAGAAATCCCACAATGAAACCACCACTCAAATAATGAACAACATCAAATAGGTGGAGAAAGGGTAAACATGATGAATCAAGATCAACCATATCCTGAATCCCCTCACGGGAGGGAAAAGAATAGAACAAGTCAAATGCACATAGGGTTACCTCCATTACCACCATGAGGAGGCCTACAAGAAGAGGAACTCTTCACCTCAAAGTTATTCTAGGTACTTGTTGAAAATATGAAGTCCTTTGAGAAACAAGAGACAACAGGAAACCAACCAAAATTGAGTAAAATACACAACCAACCATTATGCCCATCGGTCCCTAGCCCTACATATGCTAAGGAAGTCATGGTAAAATTATCATTCTCCATTCCCACAGAAGAAATTATCCGTATGTTCACCAAGAGTTGTTCCAAAAGCATCTCCCTATTTTTACAAATTCAACAATATCCTTCATTTGAGGAAGCCTTGACACAGGCCAAACTCATTAAGGACATAAAAGTATATGAGGGAACCATCAAGCTCAGAAACAAGGAGTGGAACAAAAATGGTAAGAATGACAAATACAAGTAGAAGCAGGCAAGCTCTGCTCTAGTTAATCAAGTAGTATTGGCTACACCTAAGGATGGAGCTACGCATTAACCCCAAAATTATCAAGCACAATCCCCACTAGCCAATTACGATCAAAGAATAATTAAGGATGAAACAGAGAACGCAAGCCACCTCACTATTTTACACCTCTATGAGAGTCAATGCAATCAATTTTCAACCAATTAAGTGAGGCTGGTAAGATAATATTTCTTGATATACCTCTTATAGATCCCAACCATCCTAAGCCAAAATGATATAGGGAAGATCAATTTTGCCCTTATCACAGGATACCGGGGTATAATATTGAATTTTGTGTTGGTTTCAAACATCAGGTGCAAAACATGATTGAGGTGGAATAATTTAAGGTTGACAACCCATTGGCACCTGATAACGGATATATGGGTATATACAAAAATCCACTACCCAACCATGAGGTCCCTATAGGGCAAGGTGCCCAAGTCAACCAGGTTTGAATTGATACGCCTACCCACAAGTGCGTTGGGATGGTTGAAGTTGTTAATATAGCTACTAGGACTAGACGATATGGACAACCATAGCCTCCTGCAACTCCCATTAATGTCATAGCCACACCTAGGTAGAAGTAGGGGTAGAAAAACCTTCCAAGTCCACCAACCTGACCTATGGTAATTGTTTGGAGTAGACTAGAGCAAAACTTACAAACGAATCTGGCCAAACTATCTATCTATGAGCTCATACAACAATCCCCAAAGCACAGGGAGACTTTGATGGATATTTTGAGATCAATTGAGCTCCAACCACAAGATCCAAATGCATTCACTTAATTTGTGGGACAAGTACAAGAATGTCAAGAAGCTGTAATCAAATTTTATGATCATGATATTAAGACAGTGCCTACTGGATTACCAGACCCTCCATTGCACATTTTTGCATCAGTCAATGATTTACCTTTTAAGCGGGTCTTGGTCGATACGGGTTCTTCAATCAACATCATCACAACAACAACAATAGAACACCTTAAGATCCCTAAGTCAAATATCATTATGAGAGCCTACACATTAAGAGCTTTCAATGATGCTTTATGCAATACTATGGGAATGATAGTCCTAACCATAAAGGTAGGGCATAAGACCATCCCTGTGATGTGTCACGTCTTGGAAGGGGCCATGCAATACAAAATCCTCCTAGGGCACCCTTGAATAAGAGATATGAAGTGTGTTCCTTCGATTTTGTACCAATGTGTCAAGTACGTGCATGATGACAAAGTCTATGTGATGTTGGCTGATGAAGAGCCATTCAAATATGTCCATCAGGTGGATTTTCTAAGAGAATTTGTAATTCCATCTACCCACTTGTATGTAGGACCTTCATCTCCAACTACACAACTAGATAATAGATACAAAGGGGTACGTAAAGATCCAGACACATCAACACCTCATCTTGCACCCAAAATGACTAATACTTCTAAGAGAGCATCAATGTTTACACCAAAATACAATCAAAAGCTAAAGGTACCCTTAGTTGAGGAAGGAAAGCCCAAAGAAGTGGTAACCATAGGCATTGAGAAAATTCCAAGTCCCATGGAAGAATAAGATCTCCAAGATCAAGCTAAGGAGATACTAGAACCAGCTTCAGTGTTTTCTGTAGGATCATCCACATCACATGTGATAATACACTTGGCAAGTACAAGGATAGGAGAGTATCTTGTGTAGAATATAACATTGGCACCCATCATAGAGTTTACACATGACATGGATGGCCAAAAGACCTACGACCACTAGTGGGAATAGTGGTTCCACTTGTAATCCCTCCCAACCAAACCAACTTTGTCTATGCTAGCCTAGACTGCACCCATAAGTCTACAGACATAGAAGAGGACAACGATGAACTATTCACTCTTAATGTTTGGTACCTCTCTAATCCTGAGTTTGCTCTAACCTATTTTGAACGTTACCATTGGCATGGTTACAGTATTGGTATATATGAACATGGGCATAGGTGGCCATTCAAACCACAATACCACCTTCCCTCTAAGAGGTTTGGGTTAGGCTATCACATCAAAGGTCGAGATGACTCTCTAGAAGCAACCTTGGATATATTAAGCTTGGGGTTATGAGAAGACATTGATTTTATTCCTTACCACCCACCAAGTAGAAGACATATGATCAACAAACAAGTGGTCGTGGTAAACATACCACCACTTGAGACTTATCATCCAAGCTCCACAATTGATGCCATCACAATAGGTTGCAACTTGTGGGATGAGGATCAAGAAGGAAACATATACGAGACAAGTGATGATGAAGCATAGGTAAGCTTAGCCTATCATGGGCCTCACTATTTACAAAGCCTTGCCTGGTCCAACCATAAAGAGAGTGGATACATATCGAATGAAAGTGGCTATGAGTCAGAGGACTCGACAGAGAGAGCCTATCTAGGGGTAAGGCAATGGCCCCATAACTTGGGACAATATACTAATGCAAATGGCATATTCATAAGTGACAAAGAATATGAGGATGAGATAGATATGGCCTACTTAGGGCCAAGATATGTGCCCCTTATCTTGGGGCCACATACCAATGCTAATGGTTTTTGGATAAGTGATGATGACTTTGATGATGAGACTAAGATGGCTTATCTTGTGCATCACCACTTATGGCAAGCCAACGTGCTGGTAAGAAGAGAAGCGACACTTCATGCCATAGACCATGGCTTGTGGTTTTGGGAAGACCTACCAACTTAGATACCATTCATCATGCGATCAATACTCGTCCCCCTACATTCAGAGAGCTATTAGAATCCAATGATCCTATTATCAGGCCTGCTCATGGGCCATATCCAAATATTCCTTTCCCTACAGAGCCTCATCATGAGTATGGAGGGGAAACCTCTGAGACAAGATTTCACCCATGTGGTCTTGGAGATTTCATTCCATCCATTAATATGATATCCATTGATTTGACCACTCCACTTCATAATCCAACAGATCCTACTAAACCACTATGTCTTGATACAAAGGCTATTGATTGGGATCACACTGATTCACCCATAGAGCCTAAATATATTTTATCTAGCAAAGAGGCGTTACAACCATTTCATTTTGCATCATGCCATGCATATGACGTATTTCATGCCAGTTTGGATCCTAACTTAGTAGGACCTATAAATCCCACCGATGACATTCATTTGATACCCATGCATCACCAGTTGGAGGATGGGTCACATATGGCTATAGAAGCAATTTTTGAGATGGACATCAGTGATGATCCTACTCAACCAAAGAAAGTCAAGTTTGGAGAAAGTCTGTCTCCAAAGGAATAGACCATCATAATTCCTCTCCTTAAAGAGAGGCCAAATATTTTTGCTTGGACTTACAAATACATGCCAGGGATTGATGAAAATTTAGTTGTTCACAACATTTCATTGGATCCCATGAAGAAGCTAGTCAAGCAAAATTTGAGTAAAATGCATCCAACTGTAGCTTTGATGGTGAAGAATGAGTTACAAAAACTGTTGGATATGATTTTCATAGTTTCCATCGATTATCCCGAATGGGTTTCGAACATGGTGCTCATGGGAAAACCATATGGAAGAGTTTTCATTTGCACAGATCTCAAAGACTTGAATAGGGAAACTCTAAAGGATTCATTCCCATTTCCAAACATAGATGCTCTTTTTGATGCCACTATAGGTCATGAGATGCTCTCCCTAATGGATGATTTTTATGGATACAATAAAATCTAAATCAAACCTGAAGATCAGCATAAGACTGCTTTCATTACTCCATGGGGGACATTCTATTACAAGGTAATGCCATTTGGACTAAAGAATGTTGGTTCCACATATCAACTGGTCATGGCGTATATTTTCTATGACTACATGCAAACAATATTAGAAGACTACATGGATGACTTGTTGACCAAGTCTTTATCATGGCAAGAGCATGAAAAAATCCTTACGAAAGTCTTTGATCACCTCATTGAGCACAACATCAAATTTAACCCTAGGAAGTACGTGTTTTGCGTAACTTATCGTAAGCTCTTAGGTTTCATAATTTCTAAGAGAGGCATCAAATTTGATCTTGCAAAGGTAAAATCTATAATGGAAATGGCTGCCCCTACCAACATTAGGGAGTTAAGAAGCCTACAAGGCAAGGTATAATCCATAAAATGGTTCATTTTTCAACTATCAAACAAGTGTCGACCCATAAATCGGTTGCTATGCAATGATGTCCCATTTCATTGGGATGAAGAGTGGCAACAAGACTTTGCAGATATCAAAATTTACTTGGCAACAGTACCAGTATTGGCTCCACCAAGGCCAAAAATACCATTTTTACTATACATATCGGCTACTGATTTCACGTTAGTCACCATGTTGGCCCAATATAATGCACAAGATAAAGAGCAAGTCGTATATTACATCAGTCACACCTTAGTGAGTTATGAGCTAGGATATGTATATGTAGAAAAGTTGTGTTTAGTGGTGGTGTTGATAAGCAACACACCCCCACTGAAAAATGAGATTCCATCCTTAGAAAATTATGAACTTCCATTTTTGCAGCAGGGACCCTCTTGGTAATTTTCAGTTTTAAATCCATATTTTGCTTGCCTCCTTTTCAAAGTTGTGCTTTTTCTTGCATTCTAGCTGTGTTATCCAAGAATTCACTTTTTACATGCTAAAATCATTCATGCACAAGAAAATCTTGCACCGTTACCAAGAAAAATCCAGAAAACAGTTGCATAATTCACTGAAAAATCAAACTTTCCATTTTTGGTAGTGTCGCGATATCGCGACAGGTAAGTCAAAATGCGGCTAAGTGGCAGAAAGGTCGCGATTTCGCGACATGTCGCGAAATCGCGACAGTTTTTGGGAGAGAGAAGCAAGCTGTACGGAGGGCGCGATTTTGCGACATGTCGCGAAATCGTGACATGTCGCATTTTCGCGGAAGGAGAGAGAAAGTGGGCTGCAGAATGAAAAATCGCCTAAGTCGCAAACACGTTCCAAAATCGCGGTCAACGCGGTCAACGCATGCAGGTAAGGAAACGTCGCGATATCGCGACGTGTTCTAAAATCGCGGCTGAAAATCAAGAAGCGTACGGAGGCCATGAAGGGTCGCGATTTCGCGACATGTCGCGAAATCGCGACATGTCGCGTTTTCACGGCAGACGAGGGAGGAAGTTGCCGATGCTCTGACAGGGTCGCGATTTCGCGACATGTCGCAGAATCGCATTAGGAGAGAGAAAGTCATAGTTGACCTGAAAGTGCATTCCGGCGGGAAATAGAAGGCTTCCTGGGGTAGCGACACGTGTCAAAGCGTGAATGGGACAAACCGAGGCCGACATGCAAGCTTATTTTGCGGATTTAATCTGTTTTTAATGTTTTAAGCTTCGATTTAATTAAAATGCTAATCTAATGCATCTTTTTGTCTTTCATGCGGGATTCCACCGGCACTTACGGGACAACCAGGAAAGACCATAAAGGCGAAGATAAAGTGCGGATTTAGTCAAGGACCGCCATGCTAGGAGAGAAGCTGCTGGTGAGAGCATTCAACAACAAATTTATTGCAGACTTGATAGCATGAAGACCATTTCAACTTCGGGATGGATTTGCGGAGATCGAATTGATGGAGAAGTGGTGACTCATCCGGCTCACCAGCAGAATTAACGGAAGCATTTATTTGCAGCTGCGGATGAATGCAAATTGCATTTTATTTTATCTTCTCCATTTATGGCAGCTGACTGCACAGATTTGCCGAAGGGTTAAGTTCTATCCGGACTTTGATTTTTAAATGGATTTTTATTGTAAAACCCGGGTCCTAGGGTTTAAGTGCGATAAGATTTAGGGTTTGAGCAAGATATTTTGGAAAAGATCAGGGTCTGTCCTGAGTCTATAAATACAAATTCTAAATGTAATCGCAGGAGGCGGAGACTTAGAAATAAAGGCTTATAAGCAATTTCTTGCAAATTTTGTGAAATCCTTTGTTTCCGGACTTGGAGTTGATGTGCTTTAGCTTTTCACGTGATAGCATGGCCGGGAGCCTAATCTTTTGCGAGTGTGATAAGTGTATTTTCTTTTGTTATCCGTTCCATTTAAAGTTTGTTAGATATATGTCGTAAATCTGCCATTGTCAAGATTAAATATGCTTGTTAGGCTTCGGTTGTTCTATTGTCTCGCTAGGGGAAATTACAGATTTCAGGTGTAAGTTTGTTCTAATTGCTCTGTCTTCATCGTGCGAGCTAGGGTCTGCGGTGAAAGATACCAGTTTTAACCAAATTGCCCCTTGGATTTATAATTTTTTGCTAGATCCGTTTCACTCTGCCTTGTGCTCTTAGTTGAAAGTGATCTTAGACCGATCGGACACTTTCTTCCGGGATTTGTTCGTTGTGAAGGCGATAGCATAGATAAGATTGATAGTTTAGAGTTTTACGGTTTAAAGTCCGATAAACTTCTCTTTCTCGCCTTACCCTACCCTCTCTTTGCTTACCGTTAATGATCCATTTTTATTTTCTTTATTTGCCTTTTATTTAAATCTGCGACCCATGAGAGCTAGATCTAGAATTCAAGTTAAATCCGATTGTCAACAACTTTTGCAACTATCGAACAAGTTCGAGAACCCCCCGTAAGGTAACGAGAGCGATCCATACTGAAATCTATTCCGAAGTGGAAAAGAGTGAATTGCCATTCGACCCAACTCGTAACTCGCACCTTGGATAACCAGCTAGATCCTAAATATGAGTGGGATCAGTCCCGTGGGTGTCTCCGGAGCTTTCCTTGCCTTCATCCTTTTTCTCGGGGTGTGCATGAAAGCCGGACCAACACCTAATTGGCGCTAGAAGGAGGGCCGAACTCAGTTCAAGTGTTGTAAGGGCATAACAGCAACATTTGAAGGACCCACAGTGAACTCCGGACAGTTTTTAAATTGTCAGTACAATTTTGTAAATTGTTAATGCAGTTTTTAAATTGTCAGTGCAGTTTTTAAATTGTCAGTGCAGTGTTGTCAGTGCAGGTTGTCGACATGTATTTCAACTTGCTAAAATACAGAACCTGTTCAGAACTGCAGAGTTTGTTAGTACCTGTGAAAACCGGATTCTACATACAGGGTAACAAGGTCCCACCCCAGAGCTGGAGAGCTCCTTGTCCCTGAATTAGAAACTCCGAGAAGAAGTAGCCACAGAAGAGCCACATCTCTATCACAGACAGTTTTATCACCATTGATAGTCACTCCAACCAGAGCTCAGAATATCCCTGTTAATCCATTAGCTATGGCAAATTGGTTGGGCTCCACAGCTTTGAACATTCCGGGTATAGCCCATGACTTGCCCAGAAATCCAGAAAGATACCTCCCTAGGTATAAACATGATGGGACAAGAGTCTGCAGAGGAACACTTAATTGCATTCAAGAATGCACTGAAGTTATTAAATGTACAGCATGAGGATGTTGCCTACAGACTCTTCCCGTTCACTCTCCAGGAGGGAGCCTATGATTGGTTTCTAAATCTTACCAATGATTCCATCACCGAGTTGGAGTGACTTAGAAAAAGTCTTTGTGTCACGGTTCGGGGAAGTGATAGACCCCGAGTATTTTATATCGGCAGTTTTCTAGCATCAAAAGAGAAGCTGAATGAGTCTATTAGATCCTATAATGTCGGATTCCGGAAAGCTTATGGTAGACTCACCGGCTATTATGTACCGAATGCTGACCCGGCATTAGAGATTTTTAGGAACTCTCTGGACCCAATGACCTCTGTCTTCTTGAAGAGGGATGCCACTTTTACCAACTTGACAGAAGCTTATAAAGAAGCTTTAATCCTGGAAAGACAGTTGGGACCCCAGCCTTTAAATATTCAACAAACTCCTCTGATCACTCAGCCTGCTCCTATACTCAATCCTATCCCACATCAGATGATGCTGCCAGTTTGTCAGACTTTACCATCAGCAGCACCATTAGCTGCAGCACCTGTTGAGAATGTACAGAACCCGGTAAAAGAGGCTGACAATGCTAGGATTGAAGAAGTTTCAAAGATTTTTCAGAAGCTGGCCAATGATTTTTTGAGTTTTAAAAGGCAAACTTCTACTGGAGACAATCCCAACAGATATTCATACCAACCAAACAGATTTAATAGGCCCCCATATGAGCCTAATAAAGATTACAAGGGTAAAGCTCATGATGTGAACATCCGTGATTTGGCTCGCCCAACTGGTGCAGAATTCATGCCACTTCTCAACATGGGGAATTAGATTGTGTGGAATTTTGCAATGCATTTGAAGCTTTGTCAGGAGATTTGATCTCCCCCGAAAATCAAAGAACTACTGAGGGCCCAAGTTCATCTGGACACAGTGCAGCTATGGTCTTGGATTCTTTTTCTTTCCCGGATGAATCTGAGAATGTAGTTGAAATGCCCATGGATGAAGTACAAGCTTTCCAGCGAAGACGAAGAGATAGCTACAACCTGAGGAACAGGAATCCTGAGCCAAATACCACATCAACTCCTCCCTGATAATTCTCACAATATTCCTCCTGACCCCTCTCCAAGCAATAATCCACCCCCACCAAAGGGAGGAGCTCAAAGAGTACCAGATGTTGCTATTCCTCCACTTAACAAAGGATATAACATAGTGGAGGATATGAAAAAGATTAAGGCTAACATTACTCGCATGAGTCGGACACGATTTCGGAGCAGAGAGACAATCCGATAAAGACATACTCGCCCTCGCTGCTAAACCCGTGGATAAAGGGAAGAAAATAGCCAATGCCAATCGGCCATGTACAAGGAAAAGACCGAAGTTCCCCCATTTTTATCGATCGTAGAATTTTTGGGAAGAACTTACATAATTGTTTGGTGGATTCAGGTGCATCTGCTAATGTCATGCCATTGGCAATTTGTCAGCAGTTGGGGCTGACCCCAATGAAGTCTGAGAGGAGAGTTGTCCAATTGGACAAGTCAGAAGTTAAGGTTGTGGGAGAGCTGCAAAACATTCACATTCAATTGGCATCTGAGCCAAGGGCTCAACATAAGATCGAAATCCAAGTTGTGGATATCCCAGTGGGGTATGGAATTCTGTTGAGTAGGGATTGGTCTAAGTCTCTGAATGGATATCTGGCAACAGACTTTTCACACATGTGGTTGCCATGGAAGGGTGTGGCTAATCAATTGCGGGTTGACGAGAGAACCCGGTACAAACACACCATTACGAGTACAATGCTGCAAATGAGACTGTCAATATTGCGGAGGTAGACATTGGTGTCTACAATTTAACAATCGGGCACAATGATAAATTTAACAAAGCTCATCCTGTACATACTAATGAAGTTTGGACACTTCATGTGGATGGAGCCAGATGTAAGCAGGGTTTTGGAACAGGGGCAGTCCTCAAAGGGCCTCAAAGTCAGACATTTTTTATGTCTTACCGCCTGCAGTTCCCATGTACTAATAATTTAGCAGAGTATGAAGCTCTGATTTTAGGTTTAAAATTTGCATTGGATAAAAATGTGAAGAACATTCAAGTTTTCACTGATTCGAATTAGTGGCAAGCCAGGTCAGGGGTAAGTTTCAGTGTAAAGCCTCTTATCTGAAGGGATACAAGCACAGAGCTTGGGATCTTGTGGAAGGCTTTGATGCATTTAACTTAACACATATACCCGGGGAACAAAATTCACATGCATATGTCTTGGCATCTTCAGCTGCAAGTTTAAGGCCATTGGAAGATTTTAAGTGGGATAAGTTTTCAATTGAGCTAGTCCCCTGTCCTTCAGTTCCAAACAATATTGACAGCTTTCAAGTTTTCTCAGATGATCAGCAGATTGTGAACTTTCTGCAGAGTACCAAGACCTTTGAGAATGCTATAATTGATGAGGGCCAAAGGGACACCCTGATGGAACAGCTAGATGATGACAGGGGAATCATGAGATTGAAGGACAACAGAATCCCAAAGGGAATGGTAGAGCTGGAGAGGCTATTCGATGTTGACAAGATCAGGCAAAGGGTGAATTCTGAGGATTATGTGGGCACCACAGACAATGATACTGAAAATTTGAATGTAGGAACTGAAGAGGATCCAAGGAACATCAAGTTGGCAAAGGACCGTGATCCAGAGATAAAGAGAAATATGATTGATTTCCTGCACAGGTCTAAGGATGTAATGGCCTGGTCATACAAGGATTTAAAGGTATTTGATCCAAAAGTTTACACCCACATCATACCTTTGAAAGAATCTTGCAAGCCTTTTAGACAAAAACAGAGGCATGTTAATGCTCGTTAGAACCCCTTATTCAGAAAGAAGTGGAGAAGCTCTTGAGTGCAGCAATTATTTTTCCTATCAGGCATTCTACTTGGGTGGCAAATCTGGTGCCAGTAAGGAAGAAAAATGGGGAGATCCGCCTTTGTGTGGATTTTAGGAATCTGAACAAAGCATCTGAAAAGGACAACTATCCCCTGCCTTCTATGGATGAAGTACTACAGATTGTTAATGGCTCAGAGATGATGTCTTTTCTGGATGGTTTCTCAGGCTATAATCAGATTCTAGTTGAGAAGGAGGATAGAATGAAGACTGCTTTTACAACTAAGTGGGGTACTTTTGCTTACAAGAGGATGCCATTTGGTTTAATAAATGCAGGAGCAACATTTCAGAGAGCAATGGACCATGCCTTCAAGGGGCTTATGGGCAAATGTATTGTAGTTTACATGGATGATCTAACGAGTCTTTTCCAAATCCAGATTTGACCATGTCAAGCATTTAGAGTCTCGTATTTAACAAGTGCGAGAGAGTTTGGCATCTCTTTGAATCCAAAGAAATGCATATTTGGTGTAACAGAAGGCAAATTGCTTGGGCATTTGGTCACAAAGGATGGCATTTCCATGGATCCAGGCAGAGTTGAGGCCATATCTGGCATACCATTTCCCAACTCCAAGAAAGAGTTGAGATCATTCTTTGGAAAGATTAACTTTGTCAGAAATTTTATCTCAGGCTTTGCAGAGATAGTTAAACCAATGAATGATATGTTAAAGCAAACTCCCGGATTGCCTGGACCACTGAAGCTAAGACTGCTTTTCAAGAAATCAAGACAACCATTAAACAAGCACCAGTCTTAGTAAGCCCGGATTTCAGTGCAGATTTCTATCTCGTACACTTTCTCTTCGAACATACACTTGCTGCAGTCTTCGACTCAACGGAGAGATACGGAGAACATCCAATTGCTTTTAAGAGCACTAATTTGAAGGGAGCTGAACTGAAATATTCCAGATTAGACAAATAGGCTTATGCTTTGGTAAGGGCAGTGAAGCAGTTCAGACATTATATACTCAGAAGCAAAACTCATGCCATAGTGCCAGACCCAGCTGTGAAGTACCTTCTAAGTCAGAATGAGTTGGGTGAACTAAGGGGCAATTGGGTCACCAGGCTGCAAGAATATGACTTGGAGATTAGGCCTGCTAAACTGATCAGAGGACTTGGCTTGTCTAGACACATTGCTGAAGTGCCTCCACAGCAGGAAGTTAATCAATTAAACTCTGAATCGATGATTGGTATGGGGATATCATTCATCTACTACAGTTTGGGGTTTGCCCATCCCATTTGAACAGAACTCAAAGGAGAGCATTAAAGTTAAAAGCTTCTCACTATCTCCTCAAGGCAGGTACTCTGTACGGGGAGAATTATGCTGGCATCTTCCTAAGGTGCATTTCTCCCAGTGAAGTCAGTGAAGTCATGGCTAGTTTTCATGAAAAACTAGGGGCAGGGCATTCATCAGGATCTCGCTACAGACACATAAAATATTAAGAGCGAAGCTATTATCGGCCTACACTTTTTAAGGATGCACATCAACATGTCGGAACCTGCCATCGGTGCCGGACATTTGCAGCCAAAGAGGCAAATCGAGCTCCGCCATTGCAACCGGTTGTGATAAACAAACCTTTCATGCGGTGGGGACTTGATTTTGTGGGAGTCATTAACCCGAATTCCTCGGCGAGGCATAAATATGCGGCGACGACTATCGACTATTGCACAAGGTGGGTTGAAGCAGCGACCACTACAAGAAGTACAGCCCAGGAAGTTATTGATTTTCTTGAATCAAATGTCATAACTAGATTTGGGGTTCCCCTGAATTTGGTCTGTGATAATGGGCCCGCCTTCCAATCATTGGAGTTTGCAGATTGGGCATACCAGATGGGGATAGTTATCAGATTCTCATCCAACTATTATCCCCAAGGCAATGGACTGGTCGAGTCAACAAACAAGAACTTAATGAATGCCATCAAAAATTCTGCAGCAGACAAACCCAGGCAGTGGCATACATTGTTGAAATATGCACTTGTGGGCTGACCGGATAACACACAAAGTGGCTCTTAAGACCTCTCCCTTTGTTTTTCTGTATGGTACTCGGCCAATTGTCCCCATCTCCTTGAAATTGCCTACCTATCAGTTTGCCTTAGATTATTTTGAAGGTCATGATGATGTTGAAGCCCGTGTTTTAGACCTCACTAACTTGCAGGATGAAAGACTCCAAGCCCTGGAGCACTTCAGCAGACACCAAGAAACTGTCAAGCGGTGGTTTGACAAGAGAGCCAAGGTGAAGGCTTTCAGGATGGCAGACTTAGTGCTTCTTTGGGACAAGGCCCATGAGAAGAAGGGTAAGCACACAAAGTTGCAGCCACTGTGGATAGGCCCCTACCAAATTGCTGAAATATTGGGTAACAATGCTTTCCGCTTGCAAGACCTGGATGGTAATTTTCTGGACCTCCCTGTTAATGGCCAATACTTGAAGCATTATTTCTCTGCTGTTCCATCCAATGTATCATTTGAGTAAGCTATAAAAAAAGGTTGTAACATGTGTACATATTGTAAATAGCTCCGTAAGTTTTATTTTGTTCTAGTTTAGTTCTTTTAATAGCTCTGTACAGTTGCTTTAGTTGCTTCTTTTTAGTTTTAATTGGGTGCTGTCTGTACAGGTTTTTTTGTTAGATTAATCCTTGTTCTCAGTGCAGTTTTATTTTTTATTTTTTATTTTTATTTTATTTTTTTATTTTTTTATTTTTTTAATATGTCTGTGCAGTTGCATTTTAGTTTATTTCAGTTGCTTTAAGTTTATTTCAATGTTGTTGCAGTTTCCCTTTGTCAGTTTTTAGTTGCTGTGTTTTTAGTTAATCCTTGCTTTTATTTAAGTCTGTACAGTCTTTTCTTCCTTGCAGTTCTTTTTCTTTGCTATCTGTACAGTCTTCAGTTTTAGTTTTAGTCTTAGTTGCTTGTGCAGTTTTATTTGCAGTCTGTGCAGTTTTTATTCTGTCTTGCTTTAGAAGCCTGTGCCTGTCCTTGGAAGCCTGTACAAAGTCCTTTGGCTTCTAAAATTCTATTTTTTAACCTCTGCCTTGAGCAATCAATGAAAAGTCAGCCTGCTGAAAATTGTTTTATTCCTAGCTGATAAATCCTCAATCCAGTGCCTCCCCATTCTGCTCATTATTCTAATTGAGATAGTCTGCTTGCACTAAACTGTGGAACTATTTTGTTATCCAGGATGAAGGTAGAGAGATGATTGGATCTTGTGTCTTACTTGCCACAGTTGTTTTAATGATAGAAAAACTGCTATCTTTGTTTTGTTGGAGGAACTCCTGGGGAATCCAAGAAAAGCTGGTTATAAGAGGGGACTATGGTTCATGCAATTATTTGGGTGTCACCAGAGGCTATCAATGCCTAGACTGAAACAGTTCCAGATTGATCAAATATTAAAAGAAAATTGTAATTTCTCTAAGGTCTTCCAGATAGTGATATATTTCAAAAAGAAGAGAGATAAAAAAAAGAGAGATAAGAAAAAAAAGAAAAAAAAGAAAAAAAAGAGTTATATGATCAAAAGAGGCAGCCAATATTAGATTCTGCCCTACAGTTGTAAATTGGGTCGTGTAAATCTAAAGGGTAACTCTGTCTAGGCTGTAAAAAGCTAAACTAGTAAACAGAGCTCTACTCGGTTTCCCCTTTTACAATCTAGAAAAGTTGATTAATCCAAGTTTATCATTCAATTCAGTCATCCTTGAAGAAAGTTCTATACCTTTGTAATTGCACATCAGAAATCTTCCTTGAAGTAATCCAGCCCAGTATGTCCTTGGGAAATTTTAACAGCTGGCAGTTAGCGAGTCAATTTATTGTGAAGAATGTTCGTGGCAAGGCATGATGCATGGTCTTTTTGTTTTGAAACCAGAGTCTTGGGTTCTAAAATAGTGCTACTATTTTACCCATAGATATCGCCATTTGTTGATAAGCAACACAACCCCACTGAAAAATGAGATTCCATCCTTAGAAAATTATGAACTTCCATTTTTGCAGCAGGGACCCTCTTGGTAATTTTCAGTTTTAAATCCATATTTTGCTTGCCTCCTTTTCAAAGTTGTGCTTTTTCTTGCATTCTAGCTGTGTTATCCAAGAATTCACTTTTTACATGCTAGAATCATTCATGCACAAGAAAATCTTGCACCGTTACCGAGAAAAATCCAGAAAACAGTTGCATAATTCACTGAAAAATCAAACTTTCCATTTTTGGTAGTGTCGCGATATCGCGACACTTCCATTTTTCGGAAATGTCGCGATATCGCGACGGGTAAGTCAAAATGCGGCTAAGTGGCGAAATGTCGTGATTTCGCGACATGTCGCGAAATCGCGACGCTTTTGGGAGAGAGAAGCAAGCTGTACGGAGGGCGCGATTTTGCGACATGTCGCGAAATCGCGACATCTCGCATTTTCGCGGAAGGAGAGAGAAAGTGGGCTGCAGAATGAAAAATCGCCTAAGTCGCAAACACGTTCCAAAATCACGGTCAACGCGGTCAACGCATGCAGGTAAGGGAACTGTCGCGATATCGCGACGTGTTCTAAAATCGCGGCTGAAAATCAAGAAGCGTACGGAGGCCATGAAGGGTCGCGATTTCGCGACATGTCGCGAAATCGCGACATGTCACGTTTTCGCGGCGGACGAGGGAGGAAGTTGCCGATGCTCTGACAGGGTCGCGATTTCGCGACATGTCGCGAAATCGCGACATGTCGCGAATCGCATTAGGAGAGAGAAAGTCATAGTTGACCCGAAAGTGCATTCCAGCGGGAAATAGAAGGCTTCCTGGGTAGCGACACGTGTCAAAGCGTGAATGGGACAAACCGAAGCCGACATGCAAGCTTATTTTGCGGATTTAATCTGTTTTTAATGTTTTAAGCTTCTAATTTAATTAAAATGCTAATCTAATGCATCTTTTTGTCTTTCATGCGGGATTCCACCAGCACTTACGGGACAACCGGAAAGACCATAAAGGCGAAGATAAAGTGCGGATTTAGTCAAGGACCGCCATGCTAGGAGAGAAGGCTGCCGGTGAGAGCATTCAACAACAAATTTATTGCGAGACTTGATAGCATGAAGACCATTTCAACTTCGGGATGGATTTGCGGAGATCGAATTGATGGAGAAGTGGTGACTCATCCGGCTCACCAGCGAGAATTAACGGAAGCATTTATTTGCAGTTACGGATGAATGCAAATTGCATTTTATTTTATCTTCTCCATTTATGGCACCTGACTGCACAGATTTGCCGAAGGGTTAAGTTCTATCCGGACTTTGATTTTTAAATGGATTTTTATTGTAAAACCCGGGTCCTAGGGTTTAAGTGCGATAAGATTTAGGGTTTGAGCAAGATATTTTGGAAAAGATCAGGGTCTGTCCTGAGTCTATAAATACAAATTCTAAATGTAATCGCAGGAGGCGGAGACTTAGAAATAAAGTCTTATAAGCAATTTCTTGCAAATTTTATGAAATCCTTTGTTTCTGGACTTGGAGTTGATGTGCTTTAGCTTTTCTGTGATAGCATGGCCGGGAGCCTAATCTTTTGCGAGTGTGATAAGTGTATTTTCTTTTGTTATCCGTTCCATTTAAAGTTTGTTAGATATATCTTTGTAAATCTGCCATTGTCAAGATTAAATATGTTGTTAGGCTTCAGTTGTTCTATTGTCTGCTAGGGGAAATTACAGATTTCAGGTGTAAGTTTGTTCTAATTTCTCTGTCTTCACTGTGCGAGCTAGGCTCCCGGTGAAAGATACCAGTTTTAACCAGCTGCCCCTTGGATTTATAATTTTCTGCTAGATCCGTTTCACTCTGCCTTGTGCTCTTAGTTGAAAGTGATCTTAGACTGACTGGACACTTTCTTCTGGGATTTGTTCTGTTGTGAAGCTGATAGCATAGATAAGATTGATAGTTTAGAGTTTTACAGTTTAAAGTCTGATAAACTTCTCTTTTCTGCCTTACCCTACCCTCTCTTTGCTTACCGTTAATGATCCATTTTTATTTTCTTTATTTGCCTTTTATTTAAATCTGCTGACCCATGAGAGCTAGATCTAGAATTCAAGTTAAATCTGATTGTCAACAACTTTTGCAACTACTGAACAAGTTCGGGAACCCCCGTAAGGTAACAGAGCGAGTCCATATTGAAATCTATTCCGGAAGTGGAAAAGAGTGAATTGCCATTCGACCCAACTCCGTAACTCGCACCTTGGATAACCGACTAGATCCTAAAGATGAGTGGGATCAGTCCCGTGGGTGTCTCCGGAGCTTTCCTTGCCTTCATCCTTTTTCCCGGGGTGTGCATGAAAGCCGGACCAACAGGTGGTATTTACAACAAAAAATTGTGACACTACATGTTAAGCCATACGACCTACATTATATCAAAACAAAATTGTTTGTAGTATATGATGAATAAGACCTATCATAATACACGTACTACAAAGTGAATCATGCTATTGAAAAAATTTGATCTAGAGTTCACGAGCTAGAATTACATTAAGGAATAAGTCATAGCAAATAAATTAGCAGAGGCACCTCTTCAGGATAGCAAACCTCTCACCATAGAATTTCCTGATGGTGTGGTCTTTGTATTATTAGATCTGCTTGAACCTAAAGAACCTAAAAAATAAAGAGACATGACATTGTTCTTCAATGGTTCGAAGTACGAGCAAGGGGCAAAGTAGGGATAGTATTTATCACACTACAGGGTGCTCCATTGCCCTTATCATTCAAGCTAGACATTCCTTGCACAAAAAATAACACAGAGTATGAGGCCCTGATATTGGGACTCCAAACAACCATTACAATGGGCATTAAAATATTGAATATCTTTTATGACTCTTTGCTCATAGTTAATCAAGTCAAAGGATTGTTCCAATGCAGGTGTCTACTCCTGAAAGCTTAGAAGGATATTTTTGACACTTACCAAGCCCAATTAGAATGGTATGACATCGAGGCAATCCCTCGTATGTCAAATATATTTGTAGACACCATGGAATATTTGGGATCCTTAATCCCTCATAATCCGTCTGCTGATTTCACAATCGTTCACGATAAAGTGCTTGTGCACTCAGTAATACAACATGAGGCTATTGAAAATCAAGAGCCAGTCAACATGATTCAGATTGAACCAAATCAGATTGGTCCTTTAGAGCTAGATATTTCTTGCAAATGACACCTTGGGAATCTTTGATCTCTCAAGGTCCTGTGGAGTGTGGTACAACCATCCACCATAGGGTTATTTCTCAATCTATGTTCAAAAATTTTGGATCATAGGAGGAGCATGTCATTTTATCCATAGAAGCTATGGCTTATTAGGATTGGCTTTCCTAATTATGAGACTTCCTAAAACTTGGAATGGTACCGCAAGGCCTGTCGCATGTCGAAAGATGATAATTTAAATAGAATGCGATGAGGTATATCTTGCTAGAAGAGATCCTTTATAGATGAGGCTATGATGGAATTCTCCTTCGTTGTATTGAGCCCTAGGAAGCATCTTGGACAATTTCTCAATATCATGATGGTACATTTGGTGGTCACTTTAGTGGCATGGCCATAATTTAGCGCATCTTAATAATGGGTTACTATTGGACCACTATGGAAAAATATTGTTGTGAGTATATCAAGAAGTGTGTTAAGTTCCAGTATCATGTAAACCTCACTCACTTGCCATCACAAGCCCTGCAACCCATCCATGTAGCATGGCCCTTCTTGTAGTGGGGACTAGACTTAGTGGGGAAGATCTCACGTTCATCATAATGGCCACTAAGTATTTCACCAAATGGGTCAAAGTGATCCCCTTGACATCGACAACTGGACCAAGGATTACGGATTTTATACTCCACAATATCATAAGTCATTTTGGGGTCCCTTCAAAGATAATATCGGATAATGGGCCATATTTCAAGAACAAAAATTTGTGTGCTTTAATGAACAAATACCACATTCAGCATAGATTTGCAACACCCTATTATCTGCAAGAAAATGGGCAAGCAGAAGCCTCAAACAAAACAATAGTCTCCATATTGAGGAAAACAGTGAAAGATAATCATAAGGACTGGCATTTACAATTACCTTTGGCATTGTGGGTATACAAGACTAGTGTGTGGATTCCCACTAGGGAAAAAACTTTCTCACTTGTATATGACACTGAGGCCATCATGCCCCTAGAGTTAGATATTCCAACCCTGCACATAGCACTGAAGGACTTCCTAGATGATGACATCGTGTGGCAAGGCCACCTTGATCAGTTAACGCTTCTTGATGAACACTGAGTCAATGCCTTGGAGCATCTTCGTGTTTATCAGTATTACCTTGTGCGAGCTTACAATAGCAAAGTCCACTTAAGATAATTCAAAATTGGGGATCTTGTGCTCAAAGAAAATTAGCAAAACTCAAATCTATCATTGCACCTACAAGAAAAATTTACAGCAAACTAGATAGGTCCCTACATGATTTCACCTTACATAATTGGATGGTGTTGAAGAGCTTGAGCCTCTCAATATAATTAATTTGAAGACATTTTATACGTAAAATACAAAAACATTCAAATATACATAAAATACAAAAACATCAAAATATAAAGCATCAAAAATACAAATAAACTCGAAAAACATAGAAATGCTCCAAGGGTATCTTCACACCGCTTGGTAAAAAATTCAATCAAAAATTATCCAAGGGTATCTTCACACCACTTGGTCAAAATCAATCAAAAATTCTCCAAGGGTGCCTTCACACCGCTTGGTCAAAATCAATCAAAAATGCTCCAAGGGTATCTTCACATCGCTTGGTCAAAAAATGCTCCAAGGGTGCCTTCACACTGCTTGGTCAAAATTCAATTAAAAAATGCTCCAAGGGTGGCTTCACACCACTTGGTCAAACTCTAAAATCCCCACAGGCACAATAAGCCCTTTAGTCAAAACACAATAAAAAATATAAAAACAATGTAAAATCAAAAATACAAAAATAGTTGCATTTTAAATCTGCATCCATATAGTTGCATTACATCAAACATGCATATCCATTGCATTTTCATATGTTATGGTCACACTTTTGCAAACGATGCCACAGTTTGTATCACAACCACAAATACACAAGTCCATATTCATCCATTCATCCATGTGTGTAAATATGTTTTTCAACACAACCATTTAATGTTGCTATACGGAATAGGCTAAGATTTTCCAGTCATTCAGTCATATCTAGTGGTCTTATCAATTTTTTTGGGAATCCATATTGATTATTAGAGGGTAAGGTCTAGTCGTGATAATACCTCATATATTCAGGATCCTATCACTAATTAAAAATACTAAAATCCTAGTTGGTACAAGGGAAAAATGAAAGCTGCAAAAGTGGTCTAGGTTACCTTAAGCGAAAAGAATCTTCCTTGCTTATCCCCCTATGTGACTAATTCAAAGGTGCTAAGAATTGGCAAAAGGACAAGTGCCACCCATCCAGAAACAAGTGATTAACATCACTACATAAATCCTTTTCTTTCATTAAAACAAGCAAAAATCATGAAACAAAGCACAAATTCAAAATCCTAGTTTCCAAAGTCATAATTCAAAATCCCAAAATAAAGAAAAAGGTCAAAAATCGAAACAAACAAGTGAGTTTCATCCTTACATAAATCCCTTGCTCAAGAGAAAAAAAATCAGTCAAAAATAAATAGTGATTTTCATCACTAAGCATGAGCAAGTATCCCAAATAAAATGAAGAAAAGAAGGGAATGGAACTTGAATCCCTGGCAATGGTGATACCCAAAACTGGAAGGTGATTCCCATTATAGGTTGGTGTATAGCCATGTCTGGCAATGGTGATACCCTTATGCATGATGATATGTCTATCACAATAGCATCTTGCATTTGTGTAGACCAATGTTTGCATGTGGATGAGCTAGATTTAGGTAACCCAATGCTACCTAGTGGTATAATCCAACTAAATCCAACACAAGATAAGATGAACAAATGAAGATCCATGATCTTAGTAATGAGCTGAAAGAATCCCGCCTAAAATAAAAGGAAATGCTTGAGTTCTATCTAAATATATTCATTTGCACACACAAGGATAATGAATCTCTAGGTCCATGATGAAAGCCTTGCTTTTAAAAATTCTAGTGTGGTTAGTACGTAGTTGTTGATAGAGTAACTAGAGTGTTTGAGTCCCAGGAAGAGCCTCAAAAATTCCTACATAGCAACAAGTCATATCATTCATCACATCATCACTTTTCTTCATGAAGTTTGTAAATTAAGGGGTATAAACAAAGTAGGCTAGATACCGGATAGATGTTAGAAATAATATCTACATGGCCACTGACTATTTTGAACCTTTTAAATAACATAAGCTTTATCAAGAAATTACATACATACACGCCAATACATTTCACATATGAATGCCCAAATAATTAGTTCTTTTGATAAGAATGATTATTTACATTCATGATTGTTATACTTTATGTGGTATCACCCATTTAGATTGTTGAAATCATATCATACGCATTCCTTATGTTCTAAGTGATTAAAGCATACAAATTCATTCACATTAGATTAAACATTATATAAACAGTGCATGATACATTGCATTTATCATATAATAACATAAGTTAGATGCATACAATTAAATCAAAATTAAACATGCATCTAACGAAAACATTGCATCCATAAACACATAATTTCATAAAGCATCCATTCATATCTAATATCACATAATTGCATCCACCCATACATAGAATCATAAATCCATCATCAAATCAACTCATGATACATCACATCATGTCACAATAATCAAATCATATAAGCATCTACATAAACATCTACATAAGCATCCATATCAATATCCATATCATCATAAATATCACCTATCATCTAACACATATATCAACTCATCATAATGCCATTATCATACCACACAAGTAAAACAAAAACATAAGCAATAAATCACACACATAATGAACCATAATGCAAAGATCTTATATAAATATGTGTGTCTCAAAATTTTTCTCAAAATGTGTATCTCAAAGTGCATGGATATACAAAAAATGCCCAAAGGCTACAGTCATATAGGTCAGATGACCTCAAAAATAAAAGCCTAATGCATCATCAATCAAACACTGGACCTGAACCCCCTACAACACTGACCCCTATGGATGGATCTCAGGTGGATTTATGTGAGCCTATTGGCCTCTCTATGAGATTTCAAGTCCTCTGACTAGGCCGTATGGAAGACTGCCCTGAGGTAGAGTGCCTTCTAGCTTGTGATCCACTTGCACCTGTCCTCTTCCTAGGAGTGGATCCTAGCCTCCTAAACTACATCTGGAGAGAATCAATGTGGCCTACATGACCAGCAATCTCAACCTCATACTCATATAGCAAATTCTGCATCCACCTAATCTCTACCCTTGAATCTATCCCTGTAGAACCCTAAGGTGTGGAAGGATCAACAATAACCTGCATCTTGGAAGAACTTCCCCCAATAGCATCCTACAAATCCTGTATATGAGGTGTGAGCTACTCTATAGTAGCATCCTTTTGTACTATAGTAACATCCCACTAGGCAATGATAGCATCATATTGTTTTACCTGGATCTTGGCTGATTGGAGGTCGACCTCTATATCATGCAGCTGTGCTCTCAGAGGAGAATCTCTCTCCTTAGGATCCAACTCCTCCTCCTCATCAGGAACCTCCTGCTCCTCTATTTCCACCTAATCTACTAGATGGCCCTATACCTCGATCCTAGCTCAGACTTTGTGCTCTATTGTATATGCACCACCATCTCTGCCATCATCCTCATGGCCTAGAATGCCATCACCATACCACATCTGGTCACCCCACCACTGCTTAAATGCATCTGTGACTCCCTTAGCAACTTGTGGGTCAACTGCTATGGCGTCCTCATCATAAGCCAACTCTGTGATATGTGTGGAAGAAGGTCTCCCTCTGCTCTGATGCACATGTACAATAACGAGACAAGTGGCGCATCCTACTGCAATCCATACTAATGAATAACTTGATAGTAGAAGAAATACTCCTTGATGCTGACCTTGTGGTCAATGAGCCATTGCTCGCACTGCGTCCTAGCTATAAATCTAGGTGGATCATACCAAACTGGGCACTCATGATATGGGTGTCACATGACAGCTCTGACCTATAGCCTAGTAAAAGTAGCAATATAATGTGGGAGCTCCCTCGCATTAGGGTGCTCTTGTGCTCCTCACGTTCTTGATCCCACCTGGAAGCATAACACTGCATCTTAGCGTCAATAACTATAATCTTAGTGGGGAGTCCTCTGGGATGATCGACACTGATATGCTCCCATCCCCATACCTAAAGGAGTAAGCTATAAGCAATGTTGATGCGACCTCATCGATAGATGTTATACAACTCATCATAGTACTGTGCTAGCGAAGACCTCCCCCATGCATAGATAATAGGTTCCGTGCTATCCATCAAATTCTAAACCATCATAAGGAGGTTCCACGGGAACCTCAAGCCTGAGTAATCTGGGGTCAGAATGTTGTTGATGACCATCAGTAATACCATGTTCCTTTTTGATAAGACACACTCCTTGTACCAGCGTATAACATATATACCTCTAGACTTGGTGTCCTTGAAGGCAACCGTAACATGCCTCCCAAACACCCAAAGAAAAACTGCATTACGATCATTAGTGGCCAAAGAGACGATGGCCACTCCATCAAAGGGGATCCAAAAAATCTTGTACACATCCTCTAGTGTGATAGTCATCTCACCAGTAGGAAGATGGAAGGTGTTCATCTTGGGGTCCCATCGGTGAACTAGGGTGATGAGGTAGGCCTGGTCCAATATAATATGTGGAAGCCTGATAACATATTATAGTCCATAGGTCTTAAACCAGGCCCGGTATGTATCATCTAGGAGTGGGAAAAGGTCATTTAGGAGCTTTGGATCTCGAGTATGATCAGTGAGAATCTATGAGCAAAATCAAAGGTATAACTATAATGAATCTAAGCCATAAATCACAATAAAATATGAAAATGGTGCACATAATGATAAACTAACCCAATTCTAATTAAAAGAGCAATAAGTGCACCTAATCATGTAGCATAGTACAAAAAAGTAGCTCAAAATTTAAAAAAATCAATTAATCATCTCACAAAATCAAGAAATTTGCAAAATCTGCGTAAGGATCCTGGTCGTTGTCACCTACAGCAGCCAGAAAGTGGCTGCTAAGGCCAGCAACGACCAAAATCCAATGGTCAAATGTCTAACCGTTGGGATTCAAAACCAACCACTCTAAGTGATTATGGCCAAACTATAGGTCGAGACGGTCGGTCTAAGTACCAATGACCAATGGGCGATGCGGCAGACATGTAATACCTAGGCCGAAATACCATAAAAAATGGAAAAAAAGGTAAAATGGTAGGAAGCCCACCAAAGCAAAACCTATCTATGGATTCGATTCGTTGTCAATGAGTTTAATGAGATTGATTTACCGGTTACTTAGTGAGGTTCATTTTTACCCAAAAGGAAAGTAGATTTAAGGTTTGAGAGAATACCCAAGAAGCTCTAGCTCCTCTGCTCGCCAATGTCTCTCCCTGCGTAGCCATAGTCTCCAACGCAACACCACTCCAAGTCACAAATGTCACTTTCTCATTAGAGCTCTGGAAAACAAATCGCCAGCTAGAAGAATGAAAAGTCAAAATCCTAGATCTTCTTTTGTACTCCTCAAGTCGTGCTTCGACCGTTGCTGATGTCAGTGGCCTAAAATTCTTCGTCACTTAGGGCGATAGTGGCCACAGGTAGGCACTTAGTGGTCACTGGATCTAATAGTAGCCATTAGCACAAGCAAAATCAGGAAGATTCCTTCTAGGAGGAATAGCAAAAAAAATCAAATAAGAACATTTTGATGGTCCCTGATCATCATAATGATCAAAATAACAAAAAAATTACATAAAAACAAATCTCAAGTAATCTTCGTATTCAGTTACTTACCCTATCAGCTCAGTGGTTGCAGCGATTTGCACTTACTGCAAACTTGATGAGATGAGTAAGTTACCATAAGGCTACTTGGTGCAAATTAATCATTTTGGAATTATGATGATCACCTTAACCCCTAAGAAGATCAATATGGTTGGACTGCTCCATGGGTACGATGGAATCATCCTAATTCTATTATGACACAAAAACACTGAGCCAAGTGATGCAATACAAGCATAAATAGAATCACTCATCCTAACTCCCTAAGAAGGCTATTTGTGATCGGATCACTCCCCGATATAGGGATGAACGATAATCATAAATAATTTAAAGTACACTTGGATGGGGGATTTCCCATGAAAAGAACAAAAACAAGAAAGAAACCAAAGCTAGTCAAATTGGTCACGCAACTTGTCACTTCATTCATTGTCCTTCCCTCACCAATTCATTGTGTGAGGGGGCAGTTCAAATACTTCATATAATCATAATCAAATTCAACCAAAGATCACTTGATCATATCAAAATTGCATTCGTCCTATGAATCATTGCATACAACTCTTACACAAATTTCCCCATTTATTGGGTTCATAAGAAAATATGACATCTTCAATTTGTAGCTCTCCTCTGGTCGGTTCTATTGTAGCAACATAAGCTACCTGATTGCATTTGAGGAATGAGTGCAAGTGGAAAGGTGCAAGCCCTATGCTAAATTAAGCCTTCAATCAAGTTGAAGCAAAGATTCAAAAATGTGTGTCATATTGCATGATTGGGCCATCCAATATTGATCAGATTAGTGATCATCATACGCCCTGGAAACATAACAATCTACGTTTTTGCTCCGTGTTGTGTTTTCCACTTAGGGCATCATAAAAATGACATCTGTAGACACCTAAAACATGACATCATAAATTTAAATCCCTATAGCATTTAAATCACACTAAAATAAACCAATTCAGGCCCTCCTTCTAGCGCCAAAAATGTTGAGTGGTATTTTCACCCAATTGTTAAAGTACACTATTCCTTAGGATTTGGGCTCCAAATCCCCTCTTGCAAAGAAGTCAAACAAATGACTTCTCCAAGGTCTCCGCTATATTAGCATTTGCATATGTGTATTAGTAATCTCAAATAAAGATATTCAATTTAAATGCTTGGAACACCTTAGTGGTTGCAAGTAACTATAAACAAGGGGCAATGTTGGTTTATTTTACCATGAAACTTTAGTGATTGTTCATTGAACCAAAATAAAGCAAATGTGATTTGGCCCTCATATGACCTTCAATGTGATGCTCAAATTACCCCTCTTTCATAAAATCAGAATTTTTATGAAGAGGGCAATTTTAGGCTCCAAAAATGGAAATTTGTGAAATGCCATAAAACATAACTCCTTCAATGAAATTGGAATTTTCATGAAGGGAATGTCATCATAGGCTCATGAGTGTAAAAAAAAACTGAAAAAATGAAATTTGACCTTAAAATGGAAATTTTCTATTTTCGGATTTTAAAATCTATAGTAAAACAACAACTTCAATGAATTTTTAAAAATACTAAACAACTCCGAAAATGAAATTTCAAAGTGCATATTGGAAGTCTGAAGTATAACCTACGCAATGGTAAAATTATTTTTGGATTTTGAAAATTTTTAAATGTTTATTTTAATGCCTGAAAATTAAAAAAAGTTAAAATTTCTGGAAAATAAAATGTAGAAAATGAAAATGAAATGCAGAAAATTGAAAATAAAATGCATTCAGTATGATGCTATCCTATTCTGACAAAACAGAAGATGCGAGGTTTTCATGCATGCAACCTAACCTATTGGACTTGCAAAATAAGCACAATCCGGATAAGCCAATCCGGATAAGCTAAGTGTTGGCTCCTAGGGTTTTAAATGAGGTTTTTTAGATTTAAACATTCGCATGAAGCAACCAAGAAAACTTGCATAAACTCCATTTACAAGCCTAAAATCTGAAAAGGGGAAAAATAAACATTTAATCTTGCATGCAGAAAATGACTCCTTTCTTGTCCATAAGATGCAACTTTCTGAAACTCTCTGTATTAAAAATTTATCATTTTACAATAACAGAAATTCTTGGTTTTTGCAAACTAGTCCATGGAAGAAAAATAGCCCAAATAGGTCCAAAATGGCCCTCTTGCCTTCAAACATACAACTCTGCTTGCAGTAGTTTCCAACCCCCCCATACAATTCTTGCCTGGCGTATTTAAAGTTTTCAGGAAGCTTTTTGTTTCATTTTCCAATGGTTGTTCATTTCACCTTCCCTTGTGCATGCATGTGTTTTGGTTTCCAAAAAAAAAATTTCGTTTCTATTTTGTGGCCCTTCGTTTCATTTTCTCCACATGGGCTTGCGTCCATTTCCCTCCGTGTGTAACGACCATATTAAATGATTACAAATCATTAAAGATTCCTTATGTAACATTTTGTCTTATTCATTGGATTTTGTCCTTATGTCCACGTCACTATGTAGTCTTCAATTTCACTGTCCTAGTATTCATCACTAATATCAGACGCACTGTCAACTACTCCGTTCCTTTGGCAAAAATCGGACATGTCACGAAATCGCGAAACTTCTTGTTTCTCTGCCTATTTCCCCCTTTTGAGTCACAAAAATGCAACATGTCGTGATATCGTGACACTTTTTCTTCCTTGTTCTTTCTCTTCTCTTCTGGTCGCGAAAATGCAACATGTCGTGATATCGCGACACTTTTCTTTCTTCTCTTTTGGCCGTGAAAATGCAACATGTCGCAATATCGCGACACTTTTCTCTTTTGGCCGTGAAAATGCAACATGTCGCGATATCGCGACACTTTTTCTTCCTTGTTCTTTCTCTTCTCTTCTGGTCGCGAAAATGCAACATGTCGCGATATCGCGACACTTTTCTTTCTTCTCTTTTGGCCGCAAAAATGCAACATGTCGCGATATCGTGACACTTTTCTCTTTTGGCCGCAAAAATGCAACATGTCGCGATATCACGACACTTTTTCTCTTCTGGCCACAAAAATGCAACATGTTGCGATATCGCGACACTTTTCTCTTTTGGCCGCGAAAATGCAACATGTCGCGATATCGCGACACTTTTTCTCTTTTGGCCGTGAAAATGCAACATGTCGCGATATCGCGACACTTTTTCTCTTTTGGCCGTGAAAATGCAACATGTCGCAATATCGCGACACTTTTTCTCTTTTGGCCGTGACAATGCAACATGTCACGATATTGCGACACTTTTATTTCTTCTAGCTGCAACAATGCAACATGTAGCGAAATCGCAACACTTTTTCTCTTTTGGCCGCAACAATGCAACATGTCGCGATATCATGACACCTTTTCTATTTTGGCCGTGATAATGCAACGTGTCGCGATATCGCGACACGTTTTCTCTTTTGGCCGCGACAATGCAACATGTCACGATATTGTGACACTTTTTCTCCTTGCTTTTTATTTTTTCTTTGAACCACAAAAATGCAACATGTCACAATATTGTGATACTTTTTTCTCCTAGTGATGTTTTGCTTTTTCTTTGATCTTTAGCATATGGGCCACTTCGATCTTCTTGGAAACTATGCAAAAAGGTGGGTCCCCAATTTTGGGGTACGTTGTGGAGCAGCCACAAAAAATGGTGACTCTACTGGGAAAGGCTCCTGAGCATTTCGATGAGAACTTAACCTGAACACCTTCAAAACTCAAAAAAAAGCGTCAACAAATATCCCAAGAATGAAACTAGATGAGAAATACATGAAGCACTAGAATTATTAAGCATCAGCTCGGTGTGTGCAATGTGTTTCATTTCCTATCGTTTGAAACTCGTTCAACTTTCCATTGTTAGTTTCACTTATGATTCGTATGCAAGGCTATGAATGATTTGTGTAGGATTTGATGTATGACAACTATGCTAGAGATATAAAAACCTACTTTGCAAAGGCTCAAAATTTCTAGTATCATGAACAAACATATTAAAACTGTCAAACCCTCTTAGGACCAAATATGTGCATACTGAATTAATTTACTGGATCCCAAAGCTGGTTATGTGTCACTACCATCTTGAACCCATGTGCAAGTGTAAGTGAAATCAAAGCTTTGAGGAATAGGATTTCCAACCTAAGTGAGATGGAAATTTAACCCTATCTTTACTACTATGATCTGGAGTTCATTACCTCATCTTGAACAAAATGATTTAACCTATTATGGATGAAACTTTCAGGCTAGCCTGTCTGTTTGAGCAGACAGTGATCTTGCTTTTAGACAAGACATGTTGCCACGCATCAGCATACTCCACTGCCATTCAGGCATCTATAGCCCCAGTGGAGATCAACCCCATAATCCAGGATTTGACTTTACTTTTGATTTCTTGAACCTTGGGGATGACTACCCATCTTTGCAAGGGACATGTAGTATGATCCTTCCAATCCAATATCGATGATGCAATAAAAGTAGAATGAAAAATATTTGCTTTGGAATTTTAAGTTCTTGAGTGGACAAAATAGAATCTTTGGGGAATCAGATTCTCAACCTAAGCGAGATGAGAATTAAACCCTATCCTTACTACTCCATGAAGGTCAAATCAGAGATTCGGGGAATTGGATCCTCAACCTAAGTTCGATGAGGATTTAACACTATTCTTGCTACTCTGATTTTAGGCTTTAAGCACTATGGGAGTGGTAAAAACCACTGTTTTAAGGATTATGTTGCATGATAGGACAAACACGAAATACTCCTTTCACCTCACATTTTCTTCCAAGTATGGTTTTGACCATTTTGCTCAAGATCCTCTTTAATATGTGTAGCACGTTTTTGGTTCAAGATAGTTTGGGCATCAGTTCCCAGCCTTAGGATCCTTTTAATATACATTATATAATAGCCCTAAGAGGATTCGACACATTTTCAATGATTGTATTTGAAATGTAGATGCAACATGAGATGAAATGTATATGCCATGTCGAATGTAACATGAGATATGGATGAATGCATTGCTCTTTTTGAAATGCGGATGTTTGTAAAACTGACAACTTCATGCATCACAAGTTCCAAACGATATTCTTTAATGTGTTTGCGATACTCATGGAGCTTTCTGCAATACAATTATGATGTTTCATATTCTCTTAGTCTTTAGTCAACATTCATAAGGACATAAGCTGACATCTCGCTTTTTTTTTTTTTTTTTTTTTTTTCAAAACAAACCAAAAATGTCCAAAGGACCAACACACAAAATTTAAAACCAAACCTGAAATGCAAACCCAACATCACAAACCAAAAAATTATATACAAATGTACAATATGGTACAAGATGATGCAAAGCTTGGACTATCATTTTCCCGGATCCCAAACATGATTAGAACATTTCAAAAGACATATGACACAATGTGTATGCCAAATGTTGTAGGAATCCAACAACAATAAGATCAAACCAAGCAATGCAAAAAAATTCAACTTGCCTCGCTCACCATACCAATTTGATTTAGTTCCATTACCAACACCATAGGTGAGATTCAAATCAAATTGATTAGACAATGATTGGTATTCAATTTTATCTTGTCTATTCTTTAAAGTGTAAGTTTCATCATTCCATTCAAGATTTAAAAGTAGGATTTCTTTATCCAAAATTAAACTTTGTAAGTAAGAGCCTATTTCTAAACATTTTAAAGCCAATTCATTTTCCAAGTTTTTCGGCCAATCAAACTTGTGCAACAATTTGGAAGAATCTAGGATATTTACTAAATGAGGATCAGTAAAAGTTTTTACCCTAGACTCCATTATCAATTTTTGATGAATTTGATTTAACAATTCATGTGCCTCAACCTCTTTTTCATTCATGCAAGTGATTTTATTAAAGGTGTGATTAGAAGTCAATCCTTGTTTTTCATTCACCTTCAACGGCATTTCATCATAAACATCCTTCAAATTCAAAACATGTTCATGCAAACCTTCACATATAGCTTGGTTGTTTGAAAACAAAAGGTTAGATTCTACCTTTTTCACATTTTCATTTACCAACACTTGGTGAGAAATCGTAATTTCTTCATTTATTACCTGTTCATCAAACATACCAAAATATGACACCCAATCGAAAACATGTCCATATTTTTCAACCCTCAAATCTTGTTGGTCAACATGTAGGTTAAGTAACTCATCTTGATGATCACTTATTTGAGTTTCTTCCAATTGACCAATCTCTTTGTCATTTGGTTCCAATTGTTTGTTCACCATCCATGGCATCTCTTCATGTGAGATAGAAGTTTCAACATCTAGCATATCAAGTGAAATAGGAGTTTCATCTATAGGGGCGTGAGAAAATAATACATTATCATATCTCCCCCAACCATTGTAAAAATTGTCATCCAAATTTGTGGAATGGCATTCCATGATGTTTGTGGCATGATATTTTGATTCATTCATCAATTCTTTTTCTTCTTTGTCCTTGGTAGTAGGATCGTTATAATCTTCCAAATTTTGATGAGATTTGAAACCCTCTTCCAAAACATCCTCAAATTGTACAGGAGTTGTAATATCTTCCTTTAAGTAGGCGATTATGTTATCCCGCATATCAATTGACACAAAGGGTTCATGAGGAGGTTTAGAGTGAGCATATTCATTCAATTTCTTTCGAGAATCATGGTGATCATCTTCCAAAATTAAGTTATGATGCTCGACTATTTCTTCAACATCTTCTGATTCATCAAATTGTATCTCATAAAATTCACCTTCACCTTCCTTAGATGGTTCAATTATTTCAAATAGTGGGTTATTTCTTGAATTCAAATTTGTAAGGCTATCATAGTCCAAATTAGTAACCCATGATTCTGCTTCATCACAATTTAGAAGGTGAAGAATTTCTTGATCATTAGTTTCAATCATCTCATCGAGTGTATCTTCCAAGAACAAGTGGTGAAATTCTATCATATCTTCAAATTCATTTATTGATTTTCTTTCGATTTCACTTTCAACCACTTCATTCAACTCTATGGCCATTTCTAGTCCTATCACATATCTCAAGTAGAGTTGAATTTATGACACCATTATCTGAATAATCATGTATCTCTATGAATGAAATCATCTCCCCACCATCCTCATTGATAGATGTTGGCTTGGCAACTTGCACCTCCTCTTGGAAAACATCTAAGGCAATTGTAACATTTCAACACTCAAATTCGTCCCCTTGATCATTCACCTTATGTATTTTTGGATTGGAGGATGATGGGGGACAGGAAAACGCACTCACACTATTCCAAAAAATTTCTTCATTAATCTGCAAATCTCGTTTATAGATACGCAACAGCCCGTAGGATTTACAATAACCAGTGCTCGGCTTGGTTTTCTCTAACACATTCTAAGCACGTTCTTCAATCCACCACCTATTCTTTTACAATGCTTGAGTTTTTATTGAGGTCTCGACCCTCTAGGCAATTAATGACCCTTCTGGAAAAATACATTAAACAAACCTGCAAAGTCAGCTTTCCCCTCCGAGTCTTCAATTTTCCTTTCGTAATTGGCAACTACCCCGATCCGCCATGAAAGCATGCATTTAAAGAGACCCTTGACCTACAACCGTCATTTTTTTCAGACTGTTCTTTTGACTGTTGCCTCTTTTTTCGTCTGTGTGCCTGTCCACGTGTTTATTTCTCATTTGTTTTCTTCTGGCCGCGATATCGCGACATGAGCCTCTTTTTCCGTCTGCGTGGCTGTTCACATGTTTATTTCTCATTTGTTTTCTTCTGGCCATGATATCATGACCATTCCACCTTCGAGCCCTTTATTTTGTTTCATGTCACGATATCGCGACGTCGCGATATCGCGGTGTCGCGATATCGTGACCATTCCACCCTCAAGCTGTTTGTTTTGTTTCATGTCACAATATCACGACATCATGATATCATGATGTCGTGATATCATGACCATTCCACCCTTAAGCCCTTTGTTCTGTTTCATGTCACGATATCATGACGTCACGATATCATGATGTCACGATATCATGACCATTCCGCCTTCAAGCCCTTTGTTTTGTTTTATGTCACGATATCGCAACATCGCAATATCGTGATGTCGCGATATCACGACCAAATTTTGCCTTGAGAGAAAAAGGCTTTTTACATCATGATTTCGCGACGTCGCGATATCGCGATCGACTTTTGCCTTGTTAAAATGACCAACAAAACACAAAAAAAATTGGTTGATGCAAGATTGCCTTGCTGTCGTCGGATGCTCCTGCATCAGACACCTGGGGTAAATGGAGAAGTGACCTTCACTTTTGTGCTATTCGGTTCGCATATTTTGTAACATCTCCAACCGTGCACCTGCCTCTGCAGCCCGCTTAAACCTCGTCTCCTGGCAAAAAAGTTTTCTGCCTTCTACCAGACAAATTCTGGCGCTGCTGCACACCTTCTCGTCCACTACCTGAAATGGCTTTAACTTGTGGCGCACTCCATCTTTTGTCAATGAGTACGTATTTGCATGACCATCATGCACTGCACTTCGATCAAATTGCCATGGCCTTCCTAACAGCAAATGGCAAGCATCCATGGGGAAAACATCACACAAGACCTCGTCTTGGTACTTCCCAATATTGAACGTGACTAAGCACTGTTCATGAACCCATGCTCTATGGTCCTTCTGTAACCATGCAATCCAGTATGGATGCGGGTGTCTCCTCCTCTCCAGCTGTAACTTAGTAACCATCTCTTCGGAGACTAAGTTATCAGTACTACCATTGTCTATAATAACATTACAAAATTTGCCTAAACTTTTGCACCTCATGCGGAACAGGCTTCTCCTTTGTTCTGGTTTCTCCTCCTCATTCAACAAGGCTCTCCTTGCAACCATGACTTCCCCTCTCTCTACCTCCTCAAAGTGTTCTGATTCAGCATCTTCACCTGCTACAGCAGCTCTGGCAGGACCCTCAGGTCTCTTGTTCATCCTCTCTTGGCATTCAGGACACTCATACATCATATGTCCTTCTTTTCCATAGTGGAAGCAGGTTCCATGAAATACTCCTCTTCCAAACCCACGTCCAGATCTACCTCTTCCTCTTGGGTAGCCATTGTTGTAAACTTGGGGTCTGTAATCTTCACCCATTTTTTGCTCTTGGCTGCTGCTAGCTTCTTCTTTCTTCTCCTCTTTTCCTTCATCTTTTATTCCACCAGTCCTTACTCCCTGACCTCTTCCTCTTTGATTGCTCTCAAATCTTCTCTTCAATTTCTCTTCAAATTTTAGAGCAAACTGGTAAGCATCCTCAATGGTGCTCACCCGAACTAGGCTCAACTCCTCCTGGATACTGGGTCTCAACCCATTGATATAACGGGCCACCTTCTCCTTGCTTGCCTCTAAATGGCCAGTTCTAATAGAGATCTTGTAAAACTCCTCGATGTATTCTTGGACAGTTTTGTTCATCTGTCTCAAACTTTTCATTTTCCTTAGCAGATCCAATTCATAACCTGCAGGAATAAACTGTCTTTTCAACTTTTCTACCATCCATTCCCAATTTGTTATTATCTATTTTCCTCTTCTGTTCCACTCTAGTTGTACTCCCTTCCACCATATGCTGGCATGACCCTTCAGTTTGGTCTTAGCAAATCTGACCCGATTAGGGTCTTCAACCTCTTCATATTCGAAATATTCTTCTAGATCATTTATCCAGTCAATCACCTCTTTTGGATTTAGGTTTCCAGAATATGTAGAAACCTCCATTTTTGGTTTCTTTCCAATCTGGGAGATGGCTTTGCATAACCTGGCATGTGCAGGATCCATAGCCTCTTCCTCTTCCTCAAACTAGTATTTTTCTTCATCAACTTCATCTTCACTTCCTTCTTCCCTTTTGGGCTCACGCCTTTTGCATAGCTCTTCTTGTAGGGCTTGAACTTGCCTCTACAAAACTCGGACATCTTCCGCTGCCACCACGCCTCTCCCACCAATAGGGTTTCTTCTTGGAGGCATTCTACTCACTCTCTCACAAGCCCTTCCACAGATCCTGGTGTAACTACCTCACGTCCGGCGATCTGTTACACACTCAAGAAATTTCGGCTCACTCTTCTCTCTCATAACCCTACCACAGATCCTGGCACAAACTGCCTCATGTTCGTCGAATCTGCCTATGCACTTAGAATATTCTAGCTTTGATACCACTAATGGGGGATGAGAAAATGCACTCACACTAATCTAGAAAATTTCTTCATTAATCTGCAAATCTCATTTACAGATACGCAACAGCCCGTAGGCTTTTTCAATAACCAGCGCTCAGCTTGGTTTTCTCTAACATATTCTGAGCGCGTTCTCCAATCCACTACCTATTCTATTACAATGCTTGAGTTTTTATCGAGGTCTCAACCCTTTAGACAATTAATGACCCTTCTGGAAAAATACATTAAACAAACCTGCAAAGTCGGATTTCCCCTCCGAGTCTTCAATTTTCCTTTCGTAATTGGCAACTGCCCCAATCTGCCATGAAAGCATGCATTTAAAGAGACCCTTGACCTGCAACTGCCATTTTGTCAGACTATTCTTCTGACTGTTGCCTCTTTTTCCGTGCACATGGCCGTCTGCGTGTTTATTTCTCATTTGTTTTCTTTTGGCCATGATATCGCGACATGTCGTGATATCGCGACATCGTGATATCGCGACGTCATGATATCACGACCATTCCGCCTTCAAGCCCTTTGTTTTGTTTCATGTTGCGCTATCGTGATGTCATGATATCGTGACCATTCCACCCTCAAGCCCTTTGTTCTGTTTCATGTCGTGATATCACGACGTCGCGATATCACGATGTCGCGATATCACGACCATTCCACCCTCAAGCCCTTTATTCTATTTCATGTCGTGATATCACGATGTCGCGATATCACGACCATTCTACCTTCAAGCCCTTTGTCCTGTTTCATGTCATGATATCATGACATCGCGATATCATGATGTCGTGATATCGTGACCATTTCGCCTTCAATCCCTTTGTTTTATTTTATGTCGCGATATCACGAAGTCACAATATCGTGACGTCGCGATATTATGACCAAATTTTGCCCTGAGAGAAAAAAGGCTTTTACGTCACGATATCACGACGTCGCGATATCGCGACCGACTTTTGCCTTGTTAAAATGGCCAACAAAACACTTAGAAAAATTTGGTTGATGCAAGATTGCCTTGCTGCCGTCGGATGCTCCTGCATCAGACACCCGGGGTAAATGGAGAAGTGACCTTCACTTCTGTGTTGTTCGGTCTATGTATTTTGTAACATCTCCAACCGTGCACCTGCCTCTACAGCCCGCTTGAACCTCGTCTCCTGGAAAAAAAGTTTTTTGCCTTCTACCAGACAAATTCTGGCACTACTACACACCTTCTCGTCCACTACCTGAAATGGCTTTAACTTGTGGCGCACTCCATATTTCGTTAATGAGTACGTATTTGCATGACCATCATGCACTACACTTCGATCAAATAGCCATGACCTTCCTAACAGCAAATGGCAAGAATCCATGGGGAAAACATCACACAAGACCTCATCCTGGTACTTCTCAATATTGAACGTGACTAAGCACTATTCACAAACCCATGCTCTATGGTCCTTTCGTAACCATGCAATCCGGTATGGATGCGGGTGTCTCCTCCTCTCCAGCTGTAACTTAGTAACCATCTCTTCAGAGACTAAGTTATCAGTACTACCATTGTCTATAATAACATTACAGACTTTGCCTAAACTTTTGCACCTCGTGCAAAACAGGCTTCTCCTTTGTTCTGGTTTCTCCTCCTCATTCAACAAGGCTCTCCTTGCAACCATGACTTCCCCTCTCTCTGCCTCCTCAGAGTGTTCTGATTCAGCATCTTCACCTGCTACAGCAGCTCTAGCAGGACCCTCAGGTCTCTTGTTCATCCTCTCTTTGCGTTCAGGACACTCATACATCATATGTCCTTCTTCGCCATAGTGGAAGTAGGTTCCACAAAATACTCCTCTTCCAAACCCACGTCCAGATCTACCTCTTCCTCTTGGGTAGCCATTGTTGTAAACTTGGGGTCTGTAATCTTCACCCATTTTTTGCTCTTGGCTGCTGCTAGCTTCTTCTTTCTTCTCCTATTTTCCTTCATATTTTCTTCCACCAGTCCTTCCTCCCTGACCTCTTCCTCTTTGCTTGCTCTCAAATATTCTGTTCAGTTTCTCTTCAAATTTTAGAGCAAACTGGTAAGCATCCTCAATGGTGCTCACCCGAACTAGGCTCAACTCCTCCTGGATATCGGGTCTCAACCCATTGATATAATGGGCCACCTTCTCCTTGTTTGCCTCTAAATGGCCAGTTCTGATAGAGATCTTATAAAACTCCTCGGTGTATTCTTGGACAGTTTTGTTCATCTGTCTCAAACTCTGTATTTTTCTTAGCAGATCCAATTCATAATCTGCAAGAATAAACTATCTTTTCAACTTTTCTACCATCTGTTCCCATTTTGTTATTCTCTTTTTTCCTCTTCTATTTCACTCCAGATATACTCCATTCCACCAGATGCTAGCATGACCCTTCAGTTTGGTCTTAGAAAATCTGACCCGATTAGGGTCTTCAACCTCCTCATATTCGAAATATTCTTCTAGATCATTTATCCATTCAATCACCTCTTTTGGATTTAGGTTTCCAGAATATGTAGAAACCTCCATTTTTGGTTTCTTTCCAATATGGGAGATGGCTTTGCATAACCTGGCATGTGCATGATCCATAGCCTCTTCTTCTTCCTCAAACTAGTCTTCTTCTTCATCAACTTCATCTTCACTTCCTTCTTCCCTTCTGGGTTTGCGCCCTCTGCGTAGCTCTTCTTGCAGGGCTTGAAATTTTATCTGCAAAACTCGAACATCTTTCACTGCCACCACGCCTTTCTGACCAATAGGGTTTCTTCTTGGAGGCATTCTGCTCACTCTCTCACAAGCCCTTCCACAGATCCTGGTGTAACTACCTCACATCTGGTGATCTATTACACACTTAGGAACTTCTGGCTCACTCTTCTCTCTCAGAACCCTACCATAGATCCTCGCGCAAACTACCTCACGTTCGGTGAATCTGCTTGCACACTTAGAATAGTCTAGCTCTGATACCACTAATGGGGGACAGGAAAACACACTCACACTAGTCCAAAAAATTTCTTCATTAATCTGCAAATCTCGTTTACAGAAACGTAATAGCCCGCAGGATTTTTAAATAACCAACGCTCGGCTTGGTTTTCTCTAACACATTCTAAGCATGTTCTCCAATACACCACCTATTCTATTACAATGCTTGAGTTTTTATCGAGGTCTTGACCCTCTAGGCCATTAATGACCCATCTGGAAAAATACATTAAACAAACCTGCAAAGTCGTCTTTCCCTGTCGAGTCTTAAATTTTCCTTTCGTAATTGGCAACTGCCCCGATCTGCCATGAAAGCATGCATTTAAAGAGACCCTTGACCTGCAACCACCATTTTGTCAGACTGTTCTTCTGACTGTTGCCTCTTTTTCTGTGCACGTGGCGATCCGCGTGTTTATTTCTCATTTGTTTTCTTCTGGCCGCGATATCGTGACATGTCATGATATCGTGACGTTGCAATATCATGACCATTCTGCCTTCAAGCCCTTTGTTTTGTTTCATGTCATCATATCGCGACGTCACGATATCGCGATGTCGCGATATCACGACCATTCCACCCTTAAGCCCTTTGTTCTATTTCATGTCGCGATATCGCGACGTCGTCATATCACGATGTCACGATCATTCCACCCTCAAGCCCTTTTTTTTGTTTCATGTCACGATATCGCGACGTCGTGATATCGTGACATGACGTGATACGTGACCATTTTGTCTTCAAGCCCTTTGTCCTGTTTCATGTCGCGATATCACGACGTCGCGATATCGTGATGTCGTGATATCGCGACCATTCTGCCTTCAAGCCCTTTGCTTTGTTTTATGTCATGATATCGCAACGTCGTGATATCGTGACATAAATTTTGCCTTGAGAGAAAAATGCATTTTACGTCATGATTTCGTGATGTCGTGATATCGCGATGTCGCGATATCACGACCGACTTTTGCCTTGTTAAAACGGCCAACAAAACACAGAAAAATTTGGTTGATGCAAGATTGCCTTGCTACCTCTGGATGCTCCTGCATCAGAGGGTGATATATTCAATGGTTGATGTAGGTTGGTATCACTAACCCCAAAAGAACAATCTTTCGAGGGAGCATGTTGTGCCTTTTCTTCTTCCAAAACTTGTTCTACCATTTCAAAGATCTCATAGATCATATCTAGAGACAAGTCATCCAAGTTTTCCTTAATGAGTGTAGCAAGTGTGGGGGGAATGGCTCTCAGGTATATTTCAATAGCTTCCTCTTCCGATGTACCCAAAATTTCCCACATTTGAGAGTACAATTCACGAAACCTCACACTGAATTGACTCATGGACTCATTGGGCTCTTTACACATAGAGGTGAATTGATTTTGCAACCTATCCAAGTCAAATTGATTACCAAAGTGATAAATATAGGCTGCTTCTAATTGGCTCCAAGAAGTCTTAACCTCCATGGGTAGATGGCAATACCACGAGAATGATCTATCACCCACAATGTATGGGAAGAACCTACAAGCAATAGGCTCACATAATATTTGAAATTGACATAATGTGAACTTATAGATATGTAGATTTTGTAGGTATCCTAATGCCACCTCTTGATTAAAAAGTCGTAGAAACTCCAATAACATTTCATGAAATTGATAAGGTGTTCCAAAGGTAGAATTACATTCATAATACTTTCCTAATGCATATGACTCGTTCAACTTTCCATTGTTAGTTTCACTTATGATTCGTATGCAAGGCTATGAATGATTTGTGTAGGATTTGATGTATGACAACTATGCTAGAGATATAACAACCTGCTTTGCAAAGGCTCAAACTTTCTAGTATCATGAACAAACATATTAAAACTGTCAAACCCTCTTAGGACCAAATATGTGCATACTGAATTAATTTACTGGATCCCAAAGCTGGTTATGTGTCACTACCATCTTGAACCCATGTGCAAGTGTAAGTGAAATCAAAGCTTTGAGGAATATGATTCCCAACCTAAGTGATATGGAAATTTAACCCTATATTTAATACTATTATCTGGAGTTCATTACCTCATCTTGAACAAAATGATTTAACCTATTATGGATGAAACTTTCAGGCTAGCCTATCCGTTTGAGCAGTCAGTGATCTTGCTTTTAGACAAGACATGTTGCCACGCATCAGCATACTCCACTGCCATTTAGGAATCTATAGCCCCAGTGGAGATCAACCCCATAATCCAGGATTTGACTTTACTTTTGATTTCTTGAACCTTGGGGATGACTACCCATCCTTGCAAGGGACATGTAGTATGATCCTTCCAATCCAATATCAATGATGCAATAAAAGTAGAATGAAAAATATTTGCTTTGGAATTTTAAGTTCTTGAGTGGACAAAATAGAAGCTTTGGGGAATCGGATTCTCAACCTAAGCGAGATGAGAATTAAACCCTATCCTTACTACTCCATGAAGGTCAAATCGAGCTTTGGGGAATTGGATCCTCAACCTAAGTTCGATGAGGATTTAACACTATTCTTGCTACTCTGATTTTAGGCTTTAAGCACTATGGGAGTGGTAAAAACCACTATTTTAAGGATTATGTTGCATGATAGGACAAACACGAAATACTCCTTTCACCTCACATTTTCTTCCAAGTATGGTTTTGACCATTTTTCTCAAGATCCTCTTTAATATGTGTAGCACGTGTTTGGTTCAAGATAGTTCGGGCATCAGTTCCCAGCCTTAGGATCCTTTTAATATACATTATATAATAGCCCTAAGAGGATTCGACACCTTTTCAATGATTGTATTTGAAATGTAGATGCAACATGAGATGAAATGTATATGCCATGTCAAATGTAACATGAGATATGGATGAATGCATTGCTCTTTTTGAAATGCGGATGTTTGTAAAACTGACAACTTCATGCATCACAAGTTCCAAACGATATTCTTTAATGTGTTTGCGATACTCATGGAGCTTTCTGCAATACAATTCTGATGTTTCATATTCTCTTAGTCTTAGTCAACATTCATAAGGACATAAGCTGACATCTCGCTTTTTTCTCTTTTTTTTCTTTTTTTTTCAAAACAAACCAAAAATGTCCAAAGGACCAACACACAAAACTTAAAACCAAAACTGAAATGCAAACCCAACATCACAAACCAAAAAATTATATACAAATGTACAATATGGTACAAGATGATGCAAAGCTTGGACTATCATTTTCCCGGATCCCAAACATGATTAGAACATTTCAAAAGACATATGACACAATGTGTATGCCAAATGTTGTAGGAATCCAACAACAATAAGATCAAACCAAGCAATGCAAAAAAATTCAACTTGCCTCGCTCACCATACCAATTTGATTTAGTTCCATTACCAACACCATAGGTGAGATTCAAATCAAATTGATTAGACAATGATTGGTATTCAATTTTATCTTTTCTATTCTTTAAAGTGTAAGTTTCATCATTCCATTCATGATTTAAAAGTAGGATTTCTTTATCCAAAATTAAACTTTGTAAGTAAGAGCCTATTTCTAAACATTTTAAAGCCAATTCATTTTCCAAGTTTTTCGGCCAATCAAACTTGTGCAACAATTTGGAAGAATCTAGGATATTTACTAAATGAGGATCAATAAAAGTTTTTACCCTAGACTCCATTATCAATTTTTGATGAATTTGATTTAACAATTCATGTGCCTCAACCTCTTTTTCATTCATGCAAGTGATTTTATTAAAGGTGTGATTAGAAGTCAATCCTTGTTTTTCATTCACCTTCAACGGCATTTCATCATAAACATCCTTCAAATTCAAAACATGTTCATGCAAACCTTCACATATAGCTTGGTTGTTTGAAAACAAAAGGTTAGATTATACCTTTTTCACATTTTCATTTACCAACACTTGGTGAGAAATCATAATTTCTTCATTTATTACCTGTTCATCAAACATACCAAAATATGACACCCAATCGAAAACATGTCCATATTTTTCAACCCTCAAATCTTGTTGGGCAACATGTAGGTTAAGTAACTCATCTTGATGATCACTTATTTGAGTTTCTTTCAATTGACCAATCTCTTTGTCATTTGGTTCCAATTGTTTGTTCACCATCCATGTCATCTCTTCATGTGAGATAGAAGTTTCAACATCTGGCATATCAAGTGAAATAGGAGTTTCATCTATAGGGGGGTGAGAAAATAATACATTATCATATCTCCCCCAACCATTGTAAAAATTGTCATCCAAATTTGTGGAATGACATTCCATGATGTTTGTGGCATGATATTTTGATTCATTCATCAATTATTTTTCTTCTTTGTCCTTGGTAGTAGGATCGTTATAATCTTCCAAATTTTGATGAGATTTGAAACCCTCTTCCAAAACATCCTCAAATTGTACAGGAGTTGTAATATATTCCTTTAAGTAGGCGATTATGTTATCCTGCATATCAATTGACACAAAGGGTTCATGAGGAGGTTTAGAGTGAGAATATTCATTCAATTTCTTTCGAGAATCATGGTGATCATCTTCCAAAATTAAGTTATGATGCTCGACTATTTCTTCAACATCTTCTGATTCATCAAATTGTATCTCATAAAATTCACCTTCACCATCCTTAGATGGTTCAATTATTTCAAATAGTGGGTTATTTCTTGAATTCAAATTTGTAAGGCTATCATAGTCCAAATTAGTAACCCATGATTCTGCTTCATCACAATTTAGAGGGTGAAGAATTTCTTGATCATTAGTTTCAATCATCTCATCGAGTGTATCTTCCAAGAACAAGTGGTGAAATTCTATCATATCTTCAAATTCATTTATTGATTTTCTTCCGATTTCACTTTCAACCACTTCATTCAACTCTATGGCCATTTCTGTCCTATCACATATCTCAAGTAGAGTTGAATTTATGACACCATTATCTGAATAATCATGTATCTCTATGAATGAAATCATCTCCCCACCATCCTCATTGATAGATGTTGGCTTGGCAACTTGCACCTCCTCTTGGACAACATCTAAGGCGGTTGTAACATTTGGACACTCAAATTCGTCCCCTTGATCATTCACCTTATGTATTTTTGGATTGGAGGAAGATGGGGGATAGGAAAACGCACTCACACTAATCCAGAAAATTTCTTCATTAATCTGCAAATCTCGTTTATAGATACACAATAGACTGCAGGCTTTTTCAATAACCAGTGCTCGGCTTGGTTTTCTCTAACACATTCTAAGCGCGTTTTTCAATCCACCACCTATTCTATTACAATGCTTGAGTTTTTATCGAGGTCTCGACCCTCTAGGCCATTAATGACCCTGCTGGAAAAATACATTAAACAAACCTGCAAAGTTGGATTTCCCCATCAAGTCTTCAATTTTCCTTTCGTAATTGGCAACTGCCCTGATCCGCCATGAAAGCAAGCATTTAAATAGACCCTTGACCTGCAACCGTCATTTTTTCAGACTGTTCTTCTGACTGTTGCCTCTTTTTTCGTCTGTGTGGTCGTCCGCGTGTTTATTTCTCATTTGTTTTCTTCTGGCCGTGATATCATGACATGAGCCTCTTTTTCCGTCCATGTGGCTGTCCACGTGTTTATTTCTCATTTGTTTTCTTCTGGCCACGATATCGTGACCATTCCACCTTCGAGCCCTTTGTTTTGTTTCATGTCATGATATTGCGACGTCGTGATATCGTAGTGTCGCGATATTGCGACCATTCCACCCTCAAGCCGTTTGTTCTGTTTCATGTCGCAATATCGCGACGTCATGATATCATGATGTCACGATATCATGACCATTCCACCCTCAAGCCCTTTGTTCTGTTTCATGTCACGATATCACGACGTCACGATATCGCGATGTCACGATATCGCGACCATTCTGCCTTCAAGCCCTTTGTTTTGTTTTATGTTGCGATATCGCGACATCGCGATATCACGACCAAATTCTGCCTTGAGAGAAAAAGGTTTTTTACGTCACGATTTCGCGATGTCGCGATATCGCGACCGACTTTTGCCTTGTTAAAATGGCCAGCAAAACATAGAAAATTTTGGTTGATGCAAGATTGCCTTGCTGTCGTCAGATGCTCCTGCATCAGACACCTGGGGTAAATTGAGAAGTGACCTTCACTTTTGTGCTATTTGGTCCACGTATTTTGTAACATCTCCAATAGTGCACCTGCCTCTGCAGCCTGCTTGAACCCCGTCTCCTGGCAAAAAAGTTTTCTGCCTTCTACCAGACAAATTCTGGCACTGCTACACACCTTCTCGTCCACTACCTGAAATGGCTTTAACTTGTGGTGCACTCCATCTTTCGTCAATGAGTACGTATTTGCATGACCATCATGCACTGCACTTCTATCAAATTTCCATGGCCTTCCTAACAGCAAATGGCAAGCATCCATGGGGAAAACATCACACAGGACCTTGTCTTGGTACTTCCCAATATTGAACGTGACTAAGCACTGTTCATGAACCCATGCTCTATGGTCCTTCTATAACCACGCAATCTGGTATGGATGCGGGTGTCTCCTCCTCTCCAGTTGTAACTTAGTAACCATTTCTTCAGAGACTAAGTTATCAGTACTACCATTGTCTATAATAACATTACAGACTTTGCCTGAACTTTTGCACCTCGTGTGGAACAGGCTTCTCCTTTGTTCTGGTTTCTCCTCCTCATTCAACAAGGCTCTCCTTGCAACCATGAATTCCCCTCTCTCTGCCTCCTCAGAGTGTTCTAATTCATCATCTTCACCTACTGCAGCAGCTCTGGCAGGACCCTCAGGTCTCTTGTTCGTCCTCTCTTGGCATTCAGGACACTCATACATCATATGTCCTTCACCACAGTGGAAGCAGGTTCCACGAAATACTCCTATTCCAAACCCACGTCCAGATCTACCTCTTCCTCTTGGGTAGCCATTGTTCTGAACTTGGGGTCTGTAATCTTCACCCATTTTCTGCTCTTGGCTTCTGCTAGCTTCTTCTTTCTTCTCCTCTTTTCCTTCATCTTTTATTCCACCAGTCCTTCCTCCTTGACCTCTTCCTCTTTGATTGCCCTCAAATCTTCTGTTTAGTTTCTCTTCAACTTTTAGAGCAAACTGGTAAGCATCCTCAATGGTGCTCACCCAAACTAGGCTCAACTCCTCCTGGATACTGGGTCTCAACCCATTGATATAACGGGCCACCTTCTCCTTGCTTGCCTCTAAATGGCCAGTTCTAATAGAGATCTTGTAAAAATCCTCGGTGTATTCTTGGACAGTTTTGTTCATCTGTCTCAAAATCTGCATTTTCCTTAGCAGATCCAATTCATAACCTGCAAGAATAAACTATATTTTCAACTTTTCTACCATCCGTTCCCAATTTGTTATTCTCTCTTTTTCTCTTCTGTTCCACTCCAGTTGTACTACCTTCCACCAGATGCTGGCATGACCCTTCAGTTTGGTCTTAGCAAATCTGACCCGATTAGGGTCTTCAACCTCCTCATATTCGAAATATTCTTCTAGATCATTTATCCAGTCAATCACCTCTTCTGGATTTAGGTTTCCAGAATATGTAGAAACCTCCATTTTTGGTTTCTTTCCAATCTGGGAGATGGCTTTGCATAACCTGGCCTGTGCAGGATCCACAACCTCTTCTTCTTCCTCAAACTGGTCTTCTTCTTCATCAACTTCATCTTCACTTCCTTCTTCCCTTTTGGGCTCACGCATTCTGCATAGCTCTTCTTGTAGGGCTTGAACTTGCCTCTACAAAACTCGGACATCTTCCGCTGCCACCACGCCTCTCCCACCAATAGGGTTTCTTCTTGGAGGAATTCTACTCACTCTCTCACAAGCCCTTCCACAGATCCTGGTGTAACTGCCTCACGTCCGACGATCTGTTACACACTCAAGAACTTCTGACTCACTCTTCTCTCTTAGAACCCTACCACAGATCCTGGCGCAAACTGCCTCACGTTCATCGAATCTGCTTGCGCACTTAGAATATTCTAGCTCTGATACCACTGATGGGGGACGAGAAAATACACTCACACTAATATAGAAAATTTCTTCATTAATCTGCAAATCTCTTTTACAGATACGCAACAGCCTATAGGCTTTTTCAATAACCAGCGCTCGGCTTGGTTTTCTCTAACATATTCTAAGCGCGTTCTCCAATCCACCACCTATTCTATTACAATGTTTGAGTTTTTATCGAGGTCTCGACCCTCTAGGCCATTAATGACCCTTCTGGAAAAATACATTAAACAAACCTGCAAAGTCGAATTTCACCGTCGAGTCTTCAATTTTCTTTTCGTAATTGGCAACTGCCCGATCCGCCATGAAAGCATGCATTTAAAGAGACCCTTGACCTGCAACTGCCATTTTGTCAGACTGTTCTTCTGACTGTTGCCTCTTTTTTCATGCACATGGCCATCCACGTGTTTATTTCTCATTTGTTTTATTTTGGCCACGATATCGCGACATGTCATGATAACACAACATCGTGATATCACGACGTCACGATATCACGACCATTCTACCTTCGAGCCCTTTGTTTTGTTTCATGTTGCGATATCGTGACGTCGCGATATCGCAACCATTCCACCCTCAAGCCCTTTATTCTGTTTCATGTCATGATATCGTGACGTCATGATATCACGATGTCGCGATATCATGACCATTCCACCCTCAAGCCCTTTGTTCTGTTTCATGTCACGATATCACGATGTCGCGATATCGCAACCATTCTGCCTTCAAGCCCTTTGTCCTGTTTCATGTCACGATATCATGACGTCGTGATATCGTGATATCGCGACCATTCTACCTTCAAGCTCTTTGTTTTGTTTTATGTCGTGATATCATGAAGTCGCAATATCGTGACGTCGTAATATTGTGACCAAATTCTGCCTTGAGAGAAAAATGCTTTTTACATCACAATTTTGTGACGTCGCGATTTCGCGACGTTGCGATATTGCGACTGACTTTTGCCTTGTTAAAATGGCCAACAAAACACATAGAAAAAATTGGTTGATGTATTATTGCCTTGCTACCGTTGGATGCTCTTGCATCAGACACCCGAGGTAAATGGAGAAGTGACCTTCACTTCTGTGCTATTCGGTCTGCATCTTTTGTAACATCTCCAACCGTGCACCTGCCTCTATAGCCCGCTTGAACCCTATCTCCTAGCAAAAAAGTTTTTTGCCTTCTACCAGACAAATTTTGGCACTACTGCACACCTTCTCGTCCACTACCTGTAATGGCTTTAACTTGTGGCGCACTCCATCTTTCATCAATGAGTATGTATTTGCACGACCATCATGCACTACACTTCGATCAAATTGCCATGGCCTTCCTAACAGCAAATGGCAAGCATCCATGGGGAAAACATCACACAGGACCTCATCCTGGTACTTCTCAATATTGAACATGACTAAGCACTATTCATGAACCCATGCTTTATGGTCCTTCCGTAACCACGCAATCCGGTATGGATACTGGTGTCTCCTCCTCTCTAGTTGTAACTTAGTAACCATCTCTTCAGAGACTAAGTTATCAGTACTACCATTGTCTATAATAACATTAGATACTTTGCCTAAAATTTTACACCTCGTGCAGAACAGACTTCTCCTTTGTTCTGGTTTCTCCTCCTCATTCAACAAGGCTCTCATTGCAACCATGACTTCCCCTCTCTCTGCCTCCTCAGAGTGTTCTGATTCAGCATCTTCACCTGCTACAACAGCTCTGGCAGGACCCTCAGGTCTCTTGTTCGTCCTCTCTTTGCATTCAGGACACTCATACATCATATGTCCTTCTTCGCCACAGTGGAAGCAGGTTCCACAAAATACTCCTCTTCCAAACCCACGTCCAGATCTACCTCTTCCTCTTGGGTAGCCATTGTTCTAAACTTGGGGTCTGTAATCTTCACCCATTTTCTTCTCTTGGCTACTGCTAGCTTCTTCTTTCTTCTCCTCTTTTCCTTCATCTTTTCTTCCACCAGTCCTTCCTCCCTGACCTCTTCCTCTTTGCTTGCTCTCAAATCTTCTATTCAGTTTCTCTTCAACTTTTAGAGCAAACTGGTAAGCATCCTCAATGGTGCTCACCCGAACTAGGCTCAACTCCTCCTAGATATTGTTTCTCAACCCATTGATATAATGGGCCACCTTCTCCTTGCTTGCCTCTAAATGGCCAGTTCTAATAGAGATCTTGTAAAACTCCTCGATGTATTCTTGGATAGTTTTGTTCATCTGTCTCAAACTCTGCATTTTCCTTAGCAGATCCAATTCATAATCTGCAGGAATAAACTGTCTTTTCAACTTTTCTACCATCCGTTCCCATTTTGTTATTCTCTCTTTTCCTCTTCTGTTCCACTCCAGCTGTACTCCCTTCCACCAGATGCTGGCATGACCCTTCAGTTTGGTCTTAGCAAATATGACCCGATTAGGATCTTCAACCTCCTCATATTCAAAATATTCTTCTAGATCATTTATCCAGTCAATCACCTCTTTTGGATTTAGGTTTCCAGAATATGTAGAAACCTCCATTTTTGGTTTCTTTCCAATCTGGGAGATGGCTTTGCATAACCTGGCCTGTGCAGGATCCATAGCCTCTTCTTCTTCCTCAAACTAGTCTTCTTGTTCATCAACTTCATCTTCACTTCCTTCTTCCCTTCTGGGCTCGCGCCCTCTGCGTAGCTCTTCTTGTAGGGCTTGAAATTTTCTCTGCAAAACTCGGACATCTTCTACTGCCACCACGCATCTCCCACCAACAGGGTTTCTTCTTGGAGGCATTCTGCTCACTCTCTCGCAAGCCCTTCCACAGATCCTGGTGTAACTACCTCACGTCTGGCGATCTGTTACACACTCAAGAACTTTCAGCTCACTCTTCTTTCTCAGAACCCTACCACAGATCCTCGCGCAAACTGGCTCACGTTTGGTGAATCTGCTTGCGCACTTAGAATCTTCTAGCTCTGATACCACTAATGGGGGATGGGAAAATGCACTCACACTAATCCAAAAAATTTCTTCATTAATTTGCAAATCTTGTTTATAGATACGTAATAGCCCATAGGTTTTTTCAATAACCCACGCTCAGCTTGGTTTTCTCTAACACATTCTAAGCGCGTTCTCCAATCCACCACCTATTCTATTACAATGCTTGAGTTTTTATTGATGTCTCGACCCTCTAGGCCATTAATGACCCTTCTGGAAAAATACATTAAACAAACCTATAATTCAGCTTTCCCTTTCGAGTCTTCAATTTTCCTTTCGTAATTGGCAACTGCCCCGATCCGCCATGAAAGCATGCATTTAAAGAGACCCTTGACCTGCAACCACCATTTTGTCAGACTGTTCTTCTGACTATTGCCTCTTTTTCTATGTGTGGGGCCATCCACGTGTTTATTTCTCATTTGTTTTCTTCTGGCCGCAATATCGCGACATGTCATGATATCGCGACGTTGCGATATCACGACCATTCTGCCTTCGAGCCCTTTGTTTTGTTTCATGTCGTGATATCGCGACGTCGTGATATCGCGATGTCGCGATATCACGACCATTCCACTCTTAAGCCCTTTGTTCTATTTCATGTCGCGATATCGTGACGTTGCGATATCGCGATGTCGCAATCATTCCACCCTCAAGCCCTTTGTTTTGTTTCATGTCGTGATATCATGATGTCGTGATATCGCGACATGACGCGATATCATGACCATTCCGCCTTCAAGCCCTTTGTCCTATTTCATGTCGCGATATCGCGACATCGCAATATTGTGATGTTGCGATATCATGACCATTTCGCCTTCAAACCCTTTGCTTTGTTTTATGTCACGATATCACGACGTCGCGACATAAATTTTTCCTTGAGAGAAAAAGGCTTTTTACGTCGTTATTTCGCAACGTCATGATATCGCGACGTCGCGATATCATGACCGACTTTTGCCTTGTTAAAACGGCCAACAAAACACTTAGAAAAATTTGGTTGATGCAAGATTGCCTTGCTGCCGCAAGATGCTCCTGCATCAGAGGGTGCTATATTCAATGGTTGATGTAGTTTGGTATCACTAACCCCAAAAGAACAATCTTTCGAGGGAGCATGTTGTGCCTTTTCTTCTTCCAAAACTTGTTCTACCTTTTCAAAGATCTCATAGATCATATCTAGAGACAGGTCATCCAAGTTTTCCTTAATGAGTGTAGCAAGTGTGGGGGGAATGGCTCTCAGGTATATTTCAATAGCTTCCTCTTCTGATGTACCCAAAATTTCCCACATTTGAGAGTACAATTCACGAAACCTCACACTGAATTGACTCATGGACTCATTGGGCTCTTTACACATAGAGGTGAATTGATTTTGCAACCTATCCAAGTCAACTTGATTACCAAAGTGATAAAGATAGGCTGCTTCTAATTGGCTCCAAGAAGTCTTAACATCCATGGGTAGATGGCAATACCACGAGAATGATCTATCACCCACAATGTATGGGAAGAACCTACAAGCAATAGGCTCACATAATATTTGAAATTGACATAATGTGAACTTATAGATATGTAGATTTTGTAGGTATCCTGATGCCACCTCTTGATTAAAAAGTCGTAGAAACTCCAATAACATTTCATGAATTTTATAAGGTGTTCCAAAGGTAGAATTACATTCATAATACTTTCCTAATGCAGATACCATCGTTTCTCTTAGGGACATCATTTCTTCTCTTAGGGATACAATTTTCTCCTCAGATGTTGCCATTAGTGAAACTCAAAGAAATGAATAGAAAATATCAAACATGTAACGTATGAATAATCATGTTAGCATAAACCAAGAGATGTATCCATTAAAATCAAATGAAAGTAATTGCATGGAGACAACCTCGTTAGTCAAGACCAAAAATTTTCAAAATCAAATCAAAATACATTATTCCTGTATGAACAATCAAAAGCATTAGAACAATGCATAACAATTCATGTCCTCCATTTTAACACTAAAAGGTTGTATTGTTAAAAGAGGGCTAAAGATAATAATCAATGGGTCATGAAATATTCAAAATTTAAATCCCTATAGCATTTAAATCACACTGAAATAAACCAATTCAGGCCCTCCTTCTAGCGCCAAAATGTTGAGTGGTATTTTCACCCAATTGTTAAAGTACACTCTTCCTTAGGATTTGGGCTCCAAATCCCCTCTTGCAAAGAAGTCAAACAAACGAATTCTCCAAGGTCTCCGCTATATTAGCATTTGCATGTGTATTAGTAATCTCAAATAAAGATATTCAATTTAAATGCTTGGAACACCTTAGTGGTTGCAAGTAACTATAAACAAGGGGCAATGTTGGTTTATTTTACAATGAAACTTTAGTGATTGTTCATTGAACCAAAATAAAGCAAATGTTATTTTGCCCTCATATGACCTTCAATGTGATGCTCAAATTACCCCTCTTTCATAAAATCAGAATTTTTATGAAGAGGGCAATTTTAGGCTCCAAAAATGGAAATTTGTGAAATGCCATAAAACATAACTCCTTCAATGAAATTGAAATTTTCATTAAGGGAATATCATCATAGGCTCATGAGTGTAAAACAAAACTGAAAAAATGAAATTTGACCTTAAAATGGAAATTTTCTATTTTCGGATTTTAAAATCTATAGTAAAACAACAACTTCAATGAATTTTTAAAAATACTAAACAACTCCGAAAATGAAATTTCAAAGTGCGTATTGGAAGTCTGAAGTATAACCTACGCAATGGTGAAATTATTTTTGGATTTTGAAATTTTTAAATGTTTATTTTAATGCCTGAAAATTAAAACAAAGTTAAAATTTCTGGAAAATAAAATGCAGAAAATGAAAATGAAATGAAGAAAACTGAAAATAAAATGCATTCAGTATGATGCTATCCTATTCCAAAAAAACTGAATATGCGAGGTTTTCATGCATGCAACCTAACCTATTGGACTTGCAAAACAAGCACAATCCGGATAAGCTAAGTGTTGGCTCCTAGGGTTTTAAATGAGGTTTTTCATATTTAAACATTCGCATGAAGCAACCAAGAAAACTTGCATAAACTCCATTTACAAGCCTAAAATATGAAAAGGGGAAAAATAGATATTTAATCTTGCATGCAGAAAATGACTCCTTTCTTGTCCATAAGATGCAACTTTCTGAAACTCTCTGTATTAAAAATTTGTCATTTTACAATAACATAAATTTTTGGTTTTCCCAAACCAGTCCATTGAAGAAAAACTGCCCAAACAGGTCCATAATGGCCCTCTTGCATTCAAACCTGCAACTCTGCTTGCTATAGTTTCCAACCCCCCCATACAATTCTTGCCTGGCGTATTCAAAGTTTTCAGGAAGATTTTCGTTTCATCTTCCAATGGCTGTTCATTTCACCTTCCCTTGTACATGCATGTATTTTGGTTTCCAAAAAAAAACTTTTCATTTCTATTTTGTGGCCCTTCGTTTCATTTTCTCCACATGGGCTTGCGTCCATTTCCTTCCGTGTGTAACGACCATATTAAATGATTACAAATCATTAAAGATTGCTTATGTAACATTTTGTCTTATTCATTGGATTGTGTCCTTATGTCCACGTCACTATGCAGTCTTTAGTTTCACTGTCCTGGTATTCATCACTAATATCAAATGCACTGTCAACTACTCTGTTCTCTTGGCAAAAATCGGACATATCGCGAAATCGCGACACTTCTTGTTTCTTTGCCTATCTACCCATTTTGAGTCGTGAAAATGCAATATGTCGCGATATCGTGACACTTTTCCTTCCTTGTTATTTCTCTTCTCTTCGGCCGCAAAAATGCAACATGTCACGATATCGCGACACTTTTCTTTCTTCTCTTTTGGCTATGAAAATGCAACATGTCGCGATATCGCGACACTTTTTCTCTTTTGGCCGTGAAAATGCAACATATCGCGATATAACGACACTTTTTCTCATTTGGCCATGAAAATGCAACATGTCGCAATATCGCAACACTTTTTCTCTTTTGGCCGTGACAATGCAACATGTCACATTATCGCGACACTTTTCTTTCTTTTGGCCGCGACAATGCAACATGTCGCGATATCGTGACACTTTTTCTCTTTTGGCCACGACAATGCAACATGTTGCGATATCGCGACACCTTTTCTCTTTTGGCCGCGACAATGCAACATGTCGCGATATCGCGACACTTTTTCTCTTTTGGCCGCGACAATGCAACATGTCGCGATATCGCGACACTTTTTCTCCTTGCTTTTTCTTTTTGCTTTGAACCGCAAAAATGCAACATGTCGCGATATCGTGACACTTTTTTCTCCTTGCGGTGTTTTGCTTTTTCTTTGATCTTTAGCATATGGGCCACTTCGGTCTTCTTGGAAACTATGCAAAAAGGTGGGTCCCCAATTTTGGGGTACGTTGTGGAGTAGCCACAACACGATGTTATTAAAGTTTCGAAGGTTCTTGGCTTATGCAATATAAATATTAGCCACTTCTCCTCCATTAAGTGTGTAAGCATTGATATTGAAATATACGTGTGTGCTTATGCGAATGGTAGAGAGATATCCAACGAAATTTGATTGATATATTGATGTGGATGAAAAAGAGATATCCAGTGGTTTTTTTACTGAAACACTTTGTGATAAATGATACAAACGACAAGTGAGAAATCCAGTGATTGTCAAGAAGTGTGTAGAGAGAAAATGTAGAGCACTCCATCTCAATTTACATAGAGGGCAGAAGGAAAACATAGGGTACTCTATTTTGATTACATAGAGGGTAGAGAGGAAAACATAGGGCATTCCCTTTGATGTACATAGAGGGAATAGAGGAAAACATAGGGTATTCCCTTTGTTGTATGTAGAAGGCATAGAGGAAAACATAGGAAATTTCCTTTGATGTGCGTAGAGGGCAGAGATAAAGTTATGATAATTCCTTTTGCCTCTAACCACCACGATAGCACAGTTGGCCAAAGGCACTTGGGTAAGCACTGTGCTGGGGAGGTCATGGTTTCGATTCATGTCATGCATAAGGTACTTAAATTTTAAATTTCTTTGCATTGATTGAGGTTGTTGCGATAATTTACAAGGTGCATTGAAATAATTTGATTTTATTTTTACCTTGGAGACCATAATGTGTGAAAGTATTGTTTTATGCATTGAATTTAAAGTGGAAGTTTTAAGGTGTTTTGATAGTTTAATATTTGCATTTGTTTAGTGTAGAAAATGGTTAAAGTTGCATGTTTAAAGAGGGAGTTATAAGTTTTATTAGACTTGCTTGAAATTGTGTTTTGTATAAAGTGTGAGAGAATTATTTTTGAAGAAGATATAAAGTATTTTATGATTATTTGAAAATAAATTTTGTACATTGAGTGGAATATTTATAATTTTGGTTGTCACTTAAATAAAGGATATATAAGGTGTATCTATGTTCATGGTTCTTTGTATTTTGGCACATATTAGAAAAGAGGGATTTGATATTTTAGTCTTTATTACAAGCTCTATTTTGTAAGACTAAAAGTAAAGTTATAGAGTATTGTTCTTGAGCATTCTTGTTCACATATTTTGAGAAAGGATATTAGGGTGAATGTTTTGAAAAGAAGATTTGCTAACCCCATATTGAAGCTGCAAAGAAATAAAATTATTTTGAGACATATTTTAAAGGGCACATCTTCTTCAAGGCAGCTTTGTGAGGTATGGTGTTTTAACTCCTTGTCAAGGTATTTTGGTTTGTAAAGAATACTTTTATTGTTATAGGAGGTGGAGATAAAAGGATTGATTTCGTGAGAATTATTGGAAATATATGTGCTATATATTGATAACAAATTTGTGCATCATTGTTAAATGGATTTTTAAAGCATCTAGGCATTGGTTTGAGTGACATTGAAAAGTGAATGTGCAAGTGTTAGAAATCAGATTTGTGAAGCAAGTCTGTGCATCAGTTTTTTATTATGTAAAATTTATAAGATCAGTTATCAAAGTGCTAGACTAGAGATACTGTCAAAATGAAATAAATGTGAGACATATAAATGTGAATAACATATCGAGCATCTAATAGTACATATAATTCTCTATATGTTCAAGAGGTTAAATGGATTCTGGGTAGAATATTTCTAAACTACTTTATTCAAAAAAAACACTTTTGGGAATGATATATGAAATTATTTGTATGCAAGAATTGGGAATATTTGAGCAGTTTTTGCGAGCAATATTGAAGCATAGTTGAGCATGTGTTATGATCATATTTGAGCATGTGTTATGAGCAGATTTGAGCATATGTTATGAGTAGAGTTGAGTATGTATTATGATAATATTTGAGCATGTGTTATGAGCAGATTTGAGCATGTGTTATGAGAATATTTGAGCATGTGTTATGATCAGATTTGAGTGTGTTATGATTAAATTTGAGCATGTGTTATGATAAAATTTTGGTAAGCATATTTGAGCAAGTCTTGTGAGAAGACTTGAAGCAGGTTTGAGGTAGATTTGAGCAAGTCTTGTGAGAAGACTAAAAGCAGGTTTGAGGTAGATTTGAGCAAGTATTGTGAGAAGACTTAAAGCAAGTTTTGGTAAGAAGATTTGAGCAAGTATTGTGTGTAGACTTGGAGCATAGCTGAGCAGATTTAAGAATAGATTTTGGTAAGCAGATTTGGGTAATTATTGTGTATAGACATGGAGTAGATCTGATTAGATTTAAGAATAAATTTTGGTAAGCATATTTGAGCAAGTCTTGTGTGAAGGCTTGAGGCAGATCTAAGAATATTTAAGGGTAAGTGTTGGTAAAACAATTTGAGCAAGCTTTGTGTAAATGCTTGAAGCAGATTAGAGCAGAGGGGATAGATTTCTCCTATGAATAGAGTTCCATGAACTAGAGTAGAGGGGATTGAGTTCTCCTATGGATAGAGATCCATGAATCAAAACAAAGGGGATTGAGGTCTCTTGTGGATAGAGGTCCACAAACTTGAGCATAGGGGATTGGTGTCTCCTTTGAGTTGGTGCTCGTCAACATTGTAATTGGGAATTGGTTCCCAAGTGATTGGCTGTGAAAATTTATAAGAAAATTTATCTCCATGGATATATCCCACATTGGATGAACATGTTAAATCTATGTCTCTCATTTATGTGATGATTTGTGCATTGCCTCATTACTACTATTGATGATATTGGTTAATACTGCATTGGAAAGTTATTGCAATTAATAACATTGGATAATATTGAATTGGCAAAAAAAGTAAAAGTTTATATTATATTGTTCAACCTCCCCTCTTTTTTTAAAGCAAAAAACCCCTTACGGGGCCGCCTTGGTCTGAGAGACCACGAAAAAGGGGTTCTACACCGTCAAAGTCACCCGGGAGTCGCACCCAACCCTGCCTGTACCAACATTATCAATTGTATTTTTGGTACCCATTTCATATTTTTGGTAGGGTGGAGATTCGAACCTGGGACCTCCCTTGGAGGATTGCCCTCTCCTCTCCAACTCACCTACAACACCTAGGTAACAACCTCCCCTCTCAGTATAAGCTTATGTTCTTCAATTAAAAATCCTATTTTTGAGTTGTCTTTTTATAATGTTGGCCCATAACCCAAGTTTAACTTTTGTTCTCCCACCTAAACCCTCTCTAAACCTCCTATAAATGGAAGGATTGAACTCCCTTTTTCATAATATAACTCAACCTACTATTTTCCACCTTAATCCCCTCCAAACCTCACTAGCATAAAATTAGATTTTGATGGGTAAATTTTGTGGATATTATTGGCTCTCTCCCTCACTAGAACGAAATTAGATTGGGGTATGATGACCCCAATCAAATTGTGTAAAATTTTAAAATTTTGGTATTGAAGTGGAATAAAAGATTTCATCCTGGATGTAGGTAATATTATTAGAATAAAATATTTCATTTAATTTTATGATAATGGACGAACACATTCTATGAATAAAGTATATGTCACACAACCCTTGTGTGAACCTACTATATAAAGGTTACCTGCATTCTTTAAATTTACGAAATAAATAACTAGATATAATAACCTCAATTTTATTAAGATGTACTGGATTCATGTTTAAGAAGTTACTAGCAAAACAAGCCAATTCTGAAATTTTTGGTATCGCTCATCATCAACCAAGTTTTCAAGTGTATGAAATCATGTAATTGTTGATATGCTATATGCAATGTTTAATATATTTAATGAATTATGTAACTTTGCTACAATGTGTGCAATGTTTTTAATCCATTATAAATCTATGTTGCCGCATTTGTCATATTTGTCAAATAAATTAAAAAATGTCTAGAAACCATTAAAACAGAGGTAAGTATTTAAATTTAATATTTATTAATTTTAAACAATATTTATTAATTGGTTATTTAAATTTAATATTAATTAAATTTAAACCATATTTATTAATTGGTTATTTAAATTTAATGTTTATTAATTTTAAATGATATTTATTAATTAGTTATTTAAATTTAATATTTGTTAATTTTAAAGGGTATGTGTTAATTGGTTATATGAGATTAAAATTGTAGGTATTTTATTCGTGTGAGTGTGGGTTTACAGGTAAGGAGGCCACATGTATTATTGGTGATGTGACTAGGGTTCAATCCCCACTATGGATCTTTATAAGAAGTATTATTCAAAAAATAATAATTGTAGGTATTTTTTGACACAATTATTTTGGCTCAACATTCTTTTACATTTTCCTTAGATTGTGATTCCATGATTCTTACTATGTCTAGTAATTTTATAAATGGATAACCTTTTTCAAAACAAACTTGAGCCTCCATCTTCCTATGAAGGAATGTTAGATTGTGATTCCATGATTCTTATTATGTCTAGTAATTTTATAAACAGATAACCTTTTCAAAACAAACTTAGCCTCCATCTTTCTTTATAGAAAATATGAGGCAGCTACCATCTTTAAAAAAATTGAAAGGCAAATAAAATTTTAAACAATTACTTTTGGCTGAACCTTCTCTCACTTTATTCTTTAAAGTTAAAGTGTCAATTTCATGATTCTTGCTATGACTGAAATTTTTATAAATAAATAACCCTTTCTAAATAACCTTGAGCCTTCATTTTTCTTTACTATCAAAGAAAATAAAATTTTAAACCAGAAAATTAATAAAAAAGTTTAACCGTACTTATAGTTTTTTTCTTAAAAGTTTTTTTTTTTTTATCGCTTACGCAAGTGTGATGTGCAGGCCGTGGAACGTCATCCTTTGACCCAGCTTAAATTAAGTTAATAATAAGCTTAATAATGCGAGACCATTCTCGACGACAAGAGTTCGGACAGCGGTTATTCCCGATAAGGATGAGTTGGCTGCTACGCTAAGATTGGCCGCGTTTTTTCCGTACTAGACGATCAAAGGGATTCTGTGCGGAGTGTATCCCGGTTCTATGAATTTCTGCGGCTGTTCAGAGCGCATTTGCAACCGGTGCTGGCCTCCATAACGTAGAGAAGTGATGAAGCATAATTATAAGAGACGAAGCATGTTAATAACGTAATAATATGAAAGGGATGGGACGCCATGCTTGTCATTTTAATCTTTTCTTTACGGTTTACAGTGGCCTGTGAAACGAAGAGCAAATAAAATATTTGTTTTGATGTTATAAGCTTCTCAGTTATTATATGTTTATAACACTTTCAAAGTTAAATGATAATCACACGATGTTGATTTCAGTTGGGTTTGGAATAATTTTTTATTCACAATTGAGAAAATGGTTAAAGTTTTATTTTAAAATAAAAATTTATATAATTTAATGAGAAAATGGTTAAAGTTTTATTTTAAAATAAAAATTTATATAATTTAATAATAATGGTGTTTTTTTAAATTTATTTTCAGTGCTACATTGTCTGTATAATAGTTTTAATGTGCATACACGACAATAATGTATACCAAAATTTGGAAATTTGAGTATTTTTTTTTTTAAATTTGGATAGTGTAAAAACTTATGTTTCAGTAAAGGATTATAATACATTTGTATAATAATTTCAATGTACGTACAAAACAATTATGTATATCAAAATATGAAAATTTTATTATTATTATTTTTTGATTTAGGTAGTGTAAAAACTAATATTTAGGGCTGAGTATTCTCATTTTAACCATAACTTTACGAGTTAAACTTATCAATAGTCCATGTCCAGAGCAAAAGGATTATAACACATTTGTATAATAGTTTTAATTTACATACACAACAATTATTTCATTAGTTTTTTTATTTTATTTGGGCAGTGTCTTATCAATAAAGGATTATAACACATCCATATAAACGTGACCCTATGTAACAGAGCTAAACTTATAAATAGACTATTAACACATAACCATATACATGTATGCCGCGGTTTGAACCTTAGACCTTCAGAGAAAGATCCAAAGACTGGAACAACCGTTGCGCTATCCTCATGATATTTTGAGAACCTTGTGAGAGATATTTTGATTGATTGATTTATAACATGCAATAATTATTAAATTTGTAGAGAGCTAGATTCTTTAAACATGTGATAATTATTAAATTTCAATAAGTTATATGTGGTTTTAGTGGGAAGACCAAAATATTATATTTTTTGTTATGTTAATTGCTTACTTTTACTTTTTTTAGTTATATTTTTATAAATTAAAATATAGATAAATATTATGATTGATTAAATTATTTGTTATATAATTGTCTTTTTTATAAATATACTCATATTTTCAAGAGATTGTCTTCACTCTAAGAGGTTGTTTTTTCATATTTTTTTCAATCCTTTAATTTTTTCTTTTTGGATAATGACAATTTGTGAATACCCCCAATTGAAATATATATTTATTATTCTTTAATAACAAATTTTACTCTTACAAGGAGTGTCAGCCATAGTTAGATGAAATTTCATATGATTTTAAGAAAAAAATTTACCTTTATTTTTCAATAAAAATCACTTCCACCAACGTTTTCTTCCTTTGGAAGCATCATTAAAATCAATTTTGAAAATTTTAATTTTTGGACATTTTTATTTTACCATAGATGGAAACAAATCTTTTGTATTAACTTCATTATTGCAAATGAATTCAAATTTTGTAACCAAGAGGATATCACATCTTTTTTCACACGTGAAACTTTCTAAGATGAGTATGATATCTATAAACATTCTACAATAGAGGTAAAATAAGATTCTAAAATTGGACATGACCTTGAGATTTTATTTTTTATTCCATTATTTTTCAAGACATAAATTCCAATAAATAATGGTTAGACTAATCCTACACATAATACATAATTATTTCGCTTGTTAAAATAATTAATCCAACATTTCATTAACACTTTCAATGTTGATGAAGCTAACCAATTTATTCCCATATTTTTGAAAAGGCAGCCCTGAATATTGTGAGCAAAGAAAAAATGAAGAAGTAAACACTCTGATATTTATAGATCCTTATCGCACAAGGCACGCCTAAAAATTCCATGGTATCCTCTTCTTTGCATGGTATTTCTTGTAAAAATATTGATTGAACTTCTAAGTAAAGGAATGTTGGGGCATTAGGGATGACATCTTATGACCAAACATTCTTCCAAGAGAAGTCACTATGAGTAAAAAATTTTATTTGGTCTAAATTCTTCTATCCCAACTTGACTGAGTATCCACTATCTTTTGATAAATTATAAACCAACTCATCTTTTCATATAATGATAGGAAAATAAAACTCTTGAAGCATATTTTGTAGCTCATTTGTTATTTGTTTAAAATATTTTGATTCAACTAGGTTAGTAATAGAAATACTTGATCTAGAGTTTTCTAAAAAAATTAGCCCAATTTTCTTCTTTCATAGTAGTCGAATATTGTACCCTCTCATTTGTGTTGTTATTGGACAAAAATTTCCAAAATGAAAAGAAAAAAATTATTGAAAAAATCTAGAAAAGGTAAATGAGGTTTTTGAAAATCCTCATAAAACCTAATCCTTAAACTAAAGCATCCATCTAGTTAGATTAGTTGAAACAAAACAAGATGAGTGTAAATAAGATGCGAAAAGGAACCTATTAGTGAAAAATTCTCCTAAATAAAATCTACTAATTTCATTGAAATCCTTGTGATCTAAGTCCACGTAGGATTTTCTCAAAAAAAAAATTCTTCTTATTATGTTGTAGACATGGAAAATTGACCCATCAAAATGAGTTATTTTTTCTTTAGAACCCCTAAGAGGGTACTCAAATTTTTTGAGTGTAAGTTTGAGCTTATTTTTTCTCTTTTGTCTTGTTTTTTTCCTAGTCTTACTGAATTTGTGCTCATCCAAGACAAGACACAAATTCAAAAAAATAGGGGTTTTTCCTCTTATAAATCTTATTTTTGAATTGACCTTTTGTAATGTCAGTCCATACCTTGACCTTAAGTTTTGTTTTCTTGCCTAAACCCCTTCCAAACCTTCTATAAATAGAAGGATTGGACTCCTTTTTCATAACCTAGCTCAACCCGAGATCTTCTTTTAATTCTCTCAAGATTTGATACTTTTAGAATGCCCTAGTGCTTTTACTTTTTATGATTTGTTGTTGTGGATAAGCAAGTGGAGAAGTCTTGATGATAGATTATTTGCTAGAAGGGGATAGGTCTTCCATCTTGGTTGCCACCTCTATTCTTGATTCCTTTATAAGCTTATCTAGTTTTATTTGTGTATTTATTAGCTCTTAAATCATTAATGCTTAGTGTTAAATTACATTTTGTATTTTTAAATTAGTTTTTGAGCATTTTTGTGTGAATTCATGCCCCACCCTTACGTGGCATGAGTTAGGCAAAAATGTTGGTTTTTCCATCTTCTTCTTTGTTTTTGAATTCATGGCCTCTAATTATGGAGTGCGAATTCAATCATAGTATCTTGGGGAAAATATTTTACTCCCAAAATCCTAGGTTCTTATTTGCATACTTATTTTACATTACATCCATTTTATTTACACTTTATTTTCACTGTGTCATGTTGTTATATCTTGTTTTGCTTGTCTCCAAAGATCAACAATCATTTTCAATTTTTAATAGTAATCTAGAAGGACCAAGGGAGCTTGACTATTGTGGCTCCAAGCTTAGCCATATAGTGGCCTAATCAGACTCCCAAACATTGATCAAATTTTCTAAGGATTTATAGTTGTTTTTGCAAGTCTAACCAAATTTGTGGTTGGCATTTTTGTTGTGTGAATTCAAATTCATAACTAGACATTACAAGGCACAAATTTGGGTACGATATCTCATTAGATAAAGTAAGTAATGTAATAGATATTTTAGGATTTTTGATATGTTTTTGTTCATATTTGTTTCATTTTCATTTCCAAATTTATATCACAATAAAGGATAAGACATTTGATTTTGTTTCTAGGAAATCAAAAGAATAAAAGGATATAGTTTACATCTAGGCTAATTTTATTTGTGCATTCTCTTGATCCTTTGCTTTAAAAAATAGAATTTACATTCTTGCAAATTAGGTTTAGTCTTCATTGAGATAAATAATCATTCTACTATTTACTCTTTGTTTTCTTGAATTGTTGTCTGTGCTGCATTGTTGTTCTTTAATTCTTTATATCTTAGATCATAGTCAAGACCAAAATTAGATTCTTGCTCAATAATCATATCAAACCTTCCATCCCAAAATTATAGTGAGTATTTAAACCACTCCTAGTGAACCCTTTGATCCCCATAGCCCTTGAGTGTAGAGAACAATAGCCCTGCAATTACCTTGGCTCCCAATGGATCCATCAAGAATCATTCACAAGGGGCATTTTCCTCTACATATTTGGTGAACCTGACATGAAACACCTTCTTAGTTGTCATTTAGAAAGCCTCTTCCTTTTGTATTTTTTATTTTTATTTTTTTAAAACTAATAAACAATACCATTAAAATTTGTTTGCATTGAATTAGAAAAACTAGAAAACACTTAAAAAATTCTTTTGTGTCTTTTTCTAGTTTTTCTTTTCTTTTCTTCCTTTCTCTTTCTCTTAATCCTATGACTCCAAACCTTAAAAGTAAGCGACGGATGATAGAAATTTAATATAATCCTCTATACCATGGGAATGATTAGGTTGATAAGGAGAATCCTAATATAAAAGAAGAAGAGAACATAGATATTGGTGATGAATTTGATATTTTTTAGGGGTCTAATGGAAAAATCATCTTTAAATCACATAGTCATATTTAGAATTTCATTAGGCAAAAAAATCAAGTCCTTATTAAAGTCTTGTATAAATACATCCACTTCGAATAAGCAAGAACTTCTCATCAACATATTCACTTCAATTATTTGTTTGAATCTTCTTACAATATTAATCCATTTCATAAACCTACATATGCTACTACAAAAACCACCAACATTAGGGAAATTTTGCAACCTCCTCCAATTAGTAGTGCATATCAAAATACTATTCAATTTTCACCTCATTCTATTCCTTCTAACAATATTCCTCCTTATAACATTCCTTCTATCCCATAAAATGTGAATTATCTCTCACAACAAGATACTACATAAAACACCCCATTCATAAAACACCCCATTCCATAACCCATATCATAACAGTGTTAATGCTTTAAATATTAACCAAGTTCCCTTTCAAAAAACACTAGGAAATATAGGGGTATTTCTCAACAACAATCTACACATATCGAGTATGACAACTATAGTGAAACACTTTGCATTGAGAATGGATACACTTCAAGCTCCAAGTTTCACTTATAACTATAAGTAAATGTGCAATTAGCCTTTAGACCCATAGTAGCCTCTAGGACCTATCCCAAGCATTTTATAATGTCAATATTACGCATTTATAAGGGAATAGAAGACCTAATAGAATATTTAAGGATGTTAAAAACAACATGCCATGATATTATATATGATGATATGTTATTGTTAAAGATGTTCCCTAAAATTCTTTGTGGTATGGCATGATAATGGTATTATCAACTACCTCATTTTTCTTTGAAAATTTTTGAGGAAATAGTTGAGTTGTTTGTTGAGAAATTTGGAGCTTATGTGGAGATAGGAGTAACCATTCAAAATTTGTATCTCCTAAAGCAAGTTAAAGATGAAATTTTCTTGGATTTTTTGTATTTATGGAGGAGTTTAGTTGGATGATTAATATACATATTACCTCATCAATACATGATATATATTTATTGGAAACCTACAAGACCAGATCTCATATGAATTGGAAACAACAGCCATTACCTCCTTCGAACAAGCAATAGATTTGGCAAGAAGAGTAGAGAAGGATCTTATTAAAATAGGTCAACTTAAACTAAGGAAATAATAGAAAAGGAACACATAAATCCAATATAATAATAATCATGTGGTTGGTGATGGGATGATAGATAGTAGACCAATAAACAATGTAAATGTTGCTAGCGCCTTGCAAAAACTGGTACTTAGCAAACCCAAAAAATGCCACCAAGAAACTTTACAAGACTCAACCAACCTATTTTGTTGGTCCTTAAGAAAATCATAAAAGTTAAGATGATCAAACTACATCCCATAAGGCAACCCGATACCATGGTAGTTTGGTCCAAACCTAATTAATATTATGGGTATCACAGAGTGGAGGGGAACATGATAGGTTCATGTAAGATGTTAAAACACATGGTTCAAAATTTAATGATGATTTTTCCCTCCCCAACATAGATATGATAATGGATTTCACCATTAGATGTGGAATATTCACACACATGGATGGTGTTGTGGGATACAATAAAATAGGGATTACCCCCAAGGACCAAGTGAAGACAACTTTTGTAACTCCATGGAGCACCTTATATTATATAGTCATGCCTTTTGACTTGAAGAACACTAGTGCCACATATCAAAGGACCATGAATTATATTTTTCATGACTTGATGCATGATATTGTTGAGGACTATGTACAATCTCCTTAGTCTATATTTACATCTAAAAACTCATGCTCAAGATTTAATATGGATCGTTGAAAGACTTCAACAATACAAGGTTCGTCTTAAGCCCTCTAAGTGTATTTTTGGAGTCATATATGAAAATATATTAGGTTTCATAGTGTCTAGGAAATGCATTGAAGTAGATATTTCTAAGATAGTGACTATTACTTATATGCCTCCTCCCCATAACCTAATCAAGTTGTGTACATTGCAAGGTAAACTTCTAGCTATTTTTTACTTCATAGCTCAGATAGCTAATAAGTGTCAGTATTTTTTAAGCTTCTTAAAAAATATGTAGTGTTCCAGTAGAATACAAACTATCAAGAAGCCTTTAATGAACTCAAGAAATATCTCACTTCCCCACATCCTTGCTCCCTTAGATCATATAAGTATATAATACTTTACACAAAAACCACAACCCAAGCATTGAGGGCCATGCTTGCTCAAAATGATTATCAAAACAAAGAGTGAGCCATATACTATTAGTATAACCTTGGTTAGCTATGAATTCCAATAGTCTCCCCTAGAGAAGCTTTACTTTTATATAGTGTTTACTTATCAAAATTTGATACACTACATGCTTAGTCATATGACATTTGTAATTGCAAGGTTTGATCCTCTTTGCTACTTAATGTTGAAGCCCCACATTTTAGGTCTAGTTGCTAAGTGGGTTTTAGCACTTAGTGAATTTGACTTAACATTTATAGGTCAAAAGGCTATAAAATATCAGGTGATTGTTCACTATCTAGTTGTTGCTCCCTTGGAATCTACCCATCCCTTAGTTATCGAGTTTCTTGATGAATGTCTTAGCTTAGGTGTAGAAGATCCTGAGTCTTGGGCATTGTTTTTTGATGGAGCCTAAAGCTCAAAGGGTGTTGGTGCTAGAATAATTCTAGTCACCCTTCAAAATAAATTGATATTCCTTTATTTCAAGCTACATTTCTATTGCAAAAATATATATAGAGTACAAATCCTTAACCCTATATCTTAGGGCTACCTTATCCTTAAAAGTTAGAGTCTTTTTTGTCTTTGGTGACTCTCAACTTGTGGTTAATAAGATAAAAAAAGTTTATCAAACCAAGTATGATAAGCTAAAATATTATAAGGAGATTATTACCAAGATTTTATCAACATTTGATAAGGTAACCATAGAATATATATCTAGATCCTCCAATCACCATTCAGATTCCACGATAGTTATTGCATCCTTTATCCCCTTCGAGTTAGAAGATGATCAAAAAATGATCATCATCATACAACTCTTATAGCTAGAAACCCTTATATCTAGACTCATTTCGTTATATGTCCTAAAAATGGAAGCTTCTCCATTTGAGATATGGTACATGGACATATTTCACTTCCTTAAGGATGGTTTAAATATGATGGCTTAGATCGCAACCAATAAAATATTTTTTAAATAAGAGCATGTCAATTCATCACAATCAACAATAATTTATATCAACATTATTTTGAAGGTATTCTCTTATGATGCCTTAACTCTAATGAAGACCAACTAGCCCTTAGTTAATCTCATGAAATTAATCTCATGAACGATCATGTGGAGGCCATTTTAGCAATAATGCTATTACCAAAAAGTTTCTTTAGATAGGATATTTTTGTACTTCCATGGAGAAATATGTATGTGACTATGTTCAATGTTGTGACAAGTGTCAATGCCATGACAACCTTGTTCATGCTCCTCAAAACCTTTAGGTTATTTCTTCCACTTGGCCATTCTCCATGTGGGGATTGGACATTATAGGAAATATTAACCCCATATGATATGATGGTCATAAGTATATCATCATGAGAATATAGTACTTCATTAAATGGGTCGAAGCAATACCCTTGGCTATGGTAACTAGAGCTCAATTATCCAAGTTCATCTTCAACCAAATACTTTAGATACTTCATTAAATGGGTCGAAGTACATGGTCTGGTAGAAGATATCCCTCTGCACAAATACCTTGTATGCCTCCTCATATCTTGGTGAAGGGCTACTCCACCCAATACTCACACAATACTCAAAATCATAGAAAAATTTAGAAGAAACCCCACATATGATATTATTTTATTGAAATGGAAATACAAAATTAGAAAATTACATAGTTACGACCACAAGGCTGATTCTATTACAAAGAAAATATATAGGAAAGCTACAAGTTAGAACCAAGATCCCTAATCTTGGATTGCCTTAAGTAAATATTTGTTCCCCCTTTAACAACTTCCATAGAAGATTTTGGAAAGTGTCACTCCTCTTTTCCCGCTATCCATTTTCCTGCCTAGGAAGATATTTTGGTGGCACATCTTCTCGAAGCCTTAAATTTTGAATAGGTTTTTCGATTGGCTATTATAATATATCAATGGAAATATTTTGAAGAGATCTGCAATGGTAAAATGATCTAAAGATTATTTAGTCCATTTTTATCCTTTTTGAGGCCTATAAGGTCTTAAAATTTTATTTTTAAACTTTATTTGTGAGATTTCTCAAGATGAAAACTTTAATATCTCTCAAACCATTCAGGATATTGGGTGATTCTTTCACCATCAGATACAATTTTCAATTTCACTCCTTGGGATAAATTTATAAGTCCATACGTGTTTGTTTAGGTTGACTTAATAAAAATATTCGCTTACTATTTTTACCTTTTTGGACTTTTGACTGACTTACACCTCTCAAGTGTCATCATGGACTCCAAAACAACTAAATGGACCTACACCTGAAAGAGAAACTGTTTTGGTGATGCAATATTGCCCTCACACCATTGAATGCTCCTGCATCTGTTGGAAATTTGAGAAAGTTTTTTTGTCATTGATGTCAATAGGTTTGATGTCTAGTTTTGTCATCATTGATGTCAAAAGGTTGATTTTCTAAAAGTAATAAAGTTGTTAAAAGAAGAAAAGAGTATAATCTTTATTTTAAATATTATATGCCTAAAGAGGTCTAAAAGTATGAAGACCCAAGAAAAGGGAAGCAATTTTTAAAAGAAATAATAATATTATAATATTTAATATTATAATATATGGGCAAAAGGAAGAGGTGAAAAATAACAGGGTCAAAGGAATCAAAGGTTTTAATTTAATTTATTTAAATTAAAATATTTTAACCTTTGGTTAAAATTTAAATTTAAATAATTAAAGGCACCAAGTTTAAAGTTTCATTTTTGAATTCAAAATTCGAAAGGGCCGACGTGTTTCAAATGCAAAGGAATAGTATTAATAGGAAACGTTTTTCATTTCCTAAGTCTCTAACCAAGCGAGATATTCGAATGCTCATGTGTGTTATAAATCGTGCACTCCATATCCAAAATGAAGAAGCTTGTGAGTTGTTTAAAAATAAGGAGGTATACTTGTAGTGATATTTACATAACGTGATAGGATAATCTCATAGTGTTGGGTAGCATAAACGATGGTTGAAGGCTTGGCTAAGGCGTTCGCAAAGGGAAGGTCGTCGTTTTGAATCCCACATGATTTGTTTTGGCAAAGGAGCAGAAGCATTTTATTTTCATCAAAATTTGTGTGACAGCCTTCATAAAGGAAGCGTGGACCTTTGGTTTAGGTGTGGGCATGTAGCCCAGGTAGAAACTTAGCCTTGGACTAAGGTGTTGCTCATCGAAGACATGTGTAATATTTTTTGTGTAATAGGTCAACATTAAGGTATGCATTTTTAATTTAATTATTACCAAAGTTTTGGAATGCAGAAATATTTTTGAGGGCACGTGATGATTAAAAAGGACATGTGTTAAATGTTTAAGGAGTCATAAGGGTTTTTGAAAGAATATTTTATTTTTGATGATTAGAAAATAGAATATTGGAGATTATAAGGTGTTAACAAAGGAACTTCATTTTTATGTATTGAATATTATTTTGAGAATATTGGAGATTATAAGGTGTTAGCAAAGAAACTTTATTTTTGTGTATTGAATATTATTTTGAAAGTGAATGAGTAATAAGGTGTACTTGTGAATTGATATTTTATTGTATTTCTTGAATGGTGAAATAATTATTGAGGAGAATATTTGTGTGGATATTTTGAGATAGATTGTTGCTATCTAATCTAGAATTGACAAGAGGGTTTTATTGTGAGTAAAACATATTTTGAAGACATATATCCATCAAAGCAAAAAGGTATGGGCACACTATATTTTGTTTAGAGTTTTTTAAATGAATGTATGAAATATAAGGTGGAGTGAAAAGGATTGTTGAGTATTATTGGAAATATGTGAGCAAGTTTGAGTGCATCTTATTGATGGATGATTTGATTTGAGATTGAGATTGAGAAATATTTGAGTTATGGTTTGAGACCCACAATGTGCTCTTTGTTTGAAGAAGTTTGAAAAAACTTGTTTATGGTTTGTAAGCAAGTTGTGTTTCATTGATTGAATGATTGAGTGAAATTCTTGATAATTGGATTTAAGTGATATTGAAAGTGAATGTGCAAACATTAGAAACTAGATTTGTGAAAGCAACAAACTTAATGATTGAGTAAAATATTGAGTTTTTGATAGAATACATCATTCTCTATATATTACAGAGCTTAAACAAATTCTAAATAGAATATGTCTAATTTGATTTAAGTTAAAGGAATTACCTTGAAGATTAGACAAAATATTTGATAACATTATGTGCAAGATTTGAGATTTTTGATCATGTTTTGTGAGTTTTTTTGAGTTTGCATTGAGAGTAGATTGATCAAGTTCTTGAGAGGACTTGAAAGCAGATTCGAGGCAAGTCTTGATGAAGACTTGAGAGTAGTTTGAGCAAGTTCTTGAGAGGACTTGAAGGCAGATTTGAGGTAAGTCTTGGTGAAGACTTGTAGGAGATTTGAGGTAAGTCTTGATGAAGACTTGTAGGTATATTTAAGGTAAGTCTTGGTGAAGAATTGTAGGTAGATATGAACAAGTGTTGGTGAAGACTCCAGATAGCATTAAGATCAAGTTTGATTTGTTCAAGCTTTGTGTTAAGGCTTGGGGTATATCTGAGCAGAGTTTATTGGTAATTTGATCAAGCTTTGTGTTAAGGCTTAAGGAAATATTTGAGGATAGAGTTTGGTGCAGATTTGAGAGTAGAATTTGTGCTAGACTTGAGATAGAGTTAGAGAAAATGTGTATTATACCAAGGATAGTATTTAGTGTAGATTTAATACAAAGATTGAGCAGAGTTGAAAACAAGCTTTGGTGGTGACAGAGTAGAGGACAGCAGTCTCTAGTGGAGAGATATCCATAAGCTAATGCAATGGGGCATAAGTTTTCTAGAAGAGTACCAACCAGAGTAGAGGAGAAAGAGTTCTCCTTTGGATAGTGTTCCACGAACTAGAGCAAGGGGAAAGAGTTATTCTATGGAGAGAGATCCAAAAACCAGTTGAGGAGATAGAGTTCTCCTTGATAAAGTTCCACAAACTAGAGAAAATGGGAAAGAGTTCTCCGAAGGAGAGAGATCCACAAATAAGAGCATTAGGAGATTAGTGTCTCCTTTAGACAAAGGTCCATAAACATTGTAATAGGTAAGTGATTCCCATGATATTTGTTGAAAAAAATTTGGTGAAAAATTTTCTCTGTGGAGTAGCCCACATTGGGTGAACCATGTTAAATGTTAGAGTAATATTCCATTCTTTGGGATATTTACCCTTTTACTCCACTAAGTAAAATAGTAGTATACTGCATTATACTAGCTAGATTATTACATTTACTTTTTACCACATACCATGTAGATATTTACTATTTTAAAATATCTAATGGATACCTAGGTTAATACCTAAATATCCTAGGTTATTTGGTTAGGTTTAGCATTATCTTCTCATAGTGTGTTTGTTAGAGGGGTATTATTTTATAATTATCCTAAATTATATTTTGTAATCTATTTAAATATCTAACTTCTAATGCTAATTGAAATGTTTGTGTTAGCACTTAATTTATTTTTGTATAACTTTACCTTACATTGGCATCAGAGCCATGGAGGGAGGAAGTAAGGTGTTGGGCAAGGCAAGAGTCATTCCATGTTCGAAAAGGTGAGCATCTCTCATTACATGTTGGACAAGGAGACATCATCTTGTTCCAAGGAGGAAGGTTTAATTTAATTGGCTATTAAATTATTCTTTTTCTAAATCCTTAAACTCCTTTGGAATTCGTAGGACTGGGTATGGGTGTTAGACATTGAATTTATATTAATTTATTTTTTTATTGCATTTGCACCCCACAAGAGATGGAAGGCATTGTGGACCGATGACCAAAGTTGTTTTTTTGGCCCGGCAATAGGACCACCCTCTACCGATGACCAAGCCACCAAGGAGGGTAGGAGCACCCTACTATGGTACCAACATCAGCGACTGCTCGACAGAGTGTAGGAGCACCCTCTACCAGCAATCGGGCCATCAATAATCGAGATCTGAGAGGGTAGGAGGTACTCTGATCCTTGACGATCTATAAGGACCCCCTAAGTAATGCAAGTGTGTTAGTCTTACAATGACACTGATAGGGGGGTGAATCAGTGTAGCTCTTTTAAAACTTAAATCTTCAACTCTTAAAGTTGAAATAATGAAAACTTGAAACCAAATAAAGCAAGTATAACAAGATAACATCACAAAACACAATATGTACCAAGGTTCACCAATTTGGCTACATCCTCAAAATGATTGTTTGGACTCCCATCCAAATCCAGCCTTTGCAAAGCACCAATTTTACAATCAATTTACCAGAACCCACTGGAAGGAGCACCGACCCCTGATTTATCTACACCAACAGAAAGGAGCACCAACCCCTGATTTATCTGCACCAACAGAAAGTAGAACCAACCCCTGATTTATCTGCACCAATATAAAGGAGCACCAACCCCTCTACCAAGAACCCACTTGATTTTGATTTTGATAATAAAATGACATATATGAATCTTCTCTTCTCATAGAAAAATTGACCGTTCTCTTAGCTCATTCTTTCAATTTCAAAACGTTTTCTAGGTATTGTGCAAAACTCTATCTTTGACCTCCTCTCAAAATTTCAGCCAAAACTAATATCGTATGAGAAAGTTGTGCCCAAAATACTAAAGTGATATTTTTCACTTTTTTTCCCAAAACACGGATTTTCACTCTTTATTTTTCTCCTCACACTATTCTCTCCGCACAAAATAAAATCACTCTCTTCAATAAAACACTTCTGACTTAAAATGCACACACTTGCATTCCTTTTCACTTTTCACTTTCTCCAAAAATATTTATTTAATGAAACTGCTTAAAATAATATAACTCCTTTTTTTTATATTGAGAAGGCATTTCGTCAAACACGTCACATGCAAAGAATTGACACCTTACTCGTTCTCATACTTTGGAGCCATGTGACAACTCAAACCAAAAACAAAATATGATATATTTGATGCCTTGAAGGTGTAACAACACTGAAACTGAAACTCTGGTGACTCTTCAAGGTCGAAACATCCAACTAAAGGATTTTGCCCAAGTGGCACAAATTGACATAAAAGAGACTTGTAACGTTTTTGCAAAAATCATAACTTTCACCTCGTAACTCAGTTTTCTCTAAAATTTGAAACGTAGAATATTTGCAACACTGACTATGTCCAAACCAAAATTCACTGCCTAAACCTTACGGTTCACCTGTACCACTTCCACAAAAACTGCTACTGACACACTTTTACAAAAAAGAGTGTTTTTGTGACAGTATTGCAACGCTTGTAAAATTCGCCTTGTTTCTCTATTTTCATTGAAATTTGGAAAAAATGTTCTTGAATATAATGAACACCTCCATTTAAATTTTTTTTGCATAACTCCTTACGGTTTGTTCGCAGTGCTTCTGACAAAACCTACACTTTTTTAGCCTGTACAACCACTTGCCAAATCATCCGCCAAGATACCGGAAACACCACTGATCACTCCAAGCACTGTGCTGACATATCCAATGCTGTTATGGACTATTTCCTGACATGCTGGCATGTTCCAAACTGATCCATCTTGTCCAACTGTGCCCATGGTGACTTTTTCAACTTTTTGACTATTTTGCTGCTTTGACAACTTTCTGATGATTTTTTCAACTTTTGCAAATTTGCACAAACAACCTGTAACAACTTCACCCAAACATCAAAAACATACTCATAAGCATTTAAAATCACTATACATACTCTGAATAACCTCTGAACTCCTATCGACTGCATCAACCGATCTATCTGACTGTGTTGACAACAATGACAATACTATCGTTGCACCTTGCTCAACAATCTCCCCTTTGGAATTGTTGGCAACACACGTGCAATTTCTTGTAACTCTTCTCCCCCTTTGATAACAATACCAAAGGGCTACTGCAAACTTCCCCTGAGTCCATGCACAACATTCTCAGGCAAAAATTATTACACTTAGTAAAAATCACAAACATGAGCAAAAAGATAAACAAATACACAAATGCTCCCCCTAAGAATGTGGTCCTGATAGCTAGTAAATTCTTGGGAAGTGTGACCACTCCCAATTTATTTTGAAGGTACTCAAAGACTTCCTTAGGCAATGGTTTTGTGAAGATATCCACTACTTGCTATGTTTTTGGAACAAAATCCAACTTAACCTCACCTTCCGCAACTTTCTCCTTCAAAAAGTGATACTGGATAGCAATATGTTTTGTGCGAGAATGCATAACCGGATTCTTTGAGATGTTAATGGCACTCTTTTTATCACACTTAACTAAAATTGGCTCACTGAAGTTAATACCAAGATATTTTAGGGTTTGTTTCATCCATAATACCTATGTACAACACGTTGTCACTACAATATATTCTACCTCTGCTATGGATAAGGAGACTGACTCTTGTTTCTTACTATGCCACGTGACCAACCTATCTCCAAGATAGAATGCACCTCCACTGGTACTCTTTCTGTCATCTACACATCCTACCCAATATGCATCTGAATACACAATAAGGGTGAAGTTCTTACCTTTCGGATACCATAACCCATACTCCATAGTACCCTTGAGGTACCGAAGAATCCTCTTCACTGCTGTCACATGAGTATCCTTGGGACTAGCTTGAAATCATGCTACCATGTATACTGCCTACAAAATATCTGGTCTAGTAGTTGTCAAGTATAGTAAGCTCCCAATCATAGATTTGTACATGGATTAATCAACATGTGGAGATTTGTCATCCTTACTCAACTTACAACCTGTCGTCATGGGAGTGCTAACTGGCTTATAGTCATCCATTGTGAACTTTTTTTAGCATCTCTTTCACATATTTAATTTGAGAAATAAATATGCCCTTCTCATTTTGATTAACTTGCAACCCGAGGAAATATGAAAGTTCACCAATCATTGACATTTCAAATTCTTTCTACAGCTTATTTGCTAAATATTTACACGACTCATATTTGCTGCTGCCAAATATGATATCATCTACGTATACAACAAGAACAATAAGATGTTCATTTTCTATTTTGACATACAAATTACTATCCACCATACCTTTCTTGAACCCTTGTTGAGTAAGATAGTTGTCTAGCCTTGCATACGCTGCTCAATATAAACCTCTTCTTCAAGTTTTCCATTCAAAAATGCCGATTTCACATCCATTTGATAAACTTTGAAATTCTTGTAAACTGCTAAAGCCAGAAATATTCTAATTGCCTCTAGTCTAGCCATAGGTGTAAAGGTTTTCTCAAAGTCAATACCTTCAACTTTTGCATAGCCTTTACCTACCAATCTTGCTTTATTCCTAACTACCTGTCCATCTTCATTCAATTTGTTTCGAAAGACCCATTTAGTACCGATTATATTTTTATTTGCAGGTCTTGGTACTAACTCCCAAGTTTTGTTTTTCTCAATCTGATCTAATTCTTCATTTATTGCCTTCATCCAAATTTCATCTTTTCTTGCGTCAACAACATTTTTGGGCTCAATGTTGGATAATAGAGAGTAGTTACTTACTACTCTTCTTCTTGTCTGAACACCAACTGTGGGGTCTCCAAATATTTGCTCTCTAGGATGATCTTTCTGCAAGCTACCTATTTTGAATTTCTTATTTTCTTCCACTTTTGAATCACTGCTTGAATCATCTGAGTCATTTTTTTGTTTCTTTTTCGTTTCCTTTTCCTCATCTCCTTCAATAACCTCTTCATAAATTAGGTAGTTCTCTTCATAGCTAATTACTCGTTCCCTACCTTCATCAACTTTAACATCGACACTATCCACAATTTTCCTTAGCCTCTTGTTGTAGCATTTGTAAGCTTTGCTTTTTGACGAATAGCCAAGAAAAATACCTTCATCCACTCTATCTTCAAACTTACCAAGGTTTTCTTCAGTTCTTTTGATGTAACACTTGCTGCAAAAAAATTTAAAGTATCTTGCTATTGCCTTTTTACCGAACCACAACTCATAAGGAGTTTTTCTTTCATGTTTCCTCAACATGCACCTATTTTGGATGTATACCGTAGTATGGACTACCTATTTCCAAAATTTGTCTGCTACTTTGCTCTCAGTCAACATAGTACATGCCATTTTTTGCACTGTCCTATTCTTTCTTTCTACCACACCATTCTGTTGAGGTGTCCTAGCTGCTGAAAACTATCTCCTAATACCATATTTTTCATAGTACTCTATAAAATCCTCTGAAATGAACTCTCCTCCTCTATCTAATCTTAAACATTTAATCTTTTTTCTTGTTTGATTCTCAACTTGGTTTTTGAAAACCTTTAACATCTCAAAAGCTTCTAATTTATGCTTCAAAAATAGTACCCATGTCATCCTGAAATAGTCATCTATACACAACATAAAATATTTGTCACCATTTATGCTTTACATTCTCATGGGTCCACATAAATTAGTATGTATTAGTTCTAAAGGTTTGCTTGTGTAGTACTCGTTTGTTTTAAATGAGACTCTAGTTTGCTTCCCCTTTTTGCATGAAGCACAAATGATATTTGATGGTTTTCCAATGGTGGGAATATCTCTCACTGCCTTTTTTGAGCTGATTTTTACTAGATTGTCAAAACTAATATGACCAAGCCTCTTATGCCACAACCAATTTTCTTCTTCCTGTCCAATCAAGCAAGCTCCTTCTGAAGTCTCTGAGAGAGTGTACAGGTTTCCAGATGTCCTCGATCCAGTTGCTATCAATTTTCCATTGTTTGCTTGTTTGACTTCACAACCCTACTTCTTAAAAATCACTTCATGACCTCTATCACAAATCTGACTTACGCTCAACAAGTTATGCTTCAGACCAACCAAAAACAAGACTTCTTTTGAATTGATTTTTCTATCACTGATCTTAACTAAACCTTTTCCAACTATCTTATCTCCATCATTATTTCTAAATTTTACTGAACCACCTTCATATTGTTGTAACTTCTCAAAAAAAAATTTGTCACCTATCATATGACTGGAGCATCCACTATCAAGTATCTATGGTGCAGATATATTTTATGCTTTAAATGTTGTTTGTATGATCAGGGATTCCTTTTCTTCCTTAGATCGTTCTTTTTCTTTCCACTATGGTTTGATTACAGTTTTGGGCTCTTGTTTTGAATTTTCTTTTTCAGTAGCTTATGCATGTTTTTCAAGAAATTTTCTATTTTGTCTCATTCCATTTGGTTGAAATTTTCTTCCCTGAAATTGATTTGATACAAATGTACTTTGATAATTTCTTGCAATGTGCCCAAAATTATGATAGTTATAACATTCTACTGCATAATCCATCAAAGGTGAAAAAACATTTCTACTAGTAAAATTCCTTGGTCCTACATTATACTTGCAATCTGAAATATTATGTCCATAACCATTGCATTTAAAATAGTAACCAAAAAAGAGATGATTGAACCTGGGTGATGGTCTTTTCCATGTTGTCGTAGGAGCCATAAATATTCTTCTTCTTTGATGTGTGACATTGGTGAATCCATCATTGTCAATTCTCCTTTCGTGCCTTGCATTATTGCTTTATGTTACATGAGTCAATTTTTCTTGATCAACCTGTTTCTTATCTTCATTCTTTATGGATTCTTCATTTATGGCCTTTGATCTATTTGATGATTCTCCTTTGTCAAAGCCCAAACCAAATTTGATGTCCGTAGTCTTTTGGTTATTTATGATCTTATCCATCTTCATAGAACTTTCTTCACGTTTGTGATAACAACTAATTTTACGATTCATCTCTTCTAACTGCATCCTTAAACCAACAGTATCTTCTTCTAACTTGTTGCAATAATCTATTTTCATGGTTATTTGCACTTCAAGATATTCAGATATTTTCTTGGATTCTTCTATTTGTACTTTCAAACTGGTTATGATTTCATTTGCATCCTCAAGATTTCTTGAAATTTTCTTATTCTTTTTTCTTTCTATCTTCAATTCATCCAGAGCTGCAATTAGTTCCTCTTCCAAATATACTTCTACATTAATTTCTTCTTCATCACATTCTTGTTCTTTTTCTATTTTTTCTTTTTTGAGTGCTATGAAAATAGCTTCACCCGTTCCTTTTCAAAATCCTCACCGGAGCTGTCTTCTGATGAACTGACATTCTTGGAGATGAAACTTTTCTTCTTGAAGTTGCCTTTTCTAAATTTTATTTTTTTCTTCTAGTCACTTGTTTCTTGGTGCGATCCTTCATCACTTTTGTTCTTCTCATTAAGTGGACATTTAGCTGCAAAATTACCAATGCCTCCATAATTGAAACATTTAAACGATAACTTTCCTCTGTATTTTCCTTTTCCTCTTTTTATTTTTCGAACAAAGTTTGCTTCCATTTCATCTGATGTCTCTTCTTCCTCGGATTCTTGTTTTGATTTTATATTTTTATGGGCTTTAAAAATAGCTTCTTTGTCTATGGGTTTAGATTTTTTTATTCTCATCTCATATGCAGTCAAAGAACCATGCATCTCATCCATATTGAAATAATTTAGATCTTTAGCTTCTTCTATAGCTAAAAACTTGGAATCAAATATTTGGGGAAGAGATCTTAATATATTTTTCATGATGACAAAATATTTGATTTCCTCATCGAGTCCTCTAATCGCATTAATGACTTCATTAACTCTCAGCATTTATGCCTCTATGTTCTCATCGTCATTCATCTTTAATACTTCGAACTGAGCTCGATGTGTTTGTAACTTGGCATCCTTGATCTTAACATCTCTTTCATGAATGCTCCTTAGTTTGTCCCATATTTCTTTTGTTGTTTTACAACTCATAATCTTTACCAGTTCACTGTCCACTAATTAGCATATGATAGCATTATTTGTTTTTGAGTCATTCTCAAACAGTTTCTTACCGAAAACATCGGTTTGAGAAGTGTTGGGTATTGTGTATCCACTATCTACTAAATCTCAAATGTCGTATCCCAAAGCACAAAGATATGTCTGCATCCTAAGTCTCCAAAATGCATAATTAGTTTCGTCAAACAATGGTGCTTTATTTTATGATAAGCCTTCACCACCTGCCATTGTGTCACTTTCAATATCACCCTATCCGGTTAAGCTTATTCAGGAACCTTGCTCTGATACAAATTTTTAGTCTCACAATGACACTGAGATGGAGGGTGAATCAGTGTAGCTCTTTTAAAAATTAAATATTCAACTCTTAAAATCCAACAATGAAAACTTGAAAAAAAATAAAGCAAGTATAACAAGAGAACATCACACAACACAAGATGTATCGAGATTCATCGATTTGGCTACATCCTCAAAATGACTGTTTGGACTCCCATCCAAATCTAGCCTTTGCAAAGCACCAACTTTACAATCAATTTACCAAAACCCACTAGAAGGAGAACCAACCCCTAATTTATCTGCACCAACATAAAGGAGCACCAACCCCTGATTTATCTGCACCAACAAAAAGGAGCACCAACCCCTCTACCAAGCACCCACTTGATTTTGATATTGATAATAAAATGACATATATGAATCTTCTCTTCTCACATAAAAATTGATCGTTCTCTTAGCTCATTCTGTAAATTGCTAAACGCTTTCTGGGTATTGTGCATAACTCTGTCTATGACCTCCTCTAAAAATTTTAGCTAAAACTGATATTGTATGAGAAATTTATACCCAAAATACTAAAGTGACTTTTTTCACCTTTTTTCCCAAAAACATGGATTTTCACTTTTTATTTTTCTCCACACACTCTTCTCTCTGCACAAAATAAAATCACTCTCTTAAATAAAACACTTCTGAATTAAAATGCACACACTTGCATTCCTTTTCACTTTTCACTTTCTCCAAAAATATTTATTTAATGAAACTGCTTAAAATAATATAACTCCTTTTTTTATATTGATAAGGCATTTCGTCAAACATGTCACATGCAAAGAATTGACACCTTACTCGTTCTCATACTTCGGAGCCACGTGACAACTCAAACCAAAATAAAAATATGATCTACTTGATGCCTTGAAGGTGTAAAAACACTGAAACTGAAACTCTGGTGACTCTTCAAGGTCGAAACGGCCAACTAAAAGATTTTGCCCAAGTGGCACAAATTGACATAAAAGAGACCTGTAATGTTTTTGTAAAAATCATAACTCTCACCTCGTAACTCAGTTTTCTCTTAAATTTGAAACGTAGTATATTTTCAACACTAACTATGTCCAAACAAAAACTCACTTCCTAACTCCTTATGGTTTGCCTATACCACTTCCACAAAAACTGCTACTGACACATTTTTTCAAAAAAGAGCATTTTTGTGATAGTATTGCAATGCTTGTGAAATTCACCTCGTTTATCCGTTTTCATTGAAATTTGGAAAAAAATTTCTTGAAGATAATGACCACCTCCAGTTAAAATTTTACTACATAACTCATTACGGTTTGTTCTCGATGCTTTTGACAAAACCTGCAGTTTTTTAGCCTGTACAACCACTTGCCAAATCATCCGCCAAGATACCGGAAACACCACCGATCACTCCAAAAATTGTGCTGACATCTCCAATGCTGTTCTGGACTATTTAATGACATGATGGCATGTTCCAAACTGATCCATCTTGTCCAACTATGCCCGTGGTGACTTTTGCAACTTTTTGACTATTTTGCTGCTTTGACAACTTTTTGATGATTTTTTCAACTTTTACAAATTTGCACAAACAACCTGTAACAACTTCATCCAAAAATAAAAAACATCCTCATAAGAATTTAACATCACTGTACATACTCTAAATAACCTCTGAACTCTTGTCCACTGCATCAACCGATCTATATGATTGTGTTGACAATAATGACAATACTATCACTACACCTTGCTCAACAAAGCAGGCCCTCCCATAGAATCGACCACATGTGGGAAACAAAATCCATGAGGACAGGGCTCCTCTCTCCCGATATGATGATCAGTGGCCTCACCAATCGAAGACTAGTCTCTGGAAATCGGTGGTCCTACCGGACATAGGCGGTCCAACGACACTGGTGACCAGAGGCCCCAACACCATATGAGGGCAAGAGCACCCTCTATGGGAGGAACCACGATACCAACACATGGTTGAGGCCATAGATCGACTGTTACACACCAAACCTAGCCGTCGGCTAGGTATTCCAAGAGTATATTATTTCATATATATATAGTAGTTAGATTATTCCAAATGATATCATCGTTTTATTTTATATTCTCTGCAACTCGGCATTGCCTTCACGGTGGGATCTGCCCTCCTAGTGGCAATAGAATTTTTATTACTATCCGCTTTCTTGCATTTGCGTATTCGATCGATTGAGTGTTCTTTTGCATGATAGAATATTAATAATTAATTTTCTGTTAGAAGACAAGTAGAAGGAGTAACCTTCCAAGTGGTATCAGGTTGGTGCGATCCCAGACGCCACGGAGTTCTGCGTTATCACTCACCGGATAGTCGCCGAAGCCGTGCAACTTCTGCAAAAAATTTTGACGACCTTTCGTGCAACATTGCAGCCGAATTCCGTGTCCATACCCAGTAAGAATTCAACTTGGGCAATCTACTTGCGTATGAAGAAAATCGAAGAAAATTTCTCACGAATCCGTCGAGAATCTACTCCGCCAAACGCATAAACTGATTCGCAGGTCGTCAACCAATCAATAATCGCGAAAATTTTTATTAAACCAGGAAAGCTAAGGTCGTCGGTTGATTTTTTATTGCTGACGTCAGTTAATTTTCTCCGCTGTGTTGGGTTTAATTTCTTTATCCCACATTTTGTGTACATAATTCCAAACCGGGTTTAAAAGAACTACGTCACACCTTCTACGGTGTGACTTCGGTCACACATTAGGAGCTCTGTCCGCGTCGTCTTGTCATCCCCGCGTCTACGTCGTGCTGTCCGCATCCACGTCGTGTCGTCCTGTCGCGTCGTCTTGTCATCCCCGCATCCGCGTCGTGTCGTCCTTATTGTCCGTGTCCGCGTCGTGCTGTCCACGTGTAGTGTCGTCTGTTCGTGTCATCCATAGTGTCGTCCTTGCTGTCCGTGCACTGTCAGTTCATCCGTCCACATGTCGTGTCTTTAGTTCGTCCGTCTACATGTAGTGTTGTCAGTTCGTCCAATTGTCGTGTCTCATCGGGTCACGTTGTCGCTGTCACGTGTGTCCTGGTCTAGTCGGATCACGTCTTGTTGTGTCCTAGACACGCCTGGTCCTTGTCTAGTCAGGTCGTGTCCGTCGCATCTCGTGTCTTGTTCGTTGCGTCTCGTGTCTTGCAATTCGTGTCTTGTCAAGCACTTATCTGAAGTTGTCCTCAAGGAGCCCACAACATTCAAATCCGCGCCACAGTTGGAGTGGCATTTAAGGCGGAAAAAACAACAATTTTTTTGCCAAAAGATAACCCAATTTTGCAGAAATTGAAGCTCAAGGATTACTAAGCCAGAAATTTTGAGCAGTGCATGAGTAGAAGTTGGATCAAAGGTCCTGACGGTCGATTATCAAGCTCGAAAATGACCAATAACAACGCAAGAAGACCTAATCGAAGCCCAGGTACAAAAAATTCTCCTTCTCCTTTCAAAATTGGCAGTTATAATCCACATCATCCACTAGTAGATCCTATGGCGACTAACCCTCCCCCAACTCACGAAACCATCACACAAGGAGACTCAAGTAACTCAGCCGTTTCCAACGATGAATCTCTTCGACTCTTACTAGAGGGTATGAACCAAATTAGTCTCAACCTAAAAGCCCTAGTGCGAGCACAAAACCAACTTAATCCCAATACTAATTCCCAAAATCACTCCCATGCCCAAAGGAATGAAGAAAATGTCGATCAAGATGATGATTGGGAACAACAAAGAGGCGATTCGGATAATTACAGGGATCGTTCTCATAGACAGAGGTATAACCAAAATCAAGAAAGGGATACGGGTTATCACCAACCAAGAGGCCCTAATAATTTTCCACGCATTGATATGCCCACTTTTGACGGTCATGATCCTCGTGGTTGGATAGCCAAAATGGAAGGCATTCTCGACTTATATCAAATTAAGGAAATTGATAAAGTCCCTTTCGCTGCATCAAAATTAGGCACTGAGGCCTACCAATGGTTCGTATGGCTTAAACGAGAGAAAGGTGCTACTATTAACTGGAGAAAATTCACTACCTCTTTTTTAGAAATATTCGATGAAGGAGCTACTTTGTCATACACAGTAAGACTGTTATCTCTTAAACAAGAAGGATCAGTTAGTGAATTTGTTTCAGAATTCACCAGTTTACTACCATATACTTTAGACCTCAGTCCCGACACAGTGGTAGGAGCTTTTCGCAATGGATTGAAAGAAAATATTCGAGTGGAGGTAGACATGCACAATCCAACCTTGCTGAACGATTGTATAAGAATAGCTAAGCTGGTCGAGAAGAGAATTCAGTTGTCTGCACGACGTGAAAACTATAGTCGTCCTCCATATCACAACAATTCCTTTCATAGAAATGATCAACCCTCATGATACTTTTGCTATAAATGTCGCAATCATCATCCCAAGGAACAAGCTTGTGCCCAAAAACAAAACTTTCATATTGAGTGTGATCAATATGAAGGAGAAGAGGACGAAACTTACCAACAAGAAGAACCTATGCAAGAAGACCTACCAATTACTCTAGAAGAGAAGGAAGAGGATACAATGGCGATCTCTGTACACGCTCTCATGGGGTTAACCGCCCACCATACCATCAAGGTACCAGGATTTCTCCGCCAGAAAAAAGTGAATGTGCTAATTGATTCTGGCAGTACCCACAATTTTATCGACATCAAAACAGCAAAAGCTTTGAATTTATTCATTAACTCTTCCAAAAGAGACAAATTTTAGGTTCTAGTGGCCAACGGGGTGAACGAATTTTTTTTTTTTTTAAAATGGGAATTTTTTTTGACTTGATGAATTGGGGAACGTTTTTTTTTTTTTTGGGGTGGTTGGTTGGGAAAATTTTAGACAGTTTTTTTTTTTTTTTAAAAAATTTTTTTGGGGAGGGGGGGGAAGGGGGGGGGTTTTTCCCTTACAAGGCATTACTACTCCTCCATCACAAATGGTGAGCTCTCATAGTATGGAGAAGATGTTAAAAAAGGGTGGATATGGGTTTATAGCTCAAATTAATTGTTTGGAAAAACAATCTCAAGCAACTTCGGATATTACTGCTCCAGAGTTACAAGACATCATAACACATTACGAAGAGGTTTTCCAAGAACCTCAAGGATTACCACCTAAACGATCTCATGACCATGCCATCCATTTGATTCCAGGGAGTGTCCCACCTAACAATCATCCTTACCGCTATCCTCAACCACAAAAGACAAAAATCGAACAGATCGTTCAGGATTTGTTGGATCATGGAGTCATTCGTCACAACACTAGTCCTTATTCCTCACCTGTAGTTCTGGCTAGACGAAAAGATAACTCTTGGCGTATGTGTCCTGACTTTCGTTCTCTCAATAAACTCACTATCAAGGACAAATTTCCTATCCCTGTCATAGATGACCTACTAGATGAGTTGCATGGTGCAAAATTTTTTACAAAATTAGACCTTCGCTCCGGATTTCACCAAATCCGTGTTAGAGAAGAAGATATTCCCAAAACCGCTTTTCGTACTCATGAAGGTCATTACGAATTTTTGGTCATGCCTTTTGGTCTCACCAATGCACCATCCACATTCCAAAGTCTCATGAACCAAGTGTTTCGTCCACTCCTCCGTAAGTTTGTGTTAGTTTTTTTTGATGATATTCTCATATACAACAAAACATGGATGGACCATTTACATCATGTGGATAAAGCCCTTCACATTTTACACAGAGAAAAGCTATTTGTCAAACGTTCCAAATGTTCCTTTGGTGTCCAAGAAGTCGAGTATCTTGGTCATATAGTTTCACACGAGGGTGTCAAAGTCGATCCCAATAAGATTAAGGCAATTCAAGAGTGGCCCTTACCTAAAACCATCAAGAAACTTCATGGTTTTTTGGGTCTCACGGGCTACTATCGCAAGTTTGTACGAAATTATGGTAAGATTGCAGCACCTCTCACCGCACTCACAAAGAAGGATGCTTTTCGTTGGTCGAAAGAGGCCACTCAAGCCTTCGAAGCTCTTAAGAAAGCCATGTGTACAACTCCAGTATTAGCAACTCCCAATTTTCACAAACCATTTATTATCGAATGTGATGCATCAAGAACAGGAATTGGGGCTATATTAATGCAAGAAGGTCATCCGTTGGCATTTGAAAGTAAACAACTTTCCGAGAAAAATTTGGGAAGATCAACATACGAAAAAGAAATGTTGGCTATTCTTCACGTAGTAGAAAAATGGAGACACTACCTAATCAGTAGCCGCTTCATTATAAAAACAGATCATAGTAGCCTCAAACATTTTCTTGAGCAAAGGTTTTCATATCCGAAACAAAATAAGTGGTTAACCAAACTGTTGGGCTATGATTTTGTTATCGAATACAAGAAAGGGAAGGAAAATATAGCCGTCGATGCGCTGTCCAGGAAATATGAAGATGAAGTAGTCATTAACGCTATTTCAGGTCCTTGCTCCCAATGGGTGAATCAATTACAAGAGGAATGGTTGTCCAATAGCGAAACTGCTCAGATACTTCAAGAATTATCTATAGGGTCCTCTAAACACCCTTTGTTCTCTTATGAAGATAAAATCCTCAGGAAGAAGAACCGCATTTACATTCCACACAATTCAGAACTCAAATCAAAGATCCTCGACGAATCACACGCTTCTCCATCAGCAGGACATTCAGGATTTTTGAAAACATATTTAAGGGTCAAACAATCATTTTGTTGGAAAGGATTAAAAGCAGAAGTCAAACAATGGGTAGCAGAATGTGAAGTTTGCCAGCGCAATAAAGGAGAAATAGTCAAATCACCAGGATTGTTACAACCATTACCCATCCCTGAACGACAGTGGGAACATATATCCATGGATTTTATTGAAGGTCTTCCAAAGTCAGAAGGCAGGACAGTAATCTTCGTCGTCGTAGACCGGTTATCCAAATACGCTCACTTTCAGGCTTTACAACATCCATTTTCCGCAAGCAAGGTGGCAAAGGTATTTATGGATTCAATTTTCAAATTACATGGTATGCCAAAAAATATTGTAAGTGATAGAGACCCCATCTTCACTAGTAACTTTTGGCAGGAATTATTTCGACTTAGTGGTACCAAATTGAACATGTCTTTAGCCTACCATCCACAGACATATGGTCAAACATAAGTAGTTAACAAATGTTTGGGTACGTACTTAAGATGTTTCGCTCAAGATAAACAATACCAATGGAGCCATTGGTTAGCATTGGCAAGAATGGTGGTACAACACTTCTTACCATTACTCAATTAAGATGTCTCCATTTGAAGCATTGTATGGCACCAAACCTCCAACAGTCGTAGATTACGTACATGGATCATCCAAAGTAGCCAAAGTGGATGATTGGTTCCAACAAAGGCAGTCTACACTCACCATCCTCAAAGAGAATTTAGTCCAAGCACAAAATCGTATGAAACAACAACAAGACTTGCACCGATCAGAGAGAACTTTTAATATAGGTGATTGGGTTTTCCTAAAGTTGCAACCTTACAAACAATCATCGTTAAGGATAAAGTCCAGCCAAAAGTTGGCTCCACGATTCTATGGTCCCTACAAAATTGTGCGCCGCATTGGAGAAGTAGCCTATCAATTAGAGCTACCTACATCATCACGAATACACCCGGTATTTCATGTTTCATGTCTCAAAAAAGTAATTGGTCAGAAAGTACAAAGTCAATCAGAATTACCAATGCTCGATGAGGAAGGACGCATACATCTCCAACCTGAAGATATACTACAACATAGAATCCGAAGACTGAGATCACGTCAGATTCAAGAATTTCTCATTAAATGGCAAGATTTACCAGAGGAGGATGCCACATGGGAACCTGAAAGTATCTTCCAGACATTTCCAGCTTTGAGGACAAAGCTTTCCGAGGAGGGGAGTCATGTTACACACCAAACCTAGCCATCGGCTAGGTATTCCAAGAGTATATTATTTCATATATATATAGTAGTTAGATTATTCCAAATGATATCATCGTTTTATTTTATATTCTCTGCAACTCGGCATTGCCTTCACGGCGGGATCTGCCCTCCTAGTGGCAATAGAATTTTTATTACTATCCGCTTTCTTGCATTTGCGTATTCGATCGATTGAGTGTTCTTTTGTATGATAGAATATTAATAATTAATTTTCTATTAGAAGACAAGTAGAAGGAGTAACCTTCCATCGACATGTACTTCAACCTAGACTAGATGCTACATTCTAGACACCTAGAGACAAATTGCAGGGCAACTAGAAGATGGCAGGATCGAGGGGCAAGCTAGCAGCTAGCCTAGCAATAATCGAGATCTAACCTAGAAGTAGCAGACATGAGGGAAACACTTGGAGATACGTGGTACTCTATGATTAGTTCTTGGATCAGTTGATGTGGCTTGGGTATGTTAAATGAGGAACATCTAAAATCTGACACGTGGCGACGATCATCTCAACCACATGGCGTGAAGGGAAGCATCATCGATTTACACAACAAAAATATTTTAGGGCTTGACTGCCTAAAGGTAGTCAAGTGATACAGGTGATATTACGTCTTTTAAGCCACAAAGAAGCCTTCGGATGGTGCATGTGGGATAAATATCCCACAACATCATCACAAGGCTTTCAAACCTTAGTGAGGCATGCACGCGCAACGTTATAAAGGCTTTCAAAGCCTTCTCAACACCATTCGGCTCAGTAGCCAGATCGGTTCAATGCTTGAATATAGGGTGCTACCCACGTGGTCGGGGGATCCATCCCCATGAGCACCATATTGAATAAAATTTTGCTCCAAGGAGCAATAAAAGGTATAAAGTTTTTAAATTTTTTTATTTTTTTTATTATTTATTTCTTTAAAGTATTTTTTATTAATAATATTATGTTATTTTATATAAACAATCACATTTTTTTTATAAAAAGTGATTTTTCTATAAAATATTTTTTATTATTAATAATGTTATACTTAAATTAATTTAAAAAAATGAAATAAATTTAGAAATTCAAAGGGTTATTCTTTTGCACTCTTCAATCAAAACAAAGGATTTTGTTTTCTCCAAAGGGGGATATAAAACATTTAAGACCAACATTTTATTTGCAAAACTAGGAAAGCCCTAATATATTCTCAACCTTGTTAATTTTGCACAATCAAAGGGGGACAAAATCAAATACATTTGATTCTTTCTTGCAAAATTGGAAAACAAGGAGACATAAATTTTGCATTTTCAAAGGCAAAGTGTGCATTTGTTTTCTCCAAAGGGGTATATAAGACATAAAATTACACATTCTATTTTTTGCAAAATTGAGAAGAAATTGAGACCTTGGGTCCATAAAAACCAATTCATTTGTCGACTTGTTCTGGAAGCCTTTCAAACATGGATCGTGTGAGACTTGTATTGAAAGGAGTGTTATTTGTTAAATTTGTAAATCAAAGGAGGGAAGACAAGTAATTTGGATTTCTTTGTAAATTTGTAACACAAAAGTGAGGAGCACTTTAAAAACAAAACTAAACTTGTTTATTTTACAAAAACAAAAAAAGGATAGGCAATTGTTTTATGCCATAATATTTGCAAAATTGTAAAACAAGGAGGAGAAAAAATATATCAATTTTTTGCACAACACAAATCCAAATTTTGTTGCAAAAACTAAAAGGTGCATTTTTTATTTTACTCAACACCTTCATTGGAAAATTAGGTGCATTTTTGGTTTCATCCGAAACCTATGTGATAAAAATTTTGTGGGCATTCTTGTTTTATTATTGCATTATTTTATGCAATTATAAGTCATAAAATCAAGAATATTCAAAATACCAAAATTTCATAATAATTTGTGTAAATCATTGCACAGGTTTAAAGTCAATTTCACTTGATATTCTCTCCTAAAACAAAACCCCTAATTCACTCTTATTTGTTTGGCTTAATTTCCTCAAACTGATTATCCCTCTTCAGGAGGATTTTCAGGCAAGTGCCATTAAATATCTATTTGAGTGAATTATATTTTGGTACTCTTTTAAGGTATATCAAAATAAATAACAAGTTTTGTGTAAAATAAGGAACCTTGAAAGTAGTAATCTTTTGCACTAAGGGGCGATAATTCCTTTCTTCCTTCAAACATATATTTTTGACATGAGGGAGATAAAATTTGTAAAGGCAATCAGAAAAGCATAAGTCATTAAAAGTATACCTTTTCTTTTAGGCTTCATAATAGCAACCATGCTTGAAGTACTTATAATAAGGAAGGATTATTTGGTGAACTTTTTTGATAAAATTTCCTAGAAGACAAAGTTTTGCACAAATTGTAAAAAGGACAACCATGACACCATTTAGTTTTGGTATCCAAACAAGCAAAACTAAAATGGCAAAGGCACTTCACAAAACCATGTTGCTAGTGAAGTGTCTGATTCTGGTTCAGAAAGGGCACACAAAGTGCTCCTGGCTAAGACAATATTGTAGTGGGAAAAGCAAATTTATCACCTTATGCAAACACCATTTCCTCTCTCTTTTTTAGGATTCATAAATAGCATAATTTTTTGTTTGAAGTAGTAGCAATAAAGTGGTTATTGTACCTCTTTTAGGCTTCATAAATAACAAGCTCTCATTGTTTGAAGTACTTGTAACAAAAGAGGGAATTTTCTAGTGTAAAATTTGCCTAGGAGGTAATATTTGTACAATCATTCACAAATATTTTTAAGTTACACATATTTTGCAATTAAGGGGGGATCAATATTCCTTTTCTTACTTCACACAATTTTTTTGTAAAAAGATAAGAATATTTATAAGGGTGCATTTTAAGCAGTGATCGAAATCTTAGTCACACTTCTTTCAAAAATTTAATAACATGTTTATCAACAAGGTGGGAACTTATAAGGGTGCATTTTCGGAATCAATCGACACCTTAGCTACCTTAACAACACTTTCTTGTAAACTCATATTGTAACTGAATGAAACTCATCTTAAGTGATCTACCATAATACACATAATGATTGCAGTGGATAGTTACCCATGCAATTCAGTTGGATGACAAGATTAAAATAAGGACATTCATTTATGTGAAGACAAAGTGAGGAATGACCCACTTTTTCTTAGGAGCAGCAAGAGCACTGTGATAGAGCAAGAACCAGTAAATCAACATCTTTCACTGTATTGGGACAATTATATACATTACCCAAATAATGTAATAAGGGGGGATGTTAGAGTAATATTCCATTCTTTGGGATATTTACCCTTTTACTCCACTAGGTAAAATAGTAGTATACTACATTATACTAGCTAGATTATTACATTTACTTTTTACCACTTACCATGTAGATATTTACTATTTCAAATATCTAATGGTTACCTAGGTTAATACCTAAATATCCTAGGTTAGTTGGTTAGGTTTAGCGCTATCTTCTCATAGCACGTTTGTTAGCAATTAGTTAGGGGGATATTATTTTATAATTATCCTAAAGTCTATTTTGTAATCTATTTAAAGACCTACCTTCTAATGCTAATCGTAATGTTTTTGTTAGCACTTAATTTATTTTTGTGTAACTTTACCTTACATTAAATTGGTGTCTCTATTATGTATGATGATTTATCATTGATATTGATATTACCATTGATTATATTGGATAATATTAGGAAATAAAAGTAAAATTTGGTCTTATATTGTTCACCCTCCCTCTCATTATAAACTTGTTTTCTTCAATTGGTATCATAGCGGGTTCCTTTGGAAGAGTTTAAAAAATTGAAGAAATTTTTTATAGGAATATAGATGGCATATCAGATTAGAACTTCAAAAAATAAGGCACCATTGTTTGATGGGAACAATTATGCTTTTTGGAGTGTAATAATGAAGACTTACCTGATGGCACAAGGAATTGAGACATGGCAAATAGTTGAGGATGGATACACACCTCCAGCTAGTCCTCCTACAAATAAATATGGTAAGCTCCTTAATCTATATAATGAAAAGGAAATGAATGCAATATTAAGTGGTATACATGAATCAAATTTTGTAAAAGTTATGCATTACACATCAAAAAAAGAGATTTGGGAAAAGTTGAAGAAAACATATGAGGGATACAAGAAGATCAAGATGACAAAATTACAAAATCACAAGAAAATATTTGAAGAGTTGAAGATGAAGGATGAGGAAGACAATGATACATAATTACTTTGTGTGGATGAGGTTGTTAAATCCATGCAATAACTTGGGTTTAAATTTGAAGAATCATATGCTTATCAAAATATTTTAATATCACTCCCTATGAGGTATAGTGAAAAGGTTTCAGCCATAGAAGAAACAAGAGATATTGAAACTTTGACTAGGGATGAGCTGCATGGAACTCTCACAACTTTTGAGATGAGAATAGGAAAGGATCCTATCCCCAAGAAAGAGGCAACCTTCAAATTAGAAAATATGACAAAATATAAGAAGTCAGATTCAAGTGATGATTCATCGAGTGAGTAAGAAGTAAACTATGGCAAAAAGAACAAGAGAGACTTAATAAAGCACAAAGGTACAAAATTAGTTAAGTATTTCAATTTTGGTAAATATGGTAACTATGCATCTAACTATACATAATGTGGAAGTAGCAGTAGTGAAGAGAAACAAGATCATAAGAACAAGGAAGTAGAAAAATCCAAGTATCAAAAGAAAAACAAGTATGGACAAAACAAGCATGAAAATAAATTTATCTAGAGGTATAAGAAGAGTTTCTATGCAGATAAGATAGGAAGCATTTCAAGTGATAGTTATAGAATATCCTTAGATAATGAAGAATAAATTATCTTCATGGCTATATAAGAAGAAGAAGATGCTCCGATAATTAAAATCCAAGAAAGTGGAAGGAAGAAGAAGGAACCAAGAATACTCAAATATTTTATTTGTGGTAAATTTGGACATATTTAAGATCAATATACAAAGAATGGGTTTAATAGTAGTTAAGAAGAATACGAAGACGCTCTTGAGTTTCTAAAGGAAGAATCATAGAATGAAGGTGCGGTTGATATAGAAGTAGAACTTGCTTATGCTCTTAAAGAATTGAAAAAGTTTAGGAAGCAAAATTCAAAATTGAAGGATCAGGTTCAAGAAGATGAGAAAACAAAAGAAAGACTTATACAAGATTTCAAAGACTTGAGAGTTAAAATTAAAAATAAAAAAGGAGTTGAAGAATACATGATTGAAAAGTTAAAGATAAAAGAGCAAGAATGTGAAAGACTAAAACATGAAGCTGATATTCTAAGGAAAGGACTTGAAAAGTTTAATAACAAGATATATCAGTTCAAGAAAATCTCAAAATATTTGGATGATATTATCAAAACACAGAGATCTCCATTCATGAGGACTGGACTTGGTTTTGAAGAAGGACAAAGAGAACAAGGAGAGGAGTCAAGATCAAACTCCAAAGAAGAAGAAGTTTCAAAAAAAGAGAGTGAAGGATAAAGTGAGACTTATGAGGATAATTTGAAAAATAGAAGGTTCACCAAGGAATGAAACATTACACAAATAAGAAACTGATGGAACAGGAAACATCATAGGGAAGAAAGAACTAAGAGACCAATGGGGTCAAGGCAAGATGTCTTCAAAGAACATTACTTCTCATATCACAAGTTTTGTCATAAGGCTACGCAGTGCAGGACACATGAAAATAAGTAATATTATTTTACTAAGAGAAATTTCAGATATGGGCATCTCTTTCAAGTGTATTGTCACTCTTGTAATCAGTTTGGTCATAAAGCAATTCATTACAGATTTCATGACAAGAATGGATATGGCTTCACTAGGAGGAACTTAAAGACATTTGCACATTCAAGGAACCACAACATTAAGTTTTATAAGTGCAATAATATTGGGCATATGGCTAAGTGGTGTAGAACATAATTTACAAAGACAACCAGGAACAAGAATATTCAAAAGAATTAGAAGGATCAGTTTGGGAAGAAGGTGGACAAATAAAACAAGTATTGTATGCTGGGAGTAGTCTTAATCCTACCCCAAAATTAACCACCTCAAGGAGAGGAGGTGGGGAGTGGGCTGAGCTAAGAGTCTTATATTTAGCCCCAAAGGTAGTCTTTTTCCATTGATGTCAAAGGGAGATATTTGAGTTAGGGGGAGAGCATTCGGTTAGGGAGAGCAGTTTCTTAGGGGAAGCAAAACTAAAAAAGATAAAAGGAATGTTTAAAGAAAAAAAAGGTTTCCATACATGACAAAGGGAGGGATTTTTAGAAATTTGAGCAAGTTTTGTTGTCATTTATGTCAAGAAGTTTGATGTCCAATTTTTTCGTCATTGATGTCAAAAGGTTGATTTTTCAAAAGCAAGGAAGTTTTTAATAGAAGAAAAGAGTATAATATTTATTTTAAATATTATATGCCTAAAGAGACTTGTTGAGTGGTATTTTCACCCAATTGTGAAAGTACACTCTCCTTTAGGATTTGGGTTCCTGTTGGTCTGAAATCTGCCACAGGAAAGGATTTTTACAAGTGCGCCCTAGACCTGGCCAACATTGAAATGCTGGAAGAAAGAAATGGCTCCCAGACCAATCTCCAGAGTGGGCTGGTTCCCTTTACTAATCTAACTTTCTGTTTGAAGATAAGGGTTGCTGGAAAGAAATGAAAAGTTGTAGAAAGAAATGGAAATATGGCCGCAGGCCGGAGTTATGGGATCGAAAGAACAACAGCAAAAAACTTAAAGTGCAGCAACAGCAAGCAACAAAAGATAATGACTCAACTCTCACACAACTGTATGCAGAAAATCTCTCCAAGATTACACTCCAGGAATCATATCCTTACAAGCAAGATTCAAATCCAATATGCAGAATTTGAATGTAACAACACTTAAGGAATATAAATTCTATTAGAAATGCAAAAGGAACAGAAAAGACACTCACTCAAAATAGCTGCTTGAACAATTTGAAGCCAATACTTTATTCTCGCAAATGTACTTCCAGTTTTTAGCAAAAACTTCCAACCCTTTCAATGAAGTTTACATTGGTTTTTATAGAGGGTCGTCCTCTTTGCAGCATTTAATATTTGTAACCAACCTTCTTGAGATCTACAATTATGCGAAGGAAACGAGGAACATGATCCCCTTAATCGTAGTTTAGAGAACCACAAAATTAAATGCAATCAACGGTCATCTTCATTAAATGTCTTGACATATACATGAAACCGTTAGGATGATCCACGAACAGCGGATTCGAACCAATAAAACCTTCTATTTTGGTGGCCTGGGCGCTTCTTCAACCTTTACTTCTTGTGATCTACAATTATGCTTTGGAAATTATGCACACGATCCCCTTGATTGCAGCGTTAAGGGAGCAAAAATTAAATGCAATTAGACCACGCATCTCTTTCATTAAATTTGTTTTCCAAACATGTGCATGAAATCATTAACTCAATCCACGAACAGCAGCCTCAAACAAATATAATCTTCTATTTTGGTGGCCTGGGCGCTTCTTCTACCTTGACTGCATCGAAAATCCACAAAGCATTTAATTCGGGCGAGCATTTAATCATCGGAAAGTAAAAAAACCTTATCGTCCGTTCATACTGTGCCTTGGCGAGAAACTGACGTAGGTCGCGAAAACGCGACGGGTCACGAAATCGTGACATATTTTGATGCCGTACACTTTTGCTACCTTGGACCCGCGAAAATCCTCCCTGTCGCGATATCGCTGCACAATCGGCTTCATCTTTTCTATCGCTAGCTCATTCCGTGAAAATGGCACATCGGGCGATCTCTCAACACCTTTTGTCTCTTTTGGTCCTCCCTTCGCTATGTCCCACGAAAACGGAACATGTAGCGATATCGCTACATGTTTCAAGCACTTTGTACGGTCTTGCCGATGGGTCGCGAAAATGCGACACTTTTTGCTTCTTAAATGCTTTTGACTTTCCTTGTCACCACTTCGCTGCATACTTGAATACTTAGTCATTTTTCGATCAATGCATCATGAAATCAATGTTACCACCATGTCTCTAGCTCTTCTCATTCCCTGTCACAGAATCGTTGCAAATTTATCTCGCTTGGCCCTCTTGTCAAAAGTGCAGCGAGTCGCTGTAACTTTTATGTCTTTGCTCTTCAGACCAAAATGGCCACGATTCTGAGACAAGTAGAGATTTCGCTACATATGTCTCCTTCCGTACCAACTGCCACCCTTTTGTCACGAAAATGCGAAGTCTTTTGCTTTACGGGACCTTCTTCCAAAAGATGCAGCGAATCGCTGCAACTTCTACTTAAGACTCCCGTAGCGACCAACCCCCGTGATTTTGGAATGTTGCAGCACATCGCTGCAAATTTTTGCCTTGTGTACTTTTCCCAAAACGTGCAGCGCATCGCTGCAGTTTTAGCACTTAAGCCCTTTTGTGACTAAGCCTTCTGCGTCTTTGAAACGTGCAGCGCATCGCTGCAACCTCCACCTCGAACTCCCTTTGCAACCAACATGCAGTGAATCGTTGCAACTTCTAGACTTAGTCATCGAACCGCAAAAATGGAACATTGCAGCGCATCGCTGCACTTTTCGACACTTGGACTTTGAAGTCACCCGACCCACGATTTTGGAACATGTCAGCGAATCGCTGCAATTTTTGGACTTAGTCTTTTTTGCTCCTTTATTCTTCAAAACCGCATCAAAGCTAAAATCAAAGTTAGATTTGCAACAATTAACACATTAGTACTTCAATAAAAATCAATGTGGAAAAAATGCCAACATTCTTGGTGGCTCGCGGGGTATACAGCTCGTTGTATGCAAGAATCCAGGCCTGAATCCATTGGGCACAGAGTCATATTGAAATAGAATCAGGGGACTGATGCAATCATCTTCTACTGAAAAGCTAGAACTGGAAGAACCTGCATATAACTGGTTATGAAATGACAAATGGAAGGCAAAAATGGAGTGAGCTCCTGCGATTGCGCAAGCGGTGAATGCAATGGATTGATGATAATAATGAAATGATGAAGTGAGAAGGCGATGTGGTAGACACAGCAACAGAATACTGCTATGCTATCAGCTGCAATGGAAATGGAATGAAAGTGAATGAATTTGTGGAATGGAAATGAAAAACTGTTAAAATAAGTGCGTGAAATGACATAACTTGAGAGGAAAAGGATAGGAAGGAACGGGAACAATGAGAATGGGGAGAAGAAACAACAGCCGTGGCTCTCTTTTTTTTATTTCTGTAGAAGAAAAAGAAAGAAGAAGAAGATGAAGAAAGGAAAGAGGAAACAGTGAAGGGAAAAGAAGAATTTTCTAAAAGCCACCAACTACTGGGAAAGGGAAAAAAACACAGAAAGACAAAAGGCACCTATGGCTCGCAAGCAACAAGAACCAAGGTGACAAAAATGAAAAGTAACACATGTATATATATATATATATATATTATATTTTTTTTTTTTTTTGCTTTTTTTTTTTTATTCTTCTATATACAAACTCATACTGAACTGATAATTCAAGAAGTGTAGGCTTTCAGATGAAAGCCATTGACTAAAATTGGAAGTGGACTGCCATCCAGGTCTTCTAAATAGAATGAATTTGTTGTACCTGTGCTGGTGATACGGAAGGGACCCTCCCATAAAGCATCAAATTTCTTGTGATTCCCAGGTTTAGCTTTATTCTCATTCCATTTCAACACCAAATCTCCTATTTTGAGTGGACGATCTGCAGAATGTTTACAAAACCACTTCGAAATACCTTGTGTGTGTTTAAAAAATTGATCATATGCTTCAAAGCGCTGCTCCTCCAAATGCAATAACTGAGCTATCCGCATATCCAAGGAACTCAGGTCTATCTCATTGTCCTGAAAATTCTGTAATTGCTGCAAAACAGGCAACTCAAGATGAACAGGCAACTTTGCTTCCTTCCCATAAACTAGGGCATAGGGTGAGGTCTTAATAGACTTCTTAACTAAAATTCTATCATCCCATAAAGCTTGATTTAATAAAATATGCCATGATCTCTTGTTCTCTCCCAAAGACCTCTTTAAAATCCGGAGCAAATTTTTATTTGTTGACTCCACCAAGCCATTTCCCTATGGATAATAATTGGAAGATGTTTTGAGGAAAATGCCATACTTATTAGCAAACTCAGCTAGTTCAGCTCCAATGAATGGGGTCCCATTATCAGTAATGATGGCATCAGGAATACCAAAGCGAGTAATCAAACCTTCAATAAAAGATATCACCACAATTTGGTTGGCCACCTTTGTGGGAATAGCTTCTGACCACCTGGTGAAATAGTCTGTAGCTGTCAAAATATATCTATGACCAGCTGAGGAATTAGGATCAATGATTCCAATGAAATCCAACCCCCACTACTGAAAGGGTGCTTCAACCTGAACTGGATGCAAAGGCAGTGCTGCATTTCTTACCCTTCCTGTGTATCTCTGACATTTGTCACAGGCTTGTGCAATCTTGAAAGCGTCTGAGAATAGGGTTGGCCAGTAATAACCAGCTCGGATTATCTTCAAAGCCATCGGCCTTCCTGCAAAGTGTCCTCCTGATAGACCAGAATGAAATTCTTCCAGGAGCCTAGCCTTGTCTGCTTCTTTAACACATCTCAGAAGAACACCATCAAGATTCTTAAAAAACAATCCTTCTGGCAACAAAACATACCGCAGAGCTTGCAGCCGAAATCTCCTCCTCTACGAAGCATTCAACTGTGATGGACATCTACCAGTTGTGAAATAATCAATGAGGTCTTATGTCCAGTCCTTTTCCAGAATTAAGAAATTCATTAAATTGTCATTACTAACAAGATTTTCTTCATGATCTTCACCTACACCAGATGCTGCCATCTTTGCCAAATGTTGGCAGAGAGCCTTACCACGCACTAGCTTAGTAGGGTGAATTTCTACATCAAATTCTTGGATCTTAGTGACCCAACCAGCACGTTTTTCACCCAACTCTCCTTGAAGAATGAAATTTCTTACATCTGGATGTATCACATAAACAATGGTTCTGCTCTGAGATATAAAATGTTTAAACTTCTTAAGGGATTTCATAACAGCACATACCTATTTTTCAATAAAATTGTACTTTGCTTCATGAGGTAGAATGACTTGACTGAGAAAGGCAATGGGCCTTTCATTCCCATCATCTCCCTTCTGTGTAAGCACCGCGGCATAATTGTCATCTTCCCCAACTGCATATAAAATGAAATCCTTGGAGTAATCAGGATTAATCAGAACAGGAGCCTGTGCTATTCTTTCCTTGATTTCTCGGAATGCTTCTTTTCTTCGAGCTGTCCATTGAAAATCTGCATCCTTTTTTAACAACTCAGTCATAGGTTTTACAACTTGGGCAAAATCAGAAATAAACTTTCTGATGAAATTGATCTGTCCAAAGAAATACTGAAGTTCCTTCTTGTTTGCAGGGAGTAACAATTTCTTCAATGCTTCAACTTGGGCTGGATCAATTGCTAATCCATCTTTTGAAATCACATGGCCCAGAAGCTTACCTTCTTTCACTACAAACACAGACTTTTTCGGATTAATGGAAATTCCAAACTCTGCACTTTTCAAAAATCTGCCTCAGATGAGAGCAGTGATCTTCCCGTCTGTGTGAAAATACTGTCATGTCATCAAGATATATGACAATGATCTTGTTCAACAAATCCTTGAATGCAATGTCCATGGCTCTTTGGAAGGTAGCTCCAGCATTTGACAATCCAAAAGGCATTCACTGATAAGCAAAAGTGCCCCACTTTGTTGTGAATGTTGTCTTATATTGATCTTCATCTTTCACCCAAATCTGGTTGTATCCAAAAAATCTATCCAACAGAGAAAAAAATTGAGCTCCAGCCACAACATGCAGTATTTGATCTATACGCGGCAAAGGATAATGATCTTTTAATGATGCACGGTTTAAATTTCTGAAATCAACGCACAATCGAATATCTCCATTCTTCTTCCGAACTGGGACAAGATTGGCAACCCAGGTTGAGTGCTTAACTGGATAAATGATTTTAGCTTGCAGCATCTTTACAAGCTCAGCCCTCATCAACATCTCAATCTTTGGATTAACAGGTCTCTGTTTTTGCCGAAAAGGTCTGACTCCTTCCTCCAATTCAATTGTATGCTGCACAATCTGTTTGTTGTAACCTTTCAAATCTTCATAGCTCCAAGCTACAATATCAGAAAACTCCTCACACAGCTGCCTAATTTTTTGCAGTTCTTCTGAGGTAGAGTCAGTTCCAACCTTGATAGCTTTGTTAGGCTCTAACTCTAATTCCATGTACTCTTTTTTGTCAATCTCGATCCGATGTTTTGTGGACCGATCATGCTGGTCGAACAAACTCTCCAGAGTTATGAGACCCTTCGGAATGTGGTTGTTCCTTAATTGAATGAGCCCTTCAGCTCCTTCATCCTCCAAAGTTCTTCCTTCGACAGTAGCAGCTTCATGGATCAAGAAATTAACAATCTGCTCATCATTTTCAAAGACCTGCCAGAAAGTTTCTTTGTCTGGCACACTGGGCCTGTATACCATTCTAACTGTCTTGGGTTTGTTCACAACTTGTTCAACAGGGGAAAAATTAGCTCCAAGAGATGCTAACAGGTCTGCATGTTTATTCATCTCTCGGGAAACAACTTGAATATTAAGAGTAGTAAAAAACTCAAACAAATCCCAAACCTGATTTTGATATGCTTTAAGGTAATGCTGCTTTGAAATGCATCTATTTGTAATCTGATTTACAACAAGCTCGGAATCACCAAAAATCTTGAGTTGTTCAATTCCTAACTTCCTTGCTTTCTTCAAACCCAAACACAATGCTTCATATTCAGTAGCATTATTAGTACAACTCCATGTAAGACGATATGAATAAGTTCTCTGTATACCAGAAGGTGAAATTAACACAATACCTACCCCTGCTCCGTTCTTGCATCGAGCTCCATCGAAATATAGCTGCCATAATTGATCTGTAACATCATTCTGATCAGCTTGGTTAGACAATTCCTGCTTTGTGTCACTCTCAGGTTTCTGAATGGCATAACAGCCGATTTCTGTCTCCAACATGGCATTGAAGTTAAGCATAGAAAACTGGTCATCCAACTGAAGATTATTTAAAACTTCACTCATTAAAACAGAATCTTCAGACTCTTCAGTAAGCATGTGGACAGACTGCATGTCTTTTTCTGCATCTTCCAACTTCTCGATGTGAAAAGGGGAAGGCTTTTCATTTTGAATCCTGAGACGTCTACCCTTGAAAGGAATTTCTAGGTGTGAATAATCTAATGCCAGATAACCCCCTAGCTTTGCAGTAAATTCCCTGGATAAACACATACTAAAGTAGGGCTCTAAATCTACCACAACAATTTCTTGAATAACAATAATTTGTGGCATTGTATGCAGGACAATGGGTACATATTTGATTACACCTACTATTTTTACAGGTGTACCATCCAATTGTAGAACTCCAGGACTACTCCATGTATATTCCATTCCCATTGCCTCACAAACTCCCTTGGGCATTACAGTCGTGGCAGCTCCAGAATCGATCATGCAATTATGCACAATCCAACCCTCTATTTGCAATGACAAATAAAATGGAGGTGGTCTATTTTTCCCAGTAGCAGAGGTGGGTAAGGTTTGAGCATACACTGTCTGGGTAGGACCTTTTTCATTATCTTTGATAGATTTTAATGATTCCTGTAATAAGTCTACCTGACCGGGTAACTGCAAAGCATCATAGAGGCTTACCTTAGCTGGGGTCTTCTTAAGCTCTTCAACAATATTGTATGAAACTGTAGTAAGGTCTTTCTTCTCAGCAGGTTGTTCAAATATGGTATGATACTACTGTGTAGCTTCCACCCTTAGCCTCTTTGTCAGTGATGGATACTTCAACCTTTCACGAGCTTGCTCCTCTGCTTCTGATCTTACTGGTGCAGCTGCAGCCTTTTCTTGAACTCTGTAGGGAGCAGGATCTTTTGGTAAAAAAGGTGCATCAGACTTTGGAACTGGCACAGGAGCCTTCACTGGCTTCTTCACCTCAGTAGGTACTTTCAAAGGCTCTAAATCAGCAGGATCAATAGTTACAGGCTTCTTTCCAGTTCTTGTCAGAACTGAAACTTGATCTCCCACTGCAGTCATCAAACTATGACCAGCTTCTGAGATCATGTTAACTTGTCCGCCTGAAGAGCTAGCAGCCAATGTCTGCACATAATTTAGATGGACCATACAAGTATCTTCTCCATGAGGGTCATTGCAGGTTGAGCACCAATACATTCTGTCTGCAAGAGCTGGATCTTCATTTACTAAAACAGTTAAGCCCTTTTCAGGTGCTTTACTTGTGGAGGCAGCTTGATCTCTAGTGATTGCAGGAGGTTGAAATCTCCTTGGCTGGAAATCTCTCTCAGCTTGCTTCCTCTCAATGAGTGTGATCTTGTTTCCCATGGCTCTAATTTCCGAATTTGCAGACTTCACCTCCTGCAATAATGCAGTATATGGATCAGGGTTCACAGGTGTAGGAGGTGCTGGCAAGGGCAAAGGAGCTGGTGGTGCTGGCAAAGCTGGAAATGAAGTGGAAATGGGAGATGGCTGAGTGCTGGGTGCAGGAAGCGGTAAAGGAGCTAAAGTAGGCAACTGAGGAGCTGGGACAGGTGCAATATGAGGTGCTTTGGAGCTCCATGATGGTGTAGGATACATCGATGGCATGGGCTATGGTTGTGAACCAGCATATAAATACTGAGGCAAATCAGGAATTATAGGCATAGTTATCTTTGGTGGAAGTCTCCCTACCGCAACCAAATCAGCTTCTGCTTTGATGGCTTGCTCAAAAAACTCTGGAAATGTTGTCACATTGGACTGCCGAACAGTCCAGCCGATATCTGAGTTGAATGCTCTAAGATAGTACAGTGCAGCCAATTCATCAGCAGGCCGAATACCTTCAGGAATTCTATGCCAGGTTCTGGTAAATCGGACGTTGAAATCAGCTATTTCCTCCTATGGATGCCTTTGTATTACAGTAAACTGATTCAACAATGAAAAGGGGTCAGCCTTTTCATGAAAATTTTTGACCAGCAGATCATCGAATTGATCCCACGACGTTATAGTGCCTAGTGGCAGTGTTCGGTACCAAAATAGCAATTTGCCTCTCAAAGAGCATACCAACAACTTCACCATTACATCTTCATCAGTAATATCATGGATGGCTACTAGAGAAGCCACATCATTTATGTGTTCATAAGCTGTCTTACCCGTACCGTCATAAGTGGGCAAAGCTTTCGGTGCAGCTCGAGGGATCGGATTCTGAGCCTGCAAGTTCAAGGCTCCCGAACTGTTCCATGCCAAGAACTTCCTAGGTGGAGGTGGAGGATATTGTGCCATTGGAACTAGTGGATATGGTTGGGAAAATGAAACACTAGCAACAACACCAGGGTTCTGTGTAGCAGAAGATGGAAGGGATGAGGAAACTAACCTAGAATGCTCACCACTTCTTGAACTGTCAAGTTCGAAAAATTTGACAAGATCACCAAATTTCTTGGACTGTGATCTCGTGATCATGAATAATTTCTGAATTCAGCAGAGTCACCAAATGCTCTAATTTTACAGTATAAAGGCGAACATTAGACCTTCGATACTATGGGATCTTTTAGAGACAGAAGAAATCTATCCCACCGGGCGTGCCAAAAACTGTTGGTCCGAAATCTGCCACAAGAAAGGATTTTTACAAGTGCGCCCTAGACTCGGCCAACATTGAAAGGCTGGAAGCAAGAAATGGCTCCCAGACCAATCTCCAGAGTGGGCTGGTTCCCTTTACTAATCTAAATTTTTGTTTGAAGATAAGGGTTGCTGGAAAGAAATGAAAAGTTGCAGAAAGAAATGGAAATATGGTCGCAGGCCGGAGTTATGGGATCGAAATAACAACAACAGAAAACTTAAAGTGAAGCAACAGCAAGCAACAAAAGATAATGACTCAACTCTCACACAACTGTATGCAAAAAATCTCTCCAAGATTACACTCCAGGAATCATATCCTTACAAGCAAGATTCAAATCCAATGTGCAGAATTTGAATGTAACAGCACTTAAGGAATATAAATTCTATTAGAAATGCAAAGGGAATAGAAAAGACACTCACTCAAAACAGCTGCTTGAACAATTTGAAGCCAATACTTTATTCTCGCAAATGTACTTCCAGTTTTTAGCAAAAACTTCCAACAACTTTCAATGAAGTTTACATTGGTTTTTATAGAGGGTCGTCCTCTTTGCAGCATTTAATCTTTGTAACCGACCTTCTTGAGATCTACAATTATGCAAAGGAAACGAGGAACATGATCCCCTTAATCGCAGTCTAGAGAACCACAAAATTAAATGCAATCAGCGGTCATCTTCATTAAATGTCTTGACATATACATGAAACCGTTAGGATGATCCACGAACAGCGGATTCGAACAAATAAAATCTTCTATTTTGGTGGCCTGGGTGCTTCTTCAACCTTTACTTCTTGTGATCTACAATTATGCTTTGGAAATTATGCACACGATCCCCTTGATTGCAGCGTTAAGGGAGCAAAAATTAAATGCAATTAGACCACGCATCTCATTAAATCATTAACTCAATCCACGAACAGCAGCCTCAAACAAATATAATCTTCTATTTTGGTGGCCTGGGCACTTCTTCTACCTTGACTGCATCGAAAATCCACAAAGCATTTAATTCGGGCGAGCATTTAATCATCGGAAAGTAAAAAAACCTTATCGATCGTTCATACTGTGCCTTGGAGGGAAACTGACGCAGGTCGCGAAAACGCGACGTGTCACGAAATCATGACATATTTTGATGTCGTACACTTTTGCTACCTTGGACCCGCGAAAATCCTCCCTGTCGCGATATCGCTGCACAATCGGCTTCATCTTTTCTATCGCTAGCTCATTTCGCGAAAATGGCACATCGGGCGATCTCTCAACACCTTTTGTCTCTTTTGGTCCTCCCTTCGCTATGTCCCATGAAAATGGAACATGTAGCGATATCGCTACATGTTTCAAGCACTTTGTACGGTCTTGCCGATGGGTCGCGAAAATGCGACACTTTTTGCTTCTTAAATGCTTTTGACTTTCCTTGTCGCCACTTCATTGCATACTTGAATACTTAGTCATTTTTCGATCAATGAGTCATGAAATCAATGTTACCACCATGTCTCTAGCTCTTCTCATTCCCTGTCACAGAATCGCTGCAAATTTATCTTTCTTGGCCCTCTTGTCAAAAGTGCAGTGAGTCGCTGCAACTTTTATGTCTTTGCTCTTTAGACCAAAATGGCCGCGATTCTGAGACAAGTAGCGATTTCACTACATATGTCTCCTTCCGTACCAACTACCACCCTTTTGTCACGAAAATGCGAAGTCTTTTGCTTTACGGGACCTTCTTCCAAAAGATGTAGCGAATCGCTGCAACTTCTACTTAAGACTCCCGTAGCGACCAACCCCCACAATTTTGGAATGTTGCAGCGCATCGCTGCAACTTTTTGCCTTGTGTACTTTTCCCAAAATGTGCAGCGCATCGCTGCAGTTTTAGCACTTAAGCCCTTTTGCGACTAAGCCTTCCACGTCTTTGAAACGTGCAGCGCATCGCTGCAACCTCCACCTCGAACTCCCTTTGCAACCAACATGCAGCGAATCGCTGCAACTTCTGGACTTAGTCATCGAACCGCGAAAATGGAACATTGCAGCGCATCGCTGCACTTTTCGACACTTGGACTTTGAAGTCACCCGACCCGCGATTTTGAAACATGTCAGCGAATCGCTGCAATTTCTGGACTTAGTCTTTTTTTCTCCTTTATTCTTCAAAACCGCATCAAAGCTAAAATCAAAGTTAGATTTGCAACAATTAACACATTAGTACTTCAATCAAAATCAATGTGGCAAAAATGCCAACAGTTCCAAATCCCCTCTTGCAAAGAAATTAAATAAATAACTTCTCCAAGGTCTCCATTGTATTAGCATTTGCATATGTGTATTAGTAATCTCAAATAAAGATATTCAATTTAAATGCTTGGAACACCTTAGTGATTGCAAGTAACTGTAAACAAGGGGCAATGTTGGTTTATTTCACCATGAAACTTTAGTGATTGTTCATTGTTTTTTGGATTTTGAAATTTTTTAAATGTTTATTTTAATGCCTGAAATTTTAAAATAAGTTAAAATTTTTGGAAAAAATAAAATGCAGAAAAATGAAAATGAAATGCAGAAAATTGAAAATAAAATGCATTCAGTATGATGCTATCCTATTTTGAAAAAATAGAAGATGTGAGGTTTCCCTTCATGCAACCTAACCTATTGGACTTGCAAAACAAGCACAATCCCCATAGACTAAGTGATGGTTCCTAGGGTTTAAAATAAAATTTAGGTTCAAGAATTAACATGAAACAACCAAGCAAACTTGCATTAACTCCATCTACAAAATTGAAATCTAAAAAAGAGAAAAGAAATAGACATTAAATCCATAGCATGCAAAGAGAATATCCTTCTTTCTTTCCCACAAGATGTAAATTTCTGAAAACTTCTGCATTAAAAATGTGTCATTTTACAATAGCAAAATTTTTGGTTTTCCCAAACTAGTCCATGGAAGAAAAACGACTCAAATAGGTCCAAAATGGCCCTCTTGCCTTCAAATCTACAACTCTGCTCGTAGCAATTTCCAACCCCTCAAAACATCCTTGCCTGGTGTATTTAAAACTTTTTAGGAAGCTTTTCATTTCATTTTCCAATGGTTGTTCGTTTCACCTTCCCTTGTGCATGCATGCGTTTTGGTTTCCAAAAAACTTTTCGTTTCTATTTTGTGGCCCTTCGTTTCATTTTCTCCACATGGGCTTGTGTCTGTTTCCTTCCGTGTGTAACGACCATCTTAAATGATTTCAAATCATTAAATATTCCTTATGTAAAGTTTTATATTATTCATTGGATTTTGTCCTTATGTCCATGTCACTATGCAGGTCTGTTACCTTGGAAGAAATTGGACATGTCATGAAATCGTGGCACTTCTTGTTTCTCTGCTTGCCTAGCCCTTTTGAATCATGAAAATGCAACATGTCACGATATCGTGACACTTTTCTCTTTTGTCTACAAAAATGCAACATGTCACGATATCGTGACACTTTTTCTCTTTTGGCCACAACGATGCAACATGTCACGATATGGTGACACTTTTTCTCCTTTGGCCGTGATGATGTAACTTGTCGCGATATCACGACACTTTTTCTTTTTTGGCCACAACGATGCAACATGTCGCGATATCGCAACACTTTTTCTCTTTTGGCCACGACAATGCAACATGTCGCGATATCGTGACACTTTTTCTATTTTGGCCGCGATGATGCAAAATGTCGCGATATCGTGACACTTTTTCTCTTTTGGCCATGAAAATACATGTCGCAATATCGCGGCACTTTTCTCTTTTGGTCATGAAAATGCAACATGTTGCGATATCGCAACACTTTTTCTCTTTTGGCTGCGACAATGCAACATGTCGCGATATCGCAACACTTTTTCCCTTTTGGCCACGACGATGCAACATGTCATGATATCGTGACACTTTTTCTCTTTTGGCCACGACGATGCAACATGTCGCGATATCGCGACACTTTTTCTCTTTTGGCCGCGATGATGCAACATGTCATGATATAGCGACACTTTTTCCTCCTTTGGTCATGACGATGCAACATGTCACGATATTGTGACACTTTTTCCCTTTTGGCCATGACGATGCAACATGTCACGATATCGGGACACTTTTTCCTCCTTCGGTCGTGACAATGCAACATGTCACGATATCGTGACACTTTTTCCTCCTTACTCTCTCCCTTTGCTTTGGCCCACGAAAATGCAACATGTCATGATATCGCGACAATTTTTTCTCCTTGTGGTGTTTTGCTTTTTATTTGATCTTTAGCATATGGGCCACTTTGGTCTTCTTGGAAAACATGCAAAAAAATGTGGGTCCCCAATTTTGGGGTATGTTGTGGAGCAGCCACAAAAAATGGAGACTCTGTTGGGAAATGCTCCTGAGCATTTTGGTGAGAACTCAACCTGAAAACACATAGACTCAAATACAAGCGTCAGAAAATATCCCAAGAATGAAACTAGATGAGAAATACATGAAGCATTATAATTATTAAGCATCATCTCGATGTGTGCAATGTGCTTCATTCCCTATCATTTGAAACTCGTTCAACTTTCCAATTTCAATTCCACTTATGATTCATATGCAAGGCTATGAATGATTTTGTCAGGATTTGACGTATGACAACTATGTTAGAGATATAACAACCTGCTTTGCAAAGGCTCAGACTTTCTAGTATCATGAACAAACATATTAAAACTATCAAACCCTCTTAGGACCAAAAATATGTATACTAAATTAATTTACTAGATCCCAAAGTTGGTTATGTGCCCCTACCATCTTGAACCCATGTGCAAGTGTAAGTGAAATTAGAGCTTTGGGGAATAGGATTCCCAACCTAAGCGAGATGAGAATTAGACCCTATCCTTACTACTCCATGAAGATCAAATCAAAGCTTTGGGGAATTGGATCCTCAACCTAAGTTTGATGGGGATTTAACCCTATCCTTACTACTCTGATTTTAGGCTTTAAGCACTATAGGAGTGGTAAAAACCATTGTTTTAAGGATTATGTTGCATGATAGGATCGACACAAAATACTCCTTTTGCCTCACCTTTTCTTCCAAGTATGGTTTTGACCATTTTGCTCAATATCCTCTTTAAAATATGTAGAACGTTCTTGGCTCAAGATAGTTTGGGCATCATTTCCCAACCTTAGGATCCTTTTGATGTGCAAGGTGCAGCCAAAGTATTGTCATTGTTGTCAACACAGATAGAGGATCGGTTGATACAATGGACAGGAGTTCATTGATGAGCAAGGTGCAGCAAAAGTATTTTCATTATTGTCAACACAGTCAGGGAGATCAGTTGATGCAATGGACAATAGATCGGTTGATGCAATGGACAGGAGTTCAGTGGTCATATAGAGCATGTATAATGATTCTCCAAGAAGAATGTAGTGGCCCATATGCAAAAGCTCAAAGAAAAATACAAGAAAAGTGTCACGATATCGCGACATGTTGAGCAAGCATGAGAAACTGTCGTAATATCGTGACATGTTGAGAAGAAAGAAGGCAAAAATAAAAACTATCGTGATATCGCGACATGTTTGGCCAGAAAGAAAAACTGTCATGATTTCACGACATGTTGGAGGAAAATAAGCCAAGTAGAAAAACTGTCACGATTTCACAACATGTTCGGAGAGAAGGTGCAAGTAAAGAAAATTGTTGCAATTTCATGACATGTTTGGAGAGAAGGCACAGGCAAAGAAAACTATCATGATTTCGTGACATGTTCGGAGAGAAGGTGCAAGCAAAGAAAACTATCATGATTTCGCAACATGTTCTGAGAGAAGGCGCAAGCAAAGAAAACTATCATGATTTTTCAACATTTTTGGAGAGAAGGTGTAGGCAAAGAAAACTGTCACAATTTTGCGACATGTTTGGAGAGAAGGCGCAAACAAAGAAAACTATCATGATTTTGCGACATGTTCGAGGAGAAGGAGCTTGCAAAGAAAAGTGTCACGATTTTGTAACTATTTGCAAGAGAGGCAGTACAGACGAAAATGTGTCACGATTTCATGACATGTTTGAGAGAAAGAGCTTGCAAGGAAAAGTGTCGCGATTTCGTGACAATTTGCAAGAGGAAGCGCTAAGGAGAAAAAGTGTCATGATTTTGTGACATATCGGGTTTTCACGATTCGATGAGAAGAAAAGCGCTAAGGAGAAAAAGTGTCACGATATCACGACATATTGTAGGAGAGAGAAAGGCAAGATAAAAAGTGTCACGATTTTGTGACAATTTGCAAGAGGAAGCGCTAAGGAGAAAAAGTGTCACGATATCGCAACATGTCAGGTTTTCATGACCCAAAGGGAAGAAAAGCACTAAGGCAAAAATGTGTCATGATTTTGCGACATGTTCTGTTTTCATGGGCGAAAAGTAGAGAAAAGCATAAGGCAGCGAAAGTGTCATGATTTCGCGACATGTCATGATTTCGCAGGTGCATGTCGAGAAAACTAGAAGGAAGCAAAAAGTGTCATGATTTCGTGAAATTTCATGTTTTTACTGGTGCATTCCGAGAAGAGTGCAAGGAAGCGAAAAGTCTCATGATTTCATGACATGTCATGTTTTCACTGGTGCAAAACAAGAAGAGTGTACGGAGGTGAAAAGTGTCGCGATATCATGACATGTTGTGTCTTCGAGGGTGCAATCCGAGAAGAGGACAAGGAGGCAGAAAGTGTCGTGATATCGCATCATGTCATGTTTTTGTGGTCAAACGGCAAGAAATAGTCAAAGGGGTAGAAGTGTCGCAATTTCACGACAGGTCACCTTGGCACGAGCTAAGAAGAGAACTCAACCAAAACAAAGAAATGTAACAGTGAACTACAGATAGTACGATAGTAAAAGGGGCAGTTACAGAATACATTCACATAGCCAAAATAAGAAGAGTTAACTAAAGTTAGTACAACAGTTACAGGTGCAATTATAGATAGAAATCATGCAGTTAAATAAGAATAGTGAACAGAAGTCATTACTGCAGTTATAGGAATCGTAACAGAGAAATATCATGCAGCAGTGGTTACTAAAAGTCATCAGACAAAAACCAAGAGATAGACAGAGAGTCATTTCGAAGATCCATAACTATTAATAGGTTGCATGTAAGAATATTGTGTTAGAAAGGAGTTACTTATAGGAGTGGCAGTGAATTCAGAGCAGCAGTTACATAGGGTCCATTACGGAGTAAATTCATCAAGCGATGGCCATACTGAGAATCCCAATTAAAGAGACAAATCTATTAATAGGTTGCATGTAAGAATATTGTGTCAGAAAAGAGTTACTTACAGGAGTGGCTATTAATAGGCTACATGCGGGATTATGGAAGTTACAGAAGACTTAGGGTTTTAAAATGAAAGTATTGTTTTAAAATGGTAGTTGTGTGCAGAAGAAAAAGGGTCGCTCATAACTGAATAGTGTGTCGCCATAAAGAGGGAAAGTGTCATTGATAAAATAATATATGTGCTGAGAAAAGGTTGTTGAAGAGAGTCGTAAGAATGTGTATATAAGTTAAGAATTAGGGTTGAGCTCTGAACTGTGTAAGAGAGTAGATAAGAATGTCAGAGTGTCGAAATGAGCAGAGAAGGTTGTCAAAGAGCCGTAAATGAGCAGATAAGGTTGTCAGAGCCGTAAGCGAGCAGAGAAGGCTGTCAGAGTGCAGAGAAGGCTGTCAGAGTGTAGTAAGCAGAGTGGTAAGAGTTATTCATTAGGTTGAGCTCTGGGTGAGTAGAGAAAAAGAGGTGTATTCGAAGAGAAAATTGAGTGGAGATAGAGCACTACTGAGAGAAGAGTGATGGAGAAAGAGCATAGTTGATAGAGTGTGACTGAGAGAGTGTGGTTGTAAGTGCACAGAAGGAATATGTGTTTCTTGAATTGAAAGAGAGGTTGGATGAGCAATAGACCAGTGAGGGTCTTGTAAAAGTGAAGGCATATTTATGTCAATCTAAGATTCAAAATAGAAATCCAAGTTGGTGCTTGGAATCAGGGGTTAATGCTCCTTCCAGTTGGTGCTACTAAATTAGGGGTTGGTGCTCCTTCCAGTGGGTGCTGATAAATTGATTGTAAAGTTGGTGCTTTGCAAAGGCTATATTTGGATGGGAGTCCAAGCAGTCTATTTTTGAGGAGTAGCCAAAACTAGTGAACCTCGTTACATCTTGTGTTATGTGATGCTCTCTTGTGATATTTGTTGTTTATGGTTTTAAGCTTTCATTTTCAGATTTAAGAGCTATAGATTTGAAATTAAATAGCTACACTGATTCACCCCCCCTCTTAGTGCCATTGTAAGACTAAAAATTGGTATCAGAGCCAAGTTCTTGAATAGGCTAAATCAGCTAAGGTTGATCTTGGATTAGTACGCAATGGGTAAGAAGAATAGATCCTCCTCCAATAAGGCATCTCAGTCAGTTTTAGTTCTTGTAGAAGAGAAAATTGCACTAGAGAAGATATAAGAAGTGAACTCTGAAGTATGCAATGAAAACTTGGAGATTGAAGTAGATCTAGAAGGTGAGCTAATCGCCGCACTTGAAGAGTTGAGTATAGAAAAGAAAAAGAACAAAAGAATGTCCAAGAAGTTGGAAGAATATGAGGATGAGATTGAAGATCTCTTCTTACAAGTTCAAAAGGCCAAGAAAAAAAAAGAAGCTTTGAAGACACACCTGGATGTTGAAGTCGATGTATGCAGCACAAGTGAAGAGGAATCTAACAAAGTTATTGTTGATCTAAAGCTGCAAGTAGAACAGTACAAAAGGATTGAAGATATTCTCAGGTCTCAAATCAATGAGAAAGAGACTGTTTGCTACCAACAAGAAGAAGAGATTGTTTCATTGAAGAAACAACTAGAAGAGGGCAACATAAATCTCAAATATGAGGAGCACTGAATTACTAGATAAAATGAGAAAGCAAAAAAGAAGCTCCATGGATAAGTCTGGTCTTAGATATGAAGCTGAACAACCATCATCTTCCAAAAGTACAAAAAAGAAGAAGTCCACTGTTGAAGGATCGAAGCAAGAAAATTTTGAAGCTAAATCTTCAAAAGGAAGAAAATATCAAAGAATATCTACAACAAAGCAACCACAACAAAAGAGGTTCTCTCACTCTCACTCTTTTAATAATAATGTTTTTAATGGCTATTGTTCTAAATGCAACTGCTATGGTCACAAGGCAATTTATTGTGGACTGAACAATAGATCAAAAAGTTATGCTAATAAAAACACATTTGCTTTCCTGAGTGAACACCCTATGCAATGTTTTAAATGTAATGGCCATGGGCACATAGCAAGGTTTTGTCCAAGCACTTATGTATCCAATCTAAGGCAAGACCATAGATTTCATCATACACACAGAATGCAATGCAGACAGGGAATAAAACATGTGCAATGTTTTAAATGTAATGGTCAAGGGCACATAGCAAGGTTCTGTCCAAGCACTTTTGTATCTAATCTAAGGCAAAACCCTAGATTTCATCAGAAACAAAGAGGGAAATACAGACAGGGAACATATCATGTGCATAAAATAAAATAAAATAATCATCCATCAAGAATGCACAAGAGACAACCCCGCAAGAGAAATTTTCAAGTTCATGAACAAGGGCAAAAATAGGGAAGTAATTGAAAAACTCAAGCCCAAGTTTAGGAAAGTCTGTAGAAATGCAGAAGAAATGAAATTGTGTCTCCTTGGACTAAAGGAGGCTACTCCACTATTGCACTAAGCCACTCCAGGTGGCACATCCTCAGGAGGAGCAATTGTAAAATCTTATTTTTATGCTCCTATGAATTTGTTTGGTTATCTGAGGATGAAAGGCAAGTAGTCGGGATATTGTCGTATAGTTGTTAAAGTGTGTTTTTTAGTTTATGTAGTGGTTTGTGGAAGTGTCGTGAAGTGTGGTGATTAATTTGAGAGTTGTCACCATTGGTAGTTTTGAGATATGTCATTGTTTTACTGTTGATGATTCTTAATGCCACTATTCAAAACTATGAATCATAACAGTTCAGATAATTTGATTAGTGGAAGAATGCTTGCCCTAGCTGCGTATTTGTGTTTTGATAAAAGCAACATGTATTTGTTCTACACTTTGATGTGAAGATTGTTAGATCTTTCATGATGCCTTGGTGAATATATTTAATTCACAGACAGTTTCATTTCAACTGTTGATAAAATGCCAATCCAAGGTTAAGAAGTATGAGGTTGAGTAAGGTGCACTATGGTTGGCCATAAAGTGTTTGACAAAATGTCTTCTCCTGATTTGCACAGTTGAAAGTAAGATGTGACCTACGGTGACTGTAGAAAACATAGATCAGGTTGTAAATATAAAAAGGAATTTGGGTGTGCTGTGGTACAGTGTTTGGTGCCTGCACAGAGGTGACAGTGGAATTGCAGTGTCAGTACAGTGTTGGACAAAAGTTGGTACAAGTGAGGTCTGTTTGCAGGAATAATTTCAAAGCAATCCGAAAAGAGCATGAGACGTTGGCTTGACAGAGCTATTCTTTTTATCCCTCGCGTCCGTAGCACATTTGTGGCTGGATGGATTTAGGTAGCCTGCTAGATTCTCACTACAGAGAGAGACAAACTGCTGTCATTAGGTTCAAGCTTGTTGAGAATATCCAAGATGCATATACAGAAGCTACTAGCATGATAGAACAAAAGGTTGGCTATAGACGATCATTGTATGCCTTCACTAACAGTGGACAAGTTTGAGATTGTAGAGCAACAGAGGGTAGTTGCATAGAAGACAATGGACAAGTCATGTTCTTACATATTTTGTATTGGAGAAGTTGACGGTGACAGTTATTACGGCTATTTACATTATTGATATTGTTGATGCTCAGAAGACAGTGTGAAATGAAGTGGTCACGTTTTCAAAAAATTGACTAGCTATCGGGACAAATTCTCAGGGGGAGAATTTATGCATTTGTTTATCTAATTTCTCATGTTTATGATTTTTGCAAACTGTAATAATTTTTGCCTGAGAATGTTGTGCATGGACTTAGGGGGAGTCTATAGCAGCCCTTTGGTATTATTGTCAAAGGGGGAGAAGAGTTATAGGTAATTGCACGCAATTACATGTGTTTCCAACAATTCCAAAGGGGGAGATTGATGTGCAAGGTGCAGCCAAAGTATTTTCATTGTTTTCAACACAAACAGAGGATCAATTGATACAATGGATAGGAATTCATTGATGAGCAAGGTGCAGCAAAAGTATTTTCATTGTTGTCAACACAGTCAGGGAGATCAGTTGATGTAGTGGACAATAGATCGGTTGATGCAATGGACAGGAGTTTAGTGGTCATACAGAGCATGTATAATGATTCTCCAAGAAGAACGTAGTGGCCCATATGCAAAAGCTCAAAGAAAAATACAAGTAATAAAAGTGTCACGATATCACGACATGTTGAGCAAGCATGAGAAACTATCGCGATATTGTGACATGTTGAGAAGAAAGAAGGCAGAAATAAAAACGGTCGCGATATCGTGACATGTTTGGCTAGAAAGAAAAATTGTCGTGATTTCACGACATGTTGGAGGAAAAGAAGCCAAGTAGAAAAACTATCATGATTCCGCGACATGTTCAGAGAGAAGGCGCAAGCAAAGAAAACTGTCGCAATTTCGCGACATGTTTGGAGAGAAGGCACAGGCAAAGAAAACTGTCATGATTTTGCAACATGTTTGGAGAGAAGGCACAAGCAAAGAAAATTGTCGTGATTTCATGACATGTTTGGAGAGAAGGCATAGGCAAAGAAAACTGTCATGATTTCATGACATGTTTTGAGAGAAGGCACAAATAAAGAAAATTGTCACGATTTTGCGACATGTTCGAGGAGGAGGAGATTGCAAAGAAAAGTGTAGCGATTTCATGACAATCTGCAAGAGAGGTAGTACGAATGAAAATGTGTCACGATTTCATGACATGTTTTATAGAAAGAGCTTGCAAGAAAAAGTGTCGCAATTTCGCGACAATTTGCAAGAGGAAGCGCTAAGGAGAAAAAGTGTCATGATTTTGCGACATGTCGAGTTTTTGCGATCCGATGAGAAGAAAAGCGCTAAGGAGAAAAAGTGTCACGATATCGTGACATATTGTAGGAGAGAGAAAGGCAAGATAAAAAGTGTCACGATTTCGTGACAATTTGCAAGAGGAAGCGCTAAGGAGAAAAAGTGTCGCGATATCATGACATGTCGGGTTTTCGCGACCCGAAGGGAAGAAAAGCGCTAAGGCAAAAATGTGTCACGATTTTGTGACATGTTCCATTTTTGCGGGTGAAATGCAGAGAAAGGCACAAGGCAGCGAAAGTGTCATGATTTCGTGACATGTCATGATTTCGCGGGTGCATGTTGAGAAAAGTAGAAGGAAGCAAAAAGTGTCGCGATTTCGTGATATGTCATTTTTTCGATGGTGCATGCCGAGAAGAGTGTAAGGAAGCGAAAAGTGTCACAATTTCGTGACATGTCATGTTTTCACTGGTGCAAGCCAAGAAGAGTGTACAGAGGTGAAAAGTGTCATGATATCGTGACATTTTGTGTTTTCACGGGTGCAAGCTGAGAAGAGGACAAGGAGGCAAAAAGTGTCATGATATCGTAGCATGTCATGTTTTCACGATCAAACAAAAAGAAATAGTCAAAGGGGTAGAAGTGTCACGATTTCGTGATAGGTCACCTTGACGTGAGCTACGAAGAGAACTCAGCCGAAACAAAGAAATGTAACAGTGAACTGCAGATAGTACGACAGTAAAAGGGGCAGTTACAGAATACATTCACGCAGCCAAAATAAGAAGAGTTAACTGAAGTTAGTACAACAGTTACAGGTGTGATTATGAGATAGAAATCATGCAGTTAAATAAGAATAGTGAACAAAAGTCATTACTGCAGTTACAGGAACCATAACAGAGAAATATCATGCAACGATGGTTATTGAAAGTCATCAAACAAAAACCAAGAGATAGACAGAGAGTCATTTCGAAGAGCCATAACTATTAATAGGTTGCATGTAAGAATATTGTGTTAGAAAGGAGTTACTTACAGGAGTGGCAGTGAAGTCAGAGCGGTAGTTACAGGGTCCATTACGGAGTAAATTCGTCGAGCAGTGGCCATACTAAGAATCCCAATTAAAGAGACAAATCTATTAATAGGTTGCATGTAAGAATATTGTGTCAAAAAGGAGTTACTTACAGGAGTGGCTATTAATAGGCTACATGCAGGATTATGGAAGTTATAGAAGACTTAGGGTTTCAAAATGAAAATATTGTTTTAAAATGGTAGTTGCATGCAGAAGAAAAAGGGCTGCTCAGAACTGAATAGTGTGTCGCCATAAAGAGGGAAAGTGCCACTGATAAGATAATATATGTGCTGAGAAAAGGTTGTTGAAGAGAGCTGTAAGAATGTGTATATAAGTTAAGAATTAGGGTTGAGCTCTGAAATGTGTAAGAGAGCAGATAAGAATGTCAGAGCATCGAAATGAGCAGAGAAGGCTGTCAGAGAGTCGTAAATGAGAAGATAAGGCTGTCAGAGCTGTAAGCGAGCAGAGAAGGTTGTTAGAGCACAGAGAAGGCTATCAGAGTGCAGAGAAGGCTGTCAGAGTGCAGTAAGCAGAGTGGTAAGAGTGATCCATTAGGTTGAGCTCTGGGCGAGTAGAGAAAAAGAGCTATAGACAAAGAGAAAAATTGAGTGGAGATAGAGCACTGCTGAGAGAAGAGCGATGTAGAAAGAGCATAGCTGATAGAGTGTGACTAAGAGAGTGTGGTTGTAAGTGTGCAGAAGGAATATGTGTTTCCTGAATTGAAAGAGAGGTTGGGTGAGCAATAGACCAATGAGGGTCTTGTAAAAGTGAAGGCATATTTATGTCAATCTAAGATTCAAAATATAAATCCAAGTTGGTGCTTGGAATCATGGGTTGGTGCTCTTTCCAGTTGGTGCTGGTAAATTAGGGGTTGGTGCTCCTTCTAGTGGGTGCTGGTAAATTGATTGTAAATTTGGTGCTTTTCAAAGGCTGGATTTGTATGGGAGTCCAAGTAGTCTATTTTTGAGGAGTAGCCAAAACTGGTGAACCTCGTTACATCTTGTGTTATGTGATGCTCTCTTGTGATATTTGTTGTTTCTGGTTTTAAGATTTCATTTTCATATTTAAGAGCTGTAGATTTGAAATTAAATAGCTACATTGATTCACCCCCCCCTCGCAGTGCCATTGTAAGACTAACACCTTTTAATATATGTTATGTAATAATCCTAAGAGGATTCGACACCTTTTCAATGATTGTACATGAAATTAAGATGCAACTGAGATGAAATGTATATGGAATACAGAATGTACATGAGATATGAATGCATTGCTCCTTTTGAAATGCGGATGGAGTATACCACCTACTTTGCCATAATTTATAAAACTGATAACTTCATGCATCACAAGTTCCAAACGATATTCTTTAATGTGTTTGCGATATTCGTGGAGCTTTCTGCAATACAATTTTGATGTTTCATATTCTCCTAGTCTTAGTCAACATTCATAAGGACCTAAGTTGACATCTTGCTTCTTCTTTTTTTCTTTAAAAAAAAAAAAAAACCAAAAGTGTACCAAAGGACCAACACACAAAACTTAAAACCAAAGTGATATCCAATCCAAAACCAAAACACGAAAACCAAAAGTATATACAAATGTACAATATAATGCAAGATGGTGCAAAAGTTTGGATTATCATTTTCCCGGATCCCAAACCTGATTGGAATTCTTTAAAATACGTATGACATGATACGCATACCAAGTTTTGTAGGAATCCAACAAAAATGAGATCAAACAAAAAAAATAAACAAACTTCCACTTTCCCCTCTCACCATACCAATTTGATTTAGTTTCATTAATAATCCTATGGTGGAGTCTCAAGTTTTCAAATTGATTAGACAATGATTGATATTCAATTATTTTATGTCTATTCTTTAAGATATCCATTCTGCACTTTGATTCATGGTGTAGAAATAAGCTTTCATTTTCATTCAATAAAGCCATAACATTAATAATATTTGAATCAAACCATTCATTAGGCAAACCTTCATTCCAATTTTGCATGGTGAAACCAAAACGGTGAGATTTTACCTTTGGCATGTTTTCATTTGACCTTACTTGAAGAGGATTTGAAAATTCCTCTTTTCTCTCATGATATTCATCATCATGTAGCACCTGTTCTTTCTCCATGACTTGTTTATCAAAGGCACCAAACCTAGGTACCCAATTGAAAATACGTCCATCCCTTTCAAACCATAGGTCTTGTCTATCTAGGGGTGGGTTTACTAACACATTTCTGTGATCAATAACTTGGGTTGTTTTGGCTAATGTGAGATTTTCAATTGGATCATCAATGATATCAAACCCAAATGATTTAGGTTTTGTAATTTTCTCATTTTGAAATGACATAATCATTGTAGCACAAGTAAGTGGATCAATATTTTCAATTTCTTTTCCTCCAAAGGAATCTAAAGCAAATGACTATCTTTCTTGATTCATGGTTGTAGAATCCTTATCATGTTCCAAAATTTGATGAGATTCAAATTCCTCTTCCAAAACTTTCTCAAATTGTATAGGATTTATAGTATCCTCATGTGAGGAAGCAATTGAGTTATCCTGCATATTAATTGACACAACAAGTTTATTAGAAGATTTAGATTGATAATATTCTTCCCAATTCTTCCACGAATCATAGTAATCATCCTCCAAGTTCAAGTTGTGACACTCAAGTACTTCTTCTTCATCTTCTGATTCATTAACATGTTTCTCACCCCATTCATATTCACCTTCCTCATTCTCACTCTCTTGACGATATAGAGTTTCCACCACCAAAATTTTGTCCTCTCCTTGTTGATGTTGGGGTGGACCCTTATTTGGCACAAGTTCCAAATCATCCACTTGAGCTTGGATACAATGGGTATACCTAGCAATTTTGGGACAATTTATTTCATTATGCTCCTTTGTATTATGCAATCTACACCCCTTTCCCATGTAAAATCAGAAAGATTAAGAATGGAACTAGAGTGACTTGGTCCTGTAGAAGTATCTATCTGATTAGAAATAGGGGAAGGAACACCCCCATTGTTTGGCTTCGTATTCCATTGTCTCCCTCTATTGTTGGAGTTTTGATTTGGGTGAGGGGCATGGGATTCATACTTCTATTTTTGAACCAAATCATTACTCAATTTGTGAACTATCTTTTTGAGCTCTTCAATCTCTGAATAAATCTCTTTTGGTTGAGCTATGTTATTGCTATTTCCAATAGGGTTTGCATAATTGGTGAGATCTTGACTTAAAATTTGAGTTGGATTTTGAGCCACTTGATTTGCGTAGGGATTCACACTTTGAATCAGAATTGGATTGGGTGCGTAAGCGGCTATTGATGAATATGGTTGTTGATAAGGCAAAGTATTTATGCCTGATATTTGTGGTGCCATGATCTGATTCATCATAGTAGCTTGACCATATGGACCATATTGTCCTACCATAGGCATCTGGGATAACCCATAACCCTGTGGTGTCATTTGTTGTTCAATGGTCATAGCTTCATTGTAGGCTAGAGCAAGTGTGGTAACTTGAGGATTTCGCCTTGCAAACATTGTCATCATAGGATCCAATGCCCAAAATATATTTGCAAAGCTACTGTAGGATCAATGGAAAAATGCCGAATTGCTCTATTATAGCACTTTTGAAATCTCTGATTAAAAGTTTGGATTGGCTCACCCTAGCCTCTTTTGCATGTAATGAACTGATTATAGATGATTGTGGGATCTAATGGTGACCTGAATTAGTTGACAAAAGCATATTCCATTTGCATCCATGACGTAATGGAACCAGTAGGTAAGCAAATATACCATTCATTAGCCACTTGGTCTAGGCTCATGGGGAAGAGTCTACAAGCCACATCTTCATGTTGAACTTGCAACCTTATCAAAACATCCCTATAGGCCTGAATATGTTCTTATGTGGTCCTTGGGCCATCCGGTTTGTATTTGAGAAAAAATCTCTCTATATTCTTAGGGATCTCGTGAATATCCCCTGCAATATTCAAAGGAATGTTATGGGCTCTGTACCAAGGAGGTGGTGGACGTTGGGCCATTTGATTCAAAATCGATGATGATAACCCTACAAGAACTGCAAAAATTGTACTGATAATTGGTACACTAGTGGCAAATGACACCACCAATGCAAGTCTGCTAGATGCACCTAAAACATAAGGATATTTTGTAACAAGAATATCTGGTGGGACCACAATTTGCTCGGTTTTATTCCTTGTATTCCTATGAGTGAGTGAGAGGATTTGGAATATGGTTTCCTCGGTTGTTTTGGACCTAGTTGCGATGCGATGCGGTGGGTCCGGTTTGTAAATGAAACTACCCTACAAAACCTGACAAAACTCTCAATACCTCAAAGAAAACCTGCGACACAAAAAATCTTGCAATTAATGAAATTCAAAGAATAACTTCAAAATAAATTTGTTAGTTGTGAATGAAAGAAGGAACCAGGACAAAGCAGTGTTCTAAAAATGCAAGTTTCTGATTCACCAGATCACATTACACACAAGTGAAGAGCATAATATAGACAACAAGTACATTTTAGACAAAAAATAATTCCTTACAAATAAGCATGAAACTGACTAGCAAATATTAAGCATGTAACGTATTAATAATCATGCTAGCATCAACCAAGAGATGTATCCCTTAAAATCAAATGACAGTATTTGCATGGAGACAACCTCGTTAGTCAAGACCAAAAATTTTCAAAATCAAAATCAAAACAAATTATTCTTGTATGAACAATCAAAAGCGTTAGAACAATGCATAGCAATTCATGTCCTCCTTTTAAAACTACAAGGTTGTATTGTTAAAATAAGGCTAAAGATAATAACCAATAGGGCATGAAATATTCAAAATTTAAATCCCTATAGCATTTAAATCACTCTGAAATAAAACAATTCAGGCCCTCCTTCTAGCACCAATCTGTTGAGTGGTATTTTCACCCAATTGTGAAAGTACACTCTCCTTTAGGATTTGGGTTCCAAATCCCCTCTTGCAAATAAATTAAATAAACAACTTCTCCAAGGTCTCTGTTGTATTAGCATTTGCATATGTGTATTAGTAATCTCAAATAAAGATATTCAATTTAAATGCTTGGAACACCTTAGTGATTGCAAGTAATTGTAAACAAGGGGAAATGTTGGTTTATTTCACCATGAAACTTTAGTGATTGTTCATTGTTTTTTCAATTTTATTTTTTTTAATGTTTATTTTAATGCCTGAAAATTAAAAAAAAGGTTAAAATTTTTGGAAAATAAAATGCAAAAAATGAAAATGAAATGCAAAAAACTGAAAATAAAATGCATTCAGTATGATGCTATCCTATTCCAAAAAAACTGAATATGCGAGGTTTTCATGCATGCAACCTAACCTATTGGACCTGCAAAACAAGTACAATCTAGATAAGCTAAGTGTTGGCTCCTAGGGTTTTAAATGAGGTTTTTTAGATTTAAACATTCGCATGAAGCAACCAAAAAAACTTGCATAAACTCCATTTACAAGCCTAAAATCTGAAAAGGGGAAAAATAGATATTTAATCTTGCATGCATAAAATGACTCCTCATTTCTTGTCCATAAGATGCAAATTTCAGAAAACTTCTGCATTAAAAATGTGTCATTTTACAAAGGCACAATTTTTGGTTTTCCCAAACCAGTCCATGGAAGAAAAAATATTTAAACAGGTCCAGAATGGCCCTCTTGCCTTCAAATCTGCAACTTTGCTCGCAGCAATTTCCAACCCCTCAAAACATCCTTGCCTGGTGTATTTGAAACTTTTTAGGAAGATTTTCATTTCATTTTCCAATGGTTGTTTTTTTCACCTTCCCTTGTGCATGCATGCGTTTTGGTTTCCAAAAAACTTTTCATTTCTATTTTGTGGCCCTTTGTTTCATTTTCTTCACATGGGATTGTGTCCGTTTCCTTTCATGTGTAACGACCATCTTAAATGATTTCAAATCATTAAAGATTCCTTATGTAATGTTTTGTCTTATTCATTGGATTTTGTCCTTATGTCCACGTCACTATGCAGGTCTGTTACCTTGGCGAAAATCGGACATGTCGCGAAATCGTGACACTTCTTGTTTCTTTGCTTGCCTGCCCCTTTTGAATCTCGAAAATGCAACATGTCGCGATATCACGAAACTTTTCTCTTTTGGTCGTGAAAATGCAACATATCGTGATATCGCAACACTTTTTCTCTTTTGGCCGTGACGATGCAACATGTCGTGATATCATGACACTTTTTCTCTTTTGGCCGTGACGATGCAACATGTCGTGATATCGTGACACTTTTTCTCTTTTGGCCGCGACGATGCAACATGTCACGATATTGCGACACTTTTTCTCTTTTGGCTGCGATGATGCAACATGTCACGATATCGTGACACTTTTTCTATTTTGGCCATGACGATGCAACATGTCACGATATCGTGACACTTTTTCTCTTTTGTCCGCGAAAATGCAACATGTCGCGATATCGCGACACTTTTCTCTTTTGGCCATGAAAATGCAACATGTCGTGATATCGCGACACTTTTTCTCTTTTGGCCATGAAAATGCAACATGTCGTGATATCGTGACACTTTTTCTCTTTTGGCCGCGACAATGCAACATGTCGTGATATCGCAACACTTTTTCTCTTTTGGCCGCGACGATGCAACATGTCGCGATATCATGACACTTTTTCCTCCTTTGGCTGCGATGATGCAACATGTCACGATATCTTGACACTTTTTCCTCCTTGCTCTCTCCCTTTGATTTGGACCGTGAAAATGCAACATGTCGCAATATCGTGACATTTTTTTCTCCTTGTGGTGTTTTGCTTTTTCTTTTATCTTTAGCATATGGGCCACTTCGGTCTTCTTGGAAAACATAAAAAAAAAATGTGGGTCCCCAATTTTGGGGTACGTTGTGGAGCAGCCACAAGACCTAAAAGGATGAAGACCCAAGAAAAGGGAAGCAAGTTTAAAAAGAAATAATAATATTATAATATTTGGGCAAAAGGAAGAGGTGAAAAATAACCGAATCCAAAGAATCATTAAAAAATATATCCCTGACAAAATCCATTGAGCAAGGTTAGCAAAGGTTTTAATTTAATTTATTTAAATTAAAATATTTTAACCTAAGGTTAAAATTTTAATTTAAATAATTAAAGGCACCTAGTTTAAAGTTTTATTTTTGAATTCAAAATTGGAAAGGGCCAATGTGTTTCAAATGCAAAGGAAGAGTATTAATAGGAAATGTTTTTCATTTTCTAAGTCTCTAACCAAGAGAGATATTCGAATGCCCATGTGTGTTATAAATTGTGTGCTCGACATGCGAAAGGAAGAAGCTTGCGAGTTGTTCAAAAATAAGGAGGTAGACTTGTAGTGATATTTGTGTGACGCGACAGGATAATCTCATAGTGTTGGGTAGCACAGATGGTGGTCAGAGGTCTAGCTAAGGCATTCACAAAGGGAATTTCATGGTTTTGAATCCCCTGAGATTCATTTTGGCAAAGGAGGAGAAGCATTTTATTTTCACTTAAATTCATGCGACAGCCTTAATAAAGGAAGCATGGACCTTTGGTTCACGTGTGCACGTGTAGCCTAGGTAGCAGCTTAACATTGGGTTAAGACATTATGATGGCATAGATTGTGGGTTTGAGTTTGGTCACTGATCATTGGGCACTTGGTCATCGAAGACATGCACAATATTTTTGGTGATGTGGGCCAACATTAAGGTATGCATTTTTAATTTAATTATTGCCAAAGGTTTAGAATGCGAAAAGAGTTTTGAGGGAATGTAATGATTAAAAATGGCATGTGTTAAATGTTTAGGGAGTCATAAGGGTTGTTGAAATAATATTTTATTTTTGATGCTTAGAAAATAGAAGATTGGAGATTATAAGGTGTTAACAAAGGAACTTCATTTTTATGTATTGAATATTATTTTGAGAAGATTGGAGATTATAAGGTGTTAACAAAGGAACTTTATTTTTGTGTATTGAATATTATTTTGAAAGTGAAGGAGTAATAAGGTGTACTTGTGACTTGATATTTTATTGTATTTCTTGAATGGTGAAATAATTATTGAGGAGAATATTTGTATGGATATTTTGAGATAGACTGTTGCTATCTAACCTAGAATTGGCAAGAGGGTTTTTTTGTGAGTAAAATAGATTTTGAAGATATATCTCCATCAAAGCAAAAAGGTATGGGCACACTATATTTTCTTTAGAGTGTTTTAAATGAATGTATGAAATATAAGGTATAGTGAAAAGGATTTTTGAGTATTGTTGGAACTGTGTGAGCAAGTTTGAGTGCATCTTGTTGATGGATGTTTTGATTTGAGATAGATATTGAGAAATATTTGAGTTAGGTTTTGAGACCCACATTGTGCTCTTTTTTTTATTAAGTTTGAAAACACTTGTTATAGTTTGTGAGCAAGTTGTGTTTCATTTATTGAATGATTGAGTGAAATTATTGAGCATTGGATTTGAGTGATATTAAAAGTGAATGTGCAAATATTAGAAACTAGATTTGTGAAAGTGAAAAACTTAATGATTGAGTAGAACATATTGAGTTTTTGATAGAATACATCATTATCTATTTGTTCCAGAGTTTAAACGAATTCTAAATGGAATATGTCTAAACTGCTTCAAGTTAAAGGAATTACCTTGAATATTAGACAAAGCATTTGATAGCATTGTGTGCAATATTTGATATTGATTGATCTTGTTTTGTGAGTTGTTTTGAGTTTGTATTGAGAGAACATTGAGCAAGATTTTGAGAGGACTTGAAGATAGATTTGAGGTAAGTCTTGGTGAAGACATGAGAGCAGTTTGAGCAAGCTCTTAAGAGGACTTGAAGGTAAATTTGAGGTAAGTATTGGTGAATTCTTATAGGATATTTGAGGTAAGTCTTGGTGAAGACTTGTAGGTATATTTTTGGTAAGTCTTGGTGAATACTTGTAGGAAGATTTGAGGAAGTCTTGGTGAAGACTTGAGACAACATTAATAGTAGGTTTTATTTTTTCAAGATTTGTGTTAAGGCTTGGGGTAGATCTAAGTAGAGTTGATTGGTGATTTGATCAAGATTTGTGTTAATGCTTGATGTCATAGTTGAGGATAGAGTTTGGTGTAGATTTGGGAGTATATTTGTGCTAGATACAAGATAGATTTAAAGTAGATGTGTACTAGACCAAGGATAGTGTTTAGTGTATATTTGATATAGAGATTGAGGAGAGTTAAAAATAAGCTTTGGAGGTGAGAAAGTGTAGACACCAAAACAACACCAATCTGATTATGCGACAACAAGCATCGATCACATTGATACGCATAGCCCCCAGGGCAGCCCCCAGAGGTTAACCAGTGGTCCTAACCACTCCCATAGCATTTTGGAAGGTCAAAGGTCAATTTGGAACCCTTTTGGAACTTTGCTCCCTACTTGTCCCACCCTGGGACAATTACAAACTGGTATTCATCCCACCCTAGGATGATTATCAGCATTCATCTCACGGTGGGGCGAATAGCAGGTTTGACTAGCAAAAATTCAAACCTCGATAGGTCTTCCAGTTAACTACAACTTCAGGACATGAAATTGCGAGGAACGGATTCAAATCAAGGAGAGAGACTTCATTCATGCATGCCTTAATTTTTAGATGCCTCATGCAAGGAGACTCTAAATCAAGGAATAATATTTTCTCTCAAAATAGGACAAGCAACTCAAGTGGCGCCCTCGCATGCGCATTCAAAGAGAGAGATCCTAGGTCTATAAATTGGTGAGTCTTCTCACCCAAAAAAGGATATATGGAGAGGAGCTATTGTAGCAATGAAGTTCTGCCAAATTACATCCTCACCCATTGTTTGTGCTTTCACATCCTTGATCTCTCTCTTTTGGAGGGAGGTTATTTGGTGATTATTAGAAGCGTAATCTGGACCCAAACCCAAACATTTGGCCACAATATCCCACAAAATTTTTTGACACAACCCCATAAGAGGTTTTGGACCCATCCCAAGTGGATTTGTGCCAAAAAAGATTCCCAAACAATGGGCGTCCTGGCCCCGGGTGCCCCCCAAACTGTTGCAGTCCTAATCGCTCCGTCCTATAGTGATTAGAAATATGTGGTATATTTATTTGATTTTTCTTTTGCATCTGATTCTAGGTTGTTTACATATGCTATCATTTAAATTTTAGGTTATTCTGACAAGTTTTGATCATGCTTTTATCATTTCCCGCCTTCACTAACATGCAGATAGCACCATCATATTTTGGGTGATAGAGGCTGAATTGGAAAAATATGACCATCTGGGTTGTCCCAAAATACCCCATTTTACCTAACCCCAAATTTGCAGGTGATTTGGAAGCTTCTAGACTAGACATTTAGGAGGTGGCTTTTGGATAGGTTATGATAGTTCTAATCGTCCCACCCTGGAGTGATTAGAAATTTGTGCAAAATTTCTGGATTGTTCCTTTTGTAGTAACTTACTGGTAAGTTTTTATTGCTTCTATAAAATTTTTAGTTCATTCTGATATGTTTTAGTTATCGCTTTAATCATTTTATGCATACACTGACCGCAGGCTTGGGGATCTCATGTTTTATTTTATCTATAGGTGTTACTGACAGTTTTTTATTTCCTGGAATGCAAGATCCCAACATTATAGAAGCATCAAGGAGTCAATACTCATCAACACAAGTTGCGGTGATGTTTGGTCTACTCATTTTACATGTGGGTACGCGAAAGAAAGCGTATTAATCCATGGTGTAATAGAGTCATACTTAACGCTTTTAGTCCCAAAAATGGAGGAGACATATTGTAACACGATGTTTAAAGCAAATTAATAAAAATGGTTGTACTCAAAATTTTATTTCTATCTTGTTTCAATTGGTTTATGTTTCTCCTTTCATGTGTTTCAGTTCATAGGGCTTAGCGTTACGTTTCGCTTTTGCATACATCACACTTGGGATTTCCATATTTTGTTTTCGTATCCTCGTTCTTTTAGTGGTGATCATGGTGGGAACTATGTACCTTGATTTTAAGATTAAATTTCTAATCAAAAGTTTCTTGTTTTTGTTTGTAGGTACCAAGTTTTCAAACGTTGGACTGCTATTCGTTTCAGCCTGTGACAAGTACAGAGCTGGAATTCGTCTTACCTAAGGACGAATGGGCATTTACCCCACCCTGTGATGAATATAGTTCTATTATTCATTTCATCTAGGGACAAATAGCTTTTTGTGGATTTTCAAGGCAGAAATTCAGAGACATCCGATTTGGGCAGAGAAGAGGTAGGGGTCCTAAACACCTATCATTTTTTTGCTTTATGTTTTTTGTTTTCTGGTTATTTGCTTCCATAGGAGAGTTTGAATGCTTTTTTTCTTCATTTATGCAAAATAAAAAGAACCTCACACATCACATGGCAATTTAAACACCAAGGAGTTGGTCGTAAAACCCTAGCCCTTGATCAAGACCAACGGTGCATTTCATCACCACCTTGGATTGAATTTTTGCATTCATAACCCTGATCGCTACTGTTGCTAGACATAAATATTGACGAAAGCTTACCAAGTGTAGCGGGGGTGATTCCTAGTGCATGAGGATAAGTCTTCTATGGTAGGTGTCATAAACAGGGTGATTCCCCTTTCGTACCGCCTACGTTCCACGTACCATCTACTCTCATGTACCAATAGTTTCCCTCATGTAAGGGCGGGTATATAGAGAGGTTGGTATATCGGCTTGGAAATGGTATATCGAAGGGGTGACCATTTTTTGGAGTCATAAGAGCCATCATATGCATTTGCTACAAAATGTTCTTCACAAAACTATCAAAACAAACATCAAAACACACTGAACTAGATTTAGGGTACACTTTTAATCTATAAACAAGACAATCATTGCTTTGATTGTGTGTTTCCCTTTTGTTTAGTGTAGCATAAAGAAATCCTAAAAAATATAAAAATGTACACAGCTTTAGGCAAACATCACCTTGGTGTACACCCGTAGCTGAGACCAAACATGGACAAGAGCTGTAGAGAGTGCACAAAGGGGGACAAGCCGCCTCTGATATAGTCCTGCAGACTTGGTCAAACCACCTTGGCGGCCTGACACACAAAATAGTCCATATCATGCCATTACAGAACAGGACTATAGAGGAACCTCTTTGAGGGGAACCTCCACTCAGCATAGAACTTTTCAAGAGGACATACATGTGGTACTCAACATAGATAGGAGGCCTCCCTTAGACGCTCGTTATGAGTGGCCTAGTAATGAAGCACTAGAGCAACATAGGGTCCATAAGGAGGGGCCACATGATTTCATCATCCCTCCTTTACCCGTTATTACTGTTAGAAACACTAGACCAAATCCAGAGCACAAGGCTCTCCAGACAGGGCAAGCCAATTTTGCCTGCCCCTTTCACACATAAAAAAGGGAGTATGAGGAAGAATACTACGTTCCTCAATAGCAACACACAGCATAGGAGCAATGTGCCTCTACACCTGCTATGTATCAAGATCACCCACTGAGGCCAAAGCCTCGAGCGAATGCCGCTAACCTTGACATAGGAAAGCAACCCATAAGGATATCGAATCACCATGACCGAGATAGACATGTAGGAGAGGCATCTAGGCTTCCTAAACACAAGATGACAGAATAGATTGACTTGGAATTTTCTAGACATGACACCCACCAAGCACAAATGACGCAGCTCAGGCAATATCAACAATAGTTAGAGCATCTGTATCGTCTTAGCAAAGAGTGCATTCAGCGTCAAAAAGTCTAATTGCTTCAAAACACTATGACTAAGAAGGTCCCAACCCCTCACATGCATAAAGTAGAAGTGTATGAGAGGCACAACCCCTTGGTACGAGATAGATCTCCATGACCTTACCAAGTGCTGCCTTCGAGACCTCCTAGACCTGAGCCAGAGGCCACTCCCAGGAACAACGATGGGCACCCTCTACAGGGACCCACCCATGGTCATAGGTATCATCCAAAAACTCCTAAATAAGCCTATGAGGAGTATGAGCAAGAATAAGAGCAGGTCGAAATGCCATACCAAGGTAGAGGGGGTGCTATCCGACCACCCCTCTATAGGCCTCATGTTCCCCGTAACCCACAGTGGGAGAAAACCAATGAGGAAGAGATCAAATCCTCCGATGCATATAAAGCGCTGCTAGAGTGCTTAGAGTCTGTGGATACCAAGAATTTTGGGCCACAAAATCCCACTTTATGCCAACTCTGCAGTCACCCTATGCATCCATCAGTGCTGACACCCCCATACCCTAAACACTTTAAACTGCCCCAGTTGGCACTCTTTAGAGGAGAGGAGGATGCCCAAGATCACGTGACTAGATTTTTGAGCCAATGCTTTGGCATTCAAGACAATGATGCTTTGTTGCTAAGAACATTTATAACCACATTCGTAGGCCCTACCTCGGATTGGTTCACTCAATTGCCAAAACATAGCATCAGTAACTTGGATCAGCTAGTGGACGCGTTCCTCGAACGCTTCACCTTCAACACCAAGAAAAAGGTGTCACTAAGTTACCTAGCTAGCCTTAGGAAGTATGAGGAAGAAACCATGGTGGCCTATGATAATCGGTGGAGGACATTGCTTTCAAAGCTACCCTACCTCCCTCCCATGTCTGACCTGACACAAATGTTCTTAAAGAGTTGTTTGAGATCGATCTCTGTGCTATTGCTGCTACAACAATATACCACTTTAGAGGAAACTCTAGTGCAATCCAAAATCATTGAGGAGATCAAAATACAGGATGGCAATATTGCCAAGCCAAAGAAGAAATAATGGTATGAGAACACCAAAATAGGGACCATGCAACAAAAACCCACCATGATCAATCAGGTTCCTATAAACGTCCCTAAGCCTGCACAAGAAAAATAGCCCCAAAAGGATAACTATCAGGTGGTGCCTATTAATAGTTATGATAGAGAAAATAAAATGCAAGAAAAAAATCAGCAGCGTCGCCCTAGGCGACAATTCACACCTTACACAGAGTCTAGGGACTCCCTGTTTGACCACTTGTCAATGGCAAATTTGATCAACCTGCCCGAAATTCAAACCATAGACCCCAATGTGCCAAAGCCTAAGGGGTATAGGGAGTACTTGTACTGTAGGTTCCACATACAAAAGGGACATTACCTTAATGCATGTTAGAAGTTTAAAGGCTTGTTGCAAGACCTAATCGACAACAAGACACTGGTGGTGGACAACCCCGTGGCGCCAAACAACCAATAGATGGGAGTATTCAGAGACCCCCTGCCTGCCCATGATGTGTAGGCAAAACCCCTTCAAATTAGTGAGGTGACACAGAATTGCCCCATGCAGGGGTATGTAGGGATGTTAAGCATAGTGACTAGGAACAAGAGGTACCTAGGAGCTTCCCCTGTAGCAGCCATAGGAGAGGTTTCATCAATGTCACAACCTCAACAACACCCTACCCAACCTCCCACGCCTAGACCAGTGGCCATGATTCAGACTAGACTTACCCAAATTCTAAGGACCACGTCGGCTAGGCTCTCCATCTATGAGCTTATTCAATAATCAACGCCCCATCAGGTGGCTCTAATGGAGATATTAAAAGCCATCGAGCTACATCCCCATGAAGCAAACTCGTTCAACAACTTTGTGGGACATGTAAAACAATGTACAGAACCAGTCATCACCTTTAGAGAAGACAAATTGAAATCAATGACTAGTGATGTGGCAGATCCACCCCTGCACGTCATTACGTGGGTCAACAAGATTTCATATAAGTGGGTGTTTGTGGACATTGGCTCATCCAATAATATCATTACAACAGCAGCATTTACACATCTAAAGTTGCTGACATCTCACATCATGGCCTCCACCTATACTCTTCGAGCATTCAATGATGCGATATGTTCGACGGTTGGCACAATTTTCCTACCCATCCAAGTGGGAAAAAATACTATTCATACATTGTGCCACATCTTGGAAGAAGAGATGGCCTATAATATCTTGTTGGGTCGGCCTTGGATCAGGGACATGAAGTGTGTCCCTTCAATAGCTCATTAGTGCCTAAAGTATACATTTGAAGGATAGGTACATGTAGTTCCAGCAGACTTAGAGCCCTTCAAGTACTGTAATACGGTGCAGCTAATGCTGTAATCGACCCTTCCATCAATGCATTTGGATTTTTAGTTGAATCCATCCAAACAGGGTTTGATTCTGCAGGCATCCCCATTGACAAGTCCATTAAATCCCTAGCCAGGTCCATCTTCCTCATCTAGTCCTTCACCAACGATGCCATCTATGGAGGCCATGCTGAAGGACAAGGGAAAGAAACCCCTAGAAGAGGAACCACCCCTAGTCTCAACCATCTCTACCGAAGAGATGCCTATCCAAATGGAAATCGAGAAGCCTAGTTCACCCTACATGGAGTGGACCCAGGAAGAACTTCCATTCGCTCCCCCTCAACCACAAACGATCACCATTGAGATGGCCAACACGGGATTGGGGGAGTATATAGTGTGAAACATTATAGCAACACCCGCACTTGAGTCCATGCAGGACATGAGGAGAACTCGCCTCCCCATCGGCACTGTGGTTCCTCTAGGCTACCCACCCAATTAGAAAAACTTTGTTTATGGGGGCCTGGATAATGGCATTGAACATTACATGCAAGAAGATGAAGATGAAGAACCCTTTGCTGAGGATGTCAACTATTTGTCCAACCCAAATTTTGCTTTGAGATATCTTGGCCAATGTAATTGGCATGGTTATGGGTTAGGCAGGTATGACCAATGAGTGCATGTTCTTTGCCAACCAAGATATCAAATGTCGTACGACAAGTCAGGAGTAGGGTTCAACCACCCCTTGCCCCTGGACATCTTGGTAGAGAACATGCAAGGCCTAGGGATAGGCAACAAGGAGGGTTTGGCATTAGATCCATATGTCAATCCTCACACAACATATACATTGGGGGATTATATCTCATTGCTAACAACCAACCTTATTTACCTTAAAACCCTTTTCCTTCGATCAAAAAGGGAGAAAGTTTGAGGACTCACCTACAAGAGGGATATAGACAAGACCTTGAAGGGTCTTTAGAAGACGAGTTAGAATACGAGGTAGCTCCTTGGGATCCTTTCAAATTTGATAGCAATCATTCACAAGTGACCCCATGGATGATTATCAAGAAAGCCTCTTGGCAATGTTCCCTTTGGCGGCTCCAATCAAGCAAGTGCCACCTCAAGAAAATTAGGTCCCCCCACAGAGAGCGGAACAACCCCAATGGGGCCAGATCAATCTACTCAAGCAATACGAGCTTCTATGTTGCAAACAGTTGTTGGAACCATCGAAGGCCTTTGGATCTTCGATAGTGATTATGAAGATGAAATTGAAATGGTATATCTCAATCACATGCGATAGATGCAGCAACAATATCCCTTGGAAATAGATGACATGTTTGAATAGTTACACATAAGGCTACGGCATGAGTGGCACATAAACCCAGCATGGTGGAACCAAGTGTTGAATCTGCCACTTTGGGCATACGAAGAACACCTTCTGCCCAAAGACCCTATAGCGACATCAGTGTCGATGGCAGACCCTATCTTCCTATTCACACATAGGGCAGATCCATTCATGCCAATACCTCCAGAGCCAGATTCGAAGCATAGAGAACATCCAGAATGTTCGAGTCACCACACCTACAGTAATGGAGACCAAAATCATTTCGTTAACATGATCTCCATTGACTTAATCACCCCCATCCATAATCCATCCGACTCAACATGATCATTACATATAGACCTAGATGCTATAGACTGGGATCACACTAACACACCTCCATTCCCATCAGAGTACTGGCCTTGTGGTGGGATGTTCCATTTCACCCTAGGATAGACTCAGGATGTCTTCCATGCTGAAGAGGAACCTGACATTCTGCCCGATGATCTAAATTCAGCAAATGATATCCACTTCATCCCAACTCCACACTAGTTGGAGGATGGATTCCACATGTCAGTCGAGGAGATGACTGATGTAGACATCAGCTCTGATCCAATAAATTTGCAAATCATCAAGCTAGGGTTAAGTCTATCCCCCAAAGATAAAGCCGACTACATTACCCTTCTTAAAGAAAAGAAGGAGGTTTTTGCATGGTCCTACAAAGACATGCTCGGGGCTAGATCCGTAGCTAGTCACGCATAATCTAATGCTTGATCCGACAGTCAAGCCAGTTAAGAAAAAACTACATAAGATGAACCCAATAGTAGCCTTAATGGTCAAATATGAGCTACAAAAATCGTTGGATGCACAGTTTGTCATCTGCATGGATTACCCACCATGGTTGTCTAACATGGTGCCCGTAAAAAATCTCGATGGGAGGATTCACATATGCACTGATTTTCAAGATCTAAACAAAGTGAGTCCTAAGGATGATTTTCCCTTGCCTAGCATTGATGCATTGGTAGATGCTACAGTGGGCCATGAAATGCTTTCACTCATGGATGGTTTCTCAGGATACAATCAAATTCGTATTACTCCCGAAGACCAACTAAAAATGGGATTCACGATGCCTTGGGGGACATTTTGTTATAAGGTCATGCCCTTTGGCCTTAAAAATGCTAGCGCCACCTACCAACGTGCCATGATGTACATCTTCCACGATCACATGCATAAAACTTTGGAATATTACATGGATGATTTGTTGGCCAAATATCTTTTGTGCCCAGAATGTCTCGATGAATTAAGAAAGATCCTCGATCACCTCATTGAACATAAAGTCAGACTAAACCCCAAGAAGTGTGTATTTGGCATCACATCTGGAAAGCTCTTGGGTTTCATTATCTTAAAGAGATGAATTGAGGTGGATCCAAACAAATTCAAGGTAATCCTTGAAATGCTTCCCCCAACTACCATCAAGCATCTTAGAAGTCATCCAGGAAAGGTCGCATTAGTCAAGCGCTTCATAGAGTAGCTATCTGACAAGTGTCGACCCATGAATAAATTATTGCACAAAGGGGTAGCATTTCACTAGGATGACGAGTTCTAGTCAGCCTTTGATGATATTAAACAATACTTGGCTTCATCGCCAGTATTGGCACCACCTAGTCCAGGAGTGCCATTCTACTTATACATCTCAGCTACTGAGGTGGCACTGGGTGCCATGTTGTCCTAGAAAAATGAACTACACAAAGAACAGGCTACTTACTATCTTAGCCACACCCTGGTCAGTTATGAACTTAACTATGCATACGTTGAGAAGCTCTGCTTGGCAGTGGTGTTTGCTACCAAAAATCTATGCCACTACATGCTAAGCAATATGATTTATGTTGTGTCTAAGGATAATTCATTGCAATGCATGATGAGTCATACTTATCATAGTAGTCGCACGACGAAATGGATCATGTTGTTGACGGAGTTTGACATAGAATTCATTGGAAAAAAATTCATAAAAGTTCAAGTCATCACTGATCAACTAGCATAGGCTCCTCTTGAATATGATTAGCCTCTGACTATAGAACTACCTGATGATGGGGTCTTCCATGTTTTAGAATTGCCAGATTCTACTAAGCTTGAGTCACAGGCCTACATGACCCTATTCTTTGATGGTTCTAAATGTGAGCAAGAGGGTGGCACGGGAATTGTATTCTTCACACCATAAGGGGCTCCAATGCCTCTATAATTTAAATTATACTTCCTGTGCACCAATAATAATGCGAAATACGAAGCCTTGTTCATAGGTCTTCAGACAACAATCACCATGAACATCAAACATTTAAATATCTTTGGTGATTCGCTTTTAATTGTCAACCAAGTCAAAGGGGTATTCCAATGTAAATGCCCAGTTTTGCAGGCCTACAAATCCCTTGTGGACAAATTCCTAGCATAGCTTGAATGGTACGACCTCGAGGAACTCCCTCGATCATCAAATCATTTTGCAAACACTATGGCCTCCTTGGGGTCACTAATCTCACAAGACCCTTTTTGTGAAATGACAACCATTCAGGTCAAAACATTATTGCAATCCACGATGGAGCGTGCAAGGTCTGACCTAATGGCAGGAATCCACCTGATCCAAATTGAACCATATTAGGATTAGTTCTCTCGAATCCATGATTGTCTAACTCAAGCCAACTGGGGGTCCTTGTTCTCCTCTACCCCTCTTAATAGAAACACAATGCTATTTTTACAAGTTCTTTCCCGCTCAGCTTGTGCTAGGGATGAACTTCAAGAGGGATTGGTCATTCATACCATTGAGGTTTCTGATCAACAGGATTGGTACACACCCATCAGGGATTACCTTAAGTTAGGTAATATCCCACTTTGATTGACACAAGCTGCGAAAAGATCATTTAAATAGAAAGCGACAAAATATGTCTTGCTAGGAGACATTTTGTATCGTCGAAGCTATGAAGGAATCCTCCATTGCTTGGACTAGTAGGAATCTACTTGGGAGATCACCCAAGCCCATGACGGTACATGTGGTGGCCACTTCATCAGTATGGCCATCACAAAGTGCATTATCCACATGGGCTATTTGTTAGAGTAAACAACAATAATATTTTATTAATCAGCAGATTAAATAGCACATTATATACCCTATTAAGCCCGAAGGTTACGGAACCACCCGTGGCTAAAATAAGCCCTGTTACAACAATAATGTAATAATAGTGCTAACAATAATGTACGCTAACATCCCCCATTATTACATTATTTGGGTAATAATATAACTACTAGCTATACTAACATCCCCCCTGATTACATCATTTTGCAATACAAAGAGAGCTACAAAACAATTCAAATTTGACACGTCCAAGTGCCTTAGTGAAAATTTTTGCAACTTGAGCATCAGTGGGAATGTGTTGAAGCTGAATGCGGTGCTTCAGAACTTCATCTCGAATGAAATGACATTGTGTGTCAATGTGTTTTGTTCTTTCATGATGAACTGGATTCTTGACAAGATTCAGAACACCCTGATTGTCGCAAAACAAGTGTATTGGAGATTTGGATGGATGACCCATACTTGTCAGAATGTGACGCAACCATATCACTTCGCACATAGCTTCACGTGTGGTGCGATACTCTGCCTCTATTGATGAAATAGCAACCACCTGTTGCTTCTTGCTATGCCAAGAGATAGGACCGGATCCAAGATGAAAAATATATCCTGAAGTTGACTTGTGATCATCAAATGATCTGGCATAGTCGGAGTCCGTGTATCCCTGTAAGAATAATTTGTTGTTCCTCTTGTATTCTAGGCCATATTCCATTGTGCCATGGACATAGTGAAGAACACATTTTGTTGCTTTCCAATGAGTGGTTTTAGGCTCCTGCATGAACCTTGAAAGATAGTTCATAGCAAATACGAGATCTGGCCTAGTATTGGTCAGATATATGAGACTCCCAATCAACTGTTGATAGAGAGTACCATCTACCTAAGGTGAATCATCATATCGCGATAATTGAAGTCTTGTCTCCATCGGAGTTGCCATTGGCTTGCAATAAGTCATGCGATATTTTTCCAACAATGTCTTGGCATATTTTTTCTAAGACACTTTGATGGAGTGCTCTTTTTGGATAAATTCCAGACCAAGACAGTAATGGAGAAGTTCGAGATCTAACATCTCAAAATATTGACACAAGTCTCTTTTGACAGTAGAGATCATAGTTTCTAAACTCCTTGTAATGAGCAGATCATCAACATAGAGTACAAGCAACACTATCTCAGAACCCTATTTCTTGAAATAGAGGTTTGCATCTAACGAACATCTCTTAAATCCATGTTGTAGGAGGTGATTGTCCATTTTTATATACCAAGCTCGAGGAGCTTGTTTCAGGCCATATAAGGATTTGACCAATTTGCAAACTTTCTACTGTTGGCCTTCCACTGCAAATCCTTCTGGCTGAGTCATATAGACTTCTTCTTGGATATCACCATTCAGAAAGGCACTTTTGACATCCATCTGATGAACTTTCCACCCAAAATATGTTGCCATAGCACAAATAACTCGAATTGTTGTCATCCGAGCAGTAGGTGCAAAAGTTTCCTCGTAGTCAATGCCTTCCTTTTGAGCATAGCCCTTTGCAACAAGATGGGCCTTATGCTTATCAATTGTCCCATCTACTTTGTACTTCACTTTATACACCCATTTGCAACCAATGGGCTTCTTTCTGTGTGGTAGATCGACAAGCTTCCAAGTTTTGTTTTTCATCAAAGACTTATACTCTGCATCCATAGCAGCCTTCCACTGAGGCTCACCAAGAGAAACTTGTATTGATGCAGGTTCAAGATCGTCTATGGAAGACATAAACACCTTATCACTATCAATATCCATATCTTCTGTACCTCTCTTTGGATCTATAGAAAGTTCTTCAAAATATTGACACAGATCATCAACCCTAGTATTCTCTATTGCAGCTTTCTCCTATCGAGCCATCGTCGTGAGTACGAGGCCTATCCAAAGTCAAATCTGGTGGAGTAGATAGCTTAGAGTCTTTTATTGTATTTGTATACCACTTTGGATTCTTCTTCTTAGGTGTTGAAGAAGATCCAGAAGAACCTCCAACCTTTGATGAAGGAGATTTAACAACCTGAGTTTCCATAAGGTCTAGGTATACATCTGATGTGTTTGCTAATTTGAAAGCCTCATCAAAAACATCTCTACTTATGTGAATATTCTTGGTCAAGGGATCAATAAAACCATAACCCTTAGATTGCTCATCATACCCAAGAAGAATACACTTCAATGTCTTCTCATCTAGCTTCTTCCTTTTCTCTTTTGGTATGTGCATGAAAGCTTTACATCCAAAAATGCATAGATGAGAAATGGAGGGTTTCCTACCACTCCATGCTTCCTGTGGAGTCATTCCTTGTAGGGCCTTTGTGGGTGCCCTATTCAATAGATATATTGCTTGTGGTGACGGCTTCTGCCCAATATAGTTGCTCAAGTCTAGCTCCTGTGAGCATTCAACGAACCATTTCCATGATGGAACGATTCCTCCTTTCAGCAACTCCATTTTGCTGAGGAGTATAAGCAGTAGTTAATTGTCTTGTGATCCCATTTTCTTTCAAGAATGCAGATAATTCTTTAGAGGTGAACTCCCCCCCTCGATCTGAGTGGAGAGTTTTTATAGAAGTCCCTGACTCCTTCTCAACAGATTTCTTGAATTGCTGAAAGAACCCAAATGCTTCAGATTTCAGTTGAAGAAAGAATACCCACATCTTTCATGAATAATCATCCACAAATAACTTAAAATACCTCTTACCCCCACAACTGTTGGAAGTGAATGGACCGCACAGATCGGTATGAACCAACTCCAGAGGTTTCTTTGCTCTTGTAGAGCTCTTTTCAAAATGCACTCTATGCTGCTTTCCTACCAAGAAGTCAGAGCAAACTGGTAAAGTGGTAGAAATGGAAGGAAGACCCTTTACCATCTCATACTTACTTAGCTCAAGTAAGTAACCAGAACTCAAATGTCCATATCTCTTGTGCCATATGGAAGTTGCCTCCTTTGTAGAGACTGTCATGGCAACATGTGGAGTAGATATAGTATCTAAGGCAAATAAGCCATGCTTATATGAAGCGGTTGCAATGTTCTTACCCCTCCTGGTAATAGAACAACACTTCTTGCCTCCCTCAACACTAAAGTTCAAAACCATATATTTGTCCAAAATTTGTGTGACTGATAATAAATTGTTTGCCAATCCTGGAACATAGAGAACTTTATCAATATGACACTTGCCATCAAGAAGAGTGACTAAAACAGTGCCTTCTCCTTGAACCTTGTAGGTTTTATCATCAGCAATAGTGACAGGTTTGCCCTCTTTGGCCTCAAAAGACTCAAACCACGATTTTTCACCAGTCATGTGCTTACTGGCTCCAGAATCAACATACCATATAGAATCCATCTGCTTGGACATTATGGTAGTCATGAGAACTTTGTGAGCTCTCTCAGAATCCATGTCAGATTCTTCAATAGCAACATTCACTTGATGTTTGTTCTTTTGTGGTTTGTTTCGGTATTTCTATTTTGATTGCTTATTCTTATGCCAACATCTGTTTGTATCATGACCTTCTTTGTCACAGATCTTGCAATATCTCTTTTTCTGTTGATGTTGTTGAGTTTGTTTCCCTTTTGAATCCTTTTGTGAATTTCCTCCCTTTTGAAAATTACCCTTCTTCTGGTTCTGCCCTTTCCTGTTGATGTAGAGAGCAGTGTTAGAAGAATCATCTTGCTGTAGTTGGCGTGCCTCCTCTTGAAGCATATTAACCAATTCTACAAAAGTAACTTTCTGTTGTGATACCTGAAGGGAAGTGATCAACACTCGATAAGAATTAGGTAAAGCTCTCAATACAACTGAAGTAAGGATCTTGTCTTCAACTGGTTCTCCCAAAGAATTCAGCTTTGCTTTCAATTCAAAAACTCTATAAAGAAAGAATTCAACTGTCTCACCCTGCTTCATGCTTAGACTGTGTAATTGAGATTGAATAAATAGAATGGTGGAATCATTCTTTCCCTCATATATAGTATTAAGGGCATCCCATGCCGCTTTACTAGTTGCACAGTCAGCAATATGGGGTTGGACTTCATCAGACACAACAAGCAAGATGAGCACTTTTGCTTTGCTGTCTAGCTTATCAAAGTCTCTTTGAGAAGTAGATGGAGCTATAGCACCAACAACAGGTGAAGGTCTGGTTGTTGCTCCAGATACAACATCCCATAAGTCATCCATTGCTAGGATGGCCTTCATCTTATTTTTCCATGGTGTGTAATTAGGACCTTTCAACAACTGATGAGAATCAATCATTAGTTTTGCAGACATGATGAAGGTTCCTTATAACACCAATTGGTCCCCCTTTCGATATACCTTTTGCTAGGCCGTTATACTATACAAAATACCAGCCCTTACATGAAGGAAACTATAGGTATTTAGAAATATCAACAAAAAATCACCCGCCCTTATGTGAGGGAAACTATAGGTGATCTTTAGAGATCATACGATACATGGAACATAAGAAGTACTGAAAGGGAATTGCCTTGTTGATGGCACCTACCATAGAATATTCTTCTCATGCATGGGGCGTAACTTCCCCTAAACACTATGAAGAATACTTTGTCAGGATTTACGCCTAAACACAAGAATGATTAAGGGTAGTGGATGGAGTAAAAAAATGCAAAATGGAAAACTTATCTCTCCCCGACGATTTATAGAGAACAAGCTCAGACGTCATTGTAGCAGCTATATTAGGTGGCAGATACAGTAGCGCAATCATGATAGCTTTACCTGTAAGTTACGCCAGAGGTATCACAAATACCGAACGCTGCAGTGCAATAAATTGCACGGATGGGTTTTAATTATTCTGGGGACTTAGGGAGTGAATTTGATTTTAATTTTTAATGTTATAGTGCAAAAAATAAATATGCAACATACAACAAAAAAAATGCCCACAGGAATAACCCACTAGGTGTCGGGTGCAGCCAAAAATGCACCTTTACAATAATGCCAAAATTGCTTTTCAGAAAATTACTCACTTTCCCCCTTTGATTTTTGAAAAAAAATACCCCCTTCTTTTTATCTTAAAAAAAAAAATTTCCCCACAAATGATTTTGAAAATTATTTTATAACCTTAAAGTTAAAAAAAATATTAATTTTAATTTATATAGTTTTGAAAAAACCTTTAAAAAAAAAAATCAAATTAAAAAATTTAATTTTAATTTATAAAGGTTAAACTATAGAAAATAAATTAAAATTAAAAATTAAAGTTTAACTTTAGGAAAAATAATTAAAAAAACATGTGGAATTTTTTTTTTTACCTTTGTGGAAGGGGGGTCGGCGGGATTGGAACCCGCGACCTACAGGCTCCCAGAGCCTTATCGCATAGTCCACCACCAGGTGGACTAACGGGCTGATCCGTCAGGATCAAGGGCCCCCTCATATTTGAGGAGGTCTCAACAGCCCTTGGTTGGCAGTGGCAGGTGGCTGCGGGGGTGGCCTACAGCCTCCGTTGCTGGTGGCGGCGCGATGGCCTGCAGCCACCGCTGTTGCTGCCCGATCACGGCCTGTTCGTGCGTGCAACACAAGACCTTGACTGTCACGCCTACAGCGCGACCTCGAGAAGGGGAGGGGGGGTTCCAATGTCGTGCGATGCACGACATGGAATTTAGGGAGGGGGGCCTCCCAACGTCATGCGGACACGTAATGTGTTGAGGGATGGGGGGCCTCCCAACGTCACGTGAACGCATGACGTGTTGAGGGAGGGGAGGGGGGCCTCCCACAGTTGCGTCTGCGCGACTGGAGTGGGGGGAGGGGGGCGCCTCCCAACCGTCGCGTCTGCACGACGTGTTGGGGGGGTGTAGCCTCCCAACGTCGCACGTGGATGCATGACGTGTTGGGGGAGGATTATCCTCCCAATGTCGTGCGTCTGTGCACGACATAAATTTTTTTTTTTTTAAATTGCCACGGAATGTCGCGCATCTACGCGCGATGTTTTTCGCTTTTTTTTTTTTGAATGGGGCAATGTGGGCATGCTGCGCGATCCGCAGTCAGCCCAAAATTTTTTTTTTTAAAAAAAACTGTTCAAAAAACTTGCGCATTTCCATAAAAAAAAAAAGCAAAAAAATTGCTGTGTTTCCAGCCTAAACATTGCATAGTCCAGCAAAAAAAAACTTTTCCAGCCAAACAGAATTCATAGTCGCACGTCCCAGCAAGCGTCTGCAAAAAAAAATCTGCAATAGCTCGGATACCATGTTAGAGTAAACAACAATAAGATTGTATTAATCAGTAGATTAAATAGAACATTATATGCCCTATTAATCCCGGAGGTTACGAAACCACCCATGGCTGAAATAGGCCCTGTTACAACAATAATGTAATAATAGTGCTAACAATAATGTACGCTAACACTATTATTGGCCATATTTAGAGCAAGATTGTTGCACGTATGTAAAGAAGTGCGTGAAGTGTCAACACCATGCTAATTTGACATATGTACCTTCTCAGGCCTTGCAACCGATCCAATCGGCTTGGACTTTTTCGTAGTGGGGCTTTGATTTAATCGAAAAGATCTCCCCTGCATCGTCAGGTCATCACACGTTTATCATAATGGCCATAGAGTACTTCACCAAGTGGGTGGAAGCAATTTCGCTAACCTCTACAACTGGACCCCGCATTTTGGAGTTTATTTTGCATAACATCATGTCATTTTGGTATTTCATCCAAGATCATCTTGGATAATGGGACATCATTTAAGAATAAATATGTGCACGCTTTGACCACAAAGTACAAAATTCAGCACAGTTTTTCAACACCCTATTATCCATAGGCAAATGGGTAAGCAGAGGCATCAAACAAAATGCTAGTCGCCATCCTCAAAAATATAGTCGCAGATAGTCACAAGGATTAGCACATTCAAATCCCGCTTGCCCTATGGGCTTATTGCACTAGAATTCGGACGCCCACTAGGGCAACTCCATTTTCACTGGTGTATGGCTCCGAGGCAGTCATGCCTCTCGAGTTGTAAATCCTTTCCCTGCATATTTCAATGCACAAGTTCATCGATGATGACACTGCGTGACAGGCTTGGTTAGACCAAATTACGTTGCTCGACGAACGACGCATCAATGCTCTCGAGCATTTGCGTATCTATCAAGAGCAACTTAAGAAAGCATACAACATGAAGGTCCACCTAAGGGAATTTTGGGTTGGTGACTTGGTCTTAAAAGAGAACCAACAGAATTCTAATTTGCCACCCCATCTTAGGGATAATTTTGTGGTAAACTGGTTAGGTCCTTATGTGATTGACAGTAAAATAGGACCTAGAACATATAGGCTCGCCTCTCTTGAAGGAATCAAGTAACTAGAACCCTTGAACATTAGTCATTTGAGGCCCCTCCACATTTAGAGAGCCATAGGCCACCCCAAAGGCTCCAAGGATTCCCACAATCGCTTGGTCAAACCAAAAATGCCCCAAAGGTAGCCATAAATCCTTTGGTCAAACCAAAAGCTCCAAGAATTCCCACAATTGCTTGATCAACCCCAAAAATGCCCCAAAGGTATCCATAAACCCTTTGGTCAAACCAGATGCCCCAAAGGTCTCCATAAACCCTTTGGTCAAAACCAAAAGCTTCAAGGATTCCCACAATTGCTTGGTCAACCCCCAAAAATTCCTTAAAGGTATCCATAAACCCTTTGGTCAAACCAAATGCCCCAAAGGTCTCCATAAACACTTTGGCCAAAACCAAAAGCTCCAAGGATGCCCATAATCGCTTGGTCAAACCCAAAAATACCCCAAAGGTGTCCATAAATCCTTTAATCAACCCAAAAGCTCCAAGGATTCCCACAATCGCTTGGTCAACCCCAAAAAATGCCCCAAAGGTATCCATAAACCCTTTGGTCAAACCAAATGCCCCAAAGGGATCCATAAACCCTTTGGTCAAACCAAATTCCCCAAAGGTGTCCATAAATCCTTTGGTCAACCCAAAAGCTCCAAGGATTCCCACAATCACTTGTTCAACCCCAAAAATTCCCCAAATGTATCCATAAACCCTTTGGTCAAACCAAATGCCCCAAAGGTCTCCATAAACCCTTTGGTCAAAACCAAAAGCTCCAAGGATTCCCACAATCACTTGGTCAACCCCAAAAATGCCCCAAAGGTATCCATAAACCCTTTGGTCAAACCAAATGCCCCAAAGGTCTCCATAAACCCTTTGGTCAAAACCAAAATCTCCAAGGATGCCCATAATCGCTTGGTCAAACACAAAAATGCCCCAAAGATGTCCATAAATCCTTTGGTCAACCCAAAAGATCCAAGGATTCCCACAATCGCTTGGTCAACCCCAAAAATGCCCCAAAGGTATCCATAAACCCTTTGGTCAAACCAAATGCCCCAAAGGTATCCATAAACCCTTTGGTCAAACCAAAAGCTCCAAGGATTCCCACAATCGCTTGGTCAAACCCAAAACGCCCCAAAGATAGCCATAAACCCTTTGGTCAAACCAAAAGCTCCAAGGATTCCCACAATCGCTTGGTCAACCCCGAAAATGCCCCAAAGGTATCGATAAACCCTTTGGTCAAACCAAATGCCCCAAAGGTCTCCATAAACCCTTTGGTCAAAACCAAAATCTCCAAGGATTCCCACAATCACTTGGTCAACCCCAAAAATGCCCCAAAGGTTACCAAATGCCCCAAAGGTATCCATAAACTCTTTGGTCAAACCAAATGCCCCAAAGATCTCCATACACCCTTTGGTCAAAACCAAAAGCTCCAAGGATGCCCATAATCGCTTGGTCAAACCTAAAAATACCCCAAAGGTGTCCATAAATCCTTTGGTCAACCCAAAAGCTCCAAGGATTCCCACAATCGCTTGGTCAACCCCAAAAATGCCCCAAAGGTATCCATAAACCCTTTGGTCAAACCAAATGCCCCAAAGGTATCCATAAACCCTTTGGTCAAACCAAATGCCCCAAAGGTCTCCATAAACCCTTTGGTCAAAACCAAAAACTCCAAGGATACCCATAATCACTTGGTCAAACCCAAAAATGACCCAAAGGTGTCCATAAATCCTTTGGTCAACCCAAAAGCTCGAAGGATTCCCACAATCACTTGGTCAACCCCCAAAATGCCCTAAAGGTATCCATAAACCCTTTGGTCAAACCAAAAGCTCCAAGGGTTACCATAACCACTTGGTCAAAATAAATATTCCAAAACAAACCAAAACAATAAAATCATCAAAAATGACAAAAAAAATTGCATCTCAATTCAATGCATACTCGTAAAAATCAAAATACAAAAATATAAGTTGCATTAGGCATCACATCCATACATTGCATATTTGCTGATCAAACATGTCACAAGCACCATAGACTGTAATTGCTTGGCAATTCCTTCATTTTCCACATTCCATCCATTTTATAACCACATTCATCCCGAATAACACTATCCACATTTTTTTTTTCACATAGTCAGTTGTATCCTAATGTATATAGGGTTTTAGTCATTCAGTTGTCTTTAAATTTCTAGCCAAAAATTGTACAAAGTTAAATGGATTTTACAAGGGAGAGTTTTACTTGGATCACGCCTCATTATGTAACATCCCTACACACGTTAAAACACATAAAATAATTCCCAAGTTGTGTGAACAGAAGATGAAAGCTACAAAGCAATCTAGGATACCATAGGTGAAAGATTAGCCTGTTCATCCCCCTGTGCGAATGGTTTAAGAGTGCTGAGAATTGACAAAAGGACAAGCTCTTCACCACCAATTCCCCCTAATAAACAATGGTTTTCACCACTACCAAAAATCCCAATCACTTTTGGTCCCTAAAGTTGTAAGGATTCATACTACACGCCCCTGACAAGGATGGGTAGTCATCCCCAAGACCTAAAAGTATCAATGCCATTCAAAAGCAAACTCCCAACAAGCCATCATCATGATCATCTCCAATCACTTTTTGTCTCCAAAGTCATAAGGATTCGTACTACACGCCCCTGACAAGGATGAGTAGTCATCCCCAAGGCCTAAAATATCAATGCCCTTACTTCATAATATCCCTAATCCCCTTTGATTCCTAAAGTCATAAGGATTCGTACTACACATCCTTGAATAGGATGGGTAGTCATCCCCAAGGCATAAAAGTATCAATGCCATTCACAAGCCAAAAACCTACAAGCTCAAACTTATGAAGATCAAAACGCCAAATAAAATAATAGTGGTTATCACCACTATACAAAATCCTGGCTCAAAAAGAAGAACAAAAGAATAAAAAAATAAATAGTGATTTTCATCACTATGTATCCGAGCAAGTATCCTAACACGTTGAGAAAATAAATCCACCTAAGCTTGAATCCCTAGAATTCTTAGCATTCGAAAACCATCTAAGTGATCCTCATTACAGGTTTGGTGGATAGCCTACCTGGCAATGGCGGTATCCTAAACGCATGACGATATGTCTATCACATTAGCTCTGCATGTGAGCAGACCAATTTTTGCATGTGGATGAGCTAGCTTATGGTACCTTAGATTGTCTCGTGGATTAATCTTACTAAATACAATAACGGAGTTAGTGGAGCTAATTAGGTGATCCTCAGTACAGGTTTGGTTGATAGCCAATCTGACACTGGCGGTATCCTGACAAATACCACATAAACGAACTCAATTGCACACACAGGGATGTGAAATCACTTGGTCAAACTCAAGTATGATTTATACCTTGTTCAAAAGTCTTGTGAGATAAATGTACAGTCTTGGCTAGTTAGTTAAAATATATGAATCTCAAAAAAGCTTCACTATATTTTAAAACAACTGGTTCATTTCATTACGTACATCACCATCAGCTAATATTAAAAATACAAAAACAAAGTCATCACATGCAAAGTCATTCCAAAAAGCCATCCCATAAGTACATAAATCCAATAAATCTTGTACAGTCAATGGTGCCATCGACAAGTTATCAATAACTCATTTCATGCATTCCATATGCATACATCATATCATTCGACACATCGTATTCATAATACCACATGCATACATCATCATAAATAACTGTGCATAAACAAAAAAACAAACCATGACAAGTAAATAAACATGAAGAAAGTCATCTGTATATATATATCATAAAAACTGCCTGTAGGCTACAATAAACTGGTCCTCTGACCTCACAACAAAGCAAAAACTAAAAAACCCCCAAGCCTAGGGCATCGGCCACCATGATCACGTAGGATCTGTGCGACGAGAACTACCCCCCATGGTGTGGGTCCTATGGGACCTCTCAGGATGACTGTTGCTCACCCCCGCATCATACCCACTAGCCCCCTCCTCATCCAATCACTTGCAATGAGATGAGGCTAACTACTCATTATCGCTACCCCTCATCTGACATGAAGACCCACCTCCAGAGGGCTAAGGTATTCGCCCCCCAAGGAGGATAATCTCTCCCTCCAAATCCATCCGATGTCAAAACCACTCTACCTCCTAGCAACGATACAAAGCTACTACATCATTGTGCTACGCCAATGCCTTCTCCTTCTCTACCAGCTACGTCTGCAGGAGATCCATCTCATGTGCAGCATCGGTATCCCCCTCCCATCGGTGATACATCACAAATGTGTTCTCCTGCTTCGCTAGCTATGTTTGTAGGAGATCCCTCTCCCGTAGTGCATCCTCGAGCTCCTCATCCTGCCTTCAGAGCAGCCCTACCAATCGTGCATTCTCAATGTGCAACCCTACCTCCGTGTCCTTCAAAATTTCTTGAGGCATTGGCATCTCTGGCATAGCAGCCTGCTTTGGCTCCCACTACTCTAGAACATCTTGCATCTTCGGTTGATCCGAAACCCCATAATCCTCCCTCGCAAGATCATCCACCTCTACCATAGCCATGTTCTCCAGTGGAACCCCCCATCCCTCACCTGGTGCCTATGCACCCTCATCACCTACTACTGTCGCCTCTGCCCCCCCTAGAGGCCCCTCGCATCACCACCGTTGCAAGGTCCACCATTGGTCGTACTCTATGGTAGTCCTAATGTCATCCATGTTTGGGATGTCAATCACGGTATCCGAATCCTTACCCAACGACATAATGACTAGCCAAACTAGAGTCCTCTCATCCCCCCGATGTCGATAGACCAAGGTTTCACCAGGCAACCCCTAGTGCACCCCAAACTATCATGTCACTCAGCCATAAGGAAAGAACTTCTGCTCGATCCTATGCCACCCAATCATCCACCACCCCCTGTGAACCTGCCAGAGCCACTCTCCAGCCTCAGGCTAGGCTGGACAGTCCCGGTAGGGGCACCATAATACCTCCCCTAGAGCAAGTCCAATGAAGGCATCAGCATAGTGTCCTATGGAACCTATCCATCGTCGACTCTATCCCTGCTCCTCAGATCACTGCCACAGAGCCACATAACCAATATCCCTATCTACCATCTATGCTCGAGTCATCCACGATAACCCCATTGGCCTCTCCACAGCTATGTGTTTCCAAGCCCAGCACTGCAATAAGTAGCTGCACCCAATATCCTTCTGCATCTAACAGTGGACCTCATATAGCTCATCATGGAGTTGTGCTAGTAGAGTCTGTCCCCATATCATGATTATAGGTGCCTCCGTCAGAAACTTCACCAACATGAACATTACCTCCAGTAGGTTCCACGGGAACCTCACGCCCGATGAGTCGGGCAGTAGCATGTTGGAAATGAGGCCCATCAATACTGCATGCCTCACTCCTAACATGCCCCTCTCAAGCCACCACCGTACCAAAATACCACCAATCTCGTAGTCACCCTCTGCTCTCTCCACTGGGCTATCCACACCCACCTCCTCCCCATGCACAAAGCAACATTTTAGCACTACTTTACACTGATCCCGTGGCATCGTCCTGATCGGAAATCTGTCTATCGAAATCCATAGAATTCGATAGACATACTCCAGAATAACTGTCATCTTCCCTATTGGGAGATGGAAGGTATTAGTCTGGGCATCCCACAAGTTGATTAGGGCCATCAGATAGGCCCTCTCCCTAACCACTGGCTCTAGTCAAGTCACCTGCTTGATCCCAAGGGCATCAAGCCACTCCCAGTCATTCAAAGTCAGCGCCTCCCGTGCTTCAGTGAAAACAGTAGGCACACGGTACTGGCTCTTCACAACCTACAAAGAAAACAAAAAAAAAACATTAAAACCATGAAAAAAAAATTGTACAGCCTTAAAATGAATATACAAAAATGCATAAAACAATGTACAGCTAAAAATAGACAAATAAAGAGCGAAAAAATTCACAAAAATTCAAAAAATAAATGATTTTTTAGTTCCTAGGGTTTTTAACTCTAAGTCTCAACTGATATTTTAAAAAAACAAAAAAATTCAAAAACAATAAAGAGGAAGAGCACTCATCGATATTTCTTCAGCTCTGCCACTCGGTTTGGTTCGTGCACTCATTATGGTGGGAAGAATTTGGCAGCGCTTCGCTTCGCAGAATTAACCTCCTCCTTAGAGCTCCAAATCGTCAGGAAAAACAAATGCAAATGAGGCTAAAACCTAGTTTTGGCTCTTAAATAGGCTTTTAGGCCTGTAATCATTCCTCCCTAGGATGAGCACTCTAGTTAGAGCTCTTCCCATCCTGGGATTATTACTAAACTGGTATTCGCCCCACCCAAGGACGATTACAGAGCAAAAATTTCAAAAACAGCAAAAACTACACAAAAATGAACAAAAACAAAGCAATAAAATTGTCCGATGAGAGTGCTTTTGCACTTGACATTCTGGGCATGCAAAATCAATGTAGGGGTCACAAATACTCCCTATACTACTCCCTAAGAATGCTACCATATCCGGACGACTCCACGAGAGGACATATTGTAGAGAATTTCATCCCAAAATGGCGTCCCAAAAAGGGTCACAACCCACCCAAAAATAGCAATAAAATTGCCGAACAAAGGCGCCTTTGTGCCTGTCGTTCACTGGCATACAAAACTAATGTTAGGGTCACAAATACTCACTATACTTCTCCCTAATAAGGCTACCATAGCTAGACCTCTCCACGAGAGGACGGATTGTAGAGAATTTCATCCCAAAATGATGTCTCAAAAAGGATCAAAACCTAACCAAAAATAGCAATAACATTGTCGAACGAAGGTGCCTTTGTGCCTAACATTCTTGGCATCCAAAACCAATGTTTGGGTCAAAAATTATCACTATCCTACTCCCTAATAAGGCTGCCATAGCCATAATGCTCCATAGGAGGACGAATTTTTGACAATTTTAGCTCCAAATTGCGTCACAAAAAGGGTTCAAACCCACAAAAAATAGGTCCAAATGTTGGGAAACTGCTTAAGCATTCATCGAAAAACAACTGAATGCACCCTTACCTAAGTCATCTTGGGTCAAGTGACTCATATATTTTCTCATGTTGGTCATTCCCTCATCGATTCGTCGCTTGAGGGGGTAGTCACACTTAGTCACCAACCAACAACAACACACCCAATCAAGGAAATGGCACAGATTCAAAGGATCATTGACAAATAAAATCACACTCCTGCTTGGGGCAGTAAACAAGCAATAATCACAAGCTGATCAAACACTTGGCATTCTTGAATCATGAACTCAAGGTTCCCACAGACAAAAGGTTGCACCCTTTGCCTATTCATGACTAAACAATGTTCCCATTCTTCAGTCATGACTAAAAAAGGTTGCATTCTTGAATCATGAACTCTAGGTTCCCATAGACAAAAGGTTTCACCCTTTGTCCAAGCTCAAGTAACACCTCACCAAAAAAGGTTAACACTTGAATTAAGCTCCTTAGGTCGTCAGAAGCAAGTATTCAAGAATGCGTGCCCTTTCCATACTTGGGGCATCAATATTTGGTTAGGTTACTGAGAAACCCTAATCATTAGTGCTTTGGTTATCTATTTTTGCTTAGCGTTGTGCCTTGCATAGTGCTTCCCAAAAAGGGGCATCTATAGACACCAAAACAGCACCAATCTGATTATGTGACAACAAGCATCGATCACATTGACACACATAGCCCCTAGGGCAGCCCCCAGAGGTTAAACAATGGTCCTAACCACTCCCATAGTAGTTTGGAAGGTCAAAGGTCAATTTGGAACCCTTTTTGCACTTTTCTCCCTACTCGTCCCACCCTAGGACGATTACAAACTGGTATTCATCCGACCTTGGGATGATTATCAGCATTCGTCTCAGGGTGGGGCGAATAGCAGGTTTGACTGAAAAAAATTCAAACCTCGATAGGTCCACCAGTTAACTACAACTTTAGGACATGCAATTATGAGGAACGACTTCAAATCAAGGAGAGAGACTTCAGTTATGCATGCCTTAATTTTTAGAGGCCTCATGCAAGGAGACTCTAAATCAGGAAATAATATTTTCTCTCAAAATAGGACAAGCAACTCAAGTGGCGCCCTCGCATGCGCATTCAAAGAGAGAGACCCTAGGTCTATAAATTGGTGAGTCTTCTCACCCAAAAAAGGATATACAGAGAGGAGTTATTTTAGCAATGAAGTGCTGCCAAATTACATCCTCACCCATTGTTTGTGCTTTCACATCCTTGATCTCTCTTTTGGAGGGAGGTTATTGGGTGATTATTGGAAGCACAATCCGGACCCAAACCCAAACATTTGGCATTAATATCCCATAAAATTTTGTGACACAACCCCATAAGAGTTTTTGGACCCACCCCAAGTGGATTGGTGCTGAAACAGAGTCCCAAACGACGGGCGTCCTGCCCCCGGGCACCCCCCAAACTGTCACAGTCCTAATCGCCCCACCCCGGCGTGATTATAAATCTGTGGTAGATTTCATTTATTTTTCATTTGCATCAGATTATAGGTTGTTTACATATGCTGTCATTTAAATTTTAGGTTATTCTGACAAGTTTTGATCATGCTTTTATCATTTCTCGCCTTCACTAATGTGCAGATAGCACCATCAGATTCTGGGTGATAGAGGCTGAATTGGCAAAATATGACCATTTGGGTCATCCCAAAATACCCCATTTTACCTAACCCCAACTCTGCAGGTGATTTGGAAGCTTCTAGACTGGACATTTAGGAGGTAGCTTTTGGACAGGTTATGACAGTTCTAATCGTCCCACCCCGAAGTGATTAGAAATCTGTGCAAAATTTTTGTACTGTTCCTTTTGCAATGACTTTCTAGTAAGGTTTTATTGCTTCTTTCAAATTTTTAGTTCATTCTGATACGTTTCAGTTATCGCTTTAATCATTTTATGCATACATTGACCGCAAGCTTAGGGATCACATGTTTTATTTTATCTACAGGTGTTACTGACGGTTTTTTTGTTTCCTGGAACGCAGGATCCCAACATTAGAGGAGCAACAAGGAGTCAAGACTCATCAACACAAGCGGCGGCGATGTTTGGTCCACCCATTTTACATGTGGGCACGCGGAAGAAAGTGTATCAATCTGTGGTGTAATAGAGCCATACTTAACGCTCTTAGTCCCCAAAATGGAGGAGACGTATTGTAACACAATGTTTAAAGAAAATTAATTAAAATGGATGTACTCAAAATTTTCTTTCTATATTGTTTCAATTGGTTTATGTTTCTCCTTTCATGTGTTTCAGTTCGTAGGGATTAGCGTTACGTTTCGCTTTTGCATACATCACACTTGGGATTTCCATATTTTGTTTCCGTATCCTCATGCTTTCACAAAGTAGAGGACAATAGTCTCCAGTGGAGAGAGATCCACAATCCATTGCAGTGGGGGTAGAAGTCTTCTAGAAGAGCACCAACAAGAGTAGAGGAGAAAGAGTTCTCCTATGGATAGTGTTCCCTGAACCAGAGCAAGGGAAAAGAGTTCTTCTATGGAGATAGATCCACAAACTAGTTGAGGAAATAGAGTTCTCCTGGATCAAGTTCCATGAACTAGATTGGTAGGAACCTAGGGTTCCTAGCACAAATAATTGATAAATAAATAAATAAACCTAAATCTAAATGAATCGCTTTTGAATTGTCGGGAAGTCCCTTCAATGATTTTATAATCATATATTATATTTCATGGATATCCCAAAAGGTATGATTGTATAATATCTTATACCCCTTTTAGGTTATGAGTGAAGAGTCACAACCCTAATGTTAAAATAATATAATAATTAATATATAATTAATTATTATATTATTTTATATTTTAACCATAAGATATACAATTTATATTATTATTATTATTATTATTATTATTAATTAATGTTAGGATAGGATCCTAAAATTCCACCCCTCTTGAAAAACGGCTTTGTCCTCAAAGAGACCAACTTCGTCTCATAATCGTTGCGAGTGGGTTATCTTTGAATGGAGCATTTGCCTGTTTCATTTAAGCAGTTGACATGCCTACAATATCTAGATTTTTCCAATTGTAGGAGGCTCAATTTTACGTTAGAGAATTTAGATATTTTGGAAAACATCACAATGCTTGAGTATTTGAGCTTTTCATACTACGAGGAACTGCAAGCGTTGCCTCATTATATCACAAACCAGCCATTCTTGAGAGAGTTCAATTGTTCTTGTACTAGCATAAGGAATGTGCCTCCTAACATATATAAAATCTACAATTTGGGAGTGAGGAATATAGAGAGCATGGTGTTGAGAAGCTTTCCAATTAATTTGGGTAATTTGTCTAACTTGACTAAATTAGATGTTATGGATTGGAATGTTTTCCACCATCTTTTTAGTTAATTTGTACAACTTGATTTCACTATATATTTGTTTTTGTGTAAGTTTAGAGTTTTTTGCCCGACTCTCTGGGTGTCTCAATCTTTTAAATAATTGTCATACCATCGAGTATCATGAACTGCAGTCTTCTTGTTGTTCTCAACCTAAGTTCCAATAATATTTCTTGTGGTATTCTTCCAGAGCTAGGTCATATCTCGAGTTGTCTTCTCTTCTACTATATGATAAAAATCTATCTGGTGAGGTGTTGCGTCAATTGGTAAGCTTACAAATCTTCAGCAGTTGAGAACTTGAAATAACCATTTTAGAGGCTCATTACCACCTAAAATGTGGACTGTATGAAGCTCAGAGTTTTTGGGTTTGGCCTCCTCCAATTTGAATGGCAAAATCCCAATGGAAATTGATGATGTTTGAATGGCAGAATCCCAATAGAAATTTACGAAGACTTCAACGTCTAGTACTTTTCAATAGCCAACTGAATGATTTTATACTTTGTGGTCAAAATGCAAAAATGATAGATCAAATATTGAGTTTACGATGAGAAAGGTTGCTCATAGAAATTTTGCTCATATCCACGAGGCTTCCAATTATCAGGAACTTTGGTTGGAAAGTTTTGCCACTAGAATTTTCTAACTCTATTGCAAACTGTGATGGAATCCACTTCTGCTGCTGCATTTGGGAGGGCCTGATGCCATCATTGCCTTTTCCATATTTGAAAACAAGCTCTGGTTATGCCATGCATTCACCCTGGTTTATCAAATTTTAGTAGCAGTGTAAATCATGTATTATTCTTCATTGGCAGGGTATCTATTGGTTGTTGTTATCTTTGTGCTAATCGTGTGTATCACCAAATATTCTCAACATTGGCCGAGATCGTTGAATCTATACATGATTCTTTTTATAGGATTGGAAGGCTGACATACAAAGTATATACTTCATTTCATACAGGAAAGAGATTCCAAGTTGGAACAATCGCTAACCAGAATGTGATTGTGGTTATGACTGGACCAGCAATGGTAATTACTGACATCTGGTACCGACACCTCTTGCAAATTTAATACACTTTAGAAACTACTGAACTATTTTTTTGAGTTCTATGTAATTCTCACCAATTTTGTTGTATGTTGATGTAGATGAATGCAGAGTAACCACCCAACTACTGCTCAATTTTTTTATTTTTTAAGATAAATGGAGTTGTTCACTATGGTATTGCTGGGAATGGAAACCTAGATTACCACATTGATGATGTTACAATTTCTGATTAGTGGGCTCATACTGTCTGCTTTTCCATATCAGTTTCACATAGTTTTAATTAGTCTTCATCCCTAGATATAGATAGATATAACCATTGCATTTGTATTTTATATTTCTCATTGAGGTGTATTTATGATTAAACATAGATATGGACAAGGACATAATGATGAACTACCCTTAGAATCCAATGGATATTACACTCGTAAAATTAGGTACGTTCATTTCACCAACTACTGCTATCCATCGATAGAAAGTTGTGATAATATGCTTAACAATGTATGGTATAACCCAGACTAGATTTTTTCCATTGATGGTACTCCAGAGGTGCGGCAGCATGAATTCTGGTTTAATGTATCTAAGAATTACTATGAACTTGCCAAACATCTTGCGGTAAAAAAAAAAATGCTAGGACACCACATTATTCTTATTAATCCTTGAAGAAATGTCAATGGACTTCTAATTAAGGTTGTATTTAATTTTGCAAATGGTGGAAAAAAAAAATGTAAGTTTGGAGTCTTGCGTTAATGATACTATCTATTTGTCCACCAAACCAAGGATTGTGAGGGTGGAAAAGAGGATGCAGTGCCAGCACTTACATGGATAATGTTGCTTACAAATATTTTCTCCCTGAAAAATTCAATTGCACTCCAATTGAAATGGAGAGTGCAGTCGTATCATTCTAAAACCCAAGGAGATAATGCCATAATTTGAGGTAACCATTTTTTCTACCAAAATATAGAGGATCACTGCCACTAGTCGTGCATTCAGTAGACATTCTTTGGAAATTTTCAACAAATTTTAGAGTATCCTAAAAAAACAAGGTTATCGCTTCCTCCGCAAAATGAGGATTGCTTTTATCCTGCAGCTTCTCAGGCTGAGTAAATTGCTCATCCATAAACTATTGTGTCATTGATGCAATTAAACGACACCCATTATTAATACTGAGATATAAGTAACCATTATTGGACTTTATAGCATTTTGCAAACCATATCCTTTCTATCAATCACCTTATATTAAATTTTTCTGCATTAAACAACCATTTGAGCTTCTTGTATTTTAAAAATATAAGGGAATTAGTTCACCAAGTTTCTTAAAAGACAAGCTTAGTCATTTATTCTTGGTATGATGTAGTTTTTGTTTTCATTAGTTTATGACGCAGTTGTACTGGTTGGATATGTCCATGAATTCTTTCTTAGGAAAAATTCTCAATATTTTCAGTACAGTATTTGTATAATTTGGTTTTAGTTATGGTGGAAGCCATGGAGGCAGACGTGCATCAGAGAATAGCCTTGCATTGTAATCCTTCAAGTTGAGAAAATACGCCTTCTGCAATATCATTTTTCTATTGATGTCATGATTGGCAGGCTATTTCATGGAAGTTTCTATTTGAGAGATGGTTATTTTTAAAGCAAAATTTCTATTTTTTTCCCTTGATTTTAGTAGAGAGGTTTGTCCCACCTATCTCAATAAAATTAATGAAAATTTATGGTTTAATAAATGGAGAGGGCAGTGGTAAACTTACTTTCGTCTATCACTTCCCAAGGGATAAACTGGATTGGGGGCAAGGTTCTTGATATCTTGATGGTTTAAAATATTTTTTTTATTTTTGAGAAGTGCAATAGGTACCAATTGGGATTTCATGGCTACGGGTTCTTCCTCCTCTACCTGAGATTCCATGGCTAGGGTCTCCTCTTGCATTTCCATTAAATATTGTATAATACGATCAGAACGTTCCATTTGTTTTTTTTGTTTTTGTTCAATCATTCTTCTAATTTCTGCAATGTCATTTTTCATTTCCTTGACCAATATGGTTGGATCCATAAGGCTCTGATACCAGATGGTAGGAACCTAGGGTTCCTAGCACAAATAATTGATAAATAAATAAATAAACCTAAATCTAAATGAATCACTTTTGAATTTTTGGGAAGTCCCTTCAATGATTTTATAATCATATATTATATTTCATGGATATCCCAAAAGGTATGATTGTATAATATCTTATACCCCTTTTAGGTTATGAGTGAAGAGTCACAACCCTAATGTTAAAATAATATAATAATTATTATATAATTAATTATTATATTATTTTATATTTTAACCATAAGATATACAATTTATATTATTATTATTATTATTAATTAATGTTAGGATAGGATCCTAACATAGATAAAATGGGAAATATGTATCTAGTGGAGAGAGATCCACAAATTAGTGCATTAGGGGATTAGTGTTTCTTTTGCATAGAAGTTCATACAAATTGTAATAGGGAAGTGATTCCCAAGAGATTTGTTGAGACAATTTTAGTGAAATATTTTCTTCATGGAGTAGACCACATTGGGTGAACCATGTTAAATTGGTGTCTCTATTATGTGTAATTATTTGTGTATTGATTTTATTACTACTATTAATATTTTCATTGATTATATTAGATAATATTGTGAAAGAAAAGTAAAAGTTGGTCTTATATTGTTCACCCCCCTCTCAGTATAATCTTGTGTTCTTTAACATCATATCTATAGATCCTCCCATAGCAATTGGATCCCCTTACCCTGTTGGTTTCCAATAATGATAGTGATCCCCTCTACTCATAATTGTTATCACTTTTGCTCTAACTAATCCATATTCCCTTGAGGCAGTCTGCCTTGGTCCTCGTTGCATATCTCTTTGTAGCCATCGTATATCATATTGGAAAGGATTGGTCCTACTATAAGAGTGTTATGTTTAGGGAACCCTATAGCCCCTATAGCGTCTTAGATATATCCTCTTAGATTAGATCCATATCCCTCTACATGGTTGATATCCTAGCCTATAGTGCCTATGTCTCCCTTGTAGGATTATTCTAACCCATGGTTGCTATATCTTGCCATTGATAGTGTAGGGGCACTTCTTGTCATCTAGCTTGTCCTAGCCTCCATTGTCATGGGGGAACCTATATATATCCCCATTACATTGATCTAGAGAGAGTGATGGACATCCTCATGGTCATAACCATATCTATACAAACATATACTCTTATCTTCCTGGGTGGATTTGCACCTCTCTATCATTGCTCACTTATACATCAAGTAGCATCTCAAAGCACCAACTACACCTATTATTCCATGATATAGCTCCTCTCCACTGGCATCTACGAGGATATCCTTGAAGGCATAACACCCACCTTAAGGTCACCTTGACATCATCCACTCCTAGGTCAATGTTTATAGGGTCATCTAGGACATCCTCTATGAACCTTCCCACATCAGGGTCCCCTTTGACTCCTGATGGGTCCCTCTACATCCACCTAAATGAGTAGTTACCTAGGTCTAAAATGTCTTGTAGAATGCCAAACTACCACTGTACTTGTTCGAACTGATATAGCTCCAACTCATCCTTCTCAGTGATGACCCACAAGATCATCCTCACATAAGCTAGATCCTCCTTATAATCAACCCATATAGGGTGTAGACACCATAGTTTCCATATGAGAATGTGCTCTTGGAGCTCATATATCACCTGCCTCCCTAGTTGTAGGATACTGATGTACATCCTCTGGACTCACTCAAAGTATTGGTCCTACATGTATACTGTTAGGTGTTCTAGGTTGGGTAGTGGCATTGGTAGTGCATTCGGTATCTATATTTTTATGTGATTCCAACACCATACTTGGCACAATGTCATATAGACTAGTCCTATATATCACTTGTACACAATATTATACAATGTCCTATGCAAGCAGGCTAGCACATAGGGGTACCATATGAACTGTATTTGTTGATCTTGTATATCTGTTACCACCTATACCAATACCTATGGCAAGTTTTTCCTGCTCATGTGACACACTAGTAGCCTAGAAATTATCCCACAAATCATAGTAGTAAATGCCCCAAATCTATTTCATTGTGACATCTCTTCAATATAAAGTCCACTCTATTGGATCTCATATGTCAAATTCCTCAACAATATCTGTAATGCTACCTATGGCACCTATACTCTTTAGATCATTCTCCCCCTACTGGGAATCCTCAAGATATACCACACATCCTCTAGTGTTATGGTCATCTTCCCTATGGGTATTTGAAATGTGGATGACTCTAGATACCACCTCTCTACCAACACCATCAGTAGCCCTCTATCATCTTCCAATCGGGGCATATCTAATAGATTTAGTAGCCCCACAACCCATAGTTTATCCCTCTCTCCTACTATGAGTTTCCATAGTGTCACCTCTAAATATTTTGATCACCACTCCTTACTCTTTAGTACATCATGTTGCAATCATAAATATTAACAAAAAAATTATTAGTTTCATCATTATAACAAAAAAAAGGGCAACATAACATAACTAGTTTCATCATCAAGTAATTCTTCTAATTAATCTCTCTCTTCTTCTTCTCTCTTTCTTTCTTTTTGATCTTTTTTTTTTCTCTTCTATGAATTCATACCCTATAAATATAGGGCATGAATTTAGTCATCGTTGACGTACAACCAAATTTACAATTGGTCCTCGAATTTCCATCAGGTGCCCACATGGCAAATTCTTTTAAAAAAATTAAAAAATTGCATTAAATCCTAATATAGAAGTTGCTCAGTCTACTTCAATGCTAGCTTCACCCCTCATAACGGTCACACAGTGTGTTCATATAACCATCTTATTTTTTCTCTAGAGCTCTTTCTCCCTCTTTTCATGATGAAAAATATTTTTATTTTCACCATTTTTTCATTTTAATCCCTATTTTTATCTATCCTCTTTTCTTTTTTTGTTATTTTTATCTCTGTTTACTACTCTATTTTATTTTGGGTCTGCTATTTTGCATTTATTCAAGAAATTTGCATTCCTTTTGAAACTTGAGGGGGCACCCCAGTCTTAGGGTCATTCAAGTCATTAATGCCCCATAAAGCATGCAAAATTTCAAAGTGTTTGGAATGACACAATTTTTATGTCATCCCTACATCTAAAACTACGAACCCTTTTGTGTTCACCATTTTCCATCTATAGGTGTCTACATATTTCTTTGATGCATTTATAAGGGCATAAATGCATCAAAGAGGGGAAATGTAGACATGGAAAATTAACCCATCAAAATGAGTCATTTTTCCCTTAGAACCCCTAAGAGGGTACTCAAAGTTATTGAGTGCAAGTTTGAGATTCTTTTTCCTCTTTTGTCTTGCTTTTTCTCTTAGCCTTGTCGAATTTGTGGTCATCCAAGATAGGGCTAAAATTTGAAAATTTAGGATTTTTCTCTTTAAAATCCTATTTTTGAGTCGATATTTTATAATGTTGGACCATAACCCAAGTTTAGATTTTATTTTCCCACCTAAACCCCCTTCAAACCTCTTATAAATAGAAGGATTGGACTCTGTTTTTCATAATATAGCTCAGCCTAAGATTTTCTTCTAATTATTTTAAGATTTGATGCTTTTGGAATGTCCCAGTGCTCTGCTTTTTGTGATTTGTTGTGTGGATAAGCAAGTGAAGAAGCCTTGATAACAAATAGTCTTTTAGAAGGAGGAAAGATATTCCATATTGGTTTCCACCTCTACTCTTACTTCATATATATATTATCAAGTTTTATTTGTGCATTTATTAGCTCTTAAATTATTAAATCTTACTGTTAAATTATATTTTGTATTTTTAAATAGTTTTTGAGCACTCTTGTGTGAACTCATGTCCCACACTTATGGGGTACAAATTTGTAAAAACCATTGGTTTTACCATATTCTTATTTATTTTGGAATTTGTGACTTCTAATTATGGACCACGAATTCAGTGACAATAGCTTGGGGGAAAATTTCTTTTCTCAAAACACTAGATTCTCATTTGCATAATTATCTTCGATTAGATCCATTTTTTTTGCACTCTATTTTCACTACTTCATGTTGTTATATCTTGTTCTACTTATTCCCAAAGTTCAATAGTTATTTTTATTTTGAATAGTTAACTAAAAGTATTAAGGAGGCTTGACTTCTACGCATCCAAGCTTAGTCATAAAGTGGCCTAAGTAGGATCCCAAACATTTATCAATCTTTCCAAGGTTTTATCGCTATATTTGTAGGTCTAACCAAACTCACGATTGGTACTTTTGGGACATGAATTTGGATTCATGGCTAGATATTATGGGGTATGAATTTTTTTAGGGTCAATCATCATATCAAGTAAGTGCTTTGATAGACATTTTAGGTTGTTTTTTGTGTGTTTGAGTTCATATTTTACTCATTTTATATTCTATATTTAGATCATAATAAAGTATAAGGTATTTGATTTCAGTTCTAGGCAATGAAAAGAAGAAACACATGGAGTTCACATCTAGGCTAATTTTGTTTGTGCATTCTCTTGAGCATTTTCTTGAAAATAAAATAATTCACATTCTTGAAAATTAGGTTTGGTCTTCATTGAAATGAATCATTCTAGGAATATCTCCTTGTTTTCTTGCATTGTTGTTTGCCCTATGTTGTTGTTCTTTAGTTATTTATATATTAGATCATAGTCAAGACCAAACTTAGGTGCTTTCTCACTAGACACATAAAACCTTCCATCCTAGACTTGGAGTGAGTCCTTAAGCAACTCTTGGTGAACCCTTCAATCCCCCTAGCCCTTAAATGTAGAGAATAATAACCCTGTGATTATCTTGACTCCCAGTGAATCCATTGAGAATCATCTACAAGGGATATTTTTTCCCTCTAAAATTGTTTAACCTTTAAAAATTCTTCTTTGCTAGATTCAAAAAAATTCTCTTGAGAGATGAAAAACAACACGTGTTCATAGAAGTAATCATGTAATAAATATTCACATCCACTCTGGTACTATGTCATATTTCATAGTAGTTTCTAAAAATGAATGGAATAAAATATTGTCCAGTATTTCTTAACAAAATGAATGCATAATGTAAAAAATTACACAATATAATGAGGTGTCCATAAACACCAATAATCTCACTAAAATGGAATTAAAATTACACTCCAACTAATAGTTATAAAGGTTTGTATAAAGGAGTATTTATACCCAAATACATGATGCCTTTAGGTCAAAGTTGTGATACCAATCCCCAAGAATAAAATATTATAAAGAATAGTCCAAAAACACCATTTTCAATGTTTATATGGGACTAAAAGTAAAATATAGGAAACACAAGTACAAATAGTCGACCATAAACTCAAGACAATCTTAAAAACCATATATGCCAACATTGATTCTCCTCTATATTTATTTTTTAAAACTTATATCATATTTTTTATCTTTTTATTATTCATCATAATCCCCTTTACATCTAAGAGATTGGTGTAATGGTAGGTGTGTTGGCTTTGAGGGCTCATGTCACAAGGTTAAACTCTAAGATAGGTCTATGAAAAAATTCTCTTTTGCAATGGTGTAAGCAGTATTGAGGGTAGTGTACACACTCACCTAAACATTTCAACAAATGAAGGATGTCTTATAGGATTTCTTCAATTGTCATTGTAACATAATGGTTGAAGTGCTTTCTTATTAGTCATAGGTCTTTGGTTCGAATTTTAACACAATTTTACATATTTGCTCTCCCATTAAAAGAATTATCATGTAGTCATTTAATCCTTAATATTGCTAAGGTATGATGGCATAGTGGTCAAGTTACTTATTTGTGGATGTATGATTAGTGATTCAAATATTACAATATTTTTTTAGAGGCATCCACTTGATGGATGATATATGTACAATCAAGTCAGAATTGGTTCTCCCTCTAACTCTAGCAATAGTGTTGGCACAATGGTTGGTAATGTGACTTATGGATCTTAGATCTTGAAGTTAAACCTCAATACAAATATTTTTTATACAAAGACATGCTATAGTAAAAGGCTTTGTCATTATATTTGATTCCTCTTGCTTATAAGGAGCACACATGGTACAATTGTCTATTTATCTATTTGCTTGGGTAAGGTTGACAATTTAAACCTTGTTGGCTATGAACCCCTCAAAATATAATATATTTTTACATACATACATACCTAAACATAGATAGATATACAGATATGAAGAGAATCCATGACCAATCACATAAGTCCAATTGCTAAAATATTATTCACTAATCAAAAGCAAGTAGTAATCAATATTTTTCAAACAAGTGCCAGCTATGAAATTTGCCAAGTAATAGTACCTCATTTGAAAAATATTATATTTATTTTGGCATTGATATAATTTTTGATTTTAAGTGCTAATATTTCCAACCTTCTAGAATCCATAACTTTTTCATAGATAAGAATTTGGAGCCCTTTTTCAAATTGCATAATTTATTGATCTCTACATAGTGGTGGTGTAAGTTTATGGACTTCGTTTAATTCTATGTGTAATTTTTTGTGAAATGGATCCTTTGGCATATGTTACTTGTCTCAATGGATAAATTTATAGTACTTGGTCTATTTAAATGGATGGATTACTCAAAATTAATAATTTTTGGTTTATCTCTAATGATGAAGGTATTAATGATCATGAACTTGCTAAGAAGGATGAAGCACTTGATCTTGTTTTTATGTTAGTTGAACCATAAACACTTTTTCACATAAGAGAGAAGGTCGATCTATTCAATTTTTAACAATATTGAAGAATCTCTATCAAAATTTAGTGCTAGCAAAGCTAACTAAACAGGGAAGGATCTCTCTAATATCAAAATTTTATATTTTTATAATGTTGAAGATTATATATCTTACCTCAAATTTCTAAAAATTAACTTAACTATGGTAGAAATAAATGTAAAGGGTGATGAAGAGTATGTAAAATCTATTACTTTGAATCTTATTCCACATTTTTTGGCTTTTTAGCCAGATTATCATAGGTCCCAATATCTAAGATCTTGAATAGTATCAATTATAAGAGCAATTAATATATTAAATGAACAATATAATGAATATAAAATTAATAAAATTGACAATAATATGAAAAAAATGATCAACATCATTCATGTCGTAACATGAAGAAAAAAACATAGTGTATTGCTCAAAATATTCCACCGTGTCTGAATGAAAATCGAGCAAGGAAATAATTTAGGGGAAAATTATTTTGAACACCTTGGCTTAGGCTAAACTTTAGCCTATAAATACACATGTATTTTTACATTTGATGTCAGCTCACTTGCAATTCGAAATTGGCCCTTCGAATTTTAGTTAATATTTTTACTAATATTTAACCTTAGGGTTAAATATTAGTTACTTATATTATTTAACCTTAGTGTTAAATAATATACTTAGATCCTTGATAAACTCTTTGGCCAATGCATTATTCAATCTCCTCTTTTAAAGGCCCTGATGGCAAAGATATTATAATATTAAAATATTATTATATTATCCATTTTCACTTGCTATGTTGCATATAGTCTTAAACTTGGGCCTTCGGGCCTCCTTCAAACCTCTTATACATTAACTTAGAACCCATGGTCCCAAGTGCTTTGGAGAGAAGCATGTCTTGCTTTCATAGCACATTAACTTTTGACATCAATGACCATGCAACTTTAACATCAATGACAACCAAAGTGCTCAACTTTCCAACAATATCCCTCTTTGTCATTGATGGTAACCCTTTTCTAAAAGTTCCTTTATCCCTTCCTTTTCCAACTTTGCTCCCCTTGAGAAACTGATCCCCCTGACTAAATGCTCTCCCACTTAATCAAATATCTCCCCCTTTGACATCAATGGCAAAGAGACTCGTTTAGGTCTAAATATAAGACTCTTAGCTCAAACTCCTCCCCACCTTCTCTCCTTGAGGTGATTAATTTTTGGGTGGGAGTATAACTACTCCTAATTTTCCTCTAAGATACTCAAAAGCTTCCTTTAGAAGTGTCTTAGTGAAAATATTTGTAATGTTTTCCCTTGTATTAACATATTCCAATCTGACTTTATTGTCCATCACCTATTCTCTCAAAAAATGGTATTTGATCAGAATGTGCTTATTCCTAGAGTGTTTTACTATATTCTTTGAAATGCTTATAGCACTTGTATTATCACATAGTATGGATATAGAATGATCATGCTTTATCTTGAAGTCCTTTAAAGTTTACTTTATCCATAACACTTGTGTACAACAAGGAACTGCTACAATGTACTCTGCCTCTGCTATGGACAAGGATACTGATGGTTGTTTCTTTCTTAGATAGGAGACTAAGAAATATCAAAGAAAGAACTATCCTCTACTTGTACGATTTCTATCATCAATATTGCTTGCCCAATCTACATATGTATATGCTATGAGAGTGAAACTATTACTTCTAGGATGCCAAAGTCCAAAATCCATATTTCCTTTTAAATACCTGAGAATCCTCTTTATTGCCATTACATGTGTTTCCTTTGGTGCTGCTTGAAATCTTGCCACTACTCCCACTGGTTGCATTATATCTGGTCTAGTAGCTATGACATATAATAAGATTCCAATCATAGATCTATACAATGTATGATTCACCTCAGGAGATTCATCATCATTACTCAACTTACATCTTGTAATCATGGGGGTACTTACTGGTTTGAGTCTTATAACTTGAATTTCTTTAGCATATCTTTTATATACTTGGTTTGTGAGAGAAATACACCCTTCTTTGCTTATGAAATATGTAGTCCAAGAAATAAGGACGACTCACCAAGAATTGATATTTCAAATTCGTTTTGCATGCTATTTGTAAATTTTTGACACATATTATCATTATTTCATCCAAAAATGATATCATCCACATAAAAAACCATAATTAGTAAGTCATTTCCTTCATTTTTGATGTATAAGTTATTGTCCACTATTCCTAACCTGAAACCTTGTTCCTGAAGATACGTATCCAACATTGAATACCAAGCTTTGGGGGCTTGCTTTAGTCCAAAAAGTACCTTCTTTAATATGCATACATAATCTATCTTATTCGTTAGGGTGAATCCCTCAGGTTTCTCAATGTAGACCTCTTCTTCCAAGACACCATTAAGAAAAAATTATTTAACATCCATTTGATATACTTTGAAGTTTTTGAAACTTGAGAAAGCTAAAAATATCCTTATGGCCTCAAGTCATATAACTGGAGAAAATATTTCATCAAAAACGATCTCTTCAACCTGTGCATAACCTTTGCATACCAATCTTGCTTTATTTCTGACTACCTAATCATATTCATTTAACTTGTTTTTGAAAACCCATTTAGTGCCAATTACATTCTTATATTTTGGTCATGGAACAAGTTTCCAAGGCTCACTTTTTCCTATTTTATCTAATTCCTCATCCATTGCCTTGACCCATAACTTATCTTTTCTTGCCTCACTGAAATCCTTGGGCTCAATTTTAGATAACAAGGAAATATTTGCATGCTCACTAGTTCTCATTATCTTCCTCCTTGTATTCCTTTCATCTATATTTTTAATAATTAGATATCTTGGATGATTTTTCTACACATACTTGGATGGAGTCTTAGGTAGTATTCTTTGAGTTTCTTCTTCTTATGATTCTTAACCTAATTCTTCTTGGCAACTTTCTTCTTTAATTTCTTGAGCTAGTTCTTTTGACCTTGTCTATTTATCAACTGTCACATTTATACTTTCCACAATTGTATGTGTCCTCTTATTATAGCACCTATAGGCTTTGTGTTTAGTGGAATAGCCAATAAAATACCTTCATCACATCTTGAATCAAACTTACCCAAATTTTTCTCTTTTCATATTATGTAGCATTTGCTTCCAAAAATTCTGAAATATTTTATAGTAGCTGGTCTCCCTTCCTAGAGATCATATGGGGTTTTGTGATTATTTACTCTTACTTGACCTCTATTGATTATAAATATTGTTGTATGAACTGCATCTATCCAAAAACCATATGAATTCTTAGACTCATTCAACATAGCTTTGGTCATATTTTTGATAGTCCTATTTTTCCTTTCAACTACTCCATTTGTTGAGAATTTATTGCTGCTAAATATTCTCTTTTGATCCCACGTTGTTCACAAAAATCTATGAATTCACCTAAATTAAATTCTCCTCCTCTATCTGATCTTAAACACTTAATCCTTCTATCTATTTCATTTTCTACTAATTCTTTGAAAAACTTAAACTTCTCAAGGGCTTTTGAATTTTCTTTTAAGAAGGCTACCCAAGTCATTCTGGAGAAATCATCTATAAACAACATGAATTAACTTTCACCTAGAAGACTATTTATCCTTGTAGGACCACATAGGTCAGTGTGAACTAGTTTCAATGGTTCAAATGATGTAAATTCTTTTGAATTGAAACTTTTCTTGTTTGCTTTCCATGCTAAAATTGTGCACAATTTGTGTTTTGTGGTCTTTTTATATTGGGTAAATCTCTGACTGCCTGTTTGTTGTTTATTTTCACTATGTTGTCAAAGTTCAGATGACCCATCCTTCTATGCCATAACAAACTCCCATATTATTTTGATAAGAAATAATTTTCTCCCTTAATCTCACTTAGCATGTAAATATTGTTCGTAGTTCTATTAGCATATGCAATGAGCTTTCCAATTTTAGATTTTTTAATCTCACATTTATTGGGATGAAAAGTTATCATGTGCCCTTGATCACAAATTTGCCTCACACTTAATAAATTTTGCCTTAATCCCCTAACATATAATACATTCTCTATCTTTATTTTCCCATTATATAAACTCAAAGTTCCTTTCCCACAGATTTTTTCTGAACCATTGTCACTAAATTTTACTGATCCTGCATTGATTTCTTTAAGTTCATGAAATTTATTCTTGTCCCCTGTTATATGACTTGAACAACCACTATCAAGAAACCATTGTTTTCTCTTATCTTGTACATGAAGAGTTGTTTGTACCAACATTGATTTTTCTTTTTCTTGCTCTTTTCTCTCTTTCCTAATTATTGAGCTTGTATTCTTTTGGACCTTATGATCCTTTTTGCTCAATTCAAGAAATACTATTTTACACCACTTGCCCTTGTGCCCAAAGTTATTACATTTGTAACATATGATATTGTCATTTAGGAGAGGTGCCCAAGAATTAAAATTCCTATCAACATTTTCTCTCACATTGTAATTAAAGAACCGAACACAAACAAAGATATAATACAGAAAAGGGATATTGCCACAAATAAATCTTTATATTGATATTCGATACAATTTTACAAAGATTTTGAATTGCCCCAAATTTGTTGGGGGTAATTTAACAATGCTTTATCTGTCTTTATTCTGAGATACTATTATTTTGATACGAAAGGGGTCTTTCGAATCTTCCATAGGATGTAGTGTTCTTTGTTCTCTCGTCACAACTTCAAGGGGTGAGTGGGCTTTGGTATCCAGCCAGGAACCACTCCAGCTTCAACAACTTATCCAAAGTGCCCGTCACCTACACACATTCAAACCAGCAAAGGGATTAGTAGCACCTGTATATTTGAACAATAGAATCAATGCATGCATAAAACCCTAAGAAGATAAGTATATGAAACAAATGATAGAAATAATAAACAAGTAACACCTTGCTAACACAAAAATATTATTGATATCGATAGTACTTATGAATTCGTGCTCAGGACTATAGAACCATGAAAGCACGATTGTGTACTAGAAACCATGAACCTGCGGTTGTGAAATCGTGGATGTGCATTTTTTACTATGGAACCATAAACGGGCAATTTTGGCTGAGTAACAAATTGCCTCAGAATTCGAGCCAATGGTTAGAATCAAGCTCACACTCTCAATTTCTCATTGGATCTAGATGTATTTTGGTAGCCTTTCGGTATGCAAATTCAGTTCCCCTTCTTTGTTGATAAAATGTCATTTTTATAGGCTTCCTAGGGCTTTGGAGGGGAATGGGAGGTAGCAATCTTGACTTACCAAGTGATAAATCTGAACTGCCAGGTGGAAGGGGCAGTTACAGTGAGTCATTCAGTGTGCCTCACTTAACTGGGATGATGTGGCTGCAAGTGGAGTGCAATGTGGGATCCTATCCAATGTGAAGGGACAAGGGAGACAAAATGGATGAGATGTGGCATCGGTGTTGGTAATCTATCCCATGTGCAAAGACAGAGGGACAAGAGTGGGTAAGATGTGGCAAAAATATTGGGTGGAGTATCCAATACACATGTCCAATGGGTAGACAGGGTATCCTGGGGTGATTTTCCAAATTAAGTAAATTAGGAAAATATGATAATGTGCAAGATTTTACATCCTTAAGTTAGAACTTAGGCATATAATTTTATTATGCGGGATTTAATGGTGGGGTGGCAAATGTGGTTTTGAAGGTGTTGGATTTTAGTGTCTACAGTTGCCCCTTTTTATACTACATTGTGTACAACACAATGCAGTGAAAAAATCGATGACATCTAACTTTATTGGATGGATGGACTCACTCTCTTTTGGTGTGGCAAGAAGGATGATTGTTGTAAATGAAATTTTGTTTTACATATTTACCCCCTTGATTGGGGAGTGGGTAACAATTGAGATCCAATTGCCAATTGATAGCATTATTTTTGTTGTTGCTCTGAGTTAATTAAGTTGTTTTACAGAATATCGTTTGGTTTTTTTGACATGCATGAAATGAAGTAAAAAGGAACCAATCATCCTAGTTGCTTATCCTAGGGACTATTAGCAATTCTATTATGTATTTTTTTGATTTGAACTTACCATGTTTTGTAACCCCACGGAGTAGGCATCATTTAACCTTGGATTCTACTTTCGTTATTTTCTTGATATTTTTTTTATTTGAAAACACGGTTGCACATTCCTAAAATTACGAGTTCACTATTTTGACGCACTAACCGTGCTTTCACGGTTTAGCTTGAAATCGTAGGTTTGCATTTTTGCGCAATCCAAAAAACGTGGATGCACAATTTGTACCGTAAAATGCGGCTATAAATAGGCTGTGCCTGTCATTTTTATTTCATTGCCAGTTGTAATCTTCCGATTTGGTGTGAGTGATGAGTGAGATGGAGATCGACGAGGGTAGTGGTGACGGTGGTGGCATCTCGACTGGAGTGGAAGGTGGTGGTCGATTTGCTGAGGTAGGTGGTCCTTTGCTTGTAGTTAGGGTCTTTTATTTTGTGTTTGTAGTTCTTTATTTGCTTGTTTGTTTTTTTTTTTTTTTTTTGTACTTTTTCCTATTGATAAATGATCACCTGAGGGTAGGTGCAAGTTTTCTTTTTTATTATTGTTGTTTTATTACCTAGGGTTAGGTAATTTTTTTTTTTTTTAGTTTGAATTTTTTTTTTTTTGTTGTTTGGTTTTGTTTATTTTTGTTTGATTACCTAGGGTTAGGTAAAAAAAAAAATTGTTGTTTTGTTTTGTATATTGTTGTTTGACTACCTAGGGTTAGGTAATATTTTTTTTTTTTTGTTTTTTTTTTTGTTTTGTTTATTGTTGTTTGATTACCTAGGGTCAGGTAATATTTTTTTGATTTGTTTTGTTTATTGTTGTTTGATTCCCTAGGGTTAGAAAATATTTTTTTGATTTGTTTTGTTGGTTTGGTTTGTTTATTGTTGTTTGATTACCTAGGGTTAGGTAATATTTTTTTTATTTTTTTGTTGTTTGTTTTTGTTTATTGTTGTTTGATTACCTAGGGTTAGGTAATATTTTTTTATTTGTTTCATTGTTTTGGTTTGTTTATTGTTGTTTGATTACCTAGGGTTAGATAATATTTTTTTGATTTGTTTTTTGTTTTGTTTTGTTTATTTTTTTTTTATTACCTAGGGTTAGGTAATATTTTTTTAATTTTTTTTGTTGTTTCAGTTTGTTTATTGTTATTTGATTACCTAGGGTTAAGTAATATTTTTTTTATTTGTCCGTGGGTCTAGGTGGATTGGTAAGTTGGGGCGCTTACCGAGAGGAGACCTAGGTTCCAATCCCACGGGCTTGCCCATGCACAGACAGTAGCCCAGATCCGATTCCTCTGAGTGGTGCGCCAGATTGATGACGACGGTGCAACCCCCGTGCGTCCGGCGGTCCCCATCTCACGCCGGGTTACCATGTACCGAGACGGTGGAAGTCCCGGGAGCCTTCGTGAGATAGTTTGAACCCTACCAGCTGTGCTGGTAGTTACTAAAAATCGTGATTGTAACCATTGCTTCTATATACCAAAAAAAAAAAAAAAAAAAAATATTTTTTTTATTTGTTTTGTTGTTTCGGTTTGTTTATTGTTGTTTGATTACCTAGGGTTAGGTAATATTTTTTTATTTGTTTCATTGTTTTGGTTTGTTTATTGTTGTTTGATTACCTAGGGTTAGGTAATATTTTTTTGATTTCTTTTGTTGTTTTGTTTTGTTTATTGTTGGTTGATTACCTAGGGTTAGGTAATATTTTTTTGATTTGTTTTGTTGTTTGTTTTTGTTTATTTTTGTTTGATTACCTAGGGTTAGGTAATATTTTTTTGACTTGTTTTGTTGTTTTGTTTTTTTTATTATTGTTTGATTACCTAGGGTTAGGTAATATTTTTTTTATTTGTTTATTTGTTTTGGTTTGTTTATTTTTGTTTGATTACCTAGGGTTTTGTAATATTTTTTTGATTTGTTTTGTTGTTTTGGTTTGTTTATTGTTGTTTGATTACCTAGTTTTAGGTAAAAAAAAAATTGATTTGTTTTTTTGGTTGTTTTGTCCTAATATTTTGTTTATTTTATTTGTTTGTCAGGTTAGGCTCCTTGATGCCTTACATAGGTGGCCTCACACTATTCTAAAAGTGTGTAAGGCCCTTACAGATGATGATTGGATGTTTCTAGAGACCATTGGTCTTGATGGTTATGGGTGATTGAACACAATTCAGGTCGATGAGGATTTATTATGTGTGCTTGTTGAGCGTTGGGATATTGACAGGGGTACCTTTCAGCTTTCGATGGGGGAGTTGACTATCACTTTGGAGGATATTTACTGGATTCTCTGTGTTCCTATCGAGGTTCCTACTATCTGTATTGGCATCGACAAGAAGGAGGTCATGTTCCCTATTTTTGGTGATATGTGGGATGTAGACTACAGTCGGGGAGGTATTGCATACTTGGATCTCTTTGTTGTTGATATTTTGGGAGCTACTCCAATTTTCTTGATGTACCTCTTGAGCAACATACTGTTGCCTAATTCCATGGAATCAAGGATCCCATGGAACTAGGTTCCTATAGTACTTGATCTTATTATGGATCCTTGACAGTTGGCATGGGCTCCCACTCTTCTATGCCAGATATACAGTGAGTTGTACGAGGTAAAGAGGCAGGAGTGGAAGGGACTAGGTTGCATTTTGGTTCTCCAAGTGTGGTCTTGGAAGCACATCATTTTTGGACAGTCGGTTGGTCTTCCTTATGCTTGTGATGCCACTTCTCCTTGTGATTATAGGTGGCTACTTAATGAGGAGCTCAATCATCCAATTATTGGCGCATCGAAGTACCGAGGTGTCCTGAGCTCCCTTTCTAGAGACTTCAATAGTTGGTAGCCTTGGAGGGGCATAGATTGGGTGATAGATGCAGTAGAGCTTCGTCGCATTAGGCAAGAGAGATGGGTTGTTGGAGCTCATTTTAGGGAGATAGAGTTTGTATAGTTTTCTCGAGTGCATTTTCAGTTTGGTTTGGTACAGGGTGTGTCTGATGCACCTATGATGTATATACCATGGGGAGATGAGCTGGGGTTACCTATTTCTCCTAAATTTTGGTGAGTTGATGATCCTATTGATGACTCTGAATTGGAGGTTCCTAAATTGGATGATGTGGGTACCACTCCCAAGTATGATGTATGGTTTTCATCTTAGCCTCCTTGGATGTTGAGTGTTGTTGTCCATGATGATGGGAGTGGTGATGATGTGGAGGTGGATGAGAGGACTCCTTGGTCAATGAAGCACCGATGGTGTAGTACTCCTAGGGATGAGGTGGTTGTTGATGTACAACAACCAATGAAGGGAGGTGGAAATGGTGATGGGTATGATGAGGATGGTGGTGATGGGGGTGGAGATGGAGATGATGAGGGTGGTGGTGATGGGGATGCCCCTCCTCGATGGATAGAGGAGGATTAGGATTTTTTATATGCTGAGCATGACAGCCTGGGTTTAGAGGTGACTCACATAAAGGGCGAGTTAGCATGGTACCAATATGAGGTGACTCATATCGAAGGTGAGGTGGATAGGATACGCTATGGGCCTAGTAGTGATGCTCTTGTTGCAAAGGATTTGGATATTTCTAGGGTTGGAGGTGAAGTCACTCAGCTAGATGGAGAGCTGATTTGACTACAGGTAGGGTCAGGCAGAGGTGACACTGCAACTACTGTTGCTACTCTTCAAGCAGATATTTCTCAATGGGTTGCTCATGAGGGTGCAGACTTGTGGAGCTTGCACAAGTAGGCTATTTGTATAGAGTTGTTGGAGAATATTTTGTATGAGCGTCAGATTCCTTTGCCTGTTCCTCCTTCTTCATCAGCTACTACTACTACCTGAGATATTGATAGGAGTCACAGGAGTCATCGATCATCGAGTTATCATGGTTCTTGTACAACGCAGGGTCCTCGAAGAGATCCTACTGGTACTAGCTAGTGTGACATGTTGTTTCTATTTTTGTATTTTGCTTCTATTTTTCTATGAGCCTTAATGATTCGATGTATACATCTTACGAGCATTTTCTACCTTTGGTACCTTCATATTTATATATACATGGCCTTGTATTTTAGTTATCTCATGTGTTAATGTTTATATGCATGCTTTTTTTTATGCTTTGTTAATTCTTATGTGATGCAATGTACACATTGTTATGTTTTTGCTATGATAAATGAATGTGAACTAATATGTAATATGCAGTTTTATATTTATTTTCATATAACTATATGATGACATGAATGATGGTTTTGTAGTCTTTATAGCTCAGAGTAGTTGACCATTACTTGTTCACTATTGCAATTGAGGGTATCCAACTTGATGAGTCTTCATGGTTGATGTATGGTGGTTGTATATATGTGGTACTGTAAGAACATGTGACAATGATATGGTAGTTGGTATGGTTTTTGATATATACCATTGAAGGATTTTCAAAGACTCAAACAGTCTAGCGATGTCAACTATTTTTTCAATGTTCGTCTAACCTTCTTCAGGACCAAGGTGTGTGCAAGTGGAGTTTGTTATTCTGAATATTTGGTTTGGGAATGGCCCTAATCAATCAAGAACCAATGCATATGTATGTGAAGTTCATTAAATCATGATGAGTAAAATTGGATGGTATTTGTATGGATTTATAAATTAGCTAGCTTGTCCATATGTGTGGTCAAAGGTCTTATTTTGGGAGAGAGATGTGTCACCCTACATGAGTTTACTCCACTGCCAGTCAAGTGTCTATAGCTCTAGTGGAGGTTCGCTACATAGTCCAATGACTTGATCTTTGAGCTTTGGGGATGACTACATGATTTTATGAGGGGAATGTAGTACTATCCTTATTGCTTTTGTGATATATGGTGTGTGTATAGAATTTATTATGAGAGAGTTTAGGGAATCGTATTATCAACCGAAGTGTGATGAGAATGTGATCCTATCCTTACTATTCTACCTTTAATTTAAATTTTTGTATTGTTGTGATGTTGGTGAAAACCACCGTTTTGATTTTGGACTATGTTGCGTAATGGGAGAAGTGGGCAATATTAACTTTTTGCTTCAAGGTTGTACCCAAGTTGGCATTATATTTTTTTACTAAAAATTCTTTTAAGGTTGTAAAGTGTTTTTGGTTCAAGATTGCTTTGGGGTCAATCTACCATACTCAAGACTTTCTTAATGTGACATAAGTGCTTTGGTCCTAAATAAAATTGGACATATTATGAATTTTGGTTCTTCACTAGACATTATTGAGTCACTAAAAATTTGATTTATGATATAGGAAAATATGTGTGGACATGACTTTTTTTGACTTGCAAAGAGTCTTAGTTGGGTATCCCAAATTCTATGAACTTATTTTGCATGGTCGTATCGTCACCACTATGAAAGACCACTGAACATGGAATGGGACAAATGCAATTATGTGATTAGTCTAATGCTACTATATGCTTGTGATATGCCTATTTAATGCCAAATTTTATGTCTTTTTTTTTTTGTAACATGCAAATGCAATATGCTAAATTTTAGTAATGACATTTCTATTTACAATGTAACTAATACTGGAAATAAAATTTCTTTTCTCTTTTTTGTTTTGTTTTTTTTTTTTTTTAGCCATGTACATATATATACATATATTGCAAGTTGTTTCATGCATAAAATAACTTTAGGTGCATTATTTTTAGTGCTTCTGGCTCCAATTCTCCTTCGAAGTTGACAAGTCTAAAAGTTCCTGGTCCCAACTTATGCTTTACAATGTACGAGCCTCACCAATTAGCTGTAGCTTTATCTCTTGGAAATGCATTGGTATTTTGTTGATTTTCTTTGAGAACTACGTCCACCACTTGAAATTCATGAGGATGGACTTTTGCATTGTAAGCACGTTTGACTCTTTCTTGATATACTCGTAAGTGCTCTAGAGCATTGATATATTTTTCATCAATAAGTGTCAATTGTTCAAGATGTTCTTGTCTAGCTATTTCATCGTCCATGAATTCCTATAATGCGATTCACAAGGAAGGTATATCGAGCTCTAAAGGTAATATAGCTTCAACACTGTAAACTAGTGAAAATGGTGTCACTCCCATTGGCATTTTGATGCTTTTTCTATAAGCTCATAATGCCAAAATAAGTTGAGTATGCTAATATCGATAATTTTTTTTGACTAGTTTCTTGAGAATGGATACCATTATTTTGTTGGTTGCTTCAGCTTGGCCATTTGCTTGTGGGTAATAAGGTGTGGAGAAACTGTGTTGAATTTTGAATTTGTTGCACAATGCTCTAACATCCTTATTCTTAAATAACTTCCCATTATCAAAAATTAATTTTGAGGGTATTCCAAAATGACAGATAATATGTTGAAGTATAAACTCTGCTATTCGAGGTCTAGTTGTAGTGGTCATTGGAATTTATTCCAACCATTTTGTGAAGTATTCTATCACGGTTATGATGAATTTATGTTTTCTTGATGAAGTCAGTGATATTTTTCCAATCAAATCGAGACCCCATTTTGAAAAAGACCAAACAATTTGAATGGGTTATAAAGCGTGCGATGGTACATGATTCAAATTTACATGATATTGGCACTTTTGACACTTTTTTACATATTTGCAACAATCATTCTCCATGGTCGGATAATAGTATACCATGCACAATATTCTCTTTGTAATGGCCATTCCACTAAAGTGGCCACCACAATTACCATTGTGGAATTATTTTATTGCTTGTTCTGATTCAATCGGATCTAAACATCGTAATAATATTCCATCATACCCATGTTTGTATAACACATCCCCTAGTATAGAAAAACAAATTACTTTTTGTTTAAACGCTCTTTTTGTAGTTTGTGTTATTTCTATCGGGAGTATTCCAGACTTGAGAAAGTCTCTTATTTCATCAAGGTAAGAATTGTAAGGTTCAGCATGTATCAAAAAAATGTTCTTCTCACCTGTAGGTTCTACTTTTTGAATTGATGGTTTTGACATTGTTGTTATGATTAACGGTTGTACTTCTCCATGCTCATTATTAGGGATGAGATATCCCAAAGAAGCCATTGCATCCATGAATCTTTTTTTGGACTGGGATAAGTTACTAAGTTTTTACCAGTCAAAATTTTCTAGAAACTTTGTTGCTACTTCATGGTATCGCTTTAATACTGGTTCTTTACATTGGTATTCTCCGTTTACTTGGTATACAACTAGTTGAGAATAACCAAAAATGCTTAGTATTTGTATTCCAATTGCTATAGTTTATTGAATACCTAATATTAGGGCTTCATACTCTACATTATTATTGGTGCATGTGAAGTCGAGTTTGAATTATAAAGGAATTGACATTCCTTCAGGTGTATAAAACATGACTCCCGCACTTTGTCCTTTGTCGCATTTAGACCCATCAAAGAACATGGTCATGTTTGTTTCTTCCTTAGGAGAAACTAATTATTCTTGTTCTGTGACAAAAAATACTGAATCATCTAGAAACTCAATGATTAGTGGTTTGTCATTATGTAGCGGAGCTTCAGCTAGTTGATCAACTATCACCTGACCTTTAATGGATTTTTGACTTATGAATTCGAGATCGAATTCGGTTAAAAGCATTATCCATTTAGTAGTGCGGGTGTTGTATGTGTGAGTCATCATGTATTGCAGAGGATTTTCTCTAGCTATGACATAGGTAGTATTACTTAGCATATAATGTCTAAGTTTCTTAGTGGTAAAAACCACTGCTAAGCATAAATTTTTGACATAAGCATATATTTTTTTGTAACTTACTAATGTTCGACTAATATATTAAATTGCTTGCTCTTTATGATTTTTATTATTTTGTGCAAGCATTGTACCTAGTGCAAAATCTATTGCGGATATGTATAGGTAAAAAGGTACTTTTGTTCGAAGTGGCGTAAGAACTGGTGGTGATGTCAGATACTTCTTTATGTCATCAAATACATCTTGATATTCAGTTGTCCATGAAAATGCATCACCATTTCTGTAACTAAAGAACCAAACACAAACAAATATAATACATAAAATAGATTGCCACAAATAAATCTTTATATTGATATTCGATACAATTTTACAAAGATTTTGAATTACCCCAAATGTGTTAGGGGTAATGTAACAATGCTTTATCTATATCTCTTCTGAGATACAATGATTTTGATAGGAAAGGGGTCTTCCAAATATTCTGTAGGATGTAGTGTTCTTTGTTCTCTCGTCATAGCTTCAAGGGGTGAGTGGGCTTTGGTATCCAGCCAAGGACCACTCCAGCTTTAGCAGCTTATCTAAATTACCTGTTGCCTACATACATTCAAACAAAAAAAGGGATTAGAAGCACCTATATATTTGAACAATAGAATCAATGCATTCATAAAACCCTAAGAAAATAAGTATATGAAACAAATGATAGAAATAATAAACAACTAATGCCTTGCTAACACAAAAATATTACTAATCTCAGCCATATATATGAATTTGTGCTTGGGACTGTGGAACTACGCAAGCGTGGTTGTGGGTTGGAAACCGCAAACCTACGGTTGTGAAACCATGGACGTGCATTTTTGACTATGGAACTATGAACGAGATATTTTGGATGAGTAACAAATTGCCTCAAAATTTGAGCCAATGGTTAAAATCAAGCTCGCACTCTCAATTTCTCGTTTGGTCTATATGTATTTTGGTATCCTATCGGTATGCAAATTTAGCTCCTATTATTTGTTGATAATATGGAATTTTTATAGGCTTCCTAGGGCTTTGGAGGGGAATGGGAGGTGGTAAGCCTAACTTTCCGAGTGGTAAATCAAAACTGCCAAGTGGAATGGGCAGTTACAGTGAGTCATTCAGTGTGCCTCACTTAACTAGGGTGATGTGGCTGCAAGTGGAGTGCAATGTGGGATCTTGTCCTATGTGAAGGGACAAGGGAGACAAAATGAATGATATTTGGCATGGGTGTTGGGAATTTGTCCCATGTACAAAGATAGGGGACACAAATGGGTAAGATATGGCAAAAACGTTGGGTGGAGTGTCCAGGATACATGTCCAATGGGTAGACAGGGTATCCTAGGGTGATTTTCTAAATTAATTAAATTAGGAAAATAGGATAATGTGCAGGATTTTACATACCTAGGTTAGAACTTAGGCATATAATTTTACTATGCAGGATTTGATGGTGGGGTGGCAAATGTGGTTTTGAAGGTGTTGTATTTTAGTGTCTACACACATAAATCATGCAATGTACAACTCTATGACCATATTTGTTACATGAAAAACAATAGTCATGGAAGATATTTTGTAACCTGTTGGAATGCCTTGAATAATATTGTTGTATGCTTCTTCCTTTGTTGTTTTTGTAATTGAATTTTATCCATGGATCTTCTCTGCCTTCTTTCTTCTTGATGCTTTTACCTTCCACTGCTTCAGCATAAGACATGTGCTATTCTTCTTTTGATATATTTGTTCTTTGGGATCTTGAGTCCTCTTTTTATTTCCCTAACTTTATATCTTCTACAACTTTACTTTAGTCTCTTCAACTTCCTTTCTTAGAGAGATAATTTTTGTTTCCAATATTTCACATTCTAACTCTTTTGCCTTCAAATATTCTATCATATCCTATTCAATTTTCTTTCCCTCTTCAACATTTATCTTGAGCTCTATGAGGTTTTGTAGAAGTTCCATATTTGCTTCAGCATCCTGTTGGATTTGATCGTTCAACCTTGAATTCTTCCTTCTAATATTTTCCAAGTTTCTAAGAGTAGTAATAAATTCCCCTTTTATGTCTATCATGGCATCTTCTCCATTTTGAGGTTATGTATATTCTTGTGGGATCTTCCTTCAAGCTATTAGGATTTTCATGAAGAAACCAACTCAGATACCAATTTAAGAACACAAGATTATAATGAGATGAGGGGGTGAATAGTATAATATAAAAAAATTTACTTTTCAATCCAAATGATAACAACAATGATATCAAAGTAGTAAATAGTGCACACATGAATACACACATGAGAGACACAATTTAACGTGGTTCATCCAATGTGGGCTACTACATGTAGAAAATATTTCTTATAAAATTTTCTTAATGAATCTTTGGGAATCAAATCCCTATTACAATTTGTATGTACCTTTGTCCAAAGGAGACACTAATTCCCTATGCTTTTGTTTGTTGATATCTCTCTACAGGAAACCTCTATCCCCACTGCTCTAGTTTTTGGATCTCTCTCCATATGAGAATTCTATCTTCTCTGCTCTAGCTAATGATCTACTAGAATAATTCCGCCCCCACTACTATAGCTTATGGATATCTTTCCATAGGATACCTCTGTTCCTACTACCCTAGCTGATGGATCTCTATTCATTGGAGATAGTTGTCCTCTCTACTCTATCACCTTTTAAAACCTGCTCCCAATTCTATCTCAAATCTACACACACTCTTTCCCAAGTCTAGCACAAATCTACTCTAACTCTACTCATAAATATACACCAAATTCTACTAAAATCTACCCTAATCCTTAACAAATACTTGTGAAAGGAATGAAAATTAGATCATTCCAAGCTGCAAGTATCTCAAGTGTTAACAAAAATACCACATTTAACAAAAACAAGAATCTGAAAGCAAATTGATAGCATAAGCTTAAAAATAGATATGCAAACAAGAGAAAAAATATCATATATTAGATCTAAAAATAGAACTTCCTCTCCCTTTTGGTACAATGAATGTGCCCTACTTATATAGGCAAGGATGATCAACCATAGTGATAGGATCAAGGTAAGGACAAATATCCACTGTACAAAAGGAATATGTGATATGGTCCATAGATATGTAACCGCTATGGGAGAAATAATATCAACCCTCCAAATGTCACCCCTAGGAATAGTCAAACCTAAAAATATCCCCATAATATCTAATAAATAAATATGTAACATCTCATAATATCTAAATAAGATAAATGAAATATCCACACATAAGTGGGTGGGAAAAATACATGGAATAACTAAATAAAAGTAAATAAATAACCTAGGTGAACATGAGCTAAGGTAAACAACCTACTCTAACACCCCCTCAAGTGAAGCTAGGTGCCAAAAATTAAAGTGGCATATCCATAGTATGAGTCTTGACAATAGGGCCTAATTAGGTCCTCTTGTACAATGTGTATCCAGAAGTTCCTAAACCAGAAGGTGGAAACCCATGTGGAAAAAAAACCATCCAGCTAGAAAGAGAGAAGAAAAAGTAGAAACAAATCCAAGGAGTGCTCCCAACGCCCCCTTAGGACAACAAGCTCAATGAAGAAGTCCTATGAAGAAGTGGATGCCTCTATGATGAACAATGTGTCTCCCACAAGGAATAAAGTAGCCATGAAGCATCCGTCGAATGTCTTCCCACTCCAAGTGAGTGTGAGAAGATGGGAACAAAATGTAGAATGATGATGTAGAATCCTTCAAACTGAGCTGAAGTGAAGAAGATTTCACCAATGAATTTTTAAATTAATCTCCAAGAATGTAGAAGCCTAAACCAACACCAAAATAGGGTAGAATATAGTCCTAGTCAACATCCAAAAGATCAATATGTACAAAACCATGAGTGTGCAAAAGTGGAAGAGATATTTGAAGAGCATCAATCAAGAAATAATCACCAATACCCTGTTGCATAAGTGATGATGAGCCCATGTAAGTATCAAGAGAAATAAATAGAGGCTTAGAAGCCTCAAAAGAATCAACATGGTCTTCAAGATCTCCAAGTGAGAGTCCAACTGAAGACAATCTTTGTATCCAACTCTTGTAAGAGTACATCATCCAATATGAAATAAATAGGAGAAGGAAAGGGTGGACAAGGTGGCTCATTCAAATAAGGTCACATGAAAAAAGGGTCCACAAAGGAAGAAGTACATGGAGGAGATACAATATATATATCATCATCAAATAAATGAGTGATCTCCTCATACATGTCAAGAAAATCACATGTGTGACTCTTAATGAAGAGAGAGGCAATACCATCCAATAAGTCATTTGTATGTGAGGATGTAACATGCCATGAAATCTCTGTTGTATATGCTGCAACATCAATATGATCATCCATAGAAAACAAGTGTGGAGATGTATCTTGTAAAATATCTGAAGCAGGTACTATAGCATCAACCTCATCATCCAAAACATCATGAGATAGTGACTCCAAAAACAAAGATGCAATGTCACAAATGATGTTCTCCATGAAAAAAATTGTAAGATGCCTTGGGTAATAATTTTATTTTCAACATATGATAAGCATGGTGAGGCGTGTTCTTGTGAACTCCAATAAAATTTTGAAGCTCCTCACAAACTGAATAATAAAGCATGCTAGAGATCCTTAAATTGTTCATGAACCATGTCCTATACTCCTTACCCTTCACCATTGGTTTGGGTTTTGGATTTATGAACAAAGGATCCAAAAATTCACTTTGACATAATGAACAAAGTACTTTAAACCATGCTTCAAAAATTTTAGCATTTGCCTCTATGCTAAGTGTAAAAAAGAAGTTTCCAATATGTCCTCAAAATTAGAAGAGGCCCCCCAAAATCAAATGCCATTATGATGTGAGAGGTCTAGATTGATGTCACAAGATGATGAAATTTACCATAAAATCACACCAATGCACAAATGAATCCTCTAAACTCTAAAAAATCTCCAAAGGAATTCCCCAAAGAATCCCCTCCTTCAAACTAAGTGCCTCAATGAGGAATATTAGCACAAGAGGATGCACCACAACAAAGCAAGGGAAGTCAAAGACAAAGGACTCCTCAAGAACAACAATGTGTAGGCTCCACCAATACTTAACATCGAGTAAGTTGATCATAAAGTTTCAAAATAAGTGGACACACATCAAATGAAGGAATATGGAACTTTATAACAGTAGTCCATATACCGGTTCAAGTTCAAAAACCTTTTTCACAATGCAATATTGAGAGTGCAATTATAAAATCATTGTAAATGTCTAAATACAAATTCAAAAAATCTAAAATTTTATAGATATATTAGAAAAATGATTTTATAGGCTTGGAAAAAATTTCACTGAGCAACTGCCAATATTTCTCCTGAATGACGAGTTTACTAAAAATAGTAAAATCACTATAACTATCATAATACAGCTCCACATGCTCTAAAATTGTATGGGATGGTCTATAATATGATTTTACACATTCTGTAAAATCATTTGCAAAAATCAAAACCTTTTATGAAGACATATATAGATTACTAAAACATTGTAGGTTTTCGTAAAATCAAGATATATTGAAGAATAATGATCAAAATGAGCTGAAATTTTGGTCACAACTCAAATAAATGCGACCTCCAAAAAATTTTGTGAAAAAATGGAATTTCTATCAGGAGATATATGCAAAATATAAAACAGGTTGGGTTGGTGACCTTGCTAAAAATGGAAATGCTCAAGAAAAAAATGCTTAGGATAGATCCAAGGGAATGAGGCTATTTCAGTATGGGTAGAAGAGACTTTAGGAGGCTGGTGATGATCTAACAATGGAATGAGTGACTCAAACTTGGCCAAAAACTCCACCAAGGACACGATCACAAAAACTGAAGCTTCCACACCATTCTTCGAACCTGCAAGAGAAAAAACTACACAAAACTCATAAATGGATGACTAAAACACCTATTGCTCTGATTCCATGAAAGGAATTATAATAATATCATTCCAAGCTGCAAGTATCTCAAGTGTTAACAGAAACACCACGCTCAACCAAAACAAGAATTTGAAAGCAAATTGATAGCATAAGCTTACAAATAGATATGAAAACAAGAGAGCAACAATATCATATATTAGATCTAAAAATGAAACCTCCTCTCACTTTTGGTACAATGAAGGTTCCTTGCTTATATAGGAAAGGATGATCAACCATAGCGGTAGGATCAAGCTAAGGACAAATATCCACCGTACAAAAGGAATATGTGATATGGTCCATAGATATGTAACCGCTATGGAAGAAAGAATATCAACCCTCCAAATGTCATCCCTAGGAATAGTCAAACCTAAAAATATCCCCATAATATCTAAAAAATAAATATGTAACATATCATAATATATAAATAAGATAAATGAAATATCCATACATAAGTGGGTGGGAAAAATACATGGAATAACTAAATAAAAGGAAATAAATAACCTAGGTGAACATGAGCTAAGGTAAACAACCTCCTCTAACAACTTGCTCATTCACATTCAAAAGTACTCAAACCAATACTCAAATATTTTCAATAATACTTATCAAACAATCCTTTTCTCTCCACCTTATGTTCAAAAATATTCACTCAAAAAAACACTTTAAACAAAGACTGATGTGCCCATACCTCTTTGCTTTTATGGAGATATGTCTTCAAAACCTGTCTCACAAAAAACCAATTCCTTTTGTGGCACTTCAAGGTTAGATAACAATATTATATATAAAATATCCACTTGAATTTTTCCCTCAATAAGGTGCTCAATGAATCCTAAAAATAATGTTCTAGGACTCTTCTTTTGTTCTCAAGGATAATCCATTAAATCTCAACAAAATTCACGCAAAAATTTGAATTTTCACTTTTCAACATTTCAAAAATAATATTCAAAATACCCTACTAATCCTTATAGTTTCCTAACCATTTCATAATATTATCTAACCCTTATAACTCCCTAGCCAAGCACATCAAAAATAATAACAAAATCCTTATGACTCCCTAGCTAGCCACATCAAAAATATTTAATCAACCCTTATGACTCCCAAGAAAAATATATAATACATACCTTAATAAAAATTAATCCTCCTCAAAGTGTTACCATAACTGCTCAAACCCACGACCTCGCTGGCCATCGTGCCCTAACACAAGGGCAATCATCATGTGGGCTAGTTGCCCACGTGAACCAAAGGAGCACGAGCTCCTTGATATTCTCCACCACTAGTGCTAACAACAAAATCCAACCATGCAAAATAAAAGGGTCATCATGAAAATAAAACACCACTCCTTTCACCCTCCACGCACTACGTAAGCTAAGCTTATCATCTCAGCTACCACCTCACTTCATGTGGGGACAAATCCCTTCCAAACTTTGACCAACACATTGCTTCGAAAATCATGATTTGTTGTCTCTTTCCTCTACCATATCCAAACAAAAATCGAGCAATGAAATAATTCGAGGGAAAAGTTAATTTGAACACCTTGGCTTAGGAAAAATTTTAGCCTATAAATACACATGACTTTTTACATTTGACGTCGGATCACTTGCAATTCAAAATTGGTGCTTCAAATTTGATTATTATTTTTATTAATATTTAACCTTAAGGTTAAATATTAATTAATTATATTATTTAACCTTAGTGTTAAATAATATACTTAGCTCCTTGATAAAATCTTTGGCCAATGCATTATCCAATCTCCTCTTTGAAAGGCCCTGATGGCCAAGATATTATAATATTATCCTTTTTCACTTGCTCTCTTGCACATAGTCTTAAACTTGGGCCTTCAAGCCTCCTTCAAACCTCTTATCCATTAACTTAGAACCCATGGTCCCAAGTGCTTTGGAGAGAACCTTGCTTTGCTTTCATAGCACATTACACTTTGACATCAATGAGCAGGAAACTTTAATATCAATAACAACCAAAGTGCTCAACTTTCCAACACTTTGAGCAACAAGGATCTTTTTGAGGTGCACTCACTAAAGTTTTTTTGACCAAGCACTTTTCCCAAGAGCACTAAAATTGATAAAACAAAAATTATTCATAATTACATGAAAATTTTAGGGTAAATTATAATCAATAATGGGTACGCAAAAAAAATTATTTCACAAAAAAATACCAACTAAAGAAATTTGGGTTAAAAATACTAAAACCATTTTTTAGAGGTGAAAACAAAGTGCTTAACATATGTGAAATGGGATATGTGATATATGGATGAAAATTTCTTGGTAAGAGATTTCTAAAAGTGTATCACATTCAACAACCAAAGCAACACATAAAGAAATATTAAGCTCCAAAGTAGGTTGTTTAGACCTTTTTGTAAAGTCTAGACTACACCATACAAGAAAATGTAGCAAGTTGGAAAAAATAGATTTTTCACCTTAAATTCATGTTTTCACATACTCCAAACTTGTACAATGTAATTGTAATGATATTATTCTATTTTGGAACTCAAACCTAAAGAATCTATGGCAGTTACAAATAAAGTAATAGTTCAAGACTATTACAACTGCAATATTCCTACACTTACACTTGTACAAAACTGTTACAAAGTGGTTACATATTCTCTTTTGCCTTCTAATACAAAAATGCACACATGTTAGCATCATTTTCTAATATTTTCCCCCTTGATGCTAAAAGGGATCGCAAGACTATTTCTTAGTTTAATAAATTCAGCTTTAGCAACACCTTTAATGAAAATATCAGCCAACTGATCATGGGTGATACAATACCTCAACTCAACTAATTTTTTTCCATCATATCATGAATGAAATGGTACTTCATGTCAAAATTCTTAGATATTATATGGTGTACAGGGTTCTTTTCCAACTGTATGGTACTCAAATTGTCAAAAATTTGTAGTAGGACCACTTGGTTTCTAATCTAACTCGTCCAAAACTCTCCTAAGCCATAAGTCCTGAGCACTGGCTGAAGTAATAACAATATATTCAACCTTAGTTGAAGAGAGTGCTAATGATCCTTACTTCCTTGAACTTCAAGTGATTAGCCTAGATCCAAGCAAAAAAAATTACCGAATGTAGACTTTTGATCATCCAATTTGTTACCCCAATTTGAGTCACTGAAACCAAATAGCTCCATATATTTAGTAGAATAGTAATGTATGCTAAAGTCAATAGTACCATTAACATACCTCAAAATTCTCTTTGTAGTATTCAAATGTAAGATATATAGCTCACTCATATACATATAAATAAGTGAGACAACATATGTAATATCTGGTCTGGTATTTGTTAGAAACATAAAGTTCCTAAAAATTCTCATATATTTGGTCACATTCACTTTTTCAGCCCCATCATCTTTGCATAGCAATTCATCATGAGCAATGGAAGTAGAGACTAGTTTGGAACTATCCATGCCATAATTTTTTAGCATATCCTTGGCATATTGAATTTGTAAAATGAATATTTTATCCTTACTTTGATGCACCTCCATACCAAGAAAATATTGCATCAATTCTAAATCCTTCATTTCAAAATCACTCATCATTGCAGCTATAAATTCCCCTTTCAACTTGGAACTACTACCCATATAAATCATATCATCAACATACAAACGAACAAGAAAAATACCATAACCTTCTTTCTTGAAGTATAGGTTAGATTCATTTTTTCTTATCTTGAAACCACTTTGTTGAAAGTGTCCATGAATCCTAGAGTACCATGATCTAGGTGTTTTTTTAAGGCCATACAATGCCTTCTTAAACTTCTAGACATGTTCTTCTTTACCTTTCACCTCAAAACCTTGAGGTTGTTGTACATACACTTCCTCATCTATGTACTCATTCAAGAAGGAACTTTTTACATCTAAGTGATGTACAATCCACTAATTTTGGGCACCCAAAGTAAGTACTATCCTTACTATTTCTTGTCTAGCTACAGGAGCAAAAGTTTCTTCATAGTCAATTCCATACCTTTATGTGAATTATTTAGCTACAAGTCTAGCCTTGTGTCTTTTAATGCTGCCATCACTATTATACTTAGTATTATAGACCCACTTAGAACCCACACATTTCTTTCTCTTGGGTAGTTCTACAAGATCCTAAGTGTCATTATTTTCAATAAAATTGATCTCCTCTTACATTTATTGCATCCAAACATCATTAGTACAAGTTTATTCATAACAAGAAGGTTAAAAATCAGCAACAATCATCAAATCATAATTAACAACATCTCCTTTTGACTCACCTTCATCTTCATCACCATACATGTGCATATTCCCAAGCCTGTGAACAACTTGATCAATTTCTTGATGTTGGCTTCTAGTAAGTCTTCTATGGAAATTGTTGTCCAAAACCCGAGTAGGAAGATGAATTTGAAGTGCCTTTTTCCCCTTTTTTTTAATAACATCTAAAAATATGTTTGGATAATCATCACTTGAAGAGGGACTAGAAATGCTTTGTTTGGGACTATTTGAAGAGCTAGTTGGTGGACTTGGTGGGACTGATTTTAAACTGGGCTGCACATTAGAAGAACTTCCACTACTACTGCCATAATCAACATAAATTTTTGATGACCATATACTCCCCCTTCATCAAAAAATACATCTCTAGAAACCACAGTGAGTTTTTGGGTTACCTATAGGCCTTAGTATTTTCATAGTAGCCAATAAATATACATCGTTCACTCAAAGGATCAAAGCTTCTTCATAAGTTCATTAGACACATGTGCATAATCCAAAAAACCAAAAAAATTGAAGTGATTAACATTGGGCTTCTTTTCATACTGTAGATCTAAAAATTTTGCACTTATTTCCTTCAGGCTAATGGATACACACCTCGAAGAAGAATGAAAAAATGCTAGGTCTACACCTCAAAGGAGGGGTACTTGATGTCATGCCCTCTTTGGTGATTTTTCAACGAATTGGGTGGGTTCACCAGGAAACATTTATATTGTAGTTTCCATGCCTTGGTTGGGAGTTGTTTGATGTGTTCTTTTCACTTTTACTCACAATCACCTAGTTTGGCCAAATGTAATGAACTTATACTAAATGCAATTTTGATTCTAATGAATACAACACACATCAAATTATATAAGATGAATAAATACAGTGCTTAGTTATAAAGAAATTGTATAATCTTACTCGATACATATTTATGATATAGAGTCTATTTGCTTGTTGTAGGTGATATCAAGTATTACAGGATGATATCGATTGTCCAACCTGATATCGGACGTCTGATTTGATATTGGTAAGTCCGATCTAATATCGTCAGACCCAATCTAATAATAAATCTACAGTTTCACAAATTGACAGTAAAACAAATATATGTAGCATGATATAGATTTGATCAAGCACAGATTAGAGTATATGAAAACATATTATATTCAGTATTTGGAAGAAAACAATGAGCATGTAAATTGTAAGTGCAACTAATACAATGCAATGTAATGATGGTGAACTCCAAGTATGATAACATAAATTTTATGCTAAATTGATATGCTAAACAATAGATATGGTCTTAAAAATATAAAATAGAAGTTAAGATATGTAAACAGAGCTCTAAAGGTACCCAAAACATCTTGCATACTTTATAGAATGTTGCAGAGCTAGATCAAACATTTTTGAGTGATACCGGATGTCCGATATTGTATCGTCTCCATCGGTGCATAGCTCGAGTCTCCGAACCTACAAGAAAATATTAACTATTAAAATCACTATAATACTAATGAATGTGATAATGACTAAAATCTAGCCAGGGAGTCAGGGGTAATCGAGGGGAAAATACCTAGATTAAATAAGCAAGGTAAGTTAGAGGACTTCTCCCAATCTAGATGATATTGGTTGATCTGATACTGTAACCTCCATGTCGTTAGCCAGGTATGGATAAAATAAGTTGCAACAAAATTTGTTGTTTTTCTATTATGGGCATTTTCTATTTTGGATGAGATAAAAAATTTGATTTTGTACATTTAGGTTTGATATTGAATCAAACTTTCGATATCGATCAAATAGAGTCGATATCATCAGGAGGTTAAAAACTAACTTAATGTTGCATGAAAATCGATCCAGGGGGTTAAAAAGTTATTTTAATTAATTTTATAACTGTTTTTGACTTAGGTTAAATTGACATGGGTCAATTTTAGGCTATTACATCTTGCCCCTCTTTAGCGTATTTTTGAAAAAATGCATTAAAGAAAAAATGACACACTTTACGAGAAAGCAAAAAAAAATATTGTAAAATTTATTAAGGTTTGAAGTTTTACTATAAACTGTATTAGGTGTGATACCCCTTTCAAGTTTTTAAACCAAATTCTACGTTTTATGGAAAACTTAAAATTTACGAATTGAGGGTAAAATAAATAAAAATAACAATTTAGGGTAAACCCTAATTCATTTTATTTTGACTATTTTTTGCATATGTTGCTCTGAGGAGAAAAACATGGCGGAGGCCACACATTATACAGATGAGGTACAAGCAAGGACGAGGAGTGCAAGGGTAAGTATATTATACCTATTTAGCTTAGGTATTTCATGTTTTAGAATTTAATTGTATTAAAATTTAGATTTTTAGGGTATGGTTGTCGTTGCACAATCGTGTTAGCAATATCAGATCGATTTAGCAATATCAGTCCTATTTTGATGATATCGATATTTCTGATATAATTAAAATAATTTTTATCTTTTTAATATCGAACAATTTTTTTGCGATATCAAAGAGTATGATATCATTAAAATAAGTTTGATATTAAACAATTAGGTCTGATATTGCAGATTTAGGTCTGATATTAAAATTTTAAGTCTGATTACTAAATTTTGCTTTGTTTGTTAACAAAAAACAGCTTTGAAGAGTAGGGAGTGGAGATACAGTGGTCTCTAAGCGGACTTGGGTGCACTCTCAGATGGAGAGAGGGCTACTCTAAAGGTGATAGGGTTGAGACATGTGGCAGAGATGCCACAAATTCTAGTAGACTTGAGACTTTTGATGGCTTTGGATGAGTGGTGATATTTGGGGTTGTCTTGTTTCCAAATACCGACAAGGGATATGGCCCCTACACTAGAGGATATCTGGAGGATTCTTAGGGTGTTTATAAGAGGTATGTTCATAGCTTCATCTGGAAATAAAGGCTAGACAATGTTGAGGTTGACTGGGAACTTGAGATTCTTTTTTAATAAGGGTAGGATTAGCATTGAGATACTTGGTCAGATATATGGGATATCTTAGATGATAGTGGTTATGAGTGATACATTGGTAGGGCTTCTATTATGTCATCTCAATAGTTACCACTTACCATGGAATTTAGTAGAGGTTATTTGTAACATGAGGGATCAGAGAGTACAATTTTCTTGGGATCCATACATATTATGGTGGCTATATAGGACTCTGTATAGGGTTTTCTACAAAGGGTATAAGGCATTGGTACTTACCTATTTTCTATAGGTATGGTGTTGGGAGAACATGACCATTAGGATATATGTAGGGCTAACTTTGATAGGGGTGGAGGATGGAAGACCCAGGGTGTTCTATTGGAACTTGCATAGAGGGCACCATGGGTAGATAAACCTTGACACAATGAGGGGGTTGTTTGATGAGCTAATGATAAAGGACATTCGATGGAGACCTTGGAGAGAGCTACAAGGATGGGGAGAGTATGGTTATAAGCTAGCTCACATGAGGCGAGTCATTTGCTATGGATGGAGTAGGGAGACTCAGGATGCTATGAGTCATTTGTTATGAGCTATAACCATGTAAATTCTATGTCAGTTTGAATTACAATAAGATATCCCTGTGACTAGGGATGTCACTTTTTCTAGGGTGACTCAAGATGCTACTACAGTGAGCTATGCTCCTAACATGGCTCGCTTCATGGAACCTCTACTATATGATGATGTGGTAGACATAGTAGATAGATATTATGTCAGGGTGACTGATAGGTACCCATAGTCGTATGGTAGCATCTGACCTACATGACTTACCAGGTCAAGGAATGCGGTGCAATAGGCAGTTGAGCGAGTCATTCGATATCAACATCTAGCTAGATATCAGCAGTAGCAAAGGACATAGGTACCCCCTAAGAGAAAGGGGCCTCATACCATGAGATGTCACCAGAGCCATATGAGGTAGGAGAGAGAACCTGGGATAGGGGAGAGATCTAGGGGAATGAGGGAGGAGAGGAGAGCATCTCCTCATCTAGAGAGGAGACCGGACTCACTCAAGAAGGGCATGATGATAGAGGAGGGAGAGAGAAGTGAGATGGCAGTTCTATGGGTAGAGAATACAATTCTGATGGAGGGGGTTGTAGATCATAATACTAAGATTAAGACTTTAGAGGTAGAGCTGGCATGGTCATGGTCTTAGGTGGCTCATCTAGGGTTCCAGCTTCTACATCTTCCCAGTCAATTTGATCAGGGAGAAGTTGTTCAAGGTATGAGGCCATTCAAGATTTTTAGCGAGAAAATTTCTATCAAGCATTATAATTTGTGGTAGTTCCTGCAAATAAGGTACATCCATTGCTCGAGGTGTATGAACATTCTAGTCGCTCGACATCCAGGGCTACTAGTACAGGGGCATGAGAGGTTCGACCACCATGACCCCCTAGTGGGGATGATGAGGCTCAGAGCTCTAGAGCCTCCAAGAGATGGCAAATTGAGACATTTTTTGTGATATATCCCTAGTGATTGAGTATACCAATTTTGGAGATTGTGGCATACCAATTGACTTTATTTTGTACTTATATTTTGGTATATATATTGATCTTTATTTTTTCTATGCAAATTTGTGTGATTTATTTGTATAATTTATTGCATTTACTCATGATGATTGTATTACATAATTTCTTGTAATCATTCTTTGATTTTGAACATTTATGATCATGCTTACCATAAAAGGAAATTATTTTTATAAAGTGTGTTTTGAAAAAGATGTTTTTGTGTGATAATAAAATTGATGGATTAGTAATGAACCTCAAAGGATGTCGTGTTGTTATTTGATCGTCGGTGGAGATCAATGCTCACTAATTCATGAAGCGTATCCTATTTTGAGCAAGTTTTGTATTGCTAAAAATATTGTAGGGCTCAAGAGTGACCTTGAGTCTTATGATTATGAAAGACGATGTTGATTTAAGAGAAATTGTTTTTGAGAAAATAGTTTGATAAAGATTGTATTTGTGAGAGAAATAGAGTGATTTAAGCACAAAAAATTGGGAAGGATGACTTGCGCTAGGCATAGAATTCCTAGTATGAAATTTTAAGATAGAATTATTGCTAGGAATTATACCATCATCGCGAAGTCAAAATTCAATGCATGATAAAATGATTATGTGTGATTTTTGGAATGCAATGGTTATTTGAGGTAAATCATTATGTTACATATTTGAATATTTTGAAATCTATATATATATATATATATATATATATATATATATATATATATATATATATATATATATAAGCGTGTGTGTGTGTGTGTGTTATAATTGCTAAAATAGAGTGATTTGTAGGGATTAATGCAAATGGTTACAAAAACTAATGCTTTCTAGTAAATTTCAAAGAAATATTTTAAATTATTTCAAGGATAAAATCAAATTTATCGAGAACCAATGTGTGATGTGTCAATTCATTATCCATTTTGATTGACATAATGATACAAAATCTATCAAAGATCAAACATGTATGCTTTGTGAGGTTAATTTACCAATTTTGAGTAAGGTAATGATACAAGCCAACTTTTATGAACCAATGTGTGTGCAAGTGAAAGATTCATTAACCATGATTTTGTGCATGCAATAGTATTGTACTACTATGTAGGTCAAGTCACCAAAAACTAGCTAATCCACAAGTGGACATTGGTTTATACAAAAGGTCGCTAATGTGATAGACATATCACCATGCATAACGATACCACCATTACCAAGCCAACTTGATGCCACCGAACCTGTAATGAAGATCACCCCATGGTGTTCGAACAACTGATAAATTCTAGGGATTCAAGCTCATTTATCACCTTATTTATTTTTATTTCTTTGATTAGGGATTCTTGGTCATTTTTGTTTGAACAAGGGGATTTTTTTCTTTTTGTAGTAAAATTACTTTTTATTTACCTTTTTTTTGGGATACTTGCTCGGATTGGATAAGGAGCAAGGGATTTTATTCGAGTAGGGGTGATCTTGTCATTTTTCCAATTATCAAAATTCTAAACCATGCGTATAATAGGATAGCAAGGGAAACTTTTCTCTTAAGGAACTAAGACTACTATGTAGTATATTTTTTAAAATTGGCAAAAAATCATTTTAAGATATGAAAATGTGTTCTTGGTTTAAGAAGTAGCAATATCAGTTCCCAAAAATTCAAAATTTTATTTAGTGAAGTAAAAGTGCTTTTGGTACAAGAGAGATTTATATTCAGAATAACTAAATAAAAATTTAGTAAAAATGCAGATTAAGTGAGTGGTTCAAGATAAATTTTGAGTTTAACTGAAATAAAATAGAATGTAACTTGATTTTTTGGGAGACAACAAATAATGCAAAATGATAACTTAATAACGACTGGAAATATTTTTGGAAATTTTTCATGTTTTTTATTTTTTTTGTTGTTTTAATAATTTGGTTAAAATTATGAAATACATGAAGAATTTATTTACAATTATGTAGAGTAATGGAACTTTTGCTTTATGCATAATATCTTTTTAAATGCATGATGTTCATTGGATATTTGAGATCTTTTTCATCCAAAGTAGCCAAGTGATATACACCTGATCCAAATTTTACAGTGATGACAAATGGTCCAAGCCAATTAGGTTGAAATTTTCCTTTAATATATTTTCTAGCATTAGTATTTTTTTGGTTTTCTTTCAGAACTAAATCACCAACTTCAAAAGATCAAATATGAACTTTCTTTCCATATAATATTTTGAGTTTATCTTGGTAAGAGTCAATATGTTTTAGAGCATGAATACACTTCTCATCTAGAAGCTCCAACTGACTTAGTCTACCAGCATGATATTCATCTTCTACTTCAACATCTTGAAGTAGAAGAACTAAAGAAGGAACTTCTAACTCAAATGGGAAGACGACTTCACCACCATAAACCAAGAAAAAATGTGAAGCGCTTGTAGGAGTATGAACAGTGGTTCGATAAAACCATAAGGTGGGATATAATTGCATATGCCAATCATGGCCTGATTTATTAACCAATATTTTTAAAATATTTATTAAATTTTTATTATATGCTTCAACTTGATCATTTTATTATGGATAATATGGAGTGGACCATCTATGTTGGATATTATGTTTTTCACAAAGTTTTTTAATATATTTGTTCTTAAAACATGTTCCATTATAAAACATAAGTGTTGATGGAATCCCAAATCTACAAATAATTTGATTGAAAATAAATTTAGATACTTGGGTTCCTATGCAAGAAGCTAGTGGCATAGATTCTATCCATTTTGTAAAATATTTTGTTGATGTTATGATGAATTTATGACCATCTGAAAATATGATTAATTTTTCCAATGATGTCTAGGCCCCATTTAGAAAAATGCCATGGAGAAGATATAGCTTGAAGTTCTTTAGCAGGAGCATGAAAAAGGTTTGCATATCTTTGACACTTGTCACAATTATGCACATAATCATTGGTGTCCTTTTCCATATAAGGCCATAAGTACCCCATTCTTAGGAGATTTTTAGCAATGGCACCTCCACTAAAATGGTCTCGATAAGATCCATCATGGACTTCACTTAATGCTTTCTTAAAATCTTCTAAATTGAGGTATCTTAAAAGGATACATTGAAAAGACCTTTTATATAGGGTATTTCAAATAATTACAAAGCAAAGATCTCGCTTACGTAATAACTTACATTGGTTTCTATCTAATCCTTTTGAAAATATATCTTTTTGGAGAAATTTAAATATGTCTATATACCAAGGTTATGGAGTTATCTCATTAATTAAAAATACATCTAATGGTTCTAAACAAGACATATATGAGGTTTGTTCTTGGAGTTCACAAATAATAATTTTAGCATATTCATAATCCAACTCCAAAGGAAACAAAGCGACAGTAGTAGCCATGGCATCTGCATCATAGATGCTAGTATGAGGGATAGCCTCCAAAGTTATTTTATTAAATAAATATATAAGCTTTAGAACATATTCTTTATAGGGATGAATTTTATCATCTTGTATTTGATATACTTATTTGATTTAATTTATCACGGGCTGAGACTCTCCAAAGACTAATAAAAATTTAATTTTTAGAGCTAGAGTTGCTTGTAACCTAAGGATTAGAGTTTCATATTCTATAGTATTATTAGTACAAGAAAATTGAAGTTTAAATGCAAAAGGCATAAGATGCTTTTGTGGAGATATTAATATAATACCCACACCTGCACCACTCATACATCTAGCTCCATCGAAATAAAATGACCAGGACTCTAAATGGTCTTCTTCTAAGTAAAGATATTTATTAAAAAATTCAATAATTAAGGGATGCGTAGATTCAAGAGGAGTAGTAGAAAGTTGATCTGCTATAAGTTGGCCTTTGATATATTATTAGCCGATAAATGTAAGTTCAAACTCACTTAGATCAAGAACCCATTTAGCTATGCATCTTGATAAATAAGGCCTACTCATCAAATATATTAATGGATCAAATTTAGCAATAACAAATATCTTATGACTAAGCATGTACTGGAGTAACTTATGTGTAGAAAATAAAACCACTAGACAAAGATTTTATATAGGTGTATAATTGTTTTCATAACTTATTAATGTTATTCTTATATAATAAGTGGCTCGTTATTTCTTATCATCATCAAGTTGAGCCAACATTTCTCCAAGTGCGAGTTTAGAAGTAGAAATATATAAAATAAAAGGACAAGCTAGTCTAGGAGGAACAAGCACTGGAGGGGTAAGAAGATATTTATTAAGGGTTTAAAATGCCTCTTGGCATTCATTATCCCATTGAAATAGGATTTTTTTCTTAAGTAACTTAAGGAAAGGTTAGGTTTTATCTACCAATTTGTTAATGAAGTGATGGATAGACTAAAGTTTACCTTGTAATATCCTTAATTATGATATATTTTTGGGTGGTGGTATATCAAGGATAGCCTTAATTTTAAGGGGATCTATCTCTATGCCATGCACATAAACAATAACTCCTAACAATTTTCCTGATTTAACTCTAAATACACATTTGTTTGAATTTAAGCAAATATTATATTCCCTTAGTTTATCAAACACTTTTCTTATAATATCAATATGGTCTTCTTCCTTAGTTTAACGAGCTATGATATCATCTACATAGTCATGTAGAATATCGTACATCATATCATGAAAGATATATGTCATAGCTCTTTGATAGGTTGCACCTACGTTCTTTAAACCGAAGGGCATTACTTTCCAACAAAAAGTCCCCCAAGGTGTAATTAAAGCAATTTTGGGATGGTATTCAAGAGCTATTTGGATTTGGTTGTATCCTAAAAACACATCCATAAGGGATAACATCCCACTCCCAGCCATAAAATCTATAATATGATCCATATTTGAAAGAGGAAAATCATCCTTAGGGCATGCAACATTAATGTCTCTAAAATTAGTACACACTCTAATTTTAGTGGCCTCCTTCTTGGTTACTGGAACAACAAACCTGGAAGAGTCTCTGGAATTATATTTTGGATTTTTATGTTTAGGTATACTACTACATTCCCAAATCATTATTTCTATGTTACATATTATTTACCATGTTGTGCTCTTTTTTGGTCTTTTGCACTTTTAAAATGGGAAGAGTGCAACATGTATCAAAATCATCGACATTACAATAAAATTGCATGGAAGCTAATTGAATTTTGATATGTAGAGGAATACATTAGCATAATCAATGGCTTGGATAAAACCAACATCCAAAATTTATATGTAACTCATCTTTAACTAGCAATGCTACTTTGGGATGCATTTTTCTAAGTTTTTTCTTTACAAGTTTTGCATCTGGACGCACCACTAAATGATGCATGACCAGAGAAGAGTCTAGACCAGGCATATTTGCCTATGTCCAAGCAAAAACATCAACATATTCTATGAGAAATGCAATGTGTTGTTTTTGTCTCTCTTCACTTAATTCAGTTCCACTTTTAACCAGACGAGGGTTGGTTTTTGTCCCAATGTTGACTTGTAGAACATCTTCTATTACAATGTTTAAATCTCTTTTAAATTTAGGAGGAGCGGGTGATACACCCATTTATTGTAATTCTGCTAAGGTTAACTTAGCTAATTCTTCTTTTGGGGTAGTTGTTTGAATGTTGGCTATGCATGGTATAGACCCATCAAAGAAGAATCCATTCCTCAAAACTTATTCAAGAGAAATACTATGAAAAATGTCTCCTTATAAACATTCATTTGGTGCAACAATCATTTATGGATATGCTATTGATAACATGTTACAATAATGTATCCTCGTACTTGTTTTTAAATATTCTTGATGTGCCAAGTATTCTTGATATGTTATTAGCTGGTCATCATCAAATGGGAAGGGTTGAGTTTTGGTAGGGATATAACCAATACCACATCGGGAAGGCTATTATTCTATTTCTAAAGGTTCATATATACCATTTTCAAGGAGTCTCAAACCTTTATATTTATAACCCATGTTACACATTATTCGTTTTGCTTCACATATCCATGAGAAAAATAACATCTAGTAAATCCATTTTGATCAAGCGTGAAGCTCATTTTAATATTAATTTTACCAAGATCATACCCTGTATAGATAAATACACAATGCCCTATATTATATATGCTTCCCAAATTTCATGGCAAGCCCATCATTCAGGGAGATGGAAGTAATTGGGATAAAACAAGGGAATCTTGGGTAGCAAAATTAGTATCCTATGAAGTTGTGAGTATTGAAGATAAATCTGGTAAAAATTCATCCAAAAGAGGATATGACATAGAAGGATTAAATGTTTTAGTTTTAGGTTTATATGATATGGGTTTATATGGCATGGGTTTAGTTTGTGAAGGAGTATTATGAGGAATAGGTTTTGTTGAAGACGAAACAAGACAAAATGGGACTCCTATTGGTTTTGCCATAGCACACATGTCAAATGGTCTAGGATCACCATGGATAGTAACCAATTGATTTTTAAACTCAAAATTAACATATTGATGTGTTTTAGAAGGTATTGTTCTCATTGCATTGATCCAATATCAACCTAGAAGGATGTTGTATGATGTAGGACACGATACAACAAATACGGTCGTATGTGAAATTCTTGGACCAACTTGCAATGGGATCGATAATACTCCACAAGTTTCTTGGGTTTCATCATTAAAATATTTTATTATCATTTCATTTCTTTTAAAATATTCATCTCTAAACCCAAATATTTGAAAAAAATCATATGTGCATATGTTAATGATGATCCATTACCAATTAAGACTCTTTTGACACCTACATCCCCAATTGATGTTGTAATGTATAAAGTATTATCTCTATACATGCTTTGAAGAGGAATGACCTTATCTTAAAAGTCTATAGAGTTTATCCCATAGGAAATTACAGTATTAACCACAACATTGGGTTCTATATCTTGAGGTACCATCATCTTGCTTAAGGTAATTAATTCCTCTCTATGTATAGATGATGTTCTTAGAAGATCTAGAAGGGAAATTATAGCTGTGATATTAGCTAGTTATTCATTAATATCATAAGAGGATTTTTGTTGTGGATTTTATACATTATTTCCTTTTGCAGGTGCTCTTAATACAAATGGTGGTGATTTCTCATTTTGAGTTTGAATTTGTGATTGAGAATTTTGATTTTGGGTTTGTTATCTAGTGATGGCTCTAGTAGTACCCACAATGTTATTATTTTGTAAGTGACTAAAGTGAGATCTAGCATTTACCGCTTATTCAATTGGAAGTGCTTGTTGATATGAAGATCGAGTGATCATTCTTCTAGGGAATTATTCTTTTGGAACTAATAAATCTATGACAGGAAGAATTGGATCTAACTCATCTTCAGAACTATTTGAATTATTTGAAGTTATGTTCATTTCACTTTTTGTTTCACTTTCTAAGTCACTTCTTGTATCTTTTGAAGATGAAGATTGAAAATATTGTATGGGCCTAATTGTAACTACATATTGAGTAGTCACATTTTGAAAATTTTGATGTGGTAAGAAATTGCTAACGGTCCCCACATATCAAGTTGGAGGAGGAACATTATGATATTCTAGTTGATTCACAACCTCTTTACCATGGTTGGGTAAAAGATGTTGGAATATGTCTAAGTTTTGATTTACATTTTGAGTTGGTTGTTTTTGGGTATTATTTTGAGGATTATTGTTTTGTGGGAATTTTTCCACTTCCATTGTTCCTTTATCAATCAAATCTTGTATCATATGTTTCAACCATTTACAAGAATTAGTTAAATGTCCATCCACTCTATGAAAATTACAATGCAGATCAGCCATGTATCCAACTGCAGTGGTATCTGGTTGTCGTCTCTCTGGCAACCATATCAAACCTTATTCTAATAGTTGAGGTAAAATCAAATTTAAGGGCTGATTTAGTCTTGTGAATTCTCTTGGAGGTTTATCAGGGATTTTTAGTACAAACTTCTTTATAGCTTCAGTAGTTTTGATGTTTGGGGTGTTTCTACTATCAGTAACTCCATCACCCACAATTTTTTATTATTATAATGGTTTTTGGAATTTTTATCCTAATCCTTTTTATTGAATTATCCTATTCTAATGTGGACATATTCTACCCTTATTGCTAAGTCTATAGTTTTATCAAAATAGGTTACTGTAGTTGTAGCAAGTTCATAGGATAATTATTCTTGTAAATTACCAATGAATATTTCCACCATCTCTTGGTGAGGTAAGGCAAAATACAAATTTTCAAGGAGTTGTCTCTATTTATTTAAGAATTCATCAAATATTTCATCATTCCCTTGTTTCAAATTATATAAATACTTAATAGTGGCATGTCTTTCTATGTAAGCACTAAATTGGTGAACAAACATTTTTGCTGTCTCTTCAAAGTTTTTCAAGTAATTTGTTGGTAATTGATAGTACCATTCTAAATCCATGCCTTCGATACTTTTAGGGAACATTTTTATTAACAATAAATCATCATAGGAAATATCATGATAGGATGTCCTAAACATGTGAATATGCTCAATAGGATCTTTGGTTCATTTATATATCAAGAGGATAGGCATAGGGAAATGTTTAGGGTAAGGTTGAGCAACAATAATAGGATACAAAGGTTGACTACACATATTTCTATAACTATATGAGGGACAGAAAGGATCCATATGATCTAGACGTGAAGCTAATTACTTAACTAAGGCTTCAAGTCCTTGCTTTTGCTCACTAAATTGATTTTTTGGTATCATATTGTTGTGTCTTTGATAATATGGTTGTGTTTTCATATAAGGATTTCTAGTAGAAATGCTATTGTGTAAAGTATTTGTGGGAAAGGTGTTGTGGAGTTTATATGGGATTGCATTTTGTTGAAATTTTTGTTGGTAATGGTTGGAATTTTGAATTTTCTTAGCTTTTTGTGATATAGATGCTTGTTGATGAAGAGATTGGGAGGAAGAATAATGTTGTTTTTGTTTGTAATTAGATTGTGTTGATGGACTTTCTATGTTTTAATTTATGTTTTGAGATGGACCAACTTGATCTTTATTTGTTCTATTTATAAATGTTAATGGATTTGCATGCAACCAGAAATCAGCTTCTAAAGTGGCCTCCATTGAATAATATCCCATTGGGAGTAAATGTTCTATTTCCAACACATGATTGATTTGATCTATATTACCTTTTAGAAACTCAGTAAAGTGTTGAACAAATTTAAAACTAACATTGCCTTGAGATTCTACTAAAGGCTTAGTAGGATATTCTACTTCCTCTTATTTGTTATCATCCTCACCTTGTTCTATGAGTTTATCATCTTCAATAAGTACCCTATAATCAAGATTTTCTTGATCTAGCTCATCAGAGTCTATTTGTTTACCATTTCTTAAAATTCTAGGTATTTTGTTTTAGGATGTTTTTATATATATATATATATTTAAATTTTGGGTATATATATTATATATATACCTATATAAATATTGTAGATATATATATTAGCTTTTTGAAAAGAAAGCAAAACTAAATATTATAATATTCTAGATAATATACTTAATCTCCCTGAAATAGTTTGCAAATATCGTTGATAGGATCAAGTTCTTCAGGTGTCATATAATGCTCTTCTTAAAATTGAAAGTTTGATTTTAGGAATTTTACAAAATGAGCTATAGTAATGCTATCAATTTTAGAGTCTTGAGCATAAAACTATATTTCATGATAATAATCACAAAAATGGATAGCTCTAGGAGTTATTTGATATCTTCTTTTGTTCTCCAAAACTATCTCTTGATTTTTTATGTGTGCTAGAAATCTATGTACTGTTATAGTGTTTTTAATATAATATTCAAAAGTATAAATAGATGAAGAAATTATTGCTCTCTTATCCAATAACCACCTCTCACATGACCTTTGAATATCAAAGTAATGAGAAGAGTTATCAGGTCCCAAGATTCTAGCTATGTTAAATCTCTTGATTTGACTAAGTCTTGGTGTGTTGGTTTTTATGATGTCAAGTCTCTTCCAAAGTTTAGTCCACTGTTCTTGATATGGGATATTATAATTTTCAACCACTAAAGAGATTTCTTGTGTAGATAATAGTTCTCTAACATCTATTATTGCAACTCTTCCTATGCTAAAATCTAACATCTAAGAAGTGAATCTAAAATGTGCATGTTTGACAAATGATTTTTTTATTTTTTTTTATTTTATATTTTATGTTTTTATGAATCAGAAATATTCCTATGTCATTCACGTTGGGTTCACCCAAGAATGCACCTCTAAAATTTTTGCACTCATTTCCTTCAGGCTAATGGATCTGTGCCTCGAAGGGGAATGTGAAAATTCTAGGTCTACACCTCAAAGGAGGGGCACTTGATGTCGTTCCCTCTTCAGTGATTTTTTAATGAATTGGGTGGGTTCTCTAGGAAATATTTATATGGTAGTTTTCATGCCTAGTTTGGGAGTTGTTTGATGTGTTATTCTTACAATCACCTAGTTTGGAAAAAAACAACGAACATATACTGAATGTAATTTTTATTCCAATGAATACAACACACATCAAATTATAGAAGGTGAATAAATGCAATGCTTGGTTATAAAAGAAAGTGTACGATCTTACTTGATTTGAATGTCTGATGTAGAGTCTATTTTCTTTTTGTAGACGAGATCGGGTGTTGCAGGGTGATATTGGATGTTCGATCTAATATCGGTAAGTCCAATTTGATATTGTCAGACCCGATCTAATAAAAAATATATAGTTTCACAAATTGACAACAAAACAAAGATATGCAACATGATATAGATTTGATCAAGCATAGATTAGAGTATATGAAAATATATTATATGAAGTATTTGGAATAAAATAATGGACATGTAAATTGTAAGTGCAACTAATACAATGCAATGTAATGATGGTGAAATCCAAGTATGATAAAAAATTTTTATGCTAAATTGATATGCTAAACAATAGATATAGTCTTAAAAATACAAAATAGAAGTTAAGAGATACAAATAGAGCTTTGAAGGTACCCCCAAGTAGCTTGCAGATTACATCGGATGTTTTGGATCTAGATCTAATATTTTTGAGCAATATCAGATGTCTGATATCGTATCATCTCCATCGATGCACAACTCTAGTCTCCAAATCTACAAGAAGATAATAACCAGCAAAAGCACTATAATACTAATGAATGCAAGAATGACTAAAAGCTATCCAAGGAGTCAGGGAGAATCTAGGGGGGAATACCTAGATTAAATATGCAAGGTAAGTTAGGGAGATTGGGCTAAAAATAAAGGGAGTTGTAACTTCTCCCAATCTAGACGATATCAGTTGATCTGATACCGTAACCTCCATACTGTTAGCTAGGTACAAACAAAATAAGTTGCAACAAAATTTGTCATTTTGCTATTCTAGGCATTTTCAATTTTGGATGAGATCAGACATCCGATTTCACACATTTAGGTTTGATATTGAATCAAACTTCCGATATCGGTCAAATAGAGTCGATATCATCAAGATATTAAAAACTAACTTAATGCAGGTGAGAAAATTGAGGTAGGAGATTAAGAAACTATTTTAATTAATTTTTTGAATGTTTCTAACTTAGGTTAAATTGACATGGGTCAATTTTAGGCTATTACACATACCATACCTCATAAAGAGTCATCTTTTATAATGAGCTAGAGGGACTCCTATTTAGTATGTAGACTATTGTATAGACTACATCAACCCAATATATATTGGCAAGTATTTTAGTTTATATAATACTTCTTTTCATATAAAAAATAGTCCTATTTTTATTTTCTGCCACTTCATTATGTTGTGGAGTATAGGAATTTGGGAATTGTCTTTTAATGCCAACATTCTTACAAAATTGTTTAAACTCATTAGAACAAAATTCACCACCATTGTCTATCCTTAAACATTTAATGTTGCAACCACTATGATTCTCAACAAAAGATTTAAATTCCTTGAAACAATCAAATGCTTCATCCTTATACTTCAAAAAATACACCCAACACATTCTAGAAAAACCATCAATAAATGTATAAAATTAAGAGTTGTTACCTAACATTTTGGTTTGCATAGGCCCACAAATATCAGATTGGACCAATTGGAGTGGGTATGAGGCCCTCCATGCTTTCCATTTAGGAATTTTCTGCCTTGCATGCTTGCCCATTGGACACCCCTCACAAATATTTTTTATATTCTTGCACTTTTGGTAACCCATAAACCATCTCTTAGGAAGCTAATAACTTCAAAATAATGAAGTTCAAGTGGAACTATCTAACATGCCACAACCAACTCTTATATTCTACATCAACATTAGCAAGGCTGCTCCCTTGACCTCCAAAATTTAAATAAAACAACCTATTGTGTTCATAGGGACTGTTGTAACAATCATATTTCTATTGTTCTTATCATAGATGGTAAATTTCTTATCATCAAATATTACCTTGTAGTTATTTTCACATAGCTGCCATACACTTAACAAATTATATTTCAAATTTAGTGTATAATAGATATCATAAATATGTTTATTACCTTCTTTTATGTTCACTTCCATTACACCTTTGGCAGCCACCTCCAATGCCTTATCATATCCAATTTCTATCTTAGACTTGAAGGACTCATCCATGGAAGCAAGAAGCTCCCCATTTCTTGTCATATGATTGGAGCAACCAGAATCAAGTATCCAAGTCTCTTGAAGATTCTTATCAGCCTTATTATATGATAAGAAGATATTTTGAACAACATACTCTTCTTCACCATAGTGGGATGTCATGTTTTCTTTTCCAACCTTATTTTTAAATTCTATATCATAATGCCCATCCTTGTTGCAATGGTAACATTGCACATTCCTCTTATCATTTCTATCTCTGCCTCTACCTATTGCTCCTCCTCTTATACCACCTCTTCCTCTTGAATAATTCTGATTTTGGCCTCTTCCTTAGCCATTTCCATGTCCAATAGATCTTGCTCCATCACCATTTGAAATTGTATCTTTAGAAGCAAATGCCTTCTCATCAACTATAGTAATAGTTCCCCCTAACCTCTCCACATGAGACATAAGATATCCTATCAAATTATAAAACTCAAGAGTAGACAAATATTTACTCTCCTCAATAATTATGACTACATGATTCCACTTTGGGGTAAGTGTTCTCAACACTTTCTATACAACATCAAATTTATCTAGTGCTTCTCCAAGAGTTGCTATTTTATTGACAACAACCTTTACCCTTACACAACAATCACCAACACTCTCAACCTCTTGCATTCTCAAATTTTCAAACTCTCTTGTAATAATTTGTAGCTTGACTTGGTCACTCCCTTGGTAACCATATTGTAAGACCTTCCATGCATTAGCAGTTGTTTTACAACCTATTATTCTTATAAAAATACTTTTCTCCAATGCATATTAGAGATGGTAAAGAGCCAAGTAATTATTCTTTTGAGCTTATTTATTTCCTATTCTATTTTCTACTACAAGTGTGCTCCAATCTACTAGTTTTGTGTACCCATATTCTATAATATTCCATAGACCTTTTCCCATCAACAAGATCTTCATATTAATGCTCCAATATTCATAATCAGCTCCATCAAACTCAGGGATTGACAACGACTTAGTGTTGTTGGCCATTACACCCAAAAAATAATGTTCCTACAAAAAATATTACAAACAACTTTATAAACTATTAGCAAGACCACATGTGACTCTAACCCTTCAACCAAACCTCACTTTGATACCAAATGAAGTTTTTTGATGCAACAGTTTTTTCCAAGAGCACTAAAAAGTATTCATAATTCCATGAATATTTTAGGGTAAATTCTACTTAATAATGGGTGCTAAAAAAACTTTATTTCATGAAAAAATACCAACTAAAAAAAAGTTATGAGGTCTCCAATGCATTTTGAAATTTGGGCTGGAAAAGACTAAAAACCATTTTTTTAAAGGTGAAAATGAAGTGCTTATCATATGTGAAATGAGCAATGTGATATATTGATGAAAAGTTCTTGGTAAGATATTTTCAAAGGTGTATCACATTAAACAACTAGAGAAACATAGAATGAAATATTAATCTCCAAAGTAGGTTGTTCAAAATTATTTGTAAAATCTAGACCGCACCATACAAGAAAACATAGCAGGCTAAAAAAATAGATTTTTTACCTTCAATTCATGTTTTCACACACTCCAAAATTGTACAATGCAATAGTAACAATATTAATCTATATTGGAACTCAAAACTAAAGAATATATGGCAGTTACAAACAAGGTAACAATTCAAGAATGTTACAACTACAATATTCCTACACCTACACTTGTACAAAACTATTACAAAGTGGTTAAATATTCTCTTGTGTCTTCTAATAAAAAATGCACAAATGTCAGCATCATTTTCAACACTCACTAACCTCTAACACTAGAGATGATTCTAAGGATTTAACTATAAATCGGTCCATGGAAAGGAAACTAAAACTCAAAATCTATTGAAATTTATTTGAATGTCCTATAGCAAATATAATATTTGATAAAAACTTTATAAATTTTCATGCACAATTTATAAGATAAAGAAACGTTAAAAAACTTAGCTAAAAATTTCTTTTTCCACATAGAATGTCTTGCCTCATTTAAGTCCAAGCCCTTTATGTTGTAATCACAATGACACTGAGAGGGGGGGGTGAATCAGTGTGTTCTTTAAAATTTTTAAAACATATGATTTTAAAACCAGCAGCAGTTTAAAGCAGATAAAAGAGATACTAAATGCATCAAGAAAGCATCACACATAACATAGCATTTTAACGAGGTTCACCAATGTGGCTACTCCTAAAAATATCGCTTGGACTACCATCCAAATCCAGTCAATGCAAAGCTACAACTTTACATAATCCTTTACCAAGCACCAACTGGAAGGAGCACCAACCCCTTAACTTTATCTCGCTTCAACGTAATGGAGCACCAACTCCAATTTTACCAGCACCTACCTGGAAAGAGGCACCAACACCTTAATTTGCCAAGACCAATCTGGACTTCAATTTTGAATAAAAATGTTTGACATATACCTTTGTTATTGCAAGACTCTAACCGGTCTACATCACCTTTGCAATCTCTATGCACTCTAATCTCTCTTGCGCAATCACTTCACACAGTCTGTTGCACTGCTACGGCCAAACTTTGTAATCAACTTTGCCCTTCACGCTTCTCTGCACACTCTATGTCGTTTCACTTTCTGCTCTCTGCTCAACACGAAATTCACTTTCACAAACACTATGCTCACATTTGCACTTTATCTTAACACCCCACTTTTCAAACTCGAAGTACCCTTGCTTTTATAAAAGAAGTTTTAGGAACAAACCCTAAAAGAACGTCGGTTGAGAAACCCTAGAATTTGTCAGCTACCAAACCCTAAAATCCATCGGCCCAGATTTAACTTTGTCAGCCTCAAACACTTCTTCCACCTTCGTCACTTTCCTGTAGCTTATTGCCGCGAAATAGTAACATGTCGGCCTTTTTAATTTAATTTAATATTTTAATTTAAATTTTAAATAAAATAAAATTTAAACTAAATATTTAAAATTAAATATCTTCATCACCGGGGCATATTTTTCAACGAAACGAAGAGCCAACTTGGGTTTTAAGAAAAAACCATTTCAAATCTATTATCCATGGTTTTAAATAAAACTTTTTATTTTGACTGCCTTGGTTTTCACAAAAAAACCTTTAAAATTTAAACTAAATATTTAAAATTAAATATCTTTATCACCGGGGCATCTTTTTCAACGAAACGAAGAGCCAACTTGGGTTTTAAGAAAAACCCATTTCAAATCTGTTATCCATGGTTTTAAATAAAACTTTTTATTCTAACTACCTTGGTTTTCACAAAAAACCTTTCCGCTTCTTGACATCTCAGGTTCTGAAGACTTCTTCTCATTCTGAATTATGTTTTCTGTTTCTATGCATCTATCATTTAAGGACTCATGATCTGACTAACTTCTGAACTTTATCCTCTACATCTGAGTGACTTCTAAACTTCCTGTCCATTGCATCATTAGATCTAACTGACTATATTGACAACAATGACAATCCTCCTGCAACACCTTGCTCAACACTGAACTCCTATCCATTGTACTTTGGCTACACCTTGCTGTTCAATAAACTCTTGTCCATTGCATCAATAAATTTGTCTGACTGTGTTGACAACAATGACAATACTATTTTTTGCACTTTGCTCAACAATATCCCCCTTTGGAATTGTTGGCAACACGTGCAATTTTCCTGTAAATCTTCTCCCCCTTTGACAATAATACCAAAGGGCTGCTGCAAACTCCCCCTGAGTCTATGCACAATATTCTTAGACACATTATTACAATTAGCAAATATTCCAAGCATGAACAAGAAGAAAAACAAGTACACAAATGCTCCCCCTGAGTCCAAGACCACTTCATTTCACTGATTGACAACATCATGATAAGCATAATAGGCATCAATAAAATCAACAATGTGAATAGCAGCAATAACCAGTGAATGACACCATCACCATCAACTTCACCAATATAACATGTGTAAGAACATGACTGAACCACCGTCTTCTGTGCAACTACCCTCTCGTTGCTTTGCAAACTCAAACTTGTCCATCGTTAGTGAAGGCATACAATAATCTTATATAGCCAACTTTTTGTTTCGCAATGCCGGCAACATCTGCATACAACTTCACCATGCATATTGGATATATTCTCAACAAGCTTGAACCCAATGACAGTTGTTTGTCTCTCTATGTAGTGAGAATCCAGCAGGCTACCTCAATCCACTTTCAACTCTGTGCAGGTACCAAACACTTTCATCCTCAGATACCTAGACAAATACATAGGAGCATTAAAATAAAACTTTAATATTGCTCCTCCTAAGGATGTGCCACCTGGAGTTGCTTAGAGCAATGGCAGAGTAGCCTCCTTTAGTCCAAGGAGACACAATTTCCTTTCTTCCGTCTTTCTCGGACTTTCCTGAACTTGGGCTTGGGTTTTTCAACAACATCCCTATTTTGCTCCTGTTCGTGAACTTGAACATTTCTCTTGTGGGGTTGTCTCTTGTGCATTCTTGATGGATGATTATTTTATTTTCTTTTATGCACATGATATGTTCCTTTTCGGTGTTGTCCTCTTTGTGTCTAATGAAATCTAGGGTTTTGCCTTAGATTAGATATAGAAGTGCTTGGACGGAACCTTGCTATGTGCCCTTGACCGTTGCATTTAAAACATTGCACATGTTTTATTCCCTGTCTGTATTGCATTCTATGTGTATGATGAAATCTATGGTATTGCCTTAGATTGGATACGAAGTGCTTGAACAAAACCTTGCTATGTGCCCATGGCCATTACATTTAAAACATTGCACAGGGTGTTCAATAAAAAAAATAGAAGTATTTTTATCAAGCATAACTCTTTGATCTATTGTTCGATCCACAATAAATTGCCTTGTGACCAAAGTGGTTGCATTTAGAACAATAGCCATAAAAAGCATTATTATTAAAAGAGTGAGAGTGAGAGAACCTCTTTTGTTGTGGTTGCTTTGCTGTAGATCTTCTTTGATATTTTCTTCCTTTTGAGGATTCAGACTTCGAATTTTCTTGTTTCAATCCTTCAACCAAGGACTTCTTCTTCTCTACATATTTGGAGGATGAAGGTTGTTCAGCTTCATATCCAAGACCAAACTTAGCTGTGGAAATTCTTTGTTGATTTATCATTGTATCTAGCAACTCTGTGCTCTTCTCAAATTTGAGATTTATATTGGCCTCTTTTAGTTGTTTCTTCACAATCTCTTCTTCTTATTGGTAGCATACAGTCTCTTTCTCATTGATCTGAGACCTAAGAATATCTTCAATCCTTTTGTTCTGTTCTACTTGCAGCTTTAGATCAACAATAACCTGTTTATATTCCTCTTCACTTGTGCTGTATACATCATTCTTATTACCCAGCTGTGTCTTCAAGGCTTCTTCTGATTTCTTGGCCTTTTGAATTTGTAGGAAGAGATCTTCAATCTCATCCTCATATTATTCTAATTTCTTGGACAGTATTTGTTCTTTTTCTTTTCTATTCTCCACTCTTCAAGAGCAGATATCAACTCTCCTTCAAAATCTACTTCAGCCTCAATATTTTCATCACAAACTTCAGGATTCACTTCTACATTTTTCGGTTCAAATTTCTCTTCTACAGGAACCGAAACTGACTGGGATGCCTTTTTGGATGAGGATCTATTCTTCTTAGCCATTGTGTACTAATCCAAGATCAACCCTGATTGATTTAGCCAAAATTGGGAACTTTGCTCTGATACCAATTGTTGTAATCACAATGACACTAAGAGGGGGGTGAATCAGTGTGTTCTTTAAAATTTCTAAAACATATGATTTTAAAACCAGCAGTAGTTTAAAGCAGATAAAAGAGATACTAAATGCATCAAGAAAGCATCACACATAACACAGCATTTTAACGAGGTTCACTAATGTGGCTACTCCTCAAAAAGACTACTTGGACTACCATCCAAATCCAGTCAATGCAAAGCTACAACTTTACATAATCCTTTACCAGCACCAACTGGAAGGAGCACCAACCCCTTAACTTTATCTGCTTCAAAAGAATGGAGCACCAACTCCAATTTTACCAGCACCTACTGGAAAGAGGCACCAACACCTTAATTTTCCAGCACCAACTGGACTTCAATTTTGAATAAAAATGTTTGACATATACCTTTGTTATTGCAAGACTCTAACTGGTCTACATCACCTTTGCAATATCTGTGCACTCTGCTCTCTCTTGCACAATCACTTCACATAGTCTACTGCATTGCTACAGCTAGACTTTGTAATCAACTTTGCCCTTCGTGCTTCTCTACACACTCTGCTTCTCTGCACACTCTGTGTCGTTTCACATTCAGCTCTCTGCTCAACATGAACTTCACTTTCACAAACACTATGCTCGCATTTGCACTTTATCTTAACACCCCACTTTTCAAACTCGAAGTACCCTTGCTTTTATAAAAGAATTTTTAGGAACAAACCCTAAAAGAACGTCGGTTGAGAAACCCTAGAATTTGTCAGCTGCCAAACCCTAAAATCCGTCGGCCCAGATTTAACTTTGTCGGCCTCAAACACTTCTTCCACCTTTGTCACTTTCCTGTAGCTTATTGCTGCGAAATAGTAACATGTCGGCCCTTTTAATTTAATTTAATATTTTAATTTAAATTTTAAATAAAATAAAATTTAAACTAAATATTTAAAATTAAATATCTTCATCATCGGGGCATCTTTTTCAACGAAACGAAGAGCCAACTTGGGTTTTAATAAAAACCCATTTCAAATCTATTATCCATGGTTTTAAATAAAACTTTTTATTTTGACTGCCTTGGTTTTCACAAAAAACCTTTAAAATTTAAACTAAATATTTAAAATTAAATATCTTTATCACCGGGCATCTTTTTCAACGAAACGAAGAGCCAACTTGGGTTTTAAGAAAAACCCATTTCAAATCTATTATCCATGGTTTTAAATAAAACTTTTTATTCTGACTGCCTTGGTTTTCACAAAAAACCTTTCCGCTTCTTGACATCTCAGGTTCTGAAGACTTCTTCTTCTCATTCTGAATTATGTTTTCTGTTTCTATGCATCTATCATTTAAGGACTCATGATCTGACTAACTTCTAAAATTTATCCTCTGCATCCGAGTGACTTCTAAACTGCTCGTCCATTGCATCATTAGATCTAACTGATTGTATTGATAACAATGACAATCCTCCTGCAACACCTTGCTCAACACTGAACTCCTATCCATTGTACTTTGGCTACACCTTGCTGTTCAATAAAATCTTGTCCATTGCATCAATAAATCTGTCTGACTGTGTTGACAACAATGACAATACTATTTTTTGCACTTTGATCAACAATCTCCCCCTTTGGAATTGTTGGCAACACGTGCAATTTTCCTGTAAATCTTCTCCCCCTTTGACAATAATACCAAAGGGCTGCTGCAAACTCCCCCTGAGTCTATGCACAATATTCTTAGACACAAATTATTACAATTAGAAAATATTCTAAGCATGAACAAAAAGAAAAACAAGTACACAAATGCTCCCCCTGTGTCCAAGACCACTTCATTTCACTGATTGACAACATCATGATAAGCATAATAGGCATCAATAAAATCAACAATGTGAATAGCGATAATAACTAGTGAATGACACCATCACCGTCAACTTCACCAATATAACATGTGTAAGAACATGACTGAACCACTCGTCTTCCGTGCAACTACCCTCCGTTGCTTTGCAAACTCAAACTTGTCCACTGTTAGTGAAGGCATACAATAATCTTATATAGCCAAATTTTTGTTCTGCAATGCCAGCAACATCTGCATACAACTTCACCATGCATCTTGGATATATTCTCAACAAGCTTGAACCCAATGATAGTTGTTTGTCTCTCTCTGCAGTGAGAATCCAGCAGGCTACCTCAATCCACTTTCAACTCTGTGCAGGTACCAAACACTTTCATCCTCAGATACCTAGACAAATACATAGGAGCATTAAAATAAAACTTTAATATTGCTCCTCCTAAGGATGTGCCACCTGGAGTTGCTTAGAGCAATGGCAGAGTAGCCTCCTTCAGTCCAAGGAGACACAATTTCCTTTCTTCCTGTCTTTCTCCAGACTTTCCTGAACTTGGGCTTGGGTTTTTCAACAACATCCCTATTTTGCTCCTGTTCGTGAACTTGAACATTTCTCTTGTGGGGTTGTCTCTTGTGCATTCTTGATGGATGATTATTTTCTTTTCTTTTATGCACATGATATGTTCCTTGTCTGTGTTGTCATCTTTGTGTCTAATGAAATCTAGGGTTTTGCCTTAGATTAGATATAGAAGTGCTTGGACAGAACCTTGCTATGTGCCCTTGACCGTTGCATTTAAAACATTGCACATGTTTTATTCCCCGTCTGTATTGCATTCTATGTGTATGATGAAATCTATGGTATTGCCTTAGATTGGATACGAAGTGCTTGAACAAAAACTTGCTATGTGCCCATGGCCATTACATTTAAAACATTGCACGGGGTGTTCACTCAAAAAAATAGAAGTATTTTTATCAGCATAACTCTTTGATCTATTGTTCAGTCCACAATAAATTGCCTTGTGACCAAAGTGGTTGCATTTAGAACAATAACCATAAAAAGCATTATTATTAAAAGAGTGAGAGTGAGAGAACCTCTTTTGTTTGTGGTTGCTTTGCTGTAGATCTTCTTTGATATTTTCTTCCTTTTGAGGATTCAACTTCAGAATTTTCTTGTTTCAATCCTTCAACCGAGGACTTCTTCTTCTCTACATATTTGGAGGATGAAGGTTTTTCAGCTTCATATCCAAGACCAAACTTAGCTGTGGAGCTTCTTTGTTGATTTATCATTGTATCTAGCAACTCTGTGCTCTTCTCAAATTTGAGATTTATATTGGCCTCTTTTAGTTGTTTCTTCACAATCTCTTCTTCTTTTTGGTAGCATACAGTCTCTTTCTCATTGATCTGAGACCTAAGAATATCTTCATTCCTTTTGTTCTATTCTACTTGCAGCTTTAGATCAACAATAACCTGTTTATATTCCTCTTCACTTGTGTTGTATACATCATTCTTATTACCCAGCTGTGTCTTCAAGGCTTCTTCTGATTTCTTGGCCTTTTGAATTTGTAGGAAGAGATCTTCAATATCATCCTCATATTCTTATAATTTCTTGGACAGTATTTTGTTCTTTTTATTTTCTATTCTCCACTCTTCAAGAGCAGATATCAACTCTCCTTCAAAATCTACTTCAGCCTCAAGATTTTCATCACAAACTTCAGGATTCACTTCTACCTTTTTCGGTTCAAATTTCTCTTCTACAAGAACCGAAACTGACTGGGATGCCTTTTTGGATGAGGATCTATTCTTCTTAGCCATTGTGTACTAATCCAAGATCAACCCTGATCGATTTAGCCAAAATTGGGAACTTTGCTCTGATACCAATTGTTGTAATCACAATGACACCTGAGAGGGGGGTGAATCGGTGTGTTCTTTAAAATTTCTAAAACATATGATTTTAAAACCAGCAGCAGTTTAAAGCAGATAAAAGAGATACTAAATGCATCAAGAAAGCATCACATATAACATAACATTTTAACGAGGTTCTCTAATGTGGCTACTCCTCAAAAAGACTGCTTGGACTACCATCCAAATCCAGTCAATGCAAAGCTACAACTTTACATAATCCTTTACCAGCACCAACTGGAAGGAGCACCAACCCCTTAAATTTATCTGCTTCAACAGAATGGAGCACCAACTCCAATTTTACCAGCACCTACTGGAAAGAGGCACCAACACCTTAATTTGCTAGCACCAACTGGACTTCAATTTTGAATAAAAATGTTTGACATATACCTTTGTTATTGCAAGACTCTAACTGGTCTACATCACCTTTGCAATCTCTGTGCACTCTGCTCTCTCTTGCGTAATCACTTCACACGATCATCTTGCATTGCTACAGACCGGACTTTGTAATCAACTTTGCCCTTCGTGCTTCTCTGCACACTTTGCTTCTCTGCACACTCTGTGTCGTTTCACATTCAACTCTCTGCTCAACATGAAATTCACTTTCACAAACACTATGCTCGCATTTGCACTTTATCTTAACACCCCACTTTTCAAACTCGAAGTACCCTTGCTTTTATAAAAGAATTTTTAGGAACAAACCCTAAAAGAACGTCGGTTGAGAAACCCTAGAATTTGTCATTTGCCAAACCCTAAAATCCGTCGGCCCAGATTTAACTTTGTCGGCCTCAAACACTTCTTCCACCTTCGTCACTTTCCTGTAGCTTATTGCTGCGAAATAGTAACATGTCGGCCCTTTTAATTTAATTTAATATTTTAATTTAAATTTTAAATAAAATAAAATTTAAACTAAATATTTAAAATTAAATATCTTCATCACCAGGGCATCTTTTTCAACGAAACGAAGAGCCAACTTGGGTTTTAATAAAAACCCATTTCAAATATATTATCCATGGTTTTAAATAAAACTTTTTATTTTGACTGCCTTGGTTTTCACAAAAAACCTTTAAAATTTAAACTAAATATTTAAAATTAAATATCTTTATCACCGGGCATCTTTTTCAACGAAACGAAGAGCCAACTTGGGTTTTAAGAAAAACCCATTTCAAATTTGTTATCCATGGTTTTAAATAAAACTTTTTATTCTGACTGCCTTGGTTTTCACAAAAAACCTTTCTGCTTCTTGACATCTCAGGTTCTGAAGACTTCTTCTTCTCATTCTGAATTATGTTTTCTGTTTCTATGCATCTATCATTTAAGGACTCATGATCTGACTAACTTCTAAACTTTATCCTCTGCATCTGAGTGACTTCTAAACTGCCTGTCCATTGCATCATTAGATCTAACTGACTGTATTGACAACAATGACAATCCTCCTGCAACACCTTGCTCAACATTGAACTCCTATCCATTGTACTTTGGCTACACCTTACTGTTCAATAAAATCTTGTCCATTGCATCAATAAATCTGTCTGACTGTGTTGAAAACAATGACAATACTATTTGTTGCACTTTGCTCAACACTTTATTGCTCTTCTCATCATTCAAACCCTAGTTGAAAAATATTTGCAATTTCATTTTTTGCAACTTGAAAAATCGTCATTGCCCTTATTTCGAATGGTTTACTTCACTGGGTTGTATCTCCCTCAATATTGCTCAAAATTTTACATATGACCAGCTATTTTAAAGCTATTCAAATTTTGCAAAAGTTGGTCAAAGAATCACCTGAATCGTATAACTCTTCGTAAAGATATGACTCCTAAAATATGAGATATTTTTAGGAAAAAACCCTAATCCTTCGCTTGTAAGTGATAACTTTAAAGCATGATCTTGCAAAGAATTTTTGTAATCAATTACCTAACTGTGAACTTGAAGGATCATCAATGATTCAAATTGATCTTTTTAAAATAATAAAATTTGTTAAATTATTTTACAAAAATTCTAATAATGTTCTATGGTTTGAATCATGTAGAGTTTAGAATTGTGCATCGTAATTTGGTATCCAAAGTATGGTTGGATAACTATATTTTAAGTAAATATCTATCTTTTTAATCTACATATATATACATAATTTTTAAAATTTAATTAATAATATTAATTTAATTTTTTTAATAATATTAAAATTGATACAATCAAACAATAAAAATGATTTATATCTCTTTCATGTATATACATTTTTAAATAAAATTATTTAATTTGATCAACATTCTTTAACTTATATATATATATATATATATATAAATTTACATGCTGGAATCGGTAACAAGCTATCCGAATTTTATGGTCATCACAGTATTCTGTGTTGTCCATCCCGAAAGATTTCACATAGATATTTGTGCAGTCCACCCTTATAACGACCATGCCACAATCATTTTAAACCTTTTATGCAACTAAAAGCACCAGGAAAGTGACAAGGGTTCAACCTCACAAAAATTTTAAACATAAATTAAAATCTTAAAAATATTGCAATAATACCTTACAATTAAAATATAACATAAAAAGGTCCGAGGTGTAGACAAATTGGTTCATCCAAACCCCACAAGGGGGTGAAGGTCCAAGGGTCAAATCCCAGGCCTTGTCGAACTGAACACTTGTCCCTATCCTAGTGCTTTTAGTGACGTAAAATTTTTAAAATGATTGTGGCATGGTGGTTATAGGGGCGGATTGCGCGAAGATCTGTGTAGCGGCTTCAGGGGCGTACAACGCAGAATACTGTGGTAGCTATAAAAACTTGACAACCTGTCCGGATTCGTGGCGGCTAGCGATTCCACCATGTAAATACAAATACAAAAAAAATAATAATAATAAATAATAAAAAAATAATTAATATAATATATACAATTTATAAACAAAAATATTATAATATTACTATCTAATTGAATATATATTATAAATGAACTTCATTTCAATTTTATATTATTAATATAAAAAATTAATATTAATATTATTTACAATTAAGAAACTTGGTTGAAGGGGAACGCGATTTTTTAGCTCTAGCGATTTTGTGGGAAACCTTCTGAATTGCCGACGGCCGAGCCTCGAGGGTTTCAGATCGGAAACCTCTTCCAGGGTCTTTGGGGGTTTGCTGCTGGTTTTTGTTCTAGGCTCTTTCGGTGCCCCGGGAGGGCCCAATGGGGTCTCTTCCAAGTTCTCTCGAGGGGAAGAAGACCTCTTATGCGGAGATATTACGAGAAAATCCTGCGTCTTCCTCTGTTGATGCTCAGCGGAGTGCTTTCCATCTGCTATCCAGGAATGCGGGCAAGGGTTCTCCTGTGCATAGAGTCAATGGATGTCTCCCACAATCTGCGTCAAGACCGAAAATAGTCATCAAACCAGAGCTGGTTGAAGACACGATAAACTATCGGGCTACTCATGATCTGATCTACAAGTTCATGGGCATTCGACCCACCCTGCACTTTTTGCATTCCTGGGTGAGACAAAACTGGGAGCCTATCGGTGAGTACTCCTTATGGCCCATAAGCAATGGGTATTTTATTATTAGTTTTTCTTCCCTAATGGATAGAAACAGAGCATTTGAATCAGAGAAGAGGAGCCATGGCCCGGCAGGGTTATTTGTCCAACCGTGGAGAGCGGGTTTCGACCCTCGCATTGAGCCCACGGCTGTCCCGGTTTGGATCCGGCTGTATGCTCTCCCGATGGAGTTTTGGGGTGAGCAGATTCTTGAATTGATAGGCAACTCTCTAGGTAGATATTTTGGAGTTTCCAAGGATACCATTGAAGGAAATACTGCTGTTTATGCGAGAATTTGTGTAGAACTGGATATTAGTCAACCGCTACCAGCTGAGATGGAACTGGAGTTAGCAGGACATTCCTAGATACAACAGTTAGACTATGAAGCCCTACCTTTCCGATGTAGAGTCTGTCATTTGCATGGCCATTTGGCTAGGTTCCGCCCAAATATCTTGAGCACCAAAGCGGATGCTCCACAGGGAATGTCAAATCGCCCCCGAGAAGGTAAGTCCACTTCGGTCAAGGAACCACCTGTCATTCCCCCCGGTTCTGAGGGCCAGAAAGATGGCTTTGAACAGCAGAAGAGAAGAAGAAACAAAAAGAGAAATGGCAAGGAGCAAGCTCTTCCCAAGCCAACCAACCGGTATGAAATCTTCAAATCTCTTGTGGATCAAGAAGACCAAATTATGGAAGGAGCAGATGGGAACCTTGAGGATAATATCATCCTTACTCATGCTCTTCCCTCATCAACCCCTGTCCTTGAACAGGTGATTGACTCCTCTGAGACTTTGCAGCAAGAAAACCCAGGGACTCTGGTAATCCACTCCCCAGTTCAGCCAGCTATTAAAGATGTTACCATGGGAATTGCAGAAAAGCTCAGAGAAAGACCAGCTCTTGGAATTTCCCAGGTGGAGAAGAGGTCGAAAAATAGTAATTCCCAAGGGGTGGGTAGGAAATCCAATAAGGATCTAATTGCAGTGCAAGGAGATAAGCTAATCAATGGAGGATTGGCGAGAACAATTGATTCGTATTGCTCCCAAGGTTTCCAATGATTATTCAATCTTGGAATGTGAGGGGTTTAAACAGTAGAACCCATCAATCTGCTATTCAAAGACTTTTAGAGAGAAGTAAAACAGACTTTCTGCTCATTCAGGAGACAAAATGTCATTAGACCTTATGAGTAAAACTATCAGTCAAATCTGGAGGGGTGCTGGCCATATGGCGGTGGCTGCTCTAGGTGCCTCGGGAGGGATTGCTACTCTTTGGAATCCTCTGGCGTGGATAGCAATAGAACATATAGCCTGGAGAGGGGTCCTCACATCTCTTTTTAAGAATATTGTTATAGCTGAACAAGTCTTAATTACAAATTTCTATGGGGCTCAGAACACCGATGGTCAGCGGTTTCAATGGAAAGTTGTTCAAAACATGAGGTCCTCCCGAGAAGATTTTGATTGGATTATTGCTGGGGACTTCAATGCTAAATTATCTGCTAGGGATCAGGAAGGTGGCATCCCTGTTTTGGATACAGGGGACCGGTTGTTTATTGCCCAAGTCCAGGCCTTTAACCTTGTTGATATCAAAGGCCCTGGTACAAACTTTACCTGGACTAATAAGAGAAGAGAGACATACAATAGGAGGGTTAAGCTTGACCGATTTCTGGTCTCGGAGGAAGCTTATGTTAGATGGAATATCAAATTCTAGATTTTGGAGGGCCCAGTCTCAGATCACTCTCCCATTTTGCTGGAGGGAGGGACTATGTCAGGGAAGTATTACAAACCTTTTAAATTTGAAAATTTTTGGTTGCAAAAAGAGGACCTACGAAGGAAAATTCCTCAGTGGTGGGAAGAAGGTCGTCTCCCTTTCGGAACAGACTATGTTCAAATTTCATAAACGACTTCTTTTTGTTAAGAGTAAACTAAAACGAGTGGAAGCAAACTAACAAATCTGATTTCCAGCTTCAACGGGCTCCCTTGTTGGCCGGATGGAATGAGGTGCAAAAACAATTCCAGAGAAGGAATTATTTCTGAGCATCTTAAATTCGAGGATGACGCTTTACGCAAAGCGGTTGAGGACATTGATAATCAAGAAGAGATCTACTGGAGACAGAGAGCAAGAAATACTTGGCTATTAGAAGGAGACATAAATACTAAATTTTTCTATCGCTCTGCCTGTGCTAGAAGGCAATTGAATAACATGGAATTCCTTCAAGATGAGAATGGAAAATCTTTTGACACTCTCCCTGATTTGCACTCCCTCTCTATGGAGTACTTCTCAAACCTCTTCAAGGAAAGTATGCAGCATGATGTGGAAGCCCAAAATGAAGTCATTGAGGGCATTCCCTCTATTATTTCTCATGAAGAGAATCAGGCCCTTCTTAAGCCCATTGATCGTGATGAACTCAAGAAGGTGGTCTTTGGGATGTGCACGGGAAAATCGCACTGGTCCGGACGGTTTCCCTATTGAGTTCTTTCAGGCCTTCTGGGATATCTTGGAGGAGGATGTGTTGGTTGTCATTGAGGAATCCCGAACTAACAAAAGAATGCTCAAGGCTCTAAATCACACCTTTATCACCTTAATTCCTAAAGGAGAGGGGGGGGCTCACATTTCTTATTTCAGACCTATTGCATTATGTAATGTGATTTACAAAATTATCACTAAAATTATGGCTGAAAGACTAAAACCCCTTCTTCAGAATATAATCTCCCCTGAGCAAGGGGGTTTTGTTGAAGGAAGACAGATCTTGGATGGAGTGATCTTGGCTTAGGAGGCTATCCATTCTATGCATAATTCGGGTAACAAGGGAATGTTCATCAAAGCTGGATATGTCTAAGGCTTATGACGAGTAGAGTGGGGCTTCTTGGTCAAGATGTTGGCAGCCTTTGGTTTTTCTCAGGACTTGGATTTCCTGGGTCATGAGCTGTATCTCTACGCCTTCCTACTCTGTTTTAATTAAGGGACTTCACTCGCCACCTTTTGGAGCCTCTCGGGGTCTCCGCCAAGGAGATCCTTGCTCTCCTTATCTCTTTCTCATCTTGGCTGAAGGTTTAGGCAGACTCCTCCCGAGAAGAAGACGTCAAGGACAGATAACAGGAATTAAAATCGGGGCTAAAGTTTTGACTCATTTACAGTTTGTGGATGATACGTGTTTGGTGGGAGTTGCCAGCCTCAGGGAAGCAAGAGGAATCAAAGATTCTCTTAACGTCTACCTCCGGGCTTCTAATCAAGTCATCAATGAAACAAAATCAAAATTGGTCTTCTTTAACCTTGATCAAAGGTCACAAGAGAGAGTTATGGAGATCCTGGGTTTCACTAGGACCTCCCTTCCTGTTGTTTATCTGGGGGTTCCTCTGCATTTCAAAAAACTGAAAGCTGATTTACGGAAGGACCTTTTGGATGGCATCAAAGAGAGAATGAATCACTGGTCTCATAGATGGTTAAGCTATGGGGGCCGACTAACTTTCCTGAAGTCTGTTATTCAGGCCATGCCTATTTACAAATTCTCTATTCTGGCCGCCCCTCCTTCAATTTGGAAAGAGCTGGACAAAGCGGCTAGAAGTTTTCTCTAGGAAGGTGCCAAAGGAGAGAGGAAATGGGCCTTGGTTGGTTGGGATAAGGTCACCCAGCCCAAGGAAAAATTTGGGCTGGGTTTAAGAAGCTCCAAGTTTAACAATCGGGCCCTGGTTGGTAAATTGTATTGGAGGTGGATTTCCCAGCCTACGTCCCTCTGCAGCAGAATCCTTTCTAGTAAATACTTGGGTCTTGTTCATCCCAACGACTTGGGCCGCTATCCTTTGGAGGGTAATGGATCTCTTGTGTGGCAGGCACTCAAGCTTGGATCTCGCATTATCAAAGATCAATTGTTCTGGAAAGTTGGGAGAGGGGAGAAGGCCCGGTTTTGGACCGATTCTTGGGATCAGCATCCTCCTATCCTTGTGTTTCCTGATCTGTATCCGTTAAAATCAGCTCTTGAAGATAAGGGTTGGATTAATATTGAGAGCTACTTCAATACCAGCCAATTGGGGGAGTATAAGGTTCAAAATTTTAAGCGGCTGGGTGAATGGCCTATTCCAATCCCTCCGGAGCAGGCTCCAACTCTGGAAAAACTTTTGGCAGAAAGGTTTCTTACTGGGAGAGATGAGGAGGATGAGCTTGCCTGGGGCTTTGGGAACCTTGGGGTTTATTCTGTGAAGGAGGGCTATGATTCGATCCTTCCTGAGCCCCCCCCACACTCTTTTCCAGTTCAAGAATGGAGGAAGATATGGCATCCCAAGGGTTGGCCGAAAGTGAACTTCTTTGCTTGGAAGCTGATGCATAATGGTATCTTGACCTTTGACAACCTCAGAATTAGAGGCATCATTGGCCCTTCCCAGTGTGTTTTGTGTCATAGGAATGAGGAAACTGTGGATCATCTTCTGTTTGATTGTCCTTTCACACAGCAGATTTGGCATCGTTGGTTCTCCCACTTTAAACTTCAGGCTCTTGGAGACTTGTCTCGGACCAATTTATGGGAAAGCTGGAAGAGAGGTAGATTTATATCTAAAGCTCTTCATACTGGCTGGGAGCTCGGTTTCCTTTTTATTTGGTGGCAGGTGTGGCTGGAAAGAAATGCTCGTATTTTCCGTGAAACCTTCTCTTCGGTGGATGGGATATGGCAGGTCATCTGGAGCAAAGTTGTGGAAACCGTTGCCATCTATGCTGAGGAGGAAAATCAGCCAACTTCTAAGCCTTTGAAAGGGAGAGTTGCTGATCTTGAGAGACAGGTAAGAAGTTGTTGGAAACCTCCCCCAGAAGGCTGGGTCAAAATCAATACTGATGGAGCTACAAAAGGTAATCCGGGCAATGCTGGTAGTGGAGTTATCTTCCGTGATCATGCTGGGACTGTGCTCTATTGGGAATTGCAAGGTCTGGGATATGCCACAAACAATGAAGTTGAGGCCTTTGCTATTAAATCTGCCTCCATCTGGGCCGTCAAGCAAGGTCATAGAAAGATAATCATTGAGTCTGATTCCCAAATCCTGGTTGGTGCTCTTGATTGCATGAGGAACTTTGCCTTAAAAGCTTGGAGGCTGTGGATTTTGGTTTCCCAAATTATAGAGCTTTGGAAGGAAGTAGAGGATGTGATACCTGTTTATGCTAGTAGATCTCTCAATAAAGCGGCTGATTTCCTTGCTAAGATGGGTGCTGAGAGAGAGGTTGGGATGCATCTGCATAGCAATATGTCTGTGGAGGATGTAGAGATCAGACAAGGCCTTGAACAATTTTTGAAATAATGTGCAAAGTTTTTTTTGCTAAGGATCTTTTTTGTCGCGATATCGCGACATGTAGTGCTGACGCGACCTCTGGCTGGTTGCTGTCGTGATATCGCGACAGGTTAAGCCTCCGCGGCCTCTGGTGGGTTTCTGTCGCGACATCGCGACATGTCGCGATATCGCGTGTCGCGATATCGCGACATGTCGTGATTTCGCGACACGCGATAACGCGACATGTCGCGATATCGCGACAGGTCCCGCTTTTGTGGTCCGTGTGGAGTTCTTGCCGTGCTTTCGTCCCCTTCATGAAGTTGAAAAGCAAAGTTAATATTTCGTCGCGTTTTTGTGACAAGTTTGAGAATTGGAAGCTGCAAGGTATTCCTGTCGCGATTTCGCGACACGTTTGGCACTTAGGCGACTAGGTGGAAAATTGTCACGATATCGCGACCTGTAGCGCTGTCGCGGCAACGAGTTGGTTTTTGTCGTGATTTCGCGACAGGTTGTGCCTTCCTGGCCTCTGGCGAATTTCTGGCGCGATATCGCGACATGTAGCGCTGTCGTGGCTCTTGTTGGGCTTTGCTAGCGATATTGTGCCTCTCTTGAAGATGCTGTTCAAAGGTGGTAATGTGTTGCGTTTTCGCAACAGGTTGGTTAATTGGATGCAGCTTGGCTTTTTTGTCGCGATTTCGCGGCATGTTTGGCTCTTAAGCGATTGGTTGGTTTTTTTTCGCGATATCGCGACCCTTTTGCGGCATGACTGTTGTTTAGTTTTTTCGTCGCGTTTTCGCGACACCTTCTGCGGGTGGCTATCGAGGGCCCTTCCTGTCGTGATTTCGCGACATGTCACGATTTCGCGACATGTCGCGTTATCGCGACTGTTGGCGCCGAAGCGGCCGTGACGGGTTTGCCTGTCGCGATTTCGCGACATGTCGCGTTTTCGCGACATGTCGCCTTTTCGCGCCGTTTGTTCTCTTTGCCCTGTGGCTGCTAGTGTTGCCTTTGTGCGCTGCCCTTGTTGTGTTGCTCTTGGCTCTGGGTCGGGATGTGTTCTCTCCCGCTTGTTTCTGGTCTTTGTATTAATACAAGTTTTCATTTTTTTTCAAAAAAAAAAATATTATTTACAATTAAACTAACTTTAAAATCTTAAATCACTCTATAGTCATGTGGAGCCTAAAGAAATTAAACATAAACTTCTCTTATTATTTTAATTTTTTACATAGTCAAGTTGACATAATAACATGACCACTGTATTGGAAAAATAATGGTCATCTTAATCATCATACGTAAACTTAATAACATGATTTATTATTTTTTTTGATATAACAGGATTATTCTATTGAAAAATATATATCTCTCACATACTTATTAGAGATTATGGTGGTGGGAATCTTGTAGGGATAAGGCTTTTGACATTAACCTAATAAAAAAAATTGTGTCTTTATCTTTATTTATTTTTTCAATATTTTAAACTTTGTAACTTAAACGTCCTACCAATTTTCAATTTCCATAACTAAAAAAAGAGAAAAAACTTATATCAAAACACTTACTCTATTATACATGCACTCACTTTTCCATTCATACTACAATTTGCAATGCACTCACTTTTCCATTCATACTGAAATTTGCAATCCGTAGAATGCTTGTATAATCCATTGCAACTATCTTCATCACAGGCCATTTGTTCAAGAAAGGAAGTAGAAGTTTGATTTTCTCTTGAATGTCAAAAGCTTGATGACCCCGCTAATGTGCCCTTTGGGTTTGCATTTTCACTGCTATTGCCCTTCTCCTAACACCGCTCAGCTTTTATAAATAGTTTTTTATTTATTAAGATAAAGCAGCAGACACTTAGGGGTCCAACCTTGTGAAAAAAGAAAGCATATGTTTTTATGTGTTTCGTGGTATCTTCCTAGTAATACTCAGCTTTTATAAATAAGTTTTTATAAACATCAACTAGTAGAGATTACGGGTCCTATCCTCTGAATAAAGGAAACATAGAATTATTTTTCACGGTATCTTCCAAACATATTGTCAACATTTTCTATCCACGAGATTGGCATTTTCACAAATGTCAAAAGCATATAATTATTTTCTACGTCTTCGTGGTATCTTCCAAACATATTGACAACATTTTCTATCCACGAGATTGGCATTTTCAAAAATGTCAAAAGCGTAATGACCCCGCTTTGGCTTTCTCACAAATGTGAATAGCGTGGGTCCTATCCTCTGAAAAAAAGAAAGCATATCGTTATTTTCCACGCCTTCGTGGTATTTTCCAAACATATTGTCATCATTTTCTACCGACGAGATTGGCTTTTGTCGCAAATGTCAAAATCGTGATGAGCCCGCTTTGGCTTTCTCACAAATGTGAATAGCGTGGGTCCTATCCTCTGAAAAAAAGAAAGCATATCATTATTTTCCACGCCTTCGTGGCATTTTCCAAACATATTGTCATCATTTTCTACCGACGAGATTGGCTTTTGTCGCAAATGTCAAAAGCGTGATGAGCCCGCTTTGGCTTTTTGACAAATATGAAAAGCGTGATGACCCCCCTGAAGTGCGCTTTGAGTTTGCGTTTACAGTACGATTGCCCGCTTTGGCTTTTTAACAAATATGAAAAGCGTGATGACCCCTGAAGTGCGCTTTGAGTTTGCGTTTACAGTACGATTCCCCTTCTCCGTTTACAGTACGATTCCCCTTCTCCTAGTCGGCACTTTGCTTTTATAAATAGCCTTTTGCACACGCTATGGATTTTCACTTCCATTTTCGTACCCTCCCTCTCCCTCGTATGATACAGTCTTTGTTGCCCAATTCCCCTTTGTCAATAAAATGGCCCTTGCTCTTCACAAATTCCTCTTGTTTGTTTTCCTTTGCATTTGTGCAAGCTCCTGCCATGGCCTGCATAAGTGTCATCACAAGGAATCCCAAGCCCTCCTGCTCTTCAAAGCCTACCTCAATGATTCCGGTGCCACTCTCGTTTCGTGGGTGAACGGAACTGACTGTTGCACTTGGCACGGCATATCCTGTGATCTCCACACCAACCACGTGCTCACACTTAATATTACCCAGTCTATGGCCGGTGGTGTCATATACCATAGCTTGTGCGACCTTAGTTTTCTTACAAACTTGGGATTAGGGGGCAATCAACTAACAGGTATTATTCCTCTCTGTCTTGGAAATCTCTCCCATCTTCAATATCTTGGTTTGGATGGTACCAACGTGGGTGGGACAATTCCCCCTACTATTTGTCTGCTTACCAATCTTACTTCTCTTCATCTCGTTAGCAACAAACTCAATGGAAGTTTACCATCTTGTATAGCTAAACTTTCTTATTTAGAGTCTCTTTCTCTTAATTACAATCAATTAACAGGTCCTATTCCTCCCTCTCTTGGAAATCTCTCTCATCTTCGATATCTTGATTTCCGCTCTAATAATTTGAGTGGGACAATTCCCCCAACTATTTGTCTTCTTACCAATCTTAGGTATCTTGATCTCTCTCATAACCAACTCAACGGAAGTTTACCGTCTTGTATAGGTAAACTTCCTTCTTTAACGTCTCTTCCGCTATCTCCTGGAAATCTGTCTCATCTTCAATATCTTGATTTAGATTATAATAACGTGAGTGGGCTGCATAGATGTCGTCACCAGGAATCCCAAGCCCTCCTCCTCTTCAAAGCCCACCTCAATGATTCCCGTGCCACTCTCATTTCGTGGGTGAACGGAACTGACTGTTGCACGTGGCACGGCATATCGTGTGATCTTCACACCAACCACGTGCTAAGACTAATTATTGGCGACTCTATGGAGGGTGGTGTCATATACGATAGCGTCTGCGATCTCCGTTCTCTCACACACGTGGAATTATGGCGCAATCAACTAACAGGTACTCTTCCTCTATGTCTTGTAAATCTCTCGCATCTTCAATATCTTGGTTTGAATCATAATAATTTGAGTGGAAGTATACCGCCTACTCTAGGAAGTCTTTCGTCTTTAAAATGGCTTGATCTGTGGTCCAATCAGTTCAGCGGTAACATCCCGGATTCCTTGGGCAATCTCTCTTTACTCTATATGTTAGATATTTCCTCTAACAAACTAAGTGGGACCCTTCCCTCCTCCCTTGCTCGGCTTTCCTCCCTAACTCACCTCTATGCTGATAGCAATGTGTTCAACGAAAGCATTCCTTCCTCACTATTGCCATCTTCCATACAAGTTCTCGCCTTGTCCTTTGACAACAATCAAACAATTTCGGAAACATTTTTCCATAACCTCACCAAATTAAACGAATTGTATTTATCCAATTGTGTACTGAACACTAGCACCTCATGGATTCCCTCTTTTCAATTAGACAGTCTGGCCTTGATATCATGTAAAACTGACGGACAAATTCCACAGTGGATTTCAACCCAATACTCACTTCACGAGTTGACATTGGCCAACGACAACCTTGTTGGAGAAATTCCCTTTTGGCTATGGGATATTAGTCCATCCTTGCAAAATATAAATCTTACAGAAAATTACTTGGAAGGCTGCCTTTTTACAAATACTTCAGCTTGGACGCAAATTACCTCCTTAGACTTGTCTAAGAATGCATTGAGTGGAGGCATTCCATCATTATGGTCTCCTAGAATGACAATTTTAGTACTCAGTGATAATTTGCTTACAGGTAACATTCCTCCCACCTTAGGCAATTTACAACGACTGCACGTGTTAAGTCTAGCCAACAACAATTTAGATGGTGACATCCCATTGAACTTGACCGGCTGTGTTTCTCTTCAAATATTGAATTTGGCAAATAATAATTTGCAAGGAAGAATACCTCACAACTTTGATAAACTAAGTGAAATTTCTTCACTAGTTCTTAGAAATAATAAGTTAGAAGGATCAATCCCTCGTTCAATAACAAATTGTACAAGGTTACAAGTTGTTGACTTTGGGCAAAACCTGTTTAGAGGTCGGATTTCAAATTCGATTGGAGATCTTTCACTGTTAAAAGTATTGGTGATGAGGGAAAACCATTTGATAGGCAATATTCCTTTAGAAATTGGGCAGCTAAAGCAACTTCAAATCTTGGACCTTTCTTCCAATTATATATCAGGTTTAATTCCTCCCAACATCTTAAATTTAAAAGCAATGGCCATAAAAACTCAAAATAACTTTGTGTTGTCAAATGACTATGTTGATGGATATGGTTTTGAGAATACATACCACTATGAAGATGAGTTGTATATAATTTCCAAAGGCAAAGATCAATACTACCCTTATATTCTTTCCACCTTGACATTTATAGATCTTTCAAACAATCAATTGAGTGGAAAAATTCCATTTGATTTGGGAAGGTTGAAGGGCTTGAGGCTTCTTAATTTGTCTATGAACAATTTGACGGGGTCCATTCCAAATAGTTTAGGAGCAATGACTGAACTTGAGTCAATTGATCTTTCCAGAAATAGATTGTTTGGAAAAATCCCAATGGAGCTAGACTCTTTAAACTTTTTGGGGACATTAAAATTATCCAACAACAATCTTTCAGGTAGTATACCCCAAGGACAAAAATTGGTTACATTTAAAGAAGATTCATATACAGGAAACCCAAATTTATGGGGTTGTCCCCTTCCAAAGAATTGCTCTTGGCCACAATTTGCTTCTCCTCCTCCCACATCTTCTAAAAAACAAGAGAAACGCATGAAAATCTCATGGTATGAGATTGCAGTGGGATTTTCATGGGGAGCAAGTTTTGGATGCACATTTTCATTGATTATCGTAAATAGAAGATGGAAGGACATATACTTTCAAAAAGTTGATGTTGTTTTGAAGATTTTATTCCCTTGGCTCAACAATTGGACATTATGAAGAAAAATTTCTCCACTTCAGGTAAATACAAGATATTTTTAGAATCTATTTTTAATTTTAAAATTAGTATGTTAATTTATATTATTTATTTTGAGGCAATATATATAGTTTGTGCTTTGTTATTATGATGTTAGTAATATTTGGAAGCAAGGTTTAATGTTATCCTTTATTCTTATAGTTTGGAATAATCAACTAATTGTATAGGTGTTTGGATAATCCATTGATGTTGTAAGTTGACATACAGTACAAGGTTACAACTATTCCTCTACTTATGGGTAAGATTTCTTGCTAAATATATTTTATAAAATTGATGATGTTACTTTCTTATATGATTGAGGTAGGATAAATAATGCATATTGAGAAGCAAATTTGTGCATATTCTTATTCACATATTCAAGTATTATAATTTTTATTATTAGATTAAGCTATGGATTTGTTATTTTCACTTATGTGGTTTTTGTAAATTTTAAGTATTTGGAGAAAAAAACTCCTATAAAAAATTTCATGTTATTCACAAATGCTATTCTAGTGGTGAAAATACTAGTTTTTTTATAAAAACAATTGCACTATGATGACACACAAATGTGAGATGTTCTAACAAAATTCTATTATCGTTTACAATAAAATAGTATTATAAGCATATTTTAGAGCCAAACTTAAGAATTTTGAGTGTAGAAAGAATAGTGAAAGCTACCACACAAGTGTCTTCTAGAATGTCAAATTGGATAATAGTAAAATGGGTAGAGGTCTATGTATCCCATTTAGATGTCTTAGGAAAGCATTATGAAGTAATCACAATGAATGCATTTTGAATGAGCTACATAACATGTGGTTGATTTTTTATCTTTTTATTGGTACCACTTTAGGAAGTGAGATTGTAACTCTAGATATATTAATTATGCTTTTATGGGGGCTAAACAAAGAGTTTGCTTCACTTGAGTTTCTATCTATGACCTTTTATATTTTAGATATTATATTTCTCTTTTTAGCCTTTTTTAAGAGGAAGTTTGATCATAATGATAAAATAATGTTTAACAACAATCGTGATATGATGCTTCTTGGCATAGAAGTTTCTAATTCTAGTAAATGATATCCTATCGAAACTAGAGAATGAGTGTCTTAAATATCTTTTTATTATATGAATATGTAAGCTCACTATAACAAATGGTTGAAATGCAAAGAATAATTTGAATCTAAACTTGGAATAGTTGCTACAATTCCCCATCTATTTAAAACCATTTATAAACCTTTTCAGTTGGCGAATTATACATTGGATTTTTCTAATGAGATTAAAATAAATGCTCATTTCTTGTAATGTATTATTAGTTACTTGTTGCTTTTAGTGCACCTTTTTGCATATTTGAAATTTTTAATCTATTGTCTGATTTATATTTCAATAGCATCTCTTCTAGAGCACCCTACCAAAATTTTAAAGTTAATAAAAAGCCCTAGAAGGAAGTATGGAGTAGAGTCTATATTGGTCATATTGAACAAAATATATATATATATATATATATATATATATATATATATAATTATATATATATATATATATGCATTCCTTTTGCTAATAGAGAAGAATATAAAGTTCTTGGTATTGGATTCTAATAACCATTGATTCTTGACTTTATGTTGTGCTTGTGTTTTGATGATTATGTTTGTTTTTTATTTTTATTTTTTTAATTCTCATACATGTGGTTGTTTACATTTATTTTCATTCTATATCTTTACAAAATTGATTTACATTGTAGATTGACTAGCTTTATTTGTTGTTCTTTAGGACCAGGAAACTAATTTTTTACACATTGTTCGTGTGTATACTTTGTGATCCCAAGGGCTAGGTGGATTTGTAGTTGCTTGTTTTGCTAGGTACTTACCAAGAACAGACCGGGGTTCAAATATTTAGGGTGCCAATTTGTAAATGTAGAAGTCTCTTTCGAATCCTCATAATAAGCATCATATCGATAATGATGATACAAACCTCAATCGATTGGTGGTCTCCTCCTCATGTCGAGTCAAAAATAATAAGGTGGAATAGGCTTGTTGGGAGCAACCCCTATGGTTTGAACCCTGCACTTGATAGTTACTAAAAATATTGTGGTTGTAACCAACTTCCCTATGTATATAAAAAAAAATGTGTATACTTCATAGAAAATACTTGTACCTACTACTAAGGTCTGAATCTCCTTTCTATTTTTCTAATTATCATTTCAATTTGTTATTGTTCTATTCATATAGTTTTTCTTCCTTTTTTTATTTTTTAAAAAGAACTATGGATATTTTATCATAGCATCTAAATTTACAATGGTTCTTACATATTACAGATATTACATATGTTAAAAAATACTAGTCAAATACTTTACTACTCATGATGTTTAATCATTTTCTTTAGTGAGGGTCATCCAAATTCTTCCTTTTGATTTATACATTAATTTCAAATTGTATACTTTCATTGATTCAGCCGATTGGTTAATGATTTTTCATTCTATTATTGTTTTTTAATGTTGTACATGCTTGTTTACATTATTGTTTTTATTTCTTTCTATTTCATTGTATCCTAATATTTTGTTAAAAAAATTATGGTAAGCTTCTAATGTTGTTACTCAAATATTTTTCCAACTCCATAGTATTTAATTTAAATTGGCAAATTTCCTTTTTGATATTTTTTAGATCCTTCATAAAATAGGATGGATAGTATTTCTCACCCATCTATACCAAGCATCTAGAGTACCCCATTATAGAATCGGTCGATTACTAAATTTGATAAACAACTTCACACTATTGATGTTGTAAATTGCATATAACTTATTTATAGAGGTAACTTCTTATTTTATTTTTTATTTTTTAAAAGTTGTGTTTCATCTAAAGAATTTTGTTTGTCATTGTTGGATGACATGCTTTACTCTTTCACTACAGCTATAGAGGAAAACCATGTATTCAAATTTGGAGAATGTATAGTGGCTAATGTGTATTTTGTACCACACTTATGGTTTCAAGACCCAACATGGGATACTTTCCTAATGTTATACAATCTTTGGTTGCAATGGAGAGTCTACATTAGATGCATGAAGTGATGATGTCTAATCACAATCATGAAATAATGTTTTTTTGCCATTGAAGTTCTTGATTTTGGTAAATGGTCTCCTAATGACACTAGAGCACAAAATTTATAGAGTGTTTGCTTAGTAAGTGAATATTTAAATTTCTTATTTAAAATCACGTGCACACATTTGCCTTTGGTGAATTATTTATTAGTTTTTGCTAGTGAGATTTAAAAAATATATTATTTATTTTTATATATTATTAGTCTCTTGTTGCTTTAAATGTACCTTTGTTCATATTTAAATTTTGTGATATATTATCTTATGTATATTTTGAATGAATATCCTCTATAGCTACTATCAAACATTTGAAGTTAATAGAGCCCCTAAAAGGATGGATGAAACAAAGTCTATTTTGATCATATTGAATAATACTGAGAATTATATATGCATTCTTTTTTATAATAGAGAAATTATATATAGTTATCAGTATTGGACTTGGACTCTAGTACTTGTTTATTTTTTTGGATGAAAAATCTATTATATTAATAAAATAATGTCTAATCATACAAAAAATGGTGGGTGGGATTAGCGCACCCTGTAAAATAACACACTAACCACCATGGTTGGAAGTACACAAGAGTGTCAAAAATAGTCCACAAAAATCTAGATAACAACCATCAAAACAATGTCAAATATGTTGACTCATAGCACATAACGTATTCTCCCAATGCTCCATTAGGGTACATAAGTACTACAGCTCCACATATATTTTTCAACTTATACTTGAACCTATAGCCAGCAATCAAAGAATATAACATATTTATCAGCAACAAAGAAGACACGCCTGACATCTTGCTGAGAAAAAAACTCTATTCCAAGACTTCCAAAGATAAAACAGGGTACCAATTCTAAAAATATTCCAAACAATGCCTAAGTTGAAGGAAAAGGCAATAGGGTAACCCAAAATAGCATGCATCCAAGTGAAATCCTCTTGCATAAAATGTCTGAAGAATTCAAGAAGCCACTCCCATGCAGACTAAACCCGATCACAAAACCAAAACAAATGTAATAAATCTTTCACCTATATGCAAATCGGGAAAATGGAATTATGAACACCCACATGCTTGAGCCTATTACCAGCATGCAACCCCTGGTGCAAGAGGCTCCAAGAAAAAAAACTCTGTTTAGGTTCAATATAAGTAGCCCAAGCAATCCAAAACCTCTTATTCCATTGGGAGGGAAGAGAGACTAAGTATCATCTCATAATGAGCTTATCAACCATTTGAACTTGTGGGGTGAGCCATTTGTAACCTAAAAGGGCTTTATATTACAAAATAGGAAGATCCCTAGGCCAACACCAATATGAAAATTAAGGTTTTTTAAAATGCTTATGTAGTTTTCACCAAATAGAAAATAGATTACTATAGATAACCACCTCATAATTATATCTATCACCAGGATTTAAATTATGAATTTGACAAAAACTTTCCTAGGGTATCCAACTCCTAGTATGTCAGGAGAAGAAATAAAAAATGGAAGCAATACCACGCTTATAGAACCTATGTGATCTGACCCACTGCACCAGAGCTAGGGGAGAGCCTTGCCAAGTGATAACAAGAGACCACTAAATATTCATGGAAGGCAAAGAGACACTTTCTTTGGGGAAACTCCCTGTCCAACTGATCCAGGGTTTCCAAATTCTCTGAATGACAAAAGAATATTTAACTTTAAAAAGGATAGGGGCAGTAAGAATGGATTTTAATCCCACCCCTTTCCAAATTTTCTTCCCTTGAAGCAAACCATAATAAATACAATGCCTGACCAACACTTTCCAAGATTAATCCCTAATTAAAGAACGGGTGATCCATTTAGCACAAATGGAAAAACCTTGTCAGTTACAATCAAAGAAACCCATGCCTCCATAGTCTTTGGGAAACAACAAATTTCCCTGGCTACCCAATGAAAATATCTTTTGATGGAGTCTTTGGCCCATAAAAAATATCTCAAAAGCTTATCTAGTTTTTTATAATAATATTTGGATGGAACCCAATAAGATGAATAATAGACATGGGTAGTGGCTAAAATCTTAGAACAAATATGAAATTTTCTTTCCAAAGAAATTTTCTTACTAGTCTAGTAAGAAAGCTTCTTGTCCTCTTTCTCACTAATATACTGCCATAATTGAGCAGAGGAACCATGAAACACAAAAGGAATTGCAATAAATTTAAACAACTCACCCGACGGAATCCAAGTCCATTGGAAATGATGCAGTCAACATGGCAATTGAGATTGAGATTTCCAAAAAATAGGAGGTTTTTTCTATTGAATAGAATAACCAGAGGCTAAACAAAATACCTCTAAGTAAATAATAGCTAAGGAAAGGGATTGTTCATCTTCTCGAAGCATTACAAAATAATCATCAAAAAAATGATCATTGACCAATTAGAGGTTATAATTGGGGAGAACAATACCCTTGATTAATCCTTGATCCACCTTATGGATCAAAAATAGCCAAAAGCCTCTATATCAAGAATGAAAAGAGATGGATCAAGAGTGTACACCTATCTTACAGAATGACCAAGATAAATTGACTGAGATTAACTATTATTCAGAGTAATAATAGATGAAGCATCTTGAAATAACATAAGAACGATGCTAAAAAACACTAACCCAAAGCCCAAAGCCTGAAGCATGGCAGTGATGAAATACCACTCCATATTATCATAGGTTTTCTCAAAGTTAATGTTAATGAATAAAATATCTTGTTCAAAATTTCTTGCCCACTCCATACCTTCCCAAATAGCAAGAACATTATCAAGAATGTATCTTCCCTGAACTTGTTCAGGTCTAACAATCAAAGGCAAGAGAGATTTAAGATTAAGTGCAAGGGCTTTGAAAATAATCTTATAGCTCACTATTGAACTCCAATTAGTGATGAGCTTAGGGTCTCTAGACATATGATTAAATTTAACATTGCCTTTGTTAATAATGGAACCTAGTGAACCACATTGCAGGGCTTCAAGATACATTCTATGGAGATCAAAACCAAGAATATCCCATAATTATTTGTAGAATTCATATAAGAAGCCATCAAGACTAGGTGTCTTATCATTGGCTATGAGTGACAAGGTATTTTTAGATTTTCCAAAGAAATAGGAGTGTCATAGAATATCATTTTCTCAGGAGAAAGCTTTTTGGGAACAACATCAATACAATCAGTAAGATCTTGCCTTCTAGCATCATCAAGGGGTTGAGAAGCAAAAATACCTTGATAATGTTAAACAAAGTCTTTGAAAATGTTTGGAAGATCTGTGAATCTTTACCCATCAACATGAATGGCTTGAAACTAAGAACACTGGGTAGGATATCTGAGGTATTGAGAAATTATTTCATCACTCTATCCTCCACTTTGAGCAAATGCATTCGAGCACGTAATTGAGCATCCTTGGATTCATACAAATCAACTTTTTTTAGCTCATGCCGAATGGAAGGGACTTGGAACTAAGCAAGAGATATGAAAGGAGAGGCTTCAAGCCTAAGACAGGCTTTGGATAACTCACTCTGCAATGTAAACATAGTCTGATTTTGTCACTATGCAACTTCAACAATCATACTTTGTAACACCTTATTGGTTCGTTGAATGAAAATATTCTACCACTTAATCCTTCCAGAAAGACCATCAGGTCTAGGAATCAAATTTCAAATGCAGCATATATGAGCTTTCATGCTAAATCTATGCAAAAAAGAAACATTTAGGTAAAACTGTAAAGAATGCACTCTGGGTTGAAAGTTTAACTTTTCTATCGATAATAAAATAGGTGAATGATAATACAGTGTATTACCAGGGAAAGTCAACACATACGATGAATAAGGTAAAAGACAAGAGAACTGAAAGTTGTCACACTAAAAAATAATGGCTCTGTCCAACATTTCTAAAACCCTGGTAGAAGCAACCTAGAAATTGGACTAGGTGTACTAAATATCCTAAGGTAAGTCATAAGGTGAGAAGTGAGAATTAGTATCACAAAGGCGAATCTTATTTTTCATAAAAAACCAAGCTTCTCTTTCACTTAAGAACCATCACATTAGAGTATGATTGACCTTGATAGAAGCTTTCTCCACCATATTAAAATATCCATAGACCACCCAAGTGTAAAATGGAAAATTCATGGCAAACCATCTCCATAGCTCACATTGATCAGAAGCGATGTTCTAGGCATACATATTAACCACCCTAAATGGTTTTCCACAAATCTTGAGTAAAATACAAACAACTTGATTGGAGGAGTCAACATACCAAGTCACAAAATTATTTTGTAATCGAGGTGTAAGGATAGTGATGTCTCCCCATTTTCCTAAGGAATACTTCATGGCAAAAGAGGCACTTTGTGGCCATAAAAAGTCACATGCACACTGTACATTGAAATAAAAAATCTTAACTTCTTGTAAAAATAAAAAATCGAGGTTTCCATGCACTCAAGAAACATTTGACATCTCATTTCAAGAATCATTGGGATTTGTCAGGATGCATGATCTTCATAACATCCTCTATATCACCTAAACCTGCAAGCGAGCCATAAGAGTTGGAGGTTGTAGGGAAAGCATCATTGATTAGTTGTCGGTGTTTGTCATTTCAAACAAGGCTACAAGAGTGGTGGATCTTAAAGACCTGATTCTCCATCAAATAATTATCTAGAGCTACCACCACTAAGGAAAAAAAATGGTTCGACCAAAGATATTGAGACACCGATGGAACTAAGGTTGCATGTCAACAACCGGAGGGGCCGTATCAATAGGAGTTTGTACATATTTAGTAGAAGCTTGAATATCTTGAGAAGGAGTATGGGTAGGTTGCACAGCAAAAACAAAAGCTTCTTGTTGCTTAGCTCCATGGTTTTTCTTGCTAGAAATAGTAGTCCATTCTTCAGTGTTTTCCTGCAAGCCATCAGTTGGAGCTGTAGGAGTGGGCGAAGCATTTGCCTTATATTTCCACTCCATCAAAGAAATTTTATGAGCTACAAATTGACACCGGTAACAGGTATTGGGCATATTGATATAGGTAACTCTTTGCTTAAAGGATTGGTCCCTAATCTTGATATCATTAAACTCCTACAAATCCTTGGTAAGGTCAACTTTTATACAGATCCTTCTAGTGGGTCAAGCGAAGAAGAACTTTTCTGGCTCAAGAGAAACAAACTTACCTAATGGGGCAGCTAAATTCTACAAAAAAACTAAAGGGGAACAGGAAGATCGGGGAATTCAACCCACACTAGGACTTCCAGTGCAGCTTGGTCACTAACTGAGAAATATTTAGAGTAGGGTTGCATAATCAACAAAGAATTATGGATAGTCGATGGTCCACTAGAAAAAACCATCTATGCTTGATCTGGGTCTGAAAAGTGAAAAAATAAATATCCTTTGGTAAGGTTTTGTACATTCTCCACTTTGACTCCATATGGGCCCCAGACTTGTTGGACCTAGGAACGAATAATGGTATCATATGGGATACGACCCAAAAGATAACCCACCAAGGTATGAATTTCAAACCATTCACAGACCGTATGATATTCATGCAAAGGAATAATAGCTTCAGGGACAAAGCCTTTACCTCATGATACACTTTCAGAATGAACTTATGAGGATGTTTCCCTGATGCCATTGAGCTCTCCAGCAAACTCATAATAAATGGAACTGACTGTATTAGCAACAGCCATTAAAAAAGGTAAACTAACACCATATCAGGATGGTATTAATGAAGTAGATAGGACTTTCCCACCCCTAAACCTACCAAGATAGCAGCTAGTTTTTGCTCTTCTATCGTCAAACCTTCTTTGTTGATTTTGTTTTAATAAGTACTTGTTGAATTTTTAATTTATCCTTTTCTTGTGATTTTTATTTTTATGTTTGTTTTTTATTTTTTATTTTTATTTTTTTCACATATGGGTGTGTTTATATTTATTTTTCCTATGTGTCTTACAAGGTTAATTTACATTGTAGATTGACAAAAAAAAATTATTGTTCTTTAACATCATGAAATTAATTTCAAACATATTGTTGGTGTGGAATTTTCATAGAAAATCCTAGCATTTGTTGTTAAGGTTTAAGTCCTTTTTTATATTGCCATTCTAATTTGTTATTGCTTAATTTACCTTCCTTGTTTTTTTAAAAAAAATATAGATATTTTATTAGAATATATAACTTAATTTATGATGGTTAACACTTATGCCAGGAAAAATGGTCAAGTACTTTAGCATTCATGATGGCTAACCGGTCAATCATCTTCTATATTGAAGGTTAGATATATTCTCTTTGATTTATCCTTTAAGACCAATTGATATACTTTCATCCTTTCAAATGTTTGACTAAATATTTTCCATTTAATTGTTGTTAAACACTAAACATGTTTGCTTATTTATTTTTATTTCTTCCTAATTTATTATATCCTAATATTTTGTTAAAAAGTTTATTGCAAGCTTCTAATGTTATTACTCAAATATTTTCCAGCTCTACACTGCTTAGTTTGAGCTATCAAATTCACTTTTTGAAATTTCCTACATCCTTCATAAAAAAGGAGGGATGGTATTTCTCACCTATCTACACTAAGTATTCAGAGTGTCCCATTATACAATGGGATCATTACTAAATATAATAAGAGGCTTCATACATTTGACGTTATAAATTATATATAGGTCCTTTCTAGAGGTAACTTATTATTTTATTTTTAGTTTTTAAAAAGTTATATATTTTGTCCTTATGTGTTTTTTGTTTGTCATTGTTGGATGACACACTTCACTATTTGATTGTATATGATTGAGCACATAAATGGACACCACACGTTCAAATTTGGAGAATTTGTATTGCCTAGGGTGTATGTTGTGCCCTATTTTACTGATGGTCTCAAGACCCAATATAGGATACAATCCCAATGTCATACAAACTTGGTTGAAAAGGAGGAGGATTTGCATTAGATGCATGAAGTAATGATATTTGATCACAATAATAAGATGATGCTTCTTGACACTAAAATTTCTAATTCTAGTAAATGATCTCCCATAAACACTAGATCATGAATCTCTTAAAGTTTTTTGCTTAGCGGATGAATATGTAATGTCACTATAACAAATAGTTGAAATACAAAAAAAAATCGAATCCAAACCTAGAATAGTTGTTGCAATTTCTTACCTATTTAAAATTACTTACATATGTTTACCTTTGGTGAACTAGTTATGACCTATTGTGAGTGAAAATTTAAAAACAAAAAATCATTTATTTTTATGTATTTTTAGTAAAAAATGACTCATTAATTTTTATGTATTATTAGTATCTTGTTGCTTTCAATGTACCTTTGTGCATATTTGGAATTTGTGATTTATTATCTCATTTATATTTTAGAAGCATCTCTTTAAGAGCTACTATAAAACTTTTGAAGTTAATAAATCCCCTATAAGAAAGGATGAAGCAGAGTCTATTTTGATCATATTTAACAAAACAAATTTAATATGAATTATTTTTTCTAATAGAGAAAGTATATAAATTTCTTGACATTGAACTTGGACTCTAGTAATTATTGATTTTTTACTTTATGCTTTGCTTATGCTTTTTATGTTTATGTTTGTTTTCTTATTTTATTTTTTATTTTTACACTTGGGTTTGTTTATATTTAGGGTCTGTTTTACAAGGTTGATTTATATTGTAGATTGACAAATTTTATTTGTTATTCGTAGGATCAGGAAACTAATTTTAAATAAATTATTGCTGTGGATATTTTATATAAAATCCTTGTACTTGTTTCTAAGGTTTGTATCTCCATCCTTTATTTGAATTTGCCATTTCAATTTGTTATTGTTTAATTTATATAGTTTGTTCTTCCTTATTTTTTTCTAAAAATATTTATGGACATTTTATTATAACATATAAATTAATTTATAATGGTTCTTGCATATTATAGGTATCACATATTCTAGGAAAATTGGTCAAGTAAGTTTGCATTCATGATGGCTAACTAGTCTATCACATTCTCTAGTGAAGATCAACCATATTCTTCCCTTTGATTTATATATTAAGATCAATTGGTAGAGTTTCATCCATTTAGTTGATTATCTAAGTATTTTTCATTCAATTATTGTTGTTAAGCTCTAAATGTGTTTGTTTGTTTTTCTTTATTCCCATTTTATTGTATTCTAATCTTCTATTAAAAATTTTATTTCAAGTTTCTAATATTGCTATCATATATTTTTTTAGATATAGACTACTTAATTTGAATTAATAAATTTATTTTTATATATTTTATAGACCCTTCATAAAAGAGGATGGATGGTACTTCTAAGTTCTAACTATCTACACCAAGCATTTAGATCATTCCATTATAATGGGACCATTACTAAATCTAATAAGCGGCTACATAATTATGATGTTTAAAATTGTATATAATACCTTTATGGAGGTAAATTTTTATTTTATTTTATTTTAAGTTATGTCTTTTGTCATTCCAAGAATTTTTTTTTTGTCATTGTTGGATGACATGGTTTACTCTTTGCTTATAGCTAATTGATCATATAAGGAAATACCACATATTCAAATTTAAAGAACGTATATTGGCTAGGGTGTATGTTGTTCTCCATTTTACTTAATATATGAAGACATAACATGGGATACAATCCCAATGTCACATTAACTTTGACTGCATTCCATTAAAATATTGAATTTGACCAATTGTGATTTTTTTCAAATAATAAAATTGGAAAATATTTTGTAGGGAGGAATACCTCACAACATTGGTAATCTATATGAACTTTATTCATTAGTTCTTCAAAATAATAAGTTGGAAGGATCAAACCCTCTTTCAATAACAAATTGTACAAGGTTACCAGTTCTTGACTTGGGGTAAAACTTGTTTACAGGCCATATTCCAAATTCAATTGGAAATATTTCATTGCTAAAAGTATAGGTGATGAGGGAGAACAATTTTATAGGCAATATTCCTTTATAAATTGGTCAGCTATTGCAACTCCAAATATTGTACCTTTATTCCAATCATATATCATGTTTTATAACACCCAATATCTTATATTTAAAATCAGTGGCCATAGCAAGTGAAAATAACTATGTGTTGACAAATGACTATAATGACGGAAATGGTTTTGGTATAACATACCAATATGAGTTGTACATAAATTATAAATGCAAATATTAACACTACCCTTATATTCTTTCCACCTTGACATTTATAGATATTTCAAACAATCAATTGAGTGGAGAGATTCTATTTGATTTTGAAATGTTGAATAGCTTGAGGCTTCTCAATATGCGTATGAACAATCTCATGGGATCTATTATAAATAGTTTAGGAGCAATGACTGAACTTAACTCACTTGACCTTTCTAGAAATATATTTTTTGGAAAATTGCAGATTGAATTGAACACTTTAAACTACTTGGGAACATTAAAATTTTCCAACAACAACCTTTCAAGAAATATACCCCAAGGGAAAAAAATGAATACATTTTTAGAATCATCATATACATGAAATCCAAATTTATGGGGTTCTCCACTTCCAAAGAATTGCTCTTGGCTAAAATTTACTTCTCCTCATCGCACATATTCTAAAAAACAAGAGAAAAGTATTAAAATTCCATGGTATGATATTACTGTGGGATTGTCATGATGTTTTTAAGTTTTTATTTTTCTTGGCTCAGTAATTTTATTATGCAAAAAAATTCTCCTCTTTAAGTAAATACAAGAGGTTTTTAGAATCTATTTTTTATTTTGAAATTAGTATGTGAACATATATTATTTCTTTTCAGGTAATATATGCTTTGTTATTATGATAGTAGTAATATTTGGAATCAAGGTTTAGTGTTATCCTTTATTCTTTAGTTTAGAATAAACAACTAATTATATAAATGTTTGGATAATCCATTGATATTGTAAGTTGACATACAATACAAGGCTACAACTATTCCTTTGCTTATTTAAAATTTTTATTTCTAGGCATATATTTATTTTTTTGGTAGATAAGATACTATAAAATTAATACCGGGTTTTACAGGTTGACCCAAAACCCTTTACAAAAATTATCCCAGGGCTGTTGATGAACATATCCTTACTAAGGATCCTATATATATAAAATCTACATGCCACCAAAGCCATTACATCCGGTAATGCACATAGCCTATTATCAAAAAGAAACTTCCCATACAACATTTTTGGTATACCACGAGAAAACACACATGCATCATAATTACAAAAAAGAAACAAACACGGATCCTTTCCTTGAGACAATGGAGAAACAAAAAGTCGTAGACACATATAGCAGAGTACTGAAAAAACTCCCACAAGCTCTGTATTGATAGTTACTCTTAATAATTATTTGGTAATTGCTTTCTTTTGTATATGACATGCTTTGGTACCACATACTATCTTGGCCAATCAGCCTTGGAGAAGTGAACTTGCTGGCTAGATTTATGGTGGTGGTTATCTGGTGGTCCACATGGCTTTGGTTCGAAGTCTTACATTATCGTTTCTTTCCTTCCCTATGATTATCAACCAACCTAAAATTACTAAGATGACTAGGAGCCATGTTATTGACATGTTATTATCCCCATTAGTCTTTGTGGTATTTTTAAGCAACATCCACGAAGACTGACAGCTCAGATAATTTTTATTGTGAGTCCAATTCAAAAAAGAGACGAGAATAATCCTAGCCTTCGAACTTACAGTGCCTTCCCTATTGGTAAATTTGACTATCATTATTGGTATTCTTATTGAATAAGCTCCTCTACTTCACTTGGGACACCATGTTCCCATTTGAAAATTTCATCACCATCGACACCCAAATTGGCCAGCTTATCAGCAATTTTGTTAGCTTCCTGAAAGACATGTTGGGTTTTTCTATTCTGTCTTCCCTAGAAAAGGATCCTAGCCTCTTCAACAATTGTTTTAATCCTCCAATGAGGTGTTTTCCAATTATTGAAGAGATTTATAACATGCATAGAGTCTCCTTCTACGATCAAATTGCCTTCTAAGTCTTGAGTAATTTGAAGGCCTCTCCACATAGCTCTACCTTCAACTTCATTGTTTGTCCTTGTTCCCAAATATTTAGAAAATACAAGCATCATATTCCCATTATGATCTCACACAATACCACCAACTCCTGCTCTTCTAGGATTGTCCTTAGCTACTCCATCAAAATTAAGCTTAAACAAACCCGTAGGAGGTGGAGACCACTTAACATTGGCTCTGAGGTTGACTACCTAGGAACAGACTCATCTAATAAGGTTAAGCTTAAATATTGAGCAATTGTGGTCTCCTGTAGATTAGGTTTATATCTATCAAAAGGGATAAGGTTCACATTATCATTGGCAAAGGATAGTATCCTAGAAATGATAGTTTGATGATCATGGATGGACTCATTAAAGACTCTATGGTTCCTTTCTAAGCACACCTGCCAAAGATAGTTATTGAGGCAAATTTTCCACATGTATCTAAGTCTTTGGATTGAAAAGGAGTAAGGCCACTGGATGAACAAATCAAGTACAGTGGCTGGTTTAATCCATGAAATATTGAAGGCCTGAAAAACCCCACTTAGGTCAGTCAAGGAAAAAGGTCACTCAAGGAAAATGTGATAAATGGTCTCCCAATTAGCCCTGCACAGATAATAACAATTAGTGATACAAATACCTTTGCGCATCATATTATAAATGGTTAGAATTCTTCCTTGGATAACCAACCATGAAAATACTACAATTTTTGGAATTAAATTTTTTATCCAAACTAAGTCCTTTTGGAGAACAAAGTCCTCGTCATCAAGCAAAATCTTGTAAGCCGATTTAACAGTGAACTTCCCATTTTTTGTAGGAGCCCAGGTCACTTGATCTTCCTTGGGTCTCATGGGGATAAAATTTTGCCCAAGAATATTACAAAGATCATTTGATTCTGTTTGAAAATCTTGAATTCTTATTTGTTTCCACTTCATTCTACCTCTGTCCTCAACCATATAATTAGAGACTTTTCTGCCAATGAGTAATTTTTGTGATATCTCTGATTCGGGCTAAGTTAGGATATTGCGTCAGTGGTTCGTCCTTAGCACACCTGTCATTACAACAATTTATCCTCTCACCATTGCCTAGAACCCATCTTAAACCTTTTTTGATGATTTCCTTACAATTAAGAATTGTTTTCCAAAAATTAGAACCTCTGATTGGAACTGAGTCACTTAGAAATTCCATATTTTGAAGATACTTTCATTTGATGATAGTTGTCCATTCATTTTCTTCACCAGAAATAAGACGCCACCCCTGCTTAGCTAGTAAAGCTAAATTTATATGAGCAATTCTCCTTAGACCTAAGCCCCCATTTTCCCTGGGTCTTCACACTTTGGTCCATCCTACAAGGTGTATCCTTTTTTTCTCCTCTGATCCAGTCCATAATTCTTTTTGGAGTTTCTCAATTTTTTGGAAAACCTTCACAGGGGCTTTGAAAATGGATCATAAATAGACTGGAATGCTTTGAAGAGAGGCCTTAGTGAGGGTCAGCTTTCCTGCTTGAGATAGAAGATGACCTTTCCATCTAGCAAGTTTTTTTTTTAATTCTTTCAATAACCATGTCCCACATTGACTCTCTCGGAGAACCAATGAAAAGAGGGAGACCAAGATACAAAGTTGGGAGGTTTGCTATATCACACCCTAAAATTTTTACAATCCTTGCTTGCCTTTGAATCGGGGTGTTCAAGAAATATAACTTGCTTTTACTGAAATTAACTTTCTGACCAACAACGTCCTCGTAGAGTTGCAGTATGTATTATAAGGTTGATATTGTTCACTTCTTATATGATTGAGGTAGGATAAATAATGCACAATGAGAAGTAAATTTGTGCATATTTGCATTCACTTATTCAAGAATTATATCTCGTATTATTAGATAAATATTTGGATTTTGTTATCTTAACTTTTGTGCTTTTTGTAAATTTTATAAATGTTTCTCAATCAAACTCCTACAACTAATTTCAAGTTATTCACAAATGATATTTTGGTGGTAGAAGTATTAATTGTTTTGATAGAAAAAATATTTGTACTATGATGACACACTAATATGAAATGTTCTAACAAAACTATATTATCTTTTACGATGAAATAGCATTACAAGCATATTTTAGAGCCAAGCTAAATAATTTTGAGTGTAGAAAGCATAGTGAGAGATACCATTTAAGCATCTTTTAGAATTTCAAATTGGATAAAATTAAAATGGATAGAGGTCTATTTATCCCATGTAGATGTCTTATGAAAGCATTGTGAAGTCATCACAATGATTTTTTTTTTAAGGAGCTGCATAACAAGTGGTTGATTTTTTATCCTATTATTTGTGCCACTTTGGGAAGAGAATTTTAACTCCATATATGATTAATTGTACTTTTATGAGGAGCTAAACAAAGAGTCTACTTCACTTGAGTTTCTATCTATAGACTTTTATATTTTGGATAACATATTTTTCTTACATGGAATCTCCTTTGAATATTATCTCATATCAACCTTCTATAAGAATAAGTTTGATCATAATGATGAAAATTGTGAGATGATTTTTCTTGGCATAAACGTTATTGGTTCTTATAAATGATCTTCTACTAGCACTAGAGCATTATTGTCTTAAGTCTCTTTTTAATAGATGAATATGTATGCTCACTATAACAAATTCTTGAAATGCAAAGAAGAATTTGAATCCAATATTGGAATAGTTGCTTCAATTCCCCACCTATTCAAAACCATTTATACACCTTTTCATTTGGCAAAATAGATGTTATCTTTTGTTAATGAGATTAAATAAATTTTTATTTCTTGTAATGTATTATTAGTCACTTATTTCTTTGAGTGTGCCTTTGTACATATTTGAAATTTGAAATTTGCAATTTATTGTCTCATTTATATTTTAAGAGCATCTCTTCTAGAGAACCCTATAAAAATTTTAAATTTAATAGATACCCTAGAAGGAATTATGGAGCAAAGTCTACTTTGGCGATATTGAACAAAACAAAACAAAAAAAATATGCATTCCTTTTGCTAATAAATAAGAATATAGAGTTATTAGTATTGGACTCTAATAACTATTGATTTTTGAATTTATGCTTTGCTTGTGTTTTGATTTTTATGTTTGTTTTGATTTTTATTTTTTAATTCTCATGCATGTGTGTGTTTACATTTATTTTCTGTTTATATCTTACAAGGTTGATTTACGTTGTATATTGATTGGTTTTATTTTGTTGTTCTTTAGGACCAGGAAATAAATTTTGTACACATTGTTAGTGTGGATATTTCATAGAAAATCGTTGTATCTACTACTAAGGTTTTTGAATATCCCTTCTCTTTTTCTAGTTGTCATTTCAAGTTGTTATTGTTCTATTTCTATAGTTTGTTCTTTGTTTTTTATTTTCTTAGAACATCTAAATTTACAATGGTTTTTGGATATTACAGGCATCACATATGTCAGCAAATATTGATCAAGTAATTTATTATTCATGATGTTCAATAAATTTTTTTAGTGAAGGTCATCCATCATATTCCCTTTGATTTGTCCTTTAAGTTCAAATTGTATAATTTCATCCATCAGTTGATTGGTTAAATATTTTCCATTCCATTGTTGTTTAATGATGTGCATGCTTGTTTACGTGTTGGTTTTTATTTTCATTTATTTTTTCTATTTCATTGTATCCTAATATTTTGTTAAAAAATTATTGTAAGATTCCAATGTTGTTACTAAAATATTTTTCCAACTCTACATTATTTAATTTGAACTGATGAATTCATTTTTTGATATTTTTTAGATCTTTCATAAAATACGATGGATGGTATTTCTCACCCATCAATACTAAGCATCTAGAGATTAAAACTATTATACCATGGATTGATTACTAAATTTGATAAGCAACTTCACACTATTGATGTTGTAAATTGCATATAGGTTATTTCTAGAGGTAACTTGTTATTTTATTTTTTATTTTTTAAAAGTTGTATTTCATCTATAGCATTTTGTTTATCATTGTTGGATGGCATACTTTACTCTTTCACTATAACTAATTGTGCACATAGAGGAACACCAAGCATTCAAATTTAGATAATGTATAGTGGCAAATTTTTATGTTGTGCCCCACTTTACTTGTGGTTTCAAGACCCAACATGGGATACAATCCTAATATCATACAATATTTGGTTGCAAAGGAGGAGGATTTACATTTGATGCATGAAGTGATCATGTCTAATCACAATCATAAATGATGTTTTTTTGCCATTGATGTTATTGATTCTAGTAAATGATCTTCTAATGGCACTAAAGCATGAAATTTTTAGAATGTTTGCTTTGTAGGTGAATATTTAAATTCCTTACCTATTTAAAATTGCTTGTAAATATTTACCTTTGGTGAACTAGTTATTGGTTTTTGCTAGTGAGGTTTAAAAAAATATGATTTATTTTTATGTATTATTAGTCTCTTGTTGCTTTCAACATACCTTTGTCCATATTTAAAATTTATGATTTATTGTCTTAATTATACTCCAAGAGAATATCTTCTAGAGCTAATATCAAAATTTTAAAATTGATAGAGACCCTATAAGCAAGGATGAAACATAGTCTCTTTTTATCATATCAAATAAAATTAAGAATTAAATTCTTTTTACTAATAGAGAAATTATATAAAGTTATCGATATTGGAATTGGAATCTAGTAACTATTGATTTTTTTTATATTAAGGTAGAAGAAGGAGTTTTGAAAGGTACCCCAAATGTTTTACAATAAACATCAAATAATAAGATTTACACTCCAAATATTGTTCCAGAAATAAGGTTTCAAACGTTAAACATGAAGATAAAAAAACCTAAATACTATCTATGTTTTTGAATTTAGGATCATTTAATATTACAAAAGATGTAATAGACAATGAACAATCAACAAACCCTTACAAAGCTTAAAATTTTTGCTAGTCCTTGAACCTCAAGATCCTCCTTTTTAGGTCCTCCAAGAAAGCAATTTAGAATGTAAGTCTTTGAGAAATCAGTTTAGAATGCAGATCTTTCAGTATGTAATTCTAGTTCCTTATGCATGTATTTAGTCAACGAGACTCTCATGGAAACATATTACTCAGCAAGGTCAATCATGTCATATTTCTGTTTGATACTTCAGTTGTTGGTACAAATAATAATTAAATTTTTTAGGTGGACTCAAAAACATGAGTATTGGGACTTAGAGAAGCCCTACATACCAACTCCAGTTGCATTGAGAAAAAAAATGCAACCAGTAGCTCATAAAATAATGATTATTAAAAAAACCCAAGTGTAGAGTAGACCAAAACAAAAGGTGGAGTTTTCCAGAGGCATAATATTATTTGCCCAAAAATACATGATCCAGTTCCAAAATAAAGGATCCACCACTGTTGGAGACTCACTGTCAAGTCCTCTTTTCAATCCTTCATCCCTAATATTATACTTGTATCAGTCAGGTATGTTCAAACTCCTCCCTCGAGATGAACAATAAATATTTATGCATAAAATCTTTAAAATTCCAATATAAAATTTAATCTTTGATGTCATTTTTTATCATCCTTGGCTTCACTATTAATTATTTTTTGAACACTATGAGGGAATATTAACTCCCAACACTGCAATTCATCCAAGGGTACACCCATGTTTTCCAAATAGTCAGCCTTCCCATTAGCCTCTTTGTAGACATGATCAATATGCACTTCTTCAAGGATCTCTATTTTAGTGTTAATATTGTTTATCATATCTTCTATGTTCCATCCTAGAGGGTATTTTCCATTCAAAATATTAATGATATTTTGTGAATCTCGTTCTATTATTAATTTCATTTTATTTAGTTTACCAAGAAGTGATACACCCATAAAAGTTACTCTAGCTTCAACAAAATGGCTTGTTTGATCTCCTAGAGGCTCTGCATAGGCCAAGAGTGGTCTATCCCAATGATCTCAAAAGATACCTCCAGCTCCAGCACTCCCAGGATTTTATTTTTCCGCTCCATCAAAGTTCAATTTTATCCATCCACTTTGGAGGTCTTTTCCATTATGAATTGGTTTTTTGATGAACCAAGGATGAGCATGAATTCTAATAATTGAAAGCTAGCCCCCAAAATATAGAAATATATTTCTCTAATGCTTGGCTTGTGGTTTTTATTTTTATGTTTGTTTCTTATTTTTATTTTATTAAATTTTCACATATGGGTGGGTTTATATTTATTTTATCTATGTTGCTTACAAGGTTAATTTTCATTGTAGATATACAAATTTTATTTGTTGTTCTTTAATATCAGGAAACTAATTTCAAACACATTGTTATTGTGGATATCTCATAGAAAATCCCTACACTTGCTACTAAGGCTTGAGTCTCCCTCTATTTTATGTTGTCATTCCAATGTGTTATTGTTTAATTTATGTACTTTGTTCTTCCTCATTTTTTTCTAAAATAATTATAAAAATTTTCTCAAAATATATAATTTACTTTATGATGGTTCCTATATATTATAGGTATCACATATGCCAAGAAAATTTGTAAAGCACTTTAGCATTCATGATGGCTAACTAGTTAATCATCTTATATAGTGAAGGTTATACGTCTTCTTCCCTTTGATTTGTCCTTTAAAATCAATTGATATAATTTCATCCATTTAGTTGAATGACTAAAGATTTTACATTCAATTATTGCTAAGTGCTAAAAAAAAATTCTTGTTTGTATTTATTTCTTTATATTTCATTGTATCCTAATATTTTTTTAAAAACATTTATTGCAAATGTCTAATGTTGTTGCTCAAACATTTTTCCAGCTCTAGACAATGTAGTTTAAGCTAACAAATTTACTTTTCAAAAAAATTTACATCCTTCATAAAGGGATAGATGATATTTCTCACATATCTACAACACGATTTTAGAGAGTCCCATTATACAATGGGACCATTACAAAATCTAATAAGTGGATGCATACTTTTGATGTTATAAATTGTATATAGGTCCTTTCTAGATATAACTTATTATTTAATTTTTTTATAAGTTGTCTTTTGTTTTTCAGAGTGTTTTGTTTTCATTGTTGGATGAAATCCTTTACTATTTGATTATAGTTGATTGAGCACATAAAGGAACACCACAAATTCAAATTTGGAGAATATGTATTGGTTGGGATGTATGTTGTGTCCTGTTTTATTTTTTGTCTTGTTGGTAGCATAATCTGTCTAAGGAAAAGGTTGTGCGCACACAAACCTTGACCAAAATTGAATGACCTAAAAGCTATGAGGCTTCAGTGGAAAATCTCGAGAGGTGGTTGGTTCCTTTGAAGTTCAAGCTAACTATTTCTAAAATATAGGAGAAAAGGGTATTGAAAGAAGTAAGCAGATTTGAAGCTAGAACATACATACATACATAACTAAAGATAATTCAATTGAAAAAATAAGTAAACTATATAAAAAGCCAACTTATTTTCCATTGATCATAGAACATTTATTATTTTAGTACATAGCTATCAGATTATGAATTCTATAATCAAAGAATAATCATGAATAGAAATTCAAATAGTAGAAGTAATACCATGAACATTCAACCTGCCTAAATTAGAAATAAGCAGTCATATATACATGCATGTTTTACAACAAGGTCAAACCAGAGGGTAAACATCAATTTCTTTATATTTTCAATAATCAATGCACTTCATACATACAAATTTTAAAATCTTAAGAGCCAACCAATTTTTAATCTACATTCTAGTATTTATAGCTTTTTAAAATACATTTAGTTATCCATGCATTATTACCTTAGAAATAGATCATTATTATATCATAATATTTGCCAACCTGTTGAACCACTGGGAGGTATATTTGTTTCAACCATTATGTTATAGTTTGGCTTCCTAGCTAGAGCCTGTATCATCCTAAATCTTATTATGCTCACTATTTACATTTGGTCCATTGATAATCTATTGATATTTCTTTTGAGCCACCCTATCACCTATACAATGGCCTTGATGGAGGTTATACTATTAAGATATTTTTTTAAGTAATCTTACCCTATAGGAGTTTTGGGATGATGACCACCCATGTGTTGATATATTGATGTTGGATTTCAGATTTGGCTTGTTCATTCATAGCTATCAGGTTCCAAATAAGGGTGTTGATGGATATTTACACATTCATATCCTCTTGTAAGGTGATGGATATTTGGTACCTTGAAATATTCTAACTGGGTGTAGATATTCCAACTCATTTGGGACTTAGCTAAATTCTAGATTTTTTCAGCTCTCCTTTGGCATCACGATGGATATATGGTACCTTGACGGTATTTGGTTAGGTGTATTATATTTTGGCATATCCAACACAATCATTTCATTTTTCTTGAGTCTTTCGAGCATGTGACCAACTTTTGGTACCCTTATGGGCTTTGGTTGAGTGTATATATTCTAGTTTATTTGAGATTTAATCCAAATTCTAGATTTTGTTTTGACTCTCCTTTGACATCATAATGAACATTTGGTATCTTAACAGGATTTGACCGAGTGTAGATATTTTAGTTCATCCAAAACTTAGATGTTTTAGCTATCTTGTGTCTTTCAGGTATGCAATGGACTTTTGGTACCTCAACAAGTTTTGGTCAGGTACAAATATTTTGGTACGTCCGAGATTTAGCCAAATTCTAGATTTTGTTTCAGCTCTAATTTTACATTGCAATAGACCTTTGGTACACTTTTCAAATTTAATTGGGTACATATATTTTTATGCCTTTGTGACTGAGCCAATTTTTGCATATTTGTATCTTTTGATAGTGTGATGGAGTTCTAGTACCCTTTTGGACTTCGATCAGGTACATAAGTTTCGATGCTCTTATGAATTAGGTTTTGCTTCCATTTGTAAACTTTCATTTACATTTGATCTTATTTTCTTCAAAGGTAAATTTTTTTGATGATGATTATTTTATCCATTTGAATTTGGTATGAGAACAATTTATTTGAGGTAGCACCCTTTGTACCAGGCCAAAATTTCCATCTAGCATACAACCTTTTATTGGGGTCCATCAACTTATCTAGAATTTATGACAACTTTGGAAGCTCTTATACTACCCCAAAATTGTTGTTCTTAGCTTTTGATCATATCGACAGAAAGAGATTTATGTGGATGAGGCACAAAAGTCACCCACATTCTTGGTGACTCATAGGGTATTTTTACTTGTCAAAATAAGGAACCCATAAAGCCATTTTTTATTTTAGCACTTTCTAAGAAAATGGAAGGGGAGGAAGGAGCTAGAAGAAAAACTTGGAGAAGTATATCTTATATTTACCATAAGGTAAAGGAGGGTGGCGGGTGACGGGATGAAAGGGACACATGCAAAAAGGAGGCAAGTAATGGTGAGGAGGAGAAAAAGGGAAATAGATGGAAATGATAAAATATGGTATGAAATATAAATTATATGGAGGAAAATCAGAATAGGGGATAGAAGAAAAAGCAATAAACATGTCACTAACCAAAGGAATTTATGGTAAATTTCAACTAGGGTTCTTCATTTTGGCAACTTTTTCACTCATCTAACATCATTTACTTTATGGATTAATATGTCACTTTGCTCACACAAGTTGTGATAGTTTCACTTCAAACTACTATAAATTTTATGGTGCATATCCTATAATTTTGTACTATTCTACTCTTGTCCATTGGGATAAATATTCAAAATATTAATTGTATAAGGGGAAGAAACAATAAATAGGATATAAAGTGCTTAGATGAAGAGAAATAACAACATTCAAAATTCAATTTTCCATAATTTTTTGTTGCTTTTGATCAATGAAATAATCCCTCCTTTATAATCTTTGTGTTTTATGTATAAGATGATGTAATATACTGAGCAAACTAGTGGTTCTCATATCAGCTTATTTATTTGTTGACTATGTACACAAATTTATGGTGTGTTTGCCATGCCTAATTTAGAATATTTCCTAAAGATTATCCTGTGAACCTACAATGACCAGACCACATGATACCAAACTTAAGCCTTTTTTTTGTCTAAAATATGTCTAAGGAAAGGTTTGTCCACCCACAGGCCTTGACCAACATTGAGTGACCTTAAAGATATGAGTTTTTCTAGTCAATCTTCAAAGAATACTAGTTTCTTGTGAATCCTAGCTAACTACTAAGATAACTAATGATGGGTGAAAAAGGTGCTAAAAGATAGGGAAATATAGCTAAATATAGAACTTATGAGGTATAAATTTAGCCACATCAAAACACATGCATTATTAAGCTAGAATTATCTTAAGAAACTAGAAATATAACCTAATAGACCAACCAGTTTATTCTCAGTAAATATTAATTGCATATATTCAAAAGCAAAATCTAGAACCAAAGAATGAAGAGCAAAAAATCTATATTGCAGAATTAAAGCTAAATCACTCAAACATTTTTAATAGAAATAAGTAAAAAATATCCATACATACATGAGACAATATGGAAGCCAAATAGTAATAATCTTGTATTTCTTGAACAACATAAGGTTTCACAGGTAAGTTATAAAGGCTAAAGAGCCAACCATTTGAATACCTTACATCCTACTATATATAGCTTTTCTTTATAAAGTATTTTGTTACTCATAATAATTATGCTTGATCGTGGAACGTAGTTGTGTCAAGCGAGTGGCCAAGTTGTGTCATCCTATCATATTGCACTTGCAATCAAATACTTGTGTGACATGGGAGTGGGTTTTGTTGGATGTATATGATCCTTCTATCCATTTGATGCACCTAATAATTCTATTATTTTATGATATCCACCTACATGTACCTAGAGGTAGTGGGTTGTCACTCATACAGTTTACATTCTATTATTGACCACTCTTAGACTACTTGATAATTTTCAACTGCTTGTCAGATGAATGTTAGATTCTATTTATGAACCAGGTGTTGTATTTTTAGACCAATTCCAAACTTGGGATCATTGTTCCTCTTCTATTGGTAGACTCGACATGTCTCAACAAAGAAGGAAATTCCCAGTGGTGGAAAATATTTGGAATCCATATAAATTTTGATGGTATCCTCCAATTTAATTAGATATGAGCTCTCAATTTATTGTGGCAATATTTTAGAAACCTTTCACAGCTCGATAGTTGCATGATTTTATGCCAATATTTGTGATGGTTTTTTGGGACCCATACAAAATTTGATAGCTTTCCATTATTATTTTAGGTGCCCCTTTAATTTCTCTCTATGGTGGATTTTTAGGATCCATTTGAAGTTCGATAGTCACCCATTTTTTTGCCATGGTCGACACTTAACCTTTCAACATATTCTATGATGGGATTTTGGGACCCATCCAAATCCTGATAGCTTCCTGGTCGTCCACTATATATTTTTTCTCTCTCTTTCATGACAAGTTTTTGGGACCTATCCAAAGTTTGATTGTCTCCCATTTTTTTTCATCTTCAACACTAAGTTATTTATTACCCCTTTTCATGATAGGTTTTTGGTATTTGTCTAAAGTTTGATAATCACTTATTTTTTGATACGCTTAACACTTAGCCATTTAATGAAACTCCTAGTTTTATAGATTGTTTGGATATGAAAATAGGTGGGTGTGGGGAAAACTACCCATGTTATTAGTGAATCATGAGGATTTTTACTTGATGAAAATAGAGGACCTAAGCAGACCTATTAATTAGAGAAAATACACATTTATTGACACTAGGAGACACAAACAATAAAAATAAATGGACATATGTCATGTGCAAAAAGGGAGTAAGATCAAATCCCAGGTTCTGTCCATTTGGCTACGAGGTCACAATATAATACTATTGTATAAAAAATAGTAATCATTATAGTAATCTTACTGTAGATAAATATTTACAGTGAATGCTACCTTCCTCAAGTCATGATGCCTCCTTTTATTGCCTTTGTTGCTACCCCTATGCCTTTGAACCAACTATCAAGGACTTAGCTTGGTAAGTGGCCATATGGGTTATTAGGACCTACCACTTTTGGCATATTTGGTTCCAATTTTTCATTGGAGGAATGGGGATGCTTCTGAGTTGGTTAGGGATGATATTCAACCTATAATTATCCTTCTAGGGTGTCCCTATATTTTTCAATAGCTTCCTCTAATTTAGTGACAAATTGGAAAAGTCTATGAAATATTGTGAATACCTAGTCCACCATCATAGATTCCTCTAGTGCTACAATATCACTCTCTTATTTTTCTTAGTATTCAAGTCATTATTTGAGTTCATCATCTATATAGATATGCTAGTTTTTGTCCCAAAATTCTAGGGAGCCAAGGACTCTAATTTCCCCATTCACCTTGCTCATTTTCTCTGGATCTTTCTTGAGGGTAGTATAAAGTTCTTATCCCTCATAGTATAGGTCCATCACGTAGAATATTTTTTGTACAAAGGCCTTACATTATTCAATATATCATGTTGAATGCTTTTCCAATTGGGGATCCCTTTATCTAATCATCCTTATCATCACTATCACCTGTAGGACCTTACTCAACATTGTTCTTTTTTGGTTCTCCAATTCTACTTTTGCTTCTTAGGATATTTTATTGATTTCCTTTAACTTTCACATGAAAGGAGTGAGAGTTTGCAGCGTTTCCCCTTTTATACTTCTCCAACAGTGGAACTTGATTTATTTTACCTAGTCCTTTGAGATCATAGATCGAGGGGCTTTTCATTTTCTTTCTATAATTTAGCTAATGTAGTAGTGAGATATTCCTCTTGTTTCTGCAACTTGGATTAGAACTTTACACTTAGTTTTTGTAGCATGCTCCACATTACTTGCAGCTCATCCTCTAGGGTAGTGATCTATTCATATTTTTATTGCAATTCTTTCTCAAAGGGATCCCTATTAAGGATGTCTTTCAAGGTTTTTACCTCACTCTTTAGGGTATCCTAGTCTAGCTTCTCCTTGTTTACTTGGATCTCCAAGATCTGAATCATTTTTTCTAAAGATTCAAATTCCTATTATTAGTTCTTCCTTTCACAATAAATGTATCAACCTATATGTGTAATGCTAAAAGGGTTTTAGCCTAGGAAATATTGGAGATATACCTGGTCTATACATCAAATTGCTAGTATTTAGGTCTCATTTTTGTGATAGTCTTCTTTACTTTAGGTTGGTTATTCAACTTGATCCTCTTTTTATGAATTAGAGCAAGTTCATCATGGGTCATAACAACTACTTATTCCTTGTCATAATATAATTGCTTCATCTCCTCCTCAACCTATTTCTTTTGATTATCTTACGTTGTATTCAATATGTCATAAACTATCAGTAGATCTTCTTCTATAGCTTGGGCCATAAAAGGAGAAGCCAATAAGGATGGTATTGGAGTGAGTGGATATGATACCATTTCTCAAGTTGGGATTTCACAACATTGCATAAATGTGTGCTTCTATGCTGATGGTGGTGATGGTTGAGGAGGTTATCGAGGTGCATATTGGATCAGTGGGAGAAAAATAAAGGATAAGATGGATAAATAGGGTGGTTGTGGTTGAAGGGGTGGGGCAATTAATGTATTGGATGAATATGGTGGTAGAGGTGGTTCTAATAAACCTTGAGGTGGGATGAGTGGAAAGGTGGGGTATAGGGGAGACAACATAGGAGACTTGGGGTCCTCTTGTTTGAGCAAATTAGCGATAGTTAAAATCATCCCAAAATGTCAAGCTGAATGAGGAGGTGAATCCTCTAGGATTTACATAGAAGATGATCATTTCAAAGAAGGAGAACAAGGATTCATAAGAGAAAATTCAATTTTAGAGGCCATACCTTATTCTTGTGCTTTCTTCGGTGGCTCTTCAACAACTCACTTCCCCTTCTCAATTTGGGTGGTTGTTACTGCTGCTTTGGCCTCCTATACTTCCTACTATGGTAATTACCTTTTATGCCTAGTCCCACATACCTCAAAGCTATCAGGACTATGATGCTTTTTATTCTTTTTCTTGATTTAAACCTCTATTATTGGGGACCAGGCAATCTATCTGATTGTGTTCCAAAATTTCTAGTAGCTTCAACTCCTATGGTATACATGACAAGTTGATGCTATGAAAAGAGGTTTTATTTCTAAATTTTATTTTCATTAGTTGGATTCTTCTATAGTTATATCTCACAATAAACTTCGTATTCTTCTTCATCATCATTTTCTTCTTCTTAGTCATCAAACTCCTATTTTTGTCTTTGATATTCAATTTTTGGTACACTTAGTATCTCCAAGAAAAGAACCTTCTTGATCAAGCTCCTCCAAATAACAAATTTGATGTAAAACTTCAACTCCAATTCTTTGTTTTTGTTACCCAGAAAGACCTTCTTTATTTCATCTCGCTCACATCGTGATACCAACCATTCTTAAATTTTGTATACACTCCACCCTTTCTTATCCTTGATATCGTAAATGAGCTTGGGATCAATTGCTATTATGGATTTATTTACAAGTCAAAGACCTTCTTGTATGGGTATCATGTCCTTCGTGATGATAATTTATGCATTTCAAGGCATGTTAATGGGGCCACCTGATCTTGTGATAAGTTTGTGTACTATTCAATTACCTCTTTTTTGGGTTTTCTAAAGGTGGTGGCCTATTGTTATTCGTGTTGATATTACCTTTGAGGATATTCTCTAGGTTATAATTCCATATATGAGATACTATTGGGAGATGTAGAGTGGATAATTCCTCTTATAGCTTCTAGTGTGTAGTGTTGTCTTTTTGGGAATATTGATAGGCTCAAATTTTACTGGTATTTTAAAAATTATAGTCCTATTTGCTTCAATGCTGAGATTTTTCTCAATGAAAAATAGTTTTATCTACATACTTCTATGCTAAGTATCTGGTTTATAACATGGAAAGGGAGCGAGTAAGAAAAACCAGAGAACCATTACAATCATATGATGGTACCTTCATCTAAATAGTACCAATATTTGTTTTCTCACCAAGGGCCTCTAAATAAATCATGTGCTGCACATGATAGGAATGGGAAAACTTTACAAATTGGCACAAGGGTGGGCCATAAAAACCTTCTATTAAATTGTAGATAGAAACTATTCCTCCTGAGAATTTACATCTGATCAACCACTGAACGTATATGGTTGTGGTCATCTTTTTCATGAATTTTTAGATAATGCTTCATGTGGGACATGTAGTAAATAAATTGCCATGCTAGGTAGGAAGGATATGGGAATTGATTAATTAGCCCTCTTTTGAAGGCCATCATTTTATCTTTGATTTTTTTGGCTAAAAATTTGATCCATTCTAGTTTGACATAGTTGCGTATATTTATTACTACATGTTCCATACCCATTTAGTGTGGGTAAACAATGGCATCCATTGGAAAAATGCATAAAATTTCCAACATTGAAAGAACCAATTGGACATAATCCTTAAAATTTACCAACTTTCATGGCCTCTCCATATAGTCATCTATTAGCTTACCTAGTACTTTTATCAACCACTTCTTAGGGCTTGCTTCACTCAAAATCATTTTTTTTTATTCTAGAACAATGGTTTTGAGACATCCTATTGGAAGATCCTTTTTGGGGATATCTTTAGTGATAAATGTCATCCTAATTGTCTATGTGCCTATATGAAATAAATACTATAAGTTTTGATTTATGACCATGCTTATACAATTTTCATAAAATTGGGGGATTGTATCAATTAACTCTAGGTAAGGGTGCACTAAAATTGACATGAAATGACTAATATACGTCTACCATGCTACACCTCCCAGTTTATTATAAGAAATATTTATTGCCTTACCTTTTGAGGATTCATTAAAGCTTTTCAGTTTGGATTTTACTATGGTGATGGTATCAAAAAATCCTTGTGAATCTATTTGTTATCTTCTGAGGGATATTTGGCTTTTTCATTATGTTTTCATTATAAGCTCAACTTCTAAGTGGTCTTGGAACACCTTTTTTTAGTGCTATATAACACAATTTCTACATAAACATGTTGCATTATATTAAAATATTTGGTACATGTCTTAGATTAGGCTTTATATTATGTAATCTAATAAATACACAAGTGTGCATAATATTCAATAATGTAAATGTGCATAATAGCCCATGTGCACATGAGTCCATAGAATAGGGATATGAAGAGTCTAGAAGTGCGAAGACCAAGAGTGTTTCATATGAAGAGTCACATTACATTATATATGCATAGTAATGTGAGGATGTAAATGATGTGACTTGTAATAATATAACTTGGTACTTTTAGTGTTATGGCACCATTTTTATGAGTTATTTTTTGTGCCATACTTAGGAGTAGATATTAGAGTTATTTCTATGTTTTATGTATTTATAATATTGTCATTATCATAATCATTAGTTTAGTAATTTATTTCATATATTATGGATTATTAATCTTAAGTTATAAGCTTAAAAAGCTAACAAAACACACTTGTATATTCAAATGTCTAAATGCTTTCACTTAAAATCGAGAATTCCTTTAATAGTTTTTTGCTACAAGGAGATAAAGAAAGAAAAAATAGAATGGAGGCATCACTTGTATTGATTTATAATGCTTAGCATCAGAGAAAGAGGGAGTGGCTGATAGGATCATTATAGAGAATTTGCTCTAAACGAAGGAGATATCCTTGAGCCATGATTTTTTAACAGGTGGTTTTGACAATCATTCTGAGGAATGTGTACCATCAATCAATGAAGTTGATTGGAATTTTATGCACCAACAATTTGTGTAGTTGGGTATCCTAAGTCAACATATCATTAATGACACACTTCTATTAGTTGTAAAAAAATCACACCTTTGTTACTTATGACATGGAGCACAAATGATAGATTAAACTACATACTACCACCTATAGGATTTTGGTTGTCATTGGTAGTGGTGGGTTTTTTGATAAGACCTTTTGTATTAGTGTTTTGGGACACTTAAAAAACCTGGTATTCTCACAAATTTTCTACCAGATATCTCAAGGATGGGTTTTTGAGGTATGTTCAAAATTTGATAATAGCCCATTGCTCTTTCTTTTGTGATGGGTTTTGGCACCCATTCAGAGTTTGGTGGTTACCTATTTTTCTCTAGGATCAACACTTAGCCATTTTACCTATCTAGTAAGACTTGGTACATGCATGTCAAATTTGGCATGGTACTTTTCATACTGGATATTAGCTCATTACTCTTAATCTCAAATATTTACAATATGAGACTGAAAGGAAATATAAACTATAAGCATGGGTCATATATATACATATATACAATTCCAATGCTAGTGGGGCTAGGTGCAATATTTTGTAATCGATCAGAAGCGATGTTCTAGGCATACATATTAACCACCCCAAATGGTTTTCCACAAATCTTGAGTAAAATACAAACAACTTGATTGGATGAGTCAACATCCCAAGTCATAAAATTATTTTGTAATCGAGGTGTAAGGATAGTGATGGCTCCCCCTTTTCCTAAGGAATACTTCATGGCAAAAGAGGCACTTTGTGGCCATAAAAATTCACATGCATACTATATATTGAAATAAAAAATCTTAACTTCTTGCAAAAAAAAAAAATCGAGGTTTCCATGCACTCAAGAAACATTTGACATCTCATTTCAGATCAAATATTTTCTGACTGGTTCCATAAATCCTCAAACATTCCATGAGAAAAAATCATTGGGATTTTTCAGGATGCATGATCTTCATAACATCCTCTGTATCACCCAAACCTTCAAGCGAGCCATAAGAGTTGGAGGTTGCAGGGAAAGAATCATTGATTAGTTGTCGATGTTTGTCATTTCAAACAAGGCTACAAGAGTGGTGGATCTTAAAGACCTGACCCTCCATCAAATAATTATCTAGAGATACCACCACTAAGGCAAAAAAATGGTTCGACCAAAGATATTGAGACACCGATGGAACTAAGGTTGCATGTCTACAATCGGAGGGGCCGTATCAATAGGAGTCTATACATATTTAGTAGAAGCTTGAATATCTTGAGAAGGAGTATGGGTAGGTTGCACAGCAAAAACAAAAGCTTCTTGTTGCTTAGATCCATGGGTTTTCCTGCTAGAAATAGTAGTCCATTCTTCAGTGTTTTCCTGCAAGCCATCAGTTGGAGCTTTAGGAGTGGGCGAAGCATTTGCCTTATATTTCCACTCCATCAAAGAAATTTTATGAGCTAAAAATTGACAACGGTAATAGGTATTGGGCATATTGATATAGGTAAGTCTTTGCTTAAAGGATTTGTCCCTGATCTTGATATCATTAAACTCCTACAAATCCTTGGTAAGGTCAAATTTTATACAGATCCTTCTAGTGTGTCAAGCGGAGAAGAACTTTTTTGGATCAATAGAAAAAAACTTACCTAAAGGGGCAAATAAATTCTACAAAAAAACTAAAGGGGAATAGGAATATCGGGGAATTCAACCCACACTAGGACTTCCAGTGTAGCTTGGTCACTAACTGGGAAATATTTAGAGTAGGGTTACATAATCAACAAAGAATTATGGATAGTCGATGGTCCACTAGACAAAACCATCTATGCTTGATCTGGGTCTAAAAAGTGAAAAAATAAATATCCTTTGGTAAGGTTTTGTACATTCTCCACTTTGACTCCATATGGGCCCCAGACTTGTTGGACCTAGGAACGAATAATGGTATCATATGGGATACGACCCAAAAGATAACCCACCAAGGTATGAATTTAAAACCATTCACAATCCGTATGATATTCATGCAAAGGAAAAATAGCTTCAGGTACAAAGCCTTTACCTCATGATACACTTTCAGAATGAACTTATGTGGACGTTTCCCTGATGCCATTGAGCTCTCCAACAAACTCATAATAAATGAAACTGACTGTATTAGCAACAGCCATTAAAAAAGGTAAACTAACACCATATCAAGATGGTATTAATGAAGTAGATAGGACTTTCCCACCCCTAAACCTACCAAGATAGCAGCTAGTTTTTGCTCTTCTATCGTCAAACCTTCTTTGTTGATTTTGTTTTAATAAGTACTTGTTGAATTTTTAATTTATCCTTTTCTTGTGATTTTGATTTTTATGTTTGTTTTTTATTTTTTATTTTTATTTTTTTCACATATGGGTGTGTTTATATTTATTTTGCCTATGTGTCTTACAAGGTTAATTTACATTGTAGATTGACAAAAAAAAATTGTTGTTCTTTAACATCATGAAATTAATTTCAAACATATTGTTGGTGTGGAATTTTCATAGAAAATCCTAGCATTTGTTGTTAAGGTTTAAGTCCTTTTTTATATTGCCATTCTAATTTGTTATTGCTTAATTTACCTTCCTTGTTTTTTTAAAAAAATTATAGATATTTTATTAGAATATATAACTTAATTTATGATGGTTAACACTTATGCCAGGGAAAATGTTCAAGTACTTTAGCATTCATGATGGCTAACCGGTCAATCATCTTCTATATTGAAGGTTAGATATATTCTCTTTGATTTATCCTTTAAGACCAATTGATATACTTTCATCCTTTCAAATGTTTGACTAAATATTTTCCATTTAATTGTTGTTAAACACTAAACATGTTTGCTTATTTATTTTTATTTCTTCCTAATTTATTATATCCTAATATTTTGTTAAAAATTTTATTGCAAGCTTCTAATGTTATTACTCAAATATTTTCCAGCTCTAGACTGCTTAGTTTGAGCTATCAAATTCACTTTTTGAAATTTCCTACATCCTTCCTAAAAAAGGATGGATGGTATTTTTCACCTATCTACACTAAGTATTCAAAGTGTCCCATTATACAATGGGATCATTACTAAATATAATAAGAGGCTTCATACATTTGACGTTATAAATTATATATAGGTCCTTTCTAAAGGTAACTTATTATTTTATTTTTAGTTTTTAAAAAGTTATATATTTTGTCGTTCTGGGTTTTTTGTTTGTCATTGTTGGATGACACACTTCACTATTTGATTTTAGATGATTGAGCACATAAATGGAAACCACACATTCAAATTTGGAGAATTTGTATTGCCTAGGGTGTATGTTGTGCCCTATTTTACTGATGGTCTCAAGACCCAATATAGGATACAATCCCAATGTCATAAAGACTTGGTTGCAAAGGAGGAGGATTTGCATTAGATGCATGAAGTAATGATATTTGATCACAATAATAAGATGATGCTTCTTGACACTAAAATTTCTAATTCTAGTAAATGATCTCCCATAAACACTAGATCATGAATCTCTTAAAGTTTTTTGCTTAGCGGATGAATATGTAATGTCACTATAACAAATAGTTGAAATACAAAAAAAAATTGAATCCAAACCTAGAACAGTTGTTGCAATTTCTTACCTATTTAAAATTACTTACATATGTTTACCTTTGGTGAACTAGTTATTACCTATTGTGAGTGAAAATTTAAAAACAAAAAATCATTTATTTTTATGTATTTTTAGTAAAAAATGACTCATTTATTTTTATGTATTATTAGTATCTTGTTGCTTTCAATGTACCTTTGTGCATATTTGGAATTTGTGATTTATTATCTCATTTATATTTTAGAAGCATCTCTTTAAGAGCTACTATCAAACTTTTGAAGTTAATAAAGCCCCTATAAGAAAGGATGAAGCAGAGTCTATTTTGATCATATTTAACAAAACAAATTTAATATGAATTATTTTTGCTAATAGGGAAAGTATATAAAGTTCTCGACATTGAACTTGGACTCTAGTAATTATTAATTTTTTCCTTTATGCTTTGCTTATGCTTTTTACTTTTATGTTTGTTTTTTTATTTTATTTTTTACTTTTACACTTGGGTCTGTTTATATTTAGGGTCTGTTTTACAAGGTTGATTTATATTGTAGATTGACAAATTTTATTTGTTGTTCTTAGGATCAAGAAACTAATTTTAAATAAACTATTGTTGTGGATATTTTATATAAAATCCTTGTACTTGTTTCTAAGGTTTGTATCTCCATCCTTTCTTTGAATTTGCCATTTCAATTTGTTATTTTTTAATTTATATAGTTTGTTCTTCCTTATTTTTTTCTAAAAATATTTATGGACATTTTATTATAACATATGACTTAATTTATAATGGTTCTTGCATATTATAGGTATCACATATTCTAGGAAAATTGGTCAAGTAATTTTGCATTCATGATGGCTAACTAGTCTATCATATTCTCTAGTGAAGATCAACCATCTTCTTCCCTTTTATTTATATTTTAAGATCAATTGGTAGAGTTTCATCCATTTAGTTCATTATCTAAGTATTTTTCATTCAATTATTGTTGTTAAGCTCTAAATGTGTTTGTTTGTTTTTCTTTATTCCCATTTTATTGTATTTTAATCTTCTATTAAAAATTTTATTTCAAGTTTCTAATATTGCTATCATATATTTTTTTAGATATAGACTACTTAATTTGAACTAATAAATTTATTTTTACATATTTTATAGACCCTTCTTAAAAGAGGATGGATGGTACTTCTAAGTTCTAACTATCTACACCAAGCATTTAGATCATTCCATTATAATGGGACCATTACTAAATCTAATAAGCGGCTACATAATTATGATGTTTTAAATTGTATATAATACCTTTATGGAGGTAATTTTTTATTTTATTTTATTTTAAGTTATGTCTTTTGTCATTCCAAGAATTTTTTTTGTCATTGTTGGATGACATGGTTTACTCTTTGCTTATAGCTAATTGATCATATAAGGAAATACCACATATTCAAATTTAAAGAATGTGTATTGGCTAGGGTGTATGTTGTTCTCCATTTTACCTAATATCTGAAGACATAACATGGGATACAATCCCAATGTCACATAAACTTTGACTGCATTCCATTCAAATATTGAATTTGACCAATTGTGATTTTCTTCAAATAATAAATTTGGAAAATAATATTTTGTAGGGAGGAATACCTCACAACATTGGTAATCTATATGAACTTTATTCATTAGTTCTTCAAAATAATAATTTGGAAGGATCAAACCCTCTTTCAATAACAAATTGTACAAGGTTACCAGTTCTTGACTTGGGGTAAAACTTGTTTATAGGTCATATTCCAAATTCAATTGGAAATATTTCATTGCTAAAAGTATAGATGATGAGGGAGAACAATTTGATAGGCAATATTCCTTTATAAATTGGTCAGCTATTGCAAATCCAAATATTGGACCTTTATTCCAATCATATATCATGTTTTATAGCACCCAATATCTTATATTTAAAATCAATGGCCATAGCAAGTGAAAATAACTATGTGTTGACAAATGACTATAATGACAAAAATGGTTTTGGTATAACATACCAATATGACGATGAGTTGTATATAAATTATAAATGTAAATATTAACACTGCCCCTATATTCTTTCCACCTTGACATTTATAGATCTTTCAAACAATCAATTGAGTGGAGAAATTCTGTTTGATTTTGGAATGTTGAATAGCTTGAGGCTTCTCAATATGCATATGAACAATCTCATGGGATCTATTATAAATAGTTTAGGAGCAATGACTGAACTTAACTCACTTGACCTTTCTCGAAATAGATTTTTTGGAAAATTGCGGATGGAATTGAACACTTTAAACTACTTGGGAACATTAAAATTTTCCAACAACAACCTTTCAAGAAATATACCCCAAGGGAAAAAGTTGAATACATTTTTAGAATCATCATATAGATGAAATCCAAATTTATGGGGTTCTCCACTTTCAAAGAATTGCTCTTGGCTAAAATTTACTTCTCCTCATCGCACATCTTCTAACAAACAAGAGAAAAGTATTAAAATTCCATGGTATGATATTGCTATGGGATTGTCATGTTGTTTTTAAGTTTTTATTTTCCTTGGCTTAGTAATTGTATATTATGCAAAAATATTCTCCTCTTTAAGTAAATACAAGAGGTTTTTAGAATCTATTTTTTATTTTGAAATTAGTATGTGAACATATATTATTTCTTTTCAGGCAATATATGCTTTGTTATTATGATGGTAGTAATATTTGGAATCAAGGTTTAGTGTTATCCTTTATTATTTAGTTTAGAATAAACAATGATTTATATAAATGTTTGGATAATCCATTGATATTGTAAGTTGACATACAATACAAGGCTACAACTATTCTTTTGCTTATTGGAAATTTTTATTGCTAGGCATATATTTGTTTTTTTGGTAGATAAGATACTATAGCATTAATACAGGGTTTTATAGGTTGACCCAAAACCCTTTACAAAAATTAGCCCTGGGTTGTTGATGAACATATCCTTACTAAGGATCCTATATATATAAAATCTACATGCCGCCAAAGCCATTACATCTGGTAATGCACATAGCCTGTTATCAAAAAGAAACTCCCCATAAAAAAATTTTGGTATATCCTAAGAAAACACACATGCATCATAATTACAAAAAAGAAACAAACATGGATCCCTTCCTTGAGACAATGGAGAAACAAAAAGTTGCAGACACATATAGCAGAGTACTAAAAAAACTCCCACAAGCTCTATATTGACAGTTACTCTTAATAATTATTTGGTAATTACTTTCTTTCGTATATGACATGCTTTGGTACCACATACTATCTTGGCAAATCAGCCTTGGAGAAGTGAACCTGTTGGCTAGATTTATGGTGGTGGTTATCTGGTGGTCCACATGGCTTTGGTTTGAAGTCTTACATTATCATTTCTTTCCTTCCCTATGATTATGAACCAATCTAAAATTACTAATATGACTAGGAGCCATGTTATATGACATGTGACTATCCCGATTAGTCTTTGTGGTATTTTGAAGCAGCATCCACAAAGATTGACAGCTCAGATAATTTTTATTGTGAGTCCAATTCAAAAAAGAGACAAGAATACTCCTAGCCTTCAAACTTACAGTGCCTTCCCTATTGGTAAATTCGACTATCATTATTGGTATTCTTATTGAATAAGCTCCTCTACTTCACTTGGGACACTGTGTTCCCATTTGAAAATTTCATCACCATCGACACCCAAATTGGCCAGCTTATCAGCAATTTTGTTAGCTTCCCAAAAGACATGTTGGGTTTTTCTATCCTGTCTTCCCTAGAAAACGATCCTAGCCTCTTCAAAAATTATTTTAATCCTCCAATGAGGTGTTTTCAAATTATTGAGGAGATTTATAACATGCATACAGTCTCCTTCTATGATCAAATTGCCTTCTAAGTCTTGAGTCATTTGAAGGCCTCTCCACATAGCTCTACCTTCAACTTCGTTGTTCATACTTGTTCCCAAATATTTAGAAAATACAAGCATCATATTCCCATTATGATCTCGCACAATGCCACCAGTGCCTGCTCTTCTAAGATTGTCCTTAGATACTCCATCAAAATTAAGCTTAAACCAACCCGTAGGATGTGGAGACCACTTAACATTGGCTCTGCAGTTGACTACCTAGGAACAGACTCATCTAATAAGGTTAAGCTTAAATATTAAGCAATCGTGGTCTCCTGTAGATGAGGTTTATATCTATCAAAATGGATAAGGTTCACATTCTCATTGGCAAAGGATAGGATCCTAGCAATGATGATCATGGATAGACTAATTAAAGACTCTATGGTTCCTTTCTAACCACACCTGCCAAAGATAGTGATTGAGACAAATTTTCCACATGTATCTAAGTCTTTGGCTTGAAAAGGAGTAAGGCAACTAGATGAAAAAATCAAGTACAATGGCTGGTTTAATCCATGAAATATTGAAGGCCTGAAAAACCCCACTTAGGACAGTCAAGGAAAAAGGTCACTCAAGGAAAATGTGATAAATGGTCTCCCAATTAGCCCTACATAGATAACAACAATTAGTGATACAAATACCTTTACGCATCACATTATAAATGGTTAGAATAATTCCTTGGATAACCAACCATGAAAAGACTGCAATTTTTGGAATTAATTTTTTAATCCAAACTAAGTCCTTTTGGAGAACAAAGTCCTCGTCATCAAGCAAAAGCTTGTAAGTTGATTTAATAGTGAAATTCCCATTTTTCGTAGGAGCCCAGGTCACTCGATCTTCCTTGGGTCTCATGGGGATAAACTGTTGCCTGAAAATATTACAAATATTATTTGATTCTGTTTGAAAATCCTCAATTCTTATTTGTTTCCACTTCATTCTACCTCTGTCGTCAACCATATAATCAGAGACTTTTCTGCCAATGAGTAATTCTATGATATCTATGATTCGGGCTAAGTTAGGATATTGCATCAGTGGTTCATCCTTAGCCCACCTGTCATTCCAACAATTTATCCTCTCACCATTGCCTAAAACCCATCTTAAATATTTTTTGATGATTTCCTTACAATTAAGAATTGCTTTCCAAAAAATAGAACCTTTGATTGGAACTGAGTCACTTAGAAATTCCATATTTTGAAGATACTTTCATTTGATGATAGTTGTCCATTCATTTTCTTCACTAGAAATAAGACGCCATGCTTGCTTAGCTAGTAAAGCTAAATTTATATGAGCAATTCTCCTCAGACCTAAGCCCCCATTTTCCCTGGGTCTTCACACTTTGGTCCATCCCACATTGACTCTCTCGGAGAATCAATGAAAAGAGGGAGACCAAGATACAAAGTTGGGAGGTTTGCTATATCACACCCTAAAATTTTTACAATCCTTGCTTGCCTTTGAATCGGGGTGTTCAAGAAATATAACTTGCTTTTACCGAAATTAACTTTCTGACCAACAACGTCCTCGTAGAGTTGCAGTATGTATTATAAGGTTGATATTGTTCACTTCTTATATGATTGAGGTAGGATAAATAATGCACAATGAGAAGTAAATTTGTGCATATTTGCATTCACTTATTCAAGAATTATATCTCGTATTATTAGATAAATATTTGGATTTTGTTATCTTAACTTTTGTGCTTTTTGTAAATTTTATAAATGTTTCTCAATCAAACTCCTACAACTAATTTCAAGTTATTCACAAATGATATTTTGGTGGTAGAAGTATTAATTGTTTTGATAGAAAAAATATTTGTACTATGATGACACACTAATATGAAATGTTCTAACAAAACTATATTATCTTTTACGATGAAATAGCATTACAAGCATATTTTAGAGCCAAGCTAAATAATTTTGAGTGTAGAAAGCATAGTGAGAGATACCATTTAAGCATCTTTTAGAATTTCAAATTGGATAAAATTAAAATGGATAGAGGTCTATTTATCCCATGTAGATGTCTTATGAAAGCATTGTGAAGTCATCACAATGATTTTTTTTTTAAGGAGCTGCATAACAAGTGGTTGATTTTTTATCCTATTATTTGTGCCACTTTGGGAAGAGAATTTTAACTCCATATATGATTAATTGTACTTTTATGAGGAGCTAAACAAAGAGTCTACTTCACTTGAGTTTCTATCTATAGACTTTTATATTTTGGATAACATATTTTTCTTACATGGAATCTCCTTTGAATATTATCTCATATCAACCTTCTATAAGAATAAGTTTGATCATAATGATGAAAATTGTGAGATGATTTTTCTTGGCATAAACGTTATTGGTTCTTATAAATGATCTTCTACTAGCACTAGAGCATTATTGTCTTAAGTCTCTTTTTAATAGATGAATATGTATGCTCACTATAACAAATTCTTGAAATGCAAAGAAGAATTTGAATCCAATATTGGAATAGTTGCTTCAATTCCCCACCTATTCAAAACCATTTATACACCTTTTCATTTGGCAAAATAGATGTTATCTTTTGTTAATGAGATTAAATAAATTTTTATTTCTTGTAATGTATTATTAGTCACTTATTTCTTTGAGTGTGCCTTTGTACATATTTGAAATTTGAAATTTGCAATTTATTGTCTCATTTATATTTTAAGAGCATCTCTTCTAGAGAACCCTATAAAAATTTTAAATTTAATAGATACCCTAGAAGGAATTATGGAGCAAAGTCTACTTTGGCGATATTGAACAAAACAAAACAAAAAAAATATGCATTCCTTTTGCTAATAAATAAGAATATAGAGTTATTAGTATTGGACTCTAATAACTATTGATTTTTGAATTTATGCTTTGCTTGTGTTTTGATTTTTATGTTTGTTTTTATTTTTATTTTTTAATTCTCATGCATGTGTGTGTTTACATTTATTTTCCCTTTATATCTTACAAGGTTGATTTACATTGTATATTGATTGGTTTTATTTTGTTGTTCTTTAGGACCAGGAAATAAATTTTGTAAACATTGTTAGTGTGGATATTTCATAGAAAATCCTTGTATCTACTACTAAGGTTTGAATATCCCTTCTCTTTTTCTAGTTGTCATTTCAAGTTGTTATTGTTCTATTTCTATAGTTTGTTCTTCGTTTTTTATTTTCTTAGAACATCTAAATTTACAATGGTTTTTGGATATTACAGGCATCACATATTTCAGCAAATATTGATCAAGCAATTTATTATTCATGATGTTCAATCATTTTTTTTAGTGAAGTTCATCCATCATCTTCACTTTGATTTGTCATTTAAGTTCAAATTGTATACTTTCATCCATCAGTTGATTGGTTAAATATTTTCCATTCCATTGTTGTTTAATGTTGTGCATGCTTGTTTACGTGTTTGTTTTTCTTTTCTTTTATTTTTTCTATTTCATTGTATCCTAATATTTTGTTAAAAAATTATTGAAGGCTTCCAATTTTGTTACTAAAATATTTTTCCAACTCTACATTATTTAATTTGAACTGATGAATTCATTTTTTGATATTTTTTAGATCCTTCATAAAATACGATGGATGGTATTTCTCACCCATCAATACTAAGCATCTAGATATTAAAACTATTATACCATGGATTGATTAATAAATTTGATAAGCAACTTCACACTATTGATGTTGTAAATTGCATATAGGTTCTTTCTAGAGGTAACTTGTTATTTTATTTTTTATTTTTTAAAAGTTGTATTTCATCTATAGCATTTTGTTTATCATTGTTGGATGGCATACTTTACTCTTTCACTATAACTAATTGTGCACATAGAGGAACACCAAGCATTCAAATTTAGATAATGTATAGTGGCAAATGTTTATGTTGTGCCCCACTTTACTTGTGGTTTCAAGACCCAACATGGGATACAATCCTAATATCATACAATATTTGGTTGCAAAGGAGGAGGATTTACATTTGATGCATGAAGTGATCATGTCTAATCACAATCATAAATGATGTTTTTTTGTCATTGATGTTATTGATTCTAGTAAATGATCTCCTAATGGCACTAAAGCATGAAATTTTTAGAATGTTTGTTTTGTAGGTGAATATTTAAATTCCTTACCTATTTAAAATTGCTTGTAAATATTTACCTTTGGTGAACTAGTTATTGGTTTTTGCTAGTGAGGTTTAAAAAAATATCATTTATTTTTATGTATTATTAGTCTCTTGTTGCTTTCAACATACCTTTGTCCATATTTAAAATTTATGATTTATTGTCTTAATTATACTCCAGGAGCATATCTTCTAGAGCTAATATCAAACTTTTAAAATTGATAGAGCCCCTATAAGCAAGGATGAAACATAGTCTATTTTTATCATATCGAATAAAATTGAGAATTAAATTCTATTTACTAATAGATAAATTATATAAAGTTATTGATATTGGAATTGGAATCTAGTAACTATTGCTTTTTTTTTATTAAGGTAGAAGAAGGGGTTTTGAAAGGTACCCCAAATGTTTTACAATAAACATCAAATAATAAGATTTACACTCCAAATATTGTTCCAGAAATAAGGTTTCAAACCTTAAAAAGGAATATCAAAAAACCTAAATACGATCTATGTTTTTGAATTTAGGATCATTTAAGATTACAAAAGATGTAATATACAATGAACAATCAACAAACCCTTACAAAGCTTAAAATTTTTGCTAGTCCTTGAACCTCAAGATCCTCCTTTTTAGGTCCTCCAAGAAAGCAATTTAGAATGTAAGTCTTTGACAAAGCAGTTTAGAATGCAGATCTTTTAGTATGTAATTCTAGTTCCTTATTCATCGATTTAGTCAATGAGACTCTCATGGAAACATATTACTCAGCAAGGTCAATCATGTCATATTTCCTTTTGATACTTTAGTTGTTGGTACAAATAATAATTAAATTTTTTATGTGGACTCAAAAACATGAGTATTGGGACTTAGAGAAGCCCTACATACCAACTCCAGTTCCATTGAGAAAAAAAATGCAACCTGTAGCTCATAAAATAATGATTATTAAAAAAACCAAGTGTAGAGTAGACCAAAACAGAAGGTGGAGTTTGCCAGAGGCATAATCTTATTTGCCCAAAAATACATGATCCAGCTCCAAAATAAAGGATCCACCACTGTTGGAGACTCACTGTCAAGTCCTCTTTTCTATCCTTCATCCCTAATATTATACTTGTATTAGTCAGGTATGTTCAAACTCCTCCCTCGAGATGAAAAATAAATATTTATGCATAAAATATTTAAAATGCCCCTATAAAATTTAATATTTGATGTCATTTTTATCATCCTTGGCTTCACTATTAATTATTTCTTGAACACTATGAGGGAATATTAACTCCCAACACTGCAATTCGTCCAAAGGTACACCCATGTTTTCCAAATAGTTAGCCTTCCCATTAGCCTCTTTGTAGACATGATCAATATGCACTTCTTCAAGGATCTCTATTTTAGTGATAATATTATTTATCATATCTTCTATGTTCCATCCTAGAGGGTATTTTCCATTCGAAATATTAATGATATTTTGTGAATCTCGTTCTATTATTAATTTCCTTTTATTTATTTTACCAAGAAGTGATACACCCATAAAATTTACTCTAGCTTCAGCAACATGGCTTGTTTGATCTCCTAGAGGCTCTGCATAGGCCAAGAGTGGTCTATCCCAATGATCTCAAAAGATACCTCCAGTTCCATTACTCCCAGGATTTTATTTTTTCGTTCCATCAAAGTTCAATTTTATCCATCCACTTTGGAGGTCTTTTCCATTATGAATTGGTTTTTTTATGAACTAAAGATGAGCATGAATTCTAATAATTGAAAGCTAGCCCCCAAAATATAGCAATATATTTCTTTGATGCTTGGCTTGTGGTTTTTATTTTTATGTTTGTTTCTTATTTTTATTTTATTAAATTTTCACATATGGGTGGGTTTATATTTATTTTATCTATGTTGCTTACAAGGTTAATTTTCATTTTAGATATACAAATTTTATTTGTTGTTCTTTAATATCAGGAAACTAATTTCAAACACATTTTTGTTGTGGATATCTCATAGAAAATCCCTACACTTGCTACTAAGGCTTGAGTCTCCCTCCTCTATTTTATGTTGTCATTCTAATTTGTTATTGTTTAATTTATGTACTTTGTTCTTCCTCATTTTTTTCTAAATATATTATAGGTATCACATATGCCAAGAAAATTGGTCAAGAACTTTAGCATTCATGATGGCTAACTAGTTAATCATCTTCTATAGTGAAGGTTATACGTCTTCTTCCTTTTGATTTGTCCTTTAAAATCAATTGATATAATTTCATCCATTTAGTTGATTGACTAAATATTTTACATTAAATTATTGCTAAGCGCTAAACATTTTTTCTTGTTTGTATTTATTTCTTTATATTTCATTGTATCCTAATATTTTTTTAAAAAAAATTATTGCAAACATCAAATTTTGTTGCTCAAACATTTTTCCAGCTCTAGACAACGTAGTTTAAGCTAACAAATTTACTTTTCAAAAAAATTTACATCCTTCATAAAAGGGATAGATGATATTTCTCACATATATACAACAAGATTTTAGAGTGTCCCATTATACAATGGGATCATTACAAAATCTAATAAGTGGATGCATACTTTTGATGTTATAAATTGTATATAGGTCCTTTCTAGATATAACTTATTATTTAATTTTTTTATAAGTTGTCTTTTGTTTTTCGGAGCGTTTTGTTTTCATTGTTGGATGAAATGCTTTACTATTTGATTATAGTTGATTGAGCACATAAAGGAACACCACAAATTCAAATTTGGAGAATATGTATTGGTTGGGATGTATGTTGTGTCCTGTTTTATTTTTTGTATTGTTGGTAGCATAATCTATCTAAGGAAAAGGTTGTGCGCACACAAACCTTGACCAACATTGAATGACCTAAAAGCTATGAGGCTTTAGTGGAAAATATCGAGAGGTGGTTGTTTCCTTTGAAGTTCAAGCTAACTATTTCTAAAATATAGGAGAAAAGGGTATTGAAAGAAGTAAGTAGATTTGAAGCTAGAACTTATAATGGTATAAATTGAACCACATTAAGATACATACATAACTAAAGATAATTCAATTGAAAAAATAAGTAAACTATATAAAAAGCCAACTTATTTTCCATTGATCATAGAACATTTATTATTTTAGTACATAGCTATTAGATTATGAATTCTAGAATCGAAGAATAATCATGAATAGAAATTCAAATAGTAGAAGTAATACCATGAACATTCAACTTGCCTAAATTAGAAATAAGCAATCATATATACATGCATGTTTTACAACAAGGTCAAACCAGAGGTTAAACATCAATTTATTTATATTTTCAATAATCAATGTGCTTCATACATATAAATTTTAAAAGCTTAAGAGCCAACCAATTTTTAATCTACATTCTAGTATTTATAGGTTTTTACAATACATTTAGTTATCCATGCATTATTACCTTAGGAAAAGATCATTATTATATCAAAATATTTGCTAACCTGTTGAACCACTGGGAGGTATATTTGTTTCAACCATTATGTTATAGTTTGGCTTCCTAGCTAGAGCCCGTATCGTCCTGAATATTATTATGCTCACTATTTACATTTGGTCCATTGATAATCTATTGATATTTCTTTTGAGCCACCCTATCACCTATACAATGGCCTTGATGGAGGTTATACTATTAAGATATTTTTTTAAGTAATCTTACCCTATAGGATTTATGGGATGATGACCACCCATGTGCTGATAGATTGATGTTGGATTTCAGATTTGGCTTGCTCATTCATAGCTATCAGGTTCCAAATAAGGGTGTTGATGGATATTTACACATTCATATCCTCTGGTAAGGTGATGGATATTTGGTACCTTAAAATATTCTAACTGGGTGTAGATATTCCAACTCATTTGGGACTTAGCTAAATTCTAGATTTTTTTGGCTCTCCTTTGGCATCATGATGGATATATGGTACCTTGATGGTATTTGGTTAGGTGTATTATATTTTGGCATATCCAACACAATCATTTCATTTTTCTTGAGTCTTTCAAGCATGTGACCAACTTTTGGTACCCTTATGGGCTTTGGTTGTGTGTATATATTCTGGTTTATTTGATATTTAATCCAAATTCTAGATTTTGTTTTGACTCTCCTTTGGCATCATAAAGAACATTTGGTATCTTAATGGGATTTGACCGAGTGTATATATTTTAATGCATCCAAAAATTAGTTGTTTTATCTATCTTGTGTCTTTCAGGTATGCAATGGACTTTTGGTACCTCAACAGGTTTTGGTCAGGTACAAATATTTTGGTACATCTAAGATTTAGCCAAATTCTAGATTTTGTTTCAGCTCTAATTTTACATTGCAATAGACCTTTGGTACACTTTTCAAATTTAATTGGGTACATACATTTTGATGCCTTTGTTACTGAGCCAATTTTTGCATATTTGTATATTTTGATAGTGTGATGGAATTCTGGTACCCTTTTGGACTTCGATCGGGTACATAAGTTTCGATGCTCTTATGACTTAGGTTTTGCTTCCATTTGTAAACTTTCATTTACATTTGATCTTATTTTCTTCAAAGGTAAATTTTTTTGCTGATGATTATTTTATCCATTTGAATTTGGTATGAGAACAATTTATTTGAGGTAGCACCCTTTGTACCAGGCCAAAATTTCCATCTAGCATACAACCTTCTATTGGGGTCCATCAACTTATCTAGAATTTATGACAACTTTGGAAGATCTTATACTACCCCAAAATTGTTGTTCTTAGCTTTTGATCATATCGACACAAAGATATTTATGTGGATGAGGCACAAAAATCACCCACATTCTTGGTGACTCATAGGGTATTTTTACTTGTCGAAATAAGGAACCCATAAAGCCATTTTTTATTTTAGCACTTTCTAAGAAAAGGGAATGGGAGGAAGGACCTAGAAGAAAAACTTGGAGAAGTATATCTAATATTTACCACAAGGTAAAGGAGGGTGGCGGGTTATGGGATGAAAGGGACACATGCAAAAAGGAGGCAAGTAATGGTGAGGAGGAGAAAATTTGAAAAGGATGGAAATGATAAATTATGGTATGAAATATAAATTATATGGAGGAAAATCAGAATAGGGGATAGAAGAAAAAGCAATAAACATGCCACTAACCAAATAAATTTGTGGTAAATTTCAACTAGGGTTCTTTTTGGCAAATTTTCACTCATATAACATCATTTACTTTATGGATTAACATGTCACTTTGCTCACACAAGTTGTGATAGTTTCACTTCAAACTACTATAAATTTTATGGTGCATATCTTATAATTGTGTACTATTCTACTCTTGTCCATTGAGCTAAATATTCAAAATATTAATTGTATAAGGGGAAGAAACAATGAATAGGATATAAAGTGCTTAGATGAAGAGAAATAATAATTTTTTGTTGCTTTTGATCAATGAAATAATCTCTCCTTTATAATATTTGTGTTTTATGTACAATATGATGTAATATATTGAGCAAACTAGTGGTTCTCGTATCAGCTTATTTATTTGTTGACTATGTACACAAATTTATGGTGTGTTTGCCATGCCTGATTTAGAATATTTCCTAAATATTATCCTTTGAACCTACAATGACCAGACCACATGATACCAAACTTAAGCCTTTTTTTTGTCTAAAATATGTCTAAGGAAAGGTTTGTGCACCCACAGGCCTTGACCAACATTGAGTGACCTTAAAGCTATGAGGTTTTCTAGTCAATCTTCGAATAATACCAGTTTCTTGTGAATCCTAGCTAACTACTAAGAAAACTAATGACGGGTGAAAAAGGTGCTAAAATAAGGGAAATATAGCTAAATATAGAACTTATGAGGTACAAATTTAGCCACATCAAAACACATGCATTATTAAGCTAGAATTATCACAAGAAACTAGAAAGATAACCTAATAGACCAACTAGTTTATTCTCGGTAAATATTAATTGCATATATTCAAAAGCAAAATCTAGAACCAAAGAATGAAGAGCAAAAAATATATATTGCAGAATTAAAGCTAAATCACTCAAACATTTTTAATAGAAATAAGTAAAAAATATTCATACATACATGAGACAATATGGAAGCCAAATAGTAATAATCTTGTATTTCTTGAACAACAGAAGCTTTCACAGGTAAGTTATAAAGGCTAAAGAGCCAACCATTTGAATACCTTACATCCTACTACATATAGCTTTTCTTTATAAGGTATTTTGTTACTCATAATCATTATGCTTGATCGTGGAACATAGTTGTGTCAAGCGAGTGGCCAAGTTTTGTCCTCCTATCATCTTGCACTTGCAATCAAATACTTGTGTGACATGGGAGTGGGTTTTTTTGGATGTATATGATCCTTCTATCCATTTGATGCACCTAATAATTCTATTATTTTATGATATCCACCTGCATGTACTTGGAGGTAGTGGGTTGTCACTCATACAGTTTACATCTGTTATTGACCACTCTTAGACTACTAGATAATTTTCCACTGCTTGTCAAATGAATGTTAGATTCTATTTATGAACCATGTGTTGTATTTTTAGACCAATTACAAACTTGGGATCATTGTTCCTCTTCTATTGGTAGACTCGACATGTCTCAACAAAGAAGGAAATTCCTAGTGGTGGAAAATGTTTGGAATCCATATAAATTTTTATGGTATCCTCCAATTTAATTAGATATGAGCTCTCAATTTATTGTGGCCATATTTTAGAAACCTTTCACAGCTCGATAGCTACCTGATTTTATGCCAATATTTGTGATGGGTTTTTGGGACCCATACAAAATTTGATATCTTTCCATTATTATTTTAGGTTGCCCTTTAATTTCTCTCTATGGTGGATTTTTAGGATCCATTTGAAGTTCGATAGTCACCCATTTTTTTGCCATGGTCGACACTTAACCTTTCAGCATATTCTATGATGGGATTTTGGGACCCATCCAAATCCTGATAGCTTCCTGTTCATCCACTATATATATTTTCTCTCTCTTTCATGACAAGTTTTTGGGACCTATCCACAGTTTGATAGTCTCCCATTTTTTTTCATCTTCAACACTAAGTTATTTTTTACCCCTTTTCATGATAGGTTTTTGGTATTTGTCTAAATTTTGATAATCACTTATTTTTTGATACGCTTAACACTCAGCCATTTAATGAAACTCCCAGTTTTCTAGATTTTTTGGATATGAAAATAGGTGGGTGTGGGGAAAACTACCCATGTTCTTAGTGACTCATGAGGGTTTTTACTTGATGAAAATAGAGGACCTAAGCAGACCTATTAATTAGAGAAAAGACACATTTATTGACACTAGGAGACACAAAAAATAAAAATAAATGGACATATGTCATGTGCAAAAAGGGAGTAAGATCAAATCCCAGGCTCTGTCCATTGGGCTATGAGGTCACAATATAATACTATTGTATAAAAAATAGTAATCATTATAGTAATATTATTGTAGATAAATATTTACAGTGAATGCTACCTTCCTCAAGTCATGATGCCTCCTTTTATTTCCTTTGTTGCTGCCCCTATGCCTTTGAACCAACTATCAAGGACTTAGCTTGGTAAGTGGCCATATGGGTTATTAGGACCTACCACTTTTGGCATATTTGGTTCCAATTTTTCATTGGAGGAATGGGGATGCTTCTGAGTTGGTCAGGGATGATATTCAACCTATAATTATCCTTCTAGGGTATCCCTATATTTTTCAATAGCTTCCTCTAATTTAGTGACAAGGTGGAAAATTCTATGGAATATTGTGAATACCTGGTCCACCATCATAGATTCCTCTAGTGCTACAATCTCACTCTCTTATTTTTCTTGGTATTCAAGTCATTATTTGAGTTCATCCTCTATATAGATATGCTAGTTTTTGTCCCAAAATCCTAGGGAGCCAAGGACTCTAATTTCCCCATTCACCTTGCTCATTTTCTCTGGATCTTTCTTGAGGGTAGTATAAAGTTCGTATCCCTCATAGTATAGGTCCATCACGTAGAATATTTTTTGTACAAAGGACTTACATTCTTCAATATCTCATGTTGAAAGCTTTTCCAATTGGGGATCCCTTTATCTAATCATCCTTATCATCACTATCACCTGCAGGACCTTACTCAACATTGTTCTTTTTTGGTTCTCCAGTTCTACTTTTTATTCTTAGGATATTTTCTTGATTTCCTTTAACTTTCACATGAAAGGAGTGAGAGTTTGCAGCATTTCCCTTTTTATACTTCTCTAATAGTGGAACTTGATTTATTTTACCTAGCCCTTTGAGATCATATATCGAGGGGCTTTTCATTTTCTTTCTATAATTTAGCTAATGTAGTAGTGAGATATTCCTCTTGTTGCTGCAACTTGGATTAGAACTTTACACTTAGTTTTTGTAGCATGCTCCACATTACTTGCAGCTCATCCTCTAGGCTAGTGATCTTTTCATATTTTTATTGCAATTCTTTCTCAAAGGGATCCCTATTAAGGATGTATTTCAAGGTTTTTACCTCACTCTTTAGGGTATCCTAGTCTAGCTTCTCCTTGTTTACTTGGATCTCCAAGATCTGAATCATTTTTTCTAAAGATTCAAATTCCTATTTTTAGTTCTTCATTTCACAATAAGTGTATCAACCTATATGTGTAATGCTAAAAGGGTTTTAGCCTAGGTAATCTTGGAGATATACCTGGTCTATACATCAAATTTCTAGTATTTAGGTCTCATTTTTATCATAGTCTTCTTTACTTTAGGTTGGTTATTCAACTTGATCATATTTTTATGAATTAGAGCAAGTTCATCATGGGTCATACCAACTACTTCTTCCTTGTAATAATATAATTGCTTCAACTCCTCCTCAACCTATTTCTTTTGATTATCTTATGTTGTATTCAATATGTCATAAACTATCAGTAGATCTTCTTCTATAGCTTGGGCCATAAAAGGAGAAGCCAATAAGGATGGTATTGGAGTGAGTGGATATGATACCATTTCTCAAGTTGGGATTTCACAACATTGCATAAATTTGTGCTTCTATGCTGATGGTGGTGATGGTTGAGGAGGTTGTCAAGGTGCAGATTGGATCAGTGGGAGAAAAATAAAGGATAATATGGATAAATAGGGTGGTTGTGGTTGAAGGGGTGGGGTTATTAATGTATTAGATGAATATGGTGGTAGAGGTGGTTCTAATAAACCTTGAGGTGGGATGAGTGGAAAGGTGGGGTATAGGGGAGACAACATAGGAGACTTGGGGTCCTCTTGTTTGAGCAAATTAGCGATATCTAAAATCATCCCAAAATGTCAAGTTGAATGAGGAGGTGAATCCTCTAGGATTTACTTAGAAGATGATCATTTCGAAGAAGGAGAACAAGGATTTATAAGAGAAAATTCAATTTTAGAGGCCATACCTTATTCTTGTGCTTTCTTTGGTGGCTCTTCAACAACTCACTTCCCCTTCTCAATTTGGGTGGTTGTTACTGTTGCTTTGGCCTCCTATACTTCCTACTATAATCATTACCTTTTATGCCTAGTCCCACATACCTCAAAGCTATCAGGACTATGATGCTTTTTCTTCTTTTTCTTGATTTAAACCTCTATTATTGGGGACCAGGCGATCTATCTGATTGTGTTCCAAAAGTTCTAGTAGCTCCAACTCCTCTAGTATACATGACAAGTTGATGCTATGAAAAGAGGTTTTATTTCTAAATTTTATTTTTATCAGTTGGATTCTTCTATAGTTAGATATCACTATAAACTTCGTATTTTTCTTCATCATCATTTTCTTCTTCTTAGTCATCAAAATCCTATTTTTGTCTTTGATATTCAATTTGTGGTACACTTTGTATCTCCAAGAAAAGAACTTTCTCGATCAAGCTCCTCCAAATAACAAATTTGATGTAAAACTTCAACTCCAATTCTTTGTTTTTCTTACCCAGAAAGACCTTCTTTATTTCATCTCGCTCACATCATGATACCAACCATTCTTAAATTTTGTATACACTCCACCCTTTCTTATCCTTGATATCGTAAATGAGCTTGGGCTCAATTGCTATTATGGATTTATTTACATGTCAAAGACCTTCTTGTATGGGTATCATGTCCTTCGTGATGATAATTTATGCATTTCAAGGCATGTTAATAGGGCCACCTGATCTTGTGATAAGTTTGTGTACTATTCAATTACCTCTTTTTTTGGTTTTCTAAAGGTGGTGGCCTATTGTTATTCATGTTGATCTTACCTTTGAGGATATTCTCCAAGTTATAATTCCATATATGAGATACTATTGGGAGATGTAGAGTGGATAATTCCTCTTATAGCCTCTAATGTGTAGTGTTGTCTTTTTGGGCATATTGATAGGCCCAAATTTTACTGGTCGTTTAAAAATTATAGTCCTATTTGCTTCAATGCTGAGATTTTTCTCAATGACAAATAATTTTATCTACATACTTCTATGCTAAGTATCTAGTTTATAACATGGAAAGGGAGTGAGTAAGAAAAACCAGAGAACCATTACAATCATATGATGGTACCTTCATCCAAATAGTACCAATATTTGTTTTCTCACCAAGGGCCTCTAAATAAATCATGTGCTGCACATGATAGGAATGGGAAAACTTTAAAAATTGGCACAAGGGTGGGCCATAAAAACCTTCTATTAAATTGTAGATAAAAACTATTCCTCCTGAGCATATACATATGATCAACCACTGAACGTATATGGTTGTGGTCATCTTTTTTATGAATTTGTAGATAATGCTTCATGTGGGACATGTAGTAAATAAATTGCCATGCTAGGTAGGAAGGATATGGGAATTGATTAATTAGCCCTCTTTTGAAGGCCATCATTTTATCTTTGATATTTTTGGCTAAAAATTTGATCCATTCTAGTTTGACATAGTTGTGTATATTTATTACTACATGTTCCATACCCATTTAGTGTGGGTAAACAATGGCATCCTGATCGAGTTCCACAATTACAGAGAAGAAAAATAGTTCTAATTTATTCAATATACATGAGAGAATTACTGTTATAGCAGAATTTATAGAAATCGTAGAGAGTTGCGCTTTACAAAATATTCTCAATTCTGAAATTACAAAAATATATTATCGTTCACAAAATTTTCCCCTGCCCCTATGCATGCCTCTATTCTCCTTTTTAAAGGTTCTCAGGTGATGCTTCATTTCCAGCTAGTGGCCCTTCGTTTCCTCTTCCAGAACCTTTCGTTTTGTCTTCCCGTGCCGCTTCGTTGTCTTGGTATTCGAAACGTCTGCCTTTCTGACTCTTCATCTTTGGCTTTCCCTTCGGGCATGAAAATATGATAGGTCATGATATCGTGACACCTTTCGATCTCTGGCCCCTTCTCTATCCTTGCATCGTGAAAATATGACATGTCGTGATATCGCGACAGTTCCGCTCCTTCGCTCCATCTTCCTGCTTTCGGGTCACGAAATCGTGACATGTCACGAAATCATGACATCTTTGTCTTCCGTACGCTCTTTCTGCTTTCGGGTCACGAAATCATGACATGTCACGAAATCATGACATCTTTGTCTTCCGTACACTCTTTCTACTTTCGGGTCACGAAATCATGACATGTCGTGAAATCGTGACATCTTTGTCTTCCGTACGCTCTTTCTGCTTTCGGGTCGCGAAATCGTGACATGTCACGAAATCATGACATCTTTGCCTTCCATACTCTCTTTCTGCTTTCGGGTCACAAAATCATGACATGTCATGAAATCACGACATGTCACGAAATCGTGACATCTTTGCCTTCCTTGCCTCTCCTATGAAACCTGTCGTGATATCGCGACAGTTTCCCTGCTGGCGTCTTTCTCCGTTTTTGTGTCGCGATATCGCGACACATTTTCTGTCGTGATATCGCGACAGTTTCCTTGCTGGCTTCTTTCTTCGGTTTTGTGTCGCGATATCGCGACACATTTTCTGTCGCGATATCGCGACAGGGTTGTGATTCGAATGTGTCTGTCCGTATCGCGTGTTTCCGCGACTTCTTTCTCATTTTGTGTCGCGATATCGCGACATCTTTTCCGCCCACGTCCTTTGTTAAAAACATGTCGCGATATCGCGACACTTTTTATGTCGCGATATCGTGACACTTTTCAACACTTAAACATTTTTGTTTCTTTTTTTTTTTTTTCTTTGTTGATGCAAGATTGCAGTGCTGCCCTGGATGCTCCTGCATCAGACACCCGGGGTTGATTTGAGAAGTGATCCTCACTTCTAAACTATTAGAGGAAGACCCAAGCGATCCACCTCCATTTTTGTTAGCCAAGTTGCATCTTCTACCGGTCTGCCCTTCCACTTGACCAAATATTCAAAATACTGTCTATTTTTGGTACTTTTGCCTTCTCTTGTGTCCAGTATTTCCTCTATCTCATATGTGGTTGGAGTAGATGCTGGAATACTCCACAATTCTACACTTGGTGTCTCACTACTATCCCCTTCATGGTATTTCACCAAATCTAAAATATTAAACACAGGTGATATGTTTAACCCACTTGGCAATTCTACTTCATACGCATTGCCTGAATCCCATTTTGCTAGGATTCTACACGGTCCAAACTTCTTCATATTTAGTTTGTTATAGGTTTTAGTAGGAAATATTTCTTTTCTTAGATGGACCATCACTTCATCTCCCACTTTGAATTCCTTAAACCGTCGCTTCTGGTCTGCTTTCACCTTATATTGCGTATTCATTTTAGCAATATGCTTCTTCACTTCTTCATGCAGATTCTTCAGATGTTCTGCAAAATATTCAGCCTTGGCACTGCACTTTTCCCCTGTATCTAGCTTCCTCAACTCAGAAACATTTCTTGGACTGCTTCCATATATTATCTGAAATGGAGATTTGTTGGTACTCCTATTGACAAAATTGTTATATGCAAACTCCGCCTGTGGCAAAATCAGATCCCATCCTTTGGGCTTATCTCCTATCAAACATCTCAATAGGTTACCCAAACTTTTGTTCACCACCTCTGTTTGCCCATCTATCTGTGGGTGGTATGCTGAACTGAATTTCAAATTTGTCTTTAGTTTCTTCCATAGGGTTCTCCAGAAATACCCAACAAACTTGGTATCTCTGTCAGAAATGATACTCTTTGGTAGACCATGCAGTCGTACCACCTCTTTGAAAAACAAACCTGCAATATGAACCGCATCATTAGTTTTCTGACAAGGAATAAAATGTGCCATTTTTGAAAACCTATCAACCACCACAAATATGGAATCATTTCCCCTCTGTGTCCTTGGTAGACCAAGAACGAAATCCATGCTGACATCTTCCCATGGTTTCTCTGGTACAGGTAACGGTTGATATAATCCGGTGTTCTGTCTCACACCTTTCGCCATCTGGCAGACTCTACAACTCTGCACAAATTTTTGCACATCTTGCTGTAGTTGCGGCCAATAATAATTCTTGCTCACAAGGGCAATGGTCTTATCCCAACCAAAGTGTCCAACCAATCCTCCACTGTGTTTTTCTTTGACTAGGTTTTCCCTCATGGAACTTCTTGGAATGCATAATTGGTTTCCTCTGAACAACATTCCATTTTGGATCAGAAAATCCAACCACTTGGTTCTGTCCAAGGTAACTAGTGCCAAGCAAGCCTTCCAAGCTTCTACAAAATTGGGATCTTCAGGGTACAAACCCTTCAACTCATCAAACCCTAACACCTCCACCTTCATTTATATCAGCAAACTCTACCTTCTACTCAAGGCATCTGCAACTCTGTTGGAATTTCCACTCCTGTGCTTCAACACAAAAGAGTAACTCTGTAGAAACTCAACCCACTTCAAGTGCCTCTGGTTCAATTTTCCCTGGCTATTTATATACTGTAAGGCCTGATGATCAGTATATAGCACAAACTCTTTTGGTAGCAAATAATGTCTCCACTTCTTCAGGGCCTGAACTATAGCATAGAACTCTTGGTCATACACTGAATACTTCTTCCTGGCATCATTGAGTTTCTCACTAAAGTAAGCAACAGGCTTACCTTCTTGACTCAACACAGCTCCTATAGCACTACCACTGGCATCACATTCCACTTGAAATACTTTATTAAAATTTGGAAGTGCTAAAATAGGTTGCTCTATGACCTTCTTCTTCAACATCTCAAAGCTCTTATCTACTCCTAAGGTCCACTTAAAGTCTTTCTTATCCCCTCTCATTGTTTCTGTAAGGGGTGCACAAATACTGCTGAAATTTTTGATGAATTTCCTGTAAAAACTTGCCAGACAGTGAAATGATCTCACTTCAAAAGTGCTTTTCGGGGTAGGCCATTCAATGATAGCCCGCACCTTTTCTGGGTCCATTTTTAGACCCTCGACTGAGATAAAAAATCCTAGGTATACCAACTCCTTTTTCACAAAATTACATTTTTTTAAATTTATCAACAATTGTTCTTCCCTCAGCTTCTCAAAAACCCTCCTGATATGCATCAGGTGCTCTTCCAGGGTTCTGCTGAATATCAAAATGTCATCCAAATAGAAAATAACAAACTTGCCTAAAAACTCCTTCAACACTTCATTCATCAACCACATGAATGTGCTTGGTGCATTGGTTAGCCCAAATGGCATGACCAACCACTCATACAAACCTTCTCTGGTTTTGAAAGTAGTTTTCCACTCATCTCCTTCTCTGATCCGAATCTGATGGTAGCCACTCTTCAAGTCAATCTTGGTGAAGTACTTGGCTCCACTCAAATAGTCCATAATATCATCCATCCTTGGCAATGGAAATCTGTATTTGATGGTGATCTTGTTGATAGCTCGAGAGTCTGTACACATCCTCCACTCTCCATCCTTCTTTGGTGCTAGTACTGTAGGTACTACACATGGACTCAAGATTTCTTGAATCAGTCCCTTTTTCAAAAACTCATGGACTTGCCTGCTCAGCTCCTCACTTTCCACAAGAGTCATTCTATGGGCTGCCTTGTTGGGTAAACTAGATCCAGGTACCAAATCAATATGGTGACTGATCTTCCTCATCGGTGGTAAACCCTTAGGCACATTATCTGATATAATGTCTAGAAATTCTTCTAACAGGTGTTCGACCTCTGCTGGAACATCTGTGTACTATTCTTTCTTAACAGTAGGGATTAATGCATAACACATTGAATCCCTCTTCAGACCATCCAAAAATTGTCTGCCATCCACCAGGCAGATTCTGGCACTACTGCAGACTTTCTCATCCACTTCTTTCAGTGGCTTCAATTTGTGACGTACTCCATCCTTTGTCAAAGAGTACGTATTTGCATGCCCATCATGCACTGCACGTCTATCAAATTTCCATGGTCTTCCCAACAGCAAATGGCAAGCATCCATCGGCAAAACATCACATAGGACCTCATCTTGATAATTCCCAATGTGAAATTTGACCAAACACTGTTCACTGACAAGTGCTCTATGGTATTTCTACAACCACGCAATCCGATATGGATGCGGGTGCTTCTTCTTCCCCAATTTCAACTTAGTAACCATCTCTTCTGAAACTAAGTTGTTTGTGCTACCATTATCAATGATAACATTGCAGACCTTCCCTGCACATTTGCACCTTATGCGAAATAGACTCTTCCTCTATTTTGGTTCTTTTTCGTCATTCAACAGTGCTCTTCTCGTCATCAACACTTCTCCTCCTTCTGCTTCTTTAGAGTGTTCTGACTCTGCACCTTCATCTACCATAGCAGCTCTGGCATGACCCTCAGGTCTCTTGTCCGTCCTTTCTTGGTGTTGAGGACACTCGTATGACCGATGTCCCTCTTCTCCACACTGGAAATAGGTTCCACGGAATACCCCTCTTCCATACCCACGTCTAGGTCTACCTCTTCCTCTCTGGTAGCCATTGTTCTGATCACACGGGCGGTAGGTATTCTCCTTTTTTTGTTCCTAGGGTTTGCTTGTTTCACCAGTCTTCTTCTGGTCTCTATAATTTCCTCCACCGGTTCTTCCACCATGATCCCTTCCTCTCTGTTTGCCTTCAAATCTTCTGTTCAATTTCTCTTCAACCTTCAAGGCCAACTGATATGCATCTTCTATGGTGGCTATTCTGATCAAGCTGAGTTCTTCCTGAATGTTCATTCTCAACCAATTGATGTATCTAGCCACTTTCTCCTTATTAGCCCCTGAATGGCCAGTTCTGATGGAGATCTTGTAGAATTCTTCTATATATTCTTGGACAGACTTGCCTGACTGTCTCAAACTCTGCATCCTCCTCAATAGATCCAACTCATAATCTATGGGAATAAACTGTCTCTTTAGTTTCTCCACCATTCGGTCCCATCTGGTTATCTTTTCTTTTCCATTTTTATTTCTTTTGAGTTGTACTCCTTTCCACCATAAACTAGCATGGCCTTTCAATTTTGCTTTTGCAAATTTTATCCGGTCTGGATCTGCAACCTCCTCATACTCAAAGTATTCCTCCATATCGTTGATCCAATAAATCAACTCTTTCGGGTTGAGATTCCTAGAATAGGTAGAGACATCAAACTTCGGCCTCTTCTCGGCCTGAGATAGGGCTTTCAACAATCTAGCTTCAAAAGGATCCAATGTTTCTTCATCATCTGATGGATCATCAGTTACCCAGGCTTCATCGTCACTCTGGTCTTCTCCTTTTGGCTCAACCCCTCTTCGCAACTCTTCTTGCAGGGCTTGCACTTGCCTCTGCAATGCTCTGAAATCTTCTTCAGGCACTACATTTCTCCCATGACCATGGTTCTTTTGTGGAGGCATTCTGCTCACTTCTCTCATAAATTTGAATCGATCCTAGTGCAAACTGCCTCACATTCGATGCTCTGTTTACACGCTTCATGGACCTTAAACTTCTCTCTTCTCAGAACCCTTCCATAGATCCTGGTGCAAGTTGCCTCACTTTCGGCGATCTACTCACACACTCAGGAACTCCTGCTCTGATACCACTTGATCGAGAGTACACAATTACAGAGAAGAAAAATAGTTTTGATTTATTCAATATACATGAGAGAATTACTGTTACAACAAAATTTACAGAAATCGTAGAGAGTTGCGCTTTACAGAATATTCTCAATTCTAAAATTACAAAAATATATTATCGTTCATGAAATTTTCCCATGCCCTGTGCATGCCTCTGTTCTCCTTTTTAAAGGTTCTTAGGTGACGCTTCATTTCCAGCTGGTGGCCCTTCGTTTCCTCTTCCAGAACCTTTCGTTTCGTCTTCCCGTGTTTCGCTTCGTTGTCCTAGTATTCGAAACGTCTGCCTTTTCAACTCTTCATCTTCGGCTTTCCCTTCGAGCACAAAAATATGATAGGTCATGATATCACGACACCTTTCGGTCTCTGGCCCCTTCTCTATCCTTGCACCATGAAAATATGACATGTCACGATATCGCGATAGTTTCGCTCCTTCGCTCCATCTTCCTGCTTTCGGGTCGCAAAATCGTGACATGTCACAAAATCATGACATCTTTGTCTTTCATACGCTCTTTCTACTTTCGGGTCATGAAATCGTGACATGTCATGAAATCGCAACATCTTTGTCTTCCGTACGCTCTTTCTGCTTTCGGGTCATGAAATCGTGACATGTCGTGAAATCGTGACATCTTTGTCTTCCGTATGCTCTTTCTGCTTTCGGGTCACGAAATCATGACATGTCATGAAATCGCGACATCTTTGCCTTCCGTACTCTCTTTTTGCTTTCGGGTCACAAAATCGCGACATGTCGCAAAATCGTGACATCTTTGCCTTCCTTGCCTCTCCTATGAAACCTGTCGCGATATCGCGACAGTTTCCCTACTAGCGTCTTTCTCCATTTTTGTGTCGCGATATCGTGACACATTTTCTATCGCGATATCGCGACAGTTTCCCTACTGGCTTCTTTCTCTGGTTTTGTGTCACGATATTGCGACACATTTTCTGTCGTGATATCGCGACAGTTTCCCTGCTGACTTCTTTCTTCGTTTTGTGTCGCGATATCACGACACCTTTTATGTCACGATATCGCGACATCTTTTTTGCCCACGTCCTTTGTTAAAAACATGTCGCGATATCGCGACACTTTTTATGTCGCGATATCGCGACACTTTTCAACACTTAAACATTTTTTTTGTTTCTTTTTCTTTTTTCTTTGTTGATGCAAGATTGTAGTGCTGCCCTGGATGCTCCTGCATCACATCCATTGGAAAAATGCATAAAATTTCCAACATTGAAAGAACCAATTGGACATAATCCTTAAAATTTACCAACTTTCGTGGCCTCTCCATATAGTCATCTATTAGCTTACCTAGTACTTTTATCAACCACTTCTTAGGGCTTGCTTCACTCAAAATCATTTTTTGTTATTAATCTCAAGTTATAAGCTTAAAAAGCTAACAAAACACACTTGTATATTCAAATGTCCAAATGCTTTCACTTAAAATCGAGAATTCCTTTAATAGTTTTTTGCTACAAGGAGATAAAGAAAGAAAAAGTAGAATGGAGGCATCACTTGTATTGATTTATAATGCTTAGCATCAAATAAAGAGGGAGTGGCTGATAGGATCGTTATAGAGAATTTGCTCTAAATGAAGGAGATATCCTTGAGCCATGATTTTTTAACAAGTGGTTTTGACAATCATTCTGAGGAACGTGTACCATCAATCAATGAAGTTGAGTGGAATTTTATGCACCAAAAATTTGTGTAGTTGGGTATCCCAAGTCAAAATGACCTTTTTGCCTTAACTTCTTTTGGCAATTATGGATTTGCTTCCTATCAAGGTATAATTGATCCTCAACAGATCGTATTCAGGATATCACCCAACTTATCAATTATGATGTACCTTTTTACCTACCTTGAAAAGTGTGCATATGCTACTACTATTCATGGAGAAACAGCTAACATACCCAACCAAGAGATTCCATCTAAACTAACTCACACTTTCCTATCCAATACCTTTATTGGCATTCTTGTTATGTGGGTCTATTGGAGTCGGTATGGCAAATTGGCATGGATGATGGAAGGGCTCTTTGCTCAACATGTCATTAATGACACACTTCTATTAGTTGTAAAAAAATCACACCTTTGTTACTTATGACATGGAGCACAAATGATAGATTAAACTAGATACTACCACCTATAGGATTTTGGTTGTCGTTGGTAGTGGTGGGTTTTTTTATAAGACCTTTCGTATTAGTATTTTGGGACACTTAACAAACATGATATTCTCACAACTTTTCTACCAGATATCTCAAGGATGGGTTTTTGAGGTATGTTCAAAATTTGATAATAGCCCATTCTTTCACCAGGAACCATTGCTCTTTCTTTTGTGATGGGTTTTGGGACCCGTTCAGAGTTTGGTGGTTACCTATTTTTCTCGAGGATCAACACTTAGTCGTTTTACCTATTTAGTAAGACTTGGTACATGCATGTCAAATTTGGCATGGTACTTTTCATACTGGATATTATCTCACTACTCTTAATCTTAAATATTTACAATATGAGACTGAAAGAAAATATAAACTATAAGCATGGGTCATATATATACATATATACAATTCCAATGCTAGTGGGGCTAGGTGTAATATTTAAGATATTGTTCATTCATCAAAATCAGGAGCAGTTGGCCATCAATATCATGCAATTGATATGCATTCATGTCCTTGAAATGTTCCATGAGATATACCCTAGACCAAATGGAGTCAAATTTGTCATGTGCACCTAAATTTGCTTGGTCTCTAGCCCATTTTAGCACAATATTACCTTCACTGAATACCTTCAGCACCACTTTTTATCAAATCAATGTTTTATAATATTTTGGTGTTGACATAGATTATTGTATGATTGTTCATGTTTTTCTTAAGCAGCATTAATTCCATCAATCTCTTTTCTATGGGTAAAAATTTTCCATCTCCATTTTTCTCATAAACTTAAGTGTAAGAATTTCTAGGTTGATCGGGAGAATGACTTCCTTCACATACATTAGAGTATATGGTGATGTATTTAAGGATTTCTTGGGAGTTATCCTATCTACCCAAAGTGCTTGATAAAGTAAGAGGTGCCAACTTCTAGGATTATTTTCAATTTTCTACTTTATTATCTTCAACAATTTTTTGTTAGTGGATTCAACTAGACCATTGCTCTATGAAGAATAATTTGAGGAAGCATTCCAGTAGATACTGTATTTTTTGGTAACATTTATTATTTTAGTACCTATGAAGGATGTGCCATTTTTGAAGATGATAGTGGTAAGGATTTCAAACCTTATGATCAATCCTTCAATAAAATAATTATTTTTTTATTAGCATGTTTGGTAGCCTCGGTATTTGTTCACTTTGTGAAGTAATCCATCACCATTAAAATGTACTTATATTTGATATATGAATTTAAACTGATCATGAAATCCAATCTCCATTTCTATAATGATTCTTCTATAATTACTGGTTGAAGTGGCACGGCGGGATTCTTATGTTTTTTTATGAATATCTTATATTTATCACATGCTCTAACGATATTGAGTGCATATTAGAAGATTGATGGCAAATAGAATCTTGTTGTCAAAATTTTTTTTGTCATGGTTTACCTAGAGTAATCTCCTCTTAAGAATTTGGTATGGAATTCTTTGAGGAAATTATTAGCATTCTTCAAATTTATGCACCTCAACAACACTCCATAAAAAATCCTTTGATAGATAACATCATTGATCAGTGCATATGTTTTAGACTACAATATATACCTTCACCTTTGGAATACTGTCAACCCCTCCAACCATATACCCGAATTGAAATTATATATCAACAAGGTAATCTATGTATCATGTGGCACCTCCTCTTCTTCTAGCTACATTGAGCCTATTTCCTCTATAGACATGTTGATATCGAATGATGCATAATCTTCCAATTGTTGGCAAAGTGCTCTACCCCTTACCAATTTTGTTGGCCTAATTTTGACATCATATTCCTAGATTTTTGTTGCCCAACTTGCTCTTTTGTCATAATTTCTTCCTTGATATTCATGAAGGTACTTTTTGAAGGTCCGTCCATTTTAATTCCATGTCCTTTTTAGCATTTTCATCATAGGTTGAACTATTTGAGTGAAATCCAACATAAATTTTTACACAAAGTATATCTACCCCAAGAATGACTGCAATCCCATTTTTTTCAATGTCAAAGAGAGATCAAGAATAGCTTTCACCCTATTTGGATCAATGTCCAACTCTTCTTTAGATACAATATGCCCTAGGAGTTTATCTTCTTATATACAAATATGGATTTCTTTGGGTTTAGTGAAACTTCAAACTCCCTACATCTTTCAAATACTAGTCTAAGATGTTCTACATGATCCTCTTTCTTGTGAGAAAAAATAGGCATATCATCCAAATAGATGAAAATTATCTTGTTCACAAGTTCACTAAAACCCAAGTCCATTTCCCTCTAAGATGTGGTACCAACATTAGATAGCTTAGTCATTCATTGGTAAGTGAAGGTGCCCCATTTGGTGGTGAATGTTATTTTATTTTCATCTTCTTATCAAACCCATATCTAATTTAACCTAGAGAATCCATATAGCAATGAGAATCTATTTGCTCTAGCCATTGTGTGTAATACCTCATCAATTTGTGGAAGAGGATAGTGATACTTTAACAAGGTATTCTTCATATTTTAGAAGTCAACATAAAGCTAAATATCTCCATTCTTATTTATTATTGGAACCATGTTAGCTATCCAAGTATAGTGTTTTATAAGATAAATTATCTTAGAATTTAGCAGCTTCAAAATCTTTTGTTTTATTAAGGTTTCTATATTTGGGTTGATCAGCATTTGTTTTTGCCTAAAATATTTTGCTTTTACTAGCTCAATGGTGTGTTGTATTGTGTCATTGTTGTAAACTTTGAGGTCATCATATGTCAAAGCTATTATGTCATTAAACTCCACACAAAACTCTCAAATATAACTCACTTATCCCTATGAACGTTGCACCCCTACCTTGATATTTTTCTTGGGTGCAATCAAAACCTTCTTACAGCTTGTGGTGTCGACTTCTATCATGTGTCCAACTTGTCGATCGCTATTATCAAATAAAAATTCCAAGGTTATAAATCCTTTTGATATGTGGTTTCTTTTAATTGAATGATATTCTCTCCTTATTCTTCATGCTCATCCTATGATTATTTATCAACTGAAAATTTCATTTTGTGGATTAATAAGTCCACCACTTTCTCATAACTTTGAAAAATATTCCAAAAGATGTATTTGTCTGAGATAGGTCTACACACCAATATTACTATCTTTACCTTATATATGGTGTTTAATATTAGACAATAATTGGCCCCATGGATGCCAATATATCAACATGGTTGTTTTTTTCCCTTGGAATTGCCTTTATATTCAAGGCTTCAAATACCTCCAGTAATTCCCACACTTTGTTCTAGTAATCCTTGAGGTAATTATGCTTACTGATGCATTTCTTAGTGATCTAGTTTATCACCAATTCTATATCCCCAAATGTTTGCAACTGCTTGGCTCAAATAATATTGGCCTTTTTTAAGCCTAAGCATAATGCTTCATATTATGCTACATTGTTTGTGCAACTCCATGTTATTCTATATAAGAATACTTATTTAGCTTCTGTAGGTGAGATCAGAAATTTAATAGCTCTAGCTTCATTTCTGCATCTTGCTCCATCAAAATAGATCTTCCAAATCTGATTTCTCTTAGGAACTTGTTCATCTTGCACTATTGGCTTCTTTACCTCTGGCTTTGCAATGGTGTATATACCAATTTCTATTTTGATCATGGCGTTCAAATCCTTTAATGAGAATTGATATTTTGTTTGAAGTTTGTTTAACACCTCTTCCATTATGTTTATTTCCTCAGTCATCATGCTAAATCTATTAGCCTACTGATTATCTTCTTTAAAATTTTCTATACGAAATAATAAAGGCTTTTTGAGTATATCTTGACTCTTCTACCTTTGTGTAGAATATCCATTTGAGGATAGTTAAGGGAGAGGTAGCCACCTAACTTGGTTGCAAATTCTCTTGATAGATACATCCTAAAATAAGGTTCCAAGTCTTCTACCATAATATCCTGGATGATAGTTACCTGAGGTAACCCATGTAACACCATAGGAACATCTTCGATAATTCCAATATTTTTACTAGTGTACCATATAGCTACAAAACATTGACGTATCTTCTTATATATTCCATACCCATAATATCACACATAGCTTTGGGCATTTCCGTAGTGGCTACTCTTGAATTAATCATGCAGTTGTGAACCATTGATCCATCCATTAACAAATATAGATAGAACGAAGATGGTTTGTTCTTGCCTACCCCAAGTACATGGCTCCCTTGAGCCAGATTTAGCTCAAGGTAGGATTTTCCTTGATTTTTGATTAACTTAACGAAATATTGGAGTAGGTTAATCTATCCAGGGATAAGAAATACATCATATATACTAGCCTTTGAAGGTGTTTTAGTTAGCTCTTTAATAATATTGAAGATAAACATATCAAACTATATTTCCTTGTCCCTTGGAGGTTGTTCAAACTTGCTACTATATTCATGAGGAGCTTCAATTTCTTGATGCCTGGTTAAATATGGATATCTTAGTTTATTTTTTATCTCTTTATTTGTCTCAACTCCCTTTGGTTGAGGTTCAGACTATTTGTCCTCCCTCTTTTGTTTTTGAACTAGTTTTTTGATGGGGACTTTCTAATTATTCTCCTTTTCAGTATTGCCTCTATATTTATCATCAGTGGGCACTTTCAAAGGATTTACTTGTAAAGGATTATTTCCTAATAGCGTCAAGAATGAAACCTAATCAATGGATGGCATCATGAAGTTATGATCCCCTTCTCTAATCATATTGATATGTCCCTTCTAGGATCTTTCTGATTTCTCAATTACTAATTTTTGTATATAATGCTAGTGCATCATACAATAATTCTCCCATGACAATCATTACACATAGAACACCAATAATATATTTAGGTGTGAATTTTAAAATCTCTCTTTCTTGACTTGCAAAGACTATATTGGATTTATCAGGAGGTTTTCTAGTGGAATCAACTTGATCATTTGTTATCTGTGGAAATATTCTTGGATAAAATTTTCTTTTGGCTTCCCTCCTCTTCATTGAAGTGATCTCATTGGTTAAGTTTTTTATGATTGTTTTCATGTATTGAAGGATGGCAAACTGTGGGTTAGGATCTAGTAATGTGGGTATTATAGGAGTTGTATGTAATAAAACCTGGCTTGCTCATTTGTTAGTCGAAGACCGTTAGGTACTCTCCTCCAAGTGCGACTGAATCTAATGTGGAAATTTACTATTTCCTCATGTGGATGTCTCTATATTATTGTGAACTGAGTGAGTAAGAAAAAATATCAACTTATTCATTGAATTATTCTACCAAATTATCAGCAAGATTAGCCAAAATAGTTATGATCCCATTTGGTAGAGTTCTATACCAATACAACATTTTTTCTTTTATGGATATAACTAGTAACCTTATCATCACATCTTTCTCATGAATGTTGTGGATGGCTACCAATGAGGCAAAATCATGGCAGTGCTCATATACTATTTTCCTAGTGCCATAATATGTAGGTAAATCTTTCAGAGCAACCTAAGGGATGGGGTTATGATTCATGAGATTGAGAAGACCTTTATTATTCCATTTAGGAATATTTATATTGTGGTTTTAAGCAATTATTGCATGAGGTATGATAGGTGCTATAGGTGTGATATTGATATTACTTTTGTCTTCTATGAGAGATGAATATGGGAAGGGTTATGCATAGTGGATATTTTTTCAAAATTGGCTAAAATTAGGATTTTTAAAATTTGGAATTGGCTAATATTTGGGACCCTTGACTAGGGTCCATTAGCCAAAAAATTTTGGGTGCAAATTTTTTTTGGTTGATTCACCCTAATTTTATAATAATTTGACCATTTTAAGTTTAAATTTTTAACATTACCCCTAATAATAGTGAACCTTCTACATGTGTTTCAAAATTATTCACCTAGATTTTGAAATTCACCAAATTTTTATAAATATATTTTGGGACTGACCCCTTATGCATAACCCTAAATATGGGATTGATACAGATGATGAATGCATTGTATTCTAAAATTTCCAAGATCCAACTCTAGAAATTATATAGGTTCTTCTAATGTTCCAACTCCATGCTTGATCCTCTAGGAACTTAACATCATGGTTGATAATCACTTTCTTTGTCATTGGATTATACATCCGGTAAGATTTCACTTCTTCACTATACCCAATGAAGATACATTTCTCTGCTTTATCATCCAACTTCTTTCTTTTCTCATCTGGAACATGTGCATATGCAATGCACCCAAAAATTCTCAAGTAACCCACACTAGGCTTCTGATTGCTCTAGGACTCCTGAGGAATTTTGTCCTTCACACTCTTGGTGGGACATCTGTTCAGTAGATAGACTACACAAACTACAACTTCTACCCAAAACTCATGCGGTAAATATTTTGCCTTTAGCATGCTCTGTGTCATATCCATAATGGTTATGTTCTTCCTCTCAACTAAACCATTTTTATGCAGTGTGTATCTGGCAGTATGTTGCTTGGGAATTCCATTTTTCTTGCAAAATTTATGGAAATCATTGGATATGTACTCACCTCCACCATCTATCCAAAGAGTCTTCACTTGATATCCACTTTGTTTCTCCACCAGAGCCTTGAACTCCTTGAACTTACTAAAAGCCTTTGACTTTTGCTTGATGGGATATACCCATGTATTTCAACTAAAATTATCAATGAAAGTCAGGAAGTATTTGTTATCATCAAATGTGATGGTCTGCATTGGACCACAAATGTCTGACTGCACCAGATCCAATGGCTGTGAAGCCCTCCAATACTAACCCTGTAAGGAACACATCCTTGTTCTACTTGTCGACTAAACAACCTTCACAAATCTGATTTAGTTGCTCAATAAGGAGTAAACCCTTCACCATATGCTTCTTGTGCAACAGATTCAGGCCATTGAAACTTAGGTGACCAAACCTGAGATGCCACAACCAGGTAGAATCCTTCACAACTGCACTCAAAGACATCAAATATTTATTTTGAATCTATAGTGGAATAATCGTATTCTTTGTCATGAACATAGTTTTTATCTATCCATGCACTTTGTCTCTGATGGTGCAGACTCTATCCTTAAACTGAATAGTGTGCCCCTTCTGCACGAGTTGTCCAACACTCAGTAAATTATGCTTCAGGCTAGGCACATGATAAACATTGATGATCTACTTCCTTTCACCTTGCTTGGTGTGGATGAGGATTTTTCCTTTCCCCTTGATAGGGACCTTGTTGTTGTTCCCCATATTCACTTTTGATTGGAATGACTCGTCCAACTGTGAGAACATCTCTTTGTTCCTAGTCATGTGGTTTATGCAGCCACTATCGAGATACCATATTTTCTTCTGGCTTTCCTCATTAGTACTACAAGTTAGCAACATGTTCCCACACCCATATTCATATCTTGCATGATCACCTCCATCAGTATAGTGGGATTGCTATTGATTATTGTCGACCAAATTCTTCATGCATTCATAATTGTAATGGCTATACTTCTTGCAGTAGTAACACTAGATCTTTGACTTATCTATCTTCTGGCTTTGCCCTCCTTGACAATTTCTACCTCTGCCTCTTCCTCATCCCTAATGGAAATTGCAACTATTATCTCCTTCATTAGAGTTTGTCTTTCCACCTTGCTTAAGGCCTCGACCATGTTTACCTCTGCCTCTTCCTCCTTGAGAACTAGAGGCTAATTGGTGGGGTTCCTATCTGCTCACACTATCTTGAAATGAGACCTGTCATTTTAAATCTTGTTCTAGTGATGATTGAGTTGACCGACTCAGCCTCTGATCATGTGTCTATAGAGAACTCATGAGCACATCCACGAAGAGAGTGGTTAGATCTTTGGACTCCTCAATCACAATAACCACTGAGTCAAACCTTGCTAGTAGACTCCTTAATATTTTCTCAACAATCCTCTGATTGTCCACCATGTCTCCATTCAACCACATATTTTTGATGACATCCATAGTCTGGGTGAAGAAATAATTCATTATCTCAGACTCGCTCATTTGCAGGTTTTCAAAATACCTCCTAAGCATGTACAACTTCATCAATTTTACTTTATATGTCCCATGATAGGAACTTTCTAGAATATCCCATGCCTACTTGGCCTTGGTCGCTGCTGCTATGCACAGGAAGATCATCTCCTCGATTGCTTGCATTATGTATAACAATGTCTTTTGATCCTTCTTTTGGTTTTTCTTCAATAGATCTTTATCAGCTTTGGAGAGTGCATCCAGTGCTACTACATCTGTTGGTTCTACGTAATCATTCTTGACCAAGTCCCATAGCTCTTGAGACCCAAAAAGAATTTTCATTTGAATGCTCCAGTAATCATAGTTCTTGCCATTAAATCGTAGGATCTGCAATTGCAAAGAGGTTTTCTCTAAATCCATTCTTCAAAATTCCATGGAATGGCACAACCAGGATCTGATACCAATTTGAAATGTTTAGGGAGCAAGAATAGGGCATAGTGCACACGAATAGGGTGTACAAGTTGTGCGTTTCAAATGGATGATGTGCGCTCTTCAACCGGGCGCACAAAGGAAAAAACACTTGGGTGCACCAAATGTAAACCGTGCACTTTGAAAGTCGCACAAATAAAGATGCGAAGTGCAAATCAAATGCGCTCTACCCGATCTGAGAAAAAATAAAGAAACCTTTGACCCTCGACAACACAGTGAAGCAGGGGTTTACTTTCTTGGAAACACATAAAGAAATATGCAAAAATACACTTGTAAATATTACTTAATTTGAAATATATACGCTATTACATATGCAGGAATACACCCTCAGATCTACAACCTAGTTGCAGTATTATGCAGTCTCCGATGCTACATACATTGGCTTATCTGGCCTCTGCTACAAACACTGCAGCATTCGGCTATCTTCCTATGCTTACAAAATGCATACACTTCCTTAAGCTTCACACATAACAAATGAAAACCTAATACATATTTATAGATTTGATACAATCTTCATGTGGGAAAAAACTCCATCGACTTCTCCAACAGATAATTAAATGTCTTAAAAAAATTGGACAAGAAACAAACTGAGCTGCCAATAGTAAATGCAGAGAGGCTCAAATAAAAAAAAAAAAACTAGACAAGAAATAAATTGAGCTTCCGATAGTAAATATGGAGAGGCTCAAATAAAAAACAAACTAGACAAGAAACAAACTTAGTTGTCGATAATAAATGTAGAGAGGATCAAAATTCGTCGGGGTCCAAAAATGCATTGGATTTATTGGAGATACGAGCTATCAAAAAATGTCAATTATGGTTTAATATTATAACATTTGTGACAATCAATTTCTTTATGTTTGAATCTTTTAATAGCACGATAAAGTTTTAGAACTCTTCTATACTTCAATCAGGTACACATGTTCTGGAACTCTCATGACTTAGTCATTTTTTACTTCTATTTGAATACTATCATTTACATTTGATCTTCTTTTATTTGGAGGAAAAAAAAATTGATGATAATTATTGTATATGTCTAACTTTGGTATGAGAGCAATTCATTTGAGGCAGCACCCTCTGTACCAGAATGATCTCTACATCTAGCATGTAACCTTCTACTAGGGTCCATCCACTTATGTAGAATTTATGAAAATATTGACAACTCTCATATTGCCCCAAAATTGTTGTTCTTATTTCTATCACCTTGACACAAAGAGATTTATGTGGGTGAAGTACGAAAATCACCTTAAGACCTAACATGGAATACAAACCCAATGTCACACAAACTTTGAATGCAAAGGAGGAGGAATTGCATTAGATGCATAAAGTAATAATGTCTAGCCACAATCATGAGATGATGCTTCTTACAAACAAACCTCCTAATTCTGGTAAATGATCTCTTACAAGAACTAGAGTAAGAATCTCTTAAATTATTTTGCTTAGTTGAAGAATATGTAAGCTCACTAAAATAATTAGTTGAAAAGCAAAAAAAATGAATCCAAACTTGGAATGGTTGTTGTAATTCCTTACCTATTTAAAACCGCTTACACATATTTTTCTATGGTTTGCTAGTTATTAACTATTTTTAGTGAGATTAAAAAAACTCATTTATTTTTAGTTATTGTTAGTATCTTGTTGCTTTCAATGTACCTTTGTGCATATTTGTAATTTATGATTTACAATCTGATTTATATTTTAGGAGCATCTTTTCTAGAACAACTATCAAACTTTTGAAGTTAATAGAGCCCCTTTAAGGAAGGATGAATGAGATTCTATTTTGATGATATTGAAAAAAACAAAGAATTAATAATGCATTCCTTTTGATAATAGAGAAAGTATATAAATTTCTTGGTATTGGACTTGGACCCTCGTAAGTACTAATTTTTGAATTTATGCTTTGCTTGTGGTTTTGATGTTTATGTTTGTGTTTTTATTTTTATTTTTTATAATTTCCACATGAGTTTGTTTATATTTATTTTTCTTAATTCTTATGTTTCATACAAGGTTTATTTACATTGTAGATTGACAAATTTTGTTTGTTGTTCTCTAGGATAAGGAAATTTATTTAAAACAAATTGTTGGTGTGGATATTTCATAGAAAAGCCTTGTACTTGCTACTAATATTTGAATCTCCTTCCTTTATTTGAAGTTGTCATTACAATTTGTTATTGTTTAAATTATTTAGTTTGTTCTTCCTATTTTTTTTAAAGAATTATGAATATTTTCTCATAATATATAATTTAATTTACAATGGTTCTTGCATATTACAAGTATCACATATGCCATGGGAATTAGTCAAGTACTTCAATATTCATGATGGATAAATAGTCAATCATTTTCTATAGTGAAGGTCAACTATCTCCTTCCCTTTGATTTTCCCTTTAATATCAATTTGTATTCTTTCATCTATTCAGTTGATTAGCTAAAGATTTTCCATTCAATTGTTGTTGTTTTTTTTTTTTTTTTAATATTTGTGGAAAACATCCCAAAAGGGATGCCACTTTCGAGTAAGACCCAAGGAGGCAGGGGTATCCATTCCACCAAAAATGCCCAGGACTCGGACCTGGCCTACCACCTTTGACATACTCAAGGAGCAAACAAACACACAAAACCAAAATAAAAATAAGTAAATAACAACAAAAATAATAAAATAAAATAAAAAACATGCTCCTTGAGTGTGTCAAAAACAAAAGCACAACCAAACACGCACAATAAGATAAAAGAAACCACAACACAAACCACATAGAAAAACACAAGAACCACATAACAAAACACAAATAAGACAAAAACAACAGAACACTACAAAGACATAACCCATAAAAACATGAAAAATAAACACAACCAAAACCTAAAAAATAAAATAAATAAAATAAAAATAAAAATAAAAAACAACCAACAATAGACAATAAACAAAAACAAAAAACATAGAAAACACTCACACATAAAAACATGAAATAACACAAACAAAGAGAAACCCAAGAACAAGAACAAAAAATACACAAGAACAATAACAAAAAACATATATAAAAAAAAAACAAAACAAAACAACAAAAACACAAGAACAAAAAAAAACAACACAAAGAACACAAAAACAAAACAAAACAAAAGAACCCACCCACCTTAAAAAACTAAAAAAAAAAAACAAAGAAAAAAAAAAAGAACAAAACAATGACCTATCTAGACCAGAAGACTATTAAGGCAAGGCAAGAATCAACAGAGGAAACAAAATAAAGAATAGAATGAGCTAGGGAACCAAAAAAAACTGAATGAACCAAAGAGAAGCAAAAAAAAAACAAACAAAAACTAGGTACCTTCAGAACTGGAGTCATCCAAAGAAATGATAGAAAGAAGAGCTTCCCTAATTTGAGAAGCCCACCATATAGGAGGGTGGCCATAACAAGTAAGATCACCTTTGTCCAAAGCCCAATTAGCTAAAGCATCAACACTCTTGTTTTGATCTCTGACCACATGATTGTAATCAACTTTCAAAAATCCCATCTGGATTAACTGAATCTTCTCAATAATTCTTTTTATTCTCCAATCCACCTTATGATTCTTAGGAGTCTTCAAGAGATTAATCATAAGTTGAGAGTCAGACTCAACTAACACCTTTTCCCATCCAACCTTAGTAGCCTCCTGAAGGCCTCTGAGGATACCATACCCCTCAACAAGGTTATTGGAAAGAATACCCAAATTCTCAACAAAAGTAAAAACCAGGGAGCCATCTGAAAGTCTACCAATTCCTCCCACACTAGCTTTTCTAGGGTTCCCTCTAGAGGCTCCATCAGTATTGACTTTTCCAAAATCCTTAGGAGGAGGTTGCCAATTTCTAGTCCTATCCATCTTACTAATACTCACATTCCCTTTAATTTGGTTGCCCTTAGAAGGTTTAATCTTCAATCTTTGCATCACTTGATCCCATATTTGGTGGGAGTTTTGGGGGTGATTAAGGAGTTGATGGACTGATTCAACTAAGTTGGCTATGGTCTTTTGCCAAATATAGTGAATATCCTTCCTATCTTGATTAAAAATTCGGATGTTCCTTTCATTCCAAATATTCCAAAGAAGAATGGTAGAACCCATCCAAACTAACTACCTAATAAAATGATCAACACCCTCTTGATTAGGCCAATCCCTCCAAAGCTATTCAAAAGTAAAAAAATTGGACCATTGTAAGCCAAGTAAAGTGGCCATTCTCCTCCATAGCTCAGAGGCTAAAGTACACTCAATAAAAACATGGTTGATATTTTCTACATTCTCTTCACACATTTCACATCTAAAAGGGCCATGAAAACCATGCTTCATAAGTTGCTCACCGAGTAAGCACCCTACGATGCAATAAAAGCCAATTAAAGAACCTCACCTTAGGCCAGAGCTTTTGAGCCCACAATTGAGAAAATATGTCGGAAGCATGGTTGGGATTATTATGGCATAAGGTCAAATAACCTTGAGCAACTAAATACTCACCCTTAGTAGTGTTGTTCCATCCAAAACAATCTTTTTCATGGGACCAAGAGAGGGATCTCATATGAAGGATGCCTTGGATATCTTGTCTTTTGCCTTTCTAGGATTTGAATAGGCTAGTCCTCAATAGGGATCCAATATCTACCAACCTTTGAATTACCGGTATGGTATCGACAATAATTAGCCACCTTTATCCAATTAGCTCAGTGAAGCTCCTCCATCCAAGGCCTCCAATCGGGAAACTGAGTTATCAAAGGCTTGTGACCATCCCAAGAATCTGTCCAAAAATTTGCATGTTGACCATTATGAATGATCCAAAATAATTTTTCCTTTATCAAATACTCACCGATATTAAGAACTTCTAAAATGGGAGAACCTTTGGTAGGAAGTTGATAGCGAACAAGGTCTTCAGGACTTTTATTCTCAGCATATTTAGCACGGAGATTATTGGCCCAAAGAGCATTGGGGTTATGCAACATCCTCCAATATAATTTAGCAACTAAAGCTTTGTTGTTATTAATTGAAGACCGAAATCCTAACCCCCCTTCACTTTTAGGAAGACATAAAGTATCCCATTTCACCAAGGCCCATTTTCTTTTCTCCTTAGTACCACTCCAAAGGAAATGATGACTGATTTGATCCAATTCTCGAAGGAAAGCCTTTGGGATATTCAAAACTAAAGAAAAATAAATAGGAATAGCTTGAAGGACTGATTTTACCAAGGTGATTCTACCCCTAGAAGAAAGCCACTTGTTGGTCCACTTTCCAATTTTCTTCTTGACTTTGTCCAACAAACCAATTCCAATATTTATTTTTCTGCCTTTGAATATTTATGGGAATACCTAAATAAGTGATTGGAAGAGAGGTCTTCTTATATATTAATTTATCCAAGACCATGGATTCCTATCTAGCGGAGTAGTGAAAGAAAATAACTTTAGATTTGTCTTCATTGATCAACTGCCCAGTAGCCTTAGAAAAATAGCTAATGATTTGCTTAATATTAGAAGCTTCCTTAATCGTAGCTTTACCTAAAAGAGTAGAGTCATCCACAAATTGAAGATGAGAGATAGGTCTAGCTCCATGAGCAATGGTAACTCCCTCAAGGGTTTTGTTTTCCCTCTTTTTGGTTATAGTCCTACCCAAGCATTCAACAAGAATGATGAATAAATAAGGGGATAGCGGGTCACCTTGCCTAATACCTCTGGAAGCTAGGAAAGACTGAGAAGGCCTACCATTGATAAGAACTAAGTAGGAAACTGAAGAGATACAACCCATAATCCAATCCATCCAATCCTTAGAGAAACCAAATTGCCTCAAAACTTTGATAAGGAAGTGCCAATCCACTCTGTCATAAGCTTTGGATAAGTCTAACCGAATGAACATAGAAGGAGAATTTTGCATATCCATGGAATGGATGGCTTCCTAAGCAAGAACTATCTCATCTACTATTTGACGTCCTTCCACATATCCCCCTTGCTCGGGGAAATAATCTTATGCAAAAGAGGCTTCAACCTTTCTACCATGATTTTAGTAATGATTTTGAGAAGAACATTACATAAAGCAATAGGTCTAAAAAGCGAGATATGATCAACCTCTTGAGCTTTTGGAACAAGAGTAATATAAGTTTTATTGATAACCTTCAAAATTTCTTTGGCTTTCCTGGCTTCTTCCACCACCTCTAATAAATCAACATGAAGGATATCCCAGAACTCTTGGTAGAACTCAATAGGAAAACCATCAGGACTTGGGGTCTTCCCTTTTTGCATTTTAAAAACTACTTGTTGAAGCTCATTGATAGTAACAAGAGCAGTCAAAAAAGAGTTCTCCTCAAGAGTGATAAGAGAAGGGATTGCTTGAAGAACATTTTGTTGTGAAGCTGAGTCAAGAGGAGTAGCAACAAAAATATTGGAAAAATAATCAACAACAATAGAGTTCATGCCATCCCAAGTATAAACAACATCTCCAGAATCTGATTTTAAGGAAGAAATAAAGTTGTGAGATCTTCGAGCTAGAAGAGATTTGTGGAAGAAATTTGTGTTTCGATCTCCTTCTTTGAGCCATTGAATTCTAGATTTTTGCTTCCATAAGATTTCTTCTCTTTTTTCCCATTCCTCTAACTGAGTTGTGAGTTTAATTTCATCCGCACTTCTCTTCTCTGTGAGGCCATCTAAATGGATTTTCTTATTCAAATTTTCAAGATGAGCAATAACTTCATGTTTTTTTTATGAACATCCCCAAACTCTTTCCAGTTCCAAGTCTTGATTTTGGATTTAATGTATTGCAGTATTTTGGCAAAACAGAACATCTTAGTCCCATGCCTAGGTTTACCTTCCTTCCACCATTGTTGCACATGAGGTCTGAAGGAAATGTCTCTAAGCCACATTAATTGAAAATGAAAAGGAGAGAAACTCACATTGGTTTTCCACATTTCCACCATGACTGGCCAATGATCCGAACCAGAATTATTAAGAGTCTTCACTTTAGGAATGTGACCATGGATTAAGAAATTTTTAGAGAGAAAAAACCTATCCAATCTCTCCATTATACAAGCTAAGCCTTGCCTTCCGTTAGACCAAGTCATAAGGCCATTATCTGGTTGGATATCCACAAGATGGAGGTTTGCAATATATTCACTCATGAGGTCAGTGCTTTTATCTAAATTTCTATTTCCCCCCTTTTCTCATCTAGAGAGAGGATGGTATTGAAATCTCCTCCGATCAAGATCCAAGATTTAGGAAAATGAGAGATAATATGAGTAATATCCTTCCACTGTCTTCTTTTTTCCTCCAAAGAAGTCGAGGCATAAACAGTAATGCAGAGCATAATCTAGTTGGAATGTCTACTTTGAATAGCTATAGCCAAAAAACCCCAACTACCAACCATATGGTGAATAACTACCTCTTTTGGGTCCCAAAGACAAGAAATGCCACCCGAAGTTCCTTGGGAACTAAGGGAAACCACTTTTCCAGATGGCCAAATTTTACTGGCAATTAAGTCCATATCCTCCATTGACATCTTTGTTTCTTGAAGGAAAACAAGATGTAGATGATTTATCTGAATCATTCTTCTAATTTCATTTTGTTTTGAAATACTCCCTTTGAGTCCTCTAATATTCCAAGTGATGATCTTCATTAATACCAGGTCTAAAAAATTTGGGAAGGGCATTAATCTTACCTTCCTCTACAAGCTTTTCACCTTCTTTTACCATATGATATTGATTGGTCTTGCGACCTACTTTTTTATTAGAATCCATCTTCAATTTTTTTTTCCCTGTTTCTTGACTTATTCCAATTGAATCTGAGAAGGCTTCTAACCTTGAAGAATGCTCATACACAGCCAAAATTTTACTAGATGGTTCCATGGAGTCTATATTGGGACTTGCATTATTTGAAGTTTTGACATTTGAAACATTGTTTTTCTTGTGTAAAATTTCTCCTTTTTTCTTCTATTGAAAACCTTTGATTTGTTGGTTTGTCTCTAAGTTCTTCCCTTCATATTTAAATTATGTTTCTAAGATTTCAGTTTCCATTATTTCCTCTTCCTCACTTGGGACATCATTTGTGGAAAGGATTTCAAACATATTAGCAAATGACTTTGATTGATCCTTCATAACTGGTTTTTTCTGAGTGTTCTTCTTCTTAGGTATTTGGAAACCTGCTGAGTTTATATCTTCTTTCTTTTGATCAAGAATTTTATTTGGGCAAGCACTGGCCAAATGACCATATTCATGGAAAATTCTACAATGAAAAGGAATGTTCTCATAGTCCACTACTTTCTCCCAAGTGTCTTCCCCAAATTGTAATGTGATCTTTTTAGGTAGGGGTTTGTCAAAATCCATTAAAAAACAAATTCGAGCATAAATAATATGTTCAAAATTTTGAGTACAATCAGCAGTCATCATAAAAGTTCCTAAAGAGTTTCCAATTGAAGAAAAAATAGTAGGATTCCAAAATTCAATAGGGAGGCCAAAGAGTCTAACCCACATAGGAGCTATAGAAGGCATATCTTCTTCGGATTTAAATTTAGTATGCCAAGGCTTCATGAAAAGCCCTACCCTTCCAAAAAACCAAGGACCCCCTTGAAAATTTTTCTCTCTATCTTCATTATTAACAAATAAAACAAGAAAATAACCATTTGGATAAATAGAGATTTGTAACTCACCTTTAGTTTTCCAGATTTTTGTAGCCCAGAAATTGAAATCAGATAGACTCGGACAAAAACCCACGAACCGACAAATTAGTCCTCTTTTTTCCATATCTTCAATGCTAGTCTGAATGTTATCAATATCAAGCTTAACAATAGGAGTTCCATCAGCTGCTTTAAGACATCTTGACTCCGTTTTCCTGGGATCAATCTTAGGCATTCTTAGAGGTTTATGGGAAGCCCTAATATTGATATTAGCATTGGGCTGAGGCTTGTTTATTTTTATTTCTTCCTATTTCATTGTATCCTAATATTATATTAAAATATTTATTGCAAGTTTCTAATATTGTTACTTATATTTTCTACCTCTAAACTACTTAATTTGAACTAAAAATTTTCTTTTTTGATATTTTTTAGATCCTTCATAAAAAATTATGGATGGTATTTCTCACCTATCTACACCAAGCATTTTGAGTATCCCATTATACAATGGGACCATTACTAAATCTAATAACTGAATTCATACTTGATGTTAGAAATTGTATATAGATAATTTCTAGAGGTAACTTATAATTTTATTTTTATTTTAAAAAAAATTATATCTTTTATATTTTTGAGTGTTTGTCATTGTTGGATGGCATGCTTTACTGTTTGATTATAACTGATTGAACACATAAAAAAACACCACACATTAAAATTTACATAATGTGTATTGGCTAGGGTGTATGTTTTGCCATATTTTTCGTGTGGTCTCAAGACCCAACATGGGATACAATCCCAATGTCATACAAAATTTAGTTGCAAAGGAGGGGATCTACATTACATGCATGAAGTAATGATGTCTGACCACAATCATGAGATGATGCTTCTTGATACTAAAGTTTCTAATTACGGTAAATGATCTCCTACAGGCACTAGAGCATGAATCTCTTTAAGTATTTTACTTAGTGGATGAATATGTAAGCTCACTATAACAAATAGTTGAAATGCAAAAAAGAATATTAATACAAACTTGGAACAACTATTGTAATTCCTTATCTATTTAAAATCGCTTGGATATTTTTGCCTTTGGTGAACTATTTATTATCTATTGTTAGTGAGATTGAAAAAATATCATTTATTTTTATGTATTATTAGTATCTTCTTGTGTTCAGTGTACCTTTGTGCATATTTAAATTTTGTGATTTACCATTTTATTTATATTTTAAGAGCATTGTTTTCTAGATGTACTACCAAAAATTAAAATTTAATAGAGCCCCTATAAGTAAGGATGAATTAGATTTTATTTTGATCATATTGAACAAAATAAAGAACTAAATATGCATTCCTTGTGTTAATAGAGAAAGTATATACAATTCTTGGTATTAGACTTAGATTCTAGTAACTGTTGATTTTTGACTTTAACCTTTGCTTGTGATTTTTATGTTTATGTTTGTTTTTTAATTTTATATTTAAAAATTTCCGTACATAGGTGTGTTCATATTTATTTTGGTTATGTTTCGTACAAGGTTGATTTATATTATAGATTGACAATAAAAAAATGTTGTTCTTTAGGATTCGGAATTTGATTTCAAACAAATTATTGGTTTGGATATTTCATAGAAAAGCCTTGTACTTGCTACTAAGGTTTTAATCCCCCTCCTTTCTTTGAAGTTGTCATTCCAATTTGTTATTTTTTAATTTATATAGTTTGTTCTTTCTCTATTTTTTAGAATAATTATGGACATTTTCTCGTAATATATAATTTAATTTATAAAGGTTCTTGCATATTACAAGCATCACACATGCCAGGGAAATTGGTCAAAGTACTTCAAAATTCATGATGGATAACTAGTCAATCGTCTCCTATAGTTAAGGTTAGTCATCTCATTCCCTTTGATTTTCCATTAATTGGTATACTTTCATCTATTTAGTTGAATGGTTATAGATTTTTCATTGAATTATTATTGTTAAGCACTAAACATGTTTGTTTGTATGTTTTTCTTTATTTCTATTTCATTGTAACTTAACATTCTATTAAAAAAATTGTTGCAAATTTCCAATATTGTTACTCATACATTTTTCTAGCTCTGCATTAGTTAATATGAACTAAAAAATATGTTTTCTAGTATTTCTTAGATCCTTCATAAAAAGGATGGATGGTACTTCTAAGTAGTAACTATCTACACCAAGCATTTAGAGTGTCCCATTTTACGATGACGCCATTACTAAATATAATATGTGGCTTCATAATTTTGATGTTATATATTGTATATAGGTCCTTTCTAGATGTAACTTATTTCATTTTTTTATGTTGTATTTTGTCTTTATGAGTGTTTAATTTGTCATTGTTGGATGACATGCTTTACTATTTGATTAATTGATTAGGTATATAAAGGAATACCACACATTCAAATTTGAAGAATGTGTATTGGCTAGGGTGTATTTTGTTCCTTATTTTAGATGTGGTGTCAAGACCCAACATGGGATGAAATCCCAATGTCAAGAAAAATTTGATTACAAAGGAGGGGGATTTGCACTAGATGCATGAAGTAATGATGTCTAACTACAATCATGATATGAGGATAATTTCTTCACTTATCAGGTGAAGACTACTCATCAAATATCATTAGGGTTCTAAAGGAAACTAATCATAGATCTGGATTACATTTATATAACAGTTACCAAGTGATTGAAATGAATACTTCTAGAACAAGGTATCACCAAACCTTCATTTATCCAAATTGTTGGACCTCAAGTTCCATCGGGTGTGCCAAAAACTATTGGTTACTAAATATATCTTAGAAAGTTTGTGTGACCATAGACCTTAACCAACATTGACTAACCTAAGAGTTGTGAGGCTTCAACAAACAATCTATGGAGGAGGTCGGTTCCTTTGAAGTTCAAGCTAACTATTCCTAAAATATAGTGTAAAAAAGCACTGAAAGAAGAAAATGGAGTTGAAGCTAGAACTTATAATGGTATAGATTAAGCCACATTAAGATATATACATAACTAAAGATAATGCAATTAAGAAAATAAGTAAACTACCTAACATACCAACTAGTTCTTCATTGATCATAAAAAATAATTATTTTACTACATAGCTATTAGATTATGATTTCTAGAATACAAGAATTAATCATGAGTAGAAATCCAAATAGCATAATTAATACCATGGATATTAACACCATGAATTATTTATAAATACATGTTCTGCAACAAGGTCAAACTAGAGGTTAAACAATAATTTCTTTATATTTTTAATAAGCAATGTCCTTCATACATGCAAATTATAAAATCTTAATAATCAACCAATTTTCATTCTACATTCTAGTATTTATAGATTTTTAGAATGCATTTAGTTATCTAGGAATCATTACCTTTGGAATGAATTATCTTATGTCAAAATGTTTATCAACATATTGAACCACTAGGAGATATGTTTGTTCTAACCATTATGTTATAGCCTACTAACCTATCTATACCATGTTTCATCCTAAATATTACTGGTCTCACTATTTGTATTTAGTCCATTGATTGTCTATTAATGTTTTGGTTGAGCTACCCTATCACCCACACAATAGCCTTGATGGAGGCTATGCTATTAAGATCTCTTTATAGGTGAACCCTATAGAAGTCATGGGATGATGACCACCCACGTGGTAATATATTGATACTAGATTTAAGATTTGGCTTGCTCATATATAGATGCCAAGTACCTAGTAAGGGTGCTAATGAATCTTTACGCATTTATTCCCTTCAGTAGGATAATAAATATTTGGAACCTCAATAAGCTTCGATCAGGTGTAGATATTCTAACTCGTATAGGACTTAGTCAAATTTTGGATTTTATTTTATCTCTCCTATGGTATCATTATGGAAATTTGGTACCTTGATGGTATCATTATGGAAATTTTTATCTTCTTTTTTTAGAGATATAAATTTTGATGATGACTGTTGTATATGTTTGAATTTGGTATGAGAACAATTCATTTGAAGTAGCACCCTCTATACTAGGATGACCTCTACATATAGCATGTAATCTTCTACTAGGGTCCATCCACTTATCTAGAATTTATGAAAAAAATTGCAACTCTCATACTGCCCCAAAATTATTCTTATTTTGATCATCTTGACACAATGAGAGTTATGTGGGTGAGGCACAAAAGTCATCTACAAGTTTCAATACCTAACAAGGAATACAAACCCTATATCATATAAAATTTGAATGCAAATAAGGAGTACTTTCATTAGATGCATGCAGTAATGATGTCTAACCATAATCATGAGATAATGATTCTTAACACTAAAGCTCCTGATTCTAGTAAATGATCTCTTACAAGCACTAGAGCATAAATATCTTAAAGTATTTTTCTTAGTGGAAGAATATGTAAGATCACTATAACAATTAGTTTAAAAGCAAAAAGAATTTGAATCCAAACATGGAATGGTTGTTGTAATTCCTTACCTATTTAAAACCGCTTACACATGTTTTTTTATGGTTTGCTAGTTATTAGCTATTGTTAGTGAGATTAAAAAAACTCATTTATTTTTATGTATTATTAGTATCTTGTTGCTTTCAATGTAACTTTGTGCATATTTGAAAATTATGATTTACAATCTCATTTATATTTTAGGAACATCTTTTATATAACTACTATCAAAAATATGAAGTTAATAGAGCCCCTATAAGGAAGGATGAAGCAGAATCTATTTTGATCATATTGAATAAAAAAAAGAATTAAACATGCATTCATTTTGCTAATAGAGAAAGTATATAAAGTTCTTGGTATTGGACTTGGACTCTAGTAACTATTATTTTTTGACATTATGCTTTGCTTGTGGTTTTGATATTTATGTTTGTTTGTTTTTTTTTTTTTATAATTTCCACACATGAGTGTGTTTATATTTATTTTGCTTATGTTTTATAAAAGGTTGATTTACAATGTAGATTGACAAATTTTTATTGTTGTTCTCTAGGATTAGGAAATTGATTTTAAAAAAATTGTTGGTATGGATATTTCATAGAAAAGCCTTGTACTTTCTACTAAGGTTTGAATATCCCTCCTTTCTTTGAAGATGTCATTCCATTTTATTATTATTTAAATTATATGGTTTGTTCTTCCTCTTGTTTTTCAAAGGAATTATGAGTATTTTCTTGTAATATATAATTTAATTTAAAATCATTCTTGAATATTTCAAGTATCACATATGCCGTGGGAATAGATCAAGTACTTCAACATTCATGATGGATAAATAGTCAACCATTTTCTATAGTGAAGTTCAACTATATCCTTCCCTTTTATTTTCCCTTTAAGATCAATTGGTATGCTTTCATCTATTTAGTTAATTGGCTAAAGATTTTCTATTCAATTGTTGTTGTTAATCAGTAAACTTGTTTGTTTCTATTTATTCCTATTTCATTGTATCCTAATATTCTATTAAAATATTTGTTGCAAGTTTCTAAAATTGTTACTTATATTTTCTAGCTCTAAACTACTTAATTTGAACTAACAATTTTATTTTTTTTATATTTCTTAGATCCTTCAATAAAATTATGGATGATATTTCTCACCAATATACACCAAGCATTTTGATTGTACCATTATACAATGGTATCATTACTAAATATAATTACCGACTTCATACTTGATGTTATAAATTGTATATAGATCATTTCTAGAGATAACTTATTATTTTATTTTTTATTTTAAAAATTTATATATTTTATCTTTTTGAGTGCTTTGTTTGTGATTGTTGGATGACATGTTTTACTGTTTGATTGCAAATGATTGAGCACATAAAGAAACACTATACATTCAATTTTGTAGAATGTGTATTGGGTAGGGTGTATGTTCTACCATGTTTTACTTGTGGTCTCAAGACCCAACATGGAATACAATCCTAATGTCATACAAACTTTGGTTGCAAAGGAGGGGGATATGTATTAGATGCATGAAGTAATGATGTCTGACCACAATCATGATATGATGCTTCTTGACACTAAATTTCCTAATTCTAGTAAATGATATTGTATAGGCACTAGAGCATGAATCTCTTTAAGTGTTTTAATTAATGGATGAATATGTAAGCTCACTATAACAAATAGTTGAAATGCAAAAATGAATATTAATACAAACTTTGAACAACTACTATAATTCCTTATCTATTTAAAATCGCTTGGACATTTTTGCCTTTATTGAACTAGTTATTACCTATTGCTAGTGAGATTGAAAAAAATGCCATTTATTTTTATGTATTATTAGTATATTGTTGTTTTTAGTGTATCTTTGTGTATATTTGAAGTTTGTTATTTACTGTTTCATTTATATTTTAAGAGCATTTTTCTAGAGCTACTATGAAACTTTTAAAGTTAATAGAGCCCCTATAAGTAAGGATGAAGTAGAGTCTATTTTGATCATATTGAACAAAATAAAGAATTAAATATGTATTCCTTGTGTTAATAGAGAATGTATATAAATTTATTGGTATTGGACTTGGATTCTAGTAACTATTGATTTTTTACTTTATGCTTTGCTTGTGGTTTTGATGTTTATATTTTAAAAATTTCCACACCTGGGTGTGTTTTTATTTATTTTGCTTATGTTTTATACAAGTTTTATTTACATTGTAGATTGACAGATTTATGTGTTGTCCTTTAGGATTCAAAAATTGATTTCAAACAAATTATTATTGTGGATATTTCATAGAAAAGACTTGTACTTGCTACTAAGGTTTGAATCCCCACTTTCTTTGAAGTTGTCATTCCAAATTGTTATTGTTTAATTTAGATTTTTTGTTCTTTCTCTCTTTTTTAGAAGAATTATGGATATTTTCTCATAATATATAATTTAATTTACAATGGTTCTTGCATATTACAAGTATCACACATGCCAAGGAAATTAGTCAAGTACTTCAACATTCATGATGGATAACTAGTCAATCATCTTCTACAGTGAAGGTTAGCCATCTTCTTCCCTTTGATTTTCCATTAATTTGTATACTTTAATCTATTTAGTTGAACAGTTATAGATTTTTCATTCAATTATTTTTTTAAGCACTAAATACGTTTGCTTGTATTATTTTTAATTTCTTCTATTAATTTTTTTTTGCATTTATTCAATATTGTTACTCATACATTTTTCTAGCTTTAGACTACTTAATATGAACTAACAAATTTGCTTTCTATTATTTATTAGATCCTTCATAAAAAGGATAGATGGTAACGAAGTAGTAACTATCTACGCCAAGGATTCAGAGTGTCCTATTATACAATATCACCATTACTAAATCTAATAAGTGGCTTCATAATTTTGATGTTATGTGTTGTATATAGATCCTTTCTAGAGGTAACTTATTTCATTTTTTTAAGTTGTATTTTGTATTTATAAGTGTTTTATTTTTCATGCTTTCCTATTTTATTGTAGTTTATTAGGTACATAAAGTAACACCACACATTCAAATTTGAAGAATATGTATTGGCTAGGGTGTATGTCGTTTCTTATTTTACTGGTGGCATAAAGACCCAACATGGGATACAATCCCAATGTTATACAAAATTTGATTGCAAAGGAGGAGGATTTGCATTAGATGCATGAAGAAATGATGTCTAACCACAATCATCAGATGAGCACAATTTCTTCACTTATGAGGTGAAGAATTCTCATCAAATCTCAAGTCCTTTGCAAAGAGTAAGATCTGACTAGGGTTCTAAAGGAAACTAATCATAGATATGAATTACATTTATAGCAGAGTTACCAGGTGATTTAAATAAATACTACTAGAACAAGGTATCACCAAACCTTGATTTATCCAAACTGTGGGATCTTGGGTCCCATTGGGTGTGCCAAAAACTATTGGTCACTAAATATATCTAAGAAATATTGTGTGACCATAGACCTTAACCAACATTGACTGACCTAAAATTTGTGTGGTTTCGATCACCAATTTGTGGAGAAGGTCGGTTCCTTTTACTTTCAAGCTAACTATTCCTAAAATATGGAGGAAAATGGTGCTAAAAGAAGCAAATGGAGCTAAAGCTAGAACTTATAATGGTATAGATTAAGCCACATCAAGATACATGCATAACATTTTTTTGGTAAGTTCAAATATTTAATTAAAAGAGGGCATTTAAAAGGTGCCCTAACACCTTGTACATCAAAGTAACCAAAAATAACAAAAATAAATTGATTGAAACAAGGAGAGGAAACTGGAAAGGAACAAAAATCATCCTAGAAGGAGTAGCAAAACTTGATAACAAAAAACAACAAAGATGAGGTCTGAAAGGACAAAATCCCCAACATGCTGAAGTATTAATTAGGTACATCAGTTTGCATAGGATGTGCAACTAAAACCTCCAAAACTAGATCCTTAGCTTCAACATTTAATGCATCCTTTGGCACTTATTTGAAAACATCCTTCGCATTCTCGACCATGTCCTCATACTTTGTGGTATCGTTGGTGTTCGAGATGCCACCAGTAGCAAAGGGAATAGAGGCTTCAAAAGATTCACAAAAGAAAAACAAGTTGAGAGTGTTCCTTTGTTTCTTGATTTGAGCTATACAATTGAGATTCAGGGTTGTCAATAGTAAGGTACTGCATTATGGGCTTTAGAATTTATTTCCAAGGGGTGGAAAAATGGTGATGAAACAAACCTTTTTTGTATAGTTTGCACAGAGAGGATGAAGACTCAAAATGGGTAAGCTCAGCCTCCCAGTTGTGCTTGTTTCTTCTGACCACCTTGCCTTCAAGACTCTACCCCATAAGCTCAGCCAATATCTCTTGCATAACTTGGAACTCCACTCCATGGATGGTAACAACTCCATTATCCCAAGTAGTGGAAAAAGCTCTTGTTGCATCCCAATCCACACCAGAGAACATTTTGAAAAAAGCAATGAGTCCTCCTTTGTCCTTCAGAACACTATCAACAATGATGTCCATTTCAAAAACCTCAGGCTCCACAAATTGAACTTTTGCTTCCTTCATAGTTGCAGGGTAGTGAAAAATGTAAAGGAAGAAATAGGGCAAGGAAAAAAAACTAAGACCAGGCTCAAGGGCAAAGGATTGCTCGACAAAGAAGCATGCAAGGGAAAAAATAGGTTTGTAGATGAAAGGAAGAAGCCACTCAAAACAATGATGAAGCCTCAAAAATAAAAAAATGAACCTGGTAGAAATATTAGATTGGACAAAGCAGGGATCGAGGAGGATTTGTGGACCTCAGTGACTGCAAAAGGTGATTAAAAGGTGCATTGTGAAAATGAAATGTTGACATATTGGGAAGCTAAAAAAATGGGACCAAAAAAGGTTAAAATTGGCACAAGAACTAGTTGAAAAGGAAAATCCCGAAAGGGCACACCTCGAAATGGAACAACAGAGAATAAATCTCGAGGAGGCAAAAGAACACATTCCAAGGAACAGGAGCCAGTCATGATTATGAAAAGTGCTAGGAATAGTATTGGGAATCCAAACTAGGGCTTTTGATGGGAAAAAAGCGGAAATATTTTGTAAATGCAGTGGATAGTGTGAAGGTGGTTCATACAAGGTGAAATTATTATTGGGTCTCACATGGGAGAAATAACCCCAGGTAAGCTTTGAAAAATAAAAATTAGGATTCATCATAATGACAAAGATTTTGATCCAATCTAGCCAGAGCCACCACTTCTAAAGGGAGGGAATCAGTCCACGTCAGTAGTCCACTTGAGGAGACTCCAATGTTTGCAAGCAAATCTGCCACAGAATTGGCTTCCCTATAAGCATGTTGGACAATGACGTCATGTTGTCCATGTAGGATCTGTTTAATGTCTTCAATAATATCTCTAATCCTCCATGCAACAGGCCTAGAATTTTTTAGGTAATTGATTATGTTTAAAGAATCACCTTCAACAATAATGTTTCCTAGGATATGCTTTATGAATTGAAGGCCTCTCCATAGGGCTTTAGCTTCCATAGAATGGTTGGAGAGACATCCCAAGGGTTCAACAAAGGCAAAAATTGGATTACCAAGGTGATCACGAAGGATTCCTCCAGCTCCAGCTATACCCGAATTTCCTTTAGCAGCTCCATCAAAATTTAATTTTACCCATCCCAATGGAGGAGGATGCCACTTAATGTTGGTTCTAGAGGATGATGGTGGCTTGCTTGGCCTTAAGTCCTCAAGGGAAATGTGATGGGATTTGAGTAAGGTAGCTTCAAAGGAAGGGCAAGGAAAAGGATCAAGGGGGGCTATTAAGATATTTTCTTTAGCAAAAAGGATGATTTTATTAGTAATAAAATCGATGTCATAGGTTTTTTTGTCAAAAATTCTTCTATTACGTTCGAGCTAGATTTTCCAAAGAAAATGTTGAAGGTAAAACTACCAAAATCCTTTTAGGATGGGATTCTTAAAAGGGTTGGGCCACTGGATAAAAATATCAATAATAGAGGGAGGACTAGCCTAGGCTAACTAAAACTTATGAAAAATATTACTGAGGACAACATAAGAGAAGGGACAAAAAATAAAAAGGTGAGAAGTGGATTCCCATTCTGAAAGGCAAAGGAAGCATCTGTTAGGCAAAGGAATTCCTCTTTTGATAAGATTTTTTATAGTTAGAATACGGTCTTGAATGCAAATCCAGGAAAAGGAAGCAATTTTGGGAGTTAGGTATTTGGTCCAAACCAGCTTGAAATGGATGATATTTTCATTGAGATTTTCATTGAAGTTAAGGGATAATAGGTAGGCTGATTTGATAGAAAAATCTCCCGATTCAGTGGGTTCCCAAATAGGTTGGTCCACTGGATCTCCCCTAGGAATTAATATTAAGGATAATCGATATTTAAGAAAAGAGATTTAATTTACATAATCAGTAAAAGATATATCTTTCCACTTTTTGATCTGGTTGAAAGGAGAGATGAAATCAGCAACAAGAGGACCGAACCTTTGCTTAGTGATGTCGACTAACCTTCTAAGTTGAGGAATCTGCATCAGAGGTTGATCACCAAGCCATTTGTCTTCCCAAAAGAAGATAGATTTTCCATTGCCAAGTTGCCACCTTAATCCTTTTTTAAAATTGAGTGGGCCAAGCAAATTGACTTCCAAAAGGAAGAGCCTAACTGAGGAACTTCACCATGCAGGAATTCTAAAAATTGGAGATATTTCCTTCTGATGATTTTAACCCAATCAACATTATCATTGGAAATGAGGCACCAGGATTTCTTAGCAAGGAGTGCAAGATTGATAAGATGAATCCTTCTAAGGCCAAGACCTCCTTGTTCTTTAGGCTTGCAAACCTTATCCCAAGCAACTAAGTGGAATCTGTGTTTGTTTTTAGAGCCTGTCCAGAGAAAGTGCTTTTGAATTTTCTCAAATTTTTGATAAATGGTGATAGGAGCTTTGAACAAGGAAAGGAAATAAATAGGAATACTTTGAAGACAAGCCATGGTCAAGATAATTTTTCCAGCTTGTGAAAGAAGATTTCCTTTCCAAGAAGAAAGTTTTCTTTGAAGTCTTTCAATAACATTATCCCATAAGCTTTCTTTGACATTTCCCACAAAAAGAGGTAGACCCAAGTAGGAGGAAGGTAGTGAAGTGACAGTACATTGAATGATATTAGCACTGATAGTTTACCTTCTTAAGGGAGTGTTGAGAAAATAAAGTTTTCTTTTGGGGAAATTTATTCTTTGGCCAACAACTTTTTCATACAAAATAAGAATGCTTCTAATGATTTTGGCTTCATTGACAGAAGTAGAAGTTGAAAGTAGAGTATCATATACAAATTGTTGATGTGTAATAGGATTGCATTGAGAAGTAACCTGTAAATCTGAAATCGGGCCTGCTTGATTTGCAGCTAAGATTGATCTGCCTAAAGCTTATTCTGCCATGATGAAAATAAGTGGAGACAAGGGGTCTCCTTGCCTTAAACCTCTGCTACTTTGGAAATATCTTGCTGATGATCCATTAATAAGGATAGAGAACTAGGCAGAGGAAATGCAACCTCTACTTAAAGAAATCCAGTCATGATGGAAGTCAAACCTGTATAGGCTTGCAAGGAGAAAATCCCAATTAAGTCTATCATAAGCTTTGTTCATGTCTAATTTAAGAAGGAAAGCAACTTTCTTATTGATAGATATGGAGTGAATAGCTTCATGAACATAAATAACACCATCAAGGATGGATCTTCCTCTGATGGAACTTCTTTGATGTTGATTTATGATAAGGGGCATAACTTCTCTAAAGCGAATGGCCAATGCTTTTGTCAAAATTTTGTAGATAACATTACAAAGACTAATTGGCCGAAAATCATTGAAATTTATAGCATTTGGATTTTTTGGTATGAGCGCTATGAAAGTAGAATTAAAACCCCTAGGAATAAACTTGGAGGCTTGAATTTATTTTAGAGCATTACATACATCCTTACCAACAAGATCCCAAAAATCTTGAAAAAATCTAGGAGGAAAGCCATCAGGCCCAGGAGCTTTATCAGGTTTCATTGAGAAAAGAGTTGATCTAATTTCCTCATCTGAAAGAACAACATTGAGCTTATTGTTGATGTCGGGAGTAATGAGGTGAGGAATGAATTGAAGAAATAAATCCTTGGCATTTTGAGAAATTGGATTATGCTCATCTTCAAGAAGCTTCATGAAATGGGTCACCCCTTCAGATCTGATTTCCTCAATATCATTTGTAGTTTTTCCATCCTGACATTGAATTTCTTTAATTCTGTTATTGCTCCTATGTCTCATGGTAGAAACATGAAAAAACTTGGTATTTGAATCTCCTTGAGTGAGCCAAATATCATGAGATTTTTGTCTCCAAAAGGTTTCTTTGCACTGTAGGATGTTGTGATATTGGGCTAATAAGTTTCTCTCCTCATTTCTCATTTCATTAGAGCATCCTTGTCCTTCCTGGGTTTCTTTTTCAATTATGGCTAGCCTATTTTGAACATCCTGTTTGTTTTGGAAAATATTTCCAAATATGTCTTTGTTCCATATCTTGAGATTTTCTTTCACTTTTTTAAGCTTCTGAGCTAGGATAAAGGAGGGAGACCCCTGGATATCAGCCTGCCACCACTGGTAAATCCTATCTTTGAAATCAGGATGTAACATCCACATAGCTTCAAACCTGAAGGGGATCTTGTGGATTTTGGGGTTATTAGTATCTAAAAGGATTGGACTATGATCTGAACCTATTTTGAGGATGGATTAAAGGTTGGCATCACCCCACATAGCTAAAGCCTCCTGAGAAAATAAAACTCTGTCCAGTTTGACTTGGATGAGCTGAGAACCACATCTTCTATTTGACTAGGTAAATTGATTTCCTTTTAAATTTACATCCATCAAATTGTTTATGGAAATGAACTCTTGAAAATCTTCCATGCTTTTGGTAAAGGAGCTAACTCCACCTTTCTTATCAGAAGGATATAGGGGAGTATTAAATTCTCCAGCCATGATCCATAGGATGCTAGGAAAGGTGCTTCTAGCAAAAGAAAGAATGTCCCACATTTTTGACCTCCCATAAATGGAATTTGGAGCATAAATGTTTGTTAAAACCCAAGGAGAATTGTTATCTTTATCAAATAAAAGGATGCTCATCATCTCATAATTAGAATGGATAAGTTTCCCTTCCAATGTGTTCAAATTCCATAAACAAATGAGGCCTCCTGATGCACCTCTAGCATTACAATAGGTGAACTCACAATTTTTCCAAATATTGGTACTAACCCTTTGAACATGAGGGGCACTAACTTTAGTTTCTTGGAGCAACAAAATGGTGGGTCTTATTTCTGTCCTTAATGATTTAACTAATATTTGTTTAGCTAGACCATTAAGGCCTCTCACATTCCATGAGAGGATTTTCATTTTGAATATTTTGAGATTCTTTTGCCTCCCTTTCCAATTGGTTGGGGAGGTTTGGAGCTTTTTGGTTCTTCCTTAGAAAGGTTAATGCCTGAAGAAAATAGAGTTTTCTGGACTCCATTGGCAATATCTTCATGGATGTCCTATTTCCACTATTCAATATTAGAAGGCCTCCCTATTTTCTTTTCAATTCCACAATCAATGGGAGATTTCTTATGACTTTTGGTCATTTTAGGACTAAAATTATTGACAGAAACCTTTTGAACCATAGGACTAGAAGGTTCAAAAAAGGAAGGAGGAATGGAAACATTGTCAATAAGGGGATTAGAATCATCATCAGAAGGATTAGCAACATCATGAATAAAATTTTGGTCTTCAAGTGTAGGCCTAGGAGAGGAATGAGTGTCATTTTTGGAAGACACAAGAGTCTTAAAGAGGTGGAGAGGATCAAAAGGTGGTTCCTGAGTGACTGTAGATGGGTCCATGGCAGCAATTGACTCAGGGTTGGTATTCCCCAAAGTTTCATTATCAATTTCAGAAGATAAATTAGCAAGATCTTGAAATTTATTGGGAAACACAAAAAGACTCACCTCATTATGAATGCCAGAGGAGGAGGAAACTTTTTTGCCTTTGTCACTTGAAAACTTGGCACCTTCTTCAAGAGGCTTCTGATTCTTTGTGGGCCTAAAAATAATTCCTTTTGAAGGAGGGTATCTTCTTTTGTCTCTTTTGAAAGGTGTCGTGACATCCTTTCCTTTGCCAACTTTTTGAAAATCTTGATTTTGAACAGCATTTCCTGATTGCTTAATGAGGGAAGGACACTGGGCACGAAGATGACCCTGAGTCCAACATTCAATGCAGAATGGTGGTTTATTCTCATATTCAATAGCTTGCTTGCAAAAAAATCTCCCATGCTCCAACTCAACAAAATTAGGAAGAGTTGAGTCAAGATTAGCATTGACACAAAAGCGAGCTGCATACATCCTTGACCTTGAAAGAGTAACTCTGTCAATGAAAAGAAGGTCCCCAATGGTTGAAGCAATGACCTTGATTACAGGTTCACGCCACAAATGCCAAGGAAGGTTAGGAATTCTAACCCAAATAGGTGCATAATTAATACTTTGAGTTTCAGGATCAAACTCAGGGGTCCATTTCATGAGGAAAACACTTTTGGACCCAAGGAACCATGGACCTCTAGAGAGAATTTGGTGAGTATCTTCCTGAGAGTTAAGGTGAATACCAAAAAATCCATTGGAAAGTCCAATTATTTCCAAGGAGCCTTTAACTTTCCATCTAGAATTTTCCCAGCACCTAATGGTATCCAAATTAGGGCTTCCTCCAATAATTTTACCCACAAGAGAAAAGGATTCCTCTGCTAAAAATTTTGAAGCTAAGCTTTGAGGGATCTTAACTCTATTACCAAAAACTTCAATAGGGGGCACCAAAGAGTCAATGGAAAGAGAGGATTTGCCTAGAGTAGAAGCATAAGAAGGTTTGGGGATAGAAGGAACTTCATCACCCTAGAATGGACTAATCTTATCATTTTTGGTGGCATCGAAGACACTTACAGAGCCAGGAGTACAAATACTCTTAGACATGTCTGCAAGAATTGTAGAGCCAAAATGAGGACCATTCTTATAAGAATCCATAGGAGCCATGAAAACGGATGGAGGACCATCCTTGGATGAGTCTGTAGGGGTCACGAAATTGGACGGAGGACCTCTGTCCATTGATAATCTTCCTTCCACCTTCAGGAAAGTCAAAATTCCTTCCCACATTCCAGAAATTTGAAAAAAAACATTCCCGTCTTCAAAAAATTTAAAATTCTATGAATAGTTCAGGAATAGTTCCTCCTTCAAGATACATGTATAACTAAATATAATGTAATTAAGAAAATAAGTAAACTACCTAACATACCAATAGTTTTTTCATTGATCACAAAAAATTCATTATTTTACTACATAGCTATTAGATTATGAATTCGAGAATCGAAGAATGAATCATGGATAGAAATCCATATATTATAATTAATACCATGGATAATCTACTTGCCTAAATTAGAAATAATCAATCATATGTGCATGTTCTGCAACAAGTTCAAACTGGAGGTTAAACAACAATTCCTTTATATTTTTCAATAAACAATGTGCTTCATACACACAAATTATAAAATCTTAAGAGTTGACCAATTTTCATTCTACATTCTAGTATTTATAGATTTTTAGAATGCATTTAGTTATCCAAGAATCAATACCTTACGAATGAATTGTCATTATTTCAAAATATTCATCAGCCTATTGAACCACTAGGATATATGTTTGTTTCAACCATTATATTATAGCTTGCTAACCTATCTAGAGCCTATTTCATCCTAAATATTATTGGCCTCACTATTTTCATTTAGGCCATTGATTTTCTACTAACGTTTTTATTGAGCTACCCTATCACCTGAACAATAGCCTTGATGGAGGATATGCTATTAATATCTCCTTATAGGTGATATTTACCTATAGAAGTCATGGTATGATGGCCATCCACGTGCTAATAGATTGATATTGGACTTAATATTTGGATTTCTCATTTATGGATGTCAGGTGCCTACTAAGGGTGCTAACAGATCTTTGCATATTCATCTCCATCAATAGGGTGATGAATATTTGGTACCTTGATAAGATTTGATCAGGTGTAGATATTCTAGCTCATATAGGACTTAGTCAAATTTTGGATTTTATTTTCTCTCCTATAGCATCTCAATCGATATTTGATACCTTGATAGTCTTCGATTGGGAGTAGATATTTCAATGCATTCAACACTTAGTTGTTTTAGTTTTCTTGATTCTTTTGGGCACATGATGGAATTTTGGTACACCAATGGGCTTTGGCTAAATGTAGATCTTCTAGCTCATCTGAGATTTGGCTAAATTTTGAAATTTGTTTTGACTCTCCTTTGGTGCCTTAACAGGTTTGGGTGTAGATGTTCTGGCATGTCCAACACTTAACCATTTTAGCTATCTTGAGTCTTTCAAGAATGTGATAGAATTTTGGTACCTTTACGAGCTTTGACTGGGTGCAAATCTTTTGACACATCAATAAACTTAGCCAAATTTTTTTTTTTTTTTTGAATCTCCTCTGGCATCACGACAAACCCTTGGTACCCTTCTAAAATTTGATCACATACACAAGTTCTAGCACCTTTGTGACAACAAATTTTTACATGTTTATCTCTTTGGATATCATGACAAATTTTTGGAACTCTTCCAGACTTCAATCGGATATATATTTTCTGCCACTCTCATGACTTAGTCATGTTTTGCTTCTATTTTAATACTATCATTTTTATCTTCTTTTCATTAGAGGTAAAAATATGAAGATGACTATTGTATATATTTGACTCTAGTATGAGAACAATTCATTTGAGGTAGCATCCTTTGTACCAGGATGACCTCTACATCTAGCATGTAATATTCTAATAGAGTCTATCCACTTGTCTAGAATTTATGAAAACTTTGGCAACTCTCATACTGCCCCAAAATTATTGTTCTTATTTCGATCAACTCAACACAAAGAGAGTTATGTGGGTTAGGTACAAAAATAATCTACAAGTCTCAAGGCCTAACATGGAATACAAACCCAATGTCATACAAACTTTGAATGCAAAGGAGGAGGATTTGCATTAGATGTATGAAGTAATGATGTCTAACCACAATCATGAGATGATATTTCTTAACACTAAACCTCTTGATTCTGGTAAATTATCTCTTACAAGCACTAGAGCATGAATCTCTTAAAGTGTTTTGCTTAGTCGAAGAATATGTAAGCTCACTATAATAATTAGTTGAAAACAAAAAAAATTAAATGTAAAATTGGAATGGTTGTTGTAATTCCTTACCTATTTAAAACTTCTTACACATGTTTTTCTATGGTTTTCTAGTTATTAGCTATTGTTAGTGAGATTAAAAAAATCTTATTTATTTTTTTTGTATTATTAGTATCTTGTTGCTTTCAATTTACCTTTTTGCATATTTTAAATTTACGATTTAAAATCTCATTTATTTTTTAGGAGAATATTTTCTAGAACTACTATCAAACTCTCAAATTTAATAAAGCCCCTATAAGGAAGGATGAAGTAGATTCTATTTTTATCATATTGAACAAAACAAATAATTAAATATGCATTCCTTTTGCTAATAGAGAAAGTATATAAAGTTCTTGGTATTGGACTTGGACTCCAGCAGCTATTGATTTTTGACTTTATGCTTTGCTTGTGGTTTTTATGTTTATGTTTGTGTTTTTTTTTTTTTTTCAACACATGAGTGTGTTTATGTTTATTTTTCTTATGTTTCATAAAAGGTTGATTTAAATTGTAGATTAACAATTTTTGATTGTTGTTCTCTAGGATTAGGAAATTGATTTTAGATAAATTTATAGTGTGGATATTTCATAGAAAAACCTTTTACTTGCTACTAAGGTTTGAATATCCCTCATTTATTTGAAGTTTTCATTCCATTTTATTATTATTTAAATTATATATTTTGTTCTTCCTCTTGTTTAAAAATATTACGGATATTTTCTCGTAATATATAATATAATTTACAATGGTTCTTGCATATTTCAAGTACACATATGCCATGGGAATCATTCAAGTAATTCAAAATTCATGATGGATAAATAGTCAATCATTTTATATAGTGAAGTTCAACTATCTCCTTCCCTTTGATTTTCCTTTAATATCAATTGATATGCTTTCATCTATTCAGTTGATTGGCTAAAGATTTTTCATTCAATTGTTGTTGTTAATCACTAAACTTATTTAATTGTTTTTTTTTCCTTATTCCTATTTCATTGTATCCTAATAATATATTAAAATATTTATTACAAGTTTCTAATATTCTTACTTATATTTTCTATCTCCAAACTACTTAATTTGAACTAACAATTTCATTTTTTTATATTTCTTAGTTCCTTCATAAAAAATGATGGATGATATTTCTCACCTATTTACACCAAGCATTTGGAGTGTCCCATTATACAATGGGACCATTACTAAATCTAATAACCAACTTCATAATTGATGTTATAAATTGTATATAGATCATCTAGGTGTTGTAGGTGAATTGGAGAGGAGAGGGCAATCCTCCAATGGAGGTCCCAGGTTCAAATCTCCACCCTACCAAAAATCTGAATTGGGTATCCAAAATCCAATTGATAATGTTGGTGTGGGCGGGGTTGGGTGAGACTCTCGGGTGACTTTGACGATGTAGAACCCCCTATTCATGGTATTTCAAACCAATGCGGCCCCACAAGGGGTTTTTCACTTTAAAAAAAAATAAAAATTGTATATAGATCCTTTCTAGAGGTAACTTTTTTTAATTTTTATTTTTAAAAAAATTATTTCTCTTATATTTTTTAGTGTTTTTTTTGTCATTGTTGGATGACATGCTTTACTATTTCATTGCAACTGTTTGAGAACATAAAGAAACACCATATATTAAAATTTTCAGAAAGTGTATTGGCTAGGGTGTATGTTATGTCATGTTTTACTTGTGGTCTCAAGACCCAATATGGAATACAATCCCAATGTCATACACAATTTGGTTGTAAAGGAGGGGGATCTGCATTAGATGCATGAAGTGATGATGTCTGACCACAATCATGAGATGATGCTTCTTGACACTAAATTTCCTAATTCTAGTAAATGATCTCCTACAAGCACTAGAGCGCGAATCTCTTTAAGTGTTTTACTGAGTGGATGAATATGTGAGATCACTATAACAAATAGTTGAAATTAAAAAATAATATTAATACAAACTTGGAACAACCGCTATAATTCCTTTCTATTTAAAATAGCTTAGAAATTTTTGACTTTGGTGAACTAGTTATTACCTATTGCTAGTGAGATTGAAAAAATCTCATTTATTTTAATGTATTATTAGTATCTTGTTTTTTCAGTGTACCTTTGTGCATATTTGAAGTTTATGATTTACTATTTCATTTATGTTTTAAGAGCAATTTTTATAGAGCTACTATGAAAATTTTAAAGTTAATAGAGCACCTATAAGGAAGGATGACGTAGATTCTATTTTGTTCATATTGAACAAAACAAAGAATTAAATATGCATTCCTTGTGTTAATAGATAACGTATAGCCTTCCTTGTGTTAATAGATAAAATATATAAATTTCTTGGTATTGAACTTGGATTCTAGTAACTATTGATTTTTTACTTTATAATTTTCTTGTGGTTTTAATTTTTATGTTTGTTTTTTATTTTTATTTTTAAACATTTCCACACATGTGTGTGTTTATATTTATTTTGCTTATATTTCATACAAGGTTGATTTACATCGTAGATTGACATGTTTTTTTGTTCTTCTTTAGGATTCAAAAATTAATTTCAAAAAAATTATTGGTGTGGATATTTCATAGAAAATCCTTGTACTTGCTACTAAGGTTTGAATTCCTCTCCTTTCTTTGAAGTTGTCATTCTAATTTGTTATTTTTCAATTTATGTAGTTTGTTCTTTTACTCTTTTTTAGAAGAGTTATAGACATTTTCTCGTAACATATAATTTAATTTATAATGGTTCTTGCATATTACAAGTATCACACATGCCAGATAAATTGGTCAAGTACTTCAACACTCATGATGGATAACTAGTCAATCATCTTATATAGTGAAGGTTAGCCATCTTCTTCCCTTTGATTTTTCCTTAATTGGTATACTTTCATGTATTTAGTTGAATGACTAAAAAATTTTCATTCAATTACTATTGTTGAGCACTAAATATGTTTGTTTGTATGTTTTTATTTCTTTATATTTCATTGTAATGTAATATTCTATTAAAAATTTTATTTTAAGTTTCCAATATTGTTACTCATACATTTTTCTAGCTCTAGACTACTTAATTTGAACTAACAAATTTATTTTCTAGTATTTCTTAGATCCTTCATAGAAAGGATGGATGGTAATTCTGAGTAGCAACTATATACACTAAGCATTTAGAGTGTCCAATACAATGGCACCATTAGTAATTCTAATAAGTGACTTCATAATTTTGATGGTATATTGTATATAGGTCCTTTCTAGAGGTAACTTATTTCATTTTTTGTAAGTTGTATTTTGTCCTTCTAAGTGTTTTATTTGTCATTGTTGGATGGCATGCTTTACTATTTTATTGTAGTTGATTAGGCACATAAAGGAACACCACACGTTCAAATTTGAATAATATATATTGGCTAGGGTGTATGTTGTTCCTTGTTTTATTGGTGGTCTCAAGACCCAACATGGGATACAATCCCAATGTCATACAAACTTTCATTTTAAAGGAGGAGGATTTGCATTAGATGCATGAAGTAACGATGTCTGAACCTTCTTGACACTGAAGTTCCTAATTCTTGAAAATGATCTCCTACAAGCACTAGAGCATGAATATTTTAATTTTTTTTACTTAGTGGGTTAATATGCAATCTCACTATAATAAATAGTTAAAAGGAAGAAAAAATTCAATCCAAAATTGGAACGATTGCTACCTTATTTAAAATCACATACACATGTTTACCTTTGGTGAATTAGTTATTAGCTATTGTTAGTAAGATTAAAAAATTTCATTTATTTTTTTATATTATTAGTAACTTGTTACTTTTAATGTACCTTTGTGCATATATTTCATTTGTGATATACTCATTTATATTTTAGGATAATCTCTTCTAGATCTACTATCAAATGTTTGAAGTTAATAGAGCCCCTATGAGGAATGATGAAGCAAAGTCTTTTGATCATATTAAACAAAGAAAATAATTTAATATGAATTCCTTTTGCTAATATAGAAAGTATATAAAGTCCTGGACATTAGACTTGGACTCTAGAAACTATTTATTTTTCACTTTATTCTTTGCTTGTGGTCTCTTTATATTTATTTTTCCTATGTTTCTTACAATGTTGATTTATATTGTAGATTGAAAAAATTTTCTTATTGTTCTTTAGGATCAAGAAACTACTTTCAAACAAATTATTGGTGTGGAAATTTCATAGAAAAGCCTTTACTTGCTACTAAGGTTTGTATCTCCTTCTTTTAATTGAAGTTGCCATTCCAATTTTTTATTATTTAATTTATATAGTTTTTCTTCCTTATTTTTTTCTAAAATGAATTATGAATATTTTTTGTATAATATATAACTTAAATTGCTATGGTTCTTGCATATTATAGGTTTCACATGTACCAGTAAAATTGATCGAGTACTTTAGCATCTATGATGGCTAACTAGTCTATCATATTCCATACTAAAGGTCAGCCATATTTTTCCTTTTGATTTTCCCTTTAAGATCAATTGGTATAGTTTCATCCATTTAGTTGATTGGCTAGAGATTTTCCATTCAATTTTTGTTGTTAAGCACTATACATGTTTGCTTGTTTGTTTTTATTTATTCCTATTTTACCATATTCTAATATTCTATTAAAAAGTTTATCACAAGTTTCTAATATTGTTATAATACGTTTTTCTAGCTCTAGACTACATTTGAACTAGTAAATTTATTTTTAATATTTCATAGATCCTTCATAAAAAAGGATGGATGGTACTTCTAAGTTTTAACTATATACACCAAGAATTCAAATCATCCCATTATACAATGGGATCATTACTAAATTTGACAAACAACTTCAAAATGATGATGTTATAAATTGTAAATAGGTCCTTTATGGAGGTAACTTATTTTTTTTTATTTTTTTAAGTCATCTTTTATTTTTCTAAGCATTTTTTTGTCATTTTTGGATGACATGATTTACTATTTGGTTATAGCTGATTGAGCACATAAGAAAACAACACATATTCAAATTTGGAGAATATGTATTGGCTAGGGTGTATATTATGCCCCATTTTACTTATGGTCTCAAGACCCAACATGGGATATAGTTCCAATGTCACACAAACCTTGGTTGCAAAGGAGGAGGATCTACATTAGATGCATAAAGTAATTATGTATGGTCATAATCATGAGATAATGCTTCTTGAAATGAGAGTTTCTAATTTTAGTAAATGATCTCCTAAAAGCACTAGAGCATAAATTTCTTAAAGTGTTTTACTTAGTGGATGAATATGTAAGCTCACTATAAAAAATATTTGAAATACGAAGAATAATTTGAATTCAAACTTGGAAGAGTTGTTGCAATTTCCCACCTATTTAAAACCAATTGAAAACTTTTGCCTTTGGAGGTTAGATTTTAGAAATTTATCATTTTTTTTATGTATTACTAGTCTTTTGTTGCTTTCATTGTGCTTTTGTGTATATTTGAAATTTGTAATTTGTAATTTATTGTCTCATTTATATTTTAGGAGCATCTCTTATAGAGAATACTATCAAAATTTTGAAGTTAATAAATACCCTAGAAAGAAGGTTGGAGCAAAGAGCGTTTTGTTCATATTAAAAAATGAATATGCATTCTTATTGGTAACAGAGAAGCCTACAAATTTCTTGTTATTAGACTCTAATATCTATTGATTTCTAAATTTATGCTTTGATTGTGATTTTGATGTTTTTGTCTTTGTTTTTTTTTTATTTTTTAATTCTCTGTATATCCTTTTTTATATTCATTTTTCCTTTGTTTATTATAAGGTTGATTTACAATGTGTACTGACGAATTTTATTTCCATATTTAAGATCAAAAATTGATTTGGTACACATTGTTGTGGATATTTCATACAAAATCCTTGTACCTCCCACTAAGGTTTGAATTTCCCTCCTCTATTTGGAGTTATCATTCCAAGTTGTTATTGTTTTTCTTATGTAGTTTGTTCTTTTTCATTTTTGTATTCTAAAATGAATTGTGGATATTTTCTAAGAATATGTAAATTTACAATATTTCTCGTATGTTATAGACTCATATATGTTAGGGAAACTAGTCAAATACCTTTGCAACTATGATGCCTAACCAATCAATTATCTTCACTAATGAGAAGCATCCATCTTCTTCCTTTTGAGTTTTCCTTTTAAATCAATGGGTATATTTTCATCCATTTTATTTTATTAACTAAATATTTTTTATTCAACTATTATTATTAAGTTTTGCCTATAGTATAGTATAATTTGTAAATATTTGCTACCAACATACCCACCATGTTTCCTCATAAATAGAATAACAACTTCCTATTGACAAATAATATTTGTATTAGCCTAAATATTTCTTTTGAGTCTTCTTTCATCTAAATACAAAAACTAAATAACTCTCATAATTCCTTTGATATTGTCACATATGTACTAAAAGAGGATAGCATCATAGACCTAGACTATGCCTTACTATTTAGTGCATCATGCTTTTGGGGATTAAGAATGAAGGTAATGTCTAGTACAATACATAATTTAACTATTATTTGATGTACATGCATCAAAAAAAATTGTCTTAGCCTGCACATACATATGCATTGCTTGAAGAATTGGTTGCAGAAATAATTTATTCAAAGTTAGTTCGAGCAAGTAACATTTTTTGAACTCTGTGTTTATGGGAATAGAGTAATAATTGTTCTTCTAAATTTAATGGATACCAAACTTACAAGACTTCTCATCCTTGTGGTCATTTTTAAATTTTGTTGCTCCCTCATATTATTGTTTCTCTTCTCACCATCTATCAATGGTTTTATTTTTTCTCTTGCTAGTCCATATAGTAACATGTCCTCTTGTGATGCTTTTGTATATGTTGGATGTATACTGAGATGTGTGGTACACATTTGTTTGCTTGTTTTATTTCTCCTTATTTTATTGTATCCTAATATTTTGCTTAAAAATCTCGTCACAGGTTTATAATGTTGTTGCTCAAATATTTTTTAACTCCACACTAAATTTAAACTAATGAGTTTACTTTATTTTTTTATTTCTAAATTACTTCTTGACAAAGACTTAGGATGTACAATAGATATTTTCTATCTATAATAAATCTCTAGAGTATAATATTTAGCAATGGGTGCATTATCAAATCTTATAAACAACTTCATAGTATTGATGTCCTAAATTACATATAGGTTATTCCTAGAAGTAACTTATTATTTTATTTTTATGTTTTTAAAAGTTGTGTTTTGTATTTCTAAGTGTTTTGTTTGTAGTTTTTGGATGACATGCTTTACTGTTTGGTTGCAGCTACCACATAATAACACCACTCATTCAGATTTGGAGAATTTGTAACAGTTGTTATGTATGTTGTGCCACTCAAGACCCAACATGGGATACAATTCTAATGCTATACAAAATTTGGTTGTAAAGGAGGAGGATTTGTGTTAGATGCACAAAGTAAATTTGATCTAGTTTGTAGGCTTTGGTACAAGGAACCTATATTTATACAATTTAGTCATTGTGTTGTAAAGGTGGCTTGAAATTGTAGCTATGGTGCATAATTTACGGATGTTGTTGCATTTGTTGAGAGAGAACCTTGGTTTACCTCTCTTGATGAGATGGTTCTACGTTTGAAATTTTATTTATGAATTTTAGAAAACATTAAAGCTACAATGAGGTCATATGTAAAGAAGTTTGAAAAATAGAATTTAGATCAAGAAATGTTTGAAAAATAGTTTTATTTATTTACTTTTAAAACTTCTTGTATAATTAATTTTGGACCATTGTAATATGTTTTGTTGTACCTTAAAGGAGAAGAACTATATATTATCATATTTTAAAAAAATCAAAAATAAACTTAAAATGATTATACCACTTGAGAGTCTTATTGAAATTGAAATAGACATTGTAGTACATAAAAGTTTCTTGAAGTCTTAGTTTTGAAAATGGCCTTTCAGTTGTAAATGGTGAGTGGGGTCTTGGGGGTGTTTGCTATGAATAATTTAAGAATTCAATTTCCTCAACATCCAATAGTGTCCTTCATAGTCTCAAATTCTCATACATATACTTAAACATTCAAAAATATCTTAAAAATTGGGTGTTTAGAAAAGCTCCTTTAAAAGGGAAATACATCTTAGTAAAAAGAGTAGCATGTTATTTTAAAATATTAGATTTAGATTACTAAATTATTATATTCCATTATAATACCTCGTTGGAATCTAAATATTTAGATAATGATAATGATATCTCAATAGGTTGTTTATCATCCATGCCATACACCTTAACTTTTAACAAAATTTAAATATTCTATAAGTAGGATTTAATTTAAGTTATTATCGGAAAGTTGTTTTTTAATGAACTAAAGGCTGATATAGATAGATTATATTTTTTCACACTTTTAAAATGTTCACATCATGTAAGTGGTTTAACAAATATATTAAATTTTATGTTATTTATTTTAAAGAATTAATTAAAAAATAAGGGAATGTTTTAAAAATATAAATTGTTGTATAGGATTAACATAGGTTTTATTTATACAATATTATCATTATATTGTATCATTAATGTATTATTATAGTATGAATTCATATTATCACGGTATCACATATTTTATGAGATTTTGTGAGAATCTACATTTTTAACCATTTGAATTCATGTCATGTGATAAAATGATAAAGTTTATCCATGAGATTGGAACCATAGTTTATATTGTAAAACTTTATGATTCTTGTTTCTTGCATAAATCGCAATAGATAAAACTTATAAAATATTAATTTAAATTAGAACAATTATATAATTTATTATTTTCTTCTATTGATTGACTCGCATGTGGTAGGAAAAAATATTGTTATCCTCTTGTTATATTCATATAATTTTTAAATATGTTACAAGACTTTAAAAGTAGTTTAGAGTAAATGAGTTGTATGATATATCAAATATATAAATTTTATAAATCTTGTTCTTAATGAAAGTATTTGTTACTTGTTCTTCAAGTTTATAGATGGTCAATCAAATAACAATACAACAGTTTTTATCTATTTGGTAAAGTTTTTGTGTCTCAACTTATTGTTGTTTCTCATATTAAGTTGGAAACAACTAAAATGTTTCTATGTATTAATCGATATTGATATCACAAAGGATGTACATGAATATAAAGTCATGCATACCTATAATAAAACTTTCACTTTATCCTTATTTTCTTGGAGTGAGAATTATTGGGATTTTTATTGTGGTAGGTGATTTATTATTCTAAATAATGTAATAATAGTATCCTAACCTCCTCCCTTATTACATAGTTGGGATAATGTCTACACTCTTGCTCTTGGCTCTTGGTTCTTGGTTGAGATACTTTGGCTCCAGCTGCTTTGGCTCTTGGATCTGGCTACTCTTTCTTAAGTAAATACCTTTGGGTCTACCTTTGGATCTTCCTATCAGTCATTTTACCTCTAGGTTTACCTCTAGGTCTATTACCTTTGGATCTGCATCTGGATCATTTAACATCTTGTTATACCTTTAGTTATGTTACCTCTAGGTCATCCTCTAGGTCTAAGGAAAATAAGTACTCTTTTTAGTACTTAATTAAAAGTGGGATTGTCCTCACTTTGCTTTAACAACAATGAGTATCCTTATTGTAATATTCAATCCTATCATATTGCATGGATAACCAGTCGTTACAACCACCAAGTGTAATAGAGTATATCACTACTTACGCGGTTCACTCAATTGTCATGAGTATATTCCCCCCTTAGGGTGGAACTTGTCTTGTGTATGAGGTGTCAATCTCTATAAAAAAATGCACCTTTATACAAATTATTTTGAGCCATTACAAGTGTCCTTATGAGGTTCACTTGTATTTTGTTGAGGAGTGTCAAGTACAATCAAGAATGCACTCCATACAAAAAAATTGAAAAAAATGGGCCTTAAAATAGAATCCCGAACTGAAGGAAAGAAAGATCTAAAGTGTCTTTATCTCTGTAGTCTTTTGAATTCGGTGATGTCTGAAGTGTAAAAAATCTTTGTAGTCCTCTAATGAATTCTATGGTATTAAATCTTCTATAGTCCCTAGAATAATCTATTGATTCTAGGTGTCAAATTTCTATAGTCTTTGATAAATGAAAGCATAAGTTATGCTTTGTTGGTTTATGCGGTTTGGTTTACAATGCTTTTGCTAGTTTACATGGTTCAACTCACAATTTTCCCTTCTAAAAAACTTTATTGAAGAACCAATAAGTCATAATAGATTTTTATGAATATGAAATATAATATTTCCACTAAATTATGCTTGAAAAATACATTTTGATGAGTATTAAGAAGGTTATACTTGAGAAGCATAATGGTTGCCTCGTATTATGAGAAACAGTATCTTGTCAAGAAAAATAGTAAGAAGAGTAATTTTTTCCTCCAATGAAATTAATTTTGAATGTTTTAAAACTTACCAATATTTTCTGGTAAAAAAATATTTTGAAAATATTTTTTCAAATAATTTAATGTTTTAACAAAACATTACATGGGTATTTTTGTTTTAACTTTCCACCAAAATTGTGGGACAACAATGCATGGGCCATCCCTTTTATTTTTAATTACATTGAATACAATGAAAAAAAAAAGTTTCAAAAGGCTATTAAAGCCTACTTGGGTGGCATATGGAACCAAAATAAAAAAGTCATGTTGATGACTTTGGTGGCTTGGGGCCATGCGTCCTCGGTTGTCCATGTGGGATTATCGTCCACTTTATGGAGAGAATTGACCGCACCTTGGTGAAGAGGATAGCACTGTGTGAACATGAGGTTCTTGTCGATTGAGTGGCCGGCATACTCTTATAGTCTACTCACAGGTGGTCCTGTATCCCTAGAAAAGCGTGATCATATGTAGTTTAAAGTGTTGGTCGACAACACCGTTGAGAGCCATCACAATGATTTGCCATGGAAGGACCAAAGTTGGCGGAGGTATCACCAATCTAGAGGGGACGACGTTGGCTTTTCAACATTGATATGTCTGGCAAGCATGAATCGAAGGTCGATTACTCTAGGGGATTGTCGTGTATCTCGGCGTAGGCAATTTGAGCATAATATGGTGCCACAGATCTAAGGTAAAAATTCTAGATGTCACCATGAACGTGGTGGACGGTGACATGTTTTTGTCTCACAACCATCACTCAGGGGTATTCTTCTTTGACCAATGGAAGGCTATCCAACGTCTTCATGGCAATGCGTCAAATGTATCACTTTCCCCTCAGCCTCTATAATTTACTTGACCACCACCGTAAGGGCCATCCAATGCTTAGAGAGGGGATAAAGGCACCACACACACACATGGATTTTTAGCCACCCAAATAAAATCATTGTGTGATAAGTTCATCCCCAACACAATATATATATATATATATATATATATATATATATATATATATATATATATATATAATTAGGGCGAAGGCGCGTCGATGCCGGCACCGACAAACGTTTTTAGGTCGGATATAATGATAGGTCCTTGTAAGTTGTTCCACCATGTGGTGGGGACTCGAGGCGGTGGCCAAACCACAACTGTTGCTATCCATTTCTATTAGCAAAACTTATCCAGGTATGTGGGTGCTAGAATCCAGCTAATAGGGAAACCAAGCCTCTAGTTTGAACGACACCATCAAACGTAAAAAAGAATACAATTTTAACATAAAAATATGTTAATGAAAATAATCATTTTAAATGAAAATAAGCATTTTGGATTTTAGATGGGAATGTTAGAAAGCAAGAAGGTCAACTACTCCACACACAGATACACCACTACTGGATGTTAATAGGGGTGAGGAATCCCACATAAACCAGACCAAAGGCTTCTACCTTTAAATTTACTACCCAGTATTAAAAAAGAATACAACAAATAGATGGAAGAAGTTGCCAGAAACAAAGGTCAAGGCTAAAAGCATAGTTGATTTTGGTGATTGACCCCGATCGTGATGCGAAACCATGGGCTTGGCAAGAAACTATGGGTTGTGCCTGCATTCTAGAAGAGGGTGGCATTTTCTTGTTAGACTTGGATGAAGCCAAGTTGTTGACATCGACAATTGTTGGGAAAATCATGGTCATAGTAAAAATCCGTGGACTAGAGCCACCATGGAGACTCGAGCTCCGTTCTCTCCATTAGACTTTGCATGTGCTTGGCGGGTTCGTGTGTCAAGGTTATGAATGGGCATGACCACTTTCTAGTGGGGCGAGATGTGATACCCACCTTTGACATGGTTTTTTGAGGTGAGGCTAACTCATACACAACATGATCAATTGTCATCAAAACTCTATCCTCTCATGAATTTGGCAATCGAGAAATGTTTTTTTTTTTTTTTGTACACCCCTAGGCGCATCGATCCCTAGCAGACAACGGTTGAGGGGTATGACAGTGACTGCTAATGAAGATGGACTCGAGCTTCCACTAAAGAAGACATGCTGGAGCTTAATTGAGGATGGAGGCTTCCATGACCGTAGCTCTCGATACTCTCATGGTGATTTTTTATTTTTAATTTTTTTCACGTAGAATCCCAAGTCCTCCATGGACCCAGCACCACCACATGGCCATTGTTGTGAGGCCATCGATAATTTAATGAGGAAACCCCATGAGAAAAAATGTAATGCATGTTCGAGGTCTATAAGGCCCTATCCGTACCACTAGTTATCAGATCTCAGTCATCTCCATAGGATTTATCACCCTACAAGTACTGATATTTACATGCCCCATGCCTCTAGAATGTCTACATCGAGATTCTGAGTGTGCTTAAGCCTGGGTACTAATTGTGACTCAACAGACTAGGCGAGGATTTAAATACACATTAAACATGAAATCTCCATGCCATGACTGGACCAACTCACAACGGAGTTGATATCCATCAATATCGATCAGTAAAATGGCCATATTCATGGTTCCAAAACTGCACCTCTTCTTTTCTCCATCAGCAGGAATTTTTTGTTAACCAAGATTAGTATAAAATCGCAAGGTTAGTGTGAGCCAGAATTAGTATGAACTGATTTATTCATGATAATTCATTAGAATATATAGCTTGGGAATGTAATTGAAGAATCTCCCAAGTTAGTAAAAGACAGAACGAATCTTCCAAGTGGGTAAAGAAAACAAATATATGAGAATCAAATGTTCTCAACATCACACCAAACCACCTAAATATTACCTATTACAGCTGGAGATATTCACAGGGAATGTTGCCTCATGAAAATAGAAAAACACACTAATAATAGAAATTAATCAAGCTCCAACATACTCCCTCTTGAAGTTGAGGGGACTGACAAGGAAGTTACTCGGCTTCAAAAATTGAGCTTTGACAACTCCCTTGGTGCACAAATCACCTTCATAAAATTTGTTTTGCTGCGGTTTTGTCCCAACGAAGAGAAACAGGGGAGCATCTGATTGCCTTCAAGAGTACCAACTTAAATGGGATTGAGCTCAAATACTCTCGCTTGGATAAGCAAGCCTATGCCTTAGTAATAGCAGTTAAGCAATTCAGGCACTACATACTAAGAAGCAAAGTCCATGCTATAGTTCCTGATCCAGCTATCAAATACTTGTTAAGCCAGGACGAATTGGGTGAGCTGAGAGGTAATTGGGTTACAAGACTGTACGACTTAGAAATTTGGCCTACAAAATTAATCAGAGGACTTGGGTTGTCTCGACATATTGCTGAAGTACTTGTACAAGGAGAAATTAATCAGCTGGATTCGGGATTCGATGATTGGTATGGAGATATCATTCATTTGCTACAATTTGGAATTTGCCCATCTCACCTGAATAGAACCCAGAGAAGAGCACTAAAGTTGAAATCAGCTCATTTTCTACTCAGAGGAGGTAACTTGTATAGAGAAAATTATATTGGCATATTCCTAAGGTGCATTTCTCGAATGAAGTCAATGAGGTGATGTTCAGTTTTCATGAGAAGTTAGGGGCCAGGAATTCCTCAGGTTTCGCTACTGCACACAAGATATTGAGAGTAGGCTATTACTGGCCTACATTGTTTAAATATGCACATCAACATGTGAGAACTTGCCATCAGTGTCAGACTTTTACATCCAAAGAGGCTAATTGAGCTCTACCATTGCAGCCGGTTGTAATAAACAAACCTTTTATGCAATGGGGACTTGACTTTATGGGTGTGATAAACCCAAATTCATCAGCAGGGCATAAGTATGTCTCGGATGAAGTGATACTTCATATCAAAATGCTTTGACCTGCTGTGATGAACTGGATTATATGCTAGTTGAATAGCACTCATGTTATCACAATACAATGTAGTAAGACCATATTGTTCTCCAATTTCTTCAAGGACTTTCCTCAACCACAATGCTTGAGCACTAGCACTTGTGATTGCAATGTATTCTGCTTCGATGGAAGAGAGAGAAACCGTAGTTTGTTTCTTTGAGCTCCAAGTGATTAAACCAGACCCAAGGCTGAAACAATTACCTGATGTAGACTTCCTGTCATCTATATTACTCCCCCAATTTGAATCACTAAAACCAAACAATTTTACATCTTCATTTTTACAATAATGGATGCCAAAATCTATTGTACCTTTTACATATCTTAGTATTCTTTTTGCAGCTTTCATGTGTAATTCAGAATGGTCACTCATATACCTTGATACAAGTGATACAACACATGCAATGTCTGGTCTAGTGTTGGTGAGAAACATCAAACTCCCAACCATACTTCTATATGTGGTCACATCAACTTTTTCAGTTCCATCATCCTTACTCAACAACTCACCATGAGCTATTGGTGTTGCAACAGGTTTACAATTTTCCATCCCAAATTTTTTTAACATATCATTGGCATATTTGTTTTGACAAATGAAAATTTCACTATCACTTTGATACACCTCCATACCAAGAAAATAGTGCATCAAGCCTAGAACTTTCATCTCAAATTCATGCATCATGGCATTCTTGAAGTCATCATTCAACTTAGGATTACTACCTAAGTAAATCAAGTCATCCACATAAAAAAACAAGAAGAATATCATTACCTTGTTTCTTATAGTATAAGGTTGGCTCACTCTTGCTTCTCACAAAACCATATTGATGGAAGTACCCATCAATTCTTGAATACCAAGCTCTTGGAGCTTGCTTAAGACCATACAAGGTCTTCTTCAACCTATACACAAGATTATCCTTACCTTGAACTACAAATCCTTGAGGTTGTTGCACATAAACCTCCTCATCCAAGAATCCATTCAAAAAAGCACTTTTTACATCCAAGTGATGTACATTCCAGTTTTTATGAGCATCAATAGAAAGAACCATCCTCACTGTTTCTTGTCTCGCAACTGGAGCAAAAGTCTCCTCATAATAAATGCCATAGCTTTCTGTGAACCCCTTGGCCACAAGTCTTGCTTTGTGTCTCTCCACACTTCCATCATAATTATACTTTGTTTTGTAGACCCATTTAGAACCCACAACTTTCTTGCCTTTTGGAAGCTCAACTAGCTCCCAAGTATCATTCTTCTTGATGGAGTTCATTTCTTCTTTCATTGCCTTAATCCATACATCATTAGTACATGCTTGTTCATAACAAGATGGTTCTAAATCAACAAGAGACATTAAGGCATAATTCACAACATCACCTTTGGTCTTACCATCATTTTCATCACCATACATATGCAAGTTTTCAAGCCTTTTCACCACTTGATCTACCTCTTGTGCTTGACTTCTTGTAACTTTTCTTTGAAAATTTGTATCTAACATTTGAGAGGATGGATGTTTTTGTTGGAGATTTTTATTTTTCAACACATTACTTGGAGAATCTTCACTCAATAATGTGAAATATTCATTTTTTTTAATAGTACTCCTTCGATAAATGTCACTTAAGCTTCTTACCTTCCTTGGTGGACTTGAACTTGCACTTGAAACTGAAGAACTAGAGGAGGGGTTGCTTGGTGGAGAACTAGATGAAGGGCTTCTTGTTGGAGAGCTAGATGAGGTGATTCTTGGTGGAGTAGTAGCACTTGGAACTAACAAATTAGTGGGCTGCTCATCATCATCAATAATACCACCAATCAAAACAGATTTTGACTTCTCAATATGGCCTTTTTGATGACCATAAAATCCTACTTCATCAAAAATCACATCTCGAGACACGACAACCTTGTGTGTCTTTGGATTAAAGATCCTATATGCTTTGGTATTTTCACAATACCCAAGGAATATGCATGTTTCACTTTTGGGATCTAACTTCTTCCTTTTTTCATCAGGAACATGTGCATAAGCCAAGCAACCAAAAACTCTGAAATGACTTACAATTGGTTTCCTTCCATACCATGCCTCATATGGAGTGATGCCATCCAAGCTAGAAGTAGGACTCCTATTCAAAATATAAATGGAAGTTCTTACCGCATCATCCCAATACATATTAGTTAACCTCTTTATTTGTAGCATGCTTCTTGCCATATTTACCACTGTTCTATTTTTACGCTCAACCACACCATTCTGTTGTGGTGTGTAAGCAGCTATGAGTTGCCTTCTGTTGAGAAGCAACACACCCCCACTAAAAAAATGAAATTCCATCCTTTGAAAATATTTAGTTTTCATTTTGCCATAGGGACCCTCTTGATGTTTTTCAGGTTTTAATTCCAAATTTTGCTTGCCTCCTTCTTCTTCAAGTTTTGCATATACCAAAGCATCTAAGTAGGCTTGCATATGGCTTTGATTTGAGTTTAGAATTTATTTGTTATGTTAGAATCATTCTGAGTAAAGAAGATCTTTCACTAATATGTAAAAATGCAGGATACATATGAATAAATTCATTGGAGTCAACCTACAATTTTTGGAAAATTTGCAAAGTAGAAGTAACTTGAGAAAACGTCGCGATTTCGCGACATATGCCATTTTTGGAAACGTCACGATTTCGCGACATATTCCATTTTTGGAAACGTCGCGATATCGCGACACATTTTGATTGGAAGGAAAGCTTGCGGAGATGTCGCGATTTCGTGACCTGTTCCATTTTCGCGACGTCATAAGCTTGAAAGAAATGAAGTATGGAAAACGTCGCGATTTCACGACACATTTGGATCAGAAGCAAAGCTCAAGGAAAACGTCGCGATTTCGCGACATATGTTGTTTAAAGGCAAATCTTGAGGAAGTGTCGCGATTTCGTGATAGGTTTTGGTTGAAAGAGCCAAGGGATGGAAACGTCGTGAAATCGTGACGCATTTGGTTGAAAGAGCCAAGGCATAGAAACGTCATGAAATCATGACGCATTTGGTTGAAGGACCCAAGGGATGGAAACGTCATGAAATCATGATGCATTTGGTTGAAAGAGCCAAGGCATAGAAACGTCGCAAAATCGTGATGCATTTGGTTGAAAGAGCCAAGGGATAGAAACGTCATGAAATCACGACGCATTTGGTTGAAGGAGCCAAGGGATAGAAACGTCGTGAAATCACGACGCATTTGGTTGAAGGACCCAAGGAAGGAAAACATCGTGATTTCGTGACACGTCACGATTTCACGACAGAGAAGTTTGGAAAAGGCAAAGGTGAAGGAAAACGTCACGATTTCGCGACACGTCATGATTTCGCGACAAAGAAGTTTGGAAAAGGAAAAGTGAAGGGAGACGTCGCGATATCGCGACATGTCCCATTTTTGGACCTGTCTCGATTTCATGATGCCATGAGCTGGGAAGAAGGAACCAAGCCGACAAGGTAATAAAAATTAGGGTTTAATTTAATAATATTAAAATGCTAATCCTGGTTTTGTCTTTTGTAGAAAGCCATCTGGTAGTTGCATACTAGCGGAAGTAATGGCGAAAAAGACAAAAATAAGCGCGGATCAAGCGAAGGCCGTCAGATGGAAATGTGAGATGCCGAGAATTTTTGGTCCATCCAGATTTTATAGATCTGGCCACAAAGAGACTTTACGGTGACTAAGAAGCTGCCTCATTTAATGGAATATGTCGGCAATTGATCGAAAAATGAAAATATCTACACACAGTTATCGAAATTTGCCGATGGACGCATTTAACAGGAGAATTTATGGTGAAAGTAATGGCATGCAGAGAATTTCAACTCAGAGGTGGCTCTACGAAGATAAAATGTCAGAGAAACCAGTGACTCATTCTGAATTTCTCTGAGGAATTAATGAGACGCTCCCGACAGATGCACCAGAAAGATGAAGATACCTTCACACGTAGTGCCCATTTATGGAATATATCGGCGACCGACCAGAAAACGAAGATATTTACTTGCAGTTACAGATGGATGAGAATAATATCAGATCATGCCTTCTCCATTTATGGCAAGTAACTGCACTAAGATTTGCAGAATGGTTAGGTTTTATCGAAACTCTATTTTAAAAGGCCTTATATTGTAAAACCTGGGTAGTAGAGTTTAAGTGATAAGATTTAGGGTTTTGGAAGAAGATATTTTTGAAAAGATCAGGGTTTGTCCTGAGTCTATATATACTTCTTCCGGATGTAAATTCCAGAGGCGAAAACTTAGAATAAAAAGCTATTGGAGCAATTTCCTACAAATCTTGTTTGAATGCTTTGTTCTGGACCTGGAGTTGGTGTAGTTTCATTTTCTGTGATAGCATGGCCAGGAGCCTAATCTCTTTCAGATTGCGATAAGTTCATCTTCTTTTGTTTTCGTTTCATTAAGGTTTATTTAATTTATGTTGTAGATCTGTGTTATCAAAGATTGGGTATGCTACTAGGCTTCATTCTTTTTATTGTATGCTAGGGAAAATTACAGATTTAAGGTTCATGCCTGTTCTAATTGCTCTGTCCTCACTGTGCGAGCTAAGCTGCTGGTGAGAGATACCAATTTCAACTGACTTTCCTTCTGTTTGTGATTTTCTTTCAGATCTGTTTTGTCTCTGTCTTATGCTCTTAGTGGAAGGTGATCTTAGAAAGCTGGACACTTTCCTCTTTGATTTGTTCTATTGTGAAGCTAACTGGTATAACTAAAATTGGTAGTTTTGGTTTTTGCAGCTAAGTTAGGTAAACTTCTCTTTCTGCCCTACTCTACTTTCTCTGTTCCACCCATTTGAATGATCCATTTTTATTTTCTTTAGAATTTGTCTTTTATTTAAATCTGCTAAAACATAAAGAGCTAGATCAAAGAACTGATTGTAAATCTGAGTGTCCACAAAGATAACCAATTCCAAAAACATTACTGAACTAAAGTCCAGAACCCGTTGTAAGGTAACAGACAGTCCACTTGAAACTATTCTAGAAGCGAAAAAGAGTGAATAGACATTCGACCCAACTCTGTAACTCACACCTTGGATATCCAACAAGATCCTAAAGTGAGTGGGATTTATCCCTTATAAGTGTTATCGAGGTTTCATGCTCATTCTTCACAGGGTGTGTATAAAAGTCGAACCAACATTTAAAATTGGTGCTAGAAGGAGGGCCCCAAAGTTCAGTAGTTTGTTAAGGATTGTAAGGTTGTAAGTGCTGGTGAAAAATCTGGATTCTACTTATAGAGTAACAAGGTCCCACTCCAGAGCTGGAGAGCTCCTTGTGCCCGAGTTAGAAACCCCAAGAAGAAGCAGCCTCAGAAGGGCCAAGTCCTTGTCTGAAATAGTTTTATCACCACTTGTAGTTACTCCAACTACAACTGAAAGTATCATCGTCAATCAAGTAGTAATGGCAAACCGGTTGGGTTCCACTGCCTTAAATATCCTGGGTGCAGCCCATGACCTGCCCAGAAATCCTGAGAGGTATCTTCCTAGATACAAGCATGATGGAACTAGGACAGCAGAAGAACACCTAGTAGCATTCAAGAATGCTCTAAAATTGTTAAATGTACAGCATGAAGATGTGGCTTGCAGATTGTTCCCGTTCACTCTCCAGGAGGGAGCATACGACTGGTTTTTGAATCTCACTAACGATTCTATTACCAGTTGGAATGACTTGGAAAAGGTTTTTGTATCACAGTTTGGTGAAGTGATAGATCCCAGTGTATTATATCAGCAATTTTTTGGTATTAAAAGAGAAATAAATGAATCTGTCAGATCTTACAATGTCAGATTTCAAAAGGCTTATGGTAGACTGACAGGTTATTATGTGCCAAATGCAGACCTGGCATTAGAAATTTTTAGGAATTCTCTAGATCCAATGACTTCTATTTTCTTGAAAAGAGATGCCTCTATTACCAATCTAACAGAGGCTTACAAAGAAGCTTTGGTTCTAGAAAGACAATTGGGACCTCAACCTTTAAATGCTCATCAAATTCCTTTGGTCACACAAGGTACCCCTATCTTCAATCCCATACCACATCAGATGATGTTGCCAGCATGTCAAACTCCACCATCAAGAAATCCATTGGCTGTAACACCTGCTAAAAATGTACAGAATCCAGGTAAAGAAGCTGATAACACAAGAGTCGAGGAAGTGTCAAAAATAGTCCAAAAGTTGGCAAATGACTTTTTAAGTTTTAAAAGGCAGGTTTCTACTGGGGAGAACTCAAACAGGTTTTCCTATCAACAGAATAGATTCACTCGGCCCCCATACGAACCCAATAAGGATTATAAAGGTAAAGGGCATGATGTAAATATTTGTGACTTGGCTTTGCCTAATTGGTGCAGGATACATGCCACTTCTCAACACGGGGAATTGGATTGTTTGGAATTCTATAACGCCTTTGAAGCTTTATCTGGTGAGTTGATTTCTCCTGAACATCAAAGAAATGCGGATGGCCCAAGTTCATCCAGCCATAGTGCAGCTATGGTCTTAGATTCTTTCACTTTTCTAGGTGAGTCTGAGAATGTAGTGGAGATGCCTATGGATGAGGTGCAAGCTTTTCAACAATACAGGAGGGACAACTACAACCTCAGAAATAGAAATCTGGAGCCCAACACTACATCTACTCCTCCGGACAACTCCCACAATGTTCCTCCAGATCCATCTTCAAGTAATAACCCATCTCCACCCAAGGGAGGAGATCCAAGAGTCCCATATGGATCTATTGCTCCACTCAATAAAGGGTACAATATAGTGGAGGACATGAAGAAGATCAAGGCTAATATCACTCTCCATGAGTTAGCTCAAATTTTGGAACAGAGGGATAACTTGATTAAAACATACTCTGGGCCTACTACCAAACCTTTGGAAAAGGGAAAGAAGATGGCAAATGCAAATGTGGCCATGTATAAAGAGAAGACTGAAGTTCTGCCTTTTCTATCGACTGTTCGTATATTTGGGAAAAACTTACACAACTGTCTGGTAGATTCGGGTGCTTCAACCAATGTTATGCCTTTGGCCATTTGTCAACAGTTGGGTTTAACCCCAATGAAGTCTGAAAGAAGAGTTGTCCAATTGGATAAATCAGAGGTTAAAGTAGTAGGTGAACTTCAGAATATTCATATCCAGCTAGCATCTGAGCCAAGGGCACAACACAGAATTGAAATTCAGGTGGTAGATATTCTTGTGGGGTACGGGATGCTTCTAAGCAGGGATTGGTCAAAATATTTGAATGGATACTTGGCAACTGATTTTTCACATATGTGGTTGCCATGGAAAGGAGTTGCAAACCAATTAAGGGTTGAAAGAGAACCTAGATACAAACATACGATCACTGAATATAATGCAGAAAATGAGACTGTAAATATTGCTGATGTAGATATTGGGGTTTATAATTTAACAACGGGACAAAATGAGAAGCTTAGTAAAGCTCATCTTGTTCATAATAATGAAGTTTGGACGCTTCATGTGGATGGGGCTAAATCTAAACAGGGTTCTAGTACAGGGGCAGTCCTTAAAGGACCTGAGAGTCAGACATATTTTATGTCTTATCGCCTACAGTTCCCTTGCACAAATAATTTAGCAGAGTATGAAGCACTGGTGCTAGGATTGAAATTTGCTTTGGACAGAGGTGTAAGAAATATCCAAGTTTTTATAGATTCAGAGTTGGTGGCTAATCAAGTTAAAGGTAAATTTCAGTGCAAAGCATCCTACTTAAAAGGATACAAACACCGAGCGTGGGATCTCGTGGAAGATTTTGATGCTTTTAATTTAACGCACATACCTAGAGAGCAGAATTCACGTGCGAGATGTCTTAGCTTCATCAGCCGCAAGTCTGAAGCCACCTGGAAGAGTTCAAATGGAACAAATTTTTGATCGAGTTAGTCCCTTGTCCTTCGGTCCCAAATAATGTAGATAATTTTCAGGTTTTCTCTGATGACCAGTAGATTATAAACTTTTTATAGAGTACCAATGCGTTTGAAAATGCTATAATCGATGATGGTCAAAGGGATACTCTGCTGGAATAGTTAGACGATGAAAGGGGAATAATAAGGTTGAAAGATAACAGAATTCCAAAAGGGATGGTGGAACTGGAGCGACTGTTTGATGTTGACCAAATTAAGCAAAAGGTGAGTTCTAGGGATTCTATTGGTGTAACAAACAGTGAGACTGAGAACCTGAACGTGGGGATTGAAGAAGATCCCAGGCACCTTAAGTTGGCTAAAACTTGTGACCCTGAAATAAAAAGAAATATGATTGAATTTCTTCACAGGTCCAAGGATGTTATGGTCTGGTCTTACAAAGACTTAAAGGTTTTTGATCCGAAAGTTTACACCCATGTAATACCTTTAAAAGAGTTTTGCAAACCCTTTCGACAAAAATAGAGGCATGTCAACGCTTTGCTAGAGCCCCTCATCAAGAAGGAGGTGGAAAAATTATTGAGTGCCGCCATTATTTTTCCCGTTAGGCATTCTACTTGGGTGGCCAATTTGGTGCCGGTCGTAAAGAAAAATGGAGAGATCCGCTTGTGTGTGGATTTTAGAAACTTGAACAAGGCATCTGAGAAAGATAATTATCCTCTGCCTTCCATGGATGAGGTGCTACAAATTGTCAATGGTTCGAAAATGATGTCTTTCTTAGACGGATTCTCAGGGTATAATCAGATACTAGTTGAAAAGGAAGACAGGATGAAAACTGCCTTCACAACCAAGTGGGGAACTTTCGCCTACAAAAGAATGTCGTTTGGATTGACTAATGCCGGAGCTACTTTTCAACGTGCAATGGATCATGCTTTCAAAGGCCTTATGGGTAAGTGCATCGTTGTCTACATGGATGACTTGACAGTTTTCTCTAAATCTCGGTTTGACCACGTGAAGCACTTGGAGTCTGTTTTCAACAAATGCAGGGAGTTTGGCATTTCTTTGAACCCGAAGAAGTGTGTTTTTGGTGTAATTGAAGGAAAGCTCCTTGGACACTTGATCACCAAAGATGGCATTTCCATGGATCTCGACAGAGTTGAAGCCATATCCGGGATACCCTTTCCCAACTCTAAGAAAGAGTTAAGATCCTTTTTTGGAAAAATTAATTTTGTCAAAAAATTCATCTCCGGCTTCGCAAAAATAGTCAAGCCACCGAATGACATGCTGAAGGAAACCGCTAAGATCGTTTGGACAACAGAAGCCAAAATAGCATTCCAGGAGATCAAATCTACCATCCAACAAGCTCCAGTGCTGGTGAGCCCAGACTTTAGTACAAATTTTTATTTGCACTCTTTTTCTTCCGAACACACACTTGCTGCGGTTTTGACCCAACGAAGAGAAAAAGGGGAGCATCTGATTGCCTTCAAGAGTACCAACTTAAAGGGAGTTGAGCTCAAATACTCTCGCTTGGATAAGCAAGCCTATGCCTTAGTAAGAGCAGTTAAGCAATTCAGGCACTACATACTAAGAAGCAAAGTCCATGCTATAGTTCCTGATCCAGCTGTCAAATACTTGTTAAGCCAGGACGAATTGGGTGAGCTGAGAGGTAATTGGGTTACAAGACTGTAGGAATACGACTTAGAAATTTGGCCTGCAAAATTAATCAGAGGACTTGGGTTGTCTCGACATATTGCTGAAGTACCTGTACAAGGAGAAATTAATCAGCTGGATTCTGGATTCGATGATTGGTATGGAGATATCATTCATTTGCTGCAATTTGGAATTTGCCCATCTCACCTGAATAGAACCCAGAGAAGAGCACTAAAGTTGAAATCTGCTCATTTTCTGCTCAAAGGAGGTAACTTGTATAGAGAAAATTATGCTGGCATATTCTTAAGATGCATTTCTCAGAATGAAGTCAATGAGGTGATGTCCAATTTTCATGAGAAGTTAGGGGCAGGGCATTCTTCAGGTTCCGCTACTGCACACAAGATATTGAGAGCAGGCTATTACTGGCCTACATTGTTTAAAGATGCACATCAACATGTGAGAACTTGCCATCAGTGTCAGACTTTTGCATCCAAAGAGGCTAATCGAGCTCTACCATTGCAGCCCATTGTAATAAACAAACCTTTTATGCAATGGGGACTTGACTTTGTGGGTGTGATAAACCCAAATTCATCAACAGGGCATAAGTATGTTCTAACAACCACCGATTATTGCACAAGATGGGTTGAAGCAGTAGCCACCATGAGGAGTACAACCCATGAGGTGATCAAATTTCTAGAGTCAAATATCATAACCAGGTTTGGAGTTCCTTTGAATTTGGTGTGCGACAACGGGCCAACCTTTCAATCATTAGAGTTTGCAGAGTGGGCATACCAGATGGGGATAGTCATCAGATTTGCATCCAACTATTACCCCCAGGGTAATGGACTAGCTGAGTCCACAAATAAGAATTTGATGAATGCCATTAAGAAGTCTGCTATAGACAAACCTAGACAATGGCACACATTATTGAAATATGCACTTTGGGCTGACAGGATAAGACATAAAGTAGCTCTTAAGACTTCCCCATTTGCTTTGTTGTATGGTATTCAGCCCATTGTTCCTATTTCTTTGAAATTGCCCACTTATCAATTTGTTTTAGACTATTTTGAGGATCAAGCAGATGCAGAGGCTCGTATTTTGGATTTAACTAATTTGCAGGATGAACGACTTCAAGCCCTGGAACATTTCAGTCGGCACCAAGAAACAGTCAAGCGCTGGTTTGACAAAAGAGCCAGAGTGAAGGCCTTCAGACTCGCGGACTTGGTGCTTCTATGGGACAAAGCCCATGAAAAGAAAGGTAAACACACAAAGTTGCAACCGCTATGGATAGGGCCATACCAGATTGCCGAGATCCTAGGTAATAATGCATTTCATCTACAGGACCTTGAGGGTAATTTTTTGAACCTTCCTGTTAATGGTCAATACCTAAAGCATTATTTCTCAGTTGTTCCATCCAATACATCGTTTGAATAAATCACAAAGACGTTGTAACATGTGTATATATTGTAAATAAGCTTTGAAGTAGTTTGTTTTTATTTTATTTTGTTTGTTTTTAAAGTTCTGTGTTTTATCCTTTGGGGTCTGTACAAATTTCTTTTAGCTTTTAAAATTCTATTTTTTTTTAAGTTTTGCTTGGGCAACAAAGAAAGAATCAGCCTTTAAAAATTGTTTTTATTCTGAGTTCAAAATCCAGTGTTCATTTTGTTTTATTCTAATTAAGAGATAGTCTGCTTAAATTGAACAGTGGAACTATTTTGTTATTCAGAACAACAATAGAAAGATAATTGGATTTTGTGTCTTGCTTGCCACAATTATTTTAATTATAAAGAAACTACTATACTATTTGGCTGAAGAACTCCCAGGGAATCCAAGAAAAGTTGGTCGTAAGAGGGGACTCTGATTTGTGAAATTATTTAAGTGTCCAAAGAGGCTATCGGTACCCAAGCTTTCCAGATCGATGAAATATAAAAAAATTGTTTTTAGCAAGGCTTTCCAGATTTCGGTATATTTCAAAAGAGAGAGAGAGAAGGTGAAAATTGAGCAAGGCAACATAAAACTGGCACTCTTTTATATCCCAAAAAAAAAAAGAAAGAAGAAGTTATGTAATGAAAGAGATAGCCAAGGCTCCGGAAGATGTTTTCTTTTACCAAGTTGTAGATACCACCTCATAGTTGTGGATCAGGGTCGTGAAAATCTAAAGAGTAACTCTGTCAGGGCTGTAAAAGGCTAAACTAGTAAACAGAGCCCTACTCGGTTTCCCCTTTCACAATCTAGAAAAGCTGATCAATCCAAAGTAAAACATTCGAAGGCCCAGTCATCCTTGAAGAAAGTTATACGCTTATAATTGCACATCAGAAATCTTCCTTAAGTGATTCAACCTAGTATGTCCTTGGGAAATTTTAACAACTATCAGGTAGTAGTTAAATTATTTTGAAGAATATTTGTGGCAAAGCATGGTACATGGTCTATATTGTTTTGAAACTAGAGTCCTCGGATTCTAAAATAGTGCTACTATTTTTCTGCAGATATCGCCATTTGTTGAGAAGCAACACACCCCCACTAAAAAAATGAAATTCCATCCTTTGAAAATATTTAGTTTTCATTTTGCCATAGGGACCCTCTTGATGTTTTTCAGGTTTTAATTCCAAATTTTGCTTGCCTCCTTCTTCTTCAAGTTTTGCATATACCAAAGCATCTAAGTAGGCTTGCATATGGCTTTGATTTGAGTTTAGAATTTATTTGTTATGTTAGAATCATTCTGAGTAAAGAAGATCTTTCACTAATATGTAAAAATGCAGGATACATATGAATAAATTCATTGGAGTCAACCTACAATTTCTGAAAAATTTGCAAAGTAGAAGTAACTTGAGAAAACGTCGCGATTTCGTGACATATGCCATTTTTGGAAACGTCATGATTTCGCGACATATTCCATTTTTGGAAACGTCGCGATATCGCGACACATTTTGATTGGAAGGAAAGCTTGTGGAGATGTCACGATTTTGTGACCTGTTCCATTTTCGACGTCATAAGCTTGAAAGAAATGAAGTATGGAAAACATCACGATTTCGTGACACATTTGGATCAGAAGCAAAGCTCAAGGAAAACATCACGATTTCGTGACATATGTTGTTTAAAGGCAAATCTTGAGGAAGTGTCGTGATTTCATGACAGGTTTTGGTAGAAAGAGCCAAGGGATGGAAACATCGTGAAATCATGACGCATTTGGTTGAAAGAGCCAAGGCATAGAAACGTTGTGAAATCACGACGCATTTGGTTGAAGGACCCAAGCGATGGAAACATCACGAAATCATGACGCATTTGGTTGAAAGAGCCAAGGCATAGAAACATCGTGAAATCATGACGCATTTGGTTGAAAGAGCCAAGGGATAGAAACGTCGTGAAATCGTGACGCATTTGGTTGAAGGACCCAAGCGATGGAAACGTCGTGAAATCGTGACGCATTTGGTTGAAGGACCCAAGGAAGGAAAATGTCGCGATTTCATGACACGTCGTGATTTCATGACAGAGAAGTTTGGAAAAGGCAAAGGTGAAGGAAAATTTCACGATTTCGTGACATGTCACGATTTCGCGACAAAGAAGTTTGGAAAAGGAAAAGTGAAGGGAGACGTCGTGATATCGCGACATGTCCCATTTTAGGACCTGTCTCGATTTCACGATGCCATGAGCTGGGAAGAAGGAACCAAGCCAACAAGGTAATAAAAATTAGGGTTTAATTTAATAATATTAAAATGCTAATCCTGGTTTTGTCTTTTGCAGAAAGCCATCTGGCCAGTTGCATACTAGCGGAAGTAATGGCGAAAAAGACAAAATAAGCGCGGATCAAGCGAAGGCCGTCAGATGGAAATGTGAGATGCTGAGAATTTTTGGTCCATCCAGATTTTACAGATCTGGCCGCAAAGAGACTTTACGGTGACTAAGCAGTTGCCTCATTTAATGGAATATGTCGGCAATTGATCAGAAAAAGAAAATATCTACACATTTATCGAGAATTTGCCGATGGACGCATTTAACAAGAGAATTTATGGTGAAAGTAATGGCGTGCGAGAGAATTTCAACTCGGAGGTGGCTCTACGAAGATAAAATGTCAGAGAAACCAGTGACTCATCCCGAATTTCTCTGAGGAATTAATGAGATGCTCTCGACAGATGCACCAGAAAGATGAAGATACCTTCACACGCAGTGCCCATTTATGGAATATATCGACGACCGGCCAGAAAACGAAGATATTTACTTGCAGTTACAGATGGATGAGAATAATATCAGATCATGCCTTCTCCATTTATGGCAAGTAACCGCACTAAGATTTGCAGAATGGTTAGGTTTTATCGAAACTCTATTTTAAAAGGCCTTATATTGTAAAACCTGGGTAGTAGAGTTTAAGTGATAAGATTTAGGGTTTTGGAAGAAGATATTTCTGAAAAGATCAGGGTTTGTCCTGAGTCTATATATACTTCTTCCGGATGTAAATTCCAGAGGCGAAAACTTAGAATAAAAAGCTATTGGAGCAATTTCCTACAAATCTTGTTTGAATGCTTTGTTCTGGACCTAGAGTTGGTGTAGTTTCATTTTCTGTGATAGCATGGCCAGGAGCCTAATCTCTTTCGGATTGCGATAAGTTCATCTTCTTTTTTTTTCGTTTCATTAAGGTTTATTTAATTTATGTTGTAGATCTGTGTTATCAAAGATTGGGTATGCTACTAGGCTTCATTCTTTTTATTGTATGCTAGGGAAAATTATAGATTTAAGGTTCAGGTCTGTTCTAATTGCTCTGTCCTCACTGTGCGAGCTAAGTCGCTGGTGAGAGATACCAATTTCAACCGACTTTCCTTCTGTTTGTGATTTTCTTTCAGATCTTTTTTTTCTCTCGTCTTATGCTCTTAGTGGAAGGTGATCTTAGAAAGCTGGACACTTTCCTCTTTGATTTGTTCTATTGTGAAGCTAACTGGTATAACTAAAATTGGTAGTTTTGGTTTTGCAGCTAAGTTAGGTAAACTTCTCTTTCGCCCTACTCTACTCTCTCTGTTCCACCGATTGAATGATCCATTTTTATTTTCTTTAGAATTTGTCTTTTATTTAAATTTGCTAAACCATAAAGAGCTAGATCAAAGAACTGATTGTAAATCTGAGTGTCCACAAAGATAACCAATTCCAAAAACATTACTGAACTAAAGTCCAGAACCCGTTGTAAGGTAACATACAATCCACTTGAAACTATTCCAGAAGCGGAAAAGAGTGAATAGACATTCGACCCAACTCTGTAACTCACACCTTGGATATCCAGCAAGATCCTAAAGTGAGTGGGATTTATCCCTTATAAGTGTTATCAGAGTTTCATGCTCATTCTTCACAGGGTGTGTATAAAAGTCGAACCAACACCTTCTAACACCACAATCTTTACAAAATTGAAGAAATTCATTTGAACAAAATTCTCCTGCCCTATCAGTCCTTAAACATTTTACATAGTGCCCATTTTGATTTTCAACATGATTTTTAAAATATTTTAAACAATCAGATGCCTCATCCTTTGTCTTCAAAAGATAAACCCAACACATTCTTTAAAAATAATCTATGAAGGTAAGCAAGTATGAATTCTTACCAATACTTTGAGTCTGCATTAGCCCACAAATATCAGAATGCACCAATTAAAGGGGATAAGTGGCTCTCCATGCTTTACCTTTTGGAAAATTCATCCTTGAGTGCTTGCCCAAAGCACATCCTTCACACACACCTTTTTGATCATCAATTTTAGGTAGCCCATATACCATCTCTTGAGAAACCATTTTCCTCAAACTAGGAAAATTTACATGGCCAAATCTTAAGTGCCATAGCCAACTTTTGCTATCAATAGTTGCACATGTAAAATAATTCTTTTCTTCTCCAAATTTTAGAGGAAACAATCTATTCTTGGTCATGGGAATGGTAGTGATGTTCCTATTCCCATGATTCTTATCAAAAATCTCACACTTATTGTTTTCAAACACAATCTTAAAATTATTTTCCATGATTTGCCCAACACTCAACAAATTATGTTTTAAATTTGGAGTGTAGTAAATATCCGTCACTTTCTTCTTACCTTCATTATTTTGTACCTCCATGGTTCCTTTGCCTTCAACTTGCAATTCTTTATCATCTCCAAGCTTGATCTTGGATTTGTAGGAATTATCAATTGTAGATAGCAACTCCTCCTTTCCGATCATGTTATTGGAACATCCGGTATCAAGAATCCATGTCTCATTCATATTTTGATTAGATTTACCATATGAAAAAAATAAAATTGATGAGTCCTCCTCCTCATCATAGTGTGCATTATTGTTTCTTCCTCCATGTGATGCTTCCAATCTACAATATTTTCAAAGTGCACATACTTGTTACAATAGTAACATTACTTGTTACTTCTTCCTTGATAGTCATTTCTTCCTCTTTCGTGAGAGCCACCTCTTCTTCTTTCTTGGAAGCCACCTCTTCCTCCTTTTGGAGAAAAACTACCTCTATATTTTGAAGAATATCTACCTCTTCCTCTCCATTGGCCTCTTCCTTGGCCTCTTCCTCTATATTTTTAAACTCCATTTTTAGAGTTTGCAATCTACCTCTATATTTTGAAGAATATCTACCTCTATATTTTCAAACTCCATTTTTAGAGTTTGCAATCTCACTTGCTTGACTTGAGTGTTGCCTTCATAACTCTCTTTTAGAGCTTTCCATGCATCTTTTGCTGATGCACAACTTGCAATCCTTGGGAAAATGCTCTCATCCAAGGTTGTTTGCATGTAGAATATTGCAAGACTATTCTTATTTTGTGCCTCTCTTGTTGCTTGTCTATCGACAGCTGGAACAGTACTCCAATCGGTTGGCTCTGTGTAGCCATCCTCAATAATCTCCCAAGCACCTTTGCTAATGAGTAAGTGCTTCATCTTAATTGACCAATAGTCATAGTTGACGTCTCTAAATTCTGGGACTGGGACATTAATTTTACCATTTGCCATTTTTACAAATCAATGGTGCAGCTCCTTCTTTACTCATTGGTGGACTTTCAATCCCAATGATTGTTCTTCAAATGCAACAGACAGTGCTGAATTCCAATAATAATAAAAGCATGTTCTGGTGAGTTTTTTTTTTTGTGACTCTATCAAAAAGATTAAAATATTTGATTTTTTTTTTTACACCTCAGAAACGAAATGAATACATTATAAGGAGACGTATGATTACATCTTTCTGGTCTGTATAGACTGCAGATTTTTTAAAGGATATATAATAATTGACAACTCAGTGTAGGCTTAGACCACCACTTCTTAAACTAAGATAATTTATTCTAATGATTAAGACAACTCAGTGTAGGCTTAGACCACCATGTAAACTAAAACACCACTATCTTAAGATATATAATAATTAACGACGACAATTTAAAACATCACCCATGACAGTAGATAACTCTAATTAGAATTTAAAATCCTCCAAGCCTCACACTGTATACAAAATGCTACACATTATATTCTGCAGTTCAGATATATCTATAATATGTCTCCATTTTCATTCGTAAAATGCTAATCCAAACCTCCCTCTTAGTTATGCTTTGGTGGAGATCCTTTGTTAGGAACTGGGTCCTTTGGGCCCTTCACATTCTTCACCGCAGACTCGAATTTCTTTACACCATTGGGATGGTTGAAATACGCGGAAGTGGAGGAACGTCCAACTTTGGAAGTGAAGGAACGTCGTTGCCGTCCTGAAACAACACAAAAATAATTTTTAAAAAACAAGCAAGGTTTCTCTCAAACCTGAATCTGATACCACATGTGAGCCAGAATTAGTCTGAACTGATTTATTCATGATAATTCATTACAATATATAGCTTGGGAATGTAACTGAATAATCTCCCAAGTTAGTAAAATATAGAATGAATCTTCCAAGTGGGTAAAGAAAACAAATATATGAGAATCAAATGTTCTCAACATCACACCAAACCACCTAAATATTACCTATTACAACTGGAGATATTCACAGGGAATATTGCCTCATGAAAATAGAAAAACACACTAATAATAGAAATTAATCAAGCTCCAATAGTTAGAGCATACTGGATTCATACCATAGAGAAGGAAGGGAGGACAACCAGCAGTATGCCGAATGGGAAGGGGATAATTCCTAAAGAGGTAATTCTCATCTCAAGAGTTTAGGCAGGAAAGAGTATATTAGGAACCCATCATAATACCATTTTGTAATTCTCATTTTATTATTGTAATGATCCACTTCCAACATGGGGATCCAATGTTATTTTGTAATATTTTGTAATGGTAAGTGGAAAGTAAGGTGCTTAAATAAGTGGGGTCATTTCATGTAAGTGTTATCAAGAATGTAACTGTTATTTGGTAGAAGATTCTAGTTCAAATGGTTTTGTCCTACATGCAAACAAAAATTTTGTGTTAACCCTGCAACCACAAATTTTTCCATAAAAATTGAGCATATAGAGGAGACTTCTTTATAACAAATAAATTGCATGCATGAAGGAAATAATTTGGGAATCAAACATAAATAGTCAAGGTAGAGTTTACAAATGTCTTATTTCAATAACAATCGGGTCAATATTGTCAGTTGGCAGTAATAGTTTTCTATAATAGTCAATAATTATAGAGTTATCCATCATAAAACAAAATAGATAGTGTTAGTACAAGGAACCATAGAGTTAGGATTATTAGTTGATGATAATAGTTGTATATAACAATTAGTAATTACAAAATTATCAGTGATAAAACAGAATAGACAATGTTAGTACAAGGAACCATAAAACAATGTCAAGTTTGGTCAATAGTCAAAATAGATAGGGTAGAGTTGGCCAACATTAAACCTAACTTTTAAACCCAACCTCTAGAGAAAAACTAATCACACTAATAGACTCATCAAAAAAATAGTAAAAAAAAGTATGGGGTGTCTAAAATTAGTGTTAGGGTACATAGCTCATTGTAACCGTCCTTTCTAGTTGTTCATTTTGATATATAGCATCCAAGCACATTTTCAGAATCCTTACTATAAATAGTAGCTCCTAAAATCACACTTTTATTTTTAGTAAGTTAGTTTAGGTTGCTCTAAACACACCAAAATGGTTGGAGGCTATCATGGACACCAAAAGGAGATTGAACAGGCCCACTCCCTAGAGAAAATAAACTCTCAACTTGGTATGCTTCTCGATGTGATGCTCAATGTATAGGATGATGTACAACAATTGAGAGGTGACTATCTTTGCTCCAAAGCCAACTTTGAAGACCGCTCCTTAAATATTGAGGTAAAAATTAAGGATGGCCCAAAGGTATTTGAGCATCGTGACATTAAACCTCCTAGTCATGGGAAAGGTATCCATAAGAACAAGGAAGACCTTCAAAATGTTTTGACAAAGATACTCCCTTTAAGATGCCAAAATTAGGTGATGCATATGGGTGGTTATGTTATGCAGATTAGTTTTTAAGATTCATAATGTCACTAAATATTTTTAGATCACTATGACCTGTTTCAATTTTAAATCTAAATAATTACAATGGTACCAGTGGTTACAATACAGTTTCTAACCCCTCTTACAACATTTTTGAGTCCTAATTACTCACTCGCTTTGGCCCTAGTGAATATAATGTCTTTCAAGGAGAATTGACTGATTTGCAACAAACCTCTATAGTTTGAGACTACCAGACCCAATTTGAAAATTTGACTAACAAAATCAAAGGATTCAATGAAGGGTTTTTTATGAGTTGTTTCATCAATGGCTTGAAGGATAATCTCCATGCCAAGGTCAAGATGTTCAAACCACAAACAATGATGCAGGACATAATTTTGACATGGTTGGTTGAAGAAAAATTATTAGCTCAAAGGAGGACATCTAAATTCCCATCAACTAAACCCTTCTTTCTTTCCACATTCCTATCCAATAATGAAAATAAAATTTTTCTCTTAACTATAGAAGAAATGGATGCTCATTATGGTCAAGTTTTATGATGTGATTGTGATGAAAAATATTTTTGAGGGTATAGGTGCACCCAAAAGAAGTTGTTTCTAATGGATGTAGAAGATCCAATCAACAATGAACAATGTGATGATGAGTAGAACCAACAAAAGATCTGTTGGTGCAAAATCGGCTTATGGTTATGATTTACACCCACGACCTTGCCAACATTGAGTAGACGAACTTAGTATTGAAGGGTTCCATCTAATGTCCAGAGAAGGTTGGTTCCTTGGTGTTTTTTGTGAGAAAAGAGAGAATAAAATGTATTGAAAGGAAGGTAAATATAGTCGTAGCTAAATATTTTATCTTGGTACATTTTAAACAACAACAAATATGAATACATATAATTTCAATATCTAAGCATTAGATATTTATTCACATAGAAATCATAGTTTCTTTAATGTGATTTGGAGTTTAATCTAACACATACATATATTAAATATTAGGCTCTAGTAATACTATTTATATCATGCACAAGTCTAGATAACAGAACAAATACAACATATAACTTAGTAATGTAAAATAAAAGCATCAAATATTAATACATACACTTGCACATAGTGAACCAAAAGCCAATAGAAGTTTATCTTATTGCTTGAATCCAGATTATATACATCCAATATCGTAAACATCTAAGAGCCAACCCCTTTGTTGAAATTAGGAGTGAAAAATATTAGACTTGCATTGATAAATCATGGTGATTAAATACAAATGCCAAGGCTAAAGATAGCCTTTAGAAAATAATATCCCCCATGAGGTGTTATATCTCAAACAATAAATATGCACCCAAAAAAAGGTGAATAAAGATGCTAACATCTAATAATATCCTAAAAATAATTTTGGTAAAGAAAAATAATTTAATAACATTAAACTATATGCTAACATCCCCCCCTCATTACATTATTTTGCAATACAAAGTGAGTTGTGAAAGAACTCAAACTTGATGTGTGCAAGGGCCTTGGTAAAAATATGTGCAACTTGATCACTGGTGGGAATGTATTAAAGTTTAATTTTGTGACATAGAACCTCATCTCGGATGAAGTGATATTGTGTATCAATGTGTTTGTTTTTTCATGATGCACTGGATTCTTGACTAGGTTCAGAACACCTTGGTTATCACAAAATAAGTGAATTAGAGATTTGGATGGATGATCCATACTTTTCAAGATGCGATGTAACCATATCGATTCACACACTACTTCTTGTGCGACATGATACTCTACCTCTGCAGATGAGATATCAACCACCTGTTTCTTCTTGTTGTGCCAAGATACACGACCAGATCCAAGATGAAATATATATCCTGAAGTTGACTTGCAATCATCATATGATTCGGTATAGTCGAAGTTTGTGTATCCTTGGAAGAATAATTTATCGTTCTTCTTGTACTCTAGGCTATACTCAATAGTACCATGAACATAGTGAAGAACACATTTTTTTGCTTTCCAATGAGTGGTCTTAGGCTCCTGCATGAACCTCGAAAGATAGTTAACAACAAACACAATATATGGCCTAGTCTTTGTCAAATATATGAGACTCCTAATCAGCTATCGATAAATAGTACCATCTACCTGAGGTGATTTTTCATACCGTGATAACTGAAGTCCTAAATCCATCGAAGTTACCATTGGTTTACAATCAGTCACATGGTATTTTTCTAACAATGTATTGGCATAATTTTTCTGAGACACCTTGATGTGGTGCTTCTTCTGGTTCACTTCCAGGCCAAGACAATAGTGGAGCAGTTCGAGATCTATCATCTCAAAAGATGTGCACAAGTCACTTTTAATAGTAACTATCAAATATTCAGAGCTACCTGTGATAATCAGATCATCCACATATAGTACAAGTAGTACTATTTCATAACCTTATTTCTTGAAATAGAGATTTGCATCTGTTATACTTCTATTAAATCTATGCTACATAAGGCGATCATCCATATTAATATACCAAGATTTGGGAGATTTTTTCAAACCATATAAGGATTTGACCAATTTATAAACTTTATGTTCTTGGACTTCAACTTCAAATCCTTTAGGTTGGGCCACATAGACCTCTTCTTTAATATCACCATTCAGGAATGCATTTTTGATGTTCATCTGATGAATTTTCCACCCAAATAGTGTTGCCATAGCACAAATAACTCGAATGGTTATCATCTGAGAAGTAGGTACAAAAGTTTCCTTGTATTCAATGCCTTCCTTTTGGGCATAGCACTTTACCACAAGGTGGTCCTTATGCTTATCAATTGTTGCATTTGCCTTGTACTTAACTTTGTACATCCATTTGTAGCCAATGGGCCTCTTTTCATGTGGCAAATCGACAAGCTTCCATGTCTAATTTTTCTTTAAAGACTCGTACTCTATTTCTATAGCATCCTTCCATTGTGGCTTACCAAGGGCATCTTGTACTGTTGTGTGTTCATGCTCATCATATGAAGACAAATATCCTTTCATCGTCCACATCCATATCTTCAGGTTCAAAAAAAAAATCCTCAAAAGATTGATAAAATTCATCAACCTCAGTAGTCTTTGTTGCAAATTTCTCTTGACAAGCCATATGATAAGGTACAGTTACCCCTGTTAACCTTATCCTTTTAGAAAACAAAATTACTTCACTCATACAATGCAACAGAGAGAATTAAAAATCAATTACAAATTTATAAAACAAGATTGTAGAGGTAAGTAAATGATTAGCCACTCTGGGTGGGCACATCCCCACCGTTTAGGCAATAAGTGTATGAATACATAAATAAAGAATTATAGATAAACGATGATGATTCCAATAAAAATTAAATCAACTATATATATTAAAATTTATTTCACTTGGAAAACATAGCCGACGCTATGTTTGGAATGTAGCATGACTCCCCTCCTTGGAAATATTTGTCCTCAAAGCTGAAAATATCTAGAAAATACTATCAGGTTCCCATGTAGCATCTTATTCAAGTAAGTCCTACCATTTTATGAGAAATTCTTGGATGTGACGAGAACTCAATGTGCATTTTTTGGTTTGTAAGATTGCTTCTGGCTAGAGATGTATATGCCCTTCTTCATCCAATACTGGTAATTCAGTTTGAGAGTGTACTTTATGACCGATCACCTTCTTGAGACAAGAGACATGAAATATTGGATGTATTCATGATGAAGGAGGTAACTCTAATCGATATGCTACTTCTCCAATGAGACGTATAATTTTGTACGGACCGTAAAATTGAGGATCCAACTTCTAACTAGACTTGATCTTTAATGACAACTGTTTGTAATTTTGAAGATGTAGGAACACCATATCACCGATATTGAATGTGCTTTCCAAATGATGTATGTCTTGTTGCTGCTTCATGTGATTTTGTACTTGGACCAAATTATCTTTCAGAATAGTGAGCATTGATTGTCGCTACTGAAACCAATCATCTACTTGGGCTACTTTGGAGGATCCTGGTACATAATCTGCTACTATTGGTGGCTTAGTTTCGTACAATGCTTCAAAAGGAGACATCTTGATGGAATAATGGTAAGAAGTGTTGTACCACCATTCTGCCAATGATAACCACTAACTCCATTGAAATTGTTTATCCTAAATAAAACATTTTAGGTAGGTACCCAAACATTTGTTAGCTACCTCCATTTGACCATTTGTTTGTGGATGGTATGCAGAAGACATATTTAATTTGGTACCACTAAGTCGAAACAATTCTCTCCAAAAATTGCTAGTAAATATAGGATCATGATCACTTACAATATTTTTGGGTATTCCATGTAATTTAAAAATTGAATTCATAAATACCTTGGACACTTTGCTTGTTGAAAATGGATGTTGTAAATCTTGAAAGTGAGCATATTTGGAAAGGCGATCAACTACTACAAAAATTACTATTTTACCTTTCGACTTAGGAAGACCTTAAATAAAATCCATGGAAATATGTTCCTACTATCGATCCATAATAGGTAACGGTTGAAGCAACCCTAGTGATTTGACTATTTCTCCCTTATTGTGTTGGCACACTTCACATTCGGCTACCCATTGCTTAACCTCTACTTTTAATCCTTTCCAACAAAAGGATTGTTTAACCCGCATGTAAGTTTTCAAAAACCCTAAATGTCCTATTGATGGAGAAGCATGTGACTCCTCTAGAATATGTGCTTTGATTGGTGAATTGTGAGGGATGTAAATGCGACTCTTCTTACATAATATTTGGTCATCATATGTGAAAAGAGGGTATTTAGAGGAATCCATAGATAATTCTTGAATTATTTGAGCTATTTCACTGTTGTACAACCATTCTCCCTGCAACTGAGACACCCACTATGAAAATGGTCCTAAAATGACATTAAGAATTACTTCATCTTCGTATTTTCTAGATAATGCATCCACTGCCACATTTTCTTTACCTTTATTATATTCAATCACAAAATCATATCCCAATAATTTAGTCAACCACTTATTTTTTTTGGGATAAGAAAACCTTTGCTCTAGAAAATGCTTGAGACTGTTGTGATCGTTTTTAATAATAAAATGGCTATTGATTAAGTAATGCCTCTATTTTTCCACTACATGTAAAATAGCCAATAGTTCTTTTTCATAGGTGGATCTACCCAAAAAATTTCCTAAAATTTGTTTACTTTCAAATTCCAAGGGATGACCATCCTACATTAGTACTACACCAATACCTGTTCCTGAGGCATCGTATTCAATGAAAAATGGTTTTTAAAGTCTAGAGTGGCCAAAACTAGAGTCGTACACATTGCCTCCTTGAGAGCCTCGAAGGCTTTGGTAGCTACTTCTGACCATTGAAAAGCATCCTTTTTGGTGAGAGTCATGAGAGGACACAAAATTTTACCATAGTTACACACAAATTTGTGGTAATAGCTCGTGAGGCCCAAAAAACCATGAATTTTCTTGATGGTTTTAGGAAAATGCCAAGCCTGTATTACCTTAATATTATTGGTATCCACCTTAACACCTTCCTGAGATACTATATGACCGAGGTACTCAACTTCTTGAACACCAAAGGAGCATTTAGATTGTTTGACAAACAACTTTTCCTTATGTAGGATATGGAGAACTCTGTCCACATGTGCTAAGTGATCTTTCCATGATTTACTATAGATGAGTATGTCATCAAAGAATACTAGAACAAATTTACGTAAGAATGGATGAAACACCTGGTTCATGAGACTTTGGAATGTAGATGGTGCATTAGTGAGACCAAAGGGCATGACCAAGAATTCATAATGACCTTCATGAGTTTGAAAGGCTATTTTGGGAATATCCTTGTCCCTAACTTGGATTTGGTGAAACCCTGAGCATAAGTCCAATTTGGTGAAGAATTTGGCACCATGTAGCTCATCTAGTAAATCATCAATGACAGGAATAGGAAAATTATCTTTGATTGTGATTTTATTTAGAGGACAAAAATCTGGACACATACACCAAGAATTATCTTTTCGATGAGCTAATATGATAGGTGAGGAATAAGGACTAGTACTATGACGGATGACACCATGGTCTAATAGTTCTTGGATAATCTTCTCAATTTTTGTTTTCTAGGGTTAGGGATATCAATAAGGACGACCATTGGGTGGAAGTCTTCCTAGCATAATATGGATAGCATGGTCATGAGATCTTTTGTGAGGTAGGCATTTGGGTTCTTGAAAAACTTCTTCATAATGATCCACATTGTGTTGAATATCTTCTTCTTTGATTTTTGACATATCTAGTTCTAATTTCTCTGTGCAATTGATTCAGGCTATGAATCCCCCACCATATTTTCTTAATATCTTTTCCATGCTATGTGAACTTACAACTTTTGATGGATGTGTGGGTAGTCCTTGAAGATGAATAGTCCTCCCATTGGCTTTCCATTCGGAAAATTGATGTTTGTGGTTAAAACCCACTATGGTTTCCAATTGTTCCATCCATGCAATGCCTAAAATAACTTCTAAATTTTCTAATTCCATAACAAAAAGAGGACCTTGCAAAGTATACATAACAATTTGTAATGAAACTGAAGATGTCTTACCTAGATATTGAGAAATTTCCCTGCTTGCAACAGAGAGAATTAGAAATCAATTACAAATTTATAAAATAATATTGCAGAGGTAAGTAAATGATTAGCCACTCTAGGTGGGCATGTCTGCATCATTCAAGAAATAAGGGTGTGAATATGCAAATGAAGAATGATAGATAAATGATGATGATTCCAATAACACTTAAATCAACTATATATTAAAATTTATTTCATTTCGAAAACATAGTTGATGCTATGTTTAGAATGTAGCACCATACTACGAGTATGAGGTCTATTCAGAGTCGTATCTGGTGGAGTAGATATATTTGAATCTCTGATAGTAATTTTATACCACTTAGTAAAATTTTGTTGTGGAGAAGGATATCCTCCCTTCTGTGATGAAGAAGGAGACTTCTTATCCTTAGTTTGTGATGTGAAAGCCTCATCAAAAATAACATCTCTGCTGGTCTGAATCTTCTTGGTCAAGGGATAAATCAATCAATAACATTTTGAATGCTCATCGTATCCAAGAAGAACACATTTCAAGGTCTTCTCCTCTAGATTCTTCCTTTTCTATTTAGGTATGTGCATAAAATATTTACATCCAAAAACACGTAGATGAGATATGGAGGGTTTCTGACCACTCCATGCTTCCTATAGAATTATTCCATTTAGGGATTTTGTGGTTTCCCTATTCAATAGATACATTATTGTGGTGATATATTCTACCCAAAAATATTGCTCTAGATGTGCTCCTATGAGCATACAATGAACCATTTCCATTATGAAATGGTTCCTCTGTTCAACAACTCCATTTTACTGAGGAGTATAACCAGTATCAATCTATATCTTGATCATGTGTGCAGTCAAATATGCAAAAAAATCCTTAGAGATGATTTCCTGCCCTTGATCTGAGTGGAGGTTCCTGACTAAAGTCCCTGACTCCTCAACAAATTGCTTGAATTTTTGGAAGTAACTAAAATCTTTAGATTTCAGATGAAGAAAGAACACCCACATTTTTTTTGAGTAGTCATCTACAAACAACTAAAAGTACCTCTTATCCCCAAAAATATTTGGGGTGAAAGGACTGCATAGATTTATGTGAATTAATTCTAGAGGTTTCTTTGCTCATGTATCATTATTTTCAAAAAGTAATATATGTTGCTTCCCTGCAAAGCAGTCAGATCACACTAGCAATGTAGAGGAAATGGAGGGAAGGCCCTTTACCATATCATATTCACTTAGCTCAAGTAAATATCCAGAACTAAGATGCATATATCTCTTTTGCCAAAGTGAAGTTGTCTCCTTTGTAGAGACTATCATGGATACATGATGGATTGAAAGAGAATCCAATGTGAACAAGCCATGCTTATATGAAGTAGTTGTAATGTTTTTACCCCTCTTGGTGATAAAGCAACACTTATGGGCATCCTCAAAAAAAAAATAAACAACCATATTTTTGTCCAAGATTTGTAGAACTAACAACAAATTTTTCACTAATCATGGAACATAAAGGACTATTCCAATTTGATACTTTCCATATGGAAGTTTGACTAAAACTATATCTTCACCCTAAACCTTGTAGGTTTTATCATCAGCAATGGTGACAGGTTTTCCTTCCTTGGTTTCATATGTTGCAAACCATGACTTGCCACCAGTCATGTGCTTACTAGAACCAGAATCAATATACCATAGAAGATCCATTGACTTGGAGATCATGGTAGTCATGAGCACCTTGTGTGACCACTCAGAATTTGAGTCAGATTCTTCAATAGCAGCATTCACCTTATGTCTTCATTTCATAATGTGAATCTAAAAAAGGGCTCAACTCATAGACGTTTACAAGACTGGATGTATATACTCTGGATTAAAGCAAAAAGATAAACTTCTATTGGCTTCTGGTTCATTATGCGCAAGTATATGTATTACTATTTGATTCTTCTATTTTACATTACTAAGTTATACTCTATATTTGTTCTGTTATCTGGACTTGTGCATGATATAAATAGTATTGTTGGAGCCTAAGATTTAATATATGTATGTGTTAGATTAACCTTTAAATCACATAAAATAAACTATGATTTATGCATGAAGAAATATCAAATGCATATTCTATTTATATCTTCATTTCATGCAATTCAGTTATGTCACACATATCGTGAAATCGTGACATTTTTCTACCTTGGATTCTTTATTGTCTTGTGCCTCACGAAATGCTAACATGTCGTGAAATCATGATATTTTCCTACTTTGGCTTCTTTCTTGTCTTACGCCTCGAAAAATTATGACATGTCACGAAATCATGGCATTTTTCTACCTTAGTTTCTTTCTTGTCTTGCACCTCATGAAATGCTAACATGTTGCAAAATCATGACATTTTCCTGCCTTGGTTTATTTCTTGTCTTGCACCTCGTGAAATGTTGACAAGTCACAAAATCATGATATTTTCTTGCCTTGGTTTCTTTCTTGTAGTGCACCTCATGAAACATTGACGTGTTGTTAAATCATGACATGTCACATGCCTTAGATTTTTTAGCTTATTTATTTCACAAAAATTGGGGACACGGTGTTTGAACCTTCAAAGCTTGTTCGAGCCTTCAAAACTTCGGCTATCTTCAAAGTAGTATTTTTATACCAACATTCTTGGTACCTTTTGGAGAATTTTTCTAGCAAAAATATTAGAATCCAATACCTTCATCAATTGGGAAACGGAATCAAAAAAATATAGAAGAGAAAGTTCTAAAAAATTAGAAAAGAATTGCTTAAACAAGTAAAACATTACCTTTCAAACTACCTCTTACATGCTTATGTACATATTACTAATGTTACATTAACATCTTAGTAATTCAATTTTTTTGTAAAACTCTTTGTGACTGGCATCTAGTCCCACCCTCTATCATCTATATTTGATCAATTTGTGTGGATTTTTTTGAATTTCTATTTTCTTGATTACTTCATTGTAGTTGAGGCATACCCACTTCCAATATTATCATCAGGATCAGATGATTCCATGAACATTTTATACACATACTACAAATCCTCCACTTTATCATGAGACACTATCTTATATCTCAAAATTATTTCTTGTAAACAAGACTTAATTTGAGTGGGGTTTTGAATCATAGTGAACACATGTGTTTCCTCCATAGGTTCCTCCCAGCTTTCCACCTCAAATTCATTGTTAATAAAATATCTAACGGATGTTGTGAGTGCATCTTCACTTAGAACGTCTAAATTTTCATCTCAGAGATATGGAAGTCCACATTTGTTCGCTAATTTTAGATGTTTTACTAGTCCTTTGGCTTCATCTTCTAACTCATGAAGAATTTTTACCCCTTGATTCACAAGTTTGAATCTTCTAAATAAACTTCTAGTGGTAAACTTATCGTGGGACTAGGCTTCACTTCTGATCTTAGCAATAATGGTATCAGGCATATTATTTGATAGTACTTGTGATGAGCCATAGAATTTCTCATTTTTTTGTTCTTTTTCCCATGATGTGTGACATATATTATTGTAGATATAAATGTTTTATGGAAATTATATATAAAATTAATAGTTTATTTTGCATGTTTTCTGATATTTTTCATTAAGTGTAAATTTTGTGTAGATTTAATTGAAATTGTTGCATTTTGGCATGTTTTCATTGAGTTCTCACTTGGACATAGCACTTGCAATTTAATGAAGGAAAAACATCTATAGAATATTTGTGAAAGCTATGAAGATAGGCACAAAATTCCTTTGAAGTGCTTAACTTATGTTTGTCTGCTTTTCATTAGGTGCCTGCTTCTTATTGTATGGTAGAAGGTATCTACTTCCCATTGTACGGTGGAAGGCATTTGCTTCTCATTGTATGACAAAAGGTACCTACTTTCTATTATACGATGAAAGGTGCCTGCTTCTTGACTTCTTCAACTACAGTGCTTGATTTTTGTTAATGCCAAACTTTAGCATAGCTCTATGGTCGGTAGAACAGAGCAAAACTTTAGTAACCAATATGAAGGTAGTATCAGCATTACAATTAGACATGGGACAATGTCAAAGGTGACTCATAACCTATCCTCCAACTGATACATAAATCATTTTTGTAATTTGGGCAAATAAAATATCAGCATATTCTAGAAACAAAATACACTAAAATATCATGATATTTTTCCCACTTCCTTTAATCAAGCAAACAGTTGTAACAGTGAATCATTTTCTGATTCATCCTAAAAATTGTAACAAAGCTGGCCGCATATATTATGAATACATAGGCCACCCCTGAAGAAGACCCCCCAAACTTTTATGTAATTTTCTTCTACTGCAATTGTTAATAAAATCTCTGTATATTTTCCTGTAAAACATCTTCTAAAGTATTCGGTGATCAAATTACCATCGGAAGAACCTGCTGGAAGCATGGGACCACTTACAATAGAGTTCTTCCTTATTTCCCTTATTTTTTGCATTTAATTTTATAGATTAATTTATTTCTAGTTATTTCCCCTTTTTTCTATAATTTCTAGCAAGGTAGTCATTTAGATTTTAAATGTTTCAGTCCTATTTTCTTAGACTTATTATGAGATTATTGGTTTAACATAAACTCCAATGAATATAAAATACCTTCCAAACCATAATCCAAGGGCCTCGTCCACAAAGGATAAATTACAAGCATAGATTTTACACGGTTGCTCACAAGACTACGAGCTACCCCAGTTTGACAATTAAATGGAGGCAATTAATTGAACCATAGAAAAACTAACCAATGCTTTGTCCAACATTTTGGTATCATTTTCGAGGAGTAGCCATTGTAATTTCTTGTTCTGAAGGAAGCATAGTTACAGTTGTTTAGAGTGTTTTCTTCAGAAACCTTCATCTAAAACTTTGTACGAGTCCATATAAGAACAGGGGACCAGACAGTCATTTTGTCAAAAAAAAAGAAGTTGTTTCTCAAAATCCTTCTATTTTAGTAGAACCTCAACTTGATACTAAACTCCCATCATATAAATATTCACTTGTGCATTGGCGAGAACACCCACTATTTGCACAAGATCCTTCTAAAACAATTCAACAGAATCTTAGAGTAGGATCAGAGATAAGTAGAGTTCAATTTGAGGAAGATCTACTGAATGCTAAATGTTGGAAAGTAGTATTAGATGTAACTATCTCAAATGTTGACTTATCCATCATTTTGAAGGATAAAATAAATGAACTAGAAGCATTGACAACTTCTTTGAATGAAGTAGGGGTAGAAACATCAGTAGTAGGTATAATGGTATAAAATGTAGAGGAAACATCCACTAGTTTTAGTTTTAAAATAGGAGAGGTAGGGGGATATCACAATATGAAACACATCTGTCCTGCCCACCTTCCAACCTTTAGAGGACTACCAACAAAATATCCAGATATGTTTCTGTTCAAATTTGATGTTTTATGTAGATCTATGGAATACACCACAGACGCTCAAAAACTAAAATTATTCCCTTCCACCCTTGATGATTCAGCTTTGCAATGGTTCACCATCTTGGGGGATAAATGGATAACTACTTGGGAACAGTCGAGGAAACTTTTCCTAGATCAGTATCAGAATTTTGGCAGAGCAAGAGATGCAAGAGAGGAAATCCTAGACATGATCCAAAAGGAAGGGAAATCTATGGAAGAATACTTGGATAGGTTTAGCTTCAATTTGAAAAAAAACCCATTCAAAACTAGGATATAGGCCCCTAAGTAGCATTTTTCTAAAAGGATTGACAAATGAATCCTTGGAAGCTTTAAACATGATCTCTGGGGGAGAAATTTACCAAAACCAAATGGAAAATATTCAACAGGTGTGTCAAAATTTCTCATAAACAAAGGGTAATTTAATCCCTATAAATGTTAAGTAGTTAGCCACTATCACTAAGATAGAAATAGATAACATGCTAGAAGACATTAAGAGTGAGATGTGATCATCTCTGGATATTCAAATGGATACACTTCTGCTTCAGATAAAGAAGCTAGAGAATGAGGTAGCATTGGCTTAATTTTGTCCTAAATGCAGAGGCAAACACCTCAAAAATGAGTGCCTAGAAAACAAAGTTCATGTGTGTGTTGTTTGTAATAAGGATCATAAAATGAAGTTGTATCCACAATTAATAATATCTAAAGAGGAACTTGAAGTAGCAGAGGCATACTTCATCGATAGTAGGAGAAACTGGCAATAGTCTCCTATGGATAACAATAGGCAATCAAGAATGTCATCTTATGGGGGCAAAAATTACCAAAAACAAGGTTAGGCCCAACCATCCAACATGGGTTGGTATGATCAACAACCTTAGAATCCATTTCCCCAAGAAGCTAAACCTTACAACCCTTATCCTTGGAACCAATACCAACAGCTTGGGTAGCAGTGGAGAAATTAGAATGCTTGGAATAAATATCCACAACATCCTACTCTAGCTCCACCACAGCCAAATTTGCCAACTCTTCCTGCTCCAAGGACTCCTCGGTTACCAGCACAACCAACAACAAACCCAAAAAACAAGCAGCAACCAACCTATCATATCGAAAATGAGATGTACCCTATAAGTTAGATCACGATCCTATCTAGTTAAGGTCAAGAAAGCAATTAGGTGTAGAAGTCACTCCTCTTGTAGAATAAGAGGAACCATTAGAGATAGATAAAGGGAAATTGTCCCTTATAGAGGATATAGAAGAAGAATCAACACTTGTAAATAATAATTAGGAGGTTCCACCTTTTCCACAAAGGTTGTAAGAACTCAAAATACCAATACAAACAAATTTTGATATCCTCTCTAGTTTAAAAAACTTAACAGTCACAATCCCTCTCTTCTAGGCCATCAGAGACATACTTATTTATGGAAAGGCCATAAGATAGTTGTGCCTCAAGAAACCAGGGAGGAAATCGGCTAAGAAAATCAGTTTCGTAGGTTAGTTAGCTGACATCATGTTATTAAATACCTACATCTAGAAGTATACAAATCCAGGAAGCCCTATGCTTACTATAATCAAAATCTAAGGTTTAATCAATAAAAATATTTAATTCATCCCAAAAATGAAATTGAAATTGAAATATTTGGAAAAATGAATAAATGTAATAATATTTAACCCAAATTATAAGGTTTTAAAACCTTGATAATTATGATTCGTAGGATTTTAATGTAACACTGATCCATGAACTTTGAATTTTATGTTTTGAAAATAAAGTTCATAGACAGGTCTTGGAAATAATATATGTTTCTTAAATATTTATTGAATAAAATATTTAAAAATAAATATGATCCTCCAATGTAGAATTTGGATCCTTTGGATAAATCTAATCAAATTATAATAAATCCAAATTATTCAATGTAAAATATATCAACTTTGAACTTTAACTTTATGGTTTTAAAGTTAAGATCAAAATAATCATTTATCGAATAAAATATTTAATAATTTATTTCCTGTAATATTTATTTCTTCAAAATTTATTGCATTAACTATTGAAGAATAAATAAATATCTCAAATATGCAGTTTGAATATTTGAATAAATAAAAATTAAATTTTAATAAATTAAAACTGATTAATGAAAAGATATCAATTCTAATTCCTCCACTTTATGAAATTAAAGTGGGAAATCATAATAGTCATTTATCTTTATTAAATTGATCTATTCAAATATTAATTAATTTAATATTTGAATAATAAATTTATTAACGACTTAGTTATAAGGTTATACTTTATAATAAATGAACTAAGTCCAATTTATGCAATGATTTTGAATATAAAATAAATTATAAAGGTTCTAGAGTAAATAAATTAAATCTATTCTTGGACTAATTATTACAGCATGTAAAACATAGAGACCTCAAAGCAGATTTATTGTTCACTAGAATTTACATAGTAAAACAATAAACAGGTGCTATCTTCGATGGAATTTTGATTTAAAAGAAACTATATTAAATCATTTATTCAGAATTAAAATATAGGATCACACATATTTGAACCAAAACAATTTAATATAATCAAATGATATTACAATGAAACTCCTGATATCTTTGTATATCTCAAATCCTCTATAGCATTCACTTGGTTTTCCTCATTTGCTCCTTCAAATTCTTATTTTTGCTTTCCTATACAAAAATGTTTGACCCCCTCCTTTGAATCTTCTTGGCCATTTATAATTTTGAAACCCTTTCGTTGATTTTGTTTACTTCGTTTCATACCAGATTTTGGAACGAATTACCCAACTGCTTTGTAACAAGTTATATCTCCTTTTCAAAAATAATACATTTAATATATCATAATATTCATATTATCCTTGAATTAATATTAGAACCCTCACGAATTCATCCATATTCACCATGCATAGATACTGCCACAGCATCTATATTTTCTTCTATATATAACCAAAATACCCCACGCTTCATCCGACTTGACTATTACCATTGTTGCATCCCAACTATTCAAATATCAACACAACATTGTTGTGTATAAAAATATTTTGTAAAACCCTTGTTACATCATATCAATCCGCCATTATATGTTGGCCTTCTACCACTACTTTTGTCATCATAGCCTGAATATTGGATCCAATAAAATTTGTGTCTTCAACCTTTTTTAGTTCAAACTCACACCTTAAAAAAATTTCCAATATTTTTCAAATAGAAATATTAATAATTCATATGATTTATCACAAATTCATTCACAAGATTTAAATATCTTCATTAAAGTTTTGGAAATATTTGACATCGTGCACATTGTTAATGTATTAATCCATAGTAGCTCTGCCTATTTCAAATATGCATCACCAAATGCTCCTCTATCTGGTTAAACTATTCAAATGAATCATTTTCAATTTATTCATTTTAAAAACCAATAGCACCACTGTGACTGTAAACCAAATAATAGAAATCTGATCAATTTCCCAAGCATTTTTACTAAAATTTTCTTCCATTGGCTACAAATTTCGACCATCAGAATTAACCATCCAACAACTGGAAACACATTACCAGCGCAACACAGTTGTCAAGAAAAATTGAAACCACCTTGTCTACAATGTTCTTTGTTACTGGGTACAATTTACGGATGAAGGGCTTGAGATAGTTGAACCCCTACTCCATTATCACTATGCTTATATCAAGCATTAACTGAAATAGAATATGCCCAAAATTTATGACACTATCTTCCATGTTCATCTGTAATTCAAAAGCTTTTATGCCTTCACCAGTACCGAATAAAAACTATTATTATCTCCATTTTTTATACCTATGATGTTTTTACTGATGATTTACCCATAATTTAATATCTCTACAACCAAATCATTAACATCAATGTCCCATAATTTTATGTTGCAAACACACTGATATCCGATAATGATAGTCATGCAAATAAACCCAACTATACTGGAAACATGTCATCTAAACTCTGATGCTCCCGTCCAATGTGTCAAATCTCCTGTCTAACCACATGTTTCTCACATAATTTCGAGGATGTTGGCAATAACAATCTTGGAATCCACCTTTGAACTATCCTGAAGCCTGCGCCCAACAACAATTGCATGTGAAACCTATCAACACAATAAAATAAAAGCTATTAACATAAATCAAATACAATCAAAATATATTATAAAATAACATAACATAATAATACCACAATAATACTTTTAACAAACATAACATATAAACATATAATACGAAACATAAAACACATAAATAATAACAAAGAAACTAATAAAACTAACCTTAAAATATAATAAAAACATGCACAACTTACTAAATAAAATGAAAATAATAGACATAACAAAAAGACTAACAAAAACATAAAGATAGAAACTTTACATAATTACATAATAAAAAATATAAAAAATAGAAACTTAACATAATTGCAAAACAACACCCACCACACGTAACATAAAGAAATAATAAAAATAGAACATAACAAAAATAAAACATAATCATAACATAAAAAAAAAATTAAAACAAACCTAAACTATAACATAAAATAAAATAAAGACATAACATAACATAGTTACTAAAACAAAACAAAAAAACAAACATATTACAACATAAAATAAAATAAAGACATAACATAACATAAATAATAAAGTATAACAAAACAACAAATTTACCAACATATTATATAACATAAAACCACATTAATTTATAACCAAATGACAATATTTACCAAACTAAACAAAACTAAAAAATACCATGACAAAATTAACATAACAAGAGAACAACATATAAACTAAAGTGGTCCATCACTTGACTACAAAATGATCCTAGCAAGCACAACTCAAAAATATTTGCATTACTAAGTAAATTTTGGCATTGAATTCAGCTATATAACCATTCACGGGAGTATGAAAATTCTTGATACTTCAAAACTGACAATGGGGAATTATGAGCTCAAGTAACAATTTTAAAATAAAATTTCAAATTTCAAGTGGGTCCCCAAATTTTGGGGTCATTGTGAAGGAGTCACAACAAATGGTGACTCTACTGGTAAATGTCCCTAGACATTTCGAACTTAAAAACCAAACTTTGAAAACAACAAAAATCTAGATATTAGAATTATAAGCATCAGGGATATCCAGAGAATAAGAATAGACTAATTTGACATGAACCACTAGAATCATTAGCATCAGCTTGGTGTCTGCAAAGTGATTCATTTCATATATTTTGAAACCATTCAAAATTCCATTATCAATTTTGCATTTCGAGCTACGAACAATTTCTCTTTGAAGAAATACCTTCACCTGATTCTCTTCAATTATTGCTCTACTGCCAATCGAGCATTTATAGCTCTGGTAGAGATTATCTGAAACTCCCAAGTATTAGGTGAATTTGGATATTTTCATTTCCCATATTTTAGACATAGCTTCATTGTCAGCCAAGCGTCTATAGCTTTGGTGAATATTATCTAATTCATGGTGATAGATTTAACTTATTTTCAAATATATTCATCATTTTTTTATCTCTCATTTTTTTCTCTCTCTCATTTTATCTAGTAATATGGTACTTTTGCAAAAATTCCACCTACCACTTGGGTTAGAGATCAGGTAAGGCTGAAATAGTATATAAAATTTTCACCCTAATTTGCAAAATTGACAACTTCATACATCCATAATTTCAAAAGATAGTCCTTAATGTTTTTGTGGTACTCGTGAAGCTTTTGCAATACGATGCTGATATTTTAAATTTCCTTATCTTATTTCACATTCATGAAGATATAGATTAACAACTTACTTTTCTTTTTCTCCAGGTTTCACGGGTTTTCAAAACAAGTAATTTCATCCTATACGGCCCAGGATCAAACACCAAACAGAGCCATCAAATGACAAGTGTCTCAGTAATAACTACCTTAATATTTGAAAACCCCTTTGAAACTGTACCAACTTGAATGACACACTAAAATCATGAAGCTCCCAAAATTTGGCAAAGCCAACTTATTGCTATACTTGACAACTTCCAAAACCTGGCAAGACCAATTTATTGTTGTACTTAACAAAACACAACAGAAATATGACACAACTTTAACAACAAAATAACAAAACAATAACATGATGAAAAAAAAATATACAATAATATACAGATAAAATTTATTTTCCTTCATTTGAGGCTGAAAATAGTACTTAAGATACCATCCATTCACAGGAAGTGACAAGCTTTCACCACTCAAAGTTTTCAATCTAAAAGCATTTTCCCCTAAAATTTCTGAAATTTGGTAAGGACCTAACCACAAATTATAAAAAATTTTGTGATCCCCCTTTTTCTCATGTGCTTTATCCCATAACAAAACAAGATCATAAATTCTAAAAGCTTTCACAGTCGCCCGTTAATCAAACCATTGTTTAACCACTTCTTGATGTTTTCTAAAATAAATTAATGCATATTCCCATTTTTCATCAAGTTTAATAAGGTTCACTAGATGAGCTTCAACCTTGTCATATGTCTCTAAATAATATTTCATAAATTGTAATATTTGTAGCTTAATATTTGTAGTAAGAAGAGGATTTTTTCCATACACTAAATGATAAGGCGACGTTCCAATATATTCCTTAGCCCTAATTCTATCTACCCACAATGCAAATTTTAATTTTTAATGTCATTCACGTATATTTAACTCAAGCAATTTTTTAACAACTTATAACAAATTTTTATTCATAGATTTGGCTAGATCATTACCTTCTAGATAGTAATTAGACAAAAATTCTAGACTCACCTGGTTGTCATAAGCCGATTCTATAAAATAGATAGATGAGAAAGCAAGACCATTATCACTAACTATGGAATTAGGCATACCAAACCATGTAACAATGTTCTCTTTCAAAAACTTGATAATATCTTTCGTAGTGCAATTCTTTGTGGGTATTGCTTCAGACCATCTTGTGCAATAATTTATAGCTATCAATACATATTTGTGCTCTACAGATGAATTTGGACTAATATCTCCTACAAAATCCAATCCCCACTATGCAAATGGCCTTGATTCAAGTACTGGTTGCAATGGCATTGAAGCGTGGTTTTCCCTATTATCTGCAACCTGACAAACATGAAAATTTCAAACATGAGCATGTGTATTCTTAAAAATATGAGGCCAATAATATCCTACTCTTAAAATTTGATAAGCAGTAGAATTAGCAGAACCATGCCCAGTTCTGTACTTTCCATGAAAGTCATTTAGAATTTGAGATGCCTCATTTTGACTAAGACATCTAAGATAAATACCTTCATGATTTTTCCTATAAATAATCTCTGTATTTATCATAAAATTGACACATTTCCATATTAAATCTCTTCTTTGTGTAGCATTAAGGTTAGAAGGACTTTTACCATTAAGAAGAAAATACACTATGTCTTTATACCATTCATCATCGGTGATTTCCTCCATTGAGCATTGCTGACAACTGATTTTTTGATCGATTTGGGTGAGAGATTTGGAAAACCCTTGACCTCAAACAATATTCATGGGTTGAATCTCCAAATAAAACTCTTACAACATAGAAATCCATTTTCCTCACCTTTCTCCTAATTCATTCTACAAATACATAGTTTTAACTACAGGATCAGGTACAATTGCAAACACTTAACTATGTAACAGATAATATCTAAACTTCTTGACTATTTTGAATAAAGCATACATTTTTTTATCAAGAATAGAAAATCTCACTTGAGCATATTTAAAGGGTGAACTTGCAAATGCAATAGAATTTTCAACATTACCTTCACTTCTTTGAGTCAATACACTTGCAAATGAATGTTCAAAAGCGAATGAATAAATGTAAAATGGCTTCGTGTAGTCAGGGCTTACCAAAATAGGTGCCTTAAAAATAGCATCTTTCAAATTTGAAATGCATTTTTAGCTTTATTATTCCAAGACATGTTAGCATTTTTTTCATCATATCGTTTAATGGTTTAACAATTTCAACAAAAACATAAATAAATTTGCATACAAAATTAATCTTCCCAAAGAAAGATCTTAATTTTGTTTTACTTCTTGGAAGCTGAATCTTTTGTATGGCACTTATTCTTTTAGAATCAATGGAGATACCATATTTTGATATCACATGACCTAATAACTTACCTTTAGTTAAGCCAAAAATACATTTTTTAGGATTCAAGGAAATTCCATGTTCTCTACATTTTTGTAAAACTTTCCTTAAATCTCTAACATGATCATTTCTATTCTTTGAAAATATAGGTATATCATCAACATACACAACAATGCATTTTCCAATAAAATATCGAAATGCAAAATCTATAGCTCATTGAAATGTAGATCTTGCATTTAATAATCCAAATGGAATTCTCCTATAAGCAAATGTTCTCCACTTGGTTGTGAATTTTGTTTTCATACAATCTCTAGATCAATAAGTATCTGATTGTAGCCTAAATATCCATCTAGAAATGACATCATTTCTGATCCATTCACCATTTGTAAAATGTGATCTATGGAGGGTAATGGATAGTTATCCTTCTGTGATGCCTTATTCAAATTCTTGAATTCAATGCATAGTCTAATATCACTAGTTTTCTTTCGAACTGGCACAATGTTTGCAACCCATGTGGAATGCCTAATTGGAAAAATGATTTTGGCATCTAACAATTTTTTAATTTTTTTTTTCAATTAAAGGCTCTAAAAGCGGGTTTACTGGTCTTTGTTTTTGCCTAAATGGTTTAGCATACGGTTTTAAGGGAATTGTGTGAGTTATAATATTTTGATTATATGTTTTAAGGTCTTTATATCTCCAAGCAACTACATCCTTATAATTTTTAATTGCATGAATGATATTTTCTTTTTCCTTGGATGTACTAGATTTTTCTATAAGAATATTTTGTGAATCATCTGAATCACTAATGTTATATGCATCATAGGAATCCTCAGGTAATGAAATCTTATCACATTTCTTTGTTTTTTAACCAATCTCAAAAAGCTTTTCAAGAGAAAATGTACCTTGAGAAATGTTATTTGCTTTGGTTACCTCTTCTCTTTCATTGATATCTTCTTGTAATATTTCATTCTCATCAATTACCTAATTTTAAAATATACCTGAATTAGTTATAAAATTATAAATATGCCTCTCATTCTCAAAAAATTGTAAATTATTAACATTTTCAGGATCTGAAGACATGGAATCAACTCAATCAAAAATTTCTTTAAGTTTCTATTATCAATCGGATTGAGTGTACCTACAGCAAGTGCTAATGAATCTGCAATAGTGTATTAATCTTCTATCATTATAGGAATATTAACCTTTAACCTATTTAAAAAATATTTGTGAGTCTCCTAGAACTTTCAAACATTTAATTCCTTTGCTTAAAGCTAGTTGTAAACCACAATCAAGTGCCTCATATTGTATTGAATTAAAAGTGGAAGGAAATTATAATCGATAAGCAAAAAATGAGGATTTACCTTTAGGGTTTATGAGCTCTACCCCTGCACCACTACCTTATCTAGATTTTTATGCATCAAAATTTAATTTCTAGACAATATTATTTTTTGTAAGTGATTCACAAGATGTATCTTTTATTTCTAATTCACTTGAACTTACCATTGTGTCTAAAGCATAGACACCTAACTCTATATCATTATATAGAACTTCATTCATTCCTTTATTGCAATCCATGATTAGTTCTTTGAGACGAGGTTCTCTTTCCACTCTTATTTTATTAGCGACACCTTTTTAGGGTAGCCACATATGCAAAAAGTTTGTTGAAAAGTAACCATTTATATTTTTTCTCCAATCTCTACTCAACAACAATCCATATTTAGCATAAATATCCACAACATGAATATCTATATTGTTGAATTCTAGGCTCTGACGATATCTGAATGAAAATATTTTTTAATATGTCTACCACATTTACTGTTATTTTATCTAACTGAACAACAATTTTATTTGTCTTTGAAGGTGTAAGTCCTAATCTTTGACAAACAGAATATGGTATAACATTACCGTATGCTCTAGAATCAACCATACAATTGTGCAAATTATTACCCGCAATTCTTACAGTTAAGAGGAAATAAAGAACTTCCTCCTTTTCTTTCTTTGCAACAAATTTAACCTCAATAACATATTTAATTTATTCTCCTTCTTGAAAACCAAAATTTTCCATTAACAATTTTCTTTGTTTATGCAAATGACACACATCATACAAATTAATGTTTGCTTTAGTTTTCTTCATCTCTTCAATAATATTGTAACTCACATTCTCATCATTTTGAAATTTTGCTATAACTTTTAATGTATCAAGAACATATGGAGGAATTGGATTATTACTTGAACTAACATTAGGTGGAACAACAATATTTTTAGGAGTATAAGTAGTTTTATAAGACTTACTCTTGATTCTTAAGTGATAACCATGACTCCTATTTTTATATTTCTTTAAAGTATGAATTTCTTCAACAATTTCATCTTCTTGTTTTTCTTCATCATCATCATCTTCACTTGATCCATTTATGTCAACCACAAAAGCAAAAATTTTACCTTTGCTTGTACTTGCTTCATTAACATCATCATTAGAAACCAATTCAAACTTATCCAAACCTTGTTGAATGCAATCTGTAACACAACTAAATTCATTACAATCCAATTCATTATGCTCATTTGTACCATGCAACCTACACCGATTATCCAACATAACTTCAGTAAGATTAACAATAGTGGCCTTTTGATTTGAACTTGTAGAAGCCCCATTATTGTTAGCAACAAGAGTTGGTACATCCCCATCATTTGGTTTTGTGTTAAAATGTTTTTGTCTTTGCATAATAAACTTTTGATTTGATTATGAATTTTGAGTGTTTTTTTTTTGCATTTGAACAAAAAAATTACTTAAATTTTGGTACATCCTCTTTAAATATGCTAATTCATTAGACTCATTAAGAACTTTAGGAAGATTACCCTAAATTTGATTTGGAATAACATTTGGAACATTTCGACTCGATAAAACATTTTGAACACTCGAATTCATCCAATTTGGAACATTTTTATTAGGCATAACATTTGGAACATGTTGATTAGATAAAAAAAATTGAAAATTTGAATTCATCCAATTTGGAACATTTTGATTAGGCATAACATTTGGAACATTTTGATTAGGTAAAGCATTTTAATTTAACCATGAATTTGCATACATTGGATTTCCTTGATTTTGATTTTGTGCAAGCATTGAATTATTTTGTGGTGTTTGAAAATTCTAAAAAGGATTCACATTTTGCATTGCTACTACATTCTCAAAACTATTCAAATTAGGTATATTATTATTGCTTATTTTGTGTGCAACATAATGACTTTCTAAAAACAAAGGATTACTCAATTGAGCATATGCCATTTGATTTGGAATTTGTGAAATTGAATTCAACATTGGAATTTGATTAGTTAAAGCATGATTTATCATAGGAATATGATTTTGCATACCAGGATAACCAATAGATGGTAGTTTCCCTAATCCACAACTTGATTGCATCATATGTTGTTCCACCGTGAGTGCCTCCGTGTAAGCTCCTATAAGTGTAGTGATTTATCCTGCTCTCCTAACAAACATCATAGTGAATGGATCCAAAGCACCAAAATAGATCTGGATAGTTGCATCTTCTACAATATTATAAGGCACAGTTAGTCTCGAATACATATTATGAAACCTAGTATTAAACATACGCAAAGGTTCACTAGGTTCTCGATGAGTTGATGCAAATTGTAAATAAACACTTGCTAGATCAATGGCAAATTTAAATTGAGTAATGAAAGTATTTTTTTAAATATCCCATGAAGTAATAGATCTAGAGAGAAATCATACATACCAATCGTAGGTTATTTCATCCAAATTCAAAGGAAACAATCTACATGTCACATCTCCGTGTTCAATCTGCAATCTAGACATTGCATCAGTATATGCTTGTATGTGCTCTTCTGCCAAATGGGAACCATCATGCTTATATTTTGGCAAATAATTTTCTACATTTTTTGGTATATCATGTACAACGCTTGCTATATTTAATGGACTTCATTGGTTTCCCATCCATGCCAGATTTGGTGCAATAGGTGTAGCCATATTGATAAGTGGTGGATTTACAATTAAATTTGGGATTATGCTAGAAGTACTTGGAAGAATTATTGTTTGAGTTTTACTTCTTCTGTGTTTCTTAGTTGGTGATAAACTTTGAAATATCGTAGACCCAATAGATTTTGACCTTGTGATAATTTCTTTAGACTCCAGCTTAATAAAGTCTAATCACTTCTTTGAAAATACAATACTTAGAATATAGTATAAATGTAACAATGCAATTGCAATATTCAAGTAATGTATCAGAAATGAAGCTTCAAGAATACGTGAAAACTTGATAATGTGCAAATGATAAACTAAAATCAAACTACCTATTTTTCATTTTCATGCCCTCCTTCTAGCGCCAATTTGTTGAGGTGTGATTTTTTCAGGTTACAAAAACCACTCGACAACTAGGATTCAAAGTCCTCTCTTGCAAAGAAACAAAACTTCTCGAAGGTTCTCACTTAATTTTTTAATGTGTCATACATATGCATATAAATAAGTGCTTGAATAGTCTCAATGGCTTGCAAGTATTGTTAACAAGGGGCCTGGAATTAGGTAATTAATTTGGAATTCATCACAAATTAAGTGCCTTTTCACCAATTCTTTCTCTAAACAATAATAGATAAATTTACCTTATAATTTTAATAAATTGTGCAAATCTATTCTATCATCTCAAAACAACATTTTATTTAAAATGCTTTGAATGATTTAAATCAAATGTTTAATCTAGCATTTCAATTAATATAAAATTTCAATTACTTTAATAAAATCAAAGTATATGAAATTTAAATGGAATATAAACCTTGATTATAAATATTCACCTTTATAATATTCAAAATCTAAGGTTTAATTAATGAAAATATTTTATTCATCCCAAAAATGAAATCGAAATTGAAATATTGGAAAAATGAATAAATGTAATAATATTTAACCCAAATTATAAGGTTTTAAAATCTTAATAATTATGATTCATAGGGTTTCAATCTAACACTGATCCATGAACTTTGAATTTTATGTTTTGAAAATAAAGTTCATAGATAGGTCTTTCTAATAATATTTGTTTCTTAAATATTATTGAATGAAATATTTAAAAACAAATATGATTCTCGAATGTCGAATTTGGATCCTTTAGAGAAATCTAATCAAATTATAACCAATCCAAATTATTTAATGTAAAAAATATCAACTTTGAACTTTAACTTTATGGTTTTTTTTTAAAGCGAAAAACCCCTGGCAGGGCCACCTTGGTCTAAGATACCACGAACAGGGGGTTCTACACCATCAAATTCACCCGAGGGTCGCACCCAGCCCTGCCCGTACCAACATTATCAATTGGATTTTGGGTACCCAATTCAGCTTTTTGGTAGGGTGGAGATTCGAACCTGGGACCTCCCTTGGAGGATTGCCCTCTCCTCTCCAACTCACCTACAACACATGGGTAACTTTATGGTTTTAAAGTTAAGATCAAAATAATTATTTATCGAATAAAACATTTAATAATTTGTTTCATGTAATATTTATTTCTTCAACATTTATTGCATTAACTATTGAAAATAAATAAATATCTCAAATATGCAGTTTGAATATTTGAATAAATCAAAATCAAATTTTAATAAATTCAAACTGATTAATGAAAATATATCAATTCTAATTCCTCCACTTTATGAAATTAAAGTTGAAAATCAGAATAGTCATTTATCTTTATTAAATTTATATATTCAAATATTAATTAATTTAATATTTGAATAATAAATTTATTCATGACTTAGTTATAAAGTTATACTTTATAATAAATGAACTAAGTCCAATTTATGCAATGATTTTGAATATAAAATAAATTATAAAGGTTCTAGAGTAAAGAAATTAAATATATTCTCGGACTAATTACTACAGTATGAAAAACAAAGAGACCTGTTAGAACAAAATCTACCTTTGGTTAATAGTATTGTGCCTTAGACTTTGCCAACATTGAATAGACAGATCTTGCTTGAGATCATCTATCTAGTCTCCAGAGAAGGCTGGTTCCTTTAAGTTTTTTAGAGAAAATGGGAACAAGAGATAAGGGAAATATATCCTAAGCTAAAAACTTTTCTCATGGTACAGATTAGACAACAACAAACATTGATGATGCAGATTACTACTTTCAGAGTTTTCTTTACATCTTCTTTATAGAAAACATGAATTTCTGAGTGTGACTTTTAGATGTTCATCTAAAAGAATGTAAATATCTTTTAATGTTCAACTCTAGAAACAAGATTTATACATACACAGTCCATATTTCAGAATAGATACATTATAAAACTTAGAGTGAATAAAATTTAAAACACCAGATACATACACTTGCACACAGAAGTTTCAGAAGCCAGAAGAAGAAATCTTTTATTGCTTGTAATCCAATACATGTACATCAAGCTTGTAAACGTCCAAGAGCCGACCCTTTTTCTAGAGTCACTCACCCCTATATATACCCTAAAAGAGTATATTTTTCTAAGTACATCTTACTATTTTACAAGTAATCATCTACAGTTTTTAATAATACACAAGTCTTCTATGAATTAGATATCTTCTCTGCAGATTAGATTCTAGATGAGCCTATCACATTTTCAATCGTCTGGCAAGCCTACTCTATCCTAGATTTCTGATAATCATGTCAAAAATCACTTCTTGGTGTCAGTGCATGCCTTTGATTGCCAAAAATACATTTCATTCCTTTACAGCTGGTGTGTCGCAAAATCACGACATTCTTTCTTTGCTTTGATCTTTTTTCGCCTCCAGTCGTGAAAATGAGACATGTCACGAAATCGTGACATTTGTCTCTTGTTTTGCTCTTCTGCTCGCTTCTAGCCGTGAAAATGAGACATGTCATGAAATCGTGACATTCGTCTCTTACTTTACTCTTTTGCTGCCTACCACCGTGAAAATGAGACATGTTGCGAAATCACGACCTTTGTCTCTTGCTTTGCTCTTTTGCCGCTTCCAGCCATGAAAATGAGACATGTCACAAAATCGTGACATTCGTCTCTTACTTTGCTCTTTTGCTGCCTCCCACTGTGAAAATGAGACATGTCAAGAAATCGCGACGTCTGTCTCTTGCTCTGCTCTTCTACTGCTTCTAGCCGCGAAAATGAGACATGTCACAAAATCGCGACATCTTTATGTCTTTTCCTTCATTTCTTCTGGGCGGTCACGAAAATGTGACATGTCACGAAATCACGACATTCCTTACCTTCTCAGTCTCCTCTTGCTATTTTCTAGCAAAAATAAGACATGTTGCAAAATCGCGACATTCCTGTCTTTCCTTTATTTCCTTTCGAATGGTCATGAAAATGTGACATGTCGCAAAATCACGACACTCCTCCTTCACGTTGCTCTTTTGCTGCCTTCAGCCACAAAAATGCGACATGTCGTGAAATCACGACATTCTTTCCCGCTTGGACTCTTTTGTCGCCTTCAGCCGCAAAAATGTGACATGTCACGAAATTAGGACATTCTTTCCTGCTTGGACTCTTTTGCCACCTTCAGCCACAAAAATGCGACATGTCATGAAATCGTGACATTCTTTCCCTCTTGGACTCTTTTGTTGCCTTGAGCCGCGAAAATGCAACATGTTGTGATATCGTGACACTTTTGCCTCCTTGCTCCCTTCTGTTGCTCTTGACCGTGAAAATGCAACATGTCACGATATCGTGACACTTTTTCCTCTTTGATTTTTCTCTTTGCTTTGGACCGCGAAAATGCAACATGTCACGATATCGTGACACTTTTTCCTCCTTACTCTTTCTCTTTGCTTTGGATCACGAAAATGCAACATGTCACGATATTGCGACACTTTTGCCTCTTTGTTCTCTTTTGTTGCTCTTAGCCTTGAAAATGCAACATGTCGCGATATCGTGACACTTTTGCCTCCTTGCTCCCTTTTGTTGCTCTTAGCCACGAAAATGCAACATGTCGCGATATCGTGACACTTTTGCCTCCTTGCTCCCTTTTGTTGCTCTTAGCCGTGAAAATGCAACATGTCGTGATATTGCGACACTTTTTCCTCCTTGCTTTTTCTCTTTGCTTTGGACCATGAAAGTGCAAAATGTCGCGATATCGCGACACTTTTTCCTCCTTCCGGTATTTTGCTTTTTCTTTGATCTTTAGCATATGGGCCACTTCGGTCTTCTTGGAAAATATGCAAAAGTGTGCATCAATTGTTTTTCTGTAGTTAGTCACTTTTTGACTAACATTCTTGGCGCCTTCCGGGGGAATTTTTTTCTTGCAAAAATTTTTAACCAAGTCTTCATCCATTGGGAAATGGAGTCAACAACGCAATTGTAAAAAGACTCTCTCAGAGAAAGACAAAGAAAACAAGAAAATGCACTTAGATAAAAAGTGAACATTACCTTGTCAAAACTCCCTCTATACCTTAGTATCTCTATTCAAAAAAAATGTCGACTTTTGATTGGCTGCGAATGAAAATTTATTTGTTAAGGCTGAAAAACGGTTATATTTACAAATATTGTCTGAATATACTTATATTATACTTCACATATAATTCCTTTTCTACTTTCTCAAAAGAAATATAACTTTAGGTGAAATGCATTCACCATGATGGGAAGAACCAATCCATCTTGATCTTTCAACTCAAAAGCATTGAACTGTTTCTATGAAACAATTTCAAATGGTCTCTCCCAGAAAGCATCAAATTTATCATGGTTACATGGCTTACCTTTCTTCACATTCCATTTCAAAACTAAGTCTTCCACTCTAAATTTTTTGGCAGTTGTCTTTTTTTTGAACCATCGTTTAGTATCTGCCATATGCTTCTAATTGTGATTGTATGATTGCTCTCTTTGTTCTTCTAACTGTAAGAGTTGCATTGATCCTACAATTGTGTGTAGAATTTTGTCAATCTGAGGTAGCGAGTAATGATCTTTGAGTGATGCTCTGTTCAGATTTCTAAAATCTATACACAATCTGATATCTCCATTTTTCTTCTTGACTGGTACCAAGTTGTCCACCCAGGTGGAGTGTTTAACAGGGTATACTATTTTAACTTGAAGGAGTTTTAGCAGTTCTTGTTTCATAAAAGATTCTATCTTCGGATTCACTGGTCTTTGCTTTTTCCTAAAAGGCTTAGCTCTTTCTTCTAATTCTATGGTATGTTGAATAACATCTTTATTGTACACTTTTAGATCACTATACACCCAAGCTATGATGCCAGGGAATTTTTTACACAATTCTCTGATTTGGTTCACTTCCTCTTCTGTACAACTGATTCCAACCTTAATAATTTTGCCTAGCTCCAACTCTACATATTTGTATCTTCGTTTAACGACCTTGATTTTTTGGCCAATTGCTCTATCATTGTTATCAAACAGGCTTTCAAGGGTGATGAGATCCTTAGGAATATGATTGTTTTTTAACTAAATAATGTCCTCTTCCTCTTCATCCTGCAGATCTCGGTTGGCTGAGAAATTCATTTCATGGATTAAGAAATCCAGTATCTATTCATCATTTTAAAAAACTTACCAGAAAATATTTTTATCAGGCATAGAAGGCCTATATATAAGTCTAACAATTTTAGACTTCTGAATAACATTACATACAGGACAAAAATTAGCTCCCACTGAAGCTAACAAATCTGTGTGGGTATTCTGTTCTCTAGGGATAAACTTTATATTTAGGGCCTCAAAGGCCTCTAAGAGATCCCATACTTTGTTCCCATAAGCCTTCAAATAATGTTGTTTACTTATACATTTTTTGGTGACTTGATTCACAATAAGTTCTAAATCTCCATAGATGAGTAACTGTTTGATTCCCAATTTCTCGGCCCTTCTTAACCCTAAGAACAGGGCCTCATATTCTGCTATGTTATTGGAGCAAATCCAGGTCAACCTATAAGAGAAAACCTTTTCCTCTTCGGTGGTATAAATAAAAACTATTCCGGCACTAGCTCCATTCTTGCACCTAGCCCCATCAAAGAAAAGCTTCCACAATTGATTCATAGAACCATCCTTTTCTAGGGAGGGTATCAATTTTCGTTTTGGTTTCTCAATAGAATATTTTCCTATTTATGTTTCTATCATGGCATTAAAATTTTGTAGAGAAAACTCGTCCTCAGCTTGGAGTTCTTCTAATTTTTCTTCCATTAGATCTTCTTCTATTGTTTCTTCAGTCATCATATTTACATGGTCATTTTCACCAATATTTACTACATGAAACGTAGATGGTTTCTCATTAAAAATATTGACCCTTCTACTTTTGAAAGGTATCTCCAAATGAGAATAATCTAAGGATAATTATCCTCCCATATTTACTGTGAACTCTCTGGATAGACACATACAAAAATAGGGCTCCAAGTCTATGACTACTACCTCTTGTATGACTGTCATCTGAGGCATTTTATGCAACCGTATGGGAATATCATTTATCACTCCTATATTTTTTACTGGAGTACCATCTAACTGTAGGACGCCTGTGCTACTCCTAGTTTACTCCATTTCCATAATATCACATACTGCTTTGGGTATCATAGTGGTAGCAGCGTCTGAATCTATCATGTAGTTGTGGACAACCCATCCTTCAATTTGAAGGGACAAATAAAAAGGTGGTGGTCTTTTCTTACCAGTGGCAGACATCAAGTTCGTTAGAACCATTTTTGAAGATGATGCAGTCCTACCTCCATTTTTCATTGTTCTTAGGGATTCCTGTAGGAGATCGATTTGACCTGGGGTTTGAAGAGCATCATACATACTTGCATTAGAAGGAGTCTTTTTCATTTCCTCTACTATATGGAATGTAGGTGAATCAACTATTCTTTCTCTTTCTTTGGCAAAACTTTCATGTTTATTTTTGTATCCCTGGGTAGCTTCAGTTCTTTGCCTTTTTGTCAACGATGGGAATCTCAACCTTTCCCTAGCCTGTTCTTGGGTTTCATTTTCCCCCCGTGGAATAAATTATTTGTGTGTTTCTTGCCCTTGCCTTTTGGCTGGAAAATGATATTTTCTTTCCTAAGGGAGACTTCCCTTAGGAGTTTCTTTGGGAACTTCTTTGGGAGCAAGGGAAACATTCAATGGCTGAAGATATTTAGGGTCTACTTGTAGTGGTTTCTTACCTGATCTTGTCAAAATTGAAACTTGTTCTACTGTAGGCATCATGAAGTTGTGGTCCTTCTCTCTAATTATATTTACATGGCCTTTCATTCTTTCTTTACTCTTTTCAACTGCTATACTTTTTACATAATGCTGGTGTATCATACATGAACTTTCCCCATGTGGATCGTTACATGTAGTACACCAAAAGTTAGAATCAGTGGGAGGCTCTTCGGCCTCCACTGTCTCATTTGTATATACCGTGCTCAGTATCTCTTGTCCCCTATTGCTTTTTGAAGCACCTTCCTTTTGTATCTATGGAAATCTTCTTACTTGGATATTTCGTTCAGCCTCTCTCTTTTTCATGGATGACATTTCATTTGACAATGTCTTCATTGTATCAATTATGGTCGTGTATTGATCATTGTGGGGAGCTGATGCAAGGGGTGTAGCTGGTAATGTAAGGAATTTAGGAGGTGCGGCTATAGCTGGGAGGACCTGCATTGATGGAAGTATAGGCAGTTTAGAAATTGATGCTTGGGAAAGCTCTTGTAAAATTGGCAATAGACTTTTTGATGGATATATTTTTGTAGCGATGAGATCAGCTTCACCCTTTGCTGCCTCTAGATAGATCCCAAGAAAAGTGGTTACACATGATTGCATTATTATCATACTAAGATTTGAATCAAAAGCCCTTAAATAATAGCATATAGCTTGTTCTTCCAGGGCTTTAGGCCTTGCGGTACTATATCATGAGTTTTGGTAAATCTGATGTTGAAATCTTGGATTTATTCTTATGGATGCCTCTCAATGACAGTGAATTGATTTAGCAATGTGAAAGGATCCACATGTATATTAAATTTATCGACCAGACGGTCGACCAGTACTACAAAAAAGTAATGGATCCAGTGGGAAGCGCTATGTACCAATAGAGCATCTTTCCTTTCAAAGATATAATCAACAATATGACCATTACATCTTCCTGAGTGATTTTGTAAATAGATGCTAGTGATGATACATCTAAACAGTGCTCGTCTGCTATTTTGCCTATTCTGTAAAAGGTCGATAATGCTTTTAGTGCAACTTATGGAATTTGGTGGTGTGTTCCCAAGTTTAAAGGGCCAGTTTGATTCCACACAAGATGCACTGGTGCAGGGGCAGTTGCCATGATTTCTAAAGGAGTTACAACCACTATGGGATTGCTTGTAGATGCTCCTACAGCAGGTGTTAAAGAGGTTCTAATGGTGTCAGGCGGATTTGATCGTGCGGCTAGCATAGGGTGTGCTTTTAGGCTTTCGATATGTTCAAATAACTTGATAGGTTATTCAGAGTTTCTAGCTTGGGATCTGGTTATCATATGGCTATATAACCAGAAGGTTTTTAGACAAGGTCTTTCTTTTATGGTCTAAATTGCAATGGAGTCACCAGGTGGTTTTTCTTGAGATTTTTACACAAAAAAGTTCTTAAGATAAAACACCAAAACTTATACAATACTGTGGGATTGTTGGTCCCACTAGGTGTGCCAAAAACTATTAGAACAAAATCTGCCTTTGGTTAATAGTGTTGCACCTTAGACTTTGCCAACATTGAATAGACAGATATTTCTTGAGATCATCTATCTAGTCTCCAGAGAAGGCTGGTTCCTTTAAGTTTTTTAGAGAAAAGGGGAACAAGAGATAAGGGAAATATAGCCTAAGCTAGAAACTTTTCTCATGGTATAGATTGGACAACAACAAACATTGATGATGCAGATTACTACTTTCAGAGTTTTCTTTATATATTCTTTATTGAAAACACAAATTCCTGAGTGTGACTTTTAGATGTTCATCTAAAAGCATGTAAATATCTTTTAATGTTCAACTCTAGAAACAAGATTTATACGTGCACAGTCCAGATTTTAGAATAGATACATTATAAAACTTAGAGTGAATAAAAGTTAAAACACCAGATACATACACTTTCACACAAAAGTTTTGGAATCCAAAAGAAGAAATATTTTATTGCTTGTAATCCAGTACATGTACATCAAGCTTGTAAACGTCCAAGAGCCGTCCCTTTTTCTAGAGTCGCTCACCCCTATATATACCCTAAAAGAGTATATTTTTCTAAGTACATCTTACTATTTTACAAGAAATCATCTGTAGTTTCTAATAATACACAACAAATCTTCTATAAATTAGATATCTTCACTGCAGATTAGATTCTAGACGAGCCTGTCACATTTTCAATCATCTGGCAAGCCTGCTCTATCCTAGATTTCTGATAATCATGTCAAAAATCACTTCTTGGTGTCAGTGCATGCCTTTGATTGCCAAAAATACATTTTATTCCTTTACAGCTGGCATGTCGTGAAATCGTGACATTCTTTCCTTGCTTTGCTCTTTTACTGCCTCCAGCCGCAAAAATGAGACATGTCACGAAATCGTGACATTCGTCTCTTGTTTTTCTCTTCTGTCACTTCCAACCGCAAAAATGAGACATGTCATGAAATCATGACATTCATATCTTACTTTGCTCTTTTGCTGCCTACCACCGTGAAAATGAGACATGTCGTGAAATCACGACGTTTGTCTCTTGCTTTTCTCTTCTACCGCTTCCAATCGTGAAAATGAGACATGTCATAAAATTGTGATATTCGTCTCTTACTTTGCTCTTTTACTGCCTCCTGCCACGAAAATGAGACATGTCATAAAATCATGACGTTCATCTCTTGCTTTTCTCTTTTGCCGCTTCCAACTACGAAAATGAGACATGTCGCAAAATCTTGACATTCGTCTCTTACTTTGCTCTTTTGCTACCTCTCGCCACGAAAATGAGACATGTCACAAAATCGCGACGCCCGTCTCTTGCTTTGATCTTCTACCGCTTCCATCCATGAAAATGAGGCATGTCACAAAATCACATCTTTGTCTTTTCCTTCATTTCTTCTGGGCAGTCGCAAAAATGCAACATGTCTTAAAATCGTGACATTCCTTACCTTCTCAGTCTCCTCTTGCTATTTTCTAGTGAAAATAAGACATGTTGTGAAATCATGACATTCCTATGTCTTTCCTTTATTTACTTTCGGATGGTCACGAAAATGTGACATGTCACGAAATCTCGACACTCCTCCTTCGTGTTGCTCTTTTGCTGTCTTCAGCCACGAAAATGCGACATGTCACAAAATCGCGACATTCTTTCCCGGTTGGACTCTTTTTCTGCCTTCAGCCGTGAAAATGCGACATGTCGTGAAATTGCGACATTCTTTCCCACTTGGACTCTTTTGCCGCCTTCAACCGTGAAAATGCGACATGTCACGAAATCGTGACATTCTTTCCCACTTGGACTCTTTTGCCACCTTTAGCCATGAAAATGCAACATGTCGTGATATCGCGACACTTTTGCCTCCTTGATCCCTTTTGTTGCTCTTGACCATAAAAATGCAACATGTCGCGATATCGTAACACTTTTTCCTCCTTGCTTTTTCTCTTTACTTTGGACCGTGAAAATGCAACATGTCGTGATATCGCGACACTTTTTCCTCCTTGATATTTCTCTTTGCTTTGGATCACAAAAATGCAACATTGTCGCGATATCGCGACACTTTTGCCTCTTTGTTCTCTTTTGTTGCTCTTAGCCGCGAAAATGCAACATGTCACGATATCGCGACACTTTTGCCTCCTTGCTCCCTTTTGTTGCTCTTAGATGTAAAAATGCAACATGTTGCGATATCGTGACACTTTTGCCTCCTTGCTCCCTTTTTTTGCTCTTAGTCGCGAAAATGCAACATGTCGCGATATCGCAACACTTTTTCCTCGTTGCTTTTTCTCTTTGCTTTGGACCACGAAAATGCAACATGTCACAATATCGTGACACTTTTTCCTCCTTGCGGTATTTTTCTTTTTCTTTGATCTTTAGCATATGGTCCACTTTGGTCTTCTTGGAAAATATGCAAAAAGGTGCATCAGTTGTTTTTTTGTAGTTAGTCACTTTTTGACTAACAAGATCTCAAACAAGATTTATTGTTCACCATAATTTACACAGTAAAACAATAAACCGGTGTAATCTTCGATGGAATTTTGATTTTAAAAAAACTATATTAAATCATTTATTTAGAATTAAAATATAGGATTACACATATTTGAACCAAAACAATTTAATATAATCAAATAATCTTACAATGAAAGCTCCTGATATCTCTATATATCTCAAATCCTCTGTATCATTCACTTAGTTTTCCTCCTTTGTTCCTTCAAATTCTTCTTTCTACTCTCCTTTGCAAAAATATTCGACCCCCTCCTTTGAATCTTCTTGGCCATTTATAATTTTGAAACCCCTTTCATTGATTCTGTTTACTCCATTTCATACCAACTTTTGGAAGGAATTACCCAATTGCTTTGTAACAAGTTATATGTCCTTTTCAAAAATAATACATTAATATATCATAGTATTCATATTATCCTTCAATTAATATTAGAATCCTCACGAACTCATTCATATTTTTCATGCATAGATACATCTACATTTTCTTTTATATATAACCAAAATACACCACGCTTCACCCGACTTGAATATCACCATTGTTGCAAACCAACTATTCAGATATCTACACAACATTATCATGTATAAAAGTATTCTGTAGAACCCTTGTTACATCATATCAAGATGTCATTATATGTTGGCCTTCTGCCACTACTTCTATCATCACAGTCTGAATATTGTATCCAATAAAATATGCGTCTTCAACCTTTTTCAATTCGAACTCACACCTCAAAACAATGTCCAATATTTTTTAAACGAATAGTAGTATTAATAATTCATATGATTTATCATAAATTCATTCACAATATTTAAATATTTTCATTAATGTTTGGGAAATATTTGAAATCATACACATTGTTAATGTATTTATCCACAGTAGTTCTACCTATTTCAAATTTGCATCACCAAATGCTCCTCTATCTGGTTAAACTATTCAAATGAATCGTTGTCAATTTATTCATTTTAAAAACCAATAGCACCACTGTGACTGTAAAGCAAATAATAGAAATTTGACAAATTTTGCGAGCATTTTTACTAAAAGTTTCTTCCATTGGCTATGAATTTTTACCATCAAAATTAACCATCCAACAACTGAGAACACATTACCAACACGACACAGTTTGTCAAGAAATATTAAAAACTACCTTGTCTACAAAGTTCTTCGTTATCGAGTACAATTTTAGGAAGAAGGGCTTGAGATGGTTGAACCCCTACTCCATTATCACTGTGTTTATATCATGCTTTTACTAAAATAGAATCCACCTAGAAATTATGACACTATCTTCAATATTCATTTGTAAATCAAAAGCTTTTATGCCTTCACCAGTGCCGAACAAGAACTATTATTATCTCCACTTTTGATAACTATGATGTTTCGATTGATGATTTACCTAGAATTTAATATCTCCACAACCGAATCATTAACATCAATGTTGCATCATTTTATGCTACAAACATGCCAATATATGGTAATGATAGTCGTGCAAATCAACCCAACTATGTCGAAAACATGTCATCTAAACTCTAATTCTCCCATCCAATGCACCATATCTCCTGTCTGACCACATGTTTCCCTCATTATTTTGAGTGTGTCAATAATAACAATCTTGGAATCCACCTTTGAGCTATCCTGAAGCCTGCGCCCGATAGTAATTGCATGTGAAACCTGTCAACAAAATAAAATAAAAGTTATTAACATAAAGTAAATACAATCAAAAAATATTATAAAATAACATAACATAATAATACCACAATAATACTTTTAAAAAACATAACATATAAACATATAATAAAACTAATAAAACTAACCTTAAAACATAATAAAAACATGCACAACTTACTAAATAAAATGAAAAGAATAGACATAACAAAAAGACTAACAAAAACATAAAGATAGAAACTTAACATAATTACATAACAAAAACAAAAGACTAACAAAAACATAAAAAATAGAAACTTAACATAATTACATAACAACACCTACCACACGTAACATAAAGAAATAACAAAAATAGAACATAACAAAAATAAAACATAATCATAACATAAACAAAATTTAAAACAAACCTAAACTATAACATAAAATAAAATAAAGACATAACATAACATAGTTACTAAAACAAAACAAACATATTACAACATAAAATAAAATAAAGACATAACATAACATAAACAATAAAGTATAACAAAACAACAAATTTACCAACATATTATATAACATAAAACCACATTACTTTATAACCAAATGACAATGTTTACCAAACTAAACAAAACTAACAAAATACCATGACAAAATTAACATAACAAGAGAACAACATATAAACTAAAGGGGTCCATCACTTGACTACAAAATGATCTTGGCAAGCACAACTCAAAAATATTTGCATTACTAAGTGAATTTTGGCATTGAATTCAGCTATATAACCATTCACAAGAGTATGAACATTCTTGATACTTCAAAAATGACAACGGGGAATTATGAGCTCAAGTAACAATTTGAAATAAACTTTCAAATTTCAAGTGGGTCCCCAAATTTTGGGGTCGTTGTGAAGGAGTCACAACAAATGGTGACTCTGCTGGTAAATATCCCTAGACATTTTGGACTTAAAAACCAAACTCTAAAAACAACAAAAATCCAAATATTAGAATTATAAGCATCAGGGATATACAAATAATGAGAATAGACCAATTCGACATGAACCACCAAAATCATTAGCATCATCTTGGTGTTTGCAAAGTTATTCATTTCATATATTTTGAAACCATTCAGTATTCCATTGTCAATTTCGCATTTTGGGCTATGAACAATTTATCTTTGAATAAATACCTTCACCCGATTATCTTCAAGTATTGCTCTACTGCTAGCCGAGTGTTTATAGCTATGGTAGAGATTATCTGAAATGATACATTCTTGAGATTTTGAGGAAAAATTTTGAATAGATAACATGTTTCTTTACAGGCTTTGGTAGGTACCCTCACCTAAATGCCAACCACTTTTATTTCCTCAATCATATTCTGCGTGGGGACAAAATCAACATCTCCCACTACCTTACATGCACCCTGAAAGATGAGGCCAAGTGATACTAGGTAGGTACCACTTCTACCCTGGCTCACCATGGCCTGATTTCTAACTTGGTGGGATATGCAGTCACATAGAAATGTGACAATTGAGAAATTTGTGAGCACTAGTGCAGCATCATAGGCACAAGTAGAGGGGGAGGTACCAATTTAAAATAAAAAATCAGCCCAGGAGATGACAGTACGAGAGGAGATGGCATGTGTCCCAGACTATAGGAAATATAGTGGAAGAATGACATGCCTCGTCCCCTGATTTTCTCCAATTTTTGAAGGAAGCAAGGTAGGCTCTATCTCCTTCTACACCTTAATTTAAAGATGAGGCAGAGCAGGATTTCAGGCCTATCTCCACCAGGATGTGAAGCAGAATAATGAGGGCATAGAGGGTTTTTTTGAGCTCATCCAACGAGGATAAACCAATCATTGAGCTCAATAAGAAGGAATATTTGGTCCACATTTTACAGGACATTTCTTGAGGGTCAACTCCTCAATAGGAGGTGGCCATGGAATATGTACCACCAGAAAGCCAGATAGAGGATTTGCAGTAGCAACTATATGTTTTGAAAGAATAGGCTTCCACTTGGGAAGTCAAATTTAAAGAGGAACGAGCCCTTTTTGAGGATTCCTAAAATGAGGCTACAACAAAAATGCAAAATTGTAACAAACAATTTGATAACTACAGAGACAATTGTAGTTGCAAGGTAGACCAAGAGTAGTCGAGCAGTCATCTAGGGTTGATGTAGTAGTTTAGATCGAAGGGGTAAAATAAGTGTCCCTACTGCTATAAAAAATAATAGAGAGATGTTACTACAATGGAAGTAGAGAAGCCCTGTTCTATGTCCCCCTCTATAGAGTAGGTAATTTAGGAGGATGAGGTTGAAGTTGAAGAACCTCAAAATGTAGAACGACCTGCAAAGGAGGGAGATGAGGGAGAAAATGATATGGAGGCCAAACAACTTTGAATTTTAGGTAAAGAGAGATGTAGATCACTCTCCAATTGATGTAGGGGTCATTCAACCTCAAGAGGAAGAAGCAGTCCCTGTTGTGCAGCAAGTTGCTATAGGGGAAAAAGAGGCTTAGTAGCCTGAATCCCTTGTACCCTAGGAAACACATGTTGCATCAACATACCCTAGGGTACAGTATATCAAGTTGAGATCAAAAAAAAAATCCATAAGGCCATTTAGTGATGATCTAGAACCAGAGTGAGATTTGCATATTTGAAGGCCTTGGGCATTGAATTTTACCAGGAATCAGAGTTGAATTCTAATGAATAATAGGAGATATCAAAGAATTTGTTTTCTACCCAAAAATATAAATTTGAGGATCTTAAGTAGGATATTAAGGAAGATAAGAAGAACTAGAAGAAGGCCTCCAAGAATTCCCTCAAGGAATCTAAAAAGGAGGCCAAGAAGCAATCTGGAAGGCCTCATAGGAGAATTTTAGTTTCTCAAACTGAGCAGTTATGGTATTTGTATGGGTTAGAAGATGGAAATCCTTCAAGGATGTAGGTATATTTTAAAATGATGGTATTTCTAGCCCCTATGAAATAGGAATATCTAGCATCAAGTACCAAAACTCCCCTAGTGGAAAAAATAGAGATTCAATATTAACATGAACTTGACTCAATAGGGGTTAATTTTCCATGGTCAGGGTTGCTAAGGAATCAAGCATCCCATTTGACAATAAATAATCAGTGCCTATGGGTGAAAAGTTACCACTTCACCATGAGTACTATAAAATGGTTGATCCTGCATTCCAAAAGGATGCCACTAGTTTCTCTGGTTCTGAACGTTGATAAGGGCAAGGTGTCCTGGATCAAAAACTTCCCAAGAAGAGAGCAGGGTCAAATGAACCACTTTGGCATAGCAAATGCCATAAGCAACAGGGTCAGGAGATAGTAGCTCCTATGACACCCAAGGGACAGAAGCCCCAAGACAAAGAGAAATCCAATGCCACTATGAAGAAGATGCAAACCAATAGGGTCTATTGGGATGAAGTGAACAAAACAAGTAATTACCAGTTCAAAGTGGCATAGGGATGTGCCACCCTTTAAGCATGGGGGTATGATGAGCACATAATTGCTCATTTTTTGTACTCTTTTCCCCATAATGTGTGGCATATATTCTTGTAGATATAAATATTTTATGGAAATTATATATAATTAACAATTTATTTTGCATGTTTTCTAATATTTTTATTTAAGTGTAATTTGTGTAGATTTAGTGGAAATTGTTGTATTTTGGCATGTTTTCATTGAGGTCCCACTCAAACCTGGCACTTGCAATTTAATGAAGGAAAAACATGTGTGGAATATCAGTGAAAGTATGAAGTCACCCATGAAATTCCTTTGAAGTGCCTGACTTTTATTCGTCTGCTTTATGTTAGGTTTCTGCTTCTCATTGTATGGTGGAAGGTGCTTACTTCCTATGTACAGTGGAAGGCACCTACTTCCAATTGTATGATTAAAGTCACATGCTTTCTATTATATGATGGAAGGTGCCTGCTTCCTGACTTCTTAAACTATGGTGCCTGATTTTCATTAATGTTAAACCTTAGCATGGCTCTGTGGTTGGTAGAATAGAGCAAAACTTCAAAAACCAGTGTGAAGGAATTTCTAGCATTACAACTGGACATGGGACAATGTCAAAGGTGAATCATAACCTATCTTCTATTTAATACATAAATCATTTTTGTAAGTCAGGAAAATAAAATATCAACGTATTCTAGAAATAGAATATGCTGAAATATCATGATATTTTACCCGCTTCCTCTAATCAAGAAAATAGTTGTAACAACGAATTATTTTTTGATTCAACCTCAAAATTGTAATAGGGCTAGCCGCATACCTTATAAATATGTAGGCCACCCCTAAAGAAGACCCCCCATACTTTTATGTAATTTTCTTCTATTGCAACTGTTAATAAAATCTCTGCATATTTTTCTGTAAAATATCTTCTAAAGCATTTAGTGATCAAATTACCATGGGCAGAAACTTCTATAAGCATGGGCACACTTACAATAGAGTTCTTCCCTATTTCCCTTTTTTTTGCATTTAATTTTATAGATTAATTTATTTCTAGTTATTTCCACTATTTTATGTAATTTCCAGCAAGGCAGTCATTTAGATTTTAAATTTTTCAATATTATTTTATTAGACTTAGTATGGGATTATTGGTTTAACATAAACTCCAATGAATATAAAATACCCCCCAAACCATAATCCAAGCATATATTTTGCACGACTTCTCACAAGACTATAAGCTACCCTAGGTTGACAATTAAATGAAGGTAATTAATTGAACCATAGAAAAACTAACCAATGTTTTGCCCAACAACTTGAATTCTAGTTGTGGTGTCTAACCTTTTATGTAAGAAATATACTAAAGCTTTCAACTCTTTTTCGACTACTTCAAGTACTTCTTAGACTTTAGATAAATATATCAACATATGCATTGCTCTCAACTAAGCAGAAGAATATCCTTAAACATTTCCTTTCTTACTACTTTGGATTTTTATTTTGACTAATCATGCGCTTCATTTTGCTTTTCTTGGACCTCTTGTTGAAGTTCCTATACTTTGCAGATTCAAATACTATATTTGTACAATTGTCTTCTCAAGTTCTTCTTTATATTTAGTGGCTTCACTTGCAGCTATACTAAAAAAAATTTCCCATATTATAGCCTCCAATTTTAAAGATTTTTCTAATAGTTTATGTTCCTGTAGGGCAAATTCAGATTCTTTTCTGGCTTCTTGCTCTTTGTGAAATTTTTCTTTAAAATATTATCCATGCAAGTAAATAATTCCCAAGTGATCTTGGACCTATCCCCATTCATCTTACATGTGAAGCTGAGTAATGTCCTTGGTTACACTTTCTACTTGATAATCTTCAATCATCATATCACCTTTAGGTTTTCTAAATTTTGGTGTCAACTTCACTTTTATCCACTGCATAGTGGTGGGATAAAGAGTCATTACTTCTTGTGTATAGGCTAGAGCTTTAGAAGCTTCAGTAGACCAGGAAGCCCACCAATCAAAGGCATTTTTTTACCTTTTTTAGATCTCTCAATTTTGAAAAAATTGGGTGATTTTTTAGTAGTTACAATAGAGGTAGACCTCATAGCTGGTATGCATACACCAGGGAGAAATGGATTTGATACTAAAGCATTAATACCATCCAAATAAGTAGCTATAGGGTGATCCAATGATCCCAAATATTGACCAGCTTCAAATTAACCCTGTGAAAATGATACTAGTTCTAGGGAAAGCAACCATTGTTTCAAGGGAAACATTATATCTTTCTTTGGAATAGAAATGGAAGGAGACTTAATTTGAGAATGAGTAAGAAGAGAATAGTGAGAGAGTAGAGAAACCATACCTGATCCTATCGGGAGTATACATTGGTTTTCATCTTCCATTACATGTTTTTTATTAATTTTATTATCAACTGACTTTTCAACTTTATTTTGTTGAGGGGTATTTATCACTTGTTTTTATCCACCCTCATTCTCTTCAACATATGTATCTTCATCTAAATCTATTAATTTAGCACCTTGAGGAATCTCATGTCAACTCTTATTATGTTCAAAATTTTATTTTTTTAAAACTACACTTTCAAAATTACATGTGCCTAACTCTTCTCGAGCATAGTTTATTCTATAATCAACTATTTCATCTTGATTTTTTTCTTGCACACAGATATTATTGACCACTTCATAATTTTGTGAAACATCTCCAATGTCTTAAGCAATTTGTTCATTTTCCCTAACCGTTTTAGAGTTTTCAACAGTCTCATGTTGATTTTCATCACCCTGAATATCTTATGTAATTTTTTGAACTGTGTCAACATGTTTGATTCTTTTTAGCTAACCTCCTATCATGGATTCCAGTTTTCTTTTCTTGGTGCCAAGAGGTATTTTATCTAATTCAGCATCAAAGTTTGAATGGGAAATGAACTTCAAAGTTCTTGATGATGTTATCCTTATCTTTGATGGATGTGCACTAAGTGCTAGATGCTTTCCTATTTTTTCTACTTACATGGGTTCAGTAATTCCCTACCCATATTTCCCCAATACCTTGTTATCATAACCCATATTTTCCATCATCTGGGTTGCTTTCCCATACTTTTTTGGTTGTTACTCTTTGAGAATGTTTTTAGTGGATTTATTTTTATAAGACTTGAGTTTCATCAGCGTATGGTATTCTTTTTTCTCAACCACAATTTCCTTTTCTTTACTTTGATCTATTATTTATTTTTTAGTAGCTTCAAGGCTTTCCTCTTTTCTACCTCCAACGCTTAGGGGTACTTTTCTAAGGAAGGTACCTATCTAGGTAGCTTGATAATGATCATAATGGAATAAAAATTCTGCATCATTGCTTATGGGGTACCATGAATCAATCATATTGGTTTGAACCCTCATCATCCACCATTCATGAATTTTCCCTATTGTCCATTCGACCCCCTTCTTTTGCATCCTATTGATAGTTTTATTATCCAAGAAATGTTTAGGGTTATCTTTAGGGTTATAATCAACCACATGTTCATAGAAATCATACCATGGAGGTAGTGGTTGCATTCTCTATATATATCATTCTAGTGCTTCATCTTCAGTATTTTTTTTGCAATTCTCAATGTCTTGTTTGTGGAACATATGATAAATTTTAACAAGGTTCTTGTTCAAAATTGCTTGTCTTTATGTACTTCCATTGTTGCAGCATTTCTATCAATCCCAAATCATTTATAACTTGAGTAATTTGTTCATGTTTCCCATTTTTCAAAACAATAACACCTGCATACTAAAATGGCATGGTGTAGGCACAATTTTTACCTATACCCATGTCGTATTTGAAATTTATGTACTCATTTTGTCTTACATACTCCAAAGCAAATAGTCTATCTGTGACATAATGCGGAAGTAAGAAGGATTTTCCATTATATCCATATAACCTAATGACAATTCCCTAACTAAGGATGAACCAGTCACCCTCTTTTGCATGTTTATTCTGTAAAACTTTTACAGCTTTCAGGATCAACCTACTTATTTCTCCATACATAATTTTCAAGGTTGGTCCCAAAAATTCCCTGTTAAAAATATAATATGACTCTGGTTTGTACAAAACATTGGTCCATTCACATACTAGCATGGTTCTTTCTTTCTCATATTTATCATTTACAAAAATGAAATCTAACTCTTGATCCATAAAATAGAAGAAAATCCATACTAAATATGATGAGAATTTGAAAGATGACTGAGATACCTTCTTAATTGAAGATAAAGTCTTATGTATTTTATGAAAAATATATCCTATCCAGTCAAATAATATGGGCCTAAAAATCTTGTCCATAACTAAAGAATCATAATTTTTAGGGTTTGATTGGCAATAGGCAAGTGTAATTTGCCACCCATAAACCTTTTCATCTATTTTAAAACCTACTACTAGAGCCAAAATGGAAAATAGTTTTGTATTTTTGAATTCTATAAAATAAATTAGGGTGTTGGGCATATTTCCTCCACTAGATGGGTTTTTTAACTGTGTTACCAGAAAATTCTTTATCCTCTCAGAGGGGATGAAATATCTTGCCTGGTCGACGGGGTCAAAATATTTTGGCTCAATGGTAGGCATATGATCGATAGCGAAAGCATATATGAAAGCATTCGGGTTTAATTTGAAAAGAGTTCTACCCTAGGAATTAAATATAGCTTTCTCTCTGGTATCATAAAATCTAGCAATAGCTTTGATTAGTTTAGGATAGGAATGAACGTGTATATACACATACCAGTAAAGTAGAGAGTTGAACATGAGAGTACCAAGGGAGGAAGTAGTGATGCATGTAGACATTCTCTCTTCAATGCTTTTTTAAATTTTCTCTAGAGGTTTCCATGTCATGACTATATCACAAATTTTGGCATCTCTATGGATAAAATTTTCTCCAACTTCATCTTCATGTCTTATCGCTAGGAAAATAGAAGATGATGTTGCCATTGTTGTTTTCTGATTATTATTCTTTGGATCCATATAAAAATGGTCATGGAGTTCGTTTATGCTAGGTGTGATCTTGAGAATGAAAACAGCAAGTAAATCATTGCAGAGCAACTCATTCAAAGTGAATTAGGGTTTCTTACATAGATTTGAAATATTATGCATGAGCTACATTAATTGTGATTGGTGCATCCATATTTCTCTAATCTTCTTAACCATCATCTCTGACACGATCCTGCATTAGAATTTAATGATCAATCACTGATAGTTGCATTGATTGGAAATTTGTGCTCTTCAAGGCATAAACATTCATGAAAAGAGTACCTTCCCACCAACCATTGGAATGCTACATAGTATATTTTGAATTTGAACCATCATATATCGATAAAATAGAACTTTTACTACTCCTCTTCCTTTTATATTTTTGTCTTTTCTAGTTGACCCTAGATAGTCGTAAAAATGTGAAAAAAACTACTATAAACCTAAAAAGATTTGGAATACTCACAAACTACTATATAATATACATATCATACATGAAAAACTCCTTGTTTTACTTGAAGTAGAGTTTTAGGTGAAAAGTATTCACTATTATGGGTAAAATCATACCCTACTAATATTTTAATTGAAACGAATTAAATTGCTTTTTAGCAATTATCTCAAAGGGGCCCTCCTAAAAGGCATAAATTTTTTCATGGTTACTTGGCTTAGCTTTTTTCACATTACACTTCAAAACCAAGTCCCCCACCTTAAATTTTTTGAAGGTGATATTTTTATTGAACCATCCTTTTGTGTCTACCATATGTTTCTGATGGTGATTATAGGTCTGTTTCCTCTGTTCTTCTAGTTGTAAAATTTGCATCAATAGGGCATCTGTTGGTTGACCTTATTCTTCATCCATCTGATTAATTAACTTTAAAACTAGTATTTCCATGTATATAGGTAGAATAGCCTCTTTCCATAGACCAAAGAATAGGGTGATGTATCAATAGATTTCTTAATCGCAATCCTATCAGCCCATAGCACTTTGTTTATCAAAGAGTTCCAGCTCCTTTTATTATCTTGTAAAGTTCTTTTCAATATTCTAAGAAGGTTTTTATTTTTAGACTCAGCTAGACCATTCCCTTATGGATAGTAGTTGAAGTAGATCTTTAAATATATACCATATCTTCTAGTAAAATCAATCATTTTAGCACCGATGAAATTTGATCCATTATCTATAACCAGTGAATCTAGTATACCAAATCTTGTAATTAAGCTCTCCATAAACTCAATTACGAATTATTCGTCAGCCTTCTTAGTGGAAACTTCTTCATCCCACTTAGTAAAATATTTTGTGGCTATAAGTATATACTTGTGGCCAACTAATTAATTAGGCTCTATTATCCCAATAAAATCTAACCCCGACTATTAGAAAGGTTCTTCAACTTGGATAGATTTTAGAGGCATAGGGGCATTTATGTTCCTCCCTACATATCTCTGGAATTTCTCACAACTCTTAGTTATCTTGTAAATGTCATAAAAAATAGAAGGCCAATAACAACCTGCTCTGATTATCTTCAAAGCAGTAGTTCTTCCTAAATAATGTCCCCTAGAGAGACCTTCATGAAACTCTGTTAACACCTTTTATTTTTTATCATTCCTTATACATTTCCATAGTACCACATCTATGTTTTTTTGTACAACCCTTATGATTGAAGGGTGTACTTCAATTCTTGTGCTCTATACTTTCTTCTTTGAGAAGCATTCGGATTATCAGGACATCTTCCAATCTAAAAATACTCCACAAGATCATCAATCTAGTTAGCTTTCTTGAGATTTTGATCTGATTCTGCATTCACCATTATTCTTTGGTGATCCACATGATCATTTGAAACCTGTTTAGCCAAATATTGTTATAGGGATCTACCCCTTACTATTTTTTTGAGTGTATTTCTACATCATATTCCTATATTTTAGTTACCCAACTAGCTCTCTTTTCGCCAAGTTATTGTATTATAAAATTATTGACATCAGGATGGATCACATAAATAATGATTTTTCTTTGTGATAGAAAATGTTTAAATTTATTCAAATATTTCATGACAACATGTACTTTTTTCTTAATAAATTTGTATCTTTCCTCGTGATCATGCATAGTGGCACTTAGAAAAGCTATGGGTCTTTCCTCATTGTCTCCTACCTTATGATTGAGTACTATAGGATAACTTTCTTGCTCACCAATAGCATATAGGATAAAGCCTCGAGAGTAATAAATATTAACCAACATAGGTGCTTGAGTTATTTCTTCTAAAAAAAAATTGAAAGCATTCTTCCTTGGATCTGTCCATTTGCAAGGTGTATCTTTCTTTAATAATTTTATCATTGGTTTAACAATCTGCACAAAATCTACAAGAAATATACATACAAAATTTATTTATCTAAATAAATATTGCAAGCCTCTCTTGTTTGTTGGTAGAGTAAGTTCTGAGAGTGCTTTCAATCTATTGCTAATACAGCTATGAAGATGACATGACCAAGTAGAATACCTTCCTCTACAGTGAATATGGATTTCTTTGGGTTCAAAGATATTCCAAATTCCCTTTATTTTTCAAAAACCCTCTCAAGGTATTTTTTATGATCTTCTTTATGGTGAGAAAAACTATCATATCATATAAATATATTACTATGATCTTGTTAGCAAGTTCACCGAAGGCTACATCCATTGCCCTTTGGAAGTTTGCTCCATTATTAGATAACCTGAAAGGCATCCTTTGATAGGTGAACATTCCCTATTTTGTGGTAAAGGTGTTTTTATATTGATCTTCATCTTTGATCCATACCTGATTATACCTAGAAAATCCATCTAGTAAATAAAATATCTCTACTCCTACAACTATCTGTAAAATTTGGTCTATCTACAGAAGTGGGTAAAAATCCTAGAGTGAAGCCTTGTTCAAATTCCTAAAATAGATGCACAGTCTGATATATCCATTTTCCTTTCTAACTGGGACTAATTTTTCTACCCATGTAGAATGTTTGATAGGATACACTATTTAATCTTGAAGAACTTTTAACAATTCTTGCTTCATCAGTGCTTCTATCTTTGGATTAACAGGCCTTTACTTTTGCCTGAAAGGTTTGGCCCCTTCCTCTAATTCAATGGTGTTTTGGATAATCTCCTTCTTGTACACATTTATATCACTGTACACCCAAGCTATAATATCTAGAAATTTTTTGCATAATTCCTTGATTTGGTTTAACTCTTCTACTATACAACTAACTTCGACTTTAATCATTTTTCTCAGTTCTAGATCAACTTCCTTATACCAACACTTATCAACTTTTATTTTATGGCCTATTGCCCTATTTTTGTTATCAAAAATACTCTCAAGGATGATAAGTCCCTTGGGAATGTGATTATTTTTAACTGAATCAATCCTTCTTCTTCATCTTGCAGTGTTCAGTCACTCGAGCAATTCATTTCATAGATTAAAAAATATAATATTTGTTCATCATTTTCAAAAAATTGCCAAAAAATATTTTTATCTAGAATGAACGGTCTATATATTAGTCTAATCATCTTATATTTCTGAATAACATTGCTTATGGGGCAAAATTTTACTCCCACAGGTACCAACAAATCCACATGGAAATTTTGTTCTCTAGGAATATACTTCATATTTAGAGTCTCAAAGGCTTCTAAAAGGTTCCACACTTTATTTTTGCATGCCTTTAAGTAATTTTGTTTACTGGTACATTTTCCCATGACTTGATTCACTATATGTTCTAAATCTCCATAAATTTGCAACTACTTAACCCCTAGTTTCTTGATCTTCCTCAGTCCCACACAAGGCGCTTCATACTCTATTGCGTTATTGGTGCAACTCCGCATAAACCTTTAAGAGAAAATTCTTTCTTTGCTTGTAGGTAAAATCAAATCTATTCCAGCACCAACTTTGTTCTTGCACCTAGATCCATCGAAGAAAAGCTTCCAAATCTAACTGGTAGAGTCATCTTCTTTGGAAGCGGGTGTCGATTGTTGTTTTGGTTTCATAATGGAATAACTTACCATCTCAATTTCTATCATGGCATTGAAATTATTTAGAGAGAACTAGTCTTCCATTTGAAGTTATTCTAATGTCTCTTCCATTAGATCCAGATCCTCAATTTCCTTTATCATCATACTTACAGTGTTGGCCTTCTCTATCTATTGTATGTGAAAAGTAGATGGTTTTTCATTAAAGATATTTATTCTCCTACCATTGAAATGTATTTCCAAGTGTGAGTAGTCCAGAGATATATATCCTCCTATCTTTGCTATGAACTCTCTAGACAAACACATGCCAAAGTATGGTGCTAAATCCACAACTACCACTTATTTTATGACCACCATTTGAGGCATCCTATGGAGTTGTATGGGGATGTATTTAATCACTGCTACTATTTTTACTGGAGTTTTGTCTAACTGTAGAACCCCTGTATCACTTCTAGCATACTCCATTCCCATAATATCACACACTACTTTTGGTATCATTGTAGTAGCAACAACTGAGTCTATCATGCAGTTGTGTATGACCCACCCTTCCATTTGAAGAGATAAATAGAAATGAGGTGGTCTATTTTTTCTAGTGGTAGATGTTATATTTGCTTGGACTATGTTTGAGAAATATTTATTCCTACCTTTATTTTTTATTTTCTTTAAATATTCTTGCAGGAGATCAATTTGACTAGGAAACTGAACGGCATCGTACATGCTTGCCTTTGAGGGAGTCTTCTTCATTTCTTCCACTATGTTAAAATAATATGGTTCAACACTCATCTCTTTTTCCTTGGTAAAGGTGTTATATCTATTTCTGTATCCCTAAGTCACTTTCATTCTCTGTATCTTAGTTAGTGAAGGAAATCTTAACCTCTCTTTAGCTTGATCTTGAGTCTCAACCTCCTTCTATGGGATAAATTTTTTATGTATTTCTTCTCTAGAGCTCTGGGTAGGAACCTGAGGTCTTTTTCATAGGAAGTATCTTTTTTAAGTGGTGCTTTAGAATTTAGGGAAAAAATTAGAGGTTGGAGCTCCTAAGGATCCAATTGTAGAGGTTTTTTGCCTGATCTGGTCAATACTACAACTTTTTCAACCGAAGGCATCATAAAATTATGGTCAGTTCCTCTAATAATGCTTACATGAACTTTCATATTTTTCTATGCTTTATTAATAGATACATTTTGTACATAGTGTGGATGAATCATACATGAACTTTCTCCATGTATATCATTACATGTGGTGCACCAATAATCAAAATTTGTGGGAGGAGTTACAGATTCCTTGGCTTCATTTGCATAAACAACATTTGGTCTTTCCTATCCTCTATTGCTTGATGAAGTTGCATTCCTTTTTACTTTGGGAAACCTTATCGGTTGAAATTTTCTCTCATCCTCTCTTCTCTTCAATAACATTATATCATTTGCCAATTTTTTTACCATGTCAAATATAATGGCTAGTTGAGCAGGCGATGTAGGCAATGCGAAAATAGCAAAAATAGGAGTTAATGCAAGGAAACTTTGAGGCATATGTATTACAGGAATGGATGGTTTTACATTCCATTTTGGAAGGTCTATAATTGTAAAATGGGAAGACATTGAAGAAATAGATTCGAAAGCTTAGGGAATATATGGGAAAATTAGAATTATTGTCTTTTGTGGATATCTTCCAGTGACAATGAGATCTCTCTCTATTTTAGATGCTTCTTGGTAAATAGCAGGGAAAGTGAATATCCAATATTGTTGTAAAATCATACTGATATCATAATTGAAGGCTCTCAAATAATATTACATCACTTTTTTGGTGTTTGGTTTCAATCTAGCAGGCACCCTTTCCCAAGTGTGACTGAATCAGATGTTAAAGTCAAAAATTTCCTCTTGGGGATGTTTTTGAATGATGTTGAACTAGCTAAGCAAATGAAAAGGATATGCATACTGATTGAATTCATCTACTAACTTGCTAGCAATTTCAGCCAAACTTGTGATGTATTGAACAGGAAGTGCTCTGTACCAATAGAGCATTTTTTCTTTTAATGAAATGGCTAGAAACCTATTCATTACATCTTCTTGAGTAATCTTGTATATATCTTCCAAAGAGGTAACATCCAAGCAATGTTCATACGCCATTTTACCTATTCTATTGTATGAAGGTAATGCCTTCAAAGTCGTAGTAGGAATCAGATTTTGAGCCACTAGGTTCAATAGACCAGTGTAGTTCTATGTTAGATAAGTTGGTGGAGGAGTAGCCATTATAGATATTGTGCTTGCCTATGTTGTAGAACTACTGATAGTTAAATTTAAAGATATAATGGCAATAGTATTGGGTAAAACAATAGGTACAAGGGTAATAATACTAGTAGCAGGTGGGTTTGATCTAGTAGATAAAATCGGATGCACCCTAAGGCTACCAAGGTGTAACTTGAAGAACTCAATGGGTTCTTCAGTGTTTCTTGGTTTAGATTTGGTTATCATACAGATAAATAATTATAAGTTTTAACCAGATAAATGCATAAGGTATTTCTTAGATCTATACCTTCAAACGAATTTGCCAAGTTATTAATTTAGATCTTGAATAGGTCAAAGACAAAAATTTGCCTTTATAAAATACTATGGGATTTAGGGTCCCATTGGGTGTGCCAAAACATATTGGTGCAAAATCATCCTATGGTTATGATTTTCAACCATCACCTTGCCAACATTTAGTAGACGAACTTAGTATTGAAGGGTTCTGTATAATCTCTAGAGAAGGTTGGTTCCTTGGTGTTTTTTGTGAGAAAAAAGAGAATATTTACTGAAAGGAAGGGAAATATAGCTTTTGTTAGAGTTTTCCTCTTGGTATAGTTTAAACAACAACAAATATGAATACATATAACTTCAAGATCCAAGCATTTGATATTTCTTCACGTAGAAATCATAGTTTCTTTAATGTGATTTAGAGGTTAATCTAGCACATACATATATTAAATATTAGGCTACAAAAATACTATTTATATCATCCACAAGTCCATATAACAAAACAAATACAACGTATAACTTAGTAATGTAAAATAGAAGCATCAAATATTAATACATACACTTGCACATAATGAACCAGAAGCCAATAGAAGTTTATCTTATTGCTTGAATCTAGAGTATATACATCCAGTCTCGTAAACATCTAAGAGCCAAACCCTTTTTTGGGTATTCTCCCTCCTATATAACTCTAAAAAAAACATATTTTAATAGCTATCAAATCCTGGCATAAAATCAATTACAATGAAAGTGCTACCAAATGCACCAGCATATTTTACGTGGCATATTAATAGTTTAATCAGGTAATCAAATCACCTATGGTATAAGTATAATATTTTATGTTCAATTACAATCTGCCATCAGCTACTGACATGCTCCTTTGAAGGTAGATTCTATTTATATCTTCATTTCATGCAATTTAGTTATGTCGCACATATCATGAAATCGTGACATTTTCCAACCTTAGCTTCTTTCTTGTCTTGTGCCTCATGAAATGCTGACATGATTTCTTTTCTTATGCCTCGTGAAATACTGACATGTTGTGAAATCATGATATTTTCCTACCTTGGCTTCTTTCTTGTCTTGCGCCTCATGAAATACTGACATGTCATAAAATCATGATATTTTCCTACCTTGGCTTCTTTCTTGTATTGTACCTCATGAAATACTAACGTGTCATGAAATTGTGATATTTTTTTGCCTTGGCTTCTTTCTTGTATTGCACCTCACAAAAATATTTGTGTTGTAAAATCATGACATGTCACATGCCTTAGCTTTTTTAGCTTTTTATTTCACAAAAATTGGGTACACGGTGTTTGAACCTTCAAATCTTATTCGAGCCTTCAAAAATTTTGCTATATTCATGGTAGTCTTTTTAGACTAACAAGAACCACCTTAAAATGAGGATGAAATACATGAAGAACCACAATAAAAAATTTGTGTCCATGCTCTTGTAGGGATTACCACTCTACAAACCATGAAATTTGTGGACTTTTTCAAAGGCCAATGTCTTACAATCTCTATCGACTCAAGAAACACACACAAATTTATTAATCCCCAAATTGCCAAGAAAGTCAATTTTTACATACACACATGCAATTCCTTTGAGGTTATGGTGGCAAATGGAGGGACTTTGCCTTGCAAAGGCAAATATCACAATGTTAAATTTAAAATATGGGACTATGAGCTCAAAACTAATATGTCTGCTCTTCAATAAGAGGGATGTGATATTGTGTTGGGAGCTCAAAGGTTAGCTACATTTTGAACCATCACATGGAATTTTATAAATTTATGGATATAGTTTTCATAGAATGAAAGGTATTACACTTCATGGTTCACAATCAAGGTCTCCTCAGGTTATCAGCTCAAATCATATGTAGAAGTTATTGAAAAAATCTTATTGTGGGATCATCACTCAAATATTTGCTATCCAACCAACTACTTTAGAGGTGGACCAAATTCTAGAATATTTGCAACTTGTTTTGACAAAGAACAATGCAATTTTTGCCAAACCATAAAAATTACCACCACATCGCTCCCATGACCATGTCATTCCATTATTACCTGGTAGTGTACCACCTAACATTAGGTTGTATCATACCATCATGCCCTTAATTCAAAATTAGAGAAGTTAGTATAGGATTTGTTAAAAGTTTGAGTCATTCATCCTAGTAACAACCCTTACTCTTCTCTTGTCTTATTTGTTCAAAAGAAAGATGTGTCCTAGAGATTGTGTATATATTTTCATGAGCTCAATAAGCTCACCATTAAGGATAAGTTTCTATATCTATGTGGATGAATTACTGGGTGAGATGCTTGGGGCTATATTTTTCTCCAAATTAGATCTTCACTTAGGCTACCATCAAATCAGGCTCAAGGATGAGGATATCCCTATAGACATTAAAAATTGACCTACATCAATTTTCATTAATTCTCCCTCATGCATTAGCTTAAACATTTATTGCTTCAAAAATTAAGGTCATCTTTGACATGAATTTTCACCGACCAAATCATCTACCACCGCCATTGGATTGGACTCGAAAAGAGCCTTTTGATCATTTCCTCCAAATTTCCTCTAATTCTTCTCAATTTCCTCCAAAATATCTAATACTTCGTCTAAAGTCACATATTTCCTCTAATTTCTTCTTAATATTTTTAAATATCCTTCTAATACTCTTAGCTTCTTCTAATTCTCTCTAATTCCTTTTTAATTTCCCTAAGTTCACTGTTCATTGTACATTGTTCATTGTTCATTGTTCATTGTTCATTGTACACTGTTCACTGTACACTATTCACAGATCATTGTACACTGTTCACTGTTCATTATACACTATTCACGGATCACTGTACACTGTTCACTATTCATTGTGCACTATTCACTATTTTTAAATTCAAAGAAGAATGTGTCATTTTCAAAATGGCATTAGCCCACTTTCAAAGTGGCATATTATTTAATTATTTTCATTAATCCATTTTCAAATAACATGTTCTATTTCCAAGGGGGCATGTTATTTCAAAGTTCATTTTCAAAGTAACATGTTTCATTTTCAAAATAGCATGTTACTCCATTAGCCCACTTTCAAAGTGGCATATTATTTTATTATTTTTGTTAAGTCCATTTTCAAAGTAACATGTTTCATTTTCAAAATAGCATGTTACTTCATTAGCCCACTTTCAAAGTGGCATATTATTTAATTATTCTCATTAACCCATTTTCAAAATAGCATGTTCTATTTTCAAGGGGGCATGTTATTTCAAAGTTCATCTTCAAAGTACAAAGTAGCTGTTTCATTTTCTTTAACAGAGTCCCTCCATAAAAACCAAACCCCCCCCCCCACAAAAAAACCCCCACCAAAAAAAAACCCCCCACCCCCAAGATTTCCCCCCACAGGGGGGGAAATTTTATTTTTTTTTTATTATAATCTCCCCCCCCCCCCCCCCACCAAAAAAAAAAAAAAAAAAACCCCCGGGGGACCCCCCACCACCAATTTTTCAAACCCAAAAACCCCGGGGTTTCCTTCAAGCTTTCAAGTCTCCAAGCAAGGGATCTCAAAGGAATCATCAACATCTTCTTAGGCATCTTGAGGAAGTCATCATCAAGTTCTTATCAAGAGAGGAAGAGAGTCAACTTGGTTGTGCTCTTCCACCCTCTATCATTTCATCTTGATTCATTTAGTTTATACATCTTTTTATTTTTGAATCACATTATTTCATAGATCCTTTTTAGTTCCTTAATTTCCACATTAACCTTGTATAGTTTATTTATCTTACTATCATTCTTAACATTTATTTATATTGTTAGTTCATATTCACCTTGTTCTTTAATACAATTATTGCATAAATATTATCACTAACGGGGTTCCTATATCGTGTATGCTCTTCCCATGCACTTTGTGTGATCTTGGGAATCAAAAGCGGGTAGATCCCTAAGGTTAAAGAACATCATCATAATCATAATTTTTATTTCTTATCACATTAAAAGGGGATTTTCACCTCGTGTATGCTCTTCCCATGCACTTCGTGTGATCTTGGGAATCAAAAGTGGGTAGATCCCCTAAAGGTTAAAGAACCTCATCATAGTTATCATTTTCCTTTCTTTTATCTTACACATCACATTAAAAGGGGTTCTTATTCCGTGTATGCTCTTCCCTTGCACTTCGTGTGAACTTGGGAATCAAAAATGGGTAAATCCCCTAAGGTTAACAAAGAATATAATCATCTATTAGCATCTTAATTTCTTACTTTTGTATGTCCATCCAAAAGGTCAATACTTATTTTATTTTTACAAGGTCAGCTAAAAGGACCAAGGGGGCTTGACTGCTGCAAGTTTGGTCATATTGCGGCCTATGCAGGCCCCCAAATACTAATCCAATTTTTTTAGTGTTTGTTAGATTTTCTTGTAGGATTTAGAGTATTTTGTAGAGCTTTAGGACAAAGATAATAAGCTAGTGATCAACCTTCGGTATAAAGCTAAGTGTTCTGATTTATCTTGTTGAATTTTTAATCTGAATTTTTAATCTAGGTTAGATCTTGTATGCTTGCATTATATTTTCAATTGTTGCACTCTATTTTTTTTAGCATTGCGTTTAATTTTTCTTAGCTTAGAACTATAAATACCAAACTTAGGTGTTTTTCTTAAAATTTGAATATATCAAACATTCCTTGTATATCCCGAGGACTTGGAGCGAGTCCTAAAATCGTTCTTGGTGAACCCTTTCCCTTAGCATCAAGTGTAGAGAACAATATACCCCCGTGGTTCACCTCAAGGCTTTCTCTCTTTGCGGATCCAACCTTGAGAATCGTACGTGGTAGGGTGGTTTTCCCCCTCTACATATTTTGGTGAACCCGACGTGAACACCTCCTTTTCTATTATTTTCTTTCTAAAACTTTAAAACAAGACCACACAAATTTGTTTTCTTAGATTAGAAAATATAAAAAGAAAAATATATATACATCTTGTTCGATACACATTTAAGACAAGTTAACTATACCTCTCCAATATTTTCCCACACTTTGTATTTGATACTTTTTCTCTCTCTTATCCTTTTTATTAGTTGTAATGGCTCCCAATATTAGGAATAAGCGAAAGCTTTTAGAGCCTGGTCAGATCTTCCAAGAAGATGATCAAGTTGATAGGGAGAATCCCAATCTAGATGTTGAAGAGGACGTAGAAACTGGTAATGATCTTGATCCTCATGAGGGGCCTAATGGATGCCTTACTTTTGAATCATTTGACCATATTTGGAATTTTATGAAACATCATAAGGATGCCTTGATTAAAGCTATGAATGAAGAAGACCAACTTGAAGAAGTTGGACCATCTCATCATCAAAATTCTTCTCATCAAAATAGTGGAACTAATCCTTTGTTTCAATCTTCCCATAATATTAATCCTTTCCACAATCCCACATATGCTACAACCACAACCACTAATATTGGAGGAATTTCACAACCTCCTCCAATTAGTAGCATACCACCAAGCTCAACTCAATTTCCATCTCATTTTATCCCTTCTTCTAATACAAGTAATATTCCTTCTAATATTTCTTCTTCTATTCCACAAAATATGAATTATTTCTCACAACAAACTACTAAACAAAATATCCCATATCACAACCCATATGTTGGGGGAATGTCACAAGCTCCTCCAATTAGTAGTACATCTCAAAATAACATTCAATTTCCATCTTATAATATTCCTCCTTCTTATAACATTTCTTCTTCTATTCCACCAAATTCAAATTATCTTTTCCAACAAGATACTACACAAAACATTCCCTTCCATAACCTATATCAAAATGGTGTTAATACCTCCAATATTAACCAAGTTCCATTTCAACAACCTACCTATAATCCTCCCCTAGGGAACCTAGGGGTATTACACAACAACAATCCCGACATGCAAAATTTGACGAATATGGTAAAACAATTGGCAATGAGAATGGATTCACTTCAACCTTCAAGTTTCACCTATAACTATAAGGAAATGTGTAATCAGCCCCTAGACCCTATCATCGCCTCTAGGCCCTATCCTAAACATTTTCCAATGCCAATTTTACCCATTTATAAGGGAACAGAGGACCCCATTGAACATTTATGAATGTTTAGGACAACATGCCATGATATTATATATGATGACATGTTGTTGCTAAAAACTTTCCCTAAGAGCCTTGGTGGTGTGGCATTGGAATGGTATTATCAACTACCTAATCACTCTTTGAGGAATTTTGAGGAAACAACTGAATTGTTTGTTCAACAATTTGGGGCTTATATTGAGAAGAATGTCACTATGAAAGATGTATACCAATTGAAGCAAGGAAAAGATGAAATTTTTTCAAATTTCTTGTCTCGTTGGAGAAGTTTAGTTGGACGATTAAGATACACCTTACCTCCTAGAGACATGTTAGAAATATTTATTGGAAATTTACAAGAACAAATCTCATATGAATTGGAAACAACAACTATCACCTCTTTCGAGCAAGCAATCGATTTGGCTAGAAGGGTTGAGCAAGCTCTTATTCGAAGAGGTCAACTTAAACCAAAGAGAGAAGAAGACAAAACCATGAAAACTCAATATAAGAACAAGCATGTAGTTGGTGATGGGGTAACATATAATAGACCTACCAATAGTGTTAATGTTGCTAATACCTTGCAAAAGTTGGTACTTAGCAAGCCTCAATGACCCCCACCAAGGAATTTTACTAAACTCAACCAACCCCTATCATCAGTTCTTAAGCAACTCTTGGAAGCTAATATGATTGAATTACCTCCCATAAGACAACTTGACACCACAACTAATTGGTATAAGCCTGGTCAATATTGTGATTATCATAGAGTAGAAGGGCACATGACTAGTTCATGTAAGAGGTTGCAACATGTGGTTCAGGACCTAATAGATGAGGGTCACCTTGAAATGGAGGACTCTCAACCTACCCCTAACCACAATCCTCCAACTACCAATCAACCTCCTACACAACAAGTACCTACAACTAATCAAGATATGGGAATTTTCCAAGATCCCCTACCCAATCATAAGCAACAAACAACCAATCAAGTATCATACCATAATGTGACACATCCCTACCACAATATGATTGGTATGATAGCAGCTACTACAAGGCAACAAGCACAAGCTCAACCGACTCAACAATCTCCACAGGGGATAAGTTCTACATCCAACCAATCCTCTAGACCTACTTTAGTCTTGAAGAACCCTCAAAAGAAGACCACAAGTGTAGATAAACCCACTTTGGTCCTAAAATCTCAGCCTACAGTCTCCTTCGATTTACAACAACAATTAGCCAGTACCCCAGCTAAAATATCCCTCTTAGAGCTTTTACAAACTTCTCCTACTCATAGGGAAGCCTTGTTAAAACTTCTAAGTCAACAAACTGTCCCACAAGATCTTGATCCTAGCAACTTAGTTAATGTTGTAGGTGCTCTTGGGACAAATCACATATCCTTCTATGATGATGATCTTCCTTCATCAAACTTACAAGAGGATTCCCCACTTTACATCACTGGATATATTGGGAAAAAGTTTATCAAGAGGATTTTGGTAGATAATGGTTCCTCCCTCAATCTATGCACTTATAATTTCTTTCTAAAATTTGGACTAAAGGAGGAAGATTTAATTAAATCAGATGTCATTATTAAAGCATTTAATGATGAATCCCAAGAGGCTTGTGGCACCATATCCCTTCCCCTTAAGGTAGGACCCAAGATTTTAGATACTTTGTTTTATGTAGTATCTTGTCCATCATCCTTCAATCTTCTTCTAGGATGCCCTTGGATTCACACAATGAGGGTTGTTCCTTCTACTCTTCATCAATGTCTAAAATATGAATTTAAAAATCAACTCATCACTATCCAAGGTGACCCTCATCCATTCCAATATTGTTCAATGGTTGAGCAAGCCCAATCGAAATTTGATCTTTGTCCATCTGTTTCTCTACACAAGAGCCTTTATTTTTCTCCCTCTTCTTCTTCTTAAATTACCAAATATGTTGAAAACTTGAAAATAACTGAAGAACCACTGATCATAACACCAACATAAGATCAAGTCAACCAATTAGTTGAAATTCCTCTTCTAGATCTAGCCAAGCTACCACCTTCACCTCGGACTATGGGTCTACCCCATAAAAGAGGTGATGTAATACATATAGGTATATGTACCTTTGTCTACGCATGTATATCTCATGAGGAAAAGATCTGTGGTAGCAACCCATTCCCAATAGAGAAATCCTTTGCCCATTGTTACTTATCCAATGATTATCCACTTCCTAAGCAGATATTATCTAGAATGGGATATGAAGGTAAGGGTTTAGGGCCTCAACAACAAGGCATCAAAGAGCCTTTAGAAGTTGAATTATGGCCTGGGAGATGTGGCATAGGTTACATCCCCCACAAAAGCCAACCTTTACCAACTGATGATGATCAAGTCATTACTTATGCTGAGTTTATAGATCATCATGGCTTAGAGTGGAATGATGAGGATGAGGAACCTCCACCTCCCTCTGAATTTTTTTTTTGTAATCTGATAACCATAGTTCACCCTGAATTGATAGCAACTCAAGGGGAGTATGCTGAAGGAGATACTTTTTGTGATATGGATCATGAAGATATCCTTCAAAATCACTTTTTCTTTGATGGGTCGGTCCCTTGTGTCGCTCATATTGAATCCTCTAGTTCTCAAGTAGATCCTATGTCTCCTAAAGATCTTGAACAATTAGGTGTTATTCCAGCTCCCCTTCCTTATGAGGATGAATCTCACATTCTTATAGAAGAAACCATAGATGTTAACATAGGAACTGAGGAAAGTCCTAGACTCCTTAAGCTAGGAAAAGCCTTGTCTATGGGTGAGCAAGATCAATTGACTGAATTGCTCAAATAATTTCAAGATATTTTTGCCTGGTCTTATGTTGATATGCTAGGGCTTGATCCCTCCTTAGTTATGCACCACCTAGTAGTTAAACCCAATGTTAAACCTATTAAATAAAAGCTTAGAAAGATGCATCCTAAAGTCACCCTATTAGTCAAGGAGGAGCTCCAAAAACTCCTTGATGTTGGTTTTATCAAAGCTATCGACTATTCTGATTGGATTTCCAATATTGTTCCTATAGCTAAGAAAGAAGGTACAATCAGAATATGTACTGACTTTCGGGACATCAATTTAGCTTGTCCCAAGGATGACTTTCCTCTTCCTAACATAGATATGATAGTTGATTTTACTGCCAAGTGTGGGATGTTATCTCTCATGGATGGCTTCTCAGGATACAATCAAATTCTAATTACCCCTGAGGATCAAGCCAAGACAACTTTCATCACTCCATGGGGTACCTTCTATTGGAAAGTCATGCCTTTTGGGTTGAAAAATGTTGGTGCCACATATCAGAGGGCCATGACTTATATTTTCCATGACATGATGCATGATATTCTACAATATTATGTAGATGATCTCCTAGGTCACTCCATACATCGAGAGAATCATGTTCATGATCTAAGATGAATTTTTGAAAGGCTTCGATAATTTAGAGTTCGTCTTAAGCCCTCCAAGTGTGTGTTTGGAGTCACATCTGGCAAGTTGTTAGGTTTCATTGTTTCTAGGTGAGGCATCGAAGTAGACCCTGCTAAGATAGCAGCCATTACTGACATGCCTCCTCCTCATAACCTAACTGAGTTACGTAGCTTACAAGGAAAACTTCAAGCTATTCATCGATTCATAGCCCAGTTAGCCGATAAGTGTCAACCCTTTCTTAAGCTTCTTAAGAAAAATGTAGAATTTAAATGGGATGCAGAGTGTCAGCAAGATTTTGATGAAATCAAAAGGTATCTCATTTCTCCACCTGTCTTAGTTCCCCCTAGACCAGATAAGTATTTTATGCTTTACATAGCAGCCATGACTCATGCTTTGGGAGCCATGTTGGCTCAACATGATGATCAAAACAAAGAACGAGCCATCTACTATATTAGTAGAACCTTGGTTAGCTATGAAACCCGATATACTCCCTTAGAGAAGCTTTGCCTTGTTGTAGTGTTTGCTTCTCAAAATTTAAGACACTATATGCTTAGCCATAAGACATTGGTCATTGCAAAGTTTGATCCTTTGCATTACTTAATGTCTAAACCCCACCTTTCAGGTCGAGCTGCTAAGTGGGTTTTAGCCCTTAGTGAATTTGATTTAACCTTCATAGGTCAAAAGGCTATCAAAGGTCAGGTGATTGCTGATCAACTAACCTCTGCTCCTTTAGAGTCAGTCCACCCCTTAGTTATCAAGTTTCCTGATGAATGCCTTAACATAGAAGTAGAAGAACAAGAATCTTGGACTTTGTTTTTTGATGGAGCCCGATGCTTAAAGGGTGTTGGTGCAGGAATTGTTCTAGTTACCCCACAAAAATAATTCATTCCCCTTTCCTTCAAACTTCATTTCTCTTGCACTAATAATACTATAGAGTATGAAGCTTTAATCCTTGGTCTTAGAGCAACCTTAGCCCTAAAGGTTAGAGTCCTTTCAATTTTTGGTGACTCTCAACTAGTGGTTAATCAGATCAACGAAGTTTATCAAACTAAATATGATAAACTAAAACCTTACAAGGATATTGTTACCAAACTATTATCAACCTTTGATAAGGTAACCATAGATTCAGTCCCTCGATCCTCCAATCATCATGCAGATGCCATGGCTACTACTGCATCCCTTATCCCTTTAGAGTTAGAAGATGATCAAGCAACAATTATCATTCATCAACTTCGAGAGCCTGCAACCCTTAACTCTAGCCTTGTCCCATTAGATGTCTTAACCATCGAAGCTTCCTCATCCAAGCCATGGTATAATGACATATTTAATTTCCTTAAGGATGGTTCAATTCCTGATGATTTAGATCACAATCAATATAATATTTTGTGCAAAAGAGCATACCGATTTGTTATAATTGGCAATACTTTGTATCGACGTTCTTTTGAAGGTATCCTTTTACGATGCCTTAACTCTAATGAAGCCAAGCTAGCCCTTAGTGAAGCTCATGAAGGATCATGTGGAGGCCATTTTAGTGGTAATGCCATTGCCAAAAAGCTTCTTAGGATAGGTTATTATTGGCCTTCCATGGAGAAGGATGCATGCGATTATGTTCGACATTGTGACAAATGTCAACGTCATGACAATCTTGTTCATGCCCCTTCTCAAAACCTTCAAGCCATTTCTTCTCCTTGGACATTCTCCATGTGGGGGTTGGAAATTATTCATAAAATTAACCCCACATCATCTGATGGTCACAAGTTTATCATCACAACAACATAATACTTCACTATAATGAATCGAAGCCATGCCCTTGGCCATAGTAACTGGAACTCAAGTATCTAAGTTCATATTCAACCAAATCCTTTGTAGGTATGGGATTCCTTCAGTAATTATCTCTGATAATGGTACTCCTTTTAAGAACAAGGATGTCCATAAAATTTGTGCTAAATACAAGATTCAACACAAGTGGTCAACCCCATATTACCCTCAAGGTAATGGTCAAGCTGAAGCATCCAACAAGTCTTTAGTTAAGATCCTTAAGAAGTTGGTTAGTAAGACTGGTCGAGATTGGCATATCCAACTTTACCCTACCTTGTGGGCCTATCGTACTAGTGTGCGAACTCCTACAGGTGCAACTCCCTATGTCTTGGTTTATGGCACTGAAGCAGTCTTTCCTTTTGAGCTAGAAGTCCCATCCTTGCGTATCTTGTTACAAGATGCATCGGTTGGTGATGAGTATCATTTAGATCATTTAAACTAGTTGGAACTATTGGATGAAAAGTGCATCCATGCATTAGAGCATCTTCGAGCCTATCAAAATAGACTCAAGCGAGCTTACTCTAAGAAATTTCGCACTCGTTCTTTTGAAATTGGGGACCTTGTTCTCAAAGAAAACCAAAAGAACACAAATGCTCGTACAGATCTAAAGGGTAAGTTTCAACCCAATTGGTTAGGTCCCTTTGTCATAACGACCAAGTTTGGATCAGGGGCCTATCGTTTAGCAACATTGGATGGTAAAGATCTTAAAGAACCAATGAATATAATGCATTTAAAATGATATTATGCATAAAATTCATAAATTCATAAACTCACCTCTCTTTGATCATCTATTTTCTTCCATCTTCTTCAACTTTGTTTGTGCCAACTTTGCATTGGTTTACTTGCTCATACTGCATGATTGCTTGTCATACATTGCATAGACTACCTGACATACTTCTCCTTTTCAATTATGCCTATCATATAGTTATCCTTTGTTGCTTGATCATACTTGCATGATTGCTTGATCATATAGATTTTGGGGACTTTGCAATGAGGCAGGTGATGAAACCTAGTTAGGTTTAGATCACATGCATTGCACCCATACTAGGTCACTGATGCTTAGCGAATCCCCACCCTAGGACATGTCTTTTATTTTCTCCCGCTAGGATGCTAAATATTACCTCTATTGTCTACATACATATATGGGGTATTTTCTATGCTAGCGGGTACCTTATTTTCTTTTATGCATTTTAATTTTATTACATATGTTGGCACAAAATAAGATTTTCCTTTATATATTATTTGACCATGAAAGTATCACAAAATAATAATAATAAATAATAAATAAATAAAAATAAATACCATTAACCATGACTCATATTATCCATCATGAATTATGATCATGGGTTATATAAAAATTGCCCGTAGGCATGCAACTTTATAAACATGTAAAATGATGGCTTCTTAAGCCACTACCAAATATTGGTCATCCTCACCTGTCTTCTCCTGGTTGAGCTTTTGCAACCCTCTCTTGACCACTCTGATGATTTCCCTCACTTCCCTGTTGGTTCTCATTGACTGGTGGAGAAATAATTCCTGATAATTGTGTAGCTACTACACCTGTAGTTAGTGGTATCTTTGCACCCATTGTTGTTGTTCCCCCTTGATTGTGTTGGGATTGAGAAGTTGATTATGAGGGAACAAGCAATCCATGACTCACTAATGCATCAAAATAGGATACTAAAAAAGTTGCCCTGTAATCTTCCCTTGCACGTTGTAGTTGAGAAATCTCTACTTGCATAGTAGTTGTGTCTTCCCTTACATTTGTAGCATCCCTTCCAATACATGGAATCCCATTCCCTAATACTACACCACTCCATTCACTAACTCCTCTACTATCAGGTCTCACTCCATTTTCTACACTAGTCATTAACTCTTCTTCAGCCACTGCCCCTAATATCCTAGTTGTCTCCTTGACTTGATGACCCACCACCTCTCTCTCTCCATCATGTACCACCTCTTATCTTCCACTAGTAGTATTGGTCATCTCTCCAACTACCTCTCCAACCTCACTCATACCAACATCCTCCTCTATTACTTTCCCTGATTGCCATTATTGTGTAGCCCACCAATTATCAAACTCTGGTGTTGTACCTGCATCATCAATATCATCCACTACTAGGGGTTCATCTGGATCCCTATCTAATACAACTACCAATGGGGTAGTTGTAGTATAATCATATCATCTTTGGTACATTATAGGTGGATCTGGTACCCCTTGCCTCAACCCAAATTGGCGCAATACTCGAGTATACTAAAAATACTCAACTTGCACACTCCTTCACCCAATAAACCATCTCCCTCGTCACACATGAGCCAATTGTACTGACTCATCACTCCATCTTGGCCCCCCTCTCCATGGTCGCCAACACACATCATGTGGTCTCAAACTCTCAAAGACATAATGGTAGTGATCTCCATCCTTTGCATATGGTCTACTCCCCCTTGTCTCCCTAGCCATTTGCCATCTCAATACATATGGTACTTCTGACCCCATAAACCTATGGGCATCATAAGGTAGACCTTGTGGTCTCTCCACTACTATATGCTCCCACCCCCACACCTGCACTAGTAGACTACAACTCAATCCACTTCGAGTTGTCCTCTTAACTTCATAAAGCTCCCTATAAGTTTGTGCTAATAATGTTGATGCCCATGCAAAGACTACTAACCTCACCACCATATCTGTTACAACCCCTAGCATATTCCATGGAAATCGTGCTCCCGATGAATCAGGCAAAACCCAATTTGATATTAGCACCATCGCTAGGGTCTGCCTCACTGATAATACCCCTACCTCAAAATACTCCTCGTACAACACCCCACCACTATTGAGATCAACATGAGACCACTTGCTACCAAATATCTCCTCCATTACTAACCTTTTTTCTCATCGACTTGCCACTGTAATGATAGATCCTTCTATCGATAACCAAAAAAATTGATACACATCCTCTAGGGTAATCGTCATTTCCCCTATAGGTAAATGAAATGTACCCCTATTTGGATCCCATCTCTCACATAATGTTGATAGGTACATCGTATCAGCATACACTGTCTTAACCTGGGCCACCCCTACAAACCCTATCACTTCCAACCACCTCCAATCCTCAATTGTCATCAATCTTCTTAAATTCCCAACAAGTGTTCGATGTCGATGTCTAGGTCGCAATACCTTCAACTATCATCCCATTACATAATCCCATTCACATTTCCACCAATTCCATATGAAAATAATACATAAGTACATTGTATATTACACAATAAAACCCTCTACCCACCCGTATAACTACAAAACCCCAATACAATTTTTGCCTTCCTTCACTATTATACTTCATTTACGATTTCATTCTTTTTCAAAAGAAAATACATAAATAAATAAATAAATAAAATTCTACTCACCGGTTCTTCTTCTCCTCTATTGTTCGATGCATTTCCTTCCTCAGATCTATGGTAAACCTCGGTGATGCTTCATGTTCTTTTTTGGCCTTCACCCTTCTCTTTTATCTCGAGCGACATCTTACATGTGCGATTTTCAAAACACTAGAGTGGATCCACAATATTTTGAATCTTAAAGCATATGAAGTAAAAGTTCCACAAAAACCAGAAAAATAATAACTATGAACACCATCGGGACTACTGAATATATGCTCCAAAGGACAAGTAATGCCAAAAATACATCACACATTATAGAGCTAAATGACATATTCAGTCAATAGATTATATTCTTACATCAATATCTAAAAAAATATTACATTGGAAAGATGTTGTGTTATTCGCTCACCTTAGGTATAGATACAAAACCCTAATACTTAAAAGATACAAACTTAGTGTCCTCGCTCTTGATCAACAAGAGCATAAGGGATAAGTGTTGATAATACAAAATAAAGGCCCTATGTAAACTAGACAACTGTCATCAAATACATAAAATAGATTCCTTTCCATTCTCATTTTCAGCAATATACGTCACACACGTACATGGGTTATGGACCCCCACAACCTTCACCATCAAAACATCTACTCATTGTCTGAGTCAGAATAACTTGAATTTACTGCATCCTCCCATGTACGTTGATTAGATAGCAACCCCCAATGTTGATTAAAGCTAATATGATTAGGCCATTCAAACTCATTAAAGTAGGAAAGATCAATGACTTCAGGCATGGTGCAGTGATAGTGGTTTACTACCCGAGTATCCGATACACGCTTGGGACCACGAGCCAACCATGTAACTTCCTTGTCGATAACAAGCCTACAAAATAAGAAATTAGGAATAAATCCCCAATTAAATTTGTCAGTGACTTGCTTTGCATAATTGACCTTTCGACTTCTTTGGAGTGATGAGAGGAATATTTTATCAAACTGGAGGACAAACCTACATGCTATCAGATTTGATTTCAAGTCTGGAGAATTCAAATCATAGTGGTACAGATTCTAGTCAAGAATTAATGCACCAACAAGACCAATAGAATTGTACCAGATTAACTTTTTATAGAGAGAAACTACTTTCGGTTTGCCCCAGTCATGAAGATCCCAATTCATGAGATGAATAAAAATTAATCCCTTTGTAGAATAGGTAATAGTGATAGGACACTGCACAGGTTCGAGTAAACTGAGTCTAGATGAAATCCAAAATTTTGAAGACATTCCTCTAACTCTTATGGCTATACAAGCCTTAAGGGATAGGATAAAATTGGTTTTTTGTAAGGCAGAAGCACTAAGAGCTAATATTTTATTTGAAAGCTCTTCAGGAAGATCAAACACTAGATTTTTCTCTGAAGAATTTACCAAAGGTTCTGAAGAAAAGGAAGATCCTTCCTGTGCCATCGATACCTTTGTCAGATTATAGATTCTCTTGTTAAGTCGCTTACACGATCGTTATCGATACCTTTTGTTAATAATATTGGAACTACATCGGAACACACCCTTTATTAGGTAACTTGGGTTCCAAATATGGTTCCCTCTTTGTCATTTAAGACCACATGCTTCCCACCGCACTTAAGACCGGACAATCCTTAGTATCATTATGCTTGGTACCTTTTAGCTTTTAAGATCGTATGGTTCTCTATCGCTCATAGTTTGATGGTTGTCAAGTTGTCATCACTTATTATTCTTCTATTCTTATTATTTTATTTGCATATCTTACCTATCCTTTTCATATTTAATATCATTAAAATCTCATTAATACAATATTTTTCTATCTTGAACATGTCTCTCTTAAAATCTCAAACAAGGCACACATACCCATTTTTTTACCTACCTTCTCTCTAGTACATGTACGCATGTCATCTACTTGCTTTGTTTTAATTCAAAATATCTATAAAGTTAACACCCATATCGGGTTACACTCTTTTTGACCATCTATATACATAACACCCCTATCGGGTTACACTCCTTTTGGCTCAATGGGCTCTACACCCCATTACAGGATAGCTTCATGGCCACTAGCGAGGGGCAGCCTCCATTCGATCATTTGTGAGCACACATCCTAGCGGGTATCACTCCATCTACAACCACTAGTGAGCACACACCTCTAGTGGGTTCTTGCTCCACATTTTGGTCACTAGTGAGTACACACCCATAGTGGGTCAATGCTCCATGCTACTTGTTTTATTAGTGAGCACTACACCCTTACAGGATAGCTTCATGGCTAATCATGAGCATCACACCCATAGCAGTTTTTGCTCCATCCTCGACCATTTGCGAGCATACATCCTCATAGGGTTTCACTCCATATTTTTATTTTTCCTTTTACTTAACTTATGCTCATTGATCACATTGAACCATTTTGGTCTACGTTGATTCAAATGGCTTAGTCTAAGCCCCATATTTGCTTTCTTTGACCTTTTGGTGGCTTTATCCTTCTTCCTTTATTTTTGCTTTATTTATTTGTTTTCTCTTATGTCTATCGATCTATTCATCAATCCCCAATTGGGGGCATCAATCATCTCAATTACTCATCTTATCTTTTCTTATTCTTGATCATACCTCATCCTTTTCATATCTTATCACAACCTAATCGAGTTTCATCGGTTCAACTAGGTTTCCCCTCCAAAACTCGAGGGGGCACCCTAGGCTGGGGGCATGCATGCACATAAATTATAATAATTTTTCACACTATCCATTCTATATTGAAACCAGTGCACAATTATTATTTTTGATGCATTCATTGTACAATGAATACATCAAAAAGGGGGCAAAATGTAGACATTAAAAATTGACCTACATCAATTTTCATTAATTCTCCCTCATGCATTAGCTTAAACATTTATTGCTTCAAAAATTAAGGTCATCTTTGACATGAATTTTCACCGACCAAATCATCTACCACCACCATTGGATTGGACTCAAAAAGAGCCTTTTGATCATTTTCTCCAAATTTCCTCTAATTCTTCTCAATTTCCTCCAAAATCTCTAATACTTCTTCTAAAGTCACATATTTCCTCTAATTTCTTCCTAATATTTCCAAATATCCTTCTAATACTCTTAGCTTCTTCTAATTCTCTCTAATTCCTTTTTAATTTCCCTAAGTTCATTGTTCACTATACATTGTTCATTGTTCACTATACATTGTACACTGTTCATTGTTCACTATACACTATTCACTGATCACTGTACATTGTTCATTGTTCACTATTCATTGTGCACTATTCACTATTTTTAAATTCAAATTAGAATGTATCATTTTCAAAATGGCATTAGCCCACTTTCAAAGTGGCATATTATTTAATTATTTTCATTAATCCATTTTCAAATAACATGTTCTATTTCCAAGGGGGCATGTTATTTCAAAGTTCATTTTCAAAGTAACATGTTTCATTTTCAAAATAGAATGTTACTTCATTAGCCTACTTTCAAAGTGGCATATTATTTTATTATTTTTGTTAATTCCATTTTTAAAGTAACATGTTTCATTTTCAAAATTAGCAATGTTACTACATTACCACTTTCAAAGTGGCATATTATTTAATTATTCTCATTAACCCATTTTCAAAATAGCATGTTCTATTTTCAAGGGGGCATGTTATTTCAAAGTTCATCTTCAAAGTAGCATGTTTCATTTTCAAAAATGGCATGTTACTTCATGATCCATTTTCAAAATAATATGCTTCATTTTCAAAATGGCATGTTACTTTACCACTTTCAAAGTGGCATATTATTTTAGTATTTTTGTTAACTTAGAATGTTCCATTTTGAAAGTATTATTAAGTCATTTTAAAATCATGTTACTTCAAAGTCCATTTTCAAAATAGCATGGTCCATTTTCAAAGAGACATGTTACTTCACATGATCCATTTTCAAAGTGGCATGTTATTTTCCACCAAAGTTGGTGGATAATATTTTATTCCATTTTTTAATTCAATCTACTTTCCCTCTCTCCCAAGGTCATGAAAAAACTATAAATAGAGCCCTTGGGATAGCCTCATCAATCAAGTCTTTCTCAAGCACTAAAACTCTGCAGGTTTTCTTCAAGCTTTCAAGTCTCCAAGCAAAGGATCTCAAAGGAATCATCAACATCTTCTTAGGCATCTTGAGGAAGTCATCATCAAGTTCTTATCAAGAAAGGAAGAGATTCAACCTTGTTCCAAGGGTTGTGCTCTTTCAACCTCTTTCTATTATTATTATTTCATCTAATTTCTAGAATCATTTTATTAATTTGAAATCATATTTCATTTCATAGTTAGGCTCTTTTAATTTCAAATTAACCTTGTATAGTTTATTTATATTACTATCATTCTTAACATTTATTTATATTGTTAGTTCATATTCACCTTGCTCTTTAATACAATTATCTCATAAATATTATCACTAACGGGGTTCCTATACCGTGTATGCTCTTCCCTTGCACTTCGTGTGATCTTGGGAATCAAAAGTGGGTAGATCCCTAAGGTTAAAGAACATCATCATAATCATAATTTTTCTTTTCTCTTACTTATCACATTAAAAGGGGATTTTCACCTCGTGTATGCTCTTCCCTTGCACTTCGTGTGAACTTGGGAATCAAAAGCGGGTAGATCCCCTAAGGTTAAATAACCTCATCATAGTTATCATTTTCCTTTCTTTTATCTTACACACCACATTAAAAGGGGGTTCTTATTCCGTGTATGCTCTTCCCTTGCACTTCGTGTGAACTTGGGAATAAAAAATGGGTAAATCCCCTAAGGTTAACAAGGAATATAATCATCTATTAGCATCTTAGTTTCTTACTTTTGTATGTCCATCCAAAAGGTCAATACTTATTTTATTTTTACAAGGTCAGCTAAAAGGACCAAGGGGGCTTGACTGCTGCAATTTTGGTCATATTGCGGCCTATGCAGGCCCCCAAATACTAATCTAAATTTTTAAGTGTTTATTAGATTATCTTGCAGGAACAGGTATTTTTACATCATTGGACAAAAAGAATCAAAAGCTAGGATCAACCACCGGTTAAAGCTAAGTGTTCTGATTTATCTTGCTGAATTTTCAATCTGATCTAAATTTAATTCTTAGGCATCTAAAAGTGAAAAGCATTTAGTTTGCATCTAGGGATAATATTTGTGCATTTATTTTGTATATTTTTGGCTTTAAATATTTTCTATAATAAATACTAGGTTAGTGAGCATCCAAAATAAAGAATCATATTAGGTTAGCTCTTGTATGCTTGCATTCTATTTTCAATTGTTGCACTCTATTTTTAGCATTGCCATTAATCTTTCTTAGCTTAGAACTAGAAAGACCAAACTTAGGTGTTTTTCTTAAAAATTGAATACATCAAACTTTTCTTGTATATCCTGAGGACTTGGAGCGAGTCCTAAAATCGTTCCTGGTGAACCCTCCCCCTTAGCACCAAGTGTAGAGAACAACGTACCCCCATGGTTCACCTCAAGGCTTTCTCTCTTTGCGGATCCAACCTTGAGAATCATACGCAGTAGGGTGGTTTCCCCCCTCTAAAATCCCCAAAACAACATTCCACACTCATGAGAGTCATTATAATTTTTGGTTATGCCATTTGGTTTGACCAATGAACCTTCCACATTTCAAAACCTCATGAACAACATATTTCACCAATTTATTTTTAAATGCATTTTAGTTTTCTTTGATAATATTCTGGTTTATAGTCATTCTTAGGAAGAGCACCTCATCCATGTGGACTGGACTCTACAATGTTTGGCACAACATCAACTTTATGCTAATATATCCAAGCGATATTTTGGTTTGACTAAAATACAATATTTTGGACAAATTGTCACCAAGAATGGAGTTAAAATTTATCCTAAGAAGATTTAAGTTGTTCAAGAATAGTCAAAACTTCATTCTCTAAAGGGTATTCATGGATGTTTGGGCCTCCCAAGTTATTATCGCAAATTCATCTACAACTATGTCAAAAAATTTGGTCCTTTAAAAATCATATTAAAGAAAAAAAATTCTACTTAGATAGGTCTAGTTGAGAAAAATTTGCGTGATTTGAAGCATGCTATGAGAACCACTTATATCTTATCTATGCCTGATATTTCTAATTTATTTATAATTGAAAGCAATGCTTTCAACAATGGCATTGGAGCTTTGTTGATGCAGGAAGGGCATCCTATAGCTTTCACTAGTAAAGCACTTTCAAGAAAAAATCTAGGTAAATCAACTTATGCTAAAGAGATGCTTGCAATTCTAAATGTAGTTACTCATTGGTGGCCTTATCTCATTGGATGGTATTTCTCCATTAAAATGGATCACCAAAGTCTTAAATACTTCTTGAAGTAGTGGGTTTCCACCCCCGAATAATAAAAGTGGGTTTCTAAGATCATGGGCTTTGATTATGATATTACCTATAGAAAGAGAAAAGAGAACATTGTGGTATATGTTCCCTCTCACCAATTTGAGGCTCAAAGTATGTTATGTACCATTTATATGCCCATACCACAATGGGTAAATTCTCTTTGAGATGAGGTGCTTAAGGATTTAAAATTTTAAACTTTGGTTGCCTTTATTCAAATGGAGCCTACATCATGTCCAGGGTACACTTGGGATAAAAAATATTTGCGCTATCTCCAATGCCTTGTTGTTCCTCACATGTCTTCTATTTGGAAACTCATTATGATGAAAATGCATGTTTCATACACTATATGTCATTCAGAGTTCCTCAAAACATGAAATAATTAAGCAAAACAAATTCTATAATGATATGAAGGACATTCAGACTTTTGTGATTTAGTGTGATATTTGTCAATGGATGAGAGGTAAAATAGTACCTTCCCTAGGAACTCTTCAACCCTTTCCTATTCCAAAATAGGCCTAGATATATTTTTCATGGACTTTATTGAAATTTTACCTAAATCATAAGAAAAATTATTTATTTTTGTGGTAATGAATTGTCTCACAAAATATGCTCATTTTTTTCCCCTCTCCCATCCATACACAACCTTTGTAGTCACACATATTTTTCTTGACTCTATATGTTGTCTTCATGGCATGCCCATATGGACTCCTAACCAAACTAGATAATGCCATAATGGTTTATGATGTTAGACTTGTTCATGGCAAGAACACCATGTACAATATCATGATTAGTTTAACATTATATTTACCTTAGAGCCCATGCACTCAAATAATAATACTTATGTTGCTAATATTCTATCACAATTTTATGCTTAAGTCTACACTAGGACAAATCCTTTGGTTACTACTCTTGCCTTAGCCTAAATGGAGGCCATTATTGTAGAACAACAACTAAGACCACAAGGTTTTTGGATGGAGCAATTACCTATGGTAGTATAAGTAGAGGTTTACAATCAAACCCAAATTATAAACCAAGTATGGCTACAATAGAATCCAATGTAGAATAATTTTCCCTACAATCAGTTTTACCCTACCATACCCACTTATCCCCCCACATGTGCTTATACGAATACAGCTATCCATACAACCACTCCATTATGGTTAGAGAACCATTTGGCCACTCATGGAACTATAAAAAAAAGTGCTCAAGCTTTACCTACTCATATAAATCCAACTAATCCTACCACTTCTACTACCCAACCCAAGGAGCTTGATTCAGAAGTAAAAGACCTAAAGTGTTTGGTTCAAAAGTTAAGTAGATATATGTTTCCATTACAAGAGCAAGAACCTCAAAGTACACTTACAAATCATCCTACAAATTAAGTTCATGATATGAATTGCAACTATATTCCATTTGATTCTCTCTTAGATAATGGTGAAGGCCTAGATAGGACTTGTATTGAGATATATGCCAATTCAATACTCTCCAGTAACTTAGATGAGATCGTTAAAATGGATGGTCAAGAATTTCAACATGTTTCAAATAATGACAAGCTAGAAATAAAAGGCTTAGAGTCATTATTCACAAAGGAGGATTGGGATAATCTTAGAAAGTTAAATACAATAATGGATCCCACTAAAGAAACCCTTGACTCACAAAAGGCGATTGAAGGTAAATTTGAGGAGGAGTTGAGAGATGAATATGAATATTATGCAAAAGGCATGATAGAATTTCATCACTTGTTTTCAAAGGATAATTATTATGATAAAAAAGAAAGACAACATGAGCCAAGTTGTGACAAGCTAGAAGTAATAGAGTCCTTATTTATAAGTGAGGATTGGAATAATCATAGAAAACTATATGATCCACTCTTAAAAATAATTGAGCCCTCAAAAGTGGATGAAGGTGAGTTTGAAAGGCAATCTATTTTTGAATTTAAAAATTGTGAAGAAGTGGTTGAACATCACACCCTATTTTTAAAAGATGATTATTGTTGGTGGAATAAATGGGAGGACTTTTCCATTATTTCTAATGAGCACTCGCTTCACCTGATATGCAAGACAAGTTGTAAAGGCTAGTTCTAAAGCTTAAAGGAAACAATGCTCAATTATAGGAACAAATGTCTCAAGATGTACATCTTGATAATTCTACAAATAATTCTCATGAGAAAAAGGTCAAATATACTAAAAGTGATACTCTTTTAGATAATGATATTAAGCAAATCATTAGCTATTTTTCTAAGGCTACTGGGCAGTTGATCAATGAAGATAAATATAAATTTATTTTCTTTCACTGCTCTGCTAGACAGGAATCCATGGTCTTATATAAATTAAGATATAAGAAGACCTCTCTTCCAATCACTTATTTATGTATTCCCATAAATATTCAAAGGCATAAAAATAAAGATTGGAATTGGTTGTTGGACAAAGTCAAGAAGAAAATTGGAAAGTGGACCAACAAGTGGCTTTCTTCTGGGGTAGAATCACCTTGGTAAAATCAGTCCTTCAAGCTATTCCTATTTATGTTTCTTTCATTTTGAATATTCCAAAGGTTTTTCTTCAAGAATTGGATCAAATCAGTCATCGTTTCCTTTGGAGTGGTACTAAGGAGAAAATAAAATGGGCCTTGGTGAAATGGGATACTTTATGTCTTCCTAAGAGTGAATGGGGATTAGGATTCCGGTCTTCAATTAATAACAACAAAGCTTTAGCTGCTAAATTATATTGGAGGAATTTGCATAACCCCAATGCTCTTTGGTCCAATAATCTTCGTGCTAAATATGCTGATAACAAAAGTCCTGAAGACATTGTTCGCTATCAACTTCCTACCAAAGGTTCTCCCATTTTAGCAGTTCTTAAGACTGGTGAGGATTTGATATTATTTTGGATCATTCATAATGGTCAACATGCAAATTTTTGGATAGATTCTTGGGATGGTCACAAGCCTTTGATAACTCAGTTTCCCGATTGGAGGCCTTGGATGGAGGAGCTTCATCGAGCTAATTGGATAAATGTGGCTAATTACTGTCCTTACCATATTGGTATTTCAAAGGTTGGTAGATATTGGATCCCTATTGAGGACTGGCCTATTCAAATCCCAAAAATTCAAAGACAAGATATCCAAGGCATCCTTCATATGAGATCCCTCTCTTGGTCCCATGAAAAAGATTGTTTTGGATGGAACACCACTACTAAGGGTGAGTATTCAGTTGCTCAAGGTTATTTGACCTTATGCCATAATAATCCCAACCATTCTTTTGACATATTTTCTCAATTGTGGGCTCAAAAGCTCTGGCCTAAGGTGAGGTTATTTAATTGGATTTTATTGCATCGTAGGGTGCTTACTGGTGAGAAACTTATGAAGTGTGGTTTTCATGGCCCTTTTAGATGTGAAATGTGTGAAGAGAATGTAGAAAATATCAACCATATTTTTATTGAGTGTACTTTAGCCTCTGAGCTATGGAGGAGAATGGCTACTTTACTTGGCTTACAGTGGTCCAATTTTTTTGACTTTTGAACAGATTTGGAGGGATTGGCCTAATCAAGAGGGTGTTGATCATTTTATTAGGCAGTTAGTTTGGATGGGTTCTACCATTCTTCTTTGGAATATTTGGAATTAAAGGAATAGCTGAATTTTTAATCAAGATAGGAAGGATATTCACTATATTTGACAAAATACCATAGCCAACTTAGTTGAATCAGTCCATCAACTCCTTAATCACCCCCAAAAATCCCACCAAAGATGGGATAAAGTGATGCAAATATTGAAGATTAAACCTTCTAAGGGCAACCAACTTAAAGGGAATGTGAGTATTATTAAGATGGATAGAACTAGAAATTGGCAACCTCCTCCTAAGGATTTTGGAAAAGTCAATACTGATGGAGCCTCTAGAGGGAACCCTGGAAAAGCCAGTGTGGGAGAAATTGGTAGACTTTCATATGGCTCCCTGGTTTTTACTTTTGTTGAGAATTTGGCTATTATTTCCATTAACCTTGTTGAGGGGTATGGTATCCTCAGATGCCTTCAGGAGGCTACTAAGGTTGGATGGGAAAAGGTGTTAGTTGAGTCGGACTCTCAACTTATGATTAATCTCTTGAAGACTCCTTCTAATAATCATAAGGTGGATTGGAGAATAAAAATAATTATTGAGAAGATTCAATTAATCCAGATGGGATTTTTGAAAGTTGATTACAATCATGTGGTCAGAGATCAAAACAAGAGTGTTGATGCTTTAGCTAATTGGGCTTTGGACAAAGGTGATCTTACTTGTTATGGTCACCCTCCTATATGGTGGGCTTCTCAAATTTGGGAAGCTCTTCTTTCTATCATTTCTTTGGATGGCTCCAGTTCTGAAGGTACCTAGTTTCTTCTTGTTTTTTTTTTCTTCTCTTTGGTTCATTAAGTTTTTTTAAGTTCCCTAGCTCATTCTATTCTTTATTTTGTTTCCTCTGTTGATTCTTGCCTTAATAGTCTTCTAGTCTAGATAGGTCATTATTTTGTTCATTTTTTTTTTTTTCTTTGTTTTTTTTGTTTAGTTTTTTAAGGTGGGTGAGTTCTTTTGTTTTGTTTTGTTTTTGTATTCTTTGTGTTGTTTTTTGTTGTTCTTGTGTTTTTGTTCTTGTTTTTTTTTTTTTTTTTTTATGTTTTTTGTTTTTTTTTCTTGTGTTTTTTTCGTTCTTGTTCTTGGGTTTCTCTTTGTTTGTGTTATTTCGTGTTTTTATGTGAGTGTTTTCTATTTTTTTTGTTTTTGTGTATTGTCTGTTGTTGGTTGTTTTTTATTTTATTTTTTAGGTTTTGGTTGTGTTTATTTTTCATGTTTTTTTTGGGTTGTCTTTGTAGTGTTCTGTTGTTTTTGTCTTGTTTGTGTTTTGTTATGTGGTTCTTGTGTTTTTCTATGTGGTTTGTGTTGTGGTTTCTTTTATCTTATTGTGTGTGTTTGGTTGTGCTTTTGTTTTTGACATACTCAAGGAGCATGTTTTTTATTTTATTTTATTATTTTTGTTGTTATCTACTTATTTTTAAATTGGTTTTGTGTGTTTGTTTGCTCCTTGAGTATATTAAAGGTGGTAGGCCAGGTCCGAGTCCTGGGCTTTTTTGGTGGAATGGATACCCCTGCCTCCTTGGGTCTTACCCGAAAGTGGCATCTCTTTTGGGATGTTTTCCACAAATTAAAAAAAACACCCTTTTAGATAGTGGATGGGTCCTAGAGTGGACTAGATTTGAAGCACATGATAAATCAGGACCTTCCATAAATTTGGATGAGAGGATTAAAATTGATGATGAAAACATTCAACATCCTCAAAATAATGACCAGGAAGAATTTGAAGAAGAGTTTCTTGAAGAGCTTGAAAATTATGAGGAAGATGCAATAGAATTTCATCCCATGGGTTTAGATGACCATTATTATAATTGTTTGAAAAGGTATGAGGAATCAATGGTTTCTCACACTCTTACTGATAAAATTTCTATTTCACTTGATATGGAGGACACTGAAATTTCTATTATACATGAATATCTTGCAATTTATGTTCAATATAAAAATGGCATGAAAGAAGGGATGGAATATCATCAGATGTTTAAAAAAATAATGATTCTACTTTTCTATACCAATAAGGGGAATCATTCACTTTGTTTTCATTTGAGGGGTAAGAAATTGAAAGCCTTGTTTCACCTAAGGATCCTATAGTACCTATGCTAGCTCAGATAGAGAAAATTCCAGAATATGAGTGGTTTGAGTTTGATATCATAGATGATACAAATGAAAATGTTGCTCTATTAAAAATAACTTAAATAGTTGATCAGGAAGATGTGTTATTTAATGCATTCATAGATAGACAATACCTATGGTTTGAAAAGGATGGACATGTTTTTAATTGGCTATCTAATTTTGGTGTTTTTGATAAATAGATCATGGATGAAGATGAAGAGCTACAAGATAAAAAATATGGTGATCATGAGGAAAAAGAAGTTACAAATACTCTCCAAGTATTTGTAAATGGAAATACATCAAAGGTAAAATCTCACCTTTTGTGTTCCACCATCTAAATTCTAGGTAAAGGTTTGTATAATCATTTGTTGGATTCAAATGTTATCAATGATGAAATGTTATTTGTGGTTGACAAAGGATTTGAGTTGATTTCTACTCACACTGCTAACAATATTACTTTGTTAAGTAAAAAAAAAGTAGATATGTTTGGATTATTGAATCAATTGCATCATCAATAAACAATTGAATCTAAGATACAAAATTATAAATATCCTCATTTAATAGATAGATTAGATGATAGCAAATTTTTACATAAGCATGTTGGACTAAATACACGAAAAATGACCTGACTTATAAATTTTAGAAATAGGCTCCTACTTGCAATATCTAATATTTGAAAATGAATACGTAATTATAAATCATGAATTGAATTGTGAGATCTTTATTTTAAGGAATAGACAAGAAATATTGAAAATCAGTTATTTTCTTATCAGTTTGATTAATTGGAACTCCACTATAGTATTACTAATGGAACTAGATCAAATTGGTGGGGTAAGAGAGGCAAAGTGAGAAGTTTTGTGTTGTTGGGCCTAATCTAACTTTGGTTGGATTTATGTAGGGCTTGGCATGCTTATCATGATATGTGTCTTTTAAAGTGTTCTAATCATATTTGGGATCCAGGGAAATTATGGCCTAATTTTGTTGTTTCAACTTGTACATTATTGTATATAGCGTATGGATTTTCATGTTTTCACTTTTAGCTTTCCTTCGTGTGGAAATTTTGTGTGTAATCCCATATTTTGGAAAATGTTTGCTTTCTGGTCAATTTGCATTTGGTTAGGTGTTGATTTATTTCCAATTTTTGGTTTACGGGTTTTGTATTCTGAGGTTGATCCCTCTATTTGAGGTGATGTTTTGTGGTCGCTACTAATGACCTCTTGATTTTTTTATTTTCCTTTGTCAAGAAGTATAAATTTATTATCACATGGATCAAGTAAAAGGAGATAAAATAGTTTAGTAACCACTACTATATTTTGGGACTAAGATAGTGAATTTTAAAATACTGAATCATGTTACTAAAGCTATACACAAACACATCATATTAAAGGGCATGCTTTGAAATCTTGAAGAAAAAACTCATTTTGGTTTGCAAATTAAGGCAAAAATCTAATTTACTCCATATCTAACTTCAAATGCTCTCTAACCCATGTGGTGCATAAACTTTTGCAAGGCCTTATAAAAATTCACATGCAAAGGAAAACATGCTAAAATCAATCACCGGGTTTGGATAAACTCTATTGGGGCTATAGATGCTTGACTGGAATTAGGGCTCTGTCTAGACAAAATATTTATAAAAAAAAAAGGGTATTGCAAAATATCAATTAAATGCAAGGTAATTTATATAAATTCTACCAGGCCTATAGATGCATGACTAGTAGTAAGTCTATTGTGCCTCTTAAAGATATTCATTAATTTGTTCCACTCTAGATTTATTGACCTGTGAATCCCAATTCACAATAGCTTCCAACAACTAATTATGTGTTTCCATTTGTTCACAAAGCAAGTTAACTCTTGTAGTAAGATCTTTCCTCTCGTTACTAGGATTGTTTGTACCTACATCTATAGTTCTAACCTCTACATTAGTTTGTCATGTCTAAATAATCAATGGGTAAGCACTCCATCTCCTTTGCTTTGGTGGTATTGTTCCTAGTCACGCATAGGAGATATAGTAGGAATTAGCTCACAATTACTTCTTTGAATTACTTCCCCTACTATTATCTATATATATATTCATATTAATTACACAATCAAGATAATCTGCAATAAGTAATCTAGTCATGTTAGGTATATCCCTTATATGGATGTGTATTATATTACACACCATTATCCAAAATTACACAACAAAACCTATATCTCTATGAATCACGCTCTGATACCAAAAGTCACAACTCAAATTTTTCATCCTATTTTTTATATTAATGATATAAGTTGATCCATCACCCAAGTTCTAGGATCTACTCTAGAATAATCCTCTTCATAATAATAAGTTTTCTACTTATATTATTTTGAGGCACACCCATATCTACATCTTACATATATATGATTATGCAAGAGTACCAAGTTCATTTTATAAATCAATCTATCCATCTCATTGCTTCCAATGAGGTAGCTTTGATTTTTCCTTTCACTCTCTTAAAAGGAGCATGCTCAATTCACACTCTACATAGGTCCTTTATGCAATTTATAGATGCATGAAATTATTTGACTACCCATTTTCTTTTTCACTCTATCGAAAGAAGCATGCCATATTCATACTCTACTTAGATCTTTTTATGCGAGTGATAAATGTGTGAAAGGATTTGACTATCCATATCATTTTCATAATGAGTTAGCCATCCCAATAGTAAGTCTCTTTCCAAATTAACCCATGGTAATATTTTGTGATCATCATTTCCCCTATCTAGATAAGCATTCCTAAAGTAGTTTCAAATATTCTCATCCATATGGACTTAATAACTTACCAATGGAGACTACTTATCATAAAAGCAATGCCTACTTTTTTTTTCAATACCCTTGCTAAGGGGTGTCATTCTATCAACACATATTCTTCCCAAGTTCAATATTAATTAAGTTTACATCCACAAAATTATCCAAATTAGCCCTGTTTAAGACATCCCACAGTTTCATTTTTACAAATATGAAGTCCTCTACTCGGGTGACCCATTTAAACATACTGATTCACATTTGTATATAAATATTTCATAATATGATTGCATATTAACAATATAAATACATCTCTTGAATATACAAAGGCTATACATAATATATTAACAAATCCATTTTTTATAATTTCTCCATTCCACAAGTTACAAGGATAATAAGTTAATAAATTGACTACAACTAAATAAGAAATCCAAATATGTTTTTCCATTCCTAAGATAACATAGAGATCATAAATTACATGGATATAAAATTGTATCCTCATTCCTAAAGGACCGACATCTTTGATTGCTACAAAAAAATATATTTATTTTGAATTCAAAGAGAATAAAGCCATAAAATACCCCTCAACAAGGTTGATTGTGATGTCTGGGATCTCCATCAACTGTTCTTACCTGTCATCATATCCTCAACACCTTCTCGAGTTCCTACAAATATTTTGCATGAAGTCTTTCGAATGCATAAATAAATCTTTATCAAGTACATGCTAACATCTTCTAACAAGTGCACTGGATACTAATCTTATATCATTTAGAGATCCCTAGCACCATCACAATAGAAAATGATATATCATTTTCCAAAAAACATATTTATTATAAACAAGAGAAGTATAACATACAATACCTTTCTATACATTCACAAGAGACTTCTTTAACATTCACTGAAACAACTCTCTTATATTAATTTATAGTCAATATTAAATAGAAATTCACATACATTCATAACATGATCAAAACACAATCAAAATGAATCATAATATAAAACAACTCAGTCATTAATATTGATTCTAACACCAGGTCCTTTATCCATGTGTGCATGATTATATTATAACATAAATAAAACATTCATAAATTCCTCAAATACAACCAATATCTAAATGACATTATGGTCACACTAACCATTCAAAGTCTCCATTTATAACCATAGGTTTGCAAATTTCAGACTGATGAATTCTCTAATAGCTTAGAGTAACAAAATTCAGAGTTTATTCCGTTCTCTCCACAACAACTTCTATTTTTAAATAAAAAGGTGTGAATAAAACTAACTTTCATCGAGATTTTCTATAACGACCCAAAAAATAAACAAACAGAAAAATACCAAAATAGAAAAAAAAAAATTACTATGGAGAGAGGTACATGAACTCCTCATGAACCCCTAACCAAACCACTATTTTTCTAAAATCTCTAAGTTTTCCTGAAAGCTATATCTCATGAGGTGCCCTAACACAAGTTTGTCTGTGTAGATGTATCATGTGTTACTACAAATAAGTCTATCTTTCCCATCATTTTTTATGAGCTAGACTTATCACCCTCCATACATAGAAGGTATACACGCATCTCCATGCCATACATAAATCATCATGTGTAGGCATGCTATGAGTATTGCAAGTTAAGCTATCTATCTCATCTCCACGATGAGCTATCTTCACTTAGATGTAGTCTCTCCACAGCCTAGTCCTTTATCTCCCTAAGGGCGTCTCAATTCCCTTAGGTCTCCTATGTTCATCCTAAGGGAGTTCTCAAAGGTTTCCTATTTAATCAAATGCCCTTTAATAATCATTAAAATCAAAGGTTTATTATTTAATAATCATTAAAATAAAAGGTTTCCTATTAAATCAAATGCCCTTTAATAATAATTAAAATCAAAGGTTTCCTATTTAGTCAAAAGCCCTTTAATAATCATTAAAATCAAAGGTTTCCTATTTAATCAAATGCCCTTTAATAATAATTAAAATCAAAGGTTTCCTACCCAGGTGTTGTAGGTGAGTTGGAGAGGAGAGGGAAATCCTCCAAGGGAGGTCCCAGGTTCAAATCTCCACCCTACCAAATAGCTGAATTGGGTATCTAAAATCCAATTGATAATGTTGGTGCGGGCAGGGTCGGGTGTGACCCCCGGGTGACTTTGACGGTGTAGAACCCCCTATTCATGGTCTCTCAGACCAAGGCAGCTCCGCAAGGGGTTTTTCACTTAAAAAAAAAAATCAAAGTTTTCCTATTCAATCAAATGCCCTTTAATAATCATTAAAATCAAAGGTTTCCTATTTAATTAAATGCCCTACTTCCAAAGAATGGTAGTTTCTATAGAAAACACTCCCAAACACAACATCCCTTCTTCCTTGTACATAGAGGTCTAACTCACAGCTTTGAAAAACTTAATAGAGTCTCTAAGCATACCCAAGCTGTTCCCTAAAAGCACAGCACCTAAGCTTACATGGGCATCTCTTAAAACACATAGAATTTAACTTGCATAGATGCTCTCCCAAACACACACACACACACATAGCATTTAGCTTGTACAGACACTCTCCCAAACACGCACTACATCTAGCTTGGATAGATGCTCTCCCAAACAGCCAATTCTTGGATTGGACAGACACTCTTCCAAGCACACCCTCATAGCATTTAGCTTGGATAGACACTCTCTAAAAATATAAACACTATCCAAATTAGGACAGACGCTCTCCCAAATACACACACAATGTTAGCTTGGACAGATGCTCTCCCAAACAAACACACTACATATAGCTTGGATAGATGCTCTCTAAAAATGTATACACCACCCAACTTAGGATATACACTCTCCCAAACACACACACACACGACTTTAGCTTGGAAATATGCTCTCCTAAACACACACTACATATAGATTGGATAGACGCTCTCCCAAATACACACCCGATGCTTAGCTTTCAACCAAACCATTTATGGTTTCTAAAAAACATCAATAGGGCAGAAATATAGAGCTTCCAACCAAGAAATTTGTGGTTTTAAAAAAAACATCAATAGGGTAGAAACATGGAGCTTTCAACCAAGCAAATTATGGTTTTTTGAAAAACATCAACAGTGCAGAAACCTAGAGCTTTCAACCAAGCAATTTATGGTTTCTAAAAAACCAATTTTCAACATACAAAGCATTTACTAAAAAAAAGGGTATTTTAAATTCTAATACTCCAACCTCAATTCTACTGTGAAATGGGGATCAGTGGAGTCTAGGTCACTTCTCCTTCGCTCACAACACGTTCCTCGCATTTCCTGTCCTTGGTCTGGATTCTCTTCCTTCGCTCCTTTTTCCTCCCTTGTCGTCTTTGTTCTCCTCTTTTTTTCTCACACCATATTAAATATAACTTCACATACATTCATAACATGATCAAAACACAATCAAAATGAATCATAATATAAAGAAACTCAGTCATTAATATTGATTCTAACACCAGGTCCTTTATCCATGTGTGCATGATTATATTATAACATAAATAAAACATTCATAAATTCCTCAAATACAACCAATATCTAAATGACATTATGGTCACACTAACCATTCAAAGTCTCCATTTATAACCACAAGTTTGCAAATTTTAGACTGATGAATGCTCTAATAGCTTAGAGTAACAAAATTTAGAGTTTATTCCGTTCTCTCCACAACAACTTCTATTTTTAAATACAAAGGTGTGAATAAAAATTTCATCAGGATTTTCTATAACGACCCAAAAAATAAACAAATAGAAAAATACCAAAATAGAAAAAAAAAATACTATGTAGAGAGGTACATGAACTCCTCATGAACCCCTAACCAAACCACTATTTTCCTAAAATCTCTATCTCCTAATTTTTCCTGAAATCTATATCTGACGAGGTGCCCTAACACAAGTTTGTCTATGTAGATGTATCATGTGTTACTACAAATAAGTCTATCTTTCCCATCATTTTTTATGAGCTAGACTTATCACCCTCCATACATAGAAGGTATACACGCATCTCCATGCCATACATAAATTATCATGTGTAGGCATGCTACAAGTATTGCAAGTTAAGCTATCTATCTCATCTCCACGATGAGCTATCTTCACTTAGATGTAGTCTCTCCACAACCTAGTCCTTTATCTCCCTAAGGGCATCTCAATTCCCTTAGGCCTCCTATGTTCATCCTAAGGGAGTTCTCAATTCCCTTAGGTCACCTCTGAGTTCACCCTAGAACTCTACACTTAGATTTCTAACATTAAGCAATCCAAATAATTATACAACTAGATTCCACATTATCAGAAAACAATCACCAAGAATCTAAAATACAAGTAAGATTAACTTTAAAAGAGAATCATCTACATAACATAAACAATTACAACCATAACGTAAAAATACCTTCTTTAATCCAATGATCAGTTATTGCATCAGAATTTGCACATTAATTCCTTCTTACTCTAAGGAATATTAAAAAATCTATATTGGGGATATCTCCCCACTATTATAATGTATTTGAGCATAGTAAAAAAACATAAACACAATTACCTATACCTCGCTTCCGTTGAACCCCTTGCTTCTCCTTGCTTCCCATTGATTATTTGAGGGTAGTAGGGGATCAAGTTACTCATGGTTAAGGATAGGCATACCTTTAAATGCATCTACTCATTTACTTTGCCAAATTGCAACTATACAAAATCTAAATAAGTTTCCAACCATCTAATGCATAATGGATATCATATAAGATCCTTTACTTTTATCTTCACCTCTCAAATTCCTTTAGAGATTCATCCAACATGTGCTACTTATAACAAGTTCTAACTTAATCAGATTCATTCATGCTTTAAAACTATAAATTCCCATACCTCTAATCTCTAAAACAATCCTTTTCTTTTCATTCCATAAATCAAAGGCCCATAACTTCAATCTAAATAATAAATCCACATCTTTTTCCATTCACAAAATCCAATTAAATCATTTATTATTTAAAGCATTAAAATCACAGCCCTTTTAATCTTTAAACAAACAATTCATTCATTCCTTAAATCAAAGCCCCATAACTTCAATCTAAGGAACAAATCCACATCCCTTTTAATTTCAAAAGCCCTAATATAACCATCAAAAACCAAAGGTTTCCTTTTATATCAAAACCCTAAGATAATAATTAAAATCAAAGGTTTTCCTATTTAATCAAAAGCCCTTTCATAATCGTTAAAATCAAAGGTTTTCTATTTAATCAAATTCCCTTTAATAATCGTTAAAATAAAAGGTTTCCTATTTAATCAAATTCCCTTTAATAATCATTAAAATAAAAGGTTTCCTATTTAGTCAAATGCCATTTAATAATCATTAAAATCAAAGGTTTCCTATTTAATCAAATGCCCTTTAATAATCATTAAAATCAAAGGTTTCCTATTTAATAAAATGCCCTTTAATAATCATTAAAATCAAAGGTTTCCTATTTAATAAAATTCCCTTTAATAATCATTAAAATCAAAGGTTTCCTATTTAATCAAAAGCCCTTTAATAATTATTAAAATCAAAGGTTTCCTATTTAATCAAATTTCCTTTAATAATCATTAAAATCAAAGGTTTCCTATTTAATCAAATGCCCTTTAATAATCATTAAAATCAAAGGTTTCCTATTTAATTAAATGCCCTACTTCCAAATCATGGTAGTTTCTATAGACAACACTCCCAATCACAACATCCCTTCTTCCCTGTACACAGAGGTCTAACTCATAGCTTTGAAAAACTTAATAAAGTCTCTAAGCATACCCAGGCGGTTTCCTAAAACCACAACACCTGAGCATACATGGGCGTCTCTTAAAACACATAGAATTTAACTTTCATAGATGCTCTCCAAAACACACACACATAGCGCTTATCTTGTACAAAAACTCTCCCAAACACGCACTATGTCTATCTTGGATAGATGCTCTCCCAAATAGCCAATTCTTAGCTTGGACAGACACTCTCCCAAACACACAGTCACAGCATTTAGCTTGGATAGACACTCTCTAAAAATGTAAACACTATCCAACTTAAGACAGACACTCTCCCAAATACACACACACAATGTTAGCTTGGACAGACGCTCTCCCAAACACACACACTGCATTAGCTTGGATAGATGCTCTCTAAAAATGTAAACACCACCCAACTTAGGATAGATGCTCTCCCAAACAGACACACGACTTTAGCTTGGATAGATGCTCTCCCAAACACACACACACAAATTTAGCTTGGACAAATGCCCTCCCAAACACACACTACATCTATATTGGATAGACGCTCTCCCAAACACACACCTGATGCTTAGATTTCAACCAAAAAAATTATGGTTTCTAAAAAACATTAATAGGGCAGAAATATAGAGCTTTCAACCAAGAAATTTATGGTTTAAAAAAAATATCAACATGGCAGAAACATAGAGCTCTCAAACAAGAAAATTATGGTTTTTTAAAAAACATCAATAGCGCAGAAACCTAGAGCTTTCAACCAAGCAATTTATAGTTTCTAAAAAAACAATTTTCACCATACAAAACATGCACTAAAAAAAAGGGCATTTTAAATTCTAATACTCCAACCTCAATGCTACTGTGAAATGGGGATCAGTGGAGTCTAGGTCACTTATCCTTCGCTCACAGCATGTTCCTCACCTTTCATGTCCTTGGTATGCATTCTCTTCCTCCACTCCTTTGTCCTCCCTCGTCGTCTTTGTTCTCCTATTTTTTTCTCACACCATACGAGTGTCTTCTCCTCCATGTGGCCCATCTCAAACCTCAAGCCCTCTCCTCGATCCTCCTCTCCTTCCATTCTCCATCCCTTTCTCTAGAGGCAAGGAACCCTTCATTCGATGGTTTCCATATTTAGAAGCCTATCAACCACCCTAGATTATTTCATAGCTTACGAGCTATAAGGGAACGAGATATTTACATATTTTATATTATCCCTTTTTATATTTTAGAAGGATGGTATTCTTTTAACATATCTCCTTTATTGATAATTATCACCATTAATATACCTATTTTATTTATACAATTTCATAATTATTTTTCATTAAAATAAAAGACATCTTATTTCTTAAATGGATATATGTTTTTTTTAATTAATTAAAGTCTTTCGATGACTTATCTATTAGAATTAAAATTAATACCTTTAATTAACTAAAAAAAAACTCTCATCTATTAAATAAAATGAGGTTTACTAATGATCTTAACTAAATCAATTATTTAATCAAACTTCATTGATCCTTTTGAATTAATATTTATTTAACATTCAAATTTAATATGCTTTTCTCTATGAAAATGATGCTCTATATTTTCTTTACCAAAATAATTAGTTTTATGCATCCACATATATTTAGCAGTTGTTTTCTATAGCAATTCCAACATTATGCTACTCCAACCACTATGCAACAAAGAGCAAACAAATTTATAAATCAATAAATATGGAATCTTTCCATCGACCTTGTCACCTATCTCAGCCAGAGATTTTACGATAGCTACTAGGCTATCAACTAAGGCTCAAAGCGATCAACCATCGATGATTATCCCTTTTGGTAACGCATGCCTATATGAAGGAATCTATCCATGTTACCTCTGAGTAACTTAATCATCATTTTCCCTGATCTTAGGCACCCTCATTTTTTGTGGATGTTTTTGCCTTCTCCACCAATGAGTATACTAGATCCTGCACACTAGGCAATATATTAGCAATAACATGTCCTTCACAAATCAACTAAACATCATATAGTTGGTACAATTGTTTAAACTAAGTATCACCACACCATATGTTAATACATTGTTCCTTTGTGCCATAAAGTCAACTAGGGAGGGTAATTACATCACAAAGTTTCAAATAAAAAGGGAAAATGTTTTTACATAACCTCCACTTTATCCCAAGTGGTATTTTTCTCAAATAACTAGTCCCACTGGACCTTACACTGTTCGAGATTCTGATTTTGTAGAGGCTTGGAATGAAACTCAAGAATCTTCATTGATAGTACTTCAATGGCCTCCGGTTTTACCATCTGTAAATTAAAAACATCCCACACATGTTTAGGGTCAGCAACATACTTTCTAAGCAAGTATATGTAGAAGGTTTCATGGATTTTGGATAGATTAGGTGGTAATGTAAGTCAGTATGCAACCGACTTTATATTTTTCATGATCTCAAAGGGTGCCACAAAGCATGAATCCAACTTCATGGATTTGATAGGACTTTTATTTGGCTTAAACCTTAAGAACTTATTATCTCCAACATAATACTCTTTGGGAGACCTTTTTAAATCTACAAAACTCTTTTGCCTATCTATATCTTCTTTAAGCCTTTGCCTAATTTCCTTTAACTGCTCTTCCATTACCCTGACCATTTCTGTACCAATCTCAACTCGATCCTCTAGGTTATCCCAAGATAATGGTGTTCTACACTTTTACCTATACAAGGCATCAAAATATGTCATTCCTAGAAAGGAGTGATGTCCATTATTGTAGGTAAACTCTACCAAAGATAGATAGTCTTCCCAATGAGATTTGTGATCCATGTAGTACATGCAAAGCATGTCTTCCAAAACTTGGTTTACCCGCTCTGTTTGGCCATTTATTTTAGGGTGGTATGCTGAACTCATATTCAATTTTGTGCCAACCGCACTATGAAGGTATTTCTAAAATTGAAAAGTGAATTTGGAGTCTCTATATGAGATGATTACCTTAGGATATCCATGCAATCAGAATACCTCTTTGACGAATCTTCTAGCCAGCACCTGAGCATTGTCCTTGGTATTTCTAGGTATAAAGTGGGTAACCTTAGTTAATTTGTTGACCACTACAAATAGGGCATAATTTTGGTACTGATTTTTTTGTAAACCTACTATAAAATCCATAGATATAACATGCCATTTTTGCATAGGTATATCATGCAAATATAGTTTTCATGTAGGATGCTGGCATTTCACCTTGACTTTCTGAAATTCAAGGCATCAAGCAATAAAATCCATGATTTCCATCATACCTACCCAAAAGAAGGTTCTTTTCATGTTTTCTCATATTTTGGCTCCTCCTAGATGAGCAGAATAAGGATATCTATGAGCTTCTTGCATTATCAAGTTTCTCAGATTTCCCATCTTTGGTATGACGACTCTTCCCTTATAACACAGAGAGTCATCTTTCACACTAAATTTCTTAATAGTTGATCAGTAATATGTGTTATTTAATGCATTCATAGATAGACAAGACCTATGGTTTGAAAAGGATGGACATGTTTTTAATTGGGTGTCTAATTTTGGTGTTTTTGATAAACAGGTCATGGATGAAAATGAAGAGCTACAAGATAAAAAATATGGTGATCATGAGGAAAAATAAGTTACAAATACTCTCCAAGTATTTGTAAATAGAAATGCATCAAAGGTAAAATCTCACCTTTTGTGTTCCACCATCTAAATTCTAGGTAAAGGTTTGTATAATCATTTGTTGGATTCAAATGTTATCAATGATGAAATGTTATTTGTGGTTGACAAAGGATTTGAGTTGACTTCTACTCACACTGCTAACAATATTAATTTGTTAAATAAAACAAAAGTAGATATGTTTGGATTATTGAATCAATTGCATCATCAATTAACAATGAATCTAAGATACAAAATTATAAAGATCCTCATTTAGTAGATATCTTAGATGATAGAAAATTTTTACATAAGCATGATTGGACTAAATACACGAAAAATGACCTGACTTGTAAATTTTAGAAATAGGCTCCTACTTGCGATATCTAATATTTGAAAAGGAATAACTAATTCTAAATCATGAATTGAATTGTGAAATCTTTATTTTAAGGAAAAGACAAGAAATAATTGAAAATCATTTATTTTCTTATTAGTTTGATTAATTGGAACTCTACTATAGTATTACTAATGGAACTAGATCAAATTGGTGGGGTAAGAAAGGCAAAGTGAGAAGTTATGTTTTTTTGGGCCTAATCTTACTTTGGTTGGATTTATGTAGAGCTTGGCATGCTTATCATGATATGTGTCTTTTAAAGTGTGCTAATCATGTTTGGGATCCAGGGAAATGATGGCCTAATTTTGTTGCATCAACTTGTACATTATTGTATATAGCGTGTGGGTTTTCATGTTTTCACTTTTAGCTTTTCTTCGTGTGGAAATTTTGTGTGTAATCCCATATTTTGGAAAATGTTTGTTTTCTGGTCAGTTTGCATTTCGTTAGGTGTTGATTTATTTCCAAGTTTTGGATTACGGGTTTTGCATTCTAAGGTTGATCCCTCTATTTGAGGTGATGTTTTGTGGTCGCTACTAATGATCTCTTGATTTTTTTATTTTCCTTTGTCAAGAAGTATAAATTTATTATCACATGGATCAAGGAAAAGGAGATAAAATAGTTTAGTAACCACTCCTATATTTTGGGACTAAGATAGTGAATTTTGAAATACCGAATTATGTTACAAAAGCTATAAACAAATACATTATATTAAAGGGCATGCTTTGAAATCTTGAAGAAAAAAGTCATTTTGGTTTGCAAATTAAGGCAAAAATCTAATTTACTCCATATCTAACTTCAAATACTCTCTAACCCATATGGTGCATAAACTTTTGCAAGGCCTTATAAAAAAACACACGCAAAGGAAAACAAATTAAAATCAATCACCAAGTTTGGATAAACTCTATTGGAGCTATAGATGCCTGACTGGAATTAGGGCTCTGTCTAGACAAAAGCTTTTAAAAAAAAGGTATTGCAAAATATCAATTAAGCGCAAGGTAATTTATATATATTCTACCAGTCCTATAAATGCCTAAGTAGTAGTAATTCTAGCCTATTGTGCCTCTTAAAGACATTCATTAACGTGCTCCACTCTAGAGTTCTTGGCTTGTGAATCCCAATTCACAATAGCTTCCAACAACTAATTATGTGTTTCCATTTGTTCGCAAAGCAAGGTAACTCTTGCAGTAAGATATTCCCTCTCGTTACTAGGATTGTTTGTACCTACATCTATAGTTCTAACCTCTATATTAGTTTGTCATGTCTAAATCATCAATGGGGAAGCACTCCCTCTCCTTTTCTTTGGTGGAATTGTTCCTAGTCACACATAGGATATATAGTAGGAATTAGTTCATAATTACTTCTTTGAATTGCTTCCCCTACTATTATCTATATATATATATTCATCTTAATTACACAATCATGATAATCGACAATAAGTAATCTAGTCATGTTAGGTATATCCCTTACATGGATGTGTATAATATTACACACCATTATCCAAACTTACACAAGAAAGTCTATATCTCTATGGATCACGCTCTGATACCAAAAGTCACAACTCAAATTTTTCATCCTATTTTTTATCTTAATGATATAAGTTGATCCATCACCCAAGTTCTAGGATCTACTCTAGAATAATCCTCTTCATAATAATAATTTTTCCACTTAGATTATTTTTAGGCACACCCATATCTACATCTTACATATATCTGATTATGCAAGAGTACCAGGTTCATTTTATAAATCAATCTATCCATATCATTGCTTCCAATGAGGTAGCTTTGATTTTTCCTTTCACTCTATTAAAATGAGCATGCCCAATTCACACTCTACATAGGTCCTTTATGCAAATTATAGATGCATGAAAGTATTTGACTACCCATTTTTTTTTCACTCTATCGAAAGAAGCATGCCATATTCATACTCTACTTAGATATTTTTATGCAAGTGATAAATGTGTGAAAGGATTTGACTATCCATATCATTTTCATAATGAGTTAGCCATCCCAATAGTAAGTCTCTTTCCAAATTAACCCAGGAGGGCATCCGGTTGTAGTACTATCTGGAGTTGGACCTTGCTCGACAACTTCAGCTTCCCTTGACAATGATCCGTCCCGAGAAACTTGCATTCTTACTAGCTGAGGACGCTCTCCAAAAGTGTCAATGTCGAGCTCATAATACTGAAGTTCTTCAAAAAATTTTACTCTCCATCTCGTTTGCATGAAGGCATGATATTCTTGGACCAGTCTACGAGACTTGGAGGGTGTCTGAGTTCGATAGAGTCAGAGTTGCCAAATGTTCAAAAAAACGTCAGCAATGAAGTGAACATCAATACCTTCAATGCTGCTTATGCGATGGGATGGGTCCCATCGGGCATGCTAGAAAAGATACTATTGGTTACAAATCTGCCATGAGGAAAGGATTTGTTGTCGTTGCGCCCTCAATTCGCCCAACAGCTTGAAAGACCAGAAGGAAGGGATGCCTTCCGAGCCAATCTCCGGAGAAGGCCGACTTCCTATGTGATTTTTTGTTTTAAGATAAAGGTGCAGGAAAGAAATAAAAGGGATAAGGGTTAGAAGTGGTGGTACTTAACGTTGGGGAAGAACAAGCAGCACAGTCACTAACTAGCAACTAAACCAACAACAATAAAAAAAATACATGTAACAAAAACCAGCTATGAAATTTTTCCCTATGTATCCTTAAACATGCATTCTAGGCTCAGATAATTGCCAATGCTGCGATCCAGAGTTCAGAATGACAAAAATCAGAAAAAAAAAATGAGTAAATGCAGAAATGACACGAAAAAGGCAGCATAAAAGAAAGAGACACAATTAGAGCCAAAGTATGGATTGTATTGAAGCAAACGATCTTAGCTACAACAGTTTTCTTTAGCAATATGTTCCCCCCATTACAATGATATCAACTGCTATTTATAGCAGTGCAGACCCCCCGATTACAATGCGGGCACAGATACCCAGACCTGCAAAAGCTGCAAGAAGCGGCCAAATATTATCTTTGTCGGTCGTATCTGATTCTGCCACTGTTTTTCTTTATGACGGCATGGTCTCGGACAGGTTTTGCAGCTGGGAGGGAATGGCCCATTAATATGGTGGATGTAGCGGTACTTTGCCTCAAATGCTCGCTACTGTTTGTCTTCAATGGTCACCCACCGTGATACTAGAGTATGGCCTTGGCTGTACTGAAATAGGCTCTGATCTTGAAGCATCTCGACTTTTTACCTCGGGGACACCTACTGTTTAGCCAACAAAATTTGGGTGAGAAATGTGCCTATACTGCTTAAAATAATGTGCTATCGCAAAAACTAACAACTGGCTGGTTACCCAAAACGAGCAAGGCAAAATTGCCCTATTGCACCCCTGAGGGAGATATCTGCTCTTTAGAGTTGTCGGATGATAGCACTTTAGGGTGACTTTTGCATTCATATCCAGCTTGGAATTTTTGCTTCCTTGCTAAGTGTTGAAAATAACCCCAAAGCGCTCGACTTTGGGGATTTTTCCCTGGAGCGCTTTGGGGCAATTTTTGTACTTAGGAATTATAGGGGCTCTTGTGTTCACGCGAACCGCCTCACAAATGCTCCAAAGCATGGCAAAAGGAAAAAAGTGCCCTAGAGCGCTCCAAAATGGAGCGCTTTGGGGCACAAAGCAACACTTAGCCAAAAATGAGCAACCAGCACAAACATGACCAACTAACAAGGAAATGCTCCAAAGCGCTCGAAAGGGAGAAATTTGCCCTGGAGCAATCCAAACTAGAGCGCTTTGGGGCGAATTATACTTAGTCAAAAATTTGAATCAAAAGCCCATTTTCTCCTTTTCTTCCTTTCTTCAGAAAACGCCCTAAAGCGCTCAAAGCTGGCGAAAATGCCCCAAAGCGCTCTGGAATGCAGCGCTTTGGGGCAAAAAATACTTAGACGAATTTACTACAAATAATAATTTTTTAAAATCTCCCGGGTTCACTCTGAGGTGCTCTCTTCTGTTGTGGCTTAGGGCTGAACCCGGAAGGGCTGCTCTCTTCTGCCGTGGATTAGGGCTGAAACTGGGAGGGCTGCTCTCTTAGAAAAGAAACAAAAAAGATGTACCCCTTGAAAATGGCAACAATTCCATGTGCATGTGGATGCCTTAAACTTTGTGATTGTATGTGCGTTAGCATAGGAAGGTCAATTCGGGTTGGATCAGCCCATATACTTTGCAAGTAGGCTATTTTTAAGAGCCAAAAAGAACTATAGTACAACAGAGCGAGAAGCATTGGGAATGGTGTATTCGATTCAAAAGTTTAGACACTATATGCTGGCTAACCCTTTTGCCTTCTATGTAGATCACCAGACTCTGTTATACTTAATCAATAAACCAACGATCTATGGACGAGTAAGTCGATGGCTCATCACCCTGCAGGAATTCGGGTTGAGAGTGGTAGTCAGACCAGGGAAGAAACACGTAATAGCGGATCAATTGTCAAGGATTCGCTCAGGAGAACCTGCAGAGGAAGGAATACCAGATGAATTTCTCAATGCACAACTGTTCATGATTAATGCTATATCGGGATGGTATAAGAATATCGGGGAATATCTGTCGACAAGAAAACTGCCAGATGAGTTGACGGCAGCAGAGCGATGAAAGGTAATTACGAAGTCGACACCCTTCACCTTGATTGTAGGACTGCTTTACAATATGGGGGAGGATCATATACTTCGACGATGTATAATGGAAGATGAAGTACAACAGACCCTGAGGGAGACACATGAGGGACTGGCAGGAGGACACATGGGAATAGATGTGATAGCAAGGAAAGTGTTGTTGGCAGGTCTATGGTGGCCCACCCTCTTTCACGATGCTAAGCAGTTTGTGATAGCATGTGATACGTGCCAAATAATAGGGAAACCATTGAAAAGAGACTTCATGCCACTACATCTGTCGCAGCCTCAAGAACTATTCGAAATATGGGGGCTAGACTTTTTGGGTACTCTAAAAACAAGTCGAAGGAGGAGATGCCGATATATCGTAGTTGCAACGAAGTACCTCACAAAATGGGTCGAAGCAAGGACTTTATCGGACAACTCGGCAAGAAGCACAACTCGTTTTTTGTACGAACAAGAGATTACAAGGTTCGGGATACCTCTAAAACTGACAAGTGACAGAGGCAGCCATTTTGTGAATGTGATTATAAAGAACCTAACGGAGGAGTTCAGGATCTTCCACTCGCTATCAAGTCCATACTACCCCAAAGCAAACGGGCAGGCGGAGGCGACGAATAAGGTCCTAGTTTCCATCATGTACAAGACATGTGGAGTAGAAGGAGCCGACTGGGAGGAGAGACTACCAGCAGTTCTATGGGCGTATAGAACAACTTATAAGCCGACCACAAATAACACACCCTTTCAACTGATGTACGGGTAGGAAGTAGTGGTACCAGTTGAATTCCTTGTACCAAGCTTGAGAGTAGCAGCCGACAGTCGGTTGAATGAAGAAGAAAGCATTCAGGAGCGACTGACAAACTTGGTGCAATTGGATGAGAAGCAAGTGACGGCTCAATGGGCAAGAGATGTAGCGTAGAAGAGAAGGAATTTTTGACATGATAAACACCTTCGAAAGGTGGATTTGAATTTTGGTGGACTAGTTCTCAAATACAACGATAAGAGAGAACTCAAGCCAGGGAAATTAAAAACCTTATGGCTTGGACCCTTCCAGGTAGACGAAGTGCTTGAAAACGGGGCAGTTAGACTAAGGAAATTGGATGGAACATTATGCCTTGAGGTAATCAATGGTTCCAAGTCGAAGGTATATAAGCCACGTTTTGAAGTCAACATGATCAATTTGGAGCAAATTAGAACTCCCAGGAGAGAAGAAGAGGATTCAGGCAGTCAACTTTCTGAAACTAGCAAGCAGGGTAGTGTTGTTCGAGAGGAGGAAAATCAAAACCTGAATTGGTTGTTTGGGAGTGAGGATAGACAAGACCCAAATAACAACGAAGATGACCGACCCCGAATACCGATAGAGGTCACTCAACAGGAAGTTCCAATAGACGAAGAATAAGATGAAGAAGTCGGAGTCAGACTTATGCAACAACTAATGGGGGAAACACAAAGGTTGCAAGAAGAATATGAGACTCTAAAGCAGTATAATAATCAGCTACGGGAGCAAGTGATAAATGAATTGAATGAAACTATGCAGTGGGTAAACCAGAGGCATGAAGCTTGCCTGGCTGAGTGGGTTGAGCTGGAAGAGGGGGAACTAAGAAGAGAGGCAATAGGAAATTCCTCGGATAGCAGTCTATTTTCCCTACCAGAAGAAGAACAAGAAGAGACTGCTAGCTCAGTTGAGATCCAAAGAGGAAAAGTCTTGGCAATAGATGGTCGTTCCAGAAGTTCCTCGCCTACATTAAAAATTATGCTCAATTCGGAATACTCCTCATGCACAGAATACATAAAACATCAGGAGTTGGGCGAGTCTCCAGAAAAACCCAGGGTATGGGAAGTAGGACAAAGCTCGACTACGAAATATAAGAAAAACAAGGAGGAAATTGCAACCATATTATGGAAAGATATCGAAACAATACCAAAAAAACCAAAAAATGGAGGATGGTTGGAAGAAACAAGCAGTGATGATAATCAAGATCTTGATATTATGCCAGCCCCAACCCGGACTGTAGGAGGCAGAGAGATGAAGATCGCAGTTGACAAGCGGGTGTCAGATTTCTGGAAACCGCACAGATAATCAAATATGATGCTTCAGTAAGCCCACAATATGATAATAACGAGAATAGTATGCCAGAATTACCATTGCATCGAGAATGGAGAACACCATACTTTGGAGCCTTGAGACGGCCACTTGAACGGGAGGAGGTGGCCAGGTACCGAATGGCTGCACAGGACTTACGCGCACATAGAAGAGAAGTACGAAGACTGCAGCAACAAGTACATGAAACCTCGGATTGGCCACTCAACGTGGTAGGAGATGGAAATGACTCAAGTACCGACTCGGACTTTTCAGAAGAGTATCGGGAGAATTTAGCTCATTGTACAATGCAACGACAATTTGAGCAAAGAAGATGGAGACGAATACTGATGAGGGCTGATTGGCGACTGAGGATCTTGCAAGAACTAACACCTGAACCAGGAATACAACCTACAAGAGGTACTTTCGGAAGACCGCAAGGAACCCCGAGAGCACCTGGCCAAGGGAGGAGCGTGGTTGACCTCCATCCCGGTAGTCCTAGAGGAAGAAATTCCCCTTCGATTACCAATAGGTCGACTGGTTCTCAGTTTGGGCCGCAAGGAGTATTTTAGAACTTAGTCCAAGCCAACCCATCACTATGTGCTCTCGAGAATTGATCGAAAGGTTCGTCTCAGTGAGCTCGTGGGTACCGAAGATGTCGTCAAGAACGATTGAGGGACTGACCGAATCTTGGGCAACTGGGAGTCCAACAGCCCAACGCTAGGGGGATTCAATCAGAAAGAGGCCGAAGAGGCGGTAACCAAGTCCGTGACAGAAGGAATTGGGACAAAAACCCCAATTTTGAATGACAAGATCAAGCACAAGTTGTTGCAGGAAATGGCAGAGGAAGAGGGTGAGGTCCACAAGCAAGACGACCCCACCAAGATAACAGGCCCCGAAGACAACAACAACACAATCAGACTGATCTTGATCAAAATGAAGAACGGTTCCATTACTTGGATGATTGTATAGTAATCCGACGAGGTGACGGGAGTACGACACGAGTTCCCTTAGTACCTACTCACCCAAAACGTCCAAATCTTGCAAGCAGACACCGAGAGGATATAGCAGAACCTAGTCATCCAGAGAATGTGGTACATCCAAGTACACATTTGGAAACTATCAAGGAGCAACTAGATCATGAGACTACTAAATTGGGAGAGGCATATATACAAGGGTGGAAGACTGGATAGAACAGATTCGCCAGATAGCAACAAGAAATCAACAAGAGGTTGATAATAATGATGGGAGACAGATAAATAACCACCAAGTTGAAGAACCGAAAGAAGTCAGACAACCGGACTGGCGTATTATTCCATGAAGAAGAGAAAGACGCCGACATCAGCCATACCCAAAAACTGCTCCAAGTCAGAATAATAGAAGACGTCAGAGGATGGAAGAACTTCATAGCGAAAGTGAAGACGATTTTGATAGTTTTGAAGGATAGAGTCGTCACTGGCAAAGGGAGACGTCAAATGGCTGGGAACTACGTATTGGCATGGCCATACGGTTCACCCAACAACATTAAACAGTAGGCGTCTAGCCAATTTAAAAAAAAAAAAATTCAAAAATAGAAAATAAAATTAAAAAAAAATTCAAAAATGAGGAAAAATATGAAACAGGGAAAAAGACAAATAAGGACACCTAGACATTTAGGAAGGTCGATGTGTCATGCATGCATGCAAAGAAGTTAGTTAGAGCAGTTGAAAAATGGTTTTTTGGAAGCTATATAAGGAGAGACTTCATTCTTCTCACATCGCTTTCATGTTGCAAGGAAGAGCATGTGGAAGAGGAGAGGATGCGGTAGAAGAAGCAGGAGCACACGACAGCTATTGCAGACGGCTAGGGTAGAAGAGGAAGGTTGTTGACGATTGATGACAGGAGGAGTAGTAGGTTGTAGCAGGCGACTAAGCAACCAAACGACTAGGACTGGACGTCCAGCCAACCAGACAACTGCACCTGATGTCTAACCCAGCCAACGGCTAGCCGACCAAACGGTTGGATCCGAAGTCTAGCTAGACTAGACGACTGGACAGGGTAGACAACTATAGAGCCAGATGTCTGCAGGAAGGAGACATCGTAGCTGTTGACGTTTGCTAAATCAGATAGCTGAGACATTAGACTTCAAGGGCAATAAGGTGGAAAAATGAGACATGAGGACATCACATCATAAAGCGGGAAAGACTTTTGCACGGAGTGAACCCGAAGTCGAATCAGTGGTAGTCAAGCGGTTGCGGCACCAGCAGGAGGTAGCAATGAGAAGTTAGAGCTACAGTGTGAAAGCTGGGCAGTCCAGAGGTAGGAGAGTAGCAGCTGAAGTGGCAACCCGTCGAGGCAAAGATATTCACCCGAGCATAAAAGCACCAATTCTTATGGGGGTTATGACTTGGGTATGTCCAACAGGATATTTTTGCTGGTAGCGGTGGGAGAATGCACCCAGGGATCATCCGGTGAAATCCAAGATCAAGGCAGTGGGGGTACACTTTATTTTATAGGCTCCTCACTTTGATCGGGAGATTTTTAAGGAATATTTGGTGCAAATGTTGGAGACTTATGATGAAAGAAGGCACAACAATTTGGTAGAGATAGACGGTATTGCATTGGAGGTGGAATTCACTCCCAAAGCTTTCCAGCACACTTTTGGGATTCCTCTTAGGGGCCAACTAGTATCAAATGAAAGAGATCCAAAGAAGATGGTGGAGCTAATTATGAGTGTGACTAATATGACGAAGGAGGAAGTGGATACCATGCTCAGCATCCATGGTGGAAGAGGAGTTAAGTAGCCACAACTCCATAATGAAGGGTATGAGGCGATCATGAATGTAATCATGTCTAGACTGTCAGGAGAGCAGCGAAATTTAGATCTGCCAATTTGGCTAATTCCTTATTTACAAGGGATAGAGCAGGGGATACAGTATAATGGGGCAACGTATCTGTCCAATCGGATACAGACGTTTCTACTGAGGGCAAAAAAGAATTTCTCAATGATGTTCCACGCAATTGGATTGATCCTGGATGCAGCGATAAGAGAAAAAATTCCCATTCCAAACTTTGAGGCTCTAAGGGACTTGCCACCGGAAGCACCATCCATCTGTAGGTGGATAGAGACACAGCCAACCAAGAAGACGCCAGCAAATAAATCAAGGGTAAAATAGATTTCCCACAAACCATGTCAGGAGAAGCTGGTGGCTGAGCCAGAAGGGGAGGATAAGAGAGCCACACAGACTCGAGAGAAAAAAGTATAGAAACAAAAGCAAGCCTAATCTCCAGATGAACCTAGGTAGAAGAAGAAGGGGTGATTTGACATGCCACCACATAATCTCTCAAAAGAAGCATTGCAAAAGATAGCAGAGAATCTGGAAGTAGCTCTGCAGCAGAGAGAGGAATTTGAGTTTCCCGTAGCAGTTGGGATAAGCACAGCTAACCCAGTTGGACCAGACGAGATTGTTGCAGAAGAAGAGCACATAGGTCGCATGGGTTCACCTGATGTATTAGATAGCCCAGTGGCAAGGCCAACAACATTGGCAGATACGTTGAGCACATTCTCTATAAAGGAGATGTTTGCTACAAACGAGAAAGTAGCAATAGTTAGGAAAGCTGCAGGAATCAGCGGTAGCTCGGGAGTAGAAGAAGGTTTACAACCAGCAGCTACAAAATAATGGGAGAAGGAGATGGAAGAGCCCACAAAGGAGACAACAGTAGATATTTCGAGAGCAAATATTACCAGGAATGAAAGAGAACAGTCACCAAAATTGGTAGACCTGAATATGAATGAAGAACAAGAAAAATTGGACAATGAAACCCTGGGATGGTCTACAGGAAGCCAATCTGTTCGCCAAAAAGACAAAGGCAAAGCAACTGCATGAGAGACTGAACAGATTGATGCTTGGTCCCAGGAGATCCTTCTCAGGTTACCAAATTTTATGGATCCCTCGGACGAGATGGATGAACACGCAACACTTTGTTTTCAGAAACTGGCACACGTGATGTAGAGTCTGAGCTTGAAATTTAGCAGCACCTGTCTGGGCCAATGGAAAAAGATAAACTCTTATATGAAGGCATGGAACATATGGAACGAGTCCATGAAGAGATGAAGAAAGTTGTAGCACCCTAAAATTGGCGCAGTAAAATTGCAATAATTACATTCACCTTAGTAAATAATTTAAAAATCAAATTTAACCTCCCAAATCGCCCATTAACCGTCGAGAAATCCGTTTCCCCCTTTTTCGTGCCATTTTTAGAGGTTGTTTTGACCGTTTGACGATATCGTCGTCGATCAGACGATATCGCGCTAGATTTGACGATTTCGTCTGGACTAGGACGTCCAGACGATCTTGTCGCAAAACTGAATTTGCATAGATAGACTCTGTTCCAACGGGTCTCCAATTCGGGCAGAAGCGTGTCTGCGTTGTTGGGACCCTTCCCCCGTTGGAGATCTCCCAAATTGGGATGATCTCCAACCTCCCAACAACTCCCCTATGCCTATTTAAACTCTAGGACATTCCCTCCCCAACCCCTGGCTGAATTTTATCTGCAAGTTGAATCCCTCTGCACTAAAACACCTTAATCTTATTTTTGCACTAGTCTTATAGCATTTTTTATGCAGGTACACCACTGATTTTCAACCGGAGCCAACACCCATCGTCGCCGACGAACTTGTCAAGATCGGAGGCGATCTTGTCAAATTCGAGACGATTTCGTACTAATGCGAGATGATCTCGATTGCAGTCCACATCGAGGCAATCAATGCCTGGAGTTTGCTTTTCTTAACTTTGCCTCAGTTATTTTGTTTTACAAATTAGATAATCTATTTAGTTTTTATCCTATTTTGCATCTGGAGTTCACCCATCTAGTCTAGATTGCATGTTAAGCTCACAATCTGCCATTAAAGTAAAGCAATTTACTTTTATTTCTGTTTTTAAACTTTGTTTAGTATTCAGTTTATTATTTGGCATATTTTGCCTCTATTTGCATAGTAGGAATTCTTGTATTTTGCATCTGTTCTCTGTTTTGCAGGTCTCTGACTAATTCATCTGACGAATTCGTCAGATTTCAGACGATTCTGTCAGTCTCGGACTGAATCGTCGATTCGGACGATTCTGTCAGATTACAGGCAATTACGTCGAATTCCAGACGATCCAGACTGCTTCAAGCATCAGAAACTTCTTCAGACTTCTGGATTAGGTAATCTCCATTGGCCTCCTGCAAATTCTTTGTTTTCTGCTTTCTACTCTGTTTGTTGTATTCATTTAAATTGCATTTTCATATAGATTAAGTTAGATTCATTCGGCCAAACCTAGGATGAATGCTTAAGGATAAAACGAACTCATAAAAATACATTCCAAAAACCTAGGCGTGGAAACTGCCGCCAAATTTTTCCTGGTGAACCCACCATCCATCGAAAAATCACCAAAATACACCTCCCTTGAGAGGCGGGACCTTCGCAAAGTCCTCTCAGTCCGAGGTACCGCGACATCCTTTTCCCATCCCCCTTCCGGGCACGGATCCTATAGCCTGAAGGTAAGGATGCAAGAAATTTGGAGTGATACATTTTGGTGAACCCGACGTGAATGTATTGTAAACCTTTTGAAAACAAAAACAAAAAAAAATATATGTATGTATACAAGAAAAACAAAAACAAAATCATCATTTCAAGTTTGTATGTTTTAGATTCAACTCTAAATAGTAGATGCTAAATATTACTTTTAGAAGTACTAAAAAAACCATGATTTTTTACTCAAATCAATATGAACCCATCAGTAATGTTGGAAGAATTCAGCCAAATACATTTGTTGATTATGATCAACCTTATCCCTATTCAACATCACCTCCATCACACTTTTCTCATTTTTCATCCATAACCCAATAGAACAATCCCTTTGCCAATCCTCTTCATAATGATATTATCTATTCTCCCATATATCCATATTATGTCTATCAATCCACATATAATCCTCCACCACCTTTTCAAAACTCTTCTTTCAATACAACACATCCATTTCAACAAGAAAATACTTATTCTTCCAATTCTACCGTGCACTCACCTCCTACATCGCAATCTTCCTGTCATCATTCTACCCATAATAAAGAAAGTAGAGGTGAGAAACCATTAGGTCCTTTTATGATGAAATTCCTAAGGCATTTATCAAAAACCTCTCAAAAACCTTCATCACGTAAATTTACTAGGCTTAATCAACCAATGGATATAATTCTCAAGTATTTACTTGACACAAATATTATTGAACTTCCTTCCATAAGACAACTCGATACCACATCGATTGGTTTAAACCTGAGCTACATTGTGAATATCATAGAGTAGATGGACATATGACACAAAATTGTAAAGATTTAAGATGTGCAATTCAAGATTTTATTGATAAGGATCTTTTTAATATAAAGGAATTACAATCTACAACTGATTATAAATCTCCAGTAAACTATCAAACTCCTACACAACAAATACCAATAATCAATCAAGACATGGGGATCTCCCAAGAACACCTACTCAATTATCAACAACAAGAAACCAATCAAATATTGCATGTTAATGTGTCCCATCATGATGATATTAATAATATTGTAACAAAAACTACAAATGAGCAACCTCAAGTTCAATCAACTCAATCTGATATTCAAGATATGGATTCCTCATTTAACCAACCTTCAAAACTACCTTTGGCTCTAGAGAATGATCCAAAATGGAATGTAAGCATAGAAAGCTCATCTTTAGAATCAAAATCTCAATCTGAAATACACTTTGATATCCAGCAACAAGTGATTACTCCTCAAGCAAATATATCCCTTTTAAAGGTATTACAAATTTATCATAAGGAAATTTTGTTCAAAACACCTAGCCAACAATTTCTTCCTCATCATATTTTCTCTAAGAACATAATTAATGGTATAAACCCTCTTGAGGTTAACCATATTTCATTCTATGATGAGGGTATTCCTTCCTCTACTCCACAAGAAGACTACTATCTTTACATTACAGGATCTAGTAAAGAAACACTGTTAAAACTATCATGGTAGATAATGACTCCTCTCTTAATTTATGCACTTATCAATTATTCCAAAAACTCAAAACAAAGGAAGAAGATCTTAATGAATCAAATGTTCTTATAAAATATTTTAACAATGAAATTCAAGAAGCTCAAGGTACTATAATTTTTCCCCTTAATATTGGACCCAATATTCTGGATACTTTATTTTATGTAGCATATTGCCCTTCACCTTATAACTTACTTTTCAGAAATCCTTGGATTCATACGATGAGGGTTTTCCCTTCCACTCTTCACCAATGTTTGAAGTTTGAACTTACAAATAAAATTGTTACCATACATGATGACCCAACACCATTTGAAGAATATTTAATGATTGAAACATCAAGTTCTATACATTCTCCATTGTCACAATTATTTTTTATCCATCACTTTTCTTCATTCATATATGATCATCCTTGTTTGCAAAATAACATTCACGCATATCTTTCACATATACTTTCTCTATCTTATCAAGACTTGGAATATAATAATAAGAATGAAGAAATTTCTTATATTTCTGACATTTTATTTTGTAACATGATTAATTTTACACATATAAAAGTCAAATCTTTTGCTACATTATTCTACATTATAACAAAGCTTTTGTTATCGCTACCTTTTATTCATCACCTTTTGTTATTACCTTCACCTCAACCAGATTATCCTTCAAAACCTCCTTTGATTTTGAAGCAACCTTAGACATGCTATACTCAAATAACCTTGTATAGTGTATATAGATCATCTTGTATATACCACCAATTTCAATTCATAAATTAAACTCAAAATACAAAAAAATCAAAATCCTCAAAATCTTCAAAAAAATACAAATGCAACTAAGGACCTTAAAGGTAAATTTGAGCCCAATTGGCTTGGACCATACATTATTACTGCCAAATTTGAATCAGGAGCATACAAATTATCTACCTTAGATGGTAAAGAACTTAAAGAACCCATGAATATTTTGCATCTTAAACGTTACTATGCATAAACTTGGTCTTTTCATCCATGTATATATTTGTTCAAAATTACTATCTTGTATTTCTTTCAATTTATTCAAAAACACCAAAAACATTCATAAATCTCCAAAAATATTCAAAAACTATCTATTGCATTTATTTAAAGCACTTGTTAAATTGTTTGCTCAAAAACTAAAATCAAAATACAAATCTAAAAACAGCTATATGCTTGACTCTTTCGAAACCAAAAAAATATACAGAAGAAAGAGAGAGTCAACATTCTCAAAAACTTTCTCACAAATCATTTATATATATTTTCTTACAATTATTGCAGTTATATGTTTCAACTTATTTTGGATAAATTAGCATTTATTTTGAATCCCTCACTTGCACACTCACAAAAAAATAAATATCTTGCTTTTATCTGGCATGATTACTAATCTCTCTTATATCAAAGTTCACAAATTTCAATTAAATAAAGTTTGAGCATAGAGAATTGATCTTGTTATTTATTTAAACCAAGCACATCTTTTCACAATAAAATGATTATATTTGTCATTTCCATGTTTTGCTACATAGTAGAACTGATGTCTTGAGTGAAAAGTTTCCCTCGCTATCCTATCATGCACATGGTCTAGAATCTTTGAGAATTGGCAAAAGGACAAGCTCACCCCTACCCAGAATAAAAATCCCTTGCTCTACAGCTAATCCGAGCAAGTATCCCTAGCAAAGAAAAAGAGAAGAAAAATTCAAGAAAAAAGAGAAAAGAAAAAAATGTTCTTTTATCATTACAGCAATGTTCCAAGCATTATCAAGCAAAAGAAATACAAAAAGAAAAATAAGCAAAGTTCAAAAGAAAGCAAGAAAGCAATAAAATCCCTTTCCCTACCCTTTGAAAAGAAAAGAAGGGTTGATGAGCTTGAATCCTTGGAATTCTCAATTATTCAAAACTGTGAGGTAAGCCCCATAACAGTGTGGTTTGTGCCCAACCTCGCTTGGCCTTGGGTAACTCCTAGCGTGGCGATATGTCCGTCACATTAGCGACCTTCTTTTGTACGAGACCTATGTCTCGCTTATGGATTAGCTAGCTCTTGATAATCCAATCTACATAGTAGTCTAATATGGTTAAATGCATCTACATCATGGTTAATGAACACTTATTTGGTTTCTTCAAATCACTTGTATCATAGTATCTTGCTCAAAACTGGTAAATGAACAATGCAATTGCACACACATTTGTATTTGAGATATTTTGTTTATCATTAGGATAAATCAAGATCGGAAATGAATGCACATATGCACATGGGATTCCTTATAAATCTAACTTTTGTCTTCAAAATAATTTTGAATTATTATTTTTGCAACTTGTTTGGAATAATCAAGTACAATTATTTTTTAAAAGACAACTATATAATAGAAAAATCACAAATTTCTTTCAAAACATATCATATATATCATATCAACTTTCGTGACGATGGTATAGTTCTAAAACCAAAATTGGAATTTTATGCCTAGCGCAAGTCCTCATTTTCATATTTTCTGTTCATCAAAAATCAATCATGCAATAAAACTATCTATTTTCTTTGATTTTCGCGATGATGGTATAAGTCTATACCTACATATTCTATGCCTAGCGCAAACCATTGTAACAATTTTTATTCCCCCATTTTATCAAAACTCATAAAAACCATATGACTTCATTTTATTACACAAATTTTGCTTTTCAAAAGAATGCATATTTTCATTATTTCATGTCATTATGTCAACCTCCAATTTTGCAATGACGGTATAATTCCTAAGGAATTATTCAACAATTTTATCACACTTAGGAATTTATGCCTAGCAAAAATTATTTTTTACAAATATTTCATGCATAATATTTTTATGGAAATCTGAAAACAAACCATCATCATCATCATCATTTGCATCATCACAACAAAGTCTTAAGACAGTCTCTTAAGCACTCTTTCACTTTTCACAATATTTCTATAAATGGGATTAGCTTGACGACCGAGTGAGCAGCGACTCCATGAAATGGCCTATAATAGCGACAATGTCCTTTGAAATTATTGTTAAAAGTCCCCTTTTCTTTTATCAAATCATTGCATCACAAACAACCAATTTGTTACATTAGATTATTTCATCAATATTACAGCATGACATCAAAAGGTATAAATTCTTTTCCAACGACATAATTACAAGCATTATCAAAATCAATCAATCAAAGCATCATCAATATACTCACAATACAAGTCATATGATCAAAACTATATCATCTCATATATATCTCAACAATATATGTACATCATATCAAAAACAATTAAAAACATTTTAATTTTTTGTTTTTCGCGTTTTTACCTCAAACGTTCGATTTGGGTAAAAACACGGAGGGGGCACCATAGTAAGTCGTCGATGCGATTCGACCAAGAATCGTCGCCTAAAAATAGGAATAATTTTTGCTTTCTCGTAGATCGAGAAGAACTCTTCTTTAACGCATTTTCTTCAAAAAATTCGCTAAAGAGGGGGCAAAATGTAGCACCCTAAAATTGGCGCAGTAAAATTGCAATAATTACATTCACCTTAGTAAATAATTTAAAAATCAAATTTAACCTCCCAAACCGCCCGTTAACCGTCGAGAAATCCGTTTCCCCCTTTTCCATGCCATTTTTAGAGGTTGTTTTGATCGTTTGACGATATCGTCGCCGATCAGACGATATCGCCCTAGATTTGACGATTTCGTCTGGACTAGGACGTCCAGACGATCTTGTCGCAAAACTGAATTTGCATAGATAGACTCTGTTCCAACAGGTCTCCAATTTGGGCAGAAGTGTGTCTGCGCCGTTGGGACCCTTCCCCCATTGGAGATCTCCCAAATTGGGATGATCTCCAACCTCCCAACAACTCCCCTATGCCTATTTAAACTCTAGGACATTCCCTCCCCAACCCCTGGCTGAATTTTATCTGCAAGTTGAATCCCTCTGCACTAAAACACCTTAATCTTATTTTTGCACTAGTCCTATAGCAGTTTTTATGCAGGTACACCATTGATTTTCAACCGAAGCCAGCACCCATCGTCGTCGACGAACCTATCAAGATCGGAGGCGATCCTGTCAAATTCGAGATGATTTCGTACTGATGCGAGACGATCTCGACTGCAGTCCACATCGAGGCAATCAGTGCCTAGAGTTTGCTTTTCTTAACTTTGCCTCAGTTATTTTGTTTTACAAATTAGATAATCTATTTAGTTTTTATCCTATTTTGCATCTGGAGTTCACCCATCTAGTCTAGATTGCATGTTAAGCTCACAATCTACCATTAAAGTACAGCAATTTACTTTTATTTTTATTTTTAAACTTTGTTCAGTATTCAGTTTATTATTTGGCATATTTTGCCTTTGTTTGCATAGTAGGAATTCTTGTATTTTGCATCTGTTCTCTATTTTGTAGGTCTTTGACTAATTTGTTTGACGAATTCGTCAGATTTCAGACGATTCTGTCAGTCTCAGACGAATCTGTCAGATTCGGACGATTCTGTCATATTACAGGCGATTACGTCGAATTCTAGACGATCTAGACTGCTTCAAGCATCAGAAACTTCTTCAAACTTCTGGATCAGGTAATCTCCATTGGCCTCCTGTAAATTCTCTGTTTTTTGCTTTCTACTTTGTTTGTTGTATTTATTTAAATTGCATTTTCATATAGATTAAGTTAGATTCATTCGGCCAAACCTAGGATGAATGCTTAAGGATAAAACGAACTCATCAAAATACATTCCAAAAACCTAGGCGTGGAAACTACCGCCAAATGTTTCCTGGTGAACCCACCATCCGTCGAAAAATCACCAAAATACACCTCCCTTGAGAGGCGGGACCTTCGCAAAGTCCTCTCAGTCTGAGGTACCGCGACATCCTTTTCCCATCCCCCTTCCGGGCACGGATCCTATAGCCTGAAGGTAAGGATGCGAGAAATTTGGAGCGATACAAAAGTAAATGCATGTTTGACAGCTGAGTTGGTGGAACAAAACTAGCAATTACAGACAGCAGTGGAGGAGATAGACCAACTCAAGAATAAAAAATAACTGTTGGTTAAACAGGCAGACTCATTTGCAGTCAGTAGAAGTCAGCAAGAGCGAGCTTGGGCTCAAGAAAAGGAAGAATTACTGAAAAGAAATGCAGCTTTGGAGGAAGAAATGCAAAATGCAAAACAACAACCAGGTGCATCAACAACTTCTCTTTCAAAGGAATTGTTGAAGGATATGTTCTGCAGCAGGGAGATAGAGCTACTGAATAACCTGAAGAAGACATAAGAGAGCAAATAACTTGGAAGTCGAATGGGAAAAATATTATAACTATGCCAAAAGACTCAAGGAGGAACGAGACCAACACTGTCAAAAGCTTCAGGACTATGAACAGGCACTGAAGGCTGCTACACCAACAAAGGTACCACAAACTAAGGTTGGAGCTTTAGCATCAGAGAGGAGAAAGTCGTTGATGACATCGACTTCGAGGGGGAGGATAGATGTAGACAATAATTCTAAGCCCTAGGACTGACTAGCACATTCTCCAACAATTTTGTAATGTAACTGAGCAATTTTGTCTAAGTGTTTGTAATGTAAGGAAGTCATCAGACGTCCAGTTTTGTCAGACGTCTGGACTGGCTGCCAGACGTCTGGACTGGCCGTCAGACGTCTGGATTGGTTGTTAGACGTCTGGTCTGACTGCCAGGCGTTTGGGCTAGTGGCCTGATGCCTAGTTAGTATAGGTTAGACGTCTGATTAGTTATTTGTTAAGGGAACTAGTTTTTGGAATTAGTTGGGGAAGTTGGTTGGGATAACCAACTTCCAACCTTATAAATACCCCCTTTTCAAACATTTCTGGGAATCAGAAGACAATCAGAAAGCATTAGACTTGTCAGAGATCACCATTGTATGCTGTAACTGTGATTGAAACATAATGCGAAGGCTGTTATTCTAATCCATATTCTGCGTATGCATTGAGTGAATGTTGAGTTGAGTTGCTGGTTTGCTGCCATTAATGGAGTTGTTGCAGGTTTGAAGCCATTAATGGAGTTGTTGCAGGTTTTCGAATTTTGATTTGTCATTGCAGGTTTGTTGTCTGTTATCAATGAACAGGTCCTCGAGCAGGAGTGGTTATGGTGGTTGCAGATTTCTTGAGGCCTGACGTCTAGGCAGACGTCTGGTAACCGCTAGACGGCTAGCCATCAGCCCCTCCACTCGACGTCTAGCCTTGACCTGACGTCTAGTAGTTAGACGTCCTGCTTGCCAGATCTGACGTCTGACCCCCAAACATCTAGACCAGACGTCTGTACCTGTCCATCCAACATCTGGACCCTTGATGTCCTGACTGAGCCGACTGAAGACATCGTTAGCTTCCTAACGAGAACCTTGTTGTGTTGCCTAACCTTGATGCTAATTGTCATCACCTATATCGGGAATGTACTCACCCCTGTCTATAGGCATGTTACACCTATGACGATGCTCTTTCGAAGTCAGTAACTCCTAGTCGCTTAATTACAAGGTTCTGTAATGTCCCCTTCCTAAGAAGATTCCTAGGACATGGAGATTAGCCTATTCACGGGACACCCGTAGGCTAATGGTGGTGTTTAGGGAGTTCATTGGGTTGGTGGAGCTGTTTAGTTGCTGCAAGTTGTCAGTTGCCATTTTTCGAGGTAGTTTCGGATGAGTTATGCCTTACTATTTTTAGTAAGTACGTTTCTAGTGCACCGACTTGATCTGTAGCTGTGATGAGATGTTTTTTTCAGTCCAGGTGACTGTTTCGCTTTCAGTGGGTGAATTTAATTTACGAGGCCTATATTATTTTATTTTAACAATATGGCGTTTAAAGTTAAATTTATTATTTAACTTTATAATGTTTGCTTTATGGTTATGTTTTAAATGAGGCCAAGAGACATAAAGTGGGCCTAAGTCACTTAAGTATTATTTAATATTTTATAAAGTGACTTCATAAAAATAAAGTGGGCACCCAACCTTGAAAAAGGTAAAACGAAAATTTTTATTTAAAAAGGGCAAAAGTGGGGATAGGATTTGAAGGAGATATAAAAGTAGTTTTTTTTGGCTCATTTTTTCTTTATGCTATGTTGATTTGAGAACAAGGGTTTGAGGAGAAAGACTTGGAGTAGTTTGTGAGCAGGGATTTTGAGCTTTTTCGGGACGAAAACCTCAAAAAAAAAACATTGTCTTCGGGTGTAGAAGATCACCCTTGGATGATTTTTTGGCATTCTCATTCAGGGAATGCATTCGTGCATCAAGAGAGCAGATTTTCATTGTGTTGCAGAGTGATTTTGGGACTGTTAGTGATCATTAATGTTGTTCATTTTCGGAGCTAGTCATACCATTATTGCAGGAGTTTGAATCATTTTTTAGGAGATTGAAGTTAGGGTTTAACGTAAAATATCTAGTCGACCTCTTTGTGAAGACTGATTTCAGCGCTCAAAGACTCCATTTTTTCAGACATTCGAAGCGATTTTGAGGGCACTTCTTGCAGGCCGTATCAAATCAGACCTGGCCGTACCACTCCATTTTTTTAGACATTCGAAGCAATTTTGAGGGCACTTCTTGCAGGCCGTACCAAATCAGACCTGGCCGTACCATCTGGAGAGGCACGTGTGAGCTGGAAAGTGAATCGCTGCCTTTTTAGGCTGTCCTTGTGCTTGATTTTGGGCACCTAGGGTTTGTGGACAGTTTGGGACCTCTCGTGGAGTGGAGAAAGTTATCATTTCACAGATGTCTATATTTTATGCACTTCTGTATTGACTACAACAGGCTTCTATTGATCAGGAAATTTATCCGGATATGCTCAATATTTGATGTAATTGAAAAATCTATGTATAAGTGTTCAAAATAACAATATATTGCATTATCCAAGTTTTGAGAGCATTATCTTTTAATTTGCAAAACTGTTCATTTTTTATGGCATTATCAACTTTTCAAAAAATACAAAAAAATCAGAAAAAAAAAACAAATTTGCGGTGGGACAGTACAGGTTCAGTCTATGATGAACTCTCATCAGTAGGCTTACTTGAACGGCACACATTCTCTCCGATGGCGTCACCCTCACGTTGGCAATTTTTCAGTCTTCGTCGACAAGCCAACTCTTCTTCCTTTTGCCCTTGATAACTCATTCTAGGATGGTGCTATCCTTGTTGACAACTTCCTTTAGACTGCAGTGTTGCAACAACTTGCGCATATTATGAACACCTCCAACACAGATCTCACAAACTTGCAATACATATATCTTCTACAAGATTGGTGCTTAAAGAGTCTCACACACACAAAAATAAAGATTTTATTAATCAAGCCAATATGGCATAGGTTTTACACAGCATGACTGTGAAACACGCAGAACACTCTCACAACAAACTTTCTCTCCTCTCGTCTGGAGTTCTTCTCTTCTCTCCTTTTGCCCCCTTAGGTCCAAGGTTCTCCTCTTATTTATAAGCGTGAGAATAGTGAGTTGCCAACTAATTTACATGGTGAAACTTCCAGTTTACTTTTCTAAAAATGCTAATCATCAGCTAATTCAAACGGTGAAATTGTCATTTGCCTGCTTATCACTTATCCCTTCCTCCAAATAGAAATTCCAACCCTTTTTAGTTGGCTGTTGCCAGCTGGATACTCCCATCCTCCAAATAAAAATTCCAACTATTGTTAGTTGGCTGTTGCTAATTGGATGCACCTGCATCATTTGTACTCTTTATTATTCAAGTATTAAAATAAGTTAAATTCCTTAAATCAAGATCATTCCACATGCAAAAAGGATGTAAAATGGGAAAGGCAAAATGTTTATGGTTGGTAGAAGAATAGTCTTGGATTACAGCAGTGCCTAAATTGCCCCTTGAGGTGGTTAGGCCTCCGTTGATGCTTATATATTATTTTGGATTGAAAGCAGTGAAGTTCATTAAATTGTTTCACTTATTATTGTATTTTTTAGTCTTGCTAGGCAAATAGTTTAGATTTCATAAACACCAGATTCAATTCAAAGAAAGAAGGAGAATAAAAGTTCCAGCATTCCTTTTCAGCCATTATGTTTGAGGTTGTAGGTGTTTTCACTATAAGTTCTATTTAAATAAGATAATTTTATTAATTTCCTCGGATGACTAAAGTAGGCCAATGGGACTCGTCAAAAATAGCTGTTACAATGCAGTATAGTAACAAACAGTAGCATGAAAATAATCTCATCGCACTAACCTGTAGTGGGAGGCAAAGTAGAACCACAGTCAGGGGATCCATGACTATAATCTTTCATTATGGCTGTTTTCAGAATTGATTAGGATCATCTAACAATGTGAAACTAGTTAGGATTTCTGAAAAAACATTCTAGAAGCAGGTGCTTTATATTCTAGGATTTGAATTTTATATTCTTTTATGCTGCTCAAAGTTTTGCAATTATTTTGTTGAAGTTCATGAGGCTAAGGTATTTTACTGTTTGTCTGCATATTACAGTGTCTTCTTCATATCCTGAAGCTGTGAAGCATGCAATTCAAGAATATAAATCTGTATGGTTCCTTTGGGAGTTATTTGCTTTTCTTTTTTTAAATGTGTGCATAAAAATCTGAATTTATTTATTAACCAGCTGAAGATAACAGCCTCAGTAATTGTTGTTGTGATCATTTTCCTTGTGGGCAATAAAGAAGGGTTATCTATTGGAGTTGAGGTTTACTACAGTTTTTGAGTATCTTCAAGTAAGTAGTGAATGGCAAGAAAGGGGCCATCTTTGTTTTTCATAGCACATGCATGTTTATAGGTTTTTTTATATGAGTAATAAATGCACATGTGAAGAAGTATGATCACTTAAATAATTGCTTGTATTCATCACATCTGAGTTTGTCCACTTCTGCTAATCTTGAAGCATGGCTCAAAATCCTCTGTTCTTTCCAGGCACTCATCTATGCAATTTCCATATCTTAGTTGGGGAATAGTAATACAAATGTGTCCCTAATTTAGTCTTGAATCAAACCCTTACTGTGGAAAATTTGGCGCTAAGAGCAGGAGAATACTTATATGAACAACCATTAAATTACATAAATATTCCTTTCAATTTCCAGTATTGCCTTGAATATAGACTAAAAGACCACCCTACAACACCACAGAAAGCATTCTGACTATACAATAATACTGATACATCTTATTCCTGAAAGGGGAATTCAACTTATCAATCCAATCCAGTGACGGGCACAGCTGGGGCAGCTTCAACAAGGATGACTTAGCAACAAGCAATTAGGTTCAACCAAAGAGCTTCCTTGTGGGAATGAAACAAAAACCAGGCCTTCTCAGAGCAGATGAATGAAAACAAGTATGTAGAGTCATATTGAAAACAGTCTCATTAGATCATACTTTACAAGTTTCTTATAATAATCAGCATACTCTTTGCAAGTGAACAAGTCCTCAAGAGCTTTTGACTCTATTCTCTTGGAAAACAAGCAGAGTCAACTATTGGATAAGTCATTCTTGAGTTTTCTTTTCTATTGTCCTAGTTCCAACTGCAAAGTTTACTGTTAAGCTGTTTAGTTTTTCTCAAGTCCAAGTTTCATAGCTATGCTTTTTAGACATCAAAACAAATATAATATGTATGGAACATGCAAATAACTTTGTATTAATAATGTGAATTTTATTACTATAATGCTTGCCTATTTACTACATATTTTAACATTAACTTCGATGTCAATTGAGTGGATTTTTCATGGAATGAGAAATATGTTTTGCGATATATGAGTGTGTATGCAAGTTGTTTTCAAGTTTATGCTTTGCACAAAAAGTTGAAATATCTCAACCACAATCTCAAACAATAAAATGATTTCAGTTTGGAAATATTTTTTGTCAGAATCAAAAGGTAAAATTTCAACTAATTGAAGTTCAAATTAAAAAACCATGTCAAGATCAGCTAAACCACAAGATAGCAGAAGCATTCTCCAGCATCAAAGTAAAATAGTAACACCATTATATGAAGTTTATCTGTGGCAAAAATCTGGTGCAATAAGATTCAAGAAGAATAGTAATAATGACATCTTTCATGTGTATGTACAGAAGATAATCAACATAATTAAGAACTGTCAATGGTATTCTTTAAACACCTCTGTGTGCATGTTATTTTAATCAGATAGTAAGATACATGTTTTGGGGAAATATTTACAATTTTACCCTATTGATGATTTTCCTATAATTAAAAAAATTGGCAAACAATATAGAAAAATGTAGATGATTTCTTGGTATAGTTTTTGAGAAATTGGTTTTACTTTTCTTAGAGGTATGAGAAAGGTTTGGTATGCTACTCATTGAGAAGTTCTATTTTATTCCAAGCCAAAAGGTAAATGGTATTTACTCCTTGATGGATTGTTATTAGATTGCCATTCAAAGAAGCATTATATTGAGAAATTATTGTCAATTGTCTCCTTGTTGCCAAGTTTTAAAGGTTTGAAAACATGCGATTTGTTTAAATTAGTTATGGTATTCCTGTTCAGTTTGTATGACAAGCTACTTTTTTTCGGATGCTACAACTTATAGCTTTGGCATTCAACCATTTGGAAGCATATGGAATATTCTATCTTGCAGCAGCTGTCTCAGATTTTAATGTTTCTTGGGATTCTATGGTAGGGAAAACTGTATTTCAAGAGAGTTGCAAAGTAATTACAAAAACTTTTTATTGGGATTAAGAATTTGTTCAGTTAGTTTGGGATACAACTACTTTTTTTAAGATTCATTTCATTGATTCTACTGTCCTATGATCTTTTTTCGTTCTGATAGATAGAACATAAAATTCAATCAGGAGATGATAGATCAGCCATGCAACTTGCTCAAGTACCAAACATGCTAACATTGTTCAAGAAAAATTGGGCTCCAACAGTTTTTGTTGTATATTTAGGTCTAACCCTTCTTTTCCAACATGTGAAGCATGTAGACAGGGGTGAGTGCTTTCCCGGGATGAGGGAATTACGAGAATTAGGAAGGAGTGATGGGTATGATATTCGAAATACTATTCTGCTGTAGACGGGTAAGTTCTGGAGATGTCTAGGACATTAGACGTCTAGAAAAGACTCGTAGACGTCTAGACAGTAGACGTCTAGGAAGTGTGGATAGATGTCTAGGGGGGTAGACATCTAGGACAGTCTAGCTTAGACGTCTTGATGGTAGACGTCTAGAGTACTAGGTTAGACGTCCGATAGTAGACTTCTAGGGCGAACTCAGTAGACGTCTGGACGGTAGACATCTAGGACAGGCAGGCTAGACATCTAAGCAGTAGATGTCTAGGTTCGATGGGATAGACGTCTAACAGTAAACATCTGAGATATATTGGTGGGACGCCTAGGTCGTAGATGTCTAGGTTGGCGAGGTCATACAACTAGACTTCAATGTGTGACGGGTTGGCTTTAGACGGACAAGTCTAGACATTTGGAACTTGGGCATTCATCCTTCAGTCTGTAACTCTTCTTGCATGTTCCCTGCAACAACACACCACAACAACACAACGATACTTCTCCTCGTACGAACAATGATCAATACCTGCAACACAACTCTATACGCCAGATGTAATAACACATAACACATGCAATCCATAACAATGTTTGCTGAACAAGAAATTTAAATTTTTGGACAAGTATGGATAGATTACAAAATGACATATATGGGGGGTATTTATAGGTAAGTCCACGTAGTTACTGCAACTAACCTGACTTAACCATCCCAACCGCCTATACTTAAAAATTCAGTTTTTCCAGCGTAACAACTTTTTTAGACGTCTAACACAGCTAGTCCAGATGTCTAACTAACTGGACTAGACGTCTAACTAATCCAGACATCTAACTAATCAAGATGTCTTAACACAATGACGGTTGTGTTTGTCCTTTTGTGCAGTTTAACTAATCAGTCCGTATTCATTAGATCGGCTGATTGTACATTGCAAAACATTACATTAAATGACTTATACATTATCAAAATTGTTGTACATAGTCAAAATTGTGAATCTTCATAGGAAATTTTCGTCCGACAGCTCAGTACTTTATTTATGCTTTGAACTGTTGTCTATGTCTATCCTCCCCTTCAAAGAAGTCGATGTCCTCAACGACTTTCTCCGCTCGTTCTGAGGGGCATCCACATATTTGTGGGTTGCAGCCTAAAGTGCCTCCTCCAATTCTTGTACCTGTGTTTGAAGAGCTTCATGTTCATTCCGAACCCGCTTGGCATAGTTGTAATACTTGGCCCATTCGACTCCCAAGGTATTGGCACGATCTTCTGTCTCCTGGAGCCTAGACAACATTTCAGCCTCCCGTTGTAAGAAAAGCTCCTTCATGCATTGTTCGGACACTGTGGAAGAAGATGAAGCCTTCTGTGCCAATTCTGTTTTAAGAGCTGCCTCACGCTGTTGTGCTTGCAACAATTCCTCCCGCAAGGCTGCCTGCTCCTTCTGCCAAGTCTCTTCACGTTGTTTCATCTCCTGTTGCCAAGCTAGTTCACTCTGGTTCTTTTGAGCCGCTAATGTTTCAGTCTGCTTGATCAGAAGTCCCTTATCCTCATTTTGTTTCAACACTTCAGCCTCCAGTTCGATAATTATCCGGGCTCGTTCTTCCAGCTAAGTGCCAAGCTTATCCAGTTCCTGTTGCAGTTCCCGAATCTGCTGCGTAACCTCATCCATTTGAGCCATCCCTTCTTCTAGAAGTTGCTTCTTCCGTTGTACTGCTTCCTGTACCATTTGCAACTCATTGTCTACCCTCTGCTTAGCTAAATGCAAGTGTTTAATTCCTTCTACTAGCCAACACAACAAGTGGGCTAAGAAGTTATACTGGTTATACATCGACAACAATTTGGGTGCTAACCCCACCTATGCTCCGTGTTCTGTGGAGTGTTGGGAAGAAGGATTAGTGTCGTGGCCACAAACATACAACTATGTTGACTCAAGTAGAGGGTGGGCGTTTTCTCCGGCAGTTGTTCCATTCCCTCCATTGTTGACAAGTGTGCAGTAGGGAGCATCCAAGGTTGGTCCTGATAGATGCTTGAAATTTCTGTTCGCCAGGAACCCTGTGTGGCCCATTTCACCAACCTGTCCAGTTCCTCTTCCGCCATGAACTTCCACTCCTTCCATTTCCCAACACATGCTAGGTCAAATTGCAAGCGTAGATTTTCCATGACTTTCGTCAGCTTGGAGAAACATTTTACCGCCTGCTAATCCATAATATCTGATGGATCTATGAGATAGGGTAGCTGTACCAAAACACATTTGGACCATGCATCCTCATGTTCCTCCTTTTCTTCTTGTAATGTTACCTCCCCCTTCCCGGACAGTTCTATGGACTTTTTGGCCGCTTTCCAATCTGTCACCATAGACTATTTCTGAGGTACTTGAGCCTGGTTGCTGTCACCTTTTGTCTAAACAACTTGCTAAGATACTTCTGTCTGTGGGGGCTGCTCTCCCTTCTCTATATTGGTCTCATGTCCCAGAGAGACCTCATCAAGTGAAATGGGATGCTATTCTGTCCCAGTTGTTGGATTTCCAACACTAGGGGGTGGTAGGCCCTCCTATACCATTTGGACTATGGGTTCAGCTGGAGGATCTGCGGGTACTGCTACTCTTGTTATTTTGGCTACATTTGTTGCGAGAATATTTTCAAAAGAAACTGCCCACAGGGAGGCAGTGAAGGAAGTGGCTTTAAAGAAGGAAGCACTTTTCCGACTTCCACTGCCGACAAATAAGAAAGCCTTGCAGTCTTTTTTCGAACAAATCAACTTCGTTAGGAAGTTCATAGCCGACTTCGCATAGGTAGTGAAGCCGATGACCGAGATTCTAAAGAAGGATGCCGAATTCAAGTGGACCGATCTAAGGAAGCAAGAATTCCAAGAGATCAAAGAGCGCATCGCTCAAGCTCCAGTCCTCATAAATATCGAGTATGCAAAAGATTTTATCTTGTACGCTGTCGAGGAACCAAAAAGCTATGCACTATTCTGACCCAGAAGGGGGAAGATGGAGATGAGTGCCCCATAACGTTCTTCATCCAGGTCATCCAACCGCACGAAGAAAAGTTCAATTTTATTGAAAGATAAGTGCATGCGGTGATGAAGTCGCTCTAAAATTCCGACATTTCATCTCCTAGAGTAAGATGATAGTGTACGTGGTACACCCCGACGTCAAGAGTTTCATTATTCAAGGAGAGCTTGGCAACAGGAGGGTTGGATGGGTCTCCAAGATCGAAGAATTCGATGTTGAAGTGCGCCCTCCCAAGTTGGTCCGAGGCAGAGCGCTCTGTTAGGAACTGGCCAGAAGTGCTGCAGCTGAAGTAGCAATCCCCAACTCAAAGAATTCTACTCCCGAAAGCAACCTTGCCAACCTGTCGGTTGATAGCCCAGATTGGATGGATGACCTTGTCAAATACTTCAGCACGGGAAGATGTCCTTCCCTCTTCAATACTTCGCAAAGAAGGAGATTTTTCTTGCAAGCTGGCAGGTTTGTTTCGACACCCAACAGACTGTTTTATCAGAACATCGACAGAGTCCTCTTGAGGTGCATCAGAGAGTCGGAGAAATCGAAAATCCTTGAGGAGTTTCACTCTGGGATTTCAAGAGGTCATTTCACAGGCAGGCCGATGGCTTTGAAGGTCATCAAGGCAGGTTACTACTGGCCCACCCTATTCGTCGACGCTTTCAAGACTAGTCAGTGCTGCGACAAATGCCAACGCTACTCCGACAGAACTTGGAATGCCTCGCTTCCTCTCCACCCCATACAAGAAGAAGCTCCATTCCAGCAGTGGGGCTTGGACTTCATCAGGATCATCAACCCCAACTCCTCCGTCGACCACAAATACATTTTGACCGCCATAGACTATTTCACTCGATGGTCGAAAGCAGTGCTGACCAAAGAGGCCAACCAAGACGTTATCTCCTTTCTTCAAGGTTTGATCACTCGCTTTGGCAAGCTTGATGCAATCGTGTCTGATAACAACACTCCTTTCACCGGCACGAGGATCTGCGAGTTCGCAGTTAGGTATGGAATTTACCTGAAGACCTCATCTAACTATTACCCACAGGGCAATGGATTGGTGGAGTCTACGAATAAGAACCTGTTGTAGATTCTGAAGAGGTCCCTGGAGAAGAATAAGTGAAGGTAGCATCTGCTCTTAGACCAGTCGCTTTGGGCTGATCGCATTTCCATCAAGCGTTCGATCAAGACATCACCCTATTCACTGGTATACGGAAAACAGGCAGTCTTACCCATGCACATAGAGCTACCAGCATTGCAGTTCGCTTTGGGCTGATCGCATTTCCATCAAGTGTTCGATCAAGACATCACCCTATTCACTGGTATACGGGAAACAGGCAGTCTTACCCATGCACATAGAGCTACCCGCATTGCAGTTACTCAAGTGGCTCGACGGTGGAGAGGGCGAATTCGACCCGATGTATGCAAGGTTAGCCCAACTACTGCGGTTGGAAGAAGACAGGGAGAAAGCTTACAAAGCTTTCGCAAAGCACGCTGAATCCACCAAAGATTGGTTTGGCAAAAAGACCTTTGAAGGAGCCTTCAGTGTCGGGGACCTGGTCTTAAAATGGAATGAAAAAAAGTCTAATCCGGGGAACCACGAGAAGTTTGACGCCTTCTGGGGGGGCCCATTTCGAATCTCTGGTGTCAATCAGATCAACTCGTTCATTCTACAAGACATGGAGGGTTTCACTCTCCCAATTTCGGTGAACGGTTTTTTTTTGAAAGCTTATCACCAACCGAGTTCTGAGAAAAATCAGTAATTCGCTAGGTACAATCTTATGTATATATGTTTCAAAAAAAAAATGTGTGTATATTTTGCTTTCGCTCTAGTTTTGGAGTGAAGCTTGAATTAAAAAAAAAAAAGACAGGTTTAAAAGAAAAGTTGAAAAAGAGAAGGCTCTCTTTCGCTCCACTTGTGGAAAAAAGCATTCTTTCGCTCCACTTGTGGAGCGAATACTCCCCTTTCCCCTTCTCTTGAAAAGATAAAAATAAAAAATAATGACTTTTTCTCCACTAGTGGAGAAAAAGTTTCCCTCCCTTCTTTTTCATTTTGCATTTTGTTTTTTTTCTTATTTCATTTAAAGGCCGTCCATCTGGAGAGCGCCAAGTGTCGAGCAAGGATAATTTGAGAAGTGTTTTCTAACGCTAGTGGAATGTTATAAAGTGGGGCCATTCGACGTCTCTATCCAATCAAAGCATTTTCGCTCCATAACGTCCGAAGCACACCCCGTGGCAAGTCCAGGTGAGCGCTACTCTCAAGAAGCATGTGCCCCAAGGAAGATTTTCTTGTCTGGAGCTGTTATTCATCATTATCGAGGGCGAACTACCAGCACGAGGGCAAATCAGAAGCGCACGATTGCACCCACTATTTTCACCTGCACTAACTCCTAGCGCTGGCATTTAAGCTAGGAGATTCGAAAGGAGCGCCTTAAGGTCAAGGATTGCTAGATTCATTTCATGCCCTTAGTTGCATTTGTAGTTGTGCTTTACTACTGCCCTTGCGCCCTACAGTTTTCAGAGCGCTTATCTGTGCAAGTTTGAATCAGAGTAGTTTTCCGGTAGACATGAGCAAGAAGAGTGGGGAACAATAGGAGAAATTGCCCAAGGAAAAGGCAATGCCCATGAAGGAGAGCAGCTTGAAGAAGTCGCGAAAGCGTAAGAAGAAGCCGGTAAAATTAACACCGCCCGAAGATAATCTCTTCAGACTTCGGGACTGTATGATGACGTACAAGGACCTGAAGCAACTGCGCCAGGACGTAGAAGAGGCGCATAAAGAAAACCTAACTGGGAACCCACTGGCTGCAGTTTATCATTCCCACTTGTTCTTCTACATGTGTACACTTGTACACCATTGCCTAGAATTTGTGTAGGCAATGTCATGGTTTTACGACGCCCAGACAAGAACAGTGCGGGGTGTCAGGGGAAATACATTGTTCGCCATAACAGCTGATACTTGCAGGCAGGGGTGAGTACATTCCCAGGATGGGGTGATGAAAATCAGGATCAGGGCCCAAACAGAGGGTGTATTAGTGGATCAGTCAATGTCCACACTCTGCTAAATGATGGATGAATCTAGACATTAGGAGTCAAGAGGCCAAATGGCCAAGCTTAGACGTTTGGTTGCTAGACGTCTGGTTTCTAGACATCAGGTCGACTGGTCTAGACGTCTAGTTGCTAGACGTCAGGTCGGCTTGTCTAGACGTCTGATTGCTGCCAGACGTTTGGGTTCAGTTTAGACGTCAGGAATGGGGGCTGACAGCTAGCTGTGTGGTGGCTGCCAGACATTAGGGCTAGACGTCAAATGCCTAGCTCTTGTCCTGTCGAGAAACCTACAAAATACTCTTGCTCCCTAGTTCAGTACCTGCAATCAGCAATCTTCAGAGGCAAACCTGCAATAGCAACTTAGCACACAATCACCTGCAATACTTCCATTAATGGTTTCCAACATGCAACTCACAACACCTCTATCCAATCACCATAGACGCAGAATATAGAACAACATAACAACATCTGTATTACGTAGAATGAACAACATATAGCTCTTACAACATGGATAGGATAGATACAATGTTTGAAGAGGGGGGTTAAATAGGTGGAGACAAGTTGGTTTCCCAACCAATTCCAAACCGTCCTCAATCATTTCCTTAACACAACAATCCTTAACTTGCATTTAGACGTCAACTACTTGTTATACCTTAACAACATCTAACTAGACGTCTAATCAACCCGTCTAGTGCTACAAGCATGACGGCTGTTTTTGTCTTGTAGCGCCATATGCATTTACATTCATTTTTGATTCTATTGGCTGTATTTTTCAGAAATCAAGACATAAGCCTAAACAAAATGCTTATATACATTGCAAAATTGGTGATGGATGTGCCAGCCAGTCCTAGGGTCTAGAACTGCTGTCTACATCTATCCTCCCCTTCGAAGAAGTCGATGTCCTCAGCGACTTTCTCCGCTCTGCTCTCGAGGTTCCAGCATCTGTAGGGGTTGAACTCTGTGGATTAGCAGCCTGCAAAGCCTGGGTGTACTCCTGCAGTTGTTCTCGATAGTGGTCCCGTTCGTCCTTGAGCCTCTTTGCATAGTTAAAGCATTTGGCCCACTCTACTCCCAAAGTGTTAGCTCGGTCTTCTGTCTGCTTTAGATTGGTCATCAATTCTGTTTCTCTTCTTTGAAAGATCTCTTTCCACCGCTGTTCTAAAGCTGGTGCAGCTGTTGCACCCTTTTGTTGCTTTGCCAACTGTAGTTCCGCTTGTAGGGCTGCCTTTTCTTGCTGCCAGGTCTCCCTTTCCTGAGTCCAATTCGCCCTTTCCTGAGCCCAAGCCCGTTCCTGCGAGCTCTTGGTGACTGAAAATGCTTCTGCTTGCTTAATCAACATTTCCTTCGTAGTTTTCAGTTGGGCTATTTTTGCTGCTGATTCAGCTAACTGCTGGGCCTTTTGCTCCGAATCAACTTTCAGTTCTTCCAAAGCTTGTCCCAACTTCCGCATTTCTTCTTGGACTCTTTGCATTCGGTCCATTCCTTCAGCTAAGAGCTTGTCCTTGGCTAACAAAGCCTCTGTGACTTCTCGTTCCATGGTATCCTTAGCTGAATTTACATGTTTTATTCCTTCGCCCAGCCAAATCAACAGATGTGCGAGGAAATTCAGTTGTGTAAAGTGGCAGTAATTCTGGCACGACTTCCACTTGTGTGCCCTGCTGAGGGTTTTTGCCATGGCCGCAAACATATACCTGCTCTGGTTCCAGATAAAGACTGGGTGTCTTTTCTGGCAATGTTTCCATGCCCTCCATTGTTTGCACCTGGCCAGTGGGTAATAACCAAGGCTGCCTCGCATAAATATCCGAGATATCTTTCCTCCATGGACCTTGGGCTGCCCACTTAACCAATCTGTCCAGCTCCTCCTCAACCATGCCTTGCCACTTTTTCCACTGCCCCATGCATGCACTGCTGAACTGCAAGCTAAGGCTATTCATAACTTTGCCCAATCTATCAAAACATATTGCTGCTAGTTCATCCATTTCATCCGAAGGGTCCATAAAGTTTGGTACTTTGAGGAGAATTTCCTGAGACCAAGTGTCTGTCTGGTCCTCTTCCTGTGCAATCCCTTTGCCTCTCTCCTCATGGTGAACAGGTGGTCTTTTTATTACTGTCTCCTGTACAAGACTCTTGCTGCCCTGTCCTCCTTGTTCCTCCAATTTTTCTAAGTCTATTACCTCTGGGGGCTGTTTTCCTTTATCTGTAGGGTTTTCTTTTGCTGCACTCCCTACCGTTTCCTCCATCCCTACTGTTTTTTCCATCCTTGGCTTTGCTGCCTGTGTAACCTGTAGTGGTAGGCCCTCCTCTACCCCAAGGTTACTGCTAAGTTCTGGAGCTTCTGATGTGCCTGTTTCCCTAGCAGCTTCATCAAATATAGCATCTACCGAGAATGTGCTCAAAGTAGCTGCTAGCGAGGTCGGCCTTGCCAAATCTAACTCTGTCAGATCTGGTGACCCAATGCGGGCTATATGCTCAGCCTCAGCTAAATATTCAGTGGGTCCAACCCATTCATCCGTACTGGTCCCAGCTGCCAGATTGTGAAGGGCTGACGGTACAGACAATTCTTCTTCCTGTGGTAGCTGATGCTGCTCCCGGCTCCGTACTGTCTCCAGATTCTCAGCTATCTTCTGCAAAGCTTCCTGTGAGAGAGCTGGGGGTGGAATGTCAAATCGCCCCTTCTTCTTCTTCCGCTTAGGCTCTTCCGGAGATTGAGCCTCTTTCTGTTTTTGTGGTTCCTTTTCCCGAACCTGTGCTGCTCTCCTATCCTCCCCTTCTAATGCCGCCACCAGCTTCTCTTGACTTGGTTTATGTGAAATCTGTTTGACCCTTACTTTCTTTGTTGGTGTCGTTTTCTTAGCTGGTTGGGCCCCCATCCACTTGCAAATAGATGGTGCTAAGGGTGGAAGTTGCCTTGGAGCACCGAAATCCGGGATCGGGATCTCTGCTTTTCCTGCCGCATCCAAGATCAAACCAATGGCATGAAAAGTCATAGAAAAATTCTTGGTTGTTCTCATCAGAAAATCCTGTATCCGCGTTGACAGATATGTTGCCCAATCATACTGTATGCCCTGCACTATCCCTTGCAGATATGGAATCAACCATATGGGCAAATCCGAGCTCCGCTGCTCTCCTGATAACCTTGCCATTATTACATTCATGCCTAATTCCAGTCCGTCATTTCGGAGTTGTCCCTGCTTGATCCCTCTTCCCCCATGGACACTTAACATAGCTTCTGCCTCTTCCCTGGTCAGAGTGGTGACATCCGTGATCAATTCTGGTGATCTCTTCGGATCCACCCTTTCGTTCACCATCGACTTGCCTTTCCATGGGAGTCCAAAAGTGCTCTGGAAAACTCTGGGGGAAAAATCTACTATCAGTGCAGAACCGGCTATTTCCACGAAACTGCTGTGTTTCCCAGCATCATATGTTTCCAACATTTGTAGCAGGTACTCTTCAAAAATTCCCTTATCAAAATGCGGAGCCTATAGGATGAAGTGCACTCCCGCCTCCTTCAACTTTTTCTTTGTTGGGTGGCTATTTGGTGTATCTTCCCACCATTGGCGGCAATATTCTCCAGTTGGGCATACCCAAGTGATATCCTCCACTACTATGGGTGCCTTGCCGCTTGGATTCATCTCCTTATTCTTGTGGGTTGCTACTTCTGCCGCTTCTCTTCTACTCCGACTCTGACCTCCTTCCGCACTTTTGTTGTGCCCTTTCATTTCAATCTCCTGCTGGTGCCTTAATCTCTTGGCGACCACTGATTCTGGTTCTGGCTCACTGCGGACTGGAATCTTCCCTGACCTCTGAGCCATCAGTCTTACTCTACCTCCTAGCCGTCCAGTTCCCACAACCGTCGGTTTTGTCAGACGTCGGGTTGCGCCCAAGTGCTGCTAGACGTCTGGTGCAGCTGTCTGGTGGCAACCGTCTGGCAGGTAGCCCTCTGAACCGGCAACCGTCAGGTGCAGCCGTCTAGACCGGAAACTGTCTGGTGCAGCCGTCTGGACAGGCAGCTGTCTGGACCAACAGCCATCAGGTGGCAGCCGTCTGGTGCTAGCCGACTGCTCCTGCTGACCAGACGTCTACTAATCCGTCATCTTTTCCCTAGCCGTCTGCCGCAACTTTGTTGCGTACTGCTGCGTCTACTGCTACGCGCTCCTCTCCTTCGCGTTCACCTCCTCCTAGCTTCTTGAAAGCGATGTGCAACAATGAGAAAGCTCTCCTCCTTTTATAGTTTCCCACAACCGTTATGCAACCGCCACCTTGCAACTAACTTTGTGCATGCGTGACACGTCGGCTAGCTAGACGTCTAGGTGTCCCTTCTTTTGTCTTATCCCTATTTTGTCTTTTCTCTATTTTGTCTTTTCCTCTTTGAATTTTTATTTGACTTTTTCAAATTTTCTTATTTTTATTTATTTTTTCTATATTTTTCAAAATTGTATGCGACGTCTCCGTTTTAACGTCGACGGGTGAACCGCATGGTCAAGCCAATACGCAGTTCCCATGCATCTGATGTCTCATTTTGATGACGACGACTATTTCCTCCGAAACTGTTAAAATCATCATCACTATCATTGTTTATTTCCTCCGTCGTCTGCCGTCTTCGACGATTATTCCGTCTTGGGGGAGTTCCCAAGCGTGATTGTGGCTGTTGTCTTGTCCTATCCCGTGGCATAATGCGCTAGTCTTGTTGTTCTATTTTTTTCATCTGTTGCCTTATTTCTGGCTTCGAGGACTGATTCATGCTAGTTCGTCGCCTGACATTATCATCGGCTTGTTCATTCCTTTCTGCTATCGGACTAGTTTGTTCCATCCCTTCTTCGGCCAATCGAACTTCTCCATCCTCCGGGCTAGCAATATTATCCTCTGCTACTTCTTCCCGGTGGTTGTTATTCAGGTTCGGGCGTTCTGGGTGGGCAGGCACCAGTGGAATTCGTTCAGTCCTTCCATCATTACGCCGGATTATTAAACAGTCATCCATATAGTTATATATCACCCCGTCTTGTATCTGCTGATCAAGCTCATGTGGCCTGGGTTGTTGCCGTCTTTGTTGTTCCCTGTTTTGGTGGGGACGTCTAATTCTTGGACCTCGTCCTCGACCTCTATCGGTTCTTGCAACTGCCCGTGCTTGATCCCTGTGCTCTAAATTGAGGTTTCTATCCCAATTTCTCCTTCCGCGGACCTGGTTACCGTGTCCTCGGCCTCTTTCCGATCGAATCTCTCTAATGTTGGGCTATCGTACTCCCAGCTGCCCAAGATTCGGTCGGTCCCTCAGTCATTCCTGACGACGTCTTTGGTTCCTACGAGCTCGCTGAGATGGACCTCTTGGTCTATTCTCAGGAGCATGAAGTAATGGGTTGGCTCTGACTAGGTTTCCAGATGGGCCTTGCGGTCCAAACTGAGAACCAGTCGACCTATTGGTAGCCGGAGGGGAATTTCTTCCTCTCAAGCTACCGGGATGGAGGTCAACCACGCTCCTCCCTTGGTCAGGTGCTCTCGGGATTCCTTACGGTCTCCCAAAGGTACCTAAATTGTCTCGGCTATGGGCCTCATTTGTAGGTTGTGCTCCTGGCTCAGGTGCCAGTTGTTGCAAGACCCTCAGTCTCCTATCGGCTCTCATTAGTCTTCGTCTCCATCTCCTTTGCTCAAATTGTCATTGCATGGTATAATGAGCCAAATTCTCCTGGTACTCCTCTGAAAAGACTGAGTCGGTACTTGAGTCATTTCCATCTCCTACCGTGTTGAGTGGCCATATTGAAGTTTCTTGAACCCTTTGCTGCAATCTTCGTACTTCTCTTCTATGTTGTCGTAAATCTAGTGCAGCCATCCGATACCTAGCTACCTCCTCCCGTTCAGTTGGGCGTCTCATGGCTCCAGCATAAGGTGTTCTCCATGCACGAGGCGGTGGTATTTCTGGTATAACATCCTCGTTCAATCCTCCATTGTATTCATCTTGTGGACTGAGTGAAGCATCGTCTTCAATTATCTGCGTAGTTTCTAGAAATCTAACACCCACTTGTCGACTGCGATCTTCATCCCTTTGTCTTCTATTGTCTGGGTTAGGACTGGCATATGGAATATCTGGGTTTTGCGGTAGGTTGTCACTGCTGGAGTCTTCCAACCATCCTCCAGTTCTTGGTTTTTCAGGTACCGTCTCAATATCCTTCCATATTATTGCTGCCATTTCCTCCCTACTTATCTGATATTTAGCAGTCGAGCTTTGTCCTGCTTCCCACCTCCTGGGTCTTTCTGGAGAATCTCTTGTCTCCTGATGGTTCGCTGCTTCTCCACCTGAGGATTCTTCTGTATTTAACACGATTTTTAGTGAGGCTGAAGAACTCCTAGAAGGTGCACTTGTTACTATTGCTTTTCCTCTTCTATTTTCCCTTGGACTCATCATGTCTTTCTGTTCTTCTTCCAAGGAGAATAAACTGCCTTCCGAAGAGTTCCCTATTGCACTTCTTCTCAGTTCCCCATGATTCAGCCTTGCCTATTCCGCTAGGCGAGCTTCGTGCCTTTCTTTTACCCTGTGCATGGTTGTGTCCAATTCCTGGATCACCTGTTCTCGTAGTTGATTATTGTACTGCCTTAGAGTTTCATATTCTTCCTGCAACCTATGTGTCTCCATTCTCATTCATTGTAGAAGTCTGACTCCATCTTCCTCATCTTCTTCCAGAACCTCCTGTTGAGCGACCTCCGTCACAACTTGGAGTCGGTCCTCTTCGCTGTTACTTGAGAGTTCCATTGCTTGCCTTTCTTCACTCCAAAACAACCAATCCAGGTTATGAGTTTCCTCTTGTCGAACAACGCTACCCTGCTCGTCGTTTCTAGAAGGTTGTGTGCCTGGATCGTCTTCTTCTATTCTAGAAGTTCCTATTTGTCCTAAGTTGATCATATTCACCTGTGAACGAGGTTTGTATACTTTCATCTTAGAACCATTTATCACCTTGAGGAATAATGTTCCGTCCAATTTTCTCAGCTTAACTGCCTCGTTCTCGAGTACTTCTTCTACTTGGAAGGGTCCAAGCCACAAAGTTTTCAACTTTCCCGGCTTGAGTTCTCTCTTACCATTGTATTTGAGAACTAGTCCACCAGCCTTGAGATCCAATTTTCGGAGATGTTTATCGTGCCAGAATTTTGTCCTTTTCTGTGCAATCTCTGTTGCCCATTGCGCCATCACCCTCTTTTCGTCCAATTGCACCAATGCTGTCAGTCGTTCTCGAATACTCTCCTCATCATTCAAGCGATTGTCGACTGCTACTCTCAAGCTAGGTACAAGGAATTCAATTGGTACAACTGCTTCCTGTCCGTACATCAGTTGAAAGGGTGTGTGATTTGTAGTGGGCTTGAAAGTGGTCTTGTATGCCCATAAAAATACTGGTAGCCGCTCCTCCCAGTCGGCTCCTTCTACTCCGCATGTCTTATACATGATCGAAACCAGGACTTTGTTTGTTGCCTCCGCCTGCCCATTTGCTCTTGGGTAGTACGGGCTTGACAAGGAATGAAAAATCCTGAATTCCTCTGTCAAGTTCTGAATAATTGCATTCACAAAATGGCCTCCTCTATCACTTGTTAACTGTAGAGGTATTCCGAACCTTGTAATTACTTGTTCATACAAAAAGCGAGCCGTGCTTTTTGCCGAGTTGTCCGGTAAAGCCCTTGCTTCTACCCATTTTGTGAGATATTCCGTGGCAACCACTATGTATCAACATCTTCTCCTTCGACTTGTTCTTAGAGGACCTACAAAATCCAGCCCCCATATTTCAAAGAGTTCCTGAGGCTGTGATGGATGTAATGGCATGAAGTCTCTCTTCAAGGGTTTCCTTGTTCTTTGACACGTATCACATGCTACCACAAAATTCTTAGCATCGTGAAAGAGGATGGGCCACCATAGACCTGCCAACAACACTTTCCTTGCTATTGCATCTGGTCCCATGTGTCCTCCTGCCAGTCCCTCATGTGTCTCCTTTAGGGTTTGTTGTACTTCATCCTCCATTATACATCTTCGTAGTACGTGGTCCTCCCCCATCTTGTAAAGAAGTCCTGCGATCAAGGTGAAGGGTGCCGATTTCGTGATCACTTTTCTCTACTCAGCTGCCGTTAACTCTTCTGGCAACGATCCTGTTGACAGATATTCCCCTATATGCTTATACCATCCTGGTATAGCATTTATCATGAACAACTGTGCATCGGGAAATTCATTTGGTATTCCTCCTTCTGCAGGTTCTCCTGAGTGAATTCTCAACAACTGGTCCACTATTACGTGTTTCTTCCCTAGTCTGACTACCACTCTAACCATGAATTTTTGCAGGGTGATGAGCCATCATCTTACTCGTCTGAAGATCGTTGGTTTTTTGATCAAGTACAGCAGAGCCTGATGGTCCACATAAAAAACAAAGGGGTTAGCCAGTAGGTAGTGTCTGTACTTTTGTACTGCATACACCATTCCCAGTGCTTCTTGCTCCGTTGTGCTATAATTCTTCTCGGATCTTGACAGTAGCCGACTTGCAAAATATATGGGCTGATCCAACCTGTATTGACCTTCCTGTGCCAAGGCACATCCAATGGCAAAATTTGAGGCATCCACATGCACATGGAATTCTTTCTCCCAGTTTGGGTAAACCAGGATAGATGCTTTCACCAAGTGCCCTTTCAAACCCTCAAATGCCACCTGGTGTTCCTCTGTCCATCTGAATGGAACACTCTTCCGTGTAAGCGCATCTAGTGGATGATATGTCAATGCATAATTTCGTATAAACCTCCTGTAATATCTGATAGTTCCCAGAAAGGTTTTAACCGAGCTCACATCATGTGGCTCCTCCATCAGTAACACTACCCGTATTTTATCTGGGTCGGGCTTCAAACGTTCTTGGCATACTATATGCCCTAGCAGCTTTTCGTGTTAGGAGGTGAAGTCAATATCCAGATTATAGTCAGCTTTTGGTGCAGCTTATAAAGAGGAAACAAACAGTATTCTGTAGTCTTCCTTTGGGAGAGGAAAAAAACAGTCTTTTGGACTCTTCCTTTGGAAGAGGAAACAAACAGTTTTTGGACTCTTCCTTTGGAAGAGGAAACGAACAGTTTTTGTTTTTTCTATAAAAGGGGAATGACCCCTTGCATGTAAATTATGATTGAATGTAATTCTGCCGAAATCAATAAAATATCAAGCTGCCATTGCCCCGTGGTTTTTCCTGCACATTGCAGGTTTTCCACGTAAAATTTGTGTTACTATTTTTTCCTGTGTTTCTGCTTGCACATAATTTTGCTATATTTTCTAACATTTGGTATCAGAGCCTACGGTTTTGTGCAAGTGGGAGCTGCAACAATGACTGGAAGTGTAACCAAGTTTGAGATTGAAAAGTTTGATGGCAGAAACTTCGCCCTATGGAAGATGAAGGTGGAGGATTTTTTTGTTCAAAATGACCAAGCCCTAGCCTTGAAAGGGGTCGCGAGTAAACCAAGCAGCATGAAAGATGAGGAGTGGGCAACGTTGGATAGGAAAGCGGTTTCTACAATGCGTCTATGCCTAGCGAACTCTGTCTTGTTCAATGTTGTTCAAGAAAAGACCGCGGAAGCCCTTTGGAAGAATCTTGAAAAGTAGTATGAGACGAAATCTGCAACAAATAAGGTTTTTCTGAAAAAATAGCTTTACAGCCTAAGGATGAAGGCGGGTTCATCTGTGGCAGATCACTTGAATGAGTTTAATACCCTTATCAGTAAATTGGTTTAATTTAATGTGAAGATGGAGGACGAGGACAGAGCTATCACCCTAATTTGTTCCCTCCTGGAGACTTGGCATCATTTGGTGATGACCATCAGCAATTCATCATCAGGAGCTCTAACTTTTGATGATGTGGTAGCCGCTTTGTTGGCAGAAGAGTTGAGGCGGAAAACGTCTTTGGAATTGGCTGACTGTCAAAATAATATTGCAATTGGCTCTGACCTCCTTGTCTTCCTCCTCAGCGATTATTTTTGTATCCTCCGCTAGTGGTTCCTTGTCCATTCCTCTGTGGATTTGGCTGCTCTTCTTGTTGTATTGCCAATGTTTGATGCCTCTTACTTTTTAGGTTGAATGGACAATCAATGACGGGATGTCCTGCGACTTCACATATATTACAGTATGCCTTTTTTGGACAGTTTATGGTTGAGTGTTCCTCTGCCTTGCAGTCTGAACACCAAATTTATTTCCGATCCTTCCGACCTTCCCCTTTTGCTTCTTTTAGGATTTTGTCAAATTCTCTCTTGAAAGTATGAATCGTATTCTATACTTTGTCTTCAGCTTCACTGTCCGAATCTTCAGCATGCTTTAAGTATCCACCAATACCTGAGGTCATTTGTTTGCCTTTACTTTCGAAGTTTTTAGCCTTCTCCAGTGCTTCTGCATACGTTGAGGATGGTACTACCTTCATTTTCTTCTTGAACCTTGGTAGTAGCCCATCCAAAAATGACCGCTTTATCATACTATCGGCAGGTGTCATCTCCATTTTGTTTGTCAGTTGTTTCAATCTTCTATTGTAGCTTTTGACATCCTCGTTCGTTTTTGGTTTAGTGACACAGATTTTTGTAATTATGTCAGTGTCATCTCTCATAGGTCATAATTCTTATATGAATGCATTCTTGAGGTCGTCCCATTGTGCAAATGCTTGCATACTTTGTCTTTTCAAGTACTAGTCTATCGCCATGCCTTGCAATGTGGCTGGAAACAATTGCAACCATTGTGTGTCCTGTGTGACTCCATTAGCTCCCCAAATTGTAATTCAAGTCCCCACATGTCTTGCTCGATCCTCCTTCCCTTCGCCTGAGAAGGGTGGGAATTTTTGCTGTATCGTTCTATTGGCGGGATTTGCCATGATATTCTGTCTTCCTGGTGTTAGTGGTTGTAGTGGTTGGTTCGATTGTCTATTTACTGTTGGTGGTGCAAAGTTATGCCCAAATAGCCTTCTTCTCATCTCCAATTGGTCTCTGCTTCGCGATCTCCCTCGCAAATATACCAAACGTGGCTTCAGCCTTCCTCCCCACGAACCTCCACGTCGGTGCCCTGATACCAGGTTCTCTCCTTCAGTACCACCCTTGCCCCGCTGGTTCTGGTGTTGCCGTTCAGTCTTCAATGATGGGATCTTCCTCAGCTATTTGCTCTCCCTCGTTTTCTGCAGTCACCAACTATATCTCTATACTGACGTTGTCTTCCTATTTAGTATTCCATACTCTCTCCACTTCTGAAAGGTATACTTCCACGGTCTCGTGTGTTCTTAAGTTCGCCAGTTGTGCACTTCTTCTCACCGGTATTTGCTCTTTGTTCTGTGACCTGAAACCAGTCATTCACCTATTCTTCCTATCACTTGTTGTTAAACTCCGGGTTTTTGTTTAGGCAACGGCGCCAAATGTAGACAGGGGTGAGTACATTCCCGGGATGGGGTGATGACAATCAAGATCAGGGCCCAAACATAGGGTATATTAGTGGATCAGTCAATGTCCTCAGTCTGCTAACTGACGGAGGAGTCTAGACATCAGGAGTCAAGAGGGCAGACGGCTAATCTTAGACGTCTGGTTGCTAGACGTCAGGTCGGCTGGTCTAGACGTATGGTTGCTAGACGTCAGGTCAATTGGTCTAGACGTCTGATTGCTTCCAGGCATCTGGGTTCAGTTCAGACGTTAGGACTGGGGGCTAACAGCAAGCCATCTAGTGCCTGCCAGACGTCAGGGCTAGACATCAGACACCTAGCTCTCGTCCTGTCTAGAAACCTACAAAATACTCTTGCTCCCTGGTTCAATACCTGCAATAAACAATCTTTAGAGGCAAACCTACAATAGCAACTTAGCACACATTCACCTACAATAATTCCATTAATGTTTCCAACATGCAACTCACAACACCTATATCCAGTCACCATAGACGCAGAATATAGAACAACATAACAACATTTGTATTACGTATAATGAACAGCATATAGCTCTTACAGCATTGATAGGATAGATACAATGTTTAAAGAGGGGGTTTAAATAGGTGGAGACAAGTAGTTCCCCAACCAATTCCAAACCGTCCTCAACCGTTTCCTTAACACAATCCTTAACTTGTATTTAGACATCAACTACTTGTTAACCTTAACAACACCTAGCTAGACGTCTAATTAACCCGTCTAGTGCTTAACAAACATGACGGATGTTTTTGTCATGTAGTGCCATATGCGTTTACATTAATTTTTGACTCTATTTGCTGTATTTTTCAGAAATCAAGACATAAGTCTAAACAAAATGCTTATATACATTGCAAAATTGGTGATGGATGTGCTGGCCAGTCCTAGGGTCTAGAATTGTTGTCTACAATACTGTTCGAGAGGCCCTTGCCTCTGGGAAGAAGCCCTCAGCCGATTTCAATCCCAGAAAGATCAACAGTTCCGAGCAGGGCACCAGGTATGAGCCCACGCCTGAGATGCGCTAGTTTATGAGGGAGTAGTTGGGAGGAGCGACATCATCTGAGGAATTTCCCCAGTTACCCATGCGCTTGATAGAATTCGTGCATCGTGACATCTATGCCATTCTGGCTTGGGTGATGGGGCTCTCTACCAACGCCGTAGTCTATGACTGGCAGGTGTCTATGGCAGAGTTCATTTTTGAAAATGAGATTTATTTCCCATCCAAGATGAAGTCGGGTGCCATACCAGTTTTCTTCGACTGGGCAGAATGGGTGGCGCGGCAGTTTCACCTGTCGCTATCCTACCTGCAAATCCACAAGGATGATCAGTTTAGACTTTGCTCCTCCCTAGCATGGTATTTCTTTTACCACTTGCATGATAAGTTCCCCTACATCCCCAAGAACCAGACGGACGAGGAAGGCAAGGCGTTGCCGGTTTATCTCTGGATGCAGAGCTTGTCCAGAGATGAATCGTACTACGTTTTTAACCAAGTTTTCTTGGGGCCGGCGCTGGAGATGATTTACGACCGCTGCAAATGAGTTCCCATGGAGATGAGAGATAAAGTAGTCAACGAGAAGATGGGGGACGTTTTTCTGTTCACCCAGGGTTGGTTGTCAGGATTTTCGGGTTCAGAAAGAAGCCCTTTCTGTTGCCCTTTTACGCCACGCCCTACCTGTTTGCCCTGCAGGTTGCTCTGCAGTGCAACTTCACCAATGAAGTGTACGGGAAAGGCAGGGGGAAGAAGCTCATGTGCCCTATACCCTTCGAGTTCGGGGACATCAAGGTGATGCAGTGTGGTCAGAACGCTGTGCTTACAGTAACACTATTCGACTTTGGTTTGATTGAGCTCCCCCAACGCTGGAAGTACTATCCACGTAACATCTTTCGAGACCACATTGGAGCGAAGTCTTTTCACGACTTCCCTCGCCCGGACATTGTTGCTCAATGGAATAACCCTAGGGGATGCGAGTTGGAGTGGCACATCGATGAGATGGTGCCCTTCCCCCTAGCACGACTTCTACATCGTAGAGAGTGAATATGACCCGGATGTCAACCCAGAACAGAAGCTGCCCAGGAGTCTTTTTGCGGCGATGAAAGCAAAGCTGAAGCACTGGTCAAACCACAAGGTCAATGAGTGGTGGATCATGAGGATCCACAATGATAAGATGACCTCCAACTACCTAATGGCGCTGGATTATAGATTCTCCAAGGTCTATGACAAGAACGTGGACACCTATCGGGCCCTCTCGTTTTTCGAGATTGTGCCCCGAAGTACGCGAAGCCCTGACGAAGTAGATGACCTGGCAGCAAAGAAGCACGTGGTAGAAGGCAAGGGCAAGGCAGTCCTGAGTGATTCACCATTGGCTGGAGAGAGTGGGCCATTGTCCCATGAGAAGAAGAGCGCTCTCCCAAAAAGAAAAGTTGAGGAGGCACCTCTCTTGCAACAAGCGACAAAGAGGCCGCGCACCAGCGCTCAAAGGCCCTTTAGAGCGAGCTCTCAAGCTACACCTAAAAACCCCCTGTCGAGTGCTCCCGAAGTTCCTATGGCACTACAGTCAGAAGAGCAGAAATTTGAAAATGTGGAAGTAATCGATGTATATGCGATTGACACCAAGGAGAAAGAAGACCCGCACGCTCAGCGTCCCACTTCCTCGGCTCCCTTGATCACGGAGCCCAAAGGTACGTGTTTGCTCATTTCTGTTTCTTCTTCCCTTTCTACAGCAGTCGTTTCCATAGTTGCTGCCCCTGTTTCTTTTCTTCCATCCCTCACTGTTGTTTTTGGCGTTTCAGTCTCCCAAACCCTTGTGTTGCCCTCGGCAGCATTCACTACTTTTGCAACTAACCCTAATGCTTTCGCAATCTCTGCGTCAGTCAGTCTCCCTTTCTCTGTTGCGGAAGACTCTATCGTTGATCTTTCTTTCGTTGTAGAGATAAACCCTTTTTCCTTGTCACCGCCCTCTGCCATCATGACTTCAGTGTTCGCTGATATTTCAATGCCTAAACCTACTATCTCTACGGTCGCTGTCCAAACTCAAGCGCGCCCTTGAGGGTTAGCGCATTCGCTTCCCCTTCTATTTCCCATGTGTTGTCCGAACTAGAGCCGCAACTTCCCCTCCTTCCTTTCACACCGATCCTTAGAGTTGGAGTTCAAGAGCCGCTCGAGTCTGAGTTGGAAATGACGCAACACCTTGCTGCTGCAGAGAGCATCCACAAGGCACGCCTTAGCTCATCACGCTAGCTGAGAGATTGCCGGAAGGAGGAGGCGCAGGCTCTGGTGCAATCTGAGAAAGCATCCATCATCGATCCAGAGAATATGGAGCTCCACACGGTGGAGAAGATCCCAGTTGACCAATTATGCTTACCGTCACATTGTGGAAGACGCGACGAAGATGAAAACGTCCCAAAATATGGGCAACATTCAAGTTGATATGGGCTCCATTTATGTTCACGGTGAGTACTACAAGGATCGCTTCTTCGAAGCGTAGGCCAAGAATTTTGAGCTTGAGGAGGCCTTGGCAGGGGTGAAAAGGCATATTGTAGCACTGGATTCTGAAGCCGCACAGCTGAGTCAACACGTGCTTTCGCTAGAGGCGGAGAACGATGAGCATTCCAAGGCATGTGATCAGCAGATTAAGGCATGCGCCCAAGAAAATCAGCAGATACAGTCACTCACTGTTCAGGTCTAGTAGTTGCAGGCCTAATTAGCAGAGAAAACGTCGCAGCCTATCGTGTTCTCTAGGGAGAGCATGACGGAGATGCGCTTGCACTTCCTGGAAGATCTCCCGGCGAGAGCTGTGTGGGGAGTTACAGTTTTAACATTTTTTAGGGAAGCGCAGGAGGCAGTTTTCGAGGGCCGCTTCATTTTGGAAGCCGCTCAGATAGACGTTAGTCTCTGGATGGACCTGGTCATGCAGCTCCAAAAAATTAAATATGTGCATGCACACTTTACTCCCATGACCTCCTTGGCTCGATCCTGAGCAGCAGCGAAGAAGACCCTGCACTTTTTCTTCACGAAACTCGAACTGGTAAAAAAAAGCACGTAAGCTCTCAGATGCCCTCGAGCAGGAGAGAGACATTTTTGCTGTAGTACTTCAACGTCCTCGCTCAAATCGGCATCCCCGGCTTCACAGACCATGAAGGACCTATTCCATCGCTTGAGGAATTAAAGCCGATATGGGCGGCATTCATCAGCAGCACCTCAAACATTGACGCTTGGGAAGACCCGATTTCAGATGCACAGGTGATGCCTTTCATTAATAAGTATGCCCAAATCGAGTCTTGCTTGCAGGAGTTCGACCGAAGGCTAGATCTGGATAATATTGAGCGCATTGAGACCTACCGTTACCTAATCCAGGAGCTCCAGAAACAGCCAACCTTTTCCCTCGACCACTAGAACGATGCTTCCGTGGTGTACAAGCATGTGTTCAAAAGCTCTCTGGATAGATTTCTTCCCCATCCGCGCGAGCTAGATTCCGAGGAGGATACAAAAGGCGAGCAAGGAAAACTAGAGGAGGCAAGGGGCGAGCCAGAGAAAGAAGAGGAATAGGACCGACTTCAAGAGCTTCCAGTCGAGCAGCGATGAGCAGGAGTAGTCTGAGGATGCTAAGAGCGAAGATGACTCTGCAACCCAAGGATAAGGTCTAGGATCTTTGCATTGAGGCATGCTCAATACCCCGCGAGCCGCCAGAGATGTTGCCATTCTTGCCACATTTTGTAGAACTTTAAGTTGTATGCAGTTTTTCAAAGTTAATCATTGTAAAACTTATCTTCTTACATGAAAAATAGTTAAGATGTTATGTTGTGTTTTCAACAGCTTTCGCTTTCTACTCAAAATTGTCTTCTTCCAGATTATGTGGTTTCTCTGTTTTTCTACACTTTTCCTATCGTTTCGCATGCAAAATTGTGAACGTTTTAGCATGGGTGATGTGAATGTGTTTTTTGCCTTAAGGCTGTTTTATGCAAGTTGTTTCCACTGTGCACACATGATAATGGTTTCCAACACTTAGACAAATTTCAGATCATGTTTTCCTTTTACAATGCACGGACACTTTCGCTCCACTGGTGGAGCGAAAGCGGAGCGAAGGTGCTTTCGCTCCCAGTTCTGGAGTGAAAGTTCCCAGAGAAAGGCAAGGGGAATGAAAAATGGTTAAGTACTGGCTAAGGCGCGAAAGAATTTTGCTCCATGTGGAGCGAAAGTCCCTTCAAATAAGAATTAAGTACATGCTCGAAAGTACTTTCGCTCCACTAAGGGAGCGAAATCTCCTTCTTGAGAACCGTGCCACTCAAAGTGCAAAGAAAGTCAAACAAATCGGTCAAAGTTGTTGTCGCTCCACCAGTGGAGCAAAACTCCCAGTCGCTCCACTAGTGGAGCGAAAGCCAAGCGAAGTGCAGAGTAAGGCAAGTATGAGGCTAAGAGTTCTAAAGAGGTCAAGGCTTGGTCAAAGGTGCTTTCGCTCCACCAGTGGAGTGAAAGTGGAGCGACTGGAAGATTCGCTCCACTGGTGGAGCGATAGTAAGTTTGACTGCGCTGACTTTCTTCCTTGGGTGGAGCAACAGAGGCTTTCGCTCCACAAGTGGAGCGAAAGTCCCAGGCGCTCCACCTGTGGAGCGAAAGCCTTTGTCGCTCCACCCAAGGAAGAAAGTCAACGCAGTCAAAGTTCTTGTCGCTCCACCAGTGGAGCGAATCTTCCAGTTGCTCCACTTGTGGAGCGAAAGTCTCCGTCGCTCCACCCAGGGAGCGACATCCAAAGTAAAAGCGCAAATTGTCTAAGTACAAGGCCAAAGGCGCTTTCGCCCCACTTGTGGAGCGAAAGCATCTTCACTCCACTTGTGGAGCGAAAGCTGGCCAGAGTGCGAGAAAGTTTCTAAAGAAAGGAAGAAGACACTTTCGCTCCACTTTTGGAGCAAAAGTGCTGTCGCTCCAGTTATGGAACGAAACTCCAGGCAGGCCCCAAAACACAGTGCAAGCTGCCCAGAACCGTCAAGGGCTGCCCAAAACCACCATTGATTGATCAAACCAACCCTGAAACTGCACTTTGAGTCGTCCGATCGTGGTGGATCACCGGAACCTTCTACCTTCAATGTTGAGTTATCTGCAAGGTCGAATTAAATGTTGTTAAGTCGGTTCCGGATCAAATCTGCCTGTCACCATTGGGGAAGTGGTTGGGCATTAATGTTTTAGGAAGTAGAATCCTCTATAAAAGCTGGTTTTTCTCTATAACTAAGGATGGACAATCTCTGCTAGAAAAGCAGTTGTATACTTTGAAATCTGCTTCCGAAATTCAAACTTTTGGTTTCGGTCTTGAATCTTCCATCTCTGTGTATGCCTTCTATCATGTTATTTCTGTTAAGTTAATTACTTTGTTATACAACTTGAATTTTGTTTTCTGGATTTAGCTATCGGTGAAGGATTAATTCTGGAATACCCTTGGAGGTTATGCGGTTGAGAGGATTTAATGTTGGTTTCTGTTAATGTTCTATTGTTTTGATTGTTGTTGGTTCAAGTGTTAGTTGTGTATCGTGCTTCCTATCCATCACCCCCGTATTTCAGGCTTTTAGCCTCTTTCCCTATTCCTTTCAGTTATTTCCTTCTCTTTCAACACCTTCCTAACCCTTATCTCAAAGAAAACCATTTTTATTTTTGAAACCAGCCCTACTGGAGATTATCATGGAGGACATTCCTTTCCTTTGGACATTCAATGCTTGGCAGCGGGTCTAGGGCGTTGTAGACTTAGAAAATCTATATCTAGGCTGATTCGATTGCCAACAATTCCTTTCCTTTTCTTCGTCTTTTAGTCTGCACATGGTCCCACCACAAGGACACGTGTCATTTTAGCTTCGTACTGGTAAAATTCACTGACTCAAAATCAAAATACTTGTCCATTTTAGAAATCCAGTCAATGAGCTCCTCTGGATTTAAGCTTCCATTATATGATGGAGTTTTGATTTTTGGCTTTCAGTCCATATTTGAAATTTCTTAGATCAGTCATTCTCCCTCTAGTTCTCCCTCTCGCTCCTCATATTGAGCTTCCTCATGGCTGACCTTCTCTTCTTTACTATCACTAATCTCCTCCAATTGAACGCTTGTTCTTTGAGTGCTTTCAATTACTTCAATTCGGGCGGTAATTCCCCTTAGCATTTTAGCTATGTCTATAGTTCAAGGTCCTCATGGTCGTCCTCTTACCCATTGTACCATCATTCCTTTGACACATCCTCAACGATATTTTAGCTCTGATACCAAAATGATGTAGCGCATAGATGAAAGAGGCAAAAAACATCTGGTTTGCAGACTAAAGAAATCTCTGTACGGGTTGAAACAGGATCCAAGGATGTGGTACAGGAAATTTGATACCTTCATGAAGAGCCAAGGTTTCAGCAGGAGTGAAGCTGACCATTGTGGATACTATAAGAGGTTTGATAATGGCAGTTTTATTATTTTGCTGTTGTATGTTGATGATATGCTGGTTGCAGGCCCAAGCATGAAGAAAATCATTGATCTTAAGGCTCAATTGGCTAGGACATTTGAAATGAAGTATTTAGGAGCAGCAAACCAAATTTTAGGGATGAAGATACATAGGGATAGAAAAGGAAGAAAGATCTGGTTAAGTCAAAAGTCATATATAGAAAAGATTTTGCAGCGCTTCAATATGCAGAATGCAAAACCATTTAGTACCCCACTTCTTTCACACTTAAAATTGTCTTCCAACTAGTGTCCTAGAACAGAAGCAGAGAAGACAAGCATGTCTCGTGTATCGTATTCATCAGCAATAGGAAGCCTCATTTATGTCATGGTGAGCACTAGACCGGATATTGTCCAAGCAGTGGGAGTAGTTAGCCGGTACATGGAAAATCCTGGTAAGGAGCATTGGAATGCTGTGAAGTGGATATTTAGATATTTAAGAGGCACTTCAAATGCTACTATTTACTATGGATCAGATAGTTTGCAAGTTAAAGGTTTTGTGGATTCTGATTATGGTGGAGATAGAGATGGGAGAAATTCCACTATAGGATATACTTTCACTCTTGTTGGTGGAGTTGTGAGTTGGGCTTCTAAGTTGTAGTCTATGGTGGCTTTATCAACCATTGAAGCAGAATATATTGCAGCGACTCATGCCAGCAAAGAGGCAATTTGGCTAGAGCGATTGTTGGGTGACTTCAAGGTAATGCAGGGGAAAATTACATTGCATTGTGATAGCCAAAGTGCTATTCAGCTAGTGAAGAACCCAACATTCCATGATCGCACGAAACACATTGATGTCAAGTACCACTTTATAAGAAATGTGGTGGAAGAAGGTAGGATCCTGTTGTAGAAAATCGACACTAAAGTGAATCCTGCAGATATGCTTACTAAGCTAGTCAAGACAGAGAAGTTTGAGTGGTGCAGAACTTCTCTGGGCTTGCTGAAAATGTGATAAGGGCAGCATTGGGCAATTGGAACTTGGATGGAAAAACATAGGCAAAGAATTCCCGTATATCGACTTCAAGTGGGAGAATGTTAGGAGGTGAAGTCAATATCCGGATCTCCAATGTTCTTCAGCAGAGAGGTGCATGGTGGTGCAACTTATAAAGAGGAAACAAACAGTATTTTGTAGTCTTCCTTTGGGAGAGGAAACAAACAGTCTTTTGGACTCTTCCTTTGGAAGAGGAAACAAATAGTTTTTGGACTCTTCCTTTGGAAGAGGAAACAAACAGTTTTTGTTTTTTCTATAAAAGGGGAATGACCCCTTGCATGTAAATTATGATTGAATGTAATTCTGTCGAAATCAATAAAAGATCAAGCTGCCATTGCCCCGTGGATTTTCCTGCACATTGCAGGTTTTCCACGTAAAATTTGTGTTACTATTTTTTCCTGTGTTATTGTATTTTTCTGCTTGAACATAATTTTGCTATATTTTCTAACAATCCGTATGGCACCAACAAGACACACTTATTTGGGTTCAGTGCTATTCGTTCTTTCCTGCATAAACTCATGTATCTCCCAAGGCCTTTAAATGTTCTTGTGTCTTCCCATATAGTGACCAATCATCTAGAAAGGCTTTAAAATTACCTATGGACATTTTATCAAAAATATACAAGATGATCCTTTGAAAAGTAGCGGGCGCATTGCATAGTCCAAATGGCATGCGATTGTATGCATATATTCCATCCTCTACCACAAAAGTAGTCTTCAACTTATTTTCTTCTGCTATGCTAATCTGACTATATCCCGAGAATCCATCAAAAAATGAATAAATCTCGTGTCTGACTACTTCTTCCAGTATGGAGTCTGTGAATGGGATTGGGAAAGGATCTTTTACAGTTACGACATTCAAACTTCTAAAATCCACACAGATTCAGAATTTATCTACTTCCCGTTTTAGAGTGATTACAATTGGTGAAACCCACTCGCTTGTCGTAACCTTGAATATAATGCCTGCATCTACCATATTTTTGATTTCGACATTCACCTTTGCTGCATATTTGGGATTCATTCTGTAAGGATGCCTTCTTACTGGTTGCGCGCCTTCTATCAGAGGAATCTTGTGTACGCAAAGTTCGGGTGGTACTCCCTTCAAATCTTTATATGTCCATGCAAAAACATCCTTATAGTCCATAAAAATCTTAATTGTTGTTGCTTTTAGGACTGGATCCCAATCATCTCCACATTTGATCATCTTCTCTTCGCCCTTTTCTCCCAAGTTTATCTGAATCATCCTTAGACCTTCGTATTTGATTGACTCAGCGTCAGCGTCATCTGCTGCCTTTAGTGCATCAATGGGGTGGGCAGGTTTATCCTCTATCACTGCCTCCCCCATTGTGAATTTTGCAAAATTCTTGGAAAAATGTCCACTTTTCTCTTTCCCTGTCCTTTTCCGCTATTGTCTGTCTCTTGTTACTGATTTCTCTTTCTGGTTCCTGCATATTATCCTCTTGAATCTCTTTTCCCGCATTTATACAAAGACATTGGGGAGGGAAGATCTCATAATCCTCTAACTGCCAGTGTAGTAAAACTTTATCTTGGTCATACTCATCTTTTGTGCAATCATCGAGGTGCAACACTCCCTCCTCATCTGGTTCATGTCTCGTTTCACCATCTGACGAGGAGGATCTTGAATCATCTGAAGTAGCTATGTCCTGACTTACTGTTTGGTTCTTCAGATTAATTATATACTTTTGCTGCTCCTGTTTGAAAGATAGCCATTCTTTCTCCCAATTGTGGTTGACTTTTGCTGTTCTCAACCATCCACGTCCTAGGAGTGCATCATATGCGGGTTTTTGCATAGCAATGACAACAAAATCTAGGGTGAAGTCCTGTTCGGCTATGCATACCTTCTGATTCATCAAAATGCCTATTGTTTCAATGCCATATTGATCAACACCATATAGTTTGAAATTTGGAGACCGTAAGGCTGGTTGCCCCAGAATCCACCATGTCTTCTTTGGCATCACATTCACACTAGACCCTCCATCTACAATCACCTGATTCAGCCTATGGTTCAAAACTTCCATTTGAACAATAGCTGGCCTCCGCCCGGCTTCAATCATCAGGATTGTTGGGTCGATAAATTGTCCTTGCTTGATAGCTGCTACCTGTCGAGGTTCATCCTTTTTATTGATGACTTACCCGATCATAGTGTACAACTCGGGTATTATACTAAATAGGTTGGCGACCTTTATCTCTACCTTTGTGTTTAGTACCTCTGTTACCAAGCCTTATTTTGATGCCTTTTTCGTGATTTCTAGTCTCTTTAATACTTTTTCCAGAATTAGTCTTTGTTTCTCCTTTGCCAGTTCTGTCTCAATCAATTTTTGGGCTTCCTGCCATCGTTCCTTCTCCTTGGCAGGGTTTGGATAAGCTTCCTTTTTCTTGGTCTGAGCTCTTGTCACAACCAAGACTTCTTTGTCTACTTCAGTCACTTCTCCAATTCCAATGAGGTTAATATTCTGCGTTCCACTGGTACTTTCTTTGTTCGGGCAATTAGCCTCCTTGTGATTTCTCGGACCACACCATTTACACATTTGAGTGGTGTTGTTACCACTATTATTACCTACATTCTGGGGTTTGGAACAGTTCTTCGCAAAATGGCCCCATTCTTGACAATTCCGACACTGAATAATTGGCCGACCGTCAAAGTCGTATTGCAATCGGCTCTGACCTCCTTGTCTTCCTCCTCGGCGATTATTTCTGTATCCTCCGCTAGTGGCTCCTTGTCCATTCCTCTGTGGATTTGGCTGCTCTTCCTGTTGTATTGCCAATGTCTGATGCCTCTTACTTTTTAGGTTGAATGGACAGTCAATGATGGGATGTCCTACGACTTCACATATATTACAGTATGCCTTTTTTGGATAGTCTATGTTTGAGTGTCCCTCTGCCTTGCAGTTTGAACACCAAATTTCTTTCCGATCCTTCCGACCTTCCCCTTTTGCTTCTTTTAGGATTTTGTCAAATTCTCTCTTGAAGGTTTGAATCATATTCTGTACTTTGTCTTCAGCTTCACCGTCCGAATCTTCAGAATGCTTTAAGTATCCACCAATACCTGCGGTCGTTTGTTTGCCTTCACTTTCGAAGTTTTTAGCCTTCTCCAGTGCTTCTGCATACGTTGAGGATGTTACTGTCTTCATTTTCTTCTTGAACCTTGGTAGTAGCCCATCCAAAAACCACCGCTTTATCATACCATCGGCAGGTGTCATCTCCATTTTGTCTGTCAGTTGTTCCAATTGTCTATTGTAGCTTTTGACATCCTAGTTCATTTTTTGTTTAGTGACACAGATTTCTGTAATTATGTCAGTGTCATCCCTCATAGGTCGTAATTCTTCTATGAATGCATTCTTGAGGTCATCCCATTGTGCAAATGCTTGCATACTTTGTCTTTTCAAGTACTAGTCTATCGCCATGCCTTGCAATGTGGCTGGAAACAATTGCAACTATTGTGTAACCTGTGTGACTCCATTAGCTCCCCAAATGGTAATGCAAGTCCCCACATGTCGTGTTGGATCCTCCTTCCCTTCGCCTGAGAAGGGTAGGAATTTCTGCTATATCGTTCTATTGGCGGGATTCGCCATGATATTCTGTCTTCTTGGTGTTAGTGGTTGGTTCGATTGTCTATTTACTATTGGTGGTGCATAGTTATGCCCAAATAGCCTTCTTCTCATCTCCAATTGGTCTCTGCTTCGTGATCTCCTTCGCAAATATACCAAATATGGCTCCATCCTTCTTCCCCACGAACCTCCGCATCGGTGCCCTGATACCAGGTTCTCTCCTTCAGTATCCTCTAGCCACCCTTCCCCCGCTGGTTCTGGTGTTGCCATCCAGTCTTCAATGATGGGCTCTTCCTCAGCTATTTGCTCTCCCTCGTTTTCTGCAGTCACCAACCATGTCTCTATACTGATGTTGTCTTCCTCTTCAGTATTCCATACTCTCTCCACTTTTGGAAGGGATACTTTCGCGGTCTCGTGTGTTCTTAAGTTCGCCAGTCGTGCGCTTCTTCTCACCGGTATTTGTTCTTTGTTCCGTGACCTGAAACCAGTCATTCACCTATTCTTCCTATCACTTGTTAAACTCCGGGTTTTTGTTTAGGCAACGACGCCAAATGTAGACAAAGGTGAGTACATTCTCGGGATGGGGTGATGACAATTAGGATCAGGGCCCAAACAAAGGGTATATTAGTGGATCAGTCAATGTCCTCACTCTGCTAACTGACGGATGAGTCTAGACATCAGGAGTCAAGAGGCCAGACGGCCAAGCTTAGACGTCTGGTTGCTAGACGTCAGGTCGGCTAGTCTAGACATATGGTTGCTAGACGTCATATCAGTTGGTCTAGACGTCTGATTGCTGCCAGACATCTGGGTTTAGTTCAGACATCAGGACTAGGGTCTGACAGCTAGCCATCTAGTGCCTGCCAGACGTCAGGGCTAGACGTCAGACGCCTAGCTCTCGTCCTGTCCAGAAACCTGCAAAAGACTCTTGCTCCCTGGTTCAGTACCTACAATCAACAATCTTCAGAGGCAAACCTGCAATGGCAACTTAGCACACAATCACCTGCAATACTTCCATTAATGTTTCCAACATGCAACTCACAACACCTCTATCCAGTCACCATAGATGCAGAATATAGAACAACATAACAACATCTGTATTACGTATAATGAACAACATATAGCTCTTACAGCATGGATAGGATAGATACAATGTTTGAAGAGGGGGGTTTAAATAGGTGGAGACAAGTAGTTCCCCAACCAATTCCAAACCGTCCTCAACCGTTTCCTTAACACAATCCTTAACTTGCATTTAGACGTCAACTACTTGTTAACCTTAACAACACCTAACTAGACGTCTAATTAACCCGTCTAGTGCTTAACAAGCATGACGACTATTTTTGTCATGTAGTGCCATATGTGTTTACATTCATTTTTGACTCTATTGGCTGTATTTTTCAGAAATCAAGACATAAGTCTAAACAAAATTCTTATATACATTGCAAAATTGGTGATGGATGTGTTGGCCAGTCCTAGGGTCTATAACTGATGTCTACAATACTATTCGAGAGGCCTTTTCCTGTGGGAAGAAGCTCTCAGCCGATTTCAATCCCAGAAAGATCAACAGTTCTAAGCAGGGCGGAAGGTATGAGCCCACTCCTAAGATGCACCAGTTTATGAGGGAGTAGTTGGGAGGAGCGACATCATATGAGGAATTTCCCCAGTTACCAATGCGCCTGACAGAATTCGTGCATCGTGACATCTATGCCATTCTGGCTTGGGTGATGGGGCTCTCTACCAATGCCGTAGTCTACGACTAGCAGGTGTCTATGGTAGAGTCCATTTTGAAAATGAGATTTATTTCCCATCCAAGATGAAGTCGGGTGCCATACCAGTTTTCTTCAACTGTGCTGAATGGGTGGCGCGGCAGTTTCACCTGTCACTATCCTACCTGCAAATCCGCAAGGATGATCAGTTTAGGCTTTGCTCTTCCCTAGCGTGATATTTCTTTTACCACTTGCATGATAAGTTCCCCTACATCCCCAAGAGCCAGACGAACGAGGAGGGCAAGGCGTTGCTGGTTTGTCTCTGGACGCAGAGCTTATCCAGAGATAAATAGTACTACGTTTTTAACCAAGTTTTCTTGGGGCCAGCATTGGAGATGATCTATGACCGCTACGAATGAATTCCCACGAAGATGAGAGATAAAGTAGTGGACGGGAAGATGGGGGACATTTTTCTGTTTACCTAGGGTTTGGTTGTCAGGATTTTCGGGTTCACAAAGAAGCCCTTTCTGTTGCCCTTTTACGCCACGCCCTACCTGTTTGCCCTGGGGGTCGCCCGACAGTGCAACTTCACCAACGAAGTGTACGGGAAAGGCAAGGGGAAGAAGCTCACGTGCCCTATACCCTTCGAGCTCGGGGACATCAAGGTGATGCAGTGTGGTCAGAACGTTGTGCTTACAGTAACACTATTCGACTTTGGTTTGATTGAGCTCCCCAAATGCTGGAAGTACGATCCACCTAACATCTTCTGAGACCACATTGGAGCGAAGTCTTTTCACGGCTGCCCTCACCCGAACATTGTTGCTCAATGGAATAACCCTAGGGAACGCGAGTTGGAGTGGCACATCGATGAGATGGTGCCCTTCCCCCTGGCACGACTTCTACACCATAGAGAGTTAATACAACCCGACTGTCAACCCAGAAGGTGGCAAGCAAGGAATCCGGGAAACCAAATTGACCTTTACAAAATCGACATTGCCGCTCCAGGAGAGCACGTCAGGCTGGCTGATCACGAAGCTCGCATAGAAGAACCTAAAACTAAAATCGAAGAGGCTGAGGGTGAAGAGCAATCTACATCCTCGGACGGTACTGATACCGAGTATACTACCGGAGGAGAAGAAGACATGGCTTCCCAGCAGAATGATGATGACCTCTTCCCGGCGGTAGACTCTACGGGGCCCTTGGCCCTAGTCGGACAGCAAGTTGTGCCCCCCGCTGCCCTAAAGTCTATCCTAACATATGACGGCTACGGCAATACGGCGTACGAACACATCCAAGACATTTTGGCCCTGGCTGCACTACATTCCATCACTGATGAGGGTGTGAAGACCCGTCTTCTGGCCCTTTCCCTAAGGGGAAAGCTTCTCTACTGGTGGATATCACTGCCAAAGGGATCTATTACGGGGTGGCGCCAGCTAGCCGGCAGGCTCGTGAAAGGATGCAACGAGTCTGCTGACCCCTCTTCCTCGTTGCATCAGTTCCAAAGCATCCAGCGACAGCCCCAAGAGGAGGTGTCGGACTTCAACATACGGTTTGCAAGGTCTTGGAAATGAATACCTCGCGAACTTCGACCTTCAGCAGGTCAGGCTACGCACTACTACCTGAGGTCTTTCAACTCAGACATTTGCCTGCTGCTGAAGATAGCCAGAATTGACTCGTTCCCTGCTCTGTACGAGGCTGCCCAGCAAGCTAAAATGGATATCATTTCCATAGGCAGACTCCCACACAGGGTATAGCCACCCATTTACCCTGACTTTCCTCAATCCCAGTACCCATCAGCTTCCGGTACAATGCCGTCCACTTCAGGACAACAACCCCAGCAGCAATGGAATCCGACGCCGGTCGTAAACCCTTACGGCCCGCCACAAATTCACTACCCGCCTCCTCCTCCTCCGCATTATCCAACACTCCCAGCTCCCCCGTAGTATGCACAGTATTCTACACCTCCTCCATTGGCTGCCTTACCTCCGTCGGCTCAGTTGCCGCCTCTGGACAATGATATTTAGAACAAAATCCTCTAGGAGGTGCGGGCTTTGGCCTCGGGATATCACACCATGTCCAACGACATGACTATTCTCAAGAAGAAACAGGCCTAGATGGACCTTGTTCCAAGGAGGCCATATCCTCCTCCGGCACTGACAAAAGATCAAGCCCCAGAACGGCGAGATCAGAGGCGGCCCCCTCCAAGAAATGCTACCATAGAGGACCAACCTGGTACTTTTGACCAGGTCAACTGGTGCACCATGTGCAACGACCCGCATTTAGAAGAAGACTGCACACTACACTAGCATTACCTCTAGACCTTGGTAGGCAGCGCCATAGAGGACGAAGAACTCTACATGATCCTGGACGACGAAGGCAACTTTGCCGTCCCAGAGGAAGATCTGGTGTTGCCCCCTGCAAAGGAAGACTGAAAGCCTGCTGACACTGCTGCCAAGCCCTTGAAGGTATACGCTAGAAGAGACAAGGCGCAACCTGCCGGGCTGCCACCTGACAAGAGGCTGTGGCCTTACACAGCCAAGGAAAAAGCTCTTGCAGCCAGGCCTCCCGCAGCAAAACCGTCTCCTTCTCCAGCCAAAGCTCCTGCTGCTCAGCCTCCAGCTGAAACGAAAGAACAAGCTCAGGAGAAGCTGAGGTACCCGTCTCTGACAAAGAGACAGAGAGTAGAGGCCACGCAGCAATACCGCACCAAGTATGAACCTGCAAAGGAAACGGAGGGAGCTAGCACCTCAGGCTACAACATAGTCGATGAGCTGAAAAGGGCCCCTGCAAGGATAAGCATGTATGATGCTCTCCTGCTCCCAGGGCAAGTTGATCTGCTACAAGAATCTCTGAAGAGCATAAAGTGTGGCAAGCAGATACAACCTGTTGTTCTGGTTCAACATCTGACAGTCTCTACCACTGGGAAGAACATACCACCTCTCTTCTATCTGTCATTGCAGATGCAAGGGTACATAGTACACAACTGTATGGTGGATTCTGGTGCCTCCATGACTGTAATGCCTAGAGCCGTCTGCGACGAAATCGGGATGGAGTATACAAGGAGCAGCCAAGGCGTGCTGCAACTAGACGGCACCCCTGTCAAGACAGTCGGTGTCATCAAAGACATCCCGATCCGATTGCACAAAGCCCTCGACATAGTGGTCATTCAAGAGGTTGTGGTTGTCGACTTGGAACCCTACTTCGGCATGTGTCTCTCCAGGGAGTTCACTGCGAAGCTGGGAGGGTATCTGTCTCTGGATTACACGCATATGGAAGTGCCCTTCAAAGGAAGGATACTGAAGATCTACAATGAGAAGTCTTCCACATTCCTAGTGGAGAAGATACCCGGAGAAGAATTGCAGGACTGCATGGTTCAGCTGACGGAGGAGGAACTGGTGGTGGTGGACATGACGGAGCAAGCTCTTGAGCTGCTGCAAGTAGAAGATGAGTTCTCCTTGCGGGACTTCAATGCCGTGATCAAGACTGAGCAATGCTGCTACACCATCATTCAGCCTGAGAGGCTTGACAAGTCAGCCAAGAAAGAAGTAGGACCTGCACCAGAAAAGCTATGGTAGCTTTTCTTTGATGGCGCTTGATGCAAAAATGGTGCCGGTGCAGGTGTACTCTTGGTTTCCCCAACCAGGATCCAGAAGGACTACACCTACAGGCTGGCTTGGAGCTGTACCAACAATGCGGCGGAGTACGAAGCCTTGTGCTTGGGTTTGAGAAAAGCGGAGAGGCTGGGAATTAAACATCTGCATATCTTTGGTGATTCAGAGCTGGTGTGCAACCAGATTACGAACAAGTGTGCCTCCAAGAAGCACTATCTCAAGGCGTACCGTAATCGGGTGTGGGACCTGATGGAGTCATTCGACTCGTTGAATGTCAGAGTTATATCGCGTGAGAAAAACAAGCACGCTGACATTCTGGCGTCTGTTGGAGCCAGGTATGTTCCGGCTGATGACACTGTCCAAAAGCTGAAGCTGGTCCTTACCATTTATAGGCCTTCTACGCCTGATAAAGACCCACTAGAAGGTGTTTTACTGTGACGAGGAGATCGTCACATTTTTGGTTACTGAAGCGTGTTCAATCGAAGGTAGAGACCCTGATGACGAGCAATATGAGGGGTTGATACAGTTAAAAAACAATCATGTCCCAAAAGGAATGATTACATTAGAAAGTCTCTTTGATCAGAACGACAGAGCAATATCACACCGGATCAAAGTAGACCCCAAGCAGTACGTCAACCTGGAGCTTGAGCCTGGAAAGGCGATTAAGATTAGGACGGACTGCATCGAAGAGGAACTTGAGCAGATCAGATCATTATGCCGAGAGTTCCCTGACATAGTAGCCTGGTGCTACCAAGACTTGAAGGGGTATGACAGACAGATAATCCAGCATACCATTGAGCTAGAAGATGGTGCAACACCATTCCAACAGAAGCAAAGGGCTGTAAATCCTAAGATCAAAGCCATGATGAAGGCCGAGCTCCTGAAGATGCTGGAGGCCAAGATCATCTACCCCATCAAGCATTCATCCTGGGTTGCGAACTTGGTTCCCGTGAGGAAGAAAAACGGAGACATTCATCTTTGTGTGGACTTCAAAAATCTGAATCAAGCCTCACTCAAAGACCATTATCCGCTTCCCCAGATCGATCAGATCCTCCATATAGTTGCTGGAGCCCAGAGATTCTCCCTCCTAGATGGCTTTTCTGGGTACAACCAGATTTGGGTCAAAGATGAGGACCAGCATAAGACAATGTTCACCACCAAATGGGGGATGTTCGCCTATCAGCGCATGCCCTTCGGCTTATCCAATGCTGGCACCACATTACAGAGAGCCATTGACTTGGCCTTCCGAGAGCTGCTTAACAAGGTCATTGTCATCTATTTGGATGACATGATTGTATTCTCTCATAGGAGAGAAGACCATGTTTCCCTTCTACGGCAGATATTTGAGATATGTGAATTCGGCATTTCCATAAACCCGAAGAAATCAGTCTTCGTGGTGAGAGAAGGCAAGCTGCTGGGACATGTCATCTCAGAGAAAGGCCTTGCAGTAGACCCTGATAGAGCAGAGGCCCTCCTCCGCTTGCCCGCCCCAGTTGACAAGAAAGGGCTACAGTCCTTCGACAAAATCAATTTCATGCGAAAGTTCATACCGGACTTCGCACAGGTAATCAAGCCCATGGCCGAAATGCTGAAAAAGAATGTTGAATTCTTATGGACTGAAGAGAGGAGACAGGCCTTCGAGGAAATCAAGGCCCAAATTGCACAAGCCCCGATGTTGATAAACCCGGATTACTCCAAGGACTTCATCCTGTACGCGGTGGGGGAACCCGAGAGTTACGCCGCAGTCCTGACCCAGAAGGGAGACGATGGCGAAGAGCGCCCCATAGCGTTCTTAAGCCAAGTGATTCAGCCGCACGAAGAGAAGTACAATTTTATTGAGCGGCAGGTTCACGCAGTCATGAAGTCTCTCCGAAAGTTCAGGCACTTTGTCTCCCAGAGCAAGATCACTGTCTTCGTGATACACCCGGACGTCCAAAATTTCATCATACAAGGAGAGTTGGGTCATAAGAGAGCGGGATGGATTGCCAAAATCCAGGAGTTTGACATCGAGGTGTGGCCAACAAAGCTTATCAGAGGCCGAGCCTTGTGCCAGGAGCTGGCCCTAAGCGCTGTAGCCGAGATATCTGCCTGTGAGTGGGAAGATCCGACAGCAACTACCAACCTAGCCAACTCCTTACCAGAGGAGAGTGACTGGACAGATGACCTGGTGAGGTATTTCTGCACCGGGAGATGTCCAGATCACCTAAACGCCTCACAAAGGAGGTTTCGGCTAGGTGCATTGAAATACACTCTTCGCCCCGAAGGGCTTTACTTCAAAAACATTGACGGCATCTTGTTGCGGTGTGTCAAGAGAACCGACCAACCCAGGATCCTCGGAGAATTTCACTCCGGGATGCCTGGGGGACACCATTCCGCAAGGCCCATGGCCTTGAAAATAATCAGAGCTGGGTATTATTGGCCCACTCTTTTCACAGACGCACAGGCGGTCTGTGCAAAATATGACAAATGCCAGAGATTTGCTGGCAGAAGCAGAAAATCACCCCTGCCCCTCCAACCAATCCAAGCCGAGACTCCGTTTCAGCAATGGGTTTTGGACTTCATCGGGGTCATTACGCCAAACTCTGCAGTAGGGCACAAGTTCATTCTTACCGCCACCGATTACTTCACGTGGTGGGCAGAGGCGATCCCTACCAAGAATGCGAACCAGGAGACGGTCATCAGGTTCCTCGAGAGCCTCATTACCCGTTTCGGGGTCCCTGAGTCAATAGTAACGGACAATGGTCCGGGGTTCACAGGTGCTGTACTCATGTTGTACACTAGCAAATACGACATTTATCACAAAATGTCTTCCAATTACTACCCACAAGGGAATGGCCTGGCCGAGTCTACTAACAAGAATCTACTGAAAATCATTAGAAGGACAGTAGACAAAAACAAGAGGACTTGGCACCTACTCCTGAATCAGACACTATGGGCGGATAGAATATCCTTCAAAAAGTCTATCAAGACATTCCCCTATGCGCTCGTGTATGGCAAGGAGGCAGTCCTGCCGACCCACATAGAAATTCCCGCCCTCTAGATGTTGGATGAAGAGAGAGGTAGTGGGGATCCAGTGGATGACAGACTGTGCCAGCTGCTGCGGTTAGAGGAAGACAGAGAGAAAGCATACCAGGCCTTCACCAAGCATGCTGAAGCAACCCAAGGCTGGTTTGCAAAAGGTACCACCCCCCGAGTTTTCAAAATCGGGGACCTGGTGCTAAAGTGGGACTCACTGAAGACAAAGCCGGGCAATCACGACAAATTTGATGCCCTCTGGAAGGGTCCTTATCAGATTGCACGGGTGAATCAGTTCAACGCATTCGTGCTCTGGGATATGGAGGGACGACTTCTCCCCATTCCCGTCAACGGGTTCCATCTCAAAATTTATCACCACTGAAGGCACCCAATGGGTCCTTCATTTTACAGTTTTTCTTTCTGTATTTTTTTTTTTCAGAATGTACATATTCAGCTTTTAGTTTTTTTAGTTTTTAAGAGCCCAAGTAGAACTTAAAGCAAACCCCAACTTTGCAGCGAAGTCGGGTATCGCTCCTTGAACAGTGCGAAGATCGAAAGAAAGCAGCTGACAAGAGGGGCAGAAAATTTTGGCTAAGTCTGGGTGCGCAACCCGACTTCACAGCGAATTCAGGCTGCGCACCGCCTGAAGAGCGCAGCTAGGAAAGGCAAGGTTGAAAACGGCTAAGTGTCAAAATCAGACTGCGCAAGCAAATCTGAGCGAAGTCGGAGTGCGCCCATTTTTGGGGCGAAGTCCGAGTGCGCCCCCATTCTCGGGCGCACCCTGGGTAATCTGTCGCGAGAAGCAAAAAATGGTTAAGTGTCAAATCAGACTGCGCAACTTCTGGGGCGAAGTCTGACTGCGCAGTCAAACATGGGCGAAGTCGGAGTGCGCTCTTTTTCTGAGCGAAGTCCGAGTGCGCCCTCAATTCTGGGTGCACCCTGGATGACCCATCACGATAACATGAAAAATCCTAAGTATGGGCCCAGAGCTCAGTACGACATGGTGAGAAGTTGTGTCATGGGCCAAAAATTTTCCCTTGGAAAGTGTGCCCAGACGACGGCGATGACGTCATAAAAAGCACGAGGTCCAAAGAATGTTTAATGATTGCGTGACTTTCAAGAACGATCTCATTAAGAAAGCAAGGCGCATTTGAACCAACTGCAACTTGGGTGCGCTTTTCAAGATTAAACCCATGCACGGCCACCAAAATCTTATAACGCTTCCACCAAATCCCAGTTAACCGCCTTAACTTCCTCCCCAGTGCCATTAAAGCTGCAACCCTTGCCTAGAAAAAGGACCCTGGCATACTTAGAAAATTCAAATTGTCGAGCTGACTCCGAGACTGCAAAGTGCAGAACTGAGAATCCAGAAGCCGTAATTTCCTGTCTCCGCCCATTCTAACAGAGAAAATGGACAAGGGGAAAGCGCCCGTACAGGTGCAATCCAGTGATGTAGAGCCTGAAGCTGGGGAGCAGACGGAGTCTAGCGCTCATGAGGGCGAAGCGCCACAGGAGAAGAAAAGGAGAACTCGGACGAAGAGGTGCGTAGCTGGGCAAATTCCGCCATCGCCCATTAATCACCTAGCCGGGTACAAGGACGGCTATTTCTCCATCAGCCTCACCAAGCTACGGCCGAATATTGCGAAGTGGGAAGACAAGGTTTCGCCCTCACACCATGTTGAGGCTGCTTATAAATCGAACCTGTACTGGTTCCTGTGCCCTCCCACTCACCAGTGCCCAAAGCTAATTGAAGCGATTGTAGAATATTACAAGCCAGCTGCCCGGCAAGTCTGTGACAACAAGGGAAAAGTGTTGTTCACACTTTTTCGGGAGAGCGTTCGGCCAGCGTTCGCCCCGAGGCTTCAATACGAACCCGGCGCAATTGTCAGAAGGGTGAATCTGGATGAGCAAACCGGAAGATTCACGCAGACCAAGCGGATGAGAAATGTCCTCAACTCGGAGCTAAAGACTCCGCTAGTAGCCGAACAGTGGCCTTCTGGCCCCATACCACTGGATAAATTCGAAAAAAAGTACATTTATATCATCCTGGCATGGGTCCTCGGCTGTGATTCTGACAAAGTGGTACGGCCGTACCAACTGGCACTGGTAGAGTGTATCCTACACGGGGAGTTCTACGACTCGACAGCGCAAAAGAGTGGGAAGCGCCCCATTTTCTTTGATTGGGCAGACTGCCTGGCGTACGCCATTCATTCTAACCTAGTTAGGTTGCAGCAGAAGCAGTCAAAGGAATTCCGGTTTTGCTTCTTCCTCGCGTGGCTGTGCCTGTACCACATGCACTACCGGATGAACGTTCCTGACTTGAAGAGAATAAACGAAAAAGGAGAGCCGCTGCCCATGTACGAATGGATCGAGATTCTGTACAAAAAAGGCTCATTCTATGAATTTAATCTTAAATTTTTGTGCATGGTCATGGGGTTGTTCAACCGTAAGGCATCCCGCCCGCCGGAAGTCATGACAAGATACCTGAGGAAGAATGAGTATGGGGACACCTTCCGGCTGACACAGGGCATCGTGGTCAGAATCTACGGATTCAAGGGGAAGTCGTTCCTGCTGCCCTACTTTTGCACTGACCACCAGTTCGGGATGGAAATTGGGCGAATACCCAGGTATACGAAATCGGACAGCATGTCTACCTCGAGCGAGAGCTCATTGACATGGGTCTAATAATGCTGCCGCAACGCTGGAAGTATGACCCATTTGGGGTTAGGGGTAAATTCATGCACTTCTACCCCTGAGCAGATATTATGCGGGAAAGAGGCAATAGAACAGGCGCAGACCTGGAATGGCACATCGAGCAGATGCAATCATGGCTTCCATGGCATGATTTTTACTACGATGAGGTGGCGTATGACCCAGAGTGGAACCCAGATCATCGGTTCGATTTTACGGGCTTCAAAATATTTCTCGCCAAGGTGGCGCCCCTCAATTGGCCACAGGACAAAGTCGTCGAATGCTGGAAGATGAGATGTCGCACGCAGCATGACAAATCCAACCGGAAAACGCTGGCCGTTGATGAGTTTTTGGCGCTATATGATCAATACGCTGACACGTGGTGGCCTTTCGAATTTTGAAATTGTGTTCCTCGAGGCGCTAGGAAAAGGTATACAAGGAGGCCTCCGTCCCAGCAATCGTCAACTCCAGCAACCTCCAGCGCAACTCCGACGAGCAGTCAAGTGGGCCTGATGCATCATGTAGCCTCTGAAGCAGTACCCGAAAGGGTGCAAAGGTCAGAAGGGTCAACCCCTGAGGTGGCCCCTCAAGCAAAAAAAGCACCTGCGCTACCAGCTAGCAAACCGGTCGCGGCAGGCATCCTTCCAGCTAGACCCCGGTACAAGTTTACCGTGGGGACATCACTACCTGCCGCCCCAATCTCATCTCCTTCCTGCGAACCAGCCTCAGCGCCGGAAGAAAAGAAAAAGAAGAAGAGTGAGAAGGCCAAGCGGCCTAAAGAACCTGTGCAGCAACCAGCCGCGACGCAGACAGAGACAGCAGCGCTGAAGATCGTCTTGCTGGACAGCCCCGAAGCAGGAGCAGAAACTTAGACTATAAGCATCCCACGAACAGCGGCTCAGGTGGAGCCTGCAAGTACGTCTACTTCCCCGATCCTTAGAGTCCCAGTCGGCCCTGCTATAACATTGTCCCCCATCTCACCAGGGCAAGCCATAGCTGCGTCTTCCTCTTCCCAAACTGTCCAGCCGTCCAACAGCCCCCATTCTTTCGACCAGTTCGCTCAGGACCCCAACGCCTTCTAGTCCTTGAGCCAAACCCTGGAACCCTGGCCCACGGCTAGTGCTGAAGCTGCACATACATCACCGCGCCCCTCACCTCAGCTGTTCAAAACCCTGCCAACACCGCCCACTTAGCCGCTTGCCTCCCCTAGGACCCGGTCGCCCTTAAAAGTGGCCACTCCTTCTGGAATCCCTCCTACTTCGCTGTTTGCAGGCAAAATGCCGCAACAGGACCAGATGCTGGAAGATCTTGACTTCATGCAGACCGCAGATGACCAGCCTCTGGCAGCTAGAGCCGCAGGAAGCTCCGCCTCTTTCCTTCAAGGTATCAAACGGAGGAAAGCCGAAGAGCTAGCTGCCCCAGTAAAACGTACCAGGTACGACCTGGACAGGAGAGTGCTTACAACTAAGAAATTGGTCCCAAAAGTGAAAAAGCTGATATTCTCACAACGGCACTGAGAGGGGGGGTGAATCAGTGCAACTATTTAAAATTTAAATCTGCAACACTTAATGCTGAAATAATGCAAGCTCAAAACAGATATAGCAAATATAACAAGAGAGCAACACACAACACAAGATGTAACGAGGTTCACCGGTTTGGCTACTCCTCAAAATAGACTATTTGGACTTCAATCCAAATCCAGCCTTTGCAAAGCTTCAACTTTACAAACAATTTACCAGCACCCACTGGAAGGAGCACCAACCCCTGATTTATCTGCTACAATAGAAAGGAGCACCAACCCCTTATTCCAAGCACCAACTTGGATCTCTTATTTTGAATCTTAGATTGACATAAGAATGCCTTCTCTTTTACAAGACCCTCACTGGTCTATTGCTCACTCAAATCAATCTCATAGAAGCATAAGGAGAATTGTTAGAGACTCAATATGTTCTATTGCTTACAAAACCTTTCTTTTAATTTGCATAAATAAAACCAGGTTTTTCAGCTCAGTTACGGTTTTGCCTACCGCACTCTTACGACTTTTTACAGCCCTTTTTCTGTGCTTCTTACAACACTCTTACTCAACCTTTCTTTCAGTTTTCTTAAGAATAAACAAGGTTGCAGTAACCTTTCTTACTGCATTTTTACAGTCCTTTATACTGGTTCACTTAAATGGCTCTTTCAAATCGGCTCTGCTTTTCCCTCCTTTTTGCCATGCTTTATCAGCTACGTTCATTTCGATGCACTACGGACCCACTACTGTACCCATGCTACCGCATTCTTTCTGCTGCACTATTACAACCCATGCTTTCTGCGCTTTCTCGGCCTCGAGCCTGCCATCGCACTGCTGACTCACTACCGCACGCATGTTGTCATGTTCTTTTTGCTATACTATTATAGCCTATGCCATCTGTGCTTTCTCGGCCTCGAGCCTGCCATCGCACTGCTGACTCACTACCGCATTCATTTTATAATAATATATTCTCTTTGTTAATTCCTGGTGTCTGTCAGATTCTGTCCGCCATTGTAGTTCTGTCTGCCTGTCACTTTGTAATTTGCACCCACTATCGCATTTATATTATAATAATATTTTCTATCTATTTACTTCAGATCTTGTCTGCCTGTAACTCTATAGCTTTTCTGCAATCGCCGCATCCTTTTTCACATTTATTATTATAGCTACTTGGTCTTACTGTAACTCCACCTGTGACTTGTTCTTATTTTTGCTGCATTAATTTTCCTCTACAACTTCCCCCTGCAACTGTCACTGTGTATGCTTCTTCGGCTTTTACGTGTGAAACTATGACATGTCATGATATCGTGACATTTTTGCCCCTTTGACTTTTTCTTGATAGTTGACCGTGAAAACCTGACATGTCACGATATCGCGACATTCTCCGCTTCCTTGCACTCTTCTCGGCATGCAACCGTGAAAACTTGACATGTCACGAAATCATGACATCTTTCGCTTCCTTGCACTCTTCTCGGCTTGCAACCAGCGAAAAACTGACATGTCACAAAATCGTGACATCTTTCGCTTCCTTGCACTCTTCTCTGCTTGCACTAGCGAAAACATGACATGTCACGAAATCGTGACACCTTTCGCTTCGTACACTCTTCTTGGCTTGCACCAGCAAAAAATGACATGTCACGAAATCGCGACATCTTTCTCCTTTCAGTTCTTCCTCCTTGACTTTGTCACGAAATCGCGACGCTTCTGCTTCCATGCTCTTTCGTTTTGCTTCTGTCGCGAAATTGCGACACTTCTCCTTCACTTCCTTCGCAAATAATGTCGTGAAATCGTGACACTTTTTGCCTTAGCGCTTCTTCTCCAAAAGAACATGTCATGAAATCGTGACATCTTTTTCCTTAGTGTTTCTTCACCAAACATGTCACGAAATCGCGACATCTTTTTGCCTTAGCGCTTCTTCTCCAAACATGTCATGAAATCGTGATAGTTTTCCTTGCAAGCGCTTCTTCTCCAAACATGTCACGAAATCGTGACAGTTTTCCTTGCAAGCGCTTCTTCTCCAAACATGTCATGAAATCATGATAGTTTTCCATTCAAGCGCTTCTTCTCCGAACATGTCATGAAATCGTGACAGTTTTCTTACTTGGCTTCTTTGCTTCCAACATGTCACGAAATCGCGACAGTTTTTCTACTTGGCTTCTTTGCTTCCAACATGTCACGAAATCATGACAGTTTTTCTACTTGGCTTCTTTGCTTCCAACATGTCACGAAATCATGATAGTTTTTCTACTTGGCTTCTTTGCTTCCAACATGTCGTGAAATCATGACAGTTTTCTATTTTTTTTCAACATGTCGTGATATCATGATAGTTTTTTTCCCTTCTCACAATGTCGCGATATGGACGTTTTTTTCTTTTAATGTTTTTTCTACATGTCACGAAATCGTGACAGCTTTTCCAACTTTTTCTCTCTCCTCCGTTATGTCACGAAATCGCGACAGAAAACATGTCGCGATATCGCGACAGTTTTCTAACTTGTCTTTTTCTTCGAATTTTTGAAACTGGGCCACTTCTGTCTGCTTGGAAATTCACAGTACATGCTCTGACTGACCTCTGAACTCCTGTCCACTGCATCAACTGATCTATCTGTCTGTGTTGACAACAATGACAATACTTTGGCTGCACCTTGCTCAACAATCTCCCCCTTTGGAATTGTTGGCAACACATGCAATTTCCTGTATTTCTTCTCCCCCTTTGACAATAATACCAAAGGGCTGCTGCAGACTCCCCCTGAGTCCATGCACAACATTCTCAGGCAAAATTTGTTATCCTTAGTAAAAATCATAAATGAGAGCAAAAAGATAGACAAATATACGAATGCTCCCCCTGAGAATGTGTTCCCAATAGCTAGTCAGTTCTTGGGTAGTGTGACCACTCCCAATTTACTGCGAAGGTATTCAAAAGCTTCCTTGGGCAACGGTTTTGTGAAGATATCTGCTACTTGCTCTGTAGTTGGAACAAAATCCAACTTAACCTCACCTTCTGCAACTTTATCCTTCAAAAAGTGATACCGGATTGCAATATGTTTGGTGCGGGAATGCATAACCGGATTCTTTGAGATGTTAATAGCACTGGTATTATCACATTTAATTGAAATTGGCTCTTTGAAATTAATACCCAGATCTTTCAGTGTTTGTCTCATCCATAATATCTGTGTACAGCATGTTGTTGCTGCAATGTATTCTGCTTCTACTGTGGATAGAGAGACTGATTCTTGTTTCTTGCTGTGCCATGCTACCAATCTGTCTCCAAGATAAAATGCACCTCCACTGGTACTCTTTCTGTCATCTATACATCCCGCCCAATCTGCATCCGAATATGCAATCAGAGTGAAGTCTTTTCCTTTTGGATACCATAACCCATACTCCATAGTACCCTTGAGGTACCTAAAAATCCTCTTCATAGCTGTCACATGAGTCTCTTTTGGACTAGCCTGAAATCTTGCAACCATGCAAACTGCCTGTAAGATATCTGGTCTGGTGGCTGTCAAATACAGTAGGCTCCCAATCATAGATCTGTACATTGTTTGATCAACATCTGGAGATTTGTCATCCTTGCTTAACTTGCAGCCTGTTATCATAGGAGTGCTAACAGGTTTACAATCCTCCATTGTGAACTTTTTCAGCATTTCTTTCACATATTTTACTTGAGAAATAAAAATTCCTTTGTCAGTTTGATTAACTTGCAGTCCGAGGAAGTATGAAAGTTCACCAATCATAGACATTTCAAATTCTTTCTGCATTTTATTTGCTATGTCTCTACATGACTCATCATTGCTGCTGCCAAATATTATATCATCTACATAAACAACAAGGACAATAAGATTGCCATTCTCTGTTTTGATATATAAATTGCTATCCACCATACCTTTCTTGAACCCTTGCTGAGTGAGATAGCTGTCCAGTCTTGCATACCATGCTCTGGGTGCCTGTTTCAAGCCATACAATGCTTTCTTCAGCTTGCAAACAAAGTTGGGATTATCACAGAGTTGAAAACCATCTGGCTGTTCAATATAAACTTCTTCTTCAAGATTTCCATTCAGAAATGCTGATTTCACATCCATCTGATAAACTTTGAAATTCCTGTGAACTGCTAAAGCCAGAAATAGTCTGATTGCTTCAAGTCTGGCCACTGGTGCAAAAGTTTCTTCAAAGTCAATCCCTTCAACTTGAGCATAGCCTTTACAGACCAATCTTGCTTTATTCCTTACAACCTGTCCGTCTTCATTCAATTTGTTTCAAAAAATCCATTTTGTACCGATTATGTTTTTATTTGCAGGCCTTGGTACTAATTCCCAGGTTTTGTTTTTCTCAATCTGATCAAGTTCTTCATTTATTGACTCCATCCAACTTTCATCTGTGCTTGCTTCAGCAACATTTTTGGGTTCAATGCTGGATAATAAGGAGTAGTTACTTACTACTCTTCTTCTTGTCTTAACACCAACTGTGGGGTCCCCAATAATTTGCTCTCTGGGATGATTTTTCTGCCACTTCCCGTTTTGAATTTATTGTTTTCTTCTACTTCCGAATCAATACTTAAATCATCTGGGTCAATTTTTTTATTCTCTTTTGCTTCCTTTTCTTCATCTCCTTCAACAGCTTCTTTATAAATAGGTAGTTTTCTTCACAGCTGACTGTTTGTGTTTCCTATCTTCATCAAATTTAACATCAGCACTGTCTACAATTTTCTTTAGCCTTTTGTTGTAGCATTTGTAAGCTTTGCTTTTTGATGAATAGCCAACAAAGATACCTTCATCAGCTCTATCTTCAAACTTACCAAGATTATCTTCAGTTCTTTTGATGTAACACTTGCTGCCAAAGACTTTGAAGTATTTTGTTGTTGCCTTCTTGCCGAACCAAAGCTCATAAGGGGTTTTGCTTTCATGTGTCCTCAACATGCACCTGTTTTGGATATAAACTGCAGTATGGACTGCCTCTTTCCAAAATCTGTTTGCAATTTTGCTTTCAGTCAACATTGTCCATGCCATTTCCTGCATAGTTCTGTTCTTTCTTTCTACAACACCATTCTGCTGAGGTGTCCTTGCTGCTAAAAACTGTCTTCTGATCCCATATTTTTGACAGTATTCTTCAAACTCCTCTGAGATGAACTCTCCTCCTCTATCTGATCTTAAACATTTGATCCTCTTTCCTGTTTCATTTTCAACTTGGTTTTTGAAAGTCTTGAACATTTCAAAAGCTTCAGATTTATGCTTTAAAAAGAATATCCAGGTCATTCTGGAATAGTCGTCTATGCACAACATAAAGTATTTATCACCATTTATACTTTGTGTTCTCATGGGTCCACATAAATCAGTATGAATTAGTTCTAAAGGTTTGCTGGTAAAGTACTCCTTTGATTTAAATGTGGCTCTAGTTTGTTTCCCCTTTTGGCATGAAGCACATATGCTATTTGAAGGTTTGCCAATAGTGGGTATATCTCTTACTGGCCCTTTTTGAGCTGATTTTTACCGATTGTCAAAGCTTATATGACCGAGCCTCTTGTGCCACAGCCAATTTTCATCTTCCTGTCCAATCATGCACGATCCTTCTGAAGTCTCTGAGAGAGTATACAGATTTCTAGAAGTCCTCAATCCAGTGGCTATCAACTTCCCACTGTTTGCTTTTCTTACTTCACAACCCTGCTTTTTAAAAATTACTTCATGACCTTTGTCACAAATTTGACTTATGCTCAGCAAGTTATGCTTCAGACCAATAACAAACAATACTTCTTTAGATTTTATTTTTTCGTCACTTATCTTGACTGATCCTTTGCCAACTATCTTGGCTCCATCATTATTTCCAAATTTTACAGAACCACCTTCATATTTCTGTAATTTCTCAAATTTTTGTTTGTCACCTGTCATGTGACTGGAGCATCCACTATCTAGTATCCATGGTGCAGATTTGTTCTGTGCTTTGAATGTTGTCTGTACAATCAAGGATTCCTTTTCTTCCTTGGGTCGCTCCTTTTCTCTCCACTCTGGTTTGACTGTAGTTTTGGATACTTGTTTAGCCTTTTCCCTTTCATTGACTTGTGCCTGTTTTTCGAGAAATTTTTTGTTTTGTTTCAATCCATTTGGTTGATATTTTCTTCCCTGATTTTTATTTCCTGCAAAAGAGCTACGACAATTTCTTGCAATATGTCCAAAGTTATGACAGTTATAACATTCTACTGCATATTCTATCAAAGGTGAAAAAACATTTCTACTATTGAAATTCCTTTGTCCTATATTATACCTGCAATTTGAAATTTTATGACCATAAGCATTGCATTTAAAACAATAACCAGAAAAGGAATGATTGTACCTGGGTAATGGTCTTTGCCATGTAGTAGTAGGAGCCATAGGTCTTCTTCTTCTTTGATATGTGACTTTGGTGAATCCATTGTTGTCAGTACTCTTCTTGAGCCTGGCATTATTGTTCTCTTTAGCATGATTTGGTTTTTCTTGATCAACCCTGATCTTGTCTTCTTTCTTTATAGGTTCTTCAGTTATGGCCTTTGATCCCTTTGAGGATTCTCCTTCGTCGAAGCCCAAACCAAATTTGATGCCTGTAGGCCTTTGGTTATTTAACATTTTATTCAACTTCACAGAACTGTCTTCAAATTTATGATGACAACTCAATTTCCGATTCATCTCTTCTAACTGTTTCCTTAATCCAACAATGTCTTCTTCTAGCTTGTTGCACTCATCTATTTTCCCGGTTAGTTGTACTTCAAAATATTTAGACTTTTTCTTACATTCCTCAGTCTGTACTTTCAAACTGATTATTATTTCATTGGCATCCTCAAGTTTTCTTGAAACCTTTTTATTCTTTTTCCTTTTTGTACTTAACTCTTTAAGTGCAGCGACCAACTCACCTTCCAGATCTACTTCAGCCTCATCCTCAAGTTTTTCATCACACTCCTGGGTTTCCTCTGTTCTTTCTTCTTCAAATGCCATGAACAAAGCTTCACCTGTTTCTACTTTAGAATCCTCAGACTCCTCACCGAAGCTGTCTTCAGAAGAGTTGACATTCTTGGAAATGAAACTTTTCTTCTTGAAGTTCCTTTTTCTAAAATGTGGTTTCTTCTTCCAGTCACTTCTTTCTTGGTGTGACCCTTCACCACTTTTGTTTTTCTCATTCATTGGGCATTTAGTTGCAAAGTGCCCGATGCCTCCACAGTTGAAACACTTGAATGGTAACTTTCCTCTGTACTTTCCTTTTCCCTTTACTAGTTTCCGAACAAAGTTAGCTTCCGTTTCATCTGATGTCTCTTCATCCTCAGATTCTTGTTTAGCTTTTACATTTTTGTGTGCTTTAAAAGCAGCTTCTCTGTCTGAGGGCTTAGTTTGTCCTATCCTCATTTCATATGCAGTTAAAGAACCATGCATTTCATCCATGCTAAAAGAATTTAGATCTTTAGCTTCTTCTATAGCAGACACTTTAGAGTCAAATATTTTATGAAGAGTTCTTAGTACCTTTTTCACGATGACTGCATCTTCCATTTCCTCGCCGAGTCCTCTAATCGCATTAATGATTCCATTGACTCTCAGCATATAGGCCTCTATGTTCTCATCATCATTCATTTTTAAAGCTTCGAACTGAGCTCGATGCATTTGTAGCTTGGCTTCCTTAATCTTGTCGTCTCCTTCATGAATGCTCTACAGTTTGTCCCACATGTCTTTTGCCATTTTACAGCTCATGATCCTTATCAGTTCACTGTCTACTAACCCACACATTATAGCATTCTTTGCTTTAGAGTTATTTTCAAACTTTTTCTTCTCAACAGCATCTGTTGGAGGAATAGAGGGTATTATGTATCCACTGTCTACGGACTCCCAAATGTCATATCCCAAAGCACACAGATAAGTCTGCATCCTGAGTCTCCAGAAAGAGTAATTAGTTCCATCGAACAAAGGAGCTTTGTTGGATGAAAATCCTTCACCACCGGCCATTGTGTTTCTTCCAAGATCACCTTAGCTGATTGAGCTTGTTCAGGAACCTTGCTCTGATACCAATTGATATTCTCACAACGGCACTGAGAGGGGGGGTGAATCAGTGCAGCTATTTAAAATTTAAATCTGCAACACTTAATGCTGAAATAATGCTAGCTCAAAATAGATATAGCAAATATAACAAGAGAGCAACACACAACACAAGATGTAACGAGGTTCACCGGTTTGGCTACTCCTCAAAATAGACTGTTTGGACTTCAATCCAAATCTAGCCTTTGCAAAGCTTCAACTTTACAAACAATTTACCAGAACCCATTGGAAGGAGCACCAACCCCCGATTTATCTCGCTACAACGGAAAGGAGCACCAACCCCTTATTCCAAGCACCAACTTGGATCTCTTATTTTGAATCTTAGATTGACATAAGAATGCCTTCTCTTTTACAAGACCCTCACTGGTCTATTGCTCACTCAAATCAATCTCATAGAAGCATAAGGAGAATTGTTAGAGACTCAATATGTTCTATTGCTTACAAAACCTTTCTTTCAATTTGCATAAACAAAACCAGGTTTTTTAGCTCAGTTACGGTTTTGCCTACCGCACTCTTACGGCTTTTTATAGCCCTTTTTCTATGCTTCTTACAACACTCTTACTCAACCTTTCTTTCAGTTTTCTTAAGAATAAACAAGGTTGCAGTAACCTTACTTACTGCACTTTTTTAGTCCTTTATACTGGTTCACTCAAACGGCTCTTTCAAATCGGCTCTGCTTTTCCCTCCTTTTTGCCATGCTTTCTTAGCTGCATTCATTCCGATGCACTGCGGACCCACTACTGTACCCATGCTGCCGCATTCTTTCTGCTGCACTATTACAGCCCATGCTTTCTGTGCTTTCTCAGCCTCGAGCCTGCCATCGCACTGCTGACTCACTACCGCACGCATGCTGCCGCGTTCTTTCTGCTATACTATTACAGCCTATGCCATCTGTGCTTTCTCGGCCTCGAGCCTGCCACCGCACTGCTGACTCACTACCGCATTCATTTTATAATAATATATTCTCTTTGTTAATTCCTGGTGTCTGTCAGATTCTGTCCGCCACTGTAGTTCTGTCTGCCTGTCACTTTGTAATTTGCACCCACTATCGCACTTATATTATAATAATATTTTCTATCTGTTTACTTCAGATCTTGTCTGCCTGTAACTCTGTAAATCTTGTCAGCCTGTCACTCTGTAGCTTTTCTGCAACCGCCGCATCCTTTTTCACATTTATTATTATAGCTACTTGGTCTTACTGTAACTCCACCTGTGACCGTTCTTATTTTTGTTGCATTAATTTTCCTCTGCAACTTCCCCCGCAACTGTCACTGTGTATGCTTCTTTGGCTTTTACGCGTGAAACTATGACATGTCACGATATCATGACATTTCTGCCCCTTTGACTTTTTCTTGATAGTAGACCATGAAAACCTGACATGTCACGATATCGCGACATTCTCCGCTTCCTTGCACTCTTCTCGGCATGCAACCGCGAAAACCTGACATGTCATGAAATCGCGACATCTTTCGCTTCCTTGCACTCTTCTCGGCATGCACCAGCGAAAACTTGACATGTCACGAAATCGTGACATCTTTCGCTTCCTTGCACTCTTCTCTGCTTGCACTAGCAAAAACATGACATGTCACGAAATCGTGACACCTTTCGCTTCCGTACACTCTTCTCAGCATGCACTGGCGAAAACTTGACATGTCATGAAATCGTGACATCTTTCTCCTTTGAGTTCTTCCTCCTTGACTTTGTCGCGAAATCGCGACGCTTCTGCTTCCATGCTCTTTCGTTTTGCTTCTGTCTCAAAATCGCGACACTTCATCCTTCGGAGTCTTCCTCTCGCAAATTGACTCGAAATCGTGACACTTTTTCTCCTTAGCGCTTCTTCTCCGAACATGTCGCGAAATCGTGACAGTTTTCCTTGCAAGTGTTTCTTCACCAAACATGTCGCGAAATCGTGACATCTTTTTGCCTTAGCGCTTTTCTCCGAAACATGTCATGAAATCGTGACAGTTTTCCTTGCAAGCGCTTCTTCTCCAAACATGTCACGAAATCACGACAGTTTTCCTTGCAAGCGCTTCTTCTCCAAACATGTCACGAAATCGTGACAGTTTTCCTTGCAAGCGCTTCTTCTCCGAACATGTCACGAAATCGTGACAGTTTTCTTACTTGCCTTCTTTGCTTCCAACATGTCACGAAATCGCGACAGTTTTTCTACTTGGCTTCTTTGCTTCCAACATGTCATGAAATCGTGACAGTTTTTCTACTTGGCTTCTTTGCTTCCAACATGTCATGAAATCACGACAGTTTTTCTACTTGGCTTCTTTGCTTCCAACATGTCACGAAATCGTGACGCTTTTCTACTTTTCTTTCTTCTAACATGTCGCGAAATCACGACAGCTTCCTTTCTCGTTTCGCAATGTCTATTTTCGTTATCATAGTTTTCTTTTCAAGCTTTTCTACATGTCGCGAAATCGCGACAGCTTTTCCAACTTTTTCTCTCTCCTCCGTTATGTCGCGAAATCGTGACAAAAAACATGTCGCGATATCGCGACAGTTTTCTAACTTGTCTTTTTCTTTGAATTTTTGAAACTGGGCCACTTCTGTCTGCTTGGAAATTCACAGTACATGCTCTGACTGACCTCTGAACTCCTGTCCACTGCATCAACTGATCTCTCTGTCTGTGTTGACAACAATGACAATACTTTGGCTGCACCTTGCTCAACAAAAGCCTCTCCGAGAGATGACCGAGGCGGACTATGAGCACCAAGTCAAGGAGAAGAGCTTCGATGACATAAATGAGGAGCAGGAAATCAACGGCATTCGCCGCAGAACCAATAATCTCCTTGTCAAGCGGCTTGAGACCCAGGAGGCACTGTTTTAGCTGCAGAATAGCGCCAGGCAACTGGAGGAAGATCTGGCTAGGGCCACCGCACAGCTGGGATCTGCACAGCAGGAGATAGATGAACTGAAAACCCAGCTGGCCGCCTCGCAGCAAGAGGCTGCAGCGCAGAAGCAGACAACCGAGCAGCTGTCAGAGGAGAAAAATGCAGCGCTGGAGCAGGTTTCTCATCTCCAAGATTCATTGAAACAGGCGCAATCGCAACTTGAAGAGAAAACATCACATGCGAGGGCCTTTTCAAAGAACAGAGTTAAGGAGATGCGGGCTAGTCTACTATAGGGTTGCAAGCCCAACCTTGTTAAGTCCATATCGGTCCCAGATTTCGCATCCAGGATCGAAGAACTGTCTGCCCAGGGAAAGCCTATGGTAGAGGAGGCCGAACACCAGGCGAGGCAATGGTTGGACCTGGCTATGAAACTTGAGGAGTTTCAACGCAAAGGCCTCCAATTTCCCCCAATGTCCCGACTTGCCTTAGAGTGGGCAGATGCAAGGGTAACCTTGCATATTTATTTTGATAAGGCAGAGAAGATTAGAACTGCCAGGAAGATGCTGGACGCATTAGAACATGAAATGGGCATCTGCCTGGCCCCCTTTCAAACTCTGTCTGAACATGGGTGCCCGAGCTACGTCAAGGATGGCGAGTTTCGACCATTGAGCGAGTAAAGCAGAATTGGTTGTCCTTTGATGCAGACACAGCAGAGATTGACAGTTAGGCAGAACCAATCCAAGAAGCTCAGGTCACCCAGATGGTGTCAAAATACTGCAAAATCAACTCCTCCCTTAAGGAGTTGGGAAAAAGATATAACACCATTGACCTGCATGCAGTTACTGCATTCCATGTAGCACTAAGAGAGATCAGTGACCTAGGGCCCTTCCAAGCAGCAGTCTGGGACCAAGCCAAGGCTGCATATGAACGCATCCGCGAGCGGGAAGCTGACAGCGAAGAACCTTCAGGTTCGGAGGGAGAAACAGAAGAGGCAACTGCCGGAAGTGATCCTGAAGAAGAATGGTTGCCCGGAGAGAAGTCATCAGAGCAGCGAAAAGCAGGGGAAGGAAGCTCCTCTGCACCCAATGGATGAAGGCCTGGTTCTTTGCGTCGAGGCGAGCTCGACACCCCACGAGCCGCCAGGACTGTTGCCACATTTTGCATGGGGTGCCATGTTTTCAAAATTTGTAAGTGTGCTACTCTTCCTTCCCTCCTCTTTCTTCCCTTTCTTCATCTTTCCTTTTCCCCTTTCTTGCAGTTTCATTCCTCCCTTTTTCCCCTTATACTTCCCCCAGTCAAGTTCCCCAAAACTGAGCAAGTTCCCCTAAAAAATTCTAAGTGTCAGGGCGCAACCCGACTTCGCAGCGAAGTCGGGGTGCGCCCTCAAGTCTGAGCATAGTAGGGGATGCGAAGTGCAAAGGCAGGCTGAAACGGAGCAAAATTTGACTAAGTGTGGGGGCGCAACCCGACTTCAAAGCGAAGTTGGGGTGCGCCCCTCTTCCTGGGCGCACTTGGGAAAGCAGTATGCAGAAAATCAGCTAAGTGTGGGGCGCAACCCGACTTCGCAACGAAGTCGGGGTGCGCCCCTTTTGGTGCGCAGTCCGAACAGCGAGAAAATCAGCTAAGTACCGGTGTGCAACCCGACTTCGCAACGAAGTCGGGGTGCGCCCTTTAACCGGTGCGTAGTTGGGCAAGATTCATCAAGCAAGCTAGAAATTGGCTAAGGCATTGAGGCCTCCCCAACTGCGTTGTTTTCCACCTGCGCTACCCGACAACGCTCTGATCCTAGGCGAAGTTGGATAAACTGCCTTTCAAGGCAGACAGGTGTCACTCATCAGAATTCGACAAGTGTCCAGCCTCGGGATCCGAGCCGAGATGTGACGGGATAAAGGACAAGCATGGACAGCATTACCTATGCCTGCTGCCCCTATTTAAGCTGATGAGAAGTTTCATCTACCGCAGCTACCCGCATTCCTGCTGACCAGAGGTTTGACCGCACGCACTACCATGTAGCTGTACAGCTTTCAGGGAGACCTTGCTGCAAGTACAGTCCTCGTCGACAGGAGTCAGCATCAGCAGCTATTCAGCCGCTTGTGTCAGCTATTGTCTTGTCTGGGACTTTGTGCCCGTGAATGTAATCGGGGGGGAACTTGGGCTATAAATAGCCGGATCATTTCATTGTAAAGAGATGGAAGGAGAATATACTGTTAGGGAACCATTGTAGCTGTGCGTTTGCCTCTAAATACAAGATACATACTTGGCTCTGCTTACTGTCTTCATTTTGTATGTTGCCTCTCCTTGTCATTTCTACCTCATGTTTCTTATTTCATTGCTTACTGTTGTACTGAACTCTGGACTCCAGTATTTGATGATTAAGTATTCTTGGAATGCATAGATAGAGGATACATAGGATGCATGATAGTTGTAGTTTCAATATGTGTTTTGTGTAGGAATGCTGTTAGTAGTGGTGATTGATCGTTGCCGTGCTGCTTATTCCCCCCACCCAACTCCAATCACATTTGGATTCTCTTTCCGCATTTTTATCTCTTTCCTTGCACTCTTAGCTTAAAACACTAAAACCCACAGGAAGCCGGCCTTCTCCGGAGATTGGCACGGAAGGCATTCCTTCCTTTCGGCCTTTCAATCTGGTGGGCGAATCTGGGGCGCATTATACCAAATCCTTTCCTCATGGCAGATTCGTAACCAACAAGTATCTTCCAGTATGTCAAGATCAGTAACTTCTAGTTGCTTGACTGCAGGTTCTTTCCACGATGTTAGAACTGTCATTGGTAGGCTTACTCGGACAACGCTCTTTCTCTCCAATGTCATCACCCTCATGTCGACAATTTTCAGTCTTCATCGGCAACCGAACTCTTCTTCTTTTTGCCCTTGACAATTCATTCTAGGACAGTGCAATCCGTGTTGGCAACTTGTTTTAGACTGCAATGTTGCAACAATCTGTGCATATTATGAACACTTGCAACACAAATCTCACAAACTTGCAATACATATATCTTCTACAAGATTGGTGCTTAAGGAGTCTCTCACACACAAAATAAATATTTTATTAATAAATCCAATATAGCATAGGTTTTACACAACATGACTGCAAAACATATAGAACACTCTCAGGATAAACATTAATCATCAGCTAATTTAAATGGTGAAATTGTCAATTGCATGCTTATCACTTATCCCTTCCCCGAATAGAATTTCCTACCTGTTTTTAGTTGGCTGTTACCAGCTGGACGCTCCCGTCCTCCAAATAAAAATTCCAACTATTGTTAGTTGGTTGTTGCCAGCTGGATGCTTCCACATCATTTGTACTCTTTATTAGCTAGTAGTAAAATAAGTTAAATTTCCTAAAATCAAGATCATTCCACATGCAAAAAGGATGTAAAATAGGAAAGGAAAAATGTTTATGGTTGGTAGAAGAATAGTCTTGGATAACAACAGTGCCTAAACTGCCCCTTGAGGTGGTTAGGCCTCGGTTGATGCTAATAGTTAAATGTAAATTATTTTTTTCACCTTATATATTATTTTGGATTGATAACAATGAAGTTCATTAAATTGTTTCACTAATTATCATATTTTTTAGTCTTTCTGTGCAAATAGTTTAGATTTCATAAACTGCAGATTCAATTCAAAGAAAGGAGAAAACAAGTTCCAGCATTCCTTTTCAGCCATGACGTTTGAGGTTGTAGATGTTTTCACTATTAGTTCTATTTAAATAAGATATTTTCTATTAATGTCCTCGGATGACCAAAGTAAGCCAATGGGAATCGTCAAAAAGAGCTGTTACAATGCATTGTAGTGACAAAAAGTAGTATGAAAATAAGCTCATCTAAAGTAAAGAAACTAGGGTAAGCTACACTAAAGTGGAACAACTATATGACACTAAATTACAGCCTTGAGAGCTGGACCCGAAATGGGTAAATCCTAACATGTTAAAAGTAATGATGAAGAGAGCCAGCAGTCAAGGTGAGAGAGGGTGGTGGGGGAATCCAAGTGCCAGCACAAATCTGTAGTTTGTGCAAAGTAGAACCACAGTCAGGGGATCCATAACTATAATCTTTCATTATGGCTGTTTTCAGAATGATCAGGATCATCTAAATTCTAGTAGCAGATGCTTCATATTCTAGGATATGAGTTTTATATTCTTTTATGCTGCTCAAAGTTTTGCAATTCTTTTGTTCAAGTCCATGAGGCTAAGGTATTTTACTGCTTTTTTGCATGTTATGGTGTCTTCTTCATATCATGAAGCTGTGAAACATGCAATTCAAGAATATATGTCTGTATGGTTCCTGTGGGAGTTATTTGCTTTTCTTTTTTTAAAAGTGTGCATAAGAATCTGAATTTATTTAATAACCAGCTGAAGATAAAAGCCTCAGTAATTGTTGTTGTGATCATTTTCCTTGCAGGCAATAAAGAAGGATTATCCATTGGAGTTTAGGTTTACTACGCTTTTTGAGTATCTTCAAGTAAGTAGTGAATGACAAGAAAGGGACCATCATTGTTTTTCACAGCACATGCATGTTTATAGGTTTTCTTATATGAGTAATAAATGCACGTGTGAAGTAGTATGATTACTTAAATAATTTCTTGTATTCATCACATCTCAGTTTGTCCACTTCTGCTAATCTTGAAGCATGGCTCAAAATCCTCGGTTCTTTCCAGGCATTCATCTATGCAATTTCCACTTCTTAGTTGGGGAATAGTAATACAAATGTGTCCCTGATTTAGTCTTGAATCAGACCCTTACTGTGGAAAATTTGGGTCAACATATTTTTATAAAATATATTACCTGGTAAATTTGGCACTAAGAGCAGGAGAATACTTATCTGAACAACCATTATATTACAATAATATTCCTTTCAATTTCCTGTAGTGCCTTGAATATAGACACTTACTAAAAGACCGCAATACAACACCACAGAAAGCATTCTGACTATACAATAATACTGATACATCTTATCCCTAAAAGGGGAATTCAACTTATCAATCCAATCCAGTGACAGGCACAGCTGGAGCAGCTTCAACAAGGATAACTTAGCAACAATCAATTAGGCTTAATCAAAGAGCTTCCTTGTGGGAATGAAACAAAAACCAGGCCTTCTCAGAGCAGATGAATGAGAACGAGTATTTACAATCAGATTGTAAACAGTCTCATTAGATCATACTTTACAAGTTTCTTCTAATAATCAACATACTCTTTGCAAGTGAACAAGCCCTCAAGAGCTTTTGACTCTATTCTTTTGGCAAACAAGCAGAGTCAACTATTTGATAAGACATTCTTGAGTTTTCTTTTCTATTTGCCTAGTTCCAACTGCAAAGTTTACTGTTAAGCTGTTTAGTTTTTCTCAAGTCCAAGTTGCATAGCTATGCTTTATAGACATCAAAACAAATATAATATGTATGGAACATGCAAATAGCTTTGTATTAATAATGTGCATTTTATTACTATAATGCTTGCCTATTTACTACATATTTTAACATTAACTTCGATGTCAATTGAGTGGATTTTTCATGGAACGAGAAATGCTTTTTGCTATATACGAGTGTGTATGTAAGTTGTTTTCAAGTTTTTGCTTTGCACAAAAAGTTGAAATATCTCAGCCACAATCTCAAACAACAAAATGGTTTCAGTTTGAAAATAGTTTTTGTCAGAATCAAAAGGTAAAATTTCAACTAATTGAAGTTCAAATTAAAAAACCATGTCAAGATCAGCTAAACCACAAGATAGCAGAAGCATTGTCCAGCATCCAAGTAAAATAGTAACACCATTATATGAAGTTTATCTGTGGCAAAAATCTGGTGCAATAAGATTTAAGAAGGACAGGAATACTGACATCTTTCATGTGTATGTACAGAAGATAATCAACATAATTAAGAACTCTCAATGGTATTCTTTAAACACCTCTGTGTGCGTGTTATTTTAATCAGATAGTAAGACACATATTTTGGGGGAATATTTCCAATTTTACCCTTTTGATGATTTTCTTATAATTAAAAAAAAATGGCAAACAATATAGAAAAATGCAGATGATTTCTTGGTATAATTGTTGAGAAATTGGTGTTACTTTTCTTAGTGGTATGAGAAAGGTTTGGTATGCTACTCATTGAGAAGTTCTATTTTATTCTGAGCCAAAAGGTTAATGGTATTTACTCCTTGATGGATTGCTATTATATTGCCATTCAAAGAAGAATTATATTGAGAAATTATTGTCAATTGTTTCCTTGTTGCCAAGTTTTAAAGGTTTGAGAACATGTGATTTGTTTAAATTAGTTATGGTATTCCTGTTCAGTTTGTATGACAAGCTACTTTTTTTCAGATGTTACAAATTATTGCTTTGGCATTCAACCATTTGGGAGCATATGGAATATTCTATCTTGCAGTAGTTGTCTCAGATTTTAATGTATGGTAGGAAAAATTATATTTCAAGAAAGTTGCAAAAATATGAGAAATTTTTTTTATTGGGATTAAGAATTTGTTCAGTTAGTTTGGGATATTACTACTTTTTTTAAGATTCATATCATTAATTCTACTGTCCTATGATATTTTTTTGATCTGATAGATAGAACATAAAATCCAATTAGGAGATGATAGATTAGCCATGCAGCTTGCTCAAGTACCAAAAATGCTAACATTGTTCAAGAAAAATTAGGCTCCAACAGCTTTTGTTGTATCTTTTAAGGTCTGGCCCCTCTTTCTCCAACATGTGAAGCAATGGAATTGATGACTAACAAGTGAAATTTTGGCATTTATTACATACATGTAAAGGATTTTAATGTTGAATTTAATCATATTAATATATCCAAAATCAATGGATATACTTATTTCTTTTAACATGTATAGCATTGTGACACATCTTTGTGTTGTGGCAACACCTAGAGATAGACATTAATATTTTGTTGAAGAAAGCAAGGTCTACACAAAGGAAATATGGGTTGCATGTTGTAGTTGTGAGTGAACTATTGACACGAAAAGAAAAGGTGGTAGTTGTAACAAATAAAGGTGAGACAGTAATTGAGAGAGAAGGGCTGGGAATAGATGTTGAGAATTCACTCGTTAATTTTTTGGTCAATGAACACACTGCCTACATTCAAAAAGTTGTTCATATAAACAACCCTTGAAACCAGTAGCTAAACAATTTAGGTAAAGATATAGATAACTACTTATCTGAGTCTTATGTACCCCTATTTTTTTCAATTGATTAGTGTTAGGAACCTTCTAATTAAAATGAGCACATCCACATAAGTATTGCAATAAAAGCAATAACTCATGAAAGATCAAATATTGCAATACGAAATGTAAATGCAAAAATATATATTAATATGACAAATCACAATACAAAATCATTGACATCTTCAAGGTGGCAACCTGCTAAACAAAAATTTGATTCAATATGCAAAAAATACATCCATGTATGCCCCTCGCATTTTTAAAGACTCTTCATAACCCTAAATCTAACGCTCAAGGGTTGGCTTACATGCAAAATGCCACCCGAGCTAGAATCTTCTACCAAACAAAAGAATTGCATTTTTTTATAACAATTACATTAAATGGTGTCATTTGTCTAGGCACATCTAGTGCCATAAACTATTACAAAACATTACATAATATCATTAGGATGGGGTCCTAACATGCCATTTCCCTTAAAAATGTTTTGTCCTCAAAGCTGAAGATGAGAAAACTGTTGTTGGAGCTGATGGAGGGACTCCCAAGTGGCATATTCAGGTTGCAATCCTAGCCATTGAACAAGAACATCAGTGATGACACAGTGGCAAAGGGTGCATGATCTCCTGTCCAAAATTCATTTAGGTTTGTCCCCATGGACCCCATGGACGATCAACTGTGGAAGCTCTTCTTCGACAGTGCCCAATGCAAGAACGATGTTGGAGCAGGAGTTGTCGTCATATCTCCTTTCGAAAATCAAAAGACGTACTCGTACAGGCTCGTATGGAGCTTTACAAATAATGTTGTCGAGTATGAAGCCCTATGTTTGGGGTTACGAAAGGCAGAGAAACTTGAAATAAAATAGTTGTAGATCTTTGGTGATTCAGAGCTAATCTATAACCAGGTAACTAATAAGTGTGTTGCAAAGCAACACTATCTGAAGACATACCGTAATAAGGTATGGGACCTGCTAGAGTATTTTTTGGCTCTAAAAATCTAGTCTATTTCGTGGGAGCGAAACAAGCACGTAGATGTCCTAGCATCCATCAGAGCCAGATGCTCCCCCACCGAGAATGTAATGCAAAAGCCGAAGGCAGTGAGGGTAATTTATCGGTCTTCGGTACCTGACAAAGACATCCATTGGCAGGTTTTTTTTTTTAAGCGAAAAACCCCTTGCGGATCCGCCTTGGTGTGAGATACCACGAACAGGGGATTCTACATCATCAAAGTCACCCGGGGGTCGCACCCGACCCTGCCAGCACCAACATTATCAATTGGATTTTAGATACCCAATTCAGATTTTTGGTAGGGTGGAGATTTGAACCTGGTACCTCCCTTGGAGGATTGCCCTCTCCTCTCCAACTCACCTACAAAACTTGGGTTCCATTGGCAGGTTTTTGACAGTGACAGCAGATCGTTAATTTTTTGATAGACGAAGCAGGCAACATTGAAGACAGAACTCTCAACAATGTAGAATACGAGGGGTTGATCCAGTTGAAGAACAACCATGTTCCAAAGGGTTTAATCACCCTTGAAAGTTTGTTTGACTAGGATGACAGGTCCCTCCCCCACAAGATTAAGGTGGACACAAGAGAATATGAGGAGCTGGATTTGGAGTCTTGGAAATCCATCAAGGTGGGGACTGATTGAACGACATTGGAAATAAAGCAGATTAGAACCCCTCTGTAAAGAATACCCGGATATCGTCGCCTGGAGCTACCAGGACTTGAAGGGGTATGACAAGAGTGTCTTTCAGCACACTATTGAACTACAGGAAGGGGGTCAAGCCTTTTCGGCAAAAGAAAAGGTTGGTTAACCTGAAAATCGAAGTGCTAATGAAGGCCGAGCTTCTGAAAATGCTGGAAGCGAAGATCAGTTACCCGATCAAGCACTCCTCTTGGGTGGAAAACTTGGTCCCAGTGCGAAAAGAGAATGGGGGCATCCGCCTGTGCATCGATTTTTGAAACCTCAATCAAGCATCGCTGAAGGATCACTACTTGCTGCAACAAATAGATCAGATCCTTCACGTAGTGGCAGGAGCTCAAAGGTTCTCTTTGCTGGATGACTTCTCAGGGTACAATCAGATATGGGTCAAAGACGAGGACCAATACAAGACCGCCTTCACCACCAAGTGGGGCATTTTCGCTTACCAACGCATGTCGTTCGGCCTCTCAAACGTTGGTGCAAATTTCCATAGAGCGATGGACTTAGCCTTTGGTGAGTTTCTCAATCGCATCATTGTAATTTATCTTGATGACATGACTGTTTTTTCCCATAAATGGGAATAACACGGTCTACATTTGCAATAGGTGTTTGAGAAGTGTCGGGAGTATGGAATCTCCATAAACCCAAAAAAAAATCTATTTTCGCGGTAAAGGAAGGCAAGATTTTGGATCATGTGATATCCGAGAAGGGACTAGCTGTTGATCGGGCAGAAGCCCTCCTCAAGCTCCCTCTGCCAGCAAGCAAGAAGAGCGTCCAATCCTTCTTCGGGCAGATTAATTTTGTTCAAAAATTAATTTCCAACTTCGCCTAGGTAGTAAAGCCTTTATCAATCCTTAGTGCTTTTATCTTCTTCCCAAATTATCTTTCAACTTCAACCATAGACTTTGAACATATCTCAAACATTACTCTTCTATTTCATGAAGTATACCCATGACTTCCTTGAGAATTATTCAATGAAGGTGATAAAATATTTGGACCCTCCTATGGAAGCCACTTCCATTGGTTCACATATATCAAAATGTATTAATTCAATAATTTCTTTGCTCCTATATACACTTGAATTAAATGAAAATATTTTTTGTTTTTTTCCCATTATACATGCTTTACAAAAATAAAATGAACCAAACTTCATACCTTTCAAACATCGAATAATTTGCTTGTTGCACATCTCACGTAGGCTTTTCTCTCCAATATGTGCCATCCTTCTATGCCATAACATCATTTTTTGACATATTTGTTATTTTTATGGATTTTCCACTCTCCATTGAGCTTGTATTTGCACTACCAACGTCAACATGAACTACACCTAACTTATACAAGGTTCCATGTCTTATACCTATAGCCAAGACCATGTCTTACACCTATTTTTTCCAAAGAGAGTCTCAACACCAGCCTCTGCAAGTTGACTTACTAAGAGTAAGTTCCATGTCAAGCTTGGAATATGTCTTACATTTGGTATGGTCTTGATCCTTCCATCACTAAGCTTAACTCTTACACTACCTTTGCCAACAACTTCATAGTAATAATTGTCACCAATGAATACTTTGCCATAGTGACTTGCTTCATAGTTCTTGAACCACTCTCTATGTGGTTTCATGTGAAAGGATGCTCTAGAGTCTATTAACCATGCTTCATCTTGGACATTAATTGCTAAACATGTAGCAATATACAATCCCCATTCACTGGTTGATAAAGTTGCTAAAGATTTTTCTTTTTCCTTTGAAAGATCAACCATATATTCACTTTTTTGTGTCCTTTTTGCTTGCATTTCCAAGAAACAATCTCTTGCTTCTTTTCTTTTCTTGGGAATCTTCTTGATTTGGACTCATGATTTTTACTCATTGAATCTATCACAATTTCTTTCTTTAATTTATCCTCTAACCCTAACAACCAAGGCTTCTAAGTTCTTATTAGGTTTAGAGGTCCTTCTTCTGGTTTCTTCTTAGAGCAACTGCCTAATAATCTCATCCTTTTTAAGATTTTCTACTTTTATGCTCCCATTGATTGCTACAATCAGATTGTCCCATGATTCTGGTAAGTTGTACAGCAAAAAAATATATTGTTCCCCTTCTTTGATATCATCACCAACTGATTTCAACTAATTTATAAGAGTATTGAATATGTTTAAATATTCAACCACAATTCCTCCATCAACCATTTTTAATGCATACAATTTATTTTTGAGAAATATTAAATTCATGAGTGACTTTGATTCATAGAGCTTACCAAGATTATCCCAAAGATTTTTTTCTAACTTGGCTCTAATAACATTCATTAGAACTGAATTTGTAAGATTTAAACCAATCAAGGCAATGGCTTTGTCATTTGTATTGTCCTAGTCATTTTGACTAATTGTAGTTGGCATTGTATCCTTCATGATAGTTTCCTTCAGATCTCTTTTTACAAGGAGATAATCCAATTTTAGCTTCTATAATTTGAAAAATTTCCCACTAAAATTTTCAATGGCAGACTTGCTATGGTCCATTATTTTCTCCAACTAGTTACCACAAAATACCTAGGTAGGATTCTAAATCAATCCCTCACACTTCCAAAGTTTCTTCAACAAAGCAACAATTCCAATGTTGTCTTAACTCTCATACCAATTGTGAATTTTTTTTTTTTTAATTTACATGGTGGAATCGGTAGCCGCCACGAATCCGGGCAGGCTGTCCAGCTTTTATGGCCGCCACAGTATTCTGCGTTGTCCGCCCTAGAAGCCGCCACACAGATCTTCGCGTAGTCTGCCCCTATAACCACCATGCCACAATCATTTTAAATCTTTTACGCCACTAAAAGCACCAGGAAAGGGACAAGCGTTCAGTCCGACGAGGCCCAAGATTTGAACCTTGGACCTCCGCCCCCTTATGGGGTTTGGATGAACCAATTGGTCTACACCTCGGACCTCATACCAATTGTGAATTACAAAACACAAATATGAGATTTCAGATCTGCACAACACACTAAAACAAGAATAATACCAGCTGTAAAATTAAAACTCATGCATGGACACCTCTTCTCTCCTCTTGTGCACTAAAAAGCAGTCCATACTTGTTGTATCATTACAAAAACACCTGTAACATCATTGCACAACACCTACAATAACCTTCAATAGCAAAAGAAAAGAAAAACAATTGCATCTATACTCATGTGCAACAAGATGTCTAAATTAGATTTCATGCATGGTATGTGTTGGAAACTCAAAAAATAGTTACAAACTCTTTTTTATTTACAATCCAAAAAATTATTGTATATAGTTGTGTACAAATGGTGAATAAAAAATAGAATATTCTTTACAAAATCAATAGTTTCTTCATCCTTATACTGTTGGTAAATTAGCTTTTTAGAAAAATCTTATCTTTCCATTCCTACAGTCAGCCTTGCCATTGCTTTTTAGCATACCTATCCAACTACCAATTTGTTGTGCTTTTATTTTTTCAATTTTTATGTAGAGTAGTTGCCATTGATTTAATAGGAAGAAGGGTTAAATCATCTACCAATAGGCAAGTGCACTTGCATGCTATCCTTTTTAACTCACACAAAGAGTGATGACAAGCAAAATTGTAGATTGAAAGCTTGAATGTTAGGAATTAAAAAAAAAAAACTGGAAGAAGGGTTAAATCATCTACCAATGGGCAAGTGCAATTGCATGTTGTCCTTTTTAGATAACACAAAGAGTGATGACAAGCAACATATTATGGATTTGAGTGTCAAGAGTTATTTAGCTTGAAGATGAAGTTGGCCTGAATTACAAAGATTGAAATACATATGTAAGATCTAACACATCTCTTGGGAATGATGAGAAACCTGTTGAGAAGGACAATGATGCTAGTTGAAGGATGTAATATTTTTCATATTGTAAGCCTATAGTTTCTCACCCATTTGTCCTCTATAAATATGTTTAAAGGAATCTAATGGACATCAAATAGATTTGCATATATAGATCACCCGATCTCTTCTATACAAGAAGGAATTGTAGATACATATAGGCATAATAGGAACTATATGTTAAAGGAACAAAGACGAGACATGTTTCCAATTTTGATTTATACTCACTATGATAGAATGTAAATATTTATGGTAGAGGTAATTTTGGGCATCTACAAGGTAATACTAACTATAACAAAGGTTCTTATTACTTCTTGAGAGATGCAAACTATAACAAAAGTGAACATTATGCATTATTTCTTTTGCATTGCTGGAGTGTTACTCATCTCCCTCTGTTAGCAATATACTCAAAAACTTACTGGATGTTATTTGGAACATAAGTTCTTTTTACCCTAAGAGATATACATGGAGGGATGTAGTGATTTTGTAAATTAGTATGGCTTATTCCCCTTTGTGTTAAGAAAATAAACTTTTCAAATGTGCTAAATCTTGTTTCTTTACCAAATTCTAAAATTAATTTCAAAATTTTCAAAAATAACTTTAATTGGTTTCCTAATATGATTAATACTAAAAGACAGATGGCTTTACTTAAAAAACAAAAAGGTGATCTTCTTGTGCAAGAAAAAAAAGAATTTACAAATTTTTCATAACCACAAAAATAACATTAAAAAGACTACAAAGTTGATTTTTCATCTTTATGAATTTGATCATTTTGTCCCAAATTTTTCCTAATAATGACTTTCTAGGTTATTTATGGATTTTCCAAATGTTATTCATATTTTTTTCTAAACAAAACTTGGAAATGCTAGTAGAAGTGGGATTTTTCAAGATGGTGAAAGTAAAATTCTCCTCTCCTCGTTATTATATGGGATTTCAACAAATAATTATATTTAAAGGCTAGGACACTTATTATAAGGATCAAGATAGCCATTGAAAAGGAATGGAGGCATATTTTAATTACTCATGATTTATAGATCATTATTAATATTGTCAAAAAATAATATAGTGATTGAATCAACAATAGTATTATTCTTGTTGATGTCTGAAAATGTACACTTACACTGCACCCATGCACAACACCAACATGGGATTCTCCCTCTCGTGTGGGACTGCCTAAGAGGAAAAAACTTCTGGAGAGAACTCAATCTCGAAAATAAAATTGAAAATAAAACTAAAACTGTAAAATAAAAACTGCACAAAATATAAATCTGGAAATTTGGTAAAAATAAAAAACTGCATAGCAAAAATAAAGTTAAAAAAAAAAACTACACTTACTTGCCGGAAAAAATACAAACACAGTGAAATAAAAATAAAAATTGGAAACTAAACTATTAACTCATGGAGGAAAAGGGAAGGAAAAAATAAAAGTGTTAGCATAGACTATAGTATATATGGAATATATAATTTATTACATAATATGTTTCATATTTATTAGCACATTTACATGACAGTGCTTTTACCAAGTTGGTTAGGGGCATAGTTAGGGCATGGTAGTTGGTTGAAGTCATTATTAACTTCCTCCATCGAAATATTCTTGTATTACTTATGTTCCTGAATTCAATACAATGTCTAATGTTCATGTACTCAATATGGTATCAGAGCTGGTGAGGAGAAGAACATTGTTTTCGACTTTGAAACACATTTCCCAAGGTAAGTATTTAGGGCACACATTTCGAAGTGGATCCCTGAACATTCTAGACCAGACACAACATGCAGACTAAGAAGAATCTCTGCACATAGATTGAGAGGAATATTTGCATGCAAATCAAGATAGCAGTCTGACGTGGTGTCCAACTGTGTAGGAGGTAAGATGATGTGGAATCGTAAAAGGTTGGCTGACATGGTGGTGGTATGATGTTCGAGGTACACATGGTAAGTTTGGATTGGACCTCCCACACATATATGTGGAAACTTCTCATTTGTTGGTCTACGGATCAAAATCACAGTTAAATTGGGTGATTACCCGAAGGCAACCACAAACTCTACGAAGCTTCTATGGTTTTGTACACTGCAAACTCTCGCAGCATAACAAATGTGGGACTAAAAAAGTCCCACATTTTAATTGTTTTTTCGCTGATTGATGGGAAAGGTAACAAAAGGGACAACCCATCCCTTTGATCTCATTCAATCCAACAGACAGACTGGTTGTCCATCCCCAGTAAGGGCATTGTAGCTTGCGAGTTCACAGTTTCCACCCCCGCGACTATCATTTTTTTACCAAACTAAAGACAAGCGGGAGTATAAATTGCACATTGCTTCTCTTTGGTTTCATCGGTGGCTGTAGCCTAGATGGTGGGACAGCCAATGCTAAGGTACAAGGAAAAAATTTGGGGGTTCAAACCCTACTCCCACAAAATTCATTTTTAAAAAGGAGACCTTTAAAGGTATTTTTTTGCCTACTTTGGATTTTTTTTTCCATCACATCAAAGCACAAAAAGAGCCTCATTGCCTCAATTTTTTTAAACATCAAAGCAAAAGCAACATTCTTGCCCAAATTCAAGAACTGGTGTATTTTTTTCACATGGAGAGATAAGAAAACAAATTTGCATATTGTTTCTTTTGCAGATTGAAAGGGTACATCAAAAAATTTCAAACCTTATTTATTTTACAACAAAAGGGGGAATAAAAGCATTCTTGCAAAATTCTAACACAAGGGAGGGGGAAATTGTGGACTTGAATATCATTTTTGCAAACAAAAACCTCAAATATTTTGCAAAAAATATTGTAACAAAAGGGGTATTGTCGGTGGAAACCGACATCTTAAAAAAATCGGTATTGTAAATAGGTGCATTTTCGATGGAAACTGACACCTATAGTTAAAATTTGTGGGCACTGGTGATTGTTTATTGTATTTAATTTCTTGTTTTTTGCATTTCAATCATAAGTTAAAATTCAAAAATAAATAATACCCCAAAATTTACACCTATTTGTGCAATTTATTGTACAACAGTGTTCGGTATATATGGTACCTCTAGCACACACTTACAGGTAATGTTGTCATGCTTTGGGTTACTGTATCTAACGCATAATATAGCTGCAACAACAACATCTGAGCTATTGTTATCTATAAATCAATAGAGAGAAATAAGAATTGCCAATTTTTTGATATTCACTCTATTATATACCCTAATTCATTCTTATTGCTTGGCTTAAACTCCTCCAACTCATCATCATTTTTCAAAAGGGTTTTGAGGTAGGTGCCATCAATTTGAGTGAATTCCCTTTCATGTAATTTTTGTAAGTATAAAGAAAGGGGGACCATTTTGGTGAGATAAGGAACCTTCACAATGGCCTCTGTTCACAAATATCTTTCAAATTCACAGTTGCTCAAAGGTTTCAATTTTGCACCATGTAAGATATATATGAGAGCCATTCTTCAAGTTGAATATTTATGGGATGTAGTGACTAGCACTACAAAAAAATCTACAAAACCATGTACAGATCATGATGAATATGATAAAAAGGATAGAATGTCCCTCATGTTTATCATCCTTGCTACTACTGATGAGATATAGCCTCACATTAGTGATGCTAAAACTAGTAAAGAAGCTTGGGATGAACTAGTTACTATCTATGAAAAGAAGAATCAGTCCATTATTCTTAACCTTCAATCACAACTTCATGCTCTCAGCATGAAGTTTGGTAAATCAGTAGAACCATTCCTGTGCAAAGTGGTAGAATTGAAATCCAAGCTAAATTCTTTGAGATAAAAAGTAGAGAATACACTCTTGAATTTGGTTATTTTGAGAGCTTTGCCAAATTCCTACAAGATGTTGATCACATCCCTTCAAGTGTCCATGAGATAGGTTACTTTTGTGGAGTTTGTAAATTTGCTTCAAACTGAGGAGGCAAATCAACTTGAAAGAGATGAAGTGACAGATAATGCACTTTACTCAAAATATGGGTCCAAAAATAGGGTAATTTTCATTAGGGAGGATATTCTTCCAAAGGTTCAAAAGGGAAACAACCTCAATAGAAAGAAAAGAAGTATTGCAAAATCTGTGATATGGATAACCATGATACCAACAAGTGTTGGTTTAAGAATAAACAACCCCATGACCAAGATCAAAATAAAAAGGGCAAGGGTAAATACAAATGACAGGATAAGAATAAACAACCTAAGAGCAATTTTGCTTATGAGGAAGCAGACTTAGATATTGAGAGAGCACACAAGGTTCTCATGAATCACACATCTTCTCAGTAGAAAGATCTTGTGTGGTATATTAATTTTGAAGCCAACAAACACATGACTAGTGATAAATCATGGTTTGAGACATTTGAGGCAAAGGAAGGCAAATCAGTTACAATAGCTGATGATAAGACCTATCGAGTCAGATTGAGAAAACACACACCAGTAGAGATGTGGTATTTGATGAAGCTTTCACATCAGGTAACACATCTACAGTTGTATACCTGGATGAGGAGGAACCAAAGAAAGAGGTTACTTCTCCATAGAAAAAGACTCCACAGAAAAAAGATTTCAAAATGGTATACTAGCATAGTGAGAGATTCAAAATTGACTTCACCTCCAAATCTAACTCTAGATCGACCTTGTACACGTAACATGTCTCAGCAAATGAGAGTAGAAGCATCAACTTTAGAGGCTGACGAACTTTACCAACAATTTGATGATATTTCTGTAGATGTAGAGGAAGATAGAGAAGAAGATATGGATGTGGATGATGAAAGGGTTTATATGTCTTTAGTGGATGAGAATGAACCCACCACAGTTCAAGATGCACTTAGTGAGCCTCAGTGGAAGGCAGTAATGGATGCAAAATATAGGTCTCTCATGAAGAATAACACTTGGAAGCTAGTTGATCTGCCTTCTAGAAAGAAGCCCATTGGTTGCAAATGGGTATTCAAAGTGAAGTATAAGGTAGATGGAACTATATACAAGCATAAGGTCCATCTTGTTGCAAAGGGCTATGCATAAAACAAGGCATTGACTATGAAGATACTTTTGCACCCACTGCAAGAATGACTATCATTCGAGTACTTTGTGCCATGTCAGCTCAATTCGGATGGAAGCTACATCAGATGGATATTATAAGTACCTTCTTAAATGGTGATTTACAAGAAGAAGTGTATATGACTCATCCAAAAATATTTATGGTTGAAGGCCAAGAGCAAAAAGTTTGCAAGTTGCTTAAATAGTTATATGGGTTAAAACAAGCTTCACGAGATTGGTACATCAAAATGGATGATAACCTATTGCAACATGGATTCAAGAGAAGTCCTTCGGATGCTAATATCTATATCAAGAAAAGTGGTTCTGATATAGTGATCTTAGTACTCTATGTTGATGATTTGATTATCACTAGCAATTCAGAGAAATTGATAGATACAGTGATAGATGACTTGAAAAATTCATTTGAGATGACAGATCTAGGACTTATTCATTATTGTCTTGGTTTAGAAGTGGCACAAAAGAAGAATTACATCCAAGTGACACAAAAAAATATGTCAAGACATTAATTGAGAAATATCGCATGACTGATTGTAAGCCCAAAGCAATTCCAATGGAAACAAGGTTACAGTTATTACGATATGATAAATCTCCATAGGTAGATGGTACTCTCTATCGCCAGTTGATTGGGAGTCTTATATATCTAACCAACACCAAGCCAGATATTAGTTTTGTTGTAAGTTATATTTCAAGTTTTGTGCAGGAACTGAAGGTTAGTCATTGGAAAGCAGCGAAACGAGTTCTTTATTATGTCTGTGGTAGTACAAAATATGGCTTGGAATACATGAAGAATGAAAACTTCTTTTTGCAAGGTTACACGGACTCAGACTATGCCAGGTTATTTGATGATAGGAAATCCACTTCTGGATATATTTTTCATCTTGGCTTTGGTCTTGTCTCTTGGCATAGTAAAAAGTAGTAGGTGGTTGTTTTATCATCTACAGAGGCAAAATATTACGCAACACATGGAGCAGTATGTGAGGTGATATGGTTACATTGCATTCTTACAAGTATGGGTATTTCCAAGAAACTTCCAATTCACTTGTTTTGTGACAACCAAGGTGTTTTGAAGCTTATAAAGAATCCAATATTTTATGAATGCACCAAACACATTGACACACAATGTCATTTTATTCGATATGAAGTTCCAAAGCACAAGATCCAGCTCCAGTACATTCCCACTAATGAACAGGTTGCAAACATTTTCACTAAGGTACTTGCACATGTCAAATTTGAATTGTTTCGCAATACTCTTTATATTTCAAAACAATGTAATAAGGGGGGATGTTAGCATAGACTATGTCACTATAGTATATATGACATATATGATTTATTACTTAATATGTTTCATATTGATTAGTGTATTTACATTAGAGTGATTTTACCAAGTTGGTTAGGGGCATAGTTAGGGCATGGTAGTTGGTTGAAGTCATTATTAACTTATTTCACCGAACTATTCTTGTATTACTTATGTTATTGAATTCAATACAATGTCCAATGTTCATGTGCTCAATAAAAAGAACTGCAAACAAATAATAAAATAATAAGATTAGAGGTGATACGCCAAAATAAAATGGGCTGATTTATCTACCAAAGACTGCATAAAAAGACACTATACAACAGGTATGAAATATAAAATAAACATTGATCAACTACAAGAGATAAGGTTGGCGTGAACCAAGGGCCAATGCCACATGCAATCCAACCAAATTGAAGATACACAATATGCATCTCAAACAAATTATTGTATTATTTTTCACAGTGTTACAAAGGTTAGCAAGTGACATAATCAATCCCCCCTCTTGAAGATCTAAAAAAATCTCTTTTATAGACAAGAGATATTTTTCCAGCCTTCTATTTTTTTCCCACTTATTTTATAGATCTGCAGGGCTATTACAATATTTATTTTCCTACTTTCTAATCTGCAGGGTTGTTACATTATTTATTTGCCCATTCTATTTATTTGCAGGGATGTTAAAAATATTTATTTTCCCACTATTGGCATAAAAATATGCAAAAATATTGCATTAATCCTCATTTAAAACTGCACAAACTTTTCCAACTGCTTACAACATTTACAACACAATACTGCATAAAATATTCCAGCTATTTATGGTATTTACAAAAAAACTACAAAATAAATTTATATATGCTTTCAAGGTTCACAAGGCTGTGTAACGTCTAAAACAGTTACATTTTGAACAAAGTGGACAACTTATTGATGACAAATATTAAATAATAATAACTACAATACTTTTCCAAGCGTAGGCATTGGTCACTTCTAGAGATTGTGTAACCAAATTGGTAAACGTGAAACTACAAATTGCAAACTAGGAACAATCAAACTAAAAACTATCAAACTGGAAGCAGTTAAACTGGAAACAACTAAACTGGAAACAACCAACTAGAAACTGTCAAACTGGAAACAATAGACTAGAAATAGCCAAACTAGAAACTATCAACTGCAAACTGTAAACTAAAAATAGTGAAATGTGCAGTCAAATTGGTCATGTGGGATATAGGCACCAAAAAAATGGGAGATAGGTACTTGAAGCTAAAAAATAAGAGCTAATACTGAAATTGGAATACAAGAGCCTAAAACTAGGAGATATGTGCTAGACTCTCTACTGGGATATAAACACCATATTTTGAATGAGAGTTAGGCACCAGACTTGAACGAGAGTTAGGCATTAGATTTGAATGGGAGTTAGGCACCAAAATTGAATGGGAGTTAGGCACTAGATATGAATGGAGTTAGGCACCAAATTTTGAATGAGAGTTAGGTGCTATATTTTGAACAAGAGTTAGGTGCCATATTTGAATGAGAGTTAAGCACCAGATTTGAATATGAGTTAGGTTCTAGATTCGATAAAGGTTCAAATACCATCTACATGTATCGATCCACTCCATCAACTACAAACACAAACTCATCCATCATGTATCACCAAATTTTTGAAATTGGTGCAACCATTAATAAATTAGTGTAGAAGGATCAAAATTTATTAAAAGTTTGGTGACTCATAGGGGACACATGCCTGCAATGTGCAAAGAACCCAAAAGACCAGGTAGCCTTAGCATCCATTGGGTAAAGAGTCATTGATCATATTTAGATTTTTACAAGAACTGAATTCGATACTTGCTTTATAAGGTAGAACTGCTAGAAATAATCCTTGCAATAGAACAGAAAACTACACAAAACTAAATAGAACAAAAAACTGCACTATACTAAAAATAAAAAATGCACAAAACTAAAAACTAAAAACAGAAAACTACACAAAACTGAACAAAATAAAAAATTGTACAAAATTGAAAACAACTTTAAAAACAGTAAAATAAAACATGTTTAACAGGAAGCAAGAGGTGTCTTGGGACACTTAGGGAACACAACATATGGCTACAAAAATTCAAGGATAAGCTTTGAGATAAATCCCATTTACAGGGATCTATAGTGTTTCTCCATTGATCCTTGAGAGCTCAAAAGTATTGCTACCTCTAAATCCTGTAACAATGTATGGCCCACTCTAGATAAGGTTAAATTTTGTATGTTTTCTTGACTTTGCTCTATATTCACCCCATTTTAGGACCATATCTCTTTCTACAAAGCTTTGTGAGGTATCCTTCTTATCAAAGTACTTCTTCATTACTAATTGATTTTCTTGCTTTTTTTTCCTATCTTGGTCTCTAGTCTCCTCCAATTGCATCAACTCTACAAACCTGAGCTCCATAGGATCACAATGCTCTATATTCCTTTGATGAACCAGCTCCAAGTCAAGAAGCTCTAGTGAAATAGGGAGCCTGGCTTCCTTGCCATACACAAGTCTGAAGGGGGACTAGCATGTGGCCTGATTTGGTGTAATTTGGTCTGCCCACAAGGTAGCTTTTAGTTTGGTATGCCATGTTCGTTGATTCTCCTCCACTGTTCTTTTAATGATCCTGATCAAGTTTTTATTTGTGGAATCATCTAGTCCATTCCCTTGATGGTAATAGTTGGAATATATCTTCATGTAGATCTCATACTTGATACCAAACTCTATGACTGCAACACCTATGAATGCTTTAGCATTATCAACAATGATTATCTTAGGTGCTCCAAACCTTGTAACAATACTTTCCAAAAACTCAACAATGGCCCCTCTAGTGGCTTCTTTTAATGCAACAACCTTAGTCCATATCGTGAAATAATGTGTGGTTGTCAATATAAACTTGTGGCCAACACTTGAAGGTGGATTAATCACACCTATGAAGTCTAAACCCCATTGTGTGAATGGTGGATCTACAACAATTGGTAGTAAGGTAGAGGGAGCCATCTTCTTCCTTCCTAAGAAAAATAAATATTCCTCACATTTTCAGACCCAGTGAACTACATCAAAAAATAGAGTTAGACAAAAATAACCAGCTCTCATTATTTTATATGTAGTGACAGATGATGAGAAACGACCTAAAAATCCTTAATGGAATTCCTACAATAGTTTTTTAGTCTTTTTGGTTCAATACACCTTAGGAGGACACCTTCCTGATTTTTTTGAAAAGAATCTCATCAATCATTTTAAAAGAAAATTCTTGTAATCTTAGATTTCTTCTTTGGATTCTATTGTATACCACCAGGTAGGTTCCAAATTTTAGATAATCCATCATAACATTAAACCAATCTAACTCTTCTTCTGTTGGATGGATATTAAAGAATGCTTTCTCAGTATTCAAATCCTCTACAAGGTGTTGACATAGGGCTCTTCCCTGTACTAATTGTGTCACTTTAATCTCAATATCAAAATTCATAATTTTTGTCACCTACTTGGCCTTTTTATCAGGAACATCACGACCTAACAAAAATTCTTTAATATTGGTATGAACCACAAAGAATGTTATTCTATTCTAAGCCACCAAATGCTTGAAATTTTTTAAGGCTCTAAGGAGTGCAAAAATCTATTTTCCACAAAATCATACCTCTCTTCATACTCCTTAAGGGTCTGCCTCATGAAGGCAATGGGATGCTCCATTTTATCATTATTTTCCCGTGTAAGAAAAACAACAATACTATATTCTCCGCCAAAAGCATACAAAATTAAATCTCTTTCAAAATTGGGTTTAATTAAAACAAGGGCTTTGGAAATAGCATCCTTGATTTTATAAAAACTCTGCTTACCTTCCTCGGTCCATCTAAAGGATTGATCCTTATTCAACATTGTGGTAATTGGTTTTATTATGTCAACAAAGTTACATATAAACTTCCTCACAAAATTGATCTTACCCAGGAATGAATGCAAAGCCTTATTGTGAGTAGATATGGACAAAGTTTGAATAGCTTCAACATGTTTTGGATCAATGGAAAGACCCTCCTTGGACATAACATGTCCCAATAGTTTACTCCATTTTACAGCAAAAATACATTTCTTTGGGTTTAAAGAAACCTCAATTTCTCTGCATCTCTAAAAAACTACTTCCAGATGTTGCATATGATCATCAGCATTCCTAGAGAATACTGTAATGTCATCTACATAAACCAGAATTGATTTATTTATCAGTCCTTTGAAAGCCAGGTCCATAGCCCTTTCAAAAGTGGCACCTGCAATAGAAATGCCAAAAGTCATTCTATGATATGCAAATGTGTCCCATTTGGTGGTAAATGTAGTTTTATGCTGGTATTCTTCCTTAATCACTATCTGATTAATACCTGAAAAATTTTCCAGCATAGAAAATATTTTAGCTCCTACCACATTTTGCAAAACCTGATCCATTGAGGGTAATGGTGATGACGCCAAATAATGCATCACATTTACACTATTTTTGACATAAAAACTGCCATATTACAAAAAATAACATAGTTAAAATACGAAATAGTTGATTAAAATATGTTATTTACTAGTGTTTGCATGATTAATTTGTATAGAAGCATTATACCCTGTTTTGACAATTTTCAGCATTATTACATTGTTTTTGATGATTAGTTAGTGAAAAATGCATAGTATAATTAGTAGCTGATAAGGAGTGTTGTAGTTTATAATTTCATTATTTTATTCGAATCTTATCCCACCTAAAATGAGTTGTTGAGGTGGAATGGTACCAAAATAGTCTCTTCTGTAAAACATGGCATTGATAGGATTTGTGCAGCATATAAAAATCAACCAACTATCAAATTAAAGGAGCACATTGAAGTAATAAAAAAGGACAAGAAAAAATGGTTGGAGTGTGTTCATGAAGAGCAAATAAGACTTATGACCCACTTGGACGCATTCCCACATGGTATAAACGAAAAGCAACAGGGCATAATGGATACAAAGCAGGAATAATTATGCAACCCATACAAATTATAGCCACCTGTCATTATAAAGGATGGCATGAAATTTGTCAAACAAAACAAGAGGTAATGGTTAGAAATAGTTGATAAGGGATAGGGAATATGTCCTATCCACCTGGAACAACTTTATCACATGTTTTGGTGTCAGCTGGGTGAAATCTTCCTTTTTAGCCTAATATTCCAGAGTTCTCTAGAATATCAAGGTAGACAGGCCTGTTTCAGCCAAAATAAGGATAAATGCATCCAATTTGCATGGAGGAAGGTGCATGGAGATAAGGACAGGTGTATGAAGCATCTCCCAACCATTCCCAGCTTGCTCCCACCGGTTTGGAGGCATCAAGTGGCCAATGGACAACTACTACTATAGATTCTATCCTAAATTAGACTGAGTCTGCTACAACCAAACAACCAAATCACCCACAAACAAAAAGGTAGTTGAATATGTAAATGCAGCATATGTAATAAAATAGTATAAATAGGTAGCTCCCTCATTGGTTGAGCTAGGAAAATAGGAGTTGACTTAGTGAAAAGTAGCCAATAGACTAGTGGACGTTGAAACAGTGTTTTTTGTAATTATTTAGTATGACTTGATTGTCAAATAAAGTGCAACATTTTCTCATACTTTTCTTGTGAGTTGAGTGAGTGTTTTAAGTAGTTAGGGGATATTTTATTACATTTTTTTTATTAGAAAGTATGGACCACTTTCAAACCTGGAGTAAGGACTGTTATAACATGTTTTCTGATATTCTTACTGCAACACTTGTACCATAATACTTGTTAATTCTTGTTCATTGTTGTTAATTAGACTAACCTCTATTTTTAAGTTGATGCAATGTGTTTATGCTTTAAAGTGTGATTTGTGTAGAATGTGTGTGGTCAGCTGACAAATAGCATAGATTTGAAATTCCCTTGTTTTTCCTATTTTCTACAATTTGACAAGTTTTTAGCAACTTTATTTCTTGTCTATTATTGCAGTAGAAATCTAAAAACCTTCTCCAGCAGGATACTAACATTTTCTTTAGCATGAATGTTTCCATTTCAAGTACTCTTTCAATTTAGTTGTCTCAATTTTGCAAATATAATCTAGGTTTGAATTTAGCAAGATTTTCATTTTTGCAAATTTCTTTCCTTCAACTGTAATTAGGTTCAAATTTCAAGTTTTAGAAGCAATTTGTAATTCCTGCAATTAAGTAGTTTCAATTCATGTAAATTAGGATTAAAAGTAACCTCAGCAAATCCCCAAAAATATCTGTTTTACCAATAAATCCTATTTTCTGGATGAACTAATCTTCAATCTACTTGAATATTCTTTTGTATAAAGACTTGGACACTGCCCTGGATTTGTCAAACATAAAATTAAATGATGATAAGAACAACATTCATCTTTTTTTGTGTCGTTTCCAGGGACTAAGTTTTGTTAGAAGAGGAAAGCAATCCAATAATTGTTAGTGTGCTAAGCTGTGAACATGAGAGTGAACACTAAATGTAATAACTGGCATAAGTAACAGTTGTTGAAAAATTGCATTTCAATCCATTAGATAACAAACTTGAATGAATAGGTTAAGGGATGAAAAGTGATGATGTCTTAAAAACCCTTTGCCTACCATAGGAAGAAAATTTGTACAATAAAAGGTTGAAACCATGCCAAAGTTGTCTTAATTTATGATTCCCAAAACTATTTCAATTTTCAAAGAATCACAATCATCTATGTCAAGAAGTGTAGGATTCCTTGAGAAATCATTACAAAGAGAAAAAATCAGTAGTTCAAGACCACCTTTTGAAAAATCCATACAATCAAGATAATTTAATAGGATGTATAATTGTTGTTGGGAACCCATAAGGGTAGGCTCACAAGAGAATCCAGGGAGAACTAGTAATGTGCTCCACCCTAGTGCATCTAGTACACCTATCAAAAAATTTCAAAACCCCATTCAATTAGATCCTAATCAACACTCTTCCATGAAAGTCATTTCACCTTTTATGTCACCAACTTTCAAGGGAGTTAAATCTGAAGATCTTGATATATTTTTATTTGAGTTTAAGATTGTGTAGACACCAAATCCTAGCTACTTGTCCACCATCACCCTTTCCCGCCATTCAATGACCCACTTTAGCCCTTTCCTGCCATTCAATTGGCCTTTCCATGCCTTTCTTGCCATTTTACGACCCATATTTGATCCATTTATATTTATTTTATATTATTTATATTTAAATATACTATTTTATATTATATTTTAATATATTTATTATAAAATATATCTTTATAGGCCAAATCAACCTTAGTTGTCCGATCAAATCTAATCTCAGCCTTTTGTCTCCCTTAATTCGTGTCACACTCAAAGTTTAATATTAGCCCTTGGATTTTCTTTTATCCTAGCCACATGATTTGGTAAAACCCTAAAATAAACCCTAAGCTTGATAATAAATAGGAGCATTCTCAATGCTCAACCCCTGGAAAAACTTGGAACTTTGGCTAACTGGTGCGAACTAGCTTTGATTAGAGCTCTTGCTTTCTGAGTGAATTAGATCTACATTACCTTAGTTGTGCCCTAGGATAGCCTTCCCCAAAACCCTAGATTGCCCTAGGATTTCTTGATTCCAGCAGCCTCCACATCCCACTTTCACTGCTGCCATCATCATCCATCCACCGAGCCCTTCACACTCCCCTGATTTGCTTCTGCAAATTTTTCCCTAATCCACAGGCACAGTCGAGCGCCTGCCTCATGCTACAGGTGCAGCTGTGCACCTACAACATTCCATAGGTGTAGCCTAGTGCCTACTGTCCCTTCAGCTCCATTCTTGAATCAGCCAAACAAGATCACCAAGTGCCACTAGAGCATCTTGCCATCAATCTGCAACGGAGTAATAGAACAAAAAAGTAAGTATTTTGTATGTATTTTATTCGTTGTTATTTTATTTTGCACATTTTATTCAATCATATCTAGGATATTTGGTTTGCATTTTAGAGGGTTCACACCGTGGAACCCTCATTTTTGGGCTAACTATTTTATGTTTGATGTGTGTGCAAGATTGTATAGCATCAGTCAAGGATTTTTGAGTAGCTGCTGAAGCTAGAGTGGCCCGATTAAGGATAACCAGAAGCCCACTCACCCTATTGGAAGAAAGATACATTGGAGACACTACTTGTTGTTGTAGCTAGGGTTTTGGAGAATCCTAGACATCTGTATTTATTTTATCAAAATAAAATCTTTCAAGCAAACATATTGTAACAAAGGAGTTTCTCAACTCCCCCCATCTATTAAATAAAATTATATATATATATATTTTTTTTTTGCGGTGGCCACAAGGGGTAAACATACTGTGACCACGAGGGAACCATTACATAATATATCCGCAACATGTGAGGCGAGAGATTAGAACCTGGGCCTCTCAACAACTAGAGAGGTTTAACTACCCACATGCTCTCCAACTCCTCTACATGGGCGGATAAATAAAATTATATTTTTGTGCAATCTGTTGTTCATTAGTTTATTTTACTTTCATTTGTTTTAGTGTCGTATTTTCACTTCACAAATGGCGATCATGGTGGGACCTCACAAGGGTTCTATTTTTTGATTTACTTTGCTAACTTGTATTTTGTTGTTCCATTTTGCAGGGTTTTATGAAGTGAAAAACTAGCCAAAATCGCTGGTTAGGATTTCTAGAATATCCTATGATAATTGCAAATAGGTGCGCAGGCACTCGACAACACCTGCTGATTTCCATTGGTATATTGTTGCACCTACACAGGTGCCCAACCACACCTACAGAGGTGCTCTACTGTGCCTGGCAGTAATTTGGAGTAGAGCTTAGGCTTTCTAGTAAGATCTGCAACCATTCTACTTTAAATTCCCACTTTTACGTATTTCTATATTTTGCAGTGTTTTTCAGATTCTAAGATTAAAATGAATATACATTAATAAATCTAGAAATAAATTCATTTTCGACTGCATCTAGGGCATTTGTGCATTCATTTCATTCACATTTTAGGGTTTTCTTTTTGAAGAGAATTGCAAATTCAAATAATTCTTGCATATTTCTGTTTGCATTTGAAAGTGAAAAGCATCAATTAAAATTTGCATCTTAGGAGTTAAGGGTTGCTTAGTTTACTTATCTAAATAGGAACAATACTCGAATGCAAAAAGTATTCTTGCCTTTGGGTGGCACCTTTGGTAGAGAGGTGGACGAACCCTCTGGTTGCTATCTAGGTAGGGGGTTTTAAGCAGTGTACTTCACACTGTTTAGAGGAAATTTGCATTCTTGTCTTGGATTCTAATTTAGATGTGTAAAATTTTCCACTTTTAACATTGTTTGACCACAATAGAGAACATAAAAACTTAAAATTAATCACACACAACACGTTGCACTTTAAACAGTAGTGGTTGGATTTCATCACCAGCCATTGCTTGAGATTTGGTGATGGTGGCAGTCATTTCCATCCACCAATCTCTACCCTTAGACACCCTAGGACTACCCCCAACCTTGGTAAATTTCATCACCAACAAGAATCTCGTTGCCCTATCCAACCATAGTCTTTTACCTTTATTTTCTATTAAACAAGATTAGGATACACCAAAACACACAAAACTATCATATCTAAAAGGAATACACAATAAAAGAGATAATCAAGGAATAAGGTAAGCCACACAAGGTAAAAATTAGGATTGATTGTTTTCTCTATTGCTAAATCCTTTAGCTCTGTTTTCAGTTTTGAAGTTTAATTATCCTGAAATTGTATTTTGATTTAATTATTTTATGGTTTTAACTCGAAATCAAACAAAAATATTAAATCAAAATAATTTAATGGAAAATACAACCAACATACCCGCTACTTCAGTAGCTAACCTTTCCAATTCCACCCAACCTAGTCCATCCAGGACTATTCACCCATCTCTCTCACAAGAGGGATCCATTCCCCAATCATCCATCCAAATTGACATGGATAAATTAGAGGTTGTTTACAGGTCTTCTAACTATGTTATGAAGCCCCTTAACCAAGATTATGTTGAACAAACAATATTGGTTGTCTTGCCCATCCAACTCCACTCGAGGGTTTCCTAATTCTATCTATGAATATGGTATGCCCTCTTCTCCTAGTCCAGCCCAACAAAACATGAGTGTTTTTAACACTCATCATCCATCTAGCTTTACCTAAATTTGCTCTAATCCTTTGTATGAGGAGTATGTCAATGCTGCCTCATAGGTACCAGCCTCCCAAGTTGCCACATCAAGTGCAACTTGTACCATGCCCCTTTCCTCCAATCCACCCACATCCATACCGTCATCTTCTAACCCATCCGTAGCCTTGTCAATTTCCTCTATGTCTGATCAAGATCTTTAGGATATATCGGGTCTCTTGAACAAAGTGCTTCTAGAGCATCAAAATGCTAGAAAACAAGTTCAAGTAGATCCTACACATCCTGTAGTTTTAGTCCAACCCACCATAGCTAATCAAATTCCACTTGGATACCCCAATCGTCAGTGGTGTCCATCCCCAAGCCACCTCCAATCCAAAATTCAACCCCTCCAATCACTATTTCTTCTGGTCAACCCAACCAACTCCTCCAAAATCTTCTTCTTCATCAATATTCTCCTTATTTCAACCATCAATCTCCCTCTCACCAATTTCAAACCAATCCATTCCACCAAAATCATCTCATCACTCCACAACATCTTTCTTCTAGTCCATCACCAAGTCATCAGGTTATCCAAGGCTTCCACATTCCTGGGGAAGATCTTCGGATTTAGGCCATGCAAAAATAGATAGATCAGTTAATGCAAAATATGCCTGGCATGTCAAGCCAAAAACCAAACCTAAGCCAACTGATCCATCAACCAATTAATCCTTCGGTACCATCATTGCCATATCCGACAGACTTCACATTATCGAAGTTTGATAAGTTTAGGGGAACCAAGGATCCTTTGGAGCATGTTAGCTCATTTTTTCACATATGCTTTTGGATTCAAACCGATAATGCTCTCATGCTCCAAAAATTTCCTCAAACATTAGGAGGAGACGCCATAGAGTGGTTCAATCAACTACCGACTCATAGTATCTATAATTTTTCTCAACTGATTGACATATTCTTTGAGCGTTTTGTCCTAAACATTAAGAAGAATTTTCATTATCAGATGTGTATGAATTAAGACAATGGAAAGATGAAACTATCTATAACTTGAAAAACCGTTGGAGGGCAGTCATTAAAAAATTGCCATTCTCCCTCCCAATGGACGAAATCATTAAATTATTCGCCAAGAGTTACCTAAAACCCATCTCTTGGATGCTTCAACTTCATACCTATCATTCATTTGAAGAAGCTTTAGCACAAGATAGCATCATTGAGGAAATAAAAATCCAAGAAGGTGTAATCAAGCCTAAAAAGAAAGAATGACAAAACAAGGGCCAATTTAAAAGTAATCAATCTGGCCAAAACAAATCATCACAAGCCTCTTCGGCTAATTCCCCTAATCAAGTCAATCAAGTGGTGATGAGCCAACCCATAATGGCTCAACAACCTGTGCAACAACCATAACAAATTTCTTATCATGTGGTCCCCTCAGTAACTCAAGCACTCACTATACAAAACATAGTGCCAACTTTGAAAAATCCTGCCCGTCGACAACATGCTCGACCCCAACGCCAATACACTCCTTTAACAGAGTTGTATTCCTCCATATTTTGAAATTTGTATGAAATAAATAAGTTGGCTTTACCAAAAATCAGGCCTGATGACCCTACCAAACATGGCAGAAGTTATAGGGAACACTTATTTTATCCATATCATAGACAAAATGGTCATGACCTCAACACATGCAACATTTTTAAGAACATTGTTCAAGACCTTGTAGACTTGGGGGTCCTTAAGGTAGATAACCCCCTAGCTCCACAAAATCAGAACTTGGGAATTTTTCAGACACCTCTTCCCAACCATGAAGAGGCTCAAACTAATGTAGGAGGTAATAATCATCATACACCTCCTAACCAAGTTAACCATGTCCAACAATATCAAAATTTTGTAGAAGTAGTCCATGTGGTAACAAGAGGTCAAAGGCAAAATCAATAGAATTTCCAACAATCGAACTTACAACCTTCAAATCCACCACCTATCCAAAATTCTCAAAATTCATCCCCACTAATTCATATTTCTAATCCACCCAATCAACCCATCCATCGCCCTCTAAGGCCAGTGGTATCGTTAAGCAGCCGGTTGACCACAAGTTTGAAAATGGCTTCAGAAAAATTATCCTTATATGAGCTCATCCAACAATCCCCTAGGCATAGGGAAGCCCTAATGGAAATTTTAAAATCCATTGAATTAGAAGCTCAAGATTCCAATGCCTTCAACAATTTTGTAGGGAGCATTAGAACATGCATGGAGCCATCTATCACTTTTTATGACTTTGAAATAAAGTCTATGACATCAGAATTCGTAGATCCTCCATTGCATATCATGGCATTAATATACAAGAAGTTGTTTAAGAGAGTCTTAATTTATATCGGCACATCCATCAACATCATCACTACCGTTGCCTTTAGCAACATCAAACTGCCACCTTCCCATATTTCCAAGTCTTATTTCACCCTCAAAGCATTTAACGATGCTTTGTGTACCACAGTTGGCACTGTTGTCTTGCCTATCAAAGTAGGTATTAAAATGTTTCACACTATATTTCACATATTGGAAGCGGCCATGGTGTACAATGTACTCCTTGGTAGACCTTGGATGAGGGAAATGAAATGTGTTCCATCAATTCTCCACCAGTGCTTGAAATATGTTCATGATGGTCAAGTCCATTGTATCCCCGTGGATGTAGAACCTTTCAAGTACTACAACTTCATTTCAAATCCCTATGAATCCATGTTACCTTCCACCCACCTATTCATATCCCCATCATCATTGAATCCATCCACTTCATCTTAGAATCCATCTACATCTTCTTCTAAAGCTCCCATTCTTGAGGAGTTACCCATCACCACACCTTCTCAATCATCCATTTCATCTTGTACATGTGGTCAAGGTCAATATACTTTGACCACATCGTCCACCTCAACCACTCCTTCTACAACCATTTCTTCTTCATCACCATTGCATCATCCGCCTTCTTCTAATTCCAAACCATCACCCAATCCTTCTCCATCAGTCAATGTTTCACAAGTCAAACTTTTAGAATGTGAAATATTCCACTCCCCATCATCTTCCACAACCCCTACCAATTCAGAGCCATCCATTCTCACATCATCCAATCTCATTCCAATTTGAGGTCCACATCACTAGTCCTAGTATTGGTGAATACATGGTCCAAGACATTACCATTAGCCCCCTCGCCATTCCTACAGCCAAGGATTTCGGTCGTCCACGTGACCCTCCTTTAACCATAGGTGCTATCTACGATATGAGTTCTAATCATAATAGTATTAACTTTGTCCATGGAGGGTTGGATTCCTCAATTGAGGCAAATCCACCCAAAGAACCAAAAGAGCCGAGACATGCCAACATCAAAAACATGGTGGGATTTCCATCTCACTACTTCCACATAATCAATTGGTAAGGTCAGGGTATAGGTTCCCTTGAACAAGGAATACATGACATCATTGATTTCCCATATCGTGGAGCACATGATCGATCAGACTTAGGATATATTATGCTTTCCACAACCGCTTCCGTTGAACAAGATTTCCAAAGGCTTAGCCTCAATGACGAAGATAAAACCCCCCTTCCATATTTCTCTACCACTTCTCTTGAACAAGCTCTTCAAGAGCTTAGTTTCAACGAAGAAGAAGACCCCCTAAACTTTTCCTACCCACTCCCAGATTCTGATGATGAAAGTTATGAAGAGTATGAACTTATGTCCAACACTTTTGATGATTCTGAAGAGGAATTTCCGCCCATCGTTCCCATTACCCAACAAGATGAGTTTTACCTCAAATTGTTTCCCATCCATCAGCCCATCTTGTTCTTGCTTCTTCCTCAAGAACAAGTTGACCCACTTGGTGAACCACCCCCCACTTGAGTTCCATTGAGCCATTCAACCAAGCCAAAATTTGTAACATATGTATAAAAAAAATCAAAACATTAAAAAACAAAAACAAATTTTTTCTTTGCATGTACATAGCATTTAATTTCATGTTTGTTGCTACCATCCAGGGTTAACAAGATTCGACATCGGTTCCCATCCATTCTTCCAATCCATATTCTCCTATTAAATCAATATGAATCCTCCTGACTTATTCACCCTACTCCGTAATCCATACAACCTGACTAAGCCAATTCCAATTGACATAAGCCTTGTTGACATGGACCGAATTTCTTCCCCACACTCCTTTTTGGAGTTCGTGGACAGCCAGGCAAGGCCGAAATTTGGCACGTGGACGGCCACGTGTATCAAGGTAGTTGTGAGGGGCACGTGTATTGAAGATTGTGTGACAAGAAGAAGGTAAAGCCGAATTAAACACGCGGTCAGCTACGTGTATCAAAACAAAGATGAAGGCCACGTATCTTAAAATGAAGATGACAGCCGCGTGTATTAAATAGGAATAACCATCGTAGGGACGTATTCTGACAAAGTGACAGTTGCAGACCATAGACAGTATGGGATGAGACAGTAGCAGATCGGGCAGTTGCCCATTTATGGCAGACAAAATTTGAAATCTCAGTCGAGGGGGAAAATCAAATTTGAATTTTTGTTAGGCGGGGGCATTAATTGCCTAGAGGACCGGGACCTCGTTAAAAAAAACTCGAAATTTTGTAATAGTAGAGGGGGGAGGGTGGACTGGAAGATCGAGGAACAGAGGGTGTGCTATATACTAGACAAGCTCTGGCCATTGTAAAGCCTGCGGGCTATTTTATTTCGATGCATGTAAATATTTTCAGCAAGATTTTAATGAGAAAGTAGAATTTGTGAAGGTGTTGGATTTTTCGGTCCCCGTCAGTGGTATCAGAGCCAGTCGTTCTTGAGCGTGCAACAGACCGCCGAAGGAGAGGCAGTTGTACCAGGACTTGTGGGAAGGCTCGTGAGAGTGTGAGAAGATGCCTCCGAGAAGAAACCCCGTTGGTGGAAGAGGCATGGCAGCAGAAGATTTTTGGGCTTTGCAACGGCAAGTTCAGGCCCTGCAAGAAGAACTGCGTAGAGGACATGAACCGAGAAGAGATGCAGACAATGAAGGATGAAGCGGATGAAGAAGAAAATCAGTTTGAAGAAGAAGAAGCTGTGGATCCGACACAAGCCAGAATGTACAAGGCCATATCCCAGATCGAGAAGAGGTCGAAGATGGAAGTTTCCACGTATTTCGAGAACTTGAATCCGGAAGAATTGATTGATTGGATAAATGACCTGGAAGAATACTTTGAATATGAAGAGGTTGAAGATCCCGAGCGGGTCAGGTTTGCTAAAACCAAATTAAAGGGTCATGCCAAAGATATGGTGGAAGGGAGTACAGCTGGAACGGAACAGAAGAGGAAAGGAACGAATAACTAGATGGGACAGAATGGTAGAAAAATTAAAAAGACAATTCATTCCCATAGATTATGAACTGGATCTGCTAAGAAAAATGCAGAGTTTGAGACAGATGAATAAAACTGTCCAAGAATATACGGAGGAATTTTATAAAATCTCCATCAGAACCGGTCATTTAGAAGCAAGCAAGGAAAATGTGGCCCGTTATATTAATGGGTTGAGACCCAGTGTCCAGGAAGAGCTAAGCTTAGTGCGGGTGAGCACCATTGAAGATGCTTACCAGTTTGCTCTGAAGGTTGAAGAAAAACTGAACAGAAGGTTTGAAAGCAAGCAAAGAGTAAAAGGACCTGGAGGAAAGACCGGTGGAAGGAAGGATGAAGGAAAGGAAGAGAAGAAAGAAGAGGTTAGCAGCAGTCAAAATCAGAAAGAAGATGAAGAACCCAAACCGCAAGTTCAGAACAATGGCTACCCAAGAGGAAGAGGTAGATCTGGATGCGGGTATGGAAGAGGAGTGTTCCAAGGAACATGTTTCCACTACGGAGAAGAGGGACATCGGGCATATGAGTGTCCCTAGCACCCCGAGAGAGTGAACAAGAAACAAGTGGGTCCTGCCAGAGCTGTTGTGGCAGTTGAAGATGCTGACTCAGAACATTCTGAAGAAGCTGAGAAATGAGAAGCAATGATAGTAAGGAGAACCATGCTGATTGAGGAAGACAAGCCAGAGCAAAGGAGAAGCCTGTTTTGCACGCGGTGCAAAAGTGCAGGCAAAGTCTGTAATGTTATTATAGACAATGGGAGTACAAATAACTTAGTTTTCAAGGAGATGGTTACTAAGTTGCAGCTGGAGAGAAGGAGGCACCCGCATCCATATCGGATTGCGTGGTTGCGGAAGGACCACAGAGCATGGGTCCGTGAACAGTGTTTAGTCACATTCCAGATTGGGAGATACCAGGATGAGGTCCTGTGTGATGTATTCCCCATGGATGCTTGCCATTTGCTGTTGGGAAGGCCATGGTAGTTTGATCGGAGTGCAGTGCATGATGGTCATGCAAATACGTACTCCTTGATGAAAGATGGAGTGCGGCACAAGTTGAAGCCATTGTAGACAGTGGATGAGAAGGTGTGCAGCAATGCCAGAATTTGTCTAGTAGAGGGCAAATTTTTTTTTTGCCAAGAAATAGGATTTGAGCAGGTTGCAAAGGTTGATGAATGTTTGGAGATATTACAAAGGACGCAGACCGAACAACATAGAAGTGAAGGTCACTTCTCCTTTTTACCCGGGGTGTCTGATGCAGGAGCATCCGGCGATAGTAGAGCAATCTTGCATCTCCAGAATTTTTCTAAATTTTCTAAGTACTTTTCTTCAGTTTTTCCCAAGGGGGAAGTGTTTGTAAAGCATGGAGGAAGGGGGTCATGAAATTGTGACATGTCACGATTTCGCGACATGTCATGAAATCGTGACCTCAAAAGCTGCAATATTGATAAGGGCGAGTTGCGTCACGATATCGCGATATCGCGACGTCGCGATATCGTGACATCGCGATATCGTGACGATATCTCGGAGCAAGGCGTTGGGGGGAATCCTGTCGCGATATCGTGACCAGTGAAAAGTTGCCACGTGGCGTGGTATTGAAACAGTTAAAACAAGCAAGGTTCGGCAAAGGCGAAGGCGGATGGGGAGCCACGAAATCGCGACATGTCATGATTTCGTGACATGTCACGAAATCGTGGCTCCCAAAGGCAAGGCAAGGCAAGGGGCGAGGGGGAGCCACGAAATCGCGACATGTCACGATTTCGCGACATGTCATGAAATCATGGCTCCCAAAGGGAAAAGCTAAGGCGGGGCAGTTTGGGTCACGATATCACGACATGTCGCGATATCGCGACATGTCGTGGTATCATGACATTTTGTAGACTAGGGCGCAGGGGGACAGTTGGGGTCACGATATCATGACATGTCGCGATATCGTGACATATCGCGATATCGCGGCCAACAAGAAGACAGGGCAAAATTTAAAAGCGGACGGCCAGGTAAGGCCGAAATTTTGCACGTGGACGGCCATGTGTATCAAGGCAGTTGTGAGGGGCACGTGTATTGAAGATTGTGTGACAAGAAGAAGGTAAAGCTGAATTAAACACGCGGTCAGCTATGTGTATCAAAACAAAGATGAAGGCCATGTATCTTAAAATGAAGATGACAGCCGCGTGTATTAAACAGGAATAACCATCGCAGGGACGTATTCTGACAAAGTGACAGTTGCAGACCATAGACAGTATGGGATGAGACAGCAGTGCAGATCGGGCAGTTGCCCATTTATGGCAGACAAATTTGAAATCTCAGCCGAGGGGGAAAATCAAATTTGAATTTTTGTTAGGCGGGGGCATTAATTGCCTAGAGGACCGGGACCTCGTTAAAAACTTGAAATTTTGTAATAGTGGAGGGGGGATGGTGGACTGGAAGATCGGGGAACAGAGGGTGTGCTGTATACCAGACAAGCTCTGGCCATTGTAAAGCCTGCGGGCTATTTTATTTCGATGCATGTAAATATTTTCAGCAAGATTTTAATGAGAAAGTAGAATTTGTGAAGGTGTTGGATTTTCCGGTGCCCGTCACCTATCCAAGGAATTGTTAAGGGCTTATGCCAACTACATTCCTCCTTCCCCTCCACCTTCAACTCCATATTCTACCAAGAATCCTGAGGTCTTTTAGGTAGAGTTAGATGATGATAAGCAGGAAGAATTAGATGCCATCATAGACTATCCCAACCGACTCTCAGGCCTGTTACCCATTCGCAAGCTTAATGGGGCGATACACATTTGCATTGATTTTCAATATTGGTCTTAGCTCTTCCTTTTATTGGGGTCCTCTTCTATGCATGATTTGATTATTATATATACATGGCTAACAAAAAAAAACCAAAAAAGAATGAATCATTCATATAGACATGTTCTGATTGCATACATCTAGCATTTACACATAAGCAATTCCACATGCATTTCTCACATTACATTCATACATACTACATACATCTTACATTTACATATAGGCATATTTACATGCATTTGCATATTCCACTTGCATTCATTCCACATGCATTCCACTACACTCCTACATTTCACAAATTGCATTCATCCCATCCCATGTTCAAGGATTTTTTATAGTAGTGATGACATGGCCAAATAAAAGAGTCAAGTTTCCACAATTGGGGGTACCTATTTTTGGTATTTATAAAATTTTCTCCACTATCATAATCCAGCAATCCCATTTGTCCAAAGTCACAAAACCTAAATTTTCATTCACTCAGCCACTACTAGTGTGTCTAGCAACCTCCAAAAAGATGTCCAATTTTCTTTGGGACCAAAAGCACTTTTTCACATTAAAAGAATCTTGAGTCCTATCAAATGATTCCAAAAGCAATATTGTACTAACCACACTTTTTCACACCTTAAAAATATTTTGAGTCAAAGAGGTATAACACCATACTTGGGTGGTACCTTCAATTGAAAAGGACATTCCTCGCTTGTCCTATCATGCAACATAGTCCAAAATAAAAAATAGTGGTTTTCACCACTATCACAATAGCTCTCCAAATATAAACACAAAAGTATAGAGTAGTAAGGATAGGGTCACATTATCATCACACTTTGGTTGAGAATCCGATTCTCCAAAGCTCTATACAAAGTCAAAAAGTTCTATACACACACCATAGATCCCTAAATTTGTAAGGATTGTACTACATTTCCCTTAGAAAGTTATGTAGTCATATCCAAGGTCTAAAAGATCAGATCATTGGACTATGGAGTGAGTCTCCACCAAGGCTATAGATGCTTGACTGGCAGTGGAGTAATCTCATGCGATGTGACATGTCTCTCTTACAAAAAGGGAGATCTCTGATCTCACATACGAGTAAGCTAGCTTCTTGGTCCATTCCATAACAGGTCATGCCTAATTTACTCATAATGGGTTAATGAACTTCACATGCACACACATTGGTTCTTGATTGCCTAGGGTCATTGTCATGCTCAATATTTGGTACATAAACTCCACTTGCACACACATTGGTCCTAAAGAAAGTTAGACAACCTTTAGCAAGTTTTGTTGATATCACTAGTCTGTTTGAGTCTTTGAAAATTCTTGTAGCGTTCCATATCAATATCCATATCTTCTTCCATATCAACATCCATATCTTCTTCCATGTCAGCATCCATGTCTTCATAATGGATCAACCTGCATAAAGCCACCAAGATTAGTTCCCTCGATTGCAAAACAATGAACAAAAATGGCCAACAAAATTTTGAACTAAAAAGGATCATTAGAACATCATGCATTCCTCTCATATAGTTAGCATTCATATACATGCCATTTTTCTTGCATTAATCATCCATAATACTATGCATACATCATGATTAGGTTGCATTAATCTTCCATATAAACACCATTCATATACATGCCATTTAGCTTGCATTAATCATATAAAAACCATTCATATACATGCCATTTTGCTTGCACTAATCATCCATAACACTATGCATACATCATGATTAGCTTGTACTAATCATCCATAAAACATGCATAAAAACATTTTCATAAAACATGCATTACATAAAACATTAAAGCATTCACACAAAAAGATAACACAAATATAAAAGCCATGTATATATATCAAAAATATCATATGTACAATGAATGCAAATATATCAAAAATATCATATGTACAATGAATGCCAAAAAGGCTACAATGGAGCACCAAGGCTCATATACAAAAGTACATCTAAGAACTAAGCTAATGTCTATGAGAAGACCATTGAGACCTAGTAGGATCCCTAGACCTAGAAATAGATGATGTATACCTCAATGCCTCTGTCCTAGAGGATGAAAAAGGATCCGATAAAGGAATGTGATTAGTCATGCATAAATCCTCCAAGGAGTGCATATATGTCTCACTAGCATGTAGTCACCGTAAGTCAATTTGATGTCGATGCTTCCTCGCTAAAATATTTTCTCGAAGCCTAGTGACCGTCTCCTAATCACCAACCCCAACTACATGATGCTCTACCTCCATTTGGGCTATCGCAACCCACAACCCAGCTATAACCCCATATCGCATCGCTAGAGCCTCCCTATGAGACTAATGTACTCTCTCTCCTCGTAAAGCTGCTCCACCTTAGCCTGCAAGCTCACCATCTCAGAGATCTCCTCCATCTCCTTATCATCCTCCCCATAATCATCCACTACCTCCACATTAGGAGTCTACTAGGCTTCTCCTCTCGATCGCATCCCACTCGCCAGTCGCTAGGTCCTCATCCTCTTCGGAGTCACCTTTGACCTCGCAGCTGCCACATCCCCACCAACCACCACCTTTGGTGCCCATACTAGTTAGGAACAAAAATATGTTGTATACTCTGGATCATCCCAACATCATCTACGTCTAATACCTCCAACCACTCATCATCATCCATATGAAACCACCATGGCTTCACACATGGAAGTCCCACCTCATCCCGTTGATGCCGGTACATCATTGGCTCTTTCAGCACGTCTTGAGGTAAGCCAAACTGCCTCAACACCTGTGAGTACTAAAAGTACTCTACTCCTCATCCCTCCTCCCAACCAACCATCGTGCCTACCTCACCCACTGCAACTACTCGTCATCATACTCCCACATGGCCTCTCGATATGGCCTTCATATCACTATGTAGCACTATGCCCAAGGGAACCTACAACCATTGCTATTAGCTAGCACTATGTTTGCTAATACAAATATGATCAAGGATGGAAGTGCATCCAACTCCTTAGCCTTGTACATGCTCAAGTAGCATATCCCCCCATCTCCCACCCTCGCCTCCCGCCACCGCTCACCGAATATCTTCTCCATCTCCACCCTCTTATCGTGCCCAACCATCACCTTCACTCCCTCTACTAGAACCTTGAGGATGCAGTATACATCCTCAAGGGTGACAGTAGCCTCCCTAGTGGACAGCTAAAATGTCTCCCTATTTGAATCCTATCTCTCTATCAATGATGAGAGATATCCATCATCTACCCTCACCACATCCAACCTAGCCACTCCCTCTAGGCCAACCTCCCTCAGTAGATCCCAATCACCCTTCATGAGTTTCTTCCTCATCCCAAGAACAAGAGGATAGAAGAAATGTCGAGGCTCTATCTCCCTCAACTGTAGCAACAAACATTTTACATTAGTATTAATTCCAAAAAAAAATTAAAACAAAACTTCAAAATTTTTGCACAAAAGAAAAAAGAAGTGTTTTTCAATATTACTGGGGTAAATCGAGCCTTCGCTCCACCAATATCATGAACTCCCTCTGCCACCATAGCTCTCACAAAGATTCTCACCAACCTCACCTTACTCACCAATTCACTCCACTCCTCAGGTGTAGATGCAAAATATCTCAAATGTAGGAATGAGCTAATAAATACACACTACAAGCTACTTATAGTTGTAGCTAGCACACTTAGGTGCAGTCAGGTGCCTACAGGTTGCAGGTGCACATGGGTGCCTCCAGGCTCACCTAGGTGCAGTTGGGCACCTGCAGAATACCACAGGCACAGCCGGGCGACTGGCATCAAAATACCATAAAGGCAAAAGGACCCAAAATAGGAGCTTGCCCCCTCAAAATCCCATCAAATTTCACCCACACATCATGCATATCATCAAATCATGTTTTGTAAAAATAGGAATCATTTTGCACCCATTTTTTGAATACGATGCACATTTGTCAAAAGCACAAATCAAGATACAAAACACATCACATGAATCCAAATTTTCACAAAACCAACACTCATCTCCTCTATTCTATATTCTTCATCATTCCATAAATTTTTGCAAACATTGGAGTTGATTTAACCATCAAATCAGTTGTTACCATTCAAAAAATGCAAAATCAACCACTAACAATCTCACATTTATAGATCCACTTCAATATTGGTGATTCCATCACATTTCCCATCAATGTTCCTTATCATAATCTACCATCATTTCTTCCAACATGTGTCAAAATTACAAGTGAATCTCATATATAGTGGTTCATTCTATATACTTTGCTATTGCAACGATTCACATCCATGCAATTCAGTAAGATGAAAAAATTACCATAAGAACACTTGGTCATCATCATCATCCCTTATATCCTTGTTCAAAAAAATAATCACATTTGGTACTTAAAATTTTGAGTGAAACCTTGCCAAGAACAATTTACACAAAAGCAGTCATTGATGGCCTAGTCTATGAGGCTTAAAATATGGACACAAATCAAATTTCATCATTCACAATCTCCTTAACACCTTCAATATATGCACTAGCTAGGTTGATTGGTCACTAGAAGTACGTCCAAGTTTGATTCATATTTTTTCCTTTTTGCATCATCATTTTGCATATCAATGACGCCAACAAGGCAAAATGCTTCAACAACATCGACTCACCCCAAATTTGGGGTAACCACAATTTGATTATGATTCTCCCATGATGGGATACATCTTTCTTGATCATGACATCTACATTTGACACAACCCCCTTCCCACTATTGGGGAAAAAATAGTAGCACATTTTACATCATTCATCTCGTCCACATCACATCACATTTGTACAAAATCCTTCATCCATTAGGGTAAACGTAGACACACCACATCAAATTTTACACCAACCTCCTTCACATCGTTGAGGTAAAAATGGTACCACATCATTCAAAATTTGCACAAATTTTTCAATTGGTTCGTGAGATTCATTCATCATCTCATTCGCCTATTGAGAGGGTAAGCTACGTAAATTACAAAATTATTTATTCTTCTATCTTCAATGTTATTGCTAAAAAATCCAACAAGAAAGAGAAGTTGCTTCTATGTCCAAATCCCAACTAGGTGTCTCGTATTTTTGTACCATATTGTGTTTCACGCAATATGGTACAAAAAGGGGCATCTTTAGACTCCAAATCCTAGCCACTTGTCCACCATTACCCTTTCCTTCCATTCAATGGCCCAATTTAGCCCTTTCTCGCCATTTAATGGCCCATGTTATCCCTTTCCCGCCATTCAATTGTCCATTCCCTGCCTTTACCGCCATTTCCTGACCCATATTAGACCCATTTATATTTATTTTATATTATTTATATTTAAATATAATATTTTATATTACATTTTAATATATTTATTATAAAATTTATCTTGATAGGTCAAATCAACTTCAGTTGTTTGATCAAATTTAATCTCAGTTGTCCATCTCCCGTAAGCTGTGTCACACTTAAATTTTAATATCAACCCTTGGATTTGCTTTTATCCTAGCCAAATGATTTGGTAAAACCGTAAAGTAAGCCCTAGGCTTGGTAATAAATAGGAGCATTCTCAATGCTCAACTCCTAGAAAAACCTAGAACTTTGGCTAACTGGTGCGAACTAGCTTTGATTAAAACTCTTGCTTTCTGAGTGAATTTTATTTACATTGCCTTAGTTGTGCCTTAGGATAACCTTCCCTAAAACCCTAGCTTGCCCTAGAATTTCTTGATTCTAGAAGCCTCCGCATCCCACTTCCACTACCGCCATCGTCATCCATCCTCTGAGCACTTTGCACTCCCTTGATCTACTTCTGTAGATTTTGCCCTAATCCACATGCACAGTCGAGTACCTGCCTCATCCCACAGGTGCAGCCGTGCACCTTCAACATTTCATAGGTGTAGCTCAGCGCCTGCTGTCCCTTCAACCCCATACCCAAATCAACTGTATAAGATCACCAAGTGCCATCGGGGCACCCTACCATCAATCTGCAATGGAGCAACAAAACAACAAAGTAAGTATTTTGTATGTATTTTATTCATTGTTATTTGATTTTGCACATTTTATTCAGTCAAATATAGGATATTTGGTTTGCATTTTTGAGGGTTCACATCATGGAACTCTCGTTTGTTGGCTAACTATTTTATGTTTGATGTGTGTGTAAGATTGGATAGTATTAGTCAAGGATTGTTGAGTAGCTGTTGAAGCTAGAGTGGCCCGATTACGGATAACCAAAAGCCCACTCACCTTGTTGGAAGCAAGATACATTGGAGACACTACTTGTTGTTATAGCTAGGGTTTCAAAGAACCCTAGAATCTGTATTTATTGTATCAAAATAAGCTCTTTCGAGCAAACAAATTGTAACAAAGGAGTTTCTCAGCTCCCCCCTATCTATTAAATAAAATCATATTTTTGTGCAATCTCTTGTTCATTAATTTATTTTAATTCCATTTGTTTTAATGTCGTATTTTCGCTTCACAGATTGTATGTCAAGCTCATGATTACACTAATGGAAATCAAAAGCTCAAATTGTTTTCTTCCACTCTTAAAGAATTAACCCTATGATGGTTTATCACCTTAGAACCTGATTCAATTCAAACCGGGGATGATATGGAAAATATATTTTTGGAGAGATACCAAAAATATTGTCAAGTTAAAAATTAAAAATATGAATTACTTAGAATGAAACAAGAGAAAGATAAATTTTAGAAGACTATCTAGACATATTTTCCTTTGTTCATAAGATATGTGGGAGTGTTGAAACTAAACTTACCAAAGCCATATTCTTGAGAGGACTACAAGATGAATCAAGAGATGTATTAGATATGTTGGGAAGAGAAGATGCAAATACACTTAAATTTTAGGAAATCATTGAACTATGTAAAAACTATTACCATTCCAGGTATAGAAAACAAAAAATTGGTAATAACACAAATGATTTGAAAGAGTTCATAAAAGAGTTTGCTAATCTAAAAACTAATAACATATTGATAAAATATTAGATGAAAATAATGAATCCATTGAATCTTTAGTCATCTATTGTTCAAGATATAAGAAAAAGCACTCTCTTCATGAATGTCCTTTGAATAAAATATTTATATCTACTACATGTAGCATTTGTGAAAAAATATAGCCCACAATCAATGCTATTTGATACCAGGACTCAAAAGTGTCTTTGAAAAATAGTCTCAACCTATGAAATAATTCAATTTTATAGGACAAAGACAAGGAGATAATTTTCTTAATTTTCCATATCAAAATTTTTCTCAATTTCCTAAACATTGGGGAAATAATCCTTGGTATATGCCATGGTCTACTTTAGGTCCACTTAAACCACATTGGAGTCAACCACCATGGGCATATTACCAAGAGTGGTATCAACCTAGATGGATGCATCAACAATCAAATCAACATCCACCATGGGTGAAACCAAAAATCTAGGGACAACAATGGAAACAACAAAAAAAGCAAAACAACCTCCACTTTCAGTTCAACCTGTGGCTAATCCAAATAATGTTAAACAAGCAACCCCTATATCTATGGTTGAATAAAAAAAAATATATTCATAATAAATGTTAGTGACTCTGAAAACACTCAATTGTGTTCAAGAAGACCACTTCTTGAACCTATTCCACTTATCAATGTAGAAATGAGACCTAAAGAAAAGAAACATGAAAACCCATCTACATTGAAACAACAAAAAGAACATCAAAAAGAAAAAGAAAATCTCCCACAAAATGACTCATCAAAGAAAGTATCATATCTTGAAAATTTTGAAATATCAAAACTAATATCTTTGAAATCATATTTGATAAAGGAATTAAAACATTTAACTGTTACAATCCCTTTACTTCAAGCTATTAAAGGTGCACTAATCATTAATAAGATTGTTCACGAAATGTGTTTTAATAAGCCAAGAAAAAAAAAGAAAATATATCCTGAAACCATACAAGTAGGTGGAAAATTAGTAGACTTGCTTTCAGAAAAACTTACTCCACCTAAGTATGATTATCTAGGAAGCCCATGGATTTTTGAAACATATAAGAAAAATGAAAAGGACATTTCAATTTTGGCCTCCATATTTGTAAAGGACAACATAGAAGAGTTGGATTCATCCAAAAAATTTATGTTTAATGAAAATGTTCTAGTAAAAATATTGCATGATTCAGAGTTTAAATATGAACCAATTACTATTCAACAATTACTATGGAATGAAGAACAATAACTTAAACATTTATCACCCATTTCAATGCAAGACAATTTCTTTCCTTTACCACATGGATGGCATCATCATATTTTCATTTCCATCTATCAAATTTAATTCCTTCAATTTTTTTTTTGATAAAGATACACAAATATTCCACAATTGCTCTCTCAATTCATTAATGTAAAATTTTCAAAGAATCGGTTCAATACATCCTGGTCCAAAAAAAATTTAAACACAACCAAAACAATCTTTGAAAATTAGTAGTTGGTTGACTAATGACCAGGAAGTAAAATTGTTTGATGCATTGATCCAACATCCTAATGCTTTACTAATACTTCATACATATTTAGCAGTTGGTATTGAGTTATTACAGGTATAATGCATTGGATGAAATTTGGTTGAAGGCACTTCACCAAATAGAGTTTGTTCAAAAGCAATTGAAAATGAGGCAGGATGGTCACATTAGGAGCAACAAGGATGAACCAAAATACTTTGAGAATGGAGTTGTTCAACTTTCTTAGGTTCATGATTTAAGGATATTAGTGGCGAATCAACATCATTTACAATGGTACCATAAGCCACTAATAAAGGTGAAATTTGTTCAATATTGCTCAGAGTCAAAATTGCATATGATAGAAGAGGATTCCTCTTAATGACCATATATTTTAATCATGAAATAAAGAAAAAATAATAAAAAAATAAAAAAGAGGGAAAATAGAAAAATAGAGAAAAAAAAGAAAAAAGAGAGAAGATAAATATGCAGCATAAGACCTGTTCCACAAAATGCAGATGCATGAGTACATGCATAAAATAAGTAGGGAGGAGGAACAATGAAGTCAGTACTTTATTTCCAGCAATAAGGAGGCAATGATGACATAAGAAGATTATTACTACTCATCTGGAAAGAAAGGTTGCATCATTGTTACTACTTTCAAGTAGAAAAATATGTTTTCATAGAGAAAATATCAATGTGTTTTTTGTAGAATAATTATTGTTCTTATCCAAATAAAAATGAGAGACATTATCTCTCATTGAAGCCTCATTGAAGCACTTGAAAAAAAGAGACAAAATTTGGTTGAAAACCAGAAATGGCAGCCTCTTCTGATGAAAAAAAATGAGAGAAAAAATGAATAATTTAGTAATGAAAACCTTTTCGGAGGTGCTGCTAAATTAAGGCTTACATGAAAACCTGTTTCTGGTATGTTTGCCTTCTTGATGTATCCATCACTATTCCACCATTGTACAAATCTCACCTATCGCACATGTGTTATGTTTTTGGTTTCAGATAATCTACTAACAATCATCGAAAGTAGCGATTGTAAGGTGTATGATAATTTTTTAGGATAATAAGATATGTGTTTCTTGCATTTAGTCATAGTAAGAATTTAACATGTAATATATGATAATTGGTATTTGGTATAAACTATTTATACAATATTAGCAAATTAAAAAATGGAACAAGTTGTTCAAAATATCAAGAAACACCCTATCTTGTCCTTGGTTGCATAAAAAAGTTTAGTCTGGTAGCATAACAATAAATTTATAGGTAAAGTTCTAACACATCACTGGTAAAGTGCTTCACAACGTGTAGAATCCTAGAATTGCTGAAAAAATGCGGTTGGTTTCAAAATTATAGTTGAAAAAAATAGAGTACGACTGCAAAAACAAAGAAAAAACTACAAGAATAATGCAAACTGGTGAAGAAACATGTACATGATAGCTAAGAAGATCCACTAGGTTAAAGAAATTCTATTGCAAATAAGTTGGTTGAAAAAAGTACATTCATCAGTTGTAAGAAATAAGCGAATTAAAAGGGAAAATGACACAAACTGCAAAATCTACCTACAAATCCTAATTATGGGAAGGAGATAGCAGCAATTTGGATTGAATTAGCAGAGTAATTTTTGGAAGGGGCAACACAAGAACACATTCCATAATCACCTCATCCAAATTGAGCAAGCCACCATGGAGCAAGAAGCCTGATAATTCTATTTCTGCCTTGGTTACTACTGCAGCAAAAAAACAACATGCAAAAAAAAGAGTACACCTCTAAAATAAATTGATAAGGGGATCATGGATGCTAAAGGGAGTCCACATCAGAGAGAGGATACTCTGAAAATGGGCCAAAAATAGTGTTTTTGCGAAAAACTTGAAAAAAAGTCATTTCTACACTTTCGGATGCAGCTCCAGAATAAACAAATATAGATCCGAAATGAATAGAGAGCTTTAGAATGAACATAAATTGTGCAAAAATCCCAGATACAGTGCTAGACTGAAAAAAATGGTAAAACACATTAAAAAATTGAGGTCCCTAAAGCTCAAGAAACCCTAATACAAGTAAGTACATCCCCTCAAGCAAATTCAAAATCAAATTTTTGTCAGTTTTCTTTCAAAGGTGCAAACAGTAGAAATAGACATTCAGGTTGAAATGTTATCAAAACATAAAATTCCACCAATAGTAGTGCATCTACCAGATATGGTCCTATTAGAAAAACACAATGAGGCTATTGCAGGATAAAATTAAATACCACCAAACCTTTAAGTTGTGCATTGTAGAACTAAAAAAGAAACTAAGTGTAGAAAAAGAGAAAACTGCAGAAATTATAGAAACTACAACATTAAAGGATGAAAGTGTCAAAAATTGAAGAATTGCAAGTTGGTAGTGCAAAATTGAAAAAAATGCAATAATTTTCAAACTTACATCAATTTCAGATTTCAAGAAGTTTTTAGAAAATTACAACAAAACTCAATTTTTAGAAACAACAATAATTGTAGCATATTTAAGAAATTTATAGCAAATTCAGATTTCTTAGCAGTTTTTAGAATACTTCAAAAATTCTAAGCTTTTTAGAAATTTTAGACATTGCAGCAATTTTAGATTTTTAGCAATTTATACATTTTTGAATATTTTTCAAAAATTGCAACATCTTCAACATTTCTAAAAAATTGCAGCAATTTCCACACTTTCATCATTTTTCACAAATTGTAGTAATTTTGGCATTTCAACCATGATTACCAATTTCAACATTTTTCATATGTTTGACAGAGGATGTTGTTCAGAAGATTAGGCCTGAGTACTGTTAGGATGCATAAGGGCATCAGGTTAAGTTGGGGGGAATGATGAAGCCAAATAATGCCTCATATTTGTACTATTTTTGACATATAAAACTGCCATATTACAAAACATAACATAGTTAAAATACCAAATAGTTTATTAAAATATGTTATTTACTAGTGTTTGCATTATTAATTTGTATAGAAGCATTATACCATATTTTGATTGTTTTTCAGTATTATTACACCATTTTTGCATGATTAGTTAGTGAAAAAATGCATAGTAAAATTAGTAGCTGATAAGGAGTGTTGTAGTTTATAATTGCATTATGTTATTTGAATATTATCTTACCTAAAATGAGTTGCTAAGGTGGAATGGTGCCAAAATAGTCTCTATTGTAAAATAGGGCATTGACAGATTTTGTGCAGCATATAAAAATTAGTCAGCTATCACATTAAAGGAGCACCTTGAAGTAGTAGAAAAAGGTAAGCAAAAATGATTGGAGTATGTTCATGAAGACCAAAGAAGACTTCTGACCCACTTGGACATATTTCCACATGGTTTAAATGGATAACAATAGGGAATAACAGCTACAAAGCAGGAACAATTGTGCAACCCATAAAACTTCCAACCACCTGTCATTATAAAATATGTCATGGAATTTGTCAAACAAAATAAGAGGTGTTGAGCAAGACGTAGCGACAATATTATCATTGTTGTCAACACAATCAAATGGATAGGTTGATGTAGTGGATAGTTGTTCGAAGTATGTACAATGGTGTTCAATGCTTATGAGGATGTTTTTGATGTTCGGGTAAAGTTATGAAGGGCCTCCATTATCAATCCTTAGTGCTTTTATCTTCTTCCCAAATTATCTTTCAGCTTCAACCATAGACTTTGAACATATCTCAAACACTACTCTTCTATTTCATGAAGTATACCCATGACTTCCTTGAGAATTATTCAATGAAGGTGATAAAATATTTGGACCCTCCTATGGAAGCCACTTCCATTGGTCTATATATATCAAAATGTATTAATTCAATAATTTCTTTGCTCCTATATACACTTGAATTAAATGAAAATATTTTTTGTTTTCCCATTATACATGCTTTACAAAAATAAAATGAACCAAACTTCATACCTTTCAAACATCGAATAATTTGCTTGTTGCACATCTCACGTAGGCTTTTCTCTCCAATATGTGCCATCCTTCTATGCCATAACATCATTTTTTGACATATTTTTTATTTTTATGGATTTTCCACTCTCCATTGAGCTTGTATTTGCACTACCAACATCAACATGAACTACACCTAACTTGTACAAGGTTCCATGTCTTATACCTCTAGCCAAGACCATGGCTCCATAAACTAACTTACACCCATATTTTCCAAAGAGAGTCTCAACACTAGCCTCTACAAGTTGACTTACTGAGAGTAAGTTCTATATCAAGCCTAGAATATATCTTACATTTGGTATGGTCTTGATCCTTCCATTAATAAGCTTAAATATTACACTACATTTACCAACAACTTCATAGTAATAATTACAACCAATGAATACTTTGCTATAGCGACTTGCTTCATAGTTCTTGAACCATTCTCTATGTGGTTTCATGTGAAAGGCTCTAGAGTCTATTAACCATGCTTCATCTTGGACATTAATTGCTAAGCATGTAGCAATATACAATCCCCATTCACTGGTTGATAAAGTTGCTAAAGATTTTTCTTTTTCCTTTGAAATATCAACCATACATTCACTTTTTTGTGTCCTTTTTGCTTGCATTTCGAAGAAACAATCTTTTGCTTTTCTTTTCTTGGGAATCTTCTTGATTTGGACTCATGATTTTTACTCATTGAATCTATCACAATTTCTTTCTTTAATTTATCCTCTAACCCTAACAACCAAGGCTTCTAAGTTCTTATTAGGTTTAGAGGTCCTTCTTCTGGTTTCTTCTTAGAGCAACTGCCTAATAATCTCATCCTTTTTAAGATTTTCTACTTTTATGCTCCCATTGATTACTACAATCAGATTGTCCCATGATTCTGGTAAGTTGAACAAAAAAAAAAAATATTGTTCCCCTTCTTTGATATCATCACCAACTGATTTCAACTAATTTATAAGAGTATTGAATATGTTTAAATATTCAACCATAATTCCTCCATCAACCATTTTTAATGCATACAATTTATTTTTGAGAAATATTAAATTCATGAGTGACTTTGATTCATAGAGCTTACCAAGATTATCCCAAATATTTTTTTCTGACTTGGCTCTAATAACATTCATTAAAACTAAATTTTTAAGATTTAAACCAATCAAGGCAATGGCTTTGTCATTTGTCTTGTCCTAGTCATTTTGACTAATTGTAGTTGGCTTTGTATCATTCATGATAGTTTCCTTCAGATCTCTTTTTACAAGGAGATATTCCAATTTTAGCTTCCATAATTTGAAAAATTTCCCACTAAAATTTTCAATGGCAAACTTGCTATGGTCCATTATTTTCTCCAACTAGTTACCACAAAATACCCAGGTAGGATTCTAAATCAATCCCTCACACTTCCAAAGTTTCCTCAACAAAGCAACAATTCCGATGTTGTCTTAACTCTCATACACAAATATGAGATTTTAGATCTGCACAACACACTAAAACAAGAATAATACCAGCTGTAAAATTAAAACTCATGAATGGACACCTCTTCTCTCCTCTTGTACACTAAAAAGCAGTCCATACTTGTGTATCATTACAAAAACACCTGTAACATCATTGCACAACACCTACAATAACCTTAAATAGCAAAAGAAAAGAAAAACAATTGCATCTATACTCATGTGCAACAAGATGTCTAAATCATATTTCATGCATGGTATGTGTTGGAAATGCAAAAAATAGTTACAAACTCTTTTTTATTTACAATCCAAAAAATTATTGTATATAGTTGTGTACAGATGGTGAATAAAAAATAGAATATGCTTTACAAAATCAATAGTTTCCTCATCCTTATACTGCTGGTAAATTAGCTTTTTAGAAAAATCTTATCTTTCCATTCCTACAGTCAGCCTTGCCATTGCTTTTTAGCATACCTATCCAACTGCCAATTTGTTGTGCTTTTATTTTTTCAATTTCTATGTAGATTAGTTGCCATTGATTTAATAGGAAGAAGGGTTAAATCATCTACCAATAGGCAAGTGCACTTGCATGCTATCCTTTTTAACTCACACAAAGAGTGATGATAAGCAAAATTGTAGATTGAAAGCTTGAATGTTAGGAATTAAAAAATAATAATTGGAAGAAGGGTTAAAGCATCTACCAATGGGCAAGTGCAATTGCATGTTGTCCTTTTTAGATAACACAAAGAGTGATGACAAGCAACATATTATGGATTTGAGTGTCAAGAGTTATTTAGCTTGAAGATGAATTTGGCCTGAATTACAAATATTGAAATACATATGTAAGATCTAACACATCTCTTGGGGATGATGAGAAACCTGTTGAGAAGGACAATGATTCTCGTTGAAGGATGTAATATTTTTCATATTGTAAGCCTATAGTTTCTCACCCATTTGTCCTCTATAAATATGTTTAAAGGAATCTAATGGACATAAAATAGATTTACATATATAGATCACCCGATATCTTCTGTACAAGAAGGCTCTGTAGATACATATAGGCATAATAGGAACTAAATGTTAAAGGAACAAAGACGAGACATGTTTCCAATTTTGATTTATACTCACTATGATAGAATGTAAATATTTATGGTAGAGGCAATTTTGGGCATCTACAAGGTAATACTAACTATAACAAAGGTTCTTATTACTTCTTGAAAGCTACAAGCTGTAACAAAAGTGAACATTATGCATTATTTCTTTTGCATTGCTGGAGTGTTACTCATCTAGCAATATACTCAAAAAATTATTGGATGTTATTTGGAACATAAGTTCTTTTTACCCTACGAGATATACATGGAGGGATGTAGTGATTTTGTAAATTAGTATGGCTTATTCCCCTTTGTGTTAAGAAAATAAACTTTTCAAATGTGCTAAATCTTGTTTCTTTACCAACTAAAATTAATTTCAAAATTTTCAAAAATAACTTTAATTGGTTTCCTAAGATGATTAATACTAAAAGACAGATGGCTTTACTTAAAAAACAAAAAGGTGATCTTCTTGTGCAAGAAAAAGAAGAATTTACAAATTTTTCATAACCACAAAAATAACATTAAAAAGACTACAAAGTTGATTTTTCATCTTTATGAATTTGATCATTTTGTCCCAAATTTTTCCTAATAATGACTTTCTAGGTTATTTATGGATTTTCCAAATGTTATTCATATTTTTTTCTAAACAAAACTTGGAAAAGCTAGTAGAAGTGGGATTTTTCAAGATGGTGAAAGTAAAATTCTCCTCTCCTCGTTATTATATGGGATTTCAACAAAATAACTATATTTAAAGGCTAGGACACTTATTATAAGGATCAAGATAGCCATTGAAAAGGAATGGAGGCATATTTTAATTACTCATGATTTATAGATCATTATTAATATTGTCAAAAAATAAGTGATTGAATCAACAATAGTATTATTCTTGTTGATGTCTGAAAATGTACACTTACACTGCACCCATGCACAACACCAACATGGGATTCTCCCTCTCATGTGGGACATATATTTTTAACAGCCCTACAAATAAATAGAATGGGCAAATAAATAATGTAACAGCCCTGCAGATTAGAAAGTAGGAAAATAAATATTGTAATAGCCCTGCAGATCTATAAAATAAGTGGGAAAAAATAGAAGGCTGGAAAAATATCTCTTGTCTATAAAAGAGATTTTTTTAGATCTTCAAGAGGGGGGATTGATTATGTCACTTGCTAACCTTTGTAACACTGTGAAAAATAATACAATAATTTGTTTGAGATACATATTGTGTATCTTCAATTTGGTTGGATTGCATGTGGCATTGACCCTTGGTTCACGCCAACCTTATCTCTTGTAGTTGATCAATGTTTATTTTATATTTCATACCTATTGTATAGTATATTTTTATGCAGTCTTTGGTAGATAAATCAGCCCATTTTATTTTGGCGTATCACCTCTAATATTATTATTTTATTATTTGTTTGCAGTTCTTTTTATTGAGCACATGAACATTGGACATTGTATTGAATTCAATAACATAAGTAATACAAGAATAGTTCGATGGAATAAGTGAATAATGACTTCAACCAACTACCATGCCCTAACTATTCCCCTAACCAACTTGGTAAAAGGACTCTCATGTAAATACACCTATCAATATGAAACATATTAAGTAATAAATCATATATGCCATATATACTATAGTGACATAGTCTATGCTAACATCCCCCCTTATTACATTGTTTTGAAATATAAAGAGTATTGCGAAACAATTCAAATTTGACATGTGCAAGTGCCTTAGTGAAAATGTTTGCAACCTGTTCATTAGTGGGAATGTATTGGAGCTGGATCTTGTGCTTTGGAACTTCATCTCGAATAAAATGACATTGTGTGTTAATGTGTTTGGTGCATTCATAAAATATTGGATTCTTTATAAGCTTCAAAACACCTTGGTTGTCACAAAACAAGTGAATTGGAATTTTCTTGGAAATACCCATACTTGTAAGAATGCGACGTAACCATATCACCTCACATACTGCTCCATGTGCTATGTAATATTTTACCTCTGTAGATGATAAAACAACCACCTACTATTTTTTACTATGCCAAGAGACAAGACCAAAGCCAAGATGAAAAATGTATCCAGAAGTGGATTTCCTATCATCAAATAACCTGGCATAGTCAGAGTCTGTGTAACATTACAAAAAGAAGTTTTCATTCTTCATGTATTCCAAGCCATATTTTGTACTACCACAGACATAATGAAGAACTCATTTCACTGCTTTCCAATGACTAACCTTCAGTTCCTGCATGAACCTTGAAATATAACTTACAACAAAACTAATATCTGGCTCGGTGTTGTTTAGATATATAAGAATCCCAATCAACTGGCGATAGAGAGTACCATCTACCTATGGAGATTTATCATATCGTAATAACTGTAACCTTGTTTCCATTGGAGTTGCTTTGGGCTTACAATCAATCATGCGATATTTCTCAATTAATGTCTTGACATATTTTTTTGTGTCACTTGGATGTGATTCTTCTTTTGTGCCACTTCTAAACCAAGACAATAATGAAGAAGTCCTAGATCTATCATCTCAAATGACTTTTTCAAGTCATCATCACTGTATCTATCAATTTCTCTGAACTGCTAGTGATAATCAAATCATCAACATAGAGTACTAAGATCACTATATCAGAACCACTTTTCTTGATATAGATATTAGCATCCAAAGGACTTCTCTTGAATCCATGTTGCAATAGGTTATCATCCATTTTGATGTACCAATCTCGTGAAGCTTGTTTTAACCCATATAAATATTTAAGCAACTTGCAAACTTTTTGCTCTTGGCCTTCAACCATAAATATTTTTGGATGAGTCATATACACTTCTTCCTACAAATCACCATTTAAGAAGGTATTTATAATATCCATATGATGTAGCTTCCATCCGAATTGAGCTGCCATGGCATAAAGTACTCGAATGATAGTCATTCTTGTGGTGGGTGCAAAAGTATCTTCATAGTCAATGCCTTGTTTTTATGCATAGCCCTTTGCAAAAATATGGACCTTATGCTTGTATATAGTTCCATCTACCTTATACTTCACTTTGAATACCCATTTGCAACCAATGGGCTTCTTTCTAAAAGGCAGATCAACTAGCTTCCAAGTGTTATTCTTCATGAGAGACCTATATTCAGCATCCATTACTGCATTCCACTGAGGCTCACTAAGTGCATATTGAACTGTGGTGGGTTCATTCTCATCCACTGAATATATATAAACACTTTCATCATCCACATCCATATCTTCTTATCTATCTTCCTCTACATATACAAAAATTTCATCAAATTGTTGGTAAATTTTGTCAACCTCTAAAGTTGATGCTTCTACTCTCATCTACTGAGACATGTTACATGTACAAGGTCGATCTAGAGTTAGATTTGGAGGTGAAGTCAATTTTGAATCTCTCACTATGCTAGTATACCATTTTGAAATATTTTTTTGTGGAGTCTTTTTCTATGGAGAAGAAACCTCTTTCTTTGGTTCCTCCTCATCCAGGTATACAACTGTAGATGTGTTACCTGATGTGAAAGCTTCATCAAATACCACATCTCTACTGGTGTGTGTTTTATCAATCTGACTCGATAGGTCTTATCATTAGCTATTGTAACTGGTTCGCCTTCCTTTTCCTCAAATGTCTCAAACCATGATTTATCACTAGTCATGTGTTTGTTGGCTTCAAAATTTATATACCACACAAGATCTTTCTACTGAGAAGATGTGTGATTCATGAGAACCTTGTGTGCTCTCTCAAAATCTAAGTCTGCTTCCTCATAAGCAAAATTGATCTTGGGTTGTTTATTCTTATCCTATCGTTTGTATTTACCCTTGCCCTTTTTATTTTGATCTTGGTCATGGGGTTGTTTATTCTTAAACCAACACTTGTTGGTATCATGGTTATCCATATCACATATTTTGCAATACTTATTTTCTTTCTATTGAGGTTGTTTCCCTTTTGAACCTTTGGAAGAATATCCTCCCTAATGAAAATTACCCTATTTTTTGGACCCCTATTCATGACCAAATTTGTTTGGCATGCTCGGTGGGACACAAAAGTTCCACCTTAAGCAGTATTAAGATTTTATATTCATATTTTACTATTTGATTAGAACCTCTAGTGACTCAATTTTACCTAGAAACCTATCAACATGAACTTGGTTAAATATTTACTTCATTATCACAAGATCGAAGGCCAAAATTCATAAAATCCTATTAAGTTCTTTGAGCTCGACATCCAAGTCTTAGGAGAGCATCCTAGATTAGTCACTCTAACTATCTCGTCAATCGTAACATATTCATAGGTAGCTGGTGTGTTTTCCATTCCTTCAAGTTCCTCTAGCACAACCACTAGCTTTCCTCCCTTAGAAACTTCTTCGATCCAAATGGCTCAAAATTCACCACGTCAATTTCCAGCATGGAATCATTTTGAAGCTTTGAATCTACAAACTCAAAATATAATCCTACCAACAACATTGAAGGCTTTGCCTTCTTACGATGGTATAGGAAAAATAGCTTATGAGTATATCCAAGATGTGGCTTCTTTGGTAAATATTCATAGCATCACAATCAAAGATGTCATGGTCATATGGCTCGTGCTCTTTCTCAGAGGAAAGATGCTTTACTGGTACCAATCCTTAACACCTGCCACTATTACCACATAGGACCAGTTGGTTGAGTTAATGATAAAAGGCTTCAATAAGCAAGCAAATTCCATTTTCTTGTTGCATCAATTCATTAATATTTAGAGATATACATAGGAGGAATTTGTTGAATTCAATGTTAGGTTCACTCAAACTTGGTAGAGATTCCCAAATGATCTCCGACCGACTCCCAAACAAGTTGTATTTTATTATCTCTAAGCCTTCAATTTTTATATTAGCAAGGCCATCTATTAGTGCAACATCGATATATTTTCAGCCTTGTACTCCCAATCACAAAAGGTTGAAGCTGATTTAATTGCTCTTGGTAATCTCCCACCAAATATGACAATGACTATATTTCTTGAACTCCCACAAAATTCATATCCCAATGCATCTTCTCAGTCTTTACCAATGTCCCCCATGTATCTGGTCCCTTCATGGAATGCAAGCTCATCTCAAACCTTGATAGTTTCTTTCCCGCAACTACCTGTTGCTTCCATTCCATAGTGGCTCGCTCCAGTTTTGTTCTTAGCATTGTTGTCTTCACCAGTACCACTTCCATTACCATCTTGTACAACATCCACAAATTATGATCCTCAAGAGAATTTGTTGCAAGAGATACAATCAATGAATTCAGTGATGAGAGTGATGACAAATGAGATCACATCCATTAATAAAAGGTAAGTTGAGAGATATTTATAGCCTAGGATATTTCAAACTCCACCAATCACCAGAGAACAAGAATCTTCAACTAGTAAGATACCTTAAAGGAATCCAATCATGTTGAAAAATGAAGAAGTTGGCCCATCTAAATAAAATGTACTGGTGTTCTACCTACAATGATATGCATGGCGAATAAAATTGTATGGTTCATCTAAACTATGTGAAAAAATTGTTAGATAGCTCTTAATACAATTAGATCAACATGATTAGATAAGATAGTAATAATTTTATGGTCCCTTTCGTATAATAAGTTTTATTTCTCATGAGAGCTCAAAAAAGCTAGTTATAGTGGAATCAACTGAGATGGAGTCATTGAAGGTACCTATTGAGTCAAACGTGCAGAATGAAAAGAGACAAGCATAGGTGAAGGCACCTGGTTCAGTATCTAAGTTAGAGGAACCCATTATTTTGAAATATCTCTTACCCACACAAGTGAAAGAAATAATCTCTCAAGTGAAGGAGTCAACATCACAAGCACAAGTTGAGATAAAAGAATAGACAAAAGAATAATTTAAATACCCATATTTGACCAAGCGTTAGATGGTGGAAGACACACCAAAATATCAAAGCAAGTATGAGGCTATTAATGAAGGAAGAGAATCCAGTTCATCCACATACAACATTGTTGAAGAACTAAAGAATTTTTTTGCCAATGTTAGTCTCTATGATGCATTGCAATTGCCTGGGGAGGTTGATTTATTGTAAGAATATTTGAATTCTATTACATATAAAAAGAAAAATACCACTCAAATTGTGTTAGCTTAGACATTTACAACTTTGGCTACTAGAAATAATAGACCACTACCAATTTATTTATCTCCCAGAATGGAGGGTTGAATTGTGCATAACTACATGATTGACTTTGGTGCTGCGACAACTATCATGTTGAAGGCGATTTGTGAATTTATGGGCATGGATTATACTAGGAGTAGTTTGAGAGTTTTTTAGTTGTATGGAACCCATGTGAGAATAATGGATTTTATTAAGGATATTCCCATTTTCCTGCATAAGATACCTCAGATTATTGTGATCCAAGAGGTGGTTGTAGTTGATCTAGAGCCATAATTTAGTATGTGCCTCTCAAGAAAATTTACTATTAAATTGGGAGGTTATCTGTCCTTGAATTACTCTCACCTGGAAGTTCCTTTCAAATAAAAAATAATCCAAATTTAAAATGATAAGCCTTCCACATTTCATGTAGAGAGGATCAAAGAAAAAGAAAATTCCATGAATTTTGTCAATATGGTGAGTGAAGAACTAGAAGAATTGAATTTAATGAAAGAAACTCTGGATGAGCTTCGTACAAAAGATGAATTTTTGATAAATGATTTTAACAAAATAATGGAAACTGAGATTAGTTGTTACACCATTACTAAGCTTGAAAAGATTGAAGTAAAGGTATATGATGATTAGTATCATGTTCCAGATCAATTGTGGAAGCTCTACTTTGATGGTGCAAGATGCAAAAATGGCACCAGAGCAATAATTGTCCTCATCTCCCATTTTGGCATATAGATGACATATTCATACTAGTTGACCTAGATTTGTACCAACAATGCTATTGAATATGATGCAAAAATCAAATACCGTTAGGTTGGTTTATACGCCTTCAATTTCTAATAATAATATTTATTGGCAAGTGTTTGAAAGTGATGAACATATCGTGAACTTCCTAATAAAAGAGGCTAGTAGTGTGGAAGGAAGAACACTCGATGAAGGAGAAATTGAGGGTTAATCCAGTTAAGAAATAATCATATCCTAAAAGGATTGATTTCGCTCAAAAGTCTCTTTGATCAAAATGATAGAGCTAAAAAATAGAAGATCAAAGTACATGAGAAGGAGTACAACAAGCTACATTCGGGACTTAAAAATTCAATCAAGGTTGGAATTGATTGCACTCTAGAAGAACTTGAGTAGATCAAGGAGATATACCATGAATTTCTAAATATTATCACTTGGAGTTATCAAGACCTCAAAGGTTACAACAAGAATGTGATCTGGAATACTATTGAACTGCAAGAAGGAGCGAAACCTTTTTGAAAGAAAAAAATACCAGTCAATCCCAAAATTAAAGTTATGATGAAAGCTAAACTATTAAAAATACTGGAAGCTAAAATTATTTACCTAATCAAGCATTCTACTTGGGTAGATAATTTGGGCCCTATGCAGAAAATTAACATAAGTTGATTTTTGAAATTTAAATTAGGCTTCTCTGAAGGATCATTATCCTTTACCACAAATTGATCAGATTATTCACATAGTTGTAGGAGTTCAAATATTTTCTCTATTAGATGGATTCTCTGGATACAATCAGATATGAGTCAAGGATGAATACCAATACAAAGCGATATTCACCACAAAATGGGGTACATTTGCTTATCAGAGAATGTCTTTTGGTCTCTCGAATGTTGGGGAAATCTTTTAGAGAGTGATGTATGTGGCTTTCAATGAGTTATTAAATTGAACCATAGTTATTTATTTAGATGATATGATTATTTCTCCTCATATCAGGGAGAAGCATAGCTTGCATTTAAGACAAGTATTTAAAAAATATCGAGAGTTTGGAATATCCATTAACCCGAAGAAGTCTATCTTTGTGGTGAAGGAGGAAAAGGTCTTGGGCCATGTAATCTAAGTCTCTTTTGAATCTTCAACATATAGCGAACAAGAAGGATTTACAACCATTTTTTACTCAAATTAACTTTGTTCAAAAGTTTATTGCAATTTTTTCCCAAGTTGTGAAACCAATGACTGAACTCTTGAAGAAAGATGTTGAGTTCAAATGGAATGAGCAAAGAAAATAAGCATTCAGGGAAATCAAGGAAAGAATTTCTCAAGCTCTCATTTGGGTATACCATATGCTATTGTAACATAAAATGGAACTCCATTCATTAGTGTCAAAATTAGTGAGTTTACTAGTAAGTATGGTATTTATTTGAAAACTTCATCAAATTACTATTCATAGGGAAAAGGTTTGGCCGAATCTACGAATAAGAAACTACTTAGTATTTTGAAGAAGACTCTTGGTGAAAAAAAGTGAGGTTGGTATTTTCTATTAAAATAATATTTATGGGCTGCTCACATCTAAATTTAAAATTCTATCAAGACATCCCCTTATTATTTGGTGTACGATATGAAAGCAGTCTTGCCCATTCACATTGAGTTATTGGTTGCTCAATATTTGCAATTGCTTAATGGTGAAGATGATTAATTTGATCCCATGAGCGTAATTCTGGCTCAGATATTATGATTGGAAGAATAAAGTGAGAAAGCATATAACACTTTCATGAAGTACGCTCATATGACAAAAAAAATCTTTGGAAATAAGACTTTAGAGAAGGTATTTAAGGTTGGCGATCTTGTGTTAAAATAGAATGAGAATAAGGCGAAGCCAGGAGAACATCACAATTTTGAGGTAATTTGGGAAGGTCATTTCATATTTCTAGTGTAAATCAATTTAATTCATAGTATTTGTAAGATATGGATGGTCATGTGTTACCGATTCTAGTGAATGGTATTCATTTGAAGGCCTACTATCAGTAAAAAATTTGGGATCAAGAATGTAAATATGTACATGGTTTGCCAATTTTATTCTTATGCTTTTAAAAAAAGGGGAGAAAAAGTTATTTTCACTGAGCAAAGTATTTTTTCTAGTGAAAATCATTTTTGCTGACGAAAATCTTCTTCGCTCCTTCAAGGAGAAAAATTCATTTTTTCTAGGTGAAGGTAATTTCGCTAGTGAAAATCATTTTTGTCATTGAAATTCCTTTTCGTCCCTTCCTTCTCCTTCTAGAGTGAAAACATGAACTTCGCTTTATTTTTGGCACTCAAAAAACACTTACGTCCTACTATTTTTGGCAATGAAAATCTCAAAAGACTTTTTTGGTGCTTTGAATTAGCGAAAGCACATGCAAGCTTAAAATATTTGTACTTTTTTGGTACATAGACTTAAGGGGAACTCAAATTATCAAAAATTTTAGTCTTACAATGGCACTGAGAGGGGGGCGTGAATCAGTGCAGCTAATTAAAAACTTAAATCTTCATCTCTTAATTCAGAACTAATGAATGCTTAAAACCAGATGCAACAAGTGTAACAAGATAGCAACACATAACACAAGATTTAATGAGGTTCACCAGTTTTGGCTACTCCTCAAAAATAGACTGCTTGGACTCCCATCCAAATCTAGCCTTTGCAAAGCACCAACTTCACAATCAGTTTACCAGCACCCATTGGAAGGAGCACCAACCCCTGATTTATCTGCACCAATAGAAAGGAGCACCAACCCCTGATTCCAAGCACCAACTTGGACTTCTATTTTAAATCTTGATTGACATAAAAATGCCTTCTGTGTTACAAGACCCTCACTGGTCTATCTTAACTCAAATCAATCTCATGGAAGCATAAGGAGAATTATTAGAGACTCAATATATTCTTTTCTAACTCTCAATCTCAACTCCCTGTCCACAAAGCATACACTCTTTTATAGCTCTACCTACTGCACACTTACAACCCTTTCTTATGGCTTACTCTTGCAGCTCTCATAGCTCTGTACTTCTTACAACATTCTTCCAGCTTTGTAACAGCCCACAACACTATCCCTCTATACAGTAACACTCTTTCCTCACCGCTCTTGTCTCAACAGTGCTCTATCTCCCATTAGAATTTCTCTCTTTGGCTTCTCTTATATGTCTCTACCCACACAGAGCTCAACCTAACGGATCACTCTTACCGCTTTGCTTACTGTGCTTTGACAACCTTCTCTGTGCTCTGACAACCTTCTCTGCACTTTGACAGCCTTCTTTGCGCTCTGACAGCCTTCTCTACCCTCTGACCTTCTCTGCACTCTGACAGCCTTCTTTGCTCGCTTACGGCTCTGACAGCCTTATCTTCTCATTTACACAGTTTAGAGCTCAACCCTAATTCTTAACTTATATGCACATTCTTACAACTCTCTTCAACAACCTTTTCTCAACACATATATTATTTTATCAACGACACCTTCCCTCTTTATGGCTGCACATTTTTCAATTCTAAGCGGCTCTTATACTTCTGCACGCAACTGCCATTTTAAAACAATATTTTTCATCTTGAAACCCTAAGTCTTCTATAACTTCCATAATCCCGCATGCAGCCTATTAATAGCCATTCCTGTAAGTAACTCCTTTCTGACACACTATTCTTATACGCAACCTATTAATGGATTTGTCTCTTTAATTGGGATTCTCGGTATGGCCACCGCTCTGACAGTTTCACAGCGTCATAGCCCTGTAACAACCGTTCTATCTTTAATGCACTGTTCTAATTTTAGCTGCATAAATTTATTCTATAACTGCCCCCTGTAACTATAGTTCTGACTCCAGTTAACTGTTCTTATTCTAGCTACATGATTTTCTTCTACAACTGCATCTGTAACTGTCATTTTCCTTCAGTTAACTTTACTTCGGCTTGCACCCACGAAAACACAACATGTCACGATATCGTGACACTTTTTGCCTTCGTACACTCTTCTTGGCTTGCACCAACGAAAATAGAACATGTCATGAAATCGTGACACTTTCGCTACCTTGAGCTCTTCTCTGTCTCTTGCCCGTGAAAATGGAACATGTCATGAAATCGTGACACTTTCGCTTCCTTGCACTCTTCTCTGCTTGCACTAGAGAAAACATGACATGTCACAAAATCGTGACACCTTTCGCTTTCGTACACTCTTCTCTGCAAGCACTAGCAAAAACATGACATGTCACGAAATCGTGACACCTTTCGCTTCCGTACACTCTTCTCTGCAAGCACTAGCGAAAACATGACATGTCACAAAATCGTGACACCTTTCACTTCCGTACACTCTTCTCTGCAAGCACTAGCGAAAACATGACATGTCATGAAATTGTGACACTTTTTCGTACACTCTTCTTTGCATGCACCAGTGAAAATGAAACATGTCATGAAATCGTGACACTTTCGTTGCCTTGTGCTTTTCTCTGCCTTACGCTCGTAAAAATGGAACATGTCATGAAATCATGACGCTTTCGCCTTTGAGCTCTTCCTCCTTGAATTTGTCACGAAATCACGACGCTTCTGCTTCCATGCTCTTTCGTTTTGCTTCTGTCGTGAAATCGTGACACTTCATCCTTTGGAGTCTTCCTCTCTGCTATTGTCATGAAAATGTGACATGTCACGATATTGCGACATTTTTCCTCCTTAGCACTTTTTTTCTCATCGGGTCGTGAAAATGCGACATGTCACGAAATCGTGACATTTTTCCTCCTTAGCACTTTTCTTCTCATCGGGTCATGAAAATCCGACATGTCATGAAATCGTGACACTTTTTCTCCTTAGCGCTTCCTCTTGCAAATTGTCGTGAAATCGTGACACTTTTCCTTGCAAGCTCTTTCTCTCAAACATGTCGCAAAATCATGACACATTTTCGTCCGTACTGCCTCTCTTGCAGATTGTCATGAAATCGTGACACTTTTCTTTGCAAGCTTCTTCTCTCAAACATGTCATGAAATCGTGACACATTTTTGTCCATACTGCCTCTCTTGCAAATTGTCGCGAAATCGTGACACTTTTCTTTGCAAGCTCCTTCTCCCCAAACATGTCATGAAATCGTGATAGTTTTCACGACATCTTTTTCTCTCTCCTTCTCTTCCAACACATGTCACGAAATCATGACATCTTTTCTCTCTCCTCTTTCTCTTCCAACATGTCACGAAATCACGACATTTTTTCTCTCTCCGCTTTCTCTTCTCTTCCAACATGTCACGAAATCGTGATAGTTTTTCCAGTTTTCTCTCTCCTTCAATATGTCACGAAATCGTGACAGTTTTGCCAACATTTTCTCTCTCCTCCAATATGTCACGAAATCATGATAGTTTCTCTTGCACTTTCTCTCTCTTCCAACATGTCATGATATCGTGACAGTTTCTCATGCTTGCTCAACATGTCGCGATATCGCGACAGTTTTCTTACTTGTCTTTTTCTTTGAGCTTTTGAATATGGGCCACTTCGTCTTCTTGGAAATTCATTGTGCATGCTCTGTATGACCTCTCGAACTCCTATTCACTTCATCAACCGATCTATCTAATGGCCTCTGACTCTCTGTCCATTGCATCAACCGATCTCTATCCGTGTTGACAACAATGACAATACTTTGGCTGCACCTTGCTCATCAATGGACTCCTCCATCCTTATACTTTGGCTGCACCTTGCTCATCAATGAACTCCTATCCATTGCACTTTGCTCCCTTGCTCAATGAACTCCTTTCCATTGCATCAACTGATCAACTTGATCGTGTTGACAACAATGACAATACTTTGGTTGCACCTTGCTCATCAATCTCCCCCTTTGGAATTGTTGGCAACACACGTAATTGTGTGCAATTACCTGTAATTCTTCTCCCCCTTTGACAATAATACCAAAGGGCGGCTGCAAAACTCCCCCTGAGTCCATGCACAACATTCTCAGGCAAAAATTATTACGGTTAGCAAAAAGCATAAACATGAGCAATATGATAAACAGATGCATAAATGCTCCCCCGAGAATTTGATCCCGATGGCTAGTCAAATCTTAGTCTATTCTTGGGAATATGTGACCACTTCATTTCACTGTTTGACAACATCATGATAAGCATAATAGGCATCAACAATATCAATAATGTGAGTAGCAGCAATAACCAATGAATGACACCATCACCGTCAACTTCACCAATATAACATGTGTAAGAACATGATTGGACCACTATCTTCTGTGCAACTACCCTCTGTTGCTTTGCAAACTCAAACTTGTCCACTGTTAGTGAAGGCATACAATAATCTTATATAGCCAACTTTTTGTTCTGCAATGCCAGTAGCATCTGCATACATCTCCACCATGCATCTTGGATATTCTCAACAAGCTTGAACCCAATGACAGTTGTTTGTCTCTCTCTGTAGTGAGAATCCAACAGACTACCTCAATCCACCCAGCCACAACCAATTTTCTTCTTCTCAACCAATTAGGGCTCTAACAACAATGCTTATAGACAAGGTTTAACCAACATCATTCAACTCAAGATTAACCTTGAAGCATTCAACCAAATACTACATGAAAAGGAAACTAGTAGACATCCTTTTCCTTCCAAAGGTATTTGAACAAGACATCCACCAACATAAATCACCAATGCAAAGAATAACTTGCTCAAATCAATCTCAATGGAGTAAGCCCAAATCATGTATCAAGTAAAGCATTAACTTGATCAAAACAACCTCTATGAAAGCAACTCAACCATTCATCACCAGGCTGGAAATCATCTGGCTGCTCATTATAAACCTCTTCTTCAATCTTCCCATTCAACATGTTGGTTTCACATCTGTCAACAAAATTGACAAGTGACTCACACTTGTACCAACTTTTGTCCAACACTGTACCAACACTGCAATTTTACTACCAACTCTATGCAAGCATCAAATACTGTACTGCAGCACACACCAAATTCCTTTTTATATTTACAACCTAATATGAGTTTTCTACAGTTACTGTAGATCACACCTTACTTTCAACTGTGCAAATCAGGAGAAGACATTTTGACAAACACTTTATGGCCAACCATAGTGCACCTTACTCAACCTCATACTTCTTAACCTTGGATTGGCATTTTATCAACAGTTAAAACGAAACTGTCTGTGAATTAACTATATTCACCAAGGCATCATGAAAGATCTAACAATCTTCACATCAAAGTGTAGAACAAGTACACGCTGCTTTTATCGAAACACAAATACGCAGCTAGGGCAAGCATTCTTCCACTGAGCAAATTATCTGGACTGTTATGATTCATAATTTTGAACAGTGGCATTAAGAATCATCAACAGTACAACAATGACATATCTCAAAACTACCAATGGTGACAGCTCTCAAATTAATCACCACACTTCATGACATTTCCACAAACCACTATATAAACTAAAAAACACACTTTAACAACTATATGACAATATCTCGACTACTTGCCTTTCATCCTCAGATAACCAAACAAATTCATAGGAGCATAAAAATAAGATTTTAAAATTGCTCCCCCTGAGGATGTGCCACTAGGAGTGGCTTAGTGCAATAGCGGAGTAGTCTCCTTCAGTCCAAGGAGACACGATTCCCTTTCTTCTGTCTTTCTCCAGACTTTCTTGAACTTGGGCTTGAGTTTTTCAACTACATCCCCGTTTTGCACCTTTTCGTGAACTTGAACATTCTTCTTGCGTAGTTGTTTCTTGTGCATCCTTGATGGTTGATTATTTTCCTTTCTTTTATGCACATGATATGTTCCCTGTCTATGTTTCCCTCTTTGTGTCTGATGAAATCTAGGGTTTTGCCTTAGATTAGATACAAAAGTGCTTGGACAGAACCTTGCTATGTGCCCTTGACCATTACATTTAAAACATTGCACATGTTTTGTTCCCTGTCTGCATTGCATTCTGTGTGTATGATGAAATCTATGGTCTTGCCTTAGATTGGATACAGAAGTGCTTGGACAAAACCTTGCTATGTGCCCATGGCCATTACATTTAAAACATTGCACAGGGTGTTCACTCAGGAAAGCAGATGTGTTTTTATCAGCATAACTTTTTGATCTATTGTTCAGTCCACAATAAATTGCCTTGTGACCAAAGCGGTTGCATTTAGAACAATAGCCATTAAAAGCATTATTATTAAAAGAGTGAGAGTGAGAGAACCTCTTTTGCTGTGGTTGCTTTGCTGTAGATCTTCTTTGATATTTTCTTCCTTTTGAGGATTCAGCTTCAGACTTTTCTTGCTTCGATCCTTCAACGAGTGGACTTCTTCTTTTCTACAGATTTAGAAGATGAAGGTTGTTCAGCTTCATATCCAAGACCAAGCTTAGACATGGGGCTTCTTTGTTGCCTTATCATTTTATCTAGCAACTTTGTGCTCTTCTCAAATTTGAGATTTATATTGGCCTCTTCTAGTTGTTTCTTCAATGAAACAATCTCTTCTTCTTGTTGGCGACAAACAGTCTCTTTCTCATTGATTTGAGACCTGAGAATATCTTCAATCCTTTTGTACTGTTCTACTTGCAGCTTTAGATCAACAATAACTTTGTTAGATTCCTCTTCACTTGTCTTGCATACATCATCCTCATCATCCAGGTGTATCTTCAAGGCTTCTTCCGATTTCTTGGCCTTTTGAACTTGTAGGAAGAGATCTTCAATCTCATCCCCATATTCTTCTAACTTCTTGGACATTCTTTTGTTCTTTTTCTTTTCTATACTCAACTCTTCAAGTGCAGAGATCAACTCACCTTCTAGATCTACTTCAACCTCAATATTTTCATCACAAACTTCAGGATTCACTTCTTCTACCTTTTCTGGTTCAATTTTCTCTTCTACAAAAACTGAAACTGACTGGGATGCCTTTTTGGAGGAGGATCTATTCTTCTTAGCCATTGTGTACTAATCCAAGATCAACCCTGATTGATTTAGCCAAAATTGGGAACTTGGCTCTGATACCAATTGTTAGTCTTACAATGGCATTGAGAGGGGGGGTGAATCAGTGCAGCTAATTAAAAACTTAAATCTTCATCTCTTAATTCAAAACTAATGAATGCTTAAAACCAGATGCAACAAGTGTAACAAGATAGCAACACATAACACAAGATTTAACGAGGTTCACCAGATTTGGCTACTCCTCAAAAATAGACTGCTTGGACTCCCATCCAAATCCAGCCTTTGCAAAGCACCAACTTCACAATCAGTTTACCAGCACCCACTGGAAGGAGCACCAACCCCTAATTTATCTACACCAACAGAAAGGAGCACCAACCCCTGATTCCAAGCACCAACTTGGACTTCTATTTTAAATCTTGATTGACATAAAAATGCCTTATGTGTTACAAGACCCTCACTGGTCTATCTTAACTCAAATCAATCTCATGGAAGCATAAGGAGAATTGTTAGAGACTCAATATATTCTATTTCTAACTCTCAATCTCAACTCCCTGTCCACAAAGCACACACTCTTTTATAGCTCTACTTACTGCACACTTACAACCCTTTCTTATGGCTTACTCTTGCAGCTCTCACAGCTCTGTACTTCTTACAACATTCTTCCAGCTTTGTAACAGCCCACAACACTATCCCTCTATACAACAGCACTCTTTCCTCACCGCTCTTGTCTCAACAGTGCTCTATCTCTCTACACAATTTCTCTCTTCGGCTTCTCTTATATGTCTCTACCCACACAGAGCTCAACCTAATGGATCACTCTTACCGCTCTGCTTACTGCGCTCTGATAGCATTTTATGTGCTCTGACAGCCTTCTCTACGCCCTGACAACCTTCTTTGCTCGCTTACTGCTCTGATAGCCTTCTCTGCTCGCTTACTGCTCTGATAGCCTTCTCTGCTCGCTTACTACTTTGACAGCCTTATCTGCTCATTTACACAGTTCATAGCTCAACCCTAATTCATATATTATTTTATCAGTGGCACCTTCCCTCTTTATGGCTACACATCTTTCAATTTTGAGCGGCTCTTATACTTCTGCACGCAACTGCCATTTTAAAACAATATTTTTCATCTTGAAACCCTAAGTCTTCTGTAACTTCCATAATCTCGCATGCAGCCTATTAATAGCCATTCTTGTAAGTAACTCCTTTTTGACACACTATTCTTATATGCAACCTATTAATGGATTTGTCTCTTTAATTGGGATTCTCGGTATGGCCACCACTCTGACAGTTTCACAGCATCACAGCCCTGTAATAGCTGTTCTGTCTTTAATGCACTGTTCTAATTTTAGCTGCATAAATTTATTCTGTAACTGCCCCTTGTAACTGCAGTTCTGACTCCAGTTAACTCTTCTTTATTTTTACTACCTACTTTTTTTCCTCTACAACTACAGTTCTGACTCTAGTTAACTCTTCTTATTTTGGCTGCATGAATTCTTTCTATAACTGCCTCTGTTACTATTGTATGACTCCAGATAATTTTACTTTGGATGGGTTCTTCTTCTTCCATCATGCCAATGTGACCTATCATGAAATCGTGACATTTTTGCCCCTTTGACTTTTCTTGGCGTTTGATCGTGAAAATAAGACATGTCGCGATATCACGACACTTTCGCCTTCTTGCTTCATTATTTGGCTTGCACCCACGAAAACACAACATGTCATGAAATCATGACACTTTCGCTTCCTTGCACTCTTCTCTGCTTGCACTAGTGAAAACATGACATGTCACAAAATCATGACACCTTTCGCTTCCGTACACTCTTCTCTGCAAGCACTAGCAAAAACATGACATGTCACGAAATCATGACACCTTTCGCTTTCGTACACTCTTCTTTGCAAGCACTAGCGAAAACATGACATGTCATGAAATTGTGACACTTTTCACTGTCGTACACTCTTCTTTGCATGCACTAGCGAAAACAGAACATGTCATGAAATCGTGACACTTTCGTTGCCTTACACCCATGAAAATGGAACATGTCACGAAATCGTGACGCTTTCACCTTTGAACTCTTCCTCCTTGAATTTATCGAAAATCGCAACGCTTCTACTTCCATGCTCTTTCGTTTTGCTTCTGTCACGAAATTGCGACACTTCATCCTTTGGAGTATTCCTCTCTGTTGTTGTCACAAAAATGCGACATGTCGCGATATCGCGACATTTTTCCTCAGCACTTTTTTTCTCCTCTGAGTCACAAAAATGTGACATGTCGTGATATCGTGACATTTTTCCTCCTTAGCACTTTTCTTCTCATCGGGTCATGAAAATGCGACATGTCACAAAATCGTGACACCTTTTTCTCCTTAGCGCTTCCTCTTGCAAATTGTCGTGAAATCGCGACACTTTTCCTTGCAAGCTTTTTCTCTCAAACATGTCATGAAATCGTGACACATCTTTGTCCGTACTGCCTCTCTTGCAGATTGTCGCAAAATCATGACACTTTTCTTTGCAAGCTCCTTCTCTCAAACATGTCGCGAAATCGTGACACATTTTCGTCCGTACTGCCTCTCTTGCAGATTGTCATGAAATCGTGACACTTTTCTTTGCAAGCTCCTTCTCCTCGAACATGTCACGAAATCGTGACAGTTTTCTTTGCTTGTGCCTTCTCTTCAAACATGTCACGAAATCATGATAGTTTTCTTGCTTGCCTTCTTTGCTTCCAAACATGTCGCGAAATCGCTACAGTTTTCCTTGCACTTTCTCTTTCGTCCAACATGTCGCGAAATCGTGACATATTTTTCTCTCTCCTCTTTCTCTTCGCTTTGGACCGCGAAAATGAAACATGTGAAATTGTGACATATTTTTCTCTCCTCTTTCTCTTTGCTTTGGACCGAACATGTCGCGAAATTGCGACATCTTTTTCTCTCTCCTCTTTGTCTTCGCTTTGGACCGTGAAAATGAAACATGTCGTGAAATCGCGACATATTTTTCTCTCTCCTCTTTCTCTTCGCTTTGGACCACAAAAATGAAACATGTCACGAAATCACGACAATTTTGCCAGCATTTTCTCTCTCCTCCAACATGTCACGAAATCGCGACAGCTTTGCCAACATTTTCTCTCTCCTCCGATATGTCGTGAAATCATGATAGTTTCTCTTGCGCTTTCTCTCTCTTCCAACATGTCGCGATATCGTGACAGTTTCTCATGCTTGCTCAACATGTCGCGATATCACGACAATTTTCTTACTTGTCTTTTTCTTTGAACTTTTGAAACTGGGCCACTTCTGTCTTCTTGGAAATTCACTATGCATGCACTGACTGCTCTGAACTCTTGTTCACTTCATCAACCGATCTATCTAATGACCTCTGTACTCCTATCCATTGCATCAACCGATCCTCTATCTGTGTTGACAACAATGACAATACTTTGGCTGCACCTTGCCCATCAATGGACTCCTGTCCATTATACTTTGGCTGCACCTTGCTCATTAATGAACTTTTGTCCATTGCACTTTGGCTGCACCTTGCTCAATAATGAACTCTTGTCCATTGCATCAACTTATCAACCTGACTGTGTTGACAACAATGATAATACTTTGGTTGCACCTTGCTCATCATGTCTCACCAAAATGGTCCCCCTTTCTTTATATTTACAAAAAGTACATGAAAGGGAATTCACTCAAATTGATGGCACCTGACTCAAAACCCTTTTGAAAAATGATGATGAGTTGGAGGAGTTTAAGCCAAGCAATAAGAATGAATTAGGGTATATAATAGAGTGAATATCAAAAAATTGGCAATTCTTATTTCTCTCTATTGATTTATAGAGAACAATAGCTCATATGTTGTTGTTGCAGCTATATTAGGCATTAGATACAGTAATCCAAAGCATGACAATATTACCTATAAGTGTGTGCTAGAGGTACCATATATACCGAACACTGTTGTACAATAAATTGCACAAATAGGTGTAAATTTTGGGGTATTATTTATTTTTGAATTTTAAATTATGATTGAAATGCAAAAAACAAGAAATTAAATACAATAAAAAATCACTAGTGCCCACAAATTTTAACTATAGGTGTCGTTTTCCATCGAAAATGCACCTATTTACAATACCGATTTTTTTAATATGTCGGTTTCCACCGACAATACCCCTTTTGTTACAATATTTTTTGCAAAATATTTGAGGTTTTTGTTTGCAAAAATGATATTCAAGTCCACAATTTCCCCCCCTTGTGTTAGAATTTTGCAAGAATTCTTTTATTCCCCCTTTTGTTGTAAAATAAATAAGGTTTGAAATTTTTTGATGTACCCTTTCAATCTGCAAAAGAAACAATATGCAAATTTGTTTTCTTATCTCTCCATGTGAAAAAAATACACGAGTTCTTGAATTTGGGCAAGAATGTTGCTTTTGCTTTGATGTTTAAAAAAATTCAGGTAATGAGGCTCTTTTTGTGCTTTGATTTGTTGGAAAAAAAAATCCAAAGTAGGCAAAAAAATACCTTCAAAGGTCTCCTTTTTAAAAATGAATTTTGTGGGAATGGGGTTTGAACCCCCAAATTTTTTCCTTGTACCTTAGCATTGGCTGTCCAACCATCTAGGCTATAGCCATCAATGAAACCAAAGAGAAGCAATGTACAATTTATACTCCCGCTTGTCTTTAGTTCGGTAAAAAATGATAGTTGCGGGGGTGGAAATTGTGAACTTGCAAGCTACAACGCCCTTATTGGGGATGGCCAACCAGTCTGTCTATTGGATTGAACAGGAGCAAAGGGATGGGTTGTCCCTTTTGTTACCTTTCCCGTCAATCAGCGAAAAAACAATTAAAATGTGGGACTTTTTTAGTCCCACATTTGTTATGCTACGAGAGTTTACAGTGTACAAAACCATAGAAGCTTCGTAGAGTTTGTGGTTGCCTTCAGGTAATCACCCAATTTAACTGTGATTTTGATCCGTAGACCAACAAATGAGAAGTTTCCACGCATACGTGTGGGAGGTCCAATCCAAACTTACCATGTGTACCTCGAACATCGTACCACCACCATGTCAGCCAACCTTTTGTGATTCCACATCATCTTACCTCCTACACAGTTGGACACCACATCAAACTGCTATCTTGATCTACGTGCAAATATTCCTCTTGGTCTAGGTACAAATATTCCTATCGATCTATGTGCAGAGATTCTTTTTAGTATACATGTTGTGTCTAGTCTAGAATGTTCAGGGATCCACTTCAAAATGTGTGCCCTAAATACTTACCTTGGGAAATGTGTTTCAAAGTTGAAAACAATGTTGTTCTCCTCACCATCTCTGATACCATATTGAGTACATGAACATTAGACATTATATTGAATTCAGGAACATAAGTAATACAAGAATATTTCAGTGGAGGAAGTTAATAACGACTTCAACCAACTACCATGCCCTAACTATGCCCCTAACCAACTTGGTAAAAGCGCTCTCGTGTAAATGTGCTAATAAATATGAAACATATTATGTAATAAATCATATATTCCATATATACTATAGTCTATGATAACACTTTTATTTTCTCCTTCCCTTTTCCTCCGTGAGTTAATAGTTTAGTTTCCAATTTTTATTTTTATTTCACTGTGTTTGTATTTTTTCCAGCAAGTAAGTGTAGTTTTTGTTTTTTAAACTTTATTTTTGCTATGCAGTTTTTTATTTTTACCAAGTTCCCAGATTTATTTTTTGTGTAGTTTTTATTTTACAGTTTTACTTTTATTTTCAATTTTATTTTCGAGATTGAGCTCTCTCCAGAAGTTTTTTCCTCTTAGGCAGTCCCACACGAGAGGGAGAATCCCATGTTGGTGTTGTGCATGGGTGCAGTGTAAGTGTACATTTTCAGACATCAACAAGAATAATACTATTGTTGATTCAATAACCATATTATTTTTTGCCAATATTAATAATGATCTATAAATCATGAGTAATTAAAATATGCCTCTATTCCTTTTCAATGTCTATCTTGATCCTTATAATAAGTGTCCTAGCCTTTAAATATAATTATTTGTTGAAATCCCATATAATAACGAGGAGAAGAGAATTTTACTTTCACCATCTTGAAAAATCCCACTTCTACTAGCTTTTCCAAGTTTTGTTTAGAAAAAAATATGAATAACATTTGGAAAATCCATAAATAACCTAGAAAGTCATTATTAGGAAAAATTTGGGACAAAATGATCAAATTCATATCAGATGAAAAATCAACTTTGTAGTCTTTTTAATGTTATTTTTGTGGTTATGAAAAATTTGTAAATTCTTTTTTTTCTTGCACAAGATCACCTTTTTGTTTTTTAAGTAAAGCCATCTGTATTTTAGTATTAATCATCTTAGGAAACCAATTAAAGTTATTTTTGAAAATTTTGAAATTAATTTTAGAATTTGGTAAAGAAACAAGATTTAGCACATTTGAAAAGTTTATTTTCTTAACACAAAGGGGAATAAGCCATACTAATTTACAAAATCACTACATCCCTCCATGTATATCTCTTAGGGTAAAAATAACTTATGTTCCAAAAAACATCCAATAAGTTTTTGAGTATATTGCTAACAGAGGAAGATGAGTAACACTCTAGCAATGCAAAAGAAATAATGCATAATGTTCACTTTTGTTACAGTTTGTAGCTCTCAAGAAGTAATAAGAACCTTTGTTATAGTTAGTATTACCTTGTAGATGCCCAAAATTTCCTCTGCCATAAATATTTACATTCTATCATAGCGAGTATAAATCAAAATTGGAAACATGTCTCGTCTTTGTTCCTTTAACATTTAGTTCCTATTATGCCTATATGTATCTACAGAGCCTTCTTGTATAGAAGAGATCGGGTGATCTATATATGCAAATCTATTTGATGTCCATTAGATTCCTTTAAACATATTTATAGAGGACAAATGGGTGAGAAACTATAGGCTTACAATATGAAAAATATTACATCCTTCAACGAGAATCATTGTCCTTCTCAACAGGTTTCTCATCATCCCCAAGAGATGTGTTAGATCTTACATATGTATTTCAATCTTTGTAATTCAGGCCAACTTCATCTTCAAGCTAAATAAATATTGACACTCAAATCCATAATATGTTGCTTGTCATCACTCTTTGTGTTATCTAAAAAGGACAACATGCAATTGCACTTGCCCATTGGTAGATGATTTAACCCTTCTTCCAGTTATTTTTTTTTAATTCCTAACATTCAAGCTTTCAATCTACAATTTTGCTTGTCATCACTATTTGTGTGAGTTAAAAAGGATAGAATGCAAGTGCACTTGCCTATTGGTATATGATTTAACCCTTCTTCCTATTAAATCAATGACAACTAATCTACATAAAAATTGAAAAAATAAAAGCACAACAAATTGGCAATTGGATAGGTATGCTAAAAAGCAATGGCAAGGCTGACTGTAGGAATGGAAAGATAAGATTTTTCTAAAAATCTAATTTACCAGCAGTATAAGAATGAGGAAACTATTGATTTTGTAAAGCATATTCTATTTTTTATTCACCATCTGTACACAACTATATACAATAATTTTTTGGATTGTAAATAAAAAAGAGTTTGTAACTATTTTTTGAGTTTCCAACACACCATGCATGAAATCTAATTTAGACATCTTGTTGCACATGAGTATAGATGCAATTGTTTTTCTTTTCTTTTGCTATTGAAGGTTATTGTAGGTGTTGTGCAATGATGTTACAGGTGTTTTTTTAATGATACAACAAGTATGGATTGCTTATTAGTGCACAAGAGGAGAGAAGAGGTGTCCATGCATGAGTTTTAATTTTACAGCTGGTATTATTCTTGTTTTAGTGTGTTGTGTAGATCTGAAATCTCATATTTGTGTTTTGTAATTCACAATTGGTATGAGAGTTAAGACAACATTGGAATTGTTGCTTTGTTGAGGAAACTTTGGAAGTGTGAGGGATTGATTTAGAATCCTACCTGGGTATTTTGTGGTAACTAGTTGGAGAAAATAATGGACCATAGCAAGTCTGCCATTGAAAATTTTAGTGGGAAATTTTTCAAATTATGGAAGCTAAAATTGGAATATCTCCTTGTAAAAAGAGATCTGAAGGAAACTATCATGAAGGATACAAAGCCAACTACAATTAGTCAAAATGACTAGGACAAGACAAATGACAAAGCCATTGCCTTGATTGGTTTAAATCTTACAAATTCAGTTTTAATGAATGTTATTAGAGCCAAGTTAGAAAAAAATATTTGGGATAATCTTGGTAAGCTCTATGAATCAAAGTCACTCATGAATTTAATATTTCTCAAAAATAAATTGTATGCATTAAAAATGGTTGATGGAGGAATTGTGGTTGAATATTTAAACATATTCAATTCTCTTATAAATTAGTTGAAATCAGTTGGTGATGATATCAAAGAAGGGGAACAATATATTTTTTTGTTGTGCAACTTACCAGAATCATGGGACAATCTGATTGTAGCAATCAATGGGAGCATAAAAGTAGAAAATCTTAAAAAGGATGAGATTATTAGGCAGTTGCTCTAAGAAGAAACCAGAAGAAGGACCTCTAAACCTAATAAGAACTTAGAAGCCTTGGTTGTTAGGGTTAGAGGATAAATTAAAGAAATAAATCGTGATAGACTCAATGAGTAAAAATCATGAGTCCAAATCAAGAAGATTCCCAAGAAAAGAAAAGAAGCAAGAGATTGTTTCTTGTAAATGCAAGCAAAAAGGACACAAAAAAGTGAATGTATGGTTGATCTTTCAAAGGAAAAAGAAAAATCTTTAGCAAATTTATCAACCAGTGAATGGGGATTGTATATTTATACATGCTTAGCAATTAATGTCCAAGATGAAGCATGGCTAATAGACTCTAGAGCATCCTTTCACATGAAATCACATAGAGAATGGTTCAAGAACTATGAAGCAAGTCACTATAGCAAAGTATTCATTGGTGGTAATTATTACTATGTTGTTATTGGCAAAGGTAGTGTAAGAGTTAAGCTTAGTGATTGAAGGATAAAGACCATACCAAATATAAGACATATTCCAAGCTTGACATGGAACTTACTCTTAGTAAGTCAACTTGTAGAGGCTGGTGTTGAGACTCTCTTTGGAAAAAATAGGTGTAAGTTAGTTTATGGAGCCATGGTCTTGGCTATAGGTATAAGACATGGAACATTGTATAAGTTAGGTGTAGTTCATGTTGACGTTGGTAGTGCAAATACAAGCTCAATGGAGAGTGGAAAATCCATAAAAATAACAAATATGTCAAAAAATTATGTTATGGCATAGAATGATGGCACATATTGGAGAGAAAAGCCTACATGAGATGTGCAACAAGCAAATTATTCGATTTTTGAAAGGTATGAAGTTTGGTTCATTTTATTTTTGTAAAGCATGTATAATGGGAAAACAAAAAAGATTTTCATTTAAGTCAAGTGTATATAGGAGCAAAGAAATTATTGAATTAATACATTTTGATATATGTGGACTAATGGAAGTGGCTTCCATAGGAGGGTCCAAATATTTTATCACCTTCATTGAATAATTCTCAAGCAAGTCATGGGTATACTTCACGAAATAGAAGAGTAGTGTTTGAGATATGTTCAAAGTCTATGGTTGAAGCGGAAAGATAATTTGGAAAGAAGATAAAAGCACTAAGGATTGATAATGGAGGCCTTCATAGAAGGTGATGATGAAGAGGCTGTAGAAGAATGAAAATAGGATTGAGTAGCTACAGGCCCAAGAGGGGCTCACACTTAATCATTTAATTTTTGTTTGTACATATGCATGGTTTTTGTGTTTCTAATACATTAGTTTTGTATTTCCATTTTTACTCTAACAATTGTTAGAAACAAGTAATAAAGACATGAAGTCTACAGCGCAATATTTTTGTGAAGGCATTGTTTGAAGTGAAGCCTTATAAATGAGGTAGAGTTATGTATAGTTTTTGAAGGCAGTAGTAATACTGATATTACGGATACAATCTCTAGTTGGACAAGTGAGTTCTATGATGTTTTTTGCATGGTTTCGATATGAACCTTTACCCTCTAGGTAGAATTTGAGCTTTCAGAGGGTAGTTTTTGTATGAAAATTATTCCTTAAAACATATCTTTAAAGATAAGTCTTGCTTTGACTCCTAAGGGCCAATGGATAAGACTTTGGATTCGATTGGATTTGCAAGAAAATCCACCCAAGAGGTGCCAGAATGTAGGCCCAAAATGGCCACATACTTCATAAAATTTGGTATGAATTTGACTAAGTGATAAAATCATCATTCCGTGAACCTTGTAGTATGCTTTTATCCAGAATCGGGTTAGAAGATATGAATCCATAGGCCAGTTAGTGAAGTTTTCATGTTTGGAGCAATTCCAGGTGACTTTACTTCGGCTCCGAAATGAAGACAGATCTCAAATCCGCAAAAGTTCCTAAGATATGATGACATCGGGGGTAAAAAAGTGTGGAATGGCAATTTCAAGAAAGTCCTTTTTGTTTCTAACTCTGGAATAAAGACAAATCTCAAATCCGCAAAAGTTCCTAAGAGATGATGACGTCAATGGTAGAAAAGTATGGAATGGAAATTAGCTTATATCGGATTGAATGTGAATCATGTGATGAAGAAGATCGATGGTTGAGGTTAAGTTGCCAAATCTTGGTTGTTTTAAGATATTTTTGTATCAAAATTGTAACAGTCGACCGTGAGATGAAGCATCGAGGGTTTCCAAGAAGATCAAACCAAAGGTGGTTATAGATCGATGATGGTAATTCACTTCCAAGAAGGATCGACAAAAAAACATGATCTTTAATGGCCTGAGCTTCAATTCCACTGAGCAATCAGCAAGTTGTAGAGATCCGAGTTGTCATGGTGGACTTTCTTTCAACGGATTTCCTAGAGGATGGACCAATGAGCTGATTTTAGCTAAAATATTTGTTGTACTATTGTAACAAGATTATGTGTATTGTTTCTTGATTAATGTAAGAAGAAAACTATAAGTAGAGGTCGAACCCTCATTTTGAAGGGTTGGCTCTAGCATGTTTGCTTGTACCATTTTAAATATTTTTGAAGAGCTGAATGAAAGAAAAAATACGTTGATCTTCGCCCCAAGTTCACATTCTCATGCTTGATGTCAGAGGTTCGGATTTCATAGTTACATTTCTATAAATACTTAGATGGTTAGTTTGTGCCTATTTTGGATTACTAGCTGTTATAAGTAATTGAAATTTGCTGTTGAATTCATTCTATGTGGTTAGGAACTATATTTCTGTAAAATATAAGTGTTTGGTTAATTCTGTTATTTGGATTATCACTCGTGGATATTGAAATTGCTTACTACAACATTTCTCTGCCATGCTTTAATATATGAAACAATCTATTTTGGGATAAATGTTGATCTGAATGTATGTCCTTAGTATGATTTTTTAGGAGCTTTTTATGGTAGTGCAATGCTGTTAACCTATTCATCCACTATTATCTACATCTCTCTAACCCTAAAATTCTCTTACCCTAAACTCTAAAACCTAAGTGAGCATAATTATATCAACAACTTGCTAAGTTGACAAGGAACCAACCTAATCTGGAGGTTGGATCGAAAATCCCTATTTTGGTCCATCCAATGTTGAGTGCTGAGCTGCAGCTATCAGGTGCAAGCCTGGACAGAAACTAGGAAGATAGACAGCCGTAGTACTAAGTGAAAACTTGGTGCAATTCAGTGCCCAATAGTGATAAAATCAAAATAATTAATTTGTGAAATTAAGTGTATGGTTCAAGATAACTTCTGAATTAATCTGAAATAAAGGAAAATACAACTTCAAAATTGTGAAATACAACAATGAATAACAATGCAGAATGATCTAAAATAATTTTGAGATTTTTGATACTTTTTGATTTTTTTAGTTGTTTTACTTGTTTTTTATTTTATTTTTTTGATTTTTTACTTTTGATGATGGAATTGGTGGTATATACAATATGATCTATATACACTATACAAGGTTATTTGAGTATAGCATGTCTAAGGTTGCTTCAAAATCAAAGGAGGTTTTGAAGGATAATTTGGTTGTGGTGAAGGTAAGAACAAAAGGTAGCGATAACAAAAGCTTTGTTATAATGTAGAATAATGTAGCAAAATATTTGACTTTTATATGTGTAAAATTGATCATGTTACAAAACAAAATGTCAGAAGGATAAGAAGGTTCTTCATTCTTATAACTATCTTCCAAGTCTTGATAAGATGGAGGGAACATGTGTGAAAGATATGTATAGGTGTTATTTGATAAACAAGGATGATCAAATATGGATAAAGAAAAGTGATTGATAGGAGGTAATTGTGACAATGGAGAATGTATAGAACTTGATGTTTAAACCGTTAAAGATTCTTCAAATGGTGTTGGGTCACCATGTATGGTAATAATTTTATTTGCAAGTTTAAACTTGAAACATTGATGAAGAGTGGAAGCTACAACACTCATCGTATGCATCCAAGGACTTATGAGAAGTAGGTTGTAAGGTGAAGGGCAAAATGCTACATAAAACAAAGTATCCAAGATATTGGATCCACTCTTAAGAGGAAGAATTATAGTGCCTAGAGCTTCTTGAATTTCATTGTTAAAATATTTTATAATAACATTTGATTCATTGAGATCTTCTTCTTGTAATCCAAGTTTTTCGAATAATTGATAAGTACATAAATTAAGAGAGGAGCCATTATCTACCATGATAGTTTTAATAGATGTTTCTTTAATAAATCTTGTAATGTAAAGAGAGGAGTCTTCTTGTGGAGTAGAGGAAGGAATATCCTCATCATAGAATGAAATATGGTTAACCTCAAGAGGGTTTACACCATTAATTGTGTTCTTAGGGAAAATATCATGAGGAACAAATTGTTGGCTAGGTATCTTGGACAAAGTTTCCCTATGAGATATTTGTAATACTTCTAAAATAGATATCTTTTCTTGAGGATTAATCACTTGTTGTTGGCTATTAGAGTGGATTTTAGATTAATATTTTGATGTTAAAGATGGGCTTTCTATGCTTACATTCCATTTTGGATCATTCTCTAGATCCAAGGATAGTTTTGAAGGTTGGTCAAATGAGGAATCCATCTCTTGAATATCAAATTGAGTTGATTGAACTTGAGGTTGCTCATTTGTAGTTTCTATTACAATATTAGTGATATCATGGTGATGAGACACATTAAGATGCAACATTTGATTGGTTTCCTGTTGTTGATAATTGAATAGGGGTTCTTGGGAGATCCCTATGTCTTGATTGATTATGGGTATTTTTTGAGTAGGAATTTGATTGTTTATTGGATATTTATAATAAGTTGTATATTGTAATTCATTTATAGTGAAAATACCCTCATGAATCAAATCTTGAATTGCACAGCTTTAAATATCTACATTTTTGTGTCATATGTCCATCCATTCTATGATATTCATAATGTAGCTTAGGTTTATACCAATATGTTGTGGTATCAGGTTGTATTATGGGAGGGAGCTCAATCCTATTTGTATCAAGTAAATGCTTGCAAATTATATCCATTGGTTGATTGAGCTTAATAAATTTACGTGGTGAAAGTTTTTGAGAGGCTTTTGATAATTGCCTTAGGAATTCAGCCATAAAATTCTTAATGGTTTATTACCTCTTTTTTCTTTATTATGGGTAGAATGATGATAGGAAGATTGTGAAGTATGAAGTGAGTGCATGGTAGGATTGGAAGAATAAGTATTTTCTTGTTGAAATGGATGTGTTGTGTTGAAATAAGAATGTTGAAATGGTGGAGAAGGATTGTATGTGGATCGATAGGCATAATATGGATATGTGGGAGAAAATATAATATTGTTATGAAGAGAATTGGAAAAGGGATTATCTTGTTGGGGTAAGGATGAAAAATGAGAAAAGTGTGATAAAGGTGATGTTGAATATGGATGAAGTTGGTCATAATCAACAAATGCATTTGGCTGAATTTTCCCAACATTACTGATGGGCTCATATTGATTTGAGTTAAGAATCATGGTTTCTTTAGTACTTCTAAAAGTAATATTTGGTATCTAAAATTTAGAAATGAATCTAAAACATACAAATTTGAAATGATGATTTTTTTGTTGTTTTTCTTGTATATATATATCTATATATATATTTTTTGTTTGTTTGTTTTTGAAATAAGAAGAAATGCCTATGTATTCACCTCGGGTTCACCAAAGAATGTAGGCCTAAAATTTTTGCACTCCTTTCCTCTAGGTTGATGGATCCGCGCCTTAGATGGGAATGGAAAATAGTAGATCTACACCTCAAAAGAGAGGCACTTAGTTGTACCTTCTTATGGTGATTTTTTGATGAATTAAGGGTTCACCAGGAACTTTTTAATGGCAATTTATATACCTAGGCTTGGAAGATGTTTGATGCATTCTTTTTATAAATGTTTCTCATACACCTAATTTTGGCATTTATGCAACTAAACTATCTATATGCGATTTTTATTTAATGAAAACAATAAACAGTGAATACATAATGAAATACAATGCATAAAATTGGAATTATAAGAAATTATAAGCCTTATCTGAGCCGAATGTTCGATGAAGATTATGAGGGTTGTAACAGAATAAAATCACCTCTATTTCGACAGAATCGCCTCATAGAGATGCATCGAATATGACAATAGGAATAGTTTTGGTCCAATAGGAAGAAGGGAAACCATATGCGATTTACTACATTAGTAAAAACTTATCAAGATCTTGAAAAAACTACATAACCATTGAAAAAGAACTTTTAGCCATAGAATATGTCATCAATATTTTTTTCCATTATCATACTCAAATTCAACCATCAAATACTTAATGAACAAATCAATAGTTAGTGGTTGTTATTATTACAAGAATTCGATATTTTTATTTTTGAAAAGCATAGGCGAGATAATGTAGTCATTGATCATTTATCAAGAATAGTAAATGTAGATAACAATGAACTAGTGGAAGAATAATTTACTAATCAGGATCTTTCATAGTATCCACACACTTCCTTTGGTTTGTCAAAATTACAAAAAAAATCCTCCTCATTTAAAATCTAAATAAAAGTCTTGCTTGATTAAAAAAGCTCATTTTATAAATGGATTAATGAGATTTTGTTTAAATGTGGACCTAAATTTATATTGTATAAATGTGTAGGAGAATATGAAGTGTATGATATTATTTATGCATGCCATGATGAGCCTTCTAAAGGATATTTCTCAGCAAAAAAGGACCATTCTTAAAGTCCTTGGAGATGGATATGGTGGCTCACTCTATAGATATGTAACAATGTACATCGAATAGTGTGATCAATATTAACAAATGGGGAGACCACCTCATTTCCATGAAATAACTCGACAACCATAGGTGGTACTTGAACCATTCAAGAAATGGGAGCTTGATTGCATTTAACCCATTGATACAAAATCTTATGGTAAGAAATATATTTTGGTTTGCACTAACTATTTTACAAAGTGGGCAAAAGTTTATGCTTTGGTAGAGGCCTGGGAAGAAAAGGTTGTGGATTTCTTATATGGATACATATTTCAATGGTTTGGCACTTCTCAAGAGATTGTCTCAGACCAATGATTAAAATTTATGTTTAAGGTAATTGAGATATTTATGAAGTAGTACCAGATACAACATCAAAAAGCATCTCCATATCATCCTTAATCAAATTATTAGGTAGAAGCCACTTACCTAGAATTTAAGAATATCTTGACAAAAATGGTTGATTCACATTGAAGGGATTGGGAAAATAGGTTGTTAGAAATTGTATGGGCATACAATATTACGTGGATGTCTATAATAGATTTCATTCCATACAAAATTTTTTATGGTAAAAAACCCATATTTCCCATAGAATTTGAACTTCAAACACTTTGTAAAACTTTTAAAATAGGAATTGATCTAACCCATGCACAAATTTGAAGGATAAAATAACTAAACTAGTTGGATGAGCTTTGCCTTGAAGCACTTCAAAATATTGAACTCATTCAACAACAATGGAAGAAGTGGCATGATTTATCAAGAACAATAGTTTTCAACCAGGTGATTAGGCTCTATTGTTTGACTCTTGCTACCATAAATTCAAAGGTAAAATTTAGACACAATGGTTAGGACATATCAAATTGAACAAGTTTTTGATAATGGCATAGTTTAGTTACAACATATTGATGGTTCTAGGAGACAACCCTTGGTAAATGCACACAGATTAAAGGTACACATGGAATTGAATACTAAAGAAGAATTCACAACCCACATTAAGTCACAATAAAATTTTCACATGGTTGGAGAAGCCTCTTCTTCCAACCTAGGTACTTACTAATTTACTATTTAAAAAAAAGTCTTGGGATGGAAACCTCTTTGAGGTGTTACAAGACCAAGACTTATATGAAAACTAGGATCTGATGTACTAGTCTTATAACTAGTAACTTGGTTGTGAAAATCCTTAGCGAACACAATAAAGGTAGAAGATGGTTGCAAACAAAAAATAGAAACCCTTTATGTTTCTAAATAATAAAAAAATCATAAAAATTTTACGTCTCCTTTAAGCAATAGTACTCCTTTCTTTATTTGCAACATATTCTTTTCCACCAATAACTTCTACAATGATCTATAGGAAAGCATAAACTAAACATTAATGAGGTATGCACTCTCATTTTGCTATTGTTTGGTCTCATATCATTTTATAATAACTTAGACCATAATTCATTATATGATCAAGAATTTTTCCAACACTCCACAAATAAAGCCAAGTGAAATTTTTTATACAATCATCCAAAATACTGATGCCTATTGAAATTTATAAGCTTCTTTCTCTAGAATACATTTTGAAACATCAAAATGCATATATATGCATCAAAATCACCTAAAAATGTAAATAAGACATGCAATTAATACAAGACAATTTTTCATTACATGTGTAACAATCCAACTAGCAACAATATAAATCCACTCTAGCTAGGTGGAACACACTAGAGATGAGTCTTCTGATTAACTAGGGAGAGCATGTGGAAAATGCCATGAAAATCTGGCATAAATAAAAAAATTTATTGCACATGTGGTAGGAGAATTATTAAATATGATATGGGAGCTACATGGCATTTGAAGGACATAAGTCATACATGAGTACTAATGCACCTATACTTTTGAAGAGATGAGCATAAGTCAAATTGGATCAAGTCATAAGGAAGGAATAATATAACATGTGTTAAGTAAAATTATTACAACAAATGGTGATAGCATAACTCGTGCATGTTAATGATGAAATAAACCATGTGGCCTAACGACATTGGTGTCATGACATGCATTGGGTGCAATAATATTCAATAATATTGCCTTGGGGAAGTAACCATGCACTGGGATTGATAAGTAGCCAAGATGACCATTCACACAATAATAGATTAAATATAGTCATGTGAATATTCATGCATCAAAGAGGTAAATCACTACCACAAACCTTTCCAGAGCATACAACCATTTCAATTTACCCAAAGTCATCTAACTATGATAATTTGTCATTGGAAGACATCTAGAAAAATCACACTGGAAAAGCCTACCCACAAACTATATGAGAACAATATCTACCATCAAGGGTAGCAAAAAGTAATCGGAGCCCAATGATTCCTAAAACATTTTGTAGTAGCAAGAGGTGGTATATTTTTTTGCATTTTCATATGGCTAGAATTTATGATTCATTTCGAAGGACACAACATGGAATTGGTAGAACAATTTGGCACCCATATTTGGAATAACCTAACGACACTTTGAGGCATAACAATTGAGGTAACTATAAAAACATTGAGAATTTCTTTTTGCATTCTAAATGAGGGAGAGCAATTTTTTAATACACATAGCTCGCTCCTTGAGTTATATAAAAAATTTGTAGTGGAAGGAGATCAAGAGCTAGTGTTTGATGTAAATTCTAAGAATGTACAAGGGCATTAGGAGAACAAGTCTACCATCCCATTGGAATTCTATAGTTGCCTATATTATGAAGTATTTTACTTGTGAAGGACATCATACTATTTTTCTAGGGCCACAATTGAAAATGTTGATACATTTGTACCATTGGAGAACTAAACCAGAACTATAGATTGACCTTCCATTCTTCCTCCATGCAAACTTACGTGCAATAAAAAGAAGGATGGAGGAAAATTTAGGGCCTTTAAAACATCATGACCTCATATATCTAATATGTAGTTACCAATTTTTGCAATTAACGGATGGGAGGGCACAATGGAAAGCAATCTTAAAAAATAGGTTGCAAAAATACTGGCATAAGAGACAAATGGCTGAATCTACACAATAGCATAATTGTGTGGATGTTGGCCCTTCAATCAATCATCATAAAGAACTCAAGCCAATACACTAAAAAAAGAGGATAAACTAGAAAAAGACATTCAAAGTACATGACAACCAAAAATGACAAAGATAGTTGAAGATGCTGAAATAGAAGCCTTTAAGGGTCCTAAAATGGGGCCTAAGGTACTCAAAAACAAAAAAGAAGAAAAGAAAGTGGAAAAGTAGTAGTGATGAGGTGGAGATATTGTATACATAAAATGTTGCCATAAAAACTACACAAAAATAATATAAATAACAAAAATAATAGGAATAACAAGAACAAAAAAACCTCTAACAAAGCAACTAGAATAGGGTGCTCTAGAGAGCAATGAAGAAATTGAATAAAAGTTGACTCTAGCATGGGATAGGGCAGTAATCGAGACACAATAAGTGGAATTCAAGGAAATAAGAAAGCTAGTTCAACAAAAATAAAAAAATATTATGTGGCTTTCATTGGAATTGAATGAAGCAAAGGAGAAAATCACCCAATATGAAGAGGAAAGGATAACTTTCAAAATCAGACATTTAAGGGTAATTAGACGGGATACCTTTAACATGCGCATTGAGAAAACAAGGGAACAAGAAGAAATACCCATACTAATGCAAGAGCAAATGGAATTGGTAGTAGAAGCATAATCGCAAGATGTTAGGCAACTACAATACCACTGAAATATGCATATATGTCCAAAGAAATGAGTAATCTAAAGGTGCATTGAAAAATACACCAATTTATAATGCATTAGAGAACATGGAAAAAACATGGGAGGCATCAAAAAAGGATATGGTAATAAAGAAATCCATAAGACAATTACAAGGGAGACCTAAAGAGTGGGCCAACAAAAGAAGTTATAGAGAAAAATTATGTGTTAGAACAAAATATTGTTGTGCTCACAAAATAGGGGACCCAAATAGAGCCTTGGGATATTTTGAGGCTAGTGGTGATTATCCTTGAAAACATGGTCATCCTTGATAGGAATAATATTGTTGTAGATAAATGGATGAAATAGTGCTTCTATATTGAGTAGAAATTAGGTGCCCTGAAGACCTTGGAGGAGAAAGAGAAATAAATTGCAAAGCTTTAAAATAAGTTCAAAAAGGCTTGCTATATTTTTAATTTTTTTTTAGAATATAGGCAACTTGAAAGAGTTTACAATTAGTTCCTTAGAGAATAGTTTTATTTGTGGTATATTATGAGGCTTTTCTTTATTCTTAATCATCGATTTGAGACTATTGAAGAGTTTGTGGAAGCCTTCATCCATAGCCCAACTCAACATAAGTATTTGTTGTTTGAATTTTATCTTTTAAAATATGCTTTGCTTGAGGAGGTAAAATTTTAAATTTCATGTACAAATACATGCATTTGCTTCTATCCTTTGCAATCAAATATGCAAACAAGAAATATTAGCCGAGTATAGAGCCAGAGAATCTAAATATGGATTATTGTTAGGTATAGAACACCTTGGTACCAAATCATTCATATAAAAACATTATACATTAATGAATGAAGAAAGGATCAAGAGATAGTATGGAGTAAAAATGGGAATATACCTTAGGGATTTCAAGGTATTTTGTAATGTACATTTGAAAAGAGCTAAAATTACTTACAAACAAAGGTGGGATGATCTAACCTTGAGACTATGGAGAGAACCCATCTCTCTCCCCTAATTTTGATAGGTCCATTCAAAGGGCCTTTACAATTATTGATGTGATTGCCACACTTTAGCATGAGTTGATGGGGCTTATGTTTAGATCCCCTACCATCATTAAACCTATCCCTAGGTTTGATGAGATAGAGAAACCAAATGATAATCAATTTAATTCCTAGTTAAAAATAATAGGAAATTCAAGGGATATCATTCTCCAACTAAGACTTTTTGGGAAGAATTGAACCAAGAGTGGAATACCAACATGACCTTAGAGAATAGGAATGCATGAGGATATGCATCAAAATTAGTTGGAAGGAATGATGAGGCCATAAAATACTTCATCTAATATAATAAAGTAATGATTCTTGCTTTCATTTTTGAGCATTGGTGATATTGGACTAGGTAAAATTAAGTAGTGATATTTTGAATGAAATTAGTAAATATGTGAGTTACATTATTTAGTACACTTTTATGCAATCCTGTAAGTAGTCTACCATCAAATTAATAATATTTGGAGGAATATTATAGCTTGGTTATGTTTTGAAAGCTTCAAAATATATTTTTAAGCATTTCTTATGTTCTAATGGTGGAATTAGAAGATGAAGTTGTGAATCAGAATGACTTAAGTGGAGACATGGCAATATGTATTTATCAAAACTTATCAAAGTCTCATATTTTATCAAAAGTTGACATATATCACCACTAGGTAGAATATGTTGAAGGTGTGTGGATCATGACATTGTTTTATAAACAATTGATAGTAGATGATGTTCAAATTATGACAAACCAACAATAACCAAGTGTATCATCTAGGCAATGAGTCTGCATCCATCTTAAGAGGCTAGATAACAATTCAATTTATCAGCTATCAACAATTATTCATCATTTTCCATAAATATGGTGTGTTGGAAAATGATGGATATATAAAATCTTAGTAACTATTTTTATTCCAACAGATGTCCGATATATAGTTAGAATATCTTTCTTAGGTTGGACATTGTAACGACCGTGATAGATGGGAAAACTTACCCCAAAAAGTAAGAAATGAAATTAAAATATTAGTATTAATTTATCTAGCAATATAATAGCAATTTAGCTAGAGGAAGAGAGGATAAAATTTGATTTTATGAATAAAAAAAAATCACAATGTTTTGTCCAAACATTGTCACATGCCCATTATTCTTACACACACAAAGTAGATCAGGAAAGATGTAATTTTATTTTAAAATCCTACATGAGTGGTACAAGGAAATAAATTCAATTATAGGATATAATATTTCCCTATCCATCTACTCTTTATTTCTCTCTTTTTGGATGAGTCATTGTTGTCTCAGACTTGCATCTCCTCCTTGCTCATTGTTGCTTATTATTTATGTTTGTTGATCTCTCTCTTTTTCCTATTGGTTCCTCTTTTTTTTCCTTCTTCACTTTCTCTTCCTCATTTTGCATGCTAATACTCCTCTTGCTAATTCATATTCTCTCCCTCTCCTTGTCTTCCCACACAAAGGGTCTATATAAGTGGTAATAGAAATTACATGTAGGTAGTGGTTACTTTACCTATTACCATTCAGATACTTTCACATCATACTCACTAGGTAAGAGGAAATGTTTCATGAGATTCAGCTCATGAACATGAATTATTATTCAAGGCTATTATCATTTTAGCTTGGATTTCTCCACACAGTCAACTTTATTATCTTGTTCTATCCTTCCTATGAGAACTAAACCTCCTCTTATAGAATGCACTTAAAAAAAAATTCACTTTATCCCATTCCACCACTTCTATCCAACCACAATCAACACATATTTTTTTGGCTACTATCTCTTGGTGGATAATGTTCTCCACAACTCTCATAAGGATGTAGGTTCCAATACCTAGTTGCAAAGTATCAAAATATTCCACACTATATACAATAATCCATCCTAGGAACTTCATCCCCTATACTAATATCTCTTCTCATAAATCTAGTCTCATTATTTCTTGTTTGACTTGTATAGCTAATGCCTTCATTCCTTGGCCTTATTTTTGGTATTATGGGTATTTTCACACTTTACCCATATCTTCCCAATCCTTTTCTAGTATACCCAATTTTTCTCATTATCTTGTAGCCAATACTTTGTTGTGCATTTTAAAACACCCAAAATATTCATCACCATTATGTTCTTCAACAATATAACCTTCATCATAGCCATCAATAACTTGATGAGATTTATCTTCCTTTTTTGTATCTTTATCATGTATTTTCTCTTTATATTTCTCTATAGAAGTTGAAATTATTGCACTACCATAGTCATTGTCACTACGACTAATGAATTGGGCCAAGTTCCTCTTTCCCATGCTTATTATCTTGCTTGTGTCCATTGTTTCATCTACATTTTCCATTGGTGTCATCCTATAAGTTGGATTATTTTGTAAGCTTGAACCAAGACTAAAATATATATGATGACCAATGCTCCTCATGGGTGGAAATCCATATTTTGAAAGAATATCTACATATTGTTCTAAAAAATACTTTACTTTATGTGGGTTGTCATCCATATTGTCCACTATCCCTTCTTTTGTGGGTTTAGAAATGAAATTAAAATATGCTTCCTTCTTCTTCATTCTCTTCAAGGATTTTTTTTTGTACCCAAGCACATTGTAGGATTATTTCCCATATTTTCTCCTTTGTTCTTTAGTGGAATTAATGTGTACCTCTTTCCATCCTTCTCAATAGTGTAGTCATTCACCCTACCATCATGCAATATATTTTAACCAAACTACCATGGCCTATCCAATAATACATGACAAACAACCATAGGCATAACATTACATAGCATCTCAACCTTGTAAAAACCAATTTACAAATATACCATACATTATTTAGTTATCAAAATTTGATATCCCCTTTGCGACCTTGAGATTCTATGTGGATTTGAAAGTTCAATATTCTTCAACCCAATATTTTCTACCATCTCTATGGACACTAGATTATCCATAATCCCACTATCCAAAATCACTTTGTAATATTTCCCTCTAGATTTACAAATCATCCTAAACAGACTCCTTTTTTGTATAGATTCATGCACCTCCTCTGTAGGTTTTAACAACACCCTTTTCATCTTAAGTGACTCTCCTTGTTTTGGTTCCTTCATGTGCTTTGGTGAAGCAATATTCTCTTCATCTACTTATGTAATTTGGTTGCGAGCTTTCTTTCCATGCTCGCTAGTCTGCTATGCTTGAGGACACTCATATGCTCTATGTCACTCTTCCAATCACCTATAAAAATTGCTAGTAAAACCATGTCCTCTTGATGATTCACCCTTTTCTTAGGTACTTTAGTAGAAATCACTCTGAGAAGTACTAGCTTCTCCTTCTTGCAGATGTTGCTCTCTATTATTATTTGATTGTTCTCTTCCTCTAGAGAATTGTTATTTTCCTTTGTAATTGTTTTGTGGCTTGTGGACCAACGTTTATTTTGCCTTGAGTGCATATTGATAAGCTTCTTCAACTATTCTAACTTGAGGCATCCTAAATTAATATTGTATGGATAACCTTAGTCCATATATGTATCTCATAATTTTCTCATCATATTCAATGTGATCCAATTCTTATGGTCAATTTATAGAATTCTTCAGTATATTATTTTACTTCCAACTCCTTTTGCTTGAGGTTTTGGAGTCTTCTAAACAATCCAATATGATAATCAATAGGTAAACAATTAACCTTCAATTTGGTTACAAATTTATCCCATGTTTAGATTCTATCCTTACCTTTTTTTGTCTCTCTATTTGGACATGATCCCACTAGATCAAAACATGTCCCTTCAACCTCAAACATGAAAATTTTCCCTCACTTTGGATCCTCCATAGATTCATAAATATCCATATTTGGCTTACATCCCATATTTGATATTGTCTAAATCAACAAGTGCTTTGATTCTTCTCCTTACTATTCATATCGGGATTTTGTGTGACTAGTTTCCTCCTCTTCACTATCACTAATCTCTTCAATATAATTGGCTTTCCTTTGGGAAGTCTCAATCACATCTAACTTGGAAGTAAATTCTCTCAGTAATTTTTCTATATCTATAGGTTAGGGTCCTAGGCCACATAGTATTCCTCTTCCTCATTGCATCATCTTCCTCCAATATGAATTACAAATCCACTTTGATACTAAATGATATAGATGAGAGAAGGGGGTAGATTGAACAACCACCTTCTCAATCAACAAAATTTCTAAATTACCTTCAATCACATAAATGGATAATATTGTTTGCTTGAATAGTACAATATCATTTAATTGTATGTCCCCTAGCAATACCCTCCCTATTTCATAGTCACCATCATCATATGGCTAATCTAATTGTACAACCAAGTCATTATATGACCATAGTATTCATACTATAATTTGAATGTACGACACTCCTTCAATCCTTTGCATGGAACCATTTAATTATACAATGGTCTACTTGTATGACAAGAAGGTTTAATGATAGGAAAATTACTTTGAATGATAAAATTCCCTAGTTTGAACAAAATGCTTTCGATGGAAACAATTTTTAAAGGTATAACTTTGTTGAATTGAGTGATAATTTAACAAGATGATAGTTTTGTCCTTGCTTTGAATGACAGAGGCTTGGTCCCTTACATGAAACCATAAGCTTTATTTGAATAATAAGGTGACATATTGTATGACGACACCTCTATCAATGACACTTAGGTTTATGCTCCCAACGAGGGAAAATTCCATAGCGGGGTCACTCTTAGGAAATGGTAAATACCATGTGAGTGCATACAGGGGGTATTTTTAATATCAAGTTGAACCATCAGTATATTGGTAAGTATCTTATAGGGGAGGGGTATTTAAAATTCATGCATACCTAGATATAGATTCTACCGATAAAAAAGGGGACTAGAGAAGAGGGGGTGGGGGTTATATTTGAGTTGCATACCAAATATTTATATACTTTATAACATGAAATAGTTCTAAAATAGTAAAATATTTAACAAAACAAACCATGTAAAATTTGAAACTAAAATTACACAAAGAAGAAAATTTTACTTAATTTTTTAAAACCAAATATTGAACCTTAAATTTAAATAATAATACTAGAATATGACCCTTTAATTGATTATAATCAACTATTAATTACAAAGGTATAACTTTTCATAAGGAATGTGCTCTTTCACTAGAATATAATAAATAGAGAGAAAATTATTCATTCACATTCATCATCAAATATCATGTACTTATATTTACCTCTTATTGATAAATACTTGACAATTAACACTCCTAAGTAACTTCATAAAAGGTGAATCAATATGAATGAATGATGTCTTTTAATGTCCCTTACACTCAATGGTTTGTAGGACCTATCAAAGTTTATCCAAATATAAATATGAATGGTTCAATTATTGGTCAAATATAATAAAGCTACTTCAATATATATGATTTAATTGATTCAATATATTGATTCACCTTTTATTTAAAATAGTAAAAATGATTATATTGATTCACTTTTGAAGAATACAACTTATATGTATATGATATAAAAATGATTAAATATATTACTTTAACATGATTTTCAATATACTTTAAGTTTCTTATCCCATGCACATGAAATCATATGTAGTTAATCCTATTAAATGTAAAACAACTAAGTGAATAAACAATCAAATTAAAATACAAAGTCATCTATCCTTAATTCATTGAAAATTTTTAAATATCATTGCAATGAATTGAATGAACATACTCACACACACAAAATAGACCATAAAAATCATGTAAATAAAAAATACAAGAAAATGTAGATATATAAGTTAAATATAAAAAACACATAAACTCATGTTAGGGGATTTGGAGAAAAAATGGGTATAAAAACTTTCAAAAGATGAAAAGAGAGATTTATTTTCAAATCTTTGCTCCTCACAAGCAGGTGATATGTAAATTTTAGTTGAATTTTGATTAGGCCTGCTAGTGTGGAGAGGACTGACTCTTAAGTGAATTTGAAGAAAGAGAACCCCTTAGAGATGGAATCTAATTCCACAAAATAAATTCTCACAAATGAATCTCCAACAAAAAAAACAAAAACACTAATTCAATTTATTTGATTTTTATTTTTCTAGATTAGGTAAAATAAGGGGTTTTGAAAGGGTCCCCAAATATTTTACTAAAGGGGTTTTGAAAGTGTCCTTGAAAATTTTACAAAGCAACAAAATATTTTAAAGAGAAACCAAAGTAAATCTAAAAAAGGACTGGCCCCCAAGGGAAAATAAACCAAACATCTAAAGGCACCTCTTCAGGAGAAGCAAGATCCAAGATCCGAGAAAACCAAGAGATTCAAAAAGGTGGATCCTACCAAAAGCAAGGATGCACCCAAGAGAAATTTAAAAAGCAAGATCAAGGACGAGAACATTCAGTTCTTCCTCAAACTAAACCAAGAATGATATTTTCAAATTTCAAAAAATAGTAATTCTCGCCTAGACAAGAACCTTGTTTCTAGATCTGACTTCCTACAACAAGCTCATAGGTTCAATCCTGACAAGTTTTATCCTATAATTTCAAAATAGTATGCTTACACCAAACCAAAAACTCAAGCCTATAAGTATTTTCCCAATAGAATCTCAGATATAAGGCACATTGCACCAAGAACTCCAAAATGCATGAGCATAATCCTACGAGATGGTCTTATAATCCACCTAGTCTTTCACCCATCATCTCAGCATACTAGCATAAAAGTTATTGAAAACGCACAACCGAGTAGCCATCATACCCTGCAACCTCATGAGGATGACACCACAAATGGTACGAGTTGTCCAAAAATCCAAAATACTTCTCCAGCTAGGTTCTTGTATAAAATGGGTTTAAAATTCAAAAATATTTTTTTCCTAACCCAACCAAAAATTAAAGTTTCAGCACCACTCTAGATAATAAAGTCCTTCAATAGATGTCTAGGGGGAAAAAATTAAAACAAAGCTAGACTTTTCACACCCAACAGTCTAATAAGATCCAAAACCACCGAGTACCCAAAATTTTTAACAAAGGAATATCTTGGCTCAATAATCAATATCTGGATCATGTTATCACATAGCACAAAAGCATCACGAAACAAAATCTGTAAGGACCAGAGAAAACTCTCCAACATGAGGTCCTCGATTACAGGAGAAAAACAACTAGGGCTAGTAGAGATAAAACATCAAGCTAGAATATTGTTTACATCAACATTCAAATCCAATATTCCAATTAGGACTAGGTTCACACTAGAGACCAACGAATCCAAGCCATAAGTCTGCACAAATATTTCTAGATCCACTAAAGGACATAAGTTTTCAAACCGATTAAATCTAGGATCATAAACCAAACATCTGATGGCCGGAGACCCTATTTAAACAACACCAACCTGACCAGGTTTTCTCTCCAAGAAAATCAAAAAGAGAAACCTCAAAAAATAGGGTACACCAAAAGCAAAAAAAAGGACAATACCAAAGGATTATTGTAGGAGATAGTCTCTCCCAGCAAAGAAGAAACCTCTTCCACTACAACATAGCCAACCAGGACAACTCATCCACTCTCTACCACTTAGCCTACCATAGAAAATCCACCTTTCGATCGTCTAACCTAGGCTAGGTTTTCTCTCCAAAAAATCCAGAAATAGAAACCTTAAAAAATAGGATACACCAAAACAACTTAGCCTTTTGATCGCCCTACCACCCAACACTGTAGAAACCAAAGGATACAGAGAATACGGCTCGATTCCAATACCAGTTGGAACTAGGCCATTCAACACACTCAAACCAACTCCACTCCCTCTCCCGCTCTGCATTCTCCAAAAATTATAATAAAAATAAATAAAAAATAAAAATATTATAAATAAAAAAAATAAAAAATAAAAAAAATAAAAAATAAAAAAACAAAAATTTATTTTATTAGTATAAATATAATTTTAAAATAAAAATAAATTCATAAAGATGAACCTCCAACAAAAACAATATCAAAAACACTAATTCAATTTATTTTATTAATATAAATATAAATTTTAAATAAAAATATTTAATAAAGTATATTAAAAAGTATATTTATTTTATTAGTTCCAATCAACCAACAAATGATTAAATAATTAAGTGTTCAATAAGTTATTTCAATAGTCTTAAAATTAAACAAAAAATATTTAAAATATCAATTTATTAAAATTTCAAGAATTAAAATGACAATGTAGTTTCCATAGGTTATTTGACATCTATTATATTTTTATTTCACAAAAGTGAATCCTTTTGGAAGATTCTTTTGTAGACCCATTTTGATTCAAATATTACAAAAAAATCAAATGTTAAAGCCACCTCGATGAATGTGTGTATTTTGGTAGGATTTGTTTTGATAAATAAAATCCTTTAGAAATGATTAAATTTTTAATTATTTTTTTAAATGATTCAAATATAAATTATAAAAATAAATATTAATAAATATATAATTTAAAATATGCAATAATGGGAGGCTTGGAGATCTACATCGTTGGAAGATCTACACCATCGAGAGATATACAATACTAGGAGATTTGTGTCATTAGGAGATATGAGAGGTTGGAAGATTTGCATCGTTGACGAGGTTAGGATTTCTATATCACTAGAAGATCTACAAGGTTGGAAGATCTGCATCATTTCGAGATCTATGAGGTAAGTACATTTGTGTCGCTAGGAGATTTGTGAGGTAAGTAGATCTACATTGTTGGGAGATATGAGGTTGGTACATCTACATAGTTGGGAGATCTATGTCATTGGAGATCTATGAGGTAAGTGCATCTACACTATTGGGAGATTTGTGTTGTTGGGAGGTCTATGAGGTAAGTACATTTGCACTATTGGGAGATATATGAGGTTGGTACATTTATCATTGGGAGATTTATGTCACTAGAATATCAATACCATCAAGATATCTGCATCATTGGAGATCTACGTCATTGGGAGATCTATGAGATAGCATATGGTATTGATTTCAAATAGAATTTATGTGGGCAAAGGGTATGTAGGGGCTTGATGGGGTAGGAGCAGCATGGAAGGTGTGCAAATTGAGGTAGGTGCTAATAGAAATGGTGATGTGGTAGGTGGGCCCTTGAGGATTTATGTGGGTTTTGATGTGTTTGACCTAGGTGTTGGGAGGATCCAAAAACTTCATAGTTTTTTGCTTTCATTGTGGGTAATTCAAACCATTCTTGGTCTTGAGCATTATTGGGAGTTGACCTATTGTAAAGACTCAATTTGATATGGTTTTAGAACTAGAGTATGATATTCCTTCTATGCAGATTCCTCAACCTATTCTTCATCAAACAATAAAGGAATGAGCAAACTCTTTGGTTGGGAAGTTGATTTGTGTTCGATCGGATTTGGACTCTGTTAGGAAATGGGATGCTAAAAAATGGAGGTCAAAGGGAGATATGGAAGTGGTGGCACTAACCAAAGGCTTTTTGATCGTTAATTTTAAGGCCACTGAAGACATGCAGGTTGTGGTTATGAAGAATCCATGTTTATTTGATCGAAAATATCTTTGTTTGAGGAAATGGTCGCTAGGCTTCAATTCATCCATTAAGAACATCGATATGATGCTCCTTTAGGTGTGTCTATCTAGGTTACTTATGGTATTCTAGGATGATGATATCCTTAAGGGTATTGTTAACTCAATGGGCAGTTTGATTGTGATGGATCCAACCACCTAGGAAAAAATAATGATGGTTTTTACCAGGTTTTGTGTTAACATTGATCTCTCTATGCCTCTACCATCTTCTATTAAGTTGGTTTCAGATTCTGGAGATTGAATTTAGGATATAGAATATGAAATCTCTATACCCATTTGCTCTTACTATAAGAGGTGTTGGACATTTTGAGTTATAAGTTGTCATTGATGTCAAAATTGAGTGGTCCTTGATGTCAGACTTTTAGCACCAGTCAGTGGCAGTTTCAGTCGACAGTGTCAGTTTTAGATTCTCCAATAAATGCAAAAGGATAATTTGGTTTCAGTTTCAAGACCCGGTTCTAGGAAGTCAAATTTGACCCAAAGTGCAAAAAGAAGCCCAAGTAAATAATATTATAATATTCTTTTATAATATTATACAAAGGAAGTTTAAAATTAATTTATTAGTTAATTTACTTAACTTATAAAGTTATTTAAATTAATTATTAATTAAATAAATTATTAATATTAAATTAATTTAAGCTAAGGTTAAATAACCCTAAGGTCGGTTATTAAAATTAAAATTCGAAATACAAAGCGATCATGTGAGGAGAATTTTAAAAACCTGTATATAAGGGGGGACTATACACCTTACAAAACTTACCATGCCTTCGAAAGTATTTGCGAGTCTTATGATTTGCACTGCGTCCAAGGAAGATAAAGTGTGCGAATTTTTTTGAAAATCAAATGACGACGGAGGCATAAGAGGAAGGGACTTTTCCTTCCTTCACATGGGCATTAGTAGCCCATGCGGTGGGCTCCCAAGCACTAAGGTTCTTAGGCTTGAGGATACGGCGGATTGAGTCTCACCAAATATCCTTTTTGGGGAAGAAAGAGGTATGTTTTAATCTTGGGTGCCAAAAATTTCGAGAATATAGTTTGAGCATTTAGAAATTAATTTTTGCATATTATAATTGGTTTCTAAGGTAGAAAGGGGAGTTATAAGGGATTTAAAAAATTAGATTTTTAAAATTATTCTCTGAAGTGGTTGAAAGGATAGTAAGGTGTTTGGTTGATGTTTATGGTGTTAAAACATTATTTTGTGTTGGATTTTATAAGGTGTATCCAAGTAATTATTTCATGTATGTTATGATGAGTGTTATTTTTAAAGGGAGCAATAAAGCATAAATTGAGTTGTGATTATTTTGTGACTAAAATAATATTTTAAGTGTTGAAGTGATATTGTTGTGTTTAACCATTAGAATTGGAAATAAGGAAATTGTGATTAAGACAATTTTTTCAAAGGCACTTTGACATCCAACAAAGGTATGAGCATATTCTTCCTATTGAGTGATTGTTGAAAGTTGTGTATGAAAATTTGGAGTGAAAATGATTGTTTGGTTAGCATTGTTGAGAGTGTTCTTATTTATTGTACCAAGGTTTTCTAGAATAAAAAGAGTGGTTGATAAAACCTTATTTTATAAGCATTGTTGTTGAAGTGAGTAATTGAGTGAAGAACTTGAACTAGGGTTTGGAAAGAACATGAGTATCATTGTTATGTGAGATTGGTTGATAAGCATTGTTGGAAATATTTGAGTGTTTGTTCATATGATTGGACTAGGGTTTGTGAGCAATGATTATTTTATTGAGTGTCTAGTTGAGTAGAGTTGGTTGAGCCTAGTCAAGTGAATGTGTTGAAGTGATTGTTCAAGTTTTGTGAAATAAATTGTTCTATATTCTGAAATTTATTTGAAAGTGATTGAGTATTGAGGTGAATGTGAAGCATATTGAGTCTCTAAAAATTCTCTTTATATTTCTATGATATTGGACAAGTACTAGTGTGATATTGTTGGGCATATTTGAGGTAAGTCTTAAAGAAGACTTGTCGACATATTTATGTGAGATTTTTTGGAAGCTTAGAAGATAGATATTGAAGACATATTTGAGGATAGAGTTTGGTACATATTTGAGGACATGTTTATGCCAAATCAAAGACAAATATTGAGGATAGATTTGAGGATAGAGCTTGGTATATATTTGAGGACAGGTTTATGCCAGATTAGAGACAAATATTGAGGATAGATTTATGCTAGATCGAAGGACTATGTTTAGTGTAGGTTTGAGACAGAGATTTGGAGATGACAGAGTATAGAATATGATAGTCTCCAGTGGATAGAGATCTATTAGCCAGGGTAGTGAGGATAGGTTTCTTTAGTGGATAGAGATCCATTAACTAGAGAAGTGGGGGCAATAGTTCTTATAGAAGATCATCAGCCAGAGCAGAGAGGAAAATATTTCTACTATGGATAGAGATCCATGAAATTTATTAGGGGATTGATGTCTCCTTTGAAAAAAGTTCTATAAACATTGTAGGGAAAGGATTTCTAAGAGAATTTATTTGAGAAAAATTTATAAGAAATATTTTCTTTGTGGAGTAGCCCACATTTGGTGAACCACATAAAATCATGTCTCTCATGTGTGTGATGCTTTGTGTGATGTTTATTGCTTTAATATTGCTAATGTTATAATTTGGATTAAAAGGCAAAACATTTTATATTATACTGTTCACCCTCCCTCTCAGTATAAGCACATTTTATTCAATTGGTATCAAAGCGAGTCTATCCGTGAAAAGACTAAAAGCTTGGAGGAGGATCCATCAGAAACACACAACTTTAGAAAATGAATAAGAGACCATTTTTGATATAAAAGAAGAATTCTTTGCTACTCTCAAAAAATTAGAAAGAATTAGAGAAGAGAATTTGAGTTTGAAGGAACAAATTCAAGAGGATAGAACTTCTACAAAATATCACAGAAATCAAGATAAAGGTAAATAAGGAAAGAAAATTAAGTAGGATATGACAAATCTATTAAGAGAAAGATAAACAAAATGTGAAATATTGGAAGCAAAAATTGTTTAGCTAAGTAATGAAGTTGAAAGGACCATGGTACTATGAGATGTAGAGAATGAGAAATCAAAAAGGGAATCAAGTCTTCAAGAAGAAAAAACTTCAAACAAGGATAGGCAAGCAAAGGATATAAAAAATGAAGAAATCAAAGAATAATCTTGGATGAGAGTTAATCACAAGAGGAGGAATACTCCACCACAATATCAAGGGCATCCAAATAGGTTACATAATTTTTTCCATGGTCATTGATCTCATTGTAATAAATATGGTCATAGAGCTGTACACTGTATTAGTCGTGCAAGAAACAATGTCAATAGAAATTTTAATTCTTTTGCACCTCTTATGGATAATGATATTAAATGTTACAAATGCAATAATTTCGGGCACAAGACTAGATGGTGTAAAATGATACTTCTTGAGTCTAGTAAAAGAAAAACAAATTCAACAACTAGGAAATATGAAAGGAAAAATGAAAAAGCTAGATCAATGTTAGTTCAAACAAACCTTCATGCTCAGGATAAAGAAAAATGGTATCTTTATAGTGTTTTCTCTAGTCACATGACAAGAGAAAAAGACAAATTCATTGTATGAAATAAATAGAGGATCAATAAGTTTAGGTGATAATGGATCAACAAGGATTGGTGGAAGAGAAACTCCGAGTTTAGATAATGGGAAAACAAGAACAAAAAATGTGTTGTATGTTAAAGGGTTAAAACATAATATATTAAGTGTAACTCAACTTTATGATCAAGGTCATATGGTTACATTCCACCCAGATAGATGTGAGATAAGAAAATCAGAAACTGGAAAAGTCATTGCCAATGCAAGAAGAACTCCAAACAATCTATACATGCTTAGTGAGATCAAAGGGAAAAGGTGCTTTCTATCACAAGAAGATGAGAGTTGTTTGTGGCATAGAAGATTGGGTCACTTGAATTTTGACAACATAGTCAACATAAGCAATAAGTAGGGTGTCAAAGATTTACCCAAAATAAAAAGGCCACAAAACACAATCTGTACACCTTGTCAACATGGAAAACAAACTAGAACAAGCTTTAAGTCAAAAGGATATATGTCATCTGAGCCATTGAGTCTAATACATACTGATGTATGTGGTCCTATGACAATATAAAGTATTCAGGGTGAGAGTTACTTTATATTGTTTATAGATGATTACTCCAGAATGGTTTGGGTAGCTTTCCTGAAAGAGAAGTTAAATGCTTTTGAGAAATTCAAAGCATTTAAGGAACTGGTTGAAAATGAAACCGGAAAAAGGATTAAGTGTTTGAGATCTAACAGAGAAGGATAATTTACATCAAATGAATTTGTAGATTTTTTGAACAACATGGGATCAAGAGAGAATACTCAGTAGCAAGAACTCCTCAATAAAATGGAGTAGTTGAAAGGAAAAATAAGACTGTTGAGAATATGGCTAGAGCCATGTTAAATGAGTCTAAGCTCTCATATGGATTTTGGAGAGAAGCAATCAACACAACAATATACATAATAACTAGGGCTCAAATGAGGGTAAACCATCACAAGACTCCATATGATCTTTGGAAAGGAAGACTGACCACTATAAAACACTTCAAGATTTTTGGAATCAAGTTTTACATAAGATGAGAAGATTAAAACTTAGGCAAGTTTGATACAAGATGTGATGAGGGAATTTTCCTTGGTTATTCCTCAAAGATTAAAGCCTATAGATGCTTCAAAAAGAGAACACACACTATTGTAGAAAGTATAAATGTAACAATTGATGAAAAGATACATTCGAGAGAACCAATTCAACAAATTTTGTATCAGGAAGATGGAAGTTGTCAAGAAGAGTTTCATGAGGAATCTGATGAATAAGAAGAAGAAGAAACACAAAATCTTCTTCCTAAAAATCCATCTAGGTATGTATAGAAGCATCATACAAAAGAGAAAATCATTGGAAATCCAAATGTAATACAGACAAGGAGAAGGATAATAATACCATATCAACAAGTAAATTTTTCTTTGCTATCCAAGATTGAGCCAAAAGACTTCAAACAAGCAAGTGAGGATGAATTCTAGATCAAGGCAATGGATGAGGAATTATATCAGATAGAAAAAAGCAATACTTGGTAACTTGTCCCATGACCAAATGACAAGAATGTGATTGGCACAAAATGGGTATTCAAAAATAAGCTAAATGAATATGGACGGGTAGTAAGGAACAAAGCAAGGTTAGTATGTAAAGGCTATGCACAGGTAGAGGGAATTGACTTTGATGAGAAATTTTCTCCAATTGCATGACTTGAAGCCATAAGAGTTTTTTTAGCCTTCTAAAGTTTTAAAAAATTTAAAGTATATCAGATAGATGTTAAGTCAACATTTCTTAATGGTGTTCTAGAAGAAGTGTACATTGAAAAACCAGAGGGATTCATGTTAACAGATAAACTAGATCATGTATACAGATTGAAAAAGGCATTGTATGATCTAAAGTAAGCTCCAAGAGCATGGTACTCAAGAATCGATAAGTATCTTCAGGAACATGGATTCAGAAAAGAAATAGTAGACAACAACTTATATATAAAAAATGAAGAGAATAATCTACTAATTGTGATTGTTTATGTTGATAACATCGTTTTTGGGGGAAACAATGATAAGATGTGTAAATAATTTAATAAGAATGTAACACCCTAAAAATGATGCAATCAATTTACCATAAGGTTAAAAATCCAAAAATTCACCTTAAAACCGTATTTTAAACAACTTGCCTCGATTTTTGTGCCACAAATAGGCTTTGTTTTGACCGTTGGATGATATCGTCCTCGATTTGATGATATCGTCCCTAATTGAACGAAATCGTCTGGAGCCGAACGTCCAGACGATTTCATCCAAAATAGAAATTTGCAAGAATAGAAGCGCAATCAAATCAGTTCCAACCTCCTGGCTTATCTGGGCATAAGCGCGTTGGGTTGTTAACTATCCTCCCACTGGATATCTCCCATATTGGGATGGATCCCAACCCTCTAACTTCCTCCTAGCCCTATAAAACTCATGCTTTGCTAATGAAATCCCCCTGGCTGATCAAGTACCTACAACCCGAATCCTATTAGTTTCAAAAAGCATCCCAAGTATTGTTATTTTCATATTTTTATCAGCTCACTTGCAGGTTTTTCACTGTGCATCCATCAGAAGAAGCTCGGATCATCGCAGACGATCTCGTCCCGATTGCAGATGATCCTGTGCTGATTGGAGGTGATCTTGTTGGATTAGAGACGATCCTGTTTGCAGCCCTCTTGGGGGTAATTATGATATACAGTTTGCATTCTCTCCCATTTTCTTTAGTCAAATTGCATTAGATTAGTTTATTGCTTATAATGCATCTGGTGTTCACCTCATTTTGTCAATAGATTACAATTTGTTATCCTTTTTCTATTAGCATAAGCAGTTATCTTCAATTCAATCTGAAATCAGTTTCTAAGTCATCATAAGCATTCATTTACATACTATTAAATAGATTTTACTATATTTTGGAGTATTTCTCTGTGTTTTGGCATCAACTTGTGTAGTTGCAGGTTTCAGACGAAATCGTTTAGACGATTTCACCTGATTTCAGATGATATCATCCGATTTTGGATGATCCTACATAATTGCAGATGATATTGTCGAATTGCAGGTGATTTCAGCAAATCGTAGACATTCTGGACTACTTCAAAAAGTAGAACCTTCATCAGACATCCGAAATTGAGTGAGTCATTTCCAATTTCTTTAAAATATTCTGTTAGCTGCATTTAATTATCATTCCATTTGTTGTCTTCATATAAATCGTAAAATCACATATAGAATAGTTTAGTTTCATTATGGCCAACCTAGGTGATTGAAATTAAAATGAACTCATCAAACACATCTTCAACCTAGGCTCGAAAGCTACCACAAAATGCTTCCTGGTGAACCCACCATCCATCGACAAATCACCAAAGAGGACACGACTCAAGTGTCTCTCGTCCGAGGTGTAGCTTTACTATTTTCCCATTCCCCTCTGAGGCACGGATCCATTAGCCTAGAGGAAAGGAGTGCAAAAATTTTAAACCTACATTCTTTGGTGAACCCGACGTGAATCACATTAATACCTTTTGAAAAAAAATAAAAAAAAATATATATATTAGGTGCCTAATCTTCCATTTTCATTCTAGATGGTAGACTATAATAGAAGAAGAGTTGCTCAGTTCAATGTTGGTACCTATTTGGCAGTCCTAGAGGTCTCTACTATAGTTGGAGGTTCTAGATTCAATTCTGAAGAGCATTGGAATGAACTTGATAGAAGACTACGCATTCTTGATTCCAAAAAGAAGAACTTAAACAGATTAAGAGGTTTGACTTAGATAGAATCCTGGATTTCGATAGCTTACCTTTTTACCATGAACTTCAGAGTGCTTGCCATAGGTGGTTAGCCAACAAAAGGGCCTTGATTTCTACAGAACTTTATCCTTTCGAAGAATATCTTGATAATGTTGTAGTAGTACATAAGTTTTTAGCACAAGTGGAAAGTCAAGAAGTTGTTATAACAGATAGAAAAAGATTCAGTAGAGTTCCTAGAGCTGTCTTATATCGAGAATATTGTCATGAACTTTACTTTTATGTGTCAAATTCTGAAGTCGACTGTATCACTATAGCTCACTTTGTCCAATTTCTGAAAAACAACTTTCAATTTGAAGAAGAGCATTACATGACACCTGATGAACTTGAACCTGTCAATGATATTTACAAGTTGTTCCTGGAGAACTAAGTAATAATACTTATATTATAATATTTTGTATTTCCTATTTTCCTTTAATTCCTGCAAAGTAAAACCATAAAAATAAAAATAAAAAAATCTAAAAAATATATATTATATTAATTAGGTATATATATAAAATATATACCCCTTAAATTCCACTGCATTTATATATAAGAACATATATATTTGCAAAAACCCAAATCTACCATAATGCCTAAACTAAGGAGTGGTAAACAAATAGATGATGAGTGGCTGGAGCAACCACCTACTCAAAATCCCCCTCCTGAAGAACAAGATCAGGAGGAAGTTGCTCAGGACCATCATGATGGGATTCCTGTTGAAGAATATGAACAAGAAGTTAATAGGGAAGATGAAACTGGATCACCTAGAGTGACTTTCGAAGGAAATGTTAATTTTAAATCTATGGAACACCTTCTAAAATTTGTAAAAACTAACCTTGAGGGGTTTACTCTAGCAGCACTAGCAGATAAAGCTGGAATTAGTGAGACACAGGCAACTTTAGAAAATGTATTTCAAATGCATACAAACCCTCTTTCATACATAGATCAAGAAAGTGACCAAGCAGGGCCATCAAATACAAATATGGCATCTTTGATTCAAAACATGCAACAACAACAAACAACTCAACATTCTAAAGTTCCTATCAATAAACCAAAAACCAATCCTCCACCTCAGAAACCATCATTTACTGCTCTATTTTCTCAAGCTATTAATCAACAAATTTCAAATCAACAGAAACCTAAACCAAAACCAAATGTCAACTATCAACAACAAAAAGTTCAACAGAATACTGTCCCATATCCACTTCACAACACTCTTCCTAGTAATACTTTGCACAACAGTAACCTAGCATCAAATCCTTATGTTACACCATCTTACACTCAAAGATCCAACACTATCATGCAACCAAACCAATATGGTGGACAATCCAGTAATCTTGAAGCCGTAGTGAAACAATTAGTTTCCCGCATGGACCAGATAGACCCCTACCATCCCTCGTACAATTATCGAGAGATGTGTAGTCAACCTTTGGATCCCATAGTTGTTGCCCAACCTTATCCTAAGTATTTTCCTATGCCTGTTCTCCCTATATATAAAGGAACCGAAGACCCCATAGAGCATCTTCGTATGTTTAGAATAGCATGTCATGATATATCTCATGATGATTTGCTATTGCTAAAGATGTTCCCAAAAATCTTGGGAGGCATGGCATTGGAATGGTATTATCAGTTGCCTACCAATTCTTTGAGAAATTTTGAAGAAACAACTGAATCATTTGTCCACCAATTTAGTGCCTACATAGAGAGGCATGTGACAATTAAGGATTTGTACAACTTGAAGCAGGGCAAAGATGAATGCTTTACCGATTTCCTAGCAATATGGAGACAGTTTCTAGGGAAATTACACTTTGCATTACCCCATAGGGAGATGTTGGATATTTTCATTAATAACTTGCAAGAACAATTGTCCTATGAGCTTTCAACTGCTACTTTGACAACCTTCGATCAGGCTATAGATTTAGCATGAAGAGTTGAAGATGCCCTCATTAGAAGAGGCCAATTTAAGAAGAAGGATGATGATAAGACATCTAAAAATCAATATAAGAATAAACAGGTTGTGGGTGATGGAGTCACCGACAGTAGGAATACTATGAATATTAATGCTACAAAAACCATAGAGAAGTTTGTATTGAAGGTTCCTGATAGACCTCCAAGAGAATTTACTAGGTTAAATCAACCTTTATCCACTATCTTGCCACAATTATTAGAATGAGGTTTAATACAATTACCTAATATTTGGGAACCTGATACAACCATACCTGGATACAGAGCAGATTTACATTGTGATTTCCATAGAGGACCTGGACATTCAACAAATTCTTGCAAAATATTAAAACATAAAATACAAGATTTGATTGATAACAACGAAATGGAAGTACAAAGTTTCCAACCAAAACAAAATGCTCCAAACAATGCTCAGAAAGATACACAACAAAATCAGAATCAGAATGCAAATCAAACATTGGATATTTTTCAACATCCTTTACCCAAGCACGGTAAAGAAGTGGCTAATCAAGCCGAACATCATAATGTTCCCCATCCAACCCGATATGTGGGAACCATTAGTGGACATATACCTTCTCATAACCTTGAGATATTTGGGACAACATTATCTGTGGTCACAACTAGACCCATACACAACATTCAAACATCATATCCAAGTGACACAGATTGTGAAATAGAAAGTGACCTGGATATTACCTCCAGTCAATCGAATAGTTCTGAAGATGAGTCAGAACCTATTCTCCCTATCACAGCTCACATGGTTCCAGAGGAACCATTTCCAAGAAGGATCACAACATGACCATCCTCAAAACAAATCCTCCCTAATGAGCAAGCCATGAATGCTAGACCATGACCCATTCATCATGCACACAATAATATTGTGGGTACCATCGAAGCCGTTACTAGACAACAGGCCCAAAATTCTCAACAAGATCAAAATCATAATGATAAATCAACCCCATTTGTTTTGAAGGTTCCTAGTAAAGGAAATAATGCATCGAATGCTCAACCTAAACCTCCTTATGATATCAATGAACAACTTTCTAATATTACAATGAGGATTTCCCTCTTAGACCTTCTAAGATCATCTCCCACACATAGGGAAGAATTAATGCATACATTAAGTCAAATGATGGTACCACAAGACATACAACCTGAAGCCATGGCAAATACCATTGTGCCCCATGAAGTTGACTGTATTGAATTTTGAGATAGAGACATTCCACTTCATAGTTTACATAAAGACAATCCCTTATACATTACTGCATTAATTGGAGATGTAGCTGTCAAAAGAATTTTGATTGATAATGGCTCATCCCTAAATATTTGTACTTTTGACTTTTACCAGAGATTTGGATTTAGAAGTGATGAGATGAAGAGAACGGATATGATCATAAAAGCCTTTAATGATGAAACACAAGAAACATGTGGAGTTATTACAATCCCATTGCAGGTTGGTCCAAGAACCTTGGATACGACCGTATTTATTGTACATTGCCCTGCATCATACAATATACTTTTGGGTCACCCTTGGATCAATGCAATGCGAGTTGTACCCTCTACCTTACACCAATGTGTCAAATTCAAATTTAAGAATCAGTTGGTCACCATTCATGGTGATCCTAGACCATTTGATATGTGTGCCTTGGTAGAACCAATTGGGATTCAGTTTTGCCCCGCCTTGTCTTCTACTCATCCTAATTCTGCCTTTCCCACTAAACGTGTGAAGCTCACACCTAAAATATCATCTCCTCCATCTACACCAATTACATCCCCATCTCCTCAACCTTCTCCTAAAGAATCTCCACCAAAATCTACATTTAATACTAATCCCACAATAATTTCTCCTTGTTCTATCCCTACACCATCTGAATCCACAATAAATCCATCTACTACAACCTCTATCCCATCCACATCTACTAAATTTATATTTTCTGCATCTAAAGCCATAGAAGAGGCTCCTTCTACTTCATATGCTTTATCTGATGAGCTATTACCTGATTTGTCTAAAATTCTCATAACATCAGAAGAAACAGATTTTTCTATGCAATATTCCCTTGCCTTAAACAAATTACCATCATCTCCTCGTACTTTGGGCTTGCCACAACCTATGGGAAGTATTTACCAAGTCGGGAGTTGTGCCTTCATTTATAAGGGATATGATTGGGGTAGAATACCTAGAAATATTAAAACTAATTATGATGGATATGCTCAATGTTATTTCACCGATAAATATATTAAAGCTAAACCTATAATGCTTAAATTAGGATATGAAGGGAAAGGTTTGGGACCTTTCCAGAATGGCATGAAAGAACCTTTTGAGGTCGAAGCATGGCCTGCCCGATGCGGTATAGGCTTATTTTCTAGTAAGTGTCAGCCATTCCCATTTGAGGATGATGATCACTTAATACCCTATCAAGATTATTTAGATGAACAAGAGATCCTTAAGTCTATGGGTAAGTTATTTTCTTGTAATATGTTGTCTATAGCTTACCCCAAAATGATTGTTGAGCTGGACGAACAATTAGAAGGTGACATTTTCCATGATATTTCCATTGAAGAATTATTGTATAATGGCTTTTATTTTGATGGGTCTATACCACCTGTAGCTCATCTTGAGGCCACAACCCCTCAAGAAGAATTATCTAAGTTGACCTTAGAAGAATTACAAGAATTGGGTGTATCACCCGCCCCTCCTAATTTTGAAAGAGACTTACATATGGAAGTGGAAAATGTCATAAAAGTTAATATTGGAACATAAGAGAATTCTCACATAGTCAACATTGGATCAGAATTAAATGAAGAAAAACAAAACAAATATACTGCATTTCTTACAGAATATAGTGATGTCTTTGCTTGGACATATGTAGATATGCCTGGTTTAGACTCTTCTGTAGTTATGCATCATCTAGTAGTATGCTCGGATGCGAAACCAGTTAAGCAAAAACTTAGAAAAATGCATCCTAAAGTTGCCCTACTAGTCAAAGGTGAGTTAGAAAAACTCCTAAATGTCACATTTATTCAAGCCATTGATTATGCTGATTGGATTTCTAATGTTGTCCCTATAACTAAAAAAGAAGCAACCAAGATTAGGGTTTGTATAGACTTTAGAGACATTAATGTCGCATGCCCTAAAGATGATTTCCCTCTTCCTAATATGGATCAGATCATTGATTTTACTATTGGAAGTGGGATGCTATCCCTTATGGATGGATTCTCAGGTTATAATCAGATCAGGATAGCTCCTGAAGACCAAGCTAAAACAACCTTTATTACCCCTTGGGGAACCTTTTGTTGGAAAGTAATGCCATTCGGATTAAAGAATGCAGGTGCAACCTATCAACGGGCTATGACATACATCTTCCATGATATGATGTATGATATTATGCATGATTATGTGGATGATATTATAGCCCATTCTATTGAAGAAGATGAGCATTTAGATGATTTGAGAAAAGTGTTTGATCGGTTAAGAGAATATCATATCCGTTTAAACCCAATAAAATGTATATTTGGAGTTAAGTCAGGTAAACTGTTGGGGGTTATTGTTTCTTTGCATGGTATAGAAATTGACCCTCTCAAAATTTAGGCTATCATTGATATGCCAACTCCTAAAAACATATCTGAGTTATGAAGTTTACAAGGTAAACTTCAATCTATCCATCGCTTCATTGATAAGCTAGCGGACAAAACTGGACCTTTTCTCAAATTGCTTAAGAAAAATACTTTCTTTCAATGGGATGATGAATGTAAAGAAGCCTTTGAAAAAATAAAACAATATCTTTTAAGTCCTCCTATGCTTGCTCCTCCCAAAATTGATCGCCCATTCATCTTATACATTTCTGCTTCAGAATTTGCCTTAGGAGCTATGTTAGCTCAACTTGATGATGAGAAGAAAGAACGAGCTAATTATTATATTAGTAGAACATTAATAAGTTATGAAACTCATTATACATCACTAGAAAAGTTATGTTTGGCAGTCGTATTTTCTACGCAAAAATTGCGCCATTATATGCTTAGTCAAAAGACATATGTCATTGCCAAATCTGATCCCTTGAGGTATCTCATGAGCCGACCTTATCTATCTGGTCACACAACTAAGTGGGTTCTCACTCTGAGTGAGTTTGAACTCACATTCATAGGTCAAAAATCCATTAAGGGTCAAATCATAGCAGACCAATTAGTTGTTGCACCCTTAGAAGCCACTCATCCCCTCATCATTGAGTTTCTTGATGAATGCCTCAATCTAGAGGAAGATCATTCTGAACAATGGTCTTTATATTTTTATGGAGCCCGATGTATGAGTGGGGCTGGTGCGGGTATCATCCTAATATCCCCTCAGAAGCACCTTATACCTTTATCATTTAAATTAACATTTGCTTGCACTAATAATACTATCGAATATGAGGCTCTAATCCTTGGATTACGGGCCACCTTAGCACTAAAAATTAAAGACTTATTAGTTTTTGGTGATTCTCAATTAGTAATAAATCAAATTAATGATGTTTATCAGACCCGAGATGATAAACTGTGCCCATATAAAGCTTATGTATTATAGTTGATATCCTTATTTGATAAAGTCACCTTAGAAGCTATTCCTAGAACTAGTAACCGTGTTGTTGATGCTATGGCTGCAGCCGCTTCCTTATTGCCCTTGGAGTTGGATGATGAGTATGCTACTATCATTATTCATCGACTCCAAGAACCCACTTCTACCAAATCCTATTTAGAGCCATTGGATGTATTTCTAATCAATGAAATTACTCCTGAACCATGGTACATCGACATCCTCAATTTTCTCCAGAAGGGAACCTTCCCTGAAGGTTTTAATAGGAACCAACATCGGTTATTACGTAAACGAGTTGTTCACTTCATGATAGTCGACAATATTTTGTATAGGAGATCCTTTGAAGGTATCCTATTGAGATGTTTAAATCTAGAAGAGTCTAGAAAAGCTTTAAGTGAAGCCCATGATGGATCTTGTGGAGGACACTTTAGTGGTAGTGCCATTGCTAAGAAGCTCCTTAGAATAGGATACTTTTGGCCTACCATGGAGAAGGACGCCCATGATTATGTGCGCCATTGCGACAAGTGCCAGAAACACGTTGACCTTGTCCATGCTCCTGCTCAAGAACTCCAAGCTATTTCATCCCCTTGGCCCTTTTCTAAATGGGGCTTAGAAATTATTGGGAAGATCAATCCCATATCATCCGATGGTCACAAATTCATCATAACTGCCATCGAGTATTTTATGAAGTGGGTAGAAGCTATGCCTTTAGCTTCTTGCACGGGAACTCAAGTTTCAAAATTTATTCTCAATCAAATCATTTGTAGGTTTGGAATTCCTGCAAATCTCATCTCAGATAATGGAACTTGTTTCAAAAATAAATATGTTAAGAAATTATGTCAAAAATATAAAATCCAACATCGTTGGTCCACTCCCTATTATCCCTAGGGTAATGGCCAAGCAAAAGCATCTAATAAAACCTTGATTAAAATCCTCAAAATATTGGTTAACAAATCAGGCCATGATTGGCACATGCAATTATACCCTACCTTGTGGGCCTATCGAACCAGTGTTCGTACTCCCACGGGCACTTCTCCTTTTGTTTTGGTTTACGGTGTCGAAGTTATTTTTCCGTTCGAGCTAGAAGTTCCTTCTTTGGCTCTGCTACTTCAGGACACTGAAGTAGGAGATGAATATCATGCTGGCAGATTTAGTCAGCTGGAACTCCTAGACGAGAAGCGCATCAATGCTTTGGAACATCTTCGTGCCTATCAAAACAAGCTTAAACGAGCATATTCAAAGAAATTCCATAACCGATCTTTTGAAGTTGGCGATCTAGTCTTAAAAGAAAATCAAAAGAACACTAATGCCACTAAAGATCATAAAGGTAAATTTCAGCCCAACTGGCTTGGACCATACATCATTACTGCTAAATTTGGATCGGGTGCATATCGATTGGCAACCTTAGATGGAAAAGATCTTAAGGAACCCATGAACATTATGCATCTCAAATGATATTATGCTTAAATCCAAAATCCCATCAATTGTATATAATTGTATATAATTTCCTCATTTCAAGCAATCCACATAACAATTCAAAATCAAACAAAAATAAAAAATCATTAAAACCATCAAAAACATGTTTATATTTGCATTATCAGTTCTTGAAATTTTGCAGTTATATTTTCCTTTTATTTCAGATAACTTTATAAGTTATCTTGAACCACGCACTTTTAGCTCACATAATAATTTTGATCTTATTGCTATGATTATAAATCTCTCTTATATCGAAGTCCACTATTGCATTAAATAACATTTTGAGTTTTGGGAACTGATCTTGTTATTTATTTGAACCAAGTCCACTTTTACATATTAAAATGATTGTTGCAAATTCGAAAAATGATACTACACAGTAGTTGTGGTCTCCTGAGTGAAAAGTTTCCCCTGCTATCCTATCATGCACATGGTCTAGAATCTTTGAGAATTGGCAAAAGGACAAGCTCACCCCTACCCGGAATAAAAATCCCTTGCTCCACATCTAAGCTGAGCAAGTATCCCTAGAATAGGAAGAAAAGAAAAAAAATCAGAAAAAGAATGAAAAGAAAGAAAAGAGAAATGTTCAAAATCCAAGAAAAATGCAGAAATCCAAAAAAATCAAAAGATCATAGAAAAGTCAAGAAAAATTAGAAAGAGAAAGAAAAGAGAACAAGAAAAGCAATAAAATTTCCCCCTACCCTTTGAAAGAAAAGAAGGGTGAATGAGCTTGAATCCTTGGAATTCTCAATTATTCGAAAATCATGAGGTAAGCCCCACAACAAGTGATTTGTGCCCAACTTGCTTGACATTGGGTAATTCCTGGCATGGTGATATGTCTGTCACATTAGCGACCTTATTTTGTATAGACCTATGTCCGCTTGTGGATTAGCTAGCTCTTGATGACCTGACTTACATAGTAGTCTGGTACGGTTACATGCACAAAAATCATGGTTAATGAATCTTCACTTGCACACACATTGGTTCATTCCAATTACTTGTATCAATACCTCACTCAAAATGGGTAAATGAACATTACAAAGCACACACATTTGATCTTCGAGAGATTTTGTGTCATTATGATAAATCAAGATGGATAACGAACTCACGTATGCACACATTGGGTTCTTGATAAATTTAAATGTTGTCTTTGAAATAAATTAAAATATTTCTTCGAAATTTCAAACTTTAAATATTTTTCAACATTCAATTATTTATTTACACATATCTTATTTTGTTTTTTGACTTCGTTATAATAGCATTATTTTCAGGTTGTTATGAATTTGACTTTCATACTTGCGAATTTTACTTAGCGTGAGTCAAGCTTACACATTTTTTTCTAAATTGTCAAATTTCATTTGTCAAAAATCTTTTCAAAAATCTTGCAATAAAATTTCATTAATACTTTGACTTTCATGATGATGGTATAATTCCTAGATATATTTGGAATTTTATGCCTAGCGCAAGTCATCTTTATCATATTTTCTATCTATTATAAATATCACCAACAAACCATGCAATAAAACTATTCTAAATTCTTTCGACTTTCACGATGATGGTATAATTCCACACTGGGAATTCTATGCCTAGCGCAAGTCATCCTTCTAAATTTTTACTCCCAATTTATTTCAAAAAACCACAAAAACCATATGACTGAAATATTTTTCACAAAATCATGCTTTAGAAGAACGAAATTTACTATTTCATTTTATCATGTTGAACATCTTGACTTTTGCGATGATGGCATAATTTCTAGGTAATTGTTCAATCATCTATCACACTTAGGAATTTTATGCCTAGCGAAAATCCTCTTTTAAATTTTTCATGCATAAAATTACGTGAAATCCTGAAAACAAATCATATCTCTCTTTCCACCATTACAAAAGCCTTAAGACAGACTCTTAAGCACACCTTACTTTTAGCAATATTTTTCCTCATATTTGGATTAGCTTTATGACCTAGCGAGCGACGACTCCACAAAATGGTCATGTAACAACGACAATATCCTTCGAGGTTTATTGTTAAAAGTCCCTTTTCCTATCATCAATTCATCAACACATCTTTGTTAAGTCAGTTTTTCATTTAATTATAGCATGACAAAAATTATAATTATTTTCAAAAAACATGATTATATGAACAAATCAATCAAATCAAAAAAATCAAAGCATCAGAAAAATATACACAAGTCATATCACAAAAATAACCATATATCTATATATATCAAAAATATATATACATCACCAAAACTCGATTGGTATGCCACAATATCCAATTCGGCATACTCAATCGTCATCCAAAATGATATACACAAAAAAATATATACACATCTTATATCATCTAATACCGAGAGCTCCTCGAGCTCTCAGCCTCATCTCCTCTACCACCATGAGGTGGAGGGGGTGGTCCCATGGGTGTCCGAGTAGTGTGGGTCCTCGTCGTCGATCTAGATGAAGACCTCGAGGATGACCCTAACCTGATAGGCCCCGTGATATCTGGAGGCAATGTATGTCTCTGACCTTCAGGTACCATCTGAAAGTAAATCCCTTGATAAAATGTGGTCTGCACCATAGACCGTGCCAGCTCTGTCACACTCGCTCCTCCACCCCGAGCCTTGAGCCGTGCAACCTCAGACTCTAAACTCTGCACCCGAGCCTATAATTGGGCATTCTCCACCTGAAGAGCTGCCATCTCACTGCTCTCCCCAACATTTATGCCTTTGCCCTTCCTGGGTGAAGGTGGTATGTCTATCTACTGAGGAGGGGAACTCTACCTCCTCTCCTCCCTCCTCTCCTCTGTCTCTCCCTAGTCTGCACCTCTTGCTCCTAATGAGCATCGATGGGGATCAGGTGCTCACCTCATGTCCTAGTTCACCCCATACAGGAGGCATCCATCCTCTCTCGATCGGTCCTCTACCTGCCTCTATAGCAGCTTATCACCACCTCATCATCCGATGCATAGCCGCATGTATCGTCCCCTCACCCTCATCAAACATGGAGGATGAATAGTGGCATACCATGCATCATACCCTATAGCCACACCTACATCATCTCCATCCACTGGATGGATGGGGGCATCATCCTCATCATGGCTCATAAACCATCGCATGTCAGGGGACCCACTCAGTGTCATGGTGTCCCGAACCATCCATGCAAACTCATAATCCCTCATCATTGGGATCCCTTGTTGGACCCCAAACTGATGAAGAACTTTATCATACCGATGGAGCTCTATCTCACCCTACTCCATCCTCATCTAGATCACTCACCTGATGTGAGCCAACTCATATCCATCCTATGGCCAATCCTAAAAGCTCTCTCCATGGCCTCTAGGTAATCTGGTCTAGATTCAAGTCATCTATAAACCTGTGAGAGGTAGGTAAATTAGCTCTCCTCTATGAGCCTCTCTGTAGCCACTAGTAGAACACCCTGGGTCTCTCTCCATCGACCCTTGTTAGTGGAAGCCCTATAGGCCTCCTCATCATAATGTGCTCCTAGCACCAGACCTATAGGAGAGACATCAACACCATGTATTTGCCTTTCTTGTACACGATTCCGTGGAGGATCTTGTACAAGCGACACAAAATATAAGGTCCCTATGCAAACCTATACCTGTGATCCCTCATATCATAGATGACATCTAAAAGCAACCATGGCACTCTACACCCACTCTGGTGGCATAGCAATAGGCCACCCACTACTCCAACCAAAACTCTGGTCAACCGGGTCACACCTGGAGTCTGCCTCAACTGCTCAATGTTAACCCCACCCTTCTCAAGGATGAAGCTAGCATCTCTGGATAATCTGATCATGGCTCGACCAAGATTGGTCGAGGTAGCAATATAACATCCCTGAATTGGGATCCTCAGAATCCTCCACATGTCCTCTAGTGTGGGAGCCATCTCCCCTATCGATAGTCGAAAACATGATGACCCTGGATACCATCTCTCAGTGAGGGCCGTCAGTAGCCCCATGTCTATAGGTACCTATGGCATCTCTGCCACATGTCGTAAACCAATGACATCAAGTGTATCTCACTCTGTCGGGTCTAATGCACCTAAATCATCCCTCAAACCATCGTATTTCCACTCTCGGCTCTTTAGTACCCCTTTCTACAAAAACAAACAACAAAAAGCAGGATTAGTACATCATTAAAAACATCAATAAAATCAAAAAAATCAAAATCGTCTAACAAATTTTTGATATCGCCCACTATTGGATGATATCGTCCCTGATTGGATGAGATCATCGTCGTTTCGACGAGATCATCTCATCTTGTATGATTCAGCCCTAAAATTTGAATCATCCCTAATTGGACGTGATCACCCCAAATTCGTCAAGTTCATCTGAGATGATCTTGCTAAAATTGGGATGATCTTGTCGAAATCGAGATGATCTTGCCAAGATCACCTCGATTTCATCAACATAGTGAAATATGGCTGTGATGCCCTAAAATCCAAAAAAAAATTAAATTTGAAACATAAAAATCAAGTTAACAATCTTTGTAGGATAGGTCAGAAATCCTTACCCTTATCCCTCATCGCACCGCAATCGCCCGATGCTCAGTCTCCACCATATTTTCACCGTAGAGCTCTAAAAATAGTAAAAAAGTAAAAATGAAAATGAAATTAGGTTTTACCCTATTTTCTAAAATTATATATTAAAAATCGAATGTTTTTTTAATTTTTTCGAGTTTTTACCAAACGATCGATTTGGGTAAAAACCCGGAGGGGGCACCATAGTAATCAGTTGCACGATTCAACTTAGAATCATCACCTAAAAATCGGAATAAATTTTTGCCTTTTTCAAAAGCGTGACAATCTCTTCTTTAACGCATTTTCCTCGAAAAATTTGCTAAAGAGGGGGCAAAATGTAACACCCTAAAAATGATGCAGTCAATTTACCATAAGGTTAAAAATCCAAAAATTCACCTTAAAACCATATTTTAAATAGCTTACCTCAATTTTTATGCCACAAATAGGCTTTGTTTTGACCGTTGGATGATATCGTCCTCGATTTGACGATATCATCCCTAATTGAATGAAATCATCTGGAGCCGAACGTCTAGACGATTTCATCCAAAATAGAAATTTGCAAGAATAGAAGCGCAATCAAATCAGTTCCAACCTCTTGGCTTATCTGGGCATAAGCGCGTTGGGTTGTTAACTATCCTCCCATTGGATATCTCCTAGATTGGGATGGATCCCAACCCTCTAACTTCCTCCTAGCCCTATAAAACTCATGCTTTGCTAATGAAATCCCCCTGGCTGATCAAGTACCTGCAACCCGAATCCTATTAGTTTCAAAAAGCATCCCAAGTATTGTTATTTTCATATTTTTATTAGCTCACTTGCAGGTTTTTCATTGTGCATCCGTCAGAAGAAGCTCGGATCATCGTAGACGATCTCGTCCCGATTGCAGATGATCCTGTGCTGATTGGAGGTGATCTTGCTGGATTAGAGATGATCCTGTTTGCAGCCCTCTTGGGGGTAATTATGATATACAGTTTGCATTCTCTCCCAGTTTCTTTAGTCAAATTGCATTAGATTAGTTTATTGCTTATAATGCATCTGGTGTTCACCTCATTTTGTCAATAGATTACAATTTGTTATCCTTTTTCTGTTAGCATAAGCAGTTATCTTCAATTCAATCCAAAATCAGTTTCTAAGTCATCATAAGCATTCATTTACATACTGTTAAATAGATTTTACTATATTTTGGAGTATTTCTCTGTGTTTTGGCATCAACTTGTGTAGTTGCAGGTTTCAGACGAAATCGTTTAGACGATTTCGCCTGATTTCAGACGATATCGTCCGATTTTGGATGATCCTGCATAATTGCAGATGATATTGTCGAATTGCAGGTGATTTCAGCAAATCACAGACGTTCTGGACTGCTTCAAAAAGTAGAACCTTCATCAGACATCCAGAATTGAGTGAGTCATTTCCAATTTCTTTAAAATATTCTGTTAGCTGCATTTAATTATCATTTTGTTTGTTGTCTTCATATAAATCGTAAAATCGCATATAGAATAGTTTAGTTTCATTATGGCCAACCTAGGTGATTGAAATTAAAATGAACTCATCAAACACATCTTCAACCTAGGCTCGAAAGCTGCCACAAAATGCTTCCTGGTGAACCCACCATCCGTCGACAAATCACCAAAGAGGACACGACTCAAGTGTCTCTCGTCCGAGGTGTAGCTTTACTATTTTCCCATTCCCCTCTGAGGCGTGGATCCATTAGCCTAGAGGAAAGGAGTGCAAAAATTTTAAACCTACAACAGAACATGCAGAATGAATTTGAGATGTCTATGCTTGGTGAGTTTTATTTCTTTCTTGGACTTAAGATCTCACAATCAAAGAAAGGGGTATTTCTCTCATAAACCAATTATATAAAATAAATGTTAAAGAAATTCAAGTTAGAAGATTACAAACTGGTAAGTACCCCAATGGTCACAGGATGCATGTAAGGATGATGAATCTCTGGAGGTAGACCAGAGACTATATAGATATATGATTTGTAGCTTATTGTATGTTACAACTACAAGACCAGACATAGTACAGTCAGTGGGATTAGTGATAAGGTTTCAAGAAGCACCTAGGGAAACACATGTGGTAGCAGTAAAAAGAATTATTAGGTATCTAAAAGGGACTATGGATTTTGGGCTTTGGTATCCCAAAAGTGACAGTTTTACACTCACAAAATATACAGATGCAGATTGGGCTGGTAGCATTGATGATAGGAAAAGCAAAAGTGAAGGAGCATTCTTTCTTGGAGACTATTTAGTCTCTTGGCTAAGTAAGAAGTAGGTTTCAATATCCTTATCTATAGCAGAAGAGAATATATTACAATAGTAGCCAATTGTACACAGGTATTATGGATGAAGTAAAATCTATAAGACTTCAAGATAAAACATGATCATCCTATTCCCATACTATGTGATAATACAAGTGCTATAAGTATCTCAAAAATTCTAGTGATGCACTCAAGGACAAAGCACATTATGATTAAGTATTATTTTCTGAGAGAACAGGTGATAGATAAACAGGTCAGGTTGGAATATGTTACTACAAAGGAACATATAGAAGATATTTTCACTAAGCCACTTTCAAGGGAGACCTTTAAGTATATTCGAGGAACATTAGGAGTAAGACTCCCACCCCAGAATTAACCACCTCAAGGGGAGGGGGGGAGGGGCTAAGCTAGGAGACTCATTCTTAGCCCCGAGCCCCAAAGGTGACCCTTTGCAATTGATGTCAAAGGGGGAGATATTTGAGTAAGGGGGAGATATTTGGTTTAAGGAGAGAGCATTGAGTCAGGGGGACCAATTTCCCAAGGGGAGTAAAATAGGAAAAAGGTCAAGTTTTGGTAAAAAGAATTTGGGTTACCATAAATGACAAAGGGGGATATTGTTGGATATTTTTAGTGATAAGTTGTCATTGATGTCAAAATTGAGTGGTCCTTGATATTGAAATTTCAACACCATTTAGTGGCAGTTTCAGTTGGCAGCATCAGTTTCAAGTTCTCCAATAAATGCAAAAGGATAATTTGGTTTCAATTTCAAGACCCGATTCCAGGAAGTCAAATTTGGCTCAAAGTGCAAAAAGAAGCCCCAGTAAATAATATTATAATATTCTTTTATAATATTATACAAAGGAAGTTTAAAATTAATTATAAATTAATTTTTTAGTTAATTTACTTAAATTATAAAGTTATTTAAATTAATTATTAATTTTAAATTAATTTAAGCTAAGGTTAAATAACCCTAAGGTGGGTTATTAAAATTAAAAATATCAAAGCACCAATGTGAGAAGAATTTTAAAAACGTGTATATAAGGGGAGACTACCCACCTTACAAACTTTACCATGCCTTCGAAAGTATTTGCGAGCCTTATGATTTGTGTTGCGTCCAAGGAATATAGTGTGCAAATTTTATTGAAAATCAAACTACGGTGGAGGCATAAGATGAAGGGACTTTTACTTCTTTCACATGGGTATTAGTAGCCCATGCGGTGGGCTACCAAGTGCTAAGGTGCTTAGGCTTGAGGAGACGGCAGATCGAATCTCACAGAATCCCCTTTTTGGGTAAGAAAGAGGTATCCTTTAATCTTGGGTGCCAAAAATTTCAGTAATATAGTTTGAGCATTTAGAAATTAATTTTTGCATATTATAATTGGTTTCTAAGGTAGAAAGGGGAGTTATAAGGGATTTGCAAAATTAGATTTTTAATATTATTTTCTCAAGTGGTTGAAAGGATAGTAAGGTGTTTGGTTGATGTTTTATGGTGTTAAAACATTATTTTGAGTTGGATTTTATAAGGTGTATCCAAGTAATTATTTCATGTATGTTATGATGAGTGTTATTTTTAAAGGAAGTAATAAGGCATAAATTGAGTTGTGATTATTTTGTGACTAAAGGAATATTTTAAGTGTTGAAGTGATATTGTTGTGTTTAACCATTGGAATTGGAAAGAAGGAAATTGTGATTGAGACAGGTTTTTCAAAGGCACTTTGACATCCAACAAAGGTATGGGCATATTCTTCCTAGTGAGTGATTGTTGAAAGTTGTGTATGAAAAGTTGGAGTGAAAAGGATTGTTTGGTTAGCATTTTTGAGAGTGTTTTGATTTATTGTATCAAGGTTTTTTGGAATAAAAATAGTGGTTGATAAAACCTTGTTTTATAAGCATTGTTGTTGAAGTGAGTAATTGAGTGAAGAACTTGAACTATGGTTTGGAAAGAACATGAGTATCATTGTTATGTGAGATTGGTTGATAAACATTGTTGGAAACATTTGAGTGATTGTTCCTATGATTAGACTAGGGTTTGTGAGTAAGGATTATTTTATTGAGTGATTAGTTGAGTAGAGTTGGTTGAGCCTAGTCAAGTGAATGTGTTGAAGTGATTGTTCAAGTTTTGTGAAACAAATTGTTCTATATTCTAAAATTTATTGAGTATTGAGGTGAATGTTAAGCATATTGAGTCTCTAATAATTCTCTTTATATTTATATGAGATTGAACAAGTATTAGTGTGATCTTGTTGGGGAGATTTGAGGTAAGTCTTAGAGAAGACTTGTGGATAGATTTATGTGAGCTTTTGTGGAAGCTTACAAGATAGAGATTGAGGACAGATTTTGGTATAGATTTGAGGATAGGTTTATGCCAGATCAGATATAGAGATTGAGGATAGATTTGAGGATAGAGTTTGGTATATATTTGAGGACATGTTTGTGCCATATTAGAGACAAATATTGAGTACAAATTTGTGCTAGACCGAAGGAATGTGTTTAGTGCAGTTTTGATACAGAGATTTGGAGATGACAAAGTATAAAAGATGACAGTATCCAGTGGATAGATATCCATTAGTTAGGGCAGTGAGGATAGGTGCATTCAGTGGATAGATATCCATTAGCCAGAGCAGTGGGGGTAACGGTTCTTCTAGAATATCATCAGCTGGAGTGGAGGGAAAAGGAGTTCTCTTGTGGATAGAGATCTAGGAACTTGATTAGGGGATTGGTGTGTCCTTTGGATAGAAGTCCATAAATATTGTAGGGAAAGGATTTTCATGAGAGTTTATTTGAGAAAAAAATTATAAGAAATGTTTTCCCTGTGGAGTAGCCCACATTGGGTGAACCACATAAAATCATGTCTCTCATGTGTGTGATGTTTAATGCTTTAATATTGTCGATGTTATCATTTAGATTAAAAGTTAAATTTTTTTATCTTATACTATTCAACCCCCCTCTCAATATAAGTACATGTTCTTCAAGAGGGCTGGTCATTTACGGATTAAGTGTCCTAAGAAGAAACCTCATCAAAATTAGGAGGCCTAGAACTAGAGAAAAAAAATAAGACTCTTGCTTTGAAGTTGTGATTTTTCTAGAAGTTTGTGGGCATTATAAAGGTTTCGAGGTAAATACAAATAATTTTTTTTTATTAAGAGATTTGCTACCTCCTGGTCATGAGATTGGGTTGGACATTATTTCATATAATAGAGTTGAGATCTTGGATATTCAAGGGGATTAGTTGCCTATTTCTTAGGTTCCTTTGTCCCCTCTTTAGGAGGCTTAGGTTGAGGTTTTTTCAAGAGCATTTGCCCCTATTCCGTATAATGAGAAGGTTGCTGCCCCTCTTGATAAGGAAAAATATGAAGTCATGAAGTCTCTTTGGGATGTAGAAGAGGGAGAGATTTTTGCAAATGCATTGGAAGGGGGTTAAGAGGGAGGTTTGGTCTTCCTCAAAGGAAGATGGCTTTCAAGAAGTTCTAAACAAATGAAATTTAAAACTAAATAAGAAGATAGCTCAATAGCAAAAACTCCATCCTCAATTAGCAAGATCAAGAAAAAAGGAAATATTGGCTCTATGCGGCCCATCAGAAACACCCAAAAAATAATGAATCTAGGTAGTGGGAGGGGGTCGAGGAGACCAAAAAAGGTTGAGGTACTCTTAACAAAAATGGCTCAAGATGAATCTAATGTATCCTAGCCTATATTACCTTTGAGCAGAGGGAAGGCTCCGTAATCCTCGAAGCAATGAAAATTGTCTTGTGGAATATTTAGGGTTAACATACCCTAACTAAACAAAGAGTGCTAACACATTTAAAAAAGTATTAAATCCTAATATTCATTTTTACAAGAAACTAATATGGGCAATGAGGATTTTCATAGATTACAAAGGTTTATTTGGAAGGTATGTGAAGGTATGAGTAGGGTTGTACATGGTTCTATCGAAGGGTTGTGAATGCATTGGAATCCCAATTATGTGGAGGGTAATCTCATTCATTAGTCTTATGTAAAATTGTAGTAGAAACTTTCGTGCCTTTAGAAGAAAGATGAAATAAAAATTCTCCTTTTAAGCCTTGTTGGGTGGTGGGTTGGTCTATGTTGTATCATGGCATTATATTTCTCTTTTGTTCTCTTAGGTGGTTGTTGGTTTTTTTATTTTTATTCTTTTGGCATTGGAGGCTAGCCTGTGTGTAGTTGACTTTCTCTTTCTCTACCTCCTCTAATGTAAAAGGTTCTAGGACCTTTCAAAACCTTGCTTTTTCACCATTAATTAAAAAAATGCAATACTCTAGAAATATTAAACACTATTTAATATTATTATTGATATTTCTATAATTATAAAAATATTGTTAAATTTTGAATAAAACTAAAAAAATCACCATAAAATTAATAATTATAGCATCTATAATTTCTAAATAAAAAATAGAAAATAAAACTATAACCATAAATACTAGATTATAAACTTTTTCTCTAACTAAATTATATTATTGATTAATATATTTAAGTAAAAGGAACACTTTACATGGAGTGTATTTGACAAAGTTAAGGGGGGATGTTTTTGCTAGAAGTTGGTGTGGCATCCACAAATGAATGAGTTAGGGTTTAGTTGACATCCACATTAGAAAGGGATGATTTTCACAAAAATATCTGCCAAACGTTTCATGCCAAAATTTTCCCATCCATAGCTAAGTCAAGTTGTTTCCTTGCATTGATTTTCCTCGCTTCAGAAGATCTCCACACATTTTTTTTATGGTTAATCAATGTATAATTTTATTCATCAAATGTGATATTCTTTCACTTTAAAAAAATTCTATAGGCTAATGGTAAGGTTTGCAAGAAAACAAAAGAAAGAAAATTCCTGGAAGAGGATTAATGAAATAGGATGTAGGTAAGATTGATATAATCAAGTTGCATCCTATTTCTTTCGAGATCATTTATCGCTAGGATACAATTAAAATTGGTACATCCCTCTATTATTTATCTTTAAATATATTTAATGGAAGTATTTGATTTGAGATTGTTAATCCGTATCAAATAACTTCAAGCTTCAAGTTATTTAGTTAATTTTAATGAAGGGTTACACTCTACCAATCATGGAATTCAAACTCACTAGTATTTGTTATTTGGTTGCTTCTTTAGACCAAGGTAGGTAATAGGGAAATAAAAATCAGACTAAGCTTTCTTTAAGTCACCAAAGGAGGCTCTTTTCTTAGATAAACATGATTTAGTTTTCTCCTTATTTGCACTCTGCTTAAACCCTTAATTTTGCTCGAATATTTTTTGAATTATTTCAAGTATGTTATGAAATTAGGATACAAGACTTATTTTTCTTCTCATTTGCACTCCTACTTAAACTAGGTTATGAAATTCACATTTGCAAACCATCACATTTCATTATCATAAGTTAAATAATATCATTTACCATGCACCAAATGTAGTTTTTAAAGGTAACAAAGTACTTTCTTATATCATCAACATTCCAATTTACTTGTTTTGTAGTTATTGATCATTGATATAGTCAATAGCATTCATTGTAATTGTAGTCTTTGAGCTCTAGGATGGAACATGCACACAAACTCAAGCATTGGTCTTTTAATTATGTATTTACTAGATACAAACTATATATGCTATATGTGTGCTCCCATGAATTCTTCTTATGAAATGTATAAACTTGGTTTCCATATTTACTGGCCCATTATAATTACATTTCAACCCCTAACTATTGTTACATTTGCCCAAGCATCCTACCAATACTAAGCAAGACTATTGCTTATACAATAATAAATAAAAATTCAATTTTTGAAGTTCTACATAAAATGCTCCACTAGCTCTGGGTGTATTAGAAATTGAAGCTCCAATCATGGATTGAGACATGATTTATGTGGGCAATGGGTTATCAACAACAATCCAGCTTTTATTGTTTTTACTGTACTATAAATTTGTTGAGCATGACTATATATGAGTCAAGATAAATTGATATTCAATATTTTCATACACAGTGCTCCTAGGATTTGTGCAAGGCAAATAAATGAAGTGTAGACACTTAAAATTACATCTTAACTAACTAGAAGGAATTTATTTAGGTGATTTAGTTGATTTATATAAAAATGGGAAAATGATCCCATTTTGGGCTATTCTAACTCAACCTAATTATTTTTTCTAATTTAGAATTATCTTATGTGCATATCATAGACGTGTTTATCAATATGAACCAAATATTAGTTTTCTCAAGTTAAAAAGTAAAAAATAAATGTTTTTTTTATCATCCAGGGATTTCATATCCAAGGTTGTACATAATCTTAGCAAAGCCTTAATAATAATATCTTATGTAAGATTGATCACATTCTTCTTCACTATTTATTTGAATTGGATTTATATTCATGTTTATTTGAATTAGATTTATAGTATTCAAATCTAAATTATACAAGAAAAAACTCAAACCCACACGCAACTCCAAAAGATGCATCAAATAAATATTGTTACTCTTGAGGTCCAAGGTTCAAATCTCGGGCCTCATTGGACTGAATGCTTGTCCCTTTCTTAGTGCTTTCAGCATTGTAAAAGTTTTAAAATGATTGTGGCATGGTGGTTATAAGGGCAGACTGCATGAATAACTATGTGGTGGCTTTCGGGGTGAATATCACAAAATACTATGGCGGACATAAAAGCTGAACAACCTGTCCAGATTTGTGGTAGCTATCGATTCCACCATGTACATTCGAGAAAAAAATATTGTCGCTCCTCAAAATCTTACAAATCTCAAAATGTGAATGTTCTATACCTTGCATCTTAGAACATTATATGCTTTGGGATCCTTTTCACTTAACGTAGGGGATTTGGTGCTTGATCGAGATTGACCTTAAAATATCTTTGAAAGTTAAATTCGCTTGCCCTCAAAAGTCATCAGACACACTAGAAAACCAAGATTTCATCCTATAAGATCAAAAGCTATTTTTTAGCCTCCCTTAAATCCCTAACCTATAAATAAATATTCATTGTATCTTTAAAAAAATTACAATAGCCTAACTAGCTAGATATGATTCCTGTATATTGCTATTAATTTATTCTTATTTCATTAATAGAATTAATTGTACATGTTTTAATATTTATCTTTTATTTTTGTCTACATTAGAATTTTGGAAATACTTTAAGAAATTTACTCAACTCAAAAACAAAAAATTATGTGCCAATTATGAGAGGTAATTATAGAACATACTAATAGGTATAATGTAAATTTGAAATTGAGAAACCTTGGCTCCTTTTGAAGTGCTTCCAAAATTATATTTTATCAAATGAATGAGATACACTCATATTATATTTATGTCTTGCATATATTGAGTCATGGTGAAAATCAATATCTTTATTGACTAAAGAGTTGACAACATTATAGTTTCAATTAGACTGAATTAGAAATAAATTTTAACTATGTCTAACAAGAAGTGTTGAACCAACTATTTCTTATGGTTCAAAAACCTAGTGTATGAGCTCAATTGTTCCATATAGCACTGTACAAGTTGTGCCCATCATTTTCATCTTGATAACATATTTCTGTCATTTTACTTTAACCATTTCTGGGGTATGTAAAAAATGGCTAAACAATAAGAAGTTGACAAGTTTGGAAATTAAAAAAAAAAAATGGTTTAGTTTGAAGAAAATATAAACATTTAAAACTTTGTGTAGTTTTAATAAAATAAATATGCATGTATTCTAGCATTCGTTTATGTGGAATTAGGGTTCAATAATTCTATTATTTATAGGTTCCAGTTTTGTTGTTTGACAAGGTTATTTCTTCTGTTTCAATTTCCACCTTAGATAAAGAATGCACATATACAAAACATATTAAAAATAAAGAAAGGCCAAAGTAAACCGAACTGGTTTCATCTAACCAAAAAGATAAATCAAACTGAGTCTCAATAGAACCTATTAAATATGACCTTCCCATGCTTTAGTCCTTCACTTATTCATCCATAATGCTACTAGGATTTGTGCAAGATGAAGAAACCAAGTGTTTGCAAACATTAAAACTTTAACAAAGCTACAAAATTCACATTACTAAGCTCAATGCAAAAGAAAAACATGTGCTTGTATAAGTGGTAATTATAGAAACGAATAATAGATATAATATAAAATTAGGTTTTAGAAACCTTGACTCCCTTTAAAGGGATTTTAAAAGTATATTATATCGAAGGTCAATTTACTCTTATCTTGAGTATATAGAGCCTAAATGAACATCATCATTTTTATCAATTGGAGAACTGGAAACATGTTAGTTTTAGTTAGATTGATTTAGAAATAAATTTAAATATTCCTCCAAAAACAAGCGTGAAACTTAATGTTTCCATGGTTTAGAGGTTTAGAGGCATATTGTCCAGGTTGTTGATTAGCATAGGTTATTATGATTAAGTGAATGAGCTCAATCGGTCCAAATATCATTGTACAAGTAATGCCCATACATTTAATCTTGAGAACATCCTTATGGTCATTTAAATCGTAACATATTTATGAGGTATAAAAATACTTGGTTCAAGAGAAAGTAAAAAAATTTAAGAAGTTTATATTCTAAAAAGATTAATGGTTAAATTTAAAAAAATATAAGCATGTAAGCATTTTGAATATTTTTTAAGAAAATAAATATACATGTAATCAAGCATTTATTTATGAGGTATTAGGGTTCAATAACGCTTTCTTGTATGAGTGTCATTGTTGTTTCTTGATAAATTTTACCATTAAATATATATTTTCTTCTTTTCCAATTTCTGATTACCCATAAAAAAAGTGTATATAAAAAATTTATTAGAACTAAAGAAAGGGTCAGAGAGAACTGAATTCTATCTTTCCAAAAGATAAATTAGATTGAACCTCAACCAAACCTTTTAACTACGATGTTCGTAGGTTGTAGTCCTTAGCGTACTCCAGTTTTGAGTTAAAGGTATCCTTGATTGCCTTTTACTCTTAAGATCTTACTTCTTGCTCATCTTTTAGTTTATCATTAGAGGGATGGTCTTTGTAAGTTGAGACTTCATATTATTTATGAAAATATTTGGCATTGAATCTCATATTTCCTCTCAATCCTCCTCATGTTCTCTCTTTGAAAAAGCGTGTCGATAGTGTAAGTAAGGGATCAATGTTAGTATATCTAGATCACCTAGGATTCACTCCCTCAACAACTAAGCCTCAGGTAGGCCTTTTGCACAATATTTCTTAACAAATGTTTTATGGCCTTCAATGGGAGGTTGATAAAGAGACCAACTAAAATTTCATCTACAGAACATGTGGAAGAAGCTCCAGATAAAATCCTCGCTTTGAAGCAATCAACACTTGTTGAAATAGAGTATGGAGGACAAATGTAGTAAGGTTTGTATTTTTATAATTTGGGTAAAAATCATGGAATTTGGGAAAATATGGATGGCTCCATTACATGCATCTCAAAAATATATTTCTGGTACTTTTTAAATCACTCAAAATGGATAATCGAGGCCAAAGTTACGATTAAATTACTGAACTCCAAAGTCCTAGAATGTATGGGTCGAAGTGTTCAAAATTGCTTACAAGGGCATCTTTAAAAGGTCATAACTTCTTCATTACCAGGTCAAATTGGATAAAAATAGTACCATTAGAAAGCTAGTTTTGAGGAGTTTATTTTTAGAGTAGTTTATCAACAAATGGAGGTCTACACAAAAAGTTGTGATAGTAAAAAAAGGTTGTTCAAAAGGACAAAAAAATAGTTGTAACTTCCAAAATTAACTGAGTGGGTTATAAATAACACTCATTTAAGAAAAGGGGTTGGTTATAAATACCAACACTCATTTAATAAAAGTGATTGGATTTAAATACCAACACTCATTTAAGAAAAGGGGTTTTTTCGGGACAACACATTGTGAGGGCTTTTTTGCACAACACATTGTGAGAGATTTTTGCACAACATATTGTGAGGGATTTTTGCACAAACATTGTGAGGAATGTTTTGGACAACACATTGTGAGGGTTTGATTCCCACATCTACAGTGTGAGAACCAAGAGGTAGATAAGTAAGAGGCAATAACAAATATTGGGAAGAACAAGTTGAAGAATACAACCAACTGAATATTAGTAAGAATTTGTATCAATTTTGAATCCTAATAACAATTTGTCTAATTTAATTGAGTCATGGTTTTACCCATTTTGGAGTTTCCACGTAAAATATTATGTCCTCTTGCAATTTGTGATTTTGTGTATGATTTCATTTCTACAATATTTGGAATTTTAATTCTAATTTTATAAGTAGATTAAATATCTGAAAACATACAATATAAAACATAAAATCTAAGCATGGATATATTTAACTAATCTAAGTTGAAGGATTAAGAAAAATATCTGATCTGTTTAAGGAAAGAGTCAAATTATGGCTCTTTACGGATCAAGTTTGCTATCAAAGTAGGTTTTTTTGAAGAACTATGTATGCAAGGTAAAATATCTTGAGGAAATAAATTAACCCCATACAACCCAAATATTGGGATAAGAAGGATCAAATCTACAAAAAATGGTAGATCAATCATAACCTAACTCTCCAAAAAATTCCAGTAAGGAATTTAAGAGAAGATTTCTTGAAATAGAAGACACTCTCCAAAGTTTGATGGAGATGATGCTTGCTAAAGAAGAAAGTAAATCAAGGAAGGAAAGGAAGAAATTATATTCAAAATTTGATACTGATTCTAGTGCTTCCAATGACGAGAAAGAAGAGGAGGTTGAAGGATCCCACTCCAAAAAAACTGAGAATGTCTCATCATAACCCTTGCTAGCAAATCCGTCTAAAATAGAGGTCAAAATTTATATTTCAGCCTATGAAGGGGAGTTAGATCCTAAAAAATTAGATGGGTGTCTGAATAGATTAGAGGTTTACATCAGTACCAAGTATTATACAGAGATACAATAGATCAATTTTTCTAGCTTGAAATTAGGTGGTCATGCTCTCACATGGTGGGAGGCATACTCAGTTGGATTGGAAAGAACTCAATAGCCAATTGTAAAAAAATGAGTAGAATTTGTGAAGGCTATAAGAGCTTAGTTTTATCCTATTTGATACCAATAGAATATGGAGGAGATATAGCTATTTCTGAGATAGAGACAAGGCCAAACAATCCAAGAATACACCACAAAATTTAGAAAACAAGTTGTGTTAATGGGTGTTAATATCTAAGATCCTCAATTTAAAAAAAATATATGTGTGGCTTGTCTTATTAGATCAGGATAAAACTAGCATTATTTGATTCCAAGGGTATTTATGAGACATGCATTAAATCTACATACCTAGAAATGAAGACCAGGAAGCCAATAAATGATAATAAGATATCAACTTAATCTAAACCCTCCAAGCCTACAAATAAAACCAAAGGTTCCAACAGTAAAGGCAAGAAGAAATCAAGGACTACAACCACCATATCACAAAAGGGTGAAAAGTATTGCAAGGAATATAATATTGACACTCATTCAAGTGAGGATTGTTGGAAACTACACCATGAAAAGAGGCTAAAATGGTGGAACAAGGGAAAGAAGAAATCTGCTAATTCTGCAAAAAAGGTTGTGCAAGAGGACGAAGGGTGTTTTCAGGAAGAGTATGAAGGAAAGGTATTGTGTGCTACCAAAATTAAACCTTTAATACATGAGAAAACCTCTAAGAAGGAGGAACAAGCTTGAGAGGTCAAGAAAGAGGAATTATTTTGGGTTTACATACAAGTGTAGAGGACAAAAGTTACATCATTGTTTGACAGTGGATCCCAAAGGAATTTAATTTTTGAGGATCTAGTGAAGTAGCCATGATTGAAGAATATGGATCATCGATAACCATACCCATTGGAATGGGTGTAGAAGGACATGGAGCTACAGGTTACCAAGCAATATACTTTGCAGTTTTCTTTCAAAAATAAATTCCATGATGTAATTACTTGTGATGTAGTACCTCTTGATATTTGCCATGTAATTTTTGGTAGCTCATATTTATGAGAAAAATATGCTTTGTTTAAGCAAAGGTACAATGTTTAGGAGTTGAATAAATGTGGAATCACATATGTGACTAATCCCAATGGGTTGGAAAAGAAATTCCAAATTGTGATAGCACAACAGGCCAAGAATTTGGTGAATGTAAGAAAGAGATTCATGCTATTGATGATAAGGGACACAAATATTAATGTGCAATTCAATAAGGAGGTGGAAGCAGCCAACTGTACTCCCCAAAAAAAGAAGGAATTAGAGGAATTACTGCAAATATTTATCCAACTGATGCAAGAACCAAAAAGCTTACTACCAAAGAGAGAAGTGAAGCATGAAATTCAGCTCTTACCTGATTCACCTATACCTAATATTGGGTTGTATAGGTAATCTATAATTGAGTCAAATGAGGTGAAGAAAAAGGTTTAGGAGTTGCTGGATAAGGGTCTAATTTTTCCTAGTGTATCCTCAGCTAGGTCCCTAATTTTTTTAGTTCCCAAGAAGTATGGAACATGGAGGATGTGCATAGATTATAGGGCACTCAATAAGATAACTATTATGAATCGATACCCACTACCATGAATTGATAATCTACTAGACCAACTAAACTATGCAATATTTTTCTAAGTTGGATCTAAAATTAGGTTACCATCAAATCTGAATGAAGATAGAGGACATCTGGAAGACTTCATTCAAGACAAAATAGGGTCTGTTTGAATGGTTGGTGATGCCATTCATATTAAAAAATGCCCTAGCTATATTCATGACGCTGATGAATGACATTTTGAGACCTTTATTGGATAGGTATGTAATTGTATTTCTTGATGATATATTAGTTTTTAGTCCAACATGGGAAGAGCATATTTAGAATTTAAAATCAGTTTTTGAAGTGTCAGCAAGGGAAGATTTAAAATTAAATCTTTACGAGCATGAGTTTGAAAAGAATTCTTTAGTTTATTTGGATCAGATAATTGGGGATGGAGAACTTCGAATAGATCCTACCAAGGCGACTGCTATAAAAAATTGGCTAGCACTAAAGACCCAAACTGAACTAAGGAGTTTTGTTAGGGTAACTTGATACCTCAAAAAGTTTATTAAGGATTTATCACATGTAGCAAGACCTCTGTTACATTAGCTACAAAATAATAGAAATATTATTTGGGTAAAAGAGGAGAACAAAGCCTTTGAGCTGATAAAGGGTAAGGTATGCAATGCACCTATGCTTGTTATGCCAAACATGAGGACATATTTTGAGATTGAGATGAATGCCTCAGGCCATGCTATGGGATAGTTTTGTTCCAACAAGGTAAACCTATATGATATCATTCCAAATTATTTTTAGGGGTTTTTCTTAACTATCCTATGTATGATAAAGAGTTGTTCGCACTTGTTCAAGTGGTGAAAAAATAGAGATATTATTTATTGGTTAAAGAAACCATTTTCATACATATCGTACTTGCAAATTTAGAGCAAGTTACAACAATCTAGGCTTTTAAATGGATGTGTTTCATATAGTAGTTTAATATCCTATTTAAATGCAAGGGGAATACAAATAAGTTGGCTGATATGCTATCTCATCCTCCCATTAAGGTTGCTTTAGTTGTAATGGAATTAGAGCCTTTTTATTTTGAAGAGTACAAGGGGAAATATGAAGAAGATGTTGAACCTAGGGAGAAGTACAAGGAGCTAAAAAATGGAGTGCAGGGAAAATCTAATGAGGATTTTCATTTGGAAAATGACTTGTTATTCAAAGGGGGAAAACTCTATGTGCCCAAGGGAGACAAATATGTATAGTTGATAAGGGAAGCTCACACATCACTAGTTGTTGATCATTTTGGCATGCACAAAATAATATTTAACCTGCAACGATATGTCTACTGTACCAATATGTAAAATAATGCATCTAAATTTATCTATGGATGTGCAAATTGTAGTATAAGCAAACCCAACAATCATAAATTGGGACTGTACACACCTTTACCAGCTCCTAATATAAATAGTGTTGGGACCAAATTCCTCTAATGGGATAGTTATTGATCAGGAGACTAGTTGAAAGGTCATCTATAGGAAGTGTGTAAGGAGCTTTAGATAAAATCCTTACTTCAGAGTAATCAACATTTTTTGGAATAGAGTATGGAGGACAAATGCAATAAGGTTTGTGTTTTTAAATTATAGGTAAAATGCATGGAAGTTGAGAAATTATCGATGTCTCCATGATATGCATCTCAGAAAGAGATGTCTGACACTTTTTGAATCACTTGAAATGGACAACCAAGACCAAAGTTATGGCTAAATTACTGAACTTCAATGTCCTAGAATGTATGGGTCGACGTGATCAAAATTACTTACAAGGGCACATTTAAAAGGTCGTAAATTCTTTGTTACTAGGCCAAATTGGATGAAATTGGTACCGTTAGAACGCTGGTTTCGAGAAGCGTATTTCTAGACTAGTTTCTCAAAAAATGGAGGTTAGCACAAAAAGTTATGATAGTCAAAAAAAGGTTATTCATAAGGACATAAAATTGGCTGTAACTTCTAGAATTCAATGAGTGGGTTATAAATACCAACACTCATTTAAGAAAAGAGGTTGGTTATAAATACCAACACTCATTTAAGAAATGAGACTTTTTTGGACAACATATTGTAAGGGCTTTTTTGCACAACACATTGTGAAGATATTTTGAACAACACATTGTGAGAGATTTTTTGGATAACACATTATGAGGGTTTGATTGCCACATCTACAGTGGGAGAACCTAGAGGTAGAGGAGGAAGAGGCAAGAGCCGATATTGGGGAGAACAAGCTAAAGAATACAACCAATCGAATATAAGTAAGAATTTGTATCAGTTTTGAATCCTAATAATAATTTGTCCAATTTATTTAGGTCGTGGTTTTACCCATTTTGGGGTTTCCATATAAAATCTTATGTTCTCTTGCAATTTGTGATTGTGTGTGTAATTTTATTTTTGCAATATGTTAAGTTTTAAATCCAATTTGATAAGTAGATCAGAAATCTCAAAACATACAATCTAAAACATAAAATCTAAGCATGAATATATTTAACTAACCTAAGTTGAAGGATTAAGCAAAATATTTGATCTGTTTAAGGAAAGAGTCAAGTTCTGGATATTTACGGATCACTGCTTCTTTCTTCACATATTTATACCATCTTTTGTGTCATAAGATGACTATTTTCATACGTGTTTTTTATTTATATTGTTATTGGTAAAGACCCCTCTTTAATTATTTATTTCTTGTTTTTCATAGTGAGACATGATAACACTTCCAAATTATTGGTTGAACACTCGAGTCCCATCAATCTATTGGATAAGTTTTCATTACTGTTGTTGCTACATTGAACAATATTTTTTAATTTATATTATATTTTATTTTTTAAAATACAATATTTTTTATTTTTTATTATTTTATTATTCAATTTATTTTTTATTTTTTAATTTCTAATAACTAATCTCACTTTTGAAATTATAAAATAGTCCACTTTAAGTCTCTTGTCATTTCCTTCCTTTTGCCATCTAAATTCTATTCACTTATTTATGATAGCAGATAATCATTGAAAGTATACTATCTGTGAATTTTTTTTTTAATATTATAATCTGCAATCATATATGATGGGAAATTAAGGATAAGAGTAAAGCCAACATTAAAAAAAAAAAAAAATCATATACTAATTAAACATCGCCTTCGTCTATACTAATTAAACATCGCCTTCGTCTGCATTTGAACCACCGGTTCAATATGTTATAAAGGATCAAATAAGCAAAGGTGGGGGAGAGATGGTGCAACCCAAAATCCTAGGGTTGCTTCCTCGTCGTGGCTATAGTACCAACTGAAAGTGGGCTGAAGCTGAGTATACTCAGCTTGAATGTGAGTGTACTTAGTAAGAGAAGAATCAAGTGGAAGCGTACAGCACACTAACGTGTAACGTATCTATGGTCATTACGAAATGTTTCTATCTTTTCTATAAGTTAACGTGTAACGTATCTATGGTCATTACGAAATGTTTCTATCTTTTCTATAAGTTAAAAATGCTGTCGCCTAGTCACAATGTGCTGGTGCCTTCAAGTTCAAGATGCGTTCGCTGAAACGACATTTATCAATACTAATAGGAGGCTCTCCACCACTGTCCGGCCACCACTGTCCCACCACACCTAGCTCCTTTGGCAAAGATAATATGGATGGGGACTATCATGGATTATTATATTTGTTAAATTGGGCACCTAACTCCCTACCCAAAATTTAAACCATTAATGGCGAATTACACTTGGAAATTTCTACTTTTTTCACTGACAGAAGGTTCCGTACCCTCAGAAAGACACAGAAGGTATTTACTGCAAGGTCTACAGTCTGACTTCATGCCCATATGTTCAAAGGGGCTCTTCCGTATTCACATGGCAAACCCTGCAACTAACCTTTTCTCACAAGACCGCGAAGGTTTGGAGAGAGAATTCGAACCGCCCGATCTGTAATTCGAAGCTCCATACGGTTTGACTGAGGTTTGCATTCGTACATAAAATGAACGTATGTATGTGGTGGTTCTTCTTTCCTGGACTGTGGAATTCATCTCCACATTCAGTTTCTTCTTTATTAATATGTCCTTATCAAGAGCACTGTTTTCATTATTAATAAATGTGAAGATGAATTTTACAGTCCACCAGACCGTGATAAGGAAATAGAAATGTTTTTTTAAATGAAAAAACAAATTTATATTAAATTAATATTAAAGTCTTTATAATAAAAAAAAATGGGTGGGTTAACATATACCATGGGGAATCAAACTAATTCTTAGTGACAAAGGTTAGGAAAAAAAACCGTTAACAAAACACAAGTTTACCAATCATGATTATTGATGATCATTACATCAAAGAAAACATATCATATGGAGTAATGTGTCTTGGCGTGTTGTTGTTGTTCTGCATAAACTGCTAGTGATTATGGGATGGGAATTAGTGACAAAGGTTAAGAAACAAAGTCGTTAACAAAACACAAGTTTATCAATCATGATTATTGATGATCATTACATCAAAGAAAACATATAGTATGGAGTAATGTGCCCTGGCGTGTTGTTGTTGTTCTGCATAAACTGCTAGTGATTATGGGATGGGAATCCACCCCTCTGCATCGCGATCAAGGCCTTAAGCACCTGCATCGCTCCAACCAACAATTAGCCCAGGTGAAACTGGTTGAACATCATCCCATCCCCCAACCTGGCAAGACGAATAAGCAATGTCAACATTAGGCCGCTTTCTGATTGGTGAGGGCTAGGACCAGAGTCTATCTGTGGGAGCACTTCTTGCATATGATGGAGGACAACAACGAGAGCGAGATGGGAAACGCTCTTGAGAAGAGCGCTCTGAGGGGATCCGATTGACTGTACACAGAGCATTGGCCCAGTGCACCAGAAGAACTTGCAGGTGATCTAACTCCATAACAATTTTGTTGGCGTGAGTACATATCTGTAGCCACATGTCATTAAAAACTTCTAATTTGTCAGCATAAGTAAATGTGACAGAAGGTGTATACTGTTTAAAAACAATTTTGTTATGGGCCTTCCAAATATGAAAGAGCAAGCTAATCTTAAAAACCTACCACGCTTCAGAAAGTAGGAGAGACAAAGTAAAAGAGTCCCCAAGAAGAGCTTGGGACCAAGAAACTCTCGCAGCTATAAATGGGGAAGAAAATGAAAGAACCCATTCCCAAGCTTGCCTAGATCTTTTGCAATTCCAAAAGAGGTGAGTAAAAGACTCGGGTACACCACAAAAAGGGCATTTAAGATCAGGAATTCCAAGGTGCTTCAAACGTTCTCCCAAGGGAAGGCATTGACACAACAAGCTCCATGCAAAAAAAAATTGCTTGGGCTCAACATAAGTAGCCCAAACATTTTGAAATCTAGAATTCCATCTAGTCCTTGTATAAAATAAGTCCCAATGTTGATTGAGCTTAGGTCCCAGAGGTATATGATGAGATAACCATTTATACCCCAAACGAGCCTTATAATTAAGTAAAAGAGTGTCAACATACCATCTTCGGTCTAACCACCAAGGACGCTGCGAGCGTACACCAATCTTGTGCAACATAGAAAAAGGGGTGAGAGCAATAACAACATCATAAGTATATTTGTACACACCATTCAGCTTGAAGGTGTGTTTGAACTCATTCCATGGGATCCAATCCCTGGTCTAGTGAGAAAAGAAATCAGCTATTGTAACAATACCCTTTTTGAAAAACTACTGAGCATGAATCCATTGCACCTGAGCTAAGAAGAACCTTGATGAAGAAACATAGGAGACCACCAAATATTCATAGAATTGATGGATAAGCCTTTACGAAAGCTTATCTCATTTCCAGTAGATCCAAGGAGTGAGTTGCTGCTAGACTTTCCATATACTTTTAATAAAAAAGAAGCAAGAAATATTAACAAAAATAAGAGCAACAATGAGAGAGGAAAAATCCAACCCTCTCCATGCTCTTTGTTTTAAGGGAAGACCAGAGGAAATGAAATATCAAAGTAGAACTTTTCAAGCTTCAGCTCCCCTCAAAGCCCTGACCACCCACTTAGCACAGTAATACCTTATCGTCTATAGTCCAGCAGACCCATTCCACCAGATTCTCTGGGAAGACAACAAATATCCCAAGCAACTCTATGAAATACCCTTGTTTCAGTAGAATTATTCTAAAGAAAATCTTGAAGGAGTTTCTCAAGATTCTTATAGCAAGCCTACGAAGGAACCCAACAAGAGAAATAGTATACATGAGTGGCAACTAACACTTTAGAGCAAATCTAAAATTTACCTATTAATGACAACTTCTTAGTAAACTAGAAATCAAGTTTCTTTTCAACTCTTTAAAGCACATAATTCCAAATATGAGTAGGGAAGACTTGAAAGGTAAAAATAATACCAAGAAACTAAAAAGCTTCTCCATGAGGGATCAAATTCCAATGATATCCTTGAAGCCAAGGCGACATAGGCAAGGGAGACTGTATGAAGCAAGAAGTCTTCCTCCATTGTATGCTAGAACCAGAGGCTATGCAAAAGGTGTTCAGACAAAACAAAGCATTAGAAATAGATTACTCCTCTTCCATTATAGTAAGAAAAGAGTCACCAACAAAGTGACCATTATTAAGTTATCCCTAATCATTCGGAAGAGCAATTCCTTTAATAAGACCTACAAAAGCTTGAGCATCTAAAATATGGTCGAAGGCTTCAGAAATAAGCACATATAAAGAGAGAGAAATAGGACACCCTTATCGAACAGACCTAAAAAGACCCACTGCTTCATATTGTGAATTATTCAAATTGAGAATAGTCGAAGCATCTATGAATAGCATAGAAATAGTCTGAATAAAAACTGGCCTGAATCCTAAAGCTTTGATCATAGCAAGAATGAATCTCATTTCAATGAGTTCATAAGCTTTTTCAAAATCAATATTAATAAAAACATGTTCTAGTTTGATATCCGAGCCCATTTCATGCCCTCCTAGATAGCCAAAAAATTGGTGAGGATGTACCTTCCTTTAAAAAATTTAGTTTGCTCTGATCTGACTATCAAAGGAAGAAGAGGCATAAGGTGAAGATCGAAAGCTTTGGCAATGATCTTGTAAATAAAATTCAACAAATTAATAGGCCTCCAATTAGTGATCAACACTAGGTCCCCTTGCTTGGGTATGAATTTGATATTGCCCTTGTTAATAATTACTCCTAAAGAGCCTACGCGAAGAGCCTTCAGATAAAATTTATGCAGATCAAGACCAACTAAGTCCTAAATATCCTTGTAGAACTCATAGGGAAAGCCATATAGACCTGGCACTTTATCATTTGCCATTTGAGACAATGCATCCTCCAAATATTTAAGGGAGAGTAGTTTATCACACCCTACTCTTTGAGACTCTAAAACCTTAAACTAGTACAATTGCCATACAAGATGTTAATGCTTACTTTCGCTCAAGGGAATAAGCTTGAGTGGTAAAAACATTAGTATAGTGCTTGAAAAAAGCATCAATCACCTTAGAAAGAGAGGTAAGCCTTATTCCATTGTCTTGAATGACCTTGAATTGAGTAGCTTGCCTAGGAGGGTGAAGAGTTTGAAAAAATTCTTTGGTGACCCTATAACCAACTTTAATACAATGAAGATGGGCTTTAATTCGAGCTCCTCGAGCCTCATAAAGCTCAGCAAGTTTAAGTTCATACCTCAGATGGGTAACATGGGATTGAAGTTCAAGATTAAACGGACAGGCCTCAAGCTTGTGAGAACCTTTGGCAAGATCATCATGAAGGACAACATTGGAATGTCTTCTGAACTGCACCACCTTTTTTGCCAAAGTATAGAGCAAGATAATTGTATGAAAAATGACATCATTCCACCATTCTATCCAATCCAACTCTCCAATAGGTCTAGGAACTAGATTCCAGATCTGGGGATATGACAAACCATGGAAGGGTGCTGAAGAAAAGAAGTATTCAAAAACATTGTGACTTGTAGTGTCTTTGAGGCAGGTATTTCATCAACACATTAAACATGATGGATGAATGGTCGAAAGTAGTGGTACTCGGAATGGTTTCCACAAACAAAGCTGATGTATTTCTCCTGTGAAAGAAAAACTACACATTATCTAAAAGCATGGCTCTGTCCAGCCTTTTCAAAAATTTTGCATGGTCAACCTGGAAATTAGATCACGTATACCATAATTTTTAGGAAAATCCTAGGGAGAAAAATAAGAATTGAGGTCTTACAAACCCAATTTTTTTTTCATGAAGTACCAGGTCTTTCTTTCCCCAGTAGCCCATCACATGGGAAGTTGTCATGTATTATCTACAAGCTTTTCATTCATATTAAAATCTTTGCACATAACCCAAATAACAGGTGGTAAATAAAAAGTACACCACCGCTAGAGGCTACATCGCTCTTGAGCTTCATTAGAAGTATAGACATTAATAATACCAAAATACAGCCCACCAACCTTAAGTAAAACCCAAACTGCATGATTGGAGGGGTCCACACCCCATGAGACAAAACTATCCTTCCACCTAGATGCCAAAAGAATGACAGCTCCTCCTCTTCCAGGGGAGTTACTAGTGGCATAAAAAAAGCAACCTGGCCAAAGAAAAGGCCAAGTACATTACAGATTAAAATAAAAAATCTTAACCTCTTGAAGATAGAGAAAGTCAAGATGACCATAAAACCTAGAGCGTAAAACAATCTCATCTTGAACCAAGTATTTGTGGACTGGATCCGTCAGCACTTTAATATTCCATGATAAAAAAATCATGGAAATCGATCAAGACTCATATGTTCGGCTACATCTTCAACATCTCCGAGGTTTGAAAGAGAATCATAAATATTACTGAGAAAATACTCCTGACCTGCTTTCCAAAAATTTGTTTGATGCCTTTTATCTTGGTGAACCAGGGAGTCTCCCTAGGGTGGGCTAGGGATATTCGACCATTGAGAGAAGCCCATTCAAGTTCCATGAAGCTTGAGGAAGACTATCAATTGACATGTAGAGCTGGAGAATCTGAAAACTAAGTAGGAGCATAAGAAATAATAATTTTACCCATTGGTGGTACATTAGCAACCATCTGTGAAGTCCTAGAACTGGGTGCCATCGGTTGCGTGATATGATGAGGCAGCGAAGCAAAAGGCCCACAAAGCTTACATTCCTCCATGAAAGCTACGTTACGCAACAATGGTGAAGATCGAGCCAATGCAAGAGTGCATTTGTCAAAATATTTTGACCAGTCTTCACTAAAGTGACATATGTGGAGAACAAAATAATGGCAGGAACAAAGGAATATTTAATTTGGCTATATTGTGTTAACAATTAGGCAAAAAAAAATTCAAATATTTTTCCAATATATTTGCAGTGCAAGAGTAGCAAATATCAAGAGCTTTTGAAAAAAATAAGGAGAATCTGTCTTTGCAAATATGGTAAAACAAATCTGGTAAAACAATTCTAGATAGTACCATAAATAGATTTTTTTTTTTAAATTGTAGACTTGCAAATGTATTATGAGCAGTCTACAAGAGATATGAAAAGCCCCATTTTTAAAAAAAAAAGACAAAAGATAAAATATAATGAACCAGTTCGTGGAACTACCTTCAAGAGTGAATGCTTAGCAGAATCTATCCTTCTTTGGTACCATGTTAGAATTTCCCAAGAGAAGAAGTACAAAGCATTACAATATTTGAAGAGACGAATAGAATTGATTGATTTATTCCATGGATCAACTTTGTGTAAGATTCAGCGAACTAAATGTATTATTGCAGGAATGTTTAAATAAGATTACAAAAGGCCGAGAATAACACTCCGACGTAACTGATCTGTTACAGACGTTGTAACAGTGGCTTAATAACGTAATACAGACAAAATACGTTAATAGTACGCTAACATCCCCCTTTATTACATTATTTGGGTAATGTAATAACTAATAGCTATACTTGACTACTAACATCCCCTTACATTATTTTGCAATACAAAGTGAGCTGCGAAACAATTCAAATTTGACACGTCCAAGTGCCTTAGTGAAAATGTCTGCAACTTGAGCATCGGTGGGAATGTGTTGAAGCTGAATTCGGTGCTTTGGAACTTCCTCTCGAATGAAATGACATTGTGTGTCAATGTGCTTTGTTTTTTCATGATGGACTGGATTCTTGACGAGGTTCATAACACCCTGATTGTCGCAAAACAAGTGTATTGGAGATTTTGATGGATGGCCCATACTTGTCAGAATGCGACGTAACCATATCACTTCGCACACAACTTCACGTGCGGTGCGATATTCTGCCTCTGTTGAAGAAATAGCAACCACCGTTGCTTCTTGTTGTGCCAAGAGACAAGACCGGATCCCAGATGAAAAATGTATCCAGAAGTTGACTTGCGATCATCAAATGATCCGGCATAGTCGGAGTCCGTGTATCCTTGCAAGAAGAATTTGTTGTTCCTCTTGTATTCTAGGCCATATTCTATAGTACCACGGACATAGTGAAGAACACGTTTTGCTGCTTTCCAATGAGTAGTCTTAGGCTCCTGCATGAACCTCGAAAGATAGTTTACAGCAAATACGAGATCTGGCCTAGTATTGGTCAGATATATGAGACTCCCAATCAACTGTCGATAGAGAGTGCCATCTACCTGAGGTGAGTCATCATATCGCGATAACTGAAGTCCATTCTCCATTGGAGTTGCCATTGGCTTGCAGTCAGTCATGCGATATTTATCCAACAATGTCTTGGCATACTTTTTTTGAGACACTTTGATGGTGTGCTCCTTCTGGCTGAATTCCAGACCAAGACAGTAATGGAGAAGTCCGAGATCTGTCATCTCAAAAGATTTGCACAAGTTTCTTTTGACAAGTAGAGATCATATCTTCTGAACTCCCCGTAATGAGCGAGATCATCCACATAGAGTACAAGCAACACTATCTCGGAACCCTGTTTCTTGAAATAGAGGTTTGCATCCGACGGACATCTCTTAAATCCATGCTTGCATAAGGTGATTGTCCATTTTTATATACCAAGCTCGAGGAGCTTGTTTCGGACCATACAAGGATTTGACCAATTTGCAAACTTTCTGCTCGTTGGCCTTCCACTTCAAATCCTTCGAGCTGAGTCATATAGACTTCTTCTTGGAGATCACCATTAAGAAAGGCACTTTTGACATCCATTTGGTGAACTTTCCACCCATATTGTGCTGCCATAGCACACATAACCCGAATTGTGGTCATCCGAGCGATGAGGTGCAAAAGTTTCCTCATAGTCGATGCCTTCCTTTTGAGCATAGCCCTTTGCAACAAGTCGGGCCTTATGCTTATCAATTGTTCCATCTGCCTTGTACTTGACTTTGTATACCCATTTGCAGCCAATAGGTTTCTTTCCATGCGGCAGATCAACAAGCTTCCAAGTTTTATTCTTCATCAGAGACTCATACTCTGTATCCATAGCGGCCTTCCACTGAGGCTCACTAAGAGCATCTTGCACTGATGCAGGTTCAAGACTATCTATGGTAGACATGAATGCCCTGTCATCATCAATATCCATATCCTCAACTTCTCTACTTGGAGTCACAGAAAGTTCCTCAAAAGATTGACAAAGATCATCAACCTCACCAGTTTCTCTGGCTTCTCTTTCCTTTTGAGCCATACTGCGTGTACGAGGTCTATCCAAATTCAAATTGGGAGGAGTGGATAAATTTGCATCTCTGATTGTATTTGTACACCATTTAGGATTCTTCTTCGGTGATGGTGAAGAAGATGTAGAAGGACCTCCTGTCTCGTGTTGACGAAGGAATCTCCTCTTCCTTAGGTTCCACAATATCTTGGTGTACATTAGATGTGCTCTGTGATGTGAAAGCTTCATCAAAGACAACATCTCTGCTGATATGAATTTTCTTGGTCAAAGGATCTATCAACCGATATCCTTTAGAGTGCTCAGAATATCCAAGAAAAATACATCTCAGTGTTTTCTCATCTAGCTTCTTCCTTTTCTCTTTCGGTATGTGCATGAAAGCTTGACACCCGAAAATACGTAGATGAGATATGGAGGGTTTTCGACCACTCCATGCTTCCTGTGGAGTCATTCCTTTTAGGGCCTTTGTGGGTGCCCTATTCAACAGATACACCTGCAGCTGGTGACAGCTTCTTCCCAATATTGTTGCCCAAGAGTAGCTCCTGTGAGCATACAACGAACCATTTCCATGATAGAACGGTTCCTTCTCTCAAGCAACTCCATTCTCGTCGAGGAGTATAGGTGGTTGTTAACTGTCTCTTGATCCCATGCTTATCTAGGAATGCAGAAAATTCATTAGAGGTAAACTCTCCCCCTCGATCCGAGCGGAGGGTTTTAATAGAAGCTCCTGACTCCTTCTCAACGGATTTCTTGAATCGCTGGAAGAATGCGAAAGCTTCGATTTCGGTTTGAGAAAGAAAACCCACATCTTTCGTGAGTAGTCATCTACGAATAACTGAAAATACCTCTTCCCTCCAACACTGTTGGGTGTGAAAGGACCGCATAGATCGGTGTGAATTAGCTCCAGAGGTTTTCGTGCTCTTGTAGAGCTCTTCTCAAATGGTACTCTATGCTGCTTTCCCGCCAGCGATCGAGCACACTGGCAATGTGGCGTAAAGGGAAGGAAGACCCTTTACCATCTCATACTTGCTGAGCTCAAGTAAGTAGCCAGAACTAAGATGCCCATATCTCTTGTGCCATAGAGAAGTTGCCTCCTTGGTAGAGACAGTCATGGCAACATGTGGAGTAGAGATAGCATCTAGTGCAAATAAGCCATGCTTATATGAAGCCGTTGCAATCTGCTTACCCTTCCTGGTAATTGTACAACACTTCTTTCCATTCTCAACACGAAAGTTGACAACCATATTTCTATCCAGGATTTGTGTCATTGACAACAAATTGTTGGCCAATCCCGGAACATAGAGGACCTTGTCAATCTGACACTTGCCATCAGGAAGAGTGACTGAAACTGTACCCTCTCCCTGAACCCTATAGGTTTTATCATCAACAATGGTGACAGGTTTGCCCTCTTTGGCCTCAAATGATTCAAACCACGATCTGTCGCCAGTCATATGTTTGCTAGCTCCAGAATCGACATACCAAATAGGATCCCTCTGAGTGGAATCTGTGGTAGTCATGAGCACCTTGTGTGCCCATTCAGAATCTGAGTCAGATTCTTCAACAGCAACATTCACCTGGGGTTGCTTGTTCTTATTTTGTGGTTTGTTTTGGCCTTTCTGCTTGTTCTTATGCCAACACCTGTTTGTGTCATGGTTGTCTTTCTCACAGATCTTGCACCACCTCTTCTTCTGTTGAGGTTGTTTGCCTTTTCCTTTCGTATCCTATTGAGAATTTCCTCCTTTCTGAAAGTTGCCTCCTTTTTGCCCATTACCTTTCTTCCTAGAACCCTGCCCGTTGGTGTATAGGGCTGTATTGGAAGAATCATCCTTGTGAAGTTGGCGTGCCTCCTGTTGTTGAAGCGGATTGACCAACTCGATGTAGGTAATTTGTCGTTGGGACACCTGGATGGAGGTTATCAACATATCAAATGAAGAAGGTAAAGCTCTCATCACAAGTGAAATGAGAAGCTTTTCATCCACGGTATCTCCGAGAGAACTCAATTTCTCTTTCAACTCAGACACTCTGCACAGAAAGAGTTCAACTGTTTCACCCTGCCTCAAACTCGGGTTATGAAGTTGTTGTTGAAGATGAAGAATGGTGGATTCATTCTTCCCCTCATAGATGGTTCTAAGGGCATCCCATGCCTCTTTACCACTTGCTTTGTCAGCTATATGAGGTTGCACTTCATCTGAAACAGCAAACAAAATGAGCACCTTTGCTCTACTGTCTTTCTTGTCAAAAGCAATCTGATCTGCTGAAGGACCTGTGGATCCTGCTGTTGGTGAAGGCCTGGTTGCTACTCCAGTAACAATATCCCACAAATCTTCCATTTGGAGAATTGCCTTCATCTTATGTTTCCATGGTGTATAATTTGGACCTTTCAATAACTGATGCGGATCAGTCATCAACTTTGCAACAACGGCCATAGTGAAGGTTCCTTATATCACCAAATTGGTCCCCCTTTCGATATACCTTTTGCTAGGCCAATATACCGTACAAAATACCCGCCCTTACGTGAGGGAAACTATAGGTATTTAGAAAGATCAACAAAAATCACCCGCCCTTACGTGAGGGAGACTATAGGTGAATTTTAGAGATCATACGATACGTGGAACATAAGCGGTACTGAAAGGGAATCGCCTTGTTGATGGCACCTACCATAGAAGATTCTTCTCATGCGTGGGGCGTAACTTCCCCTAAACACTATGAAGAATACTTCGTCAGGATTTACGCCTAAACACAAGTGCGATAAAGGGTAGTGGATGGAGTAAAAAATGCAAAAATGGCGTACTTATTCCTCCCCGATGATTTATAGAGAACAAGCTCAGACGTCGTTATAGCAGCTATATTAGGCGGCGGATACAGTAGCCAAATCACGACAACTTTACCTGTAAGTGCTGGCCAGAGGTATCGCAAATACCGAACGCTGCAGTGCAATAAAATTGCACAGATGGGTTTTATATTCCGGGGACTTAGGGAGTGTTTTGATTTTAAGTTTTTAATGTTATAGTGCAAAAATGAAATATGCAACATACAACATGAAAAAACTGCCCACAAGAATAACCCTCAAGGTGTCGGTCACAGCCGAAAATGCACCTTTTACAATGCCAAATTGCTATTTTTCGAAAAATTACTCTCTATCCCCCTTTGATTTTTCGAAAAAAATATCCCCCCTTAAAAGGCTTTCTTTAACAAAGCATTTTTATAATCATTATCAATTTTAAAATTAAAATAAATAATTTTAATTTATATAGTTTTAAAACTTTAGAAAAAAAATAAATTAAAATTAAATTTTAATTTATTAAAGTTTAAAAACTATATTAAAAAAATTAAAATTAAAAATTTTTAATTAAAAAAAGATAATAATTAAAAAATGACTTTGACCAAAAAAAAATTATACCTTGGGGGAGTCGGCGGGATTCGAACCCCCGACCTGTAGGCTCCCTGAGCCTTACCGCACGGCTCACGACCACGTGAGCCAGCGGGCTGATCCGACAGGATCAATGAGCCACCTCCCTTTTCAACCCGTGCTGCTTCTCCTCCTCGGCCTCGCGCGCGAAAATTCGCGCTTGTCCACCTCGCACAGGGTCGAGTCCGCCTGCTCTTCGTCCCACGCCACCACGCGCAAGTCGCGCTGCAACGGAAAAGGGTGAGGGGGGAGGTGCGTCTCTGGGTTTTTTTTTTTTTTTTTTTTTTTAACAGACGCCGTGGGGGTTGGGGGGAGGGCTGCGCTCTCCAATGCGCTGCGCGTGCAGAGGCTCTGCTGCGGGGGGGGGTTTATACCCCCCGATTCCCGCGCGGGAGGGGAATTTCAAAATTCCCCTCGCCCTCCTTTCGCGCCTCTCCGCTCCGCACCAGGACGCGGCTCTGACGCGTCTGTCAGAGCCTGCGTAGGGCTGTACGTGGCTCTGGCAGCTCTGACGTGTCTGTCAGAGCCTGCGCGTCAGACCGGAGGGGACGCGGGTGCCGCGCCCTTGACGCGCGGCGCTCCTGCCAGCTCTGTCGCGCGCAGCGACCAACGTCGGCGTGCTCTGCCTGGCGTGACGCGACAGTCCACCTCCTACGAATGCGCGCGTGCGCAGAGCCTTTGCGGCACAGGGGGGGCGTCTGCGTCCTCCCGTCCGCGCTCTGTCGTCGACGTCACGGCACTGTGTCGCGAGACTCTGCTGGTCAGTCGCGCTGGCAGCGCGGACTGTGTGCGCCGTAAAAAAAATTGCCGCTGCAAAAAAAATAAATCCTCTGCCCCAGCAAAACTACAGCACTGGCTCTGATGCCATGTAAGATTCAGCGAACTAAATGTATTATTGCAGGAATGTTTAAATAAGATTACAAAAGGCCGAGAATAACACTCCCGTGTAACTGATCTGTTACAGACGTTGTAACAGTGGCTTAATAACGTAATACAGACAAAATACGTTAATAGTACGCTAACACTTTGTATAAATATCAAAGTTGATCATTGAGAGCCATTGGATTACAACAACTCATCAAATCTGAACTAGTCTAAACTGAGAGTTCACCTGATTCATGGTAGAGTGGTAACTCAAGTAAGTCTATCCTAGTAGAACTTAAGAGAATAAATATTTATTCTAATAGTGCCTACAAATTTCCATGATCTACATGCAATAAAAAGGATAATATTTTTTATTGTTTCGACAGCCATCAAAGGATAATACAATGGAGGCTTAAAGCCTCATTATCAACTTGGTGGTTGGGCTAGCGATAAGTGGCTATGTGTTGAAGCGTTGACAAATGGGAGGTCCCACGATCAAATCCTTGTAGTAGGCCTAAGAGTGTTTTGTTGGTGGTCCTTTTGGTTTTGGTGCCTAGCACAAGATACAAAGTGCACAAGGCACTTTTGTCTACCAACGTGAGCACCTAACTCACGTGGCAGTTCGGTCGTGCTAGGGTGCTAGTGGTAGCATAGCGAGGGATCGAATCCTATTGAGGGAAATAGAGATATTTAATTTTTTAATTAAATTTTGCTCCTAAGGTTTTTAATATGGCATGAATTTTTGAGTTAAAGGGAGGTATAAGGTGTTTTATTAAAGTTTAATTTTTGTATTTTTGAGCATATTAAAGGAGTGATTTAATTTTTGAGAAAGGAGTTATGCAGATATTTTTTAGGAGTTTATTTTTGTCAATTTAATTTGATATCTAGGGTTTTGAGTAGTTTTTAAGAGTGTGGAGATTATAAGGTGTAATTAAGGAATAATATTGATATGTATGTGTTAGATTATGTTTTTGAAGTAGGAGTGATAAGGTGTATTTAATATTAAACATTGCATTGTAATTCTTGCATGATTAAAGTGAATTTTCCAGTGGAGATTTTTGAGGTAGATTGTTACTATCTAACCTGGAATTGGTAAGAGTTTTGGGTTGAGAGTAAAAAAAGTTTTAAATATATATCTCCATCAAAGCAAAAAGGTATGGGTACATTCTTCTTTGTATGAGGTATATGGTTGATTAAGGTTTTCTGAATATAAGTTAGAGTGAAAATGTTTGTTTGATAAGCATTGTTGAGTAAGATTTCATGTGCATGATTGGTGAATGTTTGTGAGAACATTTAAGTGAGAAATTGAGAACTATATTGAACTAGGGTTTGTAAAATATTATGAGTATCATTGTTATGTGATATTGTTTGATAAGCATTGTTGAAAATATTTGAGTAAACCTTCATGTGCATGATTAGGGTTTGTGAAAAGATCATGAGTATCATTGTTATGTGAATGAGGAATCATCTTGAGTCAAGGATTGAGATTCATATTTTGAGTTGTTGAAAGTGTATTGAAACACTTGTTTAAGGTTTGTAAGAAGGTTGTGTTTCATTGAGTGACTGGTTGAGTGGAGTTGATTGAGCATAATTGATTGGAAGTGTTAGAGTGATAGTTCAATTTCTGTGAAACAAATTGTTCTTTATTCTTAATTTATTTGAAAAGACTTTGAAAGTGAGTTATTGTGAGTGTGAAACATATTGAGTCTCTTACAATTCTTTATATATTTTTGTGGTTTAACAAGATTCTGAGTGAAACTTGTTTGAGTGATTGAAGAAATTTTCTAAAAGATATTAAGTTGAGTTTTGTAAGTTTTTAGTGAGTGCAAAACATATTGAGTCTCTAACCATTCCCTATATGTTTGTAAAGTCAAACAAGATTCTATGTGAAACTTGTTTGTGGGATTGAAGAAGTTTTCTATGATGATAATTATTGGTAACATATTTCTAACCACTTATTTTTCTTATTTCAAAAATAGAATTTCATATTCATCATCATTTGAGGAGCTTTAATCACTATCGCTTAAACTCTTACCTTCCTTGTATGCATAAAACATTTTCTTATGCCTTTGGAAAAAAATCTTTCCTTGCTTGCTTTGTCCATCCCTGTTTTTCTTTTGATACTTGTGTTTTCCTATTTCCCTATTATTATGATCCTGTTTATCATCTTCACTACTATTTCTAGCTTTTGGAAAATCAGTTGCATAGTGACCATATTTATCCCAATTAAAATGTCTAACTAATTTCATACCTTTATACTTTCTTGATTCCTTATTCCTTCTGCCATAATTTGCTTCTTCATCACTGGATAACTCATTGCTTGAATCTGACTTCTTGCCCTTTGTCTTCTTAGTAAATTTGAAGGTCGTTTCTTTCTTTGGAATAGGTTCCTCTTTTAATCTCATCTTAAAAGCTATGATAATTCCATGTAATTCATCCCTTGTTATAAGTTCAATGTATTTTGACTCTTCTATAGCTGAAATATTTTCACTATACCTTTTTGGGAGTGATCTTAAAATCTTATCACAAAAATCTGTTTTCTCAACTTTAAGCCCAAGTCCTTGCATGGAGTTAACAACCTCATCCACACAAAGTAGGTATGCAACAATATTTTTCTCATACTTCATATTTAGGTCTTCAAATGTTTTCTTGTAATTTTGTAACTTTACCCTTTTGACCTTTTTGTCTCCCTCATATATACCTTTCAACTTATCCCAATTTTCCTTTGCTGATGTGCAATGCATAACCTTAAACTCTGTTTCACACAAATCCTTTAAAATTCCATTCATTGCCTTTGAATTATTTAGTTGTAGGAGTTTACCATATTAATTTGTAGGTGGAGTACCTGGTGGTATGTATCCATCCTCAACTTCTTGCCATATTACATTCCCTAGTGCCATTAGGTGAATCTTAATTCTCATACTCCAAAGTGCATAGTTTTTCCCATTGAACAATGGTGCTGAATTCCTTGAAGATCCATTCTGAGAATCCATCTGTGTTCTTGTGAGCTTTTCCTTCAAGCTATTAAACTCTTCTAAAGGAACTCAATCTAATACTAATTGAAGAACACAAGCTTATACTGAGAGGGGGGTGAACAGTATAAGATCACTTTTTTATTTTCCTTTTCTCAAATAATATTATCCAATATATCAATGGCAATATCAATAACAATAATCAAAACAATTCACAAACCACCACACACAATAGAGACACCAATTTAACGTGGTTCACCCAATGTGGGCTACTCCAAGGAGAAAATATTTCACTAAAATTTTCTCAAAAAATATCTTGGGAATCCTTCCCTATTACAATGTTTATGGAACTTTGTCCAAAGGATATACCAATCACCTAATATGGTTTATGGGAACCAACCCATAGGAGAAATCAATCCCCTCTTCTAGTTTGTGGATCTCTATTCATAAGAGAGCTCATTCTCCTTTGCTTTGGTTGGTGATCCTCTAGAAGACTACTACCTCCATTGAAGACCTTTTTCCTCTCTAACCTGGCTAATGTATCTCTATCCACTTGAGACTATTGTCCTATTATGTATCATCTCCAAATATTACTCTCTGCTTTGCTCAATATCTATCTCAAATCTGCACTAAACACAGTCCTTCGGTCTAGCACAAATCTTCTTAATCTTTGTTTCAAATATGCACTAAACACAGTCCTTCGATCTAGCACAAATTTTCTCAATATCTATCTCAAATTTACACTAAACATAGTCCTTTGGTCTAGCACAAATATAATAAATATCTGTCTCTAGTCTAGCACAAATATATCCTTAAATCTACACCAAAATATGTCCTCAAATCCATCCTCAAGTCTTAACACAAAGCTTGATCCAATCACTAATCAACTTTTCTAGATCTACCCTAAATATTAACTCAAGTTTTAATCAAATCAATCAAATTTATTCTCAAGTCTTCTCAAAGACTTGTCTCAAATCTATCTATAATTCCTCTAAAGAACTTGCTTAATCTTTGTCTCAAATTTTTCCAACAAGTTCTCACTAGAACTTTTCCAATATGCTCTCAAGTCTTCTCTAAGACTTACCTCAAATATGCTCAACAATTCCTCACTAGAACTTGTCCAATATTCTCAAAAAGTCTTCACCAAGACTTGCCTTAACTCTGCTTTGTAAGATTCCATAAAATCTCACACAAATCTATCCACAAGTCTTCACTAAGACTTGTCTCAAAACTGCTCAACAAGTCCTCTCTAGAACTTGTTCAAATATGATTGTAAGCTTCCACAAAAGCTCACACAAATCTGTCCTTAAGCTTTCACAAAAGCTTCCTCAATTATGTCCTTAGGTCACCTCTAGGAATTAATCAAATATTCTCATAAGCTTTCACAAAATCTTATTCAAATAAATTTCAAACTGGTATACAAAACTCAAAACATTCTCTCATAGAAAACTTCTTCAATCCCATAAACAAGTTTCACACAGAATCATTTTTGACTTTAGAAACATATAGATAATGGTTAGAGACTCAATATGTTTCACACTCACCAAACACTTACAAAACTCAATTTAATATCTTTCATAAAACCTCTTCAATCACTCAAACAAGTTTCACTTAGAATCTTGTGAAACCATAGAGACATAAAGAATGGTAAGAGACTCAATATGTTTCACACTCACAATCACTCACTCACTTCCAAACTCTTTTCAAATCAATTAATAATTAAGAACAATTTGTTTCACATAACTTGAACTATCACTCCAACACTTCCAATCAATTATGCTCAATCAACTCCACTCAACCAATCACTCAATAAAACACAACTTGCTTACAAACCCTAAATAAGTGTTTCACTACATTTTCAACAACTCACACTATGAATCTCAATACTTGACTCAAGATGATTCCTCATTCACATAACAATGAAACTCATGATATTTTCACAAACTTTAATCATGCACATGAAGGTATACTCAAATATTTTCAACAATGCTTATAAAAAAATCTCACATAACAATGATACTCATGACATTTCACAGACACTAGTTCAATATAGTTCTCAATTTCTCACTTAAATTTTCTCAAAAAAATTCACCAATCATGCACATGAATGCTTACTCAACAATGCTTATCAAACAAACCTTTTCACTCCAACTTATATTCAAAAAACCTCAATCAACCATACACCTCATACAAAGAAAAATGTCCCCATACCTTTTTGCTTTTATGGAGATATGTCTTCAAAACCTATTTTACTCTCAACCAAAAACTCTTACCAATTCTAGGTTAGATAGTAACAATCTACCTCAAAACTCTCCATTGGAAAATTCACTTTAATCATGCAAGAATTACAATGCAATGTTCAATATTAAATACACCTTATCACTCCTACTTCAAAAATAGCATCTAACACATACATAGAAATATTATTCCTTAATTACACCTTATAATATCTACACCCTTAAACACTACTCAAAACCTTAGATCTCAAATTAAATTGGCAAAAATAAACTCCTCAAAAATGTCCTTATAACTCCTTTCTCAAAAATTAAATCACTCCTTTAATATACTAAAAAATGTAAAAATTAAACTTTAATAAAACACCTTATACCTTCGTTTAACTCAAAAATTCATGCCATATTAAAAACCTTAGGAGCAAAATTTAATTAAAAAATTAAATACCTCTATTGCCCTCAACGGGATTCGATCCCCCGATGCGCTTCCACCAGTGCCCTAGTTGTGGCCCAACTGCCACATGAGCTAGGCACTCATGTTGGTAGATAAAAGTGCCATGTGCACTTTGTATCCTATGCTAGGAGCCAAGACCAAAAGGACCACCAACAAAACACTCCTAGGCCTGCCACCAGGATTCGATCGCAGGACCTTCTGCCTGTCAACACTTCAATGCATAGCCAGTTGTTGCTAGCCCAACTGCCAGGTTGGTAATGAGGCTTTAAGCCTCCACTATCTTATCCCTTCTATGGCCACCGAAAAAATAAAAAATATTATCCTTTTTATTGCACGTAGATCACAAACATTTGTAGGCATTAGCTATATTAATCGATCGAAGATGGAAGCTTATGCAACCAAAGGCACATGGTATTTATACCATTGTGCCATATCCCTTTGTACTTCATTAGACGAGGAAAATACATATGACATCAACACTTTAATAAAAATTAAACCTTTTGCCCTTATAACCCTAACCTTATGGTTAATTAAATTAAATTATAAATTAATTTATAATGAAATTATTAAATTTAATAACTTTTGGTCTTAACGTTAGATCTTTAGTATTATAATAAAATATTATAATATTATTTTTCTTGGGCATTCCTATTGGTCCTTTAGACCTTATCTAACCACCTTGAATATTATAATAAGAGATATTATAATATTATTTCCCTTAGGCCTAGAAGCAATCTTTCTCTTGCACTACTTACTGAAACTGACTCTTGACATCCTTTCTTTTGCACTGCTCACTAAAACTAACTCTTGACATCAATGACAATAAAACTTGCTCATATTTTCAATAATATCTTCCTTTGTTATTTATGGCAACCCATTTAACTTTTACCATTTCCTTTACCTCTTTCTGTTCTGCTTGCCCTGAGAAACTGCTCCCCTTGACTGAATGCTCTCCCCCTAACTCAAAGGATCACCTTTGGGGCTTGGGGTTAATAATGAGACTCTTATATTAGCCTCTACCCCACCTCCTCTCTTGAGGTGGTTAATTTTGGGATGGGGGAGTATCTCTACTCCCAACATACACTGATCTTCACCTTTATCCACCTCCTTCCTCAACCGATCCTTCTGATTCTTCTAACTTTTCCTTTTCTTGCTTGTCTCTGGAAGTTATGCTCTACACCACTTGGCTATATACCAAAAATTATTGCATTTATAACACTTAATGTTGTTATTCCTTAAAGGTGCAAATATCTTGGGGTTTCTCCTGGTGAATCCATATTCATTCCTGTCATGAACCCTACAATTTACTGCCTTATGACCAAAGTGATTGCAATAGTAACAATACCCTTGAAAGAGATGTTCATTTTTAAAATTTCCATATTCTTGTATTTCATGTGTCCTGCACTATGTAGCCTTGTAACCAAACTTGTGATATGAGAAGCATCTTCCATTGAAACTACCTTTCCTTGATCCCATTGGTCTCTTAGTTTCTTTTACCCTATGTTGCTTCCTATTCCATCTGTTCCTCATTTGTGCATTGTTCTTTCTGTTATTGAACTTTATATTATCCAACTCATCCTCAGAAGTCTCACTTTCTCTTACACTCTCCTCTTCTAAAGTTTCTTATTATTTGGAGCTTGACATTGACTCTCCTCCTTGTTCTTTTTGTTCTTGTTCAAAACCAAGTCTTGCCTTGTTTGATGAAGATCTTTGTACCTTGATAATATTATCCGATTTCTTTGAGCTTAATATAAACTTGTGTAGCTTGTCTTTAAAATATTTTACTTCCTTCCTTAAAGAAGCTACTTCATGCTCAAACCTTTCACATTCTAAAACCTTTGCTTCTAACTTTTCTTTAAATCTCCTTGTCTTAGCTATTGATTTGGTTAGATATTCTATAAGCTTTCCTTTCTCTTCATCACATTCTTGAAATTTAAGCTTAAGTTTTATGTTCTACTTTCTAACCTTCCTTAATGCATCAAGGGCATAAATAAGCTCACCTACAAGATTAACTTCTCCTTCCTTTGATTTTTTTGATTCTTTTTCTAGTCTTTGTCTTTAAAAATATCTCCATTCTTTTTTTATTCATTTCCACTGTAAGAACTTCCTTATTCTATTGCCATAAGAAGACTTTCTTCTTATAGACCTTCAGGAGCATCTTCATATTCATCATCACTAAAACTGAATCCATTCCTTATACAACTATCTTCAATATGACTAAATTTACCACACCTAAAACACTTGAGAATTATTGTTAACTTGCTTCTAACCACTTATTTTCTTCTTCCAAAAATAGAATTTCATCTTCATCATCATTTGAGGAGCTTTCATCACTATCTCTTGAACTCTTACTTGCTTTGTCTGCATAAAAAAATTTCTTATGCCTTTGGAAAAAATTCTTTCCTTCCTTGCTTTATCCATCCCTGTTTTTCTTTTGATACTTGTGTTTTCCTATTTCCCTATTCTTATGATGCTATTTCTCATATTCACTACTATTTCTAACTTCTAGACAATCAGTTGTATAGTGACCATATTTACCACAATTAAAATATCTAACTGATTTCGTACCTTTATACTTTCTTGAGTCCTTATTCCTTCTACCATAATTTGCTTCTTCATCACTGGATAACTCGTTGCTTGAATATGACTTCTTACCCTTTGTCTTCTTTGTAACTTTGAAGGCCACTTCTTTCTGGGAAATAGGTTCCTCTTTTATTCGCATCTCAAAAGTTGTGATAATTCCATGTAATTCATCCCTTGTCATAAGTTCAATGTCTTTTGAATCTTCTATAGTTGAAATCTTTTCACTATACCTTTTTGGGAAGTGACCTTAAAATATTATCACAAACATATGTTTCCTAAAATTTAAGCCCAAGTCCTTGCATGGATTTAACAACCTCATCCACATGAAGTAGGTATGCAACAATATTTTCCTCATCCTTCATCTTTAAGTCTTCAAATATTCTCTTGTAATTTTACAAATTTTCCCTTTTGACCTTTTTGTCTCCCTCATATATACCTTTCAACTTATCCCAAATTTCCTTTGCTAATGTGCAATGCATAACCTTTATAAACTCTATTTCACACAAAACCTTTAAAATTCCATTAATTACCTTTGAATTATTCAGTTGTAGGAGATTACCATATTTATATGTAGGTGGTTTATCTGGTGGTATGTATCCATCCTCAATAGCTTGCCATATTTCATTCCCTAGTGCTATTAGGTGAATCTTCATTCTTATACTCCAAAGTGCATAGTTGTTCCCATCAAACAATGGTGTTGAATTCCTTGAAGCTCCATTTGAGGATCCATCTATGTTCTTTTGAGCTTTTCCTTCAAGCTGTTAAACTATTTCGAAGGAACCCGCTCTGATACCAATTGAAGAACACAAGCTTATACTGAGAGGGAGGTGAAGAGTATAAGATCACTTTTTACTTTTCTTTTCTCAAATAATATTATCCAATATATCAATGGCAATATCAACAATAGTAATCAAAGCAATACATAAATCACCACACATAATAGAGACACCAATTTAACATGGTTCACCCAATGTGGGCTACTCCAAGGAGAACATATTTCACTAGAAAATTCTCAAAAAATATCTTGGGAATCCTTCCCTATTATAATATTTATGGACCTCTATCCAAATGAGACACCAATCCCCTAATCTGGTTTGTGGGTACCAACCCATAGGAGACACCAATCCCCTTTGTTGGTTCATGTATCTCTATTCATAGGAGAACTCCTTATCCTCTGCTTTGGTTTGTGATCCTCTAGAAGACTACTCCTCCACTACATTGGCTTGTGGATCTCTTTCCACTGAAGACCTATGTCCTCTCTGCCCTGACTAATGGATTTATATCCACTAGAGACTATTATCCTCTTATCTATCACCTCCAAAGCTTGCTCTTAGATTTTCTCAATATCTATCTCAAATTTACACTAAACATGGTCCTTTGGTCTAGCACAAATCTACTCAATCTCTATATCAAATATGCACTAAACACAGTCCTTCAATCTAAAAAAAATTTACTCAATCTCTGTCTCAAATCTGTAGTAAACATAGTTATTTGGTCTAGCATAAATATGCTCAATATTTTTCTCTTCTCTAGCATAAACCTGTCATCAAATCTACATAAAAATATACCCTCAAATCCATCCTCAAGACTTAACACAAAGCTTGATATAATCACTAATAAAATCTACTATATCTGCCCCAAAACTTAACTCAATATTTGAAAAAATCAATCAACTCTGCTCTTAAGTCTTCTCAAATACTTGTCTCAAATATGTCTACAAGTCCTCTCAAGAACTTGCTTAATATTTGTCTCAAATATGTCCAACAATTTCTTACTAGAACTTGTCCAATCTACTCTCAAGTCTTCTCTAAGACTTACCTCAAATCTGCTTAACAATTCATCACTATAACTTATCCAATATGCTCAACAAGTCTTCACAAAGACTTGCCTTAACTTTGCTTTGTATTCTTTCACAAAATCTCACACAAATCTATCCACAATTCTTCACTAAGACTTGTCTCACTCAACAAGTCCTCTCTAGAACTTGTTTAAATCTGATTGTAAGATTTCACAAAAGCTCACATAAATCTGTCCTTAAGCTTTCATAAAAATATTTCTCAATTCTGTCCTTAGGTCCCCTCTAGGACTTACTCAAATCTTCTCACAAGCTTTCACAAAAAAAAATTCAAATCAATTGTAAACTTGTATATTAAACTCAATACAATATCTCACATAAAACCTCTTCAATCCCACAAACAAGTTTCACACAGAATCTTTGTTACTTCAGAAACATCTATAGAATGGTTAGAGACTCAATATGTTTCACACTCACTAAACACTTACAAAAATCAACTTAATCTCTTTCATAGAATCTTGTTTCACACTCAATATGTTTCACACTCACAATCACTCACTCACTTTCAAACTCTTTTCAAATCAATTAAGAATAAAGAAAAATTTGTTTCACAGAACTTGAACTATCACTCCAACACTTCCAATCAATTATGCTCAATCAAATCCACTCAACCAATAATTCAATGAAACTCAACTTGCTTACAAACCCTAAAAACGTGTTTCACTACACTTTAAACAACTCACACTATGAATCTCAATCCTTGACTCAAGATGATTCCTCATTCACATAACAATGATACTCATGATATTTTCACAAACCCTAATCATGCACATGAAGATTTGCTCAAATATTTCCAACATTGCTTATCAAACAATATCACATAACAATGATACTCATAATCGTTCACAAACCCTAGATCAAGATAGTTCTCAATTTCTCACTTAAATTTTCTCACAAACATTCATCAATTGTGCACATAAAGGCTTACTCAACATTGCTTATCAAAAAAAACTTTTCACTTCAACTTATATTGAGGAAACCTCAAGCAACCATACACTTCATAAAAATAAGAATGTGGCCATACCTTTTTGCTTTTATGGAGATATGTCTTCAAAACCTGTTTTACTCTCAACCAAAAACTCTTACCAATTCCAGGTTAGATAGTAACAATCTACCTCAAAACTCTCCACTGGAAAATTCACTTTAATCATGCAAGAATTACAATGCAATGTTCAATATTAAATACACCTTATCACTCCTACTTCAAAAACAACATCTAACACATACATAGCAATATTATTCCTTAATTACACCTTATAATCTCCACGCTCTTAAACACTACTCAAAATCCTAGGTCTCAAATTAAATTGGCAAAAATAAACTCCTCAAAATGTCCTTATAACTCCTTTCTCAAAAATTAAATCACTCCTTTAATATGCACAAAAATGCAAAAAACAAACTTTAATAAAACACCTTATACCTACCTTTAACTCAAAAATTTATGCCACATTAAAATATTAGGAGTAAAATTTAATTAAAAAATTAAATACCTCTATTGCCTTTGGTGGGATTCGATCCCCCGTTGCTCTGCCACTATCGCCCTAATTGCAGCCCAACTGCTGCATGAGCTAGGCACTCACATTGGTAGACAAAAGTGCCTTGTGCACTTTGTATCCTATGCTAGGCGCCGAAACCAAAAGGACTGACAGTAAAACACTCCTAGGCCTATCGTTGGGATTCAATCGTGAGACCTCTTGCATATCAATGCTTCAACGCACAACCACTTAGCTCTAGCACAACCGCTAGGTTGGTAATGAGGCTTTAAACCTCCACTATATTATCCCTTCGATGGTCACTGAAATAATTAAAAATATTATCCTTTTTCTTGCACGTAGATCACAAAAATTTGAAGGTACTAGCTATATTAATCGATCGAAGGTGGGAGCTTAGGAAACCAAATGCACATGGTATTTATACCATTGTGCCATCTCCCTTTGGACGTTGACGAAGGGGGAAAATACATATGACATCGGTGCTTTAATAAAAATTAAACCTTTTGTCCTTATAACCCTAACCTTAGGGTTAATTAAATTAAATTAGAAATTACTTTATAATGAGATTATTATAATTAATTTAATAACTTTATGTCTTAACATTAGACCTTTAATATTATAATATTATTTTTATTGGGCCTTCCTATTGCTCCTTTAGACCTTATCTCACCACCTTGAATATTATAATAGGGGATATTATAATATTATTTCTCTTTGGCCTAGAAATAATCTTTCTCTTGCACTGCTTATTGAAACTGACTCTTGACATCCTTCCTTTTGCACTGCTCACTGAAACTGACTCTTGACATCAATGAAAACAAAACTTGCTCATATTTCCAACAGACCTTTGGATGACAGATCGAGCAGTACAGATTCTTCCTCTAAACCTTGGTGGTTTTGTGAGAAAGGGTTTACCATGTGGATACAAAAGAGCTTGTTTACAAGTAAACATACGAGCATGAAGACAAACTATAGATCTTTCAGTAAATACCTTATGTGTATGTGTCTTTCAGAGAATACCATATCTTTTGTCAACGAAATTTTTTTTTTCCTCTATTAATGATTTAAATTTGTATACGCAAAGCAATTTTATAGATATATGTTTGTGTCTTTCAGAGGGTACCATACCTTTTGTCAACGAAAAAAAGAATTTTCCTCTATTAATGATTTAAATTTTTCTAAGAAAAGTAATTATATATATATATATATATAGGTTAGTGTGAGAAACCTCTACTATCAACGCAAAGGGCTGAGCAGTTTCCTTCCAACTTTGACCCCTCATAAAGCTAAGAGCTATGCTTATCAATAAGAAATTTAATACAAAACCACCACACCCATCCCCTCACACATAGAAAATTTAATACACAACCACCACACCCATACCCTCACACACTCATCCACATCACGGTTTGAACCTTGGACCTCCCGAAGAAGAGCCAAAGCCCGAACCCTTGTGTTGTACCCCTAGGACATAAATAAATTTTAAATAATATATATATATATATATATATATATATATATATATATATATATATATATATATATATATATATATATATATAGCAAGCAAAGTAATTTTATAAATAAATTTTAAATAATATATATAGTAAAACACATAAGTTTTTAAAAATATATTAATGTATTAATTAAAAATTTTTTTTTAAATGTTTATTTAAAGTTTAATAATTTTTAATATAAATCAATAATATGATGAAGGTTTATCATAATACTTTATAATTTTAAAAATATAATATATAATTGATTTTTAAATGATCAAAGGATTAATTTTTTTTCATCATATTTTATTATTTTGAGAAATAAATCATTATTATGTGTTTACCTTTGAATATTTTCTCTATATAATTGTTTAGATTATAGGAATTAATATTTTCAATTCATAGTGATTATATATTCTTATTATGTCTGTATTTCCAAAGACAATGCAAATAAAAATGTAAAAATGTTGTAGTTTTTTTCAAATTTAATTTACTTATTACTTTACTCCAATTATTTCAGCTTATAATAAGTTTAAATTTAAAATCCAATTTTAATGATGTAGGCTAATACAATTAAAAATGTGAAAGAGCTCATATCATAATATTAAAAAATGATGTTTTTCTTTTTCTTTTAAAATTGAATTTTTTCCTTTTAATGTATTAATTTAAAGTTATTTATTAGTCTATAATTATATAAAGTGATAATGAATATGGTACTTTAGTCTCTATCACTATCACTAGAGTATGAGTGAAAAAAATATTTTAGGAGTTGACATGTGTTAATGATATGGTATGTTGGATTAGTAAAAATATTTATCTTCATTTACCCTTAGTTTAGATGTATAATTTTTTATATTTTTATATTTTTATTATTAGTACGAGAAGAAATCGTGGAAGGAATATTTCTCTTAAACTTTTCATGTAAAGTATCGTGTATGGATCTTAATGTTATGTCGATACTTATTATGTAAATCTAACATAGGTATCATATTGAAACATTTTAAGGTGACACACTCTATGTAACTCTAAGCTACATGTCATTTGAAACTTATATGTGTAGAATACTTAAGCACACATTATTGAAAATGTAAAAGTACTAATTTAGATGTTATAACCCCCACGAATAAATAGTATAGGAAATAAGAAAAATTGAAGAGTCATTCTTTAAATTTCATATTATCTTTTCTAACCTTTTATAGCAAATATTTGACCATTTTGCCTTCTTAGCTCACATAATTCTTTTAGAGCTCATTTCTTTAAAAAAAATTGTTTCTATTATTTTTTTTATCGGTAAAAAAAAGGAATATATTAAGAGAAACTTAGAAATAAATTGCAAATCTAATAGGATCCTACTCTTAGGTTGCTAGCCAAATTGCAGTTCAACTCTAATTACAAATTCAAATTCTTCTACCTATCCAGGAAACCATCCATCCTACCACTTCAACAGATTCATTGTGCACACTTTCAATCTCGTTGGGCACCTTATGGACCAAGGACAATATGAGGGGGAGGTTGAGCATGAGATTACTAAATACTGAGACCCATCCTCATCGATGTGTAGAACCTGAGAATATGATGCAATATTTGGGAGACATTTTTTTTTGTCTCTATTGTTGCTTGCTTCTTTATGTGTTGCATTCAATAAGTATTTCTAATTTATATTATTTACCTCTCAAAGTGTTTACTAGTGTGTGGCTCCAAAATGTTAATTTGCAATAATTAATCTCACTTTGACGTCATTAAGTAGTTCAATTTGAGTCTTTAATTGTTTCCTTATATGTACTCGTTCATTCTTTGGTCATCCAAAATATATTTAAGTTTACATGGCAACAAATAAACATTTAAATTGATTGGCAACTTGTTCATTATATAATTAATCTCACTTTGACATCATTAATAGTTTGATTCAAGTATTTAATTGTTTTATTATGTGTACTCATTCATTATTTGGTCATCCAAAATATGTTTAAGTTTACATGGTAACAAACAAGCATTTAAATTGATTGACAACTTGTTTATAATATATTATAACATATCATTATATACATTTTTTTGTAACATGCTCACACATACATGCACACACACTTGGTTGTGGTTTGAACCTAGGTCTCCTAGAAGAGAGCCCAAAGCCAAACCACTATGATGTAACACTCACAAATAGAAGTAAAGCTAACATAGAAAAAACATATACTAATTATACCTCAGCTTCATTTGCATAAAGTCGCCAACTCAATACATCTAATTTAATAATTACCCTTTTATTTTTCTCAAAGGAAATCCACTATCCCTGGGTATTTCCAAAGGTATGATTTATCATTTTGCTTTTATTGTAAATAGGTAGGATTTCAAAGAAAAATAATAATATTCTTGATAAAACTAAAGGTTTTATCTTTTTTTTGATGAAAAGCTAAATTATATTAATAATAAAGTTTAACATGAAAAAAAGTGGCGGGTGGCAATGATCACACCCCTGGAAGAGACAAGCCAACCCTAACCACGGGTTGGGAAACCACAAACCAGAGCTCACTACAAACTAGGCAACATCAATCAAACAAGCAGTGAAACTTGCATGCAATCAGAAAGTTTGTGGCTGCACGTCTATGTTGGAGTCCCATGGAATGGCCAAGGTATGCGGTAATCCATATGTGTGTCCCTGATCCTCATGAACATTTGAATCTCCCCAGCCCTATCCTCGAGATCTATCAAGCTGGCAATTATGTGCACTTATATCCCCTGCATTCCAGGCACGATCCTGTGTGCCACCATTAACTTCCACCAGCTCATCCCAGGAACCTCTGGGTGGAGAAAATGAAGGTGATTGAATTGGCTATGCATTCCATCCATCATTGTAGGTAAAAATGTCATGTCCCCAACCACCCTGTGCATGCACCAGACGTGGCAATTGATGAGACCTCGAGCGGGAACGGGATGTACTGTTGTGCGTTGTTTGGAAAAACCACGCTAGCCGAGCAAGGTGCATTTTTCCAATCATCCAAAAGTGCCTTCATGTGCACTTGCTCAATGTCAAGTTTAGCTCTGCTGATTGCAAATCTGGAACCATGTATCTTGAAACACCTCTATTTTGTCAGCTAGAGAAAATTCATCAGAAGGATTTTGATGCTGAAAAACTATCTTGTTTCTAGATTTCCACATGTGAAAAAGAAGACTAATTCGAAAGATGTGCCACACTTTGGACAAGGGAAGAACAAATTTAATCTTATCCCCTAACAGAGCTTGCTGCCATGTAAGGGATTCATCCTGGAATTGGGAAAAAAAAGACCATCCCCATTCCCAGGCACTCCTTGCTCTTGTGTAGAACCAAAAAATATGAGGAGAAGATTCATCATCATTACAGAATGCACATTTAGGGTTTGCAACTCCCATGTTCCTGAGTCTGTCTCCTAAGGGTAAACTTTGAAAGAGAAGGCTCCAAGCAAAAAAAGATTGTTTTGGCTCAAGAAAAGAAGACCAAACTATCTGAAATCGAGCCTTCCAACCAGAAACCACCATTGGATCTCCCCATTTATCATTAAGTCTAGGGACCATTGGCAACATTGGGGAGAGCCACTTGTAACCCAATTTAGCTGAGTAATTCAACAATGGTATATCCGAAAACCAGGACCAATCTTTCCACCATGGCCTCTGAGAGTGCTGCCCACACTTGTGCCACATGGAAAAGGGGATAATGTCAATTATTGAGTCATAAGTGAGCTTGTCACCAGTGCTCAACTGAAATTGTTGTTTAAAAAGTGGCCAAGGGATCCAATCCCTCGAGGTTTGAGAATAAAAATTAGAAATTGTAGATATACCTTTTTTAAAAAACTTTTGGGCATGAATCCACGGGACCTGAGCAAGAGGAGTTCCCTAAATGTTAATCACCGAAGACCACCAGATGTTTAAAGAATTGATGGACAATCCTTTATGGCCTCTATTCCATTTCCACTTAAGCCAAGGAGTGAATTGCTGCCATGATTTCCAAATACTTTTAATCACAAAAGAACCAAAGATTTTCACAAAGACTGGCATTACAATTAGGGAAGGGAGGTCAATTCCTCTCCAAGATTTTTTGTTCAAAGGCAGCCCTGAAGAAATACAATGTCTGATGAGGATTTTCCAGGCCTCCGAGCCTTTAAGGGCTCGTATGATCCATTTGGCACAGAGAGCCATGCCTTGTCTTTTACAGTCAACCATGCCCATTCCTCCTGAAGATTTAGGTAAACAACACATATCCCAAGCAACCCGGTGAAAACCTTTCTTCTCAGCTGAGTTTGCCCACAAAAAATTCCTCAATAGTCTTTCAAGCTTAAGGTAGCATGCTTGTGAAGGGACCCAACAAGAAGAGTAATACACATGAGTAGAGGCAAGGACCTTAGAACAAATCTGGAATTTTCCTGCCAGAGACATCTTCTTAGTAATCCAATACTCAATATTTTTCTCAACTTTCTGTAGAACATAGTTCCATAACTGAATAGGGGAACCATAAAAGGCAAAATGGATCCCTAGAAATTTGAACACTTCTCCTGGCAAAATCCAATGCCATTGAAACTGTTCTAGCCAAGGAGGGAGCGGGGTAGGGGACTGCAGATAACAAGAAGTTTTTCTCCACTGAATACTAGAACCAGAGGCCTGACAAAAAACTTCCAAACATCTGAGTGCTTCCTTCACTGAGTGTTCCTCCTCTAAAAGAGTGAGAAAAGAGTCATCAGCAAAGTGACCATTAATGAGCTGACCTTGGTTATTAGGGAGAGAAATACCCTTAATTTGGCCCAAAGAAGCATGCCTAGCAAGCAAATATCCAAAGGCTTCAGCAGCAAGGATATACAGAGAAGGAGCCAAGGGACAACCTTACCAAATAGATCTGAACAAACCGATTGGCCTAGTTTGATGATTATTCAAAGATAAAACAACCGAAGCATCCTGAAAAATAATATTGATAGATTGAACAAACACAGGCCCAAACCCTAAAGACTGTAACATGGAAAGAATGAAGTTCCATTCAATTCTATCATAGGCCTTTTCAAAATCAATTTTCAAGAAGAGGGCTTGCTGACCAGACTGCCTAGCCCATTCCATACCTTCCCAAACTGCAATGACATTATCCAATATATATCTGCCTTTAATAAATCATGTTTGCTTCGGCCTAACAATAAGAGGCAATAGGGGCCGAAGTTTCAGAGCCAGGGCTTTGGCAATAATCTTATAGCTGACATTGAGCAAGGTAATTGGCCTCCAATTTGTTATACATTCAGGATCCCCTTGTTTTGGAATGAACTTGATATTACCTCGGTTCAAAATTGCTCCAAGAGAGCCACTGTGCATGGCTTCAAGGTAGACTTTGTGTAAATTAGAACCAACAAAGTCCCAACATGCCTTGTAGAATTCACAAGGAAATCCATCCAAGCCTAGGGCCTTCTCATTGGCCATTTGATTTAATGTTGAGGCAAGGTCATCAACAGACAAATACTTTTCACACTCCTCTCTTTGAGCTACGAGAGAGTTTGTTAGGGACAACATCCATGCAAAGCTTGAGAGCTTCATCCCTCTCTGGAGAAGAAGACTGAGCAGCAAAAACTTGAATGTAATGCTTAACAAAAATGTCAACAATCTTGGGTAGAGAGGTATGGCGAATACCATTGTCCACAATAGCTTTGAATTTAGTGGCATTGCGAGGAGGACGTAACTTTTGGAAGAATTCCTTAGAAACTTTGTCCCCAATTTTAAGCCAATGTAGGCGGGCCTTGATCTGAGCACCTTTAGCTTCATAGAGCTCTACCACCTTGAGCTCATGACGAACCTGAGCAGCATGCCCCTGCAAAACAGGACAGAGAGGGTTGGCTTCAAGCCTACAAGAGGCTTTTGTCAGTTCAGTGCGTAAATCAAGCAAAGAATTTTTTCTAAACTGAGCAACTTTCTTGCCCAAACTATGAAGAAGGGCTGTGGTTCGGGATATAGCATCATTCCACCACTCAATCCATCCTTATTCACCAATAGGTCTATCCCCCAAATTCCAGACTCTCCGAATATGACACATCATGGAAGAATGCTGAAGAAAGGATGTGTTAAGAAAAAACTGAGACTTAATACCCTGATCAGGTACCACAGAAGATAAAATAGTGAACATAATTGGGGAATGATCAGACCCAATAGTACCAGCAATAACCTCCACAACTGGAGCATCACCATGCTTTCAATGAAAATAAAACTGGGTATGGTCTGACAACATAGCTCTATCTAAACGTTTGAGAATCCTTGCCCACCCAACTTGAAAGTTATTCCAGGTAAACCAAAGGTGCTCATCAAAAGAAGCAGGAGAAAGATAGGAATTAGGGTCAGACAAACATAATTTTTTTTTCATAAAAAACCAGGCTTCATGCTCACCAAGGGCCCACCTGTGGTTTAGACCCCCAATTTTATCAAAAGCATGCTCAACCATATTAAAATCTCCACAGACAATCCAAACTGCAGGAGGCAAAGAAAAGGCACACCATTTCCAAAGCAAACAACGCTTTGGAGCACTATTGGAGGCATATACATTTAAAATTCCAAAGGACATTCCATCAACTTCAAGCAAAATCCAAATAGCTTGGTTAGAAGGGTCAACCCCCCAATCAACAAAATTCCCATGCCATCTATTGGCCAGGAGAATAATAGCACCACCACGACCGGGAGGGTGCTTGGTGGAAAAAAGTTGACTATTAGGGTAAATGAGCGCATAGGCACACTACAATTGGAACTCAGTAATTTTAACTTCTTGCAAGCAAACAATATCTGGGCCCCCATACTTGGTTGCACAGAAAGTAATATCATCACGAACCATGTATCTTCGAACTGGGTCCGTCAGTCCTCTAACATTCCATGATAGAAAAATCATTTTGACCTGTCGAGGATCAAACTTCCTCTGACCTCATCAGAGTCACCCAGAATAGCAAGCGACTGAAACAAGTTGCTAGAAAAGCTTCCCAGTTGTCGGTTTTTGTCTACATGCAGAACCTGCACTGGACTACGAGACCTCTGTCTTCGGGCATTCATGCCTTCTTTTTGCTCCAGCTGGTGAGCAACCATGGAGACAGAGAGGATACCATCATCTTTAAGAGCCATCGACATATCTTCAGCCACAACTTCTAAATTGGAAAGGATTTGAGTACTTGGGGAAGCATTCTGGGATGGAACTGGGACATGCAAGGGTGGTTTTATCGCTGTGGCTTGACCATAGGAGCCAGCAGGCTGAACCCCCTTAGGATTATGGACAGAGGACTGGCCTCCCTGAGGGCCTTTACCAGGGACATGCTTGCCTTTCTTGGAGACCACCTTCCAGTCACTGTCAGACCCATCTTTGGTTGGCTATTTTTTCTCATTAGAAGCTTGATTAACAGGGGTTGGGCCCTTGGATTTAAACTTATCTGCCATTAAGGGACAATATTTAATCTTGTGTGTGACAGACTGGCACCTGTAGCAAGTGTTTGGAAAATTGACATACACCACTCTCTGGTGGATATTAGTATCACCTACCTTAATATCAATAAATTCCTTGAGGGAATTGGCCAAATCAATTTTCACACAGAGTCGACGGGTAGGCCGAGCATTATAGAAGCGCTGAGGCTCTTCACATACAAATTCCCCAACTTTCATGGCAACATCACGAATAAATGGGACCAATGCCATTGGCAAACCTAGGAATTCAACCCACACAGGGACAACAAGAGAGACACCATTGGCAACCTAGAAATTCTTGTGCCATGGTTGACAAATAAGCAAAGTGCTATGAACATAACAAGGACCCTTGTTGAGAACTTTTTTGACACACTCTGGATCAGAGAATCGAATATGAAAGAAACCTTTGGTCAGGTTTTGCATAGACTCTACAAAGATACCATATGGGTTCCAATAGCTTTGAAACCAGTTTTGTAGAATTTCATCAGAGGGGATACGGCCCAAGAAGTAGCCTATGACAGTATTTTGCTCTAGCCAAGTACAAGCTTTATTGAAACTATCAAGGGGAATAGAAATGTCTGGCACATTACCTTTTGGAACACCGTGGGAATGAAATTCCGAGGTTGCTTGTCCGCCATCCTTTTCTCCATCGGCTTCACCAGACGATGAACCAGGAGGAACCAAATGTGACATATTAAAAAAAACACAGTAATTCCGCCCAAGGTGGATCAATAATGGAAGGACAAAGCAATAGATCCCATCCACTGGCACATGCAGCACTGTGACGAGGCCAAAAATCACACATGCAAACGATGAACGCAAAGTCGGCTCGGCTCCTCAGGATTAAAGGTTTTATCTTACAAAACTTGAAAAATAATCTTCTTAATTTGATTTTTGTAAGAAGTTATATCAAATTCAATATAAGTGATAAAATTTATTTGATTTCTAGTAAGTGGAATTAATGAGAGAAAACAAAAGGAGTGCAAGAATTCATAAATTTTTGATATGCATATTCAAAAGACAAAAGGCTTTGTCATTGTCAAAATAAACCACAAAACACTTTTTTTAAGATAAAAATAATAACGTAGATATTTTTGGCTAAATTTATTACATGAACCAGAGGGATACTATATTTAAGATATGATTAAAAAAAATCATTTGTGTATAGAAATGAACGAGTAGGTGCAAGCAAAAGGGTCCAAAGTATGAACACCAAAATAAAAAATAATATGTGGTCATGTATTGAGAAAATATGTGTGATTTGGTCACCTATGTTTTCAAAATCCATATTATAAAGTGCCAATGATATGCTTTAGTCACTCATGAAATCAATAAAATTTATTTCTCTTCTATGTTTGATTCAATTTAAAAAGCAAAAAGAAGGTTCTATTCCTAAACAACTGTTTTCATATACTTGCATCACACTCGCTTCTTTTTGGAAAAAGAATTAATATATTATATCAAACCAGATAAATAATATAAATATCATGTTACTTTATTCTTTTTATTTTGTGTTCTCCTCCTACTTGTTGTAGTGATATTTTACACACTTTAGACATGACTCTAGTTCTTATGTTGGATTGTAATAGTAAATTTTAGATTCTTTTTATTATCTTTATTTGACAAGTGCTTATAAGGATGGTTTGCATTTTTGTTTATAGTTCTTTATTTTAGGGACTGGTGATACAACTTCATGTACTATTTTGATCTCTTTGGAATTTATTTAACATTAGTTGTTATGGTAGTTTCCTTCTATGTACCTAAGGATTTGATATTTTTATAGAAGTAATTAAGTCTTGTCATTATGTTTTTGATGATTTTACTTTGTTCTTGGTTCCAATTGTTTAAGTTTTGCCTATTTTGTAAAGGTGTCTGATTGTTTGCAAAGTTTATCCTTTTGACCATTAAGGTTTTAATATTGGGTAAACATGACAATTTTTTTAACAATATGTATTTTTGGATATTATTGTACCATTATAGTGTTTTTTATTTGAGATGCAAAATGATATTAAGAGCCTTATATTTTGCTATAATATTAAATATTCAAAAAAATTATCATTGAACTTGAATCATGTTTCATGAGCCACATGGCTTGTGGAATCAAAAGTCTAATTTGTGAACTTCTTGAGATATTTTGCTAAAGTGAGAGTATGAGAGCATCTTTATGTTCTCTTGTATTCCCTTACCTTTCTCTCCATTTGTCTCAATCATTAATCTATATAATTGGATTATCTTGCTTCCTAGCCATTTGGTAGTCTTTGTATATTTTCCACTTATATTTTTACTGCTTGAAATAAGTTTGCATGAGTTGTTTGTTGTCAAATTGACTATTATTTGTCTTTTTGCATATGGATGGAAAAGACCATGGATTCTCTGTATGCCATCATGATGGACCATCCCTTTTATAGATGCACTCAATTATAAGATACAAAATCAATGATTATAGTCTCTTTACTTTACTGTAGTAAACATGGGGGTCAAAGAAGTAACTTACAACTCCTCTTATTTCATGTTCATGTGACATCCAACTCATGGATGATGAACCAAAACTTGGTTGAGCAAGCATATGTTTCATTTACTTTGTTGATGCTTATATATCCAAGTGTTTCCTTCAAACCATCTAGATATGCATCTTCATTTTAGTAATTATTAGAATCAGACTATCTTTGTTGGCTCTCTTGTATTTCTATTAGCTCTATATCACCCATGTTTTCAAAATCCATATTATAAAGTGCCAATGATATGCTTTTGTCACTTGTGAAATCAATTTAATTTCTTTCTTTCTTCTAAGTTTGATTCAATTTAAAAAGCAATCAAAAGGTTTCATTCCATGACAACTATTTGCATATTACCTACATCACAGTCACTTCTTTCTAGCCAAAAATGGTTATATTATATTAAACTAGATAAATAATATAAATATTATGTTATTGTATTTTTTTTTCTATGTTCTGCTATTTTTTGAAGTGGTATTTTACACACTTTGGACATGGCTCCCTAATTCTTGTGTTGGGCTATATTTTTCTATGATTGTAACTTTTTTATTTATTTTTATTACTTTTTCTTGATAAGTGCTTATAAGGGTGGTTTACATTTTTGTTTATAGTTATTTATTTTAGGGGCTCGTGATATGACTTCATTTACTATTTTTATCTCTTTGAAATTAATTTACGATTAGTTGTTATGGCAATTTCTTTCACTATACCTAAGGATTTGATATATTTATAGAAGTAATAAAGTCTTGCCATTATGTGTTTGGTTATTTTACTTTATTTTTTATTCCAATTATTTACCTATTTTGTAGAGGTGTCTGATTATTTTCAAAGCTTATATTTTTTACCATTAAGGTTTTAAGATTGGACCAAAAGTGTACAATTTCTTTATGCATATGTATTTTTGAATACTATTGTATCATTATAGTTTTGTTTCTTTAATATGTACAATGATATTAAGAGCCTTATATTCTATTATAATCGATTGATTTTTGGAAATAGAGGACGATGGCAGGAACGGGAGTGGGAGCGACGGTGGACGATGGCGATGGTGATGGCGACGTTGGAGGGACGTTGGAGGGAGCTGGTGTGGTAGGTTTTTCCTTGGGACCTGCAGGGGGTGTTGGGCCTACTGCAGGCCCACTCAGCAAGATTTGCGATGAAGATCCAAACGACATGGTGAAATCGACGTCTGATAACATTAGGGTTTCACCCTCATCTCCTTCCAAAGCACGTCCTTAGTCTTTATCCTTTGCGGACAAAGTTAGGTCTTCGTCAAGAGCATTTTCTTTTCAAACTCATTTGCCCTTCTCTATAACAGGCACTGAAGTCTCTTTCCCGAGTGAGGTTATGGAGCCACTAATATTCCAAGAGTCTCTCTCTCTTGTTGGGAAATTTGTCGGTGCCCGACCTGATATGGAAACTATCCGTGAGTGGGCTCTTTCCAAATGGTAGCTTTTGAGAAGCTTGGAGTTAGTGGCCTTTCCTAGGGGGTTTTTCATGATAAGGCTAAACAATGCCCTTGACACCCATCGCATTCTTACTAGAGGACCTTGGTTTTTCAGCCATCGTAGCCTATTTCTGGGGAGATGGGGGGAATACTTTGACCCTGAGACTCAGTCTATCAACATTGCTCTAATTTGGATCAAACTCCATGGGCTTCCCCCATAGTTCTTCTACAACGATGCACTCAAAGGCATCACTCAACCGATTGGATATTTGGTTGGCATTGACCCTGCTACCCGAGCCAGAACCAAAATGACCTATGCTCGTGTCTGTGTCATGGCTAATCTAGATTCGGCTCTGCCTACCTGCATTGGCATCAACTATGGGAGCTATAGAAGACATCAAGGAATTGAGTACAAGAACAAGCCTGCTTTTTGTTTGGAGTGGAATACTCAGGGCCATCTAGCTTCTCAATGCCCTTCCCGAAAAAAAGAAATCCCTAGCGATTCGGGCCAAAAGAAGGATTCTTAGATCCTAAACACCCAGAAAAAGGCTTCTGGCCGAGTTCGTGGCCGATCTGCAGGTCCTCCTAAAACCTCTGCTTCAAATCATGCCAAACCCAACAATGTAAGTGCTCTGCCTTCTCATTCTAATAATTTTTCTCCCTTATATAATCTTCATACTAGTGAGGACGTCTTCGATGACATTCCCATAGATATAATCGTCTCGTCCACACCCAATTTGATTTAGTATCCCTTGTCCAAAGGTAATTCTGCAATGACCTTTCCAGACTCACCCATTGATTCTGGTCCCTCTCACCTTCCTCTTCCCTTCCCACCCCTTCCCCCAACTCAGAACTGTCCCATTTCCATTTCCCTTGAGTCTGTTGGCCTGTGCTAGTATCCCTGCTCTCCATCCCCTCACCGGTCTACCCCTAGGACTGATTCCACCGACATTCTCCAAAAATCTAGCCCACTGAAATCTCCCATTCCCGTACCCAAAGCTGACGTCAACAAAGAACAGAGAAGGGGACGACCGTCAAATGCAGAAAATCTTACCAAAGTAGCTGAGATCGAAATGGCTAACGGCTCAGTGCCTACCTCCTTAGGCCCTATTTCTGAACACCCCACCCACGAAGATGAGGATGAAGTTAGACCCAAACTTACTCCGTCTCAAGGGAGAGGTAAAGGCCACAAAGCAAACCCCAAATCGACTTGATGAAGTTCATCTCTTGGAATGTCAGAGGCCTGAACAGAACTGATAAATAGAGGACTGTTAAATCAGTAAGAAAAAACCTAAAACCAAATATCATGTTCCTTCAAGAATCCAAACTTGACGAGAATAGTAGCACTCAAGTTTGCAAGCTAATCTGGGAAACAACAATTTTGCCTTTTGTCCCTCCTCAGGGGCATCTGGGGGTCTCCTTTGTTTGTGGGATCCGACAACCGTTTATGGGAGGGTTCTTTCAGTCTCTGAAAGAACCATCAACATTCTTTTTACCAATAAAGTCACCAACCTCCAATGGATCGCCACCAATGTTTATGGACCTAACAGTCCTATCAATAGAATACTGCTATGGGATAACATTTTCGTAATGCGCAACAACTTTGTAGACTTTCCATGGATGCTTTGTGGCAATTTCAATGCTCCCCTTCACCTATTTGATAAGCAAGGAGGCAATCCGATCACCAATAGTTGCATAGAAGATTTCAGTGATTTTGTCAACCATAATGAGCTAATGGACACACCGCTCTAAGGATCCAACTACACATGGAGCAACAGACGAGTGGGCATCCACCACATTCAAATTTGGCTTGATAGATTTATCTTATCCAAAGAACTAATTCCTATTTTTGGCGATGCCAGGCTTCATAGCCACCCAAAAATTGGCTCTGATCACAACCCCTTAATTTTGGATTGTTCTCGCCCCTAGAAAATCTTCAAAACCCCTTTCAGGTTTGATAATATGTGGCTCACTCATCCAGATTTAGGTCGGTGTATTCGACAATGGTGGCAGCAAAACATTTGTCCAAACCCTCTCACGAATCTATTCCTCAAACTCAAAGTGGTCAAACTCAAGCTGAAATGCTGGAATAGGGAGGTTTTCGACAACCTCTTTATCGAGAAAAAGCATCTAATGGATGAGCTAAAAAGGGTGGAAAATCTGATTTAGGGAGGAGATCTGAGGGCCAAAACTTTCATGGAAGAAAAAAGCCTCCTTTCAAACTTTCACAATGCCTTGGCTAAGTAAGAATCCTACTGGAGGCAAAAATCCAGAAACCTCTTTTCTTATCTATCTTCAAAGATCCTACTTCCATCTACCAAATAATTGAGCAAATTCAACGTAGATTCCTTTGGGCAGGAAACGAAAACAAGAATAAATTTTCTCTTGTTGCCTGGGATAGGGTCTATTCCAAGAAAAAGGATGGAGGACTCGGATTCAGAGACATCAAGCGGATGAACATGGCCCTCATTGCCAAGAAGTCCTGGAGACTTACCATCAATGAAAAAGTCACTTGGATTGACATCATCAAAGCTAAGTACCTCCATCAGGTTTCCTTTCTTGGAGAGCACAACCTTCCTAGCGGATCCCATTTCTGGAATGGCATCACCAAAACAAGGAAGATCATCATGGAAGGCTTAAGGTGGTGTCTAGGAACTAGAATGACTATTTGTTTTTGGGATGACCCATGGATCTGTGATAAACCTCTTAGCCAAGATCCATATCTTGCAGTGCTCAAGATGGCTATCGAAGCCACCTTTGGAGATAAGGCATGTCATTTCATTAACCCAGGTATCACAAGACCTAAATGGAAACACCTGGATCTTAATGGGTCTAGGCATATCATCGAGGCGCTCAGGCGGTTACAAAACTTGTTGAGGACTTGCATCATCCCCAGCTCACACAAAGATGATTCCATGGTCTGGAACCTTGAAGATTTAGGGAATTTCACTGTTAAATCTGCTTACTACAGTTAGGAAACTCCCAATGATGGTCAGGACTTATCTAATCAGGTCTGGGTTCCCAAGATCATTCCCAAGGTCAAATTATTTTGTTGGTTGGCCATCCAAAATAGAATCCTCACCACTGACAACTTGATAATCAGAGGGTTACTCATTCCCAATTGGTGCATCATGTGCAAAAACACTTGTGAGTCAACTTTGCATGTTTTTTTGGAATGTCCCTTCTCTCTCGCAGTTCTCAACCAGGTTATTAAAACATTCGACATCTCCGTAGCCCTCCCTCATTCCATTCCCCTCCTCTTTCAGTAATGGCTGCCTTTCAAGAGCAATCAACTTAAATTCATGTGGCAAGCTTTCCTCCACATTTTCCTGTGGCAGATATGGCTCGAGAGAAATGCCAACATTTTCAAAAACCAAGCCACTGATAATAAGATTATTGTTGCCAAAATCTTGGCCCTTGCTGCATAGAATGCCTCTCTTGTTTCGTCTTCCAAACCCCCCCTCCTGGCCTTGAATCAGACCTAACAAAACTTTGCAATCTTTCTAACTTCTTTGCCATGGCTCATACTTCTGTTGATAGGTCTGTCATCAAGTGGGTCTTACCACCTACTGGGTGGCACAAGCTCAATTTCGATGGTGTGGCCAAAGGCAACCCAGGAGCGGTTGGTGGAGGAGGAATTCTCAAAAATCATAGAGGAGAAATAATTTTGGCCTTTGCCCAGAACCTTGGAATTCAATCTAACAATATGGTAAAGGCTTGGGCTCTACTCCAAAGCTTGATCCTCTTGGAAGGTTTGACCATCAATAAACTTATCATAGAAGGAGACTCACTGCACTATATCAACTGGCTCAATGGGACTTCTGTGCCTCCTTGGGCCCTTGTTTCGATTTTCCAAGAATGCAAGGCACTAATTGGCAATTACCCAGAATTAGTCATTAAGCATCAGTATCGGGAAGGAAACAAAGCTACGGACTGGCTTGCTAACAAGGGAGTAGGTGAATCTGACATTCATGTTTGGAGAGACTCCTTCCCCATTGGCCTAAGGAATGATTCTATAAGTGTCAATGTCTACACAATGTGAGTGGTTGTCTGGGGACCGGTTTGGTTTGCTCTTGGAACTGGTCTAGTTTTTGCGTCATTTCTTCCTTTTTCTCCTCCTTCGACTGTGTTTTTGTAGCTTGTCACGATTTCGTGACACCTTTCACCTTTGGTCATGAAATTGCAGCATGTCGTGGTATCGCAACATCCCTTTCCCCTTTGGCCGCGAGGTTGCAACTTGTCGCGATATCGCGACATTTCTCTCTCCTTTGGACGTGGTCTTGCAACATGTTGCGATATCGTGACACTTTTTCTCTTTGGTCGTGTTTTTGCAACATGTCGTGATATCGCGACACTTTTTCTCTTCGGCCACGATTTTGCAACATGTCGCGATATCGTGACACTTTTCCTCTTTGGCCGCATTTTTGCAACATGTCACGATATCGCGACACTTTTTCTCTTCGATCGCGTTCTTGCAACATGTCATGATTTCATGAAACTTTTCTTCATCAACCATGATTTTGCAACATGTCACGATTTTGTGACACTTTTTCTCTTCGACCGCGATGATGCAGCCTATCGCGATATCGCGACACTTTTTCTCTTCGGTCGCGGTCTTGCAACATGTCGCGATATCGCGACACTTTTTCTCTTCGGCTGCGATCTTCCATCATGTCGCGATATCGCGACACTTTTTCTCTTCGGCTACGGTCTTCCATCATGTCGCGATATCGTGACACTTTTTCTCTTCGGTTGTGGTCTTCCATCATGTCGTGATATCATGACACCTTTTCTCTTCGACGGTGAGGATGCATCTTGTCACGATTTCATGACACCTTTTCTCTTCGGCTGTGATGTCTCTTCTTGTCGCGATATCGCGACACCTTTTCTCTCTGGTCGTGGTTTTGCATCATGTCACGATATCGTGACACCTTTTCTCTTTGGCCATGATTTTGCAACATGTCGTGATATCGCGACACTTTTTCTCTTCGGCCTCGATGTTGTAGCATGTCGCGATATCGCGACACTTTTTCTCTTCGATCACGATTTTGCATCATGTCACGATATCACGACACTTTTTCTCTTCGGGTGCCTTTTTGCAACAGGTCACGATTTCGTGACATCTTTTCCCTTCGGTCGTGATTTTGCAACATGTCGTAATATCGCGACACTTCTCTTCGGGCACGAATTTGCAACTTGTCGCGATATCACGACACTTCTTCTCTTCGGGCGTGAATTTGCAACATGTCGCGATATCGCGACACCTTTCCCCTTCGGTCGCGTTTTTGCAACCTATCATGATTTCATGACACTTTTTCTTCTTTTGTCGCGATAACGATGCTTGTCACGATTTCATGACTCTTCTTCTCTTCTAGCACCAACCTTGCAACATGTCGCGATATCAGGACACTTCTTCTCTTTTGGCAGCAACCTTGCAACATGTCACGATTTTGCGACACTTTCTCTCCTTCGGCTCCGTTGCTTCTTCTTGTCGTGATTTCGTGACATATCTTCCTATCTTGGGTGCAATGGTGCAACATGTCATGATTTCGTGACATCATTTCCAAACTGGTCGCGATTTCGTGACACCTTTCCTTGTGTGGCGCTTTGATCGTTCTTTGATCTTTAGCTCTTGGACCACCTTGGTCGATTTGGAAATCATGTAATACCTCTTGTACAAGGTTCAGGGACCTTTCAACACCCTTTCAACCAATCAAAAAAAAAAATATTCTATTATAATCTTAATTATTCAAAATAAATTATCATTTAACTTGAATCATGCTTCATAAGCCACATGGCTTGTGGAACCAAAAGTCTAATTTGTAAACTTCTTGAGATTGCTTGCTAGAGTGAGAGCATATGAATATATTTATCTTCTCTTGTATTTCCTTACCTTTCTTTTCATTTATCTCAATCATTAATCCATATAATTGGATTGACTTACTTCCTAGCCATTTGGTAGTCTTTGTACATTTTCCACTTATATTTTTATTGCTTGAAATAAGTTTGTAGGAGTTGTTTGCTATGAAATTGATTGTTATTCATATTTTTGCATATGGATGGAAAAAACATGGATTCTTTGTATACCATCATGATGGACCATCCCAATTATAAATGCACCCAATTATATGATATAAAATGAATTATTGTAATCTCTTTACTTTATTATATCAAATATGGTGTTAGATAATTAACTTATAAATCCTCTTATTTCATGTTCATGTGACATCCAACTCATGGATGATGAGCCAAAACTTGGTCAAGCAAGCATAGGTTTCATTTAACTTTGTTGATGCTTATATATCCAAGTGTTTCCTTCAAACCATCTAGATATGCATCTTCCTTTCAGTAATTATTAGAAATAGGCTATCTTTTTTGGCTCTCTTGTATTTCTATTAGCTCTATATCACCCATGTTTTCAGAATCCATATTATAAAGTTCTAGTGATCTGCTTTTGTCACTCATGAAATCAATATAATTTTTTCTTTCTATTTCAATTTAAAAACCAATCATAAGGTTCTATTCCATGATAAGTATTTGCATATTACCATTGGGTTTAAAGTATGTCAAATGACATCATTCATCATTCATTCATATAATTTTTGTAGACATAACATTACCACTATCTGTGAATATAAGGAACTAGATGTTAGAAAAATCATTATCATATGGATGTTATTAAATTTAGAATATTTTTATATGTATTTGAAGATTTTTTTTTTATATTTCTTAATGAAGTAAAATAAATTGATAAATTTTAAGCATCACAGTAGTTGAACAATTTTATAAAATATTCCAATTTATATCTATGTATTTTTTTCATAATTATTATAATTAAAACTTGCTCTTGTATATTATTGGTTAAATGAAATGTGTGAAGACCAAGAATATACATATTTTCATTTCTAGTTAAAGTTTAAACCACTAATTTTTATTATGTTCATAAAGACTTGATAGTTCGATGGAGTAAAACATGCTCAATGGATATACATTGATAAAATGGTAAAACTACTAAGAGATATTAAAAATTGATTCAAATTATTTTTGGTAAAATGAAAAGTTTTGAAAAGGGGTTATTATTTATTATAAATGGGTTTACCACCAGGGGTTTAATAAATTATAAGAGGAGGTGGTAAATTTAAAAAATAAGAGTTTTTTAAGAAGCCTATGAATGCATGTGTTTTTATGGCTTTTAACTGAGTGACCCCCCAATATAAATTTTCCTTAAGGGATGGTGAACAATAATCACATGTTCACTTTATTGGTGGACAATTCCTTGTCTATGTCGAACTACACCCCATGTGACGATGCCTCACTCCCTATTAAAATATGCTCCCACTCAAATGACAACAAACAATATGGTAATGATCAACAAACTGCAAATAGAAACCTACAATTTCTAGTGATAACCCACACATAAAAAAAAATTACAATTTTCTATCTAGATATTATCACATGCCCATTATTATTACATAGAATGGATTAGGAAATATGCAATCTACTCTTAAAACCTGCACAACTATTACAAGGAAACAAATTTAATCACAAATCATAATCCCATCCTAGCCATCTTTCTCTATCTTTTTTATTTTAAGATAAACCATTGTTGTCTTAGACCTACATCTCCTTCTCCTATGCTAGTCATTCCTTATTAGATATGTTTATCGAACTCTCTTTTTCCTATCAGTTCCTTTTATTTTCCCTTCCTCTTTCTTTTCCTCTTTCTCAATTTTGCTCCTCCTATAAATTCCTTTTCTCTCCCTCTCCTTGTCTTCCTATACAAAGGGTCTATATATGTCACAATGGAAGTGACATGCAGGCAAAAATTACTTTACCTGTAACCTTTTGGATGCTTCTACATCATACTTAATAGGTAACATGAAATATTACATGTTGAGTGGTATTTTCACCCAGTTGTGAAAACACACTCTCCGATAGGATCCGAGTCCCAAATCCTCTGCTTGCAAAGAAATTACACAAGTAACTTCTCCAAGGTTTCTGTTATGTTTAGCTTTTTGCACCAATAATGTTGTTCAATTTGAATGCTGGGAATACCTTAGTGGTTGCAAGTAACTGTTAACAAGGGGCACTATGGTTTATTTTACTCTGAAATTGCAATGGACTCAAAGTGAATTAATCTTAATGATGAATCTATTTTTGATTTCGAGCTTTGGTAGATTTTCAATTGTTTATTTGAATGACGGTAATTAAAAATGCAGAAAAATAAAGAATTGAGAATAAAAATGCAAAGAGAATGAACTAAACTACATTCAGAGTGCTACAATCCCACTTTGACAAAATCGAAGATAATGAGGTTTTCTGCATACAACCTAACCTATTGAACCTGCAAACTTGCACAATCCAGATAAGCTAGGTGCTGGCTTCTGGGGTCTTAACTATGGTTCAGATTTAGACATTCGCATGAAGCAACCAAGAGAACTTGCATTAAACTTCACCTATAAGCCTAAAAATCTGAAAAGGGAAAGATAAACATTCAATTTTGCATGCAGAAAATAACTCCTTTCTTGCCAATGAGATGCAACTCTCTGTAATTCTGTATTAAAAGGAATGTCTTAGTTTACAATGACAGAATATTTCCAGTTTTGAGAAAACCAGAACAAGTGGAGGAAAACGCTCCAAAAATAGGCCCAGAATGGCTTATTGCCTTTAGCTCTACAACTCTGCCTGTAGCGGTTTTCGACCCCTGTACCTGTCCTGTGCTTCTGCTTTTAAACCTTCTGGTGCGGTTCTCTGCTTCGCTCTGTGATGCTTCATTTCATTTCCCAGATTGCATCGTTTCACCTTCCCCGCCTCTTCGTTGTCTTTGACTTTCTGCTCGGATGTCGAACGTTTGATCTTCTCCATGAAATGTAACTGCTAGCCCTGAAGCATTACACCATAGTCCTGACATCTTCATGCCACGTGCTTTTCTGCATGTTCTATAATGGCCCACTGTGAATCATGACCAAACAATAGTATGTCACGATATCACGACATTTTCTAACTGCAGCTTTGTTCCTCTACCTGCACTACAAAAATAAGACATGTCACGAAATCATGACATTTTTCTGCCCACAACCTTGTCTGCCTTCATGCACAATGAAAATAAGACATGTCACGAAATCGTGACATTTTTATGCCCGCAACCTTGTCTGCCTTCATGCATGAGAAAATAAGACATGTCACGAAATCGCGACATTTTTTCCGCAACCTTGTCTGCCTTCATGCACAGTGAAAATGAGACATGTCATGAAATCATGACATTTTTCTGCTCGTAACTTGTCGCCTTCATGCACAAGAAAATGACATGTCGTGAAATCATGATGTTTTTCTATTGGCTATCGCAATGCAACTTTGTGAAATCGTGATGTTTTTCTCTTTGGGATGTCTCATAGACTTGTCGTGAAATCGTGATGTTTTTCTATTTTGGCTATCTCTGTATATGTCATGAAATCATGACACTTTTCATTTGGCATCATCTTGCTACTTTCTATCATGAAATCATGACACTTTTTCCTTTGTACCATCTTGGCTGCTTTCTATCGTGAAATCATGACACTTTTTCATTTGGATGTCTCGCTATTTCTATCATGAAATCATGACACTTTTTCATTTCGTACCACTTGGCTACTTTCTGTCATGAAATCATGACACTTTTCTCTTTTTGGCTATCTCGCTGCTTTCTGTCATGAAATCATGACACTTTTTTTTGTACTACTTTACTTTTTGTCGTGAAATGAATTTTCTCTTTTCTCATGTTTCTATCGTGAAATCGTGACATTTTTTCTTTCGTACCACTTGTTGCTTTTGTCATGAAATCGCGATGCTTGTCTCATTTCACGATCTCACTATTTTTTTGTCATGAATCGTGACACTTTTCATTTGGCATCATCTCACTACTTTCTGTCATGAAATCGTGACACTTTTTCTCTTTCGGGCTATCTTGCTGCTCCAAGTCGTGAAAACTTGACATGTTGCAATATCGCGACATTTTTTACTGTCTTTCTCTCTCCTTTATGGACCGTGATTTCATAACATGTCGTGAAATCATGACATTTTATCACCCTTCTGTATTTTGCTACTCTTGGCCGTGAAAATGCGACATGTCGCGATATCGTGACACTTTTCTTTCCAGCATCTTTTTGTTCGAGTCGCAAAATGCGACTGTCGGATTCTTTTTAGCCACGATAGAGCAACATGCGTGATATCGTGACACCTTTTCATTTCGACGTACTTTGCTATTCTGAGCCATGAAAACATGACACGTCACGATATCGCGACAACTTTTCATTTCTAGCCACGACGGAGCAACATGTCGTGATATCGTGACACTTCTTCTTTTGTGATATTTTGCTCTTCCTTTGATTTTTTAGCATCTGGGCCACTGAGGTCTTCTTCGAAAGCATGCAAAAAGGGTGGGTCCCCAATTTTGGGGTGTGTTGTGGATCAGCCACAACAAATGGTGACTCTATTGTCAAATGCTCCTGAGCATTTTGGTGAGAACCCAACCTGGAAGTATACAAACTCAGAAACAGGCATTAGCACATAAGAAATATAAACAAATGCCAATAGATCAGAAATACATGAATCATCAAAATTATTAAGTATCAGCTCGGTGTGTGCAATGTGTTTCATTCCCTATCATTTGAAATTGATCAACATTCCATTATCAGTTTCACCTATGATTTGTATGCAAGGCTATGGATGATTTATGCAGGATTTGGTGTATGATAAAGATGCTAGAGATATAACAACCTGCTTTACAAAGGCTCAACCCTTCTAATATCATGAACAAGCATATTAAAGCTGTCAAACCCTCTTAGGACCAAATATATGTCTACTAAAATTAATTTACTAGATCCCAAAGTTGGTTATGTGTCACTACCATCTTGAACCCATGTGCAAGTGTAAGTGAAATCAGAACTTTGGGGAATAGGATTCCCAACCTAAGCGAGATGGGAATTTAACCCTATCCTTACTATTCTGATTTGGAGTTCATTACCTCATCTTGAACAAAATGATTTAACTTGTTATGGATGAAATGGTCAGGCTAGTCTATCCATATGAGCAATCAGTGGTCTTGCTTTTAGACAAGACATGTTGCCACGCATGAGCATACTTAACCCCATAATCCATGACTTGGCTTTATTCATTCTCTTCTTTTTTTTTCTTTGGACCTTTGGGATGACTACCCATCCTTGCTAGGGACATGTAGTACGATCCCTCCAATCCAATATTAAGATGAAATGGGAAATGTTAGTTAATTTTATTTCTTGGACCTTTGGGATGACTACCCATCCTTGCTAGGGACATGTAGTACGATCCTTCCAATCCAAGAAGAAAAAAAAAAAATTTTTTTTTTTTTTTTTTGTTTTTGGGGGGTCCCCCCCCCTTTGTGGGGGACATGTTGTTCGATCCTTCCATCAAGTTTTTATGCTAAAATGAAAGATGGAAGCTTTGGGGAATCGGATTCTCAACCTAGGTGAGATGAGAATTATGCCCTATCCTTACTACTCCATGAAGGTCAAATCAGAGCTTTGGGGAATTGGATCCTCAACCTAAGTTCGATGAGGATTTAATCCTATCCTTACTACTCTGGTTTTAGACTTTAAGCTTGATGGAAGTGGTAAAAACCACTGTTTTAAGGATTATGTTGCATGATAGGACAGACATGAAATATTCTTTTCACCCCACCTTTTCATCCAAGTATGGTTTTGACCATTTTGCTCAAGATTCTCTTTAGTATGCGTAGAACGTGCTTGGTTCAAGATAGTCCGGGCAGCAGTTCCCAACCTTAGGATCCTTTTAATATATGCTATGTAGTAATCCTAAGAGGATTCGACACCTTCTCAATGATTGCACATGAAATTAAAATGTAACTAGGATGACATGTATATGCAATGTGGAATGTGGCATGAGATATGAATGCACTGCTTCTTTTGAATTGTGGAGGGAATATATCATCTACTTTACCATAATGTGTAAAACTGACAACTTCATGCATCACAAGATTCAAACGATATTACTTAAAATGTTTGTGTTACTTGTGGAGCTTCTACAACACAATTCCAATGTTTCATATTCTCCTAGTCTTAGGCATAAGTTGACATCTCAAATTTTTCTTTTTTATTTATTTTATTTTTTTGTATATAAACAAACAAAACATGTCAAATGAAATCAAACACACAACTTAAATCCTAACTAGACTAACAATCCTAAAACAGACAAAACAAAATTTGAAAATCCCTACCAAAACCGAAAAGTATAACATCAATCTCTTACGACTTAAGGGCTAAAATAATGCTTTAAAACATGCCCATTAACTGGTAACATCAAATCCTTCCCTTCTAAAGTTTTTAACCTGAAGGTATTTTTCCCTAGAATTTTTGAAATCTGATAAGGGCCTAACCAAAGACAATCAAATTTTTGATGATTCCCTTTTTCTTCATGTCTTTTATCCCACAGTAAGACCAAATCTGAAATTCTGAAGGACTTAAATTTAGCTCTTCTGTCAAACCATATTTTAATAACCTCTTGGTGTTTACTCATGTGAATCATGGCTTCCTCCCTTTTTTCATCGAGGTGCAGTAAATGACTTAATCTGGCTTCAGTGTGGTTATCTGTTCCCAAGTATTCTTGCATGAAATGGAGGGTTTGCAGCTTCAAGTTTGCAGGAAAGATTGGGTCTTGTCCATAAACCAAATGATAGGGAGTATTCCCTATTGATTCTTTTACTCTGGTTCTATCTGCCCAAAGAGCAAACTTTAACTGGCTGTGCCAATCTCGAGGGTTCTTTTCTAGTAATTTCTTAATGATATTCAACAAATTTTTGTTTGAAGATTCGGCCAAACCATTTCCTTGAGGATAATAATTAGATGCAAACTTTAAACTCACTTTATTGTCGTATGCCCAATCTGCAAATTGCATGGAAACAAAAGCTTTACCATTATCACTAACAATAGAATCGGGCATTCCAAATCTTGTTATGATGTGATCCTCAAGAAATCTTATTACAACATCTGTAGTGGCATGTTTTGTAGGAACTGCTTTTGTCCACCTTGTACAATAATCTGTAGCTGTTAGTATGAATTTATGGGAATCAAAAGAATTTGGGTTAATAACCCCAATGAAATCTAATCCCCATTGTGCAAATGGTCTCATCTCAACTAGAGGTTGTAATGGCATGGCTGCATTTCTTTCTCTGTTGGCGGCTACTTGACAAATGTGGCAAGATCGTACATGAGCATGTGCATCTTTAAAAATGTGGGGCCAATAGTATCCTGCTCTCAGGATTTGATGCGCTGTAGCATTTGCCACACCATGACCAGTTCCATATTTCCCATGAAATTCTTGCAGAACCTTGGCAACTTCTTCTTTATTCAGGCATCTCAAGTAGATCCCCTCATGATTTTTCCTGTACAGAACACCAGATTTAATCAGATAATTAACAGACTTAAGTCTTAAAGCCCTGCTTTGAGTGGAATTCAAATTAGATGGGCACTTACCGTTTAATAGAAAGTGTACAATGTCAACATACCAGTCATCTTTAGAAATGTATTCTGCATTTGAATATTGGCATGTCATTTGTGGATTATTCTCAGCAATCATCTTCACAAGTCCCTGTCCTCGAACTAGTTTCATGGGTTGGATTTCAAGATCAAATTCTTGGATGGTAGAAATCCATTTACCTCTTTTCTCGCCTAGCTCATTCTGTAAAAACATAGTTTTGATAGCAGGGTCAGGCACGATGGCAAAAACTCTGTTGTGCACAATGTAATGTCAAATTTTTTTTACCATTTTAAAGAGTGCGTACATCTGCTTATCGAGGATAGAATACCTCAATTGAGCATCTTTTAAAGGAGCACTTAAAAATGCTATGGGATTTTCTGCACTATCCTCACCTTTCTGGGTCAAGACACTCGCAAAAGAGTGTTCCGATGCGAAAGCATAAATATAGAAAGGTTTGGCATAGTTTGGACTTATGAGGGCAGGGGCTCTGGAAATGGCATCCTTAATGTTCTGAAAGGCCACCCTACTTTCCTCGTTCCATCTGACATCTACATCCTTCTTGAGCATCTTGTTCAAAGGTTTGGCTATCTCAGCAAAGCTTGAAATAAACTTCCTCACAAAATTAATTTGCCCAAAGAAAGATCTCAACTCCTTTTTACTACCCGGGAGAGGCAAGTTTTGGATAGCTTTTATCCTTTCTGGGTCAATGGATATGCCCTCTTTTGAAATGATGTGACCAAGTAGTCTTCCTTCTGTTACTCCAAAGATGCATTTTTTTGGATTTAAAGAAACTCCATGCTCTCTGCATCTTTGAAGAACCTTTTTCAAATCCTTAACATGGTCTTCTCTTTTCTTTGAAAATATTGGAATATCATCCACATACACAATGATACACTTGCCTATAAGCCCTTTGAATGCATAGTCCATGGCGCGTTGAAATGTTGCACCAGCATTTAACAGTCCAAACGACATTCTTTTGTAGGCAAATGTCCCCCATTTGGTTGTGAAAGTTGTTTTCATCCTGTCATTGGGATGAATAAGAATTTGGTTATATCCAGAATATCCATCAAGAAAAGACATCATTTCAGATCCATTCACTGTTTGTAAAATTTCATCAATGGATGGCAATGGATAGTTATCCTTTTGAGAGGCCTTGTTAAGATTTCGAAAATCTATACATAGCCTAATCTCTCCGCTCTTCTTTCTTACTTGGAACGAGGTTAGCAACCCAGGTTGAGTGCCTAACAGGAAAAATAATCTTTGCTTCCAATAATCTCTTGACCTCCTTTTCTATTAAGGGCTCCAATAGCGGGTTAACAACTCGCTGTCTTTGTCTAAAAGGCTTGGAGTCCGGCTTTAGAGGGATGGTATGTGTAATGACGTCTTGGTTGTATGTTTTCAGTTCATTATAATTCCAAGCAATGCAATCCACGTAATGTTTTAGTGCATGTATTATATTTTCCCTTTCTTCAGCTGTACATGCCTTTGCAATGTACACTTCCCGTGGATTGTCTGCACTCCCTAGATTAATTAGATCACATGCATCTTTGGGGAGTGGAACCTTTTTTTCTTTTCTGGCCTTGTATCCCATATCGAACATTTTCTCCAATGAAACTATGTCTTTAGGTATTTTGTTGGATTGACATGCGGTTTCACTTTCGTTTTCTGCTTCTTCTTGCCATCTTTGCTCCTCATCAATCACCCGATTTTCAAAAATACCCGAGTTCGTGACAAATTTGAATATGTGTCTGTCATTTTCAAAAACTTGGAAATTCTTGACATTATCAGGTATTGATGGACAAGGAACTAATTCAATGGAGAACTTTTTACACCTTTTTATATCAATTGGATTTAACATGCCCGTGGCGACTGCAAGAGAGTCTGCTATGCGATTTCCTTTTCTAGAAATAAGGGCTATATTGAAAGCGTCGAATTCCTCAATGAGGTCCATGACCCTAGTTCTATAAAGGCTCAGTCTCTTATCGCGGCATGTATATTGTCCTTTAATCTGCTTGACTACCAGTTCAGAATCTCCCAATACTTTCAAGCATTTAACTTGCTTGCTCAACGCTAGTTGTAAACCAAAGATCAGTGCTTCATATTCTGCCATGTTGTTCGTGCAAGGAAATTGCAGTCTATAAGCAGCCAATAATGATTTACCTCCTGGACCAGTGAGCTCGACTCCAGCTCCTGCTCCCTGTCTGGATTTGGATCCATCAAACCTAAGCAACCATGTGAAATCATTTTCCTCAAGAGAGCTACCATGAAATGTTTCCCCTTTAGGCTCTTCAGTAGCCTCTTCAATATCAAATGCATAAACCCCCAATCCTGGCTCAAAAAACTGAACTTCATTTGGCTTATTAAATTTTGTTATGATCTCTTTAAGCCTCGGTTCATTTTCTACTCTGATTTGATTTGCAATTCCTTTCCAGGGTAGCCACATATGTGAGCAATCGGTTGAAAAATAGCCATTCAATGTTTTCATCCAATCCCTTGCAAGTAGCATTCCATATCTACTTGGGATATTAACAACCAGAATGTCGACTACTTGTTGGACCCTGGGTTCAGAATTTAGTTGAATTTTGACATCATATAGGGTCCCTACCACATTTACCTCAGATCGGTCCAATTGCAAAACTTTACATTTGGATGAAATCGGCTGTAGACCTAGCATTTGACATATCTCTGAAGGCATGAGATTGCTTGTGGCACCCGTGTCCACCAAACAATTATGCAAATTCTTACCAGCAATTCTCAGAGTCAATAAGAATGGCGGGACATCCCGTCTCTCCTTTCGTAAAATCAAATGGGACTCAACTTCCTTTCCCTTCCACACTTGATCAGGTGAGTTCAGAGCCTTTATCAATGCTTCTTTTTGGCTAGGCAATCTGGCCACGTCTAAGAACGAAAGGCTTGATTTGGACTTCTTTAGATCCTCCACTATGTCATAGTTTGGTTTTTTGAATTTGACTATCTTCTGTGTGTCATTAGACATCTCTCTTCTAAGTGGAGGAGGAGGATTATTATCTGCCTTAGTATCCGGAGGAAGGATAGAGTTATTCGGTGGTGTTGATGATGTTTGAGGGGCTTTAGATTTACTTCTCAAATGATATCCGTGATTCCCCTTTCTAAACTCTCGAAAAGCTTGCACCTCCTGTTCCAAAATTTCATCTTCTTCTTCCTCACTCTCACCTTCTTGACGGTATAAAGTTTCCACCACCATAATGTTATCATCTTGATGTTGGGGTGGACCCTCATTTGGCACAAGTTCCAGGTCATCTACTTGGGCTTGGAGACAATGAGTGTATCTAGGGATTTCAGGACAGTTCCTCTCATTGTGCTCCTTTGTATTGTGCAACCTGCACCCCTTTTCCCACGCAAAATCTGAAAGATTCAAAAGGGAACTGGATTGACTGGGTCCTGCAGAAGTATCTAGTTGATTGGCAATAGGAGCAGGTACTCCTCCATTGTTTGGCTTTGTGTTCCAATGTCTCCCTCTATTGTTAAAATTTTGATTTGAGTGAGGGGCATGGGACTCATACTTCTATTTTTGAACCATGTCATTACTCAGTTTATGAACTATCTTCTTGAGCTCTTCAACATCCGAATAAATCTCCTTCGGTGGAGCTACATTGTTGTTAGTTCCCGTTGGGTTTGCATAATTGGTGGGGTCTTGATTTAACATTTGAGTCAGATTTTGAGGAATTTGATTCATGTATGGATTTACACTTTGGATCGGAGTTGGATTTGGGAAAGGAACTATAGCCTGAGAATTAACTCGGTTGGTTCCTTGCATAGTCGATTGACTATTTTGCAAAAATGCGGGAATGGGTGGAATGGATGTGATCGGTTGGATCAGAATGGGTGCATAGGCAGGTGCTTGGTGGATATGGTTGTTGATATGGGAAAGCATTCATGTTTGGCATTTGCGGTGCCATGATCTGATTTGCCATGGGAGCTTGACCATATGGAGCATATTGTCCCATCATAGGCATCTAGGGAAACCCATAGCCCTGTGGTGTCATTTGTTGCTCGATGGTCATGGCTTCATTGTAGGCTAAGGCGAGCATGGTGACTTGAGGATTTCATCTTGCAAACATTGTTGTCATGGGATCCAATGCCCCAAAATATATTTGCAAGGCCACTGCGGGATCTATGGCAAAATGCCGAACTGCTCTATTATAGCATTTTTGGAATCTCTGATTAAAGGTTCTAATTGGCTCACCTTGGCCCCTTTTGCATGTAATAAATTGATTGTAGATGGTTGCGGGATCCAAAGGTGACCTAAACTGATTGACAAAGGCGTTCTCCATTTGTGTCCATGAAGTGATCGAGCCAGTAGGTAGGCAAATATACCATTCATAGGCCACTGGGTCTAGGCTCATGGGAAAAAGTCTGCAAGCCACATCCTCATGTTGGACTTGCAACCTTATCAAAACATCCCTATAGGCTTGGATATGCTCCTCTGTAGTCCTTGGGCCATCTGGTTTATATTTGGGCAAGAATATTTCTATGTTCTTAGGGATTTCATGGATATCCCCTGCAATATTCAAGGGGATATTATTAGCTCCATACCATGGGGCTGCTGGAGGTTGGGCCATTTGACTCAGAATTGATGAGGACAACCCTACAAGAGTGGTGGAAATGGTACTGATGATAGGTACACTAGTGGCAATTGATACCACCGGTGTAGGTCCACTCGATGTTCCTGAAGCAAAAAGATCTTTTGTGACTGGTAGGTTTACAACTTGCTTGGTTTTATTCTTGGGAGTACCAGTGAGTGTAAGGTCATGGAATATGGTTTCCCCAGTTGTTTGGGACCTAGTCGCGATACGACACGGTGGGTCCAGCCTACCTGACGAAACTCTCGATATCTCCAAGAAAACCTGCAACACAAAAACAAATGTTGCAGTTTAGCCGTTAACGAGATTCAAGAAATAATTTCAAAATCAAATCAAAAACACATTACTTCTGTATAAAAATCAAAATAAAGTAAACCAATTCGGCCCTCCTTCTAGCGCCAATCTGTTGAGTGGTATTTTCACCCGATTGTGAAAACACACTCTCCGATAGGATCCGAGTCCCAAATCCTCTGCTTGCAAAGAAATTACACAAGTAACTTCTCCAAGGTTTCTGTTATGTTAGCTTTTTGCACCAATAATGCTGTTCAATTTGAATGTTGGGAATACCTTAGTGGTTGCAAGCAACTGTTAACAAGGGGCACTATGGTTTATTTTACTCTGAAATTGCAATGGACTCAAAGTAAATTAATCTTAATGATGAATCTATTTTCGATTTCGAGCTTTGGTAGATTTTCAATTGTTTATTTGAATGATGGTAATTAAAAATGCAGAAAAATAAAGAATTGAGAATAAAAATGCAAAGAAAATGAACTAAACTACATTCAGAGTGCTACGATCCCACTTTGACAAAATCGAAGATAATGAGGTTTTCTGCATACAACCTAACCTATTGAACCTGCAAACTTGCACAATCCAGATAAGCTAGGTGCTGGCTTCTGGGGTCTTAACTATGGTTCAGATTTAGACATTCACATGAAGCAACCAAGAGAACTTGCATTAAACTTCACCTATAAGCCTAAAAATCTAAAAAGGGAAAGATAAACATTCAATTTTGCATGCAAAAAATAACTCCTTTCTTGCCAATGAGATGCAACTCTCTGTAATTCTGTATTAAAAGGAATGTCTCAGTTTACAATGACAAAATATTTCCAGTTTTGAGAAAACCAGAACAAGTGGAGGAAAATGCTCCAAAAATAGGCCCAGAATGGCTTATTGCCTTTAGCTCTGCAACTCTACTCGCAACGGTTTTCGACCCCTGTACCCATCCTATGCTTCTACTTTTAAACCTTCTGGTGCGGTTCTCTGCTTCACTCTGTGACGCTTCGCTTCATTTCCCAGATTGCATCGTTTCATCTTCCCCGCCTCTTCGTTGTCTTTGACTTTATGCTTGGATGTCGAACGTTTGATCTTCTCTGTGAAATGTAACTGCTAGCCCTGAAGCATTACACCATAGTCCTGACATCTTTATGCCATGTGTTCCATGCTTTTCTGCATGTTCTGTAATGGCCCGTTGTGAATCGTGACCAAAAATAGTATGTCACGATATCGTGACATTTTCTATCTGCAGCTTTGCTCCTCTACCTGCACTACAAAAACAAGACATGTCACGAAATCGTGACATTTTTATGCCTGCGACCTTATCTGCCTATCATGCACAGTGAAAATGGGACATGTCATGAAATCGTGACATTTTTATGCCCGCAACCTTGTCTGCCTTCATGCATAGCGAAAATGGGACATGTCGAAATTAATATAACTCAAAATTGACATTTTTTGTTGTTTTGCACATGTCATGAAATCGTGACATTTTTCATTTCGGCCGTGCAACTGCAACTTGTCACGAAATCACGACGTTTTTCTATTTTGGGCTGTCTCACTACAACTTATCGTGAAATCATGACGTTTTTCTATTTCGGGCTGTCTCACTGCACTTAACATGAAAACACGACATGTCACAAAATCGTGACACTTTTCATCTTGCACCATCTTGCTGCTTTCTATCGTAAAATCGTGATAATTTTTTGTTTTGTACCACTTGGCTATTTTCTGTCATGAAATCGTGACACTTTTCTCTTTCATGATGTCTCGCTGCTTTCTATCGTGAAATCGTGACACTTTTTCATTCCGTACCACTTGGCTGCTTTTTATCACGAAATCATGACACTTTTCTCTTTCAGGCTGTCTCGCTGCTTTCTGTCACGAAATCATGACACTTTTTCGTTCGTACCACTTGGTCGCTTCTGTCATGAAATCATGACACTTTTCTCTTTCAGGCCATCTCGTTGCTTTCTGTCATGAAATCATGACACTTTTTTCTTCCGTACCACTTGGCTGCTTTCTGTCGCGAAATCATGACGCTTTTCTCGTTTGGCACCATCTCACTGCTTTCTATCATGAAATCGTGACACTTTTTCATTTGGCATCATCTCACTGCTTTCTGTCACGAAATCGTGACACTTTTTCTCTTTTAGGCTATCTTGCTGCTCCAAGTCACGAAAACCTGACATGTCACGATATCATGACATTTTTTACTTTGTCTTTCTCTCTCCTCTATGGACCACGATTTCACAGCACGTCGTGAAATCATGACATTTTCTCACCCTTCTGTATTTTTCTACTCTTGGCCATGAAAACGCGACATGTCGCGATATCGCGACATTTTCATTTTTTTGGCGACAACTTTTCATTCCAAGCGTACTTTGTTGTTTTGAGCCGCGAAAACATGACATGTCGCGATATCGTGACAACTTTTCATTCCAAGCGTACTTTGCTATTCTGAGCCATGAAAACGTGACATGTCATGATATCATGACAACTTTTCATTCTTGGCCTGCGATGGAGCAACATGTCGCGATATCGCGACACTTCTTCTTTTTGTGATATTTTGCTTTTTTCCTTGATCTTTGGCCTATGGACCACTGCAATTTTCTTTGAAAGCATGCAAAAAAGGTGGGTCCCCAATTTTGGGGTGTGTTGTGGATCAACCACAACATTACATAATCTTCAACTCATGAACATGAATTGTCCTTCCAAGCTATTACTATTTTAGCTTGGTTGTCTCCACAAGGACAACTTTGTTATCTTGTTATAACCTTCCTATGAGAACTAAACCTCCTCTTATAGAATGCACTCAACATTCATTTCAATTTATCTTATTCTATCACTTCTGTCTAACCACAATCAACACAAATTTTGTTGGTTACTTTCTCTTGGTACCAACACCTTTTAGAGTGATTATGTCCTCCATAACTCTCATAAGGATGTAGGTTTTAACACCTATTTGTAATGTGTCCAAACCTTCCACACTGAGTACAAAAATCCATCCTAGGATCTTCATCCCCTATACTAATCCCTCTTCTCACAAATCTTATCCCATTGCTTCTTGTTTGACTTGTATATCTAAGGCCTTAATTCCTTGGACTTATTTTTGGCATTATGGATATTTTCACACCTTACCCATATATTTCCACTCCTTGACTAGTATACCTTAATTTTTTAGCGTATATGTTAGGTTTATTACATTATTAGCATCTAGTTATTATTGTAACATTGTTATAACAACTCTTATTCATGCCTTGTTAGCTCTGTAACCTTCAAGCTATTCTAAGGCTCAATTGTATTATTTATTCAATTATTATCAACGGGAATGATGTTCGTTTCATTACATGGTATCAAAACTTGGAGGGAGACTTGGTCTATTTTTATTTTTTGATCAAGCACATTTTTTGAGGCAGGCCTGGACCTGTATCTCGAGCATGTTTCTCGAGGTTGTCGACTTAATGCTTGGAGCTTGGACTCTGGATGCATACTAACCCAGGAACTTTTCTTGAGGTTAACTACTGTGAGCACATCAACACATTTTTGAATGTGAATCTAAACTGGTCCAGATTTTTGGACTAACAATCCTCTACGAACACCTGGATCTGACATATCTGACCTTGGAGGATGCAATAGGTAAACTTTATCAATGAATAATCGTCGATGGATGCCTAGATTTGACAAATCCTTGACTGACGTGACCAATCCATAATAACAAGACCTAATAGTTGACTGTTGAACTACACACACTTTGAGGAGATCATAGATGATAACTGAGCCTGTAGATCTAGCAAACACTTCGAGGAGGTTGATTGGCAGGCTGATGTGGAGGAGAACAAGTGGTAATCAATGTGGCTACTTAGATAGCAGGTTGGTTGGAGCTGACGAGGACAGGTGCTGACATGGCCGCTTAGCTGGCAAGGTAACACGTAGCGCGTGTTGATTGGTTGATGTAATAAAAGGCTCATTGATGAGGTTGATTGACTAGAGGCAATCAAGTTTCTAATTGCGTTTTCATGATTTTATACCCTCAATGAGCACCCACTGGGTGCATGTGGGATAATTTCCCATAATTTGTTTTTTCCTGATCATGTCGTTGGACGACCATAACACCGTGCAACTGTGGTTTTGTTCTCAAGCCAAGGCTTAGGTGGAGTGGTTGGCGCTCACAGCTTAGAGCACTACCCGTGAGGTCACCAGTTCAAACCCCATGAGATATCAAAATGTTTTTACAAGGGGCCAATGATAGAGCGCTCCTCAAGGCTTGGTCACGGGTTCGTTTCCCATTGCCCAAACAGGTACAAATATTTTTTTGATTTCTTAAAGTTTGTTATAGTTTAATTTTATTTTCAATGTTTCAAAAGTTTATTTTATTTAAATATTAAAGTTTTTTAATTTTTTAACTTTTTTTAAAACTTTTATTTAAATTTTAATTATCTTTTTGAATCATTAGAAAACTAAAATTTAAACTTTTCAAACTTGAGTTTTCAAATGTACCTTTCAAAACTCCACACAATTTTTTCATCCTAAATTTTACAAACATCAAGGGGGGGAGCATTTTTTGTGCTACATTCTTGTAAAATACTTCTTCAACATTGGATGAAAAAGGGGGGGGGGATAGTGAGTATTTTTTGCATAAAAATTAAAAGACAAATTGGCAAATCGTAAAAGGTGCATTTTCGATGGAAACCGATACCTTAGGTTCATTTTTTTTGTGGGCACTTTTTGATGTATGTTGCATTTCTTTCCATCTTGCAATACTTCATTAAGTACAATAAACCACTAATAAGTCCTCAAAATTTGAACCCATCCGTGCAATTTATTGCACTACAACATTTGGTATTTGTGATACCTCTGGCCTACACTTACAAGTAATGTTGTCATGATTGGGCTACTGTATCCACCACCTAATATAGCTACCAAAATGACGTCTGAGCTTGTTCTCTATAAATCTTCAGGGAGATAAGTTTTCCATTTTGCTATTTTTTACTCCATTCCACTACCCTAATCGTTCTTGTGTTTAGATGTAAATCCTGATGAATGTTCTCAAATCCAAAGTGTTTAGGGGAAGTTATGCCCCATGCATGAGGATTGACAACTTTCTATGGTAGGTGCCATCAACAAGATGATTCCCTTTCAATACCACCTAAGTTCCATGTATTGTATGATCTCTAAAAATTACCTATAGTATCCCTCACGTAAGGGCGGGTAATTTTTTCTGATATTTCAAAATATCTATAGTATCACTCATGTAAGGGCGGGTCTTTTATATGGTAAAAAGACCTGGCATAAAGTTATATAGAAAGGGGGACCATTTGGTGTTATAAGTAACCCTCATTATGGCTTTAAATTTTATGATTGATGCTCATCAATTATTAAAAGGTCCTAATTACACACCATGGAAAAACAAGATGAATGCAATCCTTGTCATGGAAGACTTATGGGATGTTGTTTCTGGAGCAACAATAAGACTTTCACCAATAGATGGATCAACAATAGCTACACCTCTGATGAGTGGTTATTTATTACATATTTTTGTATCATAATCACTTTATTTACCTGATTAATTGATATGTTTATGAAAGTTATTATTAATAAAATGTGATTTACTAGAAAAAACTATCAATTATGGTAATCTAAAATTTATGTGTGATTTGAGTGAGAGTGATTGGGGTTGATCCCTTTTTTTTTTTGAGCTCTGGCGTTTTGGCGGGAATCCTTCTGCACTGTCGACGGCCGTGGCTCTAGGGCTTCAGTTCGGAAACCTCCTTCAGCGTGTTTGGAGTCTGTTGCAGGCCTCTGGACTAGGATCTTTCGGTCTCCCGGGAGGGCCCAATGGGGTCTCTTCCTGGTTCTCGCGAAGGAAAAAAGACCTCTTATGCGGAGATTCTTCGAGATAATCCCGCGTCTTCCTCTCGCTCGAAGCTCAACGCAGCGCCTTCCATCTCGCTAGCCAAGAATGCGGGCAAGGGCTCTCCTGGGCACAGAATTAATGGTTGTCTCCCGCAATCCGCATCAAGACCGAAAATAGTCATCGAACCGTAGCCGGTTGAAGACACGATAAACTACCGGACCACGCATGATCTGATTTGCAAGTTCATGGGCATTCGACCCACCCCGCACTTTTTGCATTCCTGGGTGAGACAAAACTGGGAGCCAATCGGTGAGTACTCCTTATGGCCCATTAGCAATGGGTATTTCATTATTAGTTTTTCTTCCCTACTGGATAGAAACAGAGCATTTGAATCAGAGAAGAGGAGCCATGGCCCGGCAGGGTTATTTGTCCAGCCGTGGAGAGCGGGTTTCGACCCTCGCATTGAACCCACGGCCGTCCCGGTTTGGATCCGGCTGTATGCTCTCCCGATGGAGTTTTGGGGTGAGCGGATTCTTGAATTGATAGGCAACTCTTTAGGTAGATTTTTGGGAGTTTCTAAGGATACCATTGAAGGAAATACTGCCGTTTATGCAAGAATCTGTGTAGAATTGGATATTAGTCAATCGCTACCAGCTGAGATGGAATTGGAGCTAGCAGGACATTCTTGGGTACAGCAGCTAGACTATGAAGCCCTACCTTTCCGTTGTAGAGTCTGTCATTTGCATGGCCATTTGGCAAGGTTCTGCCCAAATATCTTGAGCACCAATGCGGATGCTACACAGGGAATGTCAAATCGCTCCCGAGGAGGTAAGTCCACTTCGGCCAAAGAACCATCTGTCATTCCCACTGGGTCTGAGGGCCAGAATGATGGCTTTGAACAACAGAAGAGGAGAAGAAACAAAAAGAGAAATGGTAAGGAGCAAGCTCTCCCCAAGCCAACAAATCGGTATGAAATCTTCAAATCTCTTGTGGATCAAGAAGACCAACCTATGGAAGGAGCAGATGGGATCCTTGAGGATAATATTATCCTTACTCATGCCCCTCCTTCCTCAACCCCTGTCCTTGAACAGGCTTTTGATTCCTCTGAGACTTTGCACCATGAAAACCTTGGGACTCTGGTTATCCACGCCCCAGCCCAGCCCGTTATTAAAGATGTTTCTATGGGAATTGCAGAAAAGCTCAGAGAAAGACCAGCTCTTGGAATTTCCCAGGTAGAGAAGAGATCGAAAAATAGTAATTCCCAAGGGGTGGGCAGGAAATCCAATAAGGATCTAATCGCAGTGCAAGGGGATAAGCTAATCAATGGAGGATTGGCAAGAACAATTGATTCGTATTGCTCCCAAGGTTTCCAATGATTATACAATCTTGGAATGTGAGGGGTTTAAACAGTAGAACCCATCAATCTGCTGTTCAAAGACTGTTAGAAGGAAGTAAAACAGACTTTCTGCTCATTCAGGAAACAAAAATGTCATTAGACCTCATGAGTAAAACTGTCGGCCGAATCTGGAGGGGTGTTGGCCATATGGCAGTGGCTGCTCTTGGTGCCTCGGGAGGGATTGCTACTCTTTGGAATCCTTTGGCATGGATAGCAGTAGATCATATAGCCTGGAGAGGGGTCCTAACATCTCTTTTCAAGAATATAGTTACAGCTGAACAAGTCTTAATTACAAATTTCTATGGGGTTCAGAATACCGAAGGTCAGCGGTCTCAATGGAAAGCTGTTCAAAACATGAGGTCCTCCCGGGAAGATCTTGATTGGATTTTAGCTGGGGACTTCAATGCTAAATTATCCGCTAGAGATCAGGAAGGTGGCATCCCTGTTCTGGATACAGGGGATAGGCCGTTTATTGCCCACGTTCAGGCCTTTAACCTTGTTGACATCAAAGGCCCTGGTACAAACTTTACCTGGACTAATAAGAGAAGAGAGCCATACAGTAGGAGGGTTAAGCTTGACAGGTTTTTGGTCTCGGAGGAAGCTTATGTTAGATGGAATATCAAATTCCAGATCTTGGAGGGCCCAGTTTCTGATCACTCTCCCATTTTGCTGGAGGGAGGGACTATGTCAGGAAAGTATTACAAACCTTTTAAATTTGAAAATTTTTGGTTGCAAAAAGAGGACCTACGAAGGAAAATTCCACAGTGGTGGGAAGAAGGTCGTCCCCCTTTTGGAACAGCTATGTTCAAAATTCACAAACAGCTCCTCTATGTTAAGAGTAAACTGAAACAGTGGAAGCAAACTAACAAATCTGATTTCCAGCTCCAACGAGCCCCCTTGCTGGACAGATGGAATGAGGTGCAAAAACAATTCAGAGAAGGAATTATTTCTGAGCATCTTAAATTTGAGGATGACGCCTTACGCAAAGCAGTTGAGGACATTGATAATCAAGAAGAGATCTATCGGAGACAGAGAGCCGTAAATACTTGGCTATTAGAAGGAGACAGAAATACTAAATTTTTCCATCGCTCCGCTCGTGCTAGAAGGCAATTGAATAACATGGAGTTCCTCCAAGATGAGTTTGGAAATTCTTTTGACACTCTTCCTGACATGCATTCCCTTTCTATGGAGTACTTCTCAAACCTCTTCAAGGAAAGTTTGTCGCATGATGTGGAAGCTCAAAATGAAGTCATTGACGGAATTCCCTCTATTATTTCTCATGAAGAGAATCAGTCCCTCCTTAAGCCCATTGATCGTGATGAACTCAAGAAGGTGGTCTTTGGGATGTGCACAGGAAAATCGCCCGGTCCGGACGGTTTCCCTATTGAGTTCTTTCAGGCCTTCTGGGACATCCTGGAGGAGGACGTGTTGGCCGTCATTGAGGAATCCCGAATTAACAAAAGAATGCTCAAGGCTCTAAATCATACCTTTATCACCTTAATTCCGAAAGGAGAGGGGGGGCTCTCATTTCTGATTTCAGACCTATTGCTTTATGTAATGTGATCTACAAAATTATTTCTAAACTTATGGCTGAAAGACTAAAACCCCTTCTTCAAAATTTAATTTCCCCTGAGCAAGGGGGTTTTGTTGAAGGAAGACAGATCTTGGATGGAGTGATCTTGGCTCAGGAGGCTATCCATTCTATGCATAATTCAGGTAACAAAGGAATGTTCATCAAATTGGATATGTCTAAGGCTTATGACAGAGTAGAGTGGGGTTTCTTGGTCAAGATGTTGGCAGCCTTTGGTTTTTCTCAGATCGGATTGCCCGGGTCATGAGTCGTATCTCTACGCCTTCATACTCTGTTTTAATTAAGGGGCTTCCCTCGCCACCTTTTGGAGCCTCTCGGGGTCTCCGTCAAGGAGATCCCCCGCTCTCCTTATCTCTTTCTTATCTTGGTCGAAGGTCTTGGCGGACTCCTCCCTGAGAAGAAGACGTCAAGGACAGATTACAAGAATTAAAATCGGAGCCGAAGTTTTGACTCATTTACAGTTTGTGGATGATACGGGCTTGGTGGGGGTTGCCAGCCTCAGAGAAGCAAGAGGAATCAAAGATACTCTTAACGTCTACCTTCGGGCTTCTAATCAAGCCATCAATGATTCAAAATCAAAAGTGGTCTTCTTCAACCTTGATCAAAGGTCGCAAGAGAGAGTTATGGAGATTCTGGGTTTCACTCGGACCTCCCTTCCTGTTGTTTATTTGGGGGTTCCTCTGCATTTCAAAAAACTGACAACTGATTTTTGGAAGGACCTGCTAGATGGCATCAAAGAGAGAATGAATCATTGGTCTCATAGATGGTTAAGCTATGGGGGCCGACTAACTTTTCTGAAGTCTGTTATTCAGGCTTTGCCTATTTACAAATTCTCAATTCTGGCCGCCCCTCCCTCAATCTGGAAAGAGTTGGACAAAGCGGCTAGAAGTTTTCTTTGGGAAGGTGCCAATGGAGAGAGGAAATGGGCCTTGGTTGGTTGGGATAAGGTCACCCAGCCCAAGGAAAAAGGTGGGCTGGGCTTGAGAAGCTCCAAGTTTAACAATCGGGCCCTGGCTGGGAAATTGTACTGGAGGTGGATTTCTCAGCCTTCGTCCCTCTGCAGCAGAATCCTTTCTAGTAAATACTTGGGTCCTGTTCCTCCCAATGACTTGGGCCGCTATCCTCTGGAAGGTAATGGTTCTCTTGTGTGGCAGGCGCTCAAGCTTGGTTCTTGCATTATCAAAGATCAATTGTTCTGGAAAGTTGGGAGAGGGGAGAAGGCCCGGTTCTGGACTGACTCTTGGGATCAGCATCCTCCTATTCTTGCAGTGTTTCCCGATCTGCTTCCGCTAAAAACAGCTCTTGAAGACAAAGGTTGGATTCATATTCAGACCTACTTCACTACCAGCCTTCTGGGGGAGTATAAGGTTAAAAAATTTAAGCGGCTGGGTGAATGGCCTATTCCAATCCCTCCGGAGCAGGCCCCAACTCTGGAAAAACTTTTGGCTGAAAGGTTTCTATCTGGGAGAGATGAGGAGGATGAGCTTGCTTGGGGCTTCGGGAACCTTGGGGTTTATTCTGTGAAGGAGGGCTATGCTTCGATCCTACCTGAGCCCCCCCCACACTCTTTTCCTGTTCATGAATGGAGGAAGATTTGGCATCCCAAGGGCTGGCCGAAAGTGAACTTTTTTGCTTGGCAACTGATGCATAATGGTATCTTGACCTTTGACAACCTTAGAATTAGAGGCATCATTGGTCCTTCCCAGTGTGTTTTATGTTATAGGAATGAGGAAACTGTGAACCATCTTCTGTTTGATTGCTCTTTCACACAGCAGATTTGGCAACGTTGGTTCTCCCACTTTAAACTTCAGGTGCTTGGAGATCTGTCCCGGACCAATTTATGGGAAAGCTGGAAGAGAGGTAGATTTATTTCTAAAGCTCTTCGTACTGGCTGGGAGATCGGTTTCCTTTTTATTTGGTGGCAGGTTTGGTTGGAAAGAAATGCTCGTATTTTTCGTGAAACCTTCTCTTCGGTGGAGGGGATTTGGCAGATCATTTGGAGCAAAGTTGTGGAAACCGTAGCCATCTATGCCGAGAAGGAAAACCAGCCTCGCTTCTAAGCCTTTGAGTGGGAGAGGTGCTGATCCGGAGAGACAGGTAAGAAGTTGTTGGAAACCTCCCCCGAAGGTCGGGTCAAAATCAATACCGATGGAGCCGCTAAAGGTAATCCGGGCAATGTCGGCGAGTGGTGTTATTTGCCGTGATCATGCTGGGACCGTGCTATATTGGGAATTGCAAGGTCCTGGGATATGCCACAAACAATGAAGCCGAGGCCTTTGCTATTAAATCTGCTTCCATCCGGGCCGTCAAGCATGGTCACAGAAAGATAATCATTGAGTCTGACTCCCAAATCTTGGTTGGTGCTCTTGACTGCATGCGAAACTTTGCCTTAAAAGCTTGGAGGCTCCGGATTTTGGTCGCCCAAATTTTAGAGCTTTGGAAAGAAATTGAGGATGTGATTCCTGTTTATGCTAGTAGATCTCTCAATAAAGCGGCCGATTTCCTTGCTAAGTTGGGTGCTGAGAGAGAGGTTGGGATTCATCTGCATAGCAATTTGTCTGTGGAGAATGTCGAGATCAGACAAGGCCTTGAACAATTCCTGAAATAATGTGCAAAGTTTTTTTTGCTAAGGGTCCTTTCTGTCGCGATTTCGCGACATGTTGCCCTGTCGCGGTCGTTGGCTGGTTACTGTCGCGATATCGCGACAGGTTGAGCCTCTGCAGTCTCCGGCTGGTTTACGTCGCGATATCGCGACATGTCGCGTTATCGCGGGTCGCGATTCCGCGACATGTTGCGATATCGCGACATGTCGCGTTATCGCGTGACGCGATCCCGCGTCTTGTTGCGATATCGCGACATGTCGCGATATCGCGACATGTCGCGTTTTCGCGACATGTCGCGTTTTCGCGCCTCGCGATTCCTCGACACGTTGCGATATCGCGACAGTCCCGCTTTCCAGGTTCGAATGGTGTTTTTACCGCGCTCTCATTCCCTTCTTGAGGTTGAATAGAAATGTTAATATTTCGTCGTGTTTTCACGACAAGTTTGAGTTTTGGAAGCTGCATGGTTCTTCTGTCGCGATTTCGTGACACTTTTGGCAATTAGGCGGCTGGTTGGTTAACTGTCGCGATATCGCGACCTGTAGTGATGATGCAACTTCGAGCTGGTTTTTGTCGCGATTTCACGACAGGTTGTGCCCTCCTGGTCTCTGGCGTTTTTCTTGCGCGATTTCGCGGCATGTTGGGCTCCTTTGTGACTGGGTGGTTTTCCGTCGCGATATCGCGACCTTCATGAGGCTTGATTGTTGCTTTCTGTTTCTGTCGCGATGTCGCGACGCTTTCTGCGGGTGGCTGTCGAGGGCCATTCCTGTCGTGATTCCGCGACATGTCGCGATTTCGCGACATGTCGCGATTTCGCGACATGTCGCGTTATCGCGCCTGTTGGTGCCAAAGTGGCCGTGACGGGTTTTCCTGTCGCGATTTCGTGACATGTCGCGTTTTCGATACCTGTTGGTTTCGTGCCTTCCGTTCTCTGTGCCTTGCGGTACCTAGCTTTGCCTTGGTGCGCCTTCCTTGCTGTTTTGCTTGTGGCTCTGGCTCGGGATGTGTTCTCTCCCGCTGTATCTGGTTCTTGTTTTAATACAAGTTTTCATTTTTTTCAAAAAAAAAAAAATATTTATGTGTGATTTATATCAAATTTTCCTGATTTCTGAGTGAAATGTAGGGAAAAGCATAGATGATTGATAAAGAAATCACAAAACCTTTGGAATGCACCTTGGACGAGAATAAGAACCATAGCAGTTCGGTCAATGATAGTAATTGATATTAATGAAATATATTACTGAAGCATATTACCGAAGGATATTACTGAAGTATATTACTGACCGTAGTTACTAAAGGTAACTACTGAAGGTAACTACTGAAAGTAATTACTGAAGGAAATTACTGAAGAACAATTACTGGAGGAAGTTACCAACAATTACTATTGACCAGGGATAACATAATCAAATGGACGGCACATTACCATGGACAACAATAGATATCTTATTGCTTCTCCATAATGGCTGCAAGAATATCTCTAGTTGATAAAGTTATATAAAAGATTTGTAATAATTTGATTTGCAAATTGTAAGACTGTTAAGACTTCTTGAAATAAAGGAAATAAAAGTCTTAGACAACCATCTTGCGAGTTAGTTAGACAGATAGTATCTTGATAAGATTTTATGTATATGCCACTTGGACCAATAGGAATAATTATAATTCCAAGTCAAAATAAATATTATTTGGTTTTAGATTATCTTTTGATATACATATAGTCACCATTCCATAAATCAAGCATGACAAATACGTGGAAAAATAAGTTGTTCATATTGTATTAATTTAGTATAAAAGTACATAGAAGACCTAGAAAAAGGTCTGGGTTGTTTTGCGTTGTTCTATTCTGTTCTGGATTATTTTACAATAGCAGTTTATTATGAGAAGCATGTACAGTTGAAACTCTAGCAATCAAACAACATTTTCTTCAAATATGATATTCTGTATCAATTTTGTAGCTTGTTTAACTTCTATTTTGTAAATTGTAGAATTGTAACCTACATTCATAGCATATGTACAAATATTAGTATGAATTATAAAACATAGTTACTGATAAGGTAAACTAGGGGAGAAAGACTTACACTGCCACTTAGGAGGCAGGGCCCACTCCTAATAGACAGTCCCTAAGTTCTCTAGCCCCTGCATTAGATTATATTAGTTAGATTTGCATTTTAAAATATATAAAATAAACATATTGCACGAGGATCCTCATATCATAAATTAGTTTCTCACACTTAGATTAAAATATTTCATAAATTAGTTTATAAAGTAATTGGTTGCATCAGTAAAATTACATCATTAGTAAAATATAAATTGCATTTATTTATTATATCTTGCATAATTCATCCTTGCATAATTTTATATTTCTTTTTGTACACGTGTACGCATAAATTTTGGACTGGAAATTGAGCTAGACGTAGTATTAACTTCTACGATATAATCTATATGGGATTGCTACTTTTAAAATCTAACCTTGATTTCCCTTGGATTGTTAAAATTAAATGTAAGCTTCTACAACCTATCATTTTGGCATCGTTGCTGGGGAAAGTAGCATCGTTGTAGTTGGTCAAAAAAGTTTCTTGGCAGTGCAAAGTGAGTGGACACGGTGGGTCTAGCCTACCTGACGAAACTCTCGATTATCTCCAAGAAAACCTGCACCACAAAAACAAATGCTACAGTTTAGCCGTTTGTGAGATTTAGGAAATAATTTCAAAACGAATCAAAAACACATTACTTCTGTATAAAAATCAAAATAAAGTAAACCAATTGGCCCTCCTTATAGCGCCAATCTGTTGAGTGGTTTTTTCACCCAGTTGTGAAAACACACTCTCCAATAGGATCCGAGTCCCAAATCCTCTGCTTGCAAAGAAATTAAACAAGTAACTTCTCCAAGGTTTTTGCTATGTTAGCATTTTGCACCAATAACGCTATTCAATTTGAATGCTGGGAATACCTTAGTGGTTGCAGGTAACTATTAACAAGGGGCACTATGGTTTATTTTATTTTGAAATTGCAATGGACTCCAAGTGAATTAATCTTAATGATGAATCTATTTTCGATTTCGAGCTTTGGTAGATTTTCAATTGTTTATTTGAATGATGGTAATTAAAAATGCAGAAAAATAAAGAATTAAGAATAAAAATGCAAAGAGAATGAACTAAACTACATTCAGAGTGCTACAATCCCACTTTGACAAAATCGAAGATAATGAGGTTTTCTGCATACAACCTAACCTATTGATCCTACAAACTCATACAATCTAGATAAGCTAGGTGCTAGATTATGGGGTGTTAACTATGGTTTTCAGATTTAGGCATTCGCGTGAAGCAACCAAGAGAACTTGCATTAAACTTCACCTATAAACCTAAAAATCTGAAAGGGGAAAGATAAACATTCAATTTTGCATATAGAAAATAACTCCTCCTTTCTTGCCAATGAGACGCAAACTCTCTGTAATTCTGTATTAAAAAGAATATATCAGTTACAATGACAAAATGTTCCAGTTTTGACAAAACCAGAACAAGTGGAGGAAAACGCTCCAAAAGCAGGCCTAGAATGGCTTATCACCCTTAGCTCTGCAACTCTGTCAGCAACGGTTTTCGACCCCTGTACCCGCCCTGTGCTTCTACTTTTAAACCTTCTGGTGCGGTTCTCTGCTTCACTCTATGACGCTTCATTTCATTTCCTAGACTGCATCATTTTTTCTTCCCCGCCTCTTCGTTGTCTTTGACTTTCTACTCGGATGTTGAACATTTGATCTTTTCCGTGAAATGTAATTGTTAGTCCTTAAGCGTTACACTATAGTCCTGACATCTTCGTGCCATGTGCTCCGTGATTTTTTGTATGTTTTGTAACGGCCCACAGTGAATCGTGACTAAAAAACAGTATGTCGCGATATCGCGACACTTTCTAACTACAGTTTTGTTCCTCTACCTGCACTACAAAAACAAGACATGTCACGAAATTGTGACATTTTTTGGCCAACAGCCTTGTCCGCAACCATGCATAGTGAAAATAAGACATGTCACAAAATCGCGACATTTTTTTGCCCGCAACCTTGTCTGCCTTCATTCACAGCGAAAATAAGACATGTCGCGAAATCGCAACATTTTCTTACGGCAACCTTGTCTGCATTCATCCACAACAAAAATAATACATGTCGCGAAATTGTGACATTTTTCTGCCCGCAATCTTGTCTGCCTTCATGCACAGTGAAAATAAGACATGTCACGAAATTGTGACATTTTCTGTCAACGGGACGTGCAAATGCAACCTGTCGTGATATCACGATTTTTTTTTGTTTTGGACTGTCTCACTACGACTTGTCACGAAATCGTGACGTTTTTCTATTTTGGGCTGTCTCGCTGCGCTTAACAACGAAAACACAACATGTGAAATCGTGACACTTTTCATCTTGCACCATCTTGCTTCTTTCTGTCGTGAAATCATGACATTTTTTTGTTTTGTACCACTTGGCTATTTTTTGTCGTGAAATTGTGATACTTTTCTCTTTCATGCTGTCTCATTGTTTCCTGTCGTGAAATCACGACAATTTTTTTATTCCATACCACTTGGCTGCTTTTTGTCGTGAAATCGTGACACTTTTCTCTTTCAGGCTGTCTCACTGTTTCCTGTCATGAAATCATGACAATTTTTCGTTATGTACCACTTGGCTGCTTTCTATCGTGAAATCGTGACACTTTTCTCTTTCAGGCTATCTCGCTGTTTCCTGTCACGAAATCACAACAATTTTTCGTTCCATACCACTTGGCTGCTTTCTGTCGCAAAATCATGACGCTTTTCTCGTTTGGCACCATATCACTGCTTTCTATCATGAAATTGCGACACTTTTTCATTTGGCATCATCTCACTGCTTTCTATCACAAAATCATGACACTTTTCTCTTTCAGGCTATCTTGCTGCTCCAAGTCACAAAAACTTGACATGTCGCGATATCGCGACATTTTTTACTTTGTCTTTCTCTCTCCTCTATGGACCGCGATTTCACAACACATCGTGAAATCGTGACATTTTCTCACCCTTCTATATTTTGCTACTCTTGGCCACGAAAACGTGACATGTCACGATATCACGATAGCTTTTCATTCCAAGCATACTTTGCTGTTCTGAGCCGCGAAAACGTGACATGTCACGATATCGCGACAAATTTTCATGCCAAGCGTACTTTGCTGTTCTGAGTCGTGAAAATGTGACATGTCGCGATATCGCGACAACTTTTCATTCCAAGCGTACTTTGCTATTCTAAGCCGCAAAAACGTGACATGTTGTGATATCGCGACAACTTTTCATTCTTGGCCTGCGACGAAGCAACATGTCGCGATATCGCGACACTTCTTCTTTTTGTGATATTTTGCTTTTTTCCTTGATCTTTGGCCCATGGACCACTATAATTTTCTTTGAAAGCATGCAAAAAATATGGGTCCCCAATTTTGGGGTGTGTTGTGGATCAGCCACAACATTACATAATCTTCAACTCATGAACATGAATTGTCCTTCCACGCTATTACTATTTTAGCTTGATTGTCTCCACAAGGACAACTTTGTTATCTTGTTATAACCTTCCTATGAGAACTAAACCTCCTCTTATAGAATGCACTCAACATTCATTTCAATTTATCTTATTCTATCACTTATATCTAACCACAATCAACACAAATTTTGTTGGTTACTTTCTCTTGGTACCAACACCTTTTAGAGTGATTATGTCCTCCATAACTCTCATAAGGATGTAGGTTTTAACACCTATTTGTAATGTGTCCAAACCTTCCACACTGAGTACAAAAATCCATCCTAGGATCTTCATCCCCTATACTAATCCCTCTTCTCACAAATCTTATCCCATTGCTTCTTGTTTGACTTGTATATCTAAGGCCTTAATTCCTCGGACTTATTTTTGGCATTATGGATATTTTCACACCTTACCCATATATTTCCACTCCTTGACTAGTATACCTTAATTTTTTTAGCATATATGTTAGGTTTATTACATTATTAGCATCTAGTTATTATTGTAACATTGTTATAACAACTCTTATTCATGCCTTGTTAGCTCTGTAACCTTCAAGCTATTCTAAGGCTCAATTGTATTATTTATTCAATTATTATCAATGGGAATGATGTTCGTTTCATTACATGGTATCATAACTTGGAGGGAGACTTGGTCTATTTTTATTTTTTGATCAAGCACATTTTTTGAGGCAGGCCTGGACCTGTATCTCGAGCATGTTTCTTGAGGTTGTCGATTTAATGCTTGGAGCTTGGACTCTGGACGCATACTGACCTGGGCACTTTTCTTGAGGTTAACTACTGTGAGCACATCAACACATTTCTGAATGTGAATCTAAACTAGTCCAGATTTTTGGACTAACAATCCTCTACGAACACCTGGATCTGACAGATTCGACCTTGGAGGATGCAATAGGTAAACTTTATCAATGAATAATCCTCGATGGATGCCTAGATCTGACAGATCCTTGACTGACGTGACCAATCCATACTGACAAGACCTAATAGTTGACTATTGAACTACACACACTTTGAGATCATAGACGATAACTGAGCCTGTAGATCTAGCACACACTTCGAGGAGGTTGATTGGCAGGCTGATGTGGAGGAGAAAAAGTGGTAATCAATGTGGCTACTTAGATAGCAGGTTGGTTGGAGCTGACGAGGACAGGTGCTGACATGGCCGCTTAGCTGGAAAGGTAACACGTAGCGCGTGTTGGTTGGTTGATGTAATAAAAGGCTCATTGATGAGGTTGATTGACTAGAGGAAATCAATTTTCTAATTGCGTTTTCATGATTTTATACCCTCAATGAGCACCCACTGGGTGAATGTGGCATAATTTCCCACAATTTGTTTTTTCCTGCTCATGTCGTCGGATGACCATAACACCGTGCAACTGTGGTTTTGTTCTCAAGCCAAGGCTTAGGTGGAGTGGTTGGCACTCATAGCTTAGAGCACTACCCGTGAGGTCACCAGTTCAAACCCCATGAGATATCAAAATGTTTTTACAATGGGCCAACGATAGAGCGCTCCTCAAGGCTTGGTCACAGGTTCGTTTCCCATTGCCCAAACAGGTACAAATATTTTTTTGATTTCTTAAAGTTTGTTATAGTTTAATTTTATTTTCAATGTTTCAAAAGTTTATTTTATTTAAATATTAAAGTTTTTTAATTTTTTAACTTTTTTTAAAACTTTTATTTAAATTTAATTATCTTTTTGAATCATTAGAAAACTAAAATTTAAACTTTTAAAACTTGAGTTTTCAAATGTACCTTTCAAAACTCCACACAATTTTTTCATCCTAAATTTTACAAACATCAAGGGGGGGGCATTTTTTGTGCTACATTCTTGTAAAATACTTCTTCAACATTGGATGAAAAAGGGGGGGGGATAGTGAGTATTTTTTGCATAAAAATTAAAAGACAAATTGGCAAATCGTAAAAGGTGCATTTTCGATGGAAACCGATACCTTAGGTTCATTTTTTTTACGGGCACTTTTTGATGTATGTTGCATTTCTTTCCATCTTGCAATACTTCATTAAGTACAATAAACCACTAATAAGTCCTCAAAATTTGAACCCATCCGTGCAATTTATTGCACTACAACATTCGGTATTTGTGATACCTCTGGCCTGCACTTACAAGTAATGTTGTCATGATTGGGCTATTGTATCCACCACCTAATATAGCTACCAAAATGACGTCTAAGCTTGTTCTCTATCAATCTTCAGAGAGATAAGTTTTCCATTTTGCTATTTTTTACTCCATTCCACTACCCTAATCGTTCTTGTGTTTAGATGTAAATCCTGATGAATGTTCTCAAATCCAAAGTTTTTAGGGGAAGTTACGCCCCATACATGAGGATTGACAACTTTATATGGTATGTGCCATCAACAAGATGATTCCATTTCAATACCACCTAAGTTCCATGTATTGTATGATCTCTAAAAATTACCTATAGTATCCCTCACGTAAGGGCGGGTAATTTTTTTTTATATTTCAAAATATCTATAGTCTCACTCATGTAAGGGCGGGTCTTTTATATGGTAAAAAGACCTGGCATAAAGTTATATAGAAAGGGGTACCATTTGGTGTTATAAGTAACCCTCATTATGGCTGTAAATTTTATGATTGATGCTCATCAATTATTAAAAGGTCCTAATTACACACCATGGAAAAACAAGATGAATGCAATCCTTGTCATGGAAGACTTATGGGATGTTGTTTCTGGAGCAACAATAAGACTTTCACCAATAGATGGATCAACAATAGCTACACCTCCGATGAGTGGTTATTTATTACATATTTTTGTATCAGAATCACTTCATTTACCGGATTAATTGATATGTTTATGAAAGTTATTATTAATAAAATGTGATTTACTAGCAAAAATGATCAATTATGGTAATCTAACATTTATGTGTGATTTATATCAAATTTTCCCGAGTTCTGAGTGAAATGCAGGGAAAAGCATGGATGATTGATAAAGAAATCACAGAACCTTTGGAATGCACCTCGGACGAGAAGAAGAACCATAGCAGTTCGATAAACGATAGTAATTGATATTACTAAAACATATTACCGAAGCATATTACCGAAGCATATTACTGAAGTATATTACTGACAGTAGTTACTGAAGGTAACTACTGAAAGTAATTACTAAAGGTAATTACTGAAGAACAATTACTGGAGGAAGTTACCAACAATTACTATTGACCAGGGATAACATAATCAAATGGACGACACATTACCATGGACGACAATAGATATCTTCTTGCTTCTCCATAATGGCTGCGAGAATATCTCCAGTTGATAAAGTTTTATAAAATATTTGTAATGATTTGATTTGCAAATTGTAAGACTGTTAAGACTTCCTGAAATAAAGGAAATAAAAGTCTTAGACAACCATCTTGCGAGTTAGTTAGACAGATAGTATCTTGATAAGATTTTATGTAGATGCCACTTGGACCAATAGGAATAATTATAAGTCCAAGTCAAAATAAATATTATTAGGTTTTAGATTATCTTTTGATCTACGTACAGTCACCATTCCACAAATCAAGCATGACAAATACGTGGAAAAAGAAGTTGTTCATATTGTATTAATTTAGTATAAAAGTACATAGAAGACCTAGAAGAAGGTCTGGGTTGTTCTGCGTTGTTCTACTCTGTTCTGGATTATTTTACAGTAGCAGTTTATTCTGAGAAGCATGTACAGTTGAAACTCCAACAATAAAACAACATTTTCTTCAAATATGGTATTCTGTATCAATTTTGTAGCTTGTTTAACTTCTATTTTGTAAATTGTAGAATTGTAACCTGCATTCACAACATATGTACAAATATTAGTATGAATTATAAAACTTAGTTACTGATAAGGTAAACTAGGGGAGAAAGACTTACACTGCCACTTAGGAGGCAGGGCCCACTCCTAATAGACAGTCCCTGAGTTCTCTCGCCCTTGCATTAGATTAGGATTAGTTAGAATTGCATTCTAAATATATAAAATAAACATATTGCATGAGGATCCTCATATCATAAATTAGTTTCTCACACTTAGATTAAAATATTTCATAAATTAGTTTATAAAGTAATTGGTTGCATCAGTAAAATTACATCATTAGTAAAAGATAAATTGCATTTATTTATTAGATCTTGCATAATTCATCCTTGCATAATTTTTATATTTCTTTTTGTACACGTGTACGCATGAATTCTGGACTGGAAATTGAGCTAGACTTAGTATTAACTTCTACGATATAATCTATACGGGATTGCTACTTTTTAAATCTAACCTTGATTTCCCTCGGATTGATAAAATTAAATGTAAGCTTCTACAACCGATCATTTTGGCATCATTGTTCAGGGAAAGTAGCATCGTAGTAGTTGGTCAAAAAAGTTGCTTGGCAGTGCAAAGCGAGTGGACTTACTTGTACGCATGAGATCATGTGGACACATGGGCCCTTGGTGTGCATACGAGTCAAAGTAGATATTTACGTAGATGGTACACATGAGACCTCCCTACTATAGATAGGCTGCAAAGAGCCCCACCTTACGACGTTGCCAGGTTCATTTTTCATAAGGATTTCATGTTTTACTGCTTTCATAGATTAAATTTCAATTTCTGCAAATTTTAATTTCTGCAAATTTCTTGCTTTGGGTAATTATTATTGTTAAACTAGTTAGGACCTATAAATAAAATTAGGAAGTAGGTGAACGCTGAAAGTAACACCCTATTTTTATTCTATAGGAAGTAGTTACATTGAGTGACACAATTGTAATGAAATCCTCCTATCCAAGAAATAATAAGAAGTTACCTTTTATTTCAACAATTTTATTTTCACCTAATTATTACTAAAGTTAGCTGTATGGATTCATAGACCATGGATCACACTTAATTTTAGTAGCATTAGGTCATACTTTTTCCCTAATTTTACTAAGTTTGGTTGTATGGATTCATTGATCGTGGATCACACCTGAATTCAATAGCATTAGGTTTTCCCTAATTTTGCTAAAATAGGTTGTATGGATTCATAGACCGTGGATCACATCTTATTTTAGTAAGCATTAGGTCTGTTTAAAATTATACATATTTCTTTTCTTTTTCATTTTGTTAAAAGTAAAATTCTGAATTTTATATTTAAGCAAACAGTAGGATTGAAACAGAAAACAAAATCAAAACCCAAAATTAAAAAATATATATATATATATTTTTCAAAAAAGAGAAATTAAACAAATGGTTGAAAGTAGTCAGATTGAATTCATAGACCTTAGAAAATTTTTGATACAACAAGAGGTTAATCTTCTTGTTGATCAAAATTTCATAACAACCAAACCAGAATGGGAAGCACTGTGTGAACGTGTTGACTCTATCAACGAAATATCAGAAGAACTTAAGAAGATAAAAAGGATTAATATAGCAAAAAATTTAAGGGTAAATCATCCTACACCTTATGATAACTTGGGAATAAGTTGTGAAAATTGGCTTTGGGATAGAAGAGCAATAGTAAATCCAACAATTTATCCTTGGAATCAATACCTTGAGGATTCCCTCACTGTTCACAATTTTCTTGCAGAAATAGAAAAGAAAGAATTAGCCCTACAATACAACAAGAGATACTGTAAAATTCCTAGAGTTGTACGTTTTAGAGAATTGTGCCAAGAATTACGTTACGAACTACAGTTTGGAATTCCTGATCCTATCGCAACTAAAGCTTATCTTGTTCAGCTGATTCAATTGTTGGTAGATTATTTTAGCTTTGAAGAGGAACATTTTATGACACCAGACCAACTTGATCCAATCAACGATATACATAAATTATTCAAAGAATATTAGACATAGTGTTTAAAAATATAATAATAATAATAATAATAATATAATAAAAATAATAATAGGTTTAGATTATACATGAACAGACCTAGAGACTCTAAAGGAAGATTTATAAAAACTAATAAAATAGAAAAATCCCCAAGAGACTTTAGAAAACCTGGGATTTTTAAAATAGTAAAAACTGAGGCTACATCATCAACCAATCAAGCTGAAATCCTAGATCAAGATCCCAATACATATTTATTGTCCAATCCAGAATTTGACAACTACATAGACCCCTCTTCTATTTTTACTGAACCTATACCTGAACCAATTCTTGAATTCCTATATTCAGGAATGGTTGATGCACAAAGTGAAATAGGAGAAGAAAACCATGGAAATGAGAGACAAAGGCAAGAGAGACAAAGACAAGATCAGGGGGAAATTAGACAAAGAAAAATATTTCCTTTCCCAATATTACATACAGAAGATGGAGTAAGAGAACCTAAATCAATCTCTATTTCTGTATTGCCTACTTTTCATGGAAAACCCCATGAAGATCCTGATGCTTTTCTTTTTGAATTTGAAGTAGTATGTCAAGCTTATTTTTACACTACCAATGAGAAAAAGTTAAGATTATTTCCTTCTACTCTTAAAGATGCCACTTTGAGATGGTTTATGGGTCTAGGAGAAGGAGTTTGTAATCGTTGGGATGGAGAAAATGGATTAAAACAAATATTCCTTGAAAGATATCAAGATTATTGTAGAGTTAGGGATAAGAAATCTGAGATTTTTCATATGAATAAAAAAGAAGATGAATCTTTGGAAGATTATCTTGAGAGATTTCAATTTGTAGGATCTAGAATAAATATAGATCTTGAAGAAGAAGTCCTAAAAGAACTTTTTCTGAAAGGTTTAAAGGAAGATGTTCTTGAAATTTTAAATCTTATGGCAAAAGGAGATATTCATTCTATATCACTTGAGGAGATTGTAAATATTTGTAGGAACTATTCAAGAAACAAACCTTTGAGAGGTAATAAATACACATCTACAGGAGTAGGAGTGACAAGAGCTGAAATTGGAAATATGTTGGAAGGCTTAAAAATTGATTTATTGAGTAATTTCACCTCATATTTGGACTTAATGGATAAAAAGACAAAGGATAGTGAAGAAATTTACTGCCATAGATGTAGGAAAAAGCACAATTCAAGAGAATGTCCTCTCAACATAACAAATATCTCCAATATTTCTGCTTGTTGCCAAATTTGTGATAAAGATCATAAAACTAAAAAATGTAAATATATCTCCGTTGTTAAAGCTGCCATAAAAGAACCAGAAGTAGAAGAGGTAGAAGATGTTTATTTTGTTTCTCAAAGATGAAATGGTCCATTTAATGGCCCATCAAATTGGTCAAACCCTAGTTATCCCAACCAACAAAGACCTAACCAATGGTCCAATACACCAAACTGGACAAATTGGAATTCTTACAACCAAGATTGGAATATACCCCCATGGGCTCAATTTATGGCTAACTCTTATGGAGGACAATCCCCATGGAATCAAGGAACACAAAATCAAAACATGCCTGGTTGGAATAATCAAGGTGGCACCAATTGGTCTCCAAATACAATGCAACAACAAAATTCTCAAAATCAATTTAGGGGACAAAATACTCAAAACCCACCTCAAAATAGACTTCTACCACCTCCCAACAATAATAATAATCTTCCTAAGCAATTACCTCTTCCAGCTCAACCAGTTCCTAACCCTAATAACAATAAAAATGTCCAACAAGTCTATGAAACACATGAAACATGTTCTATATCTATAGAACCATGTCAACAAATTCAATTAAGATCAGGAAAGGTGTTGGAAGATAATGTCACTCTCACAAAATCTGATGATCCTATTGAAAACTTGGTTGAAAATGAAAATGACAACAAGAAGGAAACATAAAATCAATAGGAAAATATTCCAACCAAACAACAAGAAATCCAAACAAGTAAGGAAATAGAAGTACCATTTCCTCAAATACTGGCAATACCAAAGGAACCATCTAAGCCAACCTTTAATTTTCTTCAAGAAATAGAAGGTGTTACTATAAAAATTCCTTTATTACAAGCTATCAAGGATATACCCATTTATTCTAAACTTATCAAAAATATATGTTCAAAGAGTAAAAAGAAGAATGAATTTCAAACTATTCAAGTCATCGGACAATTATCTGAGATGATGATAGGAGATAGGTCAGTACCCAAATATACAGATCCTGGAATACCTATACTCACTGTGCATATTGGAAATATAACCTTACATAATGTTTTGGTTGATTTAGGAGCCGCTATTAATGTTATGACCAAAGAAACAACAGAATCCTTAGGGATACAAAAACTACAATTAACTTCTATTGTGCTTCAACTGGCTGATAGATCTACTATTAAGCCAGAAGGAAAATTAGAAGACATTATGGTCTCAGTAAGTTCATGGGAATACCCAGTAGACTTCATAGTCTTACAACCCAAAAAGAAATTAGGGGGACATCCCTTAATTTTAGGGCGACCATGGCTTGCAACAGCTGATGCCTACATTAGTTGTAGATCAGGAAACATGACTATTTCTAATGGCAAGAATACAAAAGATCTTAGTTTATTCCCTGAATCACTAATAGAAGAAGAAAAAAAATTGTGGTATGATTTTCCTCATGAATATGATGATATCCAAACTCTATCAGTTAATGTTCTAATTGAAGAACTTGAACAAGAAGTTGAGGGACCTTTACCATTATTGTTAGAAAATCAACAAGAAGAACAAGGTCAAGACAATAGTTATTTATCTGAATCTTCTATTTATGAAACAAGCACAAGTCAATCTCAAATGGAACCATATGGTTATGATTTGAATATTTTTGAACATGAAGTAAATGGAATAGATGCAAATACAAAAAAATGTAAACAAATAGATATTATACCTGGAAGAACTCTTAACATCAATAATGAACTCCTGAGCATACAAGAGTCACAATTGGTAGATATGCTTAAAAAGCATCAATCAACATTTGCATGGAACTACGAAGACATGAAGGGTATCCACCCGAATGTATGTACTCATCGAATATTTATTCAAGAAGGTTGTAATCCTGTAAGACAACCCCAAAGACGATTAAATCCAGCTATGAAAGAAATAGTTAAAGAAGAAATCATTAAACTCTTAAATGCAGGATTTATATACCCAATTTTAGATAGCCAATGGGTATCACCTTTGGTGATAGTCCCTAAAAAGAATGGTAAATGGAGAATTTGTGTTGATTATAGAGAATTGAATAAAGTAACCAAGAAATATTATTTTCCCTTACCATTTATTGATCAAGTCCTAGATACCTTGGCTGGAAAGAAATATTTCTATTTTCTAGATGGTTTTAGTGGGTATAATCAAATCTCCATAGCTGAGGAAGATCAAGAAAAAACAACTTTCACATGTCCTGTAGGAACTTATGCTTATAATGTTCTACCTTTTGGATTATGTAATGCACCTGCAACTTTTCAAAGAGTTGTGTTGGCTATCTTTGTTGATTTAACAAATGAATGCGTGGAAGTTTATATGGATGACTTTACAATATATGGTACTACTTTTGAAGAAACTTTATTAGGATTGCAAAAAGTTTTAATAAGATGTCAAGAGCAAAATCTCTCTCTAAGTCATGAAAAGTGTTTTATGATGATGCAAGGTGGCATTGTTCTAGGACATTATATATCACAATATGGTGTTAAAGTAGACCCTGCAAAAATTCAAGTTATTCAAACTCTTCAACCTCCAAAGACACAAACCGAGGTGAGAAGTTTCTTAGGACACACAGGATATTATCATAGATTTATTAAATATTTCAGTAAAGTTGCTACTCCTATGCTTAAGCTCTTAACTAAAGATAGTGAATTCAATTGGACAAATGCATGTCAAAAAGCCTTTGATGAAATAAAAGAAAGATTGACTACTGCTCCAATTTTAAGAGGACCAAATTGGGAATTACCATTCCACATACATTGTGATGCTTCAGGTTATGCAATAGGAGCAGTATTGCAACAAATAGAAAATAAAATACCTTATGCTATCTATTATGTAAGCAAAAATTTGCATGGAGCTGAACTTAATTACACTGTTACAGAAAAATAATTTTTAGTTGTAGTTCATGCTCTCAATAAGTTTAAACATTACATAACAGGGTATGAAGTATTTGTTCACACTGATCATTCTGCTATTAGATACCTAATGAATAAAGCAACAGTAGGTAGTAGAGTGATTAGATGGCTTCTTTTATTACAAGAATTCAATGTCACAATTATAGATAAAGCAGGAAAGGATAATGTTATTGCTGATAATTTATCTCGCATGCAAATATTTGATGATAATGAATTAATACCTGATAATTTTCCAGATGAACATTTATTTGCTCTTTCTATTTTTACCCCTTGGTATGCTGATATTGTAAATTATTTAGTAACAGGAAAAACACCTCAACATTTTACACCTCATGAACGAAGGAAATTAATACATCAAAGTATTTCTTTTACATGGATTCATGGAAATTTATTTAAAAGATGTCCAGATCAAATAATTAGAAGATGTGTACAGGAAAATGATGTATATGATATTATTAGGGCAGCACATGAAGAACCTTGTGGAGGTCATTATGCCACCCAAAGAACAGTTAGAAAAATACTTCGAACTAGGTATTTTTGGCCTACTATGAATAAGGATGCTCATCGATTTATTGATAGATGTGATGCTTGTCAAAGAGCTAGCAAACCCACACCCTCTATGGAAATGCCTTTGGTTCCACAAATAGCTCTTGAACCATTTGAAAAATGGGGAATTGATTTTTTTGGACCTATAGACCCTCCGAGTAATGGTAATAAACACATACTTGTATGTATGGATTATGTTACCAAGTGGGCTGAAGTTAAAGCTCTCCCACGAGCTCAAGCTGAACTAGTAGCTGATTTTCTTTATGAAAACATAATGCAATGCTTTGGAGCACCAAGAGAATTAGTTTCAGATCATGGACCTCAATTTACCTCCAATGTGATTGATTATTTTGTTAACATCTATCAAATAAAACACAAGAAAACCTCACCATATCACCCTCAAGCTAATGGACAAGTAGAAGTTACAAACAGAGAACTTGAAAATATTATTACAAAAACCGTAACTATTAATAGGGGTGATTGGAATGAGAGATTAAAAGAAGTTGTATGGGCATATAATACAACTTGGAAAACTACCACAGGTTTATCACCATATGAAATGGTTTATGGAAAACAAGCCATCATGCCCATTGAATTTGAAATAGAAACATTACGCACATCAGTACAACTCGACATGAATTTGGATAATGCACAAAAAGAAAGGTTGGAAAAGTTAAATATTTTGGATGAAAGAAGATTAGAAGCCTTGCATAGAACAGAAATAACTCAACAACAACGTAAGAAATGGCATGATAAGCATATTGTACCACGTACATTTCAATCAGGAGATTGGGCCTTGTTATTTGATTCTCGATACCAAGATTTTCAAGGTAAACTAAGAACAAGATGGCTAGGACCCTATGAAATTGAGGAAATATTTGGAAACGGTACAGTTAAGCTTAAGCCTATAGATGATTCAACAAGAAAATTACTAGTAAATGGCCATAGGCTTAAACTTTATAAGAAGCCATTATCTAAGGAAGAATTCCTACATCAATTTAAAAAACATACTGATTTGCAATATATTTCTGAACTACAATCAACTACTATTCAATAGATTCTCTTTTTGAAAAAGAAAAAAATATATGTATGTACATATTTATACATATACATATATACATATATATATATATACATAATAATGTAAATATTATATCAAAATAAAAATGATTTTGCTTCCTTTATTTCATCATGAAGTATCTACATTTCTTTTTATTTTTCAGTCTTCAAAGTTTTTCAAGAAAATTTTTTATTTCAAACTCTGTAGAGAAATGATGACCACATGATATATAGTACCTTGTTGCTAGATGAAATCTAAGTATTTTTCAAATATTCAAATTCTATCTGGTATATTGAACAAAATTCTCATTGAAAATAGAACAAATCTTTTGAAATGTTATAAGTAACTTCTAGATGATTAAGTTTTCTCTTTTAACCACACACACAAACACATTTAAAAGACATTGTGACGTTTTGGAAAATTAACTCATGTATTATATTTGCCATAAGTGAAATGTTTCCCTTGCTCATATATTTATACGCATGGTCTAGATTACTAATGAATTGGCAAAAGGACAAGCTCGCCCTATCCCATAAAAAAAAAAAAGAGAAGAAAAAAAGAGAGAAAAAAAAAAAAAGAAAAATTCCCTTGCTCCTCATCTAATCGAGCAAGTATCCCCTAAATTCTTGTTCTCTATAAAATAAACAAGAATCCTACAAAGAAAAATATATACTCTTGCTTCTCCTCTAAATAAGCAAGAAGCTCAAAAAACATTACAAAATCCCTTGCTAAGCAAGTATCCCAAATAAAGTCTAAAAAAAAGGGGGCAAAAAGAGCTTGAATCCCTAGAATTCTTAGTATTTCAAATACCATGGGATATTCTTTATCAAGATATCCTTACGTATTAGCAATAAGTTTGGACAAGACCTCTAGATGCTTATAAGATCAGCTAGCTTTTGGCATTTATAATCCTTGTTGTTTTTTAACCTTACTCATAATGGGGAATGAATCTTCACTGCACACACAAGTTGGTTTTGGAGGAAAACTTGAACATACTAGGATAACTTTAACACTAAACTGATTTGTGATAGAAGTAAATGGAGTTTATTTCAATATACCTAGAATATTGTTTGATGACCTTGAAGACTCAACTTAGACACATCATATGCAAAGCCCAATAGTGAAACATTAAGACAGTACTATGCTTTCAAAATTTTCTACAAAAACATGGCTTATACCTATTATAAGTTCCTTTCTAAAGCCTTAGTATTATCCATGTTTTCTAGATGACTGACAATAGAAAATTCTTAATGACATACAGGAAGCATAATCTCAAAAACTTATACATCCACCCCATATCTAAAAATAATCCTATACATAAATAAATAAGTACTTTCCCTTTGTTTTGGCTATATAGCCAAAATTAAAGTTTGGGGGAGGGAATAAGTAAAAATGTATGTAGCTTATAATATAGTTTGGGGGAAGAAAATAAAAAATATATATTTCTAATAATGGTTTTTGTAGATGCCTTTCGTAAATATCTTTCGTAAGTACCTTCCGTAAGTGCCTTTGCGTGTGTCGTAAAATCTTATGTAAGTAGTTTCTGTAAATATGTTTTGTAAGCATCTTATGTAAGTAGTTTCTGTAAGTATTCTCCGTAGACACCTTCTGTAAAATAATAATTGTTTTCGTAATACTTTGTAATTATCATTTGTATAAAAAAAAAATAATATATATAAATATAATAATTAAAATGTTTATTAAATTATAATAACAAATAATTAAAATTATTTTTTAAAAGTATTAAAATATATAACTTAATATATTTTATATAAATTTATATATATATATAATATTTATATATATATACTATATAATAATATATATATAGTATATATATATTATAATATATATAAATAATACATAGTGATATATTATTGATATTTATAAAAAAAAAAACCTTTATAGTTGTTGAGAAAAGGTAGGTGGAAATTACTTGCACCATGTATAAAGATGTAATGGCAATCACGTGTATGCGCATGGAGCACAAGCTTTATCCATCGATTTTGTAACCACGATCAACGGACCACAATTTCTTCGATGGATGTTTATTTTTCACCGACCAATGGAATGCAAGAACGTGGATACGATCTCTCCACCGTCGATTACATGGAAGATCTACGATCACAAATTAACCCGAACAAACACAAGATATATTTAATTATAAATTCAGCACTGTCGATTGTAGGGTTAGGCGAGTTGACAAACAACCTGCGTCGTTGATCAAGTCGTGCTTAAACCACCTTTGTTTTCAATTTGTAATTAGGGTAAATTCTCCGTCGATGATTAAACCTGAGATAAAACCTCCACCGTCGATCATAGCTCAGGGTAAAAGTCGATGAAGCTTTAGGATAAAATGTGGCCAGAGTTTTCACCGTCGAGCATTCACTTCTATTTTTCGACGCTGCATGTGGCCATGCAGATGAAAGTCACTAAAATTTTCACCAGACTCTGCCAAAATTCTTAAGATTTTCTTGCAATTTGATTGATGTATTTTTGTTTAAACACCCTACAATTCTCTGTATTCGGATAAACTATGGAGGTTGGTAACAAAAAGGTGATTAAAAGCTAATTACGTAAGGTGGCCAAGCCCTTTTTCCTCTACGATTGCGATAGGCGACAGGTAAAATCACTTTCTTTTTCTTTATTATTACTTTTCTATTTTCTTTATCATTAAAAAGAGATTTCCTATTTATAATTAGGATTTTCTGAGGATTAGGCAAAATAATATTTATAATTTGGTTTTTCTAAGCAAATTTGGAATCTGCCATTAGGGTTTCTGCGAAAACCTTAATTAAAAAATAGTTTTTAGGGCATAGTCTCTGTTTTAGCCCTGTAATTGTTTAAAATTCTGAAATTATCTAAAAGCCCTAAAAATGTTTTTTCTTGAAAACCCTGAAATTATTTGGGGGAAAATGAAGATTTTGCACTTTTTACTTGAAATTTTGTTCTTTTGCCGATTTTATTTTGAAATTATTTAGGGGAAATGAACTTTCTTTATTTTTGGGCAAAATTCGATTATAATTTTGGGAAATTTTTGAAGAAATGCATGAATTCTCTAAATTTAGGACAAATTCACAGACAATTTGCTTGAAATTCTTTATTCTATACTAAATTAGCAAATTTCTTTTAGAAAAATGTGAAATTCTTAATTTAGATTTATAATTAGTTGTTTTAGGTAAAAATTTAGGTAAATTCCTTAAATTAATTAGGGATTATCTGATAATCTGTTATTCTCTGGTACAATTAAGCCTTGTTTATAAAAATAAAATAGAAAATACATTCTAGGGTTCGTTTTCCTGAATTAAAAAATATATATTTGTTTGGTTTAGTTAATTTGTAAGAATTATAGATTATGTATTGTATACCTTTCTCATACATTCTGTATATTTTATGTAATTCCACCTTCTGTACATTTTACATTTTTTTATATATATCTTTTCCTATAAAGTTGTACTCTGTATATCATTCCCTGTATATTCTTGGTATTAGCATAAAAAAAAAACTCATAAAAAATATATATATAAAATAATAATAAAAAAAGGGTTATATATATAAAAAATGGATTCTTGCTGGCCTCTAAAACAAATTTTGTGTCTTCAAATATTGCAGGATCTCTGTGACCACAATGCCTAAACCGGTATTTCAAAAACATAGTGAACCATCCTCTGTTGACACACAAAGTCCGAGTGACTCTGTGATTGAATTATTTGAAAATGCTCACTGGTGGGAGGCACTTACTAAATTTAAAGGTCATGATGAAGGGGTAGCAAGATAGTTTATTTTAAATTGTAACCCTGATACAATGATCACCAATGTTGGAGGTTTGCAATTAACGTTAAACCCAAGTCTGATTTCTGAAATTTTAAACTTACCTGAGGTTGGTGCACTGTTTTATAAGAACTCAAAAAGCGTCACTTAGTTGGTAAAAAATTTGATGAAAAATGCACAATTTTAAGGGATAAAGAAGGGTCAATTAAGGGGATTGCAACCTCTACGCTCCCTCTTCTTTGGCAGGAGGCAGTTGTCCTCATTATCAAAATTTTCACTATCGAAGGATGAATGTCCATTCTGTTAGCCTATCATATTCGAATGTTGCTTAATTTGAAATATCCTGACAAAGATGACTGTGTTATTAATCTTCCCTATTTCCTGTTTCAGTCATTGAAATCAACGGTTCTAAGGGTTAAACCAAAAGCTCCTAAGGAAAAACCTAAGCTACACTTGATTTCTCACCATGGTCTGATTAAGTTAATTATCTTGAAAAAGGCTCATGAAGTAAAAGTATCTTGGAGCCGAATTGTGGAAGAATCCAATGTACCTGAATATTCGAAGTCTTCTGAATCCGAAGATGATCAATCTCTAGAAGAAGATGACTCTGACAGCCATGATGAAGAACCTGAAAGCCCAAAGAAAAAATGTAAAGATATGAGATTTAAAATTCAACCTAGAAAGCAAACAAAAATTATAGAAGATTCTGAAGATAAACAAGAGCCAGAATTGCCTATAAATGAAACTGTTGTAGAAACCCTGTCATATCTCAAAGCACAAAACATAGTTCTTCAAATGAAAATTGATAGGTTAAGAGAAGATTTTATAGAATAGTATAAAATTGTACAACGTGCTCTTTCTGTTCAATTTGAATTAATTAAACAACTTTCTGTGGATAAGACTGCGAGACCTATGGACTCTGTCAACCGATCGCCACCTGTTGAAACTTCCCCACCTAAAAGTTCTACCTCCGAGAAAAAGCCTAAGAAATCGGTCAATTTCAGTAAATAGATATCTACTAATAAATTAATTGACTTTTCAAAGGTTCTTGAAGAGGATAGTTCCCAGCAAATTCATAATTTTTCTCAACAACATCAATCTATAAAATCGAATGTGCCAACTAATACAGGGAATGCATTAAAAGGCCTTGCCCTGAATGTAGGGATGCCTTTGGAAGATGATCTGATGGTACATAATGAAGAACTCCATTCTTCACAAGTAAAGGATGCAGAGCATAAGGGAAGTGATCAGGAGGTCGAACATATTAAGACGATTATGGTGGAGACGCCAGTTACAGCCACTACAGTAGCTGCAGACCAGAGAGCTAAGGGACAGGTACAACAGGTTAAAAAGGAACAAAAACTACCGGGAACAAGACCTCGATCTTCTAGAATTTCTTCTAGACTCTTATCGCAACAGGCTCAAAAATAGTAAAATAGTGACAAAGAACTTTTATAAAAATCAGACTTATATTTTTTATATATCTTTCATTTTTGTATGATATTGGAAACAGTTTATTTGTATATTTGTATATAAATGGATGGATAGTTAGTACTTGCAAAAGACAAAAATATTTTCTTTGCTATATTATATTTCGTTTTTATTAGTTATGATTATTTTGTGTGTTTTTCAGAGAAAAATATATATAAGTCTATATATTTATGCAGAGTGTTATGATTTTAATATATATTCTTCTGGAGATTATTATGGTTCTGATTAGATTACTGTATTTCGATTACTATACAGAAAATAGATTATGGATCTGATTTTTGATTTGATTAGAAAATAAATATTCAGATTATTATACATCTATTTCTGTGTGTGAACTGTCTTGAAATTCTGACACAAAAATATGCATGTTTTTCTGATTATAATGTTACTTTTCTGAATAAGCAATGCATGTATAAAACTGTTATTTCCCTTGTATTTACATTTTTCTGTATGCATGAGGACATGCATAAACTTCAGTTTGGGGGAATGATGAGTGGTTATTTATTACATATTTTTGTATCAGAATCACTTCATTTACCTGATTAATTGATATGTTTATGAAAGTTATTATTAATAAAATGTGATTTACTAGCAAAAATGATCAATTATGGTAATCTAACATTTATGTGTGATTTATATCAAATTTTCCCGAGTTCTGAGTGAAATGCAGGGAAAAGCATGGATGATTGATAAAGAAATCACAGAACCTTTGGAATGCACCTCGAACGAGAAGAAGAACCATAGCAGTTCGATAAACGATAGTAATTGATATTACTAAAACATATTACCGAAGCATATTACTAAAGTATATTACTGACAGTAGTTACTGAAGGTAACTACTAAAGGTAACTACTAAAAGTAATTACTGAAGGTAATTACTGAAGAACAATTACTGGAGGAAGTTACCATCAATTACTATTGACCGGGGACAACATAATCAAATGGACGACACATTACCATGGACGACAATAGATATCTTCTTGCTTCTCCATAATGGCTACGAGAATATCTCCAGTTGATAAAGTTTTATAAAATATTTGTAATGATCCTAGGTGATCTCAGACGATCTCCTGTGATTTGGGATGATTATGTACAATTACAGATGATCCTATCATATCCGAGACAATCTGGAATCCTACAAGCTTCAAAATCTTCATCAAACATTATAAATCAAGTGCACTCTTCTCCATTTTAGATATTCTCTGTATTTAGGATTTATTTATGTTTGTTGTCTTCATATAAACCAAAATTTTTATAGAGAATAGCTTAGATTAATTTTGGCCAACCTAGGAATCTGAATGATTGAACATAAAATAAGCACATCAAACCCATTATCAACCTAGGCGTGGAAACTGCCACTCAAAGTTTCCTGGTGAACCCCACCATCCATAAAAAATTCACCCTTATACCCCTCCCCCGAGAGGCGCGACCTTCAAAGGGCCTCTCCATCCGAGGTATTGTCCCATCCTTCTCGCACCCCATTTTAGGCATGGATCCTTTAGCTTGAAGGTAAGGGTGCAAAAAATTTGGGCGATGCATTTTGGTGAACCCGACGTGAAACTAAAACACCTTTTGAAAATAATCCAAAAAAAAACACATTATTAAGAACATCTAGAATCATTAGAAAATTGTTAAATTTGCATATCATACTTAGATGGTAGATTATAATAGAAGACGAGCTATCTCCATAAATGCTGAAAATCAATTAACGACCATAGAGATTACTTCTGTGCTTAGAGTACCTCAAACATATAGAGTCCAACCTTTGTAGGACGAACTTGATAGGAGATTGGGTATTATTTAATCTAGATCTGCGTAACTTCGGCAAATTAAGAGCTTTGTCCTAGATAGAATCCTGGATCCTGATCAGGTGACTTTGTACCATGAACTTCAGAGAGCTTGCCATAGGTGGTTAGCCAATAAAAGAGCACTTGTGTCTTTTGAATTATACACCTTTGAGGAATACCTTGAGAACGCAGTTGTAGTACATAAATTTCTCTCTCGTATAGAGGATCAAGAAGTTGTTCTTACGAATAGAAAGAGATGGAATAGAGTTCCTAGAGTTGTGTTGTATCGAGAGTATTGCCATGAACTTTATTTTTACATGTCAGGGTCTGAAATAGATCATATTACCATAGGAGCATTTCATGACTCCTGATGAACTTGACCCTATCAATGATATCCATAAACTATTCATAGAAAACTAAGTGATTCTTTCTACTATTGTTTCTTGCAACTAGCATGTTGTTTGTTATTTTTATTCTCGCAAAATAATAATATAATAAAATCGCAAACAAACAAAAAAAACAAAACAAAACATTTCTTTTTAAAGTATTATAATAGGTATATAGTTAAAATATATACCTCTCAACCCTATCGCATATATATATATATATATATATATATATATATATATATATATACATATATGTATATATATATATATATATATATATATATATATATATATATATATATATATATATTTGCTAAAATCTAAGTTTAGCACAATTCCTAGACTTAGGAATGGAAAAAAAACCAAAGAAGATGAAGATCGGTTAGTGTTGGTTCGACTTTTATACACACCCCGTGAAGAATGAGCATAAAATACCGATAACACTTATACGGGATAAATCCCACTCACTTTAGGATCTTGCTGGATATCCAAGGTGTGAGTTACAGAGTTGGGTCGAATGTCTATTCACTCTTTTCCACTTCTGGAATAGTTTCAAGTGGACTGTCTGTTACCTTACAACGGGCTCGGGACTTCAGTTCAATAATGTTCTTGGAGTTGGTTATCTTTGTGGATAATCAGATTTACAATCAGTTCTTTGATCTAGCTCTTTATACTTTAGCAGATTTAAATAAAAGACAAATTTAAAGAAAGATAAAAATGGATCATTTCACGGTGGAACAGAGAGAGTAGGGTAGGGCAGAAAGAGAAGTTTATCTAACTTAAGCTGCAAAACCAAAACTACCAATTTTTAGTTATACCGGTTAGCTTCACAATAGAACAAATCAAAGAGGAAAGTGTCCAGCTTTCTAAGATCACTTTCAACTAAGAGCATAAGACAAAGATGAAACAGATCTAACAAAAAATTATAAATAGAAGGGAAGTCGGTTAAAATTGGTATCTCTCACCAGCAGCCTAGCTCGCACAGTGAGGACAGAGCAATTAGAACAGGCTTGAACCTTAAATCTGTAATTTTCCCTAACATACAATAAAGAAAATGAAGCCTAACAGCATATCCAATCCTGGTAACACAGATCTACAACATAAATTAAATAAACCTTAATGAAACGAAAACAAAAGAAGATGAACTTATCACAATCTGAAATAGATTAGGCTCCTGGCCATGCTATCATAGAAAAAGAAAAATCACACCAACTCTAAGTCCAGAACAAAGCATTCAAACAAGATTTGCAAGAAATTGCTCAAATAGCTTTTATTTCTAAGTCTCCGCCTCCGTGAATTACATTCATAAGAAGTATTTATAGACTCAGGACAGACCCTGATCTTTTCAAAAATATCTTCTTCTCAAACCCTAAATCTTATCACCTTAAACTCTACTACCCGGGTTTTACAATATAAGGCCTTTTAAAATAGAGTTTTGATAAAACTTAATCATTCTGCAAATCTCAGTGCAGTTACTTGCCATAAATGGAGAAGGCAGAATTTGATATTATTTGCATCCACCTATAATCGTGTGTAAATGTCTTCATTAATTCCCCCGGGAAATTTGGATGAGTCACCACTTCTCTGACATTTCATCTTCGCAGAGCCATCTCTGAGTTGAAAATCTCTGCACGCCATTACTTCTGCCATAAATTTTCATTAAATGCGTCCATCGGCAAATTTCGGTAACCGTGTGTAGATATTTTCATTTTTCGGTCAATTGCCGACATATTCTATTAAATGGGCAGCTGCTTAGTCACCGTAAAGTCTCTTTGCGGCCAGATCCATAAAATTTGGATGAACCAGCAATTCTCGGCATCTCCCATTTCAATGTGACGGTCCTCGATTAATCTGCGCTTAACTTTGTCTTTCTCGTCATTACTTCCATCATCATGCAATTGTATCGCTTTCTACAAAAGAAAAGCAAAGGTTAGTATTTTAAAATCATTAAATTAAAACCTTAATTATTAAATCAAAACCTTAATGTTCATTATATGTCGGCTTCGTTTATTTTGACACGTGTCACGAAAACATGACATTTCCTCCAGTTGTTTTCTATTTTGTGCCTCTTTGTCTCTTTGCGATGAAAATGCGACATGTCACGATTTCATGACATGTCAGAAATGGATTTTTTTTCTGCGTGAAAACGTGACATGTCGCGATTTCGTGACATGTCACGAAATCGCGACCTTGCCTTGGCCTCTTCTCTTCTGCCAAAATGTGACATGTCACGGATTTGACAGTCATGCGACTCGCCTTGGCTTTTTTTATGCGATTGCTGAATCGTGACGCCCTTCCTGTCCGATTTGTGACAGTCAGAAATCGTGACATTGCCTTGCACTTTGTCGATGAGCTTGCGCTTTCTTTCTTGTCAGATTTTGACCCTTTTGTTTGGTCTTGGACATCAGATTTCGCTACGCTTTGTGCCTTGGCCTTTTTCTTCCATGGTGTCACGATTTTGCGACGTCGCGTGCGACTTTTCGTGACACTTTTATGCCTTGCTTTTTTGGTGCAAAAAATGACAAAAACTCAAAGTGCCTAGAATTTGATAAAACTTTGCAAGGATCTAAATAAGGCAAAAGGGTATCCGAATCTGCAAATGGAACTTTAGAATTCATCATGGATTAAGAGAAAATGCATTTACATGCAATCTTTCAAAAGTTTTAAATTGAAAACAATGCCCCATGCAAGCCTACTTAGATATTTTGATAAATGCACAACTTGAAGAAGGAGGCAAGCAAAATTTGGAATTTAAAACCCGAAAAACTCAAGAGGGTCCCTGCTAAAAAAATGCAAAGTAAAAATTTTCAAAGGATGGAACTTCATTTTTTTAGTGGGGGTGTGTTGCTTCTCAACAAATGGCGATATCTGCGGGTAAAATAGTAGCATTATTTTAGAACCCAGGACTCTAGTTTCAAAACAACATAGACCATGTATCATGCCTTGCCACAAATATTCTTCAAAATAATTTAACTACTACCTGATAGTTGTTAAAATTTCCCAAGGACATACTAGGTTGAATCACTTAAGGAAGATTTCTGATGTGCAATTATAAGCGTATAAAACTTTCTTCAAGAATGACTAGGCCTTCGAATGTTGTACTCTGGATTGATCAACTTTTCTAGAAAGGGGAAACCGAGTTGTGAAAGGGGAAACCGAGTAGGGCTCTGTTTACTAGTTTAGCCTTTTATAGCCCCGACAGAGTTACTCTTTAGATTTACACGACCCTGATCCACAACTGTGAAGTAGTATCTACCACTTGGTAAAAGAAAACATCTTCTGAAGCCTTGGCTACCTCTTTCATTACATAACTTTTTCCTTCCCTTTTTTTTTTTTTTTATAGGAAATAACAGAGTGCCAGTTTTATGTTGTCTTGCTCAACTTTCACCTTCTCTCTCTCTTCTTTGAAATATACCGAAATCTGAAAAGCCTTTAAAAAAGAACAACAATTTTTTTTTTAATATTTCATCAATCTGGAACTGCTTCAGCCTGGGTACTGATAGCCTCTATGGATACTCAAATAATTTCATGAATCATAGTCCCCTCTTATGACCAACTTTTCTTGGATTCCCTAGGAGTTTCTCCATCCAAACAACGATAGCAGTTTCTTTATAATTAAAATAACTATGGCAAGCAAGACACAAAATCCAATCATCTTTCTACTGTTGTTCTGAATAACAAAATAGTTCCACTGTTCAGTTAAAGCAGACTATCTCTCAATTAGAATAATGAACACTGGATTTTGAACTCAGAATAAAACAATTTTTAGAAGGCTGACTTTTTCTTTGATGTTCAGGCAAAACTTAAAAAACAGAATTTTAAAAGCTAAAGAAATTTAATAAAAAAATAAAATAAATAAAGGATAAAAAACTTTAAAATAAAATAAAATAAGTACCAAAGGAAAAAACTTTAAATAAAATAAAATTTCAAAGGAATTTTAAAATAAAATATAACCAAAGGATAAAACATAGACTTTAAAATAAAATAAAATAAAATAAAACAAACTACTTTAAAGCTCATTTACAATGTATACACATGTTACAACTTCTTTGTGATTCATTCAAATGATATATTGGATGGAACAGCTGAGAAATAATGCTTTAGGTATTGACCGTTAACAGGGAGGTTCAGAAAATTACCATCAAGGTCCTGTAAACGAAATGCGTTATTACCCAGAATCTCAGCAATCTGGTATGGCCCTATCCATAGCGGCTGCAACTTTGTATGTTTACCCTTCTTTTCATGGGCCTTGTCCCATAGAAGCACCAGGTCTGCAAGTCTGAAAGCTTTCACTCGGCTCTTTTGTCAAACCAGCGCTTGACGGTTTCTTGGTGCCGACCGAAATGTTCCAGGGCTTGGAGTCGTTCATCCTGTAAATTAGTTAGATCCAAAACACGAGCCCTTGCATCTGCTTGATCCTCAAAATAGTCTAAGACAAATTGATAAGTAGGTAATTTCAGAGAGATGGGAACAATGGGCTGAGTACCATACAACAAAGCAAATGGGGAAGTCTTAAGAGCCACTTTATATCTTATCCGGTCAGCCCAAAGTGCATATTTCAATAATGTATGCCATTGTCTGGGTTTGTCCGCTGCAGATTTCTTAATGGCATTCATTAAATTCTTATTCGTGGACTCAACTAGTCCATTACCTTGGGGATAATAGTTGGATGAAAATCTGATAACTATCCCCATCCGGTATGCCCATTCTGCAAACTCTAATGATTGGAAGGTTGGTCCATTATCGCACACCAAATTCGTAGAGGAACCCCAAACCTCGGTTATGACATTTGACTCTAGAAATTCGATCACTTCATGAGCTGTACTTCTCATGGTGGTTGCTGCTTCGACCCATCTTGTGCAGTAGTCATTAGCTGTTAGAACATACTTATGCCCTGCTGAAGAATTTGGGTTTATCACTCCCACAAAATCAAGTCCCCATTGCATAAAAGGTTTATTTATTACAACAGGCTGCAATGGTAGAGCTCGATTGGCCTCTTTGGATGCAAAAGTTTGGCACTGATGGCAAGTTCTCACATGCTGATGCGCATCTTTAAACAATGTAGGCCAGTAATAGCCTACTCTCAATATTTTATGCACAGTGGCAGATCCTGAGGAATGCCCTGCCCCTAACTTTTCATGAAAACTGGACATCACCTCATTGACTTCACTCTGAGAAATGCATCTTAAGAAAATGCCAGCATAATTCTCTCTATACAAGTTGCCTCCTTTGAGGAGATAATGAGCAGCTTTCAGTTTTAGTGCTCTCCTTTGGGTTCTGTTCAAGTGAGATGGACAAATTCCAAATTGCAGCAGATGAATAATATCTCCATACCAGTCATCGAATCCAGAATTCAACTGATTAATTTCTTCTTGCACAGGTATTTCGGCAATGTGTCGAGACAAACCAAGTCCTCTGATTAATTTTGTAGGCCAAATTTCTAAGTCGTATTCCTGCAGTCTTGTAACCCAATTACCTCTTAGTTCACCCAATTCGTCCTGGCTTAATAGGTATTTAACTGCTGGGTCAGGAACTATAGCATGAACTCTGCTTCTTAGTATGTAGTGCCTGAACTGCTTAACTGCTCTCACCAAGGCATAGGCTTGTTTATCTAAGCGAGAATACTTTAGCTCAGCCCCCTTTAAATTGGTACTCTTGAAAGCAATTGGATGCTCCCCCGTTTCTCTTCGTTGGGTCAGAACTGCAGCAAGTGTGTGTTCAAAAGAAAAGGTGTACAAGTAAAAATCTGCACTGAAATCTGGGCTCACTAGAACTGGAGCTTGCTTGATGGCAGTCTTGATTTCTTGGAATGCTGTTTTAGCTTCTGTTGTCCAGGCAATCTGAGCAGTTTCCTTTAGCATATCATTCAGTGGCTTGACTATTTCTGCAAAACCCGAGATGAACTTCCTGACAAAGTTAATTTTCCCAAAAAAGATCTTAACTCTTTCTTAGAGTTGGGAAAGGGTATGCCGGATATGGCTTCAACTCTGTCAAGATCCACGAAAATGCCATCTTTGGTGATCAAGTGCCCAAGGAGCTTTCCTTCCGTTACACCAAAAATGCACTTCTTCGGATTCAAAGAAATGCCGAACTCCCTGCATTTGTTGAACACAGACTCCAAGTGTTTTACATGGTCAAACCGAGATTTAGAGAAAACTGTTAAGTCATCCATGTAAACAACAATGCACTTACCCATAAGGCCTTTGAAAGCATGATCCATCGCACGTTGAAAAGTAGCTCCGACATTGATCAATCCGAACGACATTCTTTTGTAGGCAAATGTTCCCCACTTGGTTGTGAAGGCAGTTTTCATCCTGTCTTCCTTTTCAACCAATATCCGATTATACCCCGAGAAACCGTCTAGGAAAGACATCATTTCCGAACCATTGACAATCTGTAACACCTCATCCATGGAAGGCAGAGGATAATTATCTTTCTCGGATGCCTTGTTCAAATTTCTAAAATCCACACACAAGCGGATCTCTCCATTTTTCTTTCTGACCGGCACCAAATTGGCCACCCAAGTAGAATGCCTAACGGGAAAAATAATGGCGGCACTCAATAATTTTTCTACCTCCTTCTGGATGAGGGGCTCTAGCAGAGCGTTGACATGCCTCTGTTTTTGCCGGAAAGGTTTGCAAAATTCTTTTAAAGGTATAATATGAGTGTAAACTTTCGGATCAAAAACCTTTAAGTCTTTGTAAGACCAGGCCATAACATCCTTGGACCTGTGAAGAAAATCAATCATACTTCTTTTTATTTTTGGGTCACAAGTTTTAGCCAACTTGAGGTGCTTGGGATCTTCTTCAGTCCCCACGTTCAGGTTCTCAGTCTCACTGTTTGTTATGCCCATAGAATCCTCAGAATTCACCTTTTGCTTGATTTGGTCAACATCAAAGAGCCGCTCCAGTTCTACCATCCCTTTTGGAATTCTATTATCTTTCAACCTTATTATTCCCCTTTCATCGTCTAACTGCTCTAAGAGAGTATCCCTTTGTCCATCATCGATTATAGCATTTTCAAATGCTTTGGTACTCTGTAAAAAATTTATAATCTACTGGTCATCAGAGAAAACCTGAAAATTATCCACATTATTTGGGACCGAAGGACAAGGGACTAACTCAATCGAAAACTTGTTCCATTTGAATTCTTCCAGTGGTTTCAGACTTGCGGCTGATGAAGCCAAGACATCTGCACGTGAATTTTGCTCTCTAGGTATGTGCGTTAAATTAAAAGCATCAAAATCTTCCACGAGATCCCATGCTCGGTGTTTGTATCCTTTTAAATAAGATGCTTTACACTGGAATTTACCTTTAACTTGATTAGCCACCAACTCTGAATCTGTAAAAACTCGAATATTTCTTACACCTCTATCCAGAGCAAATTTCAATCCTAATACCAGTGCTTCGTATTCCGCTAAATTATTTGTACAAGGGAACTGTAGGCGATAAGACATAAAATATGTCTGATTCTCAGGCCCTTTAAGGACTGCCCCCGTACCAAAACCCTGTTTAGATTTAGCCCCATCCACATGAAGCGTCCAGACTTCATTACTATGAACAGGATGAGCTTTACTAAACTTCTCATTTTGTCCCGTTGTTAAATTATACACTCCAATATCTACATCAACAATATTTACAGTCTCATTTTTTGCATTATATTCAGTGATCGTATGTTTGTATCTGGGTTCTCTTTCAACCCTTAATTGGTTTGCCACTCCTTTCCACGGCAACCACATGTGTGAAAAGTCAGTTGCCAAGTATCCATTCAAAGATTTCGACCAATCCCTGCTCAAAAGCATCCCGTACCCCACAGGAATATCCACCACCTGAATTTCAATTCTGTGTTGTGCCCTTGGTTCAGATGCTAACTGGATATGGATATTCTGAAGTTCACCTACTACTTTAACCTCTGATTTGTCCAATTGGACAACTCTTCTTTCAGACTTCATTGGGGTCAAACCCAACTGTTGACAAATGGCCAAAGGCATAACATTAGCTGAAGCACCCGAATCTACCAGACAGTTGTGTAAGTTTTTCCCAAAAATACGAACAGTCAGTAGAAAAGGCGGAACTTCAGTCTTCTCCTTATACATGGCTACATTCGCATTTGCCATCTTCTTTCCCTTGTCCAAAGATTTTGTAGTAGGCCCAGAGTATGTTTTAATCAAGTTGTCCCTCTGTTCTGAAATTTGGGCCAACTCATGAAGAGTGATGTTGGCTTTGATCTTCTTCATGTCCTCCACTATGTTATATCCCTTATTGAGTGGAGGGACAAAAGCATCTGGTCCCCTCGGATTTCCTCCCTTGGGTGGAGATGGGTTATTGCTTGAAGATGGATCTGGAGGAACATTGTGAGAGTTGTCCGGAGGGGTAGATGTAGTGTTGGGCTCCGAATTTCTGTTTCTGAGGTTGTAGTTGTCCCTCCTGTATTGTTGAAAAGCCTGCACCTCATCCATAGGCATTTCAACTACATTCTCAGATTCCTCCGAGAAAGTGAAAGAATCCAAGACCATAGCTGCACTGTGGCTGGATGAACTTGGGCCATCCGTATTTCTTTGATGTTCAGGAGAAATCAACTCCCCAGACAAAGCTTCAAAGGCGTTACAAAATTCCAAACAATCCAACTCCCCGTGCTGAGAAGTAGCATGTATCCTGCACCAGTTAGGCAAAGCCAAATCACAAATATTTACATCATGACCTTTACCTTTGTAATCCTTATTGGGTTCGTATGGGGGCCGAGTGAATCTGTTCTTCTGATAGGAATACCTATTTGAGTTCTCCCCAGTAGAAACCCGCCTTTTAAAACTCAAAAAATCATTGGCCAACTTTTGGACTATTTTTGACACTTCTTCAACTCTTGCATTATCAGCTTCTTTACCTGGGTTCTGTACATTTTCAGCAGGTGTTACAGCCAATGGATTTCCTGATGGTGGAGTCTGACACACTGGCAACATCATCTGATGTGGTATGGGGTTGAAAATAGGGGCAGCTTGTGTGACCAAAGGAATTTGATGAGTATTTAAAGGTTGGGGTCCCAACTCGCCTTTCTAGAACCAAATCTTCTTTGTAAGCCTCTGTTAAATTGGTAATAGAGGGATCTCTTTTCAAGAAAATAGAAGTCATTGGATCCAGAGAATTCCTAAAAATCTCTAATGCCAGGTCTGCATTCGGCACATAATAACCAGTCAGTCTACCATAAGCCTTCTGAAATCTAACATTGTAAGATCTGACAGATTCATTTATTTCTCTTTTAATACCAGAAAACTGCTGATATAATACACTGGGATCTATTACCTCACCAAACTGTGACACAAAAACCTTTTCCAAGTCATTCCAACTGGTAATAGAATCGTTAGTGAGATTTAGAAACCAATCGTAAGCTCCCTCCTGGAGAGTGAACGGGAACAATCTGCAAGCCACATCTTCATGCTGTACATTTAACAATTTTAGAGCATTCTTGAAAGCTACTAGATGTTCTTCCGCTGTCCTAGTTCCATCATGCTTATATCTGGGAAGATATCTCTCAGGATTTCTGGGCAGGTCATGGGCTGCACCCGGGATATTTAAGGCAGTGGAACCTAACCAGTTTGCCATTATTACTTGATTGACAATGATATTTTCAGTTGCAGTTGGAGTAACTACAAGTGGTGATAAAACTATTTCAGACAAGGACTTGGCCCTTCTGAGGCTGCTTCTTCTGGGAGTTTCTAACTCAGGCACAAGGAGCTCTCCAGCTCTGGGGTGGGACCTTGTTACTCTATAATTAGAATCCAGCTTTTCACCAGCACTTACAACCTTACAATCCTTAACAGACTACTGAACTTTGGGTCCTCTTTTCTAGCAATTTTAAATATTGGTGTTGAGTTCCGCTGTTTAGGCAAAAACTCAAACAAACAAGTTTTAAAAGGCTGAGGAAGAGGGAAAAGGATTCAAAAGATAAAATACTAGACTCTGCACGGACAACTTACAATACTAAACGGAGTTCAGTGAGGCCCTCCTTCTAGCGCCAATTTTAAATGTTGGTTCGACTTTTATACACACCCTGTGAAGAATGAGCATAAAATACCGATAACACTTATACGGGATAAATCCCACTCACTTTAGGATCTTGTTGGATATCCAAGGTGTGAGTTACAGAGTTGGGTCGAATGTCTATTCACTCTTTTCCACTTCTGGAATAGTTTCAAGTGGACTGTCTGTTACCTTACAATGGGCTCGGGACTTCAGTTCAGTAATGTTCTTGGAGTTGGTTATCTTTGTGGATAATCAGATTTACAATCGCTTCTTTGATCTAGCTCTTTATACTTTAGCAGATTTAAATAAAAGACAAATTTAAAGAAAGATAAAAATGGATCATTTCACGGTGGAACAGAGAGAGTAGGGTAGGGCAAAAAGAGAAGTTTATCTAACTTAGCTGCAAAACCAAAACTACCAATTTTTAGTTATACCGGTTAGCTTCACAATAGAACAAATCAAAGAAGAAAGTGTCCAACTTTCTAAGATCACTTTCAACTAAGAGCATAAGACAAAGATGAAATAGATCTAACAAAAAATTATAAATAGAAGGGAAGTCGGTTAAAATTGGTATCTCTCACCAGCAGCCTAGCTCGCACAGTGAGGACAGAGCAATTAGAACAGGCCTGAACCTTAAATCTATAATTTTCCCTAACATACAATAAAGAAAATGAAGCCTAACAAAGATATCCAATCCTGGTAACACAGATCTACAACATAAATTAAATAAGCCTTAATGAAACGAAAACAAAAGAAGATGAACTTATCACAATCTGAAATAGATTAGGCTCCTGGCCATGCTATCACAGAAAAGAAAAATCACACCAACTCTAAGTCCAGAACAAAGCTTTTCAAATCAGATTTGCAAGAAATTGCTCAAATAGCTTTTTATTTCTAAGTCTCCGCCTCCTGAAATTACATTCATAAGAAGTATTTATAGACTCAGGACAGACCCTGATCTTTTCAAAAATATCTTCTTCTCAAACCCTAAATCTTATCACCTCAAACTCTACTACCCGGGTTTTACAATATAAGGCCTTTTAAAATAGAGTTTTGATAAAACTTAATCATTTCGCAAATCTCATTGCAGTTACTTGCCATAAATGGAGAAGGCAGAATTTGATATTATTTGCATCCACCTGTAATTGTGTGTAAATGTCTTCATTAATTCCCCGGGAAATTTGGATGAGTCACCACTTCTCTGACATTTCATCTTCGCAGAGCCATCTCTGAGTTGAAAATCTCTGCACGCCATTACTTCTGCCATAAATTTTCATTAAATGCATCCATCGGCAAATTTCGGTAACCGTGTGTAGATATTTTCATTTTTCGATCAATTGTCGACATATTCTATTAAATGGGCAGCTGCTTAGTCACCGTAAAGTCTCTTTGCGGCCAGATCCGTAAAATCTGGATGAAACAGCAATTCTCGGCATCTCAAATTTTAATGTGACGGTCCTCGATTAATCTGCGCTTAACTTTGTCTTTCTCGTCATTTCTTCCGTTAGTATGCAACTGGATGGCTTTCTGCAAAAGACATGCAAGGATTAGTATTTTAATATTATTAAATCAAAACCTTAATTATTAAATCAAAACCTTAATGTTTATTACATGTCGCTTTATTTTTGACACGTGTCACGACAACACGACGTACTTGCCTCCACTATTTTTCATTTCGGCCTCTTTGTCTCTTCTGCGAAAACGCGACATGTCACGATTTCGTGACATGTCACGAAATCACGATTCCCCACTTGCTCTTTTTCTTCCATGAAAACGTGACATGTCACGATTTCCTGACATGTCACGAAATCGCGACCTTTCTGCCTTCTCTTTCTTCTTCCGCGAAACGACATGTCACGATTTCGGATTGCGTTTCTGACCTTGGCCTCTTTTCTCGAAAGTGACATGTCACGATTTTGGATGTCAGAAATCGCGACTCTCTCCTTAGCCCCTGATCGATGATAATGCGACTTTTTGCCTTGGTCCTTTTGCCTCCTCCGTGAGGAATGTCGTGATTTCACGACATGTCACGAAATCGTGACTTTCTTTGCTTTTTGTGTCGTGATTTCGTGACATGTCACGAAATCGTGACATTTCCCTTTTTTTAATGCGTCACGATTTCGCTACGTCTGTGATTTCGCTGACGCTTTGTGCCTTGGGCCCCTTCCAATGCGTCACGATTTCATGCGATTTCACTACGCTTTTGTGCCTTGGGCCCCTTCTGCGGAATGTGTCGCGATTTCGCGACGTCACGATTTCACGACACGTTTGTGCCTTGGCCTTTTTCTCTCCATGGTGTCACGATTTCGCGACGTCACGAAATCGCGACGTCGTGATTTCGTGACACTTTCATGCCTTGCTTCTTTTTGACTTTGCCTTGCTTCTTTTGGTGCAAAAAAAGGACAAAAACTCAAAGTGCCCAGAATTTGATGAAACTTTGCAAGGATCTAAACAAGGCAAAAGGGTACCCGAATCTGCAAACGGAACTTTAGAATTCATCAGGGATTAAGAGAAAATGCATTAACATGAATTAATACATTTACATGCAATCTTTCAAAAGTTTTAAATTGAAAACAATGCCCCATGCAAGCCTACTTAGATATTTTGATAAATGCACAACTTGAAGAAGGAGGCAAGCAAAATTTGGAATTTAAAACCCGAAAAACTCAAGAGGGTCCCTTCGCTAAAAAAATGCAAAGTAAAAACTTTCAAAGGATGGAACTTCATTTTTTTAGTGGGGGTGTGTTGCTTCTCAACAGTTAGGAATACCACTAATTGACCAAAATGTCCCTCTTGAGGACCAAGGTCCGAAAGAAGGAACCCTAGAACAATAAGAAGAAGAGCTTGCTGTAGGAAATGAACAAGAATAAATTGTTAGAGAGGAAGGATCCTCATCCCCTAAAATGTCTTCGGGAGGAGCTATCACTTTTGAGAACATGTAACAATTCTGGAAGTTCATTAATACTAATATTGGTGTTTTTAATAGAGCAGCCCATATGGACAAGGATCGAATTAGTGACACTCAAGCAACTCTAGAAGAAGTATTTCAAACACACACTAATCCCTTGTCCTTTATTGATCAAGAGAGTGATCAAGCTGGACCATCCAATTTGGATATGGCAGCTGTGATCTAGAACATGCAACAAAAATAGGTTATCCAACCATATAAAGTGCCTATTAACAAGCCTAGGGTCATTCCCACACAAAAGAAACCATCGTTTACTGCTCTATTTCACCAAGCTATTGATCAACATACCTCAAATCAACAAAAACCTAAAAAAAAATTGAACACCAATTACCAACAATTTAGAGTACAACATAATACTATTACAAATCCCCTTCATAATACTCTTCCTACCAACACTTTGCATAATAGCAATATAACATCTAATTCTTATGTCACACCATCATACACTCACAAATACCATACCTATGTGCCATCGAACCAATATGGTGGACAAACTAGTAATCTTGAAGCCATGGTGAAACAGTTAGTTTCCCGCATGGACCAGATAGATACCTACCCTCCCTCGTATAATTATCGAGAGATGTGTAGTCAGCCTTTAGATCCTATAGTCGTAGCACAACCATATCCTAAAAATTTTCCTATGCCTATTCTTCCCATATATAAAGGAACCGAAGATCCCATAGAGCATCTTCGTATGTTTAGGATAGCATGTCATGATATATCACATGATGACTTGTTATTACTAAAAATATTCTTGAAAATCTTGGGAGGAATGGCATTAGAGTGGTATGATCAATTACCGACTAATTCTTTGAGGAATTTTGAAGAAACTGCTGAGTCTTTTGTTCATTAATTTAGTGCCTACATCAAAAGACATGTGACCATTAAATATTTGTATAACTTAAAATAGGACAAAGATGAATGCTTTGCTGATTTCCTAGCTATATGGAGATAGTTTATAGGAAAATTGCACTTTGTGTTACATTATAGGGAGATGTTGGACATCTTCATTAATAATTTGCAAGAGCAACTATCTTAGAAATTATCAACTGCTACCTTGACCACCTTCGATCAGGCTATAGACTTAGCCCGAAGAGTGGAAGATGCTCTCATTAGGAGAGGCCAGCTTAAAAAGAAAGACGATGAGAAAACATCTATAAATCAATATAAGAATAAACAAGTTGTGGGTGATGGAGTCACCGATAGCAAAAATATTGGTAATTTTAATGTTGTGAAGACAACGAAGAAGTTTATACTGAAACCTCCTGATAGAAGTCGAGAATTTACTAGGTTAAATCAACCTTTATCAACTATTCTACCACAATTATTAGAACAAGGTTTGATTCAATTACCAAATATCTAGGAAGCTGATCCAACTATACCCGGATACAAAACAGATTTACACTATGACTTCCATAGAGGACCTGGACACACTACCAACTCTTGTAAAATATTAAAACATAAAATACAAGACATGATTGATAACAATGAGATGGAGGTGCAAGCCTTTCAACCTAAGAAGAATCCTCCTAATAATGTTCAAAAGAACATCCCATAAAACTAGAATCAGAATGCCAATCAGTCATTGGACATCTTTCAACATCCTTTACCAAAACATGGTAAGGAGGTGGCTAATCAAATTGAACATCATAATGTCCCTCCTCCTGCACGATATGTAGGAACTATTAGTGGGCATTTACCTGTTCATGATCTAGAAATATTTGACACAACTTTATTCATAGTTACAACCATACCTCTATATAATATTCAGATACCTAATCTTAGTGATACAGAATATGATACTGAGAGTGATATGGAAATCACATCAAATTAATCGAATAGTTCTAAAGATGAATCGGATACTATTCACCCTATCACAAGTTATATGGTTCCATAAGAACCATTTCCAAGAAGAGTCATGTTGTGGCTGATCCACAACACACCCCAAAATTGGGGACCCACCTTTTTTGCATGCTTTCAAAGAAGAAAATAGTGACCCAGATGCTAAAAATCAAGGAAAAAGGGAAAATTTCACAAAAGATAAAAAGTTGTTGCGATATCGTGACATGTTGCTCCGTCGTGGCCGAAAATGAAAAGTTGTCACGATATCGCGACATGTTGCTCCGTTACGGCCGAAAATGAAAAGTTGTCGCGATATAGCGACATATTGCTCCATCGCGACAGAAAATGAAGTGTCGCGATATCGCGACATGTTGCTCCGTCGTGACCAAAAAAAGAAAATTGTCACGATATCACGACATGTTGCATTTTTCGCAGCTCAAAATAGCAAAGTACGTTGGAATGAAAAGTTGTCACAATTTTGCGACGTGTTGCTACTGAGAAAAAGAAAGCGTCATGATATCGCGACGTGTTGCTGCTGAGAAAAAGAAGGTGTCGCGATATCGCGACGTGTTGTTGCTGAGAAAAATAAGGTGTCGCGATATCACGATAGGTCATGTTTTCATGGCTCAGACGAGATAAATGCAGCATAATGGAAAATTGTCACAATTTCGCGACATGTCACGTTTTCGCGGCCAAGAGTAACAAAATGCAGCAGAATGGAAAATTGTAGCGATATCGCGACATGTCACATTTTTGCAGCTAAGAGCAGCAGAATGCCTCATGAAGAGAAATTGTCGCGATATCACGACATGTCATGAAATCATGGTGCAAGACAAAGAACCAAGTTGAAGACTCAAAATGTCATGATATTGTGACATGTAGTGAAATCGCGGTTCATAGAGGAGAGAGAAAGACAAAAATGAAAATGTCGCGATATCGTGACTTGTCATGAAATCACGGTCGAAGGCTGCAAGAGAAGAGTCAATGCAAAGTTGTCACAAAAACACGACATGTCACGTTTTCGCAGCTCTAAGCAGCGAGATGGTACGAAATAGAAAAGTGTCCCGATTTCGTGACAGAAAGCCGCAAGATAGCTCCAAACAAAAAGGCATCGCGATTTCACGACAGAAAGTAGCCAAGGTGTACGGAATAGAAAAGTGTCATGATTTTGCGACAAAAAGCAGGAAGGTGGTGCCGAAGAGAAAAATGTTACGATTTCGCGACAGAGAGCAGCCAAAGTGTATGGAATGAAAAGTTGTCACGATTTTGTGATAGTAAATAGTGAGATGATGCCAAATGAAAAAAGTGTCACGATTTCGTGACATGTCGTGTTTTCGCGGCCAAGTACAACAATACACAGCAAAGCAAAAAAGCGTCGCGATTTCGCGACAAGTTGCATTTGCACGGCCCGATAGCAAAAAAATGTCGCGATATCGTGACATGTATCATTTTTGTGATGCATGAGGACGAACAAGGCTATTGGCCAAAAAATGTTGCGATTTCATGACATGTCTCATTTTCGTGGTGCATGAAGGCTGAAAAGGCTGCATACAGAAAAATGTCACAATTTTGCAACATGTCTCATTTTCGCTGTGCATGGTGGCAAACAAGGTTGTTTGTCGAAAAACGTCGCGATTTCGTGACATGTCTCATTTTTGCGATACAGGTAGAAGAGCAAAGCTACATGCAAAAAAACGTCGCGATATCACGACATGCTATTTTTGGTCGTGATTTATAGGGGGCAGTTATGAAACATGCAGAGAAGTGCGGAACACATGGCATAAAGGTGTAAGGGTTATAGAAGCATTACAGTTCATCGAGAATATTAAACATTTAAGACATCAAATAGAAAGTCAAAGATAACAATGAGACAGGGAATACGAAATGATGCGATCTGGGAAATGAAATGAACCATCGTGGAAGGAGAAACAATTTTCCAGTAAGTATAAAATGTAGAGGCACAGATTGGTACGGGGATCAGAAACCGCTACGAGCGGGGTTGCAGAGTTGAGGGTGATTAGCCATTCTGGGCCTGCTATGGAGTGTTTTTCTTCCCCTTTTGCTAGTTTTGAGAAAAACCAGAGATTCTGCTATTGTAACATGACATATTTTTAATGCAGAATTGTTCAAAAATTTGCATTTTGTGGGCAAGAAAGAAGGAGATCTTCTATGCATGCTTTCTCATTTTTTAGATTTCAGATTTATAGATAATGTTGATGCCACTTCGTGGGTTACATTAGGCGAATGTTTGAAATCTGAATTTTATTCCGTATCCTAGGAACCAGCACTTAGTCTATGGGGATTGTGCATGTTCTGCAGGTCCAGTAGGTTAGGTTGCATGCATGGAAACCTCACATCTTTGGTTTTGCCGAAACAGGATAGCATCATACTGAATGCCCTTTCTTTTTTATTTTCAGTTTGTTTTCTGCATTTTATTTTCATTTTTCTGCATTCTTTTTCCAGAAACTGTTATTTTATTTTAATTTGCAGACATTAAAATAAAAAATTAAAAAAACTTCAAAATCCAAAAATAATTCCATCATTTATGGCATTTCATCAAGTTTCATTTTGAAGTTGCAGCATGGTCATAAAGGGACCAAATCATATTTGCTTTATTAGGGTTCAATGAACAATCACTAAATTTTCATGGTGAAATAAACCATAGTGCCCCTTGTTAACAATTACTTGCAATCACTAAGGTGTTCCAAGCAATTAAATTGAATATCTTTGTTTGAGATTACTAATACACAAATGTAAAATGCTGATATAGCGGAGACCTTGGAGAAGTCATTTGTTTGATTTCTTTGCAAGAGAGGATTTTGAACCCAAATCCTATCGGAGAGTGTGTTTTCACAACTGGGTGAAAATACCACTCAACATATTGGCGCTAGAAGGAGGGCCTAAACCGGTTTATTTCAGTGTGATTTAAATGCTATAGGGATTTAAATTTTGAATATTTCATGCCCTATTGATTATTATCTTTAGCCCTCTTTTAACAATACAACATTGTAGTTTTAAAAGGAGGACATGAATTGCTATGCACTGTTCTAACGCTTTGATTGTTCAAATGGAATAATGTGATTTGATTTGAGTTTAAAATATTTTTTTTTTTTTTTTTTTTTATAAATAATATAATAAAAAATAAAAAAAAAAAAAAAATTTTGGGTATTAAAGTTGTATTATTTAAAATTTACTAATGGATATGCTTACACCTTGGATGCTAGGTAGCCCCTTGAACATACTAGGAGTTCAAAATTATTTGCCCGTTGGTTTTGAGAGATGTCTTCCTCAATTTTTGTCTAACGGGACAAATACTGTAGAAGAACACATTCAAGCATTAAAATTTGTTGTGAATCACTTAACAATTTGGTATGATGATATTGTTTGTAAAATGTTCCCTTACACCTTGGACAAAGTGGCATATGATTGGTTTACAAGTCTGCCTTTAGGGTCTATCACTTCTTGGGCTCAGCTAGAGGCAACATTTCTTAATCAATTCAACAAAGAGCAAGTTGACCCAATCCTCATGTACAATTAGTTGGTCTATATTAGAAAAGAACCGAGTGAAAATGTGAAGTCATTTTCTGAAAGGTTCTTTGGATTATATACTCAATTAGTGACATTTTATGTTCTTCAAGAAGAAGTGGCTCTCCAAATATATATCAATGCTCTTGACCCACTCATTTCCACATATTTGCGAGGGATGCCTCAAATCACATCTTTGTCCCAAGCCTATACTCAAGCAATGGCAATTGAGCAACAATTGAGTTATCAAAATTATGGTGTGGGTTTTGGATCGTATAATATTCAATCATTTAATACCTCCCTTACCCACCCAATGATTTATCCACCTCAACCAAGTTCAAGGGTGAATCAATTTCAGAATCAAAAATCATTCCCAAGCTTCAATCAATTTCAAAATCCTCAACCTACTATGCAAGATCAACCATCTTTCTTAAGTATGAATCAACTTCAAAATACTCATCTTGATTCAAAAGATGTTTCTAAAATCAATTTTAATGATTTTCATAGGAATATGATTTTAGGCAAGGGAGGAGTACTAGATCCAACTAGTATGGAAACATGTGACAGATTGGAAACCCTTGACTCACCAAAAGATGAATTCTATGAGGATGAATATGTTTCGGATGACACATTGGATGAAATTTTTGAAATTAATGGTCAAGAAAATCCACACCTTCCAAATTATGATAAATTTGAATTATGGGTTACAAATGTGGATTATGATTGCCTTATCAATTTGAATATAAGCAATAACCCAATTTTGGAAGTAATCGAACCATCTAAGGAAGGAGAAGATAAATTTGATGAGAAGCATGTTGATGAATTAAAATATGATGAAGAAATAGTTGAGCATCACAATTTGATTTTGAAAGATGATCATTATGATTCTTGGGAAGAGTATGCTCACTCCAAACCTTCTGATGAATTTTGTGTGCCTATTGATATGCAGGATGATACAATTGCCCTTTCATATGAGGATATTACAAGTCCTGTACAATCTGAGAATGTTTTGGAAGAAGGGTTGGAATCTCATCAAAGGTTGGAGAAGGATAATGATTCTACTACCATGGATGAAGAAGAAGAATCAATTGTTTTTGTTCCCCTTGGGGGGCAAGAAATCGAAAATCTTGATCCACCTATTGTTTCTACAATGTCTATGCCATCTCAAAATGATGAAATTACAAAGCCTAAGTGGTGTGGGTTTGATACTATTGATGATCCTAATGAAAATATGGATTTTAAGGCAACTCAAGCCATTGATCATGGAAAGGTGTCACGTGACACATATCTTGAAAAACTAGGCTCTTGTTTTGAAAAGGATGGACGCATGTTTGATTGGGTGCCTAACTTTGGTGTTTTTGAACAGGTGTTGGATGATGAAGAAGACAATGAGAAAAAAGAAAAAGCTACTAACACTCATCAAGTTGTGGTAAATTCTAATCATGATGGGTTGAGTATGGGTGACAAGGTGAAATCTTTACCTTTGGTAGTAGCTACAAAAATTTCAAGTGATGGGTTACATGAGGTCCCTTTGGATGCTAATATCATTAATAAGGAAATGCCAAATCTTGTTGAGGTTTGTCAAGTTTTGATTAATTTTGATTGCTTCAAAATCTTGAAAAATGTTTTGAATTCAAGACTTTTAGAAATAGGCTCTTGTTTGCAATATCTCACTTTTGAAAAGGAAAGCCTACTTCTAAATCATGAATGGAATGATGAAACTTGCATTTTAAAGAATAGACATGATAAAATTGAAAATCAACCATTGTCTAATCAATTTGAAATTTGAATCTCACCTATGAGAATACTAATGGAACTAAATCTAATTGGTATGGTGAGAATGGCAAGTTGAAATTGGTTGCATTGCTTGGTTTGATCTTATTATTGTTGGATTCCCACAAAATTTGGCATGTGTATCGTGTCATATGTTTGTTGATATGTTCTAATCATGTTTGGGATCTAGGAAAGTAATAGTCCAATCATGGCATCATCTTGTACAATAGTGTATATAAATTTTGGTTTTTGGTGTGGGCTTTCAAGTTTTTGTTTTGAGATTGTGTTTTCGAGTTTCGTTTTGGGATTGAATCAGGATTAGGATTTAAGTTGTGTGTTTGATTTCATTTGACATGTTTAGTTTTGTTTGATAAATAAAAAAAAAAAAGAAGAAGAAGAAGAAGAAGAAAATTTGAGATGTCAACTTATGCCCAAAATTAGGAGAATATGAAACATTGGAATTGTATCGCTCCAAATTTTTTGCATCCCTACCTTCAGGCTATTGGATCCGCGCCCGGAAGGAGGATGGGAAAAGGATGATGCGGTACCTCGGACGAGAGGACTTTGCGAAGGTCCCGCCTCTCAAGGGAGGTGCATTTTGGTGATTTGTCGACGGATGGTGGGTTCACCAGGAAACATTTGGCGGCAGTTTCCACGCCTAGGTTTTGGGAATGTGTTTTAATGGGTTCGTTTTATCCTTAAACATTCATCCTAGGTTTGGCCGAATGATTCTAACTTAAACTACATGAAAATGCAATTTAAATGAATACAGTAAATAGATCGAAAGCAAAAAAATAGAGAATTTGCAGGAGGCTAATGGAGATTACCTGATCCGGGATGTCTGATGAAGTTTCTGATGCTTGAAGTAGTCTGGATCGTCTGGGATTCGACAAAATCACCTGCAATCTGTCAGAATCATCTGGAATCTGACAGGATCGTCTGAGACAGACAGAATCGTCTCAGATCTGACGAATTCGTCAAACGAATTCGTCAGAAACCTGCAAAACAGAGAACAGATGCAAAATACAAGCAATTCTACTATGCAAAATAGAGGCAAAATATGCTAAAGAACAAGGTGAATACTAAGCAATAATTCAAAACAGAAAGTAAAACAGATCACTGCATTATGATGGCAAATCATGAATTTAATGTGCAATCTAAACTAGATGGGTGAACTCCGGATGCAAAGTAGAATAAAAACTAAATAAATGATCTGATTTATAGCATAAAATGACAGAGAGAAAAGAGAGAAGAGCAAACTTCAGGCACTGATTGCCTCGATGTATGCTGCAGTCGAGATCGTCTCGCATCAGTACGAGATCGTCCCTAATTTGACAGGATCGCCTCCGATCTTGACAGGTTCGTCTACTGCGATAGGTGCTGGCTCCGGCTGAAAACCGATGATATACCTGCAATAAAATTACTATAGGAATAGTGCAAAAAGCAAATTTGAGAAGTTCTAGCACATAGGGAGTCGATTTGCATAAAAATTCAGCCAGGGGTTGGGGAGGGAAAAGTCTTAGAGTTAAATAGGCTTAGGGAAAGTTGTTGGGAGGTTGGAGATCTTCCCAATTTGGGAGATCTCCAACGGGGGAGGGTCCCAACGGCGCAGACACGCTTCTGCCCGGATTGGAGACCCGTTGGAACAGAGTCTAATTATGAAAATGCAGTTTTGCGACGAAATCGTCTGGACGTCCTAGTCCAGACGAAATCGTCAAATCTGGGGCGATATCGTCTGATCGGCGACGATATCGTCCAACGGTCAAAACAACTCCTAAAAATGGCACGGAAAAAGGGGAAACGGGTTTCTCAGCGGTTAACGGGCGGTTTGGGAGGTTAAATTTGAATTTAAATTTATTTACTAAGGTGAATGTAATTATTCCAATTTGACTGCGCCAATTTTAGGGTGCTACATTTTGCCCCCTCTTTAGCGAATTTTCCGAAGAAAATGCGTTAAAGATGAGTTCTTCTCGATCTACGAGAAAGCAAAAAATTATTCCCATTTTTAGGCGACGATTCTTGGTCGAATCGTACGACAGCTTACTATGGTGCCCCCTCCGTGTTTTTACCCAAATCGAACGTTTGAGGTAAAAACGCGAAAAAGCAAAATTAATTTGAATTATTTTTGAATGAAATTATGTTTGATATATGATATGTTTTTGATCATATGACTTGTGTTATGTGTATGTTTATGATGCTTTTATGTTTGATTGATTGATTTGATAATTCATGTAATTATGTCGTTGGAAAATATTATAATTTGAATGTCATGCTATAAATATTTTAAATGAAATAATCTGATGTAACAAATTGATTGTTTGTGATGAAATATTTTGATAAAAATAAAAAGAGACTTCTAACAATAATTTCAAAGGACATTGTCGCTATTATAGACCATTTCATGGAGTCGCCGCTCACTCGGTCGTCAAGCTAGTCCCAGGATAGAAATATTGTTAAAAGTAAAAGAGTGCTTAAGAGACTGTCTTAAGACTTTGTTGTGATAATGCAAATGATGATGATGATGGTTTGCTTTCAGATTTCCATGAAAATATTATGCATGAAATATTGTAAAATAATTTTTGCTAGGCATAAATTCCTAAGTGTGATAAAATTTGTGAATAATTCCTTAAGAATTATACCATCATTGCAAAATTGAAAGTTGACATAATGACATGAAATAATGAAAATGTGTTTGCTTTTGAAAAAGCATAATTTGTGTAAAATGAAGTCATATGTTTTGTATGATTTTTGATAAATTGGGAAAAAAATTGTTACAATGGTTTGCGCTAGGCATAGAATATGTAGGTATAGACTTATACCATCATCGCGAAAATCCAAAAAAGGATAGTTTTATTGCATGATTGATTTTTGATGAACAGAAAATATGATAATGAGGACTTGCGCTAGGCATAAAATTCCAATTTTGGTTTTGAAACTATACCATCGTTGCGAAAGTCAATCGATATGTATATTTTTAATTGTATATTTTTGAAAGAAATTGTTGATTTTTCTATTATATAGTTGTCTTTGTGGAAAACAACTGTACTTGATTTATTCCAAACAAGTTGCAAAAATAATATTTCAAAGTATTTTGAAGATAAAAAGTTAGATTTATAAGGAATCCCATGTGCATAAGTGAATTCATTTCCAATCTTGATTTATCATAATGATAGACAAAATCTCTCAAATACAAATGTGTGTGCAATTGCATTGTTCATTTACCAGATTTGAGCAAGATACTATGATACAAGTGATTTGAAGAAACCAAATAAGTGTTCATTAACCATGATGTAGATGCATATAACCATACTAGGCTACTATGTAGATCGGATTATCAAGAGCTAGCTAATCCATAAGCAGACATAGGTTAGTACAAAAGAAGGTCGCTAATGTGACGGACATATCGCCACGCTAGGAGTTACCCAAGGCCAAGCAGGTTGGGCACAAACCACCTGTTATGGGGCTTACCTCATGCTTTTCGAATAATTGAGAATTCCAGGGATTCAAGCTCATCAACCCTTCTTTTCTTTTCAAAGGGTAGGGAAAGGGATTTTATTGCTTTCCTTGCTTTCTTTTGAACTTTGCTTATTTTTTTCTTTTTGTATTTCTTTTGCTTGATAATGCTTGGAACATTGCTGAAATAACATTTTTCTTTTCTCTTTTTTTCTTGAATTTTTCTTTTCTTTTTCTAGGGATACTTGCTCGGATTAGCTGTAGAGCAAGGGATTTTTATTCTGGGTAGGGGTGAGCTTGTCCTTTTGCCAATTCTCAAAGATTCTAGACCGTGTGCATGATAGGATAGCAGGGGAAACTTTTCACTCAAGAAATCAGTTCTACTATGTAGCAAAACATGGAAATTACAAATATAATCATTTTATTGTGAAAGGATGTGCTTGGTTTAAGTAAATAACAAGATCAATTCTCTATGCTCAAACTTTATTTAATTGAATTTTGTGAACTTTGATATAAGAGAGATTAGTAATCATGCCAGATAAAATCAAGATATTTATTGTTGTGATTGTGCAAGTGAGGGATGCTAAATAAATGCTAATTTTATCCAAAATAAGTTGAAACATATAATTGCAATAATTGTAAGAAAATAATGATTTTGAGAAAGTTTTGAGAATGTTGACTCTCTCTTTCTTCTGTATATTGTTTTGGTTTCGAAAGAGTCAAGCATATAGTCTGTTTTTGGATTTTTATGTTGATTTTTGTTTTTGAGCAAAAGGAACTTTACAAGTGCTTTAAATAAATGCAATAAATATTTTTGAAGATTTTTGAAGATTTTATGAATGTTTTTGAGGTTTTTGAATAAATTGAAAGAAATACAAGATAATGATTTTGAACAAATATATACATGGATGAAATGACCAAATTTATGCATAATAACGTTTGAGATGTAAAATATTCATGGGTTCTTTAAGTTCTTTACCATCTAAGGTAGATAATTTATATGCTCCTGATTCAAATTTAGCAGTAATGATGTATGGTCCGAGCCAGTTGGGCTCAAATTTACCTTTAAGGTCCTTAGTTGCATTAGTATTTTTTTTGAAGATTTTGAGGATTTTGATTTTTTTGTATTTTGATTTTAATTTATGAATTGAAATTGGTGGTATATACAAGATGATCTATATACACTATACAAGGTTATTTGAGTATAGCATGTCTAAGGTTGCTTCAAAATCAAAGGAGGTTTTGAAGGATAATCTGGTTGAGGTGAAGGTAAGAATAGAAGGTGATGAATAAAAGGTAGTGATAACAAAAGCTTTGTTATAATGTAGAATAATGTAGCAAAAGATTTGACTTTTATATGTGGAAAATTGATCATGTTACAAAATAAAATGTCAGAAGGATAAGAAAGTTCTTCATTCTTATTATTATATTCCAAGTTTTGATAAGATGGAGAAAGTATATGTGAAAGATATGCATGGGTGTTATTTGGTAAACAAGGATGATCATATATGGATGAAGAAAAGTGATGGATAGAAGATAATTGTGATAATAGAGAATGTATAGAACTTGATGTTTCAATCGTTAAATATTCTTCAAATGGTGTTGGGTCACCATGTATGGTAACAATTTTATTTGCAAGTTCAAACTTCAAACATTGGTGAAGAGTGGAAGGGAAAACCCTCATCGTATGAATCCAAGGACTCTGGAGAAGTAGGTTGTAAGGTGAAGGACAATATCCTACATAGAATAAAGTATCCAGGATCTTGGATCCAATATTAAAGGGAAGAATTATAGTACCTTGAGCTTCTTGAATTTCATTGTTAAAAGATTTTATAATAACATTTGATTCATTAAGATCTTCTTCCTTTGTTTTGAGCTTTTGGAATAATTGATAAGTGCATAAATTAAGAGAGGAGTCATTATCTACCATGATAGCTTTAACAGGTGTTTCTTTACTAGATCCGATAATGTAAAGATAGGAGTCTTCTTGTGGAGTAGAGGAAGGAATATCCTCATCATAGAATGAAATATGGTTAACCTCAAGAGGGTTTACACCATTAATTATGTTCTTAGAGAAAATATGATGAGGAACAAATTGTTGGCTAGGTATTTTGAACAAAATTTCCTTATGAGAAATTTGTAATACTTCTAAAAGGGATATCTTTGCTTGAGGATTAATCACTTGTTGTTGGTTATCAAAGTGGATTTCAGATTGAGATTTTGATTCTAAAGATGAGCTTTCTATGCTTACATTCCATTTTGGATCATTCTCTAGAGCCAAAGATAGTTTTGAAGGTTGGTCAAATGAGGAATCCATCTCTTGAATATCAGATTGAGTTGATTGAACTTGAGGTTGCTCATTTGTAGTTTTTGTTACAATATTAATAATATCATCATGATGGGACACATTAACATGCAATATTTGATTGGTTTCTTGTTGTTGATAATTGAATAGGGGTTCTTGGGAGATCCCCATGTCTTGATTGATTATTGGTATTTGTTGTGTAGGAGTTTGATTGTTTACTGGAGATTTATCATCAGTTGTAGATTGTAATTCCTTTATATTAAAAAGACCCTTATCAATCAAATCTTGAATTGCACATCTTAAATCTTTACAATTTTGTGTCATATGTCCATCTACTCTATGATATTCACAATGTAGCTCAGGTTTAAACCAATCTGATGTGGTATCAGGTTGTCTTATGGAAGGGAGTTCAATCCTATTTGTGTCAAGTAAATACTTGAGAATTATATCCATTGGTTGATTGAGCTTAGTAAATTTACGTGATGAAGGTTTTTGAGAGGTTTTTGATAAATGCCTTAGGAATTTCGTCATAAAAGGACCTAATGGTTTCTCACCTCTACTTTCTTTATTATGGGTAGAATGATGACAGGAAGATTGCGATGTAGGAGGTGAGTGCATGGTAGAATTGGAAGAATAAGTATTTTCTTGTTGAAATGGATGTGTTGTATTGAAAGAAGAGTATTGAAAAGGTGGAGGAGGATTATATGTGGATTGATAGACATAATATGGATATATGGGAGAATAGATAATATCATTATGAAGAGGATTGGCAAAGGGATTGTCTTGTTGGGTTATGGATGAAAAATAAGAAGAGTGTGATGGAGGTGGTGTTGAATAGGGATGAGGTTGGTCATAATCAACAAATGTATTTGGCTGAATTCTTCCAACATTACTGATGGGCTCATATTGATTTGAGTAAAAACTCATGGTTTCTTTAGTACTTCTAAAAGTAATATTTAGCATCTACTATTTAGAATTGAATCTAAAACATACAAACTTGAAATGATGATTTTGTTTTTGTTTTTCTTGTATACATATATATATATTTTTTTTTTTTGTTTTTGTTTTCAAAAGGTTTATGATGCATTCACGTCGGGTTCACCAAAATGTATCGCTCCAAATTTTTCGCATCCCTACCTTCAGGCTATTGGATCCGCGCCCGGAAGGAGGATGGGAAAAGGATGATGCGGTACCTCGGACGAGAGGACTTTGCGAAGGTCCCGCCTCTCAAGGGAGGTGCATTTTGGTGATTTGTCGACGGATGGTGGGTTCACCAGGAAACATTTGGCGGCGGTTTCCACGCCTAGGTTTTGGGAATGTGTTTTAATGGGTTCGTTTTATCCTTAAACATTCATCCTAGGTTTGGCCGAATGATTCTAACTTAAACTACATGAAAATGCAATTTAAATGAATACAAGAAATAGATCGAAAGCAAAAAAATAGAGAATTTGCAGGAGGCTAATGGAGATTACCTGATCCGGGATGTCTGATGAAGTTTCTGATGCTTGAAGTAGTCTGGATCGTCTGGGATTCGACAAAATCGCCTGCAATCTGTCAGAATCATCTAGAATCTGACAGGATCGTCTGAGACAGACAAAATCGTCTCAGATCTGACGAATTCGTCAAACGAATTCGTCAGAAACCTGCAAAACAGAGAACAGATGCAAAATACAAGCAATTCTACTATGCAAAATAGAGGCAAAATATGCTAAAGAACAAGGTGAATACTAAGCAATAATTCAAAATAGAAAGTAAAACAGATCACTGCATTATGATGGCAAATCATGAATTTAATGTGCAATCTAAACTAGATGGGTGAACTCCAGATGCAAAGTAGAATAAAAACTAAATAAATGATCTGATTTATAGCATAAAATGACAGAGAGAAAAGAGAGAAGAGCAAACTTCAGGCACTGATTGCCTCGATGTATGCTGCAGTCGAGATCGTCTCGCATCAGTACGAGATCGTCCCTAATTTGACAGGATCGCCTCCGATCTTGACAGGTTCGTCGACTGCGATAGGTGCTGGCTCCGGCTGAAAACCAGTGATATACCTGCAATAAAATTACTATAGGAATAGTGCAAAAAGCAAATTTGAGAAGTTCTAGCACATAGGGAGTCGATTTGCATAAAAATTCAGCCAGGGGTTGGGGAGGGAAAAGTCTTAGAGTTAAATAGGCTTAGGGAAAGTTGTTGGGAGGTTGGAGATCTTCCCAATTTGGGAGATCTCCAACGGGGAGGGTCCCAACGGCGCAGACACGCTTCTGCCCGGATTGGAGACCCGTTGGAACAGAGTCTAATTATGAAAATGTAGTTTTGCGACGAAATCGTCTGGACGTCCTAGTCCAGACGAAATCGTCAAATCTGGGGCGATATCGTCTGATCGGCGACGATATCGTCCAACGGTCAAAACAACTCCTAAAAATGGCACGAAAAAAGGGGAAACGGGTTTCTCGACGGTTAACGGGCGGTTTGGGAGGTTAAATTTGAATTTAAATTTATTTACTAAGGTGAATGTAATTATTCCAATTTGACTGCGCCAATTTTAGGGTGCTACATGAATTATGTTGCCACTTTACGTTCTTGCTGGCACATTATTAATTAATATATGTTATTAATGCATAACATGTCATCTCAATTACATTTTCATTCCATGGGCAATCATTGAGAAGGTGTTGAATCCTCTTAGGATTATTACATAACATATATTATAAAAATTCCTAAGGTTGGGAACTGTTTCCCGAGCCATCTTGAACCAAGCACAATCCATGCACATTAAAAAGAGTCTTGAGCAAAATGGTCAAAACCATACTTGGATGAAAAGGTGAGGTGAAAAGAATATTTCATGTTTGTCCTATCATGCAACATAATCCTTGAAACAGTGGTGTTTACCACTCCCATAAAAGATTAAAGCCTAAAACCAGAGTAGTAAGGATAGGGTTAAATCCTCATCTAACTTAGGTTGAGGATCCAACTCCCCAAAGCTCTGATTTGACCTTCATGGAGTAGTAAGGATAGGGCATAATTCTCATCTCACTTAGGTTGAGAATCTGATTCCCCAAAGCTTCCATTTTTCCCACTTTATCATAAAGCTTGGATTGGAAGGATAGTACTACATGTCCTCTGCAAAGGATGGGTAGTCATCCCAAAGGTCCAAGTAATAAAATTAACTAATATTTCCCATTTTGTCTTAATATTGGATTGGAAGAATTGTACTACATGTCCCTAGCAAGGATGGGTGTCCCAAGCAGAGAAAAATATTTATTATTTAATTTTGGATTGGAGGTATCGTATTACATGTCCCTAGCAAGGATGGGTAGTCATCCCAAAGGTCCAAAGAAAAAAAAAAAAAAGAGGAGAATGAATGAAATCCAAGTCATGGATTATGGGGTTAGGTATGCTCATGCGTGGCAGCATGTCTTGTCTAAAAGCAAGACCATTGACTACTCAAATGGATAGACTAGCCTGACCATTTCATCCATAACAAGTTAAATTATTTTGTTCAAGATGAGGTAATGAACTCCAAATCAGAATAGTAAGGATAGGGTTAAATTCCCATCTCGCTTAGGTTGGGAATCCTATTCCCCAAAGTTCTGATTTCACTCACACTTGCACATGGGTTCAAGATGGTAGTGACACATAACCAACTTTGGGATCTAAGGAATTAATTTAATAGACATATATTTTTCTAAGAGGGTTTGACAGTTTTAATATGTTTTTCCATGGTGTTAGAAGGTTTGAGCATTTATAAAGGAGGTTGTTATATCTCTAGCATCTTCATCATACATCAAATCCTACACAAATCATTCATAGCCTTGCATACAAATCATAAGTGAAACTAACAATGGAATGTTGATCAATTTCAAGTGATAGGGAATGAAACACTTTGCACACACCGAGCTAATACTTAATGATTCTGATGTTTCATGTATTTCTGATCTTTCGGTATTTGTTTATCTTCTATGTCACGCCTTGTATCTAAGCTTGTATATTTCAGGTTGGGTTCTCACCAAAATGCTCAGGAGCATTTGATAGCAGAGTCACCATTTGTTGTGGCTGATCCACAACACACCCCAAAATTGGGGACCCACCTTTTTTGCATGCTTTCAAAGAAGAAAACAGTGACCCAGATGCTAAAAAAATCAAGGAAAAAGCAAAAATTTCACAAAAGAGGAAAATTTGTCACGATATCGCGACATGTTGCTCCGTCACGGCCGAAAATTAAAAGTTGTCGCGATATCACGACATGTTTCTCCATCGCGACAAAAAATGAAAAGTGTCACGATATCGCGACATGTTGCTCCATCGCGGCCAGAAAAAGAAGATTGTCGTGATATCGCGACATGTCACGTTTTTGCGGCTCAAAATAGCAAAGTACGTCAAAATGAAAAGTTTTCATGATTTCACGATGTGTTGCTACTGAGAAAAAGAAAGCATCGCGATACTGAGAAAAAGAAAGCATCGCGATACTGAGAAAAAGGTGTCGCGATATTGCGACGTGTTGTTGCTGAGAAAAATAAGGTGTCGCGATATCGCAATAGGTCGCGTTTTCGCGGCTCAGACGAGCGAAATGCAGCATAATGGAAAATTGTCATGATTTCGCAACATGTTGCGTTTTCACGGCCAAGAGTAATGAAATGCAGCAAAATGGAAAATTATAGCGATATCGCGATGTGTCACGTTTTCGCGGCTAAGAGCAGCAGAATGCCTCATGAAGAGAAATTGTCACGATATCACGACATGTCATGAAATCGCAATGCAAGGCAAAGAACAAAGTTGAAGACTCAAAATGTCACGATATCGCGACATGTCGTGAAATCGTGGTTCATAGAGGAGAGAGAAAGACAAAAATGAAAATGTCACAATATCGTGACTTGTCATGAAATCGCGGTCAAAGGCAGCAAGAGAAGAGTCAATACAAAGTTATCGCAAAATCGTGACATGTCACGTTTTCACGGCTCCAAGCAGTGAGATGGTACAAAATAGAAAAGTGTCACGATTTCGCGACAGAAAGCCGCAAGACAGCTCCAAACAAAAAGGCGTCGGGATTTCACGAGCCAAGGTGTACAGAATAGAAAAGTGTCACGATTTCATGACAGAAAGCAGGAAGGTGGTGCCAAAGAGAAAAATATCACGATTTCATGACAGAGAGCAACCAAAGTGTACGTAATGAAAAGTTGTCACGATTTCATGATAGGAAACAACGAGATGATGCCAAATGAAAAAAGTGTCGCGATTTCGTGACATGTCGCGTTTTTGTGGCCAAGTACAACAATACACAGCAAAGCAAAAAAGCATCACGATTTCATGACAAGTTGCATTTGCGCGACCCGATAGCAAAAAAATGTGCGATATCATGACATGTATCATTTTTGTGATGCATGAGGATGAACAAGGCTGTTGGTCAAAAAATGTCACGATTTCACGACATGTCTAATTTTCACGACGCATGAAGGCTGAAAAGGCTGCATATAGGAAAATGTTGCGATTTCGTGACATGTCTCATTTTCGCTGTGCATGGTGGTGGACAAGGCTGTTGGCTGAAAAATGTCATGATTTCGTGACATGTCTCATTTTTGCGATACAGGTAGAAGAGCAAAGCTGCATGTAGAAAAACATCGCGATATCGCGACATGCTATTTTTGGTCATGATTTACAAGGGGCAGTTATGGAACATGCAGAGAAGCCCAGAACATGTGGCATAAAGGTGTAAGGGTTACAGAAGCATTACAGTTCATCGAGAATATTAAACATTTAAGACATCGAATAGAAAGTCAAAGATAACGATGAGACAGGGAATACGAAACGATGCGATCTGGGAAATGAAACGAACCGTCATGGAAGGAGAAGCAATTTTCCAGAAAGTATAAAACGTAGAGGCACAAATTAGTACGGGGGTTAAAAACCGCTACGAGCAGGGTTGCAGAGTTGAGGGTGATTAGCCATTCTGGGCCTGCTGTGGAGTGTTTTTCTTCCCCTTTTTTTGGTTTTGAGAAAAACCAGAGATTCTGCTATTGTAACATGACATATTTTTAATGCAAATTTGTTCAAAAATTTGCATTTTGTGGGCAAGAAAGAAGGAGATCTTCTATGCATGCTTTCTCATTTTTTAGATTTCAGATTTATAATAATGTTGATGCCACTTCGTGGGTTACATTAGGTGAATGTTTGAAATCTGAATTTATTCCATATCCTAGGAACCAACACTTAGTCTATGGGGATTGTGCATGTTCTGCAGGTCCAGTAGGTTAGGTTGCATGCATGGAAACCTCACATATTCGGTTTTGCCGAAATAGGATAGCATCATACTGAATGCCCTTTTTTTTATTTTCAGTTTGTTTTCTGCATTTTATTTTCATTTTTTTGCATTCTTTTTCCAGAAACTGTTATTTTATTTTAATTTGCAGACATTAAAATAAAAAATTAAAAAAACTTCAAAATCCAAAAATAATTCCATCATTTATGGCATTTCATCAAATTTCATTTTGAAGTTGCAGCATGGTCATAAAGGGACCAAATCATATTTGCTTTATTCGGGTTCAATGAACAATCACTAAAGTTTCATGGTGAAATAAACCACAGTGCCCCTTGTTAACAGTTACTTGCAATCACTAAGGTGTTCCAAGCATTTAAATTGAATATCTTTGTTTGAGATTACTAATACACAGATGTAAAATGCTGATATAGCAGAGACCTTGGAGAAGTCATTTTTTGATTTCTTTGCAAGAGAGGATTTTGAACCCAAATCCTATCGGAGAGTGTGTTTTCACAACTGGGTGAAAATACCACTCAACAAGTCACTACTAGACCATCGTCTCACTGATTACTTTCTAATGAGCTAGCTATTAACACTAGACCAAGACTCATTCATCATCCGCAGAATAATATTGTGGGTACCATCGAAGCTATTACTAGACAACAGGCTCAAAATTCTCAACAAGATCAAATTCAGAATGGTGGATTAGCTCCATTTGTTTTGAAGGTTCCTAATAAAGGGAATCATGCACCTCATGTTCAACCTAAACCTCCTTATAATATTAATGAACAATTATCAAATACTATAGCTAGAATTTCTCTCTTGGACCTTTTAAGATCTTCTCCTACACATAGAGATGAATTAATGCTCACATTAAGCCAGATGATGGTACCACAAGACATTCAACCTGAAACCATGGCCAATACTATAATAACTCATGAAGTTGATTGTATTGAATTCGGGATAGAGACATACCACAACATAGTTTACATAAAGATAACCCCTTGTATATTACTACCTTAATTGGAGATGTAGCAGTCAAACGAGTTTTGATTGATAATGGTTCATCTTTAAATATCTACACTTTTGACTTCTACCAAAGATTTGGGTTTAGAAGTGATGAAATGAAAAGAACTAATATGATCATAAAATATTTCAATGACAAAACACAAGAAACGTGTGGAGTTATTACCATTCCATTGCAGGTTGGTCCGAGAACCTTGGATACAACTGTGTTTATTGTACATTGCCCTGCATCGTACAATATACTCTTGGGTCATCCTTAGATCAACGCAATGCGAGCTATTCCCTCAACTTTACATCAATGTGTTAAGTTCAAATTTAAGAATCATTTGGTTACCATTCATGGTGATCCACGACCCTTTGATATGTGTGCTTTGGCAAAACCTATTGGAGTTCAATTTGGCCCTACTCTATCATCCACACATCTTAATTCTCATTATCCATCTAAACATGTGAAAATCACACCCACAACATCATATACTTCTTCTCCATCAGTTCCACCTCAACATATAGCTCAACCATCTTCTGAAAAAAACACATTAGGACCTAAGAGATATCCTAATCCCACAACCAATGTCTCTTGTTCTACTCCTATAACTTATATACCTATAATAGACCCATATATTGACACCTCTACATCGTCTACATCCACCAAATTCATATTCTTTGCATCAGAAGACGTATGGAATATTCCTTCTACCTCTTATGCTCTTACTGACGAGCTCTTACCCGATCTATCTAAAATTCTTATATCAAGAGAAACGAATGCTTCTATGCAAGATTCCCTTATTTTAAATAATTTTCCACCTTCTCCTCGTACCTTGGGCCTCCCACAGTCTATGGGAAATATTTACCAAGTCGGGAGTTGTGCCTTTATTTATAAGGATATGACTGGGGTAGAATACCCAAAAACATCATAACTCATTATGATGGATATGCTCGATGTTATTTTACTAATGAGTATATTAAAGCCAAAACTATAATGCTTAAATTGGGATATAAAGGGAAAGGTTTGGGACCTTTACAGAATGGTATGAAAGAACCTTTTGAGGTAGAAGCATGGCCCGCCCGATGTGGTGTGGGCCTATTTTCTAGTAAGGGTTAGCCATTCCCATTTGAGGATGATGACCATCTTATATGTTACCAATATTATTTAGATGAACATGATGCTTTGCGTTTAACGAATAAAAGATTCACATGTAATATGCTATCTATAGCTTACCCTGAGATGATTGCTGAATTCGACGATGAATTGGAGGGAGATATCTTCCATGATGTCTCCGTTGAGGAATTATTACATAATAAATTTTATTTTGATGGCTCTATACCTAGTATATCCCAGCTTGAGGCCACGACTCCTCAAGACGAATTATCCAAGCTAACCTTGGAAGAATTACAAGAATTGGGCGTTTCACCCGCCCCACCTAATTTTGAGAGAGATCTACACATGGAAGTAGAAAATGTCATAAAAATTAACATTGGAACCGAGGATAACCCTCACATAATTAAAATTGGATCAGAATTGAATCAAGAAAAATAGGATAAATACATTGAGTTTCTTAAAGAATATGAAGATGTCTTTGCTTGGACATATGAAGATATGCAAGGTTTAGACCCTTCTGTAGTTATGCATCACCTAGTAGTGCATCCGGATGCTAAAACTGTTAAACAAAAACTTAGAAAAATGCATCCTAAAGTGGCCTTACTAGTCAAAGGGGAGTTAGAAAAACTCCTTAATGTTATTTTTATACAAGCCATTGATTATGCTTAATGGATATCGAATGTAGTTCCAGTAACTAAGAAAGAAGCTACTAAGGTTAGGGTTTGTATAGAATTTAGAGATATTAATGTTGCATGCCCTAAAGACGATTTTCCCCTTCCCAATATGGATCATATCATTTATTTTACTGCTGGGAGTGGAATGATATCCTTTATGGATGAATTTTTTGGCTATAATCATATTAGGATAGCTCCTGAAGATCAGGCTAAAATAGCCTTTATTACCCCTTGGGGGACTTTCCATTGGAAAGTGATGCCATTCGGTTTGAAGAATGTAGGTGCAACCTATCAACAAGCCATGACTTATATCTTTCATGATATGATGCATGATATACTACATGATTATGTAGACGACATTATAGCTCGTTCTACTAAAGAAGATGACCATTTAGATGACTTGAGAAAAGTATTTGATCGGTTAAGAGAATATCTTATTTGATTGAATCCAGCCAAATGTATATTCGGAGTTAAGTCCGGTAAATTATTGGGGGTTATAGTTTCTTTATGTGGCATCGAAATTGACCCTCTCAAGATTACGACTATCACTGATATGCCTATACCTATAAATATATCTAAATTATGGAGTCTACAAGGTAAGCTTCAAGCTATCCGTCACTTCATCGATAAGCTGGTGGATTAAATTGGACCCTTTCTTAAGCTTCTTAAGAAGGATGTCTCTTTCCATTGGGATGACGAATATAAGGAATAATTTGAACTCCTCAAACAATATCTTCTTAACCCACCTGTAATTTCACCACCTAGACCTGATCGCCCATTTATCTTGTATATTTCTACTTCAAATTTTGCTTTCGAAGCTATGTTAGATCAACTTGATGATGAGAAAAAAGAGCGTGCTAATTATTACATTAGCAGAACATTAATCAGTTATGAAATCCGCTACACAAAATTAGAGAAGTTATGTCTAGTAGTCATATTTTCTACACAGAAACTACACCATTATATGCTTAGTCAGAAAACATACGTTATTGCTAAATATGATCCCTTGCGGTATGTCATGAGTTGACTTTATTTATCTGGTCGTACAACAAAGTGGGTTCTTGCTCTAAGTGAGTTTGAACTCAAGAAGTGCATTAAGGCTTTGGAGCATCTTCGTGCCTACCATAACAAGCTCAAAAGAGCATATTGCAAGAAATTTCATCTTCGATCCTTTGAGATCGACGACCTCGTCTTAAAAGAAAATAAAAAAAATACTAATGCAACTAAAGACCTTAAAGGTAAATTCGAGCCTAACTGGTTTGGACCTTATATTATCACTGCTAAATTTGGATCTGGAGCATACCGATTAGCTACCTTAGATGGTAAAGATCTTAAAAAACCTATGAACATTATGCATCTTAAGCGCTATTACGCATAAATCTGGTAATTTCGTCACTGTATATATTATACATATTGTATTATTATAGTAATTCATATAAAAATTTCAAAAATAGTAATATTATGTATTCTCTCAATTCATAAGTTAAAATCACAATATAAAAAAATCAAAATCATAAAAATCCTCAAAAACATCTTCTATTTTGCACCTGTCAATTCTTGAACTATTGCAGTTATATTTTTAGTTATTTTGGATAAATTAGCATTTATTTGGAATCCCTCACTTTCACACTCACATGACTAAATATCTTGATATTATTTGGTATGATTATTAATATCTCTTATATCGAAGTCCACAATTGAATTAAATAAATTTTTGAGCATAGAGAACTGATCTTGTTATTTACTTGAACCAAGTACACATTTTCACATTAAAATGATTTCATTGCAAATTCAATACGATGCTACACAGTAGAAGTGGTCTCTTGAGCGAAAAGTTTCCCCTGCTATCCTATCATGCACATGGTCTAAAATATTTGAGAATTGACAAAAGTACAAGCTCACCCCTGCCCAAAATAAAAATTCCTTGCTCTACAGCAAATCTGAGCAAGTATCCCTAGTATAGGAAGAAAAAAAAAAAAATGTCAAGAAAAATCATGATAAAAGAAGCATTATTTTAGTATCATTTTGTACCATCTAGGTATATTTCAGCATTATCTCAATGTAAAGAAAAAATACAAAAAAAAAAAGAGAAAAGAAAAGAAAACGCAAAAAGCAATAAATCGCTTCCCCTACCCTTTGAAAGAAAAGAAGGGTGAATGAGCTTGAATCCCTAGAATTCTCAATTATTTGAAAACTGTGAGGTAAGCCCCATAACAGGTGGTTTGTACCCAACCCACTTGGCCTTGGGTAGCTCCTAGCATGGTGATATGTCTGTCACATTAGCGACCTTCTGTTAAACTCACAGTGACACTGAGAGGGGGGTGAATCAGTGTGATCTTTTAAAACTTTAAACTTGCAATACTTAATGCTGAAATAAAGCAAACTTAAACCAGATATAGCAAGTTAACAAGAGAGCATCACACAACACAGATTTAACGAGGTTCACCAATGTGGCTACTCCTCAAAAATGACTGCTTGGACTACCATCCAAATCCAGCCTTTGCAAAGCAACAACTTTACAACTTATTTACCAGCACCAACTGGAAGGAGCACCAACCCCTCAATTTTTTTGCACCAACAGAAAGGAGCACCAACCCCTAATTCACCAACACCTACTAGGAAGGAGCACCAACCCCTTATGCCAAGCTGCAACTTGGACTTCAAGGAAAAATACAGAAAAATACCTTCAACCTTTTTGCAAACTGTCTGCTGTTTCTGTACACTCTGCTTCTTCTGCGTAATTTCTTCGCACCACCAGTTTGCTTCTGTGCAACTGCCTCGCGCACTTCGCTTTAACACAATCAAACGATCGCTTCTACTCCTTTGCACTTTTTTGCTCTCAGTTCGCTCTCACTTCGCACTTGGTTCGACATGACTCATTCTCTACACACCACGCACTTAATTCATGCAAATTCGATACACGCACCGCATTACAACAATCTCCAAAATAGCCCTCCTTAAATAATAGAGATTTCAATAAAAAATCTTAAACTATAGTCGACTGTAACCCTAAAGATCATCGGCTGCAAAACCCTAATCTCTGTCGGCTCAGATTTAACTCTGTCGGCTTCAACCGCCTCTGTGATTCTATAGCTTTCCTCACGAAACTACAACATGTCATGATATCGCGACACCTTTTGCAACCGTACGCCTTCCTTTGGCCTTTGTCGCGATATCGCGACACTTTTGCCTGTCGTACATCTTCTTTTGCCTGTTGTCACGAAATCGTGACACTTCAGCCTTTGTCGACTTCCTTTCTGCTTTTGTCATGAAATCGTGACACTTTCTGCTTCTGCTGATGTCATCTTCACTTTTGTCGTGAAATCATGACCCTTCTGTCTTCATGGCCTTCTTCTCTGCTTTTGTCATGAAATCATGACATTACTGACGTCGTACATTCTCTCTCCTCTTTGAGTCACGAAACTGCGACATGTCACGAAATCGTGACATCTTCCTCCTGCTAGCTTCTTCACTTCTATCGTGAAATCGTGACACTTCTGTCATGAAATCGTGACACTTTTAGCTTCCTAAGCTTTCTCCATCGTCGTGAAATCATGACACTTCTGGCTTCCGTACGCTTTCTTTGCATCTTGTCACAAAATCGTGACACTTCTCCTTTCAAACTCTTTGCATGTCATGAAATCATGACACTTCTCATTTCGAGCTTTAGCATGTCATGAAATCGTGACAGTCCTCAACTTGACCTCTGCAGCATGTCATGAAAATGACAGTCCTCACTTGGAACTTTGCATCATGTCACGAAATCATGACAGTTCCTGAATCACTTTCTCTCTATTCGATCTTGTCATGAAATCGTGACAGTTCATACTACGGACTCTTTCTTCTGCAACATGTCACGAAATCATGACACTTTTTCGTTCGTATAGCCTTCTTTGCAGAATGTCAAAATCGTGACACTTTTCCTTCTCTGCCTTCCTGCACTTTTTGAGTCACGAAAATGCGACATGTCACGAAATCGTGACAGTTTCCAACTTGCTCTCCTTCTCTGCCAACATGTCACGAAATCACGACAGTTTTTCCAGCTTCTCTCTCTCTTCCAACATGTCACGAAATCGTGACAGTTTTGCCAGCACTTTCTCTCTCCTCTAACATGTCGCGAAATCGCGACAGTTTTTCTAGCCGTCTGCATACTTTTTCTTACTTGTCTTTTTCTTTGATTTTTTGCAAATGGGTCACTATGGTCTTCTTGGAAACTTACTGTCCATGCTCTGAATAACCTTTGAACTTCTGTACTCTGCATCTGAATGACTTCTGAACTGTTTGTCCACTGCATCATTAGATCTAACTGACTGTGTTGACAACAATGACAATACTCCTGCAACGCCTTGCTCAACAATCTCCCCCTTTGGAATTGTTGGCAACACCTGTGTAATTTCTTGTAACTCTTCTCCCCCTTTGTCAATAATACCAAAGGGCTACTGTAGACTCCCCCTGAGTCCATGCACACAATTCTCAGGCACAATTTGTTGCACTTAGCACAAATTATGATTATGAGCAAAAGAATAGCCAAATACTCGAATGCTCCCCCTGAGAAAGTGATCCCTGTAGCTAGTCACTTCTTGGGAAGTGTGACCACTCCCAATTTGTTTCGAAGGTACTCAAACACTTCCTTGGGCAATGGTTTTGTGAAAATATCTGCTACTTGTTCTGTGGTTGGGACAAAATCCAATTTAACCTCTCCTTCTGCAACTTTCTCCTTCAAAAAATGATACCTGATGGCAATGTGCTTTGTGCGAGAATGCATAACTGGATTCTTGGAGATGTTAATTGCACTGGTGTTATCACATTTTACTGTTATTGGCTCACTGAAATTAATACCAAGATCTTTCAGAGTTTGTTTCATCCACAAAACTTGTGTACAACATGTTGTTGCTGCAATATATTCTGCCTCAGCTGTAGATAAAGAAACTGACTCTTGCTTCTTACTGTGCCATGCAACCAATCTGTCTCCTAGATAGAATGCACCTCCACTGGTACTCTTTCTGTCATCTACACATCCAGCCCAATCTGCATCTGAATATGATATAAGAGTGAAGTCTTTACCTTTTGGATACCACAACCCATACTCCATGGTACCCTTGAGATACCGAAGAATCCTTTTTACTTCTTTGTCACATGAGTCTCTTTGGGACTGGCCTGAAATCTTGCTACCATGCAAACTGCCTACAGAATATCAGGTCTGGTAGCTGTTAAATATAGTAAGCTTCCAATCATTGATCTGTACATGGTTTGATCTATAGGTGGAGATTTGTCATCTTTACTCAACTTGCAGCCTGTTGTCATGGGAGTGCTAACTGGCTTACAGTCCTCCATTGTGAACCTTTTTAGCATCTCTTTCACATATTTGATTTGGGAAATGAATATGCCTTTCTCATTTTGATTAACTTGTAACCCAAGAAAGTAAGACAGTTCACCAATCATAGACATTTCAAATTCTTTCTGCATCTTATTTGCTAAGTCTTTACAAGATTCATCTTTGCTTGCTACCAAATATGATATCATCTACATAAACAACAAGAACAATGAGATGCCCACCTTCTGTTTTGACATACAGATTATTGTCCACCAAACCTTTCTTGAATCCCTGTTGAGAGAGATAGTTGTCTAGCCTTGCATACCATGCCCGTGGTGCTTGTTTTAATCCATATAAAGCTTTCTTTAATTTGCAGACAAGGTTGGGATCTTCACTAATTTGAAAACCATCTGGTTGTTCAATATAGACCTCTTCTTCAAGTTTCCCATTTAAAAAGGCAGATTTTACATCCATCTGATAAACTCTGAAGTTCTTGTGGACTGCTAAGGCCAGAAACATTCTGATTGCTTCTAGTCTGGCCACTGGTGCAAAAGTCTCCTCAAAATCAATGCCTTCAACTTGTGCATAGCCTTTACAAACCAGTCTTGCTTTATTCCTAATGACCTGTCCGTCTTCATTTAATTTGTTTCGAAATATCCATTTGGTGCCGATTACATTCTTATTTGCGAGGTCTAGGTACTAATTCCCAAGTTTTGTTCTTTTCAATCTGATCTAATTCTTCATTTATTGCCTTCATCCAGCTATCATCTTTGCTTGCTTCATCTATGTTTTTGGGCTCAATGCTGGATAAAAGAGAGTAATTACTTATTACTTTCCTTCTTGTCTGAACACCAGCTGTGGGATCTCCAATTATTTGATCTCTTGGATGATTTTTCTGCCAGCTGCCTGTTTTGAATTTCTTATTTTCTTGCACCTCTGAGTCATCGATTAAGTCATCTGAATCAAGTGTAGGTTTGTTTTCTGCTTCATTTACCTCATCTCCTTCAATGACTTCTTCATAGATTGGGTAGTTTTCTTCAAAGTCAGCTATTCGTTCCCTACCTTCATCAAATTTAACATCGGCACTATCCACAATTTTCTTGAGTCTCTTGTTGTAGCATTTGTAAGCTTTGCTTTTTGAAGAATAGCCAACAAAGACACCTTCATCTGCTCTATTTTCAAATTTCCCAAGATTATCATCAGTTTTTCTGATGTAACACTTATAGCCAAAAACTTTGAGGTGTTTTGTTGTTGCTTTTCTACCGAACCACAACTCATAAGGTGTTTTGCTTTCATGAGTTCTCAGCATGTATCTATTTTGGATATATACTACAGTGTGGACTGCTTCTTTCCAAAATCTGTCTGCTATTTTGTTTTCTGCCAACATAGTGCGAGCCATTTCCTGTACTGTTATGTTCTTTCTTTCTACCACACCATTCTGTTGGGGTGTTCTAGCTACTAAAAATTGTCTCCTGATACCATGTTTTTCATAGTATTCTATAAATTCATCTGAGATGAATTCTCCTCCTCTATCTGATCGTAAACATTTGATCCTTTTCCCTATTTCATTCTCAACTAGATGTTTGAAAGATCTGAACATTTCAAAAGCTTCTATTTTATTCTTCAAGAAAAATATCCATGTCATTCTGGAATAATCATCGATACACAACATAAAGTATTTGTCACCATTTATGCTTTGTGTTCTCATGGGTCCACATAAGTCTGTATGTATAAGTTCCAAAGGTTTGCTAGTGTGATACTCTTTTGTTTTAAATGAGACTCTGGTTTGCTTTCCCTTTTGACAAGAAGCACAAATGCTATTTGAAGGTTTTCTAATGGCAGGAATATCTCTCACATCCTATTTCGAGCTAACTTTTATCAGATTATCGAAGCTTATGTGCCCAAGCCTCTTGTGCCACAGCCAGTTTTCTTCTTCCTGTCCAATGAAACAAGTACCTTCTAAAGTTTTTGAGAGTGTGTACAAGTTGCCAGACGTCCTTGATCCAGTTGCTATCAGTTTTCCACTATTTGTTTTTCTGACTTCACAGCCTTGCTTCTTGAAAACTACTTCATGTCCTTTATCACAGATCTGACTGACACTTAACAAGTTGTGTTTCAGACCATCCACAAACAAAACTTCTTCTGACTTGATTTTCCCATCACTAATTCTAACTGACCCTTTTTCGATTATCTTGGCTCCATCATTATTTCTGAACTTTACAGAGCCACCCTCATATTTTTGTAATTTTTCAAATTTTTGTTTATCACCTGTCATATGACTTGAGCAACCACTGTCAAGAATCCATGGTACACATTTATTCTGAGCCTTGAAAGTTGTCTGTACTATTAGAGATTCCTTTTCTTCCCTAAGTTGTTCTTTCTGTTTCCACTCTATTTTGACTACGGTATTGGGCTCTAGTTTGGATTTTCCCTTTTCAGTATCTTGTGCATATCTTTCAGAAAGTTTTCTATTTTGTCTTGTCCTATATGGTTGAACTCTTCTTTTCTGAGGTTGATTTGAAACAGAGGTACTACGACAATTTCTTGCAATATGCCCAAAGTTATGATAGTTAAAGCATTCTACTGCATAATTTATTAGTGGAGCAAAAGTATTTCTACTAGTGAAACTTCTTGGTCCTACATTATACTTGCAGTCTGCAATTTTATGTCCATAACCATTACATTTGAAACAGAAACCAGAAAAGTAATGATTGAACCTGAAAGATGGTCTTTGCCAGGTTGTTGTAGGAGCCATAGATCTTCTTTTCCTTTGATGTGTGACCTTGGTAAAGCCATCATTGTCAGTTCTCCTTTCGGGCCTGGCATTACTGCTTTCTTTTGCATGATTTGTTTTTCCTTCATCAACCTGTTTCTTATCTTCACTCCTTACAGATTCAACATTTCTGGCTTTTGGTCCGTTTGATGATTCTCCTTCAATAAAGCCCAGACCAAATTTGATGCCTGCAGGTCTTTGATCACTTAAGATTTTATCCAGCTTCATCGAACTTTCTTCACGTTTGTGATGGCAGCTAATTTTTTGATCCAACTCTTGTATCTGCATTCGAAGACCAACATTTTCTTCTTCTAGTTTACAACAGTAATCTATCTTCATGGTTACCTGAACTTCAAGATCTTCGAACATTTTCTTGTATTCTTCTGTCTGTATTTTTAAACTGGTTATAATGTCATTTGCATCCTCAAGCTTTCTTGAAAGTTTTTTATTCTTTCTTTTCTCAGATTTCCATTCTACAAGAGCAGAAACCAGCTCACCTTCTAGATCAACTTCAGCCTCAGTTTTTTCAATAGACACTTTAGAGTTCATACCTTCTCTCTTCTCTGAGTTTTCTACCTCTTCTAATTTTTCTACTTCAAATGCCATGAATAGAGCTTCACCTGTTCCTTCTTCAGAATCCTCACTAGAGCTGTCCTCTGAAGAATTTGCATTCCTGGAGATAAAACTTTTCTTTTTGAAATTGCCTTTTCTGAAGTTTGTTTTCTTCCTCCATTCACTTCTTTCTTGATGCGAAGTTTCCTCACCTTTGTTCTTCTCATTGAGAGGACATTTGGTTGCAAAGTGTCCAATGCCTCCACAGTTGAAACATTTAAAAGGTAGCTTTCCTCTGTATTTTCCTTTGCCCTTTCTCAGTTTTTTGACAAAATTTGCTTCCATTTCATCTGAAGTTTCTTCTTCTTCAGACTCTTGTTTTGTGTCTTTACCTTTTAGGGCTTTAAATGCTGCTTCTCTGTCTATGGGATTAGACCTTCCTATTCTCATTTCATAAGCAGTCAAGGAACCATGCATCTCATCCATACTAAAGTGATTTAGGTCTTTAGCTTCTTCTATGGTAGAGACTTTAGAATCAAACCTTTGGGGAAGCGATCTTAAAACCTTTTTCACGATAGTAGCATCATCCAAATCTTCGCCGAGACCTCTGATTGAATTAGTGATTCCATTAACTCTCTGCATAAAGGCTTCTATGTTCTCATCGTTGGTCATTTTTAATGATTCGAATTGAGCTCGATGAGTTTGAAGCTTGGCTTCCTTGATCTTGTCATCTCCCTCATGAATATTTTCTAGTTTGTCCCAAACATCTTTTGCTGATTCACAATTTATGATTTTGACCAACTCACTGTCCACTAATCCACACATGATGGCATTTTTTGCTTTAGAGTCATTTTCAAAAGCCTTTTTATCGGTGTTGTCGGTTGGAGCAGTGGCAGGAGCTGTGTAACCATTAACTACTGCATTCCAGATGTCAAATCCCAAAGCTCAGAGATATGTCTGCATCCTGATCTTCTAGAACACATAATTAGTTTCGTCAAACAATGGTGCTTTGTTTGAGGAGAAACCTTCACCACCTGCCATAGCGTCACTACCAGGATCACCCTAGCTGATTGAGCCTATTCAAGAACCTTGCTCTGATACCAATTGTTAAACTCACAGTGACATTGAGAGGGGGGTGAATCAGTGTGATCTTTTAAAACTTTAAACTTGCAATACTTAATGCTGAAATAAAGCAAACTTAAACCAGATATAGCAAGTTAACAAGAGAGCATCACACAACACAGATTTAACGAGGTTCACCAATGTGGCTACTCCTCAAAAATGATTGCTTGGACTACCATCCAAATCTAGCCTTTGCAAAGCAACAACTTTACAACTTATTTACCAGCACCAACTGGAAGGAGCACCAACCCCTCAATTTTTTTGCACCAATAGAAAGGAGCACCAACCCCTAATTCACCAGCACCTACTGGAAGGAGCACCAACCCCTTATGCCAAGCTACAACTTGGACTTCAAGGAAAAATACAAAAAAATACCTTCAACCTTTTTGCAAACTATCTATTGTTTCTGTACACTCTGCTTCTTCTATGCAATTTCTTCGCACCACCAGTTTGCTTCTATGCAACTGCCTCACGCACTTCGCTTTAACACAATCAAACGATCGCTTCTGCTCCTTTGTGCTTTTTTTGCTCTCACTTCGCTCTCACTTCGCACTTGGTTCGACATGACTCATTCTCTACACATCGTGCACTTAATTCGTGCAAATTTGATACATGCACCACATTCAACAATATCCAAAATAGCACTCCTTAAATAATAGAGATTTCAATAACAAATCTTAAACTATAGTCGGTTGTAACCCTAAAGATCATCGGCTACAAAACCCTAATCTTCGTCGGCTCAGATTTAACTCTGTCGGCTTCAACCGCCTCTGTGATTCTGTAGCTTTCCTCGCGAAACTACAACATGTCATGATATCGCGACACCTTTTGCAATCGTACGCCTTCCTTTGGCCTTTGTCGTGATATCGCGACACTTTTGCCTATCGTACATCTTCTTTTGCCTGTTGTCATGAAATCGTGACACTACAGCCTTTGTCGACTTCCTTTCTGCTTCTGTCATGAAATCGTGACACTTTCTGCTTCTGCTGACGTCATCTTCACTTTTGTCATGAAATCGTGACCCTTCTGTCTTCATGGCCTTCTTCTCTACTTTTGTCATGAAATCATGACATTACTGACGTCGTACATTCTCTCTCCCCTTTGAGTCGCGAAACTATGACATGTCACGAAATCGTGACATCTTCCTCCTATTGGCTTCTTCACTTTTGTCGTGAAATCGTGACACTTCCTGCATCCGTATGCTATCTTTTCTGCCTATCATGAAATCGTGACACTTTCAGCATCCATATTCTATCTTTTCTACCTATCATGAAATCATGACACTTCTAGCTTTCAAAGCTTTCTCCACTACCTATCACGAAATCGTGACACTTCTGGCTTTCGTACGCTTTCTTAGCAGCCTGTCGTGAAATCACGACGCTTCTCCTTTCGTACTCTTTCCTTAGCACTGTCACGAAATCGTGACGCTTCTCATTTCGAATCTTTTTCAGCATGTCGCAAAATCACGATAGTCCTCAACTTGACCTCTGCAGCATGTCGCAAAAATGTGACAGTCCTCACTTGGAACTTTGCATCATGTCACGAAATCATGACAGTTCCTGAATCACTTTCTCTCTATTCGATCTTGTCACGAAATCACGACAGTTCATACTACGGACTCTTTCTTCTGCAACATGTCACGAAATCGTGACACTTTTTCGTCCGTACAGCCTTCTTTGCAGAATGTCGCAAAATCATGACACTTTTCCTTCTCTGCCTTCCTGCACTTTTCGAGTCGAAAATGCGACATGTCACGAAATCGCGACACTTTCCAACTTGCTCTCCTTCTCTGCCAACATGTCATGAAATCGTGACAGTTTTGCCAGCTTCGTCTCTCTCTTCCAACATGTCGCGAAATCATGACAGTTTTGCCGACACTTTCTCTCTCCTCTAACATGTCGCGAAATCGCGACAGTTTTTCCAGCCGTCTGCATACTTTTTCTTACTTGTCTTTTTCTTTGATTTTTTGCAAATGGGTCACTATGGTCTTCTTGGAAACTTACTGTCCATGCTCTGAATAACCTTTGAACTTCTATACTCTGCATCTGAATGACTTCTGAACTGTTTGTCCACTGCATCATTAGATCTAACTGATATGTCTGTCACATTAGCGACCTTCTTTTGTACAGACCTGTCGTGGCTGCTCCACAACGTACCCCAAAATTGGGGACCCACCTTTTGCATATTTTCCAAGAAGACCGAAGTGGCCCATATGCTAAAGATCATAGAAAAAGCAAGAAGGAAAAAGTGTTGCGATATCGCGACATGTTGCATTTTCACGGCTAAGAAAGAAAAAGTGTCGCGATATCGTGACATGTTGCATTTTTGTGGCTAAGAAAGAAAAAGTGTCACGATATCGTGACATGTTGCATTTTCGTGGCTAAGAAATAAAAAGTGTTGCGATATCATGACATGTTGTGTTATCGTTGTCCGAAACAAAGACAGGTACAGGGGTTGGAAACTACGGAAGCAGAGTTACAGATTTGAAGGAAAGAGGGCCATTATGGACCTGTTTGGGTTTTTTTTCTTCCATGGACTGGTTTGGGAAAACCAAAATTTTTTGTTATTATAAAATGACAAATTTTTAATACAAAAAATTTCAAAAAGTTGCATCTTATGGACAAGAAAGGAGGAGTCATTTTTTGCATGCAAGATTAAAATGTTTATTTTTTCCCTTTTCAGATTTTTAGGCTTGTAAATGGAGTTTATGCAAGTTTCTTGGTTGCTTCATGTGAATGTTTAAATCTGAAAACCACATTTAAAACCCTACGGGCCAGCACTTAGCTTATCCAAATTGTTCTTTTTTTGGGAGTCCAATAGGTTAGGTTGCATGTAAGAAAACCTCACATCTTCGGTTTTGTCGGAATAGGATAGCATCAAATTGAATGCATTTTATTTTCAGTTTTCTACATTTTCTTTCAAATTTTTCTGCATTTTATTTTTTTCCAAAAATTTTAACTTTATTTTAATTTACAGGCATTAAAATAAAAAATTAAAAAATTTCAAAATCCAAAAACAATTTCACCATTGCGTAGGTTATGCTTCATACTTCCATTACGCACATTTGAAATATCATTTTCGGACCCTTTTAGTATTGTTAAAAAAAATTCACCGAAGTAGCTGTTTATTACAGATTTTAAAAAATCCGAAAATAGAAAATTTTTGTTTTTGGGCCAAATTTTATTTTTTCTGTTTCATGTTTCATTCATAAGCCTATGATGACATTCCCTTCATGAAAATTCCAATTTCATTGAAGGAGTTATGTTTTACGACATTTTCACAAATTTTCATTTTTAAGCGTGGTCATATGAGGGCCAACTCACAATTGCTTTATTTTGGTTCAATGAACAATCACTAAAGTTTCATGGTAAAATAAATCAAAATTACCCCATGTTTATAGTTACTTGCAATCACTAAGGTGTTCCAAGAATTTAAATTGAATATCTTTATTTGAGATTACTAATACACATGCAAATGCTAATATAGCGGAGACCTTGGAGAAGTTGTTTGTTTAACTTCTTTGCAAGAGGGGATTTGGAACCCAAATCCTAAAGGAGAGTGTAATTTTGTAATTGGGCAAAAATACAACTCAACAAGACCTATGTCTGCTTATGGATCAACTAGCTCTTGATGACCCGAATTACATAGTAGTCTGGTACGATTACATGCATATAAATCATGGTCAATGAACACTCATTTGGTTAATTCAAATTACTTGTATCAAATTATCTTGCTCAAAATCAGTAAATGAACAATACAAATTGCACACACATTTGTATTTGAGAGATTTTATATCATTATGATAGATCAAGATCGGTAATGAACTCACATATGCACATGGGATTCCTTATAAATTTAAATTTTGTCTTTCAAATAATTTAAAATATTTATGCAAATATTCTGGAATAATTTGATTTTCTTACTTAAGAATATCTGCTTAGCGTAAAACCAATTAAATACTTTTTTTTTCAAAAATCCAAAAATTCTTTCAAAACATATTAAAAAATCTAGCAATAAAGTCACATTTATATATTTTCGACTTTCGCAACGATGGTATAGTTCCTAAACCTAAATTGGAATTTTATGCCTAGTGCAAGTCCTCATTTTATTTTTTGTTTATCTCAAAATCAAAAATCAACTATGCAATAAAACTATTATCTCAATTTATTCTTTGGATTTCACGATGATGGTATAAGTCTATTTCTATGCCTAGCGCAAACCATTGTTCTACTTTTATTTCAAATTTATTTAATCCATAAAAGCATATGGCTTAAATCATTATGTTACACAATTATGCTTTAAAAAGAATGAAAACTTTTATATTTTCATTTCATTATGTCAACAATCATTTTTTTTTGTGATGATGGTATAATTCCTAGACAATTGTTCAAATTTCTATCACACTTAGGAATTTTATGCCTAGCAAAAATCATATTTTTAATATTTCATGCATAATATTTTCATGAAAATTTGAAAACAAATCATCACCATCATCATTTTTCATCATCACAACACAAAGTCTTAAGAAAGTCTCTTAAGCACCCTTTTACTTTTAGCAATATTTCTCTCATACCGGGATTAGCTTGATGACCTAGCGAGCGGCGACTCCATGAAATGGTCATGTAACAGCGATAATGTCCTTTGAAATTATTGTTAGAAGTCACTTTATTTTTCATCAAATCATACCACAACAAAAAATTTTTTTACATCAAATTATTTCATTTAAATTTTATAGCATGACATAAAATTATAATATTTTCAACGACATGATTACATGAATAATCAATCAACAATTAAAATATTAAAGCATCATAAAACATATGCACAAGTCATATCATAAAAAGAACATCATATATATATATATATATATATATATATTTTATTATATATATATATATATATATATATTTTTTTTTTCAAAAAGGTATATACATCATATCAAAACATATTGGTATGCCACAATCTATACCCTGGCATACTCAATCCTCTCAAAAATATATAGTCTATGTACAATGTGCAGCTAGTCTCGAGAAGCCCTTGAGCTCTCAGCCTCATCTCCTCTCCTGCCTTGAGGTGGAGGAGGTGGTCCCATTAGAGTCCATGCGATATCATGGGTCCTCGACATCAATCATGATGATGTCCTCAATGACCCCATCCTGATCAGCTCTGTAATGTTGGCTGGTAGCTATACCATTTGGTCCTCTGGAACCACATGGTAGTATAATCCTTTTTAGAACATGGTCTGAGCAATAGCCTGTGCCAGCTCTAGAATGCTCACCCCTTCGCTTCGAGCCTGGAGCCATGTAGCCTCATCCTGAAGAGTCTACACCTAAGCTCGTAGGCGGGCATTCTTTGCCTGAAGAACTGCCATCTCACTGCTCTCCCCCACCTTGACACCCTTGCCCTTATCGAGCGATAGTGGCCTATCCCTCTACTGATAAGGGAGTCTCTCCCTCCTCTCCTCCATCCTATCTAACTACTGCTATCTCTCTAGAGCTTGTGGTACTCTCTAGCATCTCTCCTAAGGAGGCCATCGTTGATCCCTCCCTCTATGACTCCTCACTGCATCAATGGCAGACTAGTGCCACCTCTCCATCTATTGCACTACAACGTGCATCGGACCCTATGCCCTCGTCATCTTAGGAGGGCGAATGCCTACATACCAGGCATCATACCCATCTGCTACCCCACGTCATCCCCATCCACTAGCTGAATGGGGGCATCATCAGCATCCTGACTCCAGAACCTCTGCATGTCTGGAGCCCCACTCAATATTGTATTATCCCATATAGTCCAGGAGTACTCATAATCCCTAATAGAAGGGATCCCCTACTATAGATCAAATTGCCTCAAAACTTGATCATAGTGGTGGAGCTCTACCTCTCCCTACTCTATCATCAACCATATGACTCGTCTGATGAGAGCCAACTCCTGTCCATCCTCTCCCCACCTTGGATGCTCTCTCCATGGTCTCCAGGTTATCTGATCTAGGGTGATGTCATCCAACAAACTCTGGGACGTCGGTAGATCTATCCACCATTGTGACCCTCGTTGGAACCACCAATAGAAAACATAAGGTCTCTCTCGGTCAACTCTTGTCAGTGGAAGCCCTACTGGCCTCCACACCGCAATGTGCTCCTAGAACCAAACCTATAGCAACGATGTCAGCACTAGAAATCGACTTCCCTTGTATACGACCCCGTAAAGGATCCTATACAACCAGCATAATACAAAGTTGCCCCAAGCAAACCTGTATCTGTGGTCTCTCATATCATAAACCACATATGATAGTAGCCACGATAACCTGCATCCACTCTAGTGGTATAGAAGAAGGCCACCCACCACCCCTACCAAAACCTAGGTCAACCGAGACCCCTAGGCATCTGCCTCAAAGCCTCGATGTTCACTCTGCCCTTCTCTAGGGCAAAGCTTGGGTCCTTGCACAATCTCATCATGGCATGGCCCTTATTGGATGAAGGATTCATGAATCAACCATGTATGGGGATCCTCAAGATCCTCCATACATCCTCTAGAGTGGGAGCCATCTCCCCTGTCGGTAGCTGGAAGCAGGATGACTCTGGATACCATCTCTCTACTAGGGTTGTCAACAGCCCCATGTCTGTAGGAATTTGTGGCATCTCTACCACATGCTTCAGTCCTACCTCTGCTAGCCTATCTCGCTTGACCTGATCGAGTGTGGCTAAGTCATCCCTGAGACCTCCATATTTCCACTCTCGAATCTTTAGCAATCCCCTTTGCGCAAAATAAACAATAAAACAAAAAAAATCATTAGTCTATAATCATTAAAAAAATTAATTAACATCCAATCATCCCATAAAAAGTGGATATCGCCCATTATTGGATGATATAGTACCAAATTTAGTTAAAATCATCCTTAATAGGATGAAATCATCTCTGATTCTCCGATTCGGGAATCGCCCCTTATTGGATGAGATCACCCCTATTTCTTTGATTTTATCCTTAGACGAAATCAGTGATATAGGGATGATTTCAATGAAATTGGGATGATTTGACATTGTTGATGGACTAAAAACAGCCGCGATGCCCAAAACCAATTGAAATTCAAGTAAAAAATCAAGCAAATCAAGTAACAAACATAGTACACTAGGTTTAGATCCTTACCTGCAACTCGCGTCGGACATCTGTCGATCTGTGCGCCGTTTCCACCATTTCTCTTGCAGAGCTCTGAAAGTAGTGAAAGTGAACAGTAAAAATGAATTAGGGTTTTACCATTTTTTTCTTATTTTTATTTAAAAACAATTTTTTTTTTAATTTTTGCTTTTTTGCGCTTTTACCTCAAATGTTCGATTTGGGTAAAAACCCGGAGGGGGAACCATAGCAAACAGTCGTACGATTCGACCTAGAATCGTCATCTAAAAAATGGAATAATTTTTTTTTCTCGTAAAGCGTGAAGAACTCATTTTTTGTGCCATTAAACCATCAGTAAAAAGTAAAAATTTGAATTTTAACCCCGAAACTGCCCGTTAACTGCTCACCTCATTTTTTGTGCCAGTTTTAGAAGTTGTTTTGACCGTTGGACGATATCATCACCAATTTGACGATATCATCCCAAATCGGATGAATTCATCTGGAACAGAATGTCCAGATGATTTCGTCCCAAAACTAGATTTTCATAATTAGCTTATGTTTCAACAACCTCTCCAACTCGGGCAGAAGCATGTCTACGTGGTTGGAGATTCCTACATTGGAGATCTCCCAGATTGGGATGATCCCCAACCTCCTAACCTCCCCCTAATCCTATATAAATAGGGATTTTCTCAGTTTATCCCCCTGACCCCCTGAATCTCTGACTCTCTCCCTGCTTACTCTCCCTAACTCCCTACTAGATTGTATATATGTGTTTTCAAGTTTTTGTTGCAGGATTTTACTATGTTTCAATCGGAGGAAGCTCAGATCGTTGCAGGTGACTCAACCACAATTTCGAATGATCCTATCGATATAGGCGACGATCTCGTACGATTGCAGACAATTTTGACTACAATTCAAATTGGGGGTAATCAGAGCCCTGAGTTTGCATTCTCTACCTCATTTTCTTATTTAATTATGCATTAGATTAATTTACTTCTATTTTGCATCCTGTAGTTCACCTTATTTAGCATAATTGCATGATAAAGTTCAAAATAAGTTACCAAAATAGTGCATAGTATTTAAACTTGATATCTGGATTTATCATTTAAGCATTTATATTCTCATTTCTATCATTTTGTATCATTCTTGCAATTGTATTTTTGGGTTTTGGTGTCTATTTTCATGATTGTAGGTTTCTGATGAATTCACCTGACAATTTCGTCAGGTCGCTCCCGGGCGATCTCAGACGATCTCTTATGATTTGGGACGATTTTGTATAATTACAGATGATCTTATCATATCCAGGACGATCTGGACTCCTACAAGCTTCAAAATATTCATCAAAAATTAGAAATCAGGTGCACTCTTCTCCATTTTAGATATTCTATGTATTTAGGATTCATTTATGTTTGTTGTCTTCATATAAACTAGAATTTTTATATAGAATAGCTTAGATTCATTTTTGCCAACCTAGAAATCTGAATGATTGAACATAAAATAAACACATCAAACCCATTCTCACCCTAGGCATGGAAACTACCACTCAAAGTTCCTGGTGAACCCTCACCCGAGAGGCGTGACATTCAAAGTGCCTCTCCGTCCGAGGTATTGTCCCATCCTTCTCGCATCCCCCTTCTGGGCACAGATCCTTTAGCCTAAAGGTAAGGGTGCAAAAAATTTGGGCGATATAGTCCAAGTCAAAATAAATACTATTAGGTTTTAGATTATCTTTTGATCTAAGTATAGTCACCATTCCACAAATAAAGCATGACAAATACGTGGAAAAGGAAGTTGTTCATATTGTAGTAATTTAGTATAAAAGTACATAGAATACCTAGAAGAAGGTTTGGGTTGTTCTGCATTGTTCTACTCTATTTTGGATTATTTTATAGTAGTAGTTTATTCTGAGAAGCATGTACAGTTGAAACTCCAGCAATAAAACAACATTTTCTTCAAATATGGTATTTTGTATCAATTATGTAGCTTGTTTAACTTTTGTTTTGTAAATTGTAGAATTGTAACCTGCATTCACAACATATGTACAAATATTAGTATGAATTATAAAACTTAGTTACTGATAAGGTAAACTAGGGGAGAAATACTTACACTGCCACTTAGGAGGCAGGACCCTCTCCTAATAGATAGTCCCTGAGTTATCTCTATTAGGATCCCATCATAACCCTTAATGTAATAACTTCCATGATGTAATAATTCCTAAAGAACATGGGTAGTACCCATGATTAGTATTTTGTAATGTTTTAAGTTTTAGCTTATGTAGTGCCTATGACAAATGGCACCTTTTTTATGTAACACATGGTAGATAGGTTATGTAATGTGGCCTTGTGCATATAATTCGAGCGGCATTGTGCATGTAATTCGATTGGCACTATGCATGTAATTCGGGTGGCATTATGCATGTAATCCAGGTGGCATTTTGCATGTAAGCCAACCATGGAAGGGAAGTCTTTAAATACTTGAGAAGGCACCAATGTATTCATATTTTTGCAAATTAATGAAGTGTTGAAGGAGGTTGCCCCCTCGAAGAGGCCTACGATTCTATCTTATTGTGAGATTGTTCCTTTATGCAAATTTATGTTATAATGTGTATTTTGTTTTGAATATTCATATGATGTTTATGTGAGTTTATTTTCAAGAAATTTGAGTTTATTTTATAGTAGGATCCTAAAAAGTGGTATTAGAACGCTTTCTAGGGCCAAGTTCTATTGCAACAGTAATGATTCTTGCCTGTTAGGTATAATCCCCTATTATTTTTGTGTAAATGTTTTTTTTACTATTATAAAAAAAAAAGACAAAGACCAATAAAAAAAAATAGTCTTTTTAGTTGAGTAGGTAGAAACCCTATGTCGGGGGTTTTAAAATATCATGAAGGATCTGTCGTTATTGGCTAAGCTAGATAGCCCATACAACGTCTAGTGAAGTGAGGGGCGATCAGGCTCCAATACCCAGGCCTTAGACAGAACTCGCGCATGGAATTGAGCTCCCATGCATCTTCAAGTGTATCGGGAGACCATTCTAGGGTTAACAAAATTTTATGTAGTAGGAAGCTTATCGGCCTTGTATCATCCATAGTCCACGGGACATAGCATCCCAGATGATTACCCTCCCGTACTGTCAGAGATGCAGATAGTGTGCTCAAGGGTATGTGTGGAATCCTCCTTGGGTAGTGGACTAAAATATTGGTCCGAGCACTATTGTTCATCACTATGGTATAATAGAGGGCCTATGGGTGTTACATAATCCCTTACCTAGCATACCCTGGTTTTGTTAAAACTTCAACCTGCAACAAAATCATAAACCAAAACTCCTTGTTTGTAAACTTGCATTCCAAATTCCCAAAAGTGAGCATATGAGAAAGGAATCCTCTACCAAAAAAATAGCATAAATTTCATGAATTCGGGATAGAATATGAGGGTGACATTTAAGTTGATAGTCTAGAAAATAATATTCAGATTTATAGTGGCAATAATAGTCAGGTCAGTAAGGTAGTACAGTCAGGTCAAAAATTATAGTTTTTAGTGTCAGAACAGAACTTTCATAACAGTAACCTACATAATACAGAGAATCTTCAGACTAGTGAGGTAAGTAGTGTCAAAGAGACTATTAGGGCTGAGAAAAACATTGATAGAGTGACCAGAGACCAATTATAGATAGTGCTCCAATACCCAACTTTTGCACTGTAGCTCAAAATCCAAAACTATAAACACCGTTAGACTCGGCAAAACAGAAAAAAAAAAAAGTCTGGGGTGCCAAAAAGTAGTGTTGTGGTATATAGCTGATTGTGACCACCTCTTCGAGCTGATCATTTTTATATATAGTACCCAAGCACATTTTGGACACTTATAAAAATAGTAAGTCCTGAAACCCAATTCTATTTTTAGTAACTAGTCACAAAAGGTTCCAAAATGGCCCAGGGTACCCATGGACATCAAAAAGAGCTAGAACAGATGGACTCCTTAACAAAATCCATTGAGAATTTGAACTTGGCAATTTTCTCCATAAGGGAAGAGGTCCAAGGTCTTTGTCTAGATCATGAGGCCACTAGCGCTCGCTTAGAAGAAACACTGATAGAAGTGGGTAGCAAGTGATATAAGGGACCACTCAAAATAGAACACCAGGTTGAAAACTCTACAATGAATGACCATGACCCATCCTTTAAAATGCCAAAATTGGAATTCCATCAATTTAATGGAAAGTATGTTGATGGGTGGTTATGTAGGGTTGATCAATTATTTAGACTTCATAATGTTCCCATATATCATTGAGTTCAGATGGCTTCCTTCAATTTTGAATCTGAGGCTCTACACTAGTTCTAGTGGTTATGTAATTCCAACCTAAATCTCTCTTGGGAGGACTTTGAGTCCCAACTACTGACCCGATTTGGGCCTAGTGAGTATGAGGACTTCACAGGGGAATTGACAAAACTGCAACAAACATCCTCAGTCCATGACTACCAAACTCAATTTGAAAAATTGGCCAATAAGATAAGAGGATTTGCGGAAGGGTTCTTCAAGAGTTGTTTTATCAGTGGGTTAAAAGGGGATCTCCAAGCTGAAGTAAATATGTTGAAACCATATTCCATGATGGAAGCTATCATTTTGGCCCGTATAGCCAAATCTAAACTCTCAAACCAAAGGTGCCCACCGTGGTTTCCTCAAAATCGACCTTCATTTTTTGAACCCAAAATTTAGTGGATATTAAACCTACTACACCCAAGCGACTGACTACAGAGGAGATGAATGCACATCGTGCCCAAGGATTATGTTATAATTGTGATTATTTTTTTTTTAAGGACATAAGTGTGCAAACAAAATACTGTTCTTGATAGATGTTGAGGAACCTACTAACACTAACCAGAGTGATGAGGATGAGGACCCTCTTGAAACACCTTCTCCACAAGAAGAAGAAACACAAGGGTTTGAGGTAGAGATTTCAGTCCATGCTCTTACAGGAATTACCACTCCACAAACCATGAAAGTTGTGGGATTTTTCAAGGGCCAACGTCTTACCATCCTTATTGATTCAGGAAGCACACACAACTTCATTGATCCTCGAGTTGCTAAGCAGAAAAATTTCTATATCCATACTTGTAAGTCATTCGAGGTCATGGTAGCCAATGGGGGAACATTACCTTGTAAATTAAATGCCACAATGTCAAGATCAGGATATGGGACTATGAACTCAAGCAGGACATGTTTGCCCTCCAATTGGGAGGATGTGATATGGTTTTGGGATCTCAATTGTTGAGTATGTTGGGCACCATCAGTTGGAACTTTGAAGAACTCTGGATGCAATTCTCCCAAAATGGACAGATACACTTACTCAAGGGCTCCCCTGTAGGAACACCTCACCTCATTAGTTCCAATCGTATGGAGAAAGTGCTAAAGAAATCAAAACATGGGGTCATTGCACAACTCTTCTCCATCCAACCAACCACTTCACTAATGGCTAAAATTCCATCAGACCTACAAATAGTTCTACCAAACATGATGTTGTATTTGCAGAACCAACTACACTACCACCGCATCACTCTCATGACCATGCTATCCCATTACTCTCGGGTAGTGCACCATCACATATCAGGCCATATAGGTACCCTCATGCCATGAAATCAAAACTAGAAAAATTGGTACAGGAATTACTCAAGGCTAGTGTCATCTGACCTAGTACTAGCCCCTACTCCTCACCTATCCTACTTGTTCCCAAGAAATATGGCTCATGGTGCCTATGTATTGACTACCGAGAACTCAACAAGACTATGATCAAGGATAAATTTCCTATTCCAGTGGTTGATGAATTACTCGATGAACTACACGGGACCATGTAATTCACCAAGCTTGATCTCTGCTATGGGTACCATTAGATCCGGATCAAGGATGAGAACATCCCCAAAACTGCCTTTCACACTCATGAAGGTCATTATTAATTCTTGGTAATGTCATTTGGTCTCACAAATGCTCCTTCTACATTCCAAAGTCTTATGAACAACATCTTTCGACCCTTTCTGTGGAAGTTTATCCTTGTGTTCTTCGATGACATCTTAATTTACAACCGCACATGGGAAGAACACCTCAATCATGTGGATCAAACTTTACAATTGTTGGTAACCCATCACTTTTTTTCCAAAAGGTCCAAGTGTTCCTTTGGTCTGATTGAAGTAGAGTATCTGGGACACATTGTCTCACAAGATGGCATCAAGGTTGACCCTAAGAAGATTCAAGCAGTTCAAGAGTGGTCGAAACCTTGCACCCTCAAGGGACTTCAAGGATTTTTAGGGCTTACGAGTATATTATCACAAATTTTTCTACAATTATGGGAAGATAGCTGCCCCCCTCACCTCCATGTTGAAAAATATTCCTTCACTTGGACAGGGCCTACTGACCAAGCCTTCATTGAACTCAAGCATGCTATTACCACCACTCTTGTTTTAGCCATGCCATATTTCTCTAAACCATTTGTCATTGAAAGTGATGCTTCTGGTCATGGTATTGGGGCAGTATTGATGTAAGAAGGATGACCTATGGATTTTACTAGCAAGGCACTCTCTGATCGTAATTTGGGAAAATCCACATATGCTAAGGAAATGTTAGTCATATTGCATGCAATCACACATTGGAGACCTTACCTCATTGGGTGTCACTTCTCCATAAAAACCGACCATCAAAGTCTCAAATATTTTTTGGAACAAAGAGTTGCCATGCCTGACCAACAAAAGTGGGTGTCTAAACTCATGGGCTATGATTATGATATCACCTACAAAAAGAGAAAGGAGAATATTGTGGTTGATGCTCTTTCTCGCAAAATGGAGACCATAAGTATGTTGTGTGCCATCTTAGCACCACTTCCCCAATGGATTGATTCCTTGCGTCAAGAAGCACGTCATGATGCAGATTTGCAAGCTTTGAAAGCCTCACTAATGGATGATCTAGATTTTGTACTAGGATATAATTGGAATGACCATGATTTGTGCTACCATCAATGCCTGGTTCTACCTCATAAGTTCCCACTTCGAGAGCTCCTCATGAAGTAATTGCATGCCACTCCCTCTATAGGCCATTCAAGGTTCCTTAAAACATATGAGCAACTCAAGCACACCTTCTTTTGGAAAGGTATGAAACATGACATCCGCTCTTTTGTTGTTGCCTGTGACACATGTCAAAGGATGAAAGGTGAAACAATGCACTCTCCAGGCACTCTTCAGCCATTGCCTATCCCATATTAGGTTTGGACTGACATTTCCATGGACTTTATAGAAGGGCTCCCTAAATATAGAGGCAAGTCAATTATTTTCGTGGTAGTGGACCACCTTTCAAAGTATGCTCACTTTTGTGCCCTTGCCCATCCTTATACAACATCCATTGTTGCACAAATTATTTTTGACTCCATATTTTGCCTTCATGGCATGCCCACCTCCATTGTATATGATCGTGATCCCACCTTCACTAGTAATTTATGGCAAGAGTTGTTTAAGTTTCAGGGGACTCAGCCCAAAATGAGTTCAGCCTACCATCTGTAAATGGGTGGTCAAACAAAATTTGTTAATAAATGATTGGAAACCTACCTTCATTTCTTTGTCTCAGATCATCCCACTCAATAGGTAAAATGGCTATCCTTGGCCGAATGGTGGTACAAAACTTCCTATCATACTGCAACTAAACTCATACTATTTTAAGCAGTATATAGACGCCTTCCACCTACGCCTTCCTATTACATTCTTGGCAGCTCCAAGGTCCAGGTAGTCGACAACACTCTGAGTCAACACACCGAGGTCCTTCACCAACTTAAGTAGAATTTGAACATGGTCCATAATTGGATGCACCAACAAGCTTATCAGCATCGTTATGAGCGTAGTTTTGATGTAGGTGATATGGTCTTCCTTTGCTTGCAGCTGTACAAACAATCATCCCTACAACTTTGTAGGTGCCAAGAACTTGCTACAAAATTCTATGGTACTTACCAGGTTCTACAAAATATTGGTCCCACAGCTTACAAATTGGTGCTCCCACCTACTTCTAAAATTCATCTTGTTTTTCATTTTTTTTCTCTCAAGAAATTTGTGGGCACATAGGTACAGGTTCAATCCACACTTCCTTAATTGGATGAAGAAGGCTCCATCTTACTTGAACCTGAGCAGTTGTTGGATCGTCGGACTCGCACACTTCACAATTGTATAATTATAGAGATCATGGTTTAGTGGCGTGGGCTTCAACCTGAAGATGCTACATGGGAGTATCTCCACAAACTCCAACAACAATTTCCTCATTTTAGCTTTGAGGACAAATCTTCTTCAAGTGGAAGGACATGTTAGGATCTGTATCACCCAAATTTTTCACACCCTTACCTTTAGGCTAAAGGATCCGCGCCCGAAAGGGGGATGTGAGAAGGATGGGACAATACCTCGGACGGAGAGGCCCTTTGAAGGTCGTGCCTCTTGGGAGAGGGGTATAAGGGTGAATTTTTTACGGATGGTGGGGTTCACCAGAAAACTTTGAGTGGCAGTTTTCATGCCTAGGTTGAGAATGGGTTTGATGTGTTCATTTTATGTTCAATCATTCAGATTCCTAGGTTGGCCAAAATGAATCTAAGCTATTCTATATTAAAATTATGGTTTATATAAAGACAACAAACATAAATGAATCCTAAATACAGAGAATATCTAGAATGGATAAGAGTACACCTGATTTTTGATATCTAATGAATATTATGAAGCTTGTAGGAGTCTAGATCATCTCGGATATGACAAGATCATCTATAATTTTATAGAATCATCCCAAATCATAGGCGATCATCTGAGATCACCCAAGATCGTCAACGACATGACGAATTTGTTAGACGAATTCGTTAGAAACCTGCAATCATGAAAATAGACACCAAAAACCAAAAATGCAATTGCAAGAATGATACAAAATGATAGAAATGAGAATATAAATGCTTAAATGATAAATCTAGATATCAAGTTAAATAAAATGCACTATTTTGGTAACTTATTTTGAACTTTATCATGCAAATATGCTAAATGAGGTGAAATCCAAGATGCAAAATAGAAGTAAACTAATCTAATGCACAATTAAATAAGAAAAAGGGATAGAAAATGTAAACTCAAGGCTCTAATTGCCCCCAATATAAATTGCAGTCAAAATCATCTGCAATTGTACGAGATCGCCATCGATCTCGATAGGATCGTCAAAAATTATGGTTGAATCACCTACGACGATCCGAGCTTCCTCCGACTAAAACACAGTGAAATCCTACAATAAAACCTAAAAAAACCAAGTGCAAATGATGGGAGATAGGATGTTCTAACACAAAAAAACTAAAATTGCAGGGAAATGATCAGCCAGGGAACCATGCAGGGGGATAAACTGATAAAATTCCAATTTATATAGGATTAGGGGGAGATTAGGAGGTTGGGGATCATCCCAATCTGGGATATCTCCAATGTAGGAATCTCCAACCGTGTAGACACGCTTTTGCCCGAGTTGGAGAGGTTGTTGAAATAGAAGCTAATTATGAAAATTTGGTTTTGGGACAAAATCATCTAGACATTCTGTTCCAGATGAATTTGTCCGATTTGGGATGATATCATCAGATCGGCGATGATATCGTCCAACGGTCAAAACAACTTCTAAAAATGGTGTGAAAAATGAGGTGAGTGGTTAACGGGCGGTTTTGGGGTTAAAATTCAAATTTTTACTTTTTACTAATGGTTTAACTACGCCAATTTTAGGATGCTACATTTTGCCCCCTCTTTAGTGAATTTTTTGAAGAAAAAGTGTTAAATATGAGTTCTTCATGCTTTACGAGAAAAAAAAATTATTCCATTTTTTAGACGATGATTCTAGGTCAAATCGTACAACTGCTTGCTATGGTGCCCCCTCCGAGTTTTTACCCAAATCGAACATTTGAGGTAAAAGCACAAAAAAGAAAAAAATTAAAAAATGTTGTTGTTTTTAAATAAAATTAAGAAAAATAGGGTAAAACCCTAATTCATTTTTACTGTTCACTTTTGCTGATTCAGAGCTTTGCAAGAAAAATGGTGGAGACGACACACAAATCAATAGAGGTCCGACGCGGATCTAAACCTGATATATTATGTTTTTAACTTGATTTACCTGCTTTTTAATTTTAATTTTGATTGTTTTTTTGGCATCGTGACCGTTGTTAGGCCGTCGATGATATCGGGACAAAATCATCCCAATTTTGTCGAAATCGTCCCTAGATCGCCGATTTCGTCTAGGGATGAAATCAGAGAAATAGGGGCGATCTCGTCCAATAAGGGGTGATCCCCAAATTAAAAAATCAGAGACAATTTCATCCTATTAAGGATGATTTTAACTAAATTTGGTATGATATCATCCAATAATGGGCGATATCATCATTTTTTTTTTTATGAGATGATTTGATTTTAATTGATTTTTTTTTAAAGATTATGTACTAATGATTTTTGTTGTTTTATTGTTTATTTTGCAGAGGGGATTGCTAAAAAATTAGGAATGGAAATATGGAGGTCTCAAGGATGACTTAGCCATGCTCGATCAGGCCGAGCAGGACAAACTAGCAGAGGTCAGACTATAGCATGTGGTAGAGATGCCACAACTTCCTACAGACATGGGGCTATTGACAGCCCTAGCGGAGAGGTGGTATCTAGAGTCGTCCTGCTTCTGGATATCGATAGGGGAGATGGATCCCACTTTAGAGGATGTATGGAGGATCTTTAGGATCCCCATACATGGTCAATTTATGACTCCTTCAGCAAATCAGAGCCATGCCATGATGCGATTGTGTAGTGACCCAAGCTTTGCCCTAGAGAAGGGCGAAGTGAACATTGAGGCTTTGAGGCAGATGCTTGGGGCATCTCGGTTGACCCAAGTTTTGGTAGGGGTGGTGGGTGGCCTTCTTCTATGCCACCAGAGCGGATGCAGGTTACCGTGGCTTCTCTCAAATGTGGTATGCGACATGAGAGACCATGACTATAGATTTGCTTAGGGCAATTTTGTACTATGTCGGTTGTATAGGATCCTATACGAAGTCGTATACAAGGGAGGTCGATGTTTGGTGTTGACATCACTGCTACAGGTTTGGTGCTAGGAGCACATTACGATGCGGATGCCGATAGGTCTTCCATTGACAGGAGTTGATCGGGAGATACCCCAAGTTTTCTATTGGTGGATCCAGAGAGGGTCACAATAGTGGATAGATCTGTCGATGTCACAAAGGTTGCTAGATGACCTTACCCCTGATCAGATCACCTGGAGACCATGGAGAGAGCATCCATGATGGGGAGAGGACGGACAAGAGTTAGCCCACACCAGACGAGTCTTCTAGTTGAGGATGGAGCGGGGAGAGGTAGAGCTCCATCGCTATGACCAATTTTTGAGGCAGTTCGGTCTACAGTAAGGGATCTCTTCTCTTAGGGATTATGATTACTCATGGACTGTGCGGGATAACACTATATTGAGCAGGGCTCCAGATATGCAGCGGTTCTGGAGTCAGGATGCTGATGATGCCCTCATTCAGATAGTGGATGGGGATGATGTGGGGGTTATAGATGGGTATGATGCCTAGTATGCAGGCATCCACCCTCCTCGGATGATGAGGGCATAGGGTCTGATGCAAGATGTAGTGCAATGAATGGAGAGGTGATGCCAGACTGCCATTGGTATAGTGAGGAGTCGTGGAGGGAGGGAGCAACGATGATCTCCTTAGGAGAGATGCTGGAGAGCACCATAGGCTCCAGATAGACAGTAATAGCCAGAAAGGCAGGAGGAGAGGATGGAGGGACTCCCTTCTTAGCAGAGGGATAGGCCACCATCGCCCGATAATGGCAAGGGTGTCAAGGTGGGGGAGAGCAGTGAGATGGTAGCTCTCTAGGAGGAGAATGCCTACCTACTCTCCAGTATGAGGCTACACGACTCAGGGCTCAGAGCGGAGGGGCAAGCATTCTAGATATGGCATGGGATATTACGTAGATCATGTTTTACCAGGGATTATACTATCACATGGTTCCAAAGGAGCAGAGGGTACAGTTTCCAGCCAACATTGCAAAGCCGATCAGGATAGGGTTGTCGAGGACATCCTCATGATCGATTTTGAGGACCTACGATATAGCATGGACTCCGATGGGACCACCTCCTCCACCTCACGGCAGGAGAGGAGATGAGGCTGAGAGCTCGAGGGCTTCTTGAGACTAGCTGCATAGTGTACATAGACTGTATATTTTGAGATGATTGAGTATGCCAGGGTATATATTATGGCATACCAATCTATTTTGATATGATGTATATACCTTTTTGATATATATATATATATATATATGATGTTCTTTTGTGATATAACTTGTGCATATGTTTTATGATGTTTTAATATTTTAATGGTTGATTGATTATTCATGTAATTATGTCGTTGAAAATATTATAATTTTATGTCATGCTATAAAATTTAAATGAAATAATTTGATGTGAACAAATTGGTTGTTGTGGTGTGATTTGATGAAAAAAAAAATGACTTCTAACAATAATTTCAAAGGACATTGTCGCTGTTACATGACCATTTCATGGATTTGTCGCTCGCTAGGTCATCAAGCTAGTCCTGGTGTGAGAGAAATATTGCTAAAAGTAAAAGGGTGCTTAAGAGACTTTCTTAAGACTTTGTGTTGTGATGATGAAAATGATGATGGTGATGATTTATTTTTAAATTTCCATGAAAATATTATGCATGAAATATTAAAAATATGATTTTTGCTGGGCATAAAATTCCTAAGTGTGATAGAAATTTGAACAATTGCCTAGGAATTATACCAACATCGCAAAAAAAATAATGTTGACAAAATGAAATGAAATAGAAAAGTTTTTGTTCTTTTTAAAGCACAATTGTGTAACATAATGATTTAAGCCATATGCTTTTATGAATTAAATAAATGGGAAATAAAATTAGAATGATGGTTTGCGCTAGGCATAGAATTTTTAGGTATAGACTGATACCATCATCGTGAAATCCAAAGAAAAAAATTGATATAATAGTTTTATTGCATAGTTGATTTTTGATTTTGAGATATACAAAAAATATAAAAATGAGGACTTGCACTAGGCATAAAATTCCCATTGAGGTTTTAGGAACTATACCATCGTCGTGAAAGTCAAAAATATATAAATGTGACTTTATTTCTAGATTTTTGAACATGTTTTGAAAGAAATTTGGATCTTTGAAAAACTGTATTTAATTGTTTTTACACTAAGAAGATATTCTCAAGTAAGAAAATCAAATTATTCCAGAAGATTTGCATAAATATTTTAAATTATCTCAAAGACAAAATTTAGATTTATAAGGAACCCTGTGTGTATATGTGAGTTCATTGCTGATCTTGATCTATCATAATGATACAAAATCTCTCAAACATAAATGTGTGTGCAATTGTATTGTTTATTTACCAATTTTGAGCAAGATAATTTGATACAAGTAATTTGAATTAACCAAATGAGTGTTCGTTGACCATGATTTATATGCATGTAACCGTACTCAGACTACTATGTAAGTCGGGTCATCAAGAGCTAGCTGATCCATGAGCGGACATAGGTCTATACAAAATAAGGTCGCTAATGTGACAGACATATCACCACGCTAGGAATTACCCAAGGCCAAGCGGGTTGGTAACAAACCACCTGTTATGGGGCTTACCTCACAATTTTTGAATAATTGAGAATTCCAGGGATTCAAGCTCATTCAACCTTCTTTTCTTTCAAAGGGTAGGAGAAAGGGATTTTATTGCTTTTTGCTGTTTATTTTCTTTTCTCTTTCTAATTGTATTTTTTCTTGACACTGAGATAATGCTGAAATATTGCTGAAATGATACAAAATGATACTGAAATAATTTCTCTTTTTCTCATGATTTTTTTTTTTTTCTTTCTATAATAGGGATACTTGCTCGGATTGGTTGTAGAGCAAGGGATTTTTATTCTGGGTAGGGGTGAGATTGTCCTTTTGTCAATTCTCAAAGATTCTAGACCATGTGCATGATAGGATAGCAGGGGAAACTTTTTGCTCAAGAAACCACTTCTACTGTGTAGCATCATATTGAATTTGCAATGAAATCATTTTTAATGTGAAAATGTGTACTTGGTTCAAGTAAATAACAAGATCAGTTCTCTATGCTCAAAACTTTATTTAATTCAACTGTGGACTTCGATATAAGAGAGATTAATAATCATATCAAATAGGACCAAGATATTTATTCATGTGAGTGTGAAAGTGAGGGATTCCAAATAAATGCTAATTTATCCAAAATAACTGAAAATATAACTGCAATACTTCCAAAATTAACAGGTGCAAAAATAGAAGATGTTTTTGAGGATTTTGATGATTTTGATTTTTTTATATTTTGATTTTAATTTATGAATTGAGAGAATACATAATATTACTGCTTTTGAATTTTTTATATGAATTACTAAAATGAGACAATATTTATAATATATATAGTGACGAAATTACCAGATTTATGCATAATAGCGCTTAAGATGCATAATGTTCATAGGTTCTTTAAGATATTTACCATCTAAGGTAGCTAATATGTATGCTCCCGATCCAAATTTAGTAGTGATAATATAAGGTCCAAGCCAGTTAGGCTCGAATTTACCTTTAAGGTCTTTAGTTGCATTAGTATGTTTTTGATTTTATTTTAAGACGAGGTCGTCGATCTCAAAGGATCGATCATGAAATTTCTTGAGATATGCTCGTTTGAGCTTGTTCTGATAGGCACGAATATGCTCCAAAGCATTAATGCGCTTCTCATCTAGGAGTTCTAGCTGACTAAATCTGCCAGCATGATATTCATCTCTTACTTTAGTATCTTGAAGTAGTAGAGCAAATGAAGGAACTTCTAATTCAAAGGGAAAAATAGCTTCAGTGCCATAAACCAAAACAAAAGGTGAAGTGCCCATGGGAGTACGAATGCTAGTTTGATAAGCCCACAAAGCAGGATATAATTGAAAGTGCCAATCATGGCCAGATTTATTGACCAGTCTCTTAAGGATTTTAATTAATGTTTTATTAGATGCTTCTTCTTGGCCATTACCCTGAGGATAATAGGGAGTGGACCAATGATGTTGAATTTTATATTTTTGACATAGTTTCTTTACATATTTATTTTTAAAACAAGTTCCATTATCCGAGATGAGATTTGCAGGAATTCTAAACCTACAAATAATTTGATTAAAAATAAATTTGGAAACTTGGGGTTCTAGTGCAAAAAGCTAAGGGGTATAGCTTCAACCCACTTCGTAAAATACTTTGTGGTGGTTATGATGAATTTGTGTCCATCAAATGACACAGGATTAATTTTTCCAATGATGTCTAAGCCCCATTTTGAAAAGGGCCAAGGAGATGAAATAGCCTGCAGTTCTTATGCAGGCGCATGGACAAGGTTAGCATGTTTCTGGCACTTGTCGCAATGGCGCATGTAATAATGTGCATCATTATCCATGGTATGCCAAAAATATCCTATCCTAAGGAGCTTCTTAGCAATGGTGCTACCACTAAAGTTTCCCCCACAAGATCCATCGTGGGCTTCACTCAAAGTTGATTTAGACTCTTCTAAATTCAAACATCTCAATAGGATACCTTCAAAAGATCTCCTATATAACGTATTGCCAATTATTACAAAGCGACTTGCTCGTCTACGCAATAACCGATGTTGGTTTCTATTAAAACATTCAGGGAAGGTCCAATTTTGAAGAAAATTGAGGATGTCAATGTACCAAATTTCAGGAGTAGTTTCATTGATTAGAAATACGTCCAAAGGTTCCAAGCATGATTTAATTGAAGCTGGTTCTTGGAGTTGATGAATAATGATAGTAGCATATTCGTCATCTAACTCCAAGGGTAAAAGAGATGCCACTGTGACCATAGTGTCAGTCTCATGATTGCTAGTTTGAGGAATAGCTTCCAAGGTAACTTGATTAAATAAAGATATTAATTGTAATACATATGCTTTATATGGGCGCAATTTATCATCTTTGGTCTGATAAACATCGTTAATTTTATTTATAACAAGCTGAGAATCACTGAAAACTAATAGATTTTTAATTTTTAGTTCCAGGGCAGCTCGTAATCCAAGGATTAGAGCCTCATATTCAGTAGTGTTATTAGTATAGTCAAACGTTAATTTAAAGGATAGAGGTATGAGATGTTTCTATGGAGATATCAAAATAATACCTACAATAGCCCCACTCATGCATTGGGCTCCGTCAAAGTATAAGGACCATTGCTCTGGATGGTCTGCCTCTAGTTTAAGGTATTCATCAAGAAACTCAATGACGAGGGGATGGGTGGACTCTAAGGGTGCAACAACTAATTGATTTGCTATGATTTGACCCTTAACAGACTTTTGTCCTATAAATGCGAGTTCAAACTCACTTAGAGCAAGAACCCACTTCGCTGTGCGACCAGATAAATAAGGTCGACTCATGAGATACCGCAAGGGATCAAATTTAGAAATAACATATGTTTTCTGACTGAGCATATAATGGCATAGTTTTTATGTAGAAAATATGACTGTTAGACATAACTACTCTAATGTTGTGTAGCGGGTTTCATAACTGATTAATGTTCTTCTAATGTAATAATTAGCACGCTCTCTTTTCTCGTCATCACTTTGAGCTAACATAGCTCCTAAAGCAAAATCTGAAGCAAAAATATACAATATAAATGGCGATCAGGTCTAGGTGGCGAAAGTACAGGTGGGTTAAGAAGATATTGTTTAAGGAGTTCAAATGATTCCTTAAATTCATTGTCCCAATGGAAAGAGACATCCTTCTTAATAAGCTTAATAAATGGTCCGGTTTTATCTGCTAGCTTATCGATGAAGCGACAAATAGCTTGGAGCTTACCTTGTAGACTCCGTAATTCAGATATATTTGTAGGTGCGGGCATATCAGTGATAGCCATAATCTTGAGAGGGTCAATTTTGATGCCACGTAAAGAAACTATAACCCCCAATAATTTACCGGACTTAACTCCAAATATACATTTGGCTGGATTCAATCGGATAAGATATTCTCTTAACCGATCAAATACTTTTCTCAAGTCATATAAATGGTCATCTTCTTTAGTAGAATGAGCTATAATGTCGTCTACATAATCATGTAGTATATCATGCATCATATCATGAAAGATATAAGTCATGGCTCTTTGATAGGTTGCACTTGCATTCTTCAAACCAAATGGCATCACTTTCCAACAAAAGGTTCCCCAAGGGGTAATAAAGGCTATTTTATCCTGATCTTCAGGAGCTATCCTGATATGATTATAACCAGAAAATCCATCCATTAAGGATATCATTTCACTCCCAGCAGTAAAATCAATTATCTGATACATATTGGGAAGGGGAAAATCATCTTTAGGGCATGTAACATTAATATCTCCAAAGTCTTTACAAACCCTAACCTTAGTAGCTTATTTCATGGTTACTGGAACTACATTCGAGATCCATTCAGCATAATCAATGGCTTGTATAAAAACAACATTCAGGAGTTTTTCTAACTCCCCTTTGACTAGTAAGGCCACTTTAGGATGCATTTTTCTAAGTTTTTGTTTAATAGGTTTAGCATTCGGATGGACTACTAGGTGATGCATAACTACAGAAGGGTCTAAACCTGGCATATCTTCATATGTCCAAGCAAAGACATCTTCATATTCTTTAAGAAATGCAATGTATTTATCCTATTTTTCTTGACTTAATTCTGATCCAATGTTGATTATGTGAGGGTTATCCTCGGTTCCAATGTTAATTTTTATGAAATTTTCTACTTCCATGTGTAGATCTCTCTCAAAATTAGGTGGGGCGGGTGAAACACACAATTCTTGTAATTCTTCCAAGGTTAGCTTGGGTAATTCATCTTGAGGAGTCGTGGCCTCAAGCTGGGCTATACTAGGTATAGAGCCATCAAAATAAAATCCATTATGTAATAATTCCTCAATGGAGACATCATGGAAGATATCCCCCTCCAACTCATCGTCGGATTTAGCGATCATCTTAAGGTAAGCTATAGATAGCATATTACATGTGGATGTCTTATTCATTATACACAAAACATCATATTCATCTAAATAATCTTGGTAACATATAAGATGGTCATCATCCTCAAATGGGAATGGCTGACCCTTACTAGAAAATAGGCCCACACCACATCGGGTAGGCCATGGTTCTACCTCAAAAGGTTCTTTCATAGCATTCTTGAAAGGTCCCAAACCTTTCCCTTTATATCCCAATTTAAGAATTATAGGTTTGGCTTTAATATACTCATTAGTAAAATAACATTAGGCATATCCATCATAATGGGTTTTGATGTTTCTGGGTATTCTACCCCAGTCATATCCCTTATAAATAAAAGCACAGCTCTCGACTTGGTAAATATTTACCATAGGCTGTGGGAGGCCAAAGGTATGAGGAGATGGTGGCAAATTATTGAAAATAAGGGAATCTTGCATATAAGCCTTCGTTTCTTCTAATATAAGAATTTTAGATAGATTGGGTAAGAGCTCGTCAGTAAGAGCATAAGAGGTAGAAGGAATATTCCCTACATATTTTGATGTAGAGAATATGAATTTGGTGGATGTAGACGGTGTAGAGGTGTTGATAGATGGGTCTATTATAGGTATATAAGTTATAGGAGTAGAACAAGAGACATTGGTTATGGTATTAGGATCTTTCTTAGGTCCTAATGTGGTTTGTTCAGAGGATGGTTGAGCTATATGTGGAGGTGGAACTAATGGAGAAGAATTAGATGACATTGTGGGTGTAAGTTTCACACTTTTAGATGGATAATGAGAATTAGGATGTGTGGAAGACAAGGCAGGGTAAAATTGAACTCCAATAGGTTCTTCCAAAGCACACATATCAAAGGGTCTTGCATCACCATGAATGGTAACCAACTGATTCTTAAATTTGAACTTAACACATTGATGTAAAGTTGAGGGAACAACTCGCATCACGTTGATCCAAGGATGAACCAATAGTATATTGTACGATGCAGGTCAATGTACAATAAACACAGACGTATCCAAGGTTCTCGGACCAACCTACAATGGAATGGTAATAACTCCACACGTTTCTTGTGTTTTGTCATTGAAAGCTTTTATGATCATATCAGTTCTTTTCATTTCATAACTTCTAAACCCAAATATTTGGTAGAAGTCAAAAGTGCAGATATTTAAAGATGAACCATTATCAATCAAAACTCGTTTGACGGCTACATCTCCAATTAAGGCAGTAATATACAATGGGTTATCTTTATGTAAACTATGTTGCGGTATGTCTCTATCTCGAAAGTCAATACAATCAACTTCACGAGTTATTATAGTATTGGCCATGGTTTCAGGTTGAATGTCTTGTGGTACCATCATCTGGCTCAACGTGAGCATTCATTCATATTTATGTGTAGGAGAAGATCTTAAGAGGTCCAAAAGAGAAATTTTGGCTATAATATTTGATAATTGCTCATTAATATTATAAAGAGGTTTAGGTTGAACATTAGGTGCATGATTCCATTTATTAGGAACCTTCAAAACAAATGGAGTTGATCCATCATTCTAAATTTGATCTTGTTGCAAATTTTGAGCCTGTTGTCTAGTAACAACTTCGATGGTACCCACAATATTATTCTGCGAATGATGAATAGGTCTTGGTCTAGTGTTTATAGCTAGCTCATTAGAAAGTAATTGGTGAGACGATGGTCTAGTAGTGACTCTTCTTGGAAATGGTTATTTTGGAACCATACAACTTTTGATAGGGTGAATAGTATCTGATTCATCTTCAGAACTATTCGATTGATTTGATATGATTTCCATATCACTCTCAGTCCCGTATTCTATATCACTAAGATCAGGTATCTGAATATTATGTAGAGGCCTAGTTGTAACCATGGATAAAGTTGTGTCAAAGGTTTCCATATCATGAGCAGGTAAATGTCTACTAATAGTTCCTACGTATCTGGCAGGAGGAGGGACATTATGATGTTCAATTTGATTAGCCACCTCCTTACCATGTTTTGGTAAAGGATGTTGAAATATGTCCAATGACTGATTGGCATTCTAATTCTGGTTTTGTGGGGTGTTATTTTGAACATTATTAGGAGGATTTTTCTTAGGTTGAAAGGCTTGCACCTCCATCTCATTGTTATCAATCAAGTCCTGTATTTTATGTTTTAATATTTTACAAGAGTTGGTAGTGTGTCCAGGTCCTCTATGGAAATCATAGTGTAAATCGACTCTGTATCCGGGTATAGTTGGATCAGGTTCCCAAATATTTGGTAATTGAATCAAACCTCGTTCTAATAATTACGATAGAATAGTTGATAAAGGTTGATTTAACCTAGTAAATTCTCGAGGATGTCTATCAGGAGGTTTCAGTATAAAATTCTCTGTTGTCTTCATAGCATTACCATTAGCAATATTTCTACTATCGGTGACTCCATCACCCACAACTTGTTTATTATTATATTTATTTCTAGATGTTTTCTCATCGTCTATTTTTAAGCTGACCTCTCCTAATGAGAGCATATTCCACTCTTCGAGCTAAGTCTATAGCCTGATTGAAGGTGGTCAAGGTAGTAGTTGATAATTTGTAATATAGTTGCTCTTGAAAATTATTAATAAATATGTCCAGCATCTCTCTATAAGGTAACACAAAGTGCAATTTTCCTATCAACTATCTCCACCTAGCTAAGAAATCACCAAAGCATTCATCTTTGTCCTGTTTTAAGTTATACAAATATTTAATGGTCACATGTATTTCGATGTAGGAACTAAATTGATGAACAAAAGACTCGGATGTTTATTTGAAATTCCTCAAATAATTAGTGGGTAATTGATAATACCACTCTAATGCCATTCTTCCCAAGCTTTTTGGGAACATTTTTAGTAATAACAAGTCATCATGTGATATATCATGACATGCTATCCTAAATATACGAAGATTCTCTATGGCATCTTTGGTTCCTTTATATATGGGAATAACAGACATAGGAAAATGTTTAGGATACAGCTATGGTACGACTATAGGATCTAAAGGCTGACTACACATCTCTCGATAATTGTACAAGGTACAGTAGGGATCTATCTGGTCCATGCGGGAAACTAACTATTTCACCATGGCTTCAAGATTACTAGTTTGTCCACCATATTGGTTTAATGGGACATAGGTATGGGATTTGTGAGTGTATTATGGTGTGACATAAGGATTAGATGTTATATTGCTATTATGCAAAGTGTTGGTAGGAAGAGTATTATGAAGGGGATTTGTGATAGTATTATGTTGTACCCCAGATTGTTGGTAATTGGTGTTTGGTTTTGTTTTGGGTTTTTGTTGATTTAAGGTATATTGATCAAGAGCTTGGTGAAATAGAGTAGTAAATGATGGTTTATTTTGTGTGGGAATGACCCTAGGCTTGTTAACAAGCACTTTAGATGATTGGATAACCTGATGTTGTTGCATGTTTTGGATCACAGCTGCCATATCCAAATTGGATGGTCCAGCTTGATCACTTTCTTGATCAATAAAGGACAAGGGATTAGTGTGTGTTTGAAATACTTCTAGATTTACTTGAGTGTCACTAATTCAATCCTTGTTCATATGGGTTGCTCTATTAAAAACACCAATATTAGTATTAATGAACTTCCAAGATTGTTCCATGTTCTCAAAAGTGATAGCTCCTCCTGGAGACATTTTAGGGGATGAGGATCCTTCCTCTAGCAGTTTCTTCTCATTCATTTCGTACATCAAGCTCTTCTTCTTGCTGGTATAGGGTTCCTTCTTCTGAAACTTGGTCTTCAGGAAGGACATATTGGTCATTTAATGGTTTTCCTTACCAATCTTCATCATCTTCGATTTGTTTTCCATTCCTAAGTCTAGGCATTGTACTAAACTTAGGTTTTAGCAAATATATATATATATATATATATATATATATATATATATATATATATATATATATATATATATGCGATGAGATTGAGAGGTATATACTTTAACTATATACCTACTATAATACTTAAAAGGAAATGTTTTTTTTTTTTTTTGTGATTATATTATTATTTTGCGAGAATAAAAATAACAACATGCTAGTTGCAATAAATAACAATAGTAAAAAGAATGACTTAGTTTTCTATAAATAGTTTATGGATATCATTGATAGGGTCAAGTTTATCAGGATTCATGAAATGCTCCTCTTCAAATTGGAAGTGGTTTTTCAAGAATTTGACAAAGTGTGCTATGGTAATATGATCTATTTCAGACCCTGACATATAAAAATAAAGTTCATGGAAATACTCTCGATACAACACATCTCTAGGAATTATATTCCATCTCTTTCTATCTGTAAGAACAACTTCTTGATCGTCTATACGATATAGAAATTTATGTACTACAACTGTGTTCTCAAGGTATTCCTCAAAGGTGTATAATTCAGAAGACACAAGTGCTCTTTTATCGGCTAACCACCTATGGCAAACTCTCTGAATTTCATGGTACAAAGTCACCTGATAAGGATCGGGGATTCTATCTAGGACAAACCTCTTAATTTGCTGATGTTCTGCAGATCTAGATTCAATAATACCCAATATCCTATCAAGTTCATCCCACAAAGGTTGGGCTCTATTTGTTTAAGGTACTCTAAGCACAGAAGTAATCTCTATGGCCGTTAATTGATTTTCAACATTTATGGTGACAACTTGTATTCTATTATAATATACCATCTAAGTATGATATGAAAATTTAATAGTTTTCTAATGATCCTAGATGTTCTTGATAATGTGTTTTTATTTTATTTTTATTTTTTTTCTTTCAAATTATTTTCAAAAGATGTTTTAGTTTCACGTCGAATTCACCAAAATGTATCGCCCAAATTTTTTGCACCCTTACCTTCATGCTAAAGGATCCGTGCCCGAAAGGGGGATGCGAGAAGGATGTGACAATACCTCAGACAGAGAGGCACTTTGAAGGTCACGCTTCTCGAGAGAGGGGTATAAGGGTGAATTTTCAACAGATGGTGGAGTTCACCAGGAAACTTTGAGTGGCAGTTTCCATGCCTAGGTTGAGAATGGGTTTGATGTGTTCATTTTATGTTCAATCATTTAGATTCCTAGGTTGGCCAAAATGAATCTAAGCTATTCTATATGAAAATTCTGGTTTATATAAAGACAACAAACATAAATGAATTCTAAATATAGAGAATATCTAAAATGGAGAAGAGTACACCTGATTTCTGATGTCTGATGAAGATTCTAAAGCTTGTAGGAGTCCAGAACATCCCAGATATGACAGGATAGTCTGTAATTCTATAGAATTGTCCCAAATCTTAGGCGATCATCTGAGATCACCCAAGATCATCAACGACCTGACGAAATCGTCAGAAACCTGCAATCATGAAAACAGACACCAAAAACCAAAAATACAATTGCAAGAATGATACAAAATGATAGAAATGAGAATATAAATGCTTAAATGATAAATCTAGATATCAAGTTAAATAAAATGCACTATTTTGGTAACTTATTTTGAACTTTATCATGCAAATATGCTAAATGAGGTGAACTCCAAGATGCAAGACAAAAGTAAACTAATCTAATGCATAATTAAATAAGAAAAAGGGATAGAAAATACAAACTCAGGGCTCTGATTTCCCCCAATCTGAATTGCAATCAAAATTGTCTACAATCGTACGAGATCATTTTCGATCTTGACAGGATCAATCGAAATTGTGGTTGAATCGCTTGCGATGATCCGAGCTTCCTCTGGATGAAACAAAGTGAAATCCTACAATAAAACCTAAAAAACCAAGTTAAAATGATCGAAGATAGGATGTTCGAACATAGCAAAACTAAAATTATAGGGAAATGATCAACTAGGGAACCATGTAGGGGGATAAACTGATAAAATCCCATTTTATATAGGATTAGGGGGAGGTTACAAGGTTGGGGATCATCCCAATCTGGGAGATCTACAATGTAGGAATCTCCAACCACATAGACATGCTTCTACCTGAGTTGGAGAGGTTTTTGAAATAGAAGCTAATTATGAAAATTTGGATTTGGGACGAAATCATCTGGACATTCTGTTCTAGACGAGTTCATCCGATTTGGGATGATATCGTCAGATAGGCAACGATATCGTCCAACGGTCAAAACAACTTCTAAAAATGGCATGAAAAATGAGGTGAGCGGTTAACGGGCGGTTTCTAGGTTAAAATTCAAATTTTTACTTTTTACTAATGGTTTAAATTCGGCTGGCATTGTGCATTTAATCTAGGTGGCATTTTGCATGTAAGCCAACCATGGAAGGGAACTCTTTAAATACCCGAGAAGGCACCAATGTATTCATATTTTTGTAAATTAATGAAGTGTTGAAGGAGGTTTCCCCCTTGAAGAGGCCTACAATTCTATATTATTGTGAGATTGTTCTTTTATGAAAATTTTTGTTATAATGTGTATTTTGTTCTAAATATTCATATGATGTTTATGTGAGTTTATTTCCAAGCAATTATGTGAGAGTATATTTATTTGAGTTTATTTTATAGTAGGATTCTAACACTCTCACCCCTGCATTAGATTAGATTAGTTATATTTTCATTTTAAAATATATAAAATAAACATATTGCACGAGGATCCTCATATCATAGATTAGTTTCTCACATTTAGATTAAAATATTTCATATATTAGTTTATAAAGTAATTGGTTGTATCAATAAAATTACATCATTATTAAAAGATAAATTGCATTTATTTATTAGATCTTGCATAATTCATCCTTGCATAATTTTTATATTTCTTTTTGTACACGTGTACGCATGAAATCTGGACTAGAAATTGAGCTAAACTTAGTATTAACTTCTGCGATATAATCTATACAGGATTAATACTTTTTAAATCTAACCTTGATTTCCCTTGGATTGATATAATGAAATGTAAGCTTCTACAACTGATCAACCTCCAACTATTGATCAGATAGCATTTGACAAGAAAGACAACAAGGCAATAGTGCTCATCCTACTTGTTGTTTTAGATGAAGTTCAACCTCACATAGCTGACAAAGAACATGGTAAAGAGGCATGGGATGCCCTTCAAACCATTTATGAGGGAAATAAAGATTCCACCATTCTTTACTTTCAATCTCAACTTCATAGTTTGAGTATGAAGCAGGGTGATACAGTTGAACTCTTTATATGCAGAGTGTCTGAGTTGAAAGTAAAATTGAATTCTTTGGGAGAACCTGTAGATGACAAGCTTCTTACTTTAGTTGTATTGAGAGCTTTACCTGATTCTTACAGGGTGTTGATCACCTCACTTTAGGTGTCACAGAGAAAAGTTACCTTTGTTGAGTTGGTCAATCTGCTTCAGAATAGGATGTACACCAACTTCAGAAAGATGATTCTTCTAATACAACCCTCTATTCCAACAGGAAGGGTTCTAAGAAGAAGGGTAATTTTCAAAAAGGATGAAATTATTACAAATATTCAAAAGGGAAACAACCTCAAAAAATGAAGAGATATTTCAAAATTTGTGACAAAGACAACCATGACACAAACAGGTGTTGGCACAAGAATAAACAACCTAAATAGAAAGGCCAGAACAAACCACAAAACAAGAACAAGCAACCCAAGGAGAATGTTGTTGTTTAAGAATCTGACTCAAATTCTGAGTGGGCACACAAGGTGCTCATGACTACCATAATCTCCAAGTAGAAGGATCTTGTATGGTATGTCGATTCTGGCGCTAGTAAGCACATGACTGGTGATAAATCATGGTTTGAATCATTTGATGTCAAAGAGGGTAAACCTATCACTATTGTTGATGAAAAAACCTACAAGGTTTAGGAAGAAGGTACAATTTCAATCACTCTTCTTGATGGCAAGTGTCAGATTGAAAAAGTTCTCTATGTTCCAGTATTGGCGAACAATTTTTTTTTAGTCACACAAATTCTGGATAAAGATATGGTTGTGAACTTTCATGTTGTGGATGGCAAGAAGTGTTGTTATATTACTAGGAGGGGTAAGAACATTGCAACAATTTCATATAAGCATGGCTTATTTAGCTTAGATGCTATCTCTACTCCCCATGTTGCCATGACAGTCTCTACAAAGGAGGTAACTTCCCTATGGCACAAGAGATATGGGAATCTTAGTTCTGGCTACTTACTTGAGCTAAGTAAGTATGATATGGTAAATGGTCTTCATTCCCTTTCTTCCACATTTCTAGTGTGCTCTGACTTCTTGGCAGGAAAGCAACAGAGAGTACCTTTTGAGAAGAGCTCTACAAGAGCAAAGAAACCTCTGGAGTTGATTCACACCGATCTGTGTGGTCCTTTCACACCAATTAGTTGTGGGGGAAAGAGGTATTTTAAGTTGTTTATGGATGACTACTCAATAAATATGTGGGTGTTATTTCTTAATCTAAAATATGAAGCCTTTAGTTTCTTCCAATAATTCAAGAAATCTATTGAGGAGTCAGGGACTTATATAAAGACCCTCCACTCAGACCGAGGGGGGAGTTTACCTATAAAGATTTTTATGTATTCTTGACTATACATGGAATCATGATATAGTTAACTACTGCTTACACTCCTCAGCAAAATGGAGTTGCTGAGAGGAGGAACCGTTCTATCATGGAAATGGTTCATTTTATGCTCACAGGAGCTAGTCTTGGGCAACAATTTTGAGCAGAAGCTATCACCACTACAGTATATCTGTTGAATAGGGCACCCACAAAGGCCCTAAAATTAATGACTCCATAATAAGCATGGAGTGGTTGAAAACCCTCCATCTCTCATCTATGCAATTTTGGATGTAAAGCTTTCATGCACATACCAAAAGAGAAAAGGAAGAAGCTATATGAGAAGACATTGAAGTGTATTATTCTTGGTGATGATGAGCACTATAAGGGTTATTTTTTTATTGATCCTTTTACCAAGAAGATTCATGTTAGTAGATATATTTTTTTTTATGAGGCTTTCACATCATAAAGCACATCTGATGTATACCTAGATCTTATGGAATCTAAAGTTGAGAAGTCCCCTTCATCACCAAATACTGGAGGTCCTTATACTTATTTTTCTTCTTCATCACCATAGAAGAATCCAAAATGGTATACAAGTAAAATAAAGGACTCAAAGTTATCCACACCACCAGATTTGACTTTGGATAAACCTTGTACTTGTAGTATGGCTCGATAGGAAAGAGCAACAACAAAGACTACTGAGGTTGATGATCTTTGTCAATATTTTGAGGAACTTTCTATAGATCTAGAGAGATAAATAGAGGATATGGATATAGATGATGACAGGGTGTTTATATCTTCAATGAATGAACATGAACCTACTTCAGTACAATATGCTCTTAGTGAGCCACAATGGAAGGTTGTTATGGATGCTGAGTATAAGTCTTTAAAAAAGAATAAAACTTGGGAGCTTATCGATCTACCACATGAAAAGAAGCTCATTGGCTTTAAATGGGTGTACAAAGTCAAGTACAAGGTATATGGAACAATTGATAAGCATAAGGCCCATCTTGTTACAAAGGGCTATGCACAAAAGGAAGGCATTGAATATGAGGAAAATTTTGCACCTACTGCTTAGATGACCACCATTCGAGTTATTTGTGTTATGGCAGCACAATATGGGTGGAAATTTCACCAGATGGATGTCAAGAGTGCTTTTCAGAATGGTGATCTCAAAGAGGAATTCTACATGACACAACCTGAAGGATTTGAAGTGGAAGGCCAAGAGTAGAAAGTGTGCAATTTGGTCAAATCCTTATATGGTTTAATACAAGCTCCTCGTGCTTGGTATATAAAAATGGATAATCACCTCCTACAACATGGATTTAAGAGATGTCTATCAGATGCAAACCTCTATTTCAAGAAAGAAGGTTATGATATAGTGTTGCTTGTACTCTATGTCGATGATCTGCTCATTACAGGGAGTTCGGAAATTATGATCTTTGCTATCAAAAGAGACTTGTGTAAATATTTTGAGATGATAGATCTCGGACTTCTCCATTATTTTCTTGGTCTGGAAGTGAGCCAGAAGGAGTACTACATCAAAGTGACTCAGAAAAATATGCCAAGACATTGTCAAAAAAATATCACATGACTAATTACAAGTCGATGGCAACTCCAATGGCATCAGGACTTCAGTTATCATGATATGATGATTCACCTCAAGTAGATGGTACTCTCTATCAATAGATGATTGGGAGTCTTATATATCTGACTAATACTAGGCTAGATATCGTATTTAATGTCAACTATCTTTTGAGGTTCATGTAGGAACCTAAGACTTCTCACTAGAAAGCAGCAAAACGTATTCTTCACTATGTTTGTGGCACAATGGAATATGGCCTAGAATACAAGAAGAATGACAAATTCTTCTTGCAATGATACATGGACTCTGACTATGTCGAGTCATATGATGATCATAAGTCAACTTCAAGATATATATTTCATCTTGTATCCATGGCATAGCAAGAAGCAATAGGTGGTTGATATTTCATCTATAGAGGCAGAGTATCGCATCGCACATGAAGCTATGTGTAAAGTGATATGATTGCATCACATTTTGACAAGTATGGGTCATCCATCAAAATCTCCAATAGACATGTTCTGCAAAAACCAAGGTGTTTTAAACCTTTTTAAGAATCCAGTGCATCATGAGAAAACCAATCACATTGACACACAATGTCACTTAATTCGATAAAAAGTTCCAAGGCACCAAATTCAGCTTCAGTACATTCCCACCGATGCTCAAGTTGCAGATATTTTCACTAAGGCACCTACACGTGTCAAATTTGAATTTTTTCGCAGCTCTATATGTATTGTAAAATAATGTAACAAAGGGGGGATGTTAGCGTATATGTTAGGTTTATTATATTATTAGCATCTAGTTTTTATTGTTGTAACATTGTTATAACTACTCCTATTCATGCCTTGTTAGCTTCGTAACCTCTAGGCTATTCTAAGGCTCAATTGTATTATTTATTCAATTGTTATCAATGGGAATGATGTTTGTTTCATTACAAATTTATTTATTATATTGGAGCCAATACCTTTGGTGTGCCTTTCAAAGCATCCAAAATATTCATCACCACTATGCTCTTCAATAATATGGCCCTTGTTGTAGCCATCATTAACTTGATGAGGTTCATCTTCTTCTATTGTCTCTTTATCATTTATTTTCTCTTTCTCTTTATCTATAGAATAATAAGTATTTGCATTGCCATCTTCATCATCACTACTACTAGTGACCCAGGCTAACTACCTATTTCCCATGCTTATTCTCTTTATAGTGTCCATATTTTCCTCCACATTCTCCATTGGTATCATCCTATAAGTTGGCTTATTATGTAAGCTCAATACGGTATTGAAGTCTATATGATGACTAATGCTCCTCATGGGTGACAATTCATGTTTTAAAATAATATTTGCATATTATTCCAACAAATCCTTCACTTTATGTGGGTTTTCATCCATCTTGTCCACTATCCCTTCTATGGGTTTAGCGATGAAATAAAAATATTATATTCTTCCTCTTCATTAACTTCAAGGATTTTATTTCTATATCCAAGCACACTATAGGATCGTTGACCACATTTTCTCCTTTGTCCTTAAATTGAATTAGTGGATACCTCCTACCATACTTCTTAATAGTGTAGGTGTTCACCCTACCATCATGTATTGCCTTTTTATCAAACTTCCATGGTCTACCCAACAAGACATGATAAGCATCCATATATATAACATCACATATTATCTTATCCTTATAAAAACCAAGTTGAAAGTTTATTATAAATTGTTTAGTTACCAATATTTGATGTCCCCTTTGTAACCATGAGATTCTATACTGATTTGGATGTTCAATATTTTTCAATCCAAGCTTTTCTACAATATTTTTGGATACTAGATTATCTATAGTAATGATTTCCAAAATCACCATGCAAAATTTTCCTCTAGATTTACAAATAATTCTGAATAGGCTCCTTCTTTGCATATATTCATGTATCTCCTTTGTGGGGTTTAATAATATCATCTTCATAATAAGTGACTCTCCTTGTTCTAATTCCTTCATGTGCTTTGGTTAAGCAGTATTCTCTTCATATTATTATATAATTTGGTTATGGGTTTCTTTTCCATACCCATTGGTCTATTATGCTTGAAGAAAATTATATGCTCTATGTCTTTCCAACCATTTATAACACTTGCTAGTAAAACCATATCCTCTTCCTCTATCAAATCCACCTCTTCCTCTTGATGATTCACCCTTTTTGATAGAAATCACTTTGAGAAGTACTAGATTATCCTTCTTACATATGTTACCCTCTACTATTATTTGATAAATACTATCCTTCATCTCAATATTATGTGTGATTAGTTTCCTCCTCTTCACTATCACTAATATCTTCAATATGAATGCCTCTCCTTTGGGCAGTATCAATCATATTTAATCTGGCATTAATTCCTCTCAGTATTTTTGCCATATCCATAGGTTAGGATCCTAAACCATGTGGTCTTCCTCTTCCTGATTACACAATCTTCCTATAGTAAATATCATAAACCTAGTCTAATACCAAATGATGCAGATGAGATAAGGGTATCAATTGAATGACTACGTTCTCAAGCAACACTTTTTTTTAATTACCCTCAATAACCTAAATGGGTAATATTATTTACTTGAATAGTATACTATTATTTATATATATGACATGGCCCTTAGCAATATCCTCCCTATTACACAACCATCATCATTATACAACTAATAAGCTTGTACAACCAAGTCATTGTATAATCATAGTCTTTGTATAATAATTTGATTGTACAACACTCCTTCAGACCTTTGTGTGACATAGTTCAATTGTACAATAATATACATGTATGGTAGGCAAGTTTAATGGTATGAAAATTACTTTTAATGATTATATTTCCTAGTTTAAACAACATTCATTCAACCACAATAATTTTAAAAAGCATACCCTTGTTGAAGTGAATGATAGTTTTACAAGACTAATTTTTTTCTTGCTTTGAACAATAGAGCCTTGGTATCTTACATGAAATTGTAAGATTCCTTTGAATGACAAGGTAACATCTTACATGATGACACCTCTATTGATAACACTTAGGTTTATGCTCCAAGTGAGGGAAAATTTTCTTAAGGATGGTGAATGGTAATTGTTGTCATCTCTAAATTTGCCTACCAATCTAGTCTAGGGGCCTGATGAGGCAGATGTACCCAAGACTCACATAGAGAGAAATAAAATTAAGCATCATGGATGAAAAAATGCTTATAAGACAACCTTTAGGGTTTTTAATCGAGGTCAAATCCTCATAAAAATTAATCTTTGATACATAAATACCTCCATGAGTTGAGGCCAAGGGGATTACAGGGAGGGATTGCAATGAAAGAAAGAAATAGGAAATTAAATACTTGTATAAAAAATAAATCATAAGCTACGAGGGCAATGTACCAATTAGTTAAATACTACTTTCGACTACAACAAGTGGAAAATAAACAAGAAATATGTCATATTATGACTAAATTAACACAATCAAATAAACACACTATTGGGAATAAAAACATGTAAAGAAAGGAGGATAGAGCAAAATTAGACATGGTTTCCATTGACATGTCAGAAATGTTTACATGATAATTAGACCCATAGGGTTTTATAATCCTTAGGTAGCAAGCTAAGTTTTGGTTTTACCTTGTTACAATAAAAATAATGGTGAAAGGAGGAGCCTAAAAGGTTGGGTACCAGGCACAAACAGATAAATTTCAATTCCTTAAAAATAAAATTTGGGCCTATTTATAAGCTGAGAGGAGGGTTCCTTCCCACCAAAGTTCTATATAGAAGTCCAAATTATTCTCTACTCTATAGCCAAAATCCTTCTACAACTGGGAATAATAGCTTTGAGGTATCTATATTTGAGGCCAAAAATATTGAGGGCTTCCAAGCCTATAGATGATCAACTATTGCTGACTTATCTCTTTGCTACAATGTTGGGGTGATTGCACCATTACTTTTCCATAAATTGTCTCTTAGAATACATTTTCTTGTTGATGTAGTAAGCATAGCCTCCCTCACTGGTGCATATTAGTTGGGTAGACTCATGTGTATGGTGGGTAGTTACTATAGTTGACATGTGGTTGGTTTTGACATACTCGATTGTGCAAATCAATATTTATAACCAATGGTGGGTGGATCTTTTAAATTCTCCTTTCCCTCCTCATGTGTATGACTTCCATATATCCTCGGGTGAAGTGGAACCTCCTTCGACAAATATGGGATCTTCATCATGTGAGAACTAGCACTTTTCTCCTTGGTATCCTGACTAGTGACCACATGTATGACTTTAGGCTTTGTTAGAGCCTTCTCTTCTTTTTTGAAATATCCTTCATTGGAAGGGTCATGTAGACCTTTGTATTAAAAATCAATGGCCCACAAGCGTTACATACTTTACTACAAACAATTTGGAACAAAAGAGAAGCATTGGTTATAGATGAAATATCTAATAGTTGATGTGACTTTTGATCTTGTATGCCTTTCTTTTGAAGCTCTTTTATTTTGACTAAATATGGGAAGCACCTTTCAACTATTTTCCTTGTCTTATCTAGCTTCTGATTAAATCTTCTTTGAGTGAAGTAGGGCTATAGGGAAAAAATTCCTTGTAACTTTGATGTCTCCTAGGGCTCTTCATCCTATTGAAGGAAATGGACCCAAAATGTTTGCCTTGTCCATTGGGCATGGAGTCAAAATTAGAATTTAGAAATTAAAATAATACATAATAACATAACAAGGGAAAGGTTATAAGAGGGTGAGGAAAATTGTCATCTTAGGCCTCAAGATTTTGGAGTGAGTGTTGCATACAAGTGAGGAGATGTTCCATAAATTTTATACTTTTCTTGGGCTATTTGGATAACATTCTTGGTCATCTTGCTCAATTTTTTATTATTCATGGTTTTTTCCATGTGGGGTTTTCCTCCCTTAAGTATTTCATAATGAACTTTATAGGGGCCTCTTATATGGTTAAGCAAGTCTTGACAATCTTGTCTACCTTAAATTTATAGCCAAAGTTCCTCTTCTTATTTCCTCCTTTAGATCTTGGGTTTTTTTTATCGAGCATGTCACTCATGTTTTCCTTTGCAATAGATTTGGGATACATGCTTCTTTGATTTCCAATTAAAAAAGGAGTAGTTTAGTTTTCAAACCCATCCTTATGGTTGAGAAGTGGATTTAGAGTCTCTAAGTAGATTGGGTTCTAATTGATGATAGGCCCCTTTTTATACCACCATAATATTTTGGAGGTTCTTGATAATAATGGGGGCTAGATTTGATACCATTAAAAGGTTGTCCTTCTACTTGTACAATTCAGTTGGTCATCATCACCTCATGGCACGGGGATCTTTAGGTTCAACAACTACTTCTTTTTAAAGTCTTATTTTTTTAGCATTGCAAGGATGTTAGATCTTCTCATCCTATGGACAACAAACCTGCTCTAAGTCTCTTATCCTAGGTTAGAAGGACCCATTGTAATTATCCTTTTGGAGGATAGAATTTATCTTTAAAATATGGATCAACTAGAGAGTGTGTAAGATAAAGTGAAAATTATATCCTTTTTATAAATCTCTATTGGATAAGCCATCAAATTACCTTCCTTTATTAGTTCCTCCTTTGTGATTGATACTTATTTGACAAGCCAATAAGTGATGATCTTCCTTGCAATATTGTATCATAAAAGGCCAGATATCTCACTATCCTTGTGCTTGATCATGTTAGTTGTATTTTTTCCAATTTGATTGACATATTGGTGATGATTTGTAGTCCCTATTAAGGCATCAGTTTCCAATGAAACCATTAGTCATTGATCATTTCCATGTATATGCCTTTTCCATATTAATTCACCTTTGAGTGTATTAGTATGTCATGCAAAACCTGGTATTGTTACTTGATCTAAGAGGCTTGACACTCATACTAATGCTTTAGCTCATAAGGCATTTCTTAGTACCTATACAATATCAACTGTTAGATTTTTTACTTGTCATAAGGATATTATCATCGATTTTTGGATTCAACACATGCTTCCTAGGTGTTGATTATCATGATCTTCAAAACACCATTGTAAGGGTATACCTCCCAATGCATATTAGGTAAAATGCCAATCAAGTTTGGGTCATGTGTTACCATTAATTATTGAGGTGATGCATCATAAAATTGATGGTGATCATATGGTAGATGTGGTTTTATTAATATTTTTATCCCATAACCTAGCACATTTTCTTGCACAGAGGTACCTTCCCTTGATTGGATGTGTAGTTAGGACTATTGTAAGTTCTATATTTGTAAGCCCTCAACCCTTTGGTGTTAAAATAATTTCTTGAACATTCATCAAAAGGATGTTTTTTTCTATATACAATATGTAAATTATGTATAAAGGAATACCTAGTGATAGATCACCCCATATGAGCTAGCTCAAATGCTTTGTTAGGATCCAACCTCCATGTCTTGGATTCCCATTGCTATAGATAATCATCAGGTATGTATTTATGCATCTCATTTATGAAGTGGTAAGAGTCTGACAACTCTTCTTCTATTAAGTAGGTTTGCTCCCCTCTACTTCCTTTGAAAGGGATCCTACCTAAGTGGTACATGTGGATATTTTTTGACATAATCAAGAACCTAGTTCTATATTTGGTTCAAAGTAGTACATGAGTATAGTCCAACGACATGTATCCTCTAAACTTAGTTGTGAAATCTCTTGAGAGGCATATTCTAAATATGGTCAAGAGATCAATCACCATTATATCTTGGTGAACTGTCAGGTCGGGGCATGCTTGAAGTACTAGAGGAAGATCTCAAATGAGCTTGAAGACTTGCACTAGAATGGCATCTAACTGCACCACTCTACTATTAGTATACTATAGAGAAATACCAAGTTCCTCCACCATATTTTTTGACATGATTAATGTTCTTGACCCTAATTCAATTATAAAATTATGTATCAGTTGATATCTATATATTAGGGTTAGGTAGAATGGTGTAGGCTTGGGTATGTCAGGCTCTGGGTCTAAGATTTTTAGCACAATATGCATCCCTTGTTCGTTCAACTCTTTCTACTTCTTCAAAGCCTCTTCCAAGTTCTTCATCTATTTTGGAATAGAGAGGACATCCCAAAGAGGTATGGCTATGATTGAATTCCTTAGGTGCTCCACCACTTTGAAGGATCCAACAAAAGGGGATTTTAGAATGGTTGGTAATGTCAAAAGTATGGTCATTACTACCATCAAAGGTGGTCTTGGTAGATTCACAATAGGATTCCTTGGAGGTTTAGGAGTAGCTCTTATGATTTTCAAGATTGCTCAAACTTGATTCTCTAGTGCAACTTACAGTTAAGGAGTTTTTCAATTATCCACTAATATCCTTTGTGGTCTAGTCTTTTTTGGTATTCTCTACTCTTTAATGACCCTCATTTTGGTTTTAGTGTTATCCTCTAATCAAAATTGTGGCCTATTAGAGGTCGAGGGGGCTGCTTCACTTGACATAGTTTATACTTTTGATTCATCCTAGGTAACATAGGTATGCTCCAAGGTTGAAAAATTATGAGATGATTGCACAATTAGACACTAAATAGTGGGTCCCAAAATCAACATTGGGTTTTCAACTAAGTATAATATGTAATATTATGATCAAAAGGAGATATCCCAATAACCTAAGGTTTCATTTTGACATAATAATAAAAATAAGGATAGTACTAGCCACTAGGATATTCAATGTAGTTGTTCTAAGTGGTGACCAAGTCCCTACCTAATATTTTTGGCACTTGATGTATTGGAAATCATATAGGTATTATCTACTGAGTCATATACTAAGGATGAATAATATTCTTATTGGATGAGAATGGAGGTCTATGATAACTCAATTGGAGATAGTTGGACAATAGGGTTTCCCTATTGGAAAGAAGGCATTGGATAACATTGGTAGGGAAACCTTTGAACATTATGCTACCTCTTGATGGTTGTGAAATTATTAGAGAAGCTCCTCATATATTTGAGCAATTCATTCATTTTAGCCTCTAGAGGGGAAGGAGCTTGATTTTTCTTTGAGTATGTAACAAAATAAATTGAACTAGTGGTGGGCTATATGGGTGGAGGAGAGTGATAAGAGGGTTGATTGGAATAAAACAATGGCATAGGTGGTCTAGGGTTTAGTCTTTCTATTCATTTTAGGTCCTTTTTAGCTTGAATTACTATCTCATAGACCATCGATAGTTAATTCCCACTCTTAGACTTGACCATCATGACAATCTCATAATTGAAAGCTATTAAATAGTAAATGAATACCATACTCAAAGGTGGTCAAATATTTTTAGGGATCCTTTGCCAAGTATTATGGAATCAAACTAAAAAATCATCCATTATCTTGATAGGTACCCTCTTGATGGTCATGAGTTATTCCAAGAGGGTTTTGGAAATATTGAGTTGTAATTGATGTCAATGGTGCATGATAGGCAAGGAAAAAATATTCTCCAAAGGTGATGAGGCAAAGCAAGGTATATCTCAAGGAAAGCATATATTTCAGTTGAAGCAAAGCAAGGAAAATATTTTTAAGACAAGGATTATAGTATTTAAATATTATAAAGATATGGACAGTTGCTTGGAAAGAATTTTAAAAATCACAAGGTGGACAAGGGTTTAAAAGTTGCTTGACAAAGGTTTAAAATTATCTTGGAAAAATATTTTAAGACCACAAGAGAAGGGCAAAGGTTTAAAAATAATATTATAATATTTTTAAATCAAAATATTTAAAATATTATAATTGAGATAAGGCGCCAACGTTTGAGAATTATGAAACCAAAATAAATCGCGTGCCGACCTGCAAAGTATAAGAAAAGGCATATATATATATAAATGTGAAGGCAAAATATTTAATTTCTTCTCTAAAGTTATGATCATTGAATATCTCTATGCAAGCGAACTTTGGAAAAATATCCAATTCGAGTGTGTAAAATCAAAAAATCATAAGCGGGAAGGGAACAACGAATAAGAAAAAGTTTTCAGAGCAACCCATAAGGAAGAAAGGATTACTTCTACTGGTTCCAATCATCAAGGTATCCTAGGTAGACATCTAACACTTGTCAAGGCACTACAAAACAATGAGTGCAGAGTTCAAATCCAATCAGGGACAATTTTGTTGTGTGAAGTAACTATGAAAGTTTGAGGTGTTATATGTCTGTTGTGTCTCCTTAATTTTTGAGCTGGTGTGCAACCCAACCAGTTGGCTAGGCTACGTGAAGTCCCTATCTTAGGAGAGGTTTAAGGGTCAAAACCCGTCGAGTGTGTTTTGCTTGGTGTTGATGACAGTTTAATGATATTTGGCAGTGCACAAGGGTTTTTATAAAGTAGGAGCTATTTTTTTGCTACCCACTGGGCTAGCCTAGTTGGTTGAGGAGCACATGGAGGGTGCTATGCTATGAAAGGTTCAGGGGTCAAACCCCCTCCGTGACAGTGAAGTATTTTGGTGAAAGGTAAGGAAAATATTTTTTATTTTAATTTAAGTTTGGAGTTATAAGGTGCTACAATTGATTTTTATAATCCTAAATTTTGGGGAGTTTTGTCTATCATAAAAATTGTGAATTGAATGCTATGAGATTGGAGTTATAAGGTGTACTTTATGATTATTATATTTTGTATGTTTTAAAGTTGAAATATAAGGTGTATCTTTTTATTATTGAATATTATAAGTTGGAGTTATAAGGTGTGACATTGGCAATTTAAATGTGTATTTTGTATATGATTAATGAAAGAAATAAGAGGGTATTTTGATAGTATTAAAGCTTTATATTAAGTTTTAATAAGGGAGAAATAAGGAATTATTTCTAGAACTTTATTGTTTATATTTTGATAAGGGTTGTTGAGTGGATGTTTTGATATTTGCTTAAAAGAAGAAAAAGAGATTTGCTAACCTGTTTTGAAGTGGCAAAAAGAAAATAAAATTATTTTTGGCAAGACAGGTTTAGAAAGAACATGCAAAAGAGGATCATCTTCATTGTGGTAGTTTTAGAGGTATGGTGATTTAATTCCTTCCTTAAGGTGTTTTGGTTGAGCAAAATATTTTTGATGTCATAAAGTTGGAGGTATAAGGAGTTATTGGATGTGCATTGATTTAGAGTGATATTGGAAATGAAAGTGCAAGAGTTATAGATCAGTTTGTGAAGCAAATTTATGCATTGGTTTAGAGTGATATTGGAAATAGAAGTGCAAGGGTTATAGACCATATTTGTGAAGTAAATTTGTGCAATAGTTTTGATTGATATTGGGAATAAATTTGCAAGGGTTATAGACCAGATTTGTGAAGCAAATTTGTGCATTGTTCATGATTGTTTTTGGGAGTAGATAAGAAGGTCAATTATCAAGTGCTAGACTAGAGCTATCTTTGAATAAATGTGAGACATGTGAAAGCGACAGACTTAATGAATGTGAAAGAACATATTGGGTATTTGTAATGCATATCATCCTCTATATGTTCATGAATAATTCTAAGTAGAATATGTCTAAATTACTTTAGTTGAAGAAAACAATTTTGGGAAAGTTATGAGCATTGTTTATGTGAAATATTTGAGAAAGATATGAGCATTGTTTGTATGCAATATTTGGCAATAGATGAGCATTTTTTGGATCAGATTGTAGAGCAGATTTGAGTAGGTCTTGTGAGTAAATTTGAGCAGGTCGTGTAAGTAGATTTGAGAAAGTTCTATTGAGAAGATTTGATTAGGTTTGGTGAATATATTTGAGCAGGTCTTGTGAGTAGATTTTAGCAGGGTTTTGTGAGCAGAGTTGAGCATGTTTTTGTAATTAGGATTGAGGTAGCTTTGAGCAAGTTTTATGAACAAGTTTGAGGTAGATTTGAGTAGGTTCTATTGAGAATATTTGAGAAGTTTTGATGAGCATATTTGAGCAGGTTTGGTGAGCAGATTTGAGTAGTTTTGTGAGTAGATTTGAGTACGCTTAGGGCAGATCTGAGCAGAGTTATGAGAAGGTTTTGGATCTAAATAGAGAATAAGGGATTGGTGTCTCCTATGGATAGAGGTCCACAAACCAGAGTAGAGGGGATTGGAGTCTCCTATGGATAGAGGTCCATGAACTAGAGTATATGGAATTGGAGTCTCCTATGGATAGATGTCCACAAACCAGACCTAATGGGATTGATGTCTTCTTTAGATTTATGCCCATAAAATATTATAATATGGAATTGGTTCCCAAATTTTTTTTTGTGAAATTTTTTAATAAATATTTCTTCATGGATGTAGCCCACATTAGGTGAACCACATTAAATTTGTGTCTCTTATGTGTGGGATGATCTATGCATTGTCTCATTATTACAATTATTAATATTGGATAATATTTCTTTGGAAATAAAAGTAAAAGTTTTATCTTATACTTTAACCCCCCTCACAGTATAATATTGTGTTCTTCAATTGGTATCAGAGTGGGTTCCTTCATGAAAGCCTAATATCTTGAAGGAATATCTTATAGGAACACACATGGATGAGTTACATGGAATTATCATAGCCTATGAGATGAGGATAGAGAAATATCAAACATCCAAAAGAGAGGCAACATTCAAAGCTTCAAAGAAGGTAAATAATAAAGAAATAGAATCAAGTGATGAATCAAGCAGTGGAGAAGAAGCTAACTTTGTAAGAAGGAATAAGAAGGATCTAAGAAAACACAAATGTTTTAATTGTGGTAATCTTGGTCACTATATAGCTTATTGTCCACAATATGGAAGTAGTAGTAGTAAAGAAGAAGTTGAATTTCTAAAAAAAAATAAGAAGGATCTAATAAAACATAAATATTTTAATTATGGTAACCTTGGTCACTATGCAGCTCATTGTCCAGAAGTTGGGTACAGTAGTAGTGATGAAAGCCTCTTTGATAGTGAAAAAGAAGAAAAAGGTTTAAAAAATGAAGAAGAAGGTATAGTTGACATAAAAGAGAAACTTATTGTTGTTCTTGAAGAGTTGAAGAGGGCTAGAAAGAAGAACTCAAGATTGAAGGCTCAAGTACAAGAGAATGAAGATGCTCCTATTGTCAAAGACCAAGAAGAAGAGAAATAAGATGATCCTGTAGTTGAAGACCAAGAAAAATAGAAATATTTAGAAAAGGAAGAGGAAGCCACAATTGATATGAAAGAGGAACTTGATGTTGATATTAAAGAGTTAAAAAGGCAGAACTTAATATTGAAGGATAAAGTACAAGAGGATGAGAAAACAAAAGCAAATCTTCTACAAGATCTCACCGATTTAAAAACAAAAGTTGAAGAGGTAAGGAAAATTGAAGAAGGTATTGTTGAGAAATTAAAGGCAAAAGAACTAGAATGTGAAATACTAGAATATGAAGTTATCTCTCTAAGGGACTTGAAAATTTTAATGATAAGATATCTCAGTTTAAGAAAAGCTCAAAAACCTTGGATGATATTATCAAAGTACAAAGATCTCCATTTATAAATATGGGACTTGGTTTTGAAGAAGATCAAGAGAAAAAAAAAGAGGAGTCAAGCTCAAAAAGAATAAAGGAATCAAAGAAAGAAATTGAAGAAGAGCCTAAGACCTATGCTGATGTGTTGAGAGGTGATAGTATCAAAGAGGAAGCAAACAAAAAATCATCAAGGAAAATGGACCATCATAGAAAAAGCAATGAGAGAACCATGCGATCATATCCTCCAAGGCAAGATGAATATTTCTTCCAAGGTCATTGTTTTTCATGTCACAAATTTGGTCACAAAGTTGTACATTGTAGGGTTCATAATAAGAATGGTTATGGCTACACCAAGAGGAACTTCAATTCATTTACACCTTTCATGGACTACAACATCATGTGTTACAATTGCAATAATTTTGGGCATAAAGCTAAATGGTGTAGAACAATGTTTCTAGAACTTCCAAAGATAGACAAGAAAAAGGATGCTCAAAATGTTCAAAGAGGTATGACTACAAAATTTTGGAGAAAGAAAATAAAACAAGATGAGGAGCATAGTAATTTGGGAGTTTCACTCCCATCCCAAAATTGATCACCTCAATAAAATGAGGTAGTAAGGGGGCTGAACTAAGTAACTTATTTTAGCCTCAAGGAGCCCTTTGCCATTGATGTCAAAGGGGAGAGAATTCAATGAGGGGGAGCAGCTTGTTAGGGGGAGCAGTTTGGGAATCCAGTTGTAGTAATTTTTGGATATTGTTGGAAATATTGAGTTGTCATTGATGTCAAAGGTGCATGATAGGCAAGGCAAAAATATTCTCCAAGGATGATGAGGCAAAGCAAGGTATATCTCAAGGCAAGCATATATTTCAGTTGAAGCAAAGCAAGGAAAATATTTTTAAGACAAGGATTATAGTATTTAAATATTAAATTTAAATATTATAAAGAGATGGACAGTTGCTTGGGACAAAAAGGATTTAAATATTGCAAAATAAGGACAAAGGTTTAAAAGTTGCTTGGAAAGAGTTTTAAAAATCACAAGGTGGACAAGGGTTTAAAATTTGCTTGAAAAAGGTTTAAAAGTTGCTTGGACAAAATATTTTAAGACCACAAGAGAAGGGCAAAGGTTTAAAAATAATATTATAATATTTTTAAATAAAAATATTTAAAATATTATAATTAAGAGAAGGTGCCAACATTTGAGAATTATAAAACTAAAATAAACCGCGTGCTGAACTACCAAAGCATAAGAAAAGGCATATATATGTGAAGGAAAAATATTTAATTTCTTCTCTAAAGATGCGATCATTGAATATCTCTATGCAAGCAAACTTTGGAAAAATTTCCAACATGAGTGTGTCAAAATTGAAAAATTGTAAGTGAAAGGTTTTCAAAGCAACCCATAAGGAATAAAGGATAACTCTACTTGTTCCAACCATCGGGGTATCCCAGACGGTCGTCTAGCCCTTGTTAGGGCACTATGAAATAGTGAGTGCAAAGTTTGAATCCGGCTAGGGATATTTTTGTTGTGTGAAGGAACTATGAAAGTTTGAGGTGTTATATGTTGGTTGTGTCTCCTTCATTCTTGAGCTGGTGTGCAACCCAACCGATTGTCTAGGCTACGTAAATTCCCTACTGTGGGAGAGGTCCGAGGGTCGAAACCCATTGTGTGTGTTTTTCTTGGTGTTGATGGCAGTTTAATGATATTTGGAAGTGCACAAGGGTTTTTATAAAGCAAGAGCCATTTTATTGCTACCTGCTGGGCTAGCCTAGATGGTTGAGGAGCATGTGGATGGTGATGTGCTGTGAAAGTTTCAGGGGTCAAACCCCCTCCGAGACAGTGAAGTATTTTGGTGAAAGGTAAGGAAAATATTTTTTATTTTAATTTAATTTTGGAGTTATAAGGTGCTACAATTGATTTTTATAATCCTGAATTTTGGGGAGTTCTGTCTATCATAAAAATTATGAATTGAATGCTATGAAATAATAGGTATAAGGTGTACTTTATGATTATTATCTCTTGTATGTTTTAAAGTTGAAAGGAAAAGGTGTATCTTTTGATTATTGAATATTATAAGTTGGAGTTATAAGGTGTGACATTGGAAATTTAAATGTGTATTTTGTATATGATTAATGAAAGAAATAAGAGTGTATTTTGATAGTATTAAAGCTTTATATTGTTATGAAATGAACAACATGATTATTATTAATTCTATGTTTTAATAACAATCTACATTCCTGGATTAGCCCGAAGAGGGCGCATCTCAATAGGATGTCACTGCAACAAGCTGCTAAAGTTAAATAACAAATTAACTAAATATCACCTATTGTAATATATCGCTAACATCCCCCTTTATTACAATATTTGGGTGATTGAATAACTTCTAGCTATGCTAACATCCCCCCATTATTACATTATTTTGCAATACATAGAGAGTTGCAAAACAATTCAAATTTGACACGTGCAAGTGCTTTAGTGAAAATTTCTACAACTTGAGCATTTGTGGGAATGTACTGAATCTGAATTCGGTGCCTTGGAACTTCGTCTCGAATGAAGTGACATTGTGTGTCAATGTGCTTGGTTCTTTCATGATGTACTAGATTCTTGACAAGATTCAAAACACCCATGTTGTCGCAGAACAAGTGTATTGGATATTTTGATGGAAGACCCATACTTGTCAGGATGCGATGCAACCATATCACACAACTTCACGTGTAGCATGATATTCTACCTCTATTGATGAAATAGCAACCACCTGTTGCTTCTTGCTGTGCCAAGAGACAGGACCAGATCCAAGATGAAAAAAATATCCTGAAGTTGATTTACGATCATCATATGATCCGGCATAGTTGGAGTCCGTGTATCCTTGTAAGAAGAATTTGTTGTTCCTCTTGTATTCTAGGTCATATTCCATTGTGCCACGAACATAGTGAAGAACTCGCTTTGCTACTTTCCAGTGTGTAGTCTTAGGTTCCTGCATGAACCTCAAAAGATAATTGATAGCAAATACGATATCTGGCCTAGTGTTGGTCAGATATATGAGACTCCCAATCAACTATCGATAGAGAGTACCATCTACCTGAGGTGAATCATCATATTGCAATAACTAAATTCTTGTTTCCATTGAAGTTGACATTGGCTTGCAATCAGTCATGCGATATTTTTCCAATAGGGTCTTGGCATATTTTTTTTGAGACACTTTGATGTAGTGCTCCTTTTGGCTGACTTCCAGACCAAGACAATAATGGAGAAGTTCAAGATCTAACATCTCAAAATATTGACACAAGTTTCTTTTGACAATAGACATCATAGTTTTTGATCTCCCTGTAATGAGCAGATCATCAACACAGAGTACAAGCAACACTATTTCAGAACCTTATTTCTTAAAATAGAGGTTTGCATCTGACGAACATCTCTTAAATCCATGTTGTAGGAGGTGATTATCCATTTTTATATACCAAGCTCAAGGAGCTTGTTTCAAACCATACAAGGATTTGACCAACTTGCAAACTTTTTGATCTTGACCTTCCACTTCAAATCCTTCTAGTTGAGTCATGTAGACTTCTTCTTGGAGATCACCATTTAGAAAAGCAATCTTGACATCCATTTGGTGTACTTTCCACCCATATTGTGCTACCATAGCACAAAGAACTTGAATGGTTGTCATCCGAATAGAAGGTGCAAAAGTTTCATCGTAGTCAATGCCTTCTCTTTGAGCATAGCCCTTTGCAACAAGTCAGTATTTATGCTTATATATTGTCCCATATGCTTTATACTTAACTTTATACACCCATTTGCAGCCTATGGGCTTCTTTTTGTATGGTAGATCGACAAGATTCCAAGTTTTGTTTTTCATCAAAGACTTATACTCTACATCCATAGCGACCTTCCACTGAGGCATACCAAGAGCATATTGCACTGATGCAGGTTCAAGATCATCTATTGAAGACATAAACACCTTATCATTATCAATATCCATATATTTTGTATCTCTCTCTAGATCTATAGAAAGTTCCTCAAAATATTGACATAGATCATCAACCTCAATATTCTCTGTTGTAGCTTTCTCCTGTCGAGCCATGCTACAAGTATGAGGCCTATCCAATGTCAAATATGGTGGAGTTGATAGCTTATAATATTTGATTTTATTTGTATACCACTTTGGATTCTTATTCTGAGGTTTTTAAAAATATGAAGAACAACCTCCAACCTTTGATGAAGGAGATTTGTCAACCTTAGTTTCCACAAGGTCTAGGTATACATCTGATGTGTTTTCTGATGTGAAAGCATCATAAAAAACTACATCTCTACTAATGTGTATCTTCTTGGTCAAGGGATAAATCAAATGATACCCCTTATAGTGCTCATCATAGCCAAGAAGAATACACTTCAATGTCTTCTCATCTAACTTCTTCCTTTTCTCTTTTGGTATGTGCATGAAAGTTTTACATCCAAAAATGCATAGATAAGAAATGGAGGGTTTCATACCACTCCATGCTTCCTGTGGAGTCATTCCTTGTAGGGCCTTTGTGGGTTCCCTATTCAATAGATATGCTACTGTGGTGACAGCTTCTACCCAATATAGTTGCTCAAGACTAGCTCTTGTGAGCATGCAATGAACCATTTCCATGATGGAATGATTCCTCCTTTTAGCAATTTCATTTTGCTGAGGAGTATAAGAAGTAGTTAGCTGTCGTGTGATCCCATTTTCTTTCAAGAACTCAAATAATTATTTAGAGGTGAACTCCCCCCATCGATATAAGCAAAGGGTCTTTATAGAAGTCCCTGAATCCTTTTCAACAAATTTCTTGAATTATGAGGGGGGACCAATTGGTGTTATAAGGAACCTTCACCATGTCTATAAAATTAATGTAATAAGGGGGGATGTTAGCATAGCTAGAAGTTATTCAATCACCCAAATATTGTAATAAGGGGGGATGTTAGCGATATATTACAATAGGTGATATTTAGTTAATTTGTTATTTAACTTTAGTAGCTTGTTGCAGCGGCATCCTGTTGAGATGTGCCCTCTTCGGGCTAATCCAGGAATGTAGACTATTATTTAAACATAGACTTAATAATAATCATGTTTTTATTTTTGTAACATGGCATCAGAGCCAGAAGTCTGAAGGAATAGGCGAAAATATTTTTTTTGCAGAGCTGGTCTGTGGAAAAACAAGAGAAGAAGCTTACCTAAAGAAGAGTTTTTTTTCACGTGAAGGCCTAGCGATAGTGGGAGAAGAGTTTTCTTTTTCCATGTGAAGGCCTGGTGATAGCGAAAGAAAAGTTTTTTTTTCTAAGGTTCGTCCTTAGAAATTAAAAAAAAAAAAAATTTCCGATGCCACCTGCGGGCTCCTCTGCCCGAGCGCCGCCTCGACGCCACCCGTGGGCTTCTCTGCCCATGCGCCACTCTGGAATCCCTGCTCCCCACCCCTCCCGTGCACCACCACCCTCGTACACCACCCACAGGCTTCTCCACCCGTGTGCTGGTATATTTGAGCAGGGTTTTGTGAGTAGAGTTGATCACTTTTTTGTGAGTAGATTGAGGTAGATTTGAGCAAGTTCTATGAGTAGGTTTGAGGCAGATTTGTTTAGGTTCTATTGATAAAATTTGTGGAAGTTTTGTGAGCATATTTTTGTAGGCTTGGTGAGTATATTTGAGCATTTTTGTGAGAAAATTTGAGTAATATTGGGGTAGATATAAGTAGAGTTGTGAGAAGGCTTTGGAGCTAACAAGAGTAGAAGAGATTGGTGTCTCTTATGGATAGATGTCCATGAACCAGAGTAGAGGGGATTGGAGTCTCTTGTGGATAGAGGTCTATGAACCAAAGCATAGGGTATTGGATTATCCTATGGATAGAGGTCCACAAACTAGAGCTGAGGGGATTGGTGTCTCCTTTGGGTTAGTTCCCATAAAATATTGTAATAGGGAATTGGTTCCCTTGTTGAGAAAATTTATAAGAAATATTTCTTCATGGATGTAGCCCACATTGGGTGAACCATGTTAAATCTATGTCTCTTATGTGTGTGATGAAATGTGCATTGTCTCATTATTGCAATTTCTAATATTGGATAATATTACTTTGGAAAGAAAAGTAAAAATTTTATATTATACTGTTCACCCCCCTCTCAGTATAAACTTGTGTTCTTCAGAGGGATGCTTCGTATGCTTTCTCTTTGAATTTTTTTATCAATAAATCTTCCAAATAGTCATAATTTCCTACTGATTATGGTTTGAGACTAGTGTACCATTAACAAGATCTCCCTTAGAATGAATTTTCCAATATCCTCAAGGCTATATCTTGATTTTTAATAATGTGCATAGTGCACAAGCTCACTAGGTGTTGTAAGTTCTCTATCAAAGTGACATCTTCTCCTTAGAAATAAGGCAAGGACTTGGGTGTTGATATGGGAATCATGTATCATATGTTAGGTGGAATTAGGGGACCAATGTAACTCCATTCCAAAAATATTTTGGGAGGATGGTGCACTATAATTGCCATGTTACATCATCAGTTCCTCCTTTATCTTTAGTTTAGTGGTGGAACCAACTCATGTTAATTGGATCGAGTGAAGGTTCTAGTTACAAGCCTTTCACTCATACAATTATGGGACCTTTGAGAATGGATTCACTAAGTTTATAATATTTTGATTCAAAAAGCTCATGAGATAGATATCCCCATCAAAATATTGGTCTATCTTGTTTCATATGACTTCTCCAAAATCTTTGTCTTTTTAAGCTGAGTCAAGTAGAGTCTCTAGGTGAATTTTTGGGATGCTTCTCTTCAAGTAGGTGGACTATGACCTTAACTGAGATCACAATAATATTTCTTCAATATTTATAGGAAGAGTGTAGAAGCTCATCCCACTGGGTATGCTAGACAAATTATTATCATCTCTAAATGGACCTGTCAACTTAGGTTGGCAGCCCGATGAGATGGATACACTTGTGCCTTACACAGAGTGAAATAATAGGAAGAATTATGAATGAAATACCACCTGCAAGGTGTTGAGAAGCAACACACCCCCACTGAAAAAATGAAATTCCATCCTTTGAAAATTTTTGGCTTTCATTTTGCAGTAAGGACCCTCTTGATGTTTTCCTGGTTTTAAATTCCAAATTTTTCTTGCATCCTTTGTCAAAATTCGCCTTCATCAAAGCATCCAAGTAGGCTTGCATATGGCATTGTTTTCAATTTAAAACTTTTGAAAGTTTGCATGTAAATGTATTAATTCATGTTAATGCATTTTCTCTTAATCCCTGATGAATTCTAAAGTTTCGTTTGCAGATTCGGGTACCCTTTGGCCTTATTTAGATCCTTGTAAAGTTTCATCAAATTCTGGGCACTTTGAGTTTTTGTCATTTTTCTGCACCAAAAGAAGCAAAGGGAGCCCAAGGCAGATAGGTGTCGCGAAATCGTGACGTCGTGATTTTGCGACATCACAAAATTGTGACACGATCGAAAGACAAAAGGCTTAAGGGGTGGTCATGTTGCAAAATCGCAACATGGCCGAAAGACAAAGTCTTAAGGGGTGGCCATGTCGCAAAATCGCAACGTCACGATTTTGCGACGTTGCGAAATCGCGACACAGTCGAAAGACAAAAGGCTTAAGGGGTGGCCATGTCTTGAAATTGCGACATCGCAATTTTGCAATGTCACGAAATCACAACACGATTGAAAGACAAAAGGCTTAAGGGGTGGCCATGTCACGAAATCACGACGTCGTGATTTCGCGACGTCGCGAAATCATGACACAACCGAAAGACAAAGGCATAAGGGATGGTCGTGTCGCGAAATCACGACGTCACGATTTTGTGACATCATGAAATCATGACACGATCGAAAGACTAAGGCATAAGTGGTGGCCGTGTCACGAAATCGTGACATCGTGATTTTGTGACGTCATAAAATTGCGACACGACCGAAAGACAAAAGGCTTAAGGGGTGGCCATGTCACAAAATTGTGACGTTGCGATTTTGCGACGTCGCAAAATCATGACACAGCCAAAAGACAAAGGCTTAAGGGGTGGCTGTGTCACGATTTCGAGACGTCGCGATCGCGATTTCGTGACATCGTGAAATCATGACACGACCGAAAGACAAAAGGCTTAAGGGGTGGCCGTGTCATGAAATCATGACATCACGATTTTGTGACATCATGAAATCGTGACATGGCCAAAAGACAAAGGCTTATGGGGTGGTTGTGTCACGAAATCATGACACAGCCAAAAGACAAAGGCATAAGTGGTGGCCATGTCATGAAATTACAACATGGCAGAAAGGCCAGAGCCCAAGTTGGAGAAGGTGTTGCGAAATTGTGACACAAAGTAGAAAAAGTGCGAAGTCGGGGGACCGTCACGATTTCGCGACATGTCACGAAATCGTGGCATGTCACGGTTTCATGACAGAGAAAAGAAAAGGAAAAGCGGCTTAAGGAAAATGTCGCGTAATCGCGACACGTGTCAAAAGAAAGCAAGCCGACATGTAATGAACATTAAGGTTTTAATTTAATGATTTTAAAATACTAATCCTTGTTTGTCTTTTGCAGGAAGCGAGCTGGCAGTTGTGTACTAGCGGAAGTAATGGCAGAAAAAGACAAGGATAAGCACGGATTAAATGAAGGAAATCTTATGGAATATTTGAGATGCTCAAGAGGAATTGCTGGTTGATCCAGATTTTATAGATCCGCGGAAAGAGACTTTATGTTTTCAAAGCTACAAAAGGAGCAGTCAACGCAAAGTTGTCGCGATATCGCGACGCTTGCTAGTACTTATTTTGTGGGTCCTAGGAAAGTCTGTTTTATATTTTAAAATGCTACAAAAGAGGCAAATATCGGCGGGTTGTCCCCCATTTCAGTGTTTATTTTATTACTCCCAAGAAAAGTCAGTTTTATAATTTAAAATCCTGCAGAGAGGCAAGTCCTCTATAAATATGAATGTATACCTCGAAACAAAGGGGGGGGAAAAACTTGGAATAAGAGCCATTTTAGCAATTTCATGCAAAAATATCTTGTGAGAATGCTTTGTTCTGGACCTGGAGTTGATGTCACATCATTTTTTTTGGGATAGCGTGGCCAGGAGCCTAATCTGTCTCGAATTGCGATAAGTGCATTTTCTCATGTTTTTCATCCCGCAAAAGTTTTATTTATTTTATGTTGTAAATCTATGATACCAAGATCGGATGCATTACTAGGCTTCATTCCGTTTGATGTATGCTAGGGAAAATTAGAAGATTTAAGGTTAGGGTTTGTTTCTGATTGCTCTATCCTCACTGCGCGAGCTAAGCTGCTGGTGAGAGATATCAGTTGACACAAACTTCCTTTCTATTTTATGATTTTCCTCCAGATCTGTTTCTTTCTGTCTTATGCTCTTAGTAGAAGGTGGTCTTAGAAAGCTAGATACCTTCCTCTTTGATTGAGCCTTATTGCGAAGCTAAACAGTGTAACTGAGATTGGTGTTTTGATTCTGCAACTAAGTTAAATAAGCTTCTCTTTTCTGCCCTACCTTACTCTCTCTGGTTTTTCCTGTTAAATGATCCACCCTTTTATTTTCTTTAAAATTTGTCTTCTCATTTAATCTGCTGAAACACAAAGAGTTAGATCAAACAATTAATTGCAAAATCCGATTGCCCACCAAGATAACTATCAACTCCGAAAAACAATACTGAACCAAGTCCAGGACCTGTTGTAAGGTAACAGACAGTCCACTTGAAACTATTTCGGAAGCGGAAAAGAGTGAATAGACATTTGACCCAACTCTGTAACTCACACCTTGGATATCCAGCAAGATCCTAAAGTGAGTGGGATTTATCCCTTATAAGTGTTATCGGGATTTTATGCTCATTCTTCACAGGGTGTGTATAAAAGTCGAACCAACATTTAAAAACTGGCGCTAGAAGGAGGGCCGAACTCTGTTCAGTATCTGTTGAGGTCTGTAGGTTTATTGTCTAAGGCTGGATTCCACCCACAGAGTAACAAGGTCCCACTCCAGAGCCGGAGAGCCCCTTGTGCCAGAATTAGAAACCCCAAAGAGAAACAGCCTCAGAAAGGCAAAGTCTTTTACCGAAATAGCTTCGTCACCACTTGTAACTGCTCCAGATACAATTGAAAATATTACTGTTGATCCAGTAGTAATGGCAAACTGGTTAGGTTCCACTGCTTTGAACATCCCTGGGGCAGCCCATGATTTACCCAGAAACCCTGAAAGGTATCTTCCTACCTACAAACACGATGGAATTAGAACCGTAGAAGAGCACTTAGTGGCTTTTAAAAATGCTTTGAAGTTGTTAAATGTACAGCATGAAGATGTAGCTTGTAGATTATTCCCTTTCACTCTCCAAGAAGGAGCATATGACTAGTTTTTGAATCTCACTAATGATTCCATTACTAGTTGGGATGATCTGGAAAGGGTTTTTGTATCACAATTTGGTGAAGTGATTGACCCCAGTATATTATATCAGCAGTTCTCTAGCATAAAAAAGGAAATCAATGAGACTGCTAGATCTTTCAATGTTAGGTTTCAAAAGGCTTATGGTAGATTGACGGGTCATTATGTGCCCACTGCAAATCTAGCATTGGAAATTTACAAGAATTCCCTAGATCCGGTGACCTCTATTTTCTTGAAAAGAGATGCTAATATTACCAACCTAACGGAAGCTTATAAAGAAGCCTTGGTTCTTGAGAAACAACTGGGACCTCAACCTTTGAATGCTCATCAAATCCCTTTTGTTACGCAAAATACCCCCGTTCTGAACCCCATCCCACTTCAGACGATGCCTCCAAAATGCCAAAATCCACCAGTAGGAAATCCATTGGCTATAACACACACCGAACAAATACAGAATGCTGAAAAGGAATCTGATAAAATGAGAGTTGAAGAAGTCTCAAAGATGGTCCAGAAATTGGCCAATGACTTTTTGAGTTTCAAAAGGCAAGTGTCTAACGGAGAAAACTCAAACAGATTTCCTTATCAGCAGAATAGATTCACTAGACCGTCGTACGAACCTAACAAGGATTATAAAGGTAAAGGGCATGATGTGAATATCTATGATTTGGCTTTGCCCAACTGGTGCAGGATACACGAAACATCTCAGCACGGGGAATTGGATTGTTTGGAGTTCTGTAATGCCTTTGAAGCTCTGACTGGCGAGTTAGTTTGTCCTGAGAATCAAAGAAATGTTGACAGTCCAAGTACATCCAAACATAGTGCAGCTATGGTATTAGATTCATTTACTTTTCCAGATGAGTCAGAAAATGTTGCAGAGATGCCTATGGATGAAGTACAGGCTTTTCAACAATATAGAAGGGACAACTACAATCTCAGAAACAAAAATTTAGAGCCGAATACTACATCTACACCTCCAGACAACTCCCATAATGTGCCCCTAGATCCATCTCCAAGTAATGACCCACCTCCACCCAGGGGAGGAGATCCAAGAATACCAGATAGGTTTGTTGCTCCACTCAATAAAGGATACAATATAGTGGAGGATATGAAGAAAATCAAGGCTAACATTACTCTTCATGAGCTGGCCCAAATTACTGAACAAAGGAATAATTTGATGAAGACATACTCTGAGCCCACTGCCAAACCTCTGGAAAAAGGGAAAAGGATAGCAAATGCAAACCTAGTCATGTATAAAGAAAAGACTGAAGTTTCGCCTTTCCTGTTAACTGTCCGTATATTTGGGAAAAACTTACACAATTGTCTGGTAGATTCTGGTGCTTCAGCCAATGTCATGCCTTCGGCCATCTATCAACAGTTGGGTTTAACCCCTACAAACTCTGAGAGAAGAGTTATTCAATTAGATAAATCCGAGGTTAAAGTGGTAGGTGAACTCCAAAATATACACATCCAGCTAGCATCTGAGCCAAGAGCACAACACAAAATCGACATTCAGGTGGTAGATATTCCTGTAGGATATGGAATGCTTCTGAGCAGGGATTGGTCAAAATCTTTGAATGGGTACTTGGCGACTGATTTTTCACATATGTGGTTGCCCTGGAGGGGTGTTGCGAATCAATTGAGAATAGAAAGAGAACCTAGATATAAACTCATGATTACTGAATATAATGCCAGAAATGAGACTGTTAATTTCTCTGATGTGGATATCGGAGTTTATAATCTAACAACTGCACCGAGAGAGAAACCTGTTAAAGCTCATCCTGATCATGGTAATGAGGTTTGGATGCTCCATGTTGATGGAGCCAAGTCCAAACAAGGTTCTGGTACAGGGGCAGTTCTTAAAGGGCCTAAAGATCAGACATATTTTGTGTCTTATCGTTTGCAGTTTCCTTGCACGAATAATCTGGCAGAGTATGAAGCATTAGTGCTGGGTTTGAAATTTGCTTTAGATAAGGGTGTGAAGAATATCCAGGTTTTTACAGACTCAGAGTTGGTGGCCAATCAAATTAGAGGCAAATTTCAGTGCAAGGCGTCTTATCTGAAAAGGTATAAATACCGAGCATGGGATCTCATGGAGAATTTTGATGCTTTTAATCTAACACGCATTCCCAGAGAAGAGAATTCCCTTGCAGATGTTTTAGCTTCATCAGCCACAAATCTGAAGCCATTAGAGGAGGTCAAATGGAAGAAATTTTCAATTGAATTAATCCCTTGTCCCTCAGTTCCAGATAACGTAGATAATTTTCAAGTTTTTTCTGATGACCAGCAAATTATAAATTTTTTGCAGAGTACCAACGCATTCGAAAGTGCTATAATGGATGATGGTCAAAGGGATACTATGCTGGAACAGTTCGATGATGAAAAAGGGATAATGAGTTTGAAAGATAATAGAATCCCGAGAGGTATGGTAGAACTTGAGCGGCTGTTTGATCTTGACAGAATCAAACAAAAGGTGAGTTCTGGGGATTCTATGGGTGTAACAAACAGTGAGACTGAGAACCTGAATGTGGGGACTGAAGAAGATCCCAGGCACCTCAAGTTGGCTAAAATTTGTGACCCTAAAATAAAAAGAAATATGATTGAATTTCTTCACAGGTCCAAGGATGTTATGGCCTGGTCTTACAAAGACTTAAAGGTTTTTGATCCAAAAGTTTACACTCATGTTATACCTTTAAAAGAGTTTTGCAAACCTTTTCGAAAAAAACAGAGGCATGTCAACGCTCTGCTAGAGCCCCTCATCCAGAAGGAGGTAGAAAAATTATTGAGTGCCGCCATTATTTTTCCCGTTAGGCATTCTACTTGGGTGGCCAATTTGGTACCGGTCAGAAAGAAAAATGGAGAGATCCGCTTGTGTGTGGATTTTAGGAACCTGAACAAGGCCTCAGAAAAGGATAATTATCCTCTGCCTTCCATGGATGAGGTGCTACAAATTGTAAATGGTTCGGAAATGATGTCTTTCCTAGACGGTTTCTCAGGGTATAATCAGATATTAGTTGAAAAGGAAGACAGGATGAAAACTGCCTTCACAACTAAGTGGGGAACTTTTGCCTACAAAAGAATGTCGTTCGGATTGATCAATGCCGGAGCTACTTTTCAACGTGCGATGGATCATGCTTTCAAGGGCCTCATGGGCAAGTGCATTGTTGTTTACATGGATGACTTGACAGTTTTCTCTAAATCCCGGTTTGACCATGTAAAACACTTGGAATCTGTCTTCAACAAATGCAGAGAATTTGGCATTTCTTTAAATCCAAAGAAGTGTGTCTTTGGTGTAACTGAAGGAAAACTCCTTGGACACCTAATCACCAAAGATGGCATTTCTGTAGACCCTGAAAGAGTTGAAGCCATATCATGGGATACCCTTTCCCAATTCTAAGAAAGAGTTGAGATCATTCTTTGGGAAAATTAATTTTGTCAGGAAGTTCATCTCCGGCTTCGTAGAAATAGTCAAGCCACTGAATGACATGCTAAAGGAGACTGCAAAGATTGCCTGGACAACGGAAGCCAAAGTAGCATTTCAAGAGATCAAATCTGCCATCCAACAAGCTCCAGTGCTGGTAAGCCCAGATTTTAGTACAGATTTTTACCTGTACTCTTTTGCTTCGGAACACACACTTGCAACAGTTCTAACACAACGGAGAGAAACTGGGGAGCACCCAATTGCATTCAAAAGTACCAACCTAAAGGGTGCTGAGCTAAAATACTCCCGCCTGGACAAGCAAGCCTATGCCTTGGTGAGAGCAGTCAAGCAATTCAGGCATTACATACTGAGGAGCAAGGTCCATGCTATAGTTCCCGATCCAGCGGTCAAATATCTACTAAGCCAAGGCGAATTGGGTGAGCTAAGAGGTAATTGGGTAACGAGACTGCAGGAGTATGACTTGGAGATCAGGCCTACAAAATTAATCAGAGGACTGGGTCTGTCCAGACATATTGCTGAGATACCTGTAGAGGGAGAAATTAATCAACTGGATTCTGGGTCCGATGATTGGTATGGAGATGTCATTCATTTGTTGAGATTTGGGACTTGTCCACCTCACCTGAACAGAACTCAAAGAAGAGCACTAAAGCTGAAGTCTGCACATTTTCTACTCAGAGGAGGTAACTTGTACAGGGAAAACTATGCTGGCATATTCTTAAGATGCATTTCTCAGAGTGAAGTGAATGAGGTGATGTCTAGTTTTCATGAGAAATTAGGAGCAGGGCATTCTTCAGGTTCTGCTACTGCACACAAGATACTGAGAGCGGGCTATTATTGGCCTACGTTGTTTAAAGATGCACATCAGCACGTAAGAACTTGCCATCAGTGTCAGACTTTTGCATCCAAGCAAGCAAATCGAGCTCTACCATTGCAACCTGTTATAATAAACAAACCGTTTATGCAATGGGGACTCGACTTTGTAGGTGTGATAAACCCGAGTTCATCAGCAGGGCACAAGTATGTGTTAACAACCACTGATTACTGTACAAGATGGGTTGAAGCAGAAGCCACCATGAGGAGTACAGCCCATGAGGTGATCGGTTTTCTGGAATCAAATATCATAACCAGGTTTGGAGTTCCTTTGAACTTTGTGTGTGACAACGGACCAACTTTTCAGTCATTTGAGTTTGCAGAGTGGGCATACCAGAAAGGGATAGTCATCAAATTTTCATCCAACTATTATCCCCAAGGTAATGGACTAGCCGAGTCCACAAACAAAAATTTGATGAATGCCATCAAGAAATCTGCTATAGACAAACCTAGACAGTGGCACACATTACTGAAATATGCACTCTGGGCTGACAGGATAAGACATAAAGTGGCTCTTAAAACTTCCCCATTTGCCTTGTTGTATGGCATTCAGCCCATTGTTCCAATTTCTTTGAAATTACCCACTTATCAATTTGTTTTAGACTATTTTGAGGATCAAGCAGATGCAGAGGCTCGTATTTTGGATTTAACTAATGTGCAGGACGAACGACTTCAAGCCCTGGAACATTTTAGCCGACATCAAGAGACAATCAAGCACTAGTTTGACAAAAGAGCCAAAGTGAAGGCCTTCAGACTCGCAGACCTGGTGCTTCTATGGGACAAAGCCCATGAAAAGAAAGGTAAACATACAAAGTTGCAACCGCTATGGATAGGGCCATACCAGATTGCCGAGATCCTAGGTAATAATGCTTTCCGTCTACAGGACCTTGAGGGTAATTTTTTGAACCTTCCTATTAATGGTCAATACCTAAAGCATTATTTCTCAGTAGTCCCATCCGATACATCGTTTGAATAAATCACAAAGACGTTGTAACATGTGTATATATTGTAAATAAGCTTTGAAGTGGTTTGTTTTATATTTTATTTTGTTTATCCTTTGGGGTCTGTACAAAGTGATTTGTTTTTATTTTATTTTGGTTTGTTTTTAAAGTTCTGTGTTTATCCTTTGGGGTCTGTACAAATTTCTTTTACCTTTTAAATTTTTTTTTTAAAAAAAAAAAAAAAAAAATTGTTTTTATTCTGAGTTCAAAATCCCGTGTTCATTTTGTTTTATTCTAATTAAGAGATAGTCTGCTTAAACTGAATAGTGGAACTATTTTGTTATTCAGAACAATAGTAGAAAGATGATTGGATTTTGTGTCTTGCTTGCCACAATTATTTTAATTATAAAGAAACTGCTATACTGTTTGGCTGGAGAAACTCCCAGGGAATCCAAGAAAAGTTGATCATAAGAGGGGACTCTGACTCATGAAATTGTTTGAGTATCCATAGAGGCTATCAGTACCCAGGCTGAAGCAGTTCCAGATCGATGAAATATATAAAAAAAAAATTGTTCTTTAGCAAGGCTTTTCAGACTTCGATATATTTCAAAGGAGAGAGAGAGAAGGTGAAAGTTGAGCAAGACAACATAAAACTGGCACTCTGTTATTTCCCATACAAAAAAAAAAAAAATTTATGTAATGAAAGAGATAGCCAAGGCTTCGGAAGATAAGGGTTCACCAAGTTATAGATGCCACTTCATGGTTGTGATCAAGGTCGTGTAAATCTAAAGAGTAACTCCGTCGGGGGCTGTAAAAGGCTAAACTAGTAAACAGAGCCCTACTCGGTTTCCCCTTTCACAATCTAGAAAAGCTGATCAATCCAGAGTGCAACATTCGAAGGCCCAGTCATTCTTGAAGAAAGTTTTATACGCTTATAATTGCACATCGGAAATCTTCCTTAAGTGATTCAACCTAGTATGTCCTTGGGAAATTTTAACAACTATCAGGTAGTAGTTAAATTATTTTGAAGAATATTTGTGGCAAGGCATGGTACATGGTCTATGTTGTTTTGAAACTAGAGTCCTGGATTCTAAAATAGTGCTACTATTTTACCCATAGATATCGCCATTTGTTGAGAAGCAACACACCCCCACTAAAAAAATGAAATTCCATCCTTTGAAAATTTTTTGGCTTTCATTTTGCAGTAAGGACCCTCTTGAGTTTTCCGGGTTTTAAATTCCAAATTTTGCTTGCCTCCTTCTTCAAGTTTTGCATTTATCAAAATATCTAAGTAGGCTTGCATATGGCATTGTTTTCAATTTAAAAACTTTTGAAAGTTTGCATGTAAATGTATTAATTCATGTTAATGCATTTTCTCTTAATCCCTGATGAATTCTAAAGTTCCGTTTGCAGATTCGGGTACCCTTTGGCCTTGTTTAGATCCTTGCAAAGTTTCATCAAATTCTGGGCACTTTGAGTGTTTGTCTTTTTTTTGCACCAAAAGAAGCAAAGGGAGCCCAAGGCGGATAGGTGTCGCGAAATCGTGACGTCACGATTTCGTGATGTCGCAATTTTGTGACGTCACGAAATCAGAAAAAAGAAGAGGTAGTGTCAGAAATCGTGAACGGTGGAATCGTGACATAAAGAAAGGCTTAAGGTGGAGTGTCAGAAATCATGACGTCGCGATTTTGACATGCAAAATTGTGACATGAAAGACAAAGAGCTTAAGGTGGGTGTCAAGAAATCGTGACGTTGTCGCGAAATCAAGAAGAGCATAAGTGGTGGCGTGTCACGAAATCGACGTCATGATTTTGTGACTTGAAATCGTGGCATGTGTGAAATCATGACATGTGAAAGAAAGAGCTTAAGGGTGGCGTGTCGTGAAATCGTGACGTCGCGATTTCGCGACGTCATGAAATCATGACATGAAGTCGAAAGAAGCTTAAGGGTGGCGTGTCACGAAATCAGTGACTGTATTATCGAAATCGTGAACGGTAAAGAAAGTGGGTGCAGGCATATGTGCAAATCGAATGGCGAAAGGGAGCCAAGGTGGAGAGTGTCATGAAATCGTGACGTCGTGATTTCGCGACGTCGCGAAATCGTGACACAAAGAATAAAAAGTGCCAAGTCGGGGGACCATCGTGATTTCCTAACATGTCGCGAAATCACGACATGTCACGGTTTCACAACAGAGAAAAGAAAAGGAAAAGTGGCTTAAGGAAAACGTCGCGTTTTCGTGACACGTGTCAAATAAATAGAGCCGACATGTAATAAACATTAAGGTTTTAATTTAATGATTTTAAAATACTAATCCTTGTTTGTCTTTTTTGCAGGAAGCGAGTGCATACTAGCGGAAGTAATGGCAAGAAGGACAAGGATAAGCACGGATTAAATGAAGGACGTATATGGAAATTTGAGATGTCGAGAATTTTGGTTCATCCAGTTATTTTATAGATCTGGCAGCAAAGAGACTTTATGTTTTCAAAGCGACAAAAGGAGCGATAACGCAAAGTTGTTGCAATATCGGCGCTTTAGTACTTATTACTGGTCCCAGGAAAGTCCGCTTTATATTTTAAAATGTTGCAGACAGACAAATATCGACGGGTTGTCCCCCATTTCAGTGTTTATTTTATTACTCCCAGGAAAGTTCGTTTTATAATTTAAAATCCTGCAGAGAGGCAAGTCCTCTATAAACATGAATGTATACCTCGAAACAAGGAAGGGGGAAAAACTTGGAATAAGAGCCATTTTAGCAATTTCATGCAAAAAGATCTTGTGAGAATGCTTTGTTCTGGACCTGGAGTTGATGTCACATCATTTTTTTTGGGATAGCGTGGCCAGGAGCCTAATCTGTCTCGAATTGCGATAAGTGCATTTTCTCATGTTTTTCATCCCGCAAAAGTTTTATTTATTTTATGTTGTAAATCTATGATACCAAGATCGGATGCATTACTAGGCTTCATTCCGTTTGATGTATGCTAGGGAAAATTAGAAGATTTAAGGTTAGGGTTTGTCTCTGATTGCTCTGTCCTCACTGCGCGAGCTAAGCTGCTGGTGAGAGATATCAGTTGACACAGACTTCCTTTCTGTTTTATGATTTTCCTCCAGATCTATTTCTTTCTGTCTTATGCTCTTAGTAGAAGGTGGTCTTAGAAAGCTAGATACCTTCCTCTTTGATTGAGCCTTATTGCGAAGCTAAACAGTGTAACTGAGATTGGTGTTTTGATTCTGCAACTAAGTTAAATAAGCTTCTCTTTTCTGCCCTACCTTACTCTCTCTGGTTTTTCCTGTTAAATGATCCACCCTTTTATTTTCTTTAAAATTTGTCTTCTCATTTAATCTACTGAAACACAAAGAGTCAGATCAAACAATTAATTGCAAAATCCGATTGCCCACCAAGATAACTATCAACTCCGAAAAACAATACTGAACCAAGTCCAGGACCCGTTGTAAGGTAACAGACAGTCCACTTGAAACTATTCCGGAAGCGAAAAAGAGTGAATAGACATTTGACCCAACTCTATAACTCACACCTTGGATATCCAGCAAGATCCTAAAGTGAGTGGGATTTATCCCTTATAAGTGTTATCGAGATTTTATGCTCATTCTTCACAGGGTGTGTATAAAAGTCGAACCAACACAAGGTAAATTATGAGGTTATTTATCGAGTTTAAATCCTTATTGAAATTAATTCATGATACATAGAGACCTCCGTAAGCTGAGGCTAGGGGGTTATAGGGAAAGGAATTGCAATGAATATAAAAAATAAGAAACTAAATACTTGCATAAAAAATAAAGCCTAAGCTAAAGGGGTGATACACTAAATAATTAAATCCCTACTTTCAGTTACAACAAGTGGAGAATGAACACCAAACACACTATCCTATGACTAAGTGAACACAACCAAACAAACACACTATCGGAAATAAAGACAAGTTAAAGAAAGGAGAACAAAGTAAAATTAGTCATATATTTCATTAACATGCTAGAGATGATTACAAGACAATGAGGCTCAGAGGTTTTGATGCTTTTTAGGTAATGAGCCAAGGTTTGGGCTTCCCTTGTTACAATAAAAAGAAATATGAAAGGAAGAGCCTACAAGACTAGGTACTAGGCATGAAAAAATAGCTCCTAATGCCTTTAAAATAAAGTTTGGGCCTATTTAAAAGCCAAGAGGATGGTCCCTTATTCTCAAAGTTATACATATAAGGCCTACCAATTGTTCTTTACTTTTTAGTCAAAACCATTCTACAAATAGGAATAGCAACTTTAAGGTCTCTAGATCTGAGGCCATAAATATTAAGGGATTTTAGGTCTTTGGATGATCAATTATTATTCACTCATATCTTTGTTGTTGCATTGGGGTGGCTATACCATTACTTTTCCATCATGTTTCTTCTAGAATATGGTGCCTTTTTGATGTAATTGACATGGCCTCCCTAACTAGTGCAAATTGGTAGGGTAGGATCATGAGTATGGTGGCCAGTCATCGTGACTAACACATGGTTGGTTCTGACAAGCTTATCCACATAAGTCAATCATTGTATCTAATGGTGGATGGCTCTTTTAAATGCTTCTTTGCTTGCTTCCCTCATGCATGTGGCTTCCATGTGTCCTTAGATGAGGTGGAATTTCCTGTGGCTAATGGTGGGCCTTCATCATGTGATTGTTGATGCTTTCCTAATTGGGCTCGTAACTAGTCACCATGTATTTGGATTTGGGATTTGTTATAGCCTTCTCTTATTTTACGTGTTTTCTTTCATCGAAAGGATTGCGTGGACTATTAAATTAAAAATAAATTACCCATGGGCCTTAGTGCCTTTAATGTGGTTGATTTGGCATAGAAGAGGAGTGTCGGCCATAGATGGAAAATACAACAGTCGATGTAGCTTTTGATCTTGTTTGTATTTATTTTGTAGCTCTTTTTTTATTGAAGGTAAGAAGCACCTTTCGACTATTTTCCATGGTTTTTCTAGCTTTTGACTGAATCTTCTTTGAGTGAAGCTAGGTTGTTGGAAAAAAGTTCCCTACAATAATCACACACTCACTTTACTAGTACATAAATGATTGTCTTCTTTGAATGACACTCCACACAATGATGCCTCACTCTCACTTAAAATGTGCTCCCACTTGTACGACAACACCAAATCTGGAAATGATCAATAAATTGTGACTAAAAACCTATGATTTCTAGTGATAACTTGCACACACATAATTTCACAATGTTCTATCCAAATATTATCACATGTCCATTATTCTTACACATAGAATGGTTCTAGAAAAACACAATTGTATTTAAAAATCATGCATCGCTGTTACAAGGAAAAAAATTTAATCATAGGATGTAATCCTACTCTATCAATATTTCTCTCTTTCTAGACGAGTCATCGTTGTCTCAGACCTACATCTCCTCCTCCCTTGCTCACCATTCTTTATTTTTTATGTTTGTTGGCCTCTCTCTTTTTTCTACTAGTTCCTCCTCTTTTTTCCTCTTTTTCTCTCTCTTCCTTTTCCTCTTTCTGCATACCACTCGTCTTTTTTATTCCTCTTCTCTCCCTATCCTTGTCTTCCCACAAGAAGGGTTTGATTATGTGGCAATGGCATTTACATACAGACAATAATTACTTTACCTGTAAATGTTTTAATATTCCTACAATAATGATAATGATCTTTAAAGATCAAGTGACCTAGACATCCTTAAGATACTAGATGTTCAAAGGATATTCGTCTTATCTCATGGAGGATATCCTATAAGGTATATAATAATCCATATGCATCTTATGTGGTTATTGAAGGCATAATTTGCATAGCAAATATAGAGTGAGACATTTGCCTATTTTTAATAATGGTCCTTTGGAAAAATATGACACTTACTAAAAAATCACTACGAAGTCTGACTTGATGATGTAAAATAATATAAAACATCAAAGCATATGGGCTTGACCATAGAACTACTAAAAATAATTAATTCACATAACAGATATAAACTTGACCATAATACCATACAAACAATTAATTCAATGTTTTTTAAATTCATCCATTTCTTCTTTTCTTTTTTATATGCTAAATATTCCCCCTCCTTTATTATAATAATAAAATTAATTTAAAAAATTTGTTAAAAGAAAATACTCCCACATGCTACCCCTTGACCTTGCTAGAACAAACATGGTCCTATAATAATACACCAAAGCTAATGGTTGGGACATACAAAATGCCCAAATTTTAAAAATACCAATCTAAAAACAATAATGGAAAACATTAATACCCCCACATAAAAATTATAAATAAAAATAATTACCATGCACACTCTATAGGACTTGAGCCCTTGACCTTATTAAATCAAATAAAGTCTTATACCAATGCACTAAAGCTAATGGTTGGACATGTGAAGTACCTAAATTATAAAAATATTAGTCGCAAAAGAATAATGCCAAACATTAGTAAAATTATCCCATGTAATTATCAATTACTGATGAGGAGGCTTTGAATTATTACCTTCATGCTATAAGGGAAGGGTGCCAAGGTGACTGACAAGATACAATGTTATCAAAAATATATTTGAGCTTGTTAGTGCCCAAAATATGCAATGTCCATCTAACTAAATCATGGATCAAGCTATTCATTCCATTTGGTATTTATTATGATTCCATGATTGGCTTACTATAGCCATGACTCCACACTCTAACTACTTTCTAAGGACTAAACACCTCCTTGAACATTATCAAAATTTCACCATTCTTAACTATACACCTTACAAGCTTCCCTATATAAAACCTATGCTTGAAGCTATAAAATGTTGATGTTTGACTCCATGTCTTTCTTCTTGACTTCAAAACCAAACCCTTGTGTTCCTCGACTCCAAAACTAAATCCTTGATCTCAATCCTTTAGAGAAAATTTAATGTTCATTTTATTTTGAAAGTATCCAAAATAATAATAAAAAAAATCCTAAGATGCATCATGAAATTGGGACCATTTCATGTTGTGCTTCAAAACTCTTAATCTTTAAAACTTCTAAGGGCCAAAATCTGAACCATTCCTAAGTCAAATGCTTGAATGTATATTTATTTTGATCCATAAAAAAAAACTGTGTTTGTCCTTTGTGTTTCTCTCTTCCACCTAGCTCAAATCGCTCTCAATCACAAAACCCTCCTATTAGAGCTCCAAATGCTTCTCCATCAACATCATGGTCACCTCTCACACACTAGATTGGGAGATAACATATCCAATTGACACACCACTAACATTGACAATTGATCTCTTCACAAATTATTTAAATGTTTACTTTTATAACAAAATAAGAGTTTTATAGATGGCTATGCAGAAATTTATATACATAGAATGCCACGATGTCTAGAGGTATCCTATGATTTTTTTTATTATTATACTATAGGAATCAATAATTCATTACAATACCTCTTTGTGGGTTCGAATCATGCTCCTTGTTACCACTATAACCTCCAGTTGTGTTGGGTAAAGTTTTTAATGTAGTCAATGGTACTGATGTAACACACCCTCCTATACTACAATGCATGAGGGATTGTAACCATGGTCTTCATTCTCCCACGAGATGTTTTGACCACTAGACCAAGCCCTCAAACCTTAGAGGTATCCTATGGTAGCCCTCAAAGCAAACTACAATTACAATTCTATGGACAAGGAATTTTTTACTTGTCATGCTTGGTGTAGGTAGGTATTGTAGTTCTTACCTCATAAAATTGAAAACTAAAGTAAAAGTAAAGTATAATAAGGTGCAAAGAGCCAATACAATTCCTTGTGCTTTTGCAATTATTTATCAACAATGAAAACCATGATTTAAAATAAAAGGGTTTATGTGGGTTCTACAACAACCCTTACTAGGTAATCCTTTATGTCAATCATGATAACTTATCTTATCAAACAAGGCTCTAGAGTCTAGACTCATGTGACATATCAAATTGTTACCAAGATGAATATGTTTGAATATCAAGTCATGAATATAAAATTGTGTAATAAGTCATTTGTTGATGTATTGTGGGCTACATAATAATGATGATGTCTTCCATATAAAGTGGTTGGAAGAGATCAATATATATACACCAATATTGGATAGGAAGAATTTCATCCATTTATTATGGCGATTCATGTTTTTCAAATTAAAGAGTTCAATGACAACATTCTCTTTGTTGTGGGAAATAATGCTATTTTTCATAAGGTGAGAGAAATGCTCATTGTAAGTGAACACAAAGCATTTCAACTAGCTCTTGGGTATTCCCTCACTTGCACTCATGTCTTCAATATTAAATCTATAAGCGTTATAGGAAACACAAAATTGACATTAAGAACCATGTCCATAATCTCACCTATGTTGATCTTCTCAAATATCTTAACCTCTATGAACTTCTCAAATAGCTCAATCTCTATGGTCTCTATGATTAAATACCCTAGATATTTTTATCAACAATAATATCACATGTAAAAGTTGATCTTATGTATTACTTTGTGCTTTGAGAAAAGAAATAAAGTACAAATTCTCTTGGATGATGTATTCACAATACTGTTTTCTTAGATTATGCATTCTCTATAATTATTTTAATGATAAAATTGGAATTCCACTTTGATGTATAAGGTGTTTTGGTACCCTTTTACTATCAGATGATACATGACCAATTTATCCTGATCTAATAGTAATTCTATCACTTGCAACTTCTTATAAATATAAAATTTCAAAAACTTAATTGATAAGTGTAGCGACCCCAAGATGCACGCATCGCTTTTTTTTACTCTACTTGCAATGTATTAAAAACCCAAGATGAAATGGAAGAAAATGAAAAGCATATAACATAGAAATAAAAAATATGGATCTCTTTATTCGTATTGAAACCCGGTTACATATTGGTCCCTCTTAGGTATACCCATTTCAATACAATAAGGTTACAAATAGGCAAAGAGTGCCCCTTTCACGAAGATGTGGTGCACTTTTGAAACTCTAACCGGTTCTGCACATAGAAATGTATGAGGGCTTACAGATGCCTCCTTCTCTAGGCCTATTTCCTAGAGGGATCCCTTTTGCTCTCGTATATTGCAAACTTTGTCCGATGAACATGCGGCCCTATAAGCAATGAAACAACACACGCTTAGATGTACGATAATACCTCCCTAGATGAGGTTGTTAGCAATGGATATAAAATATGAAAGCAAGTGAAAATTAGACTAATGTTATGAATTAGAATGCATGAAATGATGTTATGCTAAAAAAAATAATTAATCTAATGTCTAAACCCTAAGCTAAGACTGTGGGCCACTATCCAAGACAACGACCGCTAAAGTGACTCTCATCCTATTTACTCCAAATCTATGGATCAAAGCTTGTATCCAATGTTGAAATAATGGTTGCTATGCTCTCCAATATATCAGGGCTTCACCATACACACGATATCCAAGGAAACTCTCCAAGTCTCGAAAGCTCTCCTCAATGACTTGTCCTGATAAATTATCTGGATAAAGATCTCTTAGATAAAAGATGTCTCTCCTCTCTTCCAAGATCGATGGATAAAAGATAGATGCCCCGGTGCTCTTAGGCTTACACCTTTTATAGTGTGAAACCCTAGGTCTATTTCCAAGCCATAGGAATGGATTTCTCATGCGTAGTGTGAGTTAGCATGAGAAGATTTTTGTCTTTTCTATGTTTTGGATGTCAGTTAACTAAAATATAACTGCCAAATTGATTCTCCTATACGAACTGGTCATTATCATGAGAATATTTTGTCCTTTGTTTATGTTTGGAGGCTAGTTAACTAAAGTCTAAATGCAAACTTAAGTCTCCTATGTGAACTGGTCATGAAAATAAATGTAAAGTTATTCCCGCTCACCTTTATTGCATGCATACTACCACTTCCACCCATGATTAGGTCTATTTGTTGGTAAAATTACTTTTAGGGTTTAGCCACTGTCATATGTAGTGACTAAGATCTGGTCACTGTTGTCTGTAGTGGCTAAGGTCTAGCCACTCTAGGCTTGAGTGGCTAGGATCTGGCCACTCTTGGCTTGAGCGACTAGGCTTGGATGGCTTAAAAGGCCCCAAATGAGTGATGAGAGCCATTGTTGATGCTTGGAAAGTCCAAGACAATATCATCTGATCTTATGAATGTATCTATGTGAGCAGCTTCCCTAAGCATGACACATTTTAGGTGTCTACAGATGCCCCTTTTTGTGATACGCTATGTGAAAAACACAATGCTGAGAAAAAATGTAGACTAGTCTATTTTTAGGGTGTATGGTGATCAATGGTCTGATCAACGTTGGATGGCCTAATCATGCAAGATGGTGCACATCCCTTGAATCATTGCCCCAATGTTCGGAGGACTTAGCTCAGTGGCTTGGGCATGTTAAATTGCACTCATTATTCAAACTCAATTGGGTAGCTTCAGCTACTACAATAGTTTCAACTGGTAGGAGAGTTATAATTGAATATGGCATGTATGCTTACGTTCCCAGAAAACAAGAGAAATTTATGAATGTTGTATGCAATGATTCATAGGACAAACATGATTTTGTTATGATCGAGTGATATTTTGTTGATTTCGATTATGATTATGTTGAAGTTTTGAACTACTTCCTCACTCAATGAATTGGTGAAGAAATGACAATGAATGAAGCGACAAGTCACTTGACCAATATGACTAATATGGTTGCTTTCTAGCATTTATTTCTTTTAATGGGAAATTGCACATCCAAGTGTGATTCCAATTGTTTATGATAATCATCTATCCCTATCCCGAGGAGCGGTCCAGCTATCAATAGATTTCTTATGGAGTTAGGATGAGTGATTTTATTTATGTTCATATTGCATCACTTTGGATTAATGATTTTGGTATCATAGGAGAATTAGGATGATCCTTTCACACCCGTGGAGCAGTACGACCATCTTGGACTTCTTTGGGATTGAAGGGTGGCACATCATAATTCCAAAATGAAATGTTTTTGCCCCAAGTGACCTTATGGCAGCCTCCTCATCTCATCAAAATGCATGGAGTGTAAATCATTGCAATCGTTGAGTGGATAGAGTAAGTAACTGGGTACGAGGCTTGCTTGAGATTATGTTTATATGTGATTTTTTTGTTATTTTGTTCATTAATATGACTTCAATTCATAAAAATGCATTTATTTAATGTTTTTGTTATCCCTCCATGGAAGGAATTTTCTTGTTTTTATCTATAGAGCAGGCCGTTATCAGGTCTAAAGGCCTCTGAGTTTCTGCATGTGGTCACTGTTACCTTGAGTGGCCACAAAGTTTGGGCCACTGACGTCAGCAGTAGCCAAGGCATAATTTGAAAATATAAAAAATGTGTTTTTAGGGTTTTGACCTGTCACTTTCATTTGATGTCAATTCACTTTTTAGAGCTCTGGTGAGACAATGACAGTTGTGATTTCTAAAGCTACCTACATCGAGGACATCGCTGCACAGGGTGAGGCATCAGCTACTGGAGGATCCAGAGCTTCTCGGGTATTCTTTTTTTTTAAACCCTAACCTTTTTTCCTTTTTTTGAGTAAACTGAACCTCACTAAGTAAATGGAAAATGAACCCCACTAAACTTGTTGGTAATGAATAGAATCTGTAGTTAGGCTTAGTTTAGGTTTTTAAGTGGTGGGTTGGTCCCCATTTTTGCTCTTTTCAATTTTTTTTGAATTTTATGGCCTAGGGTTCATGGGTTTTCCATGTTACCTTTCAGCCGCTATCACTCATAGCGGCGAAAATGTGATCGTTGTCACTTAGAGCGGCTAAGTTTGAACCCCAACAGTAAAAAATTTAACCGTTGGGATTTGGCCACTGCTGTCTCCAACGACCAGATTCCGGTTGCTGTAGGCGATAGTGGCTAATCCCCTTAGAAAATTTTACACATTTTTTTTGCTTTTTATTAGATTTTTGAGATAGTTTAATAATAATTTTTTTTTGGAATTTTGAACTACTCTTTAGCATGTGTTGCACTGTAGTTATATTTCATCTTTCTTTTGCTTTTCTTAGATCCTTACTGCTCGATCTTGGGACCCAAGGCTCATGAATGACATTCTACCTCTTCTTGATGACACGGATTGGAGGTGGCTTAAGGCTCGCAGGCTCCAGTATGTTACCAAACTACCTCATATTATGTTAGACCAGGATGACCTTACGGCTTTGGCTCATCGTTGGGACCCTCAAACTAATACCTTACACCTCCCGATCGACAAGATGACTATCACACCAGAGGATATGTACAGGATATTTTAGATCCCTTTTGATGGGGTGGATATTGTTTATTCAGCCACTAATGATCAGGTGGCCATATTCACTCAAGTGTTCGAAAGGCATTCTAAGGATGCTTTCAAGGACACCAGGTCTGGGGGAGTGTCTATCATCTGTTGGTATTGGGATCATGTTTTCACAGTGAGGCATGCGGTGCTACTAATGGTCATTAGCAATGTCCTTATCCCAAATTGCTCAGGCTTGAGGTTCCCTTGGAACCTCCTTGTAATGGTTTAGGTACTGATGGATAACGAGGAGCCTATCAGATATGCATGGGGTAAGTCTCTATTGGCTCAGTGTTACGATGAGTTGTACCACATCTACCGGAGGGGTCATGTCAACATCACCTATAGTTGGCTTTTGCAGATCTAGGGATGGGAGCACATTAGGGTAGATCACCCTAAGGGGATTCCTATTGAGATCACAACTATGGATAGGAGGATGCAATGCTATGGTGTTATATGGGATAGAGAGAGCGAGGAGTGCAAGAGCCATACTTTTGCAGGGGATCTGACTCATTATACTGATAATTTTACTAGACTTCAGGATGGAGATGTCATATGGTACCCGTATCATGAGTGTCCTACTTGGGATGACCTTGACAACTTTACTGCTAGAACGTGACACGAGTGATGGCTCATTTGTCGTAAGGTTAACATCTACGAGTACTTCTTCTACTCTCGGGTTCTTTGTCAGTACAGGTTGTAACATGATATGCCACTAGTACCATTTATGTATAGGTGCATCAAAGCAGAGAGAGAGACCTCCCTCCCTGACAAGTTACAAAGCTAGCTAATGAGGAGGATGCCCTAGTTATTGATCTTGGAGTAGCTGGTGGAGTTATAGATGCATTTATGTGGTGGTGGGATGACCTGATGTGGTATGATGAGGGTAGTCTAGACCGAGAGGATGATGGTCGAGATGGGGCAGATCCATCAGGGTGCAGGGTTCGCACTAGGACTACAATGTGGGGCCAGTAGGTAGAGCAGGTGGTAGGTGCCTATATGTTTTATGATGTGTTCTATGATGTTATGATGGATTATTAATGATTTGCATTTGTGGATGTGATGTTTTTGTTAAATGCATGTTTAATTTTGCTTTAATTGTATGCATCTAACTTATGTGATGGGATGGTATAAACGAACCTGTATGCTCTAATCACTTAAAACATAAGGAATGCATATGATGTTGAAAATATTAATGGGTGATACCACATAAAGTAAAAAAATAATCATGAATTTAAATAATCACTCTTATCATAAGAATTGATTAAGTATTCATATATGATATGTAATGGTGTGTAATGTATTTTCTTGATAAGTTTCTCTAAATTAAAAGATATAAAGTAGTCAGTGGTCGTCTATATACTATTTCTAATATATATGCGGTATTTGTACTACTATGTTACCCCCTAATTTATAAAATCTTATAAATAAAGTGATGGTGTGAATTATTTTATGATTTGTTGCTATGTAAGAATTTTTGGGTTTTTTCGGAGATTCAAACACTCTAGTTACCCTATCAACAACTGTCTAATGACCACTCTAGAATTTTGAAAAATAAGGCTTTTACCATGGACCTAGTTTTTCATGATATCTGTGTGTGCAAGTGATTATATATTTTGAGATAGAACTCAAGAATTTTCTCTGATGTTAGGCGGGATTCTTTAAGCCCATTGCTAAGATCAGGGATTCTCAAATGTTCGTTCTCATCCTAAGTTGGACTTAGTTGGACTATATCACTAGGCAATATTGGGTTACCTAAGATAGCTCATCCACATTCAAACATTGGTCTAAAAAAATACATGAAGTAAATGTGGTAGACATGTCGTCATGTGTAAGGATCTCTCCTTCCGGTTTTGTACAATGCTGAGAATTCCAGGGATTCAAGCTTTATTCCTTTTTGGCTTCCTTTTGGCTTTGGATATTTGCTCATATGTAGTGATGAAAATTAATTTTTATTTTTGATTGATTTTTTCTTTGAGCGAGGATTTTTTGTAGTGATGATAATCACTATTTATTTTTCTCATATGTAGTGATGATAATCACTATTTATTTTTCTCATATGTAGTGATGAAAATCACTGTTTATTTTTGATTGATTTTTCTTTGAGTGAGGTTTCTTTGAATTTCTGATTTGTGTATCGGATCATTGCTATGAAATCTGGACTGTATGCTTAGATTTTTGAATATGTACTTTGCTTCAAGTTTTTTTTTCTTATTTTATTTTAAGCAAGGGATTTGGATAGGGCAAAGCTTGTCCTTTTGCCAATTCTCAGCACCTTTAAACCAGTTGCACAGGGGGATAAGCAAGGAAAATCCTTTTCACTTAAGGCAACCTAGACCGCTTTGCAGCTTTCATATTTTCCTTGTACCAACTAGGATTTTAGTGTTTCAATTAGTGACGGGATCTTGAATATCCAAGGAATTATCATGGTTAGACCTTACCTTCTACTAATAAAAGTTGTTTTCCACAAAAGTTGATAAGATCACTAGGTGTGGTTGATTAACTGAAAAACCTTAGTATATTATGTATAGCAACAAAAAAAAAAATGGTTGTGTTGAAAAACACAATTACACACATGTGTTGATGGAGGTATGTATTTGAATGATTTGTGCGATAAACTGTGGTATCACTTTTAAGGCTCTCATGACATATGCAATTGTAATGGATGTAAAAATACAATGCAATTATGTGGATGCAAGATATGCGATGAAATTATTTTTGTATTTTTTATTTTTATGTTGTTTTTGTATTTTTGTTTGATTTGACCAAAGGGCTTATTATACCTTTGGAGCTTTTTTATTTTGACCAAGTGGGATGAATTACCCTTGGAGATTTTTGATTGAAGTTGACCAAGCGGTTTGTATACCCTTGGAGCATTTTGAATTGATTTTGACCAAGCGGCTTGGATATCCTTGGAGCATTTTGAATTTGATTTTGACCAAGAAACTTGGATACCCTTGGAGCCTTTGATTTTGATTTTGACCAAGCGACTTGGATACCCTTGGAGCCTTTGATTGTATTTTGAATTTTTATGTTTTTATGATTTGTTTATGTTTTTGACCTTTTTGTTTTTTTTTGTATTTTTGACATATTTGAATGTTTTTGTTTTTTATGTGTAGAATGTCTTTAAGTGAATGATATTGAGAGGTTCAGGCTCCTCAAAACCATCTAATGATATAAGGCAATATGCTCTAGGCACAACTCTCTATGAAATCATGTATAGGCCTATTCAGTTTATCGTGAACTTATCTCGCAAATGCAGTGGCAGATTTGAATTCTACTGGTTTTCTTTGACCACTAGATCTCCAACCTTGAATTCCCTTTGGTGGAATTTAATATTGTAAGCTCACGCAAGGTGATCTTGGTAAACATGAAGATGCTCTAAATAATTGAATCGATGTTCATCAAGAAGCATCAACTGATCAAGGTAGCTTTGCTACATAGCATCATCATCTATGAAGTCCTTTAATGCTATGCGTAGAGTCAAAATTTCCAACTCTAGTGGCATGATGGCCTCAGTGCCATATACTAGTGAAAACGGTGTAGCTCTAGTGGGCATCTGTATACTAGTCCTGTATTCCCATAGTGCAAGAGGCAACTGTATGTGGAAATCATTGTGATTGTCTTGCACCGTCTTCCTCAAGATGGAGACTATTATTTTGTTTTAGGTTTATGCTTGCTTGTTTGCTTGTGGATAATAAAGCATTGAAAAAGTATGCTGAATATGGTATTTGTTCATTAAAGAACACACATTTTTGTTCTTGAAATATGGCCCATTATCCGATATTATCTTCGAAGGGACCCCAAAATGACTTATGATATTGTGGAGTATAAACTCCGTAATCCTTGGTCTAGTTGTTCATGTTAAGGGGATCAATTCTACCCATTTAGTGAACTATTTTGTTCCTGTTATGATGAATGTGTGTCGGCCTGAGGATGGGGGTGAGATATTTCCAATCAAGTCTAGTCCTTACTACGAGAATGGCCATGCTTCCTGGATGGGTTGCAAGGCTTGCGATGGTAAGTGCGTTAGGTTTGCATGATGCTGGCACTTAATGCATTTATTGACATACTCATAGTAGTAATTTTCCATACTGGGCCAATAGTAATCCATTCTTAATATGTGCTTAACGATGGTCATGCAACTAAAATGCCCTCCACATGTGCCATCGTGAGCTTGCAAAATTGCCCAAGATGCTTCTTGGAGCTCAATACAATGGAGTAATACTCCATCATATCCTCATATGTAGAGGATTTCTCCTAGCAATATGTATCTTATTGATTTATGTTTGAACATTCGTATTTTAGTATGCGAAAAACCTTGAGGTACTATTCCAAGTTTCAGGAAGTCCCGTAGTTGGGAAAGCCAATCCTGATAAGCCACGACTTCTATAGAAAATATGGCTTGTTTTTCCTGTATTCCTGAGCTAGTTAGCACAGATTGAGGAACAACCCTATGGTTTATGGTTGCACCATACTCCATAGGTCCATGGGATATCAAATACCCCAAGGTGTCATTCATAAGAAATATCTGGCTGCGAAGTACCAATCCTGATTTGGTTCAATTTTGATCATGTTGACCGATTCTTGATTGGAAAAAGCTTCATGGTGCATTGTTGAGTGTGAAAGCACTTTCACATGAACGGTTGTAAAATCAGCAAATGGATTCTAAGGGATTAAGGATCCCAAAGAGGCCATGGTGTCTTCAAATCTATTTGATGTATGAGAGATTGCCTCGATGTCATACCATTTCAGTTGAGCTAGGTAGGTGTCAACAAGTTCCTCGTAAGTCTTCATGAGTGGGCACCTACATTGAAATAGTCCTTTGACATGGTTTACTATGATCAAGTAGTCACCAAAGATATTCAATATTTTAATGCCCATTGCTATGGCTATTTGGAGTCTTAAGATCAATGCCTCATATTACGTGTTTTTTTTTGTGTAAGGGAAGTCTAGTTTGAAGATAAGGATAATGGAGTGCCCTGTAGTGTGATATAGACAATCCCTACTCTGCCCCCTTGTTCACACTTTGAACCTTCGAAGAACAATGACATGTCTATTTCTCTCTTAGGTTCTTTGAGTTCTGGAGGATCTGATAATGCAAAGACCACATCATCAAGCAATTCTATGGTGAGAGGCTTGTTATCTTGAAGAGGCACCTCTACTAATTGATCTGCTATGACTTGTCCTTTGATGGACTTTTGGCTTATGAACTCTAGATCAAATTATATCAATAACATGATCCACTTTGTGGTATGTGTATTGTGATATGTCTTTATCATCATGTATTGCAAAGGATTTTGTTTTGATATGACGTAGGTCGTATGGCTCAACATGTAGTGTCACAACTTTCAAGTTGCAAATATCACTGCTAAACACAACTTTTTGCCATACGCATATCCTAGCTCATAACTCACCAAGGTGAAACTAATGTATAATATTGCTTTCTCTTTGTTTTGTGTATTCTTTTGGGCTAACATGGTGCCCAATGCAAAATTAGTAGCCAATATATATAGTAAAAATGATATGTCTGGCCTTGGTGGAGCTAATACTGGCGGTGTTGCTAGATAAGTTTTTGTCTCTACAAAGACTTGATGGCATTCTTCATCCCAATGAAATGGTACCTCCTTGTGTAGCAACCGATTTATAGGTCATAATTTGCCTGATAATTATGCGATGAATATTTTTATCGATGTTATCTTGCCTTGTAGGCTTCTCAACTCCCTAATGTTGGTAGGGGTAGCCATTTACAATATAGCCTTTACCTTTGTAGGATCTACTTCGATGCCTCTCTTGGATATGATGAATCCCAAAAGCTTGCAAAAATTTATTCCAAATACACACTTCTTAGGATTCAATCGGACATTGTGTTCTATGAGGCGATCAAAGACTTGTCTAAGGACTTCGACGTGCTCTTGCCGCAATAGGAACTTGGCCAGTAAGTCATCCATGTAATCCTCTAAGATCTTATGCATATAGTCATGGAATATGTATGTCATGGCCCGCTAATATGTGGCACCAACATTTTTGAGACCGAATGGCATCACTTTGTAACAAAATTTTCCCCACGGAGTAATGAAAGCAGTTTTATGTTGATCTTCGGGCTTAATCCGGATTTGGTTGTATTCTTAAAAACCATCCATTAGGGAGATCATCTCATGACCTATGGTTGCATCTACAAAAGCATACATGTTTGGCAATAGGAACGAATCCTTTGGTGTTGCCTTGTTTAAATATTTGAATTTCGTGCAAATATAAAATCTTTCATCGAGTTTCCCCATGAGTACCATGTTTGACACCCACTCAGGGTAGTCTATAGAAACTATGAATACTGCATTTAGTAGTTTTTGCAATTCATTCTTCACCATCAAAGCGACGGTTGGATGCATTTTTCTTAGCTTTTGCTTGATTGGATTCTTCATGGGATCCAATGAAAGGTTGTGAATGACTAACTTTGGATCTATTCTTGGCATGTCTTTGTAAGTCCAAGAAAAAATATTTGGCCTCTCTTTGAGGAGAGGAATTAGGATGGCTTGTTCCTCTAGAGATAGACTTTCTCCGAACTTGACTTTCCTTGGTTGGGTAGGATCATTGTTGATGTCCACATCAAAAGTCGCTTCTATAGCCATATGTGACCCATCCTATAGCTTATGAGGCATGGGTATCAAATGAATGTCATCGATGAGATTTAAAGGACCTATTGACTCAAGTTCTAAACTAAAATAGAAGATGTCATACGCATAACCTGATGCAAAATGAAATAGTTGTAACATCTCTTCATTGGGGAAGAGGTCTTCAGGCTCAATGGGTGAATTAGCGCGATCCCAATTAATAGCCTCTACATCAAGATGTAATGATTTGGTAGGATCTATTGGATTATGAAGTGGCATGGTCAAATCAATGGATATCATGTTGGTGGATGGGATGAAATCTCTAGGACCACATAGGTGCAATCTTATCTTTGGGGTTTCCCTTCCATACTTACGGTGAGGCTCTAGAAGAATGGAGATTTTTGGATCTAGCCCATGATCAGGGCGGATAATATGATAATTGGTCTCTAATCGCTCTTTGAATGCAGGTGAAGGGGGATTAACCATCTGATGAATGGCAGCTAGGTCAACAGGTCTTCCCAAAAATCATAGATGAGGGTCTATAGCATGGAGTACCGCTTCTCACTCTACTAGCTTGTTGATTTGTTGTAAGTGGTGAGGTCCAAGATAAGCCATATCGATCTCATCCTCAAAGTCATAATCATTTATACAGAAATCATTAGCATTGGTAAGCGGCCCTAATACAAGGGGCTCATGTCTTGGCCCTAAGTAGGCCATCTCCGTTTCATCTTCATATTCTTCATCACTTATGAAGAACCCATTTGTATTTATCTCTTGCCCCAAAGTCAAGGGTTGATGGCTTAGGCTTAAGTAGGCTCTTTCTATTGAGTCTTTTGATTCATAGTCACTTTCCTCTGATGTATACGCACTCTCATCATGGATGGACCATGTGAATATTTGTAAATAGCGAGGCCCCTAGTAGGCTAAGCCAAGTTGTGCCTCATCATCACTTTCTTCATATCCATTCTCCTCATCCCATGAGTTGTACCCTATTGGGGTGGAATCAATTGAGATGTTTGGATGATAAATTTTTGGTGGCGGTACATTCACCATGGCTACTTGTATGTTGCTCAAATTTCTTGTTCTTAGGGGATGATAAGGAATGTAATCGATGTCTTATCCCAACCCTAATCTTAATATATCCAATTCCGCTGCAAGAGGGTCATCTCAACCTATGATATAATAGCCTAACCCAAACCTATCAAAGGAAAGCTAATATTGTGGCTCATATGGCCACCTGCACCCTTACTCATATATACCAAGGCCATAGCCATACCAATGGCAACACTCAAATTAGCTTAGAGAAAACTCAGGATTAGAGAGGTAACGAACATTGATCGTGAATAATTTATCACTATGCTCTTCTATTTTTGAAGAATTATGGGCACAGTCCAGGCCGACATAGATAAAATTGGTTTGGTTGGGAGGGATTCCAAGTGGAACCACTATTTCCACTAGCGGCCTCAATTCCTTAGGTCTTCCCATGTTTTGTGCATACTCAATGATAGGCATAAAGGTAATATTCTGCACAAGTTATTCCCCTATACCTGTGATTTCCAAGTGTATTGATGCATGTGACGTGGATGACCCTACGGATGATACTGGCGAAGCGGGGTGGTAATCACTATCTTCATCTTGATCTTGAAGATCTTCTTCTTCCATAGGACTTGGCATTTCAGCAATGGCTATGATTGGCACTTCCTTGGGCCTTTATTATTTGGCTAAGGACACCTTTATCTTCTGATTGTCTTTTGGTTTTGACATTGATGGTACTTTAGAAGCATTGACTATTTTGAGTGCACCAGGAGGTGTTGATGTGCATGGGTCTTTTTTTAACCTTTTGTCTTTGTTATCCATTTGTGTGGTTGAAGATGAAGGCACTACGTATATATGGGTAGAAGGTATTACAAATTCTCCCAAAATTTCCACCTAATGGACGTATTTAAAAGGCTCTTCATCAACCAGAACCACATAGACTTTGTTTTCGTGCACATACTTGATACGCTGGTGCAAGATCGAAAGCACACACTTCATGGCCCTTATCCAAGGATGCCCTAAGAGGATGTTGTACTACATAGCTCCTCCCAAGACATGACACATCATAGGGATGGTCTTGTGCCCTACCTTGATGGGTAGGACTATCGTTCCCATAGTATTGCATAAAGCATCATTAAAATCTCTCAATGTGTAAGCTCTTGAAATGATATTGTACTTGGGGACCTTGAGGTGCTCTATTGTTGTTGTTGTAATGATGTTTATTGATGAACCTGTATCGACCAAGACCCTATTTAAAGGTAAGTAATTTATTGCCACCACAATGTTTAGCGAAGGTTCTGGTAAGGCAACATGTACTGTCTTAATATTATAACCATAGAATCGAATTATAGGTTCCTGGTATTCTTGTACTTGTCCCACAAAGTGAGTGAATGCATTCACATCTTGTGGTTGGAGCTGAATTGTCATTAAAATATCCATTAGAGTATCCCTATGCTTTTGGGATTGTTGTATGAGCTCATATATGGATAACTTAGCTGGAGTAGTATGTAGGTTTTGCTCCAATCTACTCCAGATAGTTACCACAAGTCGTGTTGGTGGACCTAGAAGGTTTCTTACCTCTGCCTAGGTGTTATTGGGATGTTCATGGGAGCTGTAGGAGGTTGCGGTTGACCATACCGCCTAGTCCTTGTTGCTATGTTAACAATATCAACCATCCCAATGCATCCGTGGGTAGGTATATCAGCTCAAACTTGATTGACTTGGGCCCCTTGCTCTCTAGGGGCATCATTATTGGGAAATGGGTTTTTGTATATGCCAATGCCTTTGTTATCGAGAGCTAGTGGGTTATCAAATTTGAGTTCTCTCGCCTCAATCATGTTTTACACTTGATGCTTAAAACCAACACAAGCCTCAATGTCATACCCCGGTATCCTGTGATAAGGGTAAAATTGATCTTCCCTATATCCTTTTGGCTTAGGATGGTTGGGATCTATAAGAGGTATACCAAGAAATATGATCCTCTTGGCCTCACTCAACTGATTGAATATTTATTGCATTGTTTCTGTCAAAGGCATGAAATAACGAGGTGACTTAGATTCCCTATTTTGCCCCTGATTGTTTCTTTGGTCATAATTGGTTGGCGAGGGATGTGCTTGATATTTTTGGGGTTTTTGTGCACCCCCATCCTTGGGTGTAGCCAATATGACTTGATTTATTGGAGCAGGGTTGCCCTACTTCTGTTTGTACTTGTCATTCTTACCATTCTTGTTCCACTCCTTTTTGTTTTAGAGTTTGATGGTTCCCTCATATACTTTTATGTCTTCGATGAGCTTGGCATGTGCCAAGGCTTACTCAAATTAAGGATACTATTGAAGTTGTAGGAAGAGGAATATGTGTTTAGAGAAACTCTTGGTGAACATGTGAATGATATCTTCTATGGGAATGAAGAATGATAATTTTTCCATGACTTTTCTCCATCTATTCTCATAATCCATCACTGGCTCATCATCATAATGTTTCAAGTTGGCAAGGTTTGAAAGGTTAACCTTTTTCTTAACACCAAAGGAGAAATGCTTTAGGAATGCATTCACTAGTTGTTCAAATTTGGTGATGCTATGCTTAGGTAGTTGGTTGAACCATTGACTGGCAACACTTGAAAAATTCATTATGAATGTTCTTAGCATGAGAGCGTCATTGTCTTCAATATGAAAATAGGCATTGATAAAATTGGTGAGATGCTCTTGTGCATCCTCTTCACCCTTAAATATTTCTAACCTAGACATATCAAAATGCTTAGGATATGGAGGGCTAGGGATTGATGGGCACAATGGTTGGTTGTGTATTTTGCTCAATGTTGGTGAGTTTCCAACTGTCTCTTGTTTTTCAAAGGACTTCATATTTTTAGCAAACACTTGAAATACCTTTGAGGCACGTATTTCCTCCTCTTGTAGGCCTACTTGCAGTGGAAATGGAGGTAACTCTCTATCCATTTTATTTGTTTCATTTTCCTCCTTCCTATGAGGGGACTCAGGATTGTGATCCTAGTTATGTTTACCCTTTTCCCACTAGTTGGATTTCGTTCATGGTTTGGTGGGGCATTTTGTTGTGGGCTACCTTGTCCAGTGCACCTCTCCTTAGGTGAGTCATAATATCTAGTTCTTTGGTGGTCACCACCATTTTTCTGTAAATTGTTAAGAGCTAGCCGCTCAGCCTACTCTCTTAAGCGCTACTCATGTTGGCACAAGAGTCTTTATCTTTTTTTATCCTATTCAAGAGCTTCCACTAAATATTTCTCCTTACGTAATTCATTTTATAACCACCTCATTCGGTCAACACTAGCACAGAAGACTCATGTTTATCTGACTTTGTTCTTGTTGTCTTGACTCGCAGATTCCTCAAGGAGGTTTCTATTGTACCTGTACTCTTGCTAGCTAATGTGAATTGTTCAATGTACTATTGAGTATCCCTATGATTAGACTTTGTGCGTCTACTACGGGGTCATTCTGAGGTACCCCCAGATTGAGAGATGTGTTTATAAGTCACAGTTCATGAGCTTCCAGATGTAGAGTTCTCAGTAGCTACAATTCTTTGAGTTGGTCTTGTAGGAAACCGATCCAACCTGTCTAGTTGTTTTTTTTTCATGGCTGGTCCCATGGATGCCATTCATTCCTATGAGGTCATAGTCTATAGGAATATTTCCTTTAATGTGAATGGTTTATTCTATTTGATTCCCATGACTAGATGTAGCTCTAGTTTCCTACCCTTTAGTGGGCAGACCTGTTTCATATGTTTCTTGTGAATCTTAAGGTGTTGCAACTCTTCCTTGCCTTCTTGATGAATATGGCTTCGTGGTGACATGTTTTCTCCATGTGGATGGAGATGTAGTAGTCTAATCATCACTATGTGAGGAATGAGTTTTATAACATTCCTTATGTCCATGTGAGGAAGAAGCTCTTGAAGCTTCCTCATGTCTTTGAGATGTTTCTATGTGTTTAGAGGAGGCCCTTGAGGTCTCCTCACGTCTCCTTGATGATAATGGCTATGAAGCCTCTTTTTTTTTATGTGACTTTATTCCATGATGTGGTTCCCTACTTGGGTTTTCTCAAGGAGATCCCCCAAGGGTTGAGTTATCACCTCTTAGACTCGCGGAGCTACGTCTCACGGTCTTACGGGTAGGTTGTTCAATGTTACTACGACTCTGCCTATGGGTATGAGTTGCTTCAGTATCTCCCTCAGTATAATACCGAGGGTATTTAATTCTTGTTTTGACCATGTTATCTATGAATTGGTCTTTTGAGTTGCAATTTAGGAATAGCCACACAATACCAAATAAATGTGTATCCTGATTACCGATTTAAGTGTGCCCTAAACTGTTTGGTGTGTTTTGATGTGTTGTTCTCTAAATTTCTTGCTCTTGTTCTTGGATTAAGAATGAGAAGACTCATCCATAGTGACAATAAAGTACACCCATGCTAAACATGGTCTTCTCAAAAGAATCTAGGATACACCACTGAAGACCTAGTGGGGGGTTTACCTACCTCTTCCACTCTGAACCAATGATTGTTCCAATAGTGGGAGACAATTTGAGCACAAGTAACTTAGTATCACTATAATTAAGTTTATAAATCCATTTTTGGGAAGATCTAGGGGGAAAACCAGTGGAAGGAAATGAATTCCAATGTCACTGGGCTGAATTGAGGGTTGGTGATGAAATCTAGCTCCCCAATGTTTAAATGAGACGTGAATGTGTGGTGTTCATTTTAAGATTGCATAACATAAAGTGCATCATATAACAACAATGAGTCTTTCCTATATGTATAAGTGAAAAAATACATTTCATTATTCAGAAATATGCATGAACTACTATGATTTGTATGAGCACACTTTATTTCGTGCAGCTACGGCCTCTAGCAGGGCCTCAAAGCAAGCAAAAAACATACAATGTCTAGCACATTGGACTATAGGGCAAAATTTTTAGGCATAAGTTGCTTTTCCTAGCAACACCTAGTGGAAATATAAAAGAAGATCTAAGATATGCAAAATGCTTAATTCTTTCTCCTTTTATTCTTTCAATTCCCAAACATAAATGTACTTTAAGTTCTCTATTTTAGACACACATAAGTAGATAGAAAGCTATAAAATATCAGAGAAGTTGTATCAACCTTTGATCCAGCTTAGAGAGTCAGTGTTTTGACCTCTACTGCACTCCAATTATGGTTTCTATTGACCATATCAGCTGGTTCTTGGTCGTTGTTAGTGGAAGTGGCTAAAGCTCTATTGGTCGATGTAGCTCAAAGCGACTGATTTTTTGTCGATGTAGCTCAGAGCGGCTAGACTTCCACACAAAACTAAGTTAGTATTCTGGTAGTAAATAAAAAATTAGTGGATGTCCCACCATGATCACCATATGTAGCGACCCTAGGATGCGCGCACCACTCTTTTTTATGCTACATGCAATGTATTAAAAACCCAAGATGAAATGAAAGACAATGAAAAGCATATACCATGGAAATAACAAAGATGGATCTCTTTATTCATATTGAAACCCGGTTACATGTCGGTCCCTATTAGGGATACCCATTTTGATACAATAAGGTTACAAATAGGTAAAGAGTTCCCCTTTCATGAAGAGATGGTGCGCTTTTGAAAAGCTTCCCGATTTCGCACACGAAAATGTATGAGGGCTTACAGATGCCTCCTTCTCTAAGCCTATTTCCTAGAGGGATCCCTTTTGCTCTCATATGTTGCAGAATCCATCCAATGAACCTATGGCCCTATAAGAAATTAAAAAACAACAAACACTTAGATGTCTGATAATAACTCCTTGGATGAGGTTGTTAGCACTGGATATAACAAATGAAAGCAAGTGCAAATTAGACTATGCTATGAATGCGAGCAAATGAAATGATGTTATGCTAATGATACGCCAAAAAAAATAATGAATCTAATGTCTAAACCCTAAGCTAAGCCTACATACCACTATCCAAGACAGCGATCGCTAAAGTGACTCTCATCCTCTTTGCTCCAAAGCTATGGAAAAATCTTGTATCCGATGTTGAAATAATGGTTGCTATGCTCTCCAATCCGTTAGGGTTTCATTGTACATGTGATCTCCAAGGGAACTCTCCAAGTCTTGAAAGCCCTCCTCAATGATCTATCCTAATAAATTATTTGGATAAAGATCTCTTAGATAAAATATGTCTCTCCTCTTCCAAGATTGATGGATAAAATATGGATGGATCCCTGGTGCTCTTAGGCTTGCACCTTTTATATTGTGAAAACCTAGGTCTATGTCCAAGCCCTAGGAATTGATTTCTCATGCATAGTGTGAGTTAGCATGATAAGCTTTTTGTCTTTTCTATGTTTGGAGGCTAGTTAACTAAAATATAACTACCAACTTGAGTCTCCTATGCAAACTGGTCGTTAGCATGAGAAGCTTTTGTCCTTTTTTTAATGTTTGGAGGCCAATTAAATAAAGTATAAATGTAAACTCAAGTCTCCTATGTGAACTGTTCATGAAAAGGAATGCAAATTTACTCCCACTCACCTTTATTGCATGCAGACTACCACTTCTGCCTGTGATTAGGCATGTTTGTTGGCAAAATTTATTTTAGGGTTTAGCCGATGTCATCTGCAGTGACTAAGATCTGGTTGCTAGCATTTTGAGTGACTAAGGTCTAGTCGCTCTAGGCTTGAGTGGCTAGGATTTGGCCACTTTTGGCTTGAGTGGCTAGGCTTGGATGGCTTTAAAAGGCCCCAAATGAGTGGTAAGAACCACTATTGATGCTTGGAAAGTCCAATACTATGTCATCTGATATTATGAATGTGTCTATGTGAGCAGCTCCCCTACGCATGACACGTTTTAGATGTCTACAATAAGTGAAAATAAAATAATCACAAATACTCTCAATAATATAAGTGCTAACATCATCAAGTCTATTGATACACAACCATGTATGTATAATCTCATGTGCTAGAATTGATGATACAAAATTAGAAATTAAATATTAGTTAATTAAAATTTAGTTTTAGGGTTTTAAGTAATGGGCTTAAAAGGTTATTCTCCATAGATTTTATCTGGCATCCTTTTTATTGTTAGTAACTTTTTAGAATGTAGCCTTTTTCTAGATGGCAGGTTTTGTAAATCCATGGTTTCCTACCATGATTTTGGATTCTCTGGTGGTTTTGTAAAGGCTAAATGGCCTATAAATATGTTAGATATCAATGAAAATCTTTAGGTAAGTTTTGGAGGAACTTGATCCTCACCAACTAGTATTAGAGTACTTCCTTCATGCTTTGTTCTATTGTCTTCAATTATCTTATCAAAGAGTTTATCTTTGTGGTACTTTCCTTCCACTTTAGCCTATAATGTACTAGTTTCCTTCTATTCACTACTATTAGATTTCCACTTTTTTGGACCATCTGATTTTGTTCCATTCATATCTTGATATTGTGCTTCATTATAATTACAGTTTTCACTATTAACCTAGATTATTTATCATCAACAAATTCATATGTTTTCAAAGGTGAAGAAACCTTTTAATTAGCAATATGTTGGGACACTAAAATATTAAAAAAATTGTTGCATCAACTTTAGTTGACCTTCCTCTCCATCTGTCACCTTTGCAGGCAACAATATCGCATGTCGCATTCCCTCAACTTAGACCCATGCAATTACCTAATGCGGCCCTGACATTGCCAGCACCCACCTATGGTGATTGTTCCACTATTGACCTATTGGTCATGAATCTACCTAAGTACAAAATATTATTTATGCACCCTAGACCCAACCAACATTGAAAGGCCAAATGAAAGAGATGAACTTTGATCCAATCTCTAGAGAGGGATGGTTCCCGTACTAAAACTAATGATTGGTTTAAAGCTAAGGGTTATAGGAAAGAAATGGGAAATGACTGAAAGGAATGGGAAATATGGCTATATAGCAGATATGAAAGGTGGGGATGATCTAACAAAAAAAATTCATAACAAGTATTAATTAGCATATAACAGAAAGCAAGGTACAAGAACCACTTATAGTTTGCTAAGATAACTTCCAAGACAACATTCCAGTGTTCACTCCCTCACAAGTAGTAATTAAATCCAGATGCAAAATTTTAAATTAGTAAATAATGGACATGAACATAATAAAAAATGACAAACAAAAAGAGATCGAACATAATATTACTCAAAGAACCAGAAGTTGCATGTCTTTCTATTTATGCAAAAAACTTAAAGTATTTTTTTGCAGAGTGTCTATCCTCCTTTCATTACATTACAATGCTTAGTATTTATAGAGGATTTCACCTCTATAATTAAATGCATATTAAAACAAAATGTCGATTGGTCAAAAATTAGCAGCAATAATTCTCTCCTCAATAATGGTGATGTTCGAATCGGATTATTCTTCAGGGAGCAACGATCTGGTTTTCGTGGAGTGCGCTTGGGAAATCGAAAAATATGGATGGTGGAAAAAACATTCCAAACGTCGGTGCATCAAAACTTTACAATGTCACTCTTTAAAAGTAACTTGGCTATTAAATTTTGGGTGCCATTACATTCCTTTATGTCTTAGAATCTTGCCCTTGCTAGTGGAGATTGATGAAATTTAATTTTTCTTTGAAAAGAAGTGAAATCCATAGAGGGCACCTCAAAAATAATCGATATCACGTCGGATTTGAAGGTGTAGCATTTAATTATAGCATCTTCTTAGCAAGAATCCTAGAAAATTTGATCTTATTGCTCCAACAATCAAATTCTGCTAGTCTTTGATTTTTTTTAGAGATATTATCAACAAGGATGTTTCAAAAGAAGACTTTTGTTGAACAGAAGGGGCAATAATTGATTTTGCCCATGCAATATGATGTTTTCGCTTTGCAACATGCTTTCACTTATTTCTAGGTAGTTTCGCCCAAAAATGATATGAAAATATATTCTAGAAGAAAGGAGGTGAAAATGATTTATTTTGCCCCTCAGAGGGATGAAAATGATTTTCACCCCATCCCAAGAGCGACTTTGAATTTGGCTAGTTAAAAATATACAGTTTCTGAGATTTTTGCTCCAAGATGAATTTATTTGGAAATTCATCCCGAATGAGGGAAAAATGATTTTCTCCCCTCATGAGGGGCACCTTTGACTTTGACTTTCTAATCCTTGCCTTGTTGACATCATCTTTATGTTCATGCTCTAAAAAGCATCTTTTAGTGGGATTTTGCCCCAAATATGGGCAAAAATTATTTTTGTCCCACCTGAGGGGTGACTTTGACATTGATCGGCCCTGCATGCATTTCACTTTGATTTTTATCCCTAGGATACTTCTATCTAGAACTTCACCTTTAAGAGGGGCGAAAATGATTTTCACCTTCTTCTAGGGGCACTTTTGACTTTGACTTTTCTTTGTCACTTGTGAAATTTTCTCTCTTTCATTGTTTGGACGAAATTTTCCATCAAGGTAGTTTCACCCCAAAGGAAGGGCACAAAGGATTTTTGACCCTCCTAGAGGTGAAAACGTCTTTCCTTTAACTTTAATAGCACCATCACTTAAAATAAAAATTACCAAAGTCATAATTTATTTTCTATTAATTCTTCTATCTTGAAATGTTCCATGCATTGATTTTTCTCCTTTTACATTTCATCCATGAGTGTCATTAATTACTTATTGATAAAATTTAATGTGCATATTCGAAAATAAAATAAAATTGCTTAGGAAAGGAACAAAAAATATTACATTAAAATTGTGAAACCAACACAATTGCATCATTTATCTTCTTTTTTTAAAAATTTACAAACAAAATTTAGTGTGGAAAAATTGCCAACACTTTTGGTGGCTCTCGAGGTATTCAGTTCTTATGTATGCAATCGACACTAGGCCTTCATCCATTGGGTTCAATTGTCACCACCATGGGCTGTATTAGATCTATCAGCTGCATCAGATCTACCAACTACATTAGATGGTGTATTTTATTTTGTAACCTTCTTCTTCCTTCTTTCCTCTTGCACCTGCTTCTCCTACTCTTATGTAGCTTTCTATTTTGCTTTTGCCCATGCTCTTGCTTCTTGCTTGGTGATAATTTCATTGGTAGTTTTATACACAACAATTATCTCAGCCTAGGAGTCCAGAGTGAATACAGAGAGCAAACTTAGTGAATCAATGATGAAATACAACATTTCAATGTGATCCATGTTGATGTGATTCACTCACTACTATAGCTCCAATAGGGATGATTCGATGTGGGTGAGCATCTCCATGTATGGAAATACTTGTTCCTTCGTGATAGGGTCCTCCTAGTTATTGATCTCTAAAGTGTATTCTATGAAATTTCGCTATGTTGCCTTCAACTCTTTGGTTGGCAAAAGCTCACCCTGCTCATCAACAAATCTTGGGAACCTAGCATTGGCTAGAGCCTCAAAATAGACGAGCGATATGCAACGATATTGTTTGAACATTATCATAAAATTTTAGCCTTATATTGCCAACTCTAACTTGGAAAAGAAGTTGTGCAACATCATGCTTACGTTGGCCCAACCACAATACATTCTGCTCATTGGTTTAACCTAGAAATAAAACTGAGCCAACGTCTAAATATTCAACACCAGTTCAATTTTTTGGTTCCATTTGTTATTCAACATACTCCAAGGTCTACTCTCCAAGAAAAACCACTATTTGAGCCTCATGAATCTTGAGGGTATCTATCACTACTATTGCACTATCTTTTATCAAATGGCAATATTTTTCTTTGATTTTTTCCTTGGAGAATCCTATTGATTGTGTGGCTTTCTCAATCAGCTACTTCTATACAACCTTAATCTAGGTTGTTAATGCGTGTACTTACTTCTCTGCTCTTGCCCAAGCTATCTGGTAATCCTTGGATTCTTTTTACAACTCTTCTACCCTACTCTGCCAGCACTCTACCTCAAAATTCATTATTTCTAGTTGATCCCTATTCTCGAAGAGAGCATCATTGAAATCAATGGTCTTTGCCTCAGCCTCAAAATTTTTTTATTGTAATGCTCGTCGTGCAAGTAAAGAGAGCTCATATCCACCTGCATATTTCCCAACTTCTCTGTGGTTTCAATCTTCATCAAGTCCTTTGTAATGACTTCATAAGTGTAATCACTGGGAGCCATTTCTCCTGGAGGCTTTTGGACTTGGTGAATCATTTTTACAATATGATACTCCATGGTTTTAGGATCAAAAGCGACCTTATTCAATGTATTTTTTGGATCCTGAGCTTCTTTTCTCTTACAACTTTCTAGCCACTGTGATGAACTTAGTTGGGTTTGGCTCATATTTTCTACAACAAGATGCTCTGGTACAATATTTATATTTAGCTCTGGCAGCACTTGTAACTCGAGAAAAGGAGTAGGAGGAAAATGAGCCTGCTAAGATTTTATCTTGGGAAGGGAATTTGGAATGGGATCAATTAGTGGAAAAAAGTGGTTAAGGGGGAAGAAGCAAGATTTTTAGCTATAGTTACACTCACTCAAGGAGGATCTTGCATACTTATAGCCATAGTAGAAACTACTAGAATGGAAGATGAAGGGATTAAAAATGGATTGGGACCAGATGCAAAAAAAATTGAAATAAAGGGAAACAATAGAAGTGGGAATAGAAAAAGAGGGACAATTGGTGATTGAGGACTAAGAAACAAAAAGCAAAATGGAGGTGGAGGGTATACCGAAAGGATGTGAAATGAAAGAAATAGCTATTAAATAGGGTGCAATAGTCATTGAATGCTCAAGAGAAAGGGAAGAAGGTGTATAAAATACAACTTTGAGCTTGAACACATTTTGAGCCAGTTATGAGGATGATTATGGTGATGGTTCACCCTTGTATTGCTCCTCCTATACCTCCTTCTCCAGATATATGACTTCCATGTGCTAGATAAGTTGTTCTACCTAAACCAAAGGAGGATCTTCTAAAAATTCAACCTGTGTGGCTTCGTCTCTAGGACGAGGATTTGCACATGATGAAGGAACTGCACATATTCTAAAATTTTTATATATCTTTGGGAAAGGGAGTGCCTCACACTTATTTTTCTTCTTCCACTAGATTTGAAACTTTGGTGACACTATATTTCTTCTTCCACAAGTGGTGCTTCCTCGACCACATGTTGCTCCTATTCAGCCACAATCTCTTCGTTGTCATACATTTTAAAAGTCCAAGGCACAATATTAGAAAAAGATATTAGTTGATAGCCATCATAGTACTCATCATAGACATTCAAAAATACCTCATCCATTTCCAGACCAAAATTTAACTTGGTTTTCCCTTTGTGGACCCTCATAACCCACCAGTTGGTAATTTTTTCATCAGACCAAGCTGACAACTATTTTTTCATTATTTCAAACAAACCCGAGGGAGGAATTTGATTCCTGTAAACTGTGATGTTGTACTCAGCCTCCATATCATAAAAATCATGCCATGGTGGAAGTGGCATCATCTTCTCAACATGCCATTCAATATCATGTCCTTCTAGATTATTTTTGTCACTGAATATCAGGTCTGGGATAGCAATTAAATTTTTTGGATTTAATGAAATCGATGAATTGACCTAAAGGGTTATGCTTCCACCGCTGAGGTAACTCCACCATACCCATGTCATAAAGTGATTCATTGATCAATTTATTTTGGCCAACCTGGTCTAATTCAATACATTCAAAGAAAAATTGTATGGTACATGTTGTCTTCTTGTCTCGTCCTGCTCCATAGACTTCATTGATATAGTCAGTCTGACGGACAAATTCAATTACAAAGAGGTGTTCAATAGTGAAATATGGAAAGAGAAATGGCTTACCATTGAAGACAAAAATTTACACCATAATTCTCTGCTTCAATAAGAAAATATCTCTTTTCTCCTCAGTGACAATTTCTTCCCTCATCGGCCTTGGCACTCTCTCACTTGTGCAAAAAATAAGTTTGAGGGTAGGACCTAAAAAAATACGGTTAAAATTATAGAATGACTCTCCCCTAGACAATTTTGAAGTCTACAAATATTTAGGTAGCTTATTGTCTATCTCATTAGATTGCTTTACAACAATAAAATAAAACTGTTGGTGCATGTAAAAGAAAAAATACCAATCCAAAAATGAAGCATGCCTGAATAAAAATGCTTCTTCACTTTGTATCCTCTCCAATAGGGTGTGCATTGTGTGAGCCACATAATATGCCCAATTAAAGAAAATGGGGTTCGTTCTTGCTTGCTTTGTTGTAGGGGTATAAAATTCTACCTACAAAATGCACTCTATCAACACTACTTATCATTTGTACACCATAGTATTAGTAGGAAGACCAGACACCCAAGACAACATGGAATACATGTCCAGGATTTTAAAATCTATTAAAGGTTTCGGTAATGCCGGTAATTCTTTGAAATGGGGAACCTTTATCAACTGGTTCTCCATGAACTAGCACAAATTTACAGTTGATTGGTAACTTTCCTCTTACTCCATTAGATTCATCTTTTTGAACATGATGTCTGAGGAAGGTTTTACCCTACAAGAAAATGCCTCTCTAACTACACCGAGAAAAATAGTAAATAACTTATCTCCCTTCGCATTCTGGATGACCCTTATTGCAAGTTGATAAAACTTTGTAATTGCCATTACCAGCTCAGGGTAAGGATGCATAGGTTTACATAGGTACCAGGAAATTTGTGCATGCTAAGCAATGGTTAATGAGATTTTCGATGCCAAACCTTACCTGACTGCAGTCTCCACATCTTGGTGTAGTTTTTCTACACCTTTGTTCAAAATAGAACAATCTCCAATCTTGGTCAGCTTATCAAAATATGGGTCCAGATCGGTATTTTCATTTCACCTAGCCTTGCACTTTTTTTGGCTGTGCAATTTTCTTCATATCAGTAGCATTCTTTCCCATCTTCATACCATCATTTTTCACTGCAACAGTCTAGAAAATTTGTAACAAAATAGAAACTCGAGGCACTGAAGGATAATCTAGAAATGCTCAAAAAAATAATAATATTTGACTTTCTTACTTTGTAAGCCTCTGACTTGCCCCTTTTTATAACTTTCACCCTTCAACTACCAGATTTAATGCAAGTGTTGCACCTGAGGAATTCGGGTGAATGTGCTCTTTGATTCTCTTGCCTGACACACTTTTTAATAAAAACTTAACTGTCCATTAACTACTAATAATGCCTTTGCACTGTGAATATTCCTTGGACGTCGAACTCAACCACTTTATTACCTTACAGGGCGCAATCTATATTTTAATGGCTCATCTTGGAAAAAGCAAATACCATGTGAGAGATAGGGGTAAAAATAACTAATTTCACTATATAAAAACACTGAAACATCTTCTGGAACTCCTACCAATGAAATCAATCAAATATCATGTATTAAATTTGAGATTTTTTCTCAATATTAATGTTTTTTAGCATAAAACATTGAAGGAGAGCACTTGATAGCCGAAAACATCCCAGGGAAAAAGTATTCACACAACTTGTGCTTCGAAATTGCTTATTCTATTTACTTTGTGGAATTCACACCTCGTAGTCCCTTTTTAAAATAATTTATTTTCTTAATTCACCCAAAAAATGCTTACTGCTAAAAGTAGGTTTAACTAAAAGCACCTTGCATGAAAAAGTGGGGCAAAATTAATTTCACCTCACTTTTTGCCTTACTTAGTGTTGCCAACTGAAGTTTTTAAAAGCATGCATCTATTTTTTAATTTTTTCCTTGGAAATTTTGCTTTGAAAATACCTGCTTGAGGGGCGCCAAGAGATTTCACCCCAAAAATAGAAAAAACAAGACAAATTTGCTTTGGGGGGTGAAAATGCAAGTTTTAATATTTTGTTTTTGCCTTTTATTTTTATTTTTTAATATCCACCCTTATTTTTGGCAATTTAAAAAAAAAATGAGGGAATTTTTTAAAACATTGGGCGTTCCCTTTTTTTTAGCTTTTACTTTTGCTTTTCCTTCTGGAAAAAAGTAGGAATGCTCTTTCAATGAAAAAGCAAAACTTTGAAATTCAATTGAGTCCATGGCGCTTTCATAATTTCTTACAAAAAAAGACAATTTTATTTCTTTTCCCCCTTTCCACCCAAAAATAATACAAAATCCTTTTAAAACATTTTTGGGTGAAAATGATTTTTTGTTGGTGGCAAAGGTGCTTTTTGGGTGAAATCACCTACCTTCGGGGTGAAAATGGTTTCTCGACGAAATCAACTTTCTTTCTTTATTTTTTATATATTTTAATTTTAATTTTTTTTATATCATTATATCATTTTAAATCTACTCAATTGAAAATAAAATAACACTTATGTACATATATACATACTTGATGAGAATACTATCACTAATGATAGACCTTCAAATGAAGACCTGTTGGTCAAAATGACCACATACAGGAAAAGAAGGAAGAATCTCGCCAAATACTAACCTAAGGTAAAAAGTCACGATGGCATGACATTTTGATGGTAGTGGAGCAGTCTAAGGCCATAAGTCGTGATGGCACAATATTTTGATGGCAGTGGAGTAGTCTAAGGCCATAAGTCATGATCGTGTTACATTTTGATGGTAGTGGAGCAGTATAAGGCCATAAGTCATGATGACATGACATTTTGATGGTAGTGGAGCAGTCTAAGGCCATAAGTCATGATGGCATGATATTTTGATGGTAGTGGAGCATTCTAAGGCCATAAGCCACAATGGCATGCTATTTTGATGGCAGTGGAGTAGTCTAAGGTCATAAGTCATGATGGCACGAAATTTTGATGGTAGTGGAGCATTCTAAGGCCATAAGTCGCAATGGCACAACATTTTGATGGCAGTGGAGAAGTCTAAGGCCATAAGTCATGATGGCACGATATTTTGATGGCAGTGGAGCATTCTAAGGCCATAAGTCATGATGACATGACATTTTGATGGCAGTGGAGCAGTCTAAGGCCATAAGTCATGATGGCACGATATTTTGATGGTTGTGGAGCAGTCTAAGGCCATAAGTCGCGATGGCATGACATTTTTATGGCAAATAATAGAACAAAGGAAAAATTTGTGATGATGCAACATTTTGAAGGCCACAAAAAACATGAAGTCTAAAAGATATGATAAATATCTACATAACAAGAATATCCTAACCTCTTTCAGTTAGAAGCCCCATCACTCTTCAATTCTCCTTGTAACAACTTTCAATTTCTATTGTGTAAAACTCTTATATATAGAATGAGCGACTGAAATAAATGGTTGGCTCTTAGGCATTTACAAGGCTATGTACTCAGACTTCTAAAAGATAAATAAAGATCAAATTTTTGGTTCTTTACTCACTGGTGTATGAAAAATCAAGTATGTATGTGTTGTTCATTGCTACTTAAATCTAGTTTGAATTTAATATGCATCGACTCTTAATTTGAATCCTCACATCATCATTTTGTTAAATATCTACAATCTAACTTCATGGATTGAGTATTATTAAGAATTCACCAAGGGTTTTTAATCTCAGTGTTTGGTCCTGTTGTACTTTTTGCAAAAGGTTGTAATAGTTGTTGTTGTTGCTTAATATGTATTGTTTTGATTCTCTAGCATTAGCTATATTTCCCTCTCTATCTGTACTTTCTTTTTCCCCCATTTTCCTAAAAGAAACAAAGGAACTAGCCTCCTCTGGATATTAAACCAGGAAGACTCTGTTCTAACCTGGTCATTCAATGTTGTCAAAGTCTTGGGTGCAAATGTAACCAAAGGCAGATTTTGCTCCAACAATTTTTGGCATGCCCGGTGGGACCCAAATCCCACACATATATACAGTCAAAGCCCTGGTGAAGCCTTTGCCATGTTAACCATTATTATCACCTGGCGACTCCATGCAGGAAAGGAACCCTAAAAAAAAATCCTTACCCAATATCTGGTTATGAACCATCTTTATGATAACCAGATCTAAAGCAAAAAATTTAGAAGAACCCATAGAGTTTTTTGAATTACACCTTGGTAGCCTTCGATCTAACCATGTTTTGGTTGCTAGAATAGTTCTTACTCATGATAGCAATCCAAGGCAAGAAAATACTTCCTGTATAATCTTCCCTAGCACTGCTGCTATCAGAACCCCAACTCCAGTTACCAACACAACTACAATGGTTGGAAACCTACTAGTTCTGCCTTACCCTTTGTGGAATCATACAGGCCCTTTAAATATTGGGATCCAACACCCAATACCAGTAGTGGCTCTGAAAGTGCTACCCTAGTATGATGGTACTAGAAAGATAACATATGAACATTGCTTGGATGTGGTTGCATTTACGCCAATATATAACATCATAGAGGAAGATGTGATGATCAGGTTGCTAATTATTTCCTTAAAATAAAAAATGCTCTACTGGTACAGAGCGTTAGAAAACTAGTTAATATCTACCTGGGCTCAATTCACCAGTAAATTGATGGAATAATTTAATGAGCATACTGATCCCTTTTCCTTGTTGAATCAATTTAATGTCATTCAGAAACACCCTCAATAAGAGATCATAGATTTTAATATACAATTCAGTCAAACCTGGAAGAGAGTCCCTGATGGTCTGAGACCAGCATAAGAAGGAGATATATACTACTATTTGAGATCTTTCAATTTAGAGATAAGTATGGTTATTCGATAGTCCCAAGTAACAACATTTCCTAAAATCTATCTAGAAGCTCAAAATACAGAAAAGGACTTGATCACCATAGGGAGATTCCCTTCCAAGATAATTACACCTATCTTTCTAAATTTTCCTCAAATTTCAAGTGCTACTTCTCTAGTCCCCCCTACAAATTCTAATGCTGCCCTTCCCAAGTGGAATGGATAGCCGAGCATCCCACTCCTACCAGCACCCCTCCTCTTTTGATGCTCCCTCCTATTCCTACACTTTCCCTAGTAGCAAACACATCTACTCTAGACACCCAGATGGCAATATTGCAAGATTTGCAAGCCTTATACAAGACTCTGTCAAATAAATTCATATCTATAGAGTGAAGAGAAGCGGAAATAAACTCTCAACTGAGACATTATCCAAAAGTAACCAAATATCAAGCCTCTTCCAGTGGATGAAATTATGAAAAAATAAATATAGTTTATGAAAATGAAGGAGGTGGACCCAACAACACTTCACCAAAATCGTTCTTCTGGTGTTCCACATGAAATTATCCTCACAGTGAAACTACTTGCATGACTCATCAACATCAAGTCCAGATAGTGGCTACATAAAATGCATAAAGGTCCCTCAAAGGCCAAGTAAACATAATCAAAGAAGATGATCAGAATTTTATGATGCCCTCTCTAGAACAAGTCTCATATGTGACTAGATCAGGAAAGAAATATTTTTAAGTTGATCCTCAGTACCTTAATACTCTAAAGGTACCTATTCCTGTAAAGAGTCCTATTGAGAAGAGACCCCATAAATTTTAGATCCAAAAGGAGAAGAGATCCAAAAATAAACACTCCCGGCTAAAGAGACAAAAACTCAAGAGCAAGCCAGAGAAAAGTTGAGGTACCCTTCATTAACAAAATGTCAAAGAGTTGATGCTACTTAGGGATACAAGAAAAGGTTTGATATGACAGTAAAATAAAAGAGTTTTTATTCTCTTCCATTCAATATTGTTAAATAAATGAAGAAGAATACTTCCAAAACCACTATGTATGAAGCCCTACGGATCTCGAGATAGATCTATTACAAGAAATATTGAAGTCTATGAAAAACAAAGATAAAGATCTAGTTAAGTTAGGCTCTGCCCAGGAAAGCCTTAATTCCACATCAGGAAAGAATAGACCTCCCCCTTCTATTTGTCCCTCCAAATGGAAGGATGGGTATTACATAACTATATGATTGACTCTGGGATCGCAACCACTGTTATGCCTAAATCAGTATGTGACATTATGGGAATGGAATATACAAGGAGCACTCCAGGGGTCTTGCAACTTGATGGAACTCTTGTTAAAATAGTAGGTGTGATCAAAGACATCCCCATTGTTCTCCATAGACTCCCTCAACTTACAGTTATACAAGAAGTGGTAGTAGTTGATTTGGAACCTTATTTTGGCATGTGTCTATCTAGAGAATTTATTACCAAAATAGGAGGATACCTGTCTCTTGATTCCTCACACCTTGAAATTCCATTCAAATGAAAAGGGTAAAAATATTTAATGAGAAACCCTCTACCTTCCATGTCGATAAGCTTTGATAAGAAGAAAAAAACTCTACTACTATGAACATGATGATCAAATAATTAACAGATTTGAGTCTGATGGAAGAAGCCCTAATGAATTACAAGAAGAAGATTAGTTCTCCCTCCTAGATTTCAATGCCATGATCGAAACATATCTGGGGAGTTACACCATTCAAAAACCTGAGAAAAGCATATCTACTTTGTCTCCACTACCTAATATACCTATAGATCAATTGTGGAAGCTTTTCTTTGATGGGGCCAGATGCAAAAATGGCACAAGAGCGGGAATTATCTTGATTTTACCAACTGGTGAGAAGAAGGTTTTTTCTTACCGATTAACCTGGAGTTGCACCAATAATACATCAAAATATGAAGCACTTTATTTAGGTCTCAAAAAAGCTAAAAATATGGGAATTAAGAAACTACAGATTTTTGAAGACTCAGAATTGATAGTAAATTAGGTCACTGAAATATGCGTAAAAAAACAACATTATCTCAAAGCTTATCGTAATAGAGTTTGGTATTTGTTAGAATATTTTGAATCTCTAAATATAAAGGTGATTCCCAGAGAGAAAAAAACTCATGCAGACTTATTGGCTTCAGTAGGGGCAAAATTCTATCCCATAAGCAATGTCATCCAAAAATAAAAAACAATTAGGCTCATTTATAGGACTTCTATACTGGACAGAGATACCTTCTGGCAAGTTTTTGAGAACGACCAGTAAATAGTGGATTTCCTTGTCCATGAAATGAATTTCACTAATGACCAGATGGGTGAAGACGAAGAAGATGAGAACATCACCCAGCTAAAAAATAATCACATTCCAAAAGTATTGGTTACTCTTGAGAGCCTCTTTGACAATAATGACAAGTCTAATGACCACAAAATTAAGATCGACAAACATAGGTACAAATAAGCTAAAATGGAGCCCGATAAGACTATCAAACTGGGTGTAAACACTACTAAAAAATAAATGGATGAAATTAAAGAGTTGTGCAAAGAATTCCCTGATATCATTGCTTGGACCTAAAGATACCTAAAGGTCTATTCAAAAGAGACAATCCAACATACGATCGAACTTGAAGAAGGTGCCAAGCCATTTCAGCAAAAGCAACTACCAGTAAATCCAAATATTGAAGCTCTGATGAAACAAGAATTGTTAAAGCTCCTCAAAGGTACAATCATCTACCCAATAAAGCATTCAACATGGGTTGATAAATTTGTCTTGATTAGAAAAAATAATAGATACATCAGGCTATGTGTTGATTTTTACAACTTGAATAAAGATTCCATGAAATATCATTACCCCCTCCCACAAATTGATCATATTTTACACACAGTGGCAGGAGCAGAAAGGTTTTCACTCCTAGATGATTTTTTAGGGTACAATCAGGTTTGGGTCAAAGATGAAGATTAGTTCAAAACTACTTTCACAACTAAGTGGGGAACATTCGCCTACCAAAGAATGCCATTCGAATTGTCCAATGCTGGAGAAAAATTTCAAAGAGCCATGGATACAACATTTGGAGAATTATTGAATAAGATAATAGTGATTTACCTAGATGACATGACTATTTTCTCTCACAAAAATGGAGATCGTATAGTGCACCTCAGAAGCATGTTTGAAAAATACAAGGAGTTCAGTATATCCATAAATCCTAGAAAATCCATATTTGCTGTGGAAGAGGGGATTCTACTAGGATATGTTATTTCTAAGATTCTAGCTATAGACCCTAACAGAGTAAAGACACTATTATATCTCCCTCTCCCTCCAAATAAGAAAGGGTTGCAGTCATTTTTTGGCAAGATCAACTTTGTACACAAATTCATAGCATATTTTTCCCAAATCATCAAACCCATGACAGAACTTTTGAAAAATGATGCTATTTTCAAATGGATAGACGTTAGGAAAAAATCCTTCTAACAAATAAAAGAACATATAGATCAAGCCCTCATCTTAGTGAATCCATATTATTCCAGAGATTTTATCTTATATGCCATAGGCAAGCAAGAAAGTTATGCCATAGTTCTCACGCATAAAGGAGCTGACAATGAAGAAAGACCCATAGCTTTTTTGAGCCAAACTATGCAGGAGAATGAAGAGAAATATAATTTCATTGAAAAATAGATATATCCAATAATGAAATATTTGAAAAAATTTAGACACTTCTTGTCCTAGAGTAGGATAATTGTTTATACCATTCTTCCAGATGTACAAAGTTTCATCATACAAGGAGAGCTTGATGATACAAGATTCAGTTGGGTGACCAAAATATAGGAATACAATGTAGAAATACACCCGAAAAAGCTGGTGAGAGGTAAAGCATTATGCCAAGATATTGCCAAACATGCTTCACCAAAATGTGGTGTGCCAGACGCAAGAAAAATCACTAAATGATGATCAACCCCTGGAACATCTCGATTTGGCAGATGAATTGATCAAATACTTCCAAACTGGAAAATGTACGAAAAGTTTGAAATCCTCACAAAGGAGAAGGTACCAAATCCAAGCAAGTACACTATTCTCCTTGAAGTATTGTACAGAAAGAATTTAGATGGAATTTTCCTTCGTTGCATAAAATATGAACAAAAACAATAGATCCTAGAAGATTTTCACAGAGGACTGTTAGGAGGACACTATTTAGGAATGTATCACTCCAAATTTTTCGCATCCCTACCTTCAGGCTATTGGATCTGTGCTCGGAAGGAGGATGGGAAGAGAATGATGCGGTACCTCAGATGAGAGGACTTTACGAAGGTCCCGCCTCTCAAGGGAGGTGCATTTTGGTGATTTGTCGACGGATGGTGGGTTCACCAGGAAACATTTGACGTCAGTTTCCATGCCTAGGTTTTGGAATGAGTTTTAGATGAGTTCGTTTTATTTTTAATCATTCATCTTAGGTTTGGCTGAATGATTCTAACTTAAACTACATGAAAATACAATTTAAATGAATACAGCAAACAGAAAAGAAAGAAAAAACAGAGAATTTGCAGGAGGTCAATGAAGATTACCTGATCCGGAAGTCTGATGAAGTTTCTGATTACTTGTAGCAGTCTGGATCATCTGCAATTCAACAAGATCGCCTTCAATTTGATAAAATCGTCTAAACTGACAGGATCTTCTGCAATCTGACGAATTCGTCAGACGAATTCATCAGAGACCTGCAAAACAGCAAACAGATGCGAAATACAAGAAATTATATTTTGTAAACTGGGGCAAACTATATGAAAAAGTAATATGAGTATTGAACAATATACAAGAACAAAAGTAAATGCAAATCAATGTGTTCAGATAGCAGAATATGATCTTACTATGCAAACTAGACAAAATAGGTGAACTCCAGATGCAATATAGTATAAAAACTGAATAGACAATCTAATTTATAACTTAAAATGACAGAGAAAAGAGAAAGAAGAGCAAACTCCAGGCACTGATTGCCTCGATATGTGGTGCAGTCGAAATCGTCTCGCATCAGAACTAGATCATCCCGAATTTGATGAGATCGCCTCCGATCTTGATAGGTTCATCGGTTGCGATAGAGGCTGGCTCCGGCTGAAAACCAGTGGTGTACCTGTAATAAAATTAATATAGGGCTAGTGCAAGAGCAAATTTGAAGTGTTTTAGCACATAGGGAGTTGATTTACATAAAAATTCAGCCAAGGGTTGGGGAAGGAAAAGTTTTAGAGTTAAATAGGCATAGGATAGTTGTTGGGAGGTTGGAGATCATCCCAATTTGGGAGATCTCCAATGGGGGAAGGGTCCCAACGGTGCAGACACGCTTCTTCCCGGATTGGAGACCCGTTGGAATGGATTCCAACTATGCAAATTCAGTTTTGCGACAAAATCGTCTGGATGTTCTAGTCCAGACAAAATCGTCAAATTTGGGGCGATATCGTCTGATCGGAGACGATATCGTCAAACGGTCAAAACAACTACTAAAAATGGCATGAAAAAAGAGGAAACGGGTTTCTCGGCGGTTAACGGATGGTTTGGGAGGTTAAATTTGAATTTAAATTTATTTACTAAGGTGAATGTAATTATTCCAATTTTACTGCGCCAATTTTAGGGTGCTACATTTTGCCCCCTCTTTAGCGAATTTTCCGAAGAAAATGCATTAAAGATGAGTTCTTCTCGATCTACGAGAAAGCAAAAAATTATTCCCATTTTTAGGCAACGATTCTTGGTCGAATCGTACGACAGCTTACTATGGTGCCCTCTCCGTATTTTTACCCAAATCGAACGTTTGAGGTAAAAACGCGGAAAAACAAAAATTATTTGTGAATTATTTTGAATAAAATTAAGAAAAATAGGGTAAAACCCTAATTCATTATTCTTGTTCATTTCATCGTTTTTAGAGCTCTGGAGCAAAAAATGGTAGAGACAGTGCACAGATCTGCAGAGGTCCACCGCGGTATACGGGTAAGGGTTTAAACTTAGTTTAGCTTGATTTAATTTGAATTTACATGCTTTGTAAATGAATTTTAGGATGAATTTTGAGCATCGCGACCGTTTTTGGCCATCGACGTCATCCGGACGAAATCGTCCCTAGTTCGACGAAATCGTCTCAAGTTCGTCAATTTCGCCCAAGGGCGAAATCGACGAAAAAGGGATGATTTCGTCAAATTAGAGACGATTTCGACACGCGAAATCGGAGACGATTTTGCTCAAATTTCAGACGATATCGGCCAATAGTGGGCGATATCATCAATTGCAAAAATTTGATCTTTAAGTGGCATTATTGATTGCTAAAATTGTTATTAATGATTGTTTGTTGTTTTGATTGTTTATGCTTGCAGAGAGGATTACTAAAGAGCAGAGAGTGGAAATACGGCGGGTTGAGAGACGACTTGGCCGCTCTCACCCGAGCAGACTGGCAGAGCATGTGGCGAGAGATGTCACAGGTTTCTATCGACATGGGGCTACTCGACGACCCTAGCGAGAGGTGGTACCCGGGCTCTTCATGCTTCCGATTACCAACAGGGGAGATGACTCCCACACTAGAGGATGTATGGAGGATTCTTAGAATCCCTATACAAGGGAGGATGATCACACCTACGGCCAATCAGGGCCACACGACGGGATGACTCTGCGATGACCCGAGCTTCACCTTGGAGAAGGGCGGAGTGAACATCGAGGCACTATGCTAGATGCCTAGGGCATCTACACTGACACGAGTTTTGGCTGGGGTGGTTGGTGGACTTCTGCTATGCCACCAGAGCAGATGTAGGGTACCATAGATGCTGTCAGATGTGATCTGCAACATGCACGACCATGGATACAGATTTTCTTGGGGCAGCTTTGTTCTATGCCGGCTGTACAGGATCCTTTACGGGGTCATGTACAAGGGCGGGCAATGTATGGTCATGAAATCGCTCCTACAGGTTTGGTGATGGGAGCACATTGCGGTGCGGAGGCCGGTAGGGCTTCCACTGACAGGGGTTGACGGGGAGAGGCCCCGAGTCTTCTACTGGTGGCTTCAAAGAGGGGCATGTTGGTCCAGCTTTTATGCACACCCCGAGAAAGGATGAGGCAAAGAAAGCTCCGGAGACACCCACGGGACGGATCCCACTCATCTTTAGGATCTAGCTGGTTATCCAAGGTGCGAGTTACAGAGTTGGGTCGAATGGCAATTCACTCTTTTCCACTTCTGGAATAGATTTCAATATGGACTGCTCTGTTACCTTACAGGGGGTTCTTGAACTTGTTCAGTAGTTGCAAAAGTTGTTGACAATCAGATTTAACTTGAATTCTTTGATCTAGCTCTCATGGGTCAGCAGATTTAAATAAAAGACAAATAAAGAAAATAAAAATGGATCATTCACGGTAAGCAAAGAGAGGGTAGGGTAGGGCAGAAAGAGAAGTTTATCAAACATCAACTGTAAAACCCTAAACTATCAATCTTATCTATACTATCAGCTTCACAACAGAACAAATCCAAGAAGAAAGTGTCCAGTCAGTCTAAGATCACTTTCAACCAGGAGCACAAGGCGAGTGAAACAGATCTAGCAAAAAATTATAAATCCAAGGGCAGCTGGTTAAAACTGGTATCTTTCACCGACAGCCTAGCTCGCACAGTGAAGACAGAGCAATTAGAACAAACTTAACCTCAAATCTGCAATTTCCCCTAGCAGACAATAGAACAACTGAAGCCTAACAACATATTTAAACTTGATAATGGCAGATTCACAACATATATCTAACAAACTTTAAATGGGACGGAAAACAAAAGAAGATGCACTTATCACACTCTGCAAAAGATTAGGCTCTTGGCCATGCTATCACAAAAAAGCTAAAGCACATCAACTCCAAGTCTAGAAACAAAGGATTTCACAAAATTTGCAAGAAATTGCTTATAAGCCTTTTATTTCTAAGTCTCCCGCCCCCTGCGATTACATTTAGAAGAAGTATTTATAGACTCAGGACAGGCCCTGATATTTTCAAAAATATCTTCTTCTTTAACTGCAAATCTTATCACATCTAAACCCTAGGACCCGGGTTTTACAATAAAAAATCCATTTAAAATCAAAGTCCAGATAGAACTTAACCCTTCGGCAAATCTGTGCAGTTAGCTGCCATAAATGGAGAAGATAAAATCAAATGCAACTTGCATTCATCCGCAGCTACAAATAAATGCCTCCATTAATTCTGTTGGTGAGCCGGATGAGTCACCACTTCTCCATCAATTTGATCCCACAAATCCATCTTTGAGTTGAGATGGTCTTCATGCTATCAATTTTGTCATAAATTTGCTATTGAATGCTTTTACCGGCTTCTTTTCCTCTAGCATGGCGGTCCTTGACTAAATCCGCACTTTATCTTTGCCTTTATGGTCTTTCCCGGTTGTCCCGCAAGTGCCAGATGGAATCCTGCATGAAAGACAAAAAGATGCATTAGATTAGCATTTTAATTAAATCAGAAGCTTTAAAGGTTAAAACAGATTAAAAACCGCAAAATAAGCTTGCATGTCGGCTTCTGTTTGTCTCATTCACGCTTTGACACGTGTCGCTACCCCAGGATGCCTTCTGTTTCCCGTCGGAATGCACTTTCAGGTCAACTTATGACTTTCTCTCTCCTACCGTGATTCTGCGACATGTCGCGATTTCGCGACATGTCGCGAAATCGCGACCCTGCCAGTGCATCGGCAACTTCTTCCCTCGTCGGTCGTGAAAATGTGACATGTCGCGATTTCGCGACATGTCGCGAAATCGCGACCCTCCTGGCCTCCGTACGCTTTCTTGATTTTCAGCCGCGAAAATAGAACACGTCGCGATATCGCGACAGTTCCCTTACCTGCATGCGTTGACCGCGTTGACCGCGATTTTGGAACATGTTTGCGACTTAGCCGATTTTTCATTCTGCAGCCCACTTTCTCTCTCCTACCGTGAAAATGCGACATGTCACGATTTCGCGACATGTCGCAAAATCGCGCCCTCCGTACAGCTTGCTTCTCTCTCCAAAAAACTGTCGCGATTTCGCGACATGTCGCGAAATCGTGACCTTTCTGGCACTTAGCCGATTTTCATGCATTTTCTCTCTCTTGCCGCGAAAATGCGACATGTCGCGATTTCGCGACATGTCGCAAAATCGCGCCCTCCGTACGCTTTCTTTCTCTCTCCTCCGACCGGCAGCGATTTTGCGACAGTTTCCAAAAATGGAAACGTCGCGATATCGCGACACTTCCAAAAATGGAAAGTGTCGCGATTTCGCTACACTTTTCCGACTTAGCTGCATTTTGACTTACCTGTCGCGATATCGCGACATTTCTGAAAATGGAAGTGTCGCGATATCGCGACACTACCAAAAATGGAAAGTTTGATTTTTCATGAATTTATGCAACTCGTTTTCCGGATTTTCTCGGTACCGGTGCAAGATTTTCTTTGTGCATGAATGATTCTAGCATGTAAAAAGTGAATTCTTGGATAACACAGCTGGAATGCAAGAAAAAGCACAACTTTAAAAAGGAGGCAAGCAAATTTGGATTTAAAACCTGAAAAACATCTAGAGGGTCCCTGCTGCAAAAATGGAAGTTCAGAATTTTCTAAGGATGGAATCTCATTTTTCAGTGGGGGTGTGTTGCTTCTCAACAAATGGCGATATCTACGGGTAAAATAGTAGCACTATTTTAGAACCCAAGACTCTGGTTTCAAAACAAAAGGACCATGCATCATGCCTTGCCATAGACATTCTTCACAATAAATTGACTACTAACTGCCAGCTGTTAAAATTTTCCAAGGACATACTAGGCTGGATTACTTCAAGGAAGATTTCTGATGTGCAATTTCAAAGGGTATAAAACTTTCTTCAAGGATGACTGAATTGAATGATAAACTTGGATTAATCAACTTTTCTAGATTGTAAAAGGGGAAACCGAGTAGAGCTCTGTTTACTAGTTTAGCCTTTTACAGCCTAGACAGAGTTACCCTTTAGATTTACACGACCCAAATTTACAACTGTAGGGCATAATCTAATATTGGATGCCTCTTTTAATTGTTCAACTCTTTTTTTTCTTTTTTCTTTTTCTTATCTCTCTCTTTTTTTCTTTTTTTTCTCTCTTCTTTTTGAAATATATCACTATCTGGAAGACCTTAGAGAAATTACAATTTTTTTTTATCATTTGATCAATCTGGAACTGTTTCAGTCTAGGCATTGATAGCCTCTGGTGACACCCAAATAATTGCATGACATAGTCCCCTCTCATAACCAGCTTTTCTTGGATTCCCCGGGAGTTCCTCCAACTAAACAGCATAGCAGTTTTTCTATCATTAAAACAACTGTGGCAAGTAAGACACAAGATCCAATCATCTCTCTACCTTCATCCTGAATAACAAAATGGCTCTACTGTTCTCAGTGCAAGCAGACTATCTCAATTGGAATGGTGAACAGCATGGGGGCACTGGATTGTGGATTTATCGACTTAGAATAAAACAATTTTCAGCAGGCTGACTTTTCATTGATTGCTCAGGCAGAGGTTAAAAGATAGAATTTTAGAAGCCAAAGGACTTTGTACAGGCTTCCAAGGACAGGCACAGGCTTAAAGCAAAAACAAAATAAAACTGTACAGACTAAAGCACAGAACTGTACAGGCAAGGGAAAAAATAAACTGAACAGACAGCAAAGAAAAGAACTGAAACAAAAGACTGTACAGACAGCAAAGAAAAGGAAATGCAGAGAAGAAAATAAAAACTGTACAGGCAATAAAAGAAATAAACTAAAAGAACTGAAGCAAATAAAAATTGTTGAACTGCAGCAAAGCTAAATTGCAACAGCACTGAAATAAACTAAAGCAACTGAAATAAACTAAACTGCAACTGAAAACAGACAGCAAAGAAAAGAACTGCAATAAAGAACTAAAGCAAATAAAACTAAAACAAAAGACTGTACAGACTTAAAAGAAAGCAAGCTGACATAAAAAGACAAAGAAAGGAAATAAAAAGCACTGACAAAAGAAATAAACTGCACAAGCTAAAACTGAAAAACAACTAAAGATTAAAAATTAAGACGGAGCAACTAAAAGAACTGCAGAGCATTAAAATTAAACTGAAACAGATTAAAACTGTACAGACATTTAAAAATAAAACTGCACTGACAAAGAAATAAACTGAAAAACTGAAATAAACAACTAAAGCAAATGTACAGAAATCTAGCACCAAACTAAAGCAAAATAAACTGCAAAGCTATTTACAATATGTACACATATGTTACAACTTCCCTTCATACTCAGAAAATGCAGCAGTTGGGAAAGCAGAGAAATGGTGCCTTAAAATTTTTTTGACCATGTGCAAGTAATTTAGAAAAATTACCTTTCAGGTCCTGTTGACGAAATGCACTCTAGACTGTGCTTCAAAAATTTGCTATCTGGGAAAGACTTGTGTTTACTGTCTTCCCTGTCCCATTTGAAAAAACAAATCTGCAACTCCTTCAAATGTTGTTGTTATGCCCTTACAATACTTGAACTGAGTTCAACAGCCCTCCTTCTAGCGCCAATTAGGTTGTTGGTCCGGCTTTCATGCACACCCCGGGAAAGGATGAGGCAAGGAAAGCTCCGGAGACACCCACGGGACGGATCCCACTCATCTTTAGGATCTAGCTGGTTATCCAAGGTGCGAGTTACAGAGTTGGGTCGAATGGCAATTCACTCTTTTCCACTTCGGAATAGATTTCAATATGGACCGCTCTGTTACCTTACAGGGGGTTCCTGAACTTGTTCGGTAGTTGCAAAAGTTTTTGACAATCAGATTTATCTTGAATTCTTTGATCTAGCTCTCATGGGTCAAAAAATTTAAATAAAAGGCAAATAAAGAAAATAAAAATGGATCATTCACGGTAAGCAAAGAGAGGGTAGGGTAGGGCAGAAAGAGAAGTTTATCAGACATCAACTGTAAAACCCTAAACTATCAATCTTATCTATACTATCAGCTTCACAACAGAACAAATCCAAGAAGAAAGTGTCCAGTCAGTCTAAGATCACTTTCAACCAGGAGCACAAGGCAGAGTGAAACAGATCTAGCAGAAAATTATAAATCCAAGGGCGGCTGGTTAAAACTGGTATCTTTCACCGGCAACCTAGCTCGCACAGTGAAGACAGAGCAATTAGAACAAACTTAACCTCAAATCTGTAATTTCCCCTAGCAGACAATAGAACAACTGAAGCCTAACAGCATATTTAAACTTGATAATGGCAGATTCACAACATATATCTAACAAACTTTAAATGGGACGGAAAACAAAAGAAGATGCACTTATCACACTCTGCAAAAGATTAGGCTCCTGGCCATGCTATCACAGAAAAGCTAAAGCACATCAACTCCAAGTCCAGAAACAAAGGATTTCACAAAATTTGCAAGAAATTGCTTATAAGCCTTTTATTTCTAAGTCTCCGCCCCCTGCGATTACATTTAGAAGAAGTATTTATAGACTCAGGACAGGCCCTGATCTTTTCAGAAATATCTTCTTCTTTAACTGCAAATCTTATCACATCTAAACCCTAGGACCCGGGTTTTACAATAAAAAATCCATTTAAAATCAAAGTCCAAATAGAACTTAACCCTTCGGCAAATCTGTAGTTAGCTGCCATAAATGGAGAAGATAAAATCAAATGCAACTTGCATTCATCCGCAGCTGCAAATAAATGCCTCCATTAATTCTGCTGGTGAGCCGGATGAGTCACCACTTCTCCATCAATTTGATCCCGCAAATCCATCTTTGAGTTGAGATGGTCTTCATGCTATCAATTCTGTCATAAATTTGCTATTGAATGCTTTTACCGGCTTCTTTTCCTCTAGCATGGCGGTCCTTGACTAAATCCGCACTTTATCTTTGCCTTTATGGTCTTTCCCGGTTGTCCCGCAAGTGCCAGGTGGAATCCTGCATGAAAGACAAAAAGATGCATTAGATTAGCATTTTAATTAAATCAGAAGCTTTAAAGGTTAAAACAGATTAAAAACCGCAAAATAAGCTTGCATGTCAGCTTCTGTTTGTCTCATTCACGCTTTGACACGTGTCGCTACCCCAGGATGCCTTCTGTTTCCCGTCGGAATGCACTTTCAGGTCAACTTATGACTTTCTCTCTCCTACCGCGATTCTGCGACATGTCGCGATTTCGCGACATGTCGCGAAATCGTGACCCTGCCAGCGCATCGACAACTTCTTCCCTCGTCGGCCGCGAAAATGCGACATGTCGCGATTTCATGACATGTCGCGAAATCGCGACCCTCCTGGCCTCCGTACGCTTTCTTGATTTTCAGCCGCGAAAATAGAACACGTCGCGATATCGCGACAGTTCCCTTACCTGCATGCGTTGACCGCGATTTTGGAACATGTTTGCGACTTAGCCGATTTTTCATTCTGCAGCCCACTTTCTCTCTCCTACCGCGAAAATGCGACATGTCGCGATTTCGTGACATGTCGCAAAATCGCGCCCTCCGTACAGCTTGCTTCTCTCTCCAAAAAACTGTCGCGATTTCGTGACATGTCGCGAAATCGTGACCTTTCTGGCACTTAGCCGATTTTCATGCATTTTCTCTCTCTTGCCGCGAAAATGCGACATGTCGCGATTTCGCGACATGTCGCAAAATCGCGCCCTCCGTACGCTTTCTTTCTCTCTCCTCCGTCCGGCAGCGATTTTGCGACAGTTTCCAAAAATGGAAACGTCGCGATATCGCGACACTTCCAAAAATGGAAAGTGTCGCGATTTCGCTACACTTTCCGGACTTAGCTGCATTTTGACTTACCCGTCGCGATATCGCGACATTTTCGAAAATGGAAGTGTCGCGATATCACGACACTACCAAAAATGGAAAGTTTGATTTTTCATGAATTTATGCAACTGTTTTTTGGATTTTCTCGGTACCGGTGCAAGATTTTGCTTGTGCATGAATGATTCTAGCATGTAAAAAGTGAATTCTTGGATAACACAGCTGGAATGCAAGAAAAAGCACAACTTTAAAAAGGAGGCAAGCAAATTTGGATTTAAAACCTGAAAAACATCTAGAGGGTCCTTGCTGCAAAAATGGAAGTTCAGAATTTTCTAAGGATGGAATCTCATTTTTCAGTGGGGGTGTGTTGCTTCTCAACAGGGCACAGCGACGGATCGACCTGCCGGTGTCTCGGAGACTACTGGATGACTTGGTCCCAGACCAGATCACCTGGAGGCCATGGAGGCAGCATCCAGGGTGGGCAGAGGATGCACAGGAGCTGGCTCGCATCAGACAAGTCTGCTGGTTATGGATGGAGAGGGGAGAGGTGGAGTTCCACCGCTATGACCGAGTTTTGCGATAGTTCGGTCTACAGCAGGGGATCCCATCTCTCAAGGATTACGAGTTTTCTCGGATCGTCCGGGATAACACCACGGTTAGCGAGGCTCCAGATATGCAGCAATTCTGGAGTCAGGATGCGGACGATGCCCCCATTCAGCCAGTGGATGGGGACGATGTAGGGGTAGCCGATGGCTACGATGCCTGGTACACAGGCATCCGCCCTCCTCGAATGACGAGGGCACAGGGACTGATCCACGCAGTCATACATCAGATAGGGAGGCGGTGCCAGGCGGCGATAGAGGCAGCCCGGGGTCGCGGTAGAGGAGAGCAGAGGAGGCCACAGGCACAGGAGAGGCCGCGATAGAGGGAGAGGGAGAGGAGGGAGGCGAGACCGCCATCTCCATAAAGGCCACCATCGCCTGATAAGGGCAAAGGTGTGGACATTGGAGAGAGTAGCGAGATGGCTACTCTCCGAGTAGAGAGAGATCGTCTGCGATCTCAGGTGCAGACGTTACAGGATGCAGCTACATAGCACCAGGTTGAGGTGTCGCAGCTACGAGACGAGAATGCTCGTCTCAGGGCACGAGGCGAAGGGGTAAGCACTCAGGAGCTATTGCGGTCGGTTTCTCAGACCGCATTCTATCAGGCGCTATACTACCAGGCGGTGTCAGAGGGCCAGAGGGTACAGATGCCACCTGCCATAGCATATCCTATCAGGACAGGGTCGACGAGGAGCTCATCCCGATCAACGACGAGGACTCGCAATACCACACATACTGCGATGGGACCACCTCGCCCTCTGCATGGCAGGGGAGGAGATGAGGCCGAGAGCTCTAGAGGCTCTCGAGGCTAGATGGCGGGATACTGCCACTGATATTGTATTATACTTGTATTGATAGAGGATTGAGTATGCCGAGGTACAGATTGTGGCATACCAATCTAGTTTTGGATGATGTATATATTTTGTTGATATATATAGATGAGATATTTTTGATCATATGACTTGTATTATGTGATGCTTATGATGCTTTTTATGTTTGATTGATTGTTTGAGTTGATTGATGTAATGATTTTATTGATGATTCATGTAATTATGTCGTTTTGGAAAATATTAGAACTTAGATGTCATGCTTTAAATATTTTAAATGAAATAATCTGATGTAACAAATTGATTGGTTGTAATGAAATGTGATAAAAATAAAAAGAGATTTCTAACAATAATTTCAAAGGACATTGTCGCTATTATAGACCATTTCATGGAGTCGTTGCTCACTCGGTCGTCAAGCTAGTCCTAGGATAGAAATATTGTTAAAAGAAAAGAGTGCTTAAGAGATTTCCATAAAAATATTATGCAAGAAATATTGTAAAATGATTTTTGGTAGGCATAAATTCCTAAGTGTGATAAATTTTTTGGATAATTCCCTAGGAATTATACCATCATTGCAAAATTGAAGGTTGACATAATGACATGAAATAGTGATAATGTGCATGCTTTTTGTTAAAAGAAATAGAATTGTATAACATAATGATTTAATTCATATGGTTTTGATGAATTGATTTTTAAATGAATGGGTAATAAAATTGGTATAATGGTTTGCGCTAGGCATAGAATATGTAGGTATAGACTTATACCATCATCGCGAAGATAAAAAAAATGATAGTTTTATTGCATGATTAATTTTTGATGAACAGAAAATATGATAATGAGGACTTGCGCTAAGCATAAAATTCTCATTTTGGTTTTGGAACTATGCCATCGTCGCGAAAGTCGATAAGATATATATGATATGTTTTGATTGAAATTTTTGATTTCTTCTATTATATAGTTGTCTTTGTGGTAAATAATTGTACTTGATTATTCCAAACAAGTTTGCAAAAAATAATATTTCAAAGTATTTTTGAAGACAAAAGTTAAATTTATAAGGAATCCCATGTGCATAAGTGAATTCATTGCCAATCTTGATTTATCATAATGATAGACAAAATCTCTCAAATACAAATGTGTGTGCAATTGCATTGTTCATTTACCAGTTTTGAGCAAGGTACTATGATACAAGTGATTTGAAGAAACCAACTAAGTGTTCATTAACCATGATGTAGATGCATATAACCATAATAGGCTACTATGTAGATCGGATTATCAAGAGCTAGCTAATCCATAAGTAGACATAGGTCTGTACAAAAGAAGGTCGCTAATGTGATAGACATATCGCCACGCTAGGAGTTACCCAAGGCCAAGCAGGTTGGGCACAAACCACCTGTTATGGGGCTTACCTCACAGTTTTCGAATAATTGAGAATTCTAGGGATTCAAGCTCATTCACCCTTCTTTTCTTTTCAAAGGGTAGGGAAAGGGATTTTATTGCTTTTCTTGCTTTCTTTTGAACTTTGATTATTTTTCTTTTGCTTGATAATGCTTGTAACATTGTTGTAATGATATAAAAGAACATTTTTCTTTTCTCTTTTTCTTGAATTTTTCTTTTCTTTTTCTTTTTCTAGGGATACTTGCTCGTATTAGCTGTAGAGCAAGGGATTCTTATTCTGGGTAGGGGTGAGCTTGTCCTTTTTCCAATTCTCAAATATTCTAGACCATGTGCATGATAGGATAGCAGGGGAAACTTTTCACTCAAGAAATCAGTTCTACTATGTAACAAAACATGGAAATTACAAATATAATCATTTTATTGTGAAAAGATGTGCTTGGTTTAAGTAAATAACAAGATCAATTCTCTATGCTCAAACTTTATTTAATTGAATTTTGTGAACTTTGATATAAGAGAGATTAGTAATCATGCCAGATAAAATCAAGATATTTATTGTGTGAGTGTGCAAGTGAGGGATGCCAAATAAATGCTAGTTTTGTCCAAAATAAGTTGAAACATATAACTGCAATAATTGTAGGAAAATAATGATTTTGAGAAAGTTTTGAGAATGTTGACTCTCTCTTTATGCTGTATATTGTTTTGGTTTCGAAAGAGTCAAGAATATAGCTATTTTGGGATTTTTATGTTGATTTTTGTTTTGGAGCAAAAGGAACTTTACAAGTGCTTTAAATAAATGCAATAAATATTTTTGAAAATTTTTGAAGATTTTATGAATGTTTTTGAGGTTTTTTGAATAAATTGAAAGAAATACACGATAATGATTTTGAACAAATATATACATGGATGAAATGACCAAATTTATGCATAATAACGTTTGAGATGTAAAATATTCATGGGTTCTTTAAGGTCTTTACCATCTAAGGTAGATAATTTATACGCTCCTGATTCAAATTTTGCAGTAATGATGTACGGTCCGAGCCAGTTGGGCTCAAATTTACCTTTAATTTCTTTGGTTGCATTTGTATTTTTTTTATTTTCTTTTAGAACAAGGTCGCCAATCTCAAAGGATCGATGACGAACTTTCTTATTATATGCTCTTTTAAGCTTGTTTTGGTATGCCCGGAGATGCTCTAAAGCATTGATGCGTTTTTCATCTAGGAGTTCCAGCTGACTGAGTCTGCCAGCGCGATATTCATCTCATACTTCGGTGTCTTGAAGTAGCAGAGCCAAATAAGGAACTTCCAATTCAAATGGAAAACCGCTTCGGCACCATATACCAAAACAAATGGTGAAGTGCCCGTGGGGGTTCGAACACTAGTTCGATAAGCCCACAAGGCCGGATATAATTGAATATGCCAGTCACGGCCAGTTTTATTGACTAGTCTTTTGAGAATTTTGATTAAGGTTTTGTTAGAAGCTTCTGCTTGACCATTACCCTGAGGATAATAGGGAGTAGACCAGCGATGTTGAATCTTATATTTTTGACATAATTTTTTAACATCTTTATTTTTGAACGGAGTTCCATTGTCAGAGATGAGATTTGCAAGAATTTCGAACCTGCAGATGATTTGATTAAAAATGAATTTAGAGACTCGTGAACCAGTGCTAGAAGCTAAAGGCATAGCTTCAACCCACTTCGTGAAATACTCAATGGCGGTTATGATGAACTTATGTCCATCGAAGACACAGGATTAATTTTACCAATAATATCCAAGCCCCATTTAGAAAAGGGCCAAGGAGAAGAAATAGCCTGTAGCTCTTGTGCAGGCGCATGGACAAGGTCAGCATGTTTTTGACACTTGTCGCAATGGCGCACATATTCATGTGCATCCGTTTCCATGGTAGGCCAAAAGTATCCTATCCGAAGGAGCTTTTTAGCAATGACGCTACCACTAAAGTGTCCTCCACAAGATCCATCGTGGGCTTCACTCAAGGCTGATTTAGACTCTTCTAAATTTAGACATATTAATAGGATACCTTCAAAAGATCTCATTTATAAATTATTGCCAATGATTACAAATCGACTTGCTCGTCGACGTAATAACCGACGCTGGTTGCGATTAGAATTAGCAGGGAAAGTCCCATTTTGGAGGAAATCAAATATGTCTGTATACCAGAGTTCAGGAGTAGTTTCCTTGATTAGAAACACATCCAAAGGCTCTAAGCATGACTTATTTGAATCGGGTTCCTGAAGTCGATGAATGATGATAGTAGCATATTCGTCGTCTAACTCCAAGGGTAGGAGAGATGCAGCGGTGGCCATAGCATCAGTTGCACGGTTGCTAGTTCGAGGAATGGCTTCCAAGGTAACTTGATCAAACAAGGCCATTAGTTGTAAAACATAGGCCTTATATGGGCGAAGTTTATCATCTCTCGGTCCGATAAACTTCATTAATTTGGTTTATAACCAATTGGGAATCCCCAAAAACTAAGAGGTTTTTAATTTTAAGCGCTAAAGCAGCTCATAATCCAAGGATTAGAGCTTCATACTCAGAAGTATTGTTGGTGCAAGAAAAGGTTAGTTTGAAGGACAGAGGAATAAGATGTTTTTGTGGAGATATTAAAATAATACCCGCACCAGACCCACTCATGCATCGGGCTCCATCAAAGTATAAGGACCATTGTTCAACAAGGTCTACCTCTAATTGAAGGCATTCATCAGGAAACTCGATAATGAGGGGATGAGTAGACTCTAAGGGTGCAGCAGCTAATTGATCTGCTATGATTTGACCCTTAACAGATTTCTATCCTATGAAGGTGAGATCAAACTCGCTTAGAGCAAGAACCCACTTGGCTGTGCGACCCGATAAATAAGGTCAACTCATGAGATATCTTAAAGGATCATATTTGGCAATGACATACGTTTTTTGGCTAAGCATGTAATGTCATAATTTTTGCGTAGCAAACACGACTGCTAGACATAACTTCTCTAACGCTGTATAGCGGGTTTCATAACTGATGAAGGTACGGCTAATGTAATAATTAGCATGTTCTCATTTTTCATCATCAAGCTGAGCTAACATAGCTCCTAAGGTAGAATCTGAAGCATAAATATATAGAAGAAATGGGCGATCAGATTTAGGCGGTGAAAGCACCGGAGGGTTAAGGAGATATTGCTTGAGAAGTTCAAAAGCTTCTCTACATTCTGTGTCCCAATTAAAGGGGACATCCTTCTTAAGGAGTTTAAGAAAGGGACCAGTTTTGTCCGCCAGCTTATCAATGAAGCGACGGATAGCTTGAAGTTTACCTTGTAAACTTCGTAATTCAGATATATTAGTGGGTGCGGGCATATCAGTGATAGCCGCAATTTTGAGAGGGTCAATTTTGATACCGCGTAAAGAAACTAAAACCCCTAATAACTTTCCGGATTTAACTCCGAATATACATTTTGCTGGATTTAATCGAATGAGATATTCTCGTAATCGATTAAAAACTTTTCTTAAATCGTCTAAATGATGATCTTCAATAAGAGAGCGAGCTATAATATCATCTACATAATCATGTAGGATATTATGCATCATATCATGAAAAATGTAGGTCATAGCCCGTTGATAAGTTGCCCCGACATTCTTTAGGCCAAAGGGCATCACTTTCCAAAGAAAAGGTACCCCAGGGGGTAATAAAGGCTATTTTCGCCTGGTCTTTAGGAGCTATCCTGATCTGATTATAGCCGGAGAATCCGTCCATTAAGGACATCATCCCACTTCCAGCAGTGAAGTCAATAATTTGATCCATATTTGGAAGAGGAAAGTCGTCTTTAGGGCATGCAACATTAATATCTCTGAAATCTGTGCAAACCCTAACTTTGGTGGCTTCTTTCTTGGTGACTGGGACTACATTGGAGATCCATTCAAGGATAATCAATAGCTTGTATGAAGATAACATTCAGGAGTTTTTCTAACTCCCCTTTGACTAGCAGAGCCACTTTGGGATGCATTTTTCTAAGTTTTTGTTTAACAGGTTTAGCATCCGGATGGACCACTAGATGGTGCATGACTACGTAAGGGTCTAGACCGGGCATATCTTCATATGTCCAAGCGAAGACATCTTCATACTCTTTAAGAAATGCTATGTATTGTTTTTGTTTTTCTTGACTTAGTTCCGCTCCAATGTTGATTATGTGAGGGTTGTCCTCAGTTCCAATATTAATTTTAATGACATTTTCTACCTCCATGTGTAGATCTCTTTCAAAATTAGGTGGGGTAGGTGAAACGCCCAACTCTTGTAATTCTTGTAAAGTTAATTTAGATAATTCGCTCTGAGGGTCAGCGGCCTCAAGTTGAGCTATGGTTGGTATAGAACCATCAAAATAAAACCCGTTGTACAACATCTCTTCAACAGAGACATCATGGAAGATATCTCCTTCCAACTCTTCATCGGGGTCAGCAATCATTTCAGGGTATGCTATGGATAGCATGTTGCATGAAAATGACGGATTTTTAAGAGGCAAATCAACATGTCTATCCAAATAGTCTTGATAGCATATGAGATGATCATCCTCCTCAAAAGGAAATGGTTGACCCTTACTAGGTAATAGGCCCACACCACATCGGGCATGCCATGGTTCTACCTCGAAAGGTTCTTTCATGCCATTTTGGAAAGGTCCTAAGCCTTTCCCTTTATATCCCATTTTAAGCATCATGGGTTTAGCTTTAATATAATCGTTGGTAAAATAGCACCGAGCATATCCATCATGATGGGTTTTGATATTCAGAGGGATTCTTCCCCGCTCATATCCTTTGTAAATGAAGGCGCAACTCCCGACTTGGTAAGTACTTCCCATAGGTTGTGGGAGGCCCAAAGTACGAGGAGATGGCGGCAATTGATTTAAAAGGTTTGAATCTTGCATGAAAGCATTCATTTTTTCTGATATTAAGGTTGTAGATAAATCTGGTAAAAGATCATCAGAAAGGGCATAAGATGTAGAAGGCTTATTACCTATGTCTTGAGATGTGGAAGGTATGATAGATGTGTCTGAAGGTTTTGAATTTATGGGATTAGGACTTGAAGAATTGGTTGTAGTTTTAAGAGCTTTTTGAAGTTCTACAGTAATTTTTTTAGAAGGTGGTTGATCTATATGGGAAGATGAAGTTAATGGAGGAGGAATAGATGAAATGATGGGTTTATATTTCACAGTTTTAGATGAAGAAGAACTAGGATATGTGGATGACAGAGCAGGGCAAAATTGCACTCCAACCGGTTCTCGCCAATGCACACATATCAAAAGGTCTAGGGTCACCATGAATAGTGACCAACTGATTTTTAAACTCAAACTTAACACATTGGTGTAAAGTTGATGGGACTGCTCGCATGGCGTTAATCCAAGGGTGACCCAAAAGTATATTGTACGATGCTGGGCAATGTACAATAAACACAGTTGTCTCAAGGGTTCTAGGACCAACTTGCAATGGGAGGGTAATGACTCCACACGTTTCTTGTGTTTCGTCATTAAAGGCTTTGATAATCATATCAGTATTCTTCATTTCATCACTTCTAAAACCAAATCGTTGGTAGAAGTCAAAGGTGCAGATGTTTAGAGATGAGCCATTATCAATCAGGACTCGTTTGATAGCTACATCCCCAATTAAAGTCGTAATATACAAGGGATTATCCTTGTGTAAACCGTGTTGTGGGATATCTTTATCCCGAAAGTCAATACAATCAATCTCTCGCGTGATGATAGTATTGGCCATAGCTTCAGGTTGGATGTTTTGAGGTACCATCATCTGGCTCAAAGTAAGCATCAATTCATCCCTATGGGTGGGAGAGGATCTTAATAAATCTAAAAGGGAGATTCTGGCGGTGGTATTAGACAACTGTTCATTAATGTTGTAAGGGGGTTTAGGTTGAACAATAGGAGCATTATTTCCTTTATTAGGATTTTTCGTAACAAATGGAGCTGGTCCATCATTCTGGTTTGGTTCTTGTTGGGGATTTTGAGCTTGTTGTTGGGTGACGACTCCGATGGTACCTACAATGTTATAGTGACGACGTTGAAACGGTCTTGGTTGAGAGTTTATGGCTTGTTCATAAGGAAGGACTTCATTAGAAGAAGGTCGAGTAGTGACTCTTCTGGGAAATGGTTCTTCTGGAACATTAGCATCTCGTGATAGGTTGAATAGGATCTGATTCGTTTTCAGAACTATTCGATTGAATGGTGTCTACTTCACTTTCACTATCCGACTCTATATCGCTAGAATCGAAGTTTGAAAATTATGTAAGGGCCTGGTTGTAACCATGGATAAGGTTGTGTCGAATGTGTGAGAGTCCCGAATAGGTAATTGCCCGCTAATGGTTCCTACATATCGGGTAGGAGGGGGAACATTATGATGTTCAATTTGATTAGCTACCTCTTTACCATGTCTTGGTAAAGGGTGTTGAAATATGTCTAAAGTTTGATTGGCATTCTGATTTTGATTTTGGGGAACAGTATTTTGAGTATTATTAGGAGGGTTTTGTTTAGGTTGGAAGGCTTGCACTTCCATTTCATTATTGTCAATCAAATCTTGTATTTTATGTTTCAATCTCTTACAAGCATTGGTAGAATGTCCAGGACCTCTATGAAAATCACAGTGCAAATCAGCTCTATATCCGGGTATGCTTGGGTCAGGTTCCTGGATAGTTGGATTAAACCTCTTTCAAGAAGTTGAGGTAAAATAGTTGATAAAGGTTGGTTTAATCTAGTGAACTCTCGAGGAGGCTTATCAGGAGGTTTCAAGATGAATTTTTCTGTTGTTTTTGTTGCATTGACATTAGCAACATTTCTGCCGTCGCTGACTCCATCACCGACAACCTCGTTTGTTTTTATATTGATTTCTAGATGTTTTCTCATCATCCTTCTTTCTAAGTTGGCCTCTCCTAATGAGGGCATCTTCTACTCTTCGAGCTAAGTCTATAGCTTGATCGAAGGTAGTCAAAGTAGTCGTTGATAGCTCATAAGAAAGTTGTTCTTGTAAATTGTTAATGAAAATGTCTAACATTTCCCTATAGGGTAGCACAAAGTGCAGCTTTTCCTGTCAATTGTCTCCATCTTGCTAAGAAATCAGCAAAACATTCGTCTTTATCTTGTTTTAAATTGTATAGGTCTTTAATAGTTACATGCCTCTCGATGTAGGCACTAAATTGATGAACAAATGACTCAGCTTGTTTCTTCAAAGTTTCTTAAGGAATGAGTGGGCAATTGATAATACCACTCTAACGCCATTCCACCTAAACTTTTGGGGAACATTTTTAGTAATAGCAAGTCGTCATGCGATATGTCGTGACATGCTATCCTAAACATGCGAAGATGTTCTATGGGATCTTCGGTTCCTTTATAGATAGGCAGGATGGGCATGGGAAAATGTTTAGGGTATGGTTGAGCTACCACTATGGGATCCAATGGTTGGCTACAAATCTCTCGATAATTATACGAGGGACGGTAGGGATCTATCTGGTCCATACGTGAAGCCAATTGTTTCACCATAGCTTCCAAACTACTAGTTTGCCCCCCATATTGATTCGGTGGGGCATTGCCATAAGTGTTATGGGCGTAGGATGGAGGAACATGCAGATTAGATGCCATGTTACTATTGTGTAAAACATTGGTAGGAAAAATATTATGGAGGAGTTTTGAAGTTGGATTGTGTTGTATTGTAGATTGTTGAAAGTTTGTATTTGGCTTTGTTTTAGATTTTTGTCTATTTAAAGCATTTCGCTCAATAGTTTGGAGGAAGGAAGTAGTGAAGGGAATTTTCTTTTGTGCGGGAGTGATTTTAGGTTGAGTAACAGGTTGCTTAGGAGGTTGGGTGACCCGTTGTTTGGTCATGGCTTGGGCTATAGTGACCATATTCGCATTGGATGGTCCACCCTTATCACTTTCTTGATCAATGAAAGACAAGGGATTAGTTTGCATATCAAGCGCCCGTTCTAAGGCTGCTTGAGCATCACTAATTTCCCCTTTATCAATACGGACTGCCACATTAAGGACGTCGATATGTTGATTAAGAAATTTTTGAAAATGTTCTGCGTTGTCAAAAGTGATGCCTCCATTTGGAGCTATTCTAGGGGATGAAGATTCTTTAACACTTCCTTCTTGTTCCTTATCTTCACCTAAGTCTTCATCTGATTGTCCTAGAGTTTCACCTTCCGGATTTGTATCTCCAAGAAGGACATTTGGGTTTTCAGTTGTATTTTGTAGCCAATCTTCTCCTTCTCCTAAAATTTCTTTACCATTCCTAAGTTTAGTCATGGTGCTAAGTTTTGATTTCAGAAAATATATATATATTTATATATATATATATATGCAACAAATTAAAAGGTATATATTTATATATACCTAATGCAATATTGTAAATGAAATGTTTAAGTTTTTTTACTATGTTCTTTGATTTTTTTTTTTTTTTTTTGAAACAATATAATAAAGACAGCAAATGAAACAATAAATGCACACAATAATAATAAGGTTGAAAGTAGATGAACTAATCTTCTATGAATAACTTATGAATATCATTAATAGGTTCAAGCTGTTCAGGGGTCATGAAATGTTCTTCTTCAAATTGAAAGTTTTCTTTTAAGAATTTGATGAAAAGAGCTATGGTAATGTTGTCTATCTCAGATCCCGGTTGGAAATAATAATTCTCACGACAATATTTACAATATAACATAGCTCTAGGAGTTTTGTTCCATCTTCTCCTAACTATAAGATCATCTTCTAAGGAATCTATATGAACTAGAAATGGGCGCACTATAACTGTGTCTTCGAGATTTTCCCCGAAAGTTAAAAATTTTGCAGATACAAGAGCTCTCCTATAGGCTAACCATCTATGGCAGGCTCTCTGAAGTTCATGATAGAACACTAATTGATGAGGATCCAGGATTCTATCCAAGACTAGCCTCTTAATCTGTTTAAGTTGTGTGGACCTAGATGAAATGATACTAAGTCTCCCGATAAGCTCGTCCCACAAGGATTGATTTCTACTTGTTTCATGGATACTAAGGACAGAATTAACTTCTATGGCTGCTAATTGGTTTACTACGTTTATAGTAACTGCTAACCTCTTTTTAGGAGCTACCATCTAAACATGATTTTGAACCTTAAAATGTTTTAAAATGCATCTAAGTTTTAGTTGTTCTAATTTTTTTTTTTTGTTTGTTTTTGCTTTTGTTTTCAAAAGGTTATGATGCATTCACGTCGGGTTCACCAAAATGTATCGCTCCAAATTTTTCGCATCCCTACCTTCAGGCTATTGGATCCACGCCCGGAAGGAGGATGGGAAAAGGATGGTGCGGTACCTCGGACGAGAGGACTTTGCGAAGGTCCCGCCTCTCAAGGGAGGTGCATTTTGGTGATTTGTCGACGGATGGTGGGTTCACCAAGAAACATTTGATGGCAGTTTCCACGCCTAGGTTTTGGGAATGAGTTTTAGATGAGTTCGTTTTATTTTTAAGCATTCATCCTAGGTTTGGCCGAATGATTCTAACTTAAACTACATGAAAATGCAATTTAAATGAATACAGCAAACATAAAAGAAAGCAGAAACAGAGAATTTGCAGGAGGCCAATGAATATTACCTGATCCGAAAGTCTGATGAAGTTTTTGATTACTTGTAGTAGTCTGGATCATCTGCAATTCAACAGGATCGCCTTCAATTTGATAAAATCATCTAAACTGACAGGATCGTCTACAATCTGACGAATTCGTCAGACAAATTCATCAGAGACCTGCAAAACAGCAAACAGATGCGAAATACAAGAAATTCTATTTTGTAAATAGGGGCAAACTATATGAAAAAGTAATATGAGTATTGAACAATATACAAGAACAAAAGTAAATGCAAATCACTGTGTTTAGATAGCATAATATGATCTTAATATGCAAACTAGACAAAATGGGTGAACTCCAGATGCAATATAGTATAAAAACTGAATAGACAATCTAATTTATAGCATAAAATGACATAGAAAAGAGAAAGAAGAGCAAACTCTAGGCACTGATTGCCTCGATGTGTGCTGCAGTTGAAATCGTCTCGCATCAGAACGAGATCGTCCCGAATTTGATGAGATCGCCTCCGATCTTGACAGGTTCGTCGATTGCGATAGATGCTGGCTCCGACTGAAAACCAGTGGTGTACCTACAATAAAATTAATATAGGACTAGTGCAAGAGCAAATTTGAAGTGTTTTAGCGCATAGGGAGTTGATTTACATAAAAATTCAGCCAGGGGTTGGGGAAGGAAAAGTTTTAGAGTTAAATAGGCATAGGATAGTTGTTGGGAGGTTGGAGATCATCCCAATTTGGGAGATCTCCAACGGGGGAAGGGTCCCAACGGCACAGACACGCTTCTGCCCGGATTGGAGACCCGTTGGAACGGATTCCAACTATGCAAATTCAGTTTTGTGACAAAATCGTCTGGACGTTCTAGTCCAGACGAAATCGTCAAATCTGGGGCGATATCGTCTGATCGGAGACGATATCGTCAAACGGTCAAAACAACTGCTAAAAATGGCATGAAAAAAGAGGAAACGGGTTTCTCGACGGTTAACGGGCGGTTTGGGAGGTTAAATTTGAATTTAAATTTATTTACTAAGGTGAATGTAATTATTCCAATTTTACTGCGCCAATTTTAGGGTGCTACAAGGAAGAACCACAACTCTAAAGATTATCCGAACCGGGTGCTACTGGCCAACTATTTTTTTAGACTATTTTAAAGTAACTAGAGGCTATGAAGAATGCCAAAGGTATATCAGGAGAAACAGAAATACCCCATTACCCCTTAAGTCCATTTAGGTTGAAGAACATTTCCAACAATGGGACTAAACTTCATCAGAATAATAAAGCCCAATTCATCCACTGAACATAAGTATATCTTGACAGCTACTTATTACTTCACCAAGTGGTCAGAGGAAATCCCTACCAAAAATGCTGACAAAGAAGTCATGATAGAGTTCGTGGAAAGTCTAATCACCAGATTTGGCATCCCAAAAGCGTTGGTCACAGAAAATGGTTCATCTTTCGTAGGTGCCAAAATGATTGATTTTATATGTAGATTTGGGATCTATTTAAAAAAATCCTCAAACTACTATCCCCAAGGAAATAGACTAGCTGAGTCTACAAATAAAATCCTGCTCAGGATTTTGAAACGAACTCTGAATGAGAAGAAAATAAGTTGGCATTCCTTGATAAATCAAGCACTATGGGCTGATAGAATAACGATCAAGAAGTCCGTCAATGCATCTCCTTACCTGACCTAAAACTACTTAATAAAATTGGTACATAAGAAGCAGAACCTATGGAAAATAGGTTGATTCACCTCCTGCATTCATAATAACAAGAGGAACAGGCTTACAATCACCACCTAGAGCATACCGTCGCCACCAAAAGATGGTTTGATAAGAAGACTACCCTGAGGAAATTTAAGACAAGTGACTTAGTCCTCAAGTGGAATGAGAAAAGGTCCAAACTTGGCAATCATGATAAATTTGATACATTTTGGGATATTCCTTTTGAGATAATGGAAGAATAGTGACACAATTCCTTCCAGTTGAAGGACGAACAGGGCCATGTTCAACCCATCCTCATTAATGGCTTCCACCTGAAGCTATATTTCAAGAAGTAGGTCCTTCTTCTTAGTGTATGTATTTTTATGTAAATATGTATTTTTATGTCCCTTTTAATAAAATGTCACCATGGCACAATGTTTTGATACCCAAGTGCCCCTTTTGAGCAAAATGTCGCGATGGCACGACTTTTTGGCACCCAAGTACCCCTTTTGAGAAAAATATCATGATGGCGTGACTTTTTGGCATCCAAGTGCCCCTTTTGAGCAAAATGTCATGATGGCATGACTTTTTGGCACCCAAGTGCCCCTTTTGAGAAAAATGTCATGATGGCATGACTTTTTAACACCCAAGTGCCCCTTTTGAGCAAAATTTCATGATGGCGTGACTTTTTAGCATCCAAGTGCCACGTCAGGTTTTAGTACTCATTGGAAATAATAGTGAGCACCATGACAAAAGGAATGATCTTTAAATGTTGGCATGTGTCAAAAAAGTAAAGTACTGTAGATAATAAAAGTGGCGATCTTGAAACTCTCACATTGTCTTTTTTGAGGTATGGTCGCACCTACCAATGGGCATAAAGAAAAATGGAAAAATATCATTAGTCCAAATAAAAAAGGGAAAACAGTGAGTAATGGTTAATGGCATCTTAGATGTTGGCACGCAGATTAAGGCTTCATGCAACATTCTAAAATCTACACAAAAAATAGTTCTATCAACTAAGAATGCACCACGTCATCTCGATAATTATTACATGACAGATTGGTGCGAGCATGCATTCCCGTTTTCATTAATCCACCTTCCATATTCCTTTTTACTTTCTATTTTTTTGTGTTCTTTTATTTTTTCTGTCAAAGAGAGCTCCATAGAACTACTACTCAGTCTTCTGGTTTTTCCCAATTGACAAAGCATAGTGACCATGGCAACCACTCCTGCAGCTAGTTCTTCTACATCTTCTAAAAAAAGAGAAGCTCAAGTAAAGGGTGAACAGTTTCATAGATCTAGATGCCCATATTATAGATGAGATTAACCTAGAAAGAATCAAAATAGATCTGAAGAGACATAGCCACAAGGATGGCCACGAATCCATCCCCAATTTATCCAGGTGCATTCGCATATTAGTCTATGCTCTACTGGTATGTTTGTCCTCAGGTGCATTCCTATCCAGAATTAATCTGAGCCATGATGAAGATGTATGATATCAAGCACAGGATAGTTAAGAATTTTTGAGGGGAAACCCTATTTACTCTTGACCCAAAAATATTTAGGTTTGTCTTCACCTGTGAAAGGGAACCTGTGCCTCCACCTATCAAGTTCGATCTTGAGAACTATGATAAATATTACACCAATGCCCCAAACATTAGGTCTTTTTTACAGAAGAACCTGGTGGACACCCTTTCAAAGAAATATGTGCCCAAGTCTCCCATTCTCTTGTCTAGGTTAAAAAAAAGAGATTTTTCAATACTGGTGATGGTGGCAGGTTTAGAGGATGACACCTAGGTGTATGGATGGAAAATTACAGTGGCTCAATGTATCTTCATTCCCCAATTCTATGATGGGAAGCATCTGGAGCCAGATAGAGTTCCTGTATTTTTCTACTGGCCAGTGTACTTAGCCCAAAAAATACACATAGGCCTCTCCAAACTGCAACGAGAGGCCCCAGACACATTTAGGTATTATTCCTATTTGGTATGGATGTTTTTATTTTTTCAATTCAAGCATTTGGGTTCTATTTCCATCACCACCAAAGATTAGAAAGGGGAACATTTACCAGTGTGTGAGTGGATGCCACTTCTTGCAAATACAAGTTTGTACTACCATTTTAACATGGAGTTTCTAGGCCCTGCCCTAAAACTCATAAATGACCAAATGCTGAGAATCTCGAAATAAATGCATGAAGTGTTGAGGTATCCCCATGCAGAGGAAGGTGATTGGTTCATTTTGACACAAGGATTAGTCATTAGACTTTATGGCTTCACAAATAAGCCTTTCCTATTACCTTATTATGTTACCAAGAGACTTTTTTCCTTGGAATACGTAAGGCAAACAAAATTTATCAACTATACATACGGAATAAGTGCTCATATAATGCACACATGCCTCATGCCTTTCCACTATGAGGGAGTGACTCTGTCAAAGAAATGAGATCATGAGAAAATTTCTCAAGTATTGTGAAATTTGAAGTTGATAGAACTACCACACAGGTGGAAATATGATCCAGAAGACAAATTCACTCAAAGGCAGGTTGCTCTAAATAAGTATCCCTTCAAGAAATTTCATGCATCTAACAGGAAAATTTATAAACAGGGCAAAAATAATGATGAATATCGGCCTATGGAATGGCACGTTGAAAGGATGCAGCCACTTCCTCCATGGCATGATTTTTATGAAAACTTAGTAGATTGGAGCCCAGATTCAAATAAAAATCATGAACTCATAGAAGATAATATCAAGAGAATGAAGAAAGGAGGAGAATACTGGGATTATGCTAAAGTATTGGTGTGCTGGCAAATGAGATGTCACACTAAAACGTTCACCAGGTATGGTTTGAAAAATGATACAGAGTTTTGTACAAAACATGATGCAAATCATGAAGAATGGTCTGAGACATTTGTAAATGAAGTTACTTTGGGAATCGATGGTATCCCTATAAAAACACTTGAAAGTGGCGAACAACAAGGAAATGGCAAAGGAATAGCGACTGAACAGGTGGAAGCCTCAAAGAAAAAACAACAAGAATCCATTCCTCCCTCGGGATTGTAAATAGAGTTTGATGATAGTAGCCCGCTTATATATAGAAAAAGGAAAGTAGGGACAAAGAAAGAGGGTCTCCAAAAAATAAGGATAGAAACATATTCAAAAAATTCATAATATGGAGAATCATAAAAGGATGAACAATCTCGAGATATTTCAAAATTTGAAATACATGAAGAAACTAAAAAAAAAATAGAAATAAAATGTGTAATCCTGAAAGGGCTCCTGAAAAGACAAAGATCAATGAACAAAAAGGAGAACCAACTGAGAAACTCCATCAAGAAGAAATGCTTTGTGAAGGAAAAATTGTTGGTGAAGAACAATCTCTAACAAAGATGGCAGCTGAAGTTGGGGGTATGGGTCTGAAGAAAATTGCAAAGATCTACACCGAATAATCACAAGAGAATGAATATGCTACTCCACCAAAGGACTCAGGTATGTCTATCATTAACCTTGATACTCCTCTTCTTCTCCTCGATCCCATAGAACTTCCCCTCCCCTTTTTTTGAAACAAGGAAATCCCTCATCTTCTGATAAAATCCCAAAATCACCTTCTTATAGAACTCCCCCTACCACTCACCAAACCCCACCATCTCCACCATCAAGAGAAAAGACTCCACCAGTATCCCATTTCTCTCACCTAAAATCCCCTTCCAAACATTTGAGTTTGGAAGCCGCATTAACCACCACTCCTTTCTCTATGTCTGCCAATCTACTAAGCCTCCAGGAAATGCAAGCTACTTCCCCTGCAACTAATCCCACTGTTGCAAAATTCAAAATATTAAAAAAGGCTATTGTAAATGTGACTACCTGGATGAAAGCATGAAGTACACAAAGATACATAGATTTAGCAAGATTTTGAGAAGGGACAGTGTTGTACCCCATCAGTATGTAACGATCTACAATGAAAATGACCCTCTGGTACAAAATCCAAAAAAAGAGATGACTTTGGATGACTACCAGACCGAGATCACTGAAGAAGATATAACTCAGTTACCCATGGATAATGAGTGGAACCAAGCTCAAGCTCATATGGGAACCATTTATCTAAAAACAAAGTATTACAAATAAAATTTCCTTCAAACGGAGCAAGAGAAAAAGCGTTTATAAGAAGCCCTTCAACAACAGAAAGCCACTAAAAAGGCTCTAAAAAATGAAGCTATGAAATGGAAGGGAAGGTTTTATGAGGTAGCTCCTTATAAGGAAAATTTGACAAAAGTAGAGGAGAAAATTCAAGTATTGCAACAATAGATTGAAGATCTAAGAAAGCAGCTATCTAATAGTGTTAATAATGCTAGCAGACTGACCAAAGAAAAAGCAAGAGCGGTCCGAAAGAAGATGCTTTAAAAGGTCAATCAGTTGGTTTTAAAAGTCAGACCTATGCTAGCATACTTGCTCAAAATCCAAAATATGCTAAGCTAGGTAGACGATGAGTTCCAAAAATTGATTCAACTTCTGACTATGAGAGTGTCAGCTTCTAATAAAATCCAAGCCCTAGTGGATAGCACTTAGGCAATACCAGGATATAGAGCTCATGATGCAAATTTATCTCAGGAAAAATTGGTCGCCCTAAACTTCTGCAATAGATACAAGTTAGTAAAAAAAGATGCTAAGGTACTATATGAGCTAAATGGAGAAGCTAAGGCAATTACAAAGCATGTAAGTTTAGCCAAGAATTGCAGAATACTTAGTTTCTAGAACAAGATACTGGCTGAAGAAGAGCTAAGAGCTTCCTAGACAAAATACCTAGAAAATGAATCAAAAATCAACCGTTTGGAGGAACTAGTCCAAGAAGATCTTATATTCATTATGGCTCAAAATATCACTCAGATGAACGCTTGCTTGTATGAGTTAAGTCTTAAAGTGAAATCTCTAATGTATGATAGTATTGAAGAGCTAGAATATATATATCTTACCTTCAAGGAGAAATATGAAACAGACAAAGAGACCTGGAATAAATCCTGTTCTACTTATAATGAGATCATTCAGGAGAGGAACAAGCAAGGAAAGAAAAAAAATAAGAGCCAAGAAGACCTCTTCTAGCAGCACATCCCCCCAGGGAAAAAGGAAACAAGGAGTTCTAGCAAAAGCACTGCAGAGGAAGGGCCACTATAAATCAAGTTATGTTTGTATTTGTTTTTGTGTACATGGTATCTTTCCCCTCCTCCCCTTTTCCTTTTCCATATTTTTCTTTTCAACTTCATTCCCTCCAATGTTAGCAAAGTCTTGGATGCAAGCGTCACCGAATACGAGTTTTTCTTCCAAGTGAGTTCTATTTATGTGTTGTATATATATACTCGGTACCTTCCCCCTTCTTTCCCTTTTTTCTCTTATATATATTATTTTATTTTTTTACTCTGTTCCCCCAATGGATAAAGGCTCTAGGTTCTAACATTCAGCTGACATAATTACCCCAAGAGGCACCAAGAATGTTGGCCAAAATGACCACATATAGGAAAAGAAGGAAGAATCTCACCAAATACTAAGCTAAGGCAAAAAGTCATGATGGCGCGATATTTTGATGGCAGTGGAGCATTCTAAGGCCATAAGTCGTGATGGTGCAACATTTTAATGGCAGTGGAGCAGTCTAAGGCCATAAGTCATGATGGTGTGACATTTTTATGGTAGTGGAGCAGTCTAAGGCCATAATTCATGATGGTACAATATTTTTATGGTAGTGGAGCAGTCTAAGGCCATAACTCACAATGGCACAACATTGTGATGGCAGTGGAGTAGTCTAAGGCCATAAGTCATGATGGCATGATATTTTGATGGCAGTGGAGTAGTCTAAGGCCATAAGTCATGATGGCATGACATTTTGATGGTAGTGGAGTAGTCTAAGGCCATAAGTCATGATGGCATGATATTTTGATGGTAGTGGAGTAGTCTAAGGCCATAATTCATGATGGCACGATATTTTGATGGCAGTGGAGCAGTCTAAGGCCATAAGTCATGATGGCACGACATTTTGATGGCATTGGAGTAGTCTAAGGCCATAAGTCATGATGGCACACCATTTTTATGGCAGTGGGGTAGTCTAAGGCCATAAGTCATGATGGCATGACATTTTTCTGGCAGTGGAGCAATCTAAGGCCATAAGTCGCAATGGCATGACATTTTGATGGTCGTGGAGCAGTCTAAGGCCATAAGTCACAATGGCACAAAATTTTTATGGCAAAGAACAGAACAAAGACAAAAGTTACAATGATGTGACATTTTGAAGGCCACGAAAACCACGAAGTCTGAAAGATACGATAAAGATCTTCATAACAAGAATATCCTAACCTATTTCAGTTAGAAGCCCCATCACTCTTCAATTCTCCTTGTACCAACTTTCAGTTTTTTTTTGCGTAAAACTCTTATATATAGAATGAGCAACTGAAACAAATGGTTGGCTCTTAGGCATTTACAAGGCTATGTACTCATAATTCTAAAAGATAAATAAATATCAAAGTTCTGGTTTTTTATTCATTGGTGTATGAAAAATCATGTAAGTGCTATTCATTGCTACTTAAATATAGTTTGAATGTAATATGCATCGACTCTTAATTTGAATCATCGTATCATCATTATATTAAAGATCTGCAATCTAACTTCATGGATTGAGTATTATTAAAAATTCACCAAGGGGTTTTAATCTCAGTGTTTGGTCCTATTGTACTTTCTACAAAAGGTTGTAATAGTTGTTGTTGTTGCTTAATCTATACCATTTTGATTCTCTAGCATTAGCTATATTTCCCTCCCTGTCTGTACTTTATTTTTTCCCCCCCTTTTCCTAAAAGAAACAAAGGAACCATCCTCCTCTGGATATTGAATCAGGAAGACTCTGTTCTAACCTGGTCATTCAATGTTGGCAAAGTCTTGGGCGCAAATGTAACCAAAGGCATATTTTTCTCCAACAAGACCATTTACGTGAATTTATAGCACATGGCCATATATATCCTACAAATAAAATTAATTGACCGGATTGACACCTAAAATTTGGAACGAGCCCTCTTATTTTACTTCAAACTTGTGGTGCTTGTCGGGCCTAGCCTTGTTTTCGTTCTATTTTAGCACTAGATCACCTACCTTGAATGACTTATCAAAAGTCTTCTTGCCAAATCATTTTTGCATCATCTGAGCATGTTCCATGAAGACATTGCATGATCTCTCCCTATCTTCTTCCAAATATAAAAGTTATACCGACCTCATGCTCATAGGATCAGATTCATCATCCTCTTTACCATACAACAAGTACCATGACTGAAGAGCCGATAATTCAATATGAACGAGCAACACTGCTTCTTTACCATATACCATGGAATAAGGTGATGTCTTGATGGATTTATTCATGGAGATTTAGTTAGCCCATAATGCTTGGTTCAGGATCAAGTGCCAACTGTGCTTATTTTTGCCCAGGGTCCTTTTCAAAATTTTCAAAAAATTCTTGTTTGTGGACTCAGCCAATTTGTTCCCCTATGGATAATAGTTAGATGATATCTTCTAAAAAAAATTTATATTTTCCCAGTGAATTCACTAATTTGAGCATCAATGAAAGGAGTCCCATTGTCCATTATGATTGCATTAGGTATTCCAAAATGAGTGATTAAACCTTCAAGGAAAGCAATCATTGTTTCTTGATCCATTTTCTTGGTCAGGATTGCTATTGATCATCTGGTAAAATAATTAGTTGTAGTTAGGATATATTTATGTCTGGAATGTGAATTAGGATCAATGAACCCAATAAAGTCTAAGTCCCATTGATGAAATGATGCTTCCACTTGAATTAGATGAAGAGGAAATGACACATTCTTGCTTCTGCCAACATATCTCTGGCACTTATCGTTATTATGACTGATTTTGAAGATATCTATAGAGAGTAGGCCAAAAATATCCTACTTTAATGATTTTTAATGCCATCAGACTCCTTGCATAATGGCCTCCTGATAGACCAGAGTGAAACTCCTTTGGGATTCTTTGTTTCTCTGATTCATGAATGCATATGAGAAGTACTCCATCAATATTTTTATGGAACAACCCATTTGGTGGCATCACGTATCTAAGGGCTTGAAGTCTAAAGCTCCTTATTTGTGAGGAATTAAGGTGTGAAGGACATCTTTAATGGAAATATTTGACAAGGTCCTCTATTCAATCATGATCGTCAATAGAGTGGTTAGCGAAATTACTTTCTAAGCCTTCAAGTTGGTAAATCATGGATTCAGATGCAACACTTTTTGCAAGCTCCTAACATAGTGCTTAGCCTCGAACCAGCTTGGTTGGATGGATTTCAATATCATATTCTTAGAGTTTGAAGAACCATCTAGCTCTCTTATCTCCAAGCTTTCCTTGAATGATGAAACTCTAGATATCTATATGAACAACATAAAATATCATCTTGCTTTGAGAAAAAAAATGCCATAAATTTTTCAATGATTTCATCATTGCATATACTTGCTTTTTAATAAAATTATATTTTTCTTCATGCGGTTGGATGAATTGACTGAAGAAAGCAATCAATAACTTATCTCCATCATATCCCTTCTACGTAAGCACTGTTGCATAGCTTTCTTGCTCACCAACGATGTACAAAATAAAATATTTTGAGTTATCAGGGTTCATCAGCATCGGGGCTTGAGCAATTGTCTCTTTTATTTACTTGAATGCCCATGTCCTCTACTCAGTCCATTTGAACTCAACATTCATATTTAATAGTTCTATCATTAGATTTACTACCTGGGCAAAATCTACCACAAAATTTCAAACAAAATATATTTACCCAAAGAATGATTACAAATCCTTCTTGCTAGATGGTAATGGAAGCTTCAAGAGAGCTTTAGCTCTAGCTGGGTCAATCGCCAAATCTTCTTTTGAAATAACGTGGCCTAGGATTTTTCCTTATATTACCGCAAAGATGGAATTCTTTGGGTTGATTTATATTTTGAACTCAGTATTTTTTGAACACTTACCTCAGATGTAGACTATGCTCCTCCCTATTGTGAGAGAAAATAGTCATGTCATCTAAATAAATAATAATCACTCGATTTAAAAATTCATCGAAACCTATTTTCATTGCTCTCTGAAAAGTTGCACCAGCATTTGAAAGACCAAATGGCATACACTGATAAGCAAAAGTTCCCCATTTTGTGGTGAACACCATTTTGTATTGGCCTTCATCGTTAACCCAAATTTGGTTATAGCTAAAGAATCCATCTAACAAAGAGAATCTCTAAGCACCGGTAACCACATGAATAATATGGTCAATTTGAGGTAAAGGATAGTGATCCTTCAGAGATACCTAGTTTAAATTCTAAAAATCCATGCACAAGTGGATATCTCCATTATTATTTCTCACTAGGACCAAATTTTCTACCCATGTAGATTTTTTAATCAAGTAGATGATTTTGGCTTCTAGTATCTTCAGCAATTCTGCTTTCATCAATGTTTCAATCTTGGGATTGATCGATCTCTAATTTTTCCTGAAGGGTTTCACTCCTTCCTATAACTCAATGGTATGATGGATTATATATTTGTTGTAGTCGTTCAAATACTGGTAGCTCCAAGTGACAATGTCTGGGTACTCATGACACAACTCTTTAATCTGCTCTAGCTCTTCTTGAGTGCAATCAGTGCTGATTTTGATTGACTTCTCAAGTCCTAGATGCAGTTCAGTATACTTATTTTCATCCACATTGATCCTCTACTTTTATGCTCTATCATTTTTATTAAAGAGGATCTCAAGTGTAATCAACCCCTTTGGGATATGATTATTCTACAGCTGGATCAAACCCTTGGTCTCTTCCTCATAAAGTGTTCTATATTCCACATTACTTGCTTCTCTTATTAGAAAATTGATAATCTGCTCATCACTTTCGAATACTTGCTAGTGGATATTTTTATCAAGGACTAAAGGTCTATAAATTAATCTCACAGTCTTGGTCTTTCTCACCACATGATCCACTAGAGAAAAATTAGCTCCAAGGGACGCCAATAGATCAGCATAATTTTTTTTCTCATGTGATATTGCTTGGATTTTTAATGTTGTATAAGCCTCAAAAAATTCCATACCTTATTTTGGTATATCTTCAGGTAGTGCTACTTGGAAATGCACTTACTCATTACCTAGTTGACAATTAGCTTAGAATATCTAAAGATTTACAATTATTTGATCCCGATATTTTATGCCTTTTTTAGACCTAAACAAAGTGCTTCATATTTGGTGGTATTATTCATGCAAATCTAGGTTATTCGATAAGAGTACATATTCTGTATACCAGAGGGATAAATGGGAACAATACCTACCCCTGTGCCATTATTGCATCTTGCACCATCAAAATACAGCTTCCATAGTTGATCAAGAATATGATCCTCATCATTAGACACTTTTGCTTCAAGCTTTTTAAGCTTAGTGATAGTGTAACAACTAATTTTAATTTTCATCATGGTGTTAAAATTGAGCATTGAAAACCTGTCTTCTGTCTGAAGCTCATCTAGAACTTCTTCTATCAAGTCTAACTCCTCCAATTATTTAGTCATCAAATTGACAGAATTTATGGGTTTGTCTTCCTCTTCAATTTTCTCTATGTGATAAGTTGAAGTCTTCTCATTATAAATTTGAATACTTCTCCCTTTGATAGAAATTTCCAAATGAGAATAGTCAAGAGAAAGGTAGCCTCCAAACTTGGTAGTAAACTTCCATGATAGAAAAATGGTAAAGTACGGTTCTAGATCGACCACAACCACCTCCTGGATCATAGTGATCTAAGGCATTTTGTGCAATACAATGGGGATGTCTTTGATGACCCCCATTTTCCTGATAGGGGTTCCATATAATTGTAAAACACCAAGACTGCTCCTCATATACTCCATATCCATAGCATCACAAATTGTTGGAAATTAAGCCAGTTAAAAGGAGTAAAAAATTTGTTTGCAACGGTAAGCTTTGGATCTTACCCTTTTACCTCCTTGGACGACAGCTGACTGGGCAGGTAGTTTGACTTGGATGACAGCTGACTGGGCAGATTGGACGGCATGGGCGGCAAGGCGGACAACACCAAATTCCCTTTCTCCTTTCCTCCCTATTCTTCTTCTTTTCCTAACTTCTCCTATATTCCCTAAGGTTGTTTAATCAACCACTATTTAAACTTTGTAATTCTTATGTTTCCAAGGTTGAATATAATATTTTTGCATTTTCCTATTGCTCCTAATTCTCACGTGCCCACATCTGGTATCAAAGCCAAAGCCGAAGAGGGCGCTAGAACCGAGGTCGATGGAGGAACCAGGCCCGAGGACCGAGGTGGAGGAACCAGGAAGCACGAGCATCGAGGCGAGGTCGAGTGGGGCCCGTAGCATGCAATCCAAGGTGAGGAAGGCCCATGATTCATGAACCGAGGTGAGGTCTAGAGCAGGCCCACACAACAAGCACATGAGGAGGAGCAACTCAGAAGAACCAATCGAAGAGCACCACATGGCGAGAGGAGAACAAGGCTGACATAGACTGGATGACTCAGAACTGATGCAGACCAATTACATGGTAGAAAGATCGATTACGTGGCAGAAGGAGGACAAGCAACGTGGCAACAGATGACAGGCTCAAAGGAAGCAATGTGGCGGGGAGCGATTGCTCGAGAAGGAGGTAAAAGGGTGATCACTGATTTCCCAAAGGCAATCGAGTGAGTATTCACTCGCTGAAGGTTTTAAACACCTTCATCGCCCTCCGCATGGTCGATGTGGGACAAAAATCCCAAAAAAAATTAATTAAAGCATGATCGAGAGAAGTATAAGGAAGGCAAGCTTCCCTTGCCTTCCCGTCGAGCCACGTAGCTCGACTGGCTCGTGGAGCCAGCCATAAGGTGCCCGCCTTCCTGCAGGTCACGGGTTCGAAACCCAATGATAGTGAAAGCTTGAATTTTTTTATTTTTGTTGAAATCGGATCCGAAATAGAATATACTTGTAATATTGCCCTTGGGTTCTCATCGGCAGTGGTAGCCGAGTTGGTTAGGATGAATTCTTGCATGAAATAGGTCACGGGTTCGATTCCTGTGAAGGATAAATTTTTTATATAAAGTTTTTTTATATATTATTATTAAAATTAATTATATTATATTTAATATATTAACTATAATTGCTTTTCTAAAGTTTTTTTAAAGCAATTATTTTTTAATCTATTAAATAGTAATATATATTTTTTAATATATATCATATAAGAAAGAAAGACATTGTCTAAGAGACAATTATTGTAATCGAAGGATAAATTTTTCACTTGATTCAAGGAATCATAAACTGTAGAACTTTTGTGTAATAAGCCTAAGAGGCTTAGTTTTTTTTGTAAAAGAGACAAAAGATCCAAATTGACAAATTGTAAAGAGGCATTGATGATAAGACCAAATGGTTGTTATCATGCCTTATGTGCAATTCTAGCAAGAGAAGGTGCAGAGAGGTTTGATGAAAAAGTAAGAGGTTATGGGCTCAACATTGTGTTTAGCCAACTTCAAAATGCAGTGATAGCACATCAAAGGCATCCTGACTCAGGGTACGAGGCAGAATTTGAAGATAACTCATTTAGGAGTCAATTTGAACAATCGAAATCCATACAAGCTGCACCACAAGAATCAGAGTATACACACTACAGTATTTTAGTGGAAATATTAGAACCAGAATCATCGAAAATAATATTGATAAGTGACGATGAAGAAGAAGTAGCAGATAATTTTGTGAATCAAGAGATAGCATCCCCACATCAAGAGGAATAAACAGTGAATGATAGAGTAGAACAAGTCAGATTTGACTTAAGTTTGTAATCTCTTCTTTCTTCCTTCTTCTTCTTTCCTTCTTTCAAACAACAAAGTACTTTATTGTAACCATGAAATAAAGAGAGTTTTTTGGTAACTATGGCCTCACACAATAGCTTACCTATACCAAAATTTAACGGTTATGACTATGAGTATTGGTCTATAAATATGAAGACCTTGCTCATAGGAAGAGGTTTGTGGGACATAATAGAAGAGGGCTACATAGAACCCTCATACTGGACAACACTAAGTGCCGTAGACAAGAAAACATGAAAATAAGAGAAAAAGAGCAACTCTTCTGCTCTTTCTCATCTCCAAGTTGCATTGGAGAAAAGCATATTCCCTAGAATCATCGCTTGTACAACTGCACAAGCTGCATGGAAAGCATTGAGTGATGGATTCCAGGGTAGTAATCAAGTGAAGCAGGTAAGGCTTCAAACACTGAAGAGAGATTTTGAAAATATTCGAATGAAAGATGATGAAAAATTCGATGATTATTGTGTTAGAGTAAAAGCAATTGTGGATAAAATGGTTACACTAGGCAAAAAAATCATGCTTGAGACAATTGTAACAAAAGTGTTGTGAACACTTACATATAAATGGAACCATATTGCCATAATTATAGAAGAATCCAAAGATCTTTCCCTTTTAACATTCGATGCATTAATCGGATCGTTAATGTCACATGAAGAGAGGTTTCCTGAAACTCCTTCAACCAACTATGGAGGTGATGATAAGGCCTTCACTTCCAATGAAAACAATGGAAGAGGATGGGGAAGAGGTCAAGGCAGAGGCAAGCAAAGAGGTAGAGGCAGAAGCAACTACAGAGGAGGCAATCAAAATAGAGGAGGCAACCAGAACAGAGGAGGCAATTCCAACAGAGGAGGCAACTCATACAGAGGAGGCAATCAACAAAGAGGTGGAAATCAAAATCGAGGAGGAAATCAAGGACAAAGTGGAAATCAAGGGCGAGGAAGTGACAAGTCAAAATCAGCTTGTTTCAACTATGGCAAGCCAGGTCACTTCGCTCATGACTGCTGGTCAAAATCTTCACAAGGCAGCAGTAGTCAATATGGTAATTATGGAGAAGAAGATGATACCTCTAATATTTTTCTTTCATATGGACAATCAGAACACAATCTAAATGACACATGGATTCTGGATACTGGTTGTTCAAACCACATGAGTGGCAAAGAACATTTATTTGCTACTCTAGATTCCACTTATAAATCCCAAATCAAATTAGGGGATGATAAGACATTGCAAGTAGAGGGTATTGGAGCCATGGAGGTTCCAACCAAAGAAGGACTAAAGAAAGTGCATGACATCTATTACACTCCAAAGCTCCAACACAATCTGCTAAGCATTGGACAAATGATGGAAAACAATTACAAGCTTGTATTTGATGAAGGACAATGTATCATTTTTGATAAAAATAATTGTAATCATGTCATCACACAGGTCCCCATGACCAAGAACAGGTTATTCCCTCTCAAATTTGATGAGCCAGGAGGAGCTCAACTTGCAAATGTAGCTATAACAAATCCAAGTGTGCTTTGGCACTTGCGATATGGTCACCTTAATTCCGCTAGCTTGAAACTTCTCACTTCTCAAGCTATGGTGACAGGACTTCCCAAAATCAATGAACAAAAGGAGGTCTGTGAAGGATGTGCTTTGGGAAAGCACTCAAGGTCAAAGTTTCCAAAAGGACAAGCATGGAGAGCCAGCTATCCACTTCAGTTAGTACATTCAGACATCTGTGGACCAATGCAAACACAGAGTCTCGAAAACTATTCTTATTTTCTCACTTTCATAGATGACTTCTCTAGAATGTGCTGGATTTATTTTTTGAAACATAAAGATGAAGCTTTTGATTGCTTCATAGATTTTAGAAACAATGTAGAGAATCAAAGTGGGAATTATGTAAAATGTCTTAGGATAGATCGAGGAGGTGAATACTCCTCAAAAGCATTCTTGAAATATTGTAAAGCAAGTGGGATTAAAAGGCAATTCACCACTGCCTATACCCCACAATAGAACGGTGTGGCCGAGAGAAAGAACCGCACCATAGTTGAAATGGTGAGATCGATGCTTCAGACTAAGCATCTAACTCATATGTACTGGGTAGAGGTTATAAGAACCAGTGTATATATTCTAAATAGAAGTCCTACTTCTAGTTTAGATGGTGTCACTCCTTATGAGGGGTGGTACGAAAAGAAACCTAATGTAAAGCACTTCAAAGTGTTTGGTTCTTTAGCATATGCACACATTCTTGATGAGAAAAGGAAGAAGCTTGATCCAAAGAGTCAAGCTTGTATATTTGTAGGGTATTGTGAGTCTACAAAGGCATATAGACTCTACAATCCCAAGACTCATAAAGTTATACTCTCCAGGGATGTAATTTTTGATGAAGGGGGAGAATGGGGTCATCAAAGAATTTTTGTTGATGATGAGTCCCAAGATGTAAGTTCTTCATAGGTACAACAGGTGTCTCCAAAGAAAAGCAAAGGCACGCCACCCCCTCCAAGCCCAAGCAGGAGTACTACATCAAGTACTTCAACCGCCACTCCAAGTCCTTCTCCACAGAGATCAGTAAGTTCTTCACCGATGGACATTGATAGAGACTCTCCATCAAGAGGCAAAAGAACATTACAACATCATCCATATTTTCAAATGTTGGATCAGAATTTCTAGAGAAGATTCACTAGAAGCCAAGCTAGTGAAATGAATACAGTTTTGCAACAACTTGAAAATTTGCAATTGTATGGGGATGATGACTCCCATGATCCTAGGGGAGATGTAGTCAATTATGCTTTATTGGCTAGTACACAGCTAGAACCAACTAGCTATGAGAAGGCTTGTACTCAAAATGTATGGCAAGAAGCCATGAAAGAGGAAATAACCTCTATAAAAAATAATGATACATGGGAGCTAGTAAAGCTACCCAAAGGAAAAAAATGTGTTGGATGTAAATGGGTCTACAAGACCAAGTACAATGCTGATGGAAGCATTGAGAGGCATAAGGCGAGACTAGTAGCAAAAGGTTTTACTCAAAAATTTGGCATTGACTATGAGGAAACCTTTGCTCCTATTGCACGACAAGAAACAATCAGATCAGTTCTTTCCTTAGCAGCCCATAAAGGATGGAATGTTCAACACATGGATGTGAAAAGTGCTTTTCTGAATGGATACTTGATAGAAGAGGTTTATGTTCAACAACCTCAAGGTTTTCAAGAACAGGGAAAGGAGAACCTTGTTTACAAATTGAAGAAAGCACTTTATGGCCTCAAGCAAGCACCAAGAGCTTGGTACTCATGCATTGATGGCTATTTCAGTGAGTATGGATTCACGAGAAGCAAAAGTGAACCAACTCTGTACTACCTAAAGCATGGAGTAGACATTCTCATAGTTTGTTTGTATGTGGATGATCTAATATTTATGGGTAGTAACAATAAAATGAATATGGAGTTCAAAAACTCCATGATGAAATAGTTCGAGATGAAAGATCTTGGTTTAATGTGATACTTCCTAGGGATGGAAGTGCATCAATCAAATAAAGGGATCTTCATATGTCAACACAAGTATGCTCGAGACATGATCAAGAAATTTGCCATGGAGCAGTGCAAATCAGTTGCAACTCCAACTGGACATGGGATCCAATTAAGCAAGGACGATGGAGCATCAAAGGTTGACATGACCACTTACAGAAGCATGGTTGGGAGTCTGATGTTTCTCACCAACACAAGGCCCGATATTCAATATGTTGTTTCTCTAGTTTCAAGGTTTATGGCTAGTCCATCTGAGCTGCATCTACAAGCAACTAAAAGAATCTTAAGATATGTAAAAGGTACATTGGATTTTGGAATCCATTACCAAAAATGTAATTCTATGAAATTAGTTGGCTTCAGTGACAGTGATTGGGGCAGCAATATAGATGACAGGAAATCTACATCAGGAAATTGTTTTAGTCTAGGATCAGGACTAATTACATGGAGTTCCAAGAAACAAACTGTTGTAGCATTGTCATCGACTGAGGCTGAGTATATAGCCATCACACATGCTAGTACTCAAGCCCTATGGTTGAGAAAAGTTCTTGAAGAGATTGGAGAAAGTCAAAGTGGTCCAACTCGACTGTATTGTGATAACATAAGTGCCATTCAGTTGGCATACAATCCAGTCCACCATAGTAGATCAAAGCATTTCGATATGAAGTATCACTTCATTCGAGATATGGTGGAACAACAGATAGTTGAGCTTCAATATTGTAGCACTTTGGATAATATTGCAGACATCTTCACCAAAGGTATAGCTAAAGCTCAATATATAAAGCTGAGAGATCTGTATAGTCAGTCCTCTCAACTTTAAGGGGGAGAATGTTGGAAATTAAGCCAGTTAAAAGGAGTAAAAAATTTGTTTGCAATGGTAAGCTTTGGATCTTACCCTTTTACCTCCTTGGACGATAGCTGACTGGGTAGGTAGTTTGACTTGGACGATAGCTGACTGGGCAGATTGGACGGCATGGGCGGCAAGGCGGACAACACCAAATTCCCTTTCTCCTTTCCTCCCTATTCTTCTTCTTTTCCTAACTTCTCCTATATTCCCTAAGGTTGTTTAATCAACCACTATTTAAACTTTGTAATTCTTATGTTTCCAAGGTTGAATATAATATTTCTGCATTTTCCTATTGCTCCTAATTCTCACATGCCCACACAAATAACCTTTGGCATGACAATCATTACAGTACCAGAGTCGATCATGTAATTGTGCACAATCTAGCCTTCCATCCTGAGAGATAGGTAGAAAGGGGGTGGCCTATTTTTTATAGTGGTAGAATTTGTTAACATTTGAGCTAACACTGTCTAAGTCATATTATTCCCCTTATATTTGAAAAAATTTAGCGATTCTTGCAACAAGTCCACTTTTCTAGGCAATTTTAGTGCAACATAAAGACTCACCTTGGCTGGAATCCTCTTCAACTCTTCGACAATGTTATACGTGGATGCACAAGATTCTTTTCCTTCATTGGCAACTTCATATATGCTTTGATGCTACTGTGTAGCTTCTACCCTTTGACACTTGGTCAAGAATGGGTATTTGAGATTTTCTCTTGCTTGTCCCTCTGTTTTAGCTTTTGGTTGCACAATTGAAGTCTTTTCTTGTACTTTTTCTTTTACTCATGGAGGCAAAAGATCTTTTAGTAGGATGAGCACATCGAAGTTGGATTCTGGAACAACTATATTTTCTTGAACTTGTTTCTTCTTACTTTGCACCTTTGAGTCAACAAGAACCTTCATGGGCTCCATCTCAGTTGGATCCATAGTAACGGGTTTTCTTCTAGCTCTCATGAGAATTGAAACTTTCTCTTCATAAGGAACTATGAAATTATGATCAACTTCTGTGATCATGTTGATTTGACTTGTAGAGGAACTCTCTACCAATGTCTGCACATAGTTCATGTGAATCATGCAAGTTTTCTTGTCATGTGGATCATTGTATGTAGAACACTAGTATGCTTTGTCAGATGTGACAAATTCTTCTTTTGTTAGCACAGTCGAATTTCTCTCAGGTGCCTTTTTGGTTGAAGCTACTTGCTCCCTCAAGATCGATAGTGGTTGAAAACTCCTAGGCTAGAAATATATTTTGGCCTATTTCCTTTTGATAACCATGATCTCATTACCCATCGCTCTAATGGTCAAGTTCATTGATTGCTACTCCTTCAACACTTTTTATTGTGGATCATGATTTGAGGGTGTTGGAGGAGCTGGTAATGGAAGTGGGATAGGTGGAAATGGTAGTGCTAGGAATGGAATTGGGATGGGTAACTATGAAATTATTGGAGTAGGTGGGACAAAAAATGTCATTGTGGTCTGAGGTGTACTCGTATTCCATGAAGTAATTGGATACATGGGGGACATAGAAAAATGTTGAGAAGATGCATTAGCATATAAGTACTATGAAATATTGGGGAAAATAGGCATTGCAATTTTTGGTGAAAGCTTACCAATTGCATTTAGGTCAGCTTCAAATTTTTGTGCAGTAGAATATAGATCAGGAAATGTGTTGACATTATATTTTTAGATGGCCATACTAATATCGTAGTTGAAAGCTCGAAGGTAGCAAAATGTTGCTTACTCAGGAGTCGATCAGAGACCATCAAGAACTCTATGCCAAATTTAGGTGAACCTGAAATTAAAGTCTATGATTTCATCCTATGGATGCCTATGAATGGTAGTAAACTAATGCAACAAAGAGAATGGATCCTCTTGTTCGTTGAAGCCTTTGATCAGCAATTCAGCCAACTGGTCCTAGGTAGTAATGGTGGTAGGTTATAATGACCGGTACCAATAGAACACCTTACCTTTGAGAGAGAGCATGAAAAATATTACTATTATATCCTCATATATGATGTTATGGATCGTCACCAAGATAACTACATATTGAATATGCTCATAAGAAATATTTCCCATACCATTGTCAGTAGGCAAAGCCTTCATTGCTGCTTGCAAAACTAGATTTTGAGCTTGTATATTTAGAGGTTCTGAGTGGTTCCATGCTAGGAATTGCCTTGGTGGCTATGGTGGAAGATTTTGGGCCATGTGGATTGGAGTGTTTGGTTGGGGAGGTGGAAAACTAGTGGTTGTGCTAGCAGGACTCGAAAGAACAGAGAATACACCGTCTAACTAAAAATATGTAACACTTGATGGGACAACCAGAGTAACTAACCTAGGATTTTCCCCTAGTACTCGAGTGTCAAGTTCGTAAAACTCAACAGGATACTCTAGATTTTTGCCTTCAATATTGTGATCATGAATAAATCTTTCACTCACCTCACGTTCGGAGGCTTTTGCGTAAAGTTGAGTCACCAGATTTTCTAATCATACAGTACAAAGGCAAACATCAAACCCTAATATTGTTCATAGTGGAATTTTTTATGGTCCCACCAAGCGTGCCAAAAATTATTGGTCACAAATATACCTAAGTACAAAATATCATTTGTGCACCCTAGACCCGACCAACATTGAAGGGTCGAAGGAAAGAGATGTCCTTCAAGCCAATGTCTAGAGAGGGCTATTTCCCATACTAAAACTAATGATCGATTTAAAGTGAAGGGTTACAAGAAAGAAATGGGAAATGACTGAAAGGAATGGGAAATATGACTATATGCCAGATATGAAAGATGGGGATAAACTAACAGTAAAAATTCATAGCAAGTATTAATTAGCATATAATAGAAAGCAAGGTACAAGAACCACTCATAGTTTGCCAAGATAACTTCCAATATAGCATTTCAGTATTCACTCCCTCATAAGCAATAATTAAATCCAGATGCAAAATTTAAAATCAGCAAATAATGGACATGAACGTAACTAGAAATGACAAATAGAAAGAGATTGAACACAATACTACTCAAGGAACCAAAATTTGAATGTATTTCTATTTATGTAAAAAATTTAAAGTGTTTTTCTATAGAGTGTCTATCCTCATTTCATTACATTACGATGCTTAGTATTTATAGAGGATTTCACCTCTATAATTAAATATATATTAAATTAAAATGTTGCCTAGTCAAAAATTAGTGACAGTAATTCTCTCCTTGATAATGGCAATTTTCAAATCGGATCATTCTTCAGGGAGCAACGATTCAATTTTCATGGAGTGCACCTGGGAAATTGGTAAATATGGATGGTGGAAAAAATATTCCAAACATCGGTGCATCACAACTCTATAATATCACGTGGTAAATAAGAACTTGGCTATTAAATTTGGGCACAATTGCATTCCTTTACATCTTGTAATCTTACCCTCACCAGTGGATATTGATGAAATTTAATTCTATTTTGAAAAGAAGAAAAATCCATAAAGAGCACCTCGAAAATAATCAGGATCACATCATTTTTGAAGGTGTATCATTTAATTCTTGCATCTCCTTAAAAATAATCTTGGAAAAATTGATCTCATTGTTCCAACAATTAAATTTTTCTAGTATTTGATTTTTTCTAAGAGATATTATCAACAACGACATTTTGAAAGAAGACGTTTGTTGAACAAAAGGGGTAAGAACTGATTTTACCCAGAGATGTTTTCATTTTACAACATGCTTTCACCCCTTTCCTGGGTATTTTTGCTCGAAAATGATATGAAAATTTTTTCTGGAAGAAAGGAGGCGAAAATGATTTATTTCACCCCTAAGAGGGGCGAAAATGATTTTTTCCCCACCCTAGGGGTGATTTTGACTTTGATCGATAGAAAAGATGCAGTTTCCAAGATTCTTGCTCCAAGATGGATTTGTTTGTAAATTCACCTTGAAAGAGGGTGAAAATGATTTTCACCCCTCCTAAGAGGCACCTTTAACTTAGAATTTCTAATCCTTGACTCGTTGATGTCATCTTTATGTTCACGCTCTGAAAAACATCTTTCAGTGGGATTTCGTCCCAAAGATGGGCGAAAATGATTTTCATCCCACCTGAGGGGTGACTTTGACTTTGACCATCCCTACATGCATTGCACTTTGAATTTTACCCGCAAGATGCTTTTATCTAGAACTTCACCCTAAATAGGGGTGAAAATGAATTTCAGCCCCTTCCAGGGGTGCTTTTGACTTGGACTTTTCTCTATCACTTGTGAAATTTTCCCTCTTTTTTTTTTTGGAAATTTTTTTCCATCAAGGTAGTTTCACACCAAAGGAAGGGCACAAAGGATTTTTACCCCTCCTAGAGGAAAAAACATCTTTCCTTTAACTTTACTGGTGCCTTCACTTAAAATAAAAACTACCAAAGTCATAATTGATTTTCCATTAATTCTTCTATCCCGAAACGTTCCTTGCATTGATCTTTCTCCTTTTACGTTTCACCCATGAGTGCCATTAATTTTTTATCAGAAAAATTTACTATGCATCTTCGAAAATGAAAAAAATTTCTTACATGAAAGAAACAAAAAAAATACATTAAATAGTGAAACCAGCACAACTGCATCATTTATCTTATTTTTTCAAAATTTTATGAACACAATTCAATGTGGCAAAACTTCTAACATGACCCACTCTAATGCCATGACTATTAGTGTAGTAGCTCTTTCCCTTCCTTAGTAGATGTCACTTCCTGATCGACATCGTAGTAGACTTATTGACAACCACTACTTGCGATCACCAACTTACAAAAATAGGTTTGAGACAATATGTTGGAGATTCATGAATTCTCGAATGAACTATAGGATTGGGAGAGATATTTGAAAAAATATTGTTTCTCCTTAAATCATGCAAAAAATGGAGAAATTGTTCTAAATTTTACAAATCTTTCACACATTTTTCGTGTCATAATCAGGCATGATTCAAACCTTCACCTTCTAATTTCTAGGGTGCCTTCCCTTTTGTCTTATTTCCTACCTCCTGATGCTTTGAGCTACCCCAAGATCTCCCACAATGCAATAATTTGATTCATTATGGTACATAGTCCTCCTCTATAATAGCAGACTGTCTCAATCCACACCCTTGCCATTAAAGGATACTCACTTCCTTTGATAAGATTTTTCCATACTACGCTAGTTGTAATTATCCTTAGGAAATCTCTTTAATACATGAAGAGGAACTAAAGCATTTTGATCTATTTTTGAAAATTGCACTTGGTGGTTATATTTTTGTAGAGGAGCATCTTGCAAAGTAGTATTTCCAAGAGCATGCAGTAACATGTATTAAATGGAATAAATTCCATTGATGCATATGTAGACAGTATTGCATAATATCGAAGGCCATGGAATGAAGCTTCATGTAGTCTAAAAACAGTTTCCTACTATTGTTGGAGTTCCTTGCTTTATCCATATATGAGCTCCATAGGTGAGAAGAAAAAAAAAAATTACAACCCAACCATCCCATTATTGATGTTCCATAAACCCTATAGACACCATTCACGAATTTTACTTGGTCCATCGTCCCAGTGAATATTTTTGGGATGTGATGGTTTTTGAAGATATTTTTTGATGACATTAAGCATAAACATATTTTTAGCATGATTTTATAGTGCTTAGTCAACTTCACAATTACTAGTTCATGACCTTCTAACATTCTATCCACTTTAGGTCCGAGGTGTAGACCAATTGGTTCATCCAAACCCCATAAGGGGGTGGAGGTCCAAGGTTCAAATCTCGGGCCTCGTCGGACTGAACGCTTGTCCCTTTCCTGGTGCTTTTAGTGGCGTAAAAGGTTTAAAATTATTGTGGCATGGTGGTTATAGGTGCAGACTACATGAAGATCTGTGTGGCGGCTTCTAGGGCGGATAGCGCAAAATACTGAGGTGGCCATAAAAGCTGGACAGCCTGCCCAGGATTCGTGGAGGCTACCGATTCCACCATGTAAATTCAAAAAAAAAATAACATTCTATCCACTTTGATGTCATTGGTTCTTGCCTTTGATTGATATTGTATCGCTTGACCACCACATTTCCCTTGGAGTGATACTTGGTACATCAAGAATGTCTCCTTCATGTGCTTTAGCCATGTTCAACTTGGCTCCACTTGTTAGATTATGGAGTCTGATCTCAGTTAAATATGAATAAAACAGTTATCTATTCCTTACCTAGATTGTAGATGACCAATCCCGAACTAGAGGCAGGAAAAGGAAAATTTAATTTTAGGATTGTCTAAAATTAAGTTTTTCTAATTGTAAAATTTCTAAGTTTGAATGAGGCCTTAAGTGAGGATTGGGTTAATTATAGGATGTTTTTTTAGCATGCATGTAACTGGTTTCTCTATTTATGTGATACCTCTAGTAGAGAGGATTGTATCTTATTTATGGGAAGTGCATAACATTGTGCATCTCCTATAGAGAGATCAGGAATCTTGGTGTAGAGCTTGATGCAAGGGTGTTTGTATGTTGAATTACTGTTAGAGTAATTGTGTAGAGATGTTGGTATTTTGAAGAGGAATTTACAACTGGTTCTGTTGCAGTATTACTCCCTTCAGATATTGTATTGTTGTTAATGCAAAAGACTCGTGTTTCTTGGTGGATGTAACCCAGACTAGGTGAGCCACATTATATTTCATGTTTCTCTTGTATTTATTATTTATTGATCTTTTGTATTTATATTTTATGCAATGAATCCGAACACCACTATGTCCATTGTGCTCTCCTTGAAAAGTTACCTGCATCATTAGGACACGTATAAACCATAGTCTATGGTACATTTTTGGATCTCAAGGGCCATTGTTTATACCACATATAGTGAGGGAGGACTACTTACATATTTATAACTCCTTTTATTCTTGTTATTAAGTGCAAGTGTAATGGAGGCCCATGTAATGTTTTAAAACAACCAAAATATTCCAAAGCATATTATCCTTGGGATATTCCCTAAAGATTTTAGTTGGAGGGAAACTCCTTTCTTTTTGCCTAGGCAGACACTAGTTTTCTCATGACTTGGGACATCATACACTTCTTGAGTATAGGCATATACTCATTGGAATGCTTTTCTAAGGTCGATCCACTAGAAGAAATGGTTTTCCCTTTTGTGATAGTTTTATATGCCTAACAGTGCCTCAAAGATTCTCTTGTAAAAATAAGTACATTCTTGATAGTACCCAATACTTCTAAATACAAAGCAATTATCTACTTTCAAATTTTTTCAAACACCCTCCCCAACATAGTCTAGTCAAATCATGCCTACCAATATGGTAGAAAAGATGGCCAAGTTAGCCTCTATAGTCATTTCTTGGGATGAAAAAGTTAATAACATACATGTCAATCCTCCATCACCAACTGATACAATGCACACTCTTGATACTTGATCTCATGCTAAATGTGAGGTCAATATTTATGATGGGTCTATGAATCCTGAGGTTCTTAATAGCTATATCCTAGATATAGAAACTTGGTTTACCTACATTCAAATGTCTAATGATAATAAAGTTAATTTCACCAAGTTAAAACTTTTGGAGCTGCTAAAGTTTTTTTTTTTTTTTGTGGAAAACATCCTAAAAGGGATGCCACTTTCAGGTAAGACCCAAGGAGGAAGGGGTATCCATTCCACCAAAAATTCCCAGGACTCGGACCTGGCCTACCACCTTTGACATACTCAAGGATCAAACAAACACACAAAACCAATTTAAAAATAAGTAAATAACAACAAAAATAATAAAATAAAATAAAAAATATGCTCCTTGAGTGTGTCAAAAACAAAAGCACAACGAAACACACACAATAACATAAAATAAACCACAACACAAACCACATAGAAAAACACAAGAACCACATAACAAAATACAAACAAGACAAAAACAACAGAACACTACAAAGACATAACCCAAAAAAAAACATGAAAAATAAACACAACCAAAACCTAAAAAATTAAAAAATAAAAATAAAAATAAAAAACAACCAACAACAAACAATAAACAAAAACAAAAAACATAGAAAAAACACATAAAAACATGAAATAACACAAACAAAGAGAAACCCAAGAACAAGAATGAAAAAAACACAAGAACAATATAAAAAAAAAACAAAAAACAACAAAAACACATGAACAAAAAAAAACAAAACAAAGAACACAAAAACAAAACAAAACAAAAGAACCCACACACCTTAAAAAACTAAACAAAAAAAACAAAAAAGAAAAAAGAAAAAAGAAATGAACATAACAATGACCTATCTAGACCAGAAGACTATTAAGGCAAGAATCAATAGAGGAAACAAAATAAAGAATAGAATGAGCTAGGGAACTAAAAATAAATTGAATGAACCAAAGAGAAGCAAAAAAAAGTAATAAGAAACTAGGTACCTTCAGAACTGGAGCCATACAAAGAAATGATAGAAAGAAGAGCTTCCCTAATTTGAGAAGCCCACCATATAGGAGGCTGGCCATAACAATTAAGATCACCTTTGTCAAAATCCCAATTAGCTAAAGCATCAACACTCTTGTTTTGATATCTGACCACATGATTGTAATCAACTTTCAAAATTCCCATCTAGATTAATTGAATCTTCTCAATAATTCTTTTTATTCTCCAATCTACCTTATGATTCTTAGAAGGAGTCTTCAAGATATTAATCATAAGTTGAGAGTCAGACTCAACTAACACCTTTTCTAATCCAACCTTAGTAGCCTCCTAAAGGACTCTGAGGATACCATACCCCTCAGCAAAGTTATTGGAAAGAATACCCAAATTCTCAGAAAAAGTAAAAACTAGGGAGCCATCTGAAAGTCTACCAATTCCTCCCACACTAGTTTTTCCAGTGTTCCCTCTAGATGTTCCATCAGTATTAACTTTTCCAAAATACTTAGGAGGAGGTTGCCAATTTCTAGTCCTATCCATCTTACTAATACTCACATTCCCTTTAAGTTGGTTGCCCTTAGAAGATTTAATATTCAATCTTTGCATCACTTGATCCCATATTTGGTGGGAGTTTTGGGGGTGATTAAGGAGTTGATGGACTGATTCAACTAAGTTGGCTATGGTCTTTTGCCAAATATAGTGAATATCCTTCCTATCTTGATTAAAAATTTTGTTGTTCCTTTCATTCCAAATATTCCAAAGAAGAATGGTAGAACCCATCCAAACTAACTGCCTAATAAAATGATCAACACCCTCTTGATTAGGCCAATCCCTCCAAAGTTGTTCAAAAGTAAAAAAAATGGGCCATTGTAAGCCAAGTAAAGTGGCCATTCTCCTCCATATCTCAGAGGCTAAAGTACACTCAGTAAAAATATGATTGAGATTTTCTACATTCTCTTCACACATTTCACATCTAAAAGGGCCATGAAAACCATGCTACATAAGTTGCTCACCAGTAAGCACCCTACGATGCAATAAAAGCTAATTAAAGAACCTCACCTTAGGCCAGATATTTTGAGCCCACAATCAAGAAAATATGTTAGAAGAATGGTTGGGATTATTATGGCATAAGGTCAAATAACCTTGAGCAACTGAATACTCACCCTTAGTAGTGTTGTTCCATCCAAAATAATATTTTTCATGGGACCAAGAGAGGGATCTCATATGAAGGATACCTTGTATATCTTGTCTTTGCCTTTCTGGTATTTGAATAGTCTAGTCCTTAATAGGGATCCAATATCTACCAACCTTTGAATTACAAGCATGGTACCGACAGTAATTAGCCACCTTTATCCAATTAGCTTGGTGAAGCTCCTCCATCCAAGGCCTCCAATCGGGAAACTAAGTTATCAAAGGCTTGTGACCATCCCAAGAATCTATCCAAAAATTTTCCTATTGACCATTATGAATGATCCAAAATAAATTTTTCTTTATCAAATCCTCACCAGTCTTAAGAACTGCTAAAATGGGAGAACCTTTGGTAGGAAGTTGATAGCAAACAAGGTCTTTAGGAATTTTGTGATATTCTCACAATGACACTGAGAACGGGGGGTAAATCAGTGTAGCTATTTAAATTCAGATCTACAACTCTTTAAACCTTAAGTAGGGAGAACTTATAAAAATATAAAGCAATTAAACAAGAGAGCATTCCACAACACACGATTTAACGAGGTTCACCAATTTTGGCTACTCCTCAAAAATTAGACTGCTTGGACTCCCATCCAAATCCAGCCTTTTCAAAACACCAACTTTACAAATAATTTTCTAGCACCCACAGGAAGGAGCACCAACCCCTTATTTATCTGCAGCAACAGAAAGGAGCACCAACCCCCTAATGCCAAGCACCAACTTGGACTTCAATTCTGAACTGTTTCAATGAAATAAAAATGCCTTCTCTTCTACAAGACCCTCACTGGTCTAATGCCCTTTAACAAGAATTGCATATGCTTACAACTCTGCTATATTTTTCTCTTTCAGCTCCTTTATACTCTCTTACAGCTTTGTTATTCTTTATATTTCAGCACTTTTCACATTTTCTTTTCATAGTTCCTTTTTCCTTTTATTCGGCAATACACAACACTCATGCCTTGTGTAGAGCTCAACCGTAACCCTAACTTACTATACACGAAACATTATTTCAGCATAGCTTACTACGCTTTTAATGGCCTTAAATGCTTACTTACGGCTCTAACAGCCTTATCTGCCCACTTTACGGCTCTGACAGCCTTTTCTGTGCTTTGACAGTATATCCGCCATTCTGACAGATTTATCTTCTCATTTATGACTCTGACCATCTTATCTACTTATTTAAGGCTCTAACAGCATTTTTTGTTCTCTTATAGCTCTGACAGTAGAACCGCCACTCTGATAGCCTTTTTGTCTTCTTCTCGGCCTGCATGCGCGAAAACACATGTCACGATATCACAACACTTTTCACCTTCGTACACTCTACTTGGCTTGCACCAACAAAAACATGACATGTCACAAAATCATGACACTTTTTGCTTCCTTGCACTCTTCTCGGAATGCATTAGCGAAAACATGACATGTCGCGAAATCGTGACACTTTTCGCTTCCTTACACTCTTCTCGACATACATCTGTGAAAACATGACATGTCGCGAAATCACTACATTTTTGCTGCCTTGTGCCTTTCTCTGCATTTTGCCTATGAAAACGAAACATGTCACGAAATTGCGATACTTTCGCTGCCTTATTCCTTTCTCTGCCTTTCGCCCACGAAAATGAAACATGTCGCGAAATCGCGACACATTTTTGCCATAGCGCTTTTCTTTGCCTTTTGCCCATGAAAACGGAACATGTCACGAAATCGTGACACATTTTTTCCTTAGCACTTTTCTTTGCCTTTCGCTCGTGAAAGCGGAACATGTCATGAAATCGTGACACATTTTTGCCTTAGCGCTTTTCTTTGCCTTTCGCCCGTGAAAACGGAACATGTCGCGAAATCGTGACACATTTTTGCCTTAGCGCTTTTCTTTGCCTTTCGCCCGTGAAAACGGAACATGTCGCAAAATCGTGACATATTTTTCTCTCTCCTCTTTCTCTTCACTTTGGACCGCGAAAATGAAACATGTCATGAAATCATGACAGTTTTTCTTTCTTGCTCTTTCTCTCTGAACATGTCGCGAAATCGCGACAGTTTTCTTTGCTTGCGCATTTTCTCCAAACATGTCATGAAATCATGACAATTTTTCTACTTGGCTTCTTTGCCTCCAACATGTCATGAAATCATGATAGTTTTTCTACTTGCCTTCTTTGCTTTCAACATGTCGCAAAATCACGACAGTTTTTCTACTTGCCTTCTTTGCTTTCAACATGTTGCGAAATCATGACAATTTTTCTACTTGGATTTTTCTCTGCCAACATGTCGCGAAATCATGATAGTTTTTCCACTTGGGTTCTTTGCTTTCAACATGTCACGAAATCGCGACAGTTTTTCCACTTGGCTTTTTCTCTACGAACATGTCGCAAAATCGTGATAGTTTTTCCACTTGTCTTCTTTGCATTCAACATGTCGCGAAATCGTGATAGTTTTTCTACTTGGATTTTTCTCTGCCAACATGTCACGAAATCATGACAGTTTTTGCCAGCATTTTCTCTCTCCTTCGATATGTCGCAAAATTGCGACAAAAAAAATGTTGCGATATCACGACAGTTTTCTTACTTGTCTTTTTCTTTGATCCTTTGAATCTGGGCCACTTCTGTCTTCTTGGAAATTCACTGTACATGCTCTAACTGACCTCTAAACTCTTGTCCACTGCATCATCAATTGATCTATCTGTCTATGTTGACAACAATGACAATACTGTTTCTACACCTTGCTCAACAATCTCCCCTTTTGGAATTGTTGGAAACACATGCAATTTCTTGTAATTCTTCTCCCCCTTTGACAATAATACCAAAGGGTTGCTACAGACTCCCCCTGAATCCATGCACAACATTCTCAGGCACACAATATTACAGTTAGCAAAAATTACAAACATGAGCAAACATATAATCAAATATATAAATGCTCCCCCTGAGAATGTGTTCCCGATAGCTAGTCAGTTCTTGGGTAGTGTGACCACTCCCAACTTACTGTGAAGGTATTCAAAAACTTCCTTGGGCAACGGTTTAGTGAAGATATCCGCTACTTGCTCTGTAGTTGGAACAAAATCCAATTTAACCTCACCTTCTGCAACTTTATCCTTCAAAAAGTGATATCGGATTGCAATATGTTTGGTGCGAGAATGCATAACCAAATTCTTTGAGATGTTAATAGCACTGGTATTATCACATTTAACTAAAATTGGCTCTTTGAAGTTAATACCAAGATCTTTCAGGGTTTGTCTCATCCATAAATTTGTGTACAACATGTTGTTGCTACAATGTATTCTGCCTCTACTATGGATAGAGAGACTGATTCTTGTTTCTTGCTATGCCATGCTACCAACCTGTCTCCAAGATATAATGCACCTCCATTGGTACTCTTTCTGTCATCTATACATCCTGCCCAATCTGCATCAGAATATGCAATAAGAGTGAAGTCCTTACCTTTTGGGTACCATAACCCATACTCCATAGTACCCTTGAGGTACCTAAAAATCCTCTTCATAGCTTTCACATGAGTCTCTTTGGGACTAGCCTAAAATATTGCTACCATGCATACTACCTATAAGATATCTGGTCTGGTAGCTGTCAAATACAACAGGCTTCCAATCATAGATCTGTACATGGTTTGATCTACATCTGGAGATTTTTCATCCTTGATCAACTTGCAACCTGTTGTCATGGGAGTGCTAACAAGTTTACAATCCTCCATTGTGAACTTTTTTAGCATTTCTTTCACATATTTAACTTGAGAAATAAAAATGCCCTTTTCATTTTGGTTAACTTGCAGTCCGAGGAAATATGAAAGTTCACCAATCATAGACATTTCAAATTATTTCTGCATTTTATTTGCTATGTCTCTACATGACTCATCATTGCTGCTGCCAAAAATTATATCTACATAAACAACAAGGACAATAAGCTGGCCATTGTCTGTTTTGACATACAAGTTACTATCCACCATACCTTTCTTGAACCCTTGTTCAGTGAGATAGTTGTCTAGTCTTGCATACCATGCTCTGGGTGCCTATTTCAAGCCATACAAATATTTCTTCAACTTGCAAACAAAGTTGGGATTATCACCGAGTTGAAAACCATCTGGCTGCTCAATATAAACTTCTTCAAGATTTCCATTCAAAAATGTTGATTTCACGTCCATCTGATAAACTTTGAAATTCCTGTGGACTGCTAAAGCCAAAAACATTCTGATTGCCTCGAGTCTAGCCATTGGTGCAAAAGTTTCCTCAAAATCAATACCTTCAACTTGATCATAGCCTTTACAAACCAATCTTGCTTTATTCCTTACAACCTGTCCGTCTTCATTTAATTTTTTTCAAAAAATCCATTTAGTACCGATTATGTTTTTATTTGCAGGCCTTGGTACTAACTCCCAGATTTTTTTTTTCTCAATCTGATCTAGTTGTTTATTTATTGCCTTCATCCAAATTTCATCTGTGCTTGCTTCAGAAATATTTTTGGGCTCAATGCTAGATAATAGGGAGTAGTTACTTACTACTCTTCTTCTTGTATTAACACCAACTATGGGGTCCCCAATAATTTGCTCTTTGGGATGATTTTTCTGTTAGCTTCCTGTTTTGAATTTATTGTTTTCTTCTACTTTTGAATCAATACTTAAATCATCTGGGTCAATTTTTTGATTCTCTTCTATTTTCTTTTCTTCATCTCCTTCAATAACTTCTTCATAAATAGGGTAGTTTTCTTCACAGCTGACTGCACGTTTCCTATCTTCATCAAATTTAACATCGGCACTGTCTACAATTTTTTTTAGCCTTTTGTTGTAGCATTTGTAAGCTTTACTTTTTGATGAATAGCCAACAAAAATACCTTCATCAGCTCTATCTTCAAACTTACCAAGATTATCTTCAGTTCTTTTGATGTAACACTTGCTGCCAAAGACTTTGAAGTATTTTGCTATTGCCTTCTTGCCGAACCATAGCTCATAAGGGGTTTTGCTTTCATGCGTCCTCAACATACACCTGTTTTGGATATAAACTAAAGTATGGATTTCCTCTTTCCAAAATCTATCTACAATTTTGCTCTCAGTCAACATCGTTCGTGCCATTTCTTGCACAGTTTTGTTCTTTCTTTCTACAACACCATTCTACTGAGGTGTCTTTGCTGCTGAAAAATGTCTTCTGATCCCATATTTTTGACAGTATTATGCAAACTCCTCTGATATGAACTCTCCTCCTCTATCTGATCTTAAGCATTTGATCCTCTTTCCTATTTTATTCTCAACTTGGTTTTTGAAAGTTTTGAACATTTCAAAAGCTTTAGATTTCTACTTCAAAAAGAATATCCAGGTCATTCTGGAATAGTCATCTATGCACAGCATAAAGTATTTGTCAACATTTATACTTTGTGTTCTCATGGGTCCACATAAATCAGTATGTATTAATTCTAAAGGTTTGCTAGTAAAGTAATCCTTTGATTTAAATGTGGCTCTAGTTTGCTTCCCCTTTTGGCATGAAGCACAAATACTATTTAGTGGTTTGCCAATGGAGGGTATATCTATTACTGCCCCTTTTGAGCTTATTTTTACCAAATTTTCAAAGTTGATATGATAGAGCCTCTTATGCCATAGCCAATTTTCATATTCCTGTCCAATCAAGCATGCTCCTTCTGAAGTCTCTGAGAGAGTATACAGGTTTCCAGAAGTCCTTGATCTAGTAGCAATCAATTTCCCACTGTTAGCTTTTCTCACTTCACAACCCTACTTCTTAAAAATTACTTCATGACCTCTGTCACAGATTTGAATTACATTGAGCAAGTTATGCTTCAGACCAATCACAAACAAGACTTATTTTGATTTGATCTTTCTGTCACTGATCTTGACTGATCCTTTGCCAACTATCTTTGCTCCATCATTATTTCCAAATTTCACAGAACCACCTTTGTAATTATGTAACTTCTCAAATTTTTGTTTGTCACCTATCATGTGACTAAAGCATCCACTATCAAGTATCCATGGTGCAGATTTGTTTTGTGATTTAAAAGCAGTATGAACAATCAAAGATTCCTTTTCTTCCTGGAGTTTCTCCTTTTATTTTTGGAGTTTCTCCTTTTCTTTCCATTCTAGTTTGATAGCAGTTTTGGCTACTTGTTTTGCCTTTCCCCTTTCATTAGCTTGTGCCTATTTTTCAGGAAATATTTTGTTTTCTTTCAATCCATTTGGTTGAGATTTTCTACCCTGATATTTATTTGCTGCAAAAGTGCTTCTACAGTTTCTTGTAATGTGTCCAAAATTATGATAGTTATAACATTCTACTGCATAATCCATCAATGGTGAAAAGACATTTCTACTAGTGAAATTCCTTTGTGTTACATTATAACTGCAATCTGAAATCTTATGACCATAAGCATTGTATTTAAAACAATAACCAAAAAAGGAATGATTAAACCTAGGTGAAGGTCTTTGCCATTTTGAAGTAGGAGCCATGAATCTTCTCCTTATTTGATCTGTGACTTTTGTGAATCCATATTTGTCAGTACTCCTCTTGAGTCTGGCATTATTGCTTTCTTTGGCATGATTTGTTTTTTCTTGATCAACCCTGATCTTATATTATTTCTTTATGGGTTCTACATTTATGGCCTTTGATCCCTTTGATGATTCTCCTTCATCGAAGACCAAACCAAATTTGATGCTAGAAGGCCTTTGGTTATTTATAATTTTATCCAGCTTTACAGAACTTTCTTCAAACTTATGATAACAACTCAATTTTCGATTCATCTCCTCTAGCTGCATCCTTAACCTAATAATGTCTTCTTCTAGCTTACTACACTCATCTATTTTTATGATTAATTGTACTTCGAGAACTTTAGACAATTTCTTAAATTTTTTTGTCTGTACTTTCAAGTTGTTTATTATTTCATTGGCATCCTCAAGCTTTCTTGAAACCTTTTTATTCTTTTTCCTTTTTGTGCTCAGCTCTTTAAGTGCAACAACCAACTCACCTTCCAGATATACTTTAGCCTCATCCTCAGGTTTTTCATTACATTCCTATTTTTCCTTTGTTTTTCTTTCTTCAAATGCCATGAACAGAGCTTCACTTGCTTCTTCTTTAGAATCATCACCGAGCAGTCTTCAGAAGAGCTGACATTCTTGGATATGAAACTTTTCTTCTTGAAGTTGCTTTTTCTAAAATGTGGTTTCTTCTTCCAGTCACTTCTTTCTTGGTGCGACCCTTCATCATTTTTTTTTTTCTCATTCATTGGACATTTAGCTGCAAAGTGCCCGATGCCTCCACAGTTGAAGGACTTAAACAGTAACTTTCCTCTATACTTTCCTTTTCCCTCTATTAGTTTCCTAACAAAGTTTGCTTCTGTTTCATCTGAAGACTCTTCTTCCTCAGATTATTGTTTAGCTTTTATATTTTTGTGTGCTTTAAAAGCAGCTTCTTTGTCTGAGGGCTTAGTTTATCCTATTCTCATTTCGTATGCAATTAAAGAACCATGCATTTCATCCATGCTAAAAGTATTTAGATCTTTAGCTTCTTCGATGGTAGAAATTTTAGAATTAAATCTTTTGTGAAGAGTTCTTAGTACCTTTTTCATGACGACTACATCTTCCATTTCCTCATCGAGTCCTCTAATCGCATTAATGATTCCATTGACTCTCAGCATATAGGCCTCTATGTTCTCATCGTCATTTATTTTTAATGCTTCAAACTGAGCTTGATGCATTTGTTGCTTGGCTTCCTTGATCTTACCATCTCCTTCATGAATGCTCTACAGTTTGTCCCACATGTATTTTGTTGTTTTACAGCTCATGATCCTTATAAATTCACTGTCTACTAACCCACACATTATAGCATTCTTTACTTTAGAGTTATTTTCAAACTTTTTCTTCTCAGCAGCATCTGTTGGAGGAGTAGAGGGTATTGTGTATCCATTGTATACAGAATCCCAAATGTCATATCCCAAAGCACATAGATATGTCTGCATCCTGAGTCTCTAGAAAGAGTAATTAGTTCCATCGAACAAAGGAGCTTTGTTAGATGAAAATATTTCACCACCGACCATTGTGTTTCTTCCAAGATCACCTTAGCTGATTGAGTTTGTTCAGGAACTTGGCTCTGATACCAATTGATATTCTCACAATGACACTGAGAGGGGGGGTGAATCAGTGTAGCTATTTAAATTTAGATCTACAACTCTTTAAACCTTAAGTAGGGAGAACTTAAAAATAGATCAAATAATTAAATAAGAGATAATTCCACAACACACGATTTAATGAGGTTCACCAATTTTGGCTACTCCTCAAAAATTAGACTGCTTGGACTCCCATCCAAATCCAGCCTTTGTAAAGCACCAACTTTACAAACAATTTTTCAGCACCCACAAGAAGGAGCACCAACCCCTTATTTATCTATAGCAACAGAAAGGAGCACCAACTTGGACTTCAGTTCTGAACTATTTCAATGACATAAAAATGCCTTCTCTTCTACAAGACCCTCATTGGTCTAATTCCCTTTAACAAGAACTGCATATGCTTATAACTCTACTATATTTTTCTCTTTTAGCTCTGTTATACTCTCTTATAGCTCTGCTATTCTGTATATTTCAGCACTTTTCACACTTTCTTTTCATAGCTCCTTTTTCCTTTTATTTGGTAATACACAACACTCATGCCTCGTGTAGAGCTCAATCCTAACCCTAACTTATTATACACAAAAAATTCTTTCGACATAGCTTACTATGCTTTTAATGGCCTTAAATGCTTACTTACGGCTCTGACAACCTTATCTGCCCACTTTACGGCTCTGACAACATTTTCTGCGCTCTGATAGTATATCTGCCATTCTGATAGATTTATCTTCTCATTTACGACTATGACCATATTATCTGCTTATTTAAGGCTCTAACAGTCTTTTCTGTTCTCTTATAGCTATGATAGTAGAACTGTCACTCTGACAACCATTTTGTCTTCTTCTCGGCCTGCATGCACGAAAACACATGTCGTGATATCGTGACACTTTTTGCCTTCATACACTCTACTTGGCTTGCACCAGCAAAAACATGACATGTCATGAAATTGTGACACTTTTTGCTTCCTTGCACTCTTCTCGGCATGCATCAGCGAAAACATGACATGTCATGAAATCATGACACTTTTCGCTTCCTTGCACTCTTCTCGGCATGCATCTACGAAAACATGACATGTCATGAAATCATGACACTTTTGCTTCCTTATGCCTTTCTCTGCCTTTCACCCATGAAAATGGAACATGTCGTGAAATCGCAACACTTTCGCTGCATTTCGCTCGAAAAAACGGAACATGTCACGAAATCGCGACACATTTTTGCCTTAGCGCTTTTCTTTGTCTTTCGCCTACGAAAGCTAAACATATCATGAAATCATGACACATTTTTGCCTTAGCGCTTTTCTTTGCCTTTCGCCCATGAAAACAAAACATGTCATGAAATTGTGACACATTTTTGCCTTAGTGCTTTTCTTTGCCTTTCGCCCGCAAAAACGGAACATGTCGTGAAATCGCGACACATTTTTGCCTTAGCACTTTTCTTTGCCTTTCGCCCACGAAAATGCAACATGTCATGAAATCACGACATCTTTTTCTCTCTCCTCTTTCTCTTCGCTTTGGACCGCAAAAATGAAACATGTCACGAAATCACGACAGTTTTTCTTTCTTGCTCTTTCTCTCCGAACATGTCGTGAAATTATGACAGTTTTCTTTGCTTGTGCCTTTTCTCCAAACATGTCGCGAAATCACGACAATTTTTCTACTTGGCTTCTTTGCCTCCAACATGTCGCAAAATCGTGACAGTTTTTCTACTTGCCTTCTTTACTTTCAACATGTCGCGAAATCACGACAGTTTTTCTACTTGCCTTCTTTGCTTTCAACATGTCACGAAATCACGATAGTTTTTCTACTTGGCTTTTTCTCTGCCAACATGTCGCAAAATCACGACAGATTTTCCACTTGGCTTCTTTGCTTTCAACATGTCATGAAATTGTGACAGTTTTTCCACTTGGATTTTTCTCTACCAACATGTCACGAAATCACGACAGTTTTTCCACTTGGCTTCTTTGCTTTCAACATGTCATGAAATCGCGATAGTTTTTCTACTTGGGTTTTTCTCTGCCAACATGTCACGAAATCGCAACAGTTTTTGCCAGCATTTTCTCTCTCCTTTGATATGTCACAAAATCATGATAGAAAACATGTCGTGATATCACGACAATTTTCTTACTTGTCTTTTTCTTTGATCCTTTGAATCTGGGCCACTTCTGTCTTCTTGGAAATTCACTGTACATGCTCTGAATGACCTCTGAACTCCTATCCACTACATCATCAATTGATCTATCTGTCTATGTTGACAACAATGACAATACTGTTTCTGCACCTTGCTCAACAGTTTGTTCTTTGCATATTTAGCATAGAGATTATTGGCCCGAAGAGCATTGGGGTTATACAACATCCTCCAATATAATTTAGTAGCTAAAGCTTTATTGTTATTAATAGAAGACTAGAATCCTAACCCCCCTTCACTCTTAGGAAGACATAAAGTATCCCATTTCACCAAGGCCCATTTTATTTTCTCCTTAGTACCACTCCAAAGGAAATGATGACTGATTTGATCCAATTCTTGAAGAAAAGCCTTTGGGATATTCAAAATGGAAGAAAAATAAATAGGAATAGCTTGAAGGACTGATTTTACCAAGGTGATTCTACCCCTAGAAGAAAGCCACTTGTTGGTCCACTTTCCAATTTTCTTCTTGACTTTGTCCAACAACCAATTCCAATATTTATTTTTTTGCCTTTGAATATTTATGGGAATACCTAAATAAGTTATTGGAAGAGAGGTCTTATTATATATTAATTTATCCAAGACCATGGATTCCTGTCTAGTAGAGCAGTGAAAGAAAATAACTTTAGATTTGTCTTCATTTATCAACTGCCCAGTAGCCTTAGAAAAATAGCTAATGATTTGCTTAATATTAGAAGCTTCCTTAACTGTAGCTTTACCTAAAAGAGTAGAGTCATCCACAAATTTAATATGAGAGATAGGTCTAGCTCCATGAGCAATGGTAACTCCCTCAAGGGTTTTGTTTTGCCTCTTTTTGGTTATAGTCCTATCCAAGCATTCACCAAGAATGATGAATAAATAAGGGGATAGCGGGTCACCTTGCCTAATATCTTTGGAAGCTGGGAATGACTGAGAAGGCCTGCCATTGATAAGAACTAAGTAGGAAAATAAAGAGATACATCCCATAATCCAATCCATCCAATCCTTAGAGAAACCAAATTGCCTCAAAACTTTGATAAGGAAGTGCCAATCCACTCTGTCATAAGCTTTGGATAAGTCTAACCGAATGACCATGGAAGGAGAATTTTGCATATCCATAGAATGGATGGATTCCTAAGCAAGAACTATCTCATTTACTATTTGACGTCCTTCCACATAACCCCCTTGCTCTGGGAAAATAATCTTATGAAAAAGAGGCTTCAACCTTTCTGCCATGATTTTAGTAATGATTTTGAGAAGAACATTACATAAAGCAATAGGTCTAAAACTTGATATATGATCAACCTCTTGAGCTTTTGGAACAAGAGTAATATAATTTTTATTGATAACCTTCAAAATTTCTTTGTATTTCTTGGCTTCTCCCACCACTTCTAATAAATCAACATGAAGGATATCCCAAAACTCTTGGTAGAACTCAATGGGAAACCATCAGGGCCTGGGGTTTTCCCTTTTGTATTTTAAAAATCACTTGTTGAAGCTCATTGATAGTAACAAGAGCAGTCAAAATAGAGTTCTCCTTCGAAGTGATAAGAGAAGGGATTGCTTGAAGAACATTTTGTTGTGAAGCTGAGTCAAGAGGAGTAGCAACAAAAATATTGGAAAATTAATCAACAACAATAGAATTCATGCCACCCAAGTATGAACAACATCTCCAGAATATGATTTTAAGGAAGAAATAAAGTTGTAAGATCTTCGAGCTAGAAGATATTTGTGGAAGAAATTTGTGTTTCGATCTCCTTCTTTGAGCCATTGAATTATAGATTTTTGCTTCCATAAGATTTCTTCTATTTTTTCCCATTCCTCTAACTGAGTTGTGAGTTTAATTTCATCTGCACTTCTCTTCTCTGTGAGGCCATCTAAATAGATTTTATTATTCAAATGTTCAATATGAGCACTAACTTCATGTTTTATTTATGAACATCCCCAAACTCTTTCCAGTTCCAATTCTTGATTTTGGATTTAATGTATTGCAGTCTTTTGGAAAAATAGAACATCTTAGTCCCATGCCTAGGTTTACCTTCCTTCCACCATTATTGCACATGAGGTCTAAAGGAAATGTCTCTAAGCCACATTAATTGAAAATGAAAAGGAGAGAAAATCACATTGGTTTTCCACATTTCTACCATGACTAGCCAATGATCCGAACCAACATTATTAAGAGTCTTCACTTTATGAATGTGACCATGGATTAAGAAATTTTTAGAGAGAAAAAACCTATCCAATCTCTCCATTATACAAGCTAATCCTTGCCTTCTATTAGACCAAGTCATAAGGCCATTATCTGGTTGGATATCCACAAGATGGAGGTTTGTAATATATTCGCTCATGAGGTCAGTGCTTTCTATTCCCCCCCCCTTTTCTCATCTAGAGAGAGGATGGTATTGAAATCTCCTCCGATCAAGATCCAAGCTTTAGGAAAATGAGAGATAATATGAGTAATATCCTTCCACTGCCTTCTTTTTTCCTCCAAAGAAGTCGGAGCATAAATAGTAATGTAGAGCATAATCTGGTTGGAATGTCTACTTTGAATAACTATAGCCAACAAACCCCAACTACCAACCATATGGTGAATAATACTTATTTTGGGTCCTAAAGACAAGCAATGTCACCCAAAGTCCCTTGGGAACTGAGGGAAACCACTTTTCTAGCTGGCCAAATTTTACTGGGAATTGAGTCCATATCCTCCATTGACATCTTTGTTTCTTGAAGGAAAACAAGATGTGGATGATTTTTCTGAATCATACTTCTAATTTCATTTTGTTTTGAAAGACTCCCTTTGAGTCCTCTAATATTCCAAGTGATTATCTTCATTAATACCAGGGCTAAAAAATTTGGGAAGCGCATTAATCTTACCTTCCTCTACAAGCTGTTCACCTTCTTTTTCCATATGATATTGATTGGTCTTGGGACCTGCTTTTTGATTAGAATCCATCTTCAATTTTTTTTCCCTGTTTCTTGACTTATTCCAATTGAATCTGAGATGGCTTCTAACCTTGAATAATGCTCTTACATAGACAAAATTTTACTATATGGTTCAACAAAGTCTATATTGGGACCTGCATTATTTGAAGTTTTTACATTTGAAAGATTGTTTTTCTTGTGTAAATTTTCTCCTTTTTTTTTGTGTTGAAAACCTTTGATTTGTTGTTGTCTTTGAGTTCTTCCCTTCATATTTAAATTGTGTTTCTAATATTTTAGTTTCTATTATTTCCTCTTCCTCACTTGGGACATCATTTGTGGAAAGTATTTCAAACATATTAGCAGATGACTTTGATTGATCCTTCATAATTGGTTTTCTTTTAGTGTTCTTCTTAGGTATATGGAAACCTGCTGAGTTTATAACTTCTTTATTTTGATTGGGAATTTTATTTTGGCAAGCACTGGCCAAATGACCATATTCATGGAAAATTCTACAATGAAAAGGAATGTTCTCATAGTCCACTACTTTCTCCCAAGTGTCTTCCCCAAATTGTAATGTGATATTTTTAGGTAGGGGTTTGTAAAAATCCATTAAAACACAAATCCGAGCATAAATAATATGTTCAAAATTTTGAGTACAATCAGCAGTCATCATAAAAGTTCCTAAAGAGTTTCCAATTGAAGAAAAAATAGTAGGATTCCAAAATTCAATGGGGAGGCCAAAGAGTCTAACCCACATGGGAGCTATAGAAGGCATCTCTTCTTTGGCTTTAAATTTAGTATGTCATGGCTTCATGAAAAGCCCTGGCCTTCCAGAAAACCAAGGACCCCCTTGAAAATTTTTCTCTCTATCTTAATTATTAGCAAATAAAATAATAAAATAAACATTTGAATAAATAAATATTTGTAACTCACCTTTAGTTTTCCAGCTTTTTGTAGCCCAAACTTTGAAAGCAGATAGACTCGGATGAAAACCCATGAACCGAAAAATTAGTCCTCTTTTTTCTAAATCTTCAATGCTAGTTTGAATGTTACCCATATCAAGCTTAACAATTGGAGTTCTATCAGCTGATTTAAGACATCCTGACTCCGTTTTCCTGGGATCAATCTTAGGCATTCTTAGAGGTTTATGGGAAGCCCTAATATTGATATTAGCATTGGGCTGAGGTTTTCCACCATGAAGGGCATCCCTAAAATTTATTTTTGGGACCGAGTCTTCAAAATTCTTACCCTTGACAGGGGTTTTCATAGTAGAATTATTTTGTGGGTGCACCTTAGCACCAGATTCACTTGAGATATGAGCCATTTTTTGATCAACTGCTTGAAACTTGTTTTGTGATCTCTTTAATCCTTGACCTAGACACCGTGGAAAGGTATGGTTTTCACTTTTCTTTTGTGTAGCAAATTGGAAGTCGTTGTCACTCAAGTTCATAGTATGATCTATTGAAAGACAAATTTCTAACCCATATTGGATCCCCTACAATATTTCCTACTAAAATATTGAGCATAAACCATAAAAATATTGGCCGCTCGGTCCCGAAGGCCCTAAAAACCAACCTCTAGAGCTGCTTTCACTCAACCCAGATGAAACCCTTGCATAGTCGCTTACCAAATATCTCATTAAAACATAGGGATGTACTAGGATCTGTGTTGATCCAAATGATATGAAAATTGATGGAGACGTTCTACAGTTTTTAAGGCATCTACCTTCAAATTTTTAGCTCAATTCAAGTCCGGATGAGTGAGATATGGCCGAAACGAGTTCAGCAGTTTGGGTAGTCCTATGAAAAATGTCTCTCATGTACACATTAAAATCTACTTTTACCTAAGTAAAGGATTACGATTCACCATATAAGTTATCTGGAGATGCTAAAGTCTTGATTACTAAGTGACAACATACAAAAAATATCATCCACACTCAGGATTAATTGATCACAATCTTGAAGGCTAAAGTTTACGCATCTAACTATGATGATGACTTGTTCATTCAATGGTTTTTTTTTAGACAAGGAAGCCATATGATAGTGTAGGATTATATCTATCAATTCAATAGGTTATGCATCTTACTCCACATATGATCCAATACTTGTTCTCATCATGAATTTTAAGAGTGGAATTCAAGGACACTTGTTTAGGGAGTTGAAATATAGTTCATTTATGATACTTGATGTAAATTTTAATCAAGCACAACTAGAGGAGGACAAACATGTTGCTCAATCGAAAACACCTCGATCTTCCTTTTTATAGAAGCCTCTAGAACCTTGACTTTGCAATCCTAGCAACATCCTTAGCAATGAAAAATTTCTTCTCTTCTCCATATTCTTCTCCTTATCAGTCTTATTATTCCTCTTATCAAAAGCCTTCTCCTTTATTTGATGCTAAATTTTATTGTAATCATTGTAAAATGAAGGGTCATAAACAATCTCAATATTTCTAGTTAAAGAAAAAGAATTTGCTTGTACAGTCTCATGTTTGAGGAAACTCAAAATTTTCCCATTAAGATTTATGGAGAATACACCACCTATGATGAGGTAATAGGTTGACTCAATAATGTCACCTTACTCAATCATAACTCTTTTGTAGGAGAATGTGATAATTTATTTATCACTCATGCTCACCTTACACACAACTTCTCTATGGATTGTATCATTGATAATGGATCATAAAAAAACTTGATTGTAAAGTCCATTGTCGATAAGTTTTAGTTGTCAATGAACCCACATATTCATCCATGCTCACTTGGATGGAAGAACAATGATAGCACCTCAAGCTTGCTCCTTGTATTTTTTTTTGGCACTAAGTTTGTGGATATTGTCACTTGTAATGTGGACCCTATAGGTAAACCCTACCAATATGATAAAAAGTCTCAGTATGATGCATACAATAAGTCCTATGCTTTCTATCATGATCATAAAACCTTTCTCATAAAATGCACCCAGAACACCACACATCTTATCCATACCAATCTCCATCAGATACAGAATATTGCACTACTCTTTAGCAAGCCATAGTATGAGGACAAAATAAAAAATCCTCCTATCCACTCAACATGTTGTACCTCTTCAAGAAAGTATATACAAAGCACCTGCTTCCATTGTTTGTACTCATCTTCTTGTTCTTGCTTCTTCTCCTCCTACTTCTACTCTGGCTCCAAATCTAGATTTTGCACACATATTTCAACATCTTGCTTATTTTCCCTTGTAGGATTTTTAGCTCCAAGAAGCATATCCTCTATTTTATGGTGGTCTTTTTGGCAAGCCACCTACATTGCCTCCCTATATCCAAATTATTTAGAAACCATTATTCATGGATAGATATCATGTTTAACCTGGAGACAATCCTTAGATCTACTTATATGCCTATCGTCATGGAGATTCACCAAACCCACCTAGGTTCTTTCTAGCTTCCACATTTAGCTTTATGGTTTTCTCACAAGGTGGCCAATATTTTTTCTCTTCCTTTGTTTCCATTGGAGTCCAATGCTTTTGTTATTTGGAAGAATGATAGGGAATTAGCAATTAAATATTAGTTAATTAGAAATTTGTTTTAATATTTTAATTAATAGGCTTCAAATTATCTGTAGATTTTATTTGGCATCCTTTTTTATTATTTGGTATCCTTTTTTATTACTTGGAAGCCTTTTGATGGTTAGTAACTTTATAAACTGTAGCCTTTTCTCAGTAGGAAACTTTTGTAAATCCATGGATTTCCACCATAATTTTTTATTCTCTAGTGGTTTTGTAAAGGCTAAATGGCATATAAATATGTTTAAGGAGTTTTTGAGGAACTTGATCCTCATAAATTGAACCTATCAACAATCTTGGAATCCTACATGATTATTGACTTGATCACAAGTTTAATCACTTTGCTTTTTTTAGCCTAGATATAATAATGACATTGGAAAATGAGTATGATGTGTTATTGGTTAAGTTGGACTCCCATATCAAATAAAGTATGAAGTCAATAAAGACATAAATGATCTAAAAAGGACCCAATAAATAATTATCCATAGTGATGGACCAGCTTGAGGCTATATAATCACTTAAAATGTTTTTGGGATAACCTACCAATCTACAAGCAATTTTCCAAAGAGTTCTTTCCATGAATCAGCCTCAATATGTCAATGATAACCATGGGTTTCAACAAGTAAACTCTAGGTGATTGTGTGATATTAGATCATTTGAAGTATTATCTATGCTTCTTCAAAAAATTAGAACTAGATTAAGGATATGCTTAGATGCAAAAGCTATCTCAGTTTCATAACCAAAGTAAATTAACAACTCAACAAAATTTAGTAAGTCAACAAGAAATTTATCAAGCAAGATAGATATAATATTCCATTAATAAAAAAAGCCTCAAATTCTCTAGTTGTATATCCAAGACCTTCAAATTTCAAAAGAATAAGAGGTCAAAAAGTTAGGAATAATTACATCATAGTCCATGTGATATTGAGTGTGGTATAACCACCTATCACAAGGATTATACATCCATTAGAAAACAAGGGTACTTGTAGGAATTAGTTAAGGCTTGTTATACCAAAATCAGATATCCATTGTATTTAAATATCCATTATTTCATAATGTAAATCAGTTGAAGCATTGAGCATTAACATGTGGCATTAGAGTAGGTAAAAGTAAGAGTCATCACTTCTTCTAAAGCTTCTCAAGTTTTGACATAGAGAAGACTCAAAATAGATCTTTGTTAAAGAAAAAGGGGTATCAAGGTATAACATCCTACCATAATATCAAGTAGATACAAGCTCATAAATTTTAGAGCTAACAGTTGTAACAACACTTTTTTATTATTTTAGATATTGTTGAAACAACTCTTGAATAGGTAAAAAGAAATACCTATGAACCAAGCTCAAAGTAAGTCTATAAGACTGATCCAAATATGACATCAACACAGAATGACCATGAGATTATTAAGAGTTATTACATCATAGACAATGTGAGAAGTCAAGTGGTATAACCACTCTCACAAGGTCCATGCATGTAGTATAGGATAAATTAGTTGTAAATCTCTTTGAGGATTTGTTATGCCTAAATTAGGCATCCTATGTACCTAGATACCCTTCACTACCATAATACAATCATTCAAAGCATTAAGATCTAACATATGGTATTAGAGTAGGTAGAAGGAAGAAAGATTTATCCTTTTGATCTTCCTCTAGCCTTGACACAGAGAAAGCCAAAGTTACAATTTGTATAAAAAAATAAAATTCAAGTTAAGATAAGAATTTTTTAAGGGTATAATTACCCTGTATAAAATTGTGATAGTGAAGGAAAAATCCATAACACACTCAAGAATTTTCATGATGAAAAATCCTTGCCATTGACAAAAAGCCTCTCAAAGGTTCAAAAGGGTTTAAATGCTTGTTTAATACCAAAGGTCATAAATTTTAAAATAATTAGGCCAAGCTTAGCAAGAAATAATAATAATTGGTATTTTTAAAATTTATAAAAAGCAAGAAAAGGAATTCATTTTGAAGCTCTTTTAAAGGTTATAAGAAAAGGAAGTCATAAAAACTCCTTTCAAAAATTATATTGAAACCATTTGAAAGGCATTCAAAAGAATATTAAAGAAGATTTAAAATATAGAAGACTAAAATTATAACTCATTCAAGACATTTAAAAGGCACTTGAAAATAATTTTGAAAAAGATTAAATATTAGGCTTATAAAATTGAAGCTATTTGCAACATTATAAATATTCCAAGAAGAATGTGTTAAGGCATAGAAAAGGAAGATCAAGCATCGTAACATACTACAAATAAAAAATGTAGGAATAAAAGAAATAAATTTCTCGTAACAAAATATTCCTTCAAAGGCACTTCAACACTTTGAAATAGAGAAAAGAACGTTCGACATCAAAGTAAATGTTCTAGTTGGAACACCTATTGGAATTAATAGTGTGTAGAAGAAAAGAACCCTATGAAGAAGCAATATGCAACAAGTAGTTAAATACTCATTGGAATAATAATAAAAAGACAAGAAGGAACATAGCCAATGAAAAGGCTAAATCGACCTCTCAAGAAAAAGTTCAAGAAGAACCAATAAAGTCCACAACTAGTAATAATGTAACAATTCCAATATAGCCATGTTGTCTATCTTTATTTTTATTATCTTGGACCTCAAGTTTAGTTAGTCAATCCTTGAGCATTAGGATTAGGGTTGATATTAATTTAATATATAAATAGGATAAATTTATAATAGATGGTATCACTGAATAATTTGGATTTAAGTCACCTTGGTATGCATATGAGACTTTACCCTTTTAAAGTGGTTAAGTATATGATTTTAAATTTAATTATTGCATATTTTGTTTGGATATAAATTATTATTTATATCTAATTATTATTTTTGGATGAAAAGGCCATTATATTAATAAAATAATGTCTAATCATACAAAAAATGGTGGGTGGGATTAGCACACCTCGTAAACCAATACACTAACCACTATGGTTAGGAGTATACAAGAGTGCTAGAAATAGTCCACAAACTACCAGATAACAACTACCAAAATAGTGTCAAATATGCATTTAGAAAGAAAGAAGTCGAGAAATCACTGCCACCTAGAAGGGGAAGGAAGAGGCACATGACTCATAACGTAGGGTGCATTCCCCAAATGATCCATGAGGGTACGTAAGTACTATAGCTCCACCTATACTTTTTCAACCTATACTTGAATATGTAACCAACAATCAAAGAATATATCATATTTATCAGCAACAAAGAAGACACATCCAACATCTTGCTGAGAAAAAATAGCTCTTTTTTCAGAAATACCCAAGTTGAAGGAAAAAGTAATAGGGTCACCCAAAATAGCATGCACCCAAGTAAAATCCTCCTGCATAAAAGGTCTAAAAAATTCAAGAAGCCACTCCCAGGACGACTGAGCCTGATCACAAAACCAAAAAAATGCAGTAAATGTTCCACCTATCCACAAATCGATAAAATGGGATTATGAACACCCAGATGCTTGAGCCTATTACCAACAGGTAACCCTTGGTGTAAGAGAATCTAATAAAAAAACTCTATTTAGGTTCAATATAAGTAGCCCAAGAAATCTAAAATCTATTATTCCATCGAGAGGAAAGAGAGACTAAGTCCCATCTCAGAGTGAGCTTATCAACCATTGGAACTTGTGGGGTGATCCATTTGTAACCAAGATGAGCTTTATATTGCAAAACAAGAAGCTCCCTAGGCCAAAACTAATATGAAAACCAGGTTTTTTGAAAATGCTTGTGTAGTTTTCTCCAAATATAAAATGGAATACTATCAATAACCACCTCATAAGTGTCTCTATCACCAGGATTTAAATTGTGATTTTGATACAAAAATTCCTAGGGTATCCAAAACCTAGTATATCAGGATAAAAATTTGAAAATGGAAGTAATACCATGCTTATATAACCTCTGCATTCTGATCCACTGCACTAGATCTAGGGGAGAACCCTTCCAAGTGATGACAGGAGACCACCAAATATTGATGGAAGGCAAAGAGGCACTTGCTTTATGAAAACTCCATTTCCAACTAAGCTAGGGTTTGAAGGCCTCCTAGGCTTTCCAAATACTGTAAATGAAAAAAGAACCTTTAAATTTAATAAGGACAGGGGCAGTAAGAATGGATTGCAATCCTACCCCTTTCCAAATTTTCTTCCCCTGAAGCAAACTAAAAGAAATGCAATGCCTAACCAAAACTTTCCAAGAGTCATTACCAATTAATTATCGGGTGATCCATTTAGCACAAAGGAAAAAACCTTGTTGGTGACAATCAAAAAAACCCATGCCTCCACAGTCCTTGGGCAAATATAAAATTTTCTAGGCTACCTGATGAAAACCTTGCTTGACAAAGTCTTTGGCCCCCACAAGAAGTCTCTCATAAGCTTATCTAGATTTTTATAACAATATTTGGATGGAACCCAACAAGACGAATAATAGACATGGGTAGTGGCTAAAACCTTAGAACAAATCTGAAATTTTCTTGCCAGAGAAAGTTTCTTACTAGTCCAGTATGAAAGCTTCTTTTCCACTTTATCAATAACATGCTACCACAATTAAGCAGAGAAACCATGAAACACAAAAGGAATTCCAAAAAATTTAAACACCTCACCTAGCTAAATTCAAGTCCATTGGAAATGATGTAACCAACATGGTAGCTGAGGTTGAGATTACCGAAAATAGGAGGTTTTTTCCATTGTATATAAGAACTAGAGGCTAAACAGAATACCTATAAGCAACTAATAGTCGAGGAAAAGGATTGCTCATCTTATCAAAGTGTTAGTAAATAATCATTTGCAAAATGACCATTGACCAACTGATGGTCAAAATTGGGGAGAGAAATACCCCTGATTAATCCTTGATCCATATTATGGGCCAAAAAATAGCCAAAAGCCTCTGTAGCAAGAATAAAAAGAGATGGAGCAAGATGGAACCCATATCTTACAGAGCGACCAAGATAAATTGGCTGAGATTAACTATTATTCAAGGTAAGAATAGCTGAAGCATATTTAAATAACATAAGAATGGTGCTCACAAGCACTAGCCCAAAAATCAGATCCTAAAGCATGGAAGTTATGAAGTACCACTCCATATTATCATAGGCTTTCTCAAATTCAATCTTAATGAATAAAGCATCTTGTTCAAAATTTCTTGCCCACTCCATACCTTCCCAAACAACAAGAATATTATCAAGAATGTATCTTCCCTTAACAAAGCTAGTTTGTTCAGGTATGACAATCAAATGTAGGATATATTTAAGCTTAAGTGCAAGGGCTTTAGAAATAATCTTGTAGCTCACATTAAGTAGGATGATCGGCTTCCAATTGGTGATGAGCTCAGGATATCCAAACTTAGGAATAAATTTAACATTACCTTTGTTAATAATGAAACCCAATGAACCACGTTGTAGGGCTTTGAGATAAACTTTGTGGAGATTAGAACCAAGCATATCCCAAAATTATTTATAGAATTCACATGGGAAGCCATCAAGCCCAAGTGCCTTATCATTGGCCATGAGTGACAAGGAATTTTTCATATCTTTTGGAGAAATATGAGTGTCACAAAATAGCATTTTCTTAGGAGAAAGCTTTTTTGGGATAATAACAGTACAATCAATAAGAGCTTTCCTTCTAACATCATCAAGGGGTTGAGAAGCAAAAACACCTTGATAATGTGAAAAAAAGGCTTTGACAATGTTCGAAAGATCTATAAATCTCTACCCATCAACTTGAATGGATTGAAACTGAGGATACAGAGTAGGAGGTCTGAGGTGTTGAAAAAAAATTTGGCCACTCTGTCCCCTAATTTGAGCCAATGCATTCAAGCACGTAATTGAGCCCCTTTGGCTTCACACAAATTGGCTTTTTTAGCTCATGACAAATGGAAGAAACTTGGGATTGAGCAACAAAGATGAAAGAAGAGGCTTCAATCCTGAGATAGACTTTGGATAGCTTACTTTGCAAGGAAAACTTAGCTTGTTTTTACCATTTTGCAACTTCAACACCCATAGTCCATAACACCTTAGTGGTTCGTTGAATGGCAAAATTCCACAATTCAATCCTTCTGGAAATACCATCAGATCTAGGAATCAAATTCTGAATGTAGCATATATGAGCTTTCATTCTAAAGCTATGCAAAAAAGAAACATTCAGGTAAAACTATGAAGAATGCACTCTAGGTTGAAATTTTAACATTACCACCAAGAAGAAAATAGGTGAATGATCAGATAGTGTTATACTAGGTAAATTCAGTACATATGGAAAAGAAGGCAAAATATGGGAGAACTGAAAGTTGTCACACTCAAAAATCATGGCTCTGTCCAATATTACCAAAACCTTGGAAAAAGCAACCTGAAAATTGGACCAGGTGTACCAAAGAGCCTGCGAGAAGTCAAAAGGCAAGAAGCAGGATTTAGGTTCATAAAGGTGAAGCTTTTTTTTCATAAAAAACCAAGCTTCTATTTCACTTAAACACCACCACATCGGGACATGACTGACCTTGTTAGAAGCTTTCTCCACCATATTAAAATCTCCATAGAGCACCCAAGTGGTAAATGGCAGTTTCATGGCAAGCCATCTCCACAAATCATATTTGTTAGAAGCAATATTCGAGGTATACACATTAACCACTTCAAATGGTTTTTCGTAGATCTCGAGCAAAATCTAGATATCTTGATTGGATGGGTCAACACCCTACGTTACAACATTCTTCTGTAATCGAGGCCCAAGGATAGTGATGGCTCCTCCTTTTCCTAGGGAATGATTTGTGGCAAAAGAGGTACTTCATGGCCACAAAAAGTCACTACACATCATAGATTGAAATAAGAAATATTAATTTCTTGCAGACATAAAAAATTGAGGCTTCCATGCATTTGAGAAACATTTGACATCTCATTTTAGACCAAATATTTTTTGATCGGGTCCATCAGTCCTCGAACATTCCACGAGAAGAAAACCATTGGTATTTGTCAGGATGCATGATCTCCATGACATCCTCTACATCACCCAAACCTATAAGAAAGAAAAACTAGTTAGAGGCTGCATGAAAGCATAACTATTTAGCTTTCGATATTTGTCATTCTGAACAGGGCTAAGAGAGTGATGGACCTTCAAGGCCTGACCCTTCTCCATTGAAGAGTTATCTAGAGCTACCAAAGAAGGACCTGACCAAAGAAGTTGAGACATCGATGGAATTGGGGGTTGCATGCCAACAACTGGAGGGGTCGTATCAACAGGAGTCTAAACAACTTTAGTAGAAGCTTGCATGTCATGAGAAGAAGAAATGGTAGGTTGCACAATGGAAATCAAAGCTTCTTGCTTCTTAGCACCACAAGATTTCTTGCTAAATATAATAGTCCATTCTTCAGTGTTTCCCCGCGAGCCATTAGCCGAAGCCACAAGAGTGGGTTAGGGATTTGCCTTATATTTCCATTCCATCAGAGGGCACTCCCAAATTTTGTGAGCTACAGATTGACACCGATAACAGGTATTGGGTAAATTGATATAGGCAACTCTTTGCCTTCTAGATTGGTCCCCAATTTTAATATCAATAAACTCCTACAAATGCTTGGTAAGTTCAACTTTGATACAAACCCTTTTAGTTGGTCGAGCGAAGAAAAATTTTTCTAGCTCAAGGCAAACAAACTTACCTAAGGGGGCAACTAAAGTCTACAAAAAATCCCAAAGATAAACATGCATATGGGGGACTTCAACCCACACCGGGACTTCCAGTGCAACTTCATCATTGACTTGGAAATTTTGAGAGTAGGGTTACAGAATCAACAAAGAATTATGGACAGTCCATGGACACCTATACAGAACCTTCTATGCTTGAGCTGGGTCTAAAAAGTGAAAAAGGAAATACCCTTTGGTAAGATTTTATACATTCTCCAATTTGACTCCATATGGACCCCCAACTTGTTGGACCCATGAACGAATAAGGGTATCATATGGGATACAACCAGAAAATAACCCACCAGGGTGTGACTCTCAAACCCCTCACAAGTCGTATGAAACTCATGCAAAGGAATAACAGCTTCAGGGACCATGGTTATGCATAAGGGGTAGTACCAAAAAAGTATTTATCAAATCGGGGTGAATCAACGTGAAAAATGTATAAACTATGGGGCAAATTTTTCAAAATTTTGAAGAAATTTTTTCAAAACATGGCGATTTTTTTTTCAACTACAAGTATCAACAAAATTATCAGAAGGCGACTAGCAGAAGGCGACTGGAAGAAGGTGACTACAAAGCGACTAGTAGAAGGTGACTAACATAAGGCAACTGGTAGAAGGCGACTAACATAAGGTGACTGGTAGAAGGTGACTGACATAAGGCGATTGGTAGAAGGTGACTGGTATAAGGTGATTGACATAAGGTGACTAACAGAAGGTGACCGATAGAAGGTGATTGGCAGAAGGCAACTGGTATAAGGCGACTAGTAGAAGGCAACTGGCAGAAGGTGACTACACAACGTGACTATTAGAAGGCAATGAAAAAAGGTGAGTAGAAGGTGACACAAGGGGACTGACATAAGGTGATTGGCAGAAGGTGACTACCAAAAGGCAACTAGTAGAAGGTGACTAGAAAAAGGTAATAAAAGGGGTAGAAGGTGATAAGTGGTAGAAGGTGACTAGCACATGGTGACTAAAAAATGGTGAGTGGCACATGGCGACTGGCAGATGGTGAGTGGCAAAAGGTGAGTGGCACTAGGCGACTGGTAGAAGGCGAGTGGCACATGGTGACTGATAGATGGCGAGTGGCACAAGGCGACTGATAGATGGCGAGTGGTACAAGGTGACTGATAGATGGCGAGTGGCACAAGGCGACTGGTAGATGGCGAGTGGAACAAGGTGACCACCATAACCATAAATAATATGGCACCACGTGTCCTCCCTTCTACCATGTGTCATTCATGCGTTAACTCCTGCCATGCAAAAAATCTATAAATTCATTTGCAGGGTCATTTGCAGCTTTTCCCAGAGCAACTTTAAAACCTTTTTCCAGCATTTTTAGGGCATTTTCCATAATGGTTTTAGAGCATTTTTAGAGCATTTCCAAGCAATTTTAGTGCATTTTGGCAGCATTTTTAGAGCATTTTGGCATCATTTTTATAAGGTTTTGCCAGCGTTTTCTTACTTTTTAGAGATGGCTAGTTGTTCCTCCCCTCTTCCATCCAAATTTCATTTCAAGTACACCTTCTGCCCCAATCTCAAGAGCATTTTCAACACTCTTGATAGAGATTCCCAGTGGATTTACACTGTTGGACTTGTTGGTGTGTTGAAGATGCCTCAGTTGAACATTAACGTTCAGTTGATGCAATGGATCATTTCTTGTTACAACCATGACGTGTCCACTATTTCGATCCATGTGGATAACAACGAAATTGTTTTTTGGTTAAACCCTCCGATGTGCAGCGACTAACAGGGCTACCATTTTTGGATGGTGTACTGGTGAACAACCAGTACGCCTTAACCGACGATGATAAATCCACCCTAGGAAACCTTTACGCTGTTCATCCTGACAATCTGAAAGGTATAATTTGAAAATTTATTTTTTATTTAACATTAAATATTGTTCTGCTATAGTTTCATTTCTCTAAAAATGTTCTCCTTGTTTTATTTTTTGTTTTCTAATAATGTTCTCTTTTTCAGTCAATTCTTCTAAGTCCAAAAGGGGCTTAAACATTTCGAATGTTGGAGACAAATTTCTATATGCTTGCATTGAATTTTTTTAGGCAAGGCTTATTCTGCAAGGGCGACCTACAGAAATGCCTTTTTGGGCACTTTCTTTATTGCTTCATTGTATTGATGGCGGTAAATTTGACTGGTGCACGCACATTTCCAACCGCCTGAAGCACGACCTTTTGAGTGCCCAAAAAATTCAAGCATCTGCTTACACAGTGACTACCAACAATTTTATTCTTTGTTTATTTTAGGAAGCTTATTTCAACCTTCAACAGAGCAGTCCTCCCATTGCATTGCACCCTAGTTTGTTGTCTATTGGCATGTCTGATGGTGAGATACAGGTAAAAATATTTGTTGAAATATCTTTATTTTATTTTTTTAATTTTATCTTTTTATTCTCTAATTTTGTTTTGAAAACAGAAAAGAGCATCTCAGTCTTCAAGTAAGAGGGATGCCGCATTTAGGATTCAGGAAGTATCTACTGATTCTGACATGCAATCATAGTCATCACCAATGACTCCCAACAAACGTGTGAGGTCTGATGATGGTCAGATTCAGCATACACCTGCGACACCTTTTACTGGAGAAACAGTTACAGTCGACGTAGAAGAGGTTACCTCCAACCCACAAGGTAACCTTACTCTGCATTGTTCAAAAATGCTTTTTTAAATGATTTATTTTTTTGACTTAAAATTATGTTTTTTTAATGTGTTTTACGTATTTTTCAGACAAAGGGCAAATGGTTGAAACATCAATGGCTGCAGAGTCTGAGTCAGGTATGTATATTTTGAATAAATATTTTTTAATGCTATTGTTATTTACAAATGATTTATTTTATGTTCTTGTGTGAAATTTAATAGAGGGACCTCGTAGATTCAAAAGGCTAAAAAAAAGGATGGCTCCACCATCTGACCCTCCATGACCACAACCACAACCACAGCCATAGCCACAGCCACAACCACAATAGGTTCAGGTCCACCCAAAGCAAGTTCAGGTCCATCCACTTCAGGTTCCACCTACGAGGAACCAATCATGCATGCATGGTAAAACGTTCCTCACACCGCCACCTCACAATGCAAGAAGTGCTACAGAGACACAAAATGTGTCATCATCTAATATTTTTGTTGTACCGATATTAACCTTGGAGAATTTTTCAAATGTTGAGAGTGCATCTCAAATGCCCTCGGGAACTCTTGATTGTGACTTTCTTTATCAGGGTATGAATCCTAAAAATTTCCCTTTAAAGGCAAGTGATATTCTTGAGGATGAAGAGGGCATTGATGGAGAAGAAGATGATGTCAATGTAGATGCCATCGAAGTTTCCCCCTCCGCCCCATAACAAGTCATCGCCCATACTATTACAGAAGATGATATCCTAAATGTTTCTGAAAATGTGTTATTAGCCGATGCATGTAAAGTTGTAGTTCATAATACTCTTCTTTTGGATATTGATAAATTGAAGGAATGGGAATATCGGGCCAAGGTTTTGATTAAAGCCATCAATGGCCGATATAAGAATTTTTCAAAAAGAAAAGAGTTGTTTCTCAAGATGGAGAATGAGCCCCAAAAGCTCGATGCCTTGCTACATAAAGTTGAATCTGGCACTATGGAGGCCGAGTCTACATACAAAGATGAAATTCTTGCCATTGTTATGAATCATTTGGAAAACCTCAATGCAGAAGCCCAAGCATATTTCAATGAATGGGCACTTGATCAGAACAAAGTAGCAGTTGCAGAAACAACACGACTTACAACTGATGTAAGTTCTACATCTAACTAAAAAATATATTTTTTTGTTAAATATGTTTTGTTTATAAATATTAACCTTTTTTTATTTCTATTTTGTAGTCTAATTTCCAGCACCTAAAGCAACAAGTCAGTGCCATGAAAGTTTTGATCAAGACTGCCAAAATTAGCATTAATAATGCTATTGAATTGAAGAAGAGGTTACAACAGACGGTTAGAGAAAATAATTACCTAAAGAAGGTTATCAAATATGGGGGCCTGGATGTCGAGGCTAAACTGAAAGAAAAGGAGAAGGAGCTGAATGCACCTTTCAAAGAAGATCCAGTGAAGGAAGAGAGTGCCTTGTTATCGGGGATCAACACTACAACAGAAAGTTTGGTTAGGGCTGGGGCATTAGAAGAAAAGGATATTGAGGTAGATGTGGGTGGACCTTCAGGAAACATTGAAAAACAATAGATCTTTGTTGTGTTGGGTTTCAAGTGAAACAAAAACTCTTTATATCTTTATATTTTTATAAATATTTAAGACTAGTATTTTTTTGAAAATTGAAATCAATGTTAGAGGCAATTTCTAAAAAATTCATATTATCATTTTGAAGTTTTGTTTTTAATTATTGTTATGTTTTAATTTGAAGTGGAATAAATAATGTTTGATATGTTTTGTTTGATATCCTTTTTGAGAATTGAAATCAATGAATGAGACTATTGTCAAAAATCAATGAATGAGACTATTGTCAAAAAATGTTTTATCTATTGGAAATTTTGTTTTCAATGTTGTTATGTTAAGATTATATGTGTTGATGTATTAAGTAATTTGAAGTGGAAGAAATAATGTTTGATATGTTTTGTAAATTGCAAATGAATGGTATCATTTTTTAGAATTGAAACAATGAATGAGACTATTTCTGAAAAATATGTTATCTATTTGCAATTTTGTTTTGAATGTTGCTATGTTATGATTATGTGTTGATGCATTAAGTAATTTTAAGTGGAAGAAATATTGTTTGATATGTTTTGTAAATTGCAAATGAATGGTATCATTTTTGAGAATTGAAACAATGAATGAGACTATTTTCGAAAAATGTGTTATCTATTGGAAATTTTGTTTTGAATGTTGTTATGTTAGGATTATATGTGTTGATGTATTAAGTAATTTGAACCGAAAGAAATAATGTTTGATATATATTGTAAATTGTAAATGAATGGTATCCTTTTTGAGAATTGAAACAATGAATGACTATTTCTGAAAAATATGTTATCTATTGGAAATTTTAAGTGGAAGAAATAATGTTTGATATGTATTGTAAATAATGAATGAATGGTATCTTCTTTAAATATTGAATTCAATGAAAGAGAGTATGTTTTGATTATTTATGATGATGTAAAAGTTTGTTGTTCTTAATTTGAAGTGGAAGAAATAATGTTTGATATGTGTTATCTTTTTAAAACTTTGTTTTGAATGTTGTTATGTTTTGATTGTTTGTGTTGATATATTAAGTAATATTGAATTATGTGAATGCAGTAAGATGTTCTTTTATGTTATATGAATTAATTTGAAATGTCATAAAATATAGCATAGGCAATTACTTTCATGAATAACAAATATTACAAGAAAAATAATGTAACATGTGAAATCAAATCAAATGATAGCATCCTTTCATTCAGATATGTGAAATCAAATCAAATAATAACATGTGAACTCAAATTAAATCAAATGAAAACATCCTTTCATTCTGATATGTGAAATCAAATCAAATGATAATATGTGAAATCAAATCAAATAATAACATGTGAACTCAAATCAAAACAAATGATAACATCCTTTCATTCTGATATGTGAAATCAAAACAAATGATAGCATCCTTTCATTCTGATATGTGAAATCAAATCAAATGATAGCATCCTTTCATTCAGATATGTGAAATCAAATCAAATAATAACATGTGAACTCAAATTAAATCAAATGAAAACATCCTTTCATTCTGATATGTGAAATCAAATCAAATGATAATATGTGAAATCAAATCAAATAATAACATGTGAACTCAAATCAAAACAAATGATAACATCCTTTCATTCTGATATGTGAAATCAAAACAAATGATAGGATCCTTTCATTCTGATATGTGAAATCAAATCAAATGATAGCATCCTTTCATTCAGATATGTGAAATCAAATCAAATAATAACATGTGAACTCAAATTAAATCAAATGAAAACATCCTTTCATTCTGATATGTGAAATCAAATCAAATGATAGCTTCCTCTCATTCTGATATGTGAAATCAAATCAAATGATAATATGTGAAATAAAATCAAATGAATGCATCCTTGCATCATAATGCTGGAAGCTGGAACAAACTCTTTTCAGATTGTACAAAATGTTCTGCACTCATTCCCAAAATTTTTGTCATCACAATCTGACCAGTGTTACCATCATCCTCATCATTATCAATATTCGTTACACCTCTTCTCTCTGCCAAAGAACTCCAATGTGACAATGCTCTTTCGTAAGGAAACTCCTCCACCTCATAGGCCGACACATATACTCTCAAGCAATTCTCCAAATTTTTGTCCAACCTATTTCGAACTTTAGATTTTATATATGAAAGTGCACTGAACACCCTTTCATCTTCCATGGATCCCAAAATCATCGTTTGACATAATTCATATAAATGAAAATATTCACTCATAGTATGTTTTAAGATAGTACTTGGTTGTAATATTCTCCACAAACGTGAAATAGAACCTGCTTCATGACGGTTAGAGAGCTGTGAAACTTGAGCAGACATTGTTGTTCCAAAATAGTTGGATTGTTTTGTCAAAAGATCTTTGTTCAGAATGCCATTGATTTCAATGCCATTGACTACAACACTTTGACTAAAATGGCCAGCAAGTCTGCCCATGTATTTGAGGAACAAAGAATTTATAATCTGGTATTCATTACAAGGATCCCAAAACATTGGATTTACCACACCCATAGCCTCTAGCAATTCATCTCTTTGAAAACGGTCTCTGATTTCTTTTGTCAATGATTCTGCTATTTGTTTTAGTTTAAGTTTTGTATCATCCACAACCACATGAAATCTATTGTAGGTTATGGGCATTTTCTCAACTTCATTTGTAGCTATATCCAATCGCACACCATAACAATATAAAGGTATTTCATTTCCATGGACATTAATACACAGATGATCGTTAATATTGAACTTCAAAAAGCTCCGAGGACTATTCACACTTGTTAATGCTCTCCAACTCTCAAACAAGGGATCCATAAAATTTTGACCAGATGCATACATCATATCAATATGCATGCAAATTTGTATTCTCGCCCTGATGAAATCCACAATATAAATCGATCTTTCTTGTGCAATTTTGATCAAAGTATTCATTTTTTCCAACATTGGAAGAATTCCACACAATGTGAGAAGAGTTTCAAAGTCACTCATTCGAAAAAGTAAATCTTTAGCCTTATCAACCACCCTACGATTTGCATACATAAACCCTATCAAGGATTGATATTCTTTGAAAACTCTTAATGTCGGTAGATACATCGAAATCCACCTAGTATCCACATCTTTCAACAATTTTTTACCTTCGGTAACTCCTAGTGCAAACTGTTGAAACTCTAAAAATATTTTTGGACTACGTGAAAAATATTCATGAATTTCATGGACAAGCTCTTCCACTCTGGCAACATTTGTAAATGTATCCACAATTTTGTATGCAAGATTCATTCTGTGAGCCATGCAATGAATAGGGATCAAATATGGGGCAACCGATGTTTGTAGTCTAACACAAAGACCATTCCTGTGTCCTTGCATTGTAGCAGCACCATCAGCTCCTACACATATTAACTTAGTGGCTATTTCAATTTCATTCATTCCTGCTTCTTCTTTTAAACTAGTTACAACAACATTGTAAATGTTTTCTGCATTACAATTTTCCACCATTTTGCGTATTCCTAGTAAATGAGGTTGCCTTGAATGATTTTCCAATGTGTAAACATGCATGCAAATCCAAGATGTATTTTCAACTGCAGTCACCTCATCAATTGAAAGTGAAATGAATTTTACCTTTTTACTTTCTCTCTGAGGTCATTCTGCTCAACCAATGACAGACATTTTGCCATTTCCCAACCACTTCGATCTGACCAATGAGCGTTGGGTAAGTTCTGCACATTAGCTAGTCGAAATAGAGATTTATAATCTATGAAATCAGACATAGGTCTACCCTTCTTAAGAATAGAAAATACAACAACAAACTGCAAACTTTTTGAAGCTAAAGTTAACTTATTCATTTTTTGAAATTGGGCTTGAATCGTTGCACCTTTCTCAACCAATGTTTGCTTTTGTTTCATTTCTTTATCATATTCTTCCGCATATCTCATATGTGCGCACTCTGATGCATCCTTCCACCTATAAGTTTTTTGTGTTGCTCGATCACCTTCTTTTGTTTTGATATAAACCTTTCCACAATGTTTTTCTATTGTATCTTTCTTAAGTTGCAATCTATGCTCCTTTCCGTGTTTCCAACTGCAAATTACGCATCTTAATTATGTTATATCATCACTACTATTCTCTGGCAGCACTGGCTCAATAAATGGAAATTCTGATATCCAATCAGGCTGAAATGATCTGTTAATTGTCCACCTAGATAACCTTGCACGTTTATTTTTTTAGATGAAGATTCTCCGGAAGTAGGGACTGCATAAGAACTATTAGTTTCTTTTCCACTTGGCATGTTAGATTCAGGAATCTCTTCATGTTGTTGTTCGATTTGATTGAGATTATCTTCATGTGTGGACTGTTGATTATCGTGGATATGTGGAAGTGGAGGAATACCAGGGTTAACAATGTTTTCTGTAGAGATAATTCTAGTGTCAATAGTAGATTCATTATCACTATGGCATTTAAAAGCATACTAGTGTTTTCTACAGATAAAAGTGAACAAAGCCATCAACCAAAAAACACACTTCTTTATGAATTGAGGACATTATATTTAAAATTAACAAAGTAAAAAAATTAACTGGTGAGTAAAGGTGTTCATACCTTCAGTTTGTGTAGATGTTGATGGCAGACTAGGTTTTGAAATATTAGGAAAGTATTTGAGGATACTCCTTTTATTGGAAGACTCTCCTCCCTTCTTTCCACTGCCTGTAGTTGACATTTTTACCTGTATGAATAGAAGAATAACATGAACAAAGAACATCATTTTTAAATATGAAAATAATAGGTATAAAAGAGAACTACTGCTAGAGACAACAGAATCTGTGATTGTCCCATGAATATTGTTCACAAGCAGAATAAACCTCCTTATTGAGTGTCCATTAATAAAATGAAAAATGAAATTTAATGGTAAAAGAAGCATACGGATAAATTGAGTCACCTTCTACCAGTCGCCTTCTACCAGTCGCCTTCTTCTAGTCGCCTTTTGCAGTCGCCTTCTATCGGTCACCTTCTGTCAGTCGCCTTCTACCAGTCGCCTTCTATCGGTCACCTTCTGCCAATCGCCTTCTACCAGTCGCCTTCTATCAGTCACCTTCTGTCAGTCACCTTCTACCAGTCGCCTTCTATCAGTCACCTTCTATCAGTCGCCTTCTACCAGTCGCCTTTACCAGTCACCTTCTGCTAGTCGTGGACTCTGGTTTTGTCAGTACTCTACTTTGTATCGCTCGCTATCCGAAAAAATGTTGTAATTGTATGGGAGTTATGGGGAGCCAAATTTTAACACAAAGAAAAAGACTCAATTTTCATTCAGAAGCATGGAAAGATTACAATTTTGAACCATGGAAGATTTACAAAGTACAAAAAATGCAAAAGAAGCCGTAGTCTTCGTCTTTCCAACCTCCTCAATCCTTCGAACAACCTCTTTTTATAATGACAGGTTCTTGCTGCAACCGCCGTTCGTAACTGTCCCTGTAACCGTTGCAACGGTCCCCTGGAACTACCATAACGACTTTTGGAACTATCAAATGTCGTTCTGTAACGGTCCATGAAAAAGTAACATGTCACGATATCGCGACATCTCTTCAACCCGCCCTTCTCTCTCCTAGCCGGGTCATGAAAACGTGACACTTTTTCCGTTTAGTCCATCGTCCGATATCGCGACATTTTTTGCTTTGGTCTTCTTTCAACATGTCACGATATCGCGACACTTTTTCGGCTTTTGTCCTTGTTTGCCAATGTGTCACGATATCGCGACACTTTCCTTTCCCCGCTTTTGTTTAAACTTGTCGATATCGCGACACTTTCTATGTCGCGATATCGTGACACTTCATTTGTTTCTCCTTTGCTCAAAGTTTGTCGCGATATCGCGACAACTTTTATGTCATGATATCACGACACTTCTTTGCTCTTGCCTTTGTTCAAGTTGTCGCGATATCGCGACAACTTTTATGTCGCGATATCGCGACACTTGCATTTTGCTCTCGCCTTGTTCTGAGTTCGTTGTGATATCGCGACAACTTTTATGTCGCGATATCGTGACACTTGCGTTTGCTTGCGTCTTGTTCAAAATGTTCATGATATCGCGACAACTTTTATGTCGTGATATCGCGACACTTGCATTTTGCCTCGCTTTGTTCTGAGTTTGTCGTGATATCGTGACAACTTTTATGTCGTGATATCGCGACACTTGCATTTGCTTGCTTGGTTCAAAATGCGTCGTGATATCGCGACAACTTTTATGTCACGATATCGCGACACATTTCAACACTTAGAGTATTTTGTGTTTTTTTCACTCTTTATTTCTTTTGTTGCAAGATTGTTCTGCTACCATTGGATGCTCCTGCATCAGACACCCGAGGTAGATTGAGAAGTGATCCTCACTTCTGGATGGTCAGAGGAAAACCCAGGTGATCAACCTCTGATTTGGACAACCAAGTTGCATCTTCGACAGGTCGGCCCTTCCACTTGACCAAATACTCCGAATATTGTCTGTTTCGGGTACTTCTGCCTTCGTGAGTGTCGAGTATGTCTTCGATTTCCTCTTTGTCTGGAGTGGATTCTGGAATGTTCCACATATCCGGATTGGGTGGCTCGTTGCAACTTCCTTCATGATATTCGACCAAGTCTGAAATATTGAAAATAGGTGAAATATTCAGCTCACTTGGTAGATCTACTTCATAGGCATTTCTTGAATCTCGTTTACCTATGATCCGGCATGGTCCAAACCTCTTCATCTTCAGCTTATTGTAGGTTTTGCTAGGAAAACGTTCCTTGCGCAAGTGAACCATGACTTCATCTCCTATCTGGAATTCCTTGAAACGTCGCTTCTGATCTGCTCTGGCTTTGTACGTAGCATTCATTTTACTGATATGCTGCTGGACCTCTTCATGTAAATTCTTCATGTGTGCTGCAAAGTCTTCAGCTTCAGCACTACGCTTTTCTCCTTTATCTATCGACCTCAACTCAGAAGCGTTTCTCGGGCTGTTCCCATACACTATCTGGAATGGGGATTTACCAGTACTTCGATTGACAGAATTATTGTAAGCAAACTCTGCCTATGGTAAAATCAGATCCCATCCCTTGGGTTTATCTCCTACCAGACATCGTAGAAGATTACCCAAACTTCTGTTGACTACTTCTGTCTGTCCATCAGTCTACGGGTGGTACGCAGAACTGAACTTCAATTCTGTTTTCAGCTTCTTCCACAGAGTTCTCCAGAAATAACCCACAAATTTGGTATCTCTGTCCGAGACAATGCTTTGGGGTAGACCATGAAGGCGTACTACCTCCTTGAAAAACAAGCCTGCAATATGAACAACATCACTTGTCTTCTGGCATGGAATAAAATGGGCCATCTTTGAAAACCTGTCAACGACAACAAAAATGGCATCATTTCCGCGTTGTGTCCTTGGCAGACCAAGAACAAAATCCATACTGATGTCCTCCCATGGTCTCTCTGGTACAGGCAATGGCTGATACATTCTTGTATTCTGGCTTACTCCTTTCGCCATCTGGCACACTCTACAACCCTGCACAAATTTTGTCACATCCGGCTGCAACTGTGGCCAATGGTAATTCTCACTAACGAGAGCAATGGTCTTATCTCGACCAAAATGTCCTGCTAGTCCTCCGCTATGTTTCTCTTTGATCAGATTTTCCCTCATGGAACTTCTAGGAATGCACAACTGGTTCTTCCAAAATAGCATCCCATCTTGGATCATAAAATCCAACCACTTAGTGCGATCCACAGTAGTAGGAGACAAACATGCCGTCCATGCCTCTGCGAAATCTGGATCCGCTGGGTATAAACTCTTGAGTTCATCAAACCCAACAACTTGCACTCTCATTTCTATCAACAAATTATGCCTTCTACTCAAGGCATCTGCAACTCTATTAGATTTGCCACTTCTATGCTTCAGGACAAAGGTATAACTCTACAAGAATTCAACCCACTTCAAATGTCGTTGGTTAAGTTTACCTTGACTATTTATATACTGCAAAGCTTGATGGTCAGTATATAAAACAAATTCCTTGGCTAGCAAATAATGTCTCCATTTCTTAAGAGCTTGAATGATAGCATAGAATTCTTGATCATAAACAGAGTATTTCTTTCGAGCATCATTTAATTTTTCACTAAAGTATGCAACAGGTTTACCTTCTTGGCTCAATACAGCTCCAATGGCACTGCCACTGGCATCACAGTCAACCTGAAACACTTTATTAAAATCTGGAAGTGCCAGAATGGGTTGTTCTATCACTTTCTTCTTCAATATGTCCATACTGGTACCTGCCTTGGCAGTCCACTTAAATTCTTTCTTATCCCCTCTCATAGTTTCTGTTAGGGGTGCACAAATATTGCTAAAGTCTCTAATAAACTTTCTATAGAAACTTGCAAGACCATGAAATGATCTTACCTCTGTTACATTCCTTGGGGCAGGCCATTCAATGATAGCCTTCACCTTCTCAGGATCCATTTTTAGACCCTCCTCTGAGATGACAAATCCCAGGTATATCAACTCTTTCTGTACAAAACTGCACTTCTGTAAATTTATCAATAACTGCTCCTCTCGCAGCTTTTCAAAAACTGTCCGAACATGCATCAAATGCTCGTCCAATGTTTTACTAAAAATTAAAATATCATCCAGATAAACTATCACGAACTTTTCCAGGAAGTCGCGCAATACCTCATTCATCAGCCTCATGAACGTACTGGGTGCATTAGTCAATCCAAATGGCATAACTAACCACTCATACAAACCCTCTTTGGTTTTAAAGGTTGTCTTCCATTCGTCACCCTCTCTGATGCGTATCTAGTGATATCCGCTCTTTAAATCAATCTTAGTGAAGTATTTAGCTCCACTCAAACAATCCATTATATCATCCATTCTGGGTAATGGAAAGCGATATTTAATGGTAATTTTATTAATGGCTCGGGAATCAGTGCACATTCGCCATTCGCCATTCTTCTTTGGTGCAAGTACTGTCGGTATTGCACAAGGGCTCAAACTTGCTCGAATCAAACCCTTCCTCAACAATTCATGAACTCGGCGGTTCAACTCTTCATTTTCTACAGGAGACATTCTATGGGCGGCCTTATTGGGTAAGCTAGATCCTGGCATTAAGTCAATCTGATGACTAATCTTCCTCATTGGCGGCAAACCCTCAGGCACATTATCTGATATAATATCAAGAAATTCTGCTAACAGATGTTCAACTTCTCTTGGAATGTCTGTAGTTTCTTCTCTCTTTACAGTAGGAATTAATGCATAACACATTGAATCCCTCTTTAGACCATCCAAATTTTTTTGCCATCTACTAAACAAATTCTAGCATTATTGCATACCTTTTCCTCAACCTCCTTCAATGGCTTCAGTTTGTGGCGCACTCCATATTTTGTCAGGGAATAGGTATTTGCATGCCCATCATGCGCCGCACGTCTATCAAATTGCCATGGTCTTCCCAGCAACAAATGGCAAGCATCCATCGGCAAAATATCACACAGGACCTCATCCTGGTATCTTCCAATTTGAAACTTGACCAAGTATTGTTCAGTGACCAATGCTCTATGGTCCTTCTGCAACCATGCAATCCGGTATGGATGCGGGTGCTGCCTTCTTTCTAGCTTTAACTTAGTCACCATATCCTCGAGAGACCAAATTATCTGTACTACCATTATCAATAATAATATTACAGATTTTACCTGAACATTTGCACCTCGTGCAAAACAGGCTTTTTTGTTGGTCTGGTTCCCTCTCTTCGTTCAACAAGGTTCTCCTTGTGATCATCACTTCTCCTCGCTCTGCTTCTTTAGAGTGCTCAGATTCAACACCATCATCAACAACCGCAACTCGAGCATTTGCTTCAGGCCTTCTATTCGGTGCCTCTTGGTGTTGGGGACACTCATATGATCGATGCCCCTCTTCCCCGCAATTGAAGCAGGTTCCACGAAATCTTCCTCTTCCATATCCACGTCCACCTCTACCTCTTCCCCTTTGATAATCATTGTTCTGATTACGGGGACGGTATGCATTCTCCTCCTTCTGTTCTTGGTGATTGCTTGTTTCACTAGTCTTCTTTGGGTCGTCATATTTACCTCCACTGGTTCTTCCACCAGTTCTTCCACCACGACCTCTTCCTCTCTGTTTACTGTCAAATCTTCGGTTCAGTTTCTCTTCCACCTTCAGAGCAAACTGGTAAGCATCTTCAATGGTGCTCATTCGAACCAAACTCAATTCTTCTTGTACGTTGGTTCTCAACCCATTAATGTAACGGGCTACTCTCTCTTTATTTGCCTCTGTATGGCCGGTTCTGATGGAAATTTTAAAAAATTCCTCTGTATATTCTTTAACAGACTTGCTGGACTATCGCAAACTCTGCATTTTTCTCAGCAGATCTAATTCGTAATCTGCCAGAATAAACTACCGTTTCAGCTTTTCAACCATTCGATCCCACCTGGTGATCTTTTCTTTTCCTCTTCGATTTCGTTCCAGCTGCACTCCTTTCCACCATATGCCAGCATGGCCTTTCAACTTTGTTCTTGCAAATTTTATCCGATTTGGATCTTCAACCTCCTCATATTCGAAATACTCCTCCATATCGTTGATCCAGTCAATCAACTCTTCCGGATTTAAATTTCTAGAATATGTGGATACGTCTATCTTCGGCCTTTTCCCAATTTGAGAAATGGCTTTAATCATTCGAGCTTCCACAGAACTCATCGCTTCTTCTTCTTCTTCTGATGGGTCATCAACTCCGCAAGCTTCATCATCGCTCTGGTCTTCTCCTCTTGGCTCTACTCCTCTTCGCAATTCTTCCTGCAGGGCCTGCACTTGCCTCTGCAATGCTCGAAAGTCTCCTTCAGGAACCACGTTCCTTCCAGCACCACGATTTCTTCGCGGTGGCATTCTTCTTCACTTCTTCTCAGAACCCTTAACCCCAGATCCTGGTGCAAGCTGCCTCACGTTCGGCGCTCTGCTTACACACTCAGAATCTTCTCGCTCTGATACCACTTGATGGGGAGCCAAATTTAACAGCAAGAGAAAACTAAATTTTATTCAGAGAGCATGGAAAGATTACAATTTCAAACCATGGAAGATTTACAAAGTACAAAAAATGCAAAAGAAGCCATAGTCTTCGTCTTTCCAGCCTCCTCAATCCTTCGAGCAACCTCTTTTTATAATGATAGATTCTTGCTGTAACCGCCATTCGTAACTGTCCCTGTAACCGCTGCAACGATCCCCTGGAACTACCTTAACGACTTTTGGTAACTATCAAATGTCGTTCTATAACGGTCCATGAAAAAGTAGCATGTCGCGATATCGCGACATCTCTTCAACTTTCCCTTCTCTCTCCTAGCCGGGTCGCGAAAACATGACACTTTTTCCCTTTAGTCCATCTGTCGCGATATCGCGACATTTTTTTGGCTTTGGTCGTTCTTTGCCAACATGTCTCGATATCGCGACACTTTTTCGGCTTTTGTCCTTGTTTGCCAATGTGTCGCGATATCGCGACACTTTCCTTTGCTCGCTTTTGTTTAAACTTGTCGCGATATCGCGACACTTTCTATGTCGCGATATCGCGACACTTTCGTTTGCTTTCACCTCTGCTCAAAGTTCGTCGCGATATCGCGACAACTTTTATGTCGCGATATCGCGACACTTTTTGCTCTTGCCTTTGTTCAAGTTCGTCGCGATATCGCGACAACTTTTATGTCGCGATATCGCGACACTTGCATTTTGCTCTCGCCGTTGTTCTGAGTTCATCGTGATATCGCGACAACTTTTATGTCGCGATATCGCGACACTTGCATTTTGCGCCTGCTTTGTTCTGAGTTGTCGCGATATCGCGACAACTTTTATGTCGCGATATCGCGACACTTGCATTTTGCTCTCGGCTTTGTTCTGAGTTTGTCACGATATCGCGACAACTTTTATGTCGCGATATCGCGACACTTGCGATTGCTTGCGCCTTGGTTCAAAAATGCGTCGCGATATCGCGACACATTTCAACACTTAGAGTATTTTGTGTTTTGATTCACTCTTTTATTTCTTTTGTTGCAAGATTGTGCTGCTACCACTGGATGCTCCTGCATTAGGGAGTCATTGTCAGGGTTAGCTATATATAATGGGGTACAATGGGGCGATTTGGGCGATATTTCTTATTTTAAATAAATTTATGGCAAAAATTGGGTGGGAAACCTTATGACAATGGGGCAAATTTGCCCTAAAAAAAATTAGTTCCCAAAATTTTCGGACGAATGGGCCGACCTCTATGGTCCCAAAATTCGTAAAATTGACATTTTGAAAATCCAAAAATTTACGCTAAATTGCGAAATTCGCAACTAAGTAAAAACTTGTCATGGACAAGGTTTTTACCTTGTGATACATTGTCAGAATGAACTTGCACGAACACTTTTTCGGTACCATTGAGCTCTCCAGTAGACTCAAAATAAATGGAGCCAACTGTATGAGTGGAAGCCATTAAAAAGGGTGAACTAACACCACCTCAAGGCGGTGTTAATTCAACAAACATGATTTTCCCACTAAAACCCCTATGACCAATGCACAACCAGTCTCTCTCTGCCCACCATAGTCCAATTCCTTGATATTCTAAATGGATTATCCATAAACAACTTTAATTCAAATTCATCTAATTATTATTACTTGAGTATTTCTGGAATATCTAATCATTATTAGTTGTGCATTTTTTGAATTTATTGTTGTTGCTATTGTTCTGAAGTTGTTTTGCAACAAGTGGTACGATAGCCACAATTTTGGCAAAGTGGGAATCCTTTTAGATTGCAGAATTTTGATAATTGTTTTTCAATGCTATGCACACTAGGACTCGACTATTTCTTCCACATTGATCAATAGGATTTGAGGTTGTTCCAACTCAACACAAAGCTCTACTAGTTATTTTATATCTAACACTACACACCTAATTTTTCCTTCTATTTCTAGCAACTTCTACTATGATCCATGTCTCCAGATTCACGTCTAGTAGACTAAAAAAAAGAAAAATAAAAAAAAGTTCATTTCTAAGTTGATTAGATTGTACTTTGAGTGAATAGTGGAGAAGAGGGAAGAACAAATTAAAAGAAAAAATCTTTACCAATGAGTATGTTTAAAAAATGCTTGTTATTAGAGCAAGAAAAATTTTAGGATGAGATTTTAACTTGAGTTGAAATTTTTATTTCAACAGAAGGAGATCAAAGTCATTCTACTTTCTATTGTAATCCTGACATTGTTTGAATTTGCTCAAGGAATTATTATGGATTTTCTGGCACTTCAATAGTATTTGTCTTAATTTTGGGCATTTGAATACTTCAGCTTTTGGTTCCAACTCTAACTTTTAACTTTGGTTGCATCTTCCTGTTCTGACTCAACTTTCATATTTTGGCTCTAGCTTTCAAATCTAACTACATTTAATAGTTTAACGAACTCATTTTCTACATTCAAAATTGCATCAATAAACCAACAACAGTACCTTCAAGAATTCTAACCTTGTTTTCTCACTTCTAAAAAAACTCAAAAAACCATCTCTACTTTTTTTAAAATTTATGCTTCTTAACCTTTGCGAAAAAAATTAACGTTAGACCAATTTTATTTAACCTTTGCATGAATCACCTTCTTTCCCATTCCTAACATGTCCACCTTTTCCCTCCTTTTGTTTCCTCCTAATTTCCATAATTCGTTCCTTATTTTAAATAATACTTAAAAAAAAATTCCCTTTCTTCCATCTGTATGTTAGAGTAAATCACTATATAAAATATAGAAAAACAATTACAGTGTTTCAAAATTTAACAGCAGAATTAACAAAATAAAACAAACACACAATAGAAGAGACAATGATTTTAACGTGGTTCACCCAATGTGGGTTACATCCACCAAGAATTTTCAGTCCTTTCTTTCTCAATCCAAGCAATAGAGGGTTACAACCTACAACAAACATCTGTTGTAATTTCCTCTCTATATTTACAAGGAATCCACACAGTAATTTCATTATATACTCTATTTTTCCTCACAACTATATATAAGAAAAAAACAGAAAAAAAAAACTGCTTTTCTTAATACATTCCAAGATTAACACTGAGTTCCCAACACGTAATTTTGGGATAAAAACAAAAAAACTTTCCTTGGATGTCCTATTGTAAATCCAAAAATTTTCTCTGGTAGACTAACAAACTATAAATCTTGAAACTTTCCTTGCCCGTTCTGCAGTAAATCCAAAAACTTTCTCTATTTAGCCTCCTCATAATTAGGCTCCATTCCTAACAATCTCCCACTTGGAGACTAATTCCATTGCACCATACTGCAACCAAGGACTGAAAAATTCTCATCATGGCCTCTTATTCCTTAAGGTCAACTAAAGTTGAGCAAAAGCTCAAATTTTCTCTTGACACCACTTTTGTAAGCATGTCAGCAGGATTTTGTGATGTGTGAACTTTTCCTAATTTCAAAGATCCATCTTCCACTACTGATCTAATGAAATGATACCTGAGTTTGATGTGTTTAGTTTTTGAATGGAATACCTAATTCTTCTCAAGGTGTATAGCACTCTGGCTATCACTCCACAACTTATTATCCTCTTACTTCTTCCCTAATTCTTCCATTAGTCTTTGCAACCAAACCATCTCTTTGCTCGCTTCTGTAGCAACAACATATTCAGCTTCAGTGGTTGAAAGGGCAACTACGTGTTGGAGTTTAGAAATCCAACTAACCACTCCTCCTCCTATAGTAAATATGTAGCTAGTAGTGCTCCTTCCACCATCATATACAAAACCTTTCAAGCATATATTAGAGCCTCCAAAATTCAAAGAATAATTTGAAGCTCCTCTCAAGTACTTGAGTATCCATTTTACCACTTGCCAATGTCCTTTTCCCGGATTACTCATAATTTTACTCACTACTCCCACTGCGTGGGAAATGTTTGGTCTTGTACAAAACATTACATACATAAAGCTTCCAACCACTGATGCATAGGGAACCTTAGCCATATGCTCTTGTTCCTTTTGTGTCTTGGGACACAAATATTTGGTGAGTTTGAAATGCTTTGTCAATGGAGTAGCAACAGACTTTGCATTGTTCATGTTGAATCTCTTAAGCACTTTTTCAATGTATTCTACTTATGACAATTTCAGAGTGTGACTCTCCTTGTATCTTGTTATCCTCATACGAAGGATTTGTTTGGCTTCTCCCAAATCCTTCATGGTAAAGGATTTAGCCAACTTCTTCTTGAGCATGTTTATATCTTGCATATTTGTTCCTACAACCAACATGTCGTCCACATACAATAGCAAAATAACATAGTTACCATTTCTAGTTTGCTTAAAATATACACAGTGATCACTTTGACATCTTTCAAACCTTTTATTAGCCATGAACTTATCAAATTTTAAATACCACTGTCTAGGAGCTTGTTTTAACCCATACAAGCTCTTTTTCAGTTTACATACCCAATCCTCTTTACCTTTCACCTGAAAAACTTCTGGTTGGTGCATATAAATTTCCTCCTCCAAATCACCATAAAGAAATTTTGTGTTCACATTCAATTGCTCCAAATACAAATTTTCTATAGCTATAAGACTCAAAATAGCTCTAATAGAGGTCATTTTTGTAATTGGAGAAAAAATCCCATAAAAATCCATACCTTTTTCTGAGTGAATCCCTTGACCACTAGTCTTTCTTTGTATCTCTTATGCCCTTCATTCTCCTCTTTAATCCTATACACCCATTTATTGGTCAAAGCTATTTTACATTTGGGTAGCTCAACCAAATCCCAAGTTTGGTTGTGGAATAGAGAGTCCATTTCTTCATTCATTGCAAGCTCCCACTTATTATTGGTATCCATCTGTAATGCTTCCTAAAAACATTCTGGCTCACCAGCATCAGTATACAAAACATAATCAGAGAAATGTTGAGGAATTCTACTTATACTGGTAGATCGTCTAACAACACTTTCTGGAGATTAAGGTGCTTGCTGTTGTTGTTGTACATTTTGATCTTCTACCACTTTTGGAGTTACCTTTTCTATGTGTCCATCAAGGTCTATGTATTCAGTATTTTCCTCTTTCTATTTCTTTCCCTGCAATCGATCTTTATACAAGTTGTTTTCATTAAATATGACATCCCTACTTCTAATGACTTTTCGGTTATCACAATCCCATAATCTATAACCCAAGCCATCAATACCATAACCAATAAAGTAGCACTTTTGGGCCTTAGCATCTAACTTATTTCTGTTCTCTTTGTCTATATGCATAAAAGCCCCACATCCAAATACCTTAAGGAAATAATAATTTACTAGTTTACCTATCCAAAAATCTTCCAAAATTCCTCCATCCAAGGCACTAGATGGTCCTCTATTAATTAGATATACTGCAGTATCAACAACATGAGCCCATAAAAATAATGGTAAGCTTGCATGTATTCTCATGCTCCTAGCATGCTCCATGATGGTTCTATTCATTCTTTCTGCAACCCCATTTTCTTGAGGTGTTCTTGGAACTACCTTGATTCTTCTAATTCCATTTTTAGAAAAAAAACACATCAAATTATCTACTACAATATTCTCCACCATTATCTAAATTTAGACACTTTAACATTTTTCCAGTTTTATTTTCAACTGATGCTTTCCAATTATTGAAGGTATTAAAAACATCACTTTTATTCTTAATACAATATATCCATGTTTTCCTTGTTGCATCATCAATAAAAAGTACATAGTAAGAGGAACCTCCAAGAGAAGTTACTTGAGTTGGGCCCCAAACATCTGAGTGCACAAGATTCAATTTATCTTTCTTCCTTTCCTTGCCATCCTTGAGAAATATAAATCTCTTTGCTTTACCATAAACACAATCCTCACAGAATTCCAAATCAATCTCTTTTAACTTAGGCAATAACTTTCTTGAATGTAAAATTTCCATACCTTTTCCACTCATATGGCCAACTATTTGGTGCCACAAAGATGCAATCTCACATGTAGAAACTAAATTCATGGAGCAGTGAGAAAAATTAGTAAGTAAATAAAGAGTACACACCAATTTACCTCTAGCTGCTATCAATGAACCTTTAGTAACTTTCCAAGAATTTTCTTTGAATGCAACCGTGTATCCTTCACCATCAAGATTACTTGCCGATATAAGATTTCTCTTTAAATCTGGTATGTGTCTCACCTCTTTAAGAGCCCATTGACATTCATTTGGGGATTTAATCAAAATCTTTCCAATACCCATGATTTTACATGGTTGGTCATTTCTCAACAGAACCTGTCCATAATATCCAAAAACATAATCTATGAAGTATTCCTTATGTGAGGTAGCATGCAATGAAGCACCACTATCAATTACCCAATAATCACTATGTCTATCAAGAGATAATATTAAAGCATTTTGTAGAATTTGTCCAGTAATATTGGTTTTTGAAGTGTTACCATTATTATCATTACCTTAATTTCCATCACCATTTCTTTGCCAATAGTCCTTCTTGAGATGACCCTTTTTGCCACAGTGCCAACACTATAGCTTTCCTTTTCCATGTAATTTGGATCTGCTTTTGGATTTTCCACGACGTGAACTCTTGCCTCTTTTTCATCCTCTTCCTTTATTCTCAAAAGTTAAGGCGATGCTAGATGATTCTCCTGTGGTTTTTCTTCTCATGTCTTCACTGAGTATCACACCAACCACATCATCAAATTCTAATTTACTTGAACTCGAAGAAGAGTTACTTATCGCCATTACAAAACTGTTCCAACTTTTTGGAAGAGAGCATAAGATTAATAAGGCCCTAATCTCATCATAAAAATCCAATCCTACTGAATGCAATTGATTAGTGACAACATTGAATTCATTTAAATGATCCTACATAGATCCTCCTTCACTCATTTTCATGTTAAATAACATTTTCATTAAGAATACCTTATTTGATGCTGATGGTTTCTCATACATCTTGGCTAACTTATCCATGACTCCCTAGATAGTCTTTTCATCAAAGATGTTGAAGGCTACGGTGGATCCCAAGCATAGCTTCACAGTAACCAATGCCTTTATATCAAGGAGACTTCATTCCTCATCAGACATAGTTGAAGGTCTCTATGTTTTCCCCTCAAGAGGTAAGTAAAGATCCTTCTGGTACAAGTAATCCTCCATCTACATCTTCCAAAATTGAAATTTTTGGCCATTGAATTTTTCAACTCTAAACCTCCCTTCTTCTGCCATTGCTCCCACTTGATCCAAAAATTCTCCTTTTGTCAAGTGCACCCAACAAAACAAAAACTCTGATACCACTTGTTAGAGTAAATCACTATATAAAATATAGAAAAGCAATTACAGTGTTTCAAACTTTAAGAGCAGAATTAACAAAATAAGACAAACACACAGTAGAAAAGACAACGATTTTAATGTGGTTCACCCAATGTGGGTTACATCCACCAAGAATTTTTAGTCATTTCTTTCTCAATCCAAGCAATAGAGGATTACAACATACATCAAACATCTAATGCAATTTCCTCTCTATATTTACAAGGAATCAACACAGTAATTTCATTATATACTCTATTTTTTCTCACAACTATATATAATAAAAAAACAAAAAAAAAAGCTTTTCTTAATACATTCTAAGATTAACACTGAGTTCCCAGCACCTAATTTTGGGATAAAAACAAAAAAACTTTCCCTGGCTGTCCTGTTGTAAATCCGAAAACTTTCTCTGGTAGACTAACATGTTGTAAATCTGGAAACTTTCCCTACTCGTCCTGCAGTAAATCCAAAAACTTTCTCTGTTTAGCATCCTCATAATTAGGCTCCATTCCTAACAGTGTACACTTCCCCATTCTTCCCTCCCTGGGCATTCTTTTCTTGTTTTTAAATTGGGCATTCTTTTCCTGTTTTTAAAATTTTCATCCCCGTCCTTGTTAAAAATATAAAAATAAATTTACTTTAAAAAAAAATGTTTCCCTCAATGCACCTAGTCTTTGTATTTTTCTTCTCCCTACCCATTATTATTTAATAATAATATATATTTATAAATAAATAATTTTTTAAAATTATTATTTAAATAAAAATTAATTAAAAATTTAAAATAAAAAATTAGCTTAATTAAATTAAGTAATAATTATAATAAATTAATTAATATTTTAAAAAAGTATTAAAGTCATCAAACTGTTGCAGGAGATCTAATTTTGGCATTCCTTTCATCAAGTTGATTATTAAGAAAAAATGTGTGAATGAGCAAAAAAGAAACATCAATCTAGAAATTTTGGTAAGCATCATAACACTCCCATTAATATTAATAGTTTTGACCAACATTTTCTTTCTTCTTTAAATATCATGGCTTCTCCCCCACCCAACACATTTGGTTCTTCTTCTCCTCCTATTGACCCTACCCTTGCTACCCCTCCAAGTCATATTCCTCTTCCTAGTAATATTGATGGTATGAATCCGGAGCACCTGGTGGTCTATTTCATATCGGATTATAAAATAATGAGGTGGAATAGGTTTTGTGGATGCAAGCCCTATGGTTTGAACCTTGTACTTGCCAGCTACTAAAAATAGTGTGGTTGTAACCAACTCTCTTATCAAGCAATATATATATATATATATATATATATATATATATATATATATATATATATATATATATTGACCATGGTTTGCATCAATATATTTTGCAATAAGAACAATCAATTGCTACCATTATCAACATATTGAATAATGAGACTAAAAGCTTAATTTTTTTGAAAGAATCCTAGTTCCACCTACTACTACATCTCCTTTTGTTCAAGGGTCAGAACAAATTGTCAGGCCCTAACCTTTGACCATTCATCAAGCACCAAACACTAATGTTCTTCCACAACAACCACCTAGTCATAGTCCTCCAGATTTTGGCTCTTATGACTAGGCTTTGCCTCTGATATAGACTCCTCAATATGTAATGCTTCTAATTTTTTAGATTGACCTCTTGATGTTAAGGTTCCTTGCATTGACATTCCCACATTTGAAGGTGTTGTCCTTAATGATGGTTGACCAAAATAAAAGGCCTAATCCATTTGTACCATATTCCTAAAATAGGTCGTGTCACATTAGCAACTTCTAAGTTGGGTACCAAAGATTATCGATAGTTGTTTTGACAACTTCACCATTATGGTGGATCTTTTTTGTGGCCTAAATTCAAGGAATGATTTCTCTAAATATTTGAAAAAAGAATCTTCCATATCATATATGGTATGTCTTATGCAAACTAAACAAAGAGAAACAATGGAAGAGTATTGCTCTGAGTTCACACGTCTTCTCACCTATACCCATTAGTTGAGTCCAACAATGGTGGTCTCAACCTTCCTTTCACCATGGTATTAAGGATAAAATTTAGAAGGAAGTCAATATGCATGATCCCTATACTCTTGATGATGCACAACGTGTAGCTTTGGTAGAAAAACAAAAGTTCCAATATTTTGGTTTCTCATACAGAAGTGGCTTCAAATATCATTGGTATTTTCATAATATTGATCATTCCCAAGTTTTCTTCTATTTTAAATGTCATTCTCACCATCCTCAATATCAGGCCTATGAAGAATTAGATCTATGAATAATGTCATACTTTTTATTGGAAGGTAAGGACACACCAATATGCGAAGATGTAGATTCATTACAACAAGACCAATAAAAAAAAGTAGATGAAGTAGAAAAAAAGTATGATACCATGGTTCTCTCAACTCACGCACTTATGGGTTTTCAATATCACCATACTATCACAGTATAAGGATTTGTTAAAGGACAATGTGTCAATGTATCGATTGATTTAGGTAGCACTCACAATTTTATAGATAGTAAGATAGCCAAGTCCTTGGGATTGTATATCAATACTTCAAATCAAGATAAATTTCAAGTCTTAAGTGCAAATGGGAGTACTACTCAATGTTGGGGTCAAACGACTAAAGTTAACATCCAAATGGGAGACTATACTTGGATGGGCAAAGCTCTTTATCGTGAACCTGGGAAGTTCAGATGCCATTTTGGGAGCACAATAACTATCCCAACTTGGTGATGTTACTATATATATATATATATATATATATATATAAAAGAGAGAGATATTTGATTAAAAATATATATTTTTAAAATAATTTAAAATTTTGAAACTTAAATTATTAAATTGCATGAGCTCTATTGATTAAATTTCTCAACTTTCATAGAAAAAATTAGGTTCTAATCTTGCTAGAAGATATACATAACAACCAAGTTGTTATAATACCACTATATGGTCATGGTGTAATACATGGAATACTTGTTTTAATTTTGTCTAATCAATTAAAAAGCTTCAAAAAATAAATATACTTACATATATAATTTGACATTAAGATTACTTTTATAGTTATTTATTGAACTAAATTAGTTTAAAAAAAAAATAATGTCGAATCTAAACTTAAATGAATTTAGTAGAAAAACCTTGAAAAAATCTAAACCACTTTTTAATAGTTTTTCAAATTAAAAAACTTTTTAAAAACATTATTATTTAAAAAAAATCAATTTAGTCTTTTAAAGCATCAATTGAAATTTATTCTAAAGTTAAATTAGTCTTCTTCAAATGAGAAAATTTCTTATATTATATTACAAAAGTTCAAACAATACTTTAAGGTTTGAATTGTGTAAAGGTTAGGGTTGTGCACTGGTTCGAGAGTATGGTTGGATAACTATATATTAGGTAGTATGGTTGGGTAACCATATAGTAAGTAAATAACATCCTCGAAGATGGGTTGTGTAATTGATGTTTTTTCAAAAAATAATTTGAAAAACGTATATCAATACCAAGATCATTTACAAGTTGGGATGATATTTCTCCTAGCCTTAGCCAAAGAAAACATATTTTTACAATAGTAAAGAAGATTTGCATTGGAGCCAAATCTCCTAAACCATATTTCTACAATGGTTTTTCACCTGTTTACAACTGTAAAAGAAGATCTACATTGGAGCCAAATATCCTAAACCATATTTCCACAATGGTTGTCTAAATTAGCTAAACACTGGATTTTCTCACCAACCTACCTAATCATCTCACTCTCAATAGCCATGTCACTGTGCCACTGAATCCTACCTCCTTATCAGTACCCATATTAACTAGGAAGTTTGCCACTTTATTTAGATTTCTAATCACATAAACTGGAATCACATCATCTAATTCCCTCCACAATTCCTTAATTTGAGTGACAAGAATCCTCAACCTCCATGTCTTCAAAGAAAAGTTTCTCATGCAATCCAAAGCTCCTACCATTATTTGAGAATATGATTCTAGGACTATCCTCTTGTAACCTTGTTTTATTTCCCAAATAGAAGCATATTTGATAGCTAAGGCTTTCGCTTCATTGTTCATGGTCCTTCCTAGGCCTTGCAGTTCCTAATGGAGCATTGTCCCAACAAGATTCTTGCAAAACACTCCAATTCTAGATCTACCCAGATTGGCTTTTGCAGCTCTATCAGTATTAATTTTAATCTAACCTTTTGGGGGTTGTTTCTAACTAGCTTTGTCCTACCCTTTTTGCACTTCAAATTCCTTCTCCATTGTCCCTATAATAGCGTAAGTTTCCTCTGTAGCATACACTACCACAATTTCAGTGACTTTGCTCCAAATTACTTGCCAAAATCCATCTAAATATGAAAAGGTTTCTCTAAATATTTTGCCATTTCTCTCCAACAACACTTGCCACCAAATGAAGTTTAATCCAAGATCCCAATTGATACAAAGATCTTTATATTTAAATCTACCCCTCTTCCATATTTCCCAAATATTTGTCCAGTTCAAATCACCATTAACTCAAATTTTATAAGATAAAAATCATCTCTCCTAGATATGGCATGTGAATGAGCATTCAAACATAAAGTGGTCAGATGTTTCCTCACTCTTGTAGCATAAAACACATTAATATGGACCAATGATTCCTCTATGTCTGATATTATAAAAAGTAAGAATTCCATTATGCATGAACTGCCAAGGAAAAAATATTACTTTCAGCCAACCCTTGGACTACAAAATATTTCTCCAATACTCAATCTGATATGCATGAGGAGGAGGCTCTAGAAGGATATTATCATATCCAACCTTCACTGTGTAGACACTAAGGCCCCCATATCTCCAAGCTAATTCATCCTCCTCATCTCTACCTATGAGAAATATTTTTGCCAATATTTTAGTCATGATGGATGTAAAATTCGAAGGGATTGGAATTTACCACTCATCCAACTTCTTAAACTGCTTAAACTTATACTCTAGTATTGAAATAACTTTCAATTTGGATCCAACCCCTAGTTTCCATGGCTATTTTTATTGGTTGTAGTTTTAGGAATTTAACAATGATAGGTGGGTATTGATCCCATGAAATCTGTCCAAAATCATGCCTTCTCCCCTCTCCCCACTTTCCAAAATTTTCCATATTTCAATACCTGAGATCCTAACTTTAGAGCCTGACACACTAAGGGCCCATTACCATCCAAAGGGAAACAACCCACCTCATTTGGGTTTAACTATCCCAAATATTTACTAGTTAAAACTCTACTGAATAAAGTTGGTTGAGAAATCCACCTCTAGTAAAGTTTTCCAGCCAAAGATAAACTTTGATCTCCTCAGTCCTAAACCTCATTTTACCTTGGGTTGGCTTACTGATATTCTCACAATGACACTGAGAGGGGGGGGTTGAATCAGTGTAGCTATTTAAATTCAGATGTACAACTCTTAAAACTTAAGCAGGGAGAACTTAAAAACAAATAAAGCAATTATAACAAGAGAGCATTCCACAACACATGATTTAACGAGGTTCACCAGATTTGGCTACTCCTCAAGAATAGACTGCTTGGACTCCCATCCAAATCTAGCCTTTGCAAAGCACCAACTTTACAAACAATTTACCAGCACCCACTGGAAGGAGCACCAAACCCTAATTTATCTGCACCAACAGAAAGGAGCACTAACCCCTGATTCCAAGCACCAACTTGGACTTCTTATTTTGAATCTAGTTTGACATAAAAATTTCTTCTCTTTTACAAGACCCTCATTGGTCTAATGCTCTTGATCAAAAATTATATATACTTACAACTCTGATCTTCTCTCTTATAGCCCTGTGTCTAAATTCTTTCATAGTTCTTTTTACCCTCTTATTCGGCAACACACTGCTCTCTCTCCTCATGCAGAGCTCAACCCTAATTCTTAACTTATTGTACATGAAACATACACATTCTTATGGCTCTACTTACTGCGCTCTGATAGCCTTCTCTGCTCACTTACGACTCTCTTTACTATGCTCTGACAACCTTCTCTGCTTACTTTACAATTTTGATAGTATAATCACCACTCTGACAGCCTTCAATGCTTACTTACGACTCTAACAGCCTCATCTACTCGCTTATGTCTCTAACAGCCTTATCTATTCACTTACAGCTCTGACAGCATTTTTTGCTCACTTACATCTTTGACAGTATAACCGTCGCTCTGACAACATTCTGTCTTTAATGCACTATCCTTATCTTGCATTAATTCTATCTGTAACTGCACCTGTAACTATCGTTCTACTTCAGTTAACTTTACTTCGGCTTTTGGTCACGAAAAACATGTCGTGATATCACGACGTTTCTGCCTTGTTGACTTTTTCTTGATGTTTGACCATGAAAAACATAACATGTTGCGATATCGCAACACTTTTTGCCTCCTTGTTCTCTTCTCGTATTGCACCCGCGAAAACACATGTCACAAAATTGTGACACTTTTCACCTCCATACGCTCTTCTCAGCTTGCACCAGCGAAAACATGACATGTCACGATATCACGACACTTTTCACCTTCGTACACTCTTCTCGGCTTGCACCAGCGAAAACATGACATGTCGTGAAATCATGACACTTTTCACCTTCGTACACTCTTCTCGGCTTGCACCAGTGAAAACATGACATGTCACAAAATTGTGACACTTTTCACCTCCGTACACTCTTCTCAGCTTGCACCAGTGAAAACATGACATGTTGCAAAATCGTGACACTTTCGCTGCCTTGTGCCTTTCTCTGCCTTTCGCCCGCGAAAACGGAACATTTCACGAAATTGTGACACTTTCGTTGCCTTGTGCTTTTCTCTGCCTTTCGCCCGCGAAAACGAAACATGTCGTGAAATCGTGACACTTTCGCTGCCTTGTGCTTTTCTCTGCCTTTTGCCTGCGAAAATGAAACATGTCACAAAATTGTGACACTTTCGTTGCATTGTGCTTTTCTCTACCTTTTGCCCGCGAAAATGGAACATGTCACAAAATCGTGACACTTTTTCTCCTTAGCACTTTTCTTCTCTTCGGGTCACGAAAACCCGACATGTCATGATATCATGACACTTTTTCTTGCAAGCTCTTTCTCTTCGAACCTGTCATGAAATCGTGACACATTTTCGTCTGTACTATCTCTCTTGCAAATTATCGCAAAATCGTGACACTTTTCTTTGCGAGCTCTTTCTCTCGAACCTATCATGAAATCGAGACACTTTTTCATCCGTACAATCCTTCTTGCAAATTGTCACGAAATCGACACTTTTCTTTACTAGCTCTTTCTCTCAAGCCTGTCATGAAATCACGACAGTTTTCTTTTCTTGTGCCTTCTCTCCGAACATGTCACGAAATCGCAACAGTTTTCCCTACAAGTAGCTTCTTTCCGAATATGTCATGAAATCGTGACAGTTTTTCCACTTACCTTTTTCTCTGCCAAGATGTCGTGAAATCATGATAGTTTTTCCACTTGTCTTCTTTGCCTCCAACATGTCGTGAAATCACGATTGTTTTCCTTGCATTTTCTCTCTCTTCCAACATGTCGCGAAATCACAATAGTTTTTCCACTTGTCTTCTTTGCCTCCAACATGTCACGAAATCGTGACAGTTTTCCTTGTGCTTTCTCTCTCTTCCAACATGCCACGAAATCATGACAGTTTTCCTTGCGCTTTCTCTCTCTTCCAACATGTCGTAAAATCGCGATAGTTTTTCCAGCTTCTCAACATGTCGCGATATCGTGACAGTTTCTCTCTCTTGCCCAACATGTCGCGATAGTTTTTCTTTCTGGCCAAACATGTCATGATATCACGACAATTTTCTTACTTGGATTTTTCTTTGATATTCTGAGTATGGGCCACTTCGGTCTTCTTGGAAATTCACTGTACATATTCTGACTGACCTCTGAACTCTTGTCCATTGCATCAACTGATCTATTTGGATGTGTTGACAACAATGACAATACTTTTTTTGCACCTTGCTCAACACTTACTTTCTCCCAACCTACTAAGTCATATTTCCTCTCTCATTTTACCCCTTCCCATAAAAATTTTCTAGCCATCTTGTACAACTCTTTTCATATGGTATGTGGGACAACAAGGATAGAAAATTTATAAATTGGCATGGCTTGAATGACTGACTATAAAAGGGTTAATTTACCCCCATAGCTTAACCATTTCTGGGACTAATGATTAATTCTTTCCTTGATATAATCCAAAAAAATCCTTCAAATATCTATTTTTAGTTTTTAAAATGCAAAGGGACCTCCAAGTATACCACTAGGAGAGAAGTCCTCGTGAAACCTAAGATCCCTAAAATTATATCTTGAAGCCTTTGATCAAGATTGAAAAATATCACTTTGGAATTTTTATGATTGATAAATTAGTTTATGACCCTAATGTAGAAATTAACTATATCTATAATCATTCTTTCTTCCTTGAAGTTGGCCACTTCCACAAATATTGTGTCATCCACAAATTGTAGGTGAATCAAAACTTTCTTACCCACCTTGATACCTGTTAGAAAACCTTGTTGTCTTCTCCTCAAGATGAGTCTACACAAACCTTCATCCAGTATGAGAAAAAGATAGGGGAATAAGGATCTCCTTGTCAAGGGCCTCGAGTAGCTCCAAATGGTTGCGAGGGAAGGCCCTTGATTAACATTTAGTATGTCAAAGTAGAAACATAGCTGATGACCCATTCTATCCAATCCTAAGATAAATTAGAGACTGCCATCATATTTTATAAGAAGCTCCACTCCACCCTATCATAAGACTTTAACATCCAATTTTATGAACAATCCTATATTACCATATTTTTTCCTTGAATGGATTACCTCCTGAGCTAGAACCATGTCATCCAATATTTACCTGCCCTCAACAAAAACCCCTTGCTCTAAGGTGATAATGTTATTTATAAGAGGTTTTAGCCGCTCAACCATTACCTTTGTGATTATTTTATATATGATATTGCATAAGGCAATAGGTCTATAATTTGAAATATGCACCCCCTCCTCCCATTTTGGAATTAAGACAATGAAAGTATGATTTAATGATTTAAGCATTCTTTTACTACCTTTGGACTCCTCTATAACAACCATTACATCCTCCTCAAAGTTCTCCCAAAATGCCTAAAAAAACTCAATTGGAAAGCCATATGGACTTGGAGTTTTATTGGCACTCATTCCAAAGACTATTTTCTTAAGTTCCTCTCTATCAATGGGTTTAAATAGGGCATGATTTTCCTCTTCAAAGATAATAGAGGGTATGACAACAAGAACTTATTTTTGAGACTCTTCATCTTGCACCATAATTTTATTAAATAGTTTACAAAAATAATTCATTGAATGGAAATGCATACCTGGAATTGTATCAAAGGAGTGTTCGTTCTCGTCTTGAAGAGCTTCCCTATTGTTCGTCTATCTCCTAGCACAGACAACTCGATGAAAAAATTGGGTATTTTTATCACCTTCTAATAACCAAGTGGTTCTTGCTCTCTATTTCTAGTAGATATCCTCTTGGTTATTAATGTCCTCAACTAATTTACACAATGCATCATCCTCTTATTTGAGATGCTCTATAATTTTTCCTTCCCTAAAGTGTTTTTGAACCTCATCCCATCTGGCCACCAATGGAGCTCTTTGGACCTAAAAGTCTATCTTGTTAGCTCACCTCCATTTTTTAAGTTGATCCTTGATATAATGAATTTATTTATGGAATCTAAACATTGTTATCCCATATGCTCGGCAGTCCTCTTTCCACCACTATGGAATTTTCTTTCGAAGTTCATATTTTTGTAACCAAAAGTTTTCAAATTTAAATGGTTTGTGATGTTACACTGTCTTGATACCCCTTCCAACAAAATGAGAAAAGTGATCTAAAACTGAACCCTAAAAAATTTGAAATTTTATATTCCATTTCACAAATGCTTCCTTTGAAACCAAAAATGATTTAACTTCACCTTCTTACTATGTGGATCCCTCCTCTTATTAGTCCAAGTATAGTTGGTTCCAGGGTATTGTTGGTCACGAATCTGCCACAGGAAAGGATTTTTACAATTGCGCCCTAGACCCGGCCAACATTGAAAGGCTGGAAGCAAGAAATGGCTCCCAGACCAATCTCCAGAGTGGGCCGGTTCCCTCTACTATTCTAAAATTGGGTTTAAGATAGGGTTGCTGGAAAGAGATTTAAAAGGTTGCAGAAAGAAATGGGAAATATGGCCACAAGCCAAAGTGATGGGATCAGAAAAACAACAGCAAGAAACTACAAACGCAACAACAGCAAGTAACATAAGAAATTAGCTTAATCTTCGCACAATCACATGCCGCAAATTCCTCCAAACCCACATTCCAAGAATCGTACCCTGATCGCAATATTTAAATCCAGTATGCAGAATTTAAATGTAATAGCAATGCAGGAGTACGAATGCTATTAGAAATGCAGAAAATAGAAAATAAATTCATCCATGCAACGCTTGAAAAATTATAAATTGATCCTTTTATTCTCGCAGATACAATTCCAGTTTCTAGCAGCAAGTTTTTCCAACCCCTGTAAATGAAAATTACATTGGTTTTTATAGAGGTCCGTCATCTTTGCAGCATTAAAAACTTAAAACCAACTTCCTCGTGATCTACAACCATCACTTGGAAATCAGGAACACGATCCCCTTAATCGCGGCCTCGAGGAAGCAAAAATTAAATGCAATGAGATAATCGCGGGCACCTTCATTAAATTCATTTTTCAAACATGTGCATGCAATTGTTAAATCAATCCACGAACAACAACTTCGAACCAATAAACCCTTTAATTTTGGTGGCCTGGGCACTCTTCGACCTTAACCGCATCGGAAATCCACAAATCATTTAATTCGAGGCAGCATTTAATCATCGAAACCCAAAAAAACCTTCTCGGTCGTTCATACTTGTGTTTTGGCGGGAAACTACGCAGGTCGCGAAAACGCGACGGGTCGCGAAATCGCGACGGGTCACGAAATCGTGACATCTTTTACGCCGTACACCCTGGCCGCTTTTGACCCACGAAAATGGCACATGTAGCGATTTCGCTACGTCTCCGGCTTCCTTTTCTCCATCGCTAGCTTGTTCCACGAAAACGGAACATGTAGCGATTTCGCTACATGTTTTTGTCGTTGGCTCTTCCCTGCGCTCTGCCCCGCGAAAACGGAACATGTAGCGATTTCGCTACATGTTTCTGCACCTTGTACGACCTTGCTGACGATCCGCGAAAATGGAACACCTTTTCAAAAAACATGCAGCGCATCGCTGCAACTTCATCACTTGAGCCTTTGAAGCCAATTGCCGCGCGAAAATAAGACGTCAGCGCGTCGCTGCAAGTTTCGGCACTTGCCCCTTCGAAGCCGACCGACCCGCGATTCTGGAACACGTCGCGATATCGCGACGGTTCCGCCCAACCTGCCGGCGTTGACCGCGTTGACCGCGATTCTGTGACATGTCAGCGCATCGCTGCAGTTTTCAGACTTAACCATTTTTTGCTCATTTTTTCTCCTTTTTTTGCCAAAGCTGCATCAAAGCTGATATCAAAGGTCAGATTTTCAACAATACACTAATGCATTAATCAATGAGAATCAATGTGGCAAAAATGCCAACAGGTATTTTATATCCACAAAGTGTAATGCATAGACTTGGGAAATCATAAATCGATCCCCTGGATCTAAAATTGGGGTTCCCATTCCTGATCTCTAGAGGATAATTTAGCATTAAAATACCCAACAATAATCCAGTCTAACTCCTGCCTTGAGATTCTCATGTTATGCACCGCTTTCCATTGATGCATCTGACCATATAAGTTTTGAGCCCCATAAAAATTTATGATTAAAAACTGCTCAGCTATCACATTGTTTTTAAAATACGATGTGAAGACACCTTTCCACGTTGTATGTTCTATTATAATCCATTCAAGAGAGTTAAAACAAGTAACAATCCCCTCTAAGGCCCCTTAGGCAACCACTTCAATGTGACCAGAACCCTCTAAAGTCTATTTACTATTTTACACATAATATCCAATGATATTTTTGTCTCTTAGATAAGAAAAAAATATATTTTACATTTTTGTAAGAGTCTTCAAACAACATATTGATGGGTTCTATTGTTTAAACCCCTAACATCATGCATAATCATTGGTTACCTTGAGAGCAGTAAAAAACTATTGGCCTCATCGATCCGCCAATGATCAATTTGTCTACTTGAGCTACTATCAATTCCTTATTTGATTTTCTACCCACTCCTTGAGAGTTGATATTTTTTTCTCTTTTCCACCTAACTTATCCCTAGATTTAACCTTTATTTATTATTTTCTACTATGCCCATGATGACATCCTTAATTATCAACTGCTCTTGATTATGCACTATCAATGGCCCCACAATCTCTAATTATGGTAACTCACTGTACTCAATTACCTGCTTTAAGATGGGAGGAGATGAAAGAGGTGCTTAAACATGGTTTTTATTATTTCCACTCCACTCCTTCCATGAATTGTTCTTCCTCATCCATTAATGTCTTGAATATCTCATACCTATTGGAGGGCTTGAGTTGTGTTTACTTTTTGCCATATTTTTTTTTCCTTCTCCTTATTTTGGGCTGTTCAAAACCATCTCCATGTGCTTCTTTACCATGAGAAATATTGGTTGTTTTTTATTGATTGTTGACATACTCTCCTTAGGAAGATTTGACATTCCTAGAGGAGCCTCCATTTTTATGTTCATATTGTTTGGGAAGAATTGAGCCAAATGCTCATATTTAAGGCAAAATCTACACCTGAAGGGCAATACCTTGTAATCCAATTGTTGAATACAAGATAGTATTACAAGTTCGAATTCAAAATCTACCGACAAAGGTTGACTAAGATCTATTTCCATACATAATCTAGCATAAACGATCGTGTTTCCTTTCATTGTGTCTTTGGAAACACCCAAATGTCTTCCAAGGGAATTACCGATAATTTTCAATACCTGCTCACTCCAAAAATCCATTGGAAGTGCATACAAATGAATTGGGACAACAATGGGTTCAATTCGATGATCAAATACCACTCTCCAGGGTTGAACAAATACTCCTATCGAACCATGATTTCTCTTTTCTGATTCGAAAGCCTTATTTCTATCGGCAAGTGAAGAAAAAATAACAATAAAATATCCATTACTAATAAACCACAAAGAATACTCACCAAGAGGCTCCCAATTTTACTGGACCTTGGAATGCAAAAAACTTAGGGTAGGTTAAACATCCATGAATTTACAGATCAAATCATGATTGACTCTATATAAAAATTTTTCTTCTACCATCCTTTGCTCAATGACAATCTTGGGCTTTGATTGTGACTGTGGAAAGCATCGATTAACTCGTTGAGATGTTGATCTATTTCAAACAACTATAAAGAGTATTTTTAATGTATCTTTTTGTGCTTATTCAATCTTTGTTGGAGATATTTCCTTTAAAAATCTGCAAAAGAACTATATCTCTCTAAAAGAGGATCCAAAGGTGTCTCCATTGGGCCCTCCTAGGGCAACAATCTTGTTTTCAATTCCATGGCAACCATAAATCTCTTCGGCTACCCAAATGATGCCCTAGTTTTCTCTTCCAAATATCCCTCTTTCCTTAGCAAAAAACAAAGAAAAAAAATACCTTTGTTGTGTAACTCACGTTAAAAACTATTTTACCCTTTTACACTTTACATATATAAATAATATTTAAAATTTAATTAATAATATTAATTAATTTTTTTAATAATATTACAATAATTCAACGAAACAATAAAAAATGATTTCTATCTTATATATATATATATATATATATATATATATATATATATATATATATATATATATATAATAAAAATCAAATAAAATAAATTTTATTAACGAAATTCTTTAACTTTTAAAAATGAATTAAAATTTTAAAATGTTGTAATAATGTCTTACATTAAAATAGAACATAAAAAGATTAAAATTTAATATAATATATACAATTAATAAATCAAAATATTATAATATCACTATATCAAACATATATTATAAATGAACTTCATTTTAATTTTGTATTATTGATATAAAAAATTATTATTATTTAGAACTAAACCATCTTTAAAATTTTAAATCATTATATGACCATATAGAACCTAAAAAATTAAACAAAATTTATTTTATTATTTTAAGTTATTACATAGTCAAGTCAACATTAAAAAAATTAAAATTAAATAGAAACTTCTTTTGTCATTTTAAGTTATTACTCAGTCAAGTCAACATTGGAAAAATTAAAATTAAATAGGAACTTTTTTTCTCATTTTAAGTTATTACATAGTCAAGTCAACATTGGAAAAATTAAGTCATTACATAGTCAAGTCAAACAAGTTAACATTGGAAAAATTATGTCATTACATAGTCAAGTCAAGCTTAGAAAAGATAAAATAATTCTTAAAATCAAATCAAACAGATAAACTTTATGACCATCTTCTTCATCACACCTAAACTCAACAATATGGTCTACTATTTTTTCTTTGATGTAAACATAACCACTATATTAAATTTGGTGTAATGACAGTTGCCTAGTTATTATCATCCATGTGGTTGTGAGGTCGATTCCTCTTGTCTTTGCTCGAACGAACACTGATATTTATAAATATTTGTAAACGATTAAAACTTCATCTTTTATTTTTTTCTTCACCATTATAGATATTTGTGGCATGCATTATAAACATGTCCCCGCTAAACTGTGCTTTGGGTTTGCCTTCTCCTAATCCCACTCAGCTTTAATGAATAATTATGAATAATGTTTTATTAACATCAAGTTGTAGAAACTTAGGCGTCCTATCTTGTGAACAGAAAAAACAAAAGCATATAATCATTTTCCATGGCTTCCTGCTATGTTCAAAACACATTGTCATCATTCTCTATCCACGAGATTGGTTTTCTCACAAATGTCAAAAGCGCGTGATGACCCCGCTAAGTGCGCTTTGGTATGCATTTCCACTGCTATTGGCTTTCTCCTAATACCACTCAGCCTTTATAAATATTTTTTTTTAACATCAAGTAGAAACCTACGCGCCTTGCATTGTTGCTGTGGCCACGTAGAAGAAGAAGAAAAAATAACATAGAATTAACTTTATCCTTAAAACTAAAGAAATCATGTAAAATGTGAATGAATACTCCCTCGTATAATTTTAAAAATCATCTATAATATTAATTCATTTATAAATCCACACGTACTGGGATAGACAGATAGATGCTTGATATTACAACATCACCAAATGACGACCTATTCTCAACCTAAATTTTATTTGTTTTTAATTTAGAAACATATAATTATATATTTTATAGGGCGAAATATTAAAGTATTCTTTTACTAAGTTTAATATGAATGAATGGTTTATTATTTTATAAGGTTGGTAAAAACAGAATAATTTTATTTTATTAAATAAATTAAATATTTAATTAAGTTTTTTTATATTATAGAAATATTTTCGAATCATGTAAATAGATTTGAATTTGGATTAATCTTTCACATATATTTTATTTATTAATTTAAAAATATATATTTATATTATTGTAAATACTAATGGATTATGAAAGAGAAAAATCAAAATAAATAGTTACATATAAAAAGTAATTTTGTTATTACTATTACTTACTACTATTACTATTACTCATTTACCATATTTTATAAAGTAATTATTTATAAAAGTTTTTATAAATAATTTTTTATTAACATCAAGTAGTAGAAACTTACGCATCCTATCTTGTGAAAAGAAAAAAGCATATAATTATTTTCCACGGCATCGTGCTATCTTCCAAACATCCAAACACATTGTCATCATTTTCTATCCACACATTTTCTATCCACGAGATTCGTTTTCTCACAAATGTCAAAAGGGTGATGACCCCGCTAACTGCCCTTTGGTTTGATTTTACACTACGATTCCCCTTCTCCTAGTCGGCACTTGGCTTCTATAAATAACCTTTTACACGCTATGCATTTTCACTTCCTCTCTTGCCCTTCCATTCTCTTTGTTTCCCGTTTCCCCTTTGTGACTAAAATGGCCCTAGCTCTTCCCAAAATCCTGTTGTTTGTTCTCCTTTGCATTTGTGCAAGCCCCTGCCATGGCCTGCATAACTGCCATCACAAGGAATCCCAAGCCCTCCTCCTCTTCAAAGCCCGCCTCAATGATTCCTCCTTCGGCGCTCTCGATTCCTGGGTGAACGGGACTGACTGTTGCACGTGGGACTGGCTATCCTGTGATCTCCACACCAACCACGTCCTCACACTTAATATTACCTTGTCTCTGGACGGTGGTGTGATATCGGATAGCTTGTGCGATCTCCGTTCACTCACACACGTGGAATTGTGGGGGAATCAACTAACAGGTACTCTTCCTCTTTGTCTTGGAAATCTGTCCCATCTTCAATATCTTGATTTAGGTTATTATTTCGGTAATGATTTGAGTGGGACAATTCCCCCCACTATTTGTTTGCTTACCAATCTTACTTCTCTTGATCTATCTTATAATCGATTCAATGGAAGTTTACCATCTTGTATAGGTAAACTTTCTTCTTTAAAGACTCTTTATCTTCGCTTCAATCATTTGAGTGGGAGTATACCGCCTTCTCTAGGAAGTCTTTCGTCTCTAACTCATCTTGATATGCGGTCCAATCAGTTCAGCGGTAACGTCCCAGATTCCTTGGGCAATCTCTGTTTACTTTCTTTCTTAGATATTTCCTCTAACAAACTAAGTGGGACCCTCCCAGATTCCTTGGGTAATCTCTCTTTACTCTCTCTCTTAGATATTTCCTCTAACAAACTAAGTGGGACCCTTCCCTCCCTTGCTTGGCTTTCCTCCCTCACTACGGTCTATGCTGATAGCAATGTATTCAACGAAAGCATTCCTTCCTCACCATTGCCATCTTCCATACAAGATCTTTCCCTGTCCCTCGACAACAATCAAACAATTTCGGAAACCTTTTTCCATAACCTCACCAAATTAACGAGATTGTATTTATCCAATTGTGTACTGAACATTAGCACCTCATGGTTCCCCTCTTTTCAATTAGTCAATCTGGCCTTGATATCATGTGAGACTAACGGACAAATTCCACTCTGGATTTCAACCCAATACTCACTTAGCGACTTAACATTGGCCAAGGACAACCTTGTTGGAGAAATTCCCTTTTGGCTATGGGATATTAGTCCATCCTTGCAATATATAAATCTTACAGCAAATTACTTGGAAGGCTGTCTTTTTACAAATACTTCGGGTTGGATGCAAATTGTCTCCTTAGACCTGTCTAAGAATGCATTGAGTGGAGGCATCCCGTCGTTATGGTCTCCTTTTATGAGAACTTTAGCACTCAATGATAATTTGTTTACAGGTGACATTCCTTCCACCTTGGGCAATTTATCAGAACTCCAAGTGTTAAGTCTAAGCAACAACAATTTAGACGGTGTCATCCCATTCAACTTGGCCAACTGTGCTTCTCTTCAAATATTGCATTTGGCAAATAATGGTTTGCAGGGAAGAATACCTCACAACTTTGGTAAACTAAGGGAACTGTCTTCATTAGTTCTTCGAAAGAATAAGTTGGAAGGACCGATCCCTGGTTCAGTAATAAATTGTACATGGTTACAAGTTGTTGACTTTGGGCAAAACCAGTTTACAGGCCGGATTCCAAATTCTATTGGAAATCTTTCACTGTTAAGAGTATTAGTGATTAGGAAGAACATTTTAACAGGCAATATTCCTTTAGAAATTGGCCAGCTAATGCAACTTCAAATCTTGGACCTTTCTTCCAATTGTATATCAGGTTCTATACCGTCCAACATCTTATATTTAAAAGCAATGGCCATAACAAGTCAAAATAATTTTGTGTTTAGTGGTGGAAATAGTCCTGGCATGACATACCTTTATAATGATGACTTGTATATAACTTCCAAAGGCAAAGATGAACACTACCCTTATATTCTTCCCACTTTAACATTTATAGATCTTTCAAACAATCAATTGAGTGGAGAAATTCCACTTGATTTTGGAAAGTTGAATGGCTTGAGGCTTCTCAATCTATCTATGAATAATCTCACAGGGTCTATTCCAAATAGTCTGGGAGTAATGACTGAACTTGACTCGCTTGACTTTTCTACAAATAGACTCTTTGGAAAAATTCCTATGGAGTTGAACTCTCTAAACTTCTTGGGGACATTAAACTTGTCCAACAACAACCTTTCAGGCACTATACCCCAAGGGCAAAAGTTGATTACATTTCCAAAATCATCATATATAAGGAATCCAAATTTATGGGGTTGTCCCCTTCCAAAGAATTGTTCTTGGCCAGAATTTGCTTCTCCTCCTCCCACATATTCTAACAAACAAGAGAAAAGCATGGAAATCCTATGGTACAAGATTGTAGTGGGATTGTCATGGGGAGCAAGTTTTGGAGGCACATTGTCATTGATTATGGTAAACAAGAGATGGAAGAACAAATACTTTCAAAAGGTTGATGTTATTTTGAAGTTTTTGTTCCCTTGGCTCAACAATTGGACATTATGAAGAAAAATTTCTCCACTTCAGGTAAATACGAGGGGCTTTTAAAATCAAATTTTTATTTTAAAATCAGAATGTAAATCTATGTTATTATTTTCAAGCAATATATAGTTTGTGCTATTTTGTTATGATGTTAGCAATTTCAATATATATTTGGAAGCAAGGTTTAATGTTATCCTTTATTATTTTGATTCAAAATAAGCAACTACTTATATAGGTGTTTGGATAATCCATTGATATTGTAGGTAGACATACAATACAAGGTTACAACTATTTCTCTGCTTGTGGGTAAGTTTTCTTGCTAGGCATATCTTATAAGGCTAATGATGTTCACTTGTATGTTTGAGGTAGGATAAATAATGCACAGTGAGAAAAAAAATTATGTAGATCCTAATTCACTTATTCAAGAATTTTGTTCTATATTATTGGATAAATTTATGGATTTTTTTATCTTCGCTTATATGATTTTTGTAAATTTTACAAGTTTTTCCTAGTCAAACTCCTATAAACAATTTCAAGTTATTCAAAAATGCTATTTTGGTGGTAAAATTACGAGTTTTTCTTACAAAAAAGATATATGAACTATCATGACACACTAATGTGAGATGTTCTAACAAAATCCTATTATCTTGTATGATGAAATAACATCACAAAAACAATTTAGAGCCAAACTAAAGAATTTAGATTGTAGAAAGCATAGTGAAAGTTACCACATAAGTGTCTTCCATAATATCAAATTGGATAACAATAATATGGATAGAGGTCTATATATCCCACTCAAACATCTTATGAAAGCTTCTTGAATTCATGATAATGATTGTGTTTTGAATAAGTTGCATAAGTGGTTGACTTTCTAATCTTGTTCTTGGTGCTACACTAGGGAGTGAGACTATGACTCCAGATATGATTGGTTGTGCTCGGATAGGGGGCTAAACAAAGATTTTGCTTCACTTGAGTTGTTATCTATGGCCTTCTACATTTTAGATAATATATATTTCTTACACATGGAAGTTCCTTTGAATATTATTTCATGTCTACCTTCATTGAGGGAAGTTTGATCATAATGATGAAATGATGTGTGACGACAACTGTGAGATGATGCTTCTTTGCAAAGAAATTCCTAATTTTGGTAAATGATCTTCTACTAACACTATAGCATGAATGTCTTAAATCTCTTTTTATTACTGAATATGTAAGCACATTATAACAAATGGTTGAGATGCAAAGAAGAATTTGAAACTAAACATAGAATAATTGTTGCAAATACCCAACTATTTAAAACTATTTATACACCTTTTTCTTTGATGAACTAGATATTGGCTTTTGCTAGTGAGATTAAAATAAATGCTCATTTTTACTATATTATTAATCATTGTTGCTTTTAGGTATTTTTTTTGCTTATTTGAAATTTGTTATTTATTGTCTCATTTATATTTTAGAAGCATCTCTTCGAGAGCATCCTATCAAAATTTTAAATTTAATAGAGGCCTTAGAAAGAAGGATGGAACAAAGTTTGTTTTGGTCATATTGAACAAAATAGAAAATTGAATATGCATTTCTTTTGCTAATAGAGAAGCATATAAATTTCTTGGTATTAGACTCTAATAACTGTTGATTTTTGACTTTATGTTTTGCTTATGTTTTTTATGTGTGTTTATTTTTATTTTTATTTTTAATATTTCCATGCATGTGTGTGTTTATATTTATTTTTCCTCTATATCTTACAAGGTTGATTTACATTGTAGATTGATAGGTTTTGTTTGCTATTCTTTAGGACCAAGAAAGTGACTTTGTACATATTATTAGTGTGGATATTTCATTGAAAAATCTTGTACTACTACTAAGGTTTGAATATTCCCTCTCTCTTTGGAGTTGTTATTCCAATTTGTTATTGTTCTATTTATTTAGTTTGTTCTTTCTTGTTTTTGTTTTTTAAAAAGAATTATGGATATTTTCTTTGAATATCTAAATTTACAATAGTTCTTAGGCAATACATGTCATGGAATACTAGTCAAGTACTTTACTATTCATGATGTTCAATCATCTTCTATAGTGAGGGCCAACCATCTTCTTTGCTTTGATTTTCCTTTCAAGTTCAATTAGTATACTTTCATCCATTCAGTTGATTGGCTAAAAATTCTCCATTGAAATATTATTTAGTACTATACATGTTTGTTTATTTATTTGTTTTCTTTCTTCTATTTTGTTGTATCTTAATATTTTGTTAAAAATTAATCACAAGATTCTAATGCTATTACTCAACTGTGTTTCCAACTCCACACTGCTTAATTTGAACTAATGAGTTTGATTTTTGATACTTTTTAGATCCTTCATAAAATAAGATGGATGGTATTTCTTGCCCATCTACACCAAGCATCTAGAGCACCCCTTTATACAATGGGTCCATTACCTAAATCTGATAAGCAGTTCCATATTATTGATGTTATATTTGCATATAGGTTCTTTCTATAGGTAACTTATTATTTTATTTTTATTTTTTTAAGTTATATCTTTCATCTTTAATATTTTATTTATCATTGTTGTATGTTTTACTCTTTGGCTACAGCTAATTGAACACATAGAGGAATACCATACATTCAACTTGAAGAATATATAGTGACTAGTGTGTATGTTGTGCCTCACTTTACTTGTGGTCTCAATACCCAACATGGGATACAATCCTAATGTCAAATAGTATTTGGCTGCAAAGAAGGAGGATATGCATTAGATGCATGAAGTAATGATGTCTATACATAATTATGAGATGATGCTTCTTGCTGCTAAAGTTCTTGATTCTAGTAAATTATTTCCTAATGGCACTATAGCATGCATTTCTTAGAGTGTTTGCTTAGTAGTGAATATGTAAGATCACTATAACAAATGGTTGAAATACAAAGAAGATTTTGCATCCAAACTTGGAATAGATGTAATTACTCACATATTTAAAACCACTTGCACACATTTACCTTTGGTAAAATAGTTATTGGATTTTGCTAGTGAGATTAACAAAAATTCTCATTCTTTCTTATGTATTATTAGTCTCTTGTTGCTTTTAATTTTCCTTTGTGCATATTTCAAATTTATGATTTATTATCTCATTTATATTTTAAAAGCTTCTCTTTCAGAGATATTACCAAAAATTTGAATTTAATAGAGCCTCTACAAGGAAGGATGAATAAAAGTCTATTTTGGTCATATTTAACAAAATAAAGAATTAAATATGCATTATTTTTGCTAATAGAGAAATTATATAAAGTTCTCGATATTGGACTCTAGTAATTGTAGATTTCTAACTTTATGCTTTGCTTATGGTTTTGATGTTTATGTTTGTTTTTTATTTTTATTTTTAATTTTTTATACATGGGTGTGTTTATATTTATTTTACCTCTATTTCATAGAAGGTTAATTTACATTGTAGATTAACATATTTTTTTTTGTTGTTCTTTAGGATTAGGAATCAAGAAACTGATTTCAAACATATGTGGGTGTGGATATTTCATAGAAAAGCCTTGTACCTATTACTAAGGTTTGAATCTCCTTCCTCTCATTGAAGTTTCCATTCCAATTTGTTATTATTTAACTTATGTTGTTTGCTCTTCCTCTTTTTTTCTAAAAATAATAATGGAAATTTTCTTAGAATATATAACTTAATTTGCAATTGTTCCTATATATTATAGGTATCACATATGCCAAGGAAATTGGTCAAGTACTTTAGCATTCATGATGGCTAACTAGTGAAGGTCAAGCACCTTTATCTATTTGATTTACATTTTAATATCAATTTCATTATTCAATTGTTGTTGTTAAGCACTATATATGTTTACTTATTTATTTTCTTTCTTCCTATTTTATTGTATCCTAATATTATGTTAATAAGTCTATTGCAAGTTTCTAATGCTATCACTCAATCATTTTCCCAGCTCTAGACTAATTAATTTGAACTAACAAATTTGCTTTTTGAAATTTGTTAGATCCTTCATAAAACAGGATGGATGGTATTCCTCACTTATCTATACCAAGCATTTCAAGCATCCCATTATACAATAGGACCATTACTAATTTGATAAGTGAATTCATACTTTTGATATTATAAATTGTATATAGGTCCTTTCTAAAGGTAACTTATGGTTTTATTTTTATTTTTTTTAAATTCATGTCTTTTCTCTTTTGAGAATTTTGTTTGTCATTGATAGGTGATATGATTTATGGTTTGGTTGTAGCTAATTGAGCACATAAAGGAACACCACATATTCAAATTTGGAGAATGTGTATTAGCTAGGGTGTATGTTGTGCCCCATTGTACTTGTGGTCTTAATACCCAACATGGGATATAATCCCAATGCCATGCAAACTTTAGTTCCAAATGAGGAGAATATGCATAAAATGTATGAAGTAATGATGTCTAACCACAATCATAAGATGATGCTTCTTAATACTGAAGTTCCTAATTAGTAAATGATCTCCTACAAGCACTAAAGCATGAATCTCTTAAAGTGTTTTTTATTAGTGGATGAATATGTAAGCTCACTATGATAAATAGTTGAAATGTAAAGAAGAATTTGAATCCAAACTTGAAATGGTTGTTGCAATTCCTTACCTATTTAAAATGGCTTACACATGTTTACGTTTGGTGAACTAGTTATTGGTTTTTGCTAGTGAGATGAAAAACTTCTCATTTATTTTTATTTTTTATTAGTCTCTTGTTGCTTTCAATGTACCTTTGTACATATTTGAAATTTATGACTTATTGCCTCATTTATATTTCATGAGCATATTTTATAGAGCTACTATCAAACTTTTGAAGTTAATAGAACCCCTACAAGGAAGGATGAAGTAGATTCTATTTTTATCATATTAAATAAAACAAAGAGTTAAATATGTATTCTTTTTGCTAATAGAGAAAGTATATAAAGTTATGGGTATTGGACTCTAGTAACTATCAATTTTTGAATTTATGCTTTGCTTGTGGTTTTGATGTTTATATTTGTTTTTTATTTTTATTTTTTAAATTTTCACACATGGGTGTGTTTATATTTATTTTGTCTCTGTTTCTTGTAAAGTTGATTTACATTGTAGACTATAAATTTTTATTTTTTGTTCTTTAGGATCAAGAAATTGATTTCAAACACATTGTTGGTATGAATATATCATAAAAATTACTTGTACTTGCTGCTAAGGTTTGAATCTTATTCTTCTCTTTGAAGCTACCATTCCAATTTGTTGTTGTTTAATTTACGTAGTTTGTTATTCCTCATTTTTTTCTAAAAATAATTCTAGATATTTTATCATAATATATAATTTAATTTATAATGGTTCTTGCATATTGCAGACATCACATATGCCAAGGAAATTCATCAAGTACTTCAACATTCATGATGGCTAACTAGTCAATCATCTTTTATAGTGAAGGTCAACTATTTTCTTCCCTTTGATTTTCCTTCTAATATCAAATGATATACTTTCATCCAATAAGTTGATTGGATAAAGATAATTCATTCAATTGTTTTGGATAAGCATTAACATGTTTGCTTTTTTCTTCCTATTTCATTGTATCCTAATATTCTATTAAAAAGTTTATTGTAAATTTATAATGTTGTTACTCAAATATTTTCTAGCTCTAGACTATTTACTTTGAACTAACAAATTTGTTTTTTGATATTTGTTAGATCCTTCATAAAAAGGATGGATGGTATTTCTCACCTAGCTACACCAAGCATTCAAAGCATCCCATTAGTCAATGTGACCATTATTAAATCTAATAATTGGTTTCATATGATGTTATAAATTATATATAGGTCCTTTCTAGAGGTAACTTATTATTTTATTTTTATTTATTTTTAAAGTTGTCTTTTGTTTTTCTAAGCATTTTTTTTTGTCATTGTTGGATGACATGCTTTACTGTTTGGTTGTAGTTGATTGTACACATAAGAAAACACCACACTTTTAAATTTGGAGAATGTGTACTGGATAGAGTGTATGTTGTGCCTCACTTTACTTGTGGTCTCAAGACCCAACATGGGATATAATCCCAATGTCATACAAATTTGGTTGCAAAGGAGGAGGATCTACATTAGATGCATGAAGTAATATTTTTTGACCACAATCATGAGATGTTGCTTCTTGACATCAAAGTTCCTAATTCTGGTAAATGATCTCCTCTAGCCACTAGAGCATGAATCTCTTAAAATATTTTGCTTAGCAAATGAATATGTAAACTTACTATAACAAAAAATTAAAATGCAAAGAAGAATTTGAATCTAAATTTGGAGCAATTTCTATAATTACCCACCAATTAAAAACCGTTTGTACACCTTTACCTTTAGTAGTGAGATTAAAAACATTTCTCATTTGTTTTTATGTATTATTAATCTTTTCTTGCTTTCAATGTGCCTTTGTGCATATTTGAAATTTATGATTTATTGTCTCATTTATATTTCAGGGGCATCTCTTATGGAGCACACTATCAAAATTTTGAAGTTAATAGAGCCCCTAAAGGAAAGGAAGGAGCAAAGACTATTTTGATCATACTGAAAAAAAGAGAGTCAAATACGTATTTGTATAGGTAATAGAGAAAAATACAAAGTTATTATTAGTGGACTCTAATAACTGTTGATTTCTAAATTTATGTTTTTCTTGTGATTTTGATGTTTGTCTTTCTTTTTTAAATCTCTATCTCTTTGTTTTTATATCCATTTTCCCTCTATTTCTTACAAGGTTGATTTATGATGTGTATTGACATATTTTATTTGCTTCTTTAATATCAACAAATTTATTTTGTACATGTTGTGAATATTTCATAAAATAAGCCTTGTACCTCCTACTAAGATTTGAATTTCATTCCTCTATTTGGATTTATCATTTCAAGTTATTGTTTTGCTAATGTAGTTTCTTATTTCTCATTTTTGTTTTCTAAATTGAATTGTGGATATTTATTAAGAATATCTAAATTTACAATGGTTCCTTCAAGTCATAGGTCTCAAATATGTGATTATGCTAGGGAAACTAGTCAAGTCTTTGTATCCATGATATTGAACCTATCAATCATCTTCAATAGTGAGGATCAACCATGTCCTTCCCTTTGATTTTTCCTTTAAAATCAATAGGTATATTTTCATCTATTTTAGTTGATTAGCTAAAGATTTTCTATTCAACTGATATTATTAAGTGTTGGTTACAATATGGTACCATCTGTAAATATCTGCTACCAATTTAACCATCTTGTTTTTCCATAAATAAAACAACTTCCTACTACCAAATGATATTTGTATAAGACTAAATCATTCTTTTGAGTCTTCTTCTGTCTAAATATAGAAACTAAATTGCTCATACAATTTCTTTGATACTGTCACATCTATAGTGAAATAGGATTGCATCATAGGCCTAGATTGCATTTTAATATTTAGTGCATCATGCTTTTTGGGATTAGTAGTGAAGGCAAAGTCTTGTTACAATGCATGAATTAACTATTATTGGTTGTACATGCATCAAATAAAGTTGTTTTAGCCTGCACAAACTCATGCATTGCTTGAGTAATTGGTTGAAGAAACAATTAATTCAAAATTAGTTGGAGCAAGGACCCTTTTTTGAACTCCTTGTTTATGGGCATAAATGTGAGTAATAATTTTTCTTCTAACTATAGTTGAAACCATACTTATAAGGCTTCTCATCCTTATTGTTAGTTTTACATTTGTTGTTTCCTTGTATTTTTGTTTATATTTTCACCATCTAATAATGGTTTTTTTTTTATCTTGCTGGCAAATGTAGTAAGATGCCCTCTTATGATGCTTTTGTACATGTTGGATATATACTAGGATGTATGGTGCTTGTTTGTTTGCTTATATTTCTTTCTTCCTATTTTATTGTATCCTAATATTTTGCTTAAAATTTTTATCACAAGTTTATAATGTTATTCAAATATTTTTCAGATCCATACTAATTTTTTTATTTTGAATTTACATGGTGGAAATGGTAGCCGCCATGAATCTGGGCAGGCTATACAGATTTTATGGCCGCCATAATATTCTGTGTTTTCCACCTCGGGAGCTGTCACATAGTTCTTCCCGTAGTAAGACCCTATAACCAGCATGCCACAATAATTTTAAACCTTTTATGCTATTGAAAGCACCAAGAAAGGGATAAGCATTTAGTCTGGCGAAGCCCGAGATTTGAACTTTGGACCTCTGCCCACCTTATGGGGTTTGGTCAAAAAAGGGGATATGATAGCCAGTGTGATTTGAACCGGAGTTGAATGGACCCACGGTATGGATCGCAGACCTCAACTGGTAGCCTCACACCAACTTAGCTACTCACTCACCCTTAGATCCATACTAAATTTAAACTAATGAGTTCACTTTATTTTTTATATTTCATAGATCCTTCTTGAAAAAGACTTGGATGGATGGTATATCTTGCCCATCTACACCAAACATCCAAAGTCCACCATTATGCAATGGGTACGTTGTTGAATATGATAAAAAAACTTCATAGTATTGATGTCCTAAATTGCATATATGTTATTCCTAAAAGTAGCTTATTATTATTATTATTTATTTTTTAAGTTATGTCTTATATTTTTGAGTGTTTTTTTTATCATTTGATGATATTCTTTACTCTTTGGCTGCAGTTGGTTGAGCATATAGTAGCACCACTCATTCAAATTTGGAGAATATGTACTAGTTATTATGTATTTTATGCCACTCAAGACCTAACATGAGATACAATCCCAATGTCATACAAAATTTGGTTGCAAAGATGAAGGATATGTGTTAGATGCACAAAGTAAAGCTGATATGCTTTATATGTTTTCATACAAGAAATACAAATTTATATAATTTAGTGATTTTGTTGTAAATCTTGCTTGACATTGTAGCTATGGTGCTTAATTTAGGGATGTTGCTACTTTTGTTGAGAGAGACCCTTGCTTTACCTCTCTTGATAATATGGTTCTACTTATAAAAAGTCATTTAAATTTTTTAAAAACCTTAAAACTGTAATGAGATCACATGCAAAGAAGTTTGAAAAATGGAATTCAGATCAAGAAATGTTTTAAAAAAAGTGTTATTCATTTACTTTTTAATACTTCTTGTCTAATTAATAGTGGACCATTTTAATATGTTCTAATGTACCTTAAAAGAGAAGAACTATATATTCTCATATTTAAAAATGCAAAAATAAACTTAAAACAATTATACCACAAGCGGTTTGGTGAGGAGGAGGTTTCATGGTGGAAGCAAGTTTGGAATAAGTTTATTTGGCCGAAGTGTAGTTTTTATGGGTGGCAGGCTACTCATAATCGTTGTCTCACTTGGGATAATTTTCAAAAGCGTGGGTTTGCTGGCCCCTCTTTATGCTATAACCGTGGGAAGGCTGAAGAATCTGTTGGGCATTTACTTCTCCAATGTGACTTTGCTCGACAAGTCTGGCATTATTGGTGGGGAGTATGAAATCACCCTTGTTCGCATGCTTCATCAATAGTTGATTTTTGGAGGAGTATGGGGCGGCCTCCTGCAGTGGCTTTCTTTTTACAAGTTGGATGGAGTATTGGTCCTTCATGCATTTTTTGGCAGATTTGGCTTGAACGAAACCGTCGGATTTTCCAAGGTAAGGAGTTAACTACTTCCCAGGTCTGGCAGAGGATTTTGCGAATGATCCAGGAAACTGTGTCTGCAAAATGTCAGATTATTTCTCCCGTGGACCATGCGGAACGTCAGATCATGGAAAGATTAGGCTTGATGGTTAGTGGTCCTGGTCCTAATGTCTCTTGCAGACGGATGGGTCAGAATAATCAGGTGCGGAGGGTCGGTAAATGGAATCCGCCTCCTCCGGAGTGCTGAAAATTAATACGGATGGATCTTCCGGGGTAATCCGGGTAATGCTGGTATTGGTGGTGTGGGGCGGGATAGTAGTGGTACTATCCAATTTTTTTTCTCTTGCTTTAATGGACATCATTCTAATAACTTCATGGAAGCACTCGCAATTTTATATTCTTTGGAGCAAGGGTATGCTTTGGGTTGGCGTCGGATTGTTTGTGAATCTGATTCTCAGATTGTTATAAATTTGTTAAATTCTGGAGATAGTCTTCATGGTTGTTGGCGGTTGAGTTGGGTTGCTCGGCAAATTCTTAATATATCTGCTCACTTTGGACTTCATTTCTTTTGTGCATATTCCTCGGGAGTGGAATAGGGTAGCGGATTTGTTAGCTAAATGGGCTTCTAAGTTTCAAGATGGTTGGGATGTTCAAAATTGGTCTCAACTTTCTTCTGATTGCTCTCAATCTCTCTCTTCTTTATTGAGAGCTGATATGTCTGAATAGCTTGTGCTTTTTCTTTGTATCATGAATGTTTCGCTGAGTTAATAAATTTTTACCCTCTTTTACAAAAAAAAAATTATACCACAAGGAAGTCTTATTGAAATTGAGATAGACATTGTAGCATATAAAAGTTTCCTGAAGTGTTAATTTTGAAAATGACCTTTCAATTGTAAGTGGTGAGTGGAGTCTTGGGAGTGTTCACTACGAATAAGTTAAAGGTTAAATTTCCTTGACATTCAATAGTATCCTTTATAGTCTTAAATTATCTTACACATACTTAACATTTGAATAAAAAATCTTAAAAATTGTGTGTTTAGATGAGAGCCCCAAGAAATGCATCTTAATACAAAGAGTAACATGTTATTTAAAAATATTAGACTTCATTATAATATATCCTTGGAATATAAATATTTATATGATGATACTGATATTTCAATAAGTTGTTTATCATCCATGCCATACACCTTTAACTTTTAATAAAATTTAAATATTTTACAAGTAAGATTTAATTTAAGTTATTGTCCAAAGCATGATCTAAATAGATTATATTTTTTCACACTTTTAAAATGTTCACATCATGTAAGTGGTTTAATATATTTTTTAATTTATCAATTACTTTTTATATTATTTATTTTAAGAATTAATAAAAAATAAGGGAATGTTTTAAACATATAAATTGTTGTATAAGATTAGCATAGGTTTTATTTATACCTATTATTATATTGTATCATTGATATATTATTGTGGCACGGATTCATATTATCAAGCATCTGATGAGATTTTGTGATATTTTATATTTTTAACCATTTGAATTCATGTCATGTGATAAAATGATAAATTTTCTCCATGATATTGGAACCATAGTTTTTAATGTAAAACTTTATGATTCTTGTTTCTTGCCTCAATCTCAATAGATAACACTTATAAAAAAAAATAATATAAGTTAGAAGTGTTGTATAATTTAGTATTTTCTATTGATTGTATGGTGTGTGTTAGGAAGAAAATATTATTATCCTCTTATTATATTCATATAATTTTTAAATATGTTAAAAGCCTTTAAAAGTAGTTTATAGTAAATGAGGTATATGATACATCAAATCTATAAATTATATTAATCTTGTTCTTAGAGGAAGTATTTGTTAATTGTTCTCCAAGTTTATAGATGGTCAATCAAATAACACTTTAATAGTTTTACTTATTTGGTAAAGTTTTGTCTCTCAACTTATTGTTGTTTCTCATCTTAGATGTTATTTTGTTTAAAAATCCTCCATCAAATTCCTTTAGAGTATTATATACATATATATTCTTTTGAAAGCAAATATAATGGATACAACTAGCCACTTTGAGTTATATAGTCCATTTGGTGCCATTGGGATTTGACCCTTGGTGTGGGTTACATCACCCATATGTCTCAACCATTGAACTGAGATCCCATTGGTAGAGTTCAATATATTATGAAGACATACACATGTGTTTTTAGTACATGCAAAACCATATACACCACATTATCACCATTTACCATCATATTCATCTCTTATTTTATATAATCATTATTTTATAATTAGTTATATGGGATTGAAATACATCCCATACATATTATATTATGACCTTGTTACCATGGTGATCTAAGCAAAATAGGGGTTTTTTAAATCCTCAAAAATATGGTTAAGTCTTTATGAATTGTGATACCATAATAACATAAACATATGTACTCCTAACCAAACTAGATAATGCCATAATGACTTTTTATGTTAGACTTATTCATGACATCAACACCATCTATGATGTCATGTGTACTTTAAAATTATATTTACCTTGGAGCCCATGTAGTCAAATAGGAATATTTATGACCCCAATATTTTATCACAACTAGATTCTTGAGTCTACATGAAGCATCTTCCTAGTATCAGATATTAAAGACAAGGTTATAATTGCCTAGTCTATCCACTTGCCATATTAGTAATATATGCCATATCTAGAAGAGGCAAATGGATAATTCTATTACTATATTTCAAACTGTTAATGTATTAGTTGAAATTTGAGTCATTTCTCCTTACAAGTTTTTTATAATTGTTGTACATGTCATTTATATAGTATAGGAATGTAGTAGATCACTTGTTCATCCATGAATTCCTTTTTATGTATGTTATTAAATATTGACAAGGTGTTATATTTATTTTGTGGTTGTTTGGGATCTATTGTGTAATAAGATTTTTTGCTTGACATTTTGAGACAACATACATGTCTTGTCATTAAGAGTGAGAAAATCCTATAAGCTTGCATTTGAGTAAGGTTTAATTTGATCTTCTATTTTTATCCTTCTATTCTATATTCATATAAATTATGTTGTCCTTTTAGTCCTTCAATTTTGTTCTACCAATTATTTCATTGTACAAAAATAGATTGTACATGTGCCTTGTTCACAATATAGCTAATGCAACTAAGTATCTACATATTGTTGCCAATACTACTATTTGAGCCTTGTATTTTGTAGTATATTTACATTTGTATTATTTGTAAATAAAGTCATTATTTTGGAGAGATTTTATTGTGCCCTATTTGATGCATAACTCTAAAGCATAACTCTCTTGATGTTATAAGTTGGTTTAGCAGAGTTGTCCTTTATACCACCACATCCTAGTTCTTGTATGTAAATAAACTCATATCATAGCTCCTTTATTATTTGTATAACAAGTTTTTCATCTTTCTTACATTGTTTACAATGTTTTTATGTTTGAGTATCCAGAAGAACTCCATGCTTATAGATAAATATCCAATATGGAGAATGATGGGTGTTGTTAAACCTCACTTTAATTTATTATCAATCCGAGGGTGAGGTATGAAGGCTATATGCACTAGAAAATGGATTAGGTAAGGTAAGGTATAGGATCTCTATTCTAAAGCATTGAGAAAGAAAAAATACAACTTAATACAATGGAAAATAAAAGAACTAAGCTAAGAAACACAACATTCTAGGAATAGAAATGATTACAACTAAAAATAAATAAAGAGTGGTAAGGAAAACCAAGCATAAATAACTCTTCTTCCAACACTAAGCTACAAAAATACTAATATGAAACTATTTTGGCTATCTAATCCTCTTAAAATATGAAATAAAACAACTCATTTACCATCATGAAATGCAAAAAAAAACTACAAATTAATATAAACTATAGAAAATAAAAAATGCAAGAAAATGGTACCTTCCACCTAGCTAGGAGTGGGCCCTTGTTTTGTAGCAAAATGGAAGATAAATAAACTCAAATTAGCTCACACAGATGGAATATAACAACAATTTAAAGTGTTATATTATTGTAAGTTTTAAAATGATAGAATGTCCTTACATGCTATAATAAATATCAATAAAAAATGTAGTAACATTTCAGTATCATTCCTACTTCTCTATAGTCTATAGAGCTACAAGTCTTATTTATAATTGAGGAGGACAAGACCCTTCCCTACATTTGTTGTTAAACTATTACAACAATAAATATGTGAGAATATATGAAAGTAATCCATTTAGCAAGTTAAGACAATAAACACGTATAAAAATAGTTAAAATTGGTCATATATTCGTACATAGAATCTTGGTTGCCATGGTGGAAGGGTTAAAAAAAATAGTTCTAGAATACTTTACAAAGCAAACATGTGCAAACCAACCTTTGTATTTTTCCTAGAAATTATTGCTAATTGTGTTGAGTTAGTAATAGTTTATTGGTTTGCTGACATCATGTACATGTGGCCTACAAAACAAAAATTAGTTTGACTAAAATAATAAAATAAAAATTTAGAAAGTGATTTGGTGCTATTAATCCTCAACCATGTTCTTTATTGATCATCTTCTACCACATCTGATATTTCTTGCTATAACCATGTTAGAATTTCTTTGCCTTCCTAGTATCTAATGCTAGGCTATCATCCAACAATCAATGCTAGTCTATCATCCACATTTGATGCTAGCTTGTCATCCATATCCTATGCCAACAAAATGCTACCTCATCTAGTTCTGGTTGGGTGTTGTTGAGCCTAAAATTGATTGTACAAAGCTACATCTGGTGTCTATTACAACCTTAATTTCTAGAACCAAGTAAACTAATGTTGTCTTCCAAGCTACCTTAGGGGCTTTGACTTTGGTACAAATTTTTTAAAGCTCTACTTATTCCATAAAACTCAATAATAGTTAACGAAATGCCTTTATTTACCTTTCTTAGTATATAATATCACTTTGACTATCTAAGTCTACATTTAATCCTAATTATCAGATTTAATCAAGTGACTAATATAATGACAAAGAAAAACATAATAAAATGGTACAAAAACATGGTATAAAATGAGGTATTTTTGGGCCTCATCACTCCCCCCAACCTATTGGGATGCATGTCCTCATGCATCAACTGATTCTTTTCAAATACAAACCACTTATGAGATTCATTTCCCTATTTAGTTTATTGTCTTACATTCCCTACCATATATACAAAATTTTGCATGGGGTTTCCTCAAAATATTTCATAATTAATCTAAGTACACTCTCAGGATTAGAATCCTATATTATTTTTATTTGATTCTTTCCTTCTATTAATTGATCCTAGATTTGGGTGATTTTATTTTTTCTATCCTACAAAAAACTCTCAACTACTTCCAACCTTGTCTGTAGGGTCCAAATGACTGCCTTGGCTCCTTCTAGGTCCAACTTCTCAATATTTGGATCAATTCATTTGTTCTTTTTGGTTGTCCTGTTTCTGAGTCAGGTATATAAGGTTATAAAATAGAAGCTTTAGGGGAACCTTCTCCCAGGTTTGAATGTGGTATAATCTCAAGGGATGTAGGTTTTAATTGTTTATTGATGGTTACTTCATCCTGCAACTTGCTTTATTCTTTTCATTGCTTTTCCTCCTGATTCAAAGCAACTAGCGATGGTTCTCTACTACTACTAATAATGTTGACCTCTAGTAAATATCTACCACCAGTATACTACATTTGAAATGAGACCTATTGTTATTAATTTATTTAGTAGCCTCTACGTGGGCTCTTCTATTAAATATCTACTCAACAAACTACAATTACCTAAGGGATTCTAATTCTTCAGGGATGACCCTTTTGAATTTATTCTAACTTTTCTTCCTTAAAATATTATAGGCTTCTTTTCTTCTAATATTTCTCTTTATTTTACTACATTTAACTCAAGTGCTTCTTCTTAGGGTGCTAGAGGGGTTTGTAGCTACACTTTAGGATACATAGGTGTAGGTTCCTCTTTTATGGATATTTTTTCTTCTATCCCTTAGGCATATATTCAGGAGAGTTGGTAGCTTTTTGATGTTTTTGAGAAGATTTGGAAGCCTTGGAATCCTTGTCTAATGTCTTTATTTTCCTGCTAGGTTTTATTGTCTTGCACTTAGGGAACTCTAGTGCCTATGAAACTTTAGGATTTGAAAAGGGATAAGTGGCACAAGACTGCTCCAATGCCTCGATAATATTGATATTTGTTTATGCTCTTTATTCATTGTGCTATTTCTTTGGCCCTTTTCCCCTTAAGAATTAAATCTATAGATCCTCATTGCCCCTACTACTCTTGAATTTATGATAATAGAGTAGTTTTATTAACCCATGGTATTTTAAATGACACTTCCCCTCTTTAAACCTAGAAGCCATATCATGTAGTGCAATATTTAAGTAATAAGTCAAGTTAATGTAAAAATTTTGAATTACTATCACTGTGTCTCTGGTGGACAAGCATATTCAAATGTGGCCTAGATAAAGAAGCCAATTTTCCATTGTAGGTGAGATACTTTATTAGCCATGGGGCAACAATATCATGTGGTGTTTTCAAATTGGTGTACTTTAATCCCTTAGAATGGTTGTGGTGGGCATCATAAATGGGGTTTGAATATCCTTATCTAAGTTTCCAAAGAAACATAGAGGGAGATTCCCTGGTCTAAAAGAATTCTTTTTTTTTTGTGTGTGTGGAAAAAATCCCAAAAGGGATGCCACTTTAGGGTATTACCAAATGAGTCATGGGTATCCATTCCGCCAAAAATGCCTAGGACTCGGACCTGGCCTACCACCTTTGACATACTCAAGGAGCAAACAAACACACAAAACCAATTTAAAAATAAGTAAATAGCAACAAAAATAATAAAATAAAATAAAAAACATGCTCCTTGAGTGTGTCAAAAACAAAAGCACAACCAAACACGCACAATAATATAAAAGAAACCACAACACAAACCACATAGAAAAACACAAGAGCCACATAACAAAACACAAACAAGACAAAAACAACAGAACACTACAAAGACAACCCAAAAAAACATGAAAAATAAACACAACCAAAACCTAAAAAATTTAAAAAATAAAATAAAAATAAAAATAAAAAAACAACCAAAAAAAGACAATAAACAAAAACAAAATACATAGAAAACACTCACACATAAAAACACGAAATAACACAAACAAAGAGAAACCCAAGAACAAGAATAAAAAAAACACAAGAACAATAACAAAAAACATAAAAAACAAAAAAACAAAACAATAAAAACACAAGAACAAAAAAAAACAACACAAAGAACACAAAAACAAAACAAAACAAAAGAACCCACCCACCTTAAAAAACTAAAAAAAGAAAAAAAAAGAAAAAAAAAATGAATAAAACAATGACCTATCTAAACCAGAAGACTACTAAGGCAAGAATCAATAGAGGAAACAAAATAAAGAATAGAATGAGCTAGGGAACTAAAAAAATTTGAATGAACCAACGAGAAGCAAAAAAAAAAACAAGAAGAAACTCGGTACCTTCAGAACTGGAGCCATCCAAAGAAATGATAGAAATAAGAGCTTCCCTAATTTGAGAAGCCCACCATATAGGAGGGTGGCCATAACAAGTAAGATCACCTTTGTTCAAAGCCCAATTAGCTAAAGCATCAACACTCTTTTTTTTATCTCTAACCACATGATTGTAATCAACTTTCAAAAATCCCATCTGGATTAACTGAATCTTCTCAATAATTCTTTTTATTCTCCAATCCACCTTATGATTCTTAGAAGGAGTCTTCAAGAGATTAATAATAAGTTGAGAGTCAGACTCAACTAACACATTTTTCCATCCAACCTTAGTAGCCTCCTGAAGAACTCTGAGGATACCATACCCCTCAGCAAGGTTATTGAAAAGAATACCCAAATTCTTAGCAAAAAGTAAAAACCAGGGAGCCATTTGAAAGTCTATCAATTCCTCCCACACTGGCTTTTCCAAGGTTCCCACTAGAGGCTCCATCAGTATTGACTTTTCCAAAATTCTTAGGAGGAGGTTGCCAATTTCTAGTCCTATCCATATTACTAATACTCACATTCCCTTTAAGTTGGTTGCCCTTAGAAGGTTTAATATTCAATATTTGCATCACTTGATCTCATATTTGGTGGGAGTTTTGGGGGTGATTAAGGAGTTGATGGACTGATTCAACTAAATTGGATATGGTCTTTTGCCAAATATAGTGAATATCCTTCCTATCTTGATTAAAAATTTGGTTTTTCCTTTCATTCCAAATATTCCAAAGAAGAATGGTAGAACCCATCCAAACTAACTGCCTAATAAAATCTAAAAGAATTCTTGACCAGTGAGTAAAAGCATGAATACTTCACTGAGCATGACAAGGTTTACCAGAATCTTAACTCACTTGAATTTTACAAACCCATCCCATAGGATTCAAAGAAATTATTCTACAATATCAATGTTATAACCATTAGAGTGACAAAAAAACTATAACCACTCTATAGTATAAAAAAACTGAGCAACTTCTAGACTCTATAGTAGCTTTGCTATGTTTTTCGACTCTAATTTCCTCTTTTAATCCATGGTGCTTATGTTGTAAAAAATATTAGCTAGTGCACAAGGTTTATCAATGGTGTTATTTAGTGTAGAGGGAGAATGAAGAAGGTGTGCTACTGTTCACGCATGCATCGAAGAAATGTGGTCTATTTTAATTTCCATAGAGTCAATATTATTCTTTGAAATGGTGCAAATCCAGTGCCAAACCTTCCATTGTGTTCCACTTGCACAATAGCCAATGTATCTAAATAAATATTCCATGACAAGAAGTACATAGAGGAGGCATGCAAATTTTGAAATTTCCATTGTGGATATTGCCCCATACGTAGATCGTGTATTTTTTTTTTTATGCTTAGGCATACCCTCTTGCTTTTTTGATTTCCCATGAAAATCACAACCTTGTCATAGACTTTACACTTTCATTGGATCAGTTCTATGTAGAGTATCTAGGTATTTTGCACTTCTAGTGGATCACTACTACATGGACCATTTAAATATTTTGCACCAAAAAGTTTTATCTAACATTGATTAGTGTGACAACTGCTTGTGGTCTTTCCAACATTTTTTGGACAAGATTGGAGCTCAACCATTCAACAAAGGGGGAAAGCACCAAAAAATTCTAGTGTTATCTAAAAAACTTCCAATCCATTAGGCTCCTTTTATAAATCCTTTCTCTATGCACCATAGACCATGAATTTTACAAAATCATGCAAGAGTTGCAATATTAAACAATAACAAAAAGAAAAATACATACCTCGTTAGTAGAGATCAACCATGTGCCTTGTAAAGTAGATATACAACTTAATACAACAAAAAATAAAAGAACTAAAGAATTGATATACATAAAATAACTAAAGAATATAAGCTCTCTATTCTAAAGTATTGAGAAACTATACATAACACTGAATACAACAAGAAATAAAATAACTAAGCCAAGAAACACAACATGCTTGATATAGAAATGATTACAGCTGAAAATAAATAAAGAGCAATAAGGAAAAATAAGCATAAACAACTCTTCTTCTAGTACTAAGCTACAACCATACTAATATAAAACTAATTCGGCTATCTAGTCCTCGTGGGATATGAAATGAAGCAACTAATTTATTATCATAAAATGCAATAAAAATCAACAAATTTATATAAAATACAACAAATAAAAAATGAAAGAAAATATTACCTTCCACCTAGTTAGGAGTAGGTCCTTTCTCTGCAACAACATGGAAGGGAAATAAACTCAACTCATCTCACACAAATAGAATATAATGATAATTTAAAGCATTATATTAATGTAGGTATAAAAATGATGGAATGTCCTTACATGCTACAATAAATATCAATAAAAATGCAACAACATTTCAATATATTTCCTACTTCTTTCTAGTTTCTAAAGCAACAAGTATTATTTATAATTTAGGAGGATAAGACCATCCCCTGCCTTTGTTTTTAAATGGTTACAAGAAAAAATATGTGAGCAGATATGCAGGTAATCCATTAAGCAAGTGAAGACAAGAAATATGTATAACAATAGTTAAACTTGGGCATGTATGTCTACATAGAATCTTGGTTGCCATGGTGGAAGGGTTGAAAACAAAAAAAAGTAATTCTAGAATACTTTCCATGGTGGAAGGGTTGCATTGTATTTTTCCTAGAAATTATTTCTAATTGTGTTGAGTCAACAACAATTGATTAGTTTGCCGACATCATGCATAGGTGGTCTGCAAAATAAAAATTAGTTTGACTAAAATAACAAAAATAAAATTTAGCAAGTGATTTGATGTTATTAATCCTTATCCACATACTTTCTTTTCATCTTGTGCCACATTTACTATTGCATTCTATAGTAATGTTAGGATTCCTTTGCCTTCCTAGCATCCAATGCTAGGCTCTCATCCAATATTCAATGCTAGTCTATCATCCACATCTAACACTAGCCTATCATCCATATCCTAGGCCAACAAAGTGCTACCTCATCTAGCACTGTTTAGGTATTTTTAGATCTAGCATTCACTGTACAAAGTTGCATCTAGTGCTAGTTAGGTGTTATCAGGTCTAACATTGACTGTACATAGCTACATCTAGTGCCTATTACAACCTTAATTTCTAGCACCAAGTAAAGCAATGTTATCTTCCAAGCTATCCTAGGGGCTCTAAATTTGGTGCAAAATTTTGATAGCTCTACTTATTCCCTAAAACTAAGTAATAGTTAGAAAATACCTCTATTTACCTTTCTTAGTACATAATATCACTTTACCTATCTAAATTTGCATTTAATCCTAATTACCATAATTACTTAGGTGACTAATGCAATGATAAAGCAAAAACCAATCAAATGGTGCAAAAAGGTGGTATAAAATGAGGTATATTTAAGCCGCATCACTCCTACCAACCTATTGGGCTGCACGTCCTCATGCATCAACTAATTCTTTTTAAATGCAAATTACTTTTGAGGCTCAATATTACATTCCCTACCACATATACCAAATTTTACAAGGTGTTTCCTTATAATATTCCATTGTAAACCCATGTACACTCGTAGGATTATAATCATATATTATTTTTATTTGATTCTTGCTTATTTTAATTGATTTTAGAGCTAGGTGATTTATTTTTCCTATCCTACAAAAAAAATCTCAACTACTTTCAACCTTGTCTGTAGGTCCCAAATTACTTGGCTCCTTCTAGGTCCAAGTTATCAATATTTGAATCATATTCATTTGGTCTTTTTGGTTGACTTATTTTTGAGTCAAGTAAAGAAGGTTGTGGAATAAGGGATTTAAGGGAACCTTACCCCATGTCCAAATGTGGTATAACATTAAGGGATGTAGGTTGTAATTTTTTGTTGATGGTTTCTTCATCTTGCAGCTTGCTTTATTCTTCCTATCGCTTTTTCTCTTGACTCAAAGCAACTGGTAATGGTTCTTTACTACTGCTAATAATGCTAACCTCTAACAAAGAATTGCCACATGTCTACTACATTTGAAATGATATGTATTACTATTTCTTTATTTAGTAGCCTTTGTATGGGCTCTTCTATTAAATCTCTACTCAACAAACTATAATTACCTAAGGGTTTTTAATTATTTAGGGGTGAACCTTTTAAATTTCTTCTAGCTTTTCTTCCTCGAAAATTTTTAGTTTTCTCTTCTTCTGATTTTTCTTTTTCTTCTACTACATTTTACTCAGTTGCTTCTTATTATGGTGCTATAGGAGTTTGTAGTTACACTTTAGGCTATATAGGTGTAGGTTCCTCTTTTATGGATATATTTTTCTTCTATCCCTTAGGCATAGATTCAAGGGATTTGGTAGCTTTTTGATGTTTTTGATAATATTTGGAAGCCTTGGAATCCTTGTCTAGTGTCTTTCTTTTACTGCTAGATTTTGTTGTCTTGCACTCAAGGGAATTTGGTGCCTATGAAACTTTAGGCTTTGGCAAGGACTAAGTGGCACTAGACTTCTTTGATGCCTCAATAATACTACCATTTTTTATACTCTTTATTCATTGTGCTATTGCTTTGGCCTTTTCACCCTTAAAAAATAAATTCATAGATCCTCATTGCCCTATCTAGTCCTAAATTAATGATAATAGAGTAGTTGGATTAACCCATGGTATTTTAATTGGCACTTCCCCTCTCTAAACCTAGAAGCCATATCATGTAGTGCAATATTTAAATATTAAGTCAAGTTAATGTAAAAATGTGAATTACTCTCATTGTGTCTCTAGTGGAGAAGCATATTCAAATGTGGTCTAGATAGAGAAGCAAATTTTCCATCGTAAGTGATATACTTCATTAGCCATAGGGCAACAATATACCATGGTGTTTCCAAACTAGTGTACTTTAATCCCTTACAATGGTTGTGGTGGGCATCATAAATGGGGTCTAAATCTCCGTCTATGAGTTTCAAAAAAACACAAAGGAAGCTTTCGTGGTCTGAAAGAATTCTTGACCAATACCTAGATGGTAGAGAATATATTATATTATTGGATACATATCAATGTACCACCTTTGGTACATTACTAGAGTAGGAGTTTAGATTAAATTCAAGTAGTTACTTCAGCATGTAATAAATGCATAAATTTCATAATGTGCAATGATGTAAATGTGCATGCAGTCCACATGTACATAAGTCATAGGATAGAGTCAAAGGTAGAGTAAGGGCCAAGAAACCTATATGCCTATATAAAAGCCTTATAGTGAGTGAAATAAGGAGGAGAGCACATAGAGAGTGCATAGTATAGATTGGTAGTGTGGTACAATGTAGTCCCTTAAAAAATAGTTTATGGAGTGTTCATGTACTCAATTATACTGCATTATACTATTTTTGAGTTATTGTAGATGTTTATTTCTTTATTTTTATACATATTATAGTTCCATTATCATATAGATATCATAGCTTGCTTATCCTGCATCTTGTGGATGCATTTCCTATATTATATACTCATCAAAATCTAATAATGGTATCAGCGCACATGGTAGATCAATAAGAAATAGGGAGAGCCACAAGTGAGATCAAGAGAAATCTAAAAATCTCATTTACAAAATTTTTGAGATTGCGTTTGGCTAGATTCTTTCCACAGGGTTGTGTAGGCCCAAAATACCACATCATCATGTTCTAAACCATGGACAACACAATAAAATTGGTACTTCATACATTTTAAATCGTTTCTTAGATCACACAAGGAGAAAGCAGTTTATGATAATTTTTTACATCGTGTGGCCTAGAGCATGGTTCTATACTATGGTTAGTGCAATCAAAGATGGTAAGTTGGCATTCGAAATTGCAATTCAGATTATGGTTCTCTATTACACGAGTGAGTGCATGTATCTATATCATGCATCCTATTGCATGGTTCCATGCCATGATCAACAAGGTCAAAATTCTAAGTTTGATAATCTGAGTCATGGGATAGAACACTCTTCTCCATCGCATGATCTACCACATTCCACATCATGCACTTTAGCTTGTTGTTCTACACCACAATCAACGAGATCAAAGCTACTATTTGGAAGATCAAAAGAGCAATTTAGAATATGGTTCTACATCATGCAACCTAGAGTAAAGTTTCAAAAGCACATATGAAAACTCCCTTGTCTCGACCAATGATCAAATCAATCAAATGATCCAAATAACTCAAAGGAGAGTTTCAAGTATCGTATTAAAATGTGGTTCTAAACTATGGATAATAAATTAAAAAAGTAAGGTTAGATCCAAGCTATGATAGGCTCCAAGTTTTGAGGTGTTTTATATTATGAATAGTAAGGAGCTCACCAAGAAGGTCTAATTGTGGCCATTTGATAACAGATCAATAGTCTACATCAAGAGTTACTAGAGTCACATATTAGAGCGAGAGTTGATGTGACATATATATTTGAAGTCATTTCAAAGTTGAAGCCAAAGATCAAGAAGATGGAACAACAGAGAATCAAGATCTATGAGCTAATTCAATTGCAAATCTACAATAGGGTAACCATGGTAAGAAAAAGAAACGTCCTTGATTTTAGATTAACTAGATTCACAGTTGGAAGCCATGAGAGTCGAACAACTTCCATAAGCCAAGTTACAAAATATTGAAGGATCATATAGTTTCCTTCTTTATTGAATCAAAATGAGGGCTACCACCTCAATGCATTGTTTATCTAACACTCCAATATTATTGTAATATTCCTTATTATTTTAAAATATTTTATTACAAAACTATAAATAAAGGTTGAACCCTCACTTTTAAAGGTTGACTCTAAAGTGTTTGCTTGCACTACTATGTATAGTTTTTGCCAATCAATAGGAGGAACATTATTTGGATGGTTTCCTTAGACAAGTGTCTTATTTATTTTGTGAATCATCAATATTTAAAGTTATTTTTACTACTGCTTCTATGGTTAGTCTATTCTGCTGATATTGGATTGCTGGCTTAGAGCAAATTGAAATACTTTATTTCTAAATGTATGCTTGTAAAGAATTATATTTTTGTTAGTCAGAATATCAATCTAATTCTACTATTTATATTATTTATGCCCTAGATATTTGGAATAATTCTTTAAGTATGCATATGTTCTTTAATATAAAGATATTTGAGTTTTGAATGTTGTAAATCACAAGTATTGTTTGTTGGAAGTTGGGTTGTCAGAGGTTTCCTGTAGATACATATGTTATTAGTTTTATCCATCCACTATTGAATCATTATTTCTTAAACCCTTACCTCTTTTCTATCCCTATATTTACACTTCAACTAATCTTAAATAAGTCAACATCCAATTAGTTGACAAGGTATACCAACATACTCTAGAGATTGGATTAAAAGTAATTTTGATCCATCCAATATTAGGGTCAGGACAATGATTAGCAGGTGTTCATCTTTCCTAAAACCATTGTAGATGATAGTCATAACTTTAATTCACATTGATGTCAATTCAAATGCCAAAAATTTCTGGCATGTTTGGTGGGACCTATTTACAGAATGTTCATTCGACCACTATATATCATTTTTCATTTTCCCAAAGGAATCAAGATTTAATGAATTGTCTTGATCTCACCAAGTGGTGGAAGTAAATTCACTTGGTGAATCCCTAAAATAAAAAACCTAGAAAGCCCCTTTGAGTAGCTTGTTCTTTCATGTTTACCAAGTCATATACTAGGAATAGTGTTAGAAATAGATTATATTACATCATTTGGATCATGTAAATGTACCTTTCTTCATACATACTTAGGACATTAGATTGCTTTAGGGGGAACTTATCTAGTTACTTTATGCAATGTAATAAACGCACAAGTGTTAGAGTACAAGTTTAATATGTGTAAGATATCGCTAGCACAACTAGATAAAGTGTTGGCAAAGGAACCTATTTTCTATATAAAGGATCATAGTCATAGAGCAAGATATAGTAGTAGGAAGTAGTATACAACAGAAGAAGTAGTGTAGAATAGTGTGATATGATGTAGCAGAGTGTGATGTAATATGATGGAGTGTGATATGCTCAATGTCCATTCTTGAGCAGTAGCTTTATTCATGGAGTGTTAATTTCCTCCATAGCTACTTTGTAAATATTTTCATAATTTCTATTTATAGTATATTTTTAGTCATCTCATAGATTTACTTTATGTCATATTATTCTGCATCTTGTGTTTGCTCTCTCCCATAACATGCTACATCAAAAGCTAATAGTGGTATCAGATCTATGATAGGTCAATAAAAAATCCACCATTATCATTGACCCTGAGTTTTTGTCAACTTGATGCACCATTGGACCAGTCACTATCCAAATTATTAGAAGAGTCTAGGTGGTAGAATTATGGAGAGCCACAAGTAAGGACTAAAATAAATCTTAGTTTTTGAAATACTGAGATTGCATATGACTAGATTATTTCCATATAGTTACAACGGAAAACTCATGAAGACTAGGACTCAACATGTGATCCTATTATTTTATAAATCTAGTGAATCTCATCTAAGATATCTAGAGAATTTACCTAAAGTTTATTTTATTTTAGGGAATTTATTCTTAGATGATTGGGACACATCCTACAACAAAAATCTAGGATATTTCAACTTCGTTACCTGAAGGTCAGAGTACCTTCATAGTGCAAAGATTAGCTACTGTAAGAGAAGAATACTACATAAGAGACTTTTATAAAAGAATCATGGTGAAGTTAGAAAATAGGATATCTCCATTGCTATATTGAGAGCTTCATAAAGAAGAAAATGCCATAGAAACCTTGATCCAAAATAAAATTCCATAAAATACTTGATCCAGAAGAAAAGGCCATAAAAGCCTTAGTACTGAAGAAAATACCATAAAAGCCTTGAATAAAAGGCTACAGAAGCCTTGAAGAAAATGCCACAGTATCCTTGATCCTGAAGAAGACTCTAAAAGAGTGCATCTAATTCAAAAGTAGATTTCAATACTAATAATTTGTTGCAAGAACAAGGAGATTCAGTGAGTTGAGAAAGCTTCCTACAAAAAGGTTAGGAAGAGTATCTTCTGATGAGGCCTAGAAATGCCTCAATCATAACATGTTTTGAACACTAAAATTGCCCATAAACTCTTATGTTTTATCTGATATGTTATTTAAGTTGATTCAATATGCTTTATATTAACCATTTTGCATGATCAATGTATTTGGAATATTATATGCTAATTTTTATAGCTTTTTGCATAGTTTTGTGTTTTTTTTTCTGACTTGCTAAAATGGGATATGCTTAGAATAATAGCAACATTTCACTAATCATGTTTTGATTTGTTTCAAGCATTTATTTCACCTAAATCTGACAAAAATGCAAGTAAATTGTTGTTGTGCAGCAAAAACTGGTCTTTCCCATGTAAATTCCAACCAGCTGTCCATAAATAGCAAGGCATGGAATTCACATGTGGAAAGAGATGAAGACCATTGGAATTTGATCTTAGGAGATAACCCACATGAGAGATGCAGAAGAAATCACTGGAAAAGCACACATTTGTTCATTTCAAAGTATCTTCGAAATGAACAGATATCTTCGGAATGAGAGAACACAGCGTCTTCGGAATGAGTGGATCTTCAAAATGAAGAATGCATTATCTTCGAAATGAGTGGATCTTCGGAATGAGAATTGCAGTATCTTCAGAATGAGAATTAATCTTCGAAATGAAGATTTAAATTTGCAAAGAAGACTTGTCTTCGGAATGAAGGCCTATCTTCGGAATGAAATTATAATCTTCGAAATGAAGTTTTTTGCAATTAAATTATAATCTTTGGAAAGAGCATTTCCATGTGGCATCCAAGAAGACAAGGTATGACAAAATCAAACTCTTTTAGTTGCATACGATAAAGGAACACGTGTCAGTCAACACATGGTTTGTTTTTGCACCCATTGGAAAATACTAGAATTACGGAGGACGTGACCAACCATATGCCACCAATTTTTGATGCCAATAAACATGCACATGAGAATCTGTAGGAAAAATAGAAAAACTAAAAGAGAATAAGGTGGATCTGACGGCAAGGACATTTGTGTAATCGTTGATGGACATGAGTTCATAACAAAAAATAGAAACATGTGCCACTCTTCTTTCCAAAGACATATTTGCTAAATGCAAAATTATTACGAAGTACAGTGCTCAGAGATTACGGTTCATTTCGAAGAACAAAAATAGAAAAAAAACCCTACAAAGTTGCAAACGCTAGAAATCAGAGATCCAGCAGAGGAATAGCGATAGAAGAGAGCAGTTTGTGGCAAAAAAATGGGGCAAAAAATAAAAATGGAACCGGCAGACACCACCCATCTCTGAGAAAATCCAGAAGTGGTGCATATTTTTGAAGATGGAGGGCTTATGCCATTTTTGGATAAATTTAATGGGTCCTCTGAATACTTGGCCGACATGTTCGCCCGCACATTCAGAAACAACTAGGCACACATCAACGACATGACTATTGAGGTAACCCTTGAATTTTTGAGTCAAATTATTGAGCTACCATTAGAAGGTCTTCCAATTTCTAGGTCTAGAAAAAATACATTGGTAAACACAGTCAAGAAATTTTTGGAAGAAAATGATAGGGCACCTGAGTATTTAACACATAAAAACACATGCAAGGGGGTAAAAAGGGCCAGCCTGCAGGAACCCTAGGATGAAGTAGCCACATGGGTAATCAAATTTCTAACCTGTGAAGGGCAATATGTACTATTGTCAGGGCATCACATAAAAATTCTAAATCATCTTAGACATGGTATGCAACAACCAAATTTTAGGGTAAATCTTCCCCTATACTTGCACCAAGAATTAAAAAACATGGCAAAAAGATATCAGGGAGGAAAAGGAAGTCTTCGCCACCATGGTCTTATCAAACTAGTTTTCCAGCACCATTTTAGAGGAAACCCTAGGAGTTTTGAGAGGTTTTACTCCACCTTAAATGATGTAATTTTTGGATATGAGGGTGAAGAGGAATAAATAGATACTGTTGATGTTGCTGCAGAAGAATAAATAGCTACTGCAAAAAATGTTGCAAAATATGCTACAGAGGAAACTGCAGAAGGTGCTACAGAAGCTGTTACAGAAACAGAAACACACCCAACAACAGCAGCATAACACCTTGCTCCAGAACATTCAACTTCACAAGAAAAAAGACAAAAGAGAAGAGGATCTAGAACTGGAAGCAAAAAAGAAAGACAGAAAAAGGTTCATTTTTTTGAAGTTGCAACTGATTTGTCAAAACAAAGAAATGAAGCACCTAGCCCAACAGGGGAAAAAACAACAAGGGAAACAGAGACATCTAAAACTGACCCCATGACCCCTACTATCACCAAAAAATAGAGCAAAAAGAAGAAGTTTGCATCTGGAACTTGAAGGTCTACAAGACTCCACTTACGGGAAATGATGGACCAGGTCATAGAACAAGAAGATGGACAGAGCAGTCCAGATGTCACAGAGATACAACTAGCCCCTGAAAACTTTTCAGAATTCCCTGAACAGATAATTGAGGAAGATGATGGGTAGGATAATATAGAGGTAGATACAGTTCAACAAGCCACATAAATAGTAGATGCAATGATGAAAAATTTCATAGATCCTCCTAAATAGGAGCAGACAGAAGTTGTAGAAGAAGAACCAGTTGTTGAGTAGCCTGCTAAAGTTGACTTATCTGCATCTAATTCTGAAGCAGAAACATAAGAAGAAGATATCACAGAGCAGCTGAGAGCAGCAAGGAGTGTTGTCAAGACATAGACCAGATGGATTTCAGAGAAAGAAAACATCATTGAGATGCAAGAAAGAAGAATTGCAGAGTTATAGCAGGAAGTGGCAGAACTACGAGAGAAGCTGTCACAGTTTGAAAAATAGCCAACTGTATCCAATGATGAAGATGATTTGGCTCAACTGCTTATGGATTTATCTAGGGTAGATGACTCTGCTGAGGCAAACATAGGAGATCATTTTGAAGAAGCACCTTTTCATTCTAAAGATGCTTCAGAAATGGCAAAAAGCATAGCAGAAAATACTGGAGATAAGCCACCAACACAGGAACAGTCCCAACAGTAAGAAAATGTTCAAGTACGTACTCCTATTGAGGTCCCTGTATTTCAAATTGTTATACTTTTAACAGATAAGGGGGTGCAAGTAGAATTACTATCTGATGACAAACCAATAAAAATAGCACATAAGGGGGTGCAAATAGAGTTATTGACAGATGAACAGCTAGTGGAAGTGGCAGAAAAAGGAGTTCAGGTAGATCTGCTGCCTAGGATCCCCCCTGTAGTCAGACCACATAATACTGTGTCTCTAGAATAATACAATGTAGACATAGCTAGCTGGATGATTAGGCATGAGAAGATTGCCACTAAAATTGAAAAGTTCAAATTGGAAGCAAAATAGCTAGAAGCCAAGGAAACAAAAATTCAGGCATTGAAAGAAAAGGTGTCTGAATTATGCCAAATTGCTGAATTTTTAGTTCAATTTAGATGACCAACCATATTTTACAGCCTTATTTTGAAGTAGAAATACCTCAGATGATAGGTCATGAGGATTAGTTCAAACCTCCCATATAAATTGGACACAACTACAGATTTCTTGGAGGCATATTTTGACAGCCCCATAGAACAAAAAAATCTCCTATGTGAACTGTTTTTGCATAGCTTCTTCATTCTGAAAGAAGTAGAGTTTCATCCACAAATCTACATTGGATATGTTCAATTGAGGGCATTCATGTCCACCTTGCAGAATCAACTTTATTAGGATCAAGAGAAAAAGCGAAATAAAGAGATTGAAACAAGGGTTGAATTGTTAGTTAGAGCAATCCAGCCAAACCACCCAGTTGTCACCAGACAACACTTCTCAATGATGAACAGGGATGATATAAAGAGGATATACTTGAACAACTTAAGGGACTGTGTGGCCAGATTCAACAATTTCTGTGATCACAAATTTTTCCTAGCATTGTCAGTGTGCAGAAACAGATGGGCTAAAATTTCCATGTCTTTGCGGAAAAGAGAACCCATCTCCCCCATCAACTTAGAATGGTCCAGAAGAAGAGCAGAAGGTGTAATCCATCTGATTAAAATCATGCAACATAACTTGATAGGTCTTAGGTTTAGGCCTCCAACCATCATTACTCCAGTTCCATTCTACTTTGAGGAAGATGCCCAACCTGATGAACAATTTTAAGACTGGATCAGAAACATTCAAGAAAATAGAGGGTATTATATAGGCAAGAAATTATTTTACAGGTCATGGAATCTAAACATGGACATATGTGATTCCATAGCCCAACAGAATGCATGAGGGCATGCATTAATATAAGTTGGGGAGAAAATGATGAGACCTGGAAATGCCTCAATCATAACATGTTTTGAAAACTAAAATTGCCTATAAACTCTTATGTTTTATCTGATATGTTAGTTAAGTTGATTCAATATGCTGTATATTAACCATTTTGCATGATCAATGTATTTGAAATATTATATGCTAATTTTTACAGCTTTTTGCATAGTTTTGTGTTATTTTTTCTATGACTTGCTAAAATAGGATATGGTTAGAATAATAGCAGCATTTCACTGATCATGTTTTGATTTGTCTCAAGCATTTATTTTATCTAAATCTGGCAACAGTGCAAGTAAATTGTTGCTGTGCAGCAAAAACTGGTCTTTTCCATGTAAATTCTAGCCATCTGTCCATAAATAGCAAGGCATGGAATTCACATGTGGAAAGAGATGAAGACCATTGAAATTTTATCTTAGGAGATAACCCACCTAAGAGATGCAGAAGAAATCACTAGAAAAGCACACATTTGTTCATTTCGAAGTATCTTCAAAATGAACAGATATCTTCAGAATGAGAGAACACAACGTCTTCGAAATGAGTGGATCTTCGGAATGAAGAATGCATTATCTTCGAAATGAGAGGATTTTCGAAATGATAATTGCAGTATCTTCGAAATGAGAATTGCAGTATCTTTGGAATGAGCAATCTTCGGAATGAGAATTGCATTGTCTTCGAAATGAAGCCACTTATCTTCGAAATGAAAACATAATGTGCTTTTTGACTTGTTGACCGATTTTTGAAGCTGGAAAAAGGGAAATAAAGGTTGAAAAAGGTAAAGGAAAAGATATTCCATCTTTCTTTGCCGTCATTGCCGACCAAAGCCATCATTAAGGGAAATATCAAGTTTTAATCTTCTTCTAGGATAAAACCAGAATTTGTTGCAGCATTGTAGGATTAGATCTTTTGAGATATTATTTGTTTGTAATTAGACCTTAGGACATCTATAAATATTGCTCCCATTTAGGTTGAGCTGGTAATATATGTAGAGAGAGTAAGGAAGCTAGGAAAAAGCAAAAAATAGGTAGAATTTGACTGTTACAGTCCTGTAACAGGTTTTCAGCAGAATTATTGTAATCATGTTCTTTAATTAATAAAGTGCACTAGTTCTATTTCATATTGCTTGTAAATGAGTTTGATTAAGATCTAGAGAGAGAGAGACTCATACCTTCTTCTGGACAAGGATGCTGGCCACTTCCAGAACTAGGAGGAGGACTAACAACAAGTTTTTATTCTGATTTTGCTACAACAAAATGAGTTGTAGAACTTGTTATTTCAATTGCTTGTAAACAGCTGACAATATCTGTAGTCTTAGTTTATTTATGCTTATATTAATATTGTGCTTAATGTTTTATCTATAATCTTTACTTTCAACAAAGATTCCACTTTATTTCAGACTGTTACTTCTAGAATTTGTTGTTTTCAGCAATTTCTTGCAGTTTATGTTTTGTTGTCAACCCCTACACAGAAGATTGACAACCTTCTATTACAGAGTCTTGACAGGGTTTTATTTTCCATGCTATAATTAGATTTTCATTGTTGCAAAAGTAATTAGATTTCCTTTCTACAATTAGAATCAGACTTTCAATTCTGCAACTGTTATTTCTGCAACATAATTAGGTCTCATTCTGCAATTGTAATTAGGACTTCATTTCTCTAGTTAATGATTAGTTTCAAATTCTACAACTTATATTAAGGTTTAATTCATGCAATTTAGATATAGGAATGTCCTAAAACCCCCACACAACTGGTTTCACCAATAATACCTGTTGCTCTAGATTGACCTAAGTTATAGTTGTTTTCCCTCTTCTTCCACAAATAGCCTTGTACATAGCCCTGAATTGACAAATTCATTGAGAATTAATGATGGTATAATGACTACGCATCATTTTGGCACTATTTCCAAGGAATAGTGTTGCCAGAAGAAAACAAACAGTCCAATAGCTGTAATCAGACTAAGTTGTGAAAATTCAGGTTAAAATCTGAATACAACAGTTGAGGAAGATAACAACTATTGACTTAATTTATGTCATTTAAGAGTAAACATGAATGAGTAAGTCTAAGGATGAAAAAGGTAGAACTACCCCAAAGGATCCCTGGCTTATTCCATTAAGAATATCTTCATGCCTAAGGGGTGAATCACCTATGTTTGAACTACCAGAAAGATTGATAAAAAAATCACCAGTCTCACCATCATTAGAACATTTTGAGAAAATAAAATCACCAATTTTATCATCATCAGAATATCCTAAGAAAGACAATTCATCAGACTCATCATCAACAGAGAGGCTTGGACCTCTTGAGAGAACAATTTGGGAAGCTTTAACTTCTCCCAACAAACAGGAAACTATGGCAGAAGGAGGCAATATAGATGGCCAACATGGCTATGTCCATAATGAAGGAGATGATCAAGATATGCTCCAACCTTCCAAAAAATTTGAATATCCTATCTGTCTGAATCCAACACAAAACTCTCCCATGAAGACCATTTCACCTTTAGTACTTCCAACCTTCCGAGGTGTTGTATCTGAAGATCCTGATTAGTTTTTGTTTGAATTCAAGGTAGTGTGTTAGACCTATGATTATATAAATGACAATAAAAAACTTAAGGTTTTTCCCTCAAAACTCAAGGATTCAACATTATGCTGGTTCATGAGCTTAGAGCCAAATTCCATAAGAACCTAGGATCAAATGGAAACAGTGTTTTTAGATAAATATCAGAAGTATTGCCATGTAAGGAATAGAAAAGATGAGTTATTTAGAATTAAGCAAGAATATGATGAAACATTGGAAGATTATCTTGATAGGTTCTCCTTTGTTCAAAGGACATGTGGAATTGTAGAACCCGAATTATGTAAAACCATCTTTTTGAGAGGATTGCAAGATGAATCCAGAGAAGTTCTGGATTTGATGGGAAAAGGGGATGTAACCACTCTCAATAATGATGAAATTATGGATCTCTGTAGGAATTACTCTCGCACTAAGCAGAGAAGAAGAAAAATTCGCACAAATGGCACTGATGTGAAGGACCTGATAGAGGAACTTGCAAATTTCAAAACTAATATTCTAGTGCACCTAAACACTACTTTGGGGGAAATGTCTACAAAAGAAAAAAACATAGAACCTTTGGCAATTTATTGCCCAAGATGTAGAAATAAACATGCTTTGTAGGAATGTCCTTTGAATAAAACATCTATCTCAACCATTTGTAGTATCTGTTCAAAAATACATTCAACTGATCAATGCCACCTGCTACCACAACTAAAAACTATGTTGGAAAATCAGACTGAGGAACTCAACTATATTGGATCGAAATAAAAGGAAAATTTCTCTCAATACCAAAATCCCCCTCATTTTCCTATAAATTGGGGGCATAATCCTGGTACTATGCCTTGGGGACAATCAAAACCATCCCAACGTCCTTGGAATTATCCTCAATGGACAAATTCCCAAGAATGGCCACAAGCAAATTGGAGTAACCCAGCCTGGAATCAAAATCAAAACAACCCCTCATGGAATAAAAACAACCCATATTGGAATCAAAACAATCCAACCTGGAATCAAAATCAGACTAATCCACATTGGATGCAAAACCAACCACAGTGAAGTCAGCAATACCAGTCCTATCCAAGGTAGCAAAGGAATCAAGGTCAAACTCAGCATTTGTTGCCTGCACCTAATAAAAAATTTCAAGAAAAACAACAGCAAACACAACAAGAGAAACAACCTCAATTGCCAGCTCAAACAGTCACTAATCCAAATAGCATGAGACAGACACCTCCTATCTATGTGGCTGAAGCTGAAGAAAATCTTGAAATTAATGTTCTTGATTGTAGTAACATCCAAATTCGTTCAAGAAAAGTTGTACCTAAACCAGTTTCAAATGAAATCAAAGAAAATGAAGAGCAAGAATCATCAGAACCAGAGAGAATCCAACCAACAATAGAGACAGAAGAAAAATTGGAACCAGAGAGAATCCAACCAACAATAGAGAAAGAGACAAAAATAGAACCACAGATAGAAAAATTACTAAGGATAATTCCATATCCTGAAAGATTCAATGCAATACCAAAAAATTCTGAGTCAGAATTGGTCAAAGAACTCAAAAAGTTGACTATATAATTGCCCTTATTGCAAGCTATTAAGGAAATACTGGAGATCAATAGTACTGTCCAAAATTTGTGCATTAAAAGAGCAGGAAGAAAAAATAAGGCATTTCCCAAGACTGTGCAGGTTGAAGGAAAGATAGAAGATCTCTTATCTGGAAAACTAGTACCTCCAAAGTATAATGACCCAAGAAGTCCAGTTATCACAGTTACCATAGGTTCAGTACCAATATCAAATGTTTTAGTAGATCTAGGAGCTGTTATAAATGTCATGACCAAGGATACAATGAAACAATTACAACTCAAACATCTCAGCCCCACATTTATAGTTTTAGAAATGGCTAATAGGTCAGTTGCAAAACCTGAAGGTATCATTGAAGATGTCCCTATAGAAGTTTCTTCTTAGTAATTCCTTATAGATTTTTTGGTTTTACAGCCAAAAAATTCAGCACATGGATATCCCATTATTTTGGGAAGACCTTGGCTTGCAACTGTAGCAGCCTTCATAAACTGCAGATCTGGAAATATGACTATTTCAAATGGTATTGATCTAAAATAGATTTCTTTATATCCTCTTGCAAAACCATCTAGCAAATTTTCAGGTCAGTTATGGTTTTTTGACTTAGAGGAAGAACCAGAAGAGGTCATTTCTACACTAGCTACCTTAGTAGTAAGAGAACACACATAAGACCTCAGTGACATAGAAAATTTAGAAAATGAAATAATTCTGATGAATGTTTTTCATGAACAAGGTTTAGAATGGGAAGCAACAAATATCCAACAATTGTTAAGTAATGAGGAGAATAAAAAATTTGAAGATGAACCATTTGTACTATCATAGGGAAACTCTGTTTCACTACCACATAGATGGCACCATCATCTAACTTTTCCTTCTCACTGTTCCATACAAGATATGCTTCCCTCAAGCAGCAATAAAACAGAAACTGCTCCTCTTCTCCCATCTCAACAATGTCCTCTTAATCCCTTAATCACCAGGTATGAAGGAGTGAATTTAGTCCTTCTAAATACAAAACAAATAGAAGTCCAACCAGGCAAATTTTTGAACATTTATAGCCAGCTTACTAGGGAAGAGGAAGAAAAATTGATAGTTGTCTTGCAGAAGCATGTTCATGCTTTTGCTTGGAACTACAAAGATATGTTAGGAGTTCATCCTGATATATGTACCCACAGAATCTATACTGAAGAAGTCAAGCTAGTTAGACAACCCCAGAGGAGATTGAATCATGCCTTAAGAGATATTGTCAAAGAAGAAATTGAAAAACTTTGGAAGTAGGATTCATTTACCCAATTTTTGATAGCCAATGGGTTTCTCCATTGGTAATAGTTCCTAAGAAAAATGGAAAAATGAGAGTATGTGTAGACTATAGAGAGTTGAATAAAGTGACATACAAAGACCATTTTCCATTACCTTTCATAGATCAGGTGTTAGATACTCTTGCTTGGAAAAAGATACTTTTGTTTTCTTGATGGATTTAGTGGATATAATCAAATTCAGATTGCACCTGAAGATCAAGAGAAAAAAACTTTTACATGTCCATGGGGAACATCTTCCTATAAGGTTTTACCTTTTGGTTTGTGTAATGCCCCAACAACTTTTCAGCGAGTAGTCCTAGCAATTTTTGCTGATATGACCACCAAAAGTGTTGAAATATACATAGATGATTTCATAGTATGTGGGTAGACTTTTGATTTTACGTTGGAAAATCTTGACAAAGTCTTAACTCGCGTGAAACATACCAGTTATCCTTGAATCCAGAAAAATACTTCATGATGATGAAGGGATAGTTCTTGGTCATCACATCTCTCCTAAAGGGATCCAATTTGATCCAAAGAAGGTGGAAATTATCAAGAATCTCCTTCCTCCTAAAACTTAGACTAATGTCAGAAGCTTCCTAGGACACATTGGTTTTTACCATAGGTTTACCATGTTTGCCCTATTGACTAAAGATTATGAATTCATTGGACTGCAAGGTGTCAGGAATCATTTGAAGCTCTGAAAGAGAAATTAATAACTCCACCTGTGCTTAGAGGACCTAATTGGACATTACCATTTCACATACAGACTGATGCCTCCAATACAGCAATTGGAGCAGCATTAGGACAAATTGACAATGGTGAACACTATACCATCTACAACATTAGCAAGAACTTGACAAGAGCCAAGAAAAATTATACAACTGAGAAGGAATTCCTAGCAGTAATTTATGCCATCAACAAATTCAGGCATTACATCACAGGTTATCAAATATTTATTCACACAGATCATACAACCATTAAGTATTTGATGAATAAACCTATGGTAAGTGCAAGAATTATTCGTTGGTTGTTGTTGCTACAAGAATTTGATATCACTATAATCAACAAACCAAGGAAAGCTAATGTTGTGGCAGATTTATTATCCAGGTTGCAGAACACAGATGAAGGGGAATTAGTTGATGACACTTCTCCTGATGAAAAACTATTTGCTATATCAGTTCAATCACCTTGGTTTGTAGATATAGCCAATTATTTGGTCACAGGGAAAGTTCCTCCACATTTCACTTCAAAACAGAAAAAACAATTGATCAAACAGAGTTCTTTTGAATGGATTAAGGGTATGCTTTTTAAGTGCAATCCTGACCATGTGTTACGTAGGTGCATCCGAAAGGATGAAGTGTATGATATCCTTAGAGCTTTTCATGATGAACCCTCAGGTGGACACTATTCTATAAAAAGCACAGTTAAGAAAACCTTAGGGACAGGATATTATTGGCCATCTCTTCGCAAGGATGTAAAAAATTACATCAGGCATTGTGATGCATGCCAAAAAATGGGGAAACCCACTCATACAAATGAGATGCCACTGTAGTGTCAAATGGTTTTAGAACCATTTGAGAGGTGGGGGCTTGATTTTGTAGGATCTATTGATCCACATTATCAAGGAAAGGTGCATATTCTAGTATGCACTAATTACCTAACAAAGTGGGTAGAGGTGCGTGCTTTCAAATATGGTCGTGAAGAGAAGGTCACTGATTTCTTGTATACTCAGATTTTTTAGAGATTTGGAGCTCCACGGTCTATCACCACAGTGATGTAGGAGCATCCAGAGGTGGCAGAGAAATCTTGCATCATCCAAAAATATTTTTTTCTCTAAGTGCTGGTGAGGGAATAAGCTGTCGCGAAATCGTGACACTTTTGGAGAAAAGGCGCCAAGGGGCTAAGTTGTCGCGAAATCGTGACACTTTTGGAGAAAAGGTGCCAAGGGGCAAAGTGGTCACGAAATCGTGACACTTTTGGAGAAAAAGCACCAAGGGGCTAAGTTTTCGTGAAATCACGACACTTTTGGAGAAAGGCGCCAAGGGGCAAAGTGGTCGCGAAATCGTGACACTTTTGGAGAAAATGCGCCAAGGGGCAAAGTGGTCGTGAAATCGTGACACTTTTGGAGAAAAGGCACTAAGGGGAAAAGTGGTCACGAAATCACGACACTTTTGGAGAAAAGGTGCCAAGGGGCAAAGTGGTCGCGAAATCGTGACACTTTTGGAGAAAAGGCGCCAAGGGGCAAAACTATCGCGAAATCGCGACACTTTTGGAGAATCGGCACCAAGGGGAAAAGCTATCATGAAATTGTGACATGTCACGGTTTCACGACCCGAAGGCAGAAGACAAGTGTGGAAGGCAAAGACATCACGATTTCATGACATGTCACGAAATCACGGCCCGAAGGAGAGAATAGAGGCCGAACGCCAAAACGTCACGATATCGCGACCGAAGAGGAGAGAGAGAGAGTAAGGAAGCAAAAACGTCACGATATCATGACAGAATGCTCACGACTCCAGATAGGCCAATGGTTACAGAGGCCATTGCAAAAGGGCACATGGCAGCAAATTAAAGGTGGCCATAGAGCACTAGGCGGTTACAGAGGCCATTGCAGAAGGGCACGTGGCAGCAAATTACAGATGGCTATAGAGCACTCCTATGAATGATGACTCAACGGGTTGATGGACAGGCGGCTGTAGAGCATTCCGCCACTCCATGCCATGATGATTGAAGACACCTGGCAGCAATATGCAGGCGGCGATAGAACATTCATGCGGGCGGTTACAGGAAACCCCGCATTCTGTGTAATGATGTCCGAAGGGGGTCGGGTCTGTTATAAAAGGCAGTGCATACATTGTAAAAGGGGTTGGCCATTTTGTATCTTTTGTAATTCAAATTTGAAAGCTCTTAATGAAATATTGGTGATTTTTTTGCATGTCATTCCAGTCCTACATCAAGTGGTATCAGATCCAGAAGGTTCTGAGCGCGTGAACAGACCATCGATCGTGAGGCAGTTTGCGCCAGGATCATGGTTGTGGGTTGTGAGAAAGTGAGCAGGATGCCTCCGCGAAGGAACCATGGTGGTGCGAGGAATAGGGAGGCAGAGGTCGAGTTCAGAGCCTTGCAGAGGCAAGTGCAAGCACTGCAGGAGGAAATGAGAAGAGGAGTAGAGCCAAGAAGAGAGGAACACAGTGAAGATGAAGTTTGGGAAGATGAGGGTCCATCTGATGAAGAAGAAGTGTTGGATCCAGCAAAGGCTAGGCTGTATAGGGCCATATCCTAGATCGGGAAGAAGCCAAAGTTTGACATCTCCACCTATTCTAGGAATCTCAATCCCGAGGAGTTGATAGATTGGATCAATGACATGGAGGAATATTTCGAGTATGAGGAGATCTTAGATCCAAATCGGATCAGGTTCACAAAAACAAAGTTGAAGGGACATGCTAGCATCTGGTGGAAAGGAGTACAACTAGAAAGGAACAGGAGGGGAAAGGAAAATATCACTAGGTGGGATCGGATGGTAGAGAAATTGAAGAGGCAATTCATCCTCGTAGATTATGAGTTGGATCTGTTGAGGAAGATGCAGAGTCTTAGACAGGCGAGTAAATCTATCAAGGAGTACACGGAGGAGTTCTATCAGATCTCAATTTGAACCGGCCATTCTGAGGCGAATAAGGAGAAGGTTGACTACTACATAAATGGATTGAGAACCAACATTCAAGAAGAGCTGAGTCTAGTTCGGATGAGCACGGTTGAGGATGCATACCAGTTTGCATTAAAAGTGGAAGAGAAATTGAATAGGATATTTGAAGGTAAGCAGAGAGGAAAGGAGCGGGGTGGAAGAGCTGGTGGAAGGACCAGTGGAGGAAGATACAGAGATTTGAGGAAGACTGGTGAAGCAAGTAGTAGCCAAAACCAAAAAGAAGAGAAAGAGGAGAATACCCAACGCCCACGCAATCAGAACAACAACTACCCGAGAGGAAGAGGTAGGCCTGGGCGTGGGTTTGGGAGAGGTGTCTTTCGAGGAACCTGCTTCAATTGCGGAGAAGAAGGGCATCAGGCATTCAACTGTCCATAGCACCAAGAGAGGCCAAATCGAAGACCCGAGGGTCAGGCCAGAGTTACTGTAGCAGACGAAGGTGTCAAATCTGAGCACTCTGAGGAGGTAGAACAAGGAGAAGCGATGGTCATCAGAAGAGTCTTGTTGAATGAGGAAAAGAAGTCAGACCAGAGGAACAACCTATTTCGCACAAGATGCAAGTGCGCAGGCAAGGTCTATAACATCATCATTGATAATGGAAGCACTGATAACTTGGTCTCTGAGGAGATGGCTGCCAAGTTGCAATTAGAAAGAAGAAGACACCCGCATCCATATTGGATTGCGTGGTTACAAAAGGACCATAGGGTGCTGGTCTGTGAGCAATGCCTAGTGAAGTTTAACATTGGAACTTACCGTGATGAGATCCTATGTGACATCTTGCCCATGGATGCATGTCACATGTTGCTTGGGAGACCATGGTAGTTTGATCGAAGTGCGGTACATGATGGTCGAGCCAATACATATTCCTTGTCGAAGAATGGAGTTTGCCATAAGTTGAAACCCCTGAAGGAGGTGGACGAGAAGGTATGTAGCAGTGCTCGAGTCTATCTAGTTGATGGAAGAAGATTTTTAGATGGCCTGAAGCCAGATCATATGTGCTATGCAATAATCCCTAGGGTCAGGGAAGAAGAATGCAAGGAGACCCCAGTGGAAGTCATGGGTCTATTAGAGGAATTCCTAGATATCATTTTTGATAATGTTCCTGAGGGTTTACCCCCAGTAAGGAAGATCAGCCACCATATAGATTTGGTGCCAGGATCGAGCTTGCCGAATAAAGCTGCACACAGAATGACGCCTATAGAAACTGAGGAGTTAAACAGGCAGGTTCAAGAGCTGCTAAAGAAGGGGTTGATTAGGGAGAGTCTTAGCCCGTGTGTAGTACCTGTAGTACTAGCACCCAAGAAGGATGGAGAGTGGAGAATGTGCATAGACTCTCAGGCAATTAACAAGATCACTATCAAATACAGATTCCCATTGCCGAGGATGGATGATATCATGGACTATTTGAGTGGAGCTGAGTACTTCACGAAGATTGATCTAAAAAGTGGTTACCATCAGATCCGTATCCGAGAAGGGGATGAGTGGAAGACAACCTTCAAAACCAGAGAGGGTTTGTATGAGTGGTTGGTCATGCCATTTGGGCTAACCAATGCACCGAGTACATTCATGCGGTTGATGAATGAAGTCTTGAAGGAATTTCTAGGCAAATTTTTTATTGTCTACTTGGATGATATCTTGATTTTTAGCAGAACCACTGGAGGAACACACGATGCACATCGGGAGGGTTTTTGAGAAACTATGGGAGGAGCGATTCTTGATAAATCGAAGAAGTGCAACTTCATGAAGAGGGAGTTAGTATACACGGGATTTGTCATCTCAGTAGATGGTCTCAAAATGGACCCAAAAAAGGTGAGGGCTATCATAGAATGGCCTGCTCTAAGAAGTGTGACCGAGGTAAGATCGTTTCATGGTCTAGCCAGTTTTTACAAAAATTTCATCATAAATTTTAGCAGTATTTGCGCATCCCTTATGGAGACAATGAGGGGGAACAAGAAGGAATTTAAGTGGACAACCAGGGTAGACAAAAGCTTTGCTATGTTGAAGAAGAAGGTCACAGAGCAACCTGTCTTAGCACTTCCAGATTTTAACAAGGTGTTTCAGGTAGACTATGATGCGAGTGGTAGTGCCATAGGGGCCGTATTGAGTCAAGAGGGTAAGCCTGTTGCTTATTTTAGTGAGAAGCTCAATGATGCCAGGAAGAAGTATTCGGTGTATGATCAGGAGTTCTATGCCATAGTTCAGGCTCTAAAGAAATGGAGGCATTATTTGTTTCCAAAGGAGTTTGTTCTGTATACTGATCATCAGGCACTGCAGTATATTAACAGTCAAGGGAAATTAAATCAGAGGCACCTAAAATGGGTCGAGTTCCTGCAGAGCTACACCTTTGTGCTGAAGCACCGGAGCGGGAGGTCCAACAGAGTTGCGGATGCCTTGAGTAGGAGGCAATGTTTATTGATGGAGATGAAGGTGGAAGTTGTAGGGTTTGCTGAGCTTAAGGGTTTGTACCCTGCAGATCCTAACTTTGTAGAAGCTTGGAAGGCCTGCACTGCACCTGTTACTTTGGACAGGACTAAGTGGCTAAAATTTTTGATCCAAGATGGAATGTTGTTTAGGGGAAACCAATTATGCATTCCATGGAGTTCAATGAGGGAGAATCTGATCAAGGAAAAGCACAGTGGAGGTTTGGCTAGACACTTTGGTCGAGACAAGACCATCTCCCTGGTTAATGAAAATTACTACTGGCCGCAATTGCAACAAGATGTGGCAAAATTCGTGCAAAGTTGTAGGATATGCCAGATGGCAAAAGGTGTGAGGTAGCCTACTGGTTTATATCAACCACTACCTGTACTCGAAAGGCCATGGGAGGATATTAGTATGGATTTTGTTCTTGGTTTACCCAGGATGCAGAGGGGACACGACTCCATATTTGTGGTGGTGGACAGGTTTTCAAAAATGGCTCATTTTATTCCTTTCCAGAAGACTAACGATGCGGTCCATGTGGCTGGTTTATTCTTCAAGGAAGTGGTACGACTTCATGGTCTGCCAAGGAGCATTGTGTCGGACAGGGATACCAAGTTTGTAGGGTATTTATGGAGAACCCTATGGAAGAAACTGAAGACAGATTTAAAATTTAGTTCTACATACCACCCCCAAACATATGGCCAAACAGAGGTGGTAAATAGGAGTTTGGGCAATCTACTGAGATGCTTGGTAGGAGACAAGCCCAAGGGATGGGATTTAGTTTTGTCGCAGGTAGAATTCGCATACAACAACTCTGTCAATAGGAGTACCAATAAGTCTCCATTCCAGATAATTTATGGGAGCAGCCCAAGAAATGCTTCTGAGTTGAGAAGGATGGATGTAGGTGAAAAGTGCAGTGCTGAGGCCGAAGACTTTGTAGAACACCTGAAAAGCTTGCATAAAGAGGTGACTAAGCAGATCACTAAGATGAATACGCAGTATAAGACCAGGGTAGACCAGAAGCACCGGGCTAAAGAATTTGAAGTCAGAGATGTCGTCATGGTCCATCTAAGAAAAGAAAGGTTTCCTGCCAAGACCTATAACAAGCTGAAGATGAAGAAGTTTGGGCCATGCAGGATCATTGGAAAATGGGATTCGGGCAATGCATACGAGGTGGAGTTGCCGAGTGAACTTAACATCTCACCCATTTTTAACATTTTGGATTTGGTCGAGTACCATGAAGGAGGTAGCAGTGAGACACCCAGTCCGGATTTGTGGAGCATTCCAGCAGCCATCCCAGTCACAGATGAGATAGAAGAAGTGCTAGACATGCGGGAAGGCCGAAGCACTAGGAATAGGTGATATTCTGAATATTTGATCAAGTGGAAGGGTAGGCCCATAGAAGATGCAACTTGGTTGTCGAAGGCAGAGGTTGACCGCCTGGGTCTACCTCCCACCGAACAGAAGTGAAGATCACTTCTCAATTCACCTTGGGTGTCTGATGCAGGAGCATCCAGAGGTGGTAGAGCAATCTTGCATCATCCAAAAATATTTTTTTCTCTAAGTGTTGGCGAGGGAATAAGCTGTCGCGAAATCATGACACTTTTGGAGAAAAGGCGCCAAGGGGCAAAGTTGTCACGAAATCATGACACTTTTGGAGAAAAGGCGCCAAGGGGCAAAGTGGTCACGAAATCGTGACACTTTTGGAGAAAAGGCGCCAAGGGGCAAAGTGGTCGTGAAATCGTGACACTTTTGGAGAAAAGGTGCCAAGGGGCAAAGTGGTCACGAAATCGTGACACTTTTGGAGAAAAGGCGCCAAGGGGCAAAGTGGTCATGAAATCATGACACTTTTGGAGAAAAGGCACCAAGGGGCAAAGTGGTCGCAAAATCATGACACTTTTGGAGAAAAGGTGCCAAGGGGCAAAGCTGTCATGAAATCGCGACACTTTTGGAGAATTGGCACCAAGGGGAAAAGCTATCGCGAAATCGTGACATGTCACGGTTTTGCGACCTGAAGGCAGAAGACAAGTGCGAAAGGCAAAGACGTCATGATTTTGTGACATGTCATGAAATCGTGGCCTAAATGAGAGAATAGAGGCCGAACGCCAAAACATCGCGATATCACGACCGAAGATGAGAGAGAGAGTAAGGAAGCAAAAATGTCATGATATCACGACAAAATGCTCACAACTCCAGACAGGTCGACGGTTACAGAGGCCATTGTAGAAGGGCACGTGGCAACAAATTACAGGTGGCCATAGAGCACTAGGCGATTACAGAGGCCATTGTAGAAGGGCACATGGCAGCAAATTATAGATGGCTATAGAGCACTCCTATGAATGATGACTCGATGGGTTGATGGACAGGCAGCTGTAGAGCATCCCGCCACTCCATGCCATGATGATTGAAGACACCTGGAAACAATATGCAGGCGGTGACAGAACATTCATGCGAGCGGTTACAAGAAACCCCGCATTCTGTGTAATGATGTTCGAAGGGGGTCGGGTCTATTATAAAAGGCAGTGCATACACTTCTGTAATTCGAATTTGAAAGCTCTTAATGAAATATTGGTGATTTTTTTGCGTGTTATTCCAGTCCTGCGTCACACAGACCAAGGACCCCAATTTGCATCCAAATTCATAAAGGCATTTATAGAATTATATGAAATCAAACATAGGAAATCATCACATTATCAACCACAAGCAAATGGCCAGGTTGAGGTAACAAAAAGGGAACTAGAATGCATCTTGACAAAAATAGTAGCTTTTCATAGGAGAAATTGGCTAGATAAATTACCTGAAGCAGTTTGGGCCTACAATACTACTTAAAAGTCCACTACTGGATTCACACCTTATGAACTAGTCTTTGGTAAAAAGCCTCTCTTACCTATTGAATTTGAGCTACTAACATTGTGCACAACATTGAAAACTTGAATTGAATTGTCGCAGGCACAGACAGACAAGATTCTACAGCTGAATGCATTGGATGAACTTAGATTGGATGCTCTGCACAAAACCGAGGTAATTCAGGAGCAGAGGAAGTTGTGGCATGACAGTCACATTCAGTAGAGGAAAATTCAATAAGGAGAATGGGCTTTACTATTTGATTCTCACTATGAGGACTTCCCTAGAAAATTGAGAACTAGATGGCTGGGACCTTACTGGATTGAGGAGGTATTTGATAATGGAGCAACTCGTCTATCTCCTATTGATGGGTCACAAAGAAAGTTGGTAGTGAATGGACATTGCCTCAGAGTGTACCATACACCTCTGAATAAAGAGGAATTCTTGCAGCAATTTGATAGTTTGGATACACAACAGGTGGAAGAGATTCCCTCTTCCACTTCAAAACAATCAACATGATCATGGATTTTAAGAAAAAGCGAGAAAATACAAAAAAAAAAAATAGAAAACAAAAAGATGAATAAATTCTAAGTATGAATTCCTTCATGGGCATGGTTTTAGGGGAAATCATGAAATTCCTTCATGGGCATAGTCAGGATAAAGAAAAAAAAGAGAGAGAGAGAGAGAAAAGGAGAGGTAAAAAAAAAAAAAAAGAATGGGAAAATCAAGAAAAAAAAAGAAAAGAAAAATGAATAACTCGGCAGTGAAAACCTTTTCTTAAGGCACTACTGGGTTGGTATGCATGAAAACCAGTTTTCTGGAATGCATAACCTTGAGAAAATTTTGAACCATCATTGTACAAACTCACCAAGTGCACTTATTTTGAAATGTTGTAGAAAATCTCAGCAGAACATCAACAAATGCAGTCATTCTTCAAAACTAGCATTAACTATTTTTATTAGGTATATATTTCTTACATTTCTTCATTGTAAAATGATTGGTGTATAGTATATGATGATTAACCACTAGCATAAAAGGTATTCATAAGAGTTGGCATACTTAAGACATGTTTTGAAAATGAAAATATTGATTTCTGCCTAATCTTCGAAACAAGAATGCCAAAAACAGTGCCTGCTAAATTATATTCAGATTGAAATTGTCTTCGGAATGACAATGAGAATGAATGTTGCACTTTGTCTTCAGAAAGAAACTTTGTTTTCGGAATGACAATTTGTCTTCAGAATGAAACTTGGTCTTTGGAATGACGACTTGCTGCATCATCTTCGGAATGAGGATCTGTCTTCGAAATGAAGCAGGATCTATCTTCGGAATGAAATTTTGTCTTTGGAATGACGATTTACCTTCGCAATATAGCCTGATCTTCGGAATGAGGATTGATATTTGGAATGAGTATTAATCTTCGAAATGAAGATTTAAATTTGCAAAGAAGAATTATCTTCGGAATGAAGGCCTGTCTTCGGAATGAAATTATAATCTTCGAAATGAATTTTTTTTGCAATTAAATTATAATCTTCGAAAAGAGCATTTCCACGTGGCATCCAAGAAGACAAGGTACGACAAAATCAAACTCTTTTAGTTGCAAGGAACACGTGTCAGTTAGCACATGGTTTATTTTTGCACCCATTGGAAAATACCAGAATTACGGAGGACGTGACCAACCATATGCCACCAATTTTTGATGCCAATAAACATGCACGTGAGAATCTACAAGAAAAATAGAAAAACTAAAAACGAATAAGGTGGATCTGATGGCAAGGACATTTGTGTAATCGTTGATGGACATGTGTTCACAGCAAAAAATAGAAACATGTGCCATTCTTCTTTTCGAAGACATATTTGCTAAATGCAAAATTATTATGAAGTACAGTGCTCAGAGATTACGGTTCATTTTGAAGAACAAAAACAGAAAAAAAAACTAGCCAAATTAAAAAATAGAGATTGACAAATTCATTGAGAATTAATGATGGTATAACGACTACGGATCATCTTCTTCAAAATAAATATAATACCTGAAGTAAAATATATTAGGAGAAGATATCATTGATGAACTTCTAGACTTAGAAGAAGGACTAGGAGAGTCTTTCTTGAATACAGAAGCAACATAATCAAAGATCTAGAAGAAGACCTTACAACCAACATTTCTAGAAGTAGAATGTTGAATATAAGATCTCAAGGAATACCAAAAGAAGATACATGATCAAAGGCCTTGGAGAGGTCTCTACGAGCATCCAAATAGAATTCTTGGAAAGCCTAACTAAAGAAATCATCAAAGGAGTTCCAAGGAGAACTCATTGGAGAAATTCACTATTTGAGATAGTGAAAGATTTGGGACAATTATTGCCATCCGAAAACAAGCCCAAGAAGAAGAATTTGGCAAGGAGTGCCAAATATCAGAAGACCTCAAGATATTCATAATATTGAGAAGAATATATTGTTTGAAGTCATAATTTGACAAGAATCTTGAAGGAAGATTTAGACAAAAGAAGCCTACTAAATCTAGGAGACTTGGAGATTACCTCTCACAAAAAGAAGGTATCACTTTAGAATCAAATATCTCTTAAAATCTACAAAAAAATGAGGAGAATACAAGAGGATAACAAGCCACCAAAATCCTAGTCTTGTGAAAGAGTATGAGACCATATTTTGGTGAAGATGAAGTTGTTCAAGGTAGCCTATAGAGAGCTGCAAGATCTTACACAAGGCAACAACTTGGTGATGTTAGACACCAAGATCTACATCCTCTATAGAAGTGGCAAAAAGGGATTTTATAAAAATATAAGCAACTATTGGTGCAAGTAGATTCATTAAGTGGATTACTTATCAAATTTGTTTAAGCACCTTAATTGGATTAAAGTTGCAAAAAAATGAGAGTTGAATTAGAATCTTCAAAAAATGCAAAAAGAAAGGATTCTTTAAGGTTCATTTTCACTTTAGGATTTTATTAGATTTCAGAATTACAAACTATCTATCAAATACCTATCATATTATTTGGAAAGAAAAAGAAGACTAGCTCTTATTACCTTGCTTATAAAGAAATTACACAATAATTCTTGAAGATTTATTTTAGAGTATTCTCAATTAGTTATAGTAAATTGATTAAGTGCATTATTTTTTATTTTATTGGAGTTATAAGGTGATATTGTTTTTTTTGAAAAAATTGAAAAAACTTGTATTAAAACAAATATCAATTACAATTGGGAGTAGACACATCCCAGTCGAGCACATGATTACAAGGCACAAAAACATGACACTATTCACTTCAGACTACAAAAAGTCAAGTCACAAAATCGTGACATGTCACGATATCGCTACAACACTCCTTCCTTGGCTGCTTCGAAGCAATGTCACAAAATCGTGACATGTCACGAAATCGTGGCAGCTAACCTTCCTTGGCCACGACAGAGCGACATGTCATGAAATCATGACATGTCGCGATATCGCGACAACAAACCTTCTTTGGCCGTGATAGAGCAACATGTCATGATATCACGACATGTCACGATATCACGACAACAATCCTTCCTTGGTCGTGATGGAGCAACATGTCACGAAATCATGACACCACTCCTCCCTTGGCCACGACAGAGCAACATGTCGTGAAATCATGACAACTTTCCTCCCTTGGCCGTGACGGCACAACATGTCACGATATCGTGATAACTTTCTTCCAGTGGCTGCAATGGCGCATCAAGTCATGAAATTGAAACAACTTTCCTCTCGAGGCTATGATGGCACATGTCACAATATCATGACAACTTTCCTCCTGAGACTGCAACGGTGCAATAAGTCACAAAATTATGATAACTTTCAAATGGCGGCCGTGACGGTGTAACATGTCGCAAAATCGTGACAACTTTCCACTAGGGGCTGCGATGGCGCAACATGTCGTGAAATCATGACAACTTTCCAACGACGGCCGCGACGGTGCAACATGTCATGATATCATGACAACTTTCCTCTAGGGGCCGTGACGGCGAAACATGTCACGAAATCATGACAACTTTCCAACGGTGACCGCAACAGCGCAACATGTCGCAATATCATGACAACTTTCCTCCAGCGGCCACGACGGCACAACATGTCACGATATCGTGACAACTTTCCTCCAGCACCCACGATGTCGCAACATGTTGTGAAATCATGACAATTTTCCTCCAGTGGCAGTGACGGCACAACAAGTCATGATATCATGACAGCTATCCTCCAGCATCCACGATGTTGCAACATGTCACGATATCGCGACAACTTTCCTCCAGCGGCCACGACGGCCCAACATGTCGCGATATCACGACAGCTTTCCTCTAGCGCCCGCAACGTCGCAACATGTTGCGATATCACGACAAAAATAGGTCACGATATCGTGATAAAAACCACCCTTAGATTTTTCTTTGCTCATTGGCTCAGGGATCTTTCAAGACCCTACCTAATCACCTAATCCTCAATAGGCATGTCACTATGCAGCTGCACCCCTACCTCTTTCTCAGCACCCATCTTAGCCAGGAAATCTGTCGCTTTGTTGAAATTTCTACTCACATAAACTGGAATCACATCATCTAATTCCCTCCATAATTCCTTGATTTGAGAGACCAGAATCCTCAACCTCCATGCTCTCAAAGCAAATTTTCTCATGTAGTCAAGAACTCCTACCGGTATTTGAGAATCAGATTCAAGAATTATCCTCCTGTGGCCCTGAGTAACTGCCCAAATAGATGCAGATTTGATAGCAATGGCTTCAGATTCATTGTTTGTGGCTCTTCCCAAGCCTTGCAGTTCCCAATAGAGCACTGATCCCTCATGATTTTGATAGACCATGCCAATTTTGGCACTACCCGGATTGCCCTTTACAGCTTCATCAGTATTTATTTTAATCCAACCTTCTGGGGGAGGTTTCCAACTAGATCTGTCCTATCCCTCTTGCTTTTCAACTCCCTCTTCCAGTTGCCCAGGACCAACCTGAGTTTCCTCTTTAACGTGGATGACAACTATTTCTGTGACTCTACTCCAGATGACCTGCCAAACTCCATCCAGCAAGGAAAAAGTCTCTCTAAAAATTCTAGCATTTCTCTCCAACCACACTTGCCACAAAATGAAGTATAAGCCAAGCTCCCAAAAAATTCGAATAGCTTTAGATTTAAATCTACCCCTCTTGATGCGTAGTCGTTATACCATCATTAATTCTCAATGAATCTGTCAATCCAGGGCAGTGTACAAGGCTATCTACGGGAGAAGAAGTGAAACAGCTATAACTTAGGTCAATCTAGGGCAACAAGTCTTATTGGTGGAACTGATTGTGTGGGGGGTTTTGGAACATTCCTATCTCTAAATTGCATAAATTAAATCTGAATCTAAGTTGCAGAATTGGAAACTAATCATTAACTGTAGAAATGAAGTCCTAATTACAATTGCAGAATGAGACCTAATTATATTGCAGAATTAACGGTTGCGAGAATTGAAAGTCGATCCTAATTGCGAAAGGAAATCTAATTACTTTTGCGGTAATGAAAGTTTAGATCTAATGTGGAAATAAAAACTATCAAAGTTACTATAACGAGAAGGTTGTCAATCTTCTATTCAGATTTTGACAGCAAAACATAAAATGCAGGAAATTGCTGAAAAACAGTAAATTATGGAAATAACAATCTGAAAATAAAGTGGAAACTTTGTTGAAAGTAAGATTGCAACTAAAACTTTAAGCACAAGATTAATCTAAGCATAAATAAACTAATACTGCAAATATTGTCAACTATTTACAAGCAATTGACATAACAAGTTCTACAACTCATTCTGCTATAGCAAAATTAGAATAAAAACCTGCTTTGTTAGTCCTCCTCCTAGGTCTGGAAGTGGCCAACCTCTTTGTCCAGAAGAAGGTGTAAGTCTCTCTCTTTTTCTAAATCTTAATCACATTCATTTACAAGTAATTTGAAATAGAGCTGGTGCACTTTATTGATCAAAAGACATGATTACAAGAATTCTTTGAAAAAGCTATTACGAGGTATAGTCAGTCAATTTCTAGTTATACTCTGTATTTTCTGCTAGCTTCCTTACTCTATTTTCTACCTCTTTTTCTATCTACCTCGCTCAACCTGAATGGGAGCAATATTTATAGCTATCCTATGATCTGATTACAAACAAAGAATATCTCAAAAGATCTAATCCTACAATGCTGCAACAAATTCTGGTTTTATCCTAGAAGAGGACTAAAACTTGATCTTTCCCTTAATGATGGCTTTGGTCGGCAATGACGGCAAAGACGGATGGAAGATATTTCTCTTTACTTTTTCCAACCTTTATTTCCCTTTTTCGGCTTCAAAAATCGGTCAAAAGGTCAAAAACACATTATGTTCTTCATTCGAAGATAAGTGGCTTCATTCGAAGACAATGCGGTTTTCATTCGAAGATCGCTCATTCGAAGATCTGCATTCTCATTCGAAGATCGCTCATTCCGAAGATCTGCATGCTTCATTCCGAAGATCCGCTCATTCGAAGATCTGCATTCTTCATTCGAAGATCCGCTCATTTCGAAGATCTTGTGTTCCTTCATTCGAAGATATCTGTTCATTCGAAGATATCTTGGTATGAACAAATATATGCTTTTCCATTGATTTCTTCTGCATCTCTCAGGTGGGTTATCTCCTAAGATCAAATTCTAATGGTCTTCATCCCTTTCCTCATGTGAATTCCATGCCTTGCTATTTATGGACAGCTGGCTAGAATTTACATGGGAAAGACCAGTTTGCTTGCTTGTTGCCAGATTTAGGTGAAGTAAATGCTTGAGACAAATCAAAATATGATTAGTGAAATCTTGCTATTATTCTAAGCATATCCCATTGTAGCAAATCATAGCAAAAAGAACACAAAACTATGCAAAAAGCTGTAAAATCAACATATAATATTTCAAATACATTGATCATGCAAAATGGTTAATATACGACATATTAAATCAACTTAACTAACATATCAGATAAAACATAAGAGTTTATAGGCATTTTTAGTGTACAAAACATGTTATGATTGAGGCATTTCCAGGCCTCATCATTTTCCCCCAACTTATATTAATGCATGCCCTCATGCATTACGTTGGGCTATGGAATCACATATGTCCATGTTTAGATTCCATGACCTATAGAATAACTTCTTGCCTATGTAATACCCCCTATTTTCTTGAATGTTTCTGAGCCAATCTTCAAATTGTTCATCGAGTTGGGCATCTTCCTCAAAGTAGAATGGAACTGGAGTAATGATGGTTGGAGGCCTGAACCTGAGACCTATCCAGTTATGTTGCATGATCTGGATCAGTTGGACTACACCTTCTGCTCTTCTTCTGGACCATTCTAGATTGATGGGGGAGATAGGTTCTCTTTTCCTCAAAGACATGGAAAGTTCATTCCATCTGTCTCTGCATATCGACAATCTTTGGGAAGAAATTGTGATCACAAAAATTGTTAAATCGGCCACACAGTCCCTCAAATTGTTCAAGTACATTCTCTTAATATCATCCCTGTTCATCATTGAGAAGTGTTCTTGAGTGATATTTAGGTGATTTGGCTGGATTGCTCTGACTAACAACTCAGCCCTTGTTTCAATCACTTTATTCTGCCTTTTCTCGTGATCCCAATAAAGCTGATTTTGCAAAGTAGACATAAATGCTCTCAACTGAACATCTCCAATGTAGATTTGAGGATGAGAGTCAACTTCCTCTGGAATGAAGAAACTATGTAAAAATAGTTCACACAGGAGATTTTTCTGCTCAAAGAATTTGTTAAAATATGCTTCCAGAAAATCTTCAATAGTGTCCAATTTATAGGGAAGATTTGAAGTAATCCTCATGACCTGCCATCTGAGGTACTTTTCCTTCAAAATAAGGTTGTAAAACCTGGCTGGTCGTCTAAATTGGACTAAAAATTCAGCAATTTGACATAAGTCAGACACCTTTTCTTTCAATGCCTAAATTTTTGTGTCCTTGGCTTCTAGTTGTTTTGCTTCCAATTTGAATTTTTTAGTTTTATTGGCAAGCTGTTCATATCTAAGCATCCAACTAGCTATGTCTGCATTGTACTGCTCTAGAGACACAGTATTAGGTGGTCTTACTATAGGGGGATCCTAGGCAACAGATTTGTCTGAACTCCTTTTCTGCCACTTCCATTGGTTGTTCATCTATCAATAACTCTACTTGCACCCCCTTATTTGCTATTTCTATGGGGTTGTCATCAGATAGTATTTCTACTTGTACCCCCTTATCTGTTGTTTCTATTGGAAGTGTAACAAGTTGAAATGCAGGGACCTCGATAGGAGTACTTACTTGAACATTTTCTTCGCTGTTGGGACTATTTCGTGTTGGTGGATTATTTTCAACATCCTTTGCAATATTCCTCACCATTTTTGAAGCATCTTCGAACAAGAAGGCAGGGTTGCTTGAGAATGAACAGGCACTTCTTCAGAATGAAGGAGTGTTGTTTCAGGATGGACTCCCATGTCTGTTCATCAGAATCATCTGCTCTTGATAAACCCAGAAGCAATTGAGCCAAATTATCTTCATCATGGGATATAGCTGGCTGTTTTCAGGATTGTGACAACAAATTTTTTTAGTTACGCCACTTCCTGCTGAAGTTCTGCAATTTTTCTTTCTTGCATCTCAATGATGCTTTCTTTCTCTGTGATCCATTTGGTCTATGTTTTGACAACACTTCTTGCTGCCCTCAGCTGCTCAGTGATGTCTTCCACTTCTTTTTCTTGAAGGCGATACGAGACAAATCGATTCCGATTGGTTGCTCAACCAATATCTCTTCTTCTCAACAGGTTGTTCTTGTTCAGGAGGCTCTGTGAGACTATCTATAAGGATATCTACCATATCTGTAGCTTGTTGAACTGTAGCCTCTTCCAAACCAACTTGCTCGGTTTGCCTCAGCTATCTATTTAGGGAATTCTGGAAAGTTGTCAGATCTTGGTTGTATCTCTGTGACATCTGGGCTACTTGGTCTATCTTCTTCCTCCATGACCCGTTCTGCAGTTTCTTTCAAATGGATTCTTGTAGACCTCCTAGTTCCAGGATGCAAACTTCTTCTTTTTGCTCTATTTTCTGGTGACGAGGGGGTCATGGGGTCAGTTTTAGATGCCTCTGTTTCCCTTGTTTCACTTCTCTGTTCTGACAAATCAGTTGCAGTTTCAGCAAACCGAACTTTCTTTTGTTTTTCTGCTCTGCTGCTAGTTCCAGATCCTCTTCTCTTTTGTCTCTTAACTTGTGAAGTTGAGGGTTCAGGAGCAAGGTTTTTCTCTTTGTGGGGTGTAGTTTATAGACTTAGGGGCACCTTCTGCAACTTCTTCTGCAGCATCCTCTGCAACATTTTTGAGCAACTCGCAATACTTTCTGCGGAGTTGTTTCCTCTTCTAGACAACATCAATGGTATTTTGGTTCTTCTTCTTCCTCACTTTCATCCCCAAAAATGACATCATTTAGGTTAGAGTAAAATCTGTCAAAACTCCTAGGGTTTCCTCTAAAATGGTGTTGGCAAACTAATTTGATGAGGCCATGATGGCGAAGGCTTCCTTTACCCTCTTGATATCTTTTTGCCATGTTCTTTAACTCTTGATACAGATACGAGGGAAGATTTACCCTAACTTCGGTTGTTGTCTACCATGTACGAGATGGTTTAAAATTCGTAGATGATGCCACAACAACAGCACATAATGCCCTTCACAGGTCAAAAACTTAATCACACAGGTGGCTACTTCATCCCAGGGTTCCTGTAAGCTGGCCCTTTTTAACCCTTTGCATGTGTTGTTATGGGTTAAGTATTCAGGTTCTCTATCATTTTCTTCTACAAAGTGATTAACTACATTTGCCAATGTGTTCTTGCCAGATCTAGTAATTGAAATCCCTTCTAATGGCAGCTCTGTAATCTGACTTAAAATTTTAGGGCTTACCTCAATAGACATGTCGTTGACATGTGCTCGGTTGTTTCTGAACGTATGGGCGAACATGCCAGCTAAATCTTTCGAAGACCCATTGAATTTATCCAGAAATGTCATAAACCCTCCGTCTTCAAAAATCTGCTGCGGATTTTCTCGGAGGTAATTGGTATCTACAGGCTCTGTTCTAATCTTTCGCCCCATTTTTCTCTGTTTAAAAATTGTACTCTTTTGTTCTCTAGGATTTTTGTTTTTTGCAAATTTGCAGAGTTTTAAGTTAAAACCCTCGTTGCCCTGTTTCTCGTCTTCTTCTTGGAATGAACCGTATCCTGTGCTTGTACCTCGCAACACGTCTTCGAAAAGAAAGATGGCACACATTTCTACTTTTGTACTGTACACCTGTTTGTTGATAATTGCATGGATGTCCTTGTCGTCAGATCCACCTCATTAGTTTTGAGATTCTCACGTGCATGTTAATTGACATTAAAAGCTGGTGGCATATGGTTGGTCATGTTCTCAGTATTTCCAATGAGTGCAAAAACAAACCATGTCGTCTGATTGACACGTGTCCCTTCCTCGCATGCAACTAAGAAAAAATCTTGATTTTGTCGTATCTTACCTTCTTGGATGCCACGTGGAAATGCTCTTTCAAGATCTGCAAACAAAATTTCATTCCGAAGATTATGACCTCATTCGAAGACAGGTCTTCATTAGAAGACAAATCCTCATTCGAAGATTATGACCTCATTTCGAAAGGTCTTCATTCAGAAGACAAATCTTCTTTGCAAAATTTTCATTGAAGATAGATCTTCATTGAAGATCAATCCTCATTCGAGAGATTAATCCTCATTCGAAGATCAGTATTGTGAAAGTAAATCGTCATTCGAAGACCCCATTGAAAGGATCTTCATTGAAGACATATCTTCATTCGAAGATGATGGCAAATCGTCATTCGAAGACCAAGTTTCATTACGACAGAATTGTCATTGAAGACAAAGTTTCTTTCGAAGACAAAGTGCAACATTCATTTTCTTGTCATTAGAAGACAATTTCATTCCGAAGATAATACAGGGTATTGTTTTTGGCATTCTTGTTAGAAGATTAGGCGAAATCAATATTTTCATTCTCAAAACATGTTTTTAAGTATGCCAACTCTTATGAATACCTTTTATGCTAATGGTTAATTGTCACATACTATATACCAATCATTTTACAATGAAGAAATGTAAGAAATATATACCTGATAAAAACAGTTAATGCCAGTTTTGAAGAATGATTGCTTTTGTTGATATTCTTGAGATTTTCTGCAACATTTCAAAACAAGTGCACTAGGTGAATTTGTACAATGATGGTTCAGAAATTTCTCAAGGTTATGCATGCCGAAAAGCTGGTTTTCATGCACACCAACTCGGTAGTGCCTTAAGAAAAGGTTTTCTTCTTGGGTTATTCATTTTTTTTTTTTCTTTTTTCCTTTTTTTTTTTTTACCTCTCCTTTTCTCTCTTTTTTTTTTTTCTTGATCGACTATGCCCATGAAGGAATTTCATGATTTCCCTGAAACCATGCCCATGAAGGAATTCATACTCAGAATTTATTCATCTTTTTGTTTTCTATTTTTTGATTTTTTTTATTTTCTATTTTTTCTTAAAATCCATGATCATGTTGATTGTTTTGAAGTGGAAGAGGAAATTTCTTCCACTTTGTGTATCCAAACTATCAAGTTCTTGCAAGAATTCTTCTTTAGTCGGAGGTGTATGGTATACCACGAGGCGATGTCCATTCACTACCAACTTTCTTCGTGACCCATCAATGGGGGATAAACGAGCTGCTCCGTTGTTAAATACCTCTTCAATCCAGTAAGGTCCCAACCATCTAGTTCTCGGTTTTCCAGGGAAGTCTTCATATTGAGAATCGAACAGTAAAGCCCAATCTCCTTGTTGAAGTTTCCTCTCTGAATGTTTGTCATGCCACAACTTCCTCTGCTCCTGAATTACCTCGGTTTGGTGCGAGCATCCAATCTAAGTTCATCCAATGCATTGCTAAGAATCTGTCTGTATGTACTGCGACAATTCAATTCCAATTTCAGTGTTGTGCGCAATGTTAGTAGCTCAAATTCAATAGGTAAGAGAGGCTTTTTACCAAAGACTAGTTCATAAGGTGTGAATCCGGTAGTGGACTTCCAAGTAGTATTGTAGGCCCAAGCGCTTGGGTAATTTGTCTAGCCAATTTTTCCTATGAAAAGCTACTATTTTTGTCAAGATGCGTTCTAGTTCCCTGTTTGTTACTTCAACTTGGCCATTTGCTTGTGGGTGGTAAGGTGATGATTTCCTATGTTTGATTTCATACAATTTTGTAAATGCTTTTATGACTTTGGATGCAAATTGGGGTCCTTGGTTCGTGGTGATAGACCGTGGAGCTCCAAATCTCTAAAAAATCCGAGTATACAGGAAATCGGCGACCTTCTCTTCACGAGCATGTTTGAAAGCACGCACCTCTACCCACTTTGTCGGGTAATCGGTGCATACTAGAATATGCACCTTTCCTTGAGAAGGTGGATCAATAGGTCCCTACAAAATCAAGCCCCCACCTCTCAAATGGTTCTAAAACCATTTGAGGCTGCAATGGCATCTCATTTGTATGAGTGGGTTTCCCCATTCTTTGGCATGCATCACAATGCTTGATGTACTTTTTCACATCCTTGTGAAGAGATGGCCAATAATATCCTATCCCCAAGATTTTTCTAACTGTGCTTTTTACGGAATAGTGTCCACCTGAGGGTTCATCATGACAAGCTCTAAGGATATCATACACTTCATCCTTTCGGATGCACCTACGTAACACATGGTCTGGGGGTGCACTTAAAAAGCATACCCTTAATCCATTCAAAAGAAGAACTCTGTTTGATCAATTGTTTTTTCTGTTTTGAAGTAAAATGTGGAGGAACTTTCCCTGTGACCAAATAATTGGCTATATCTGCAAACCAAGGTGATTGAACTGATATAGCAAATAGTTTTCATCGGGAAAAGTGTCATCAACTAATTCCCCTTCATCTGTGTTTACTGCAACCTAGACAAGAAATCTGCCACAACATTAGCTTTTCCTGGTTTGTTGATTATGGTGATATCAAATTCTTGCAACAACAGCAACCAACGAATAATTCTTGCACTTACCATAGGTTTATTCATCAAATACTTAATGGTTGTATGATCTGTGTGAATAAATATTTGATAACCTTGTGATATAATGCCTCGAATTTGTTGATGGCATAAATTCTTGCTAGGAATTCTTTCTCGATTGTTGTATAATTTTTCTCTGCTCTGTCAAGTTCTTGCTAATGTTGTAGATGGTATAATGTTCACCATTATCAATTTGTCCTAATCTTGCTCCAATTCGTTGTATTGGAGGCATCGATCTGAATGTGAAATGGTAATGTCCAATTAGGTCCTCCCGAGCACGGGTGGAGTTATCAATTTCTCTTTCAAAGCTTCAAATGCTTCTCGACATTTTGCAGGTCCGGGAGAATTCAGAATCTTTAGTCAATAAGGCAAACATAGGGTGGCTATTGTACTAAAGTTGGGAATAAACCTACGGTAAAAACCAATGTGTCCTAGGAAGCTTCGACATTAGTACGAGTTTTAGGAGGAAGGAGATTCTTGATAATTTCAACTTTCTTTGGATCAACTTGGATCCCTTCGGGAGAGATGTGATGACCAAGAACTATCCCTTCCTTCATCATCATGAAGCATTTATCTGGATTTAAGGATAAGTGGTATGTTTCACGACGAGTTAAGACTTTGTCAAGATTTTCCAATGTAAAATCAAAAGTTTGTCCACATCTTGTGAAATCATCCATGTAAATTTCAACACTTTTGGTGGTCGGATCAGCAAAAATTGCTAGGACTTGCTCGTTGAAAAGTTCTTGGGGCATTACACAAACCAAAAGGTAAAACCCTATAGGCAAATGTTCCCCATGGACATGTAAAAGTTGTTTTTTCTTGATCTTCAGGTGCAATATGAATTTGATTATATCCACTAAATCCATCAAGAAAACAAAAGTATCTTTTCCAGCAAGAGTATCTAACACTTGATCTATGAAAGGTAATGGAAAATGGTCTTTGTATGTCACCTTATTCAATTCTCTATAGTCTACACATACTCTCATTTTTCCATTTTTCTTAGGAACTATTACCAATGGAGAAACCCATTGGCTATCGAGAAATTGGGTAAATGAATCCTACTTCCAGGAGTTTTCAATTTCTTCTTTCACAATATCTCTTAAGGCCGGATTCAATCTTCTTTGAGGTTGTCAGTGGCTTGACTTCTTCGGTATAGATTCTATGGGTACATATATCGGGATGAACTCTCGACATATCTTTGTAGTTCCAAGCAAAAGCATGAACATGCCTACGCAAAACAACTATCAATTTTTCTTCCTCTTCCCTAGTAAGCTTGTTGTAGATGTTCAAAAATTTGGCTGGTTGGACTTCTATTTGTTTTGTATTTAGAAGGACTGAATTCACTCCTTCATATTTGGTGTTTAAGGGATTAAGAGGACATTTTTGAGATGGGAGAAACGAAGCAGTTTTTGTTTCATTATTTCTTGAGGGAAGCATATCTTGTATGGAATAGTGAGAAGGAAAAATCAGATGATGGTGCCATCCATGTGGTAGTGAAACAAAGTTTCCCTGTGATAGCATAGATGATTCATCTTGATTTTTGATTCTCCTCATTACTTATCAATTGTTGGATATTTGTTGCTTCCCCTTCTAAACCTTGTTCATGCAGGAACATTCATCGGGATTGTTTCATTTTCTAAGTTTTAGTGTCCTTTGAGGTCTTGTGTGTTCTCTTACTACTAAGGTAGCTAGTGTAGAAATGACCTCTTCCGGTTCTTCATCGAGTCGAAAACCATAACTGACCTAAAAATTTGCTAGATGGTTTTGCGGGAGGATATAAAGAAATTTGTTTCGGCTCAATACCATTTGAAATAGTCATATTTCCAGGATCTGCGATCTATGAAGGCTGCTGGGTTGCAAGCCAAGGTCTTCCCAAAATAATGGGATATCCATGTCCTGAATTTCTTGGTTGTAAAACCAGAAAATCTGAGGGAATTCCCAAGAAGAAACTTCTATAGGGACATCTTCAATGATTCCTTCGGGTTTTGCAAGCGACCTATCGGCCATTTCTAAAGCGATAAATGTGGGGCTGAGATGTTTGAGCTGTAATTGTTCCATTGTATCTTTAGTCATGACATTTATTGCGGCTCCTAGATCCACTAAAACATTTGATATTGGTGCCTGAACCTATGGTGACTGTGATAACTGGGCTTCCTGGATCACTATACTTTGGAGGTAGTAGTTTTCCAGGATAAGAGATCAGCTATCTTCCCTTCAACCTGCACAGTCTTGGGGAATGCTTTCTTCTTTCTTCCTGCTCTTTTAATGCACAAATTTTGGACAGTACTGTTAATTTCTGGTATTTCCTTAATGGCTTGCAATAAGGGTAATGAGATAGTCAACTTTTTGAGTTCTTTGACCAATTCTGACTCAGAAATTTTTGGTATTGCATTAAGTCTTTCAGGATATGGAACTATCCTTGGTAATTGTTCCGCTTGTGTCTCTTTTTCTATTGTTGGATCCAATTTTTCTGTTTCTATTGTTGGTTGGATTCTCTCTGGTTCCGATGATTCTTGCTTTTCATTATCTTTGATTTCCATTAAAACTGGTTCAGGTACAACTTTCCCTGAACAGAGTTGGATATCGCTACAATCAAGAACATTAATTTCAATATTTTCTTGGCTTGACCACATAGACAGGGAGGTGTCTGTCTTACACTATTTGGATTAGTGGTAGTGAGTGGCAATTGAGGTTGTTTCACTTGTTGTGTTTGTTGTTGTTTTTCTTGAAAATTCTGATTAGGTGCGAGGCAACAAATCTTGAGTTTGACCTTGATTCCTTTCTTGCCTTGGATAGGTTGGTATTCTTGATTCCATTGTGGTTGGTTTTGCACCCAATGTGGATTAGTCGATTCCGATTCCAAGTTGGATTGTTTTGATTCCATGAGGGGTTGTTTTGATTCGATTCAGGTGGGTTACTCCAATTTGATTGTGGCCATTCTTGGGAATTTGTCCATTGAGGATAATTCCAAGGACGTTGGGGTGGTTTCGATTGTCCCCAAGGCATAGTACCGGGATTATGCCCCCAATTTGTAGGAAAATGAGGGGGATTTTGATATTGAGAGAAATTCCCCCCTTGTTTTGGTCCAATATAGTTGAGTTCCTCATTCTGGTTTTCTAACACAGTTTTGAGTTGTGGTAGCAGGTGGCATTGATCAGTTGAATGCCTTTTTGAACAAATACTACAAATGGCTGAGATAGATGTTTTATTCAAAGGACATTCCTGCAAAGCATGTTTACTTCTACATCTTGGGCAATAAATTGCCAAAGGTTCTATGTTTTTAGCTTTTGCGAGAGATTTCCCCTAAAGTAGTGTTTAGATGCACTAGGATATCGGTTTTGAAATTTGCAAGTTCCTCTATCGGGTCCTTTACATCAGTGCCATTTGTACAGCTTTTTCTTCTTCTCTGCTTAGTGCGAGAGTAATTCCTGTGAGAGATCCATAATTTCCTCATTACTGAGAGTGGTTACATCCCCTTTTCCCATTAAATCCAGAACTTCTCTGGATTCATCTTGCAATCCTCTCAAAAAGATAGTTTTACACAATTATGGTTCTACTAGTCCACATCTCCTTTGAACAAAGGAGAACCTATCAAGATAATCTTCCAAGGTCTCATCATCTTCCTGCTTGATTCTAAATAACTCATCTTTTCTATTCCTTACACGGCAGTATTCCTGATATTTGTCTAAAAAGACAGTCTCCATTTGATCCCAGGTTCTTATGGAATTTGGCTCTAAGCTCATGAACCAGCGTAATCTTGAATCCTTGAGAGTTGAGGGGAAAAACCTTAAGTTTTTTATTGTCATTTATATAATCATAGGTCCGACACACTACCTTGAATTCAAACAAAAACTGATCAGGATCTTCGGATACAACACCTCGGAAGGTTGGAAGTACTGAAGGTGAAATGGTCTTCATGGGAGAGTTTTGTGTTGGATTCAGATGAATAGGATATTCAAATGTTTTGGATGGTTGGAGTATATCCTGATCATCCCCTTCATTATGAACATAGCCATCTTGGCCATCTGCATTGCCTCCTTCTGCCATAGTTTCTTGTTTCCTAGGAGAAGTTAAAGCTTTCCAAATTGTTCTCTCAAGAGGTCCAAGCTTCTCTGTTGATGAGTCTGATGAATTATCTTCCTTAAGATATTCTGTTGATAAAATTGGTGATTTTCCTTTCTCAAAATGTTCTATTGATGGTGAGACTGGTGATTTTTCTATCAATCTTTCAGGTAGTTCAAACACAGGTGATTCACCCCTTAGGCATGAATATCTCCTTAATGGGACAAGCCGGGGATCCTTTGGGGTATCCCTAGACTTACTCATTCATGTTTACTCCTAAATGACATAAATTAAGTCAATAGTTGTTATCTTACTCTTTGTTATATTGATTTTAACTTTGAATGTTCACAGTTTAGTCTGATTACAGCTATTGGACTATTTGTTTTCTTCGACAACACTATTCCTCGACAACGGTGCCAAAATGATGCGTAGTCGTTATACCATCATTAATTCTCAATGAATCTGTCAATCCAGGGCGGTGTACAAGGCTATCTACGGGAGAAGAAGTGAAACGACTATAACTTAGGTCAATCTAGGGCAACAAGTCTTATTGGTGGAGCCGGTTGTGTGGGGGTTTTGGAACATTCCTATCTCTAAATTGCATAAATTAAATCTGAATCTAAGTTGCAGAATTGGAAACTAATCATTAGCTAGAAATGAAGTCCTAATTACAATTGCGAATGAGACCTAATTATATTGCGGAATTAACGGTTGAGAATTGAAAGTCGATCCTAATTGCGAAAGGAAATCTAATTACTTTTGCGGTAATGAAAGTTTAGATCTAATGTGGAAATAAAAAATATCAAAGTTTTGTAACAGAAAGTTGTCAATCTTCTGTTCAGATTTTGACAGCAAAACATGAAATGCAGGAAATTGCTAAAAAAATAGTAAATTTTGGAAATAACAATCTAAAAATAAAGTGGAAACTTTGTTGAAAGTAAGATTGCAACTAAAACTTTAAGCACAAGATTAATCTAAGCATAAATAAACTAATACTACAAATATTGTCAACTATTTACAAGCAATTGACATAACAAGTTCTACAACTCATTCTGCTGCAGCAAAATCAGAATAAAAACCTGCTTTGTTAGTCCTCCTCCTAGGTCTGGAAGTGGCCAGCCTCTTTGTCCAGAAGAAGGTGTAAGTCTCTCTCTTTTTCTAAATCTTAATCACATTCATTTACAAGTAATTTGAAATAGAACTGGTGCACTTTATTGATCAAAAGACATGATTACAAGAATTATTTGAAAAACTGTTACAGGATATGTCAGTCAATTTCTAGTTATACTCTGTATTTTCTGCTAGCTTCCTTACTCTATTTTCTACCTCTTTTTCTATCTACCTCGCTCAACCTGAATGGGAGCAATATTTATAGCTATCCTATGATCTGATTACAAACAAAGAATATCAAAAAGATCTAATCCTACAATGCTGCAACAAATTATGGTTTTATCCTAGAAGAGGACTAAAACTTGATCTTTCCCTTAATGATGGCTTTGGTCGGCAATGACGGCAAAGACAGGATGGAAGATATTTCTCTTTACTTTTTCCAACCTTTATTTCCCTTTTTCGGCTTCAAAAATCGGTCAAAAGGTCAAAAACACATTATGTTCTTCATTACGAAGATAAGTGGCTTCATTCGAAGACAATGCGGTTTTCATTCCGAAGATCGCTCATTACGAAGATCTGCATTCTCATTCCGAAGATCGCTCATTCCGAAGATCTTGCATGCTTCATTCCGAAGATCCGCTCATTTCGAAGACGTTGCATTCTTCATTCCGAAGATCCGCTCATTCCGAAGATGTTGTGTTCCTTCATTCGAAGATATCTGTTCATTCGAAGATATCTTGGTATGAACAAATATATGCTTTTCCATTGATTTCTTCTGCATCTCTCAGGTGGGTTATCTCCTAAGATCAAATTCTAATGGTCTTCATCCCTTTCCTCATGTGAATTCCATGCCTTGCTATTTATGGACAGCTGGCTGGAATTTACATGGGAAAGACTCGTTTTTTTTGCACAACAACAGTTTGCTTCACTTTGTTGCCAGATTTAGGTGAAGTAAATGCTTGAGACAAATCAAAATATGATTAGTGAAATGCTGCTATTATTCTAAGCATATCCCATTGTAGCAAATCATAGCAAAAAGAACACAAAACTATGCAAAAAGCTGTAAAATCAACATATAATATTTCAAATACATTGATCATGCAAAATGGTTAATATACGACATATTAAATCAACTTAACTAACATATCAGATAAAACATAAGAGTTTATAGGCATTTTTAGTGTACAAAACATGTTATTATTGAGGCATTTCCAGACCTCATCACCTCTTCCATATTTCCCATATATTAGTTTGATTCAAATCACCGTTAATCTGGATTTTATAGTGAGAGAACCATCGTTTCCAAATCTGACGTGTGAAGGGGCAGTCAAACATCAGGTGATTGGCTGTTTCCTCGTTCTTATGGCATAAAACACATTAATATGGACCGATGATTCCTCTACACCTGAGATTGTCAAAAGTGAGAATTCCATTATGCATAAACTGCCAGGCAAAAAAGTTCACTTTCGGCCAGCCCTTGGAGTGCCAAATATTTATCCAATCCTCAATCGAAAAAGAATGGGGGGGAGGCTCAGGGAGGATCGTGTCATATATGTCCTTCACTGTATATACACCAAGGCTCCCATAGCCCCAAGCTAATTCATCCTCCTCGTCTCTCCCTATGAGAAACCTTTCGATCAATATTTTTGGTCAAGATGGGTGCCAACTTCGGAGGGATTGGAATTGGCCACTCTTCCAACCTCTTGAACTTCTTAAAATTATACTCCCCCAGCTGAGTAGAGTTGAAATAACTTTCAATTTGGACCCAACCCTTGGATTCTATGGCAGATTTTATTGGAAGTAACTCGGGGAATTCAACAATGATGTGTGGAAACTGATCCCATGAATCGGTCCAAAAATAGGCTTTCTCCCCTCTCCCCACTTTCCAGAACAATTGGTCTTTAATAACCTTAGATCCTATCTTGAGAGCCTACCACACCAAGGATCCTGAACCATCCAAAGGGAAACGGCCAACCTCATTGGGGTGGACATGACCCAAGTATTTACCAGTTAGGACTCTACTGAATAAGGAAGTTGGGTGGGAAATCCACCTCCGATACAACTTTCCAGCCAAAGCTTTATTATTTAACCTGGATCCTCTCAGTCCCAGCCCACATTTTACCTTGGGCTGGGTTAATTTATCCCAGCCCACTAAGTCCCACTTTCTCTCTCCCTTTGCTCCTTCCCACAAAAAATTTCTATCCATCCTGTCCAACTCTTTCCATATTGTAAGCGGGGCAGCCAAGATAGAAAATTTGTAGATAGGCATAGCTTGAATGACTGATTGTAAGAATGTTAATCTGCCACCATAACTTAACCACTTGTGAGACCAGTGATTAATTCTGTCCTTGATACACTCAAGAAAATTCCTCCATGTGTCTAATTTCAGCTTCTTAAAGTGCAAGGGGATCCCCAAGTAAACCACAGGGAGAGAAGTCCTAGTGAATCTCAGGATTTCTAAAATTCTGTTATGAAGCCTTTGCTCCAGATTAAAAAATACCACTTAGGATTTCTTGTCATTAATGACCTGTTGAGTAGCCCTGAGATAGACATTAAGAGTATCCCTAATCGATCTTGCTTCCCTGAAGCTGGCCACTCCCATAAAACCAGTGTCATCCACAAACTGCAGGTGCGTTAAAACTTCATCCCCCACCCTAACACCCAATAATCTACCTTGCTGTCTTCTCCTCAAGAAAATTCTACCAAGACTTTTAGCCAAAATGAGAAACAGATAAGGGGAACAAGGATCCCCCTGACGAAGACCCCGAGAGGCTCCAAAAGGTTACGAAGGAAGGCCCTTGATTAGAACAGAGTAAGTCGGGGAAGAGACACAGCTAATGACCCACTCTATCCAGTCCTATGAGAAAAAAAAAGTAGCCATCATTTTGGCTAGGAAACTCCATTCAACCCTATCATAAGCCTTCGACATGTCTAGTTTTATGAACATCCCTTTATTCCCAGAAGTGTGCATTGAATGTATTTCTTCCTGGGCCAGAACCACCCCATCTAGAATCTGTCGACCCTCAACAAAACCCCCTTGCTCAAAGGAGATAATGTTGTGAAGAAGAGGTTTTAGGCACTCAGCCATTACCTTTGTGATTATTTTATACAACACATTACATAAGGCAATAGGCCTATAATCTGAAATATGAACCCCCTCCTCCCATTTTGGAATTAAGGTAATGAAAGTGTGGTTTATAGCTTTAAGCATTCTCTTATTTTCTCTCGATTCTTCAATAGCAGCCCTAACATCTTCCTCTAAGTAGTCCCAAAAAGCCTGAAAAAACTCAATTGGGAAACCGTCGGGACCTGGAGTTTTACCAGTACTCATTCCAAAGACCACAGCCTTCAATTCATCTCTATCAATGGGTTTGAGGAGGGCCTGATTTTCATCCTCAAAAATTATAGCAGGAATGACAGAAATAACTTCATTTTGGGCCTCTACATCTTGAACCACACTTTCCTTAAAAAGCTTGGAGAAATAATCCATAGCATGGGAATGTATACCTGGAAGAGTATCAAAGGAATGACCGTTCTCATATTGAAGGGCCTCCATCTTATTCATCTGCCTTTGAGCACAAGCATTCCGATGAAAGAATTTTGTATTTTTGTCCCCTTCCAATAACCAGGTGGTTCTTGCTCTCTGCCTCCAATAGGTCTCCTCCTGGTTGTCAATGTCCTCCACCGCTGTATGCAAGGCATCATCCTCAGCTTTGAGCTGGTCTGTAATTACTCCTCTAAACTATTTTGGGACCTCATCCCATCGGGCCACCAACGGAGCTCTTTGGGCCTGGAAGTCAGTTTTATTAGAACGCCTCCAATATTTCAACTGAGTTTTGACATATTGAAGTTGTTTGTGGATTTTGAACATTGCTCTCCCATAAGCTGGGTGGCCTTCTTCCCACCACTATGGTATTTTCTCCCAAAGTTCTTTCTGAAGCCAGAAATTCTCAAATCTGAAAGGTTTGTGATGGTGTCACAACCTAGTCCCGCCTTCCAGCAGAATAGGATAGTGATCAGAAATAGGGCCTGGTAAAATCTAAAAATTGACATTCCATTTTACAAACGCCTCCTCTGAAAGTAGAAAGTGGTCTAGCTTCACCTTCCTACTATGTGTCTCCCACATTTTATTAGTCCAAGTGAAGTTATTGCCCAAACATTTAATGTCCACTAAGTGCAAATCCTGGACTTGAGCAATCATGAAATGGTCCCCTGGATCCAAAAGAGGAGATCCCCCTTCCTGGTCTCTAGAAGATAATTTAGCGTTAAAGTCCCCTGCTATAATCCAGTCTAGATCTTCCCTTGATGCTCGCATATCATGCACAGCTTCCACTGCCGCCTCTGACCCTCTAGGTTTTTAGATCCATAGAAGTTAGTGATTAGAACGAATTCCATCGAGACATTATTCCTAAAAAGAGAAGTGAGAACACCCCTCTAGGCAAGGTGATCTATTGCAGACCATTCCAAAGAGTTCCACAGAGTAACAATCCCCCCTGAGGCACCTTGGGCAGCCACATCCATATGACCAGCACCCCTCCAAATTCTATTGACTATTTTAGACATAAGATCCAAAGACATCTTAGTCTTTTGTAAAAGCAAAAAATCAGTAATGCTATTCTCTAATAGCCTTTGAATAGCAGATTGATGGGTTTTGCTGTTTAAATCCCTTACATTCCAAGATTGTATAATCATGGGTTACCCTAGGAGCAATAAGAGTCAATTATCCTCACCGATCCTCCCATGATCAATTTGTCCCCTTGGGCTGCTAGCAGCTCCTTATTGGATCTCCTACCTGCTCCCTAAGAATTGCTATTTTTTGGTCTTTTTCTACCTGGGTTATCCCCAAAGATGGCCTTTCCCTGTTCTTCTCTGGTATCCCCATGTGAACATCCTGAGATACTGTCTGCTCTTGGTTATGGACTACTAAGGCACCAGAACACACTGGTTGTGATACCTCACAGAGATCAACTACTTGTTGGATGACAGGAGAAGATGAGAGGGGGAGTTGCCCAAGAATATTAGAAGTTTCCTTGAAACCCTCCAAGCCCTCCATAGAAAGATCCTCTTCATCAACCAATGACTTAAAAATCTCATACCTATTGGTAGGCCTGAGATGAGATTGCTCCTTTCCCTCCTTTTTCTTTGTCCTTTTTCTTCTGGGCTGTTCAAAACCCTCTCTCTGAGCTTCCTGGCCCTGATCGGAACTATTAGGATCTTTATTAGGAGCAGCCTTATCCTCTTTAGGCAGGTTTTGCATTCCTGAAGGGGCCTCCATTTTGGCATTCATATTAATAGGATAGAAACAAGCCAAATGTCCATGCTTGTGGCAAACCCTACATCTAAAGGGTAGGGCCTCATAGTCCAACTATTGAATCTAGGAGAGACCTGCCAGTTCAATTTCCAACTCTGCCAGCAAAGGCTAGCTGAGATCCATCTCCACACATATTCGAGCATACACTGCCATGCCCCCTTCAATAGTGTCTCTAGCAACACCCAGATGTCTACCAATCAAATTTCCAATCATTGCCAATACCTACTCACCCTAGAATTCCATTCGTAGAGCATATAATCGAATCCAAACTGGGACAGCAGTAGGTTCAACACGAGGATCGAAACCCACCCTCCAGGGTTGAACAAATAGCCCTGTCAGGCCATGGTTTTTCTTCTCCGACTCGAAAGCCTTATTTCTATCGGCCAGAGTCGAGAAGCTGACAATAAAATAACCATTACTAATAAACCACAATGAATACTCATCGTGGGGCTCCCAGTTCTGGCAGATCCAAGAATACAAAAAGTTTAGGGAAGGGCGAATACCCATGAACTTGCAGATTAAATCATGGTTAGCTCTATAGAGGACTAATTCTTCAACCATGCTGGGCTCAATGACGATTTTTGGCCTGGAATCAGCCTATGACAAACAACCATTCACCCGATGTGTTGACGACCTATTCCCAGCAGCCGTGAAGAGCTTTTTATATGCCATCTTTTGGGCTTCGACGTTCTTCGAAGGAGAATCGTCTTTAAACAAATCAGTGTAAGAGCTGGTACTTCCTGGAAAAGGAGCCGGAGAAGTCCCCATTGGACCCTCCTGGGGCATCGATCTGACCTTCAGATCCATCGTACCCCAAAGATACTTCAGCAAACCAGTAGAAGCCAGAGATTTTTTGAAGATGCAGAAACCCTAGTTCAGAGAAAAAAATCGCCAGAGCTCATTTTCTCGCCTCTCTCAGGCTAGGTTCTATAAGGTGATATTGTTAGTTCATGAAAAGTAAGAGATTATTAGATTCATTTGCACTATTATATTGCTCTCAAAAATATTATTATTTGTGTTTGTTAGTGTTGTGGCTGATCCACAACACACCCCAAGATTGGGGACCCACATTTTTGCATGCTTTCAAGGAAGATCTCAGTGACCCAGATGCTAAAAGTCAAGAAAAAAGGGCAAAATTGCACAAAAATGAAAAAGTGTCATGATATCGCGACATGTCGTGATTTCGCGATGTGTTGCACTGTCGCTGCCAAAAAAGAAAAGTTGTCACGATTTCACGACGTATTGCGCTGTCGCTGCTCGGGAATGAAAAGTGTCACGATTTCGCGACGTGTTGCTGCAGTGAAACTGGAAGGTGTCGCGATTTCGTGATAGGTCACGTTTTCGTGGCTCAGACAAGCAAAATGCAGCAAAGGATAAAAAATGTCACGATTTCGCGACATGTCGCGTTTTTGCGGCTCCAAGCAGCGAGGAGGTGTACGAAATGAAAATTGTCATGATTTCATGACAGAAAGTAGGAAGGTGGTGCCAGAAAGAAAAATGTCATGATTTCGTGATTAAAAGCTGTCGGAGTGAAAGAAACAGAAAATTGTCACGATTTCGCGACAGGTTGCAGCTAAGGCGTACGAATGATGAAAAGCATCACGATTTCGTGACAGGTTGTAGCCAAGGCGTACGGATGATGAAAATTGTCACGATTTCACGACAGGTTGTAGCCAAGGCGTACAGATGATGAAAATTGTCACGATTTCGCGACAGGTTGCAGCGAGATGGCCCAAAACAAAAAATTGTCGCGATTTCGTGACATAAAGCAGCTAGAGCGTACGAAACAGAAAATTGTCACGATTTCGTGACAGGTTGCAGCGAGATGGCCCGAAATAGAAAATTGTCACGATTTCGTGACATAAAGCAGCCAGAGCGTACGAAACAAAAAATTGTCACGATTTCGCGACAGGTTGCAGCGAGATGGCCCAAAACAGAAAATTGTCACGATTTCGCGACAGGTTGCAGCGAGATGGCCCGAAACAAAAAATTGTCACGATTTCACGACAGGTTGCAGTGAGATGGCCCGAAACAGAAAATTGTCGCGATTTCATGACAAGTTGCATTTGCGAGGTTGCCTGACAGGAAAATGTCACGATATCGTGACATGTCTCATTTTCACGACGAAAGTAGAGGAGTGAAGCTGCATGCATAAAAACGTCGCGATATCGCGACATGCTATTTTTTGTCACGATTTACATGGGGCCATTACAGAACATGCAGAAAAGCGTAGAACACGTGGCACGAAGATGTCAGGGCTATGATAACGTTGCAGGTTCGACAGTTGCAAAGAAGATCAAACGTTTCGACGTCGAGCAAAAGGCCAAAACACCAAAGAAGCGGGAGAATGAAGCGAAGCGATCTGGGAAATGAAACGAAGCGTCACAGAGCGAAACAGAGAACCACAACAGAAAGTTTAAAAGCAGAAGTGAAGATAGATACAAGGGCTAGAAATTGTAACAAGAAAAGCATTATTTTTTTGGAATAAAGGAGTTTATTTGGCAAGAGTAACTTTTGTGTGTGAAATCAAAAGGAGATTGAAAGCTAAGACTACTGTTTTCTCTGTAAATCTTTCCTTTGCATTATTTTCTCTTGTATCTATTCGTTTACACCATAAGATGGGTTACGATAGGTGAATGATAGAATGATGCAATTATTTATTTCCTTAGAGTCTTGCATCTGATCTGATTTGACTGTGTGTTAGTGCAGGTCTGTTAGGTCAGGTTGTTTTAGAATTTCATCTCATAACTTGGGGTTTTGCAGGGAGGAGATTGCTAACCAAATTAACGTCCTGTTTTAGTTTTCCAGCTGATTCTCATAAACAACGTTTTTGTTTTAGGTTCTAATGTTATTTTTACATTTTTTTACTTGAAAATTGGCATTTCGGATTCTGGTACATTCCAGAATACTTTATCAATTTTACTAACATCAAAAGCTAACATAGAAATAGCAGAACAGTATTAAATAAAAGATAAAATGAACCAGTTAACTATAAAATGAACCTCATGTTAAAGGCACGGAGCTTAAAATGAAGTGGCTTATACCACGCACTTTCTCATTTGAAATCCTTTTAAGCCAAAAGATAAAAGAGGTCACTAACTTATTTTCGGGTGGACTTCATTATTTTCAAGAGCATTAAAAAAGGATTTTTTTTCTTTTTTTTTTACACGGTTGGTTATTTTAATAGATTAGGGTTGCAAAGTTTTCTGTGAATCATTAAAGGCCCCTTGTTAACAGTTACTTGCAGGGTTTAAGTTATTCTAGGATACATTCATTTATTTGCGTTAAGTCTTAATTGGTTATATGCATATGAATGTTTGTTCACAAGAACCTTGGAGAAATTAAAAATAACAAATTTTCTTTGCAAGAAAGAGTTTCCTGTCTGAGACTCTAGTTGCGTGGTCATTTTGTTATAGGACAAAATATTCACTCAACATTTTGGCGCTAGAAGGAGGGCCTTCTTTATTGCTTTGTGATTATGATCTGTTCTAACGATTAACGTGGGTAGTTTTGTTTCCACCTATTGTGCTTGCAGGTATAACATTTAGATATTTTATTTTGCAAGTAAGTTGAGAGAAGTCTTTTAGAGTTCTAGAGTTTTCAAGCTGGCCCAACCTGAGTACATAGCTACTAGGTCCAAGACCACAGGGGAAACTATTTTCCAAAGCCTTTCTCCCACTGCTAGGAGGCCGAAAAACAAAACATTAGAGATCGAAATACCACCCAGTATACTTGAGTTAGGGATTTCTTTAGACTCAAGTACGTCTAGCGGGCCTGAGCCCTTAGTTTCAAGTGCGACAACAACACCAAGTGTATCTGTCTCCATAGTTCCAAGCATTTCCATTGTTCCCACAGGGTTAACACCTTTGAATAACATGGCCCAACAACAACAACAACAACAACCACCTGCCCTTTGGTATGGTGCGCAAAGTTCCCCCTTGGATATTCCTGGGGCAGTCCATGACTTGCCTAGAAACATTGAAAGGGGATTACCCAAATTCATGCACGATGGTCCCACATCAGCCGAAGATCATGTCCAAATCTACAAGGATTACATGTTTAGACAAGGGGTTACTCACGAGGATATTGCTTGCCGAGTTTTCCTTGCTAGTCTAGACAACACGGCCAATGAATGGTATAGGAATCTTCCAGCAAGGTCCATCACTTCATGGGCCCAATTAGAAACCGCCTTCATTAGCCAATTTAGAATGTTATTGGATCCCTCCATAATTTACAATTTGTTCGTATCATGCAAAAGATTACCCAATGAGCCCATACGAACATTCAATCAGAGGTTCCAAAAACTATACACGAATGTGACTCGTCACTTTGCGGTAGATCCTGCGGTCGCCTTGCAATTATATTTCGGAGCTTTAGATCCTTTAACATCTTTATTGACTAGAAGGAATCCTCAGGTTACGACGCTTCCTTTAGCCTATGCAGAGACAATGACTCTCGAACAACAAATGAACTTACCAGGAGCAGGATTGTCTCAATTGACTGGGATGGGACAATACGGTCCATACAGTCAATTCGCCATGATGAACCAGTTAATGGCACCGCAGGTTCCTACGATGAACAATTTCCAACCACCCACTCAAGTGGCATCATTTCCAACTTATCCTAATGCCTCCGTTCAAACGCAAGGATTAATTCAAAATAGCCCGATGGGTTTGCCTGGGTTCGGCATGGGCAATAATTTGTTGACCATACCGGGGTTTGCTCCGATTAGCATGCCAAGCCCAATGACTTATCCAACAATCACGCCGATTCAAAGTGTGAATCCAGGATGGAATCCAACTGCCCAGACCCAAGCCATTGTACCTATTCTAGAGGTGGCTAATGCAGCAAACACAACTGGACCCAGAATTACCGTGCCCCAACCACAAGGGTCCGAATCCGTGATAGAAAACATGAAGGAAACCTTGGCCAAAGTTTTGGTTACGGTGGGAAATGTCAATAAAAAGGTTGACCAAGCCATGGGTCATAACCGACCTCACAACCATAGAGGAAAAGGAACATACAACACGCAGCCTAATAATGGGCGAGTACCCAATCCCGTAGCCAATCAGGCAGATGTCTCGAAAGATTTTGGAGAATTAGGACCTTGTGACAACGATTGCCCGCACTGTGGCCACGGGAAGCAGGAGTCTATACTGACTGAGGTTATACATTCCCAAGAAAGTGAAGAAGAGGAGGATGTGGAACTTTTTGGAAACGAAGATGAAGAAACTTTGGAAGTTCATGCCAACAAACGTTTTGGGAAAGGAAATCACAAATATTACACTAGGAGTTCTAAGGAGCCCAAAACTTCCTCTACTCCTCCAAACAACCAATTACTCCCTCCCGATTTCAAAGGAGATGTCAATCCCTCTCCTCCATCCATGGTGGAAAAGTCTAAGATGGTGCAAAACATGTCAAATTCAGAAAAACCCACTTATGACTTGGTAGAAGACATGAAGAAAACTAAGGCCAATGTCTCAATGTATGATATGTCCCGACTATTAGGCCAAGAAGTAAGTCCACCAAAGAGTTTAGATCCACCTGCCCAAGTTCATGAAGCTAAAAGTGTTGAGTCCCGATTGGCTTTGAAAAAGGAAAAACGAGATATACCTCCTTTTCTGATAACCATTAGAATTGCGGGTAAAAATCTGCACAATTGCTTAATAGATTCAGGGGCCTCGGCTACCATTATGCCCCTAGAAATCTATCAAAAATTGGGACTTACACCAAAACCTTCTAGAAGCAGGGTGGTGCAGCTGGATAGATCAACCATGGAGGCAGTGGGAGAATTGGGTGATGTTCTTATTCAAGTCAACTCAGAACCTAGGGTTCAACATCACATAGATATATTGGTGCTCGACATTCCTATCAAATATGGCATGGTGTTGGGAAGAGATTGGAGTAAAAACTTAAACGGTTACATTGTAACAGATGCTTCCCATATGTGGTTGCCTTGGAGGGGAGTGGCCAACCAAATTCGGATTGATAGTGAACCTAGGCTCAAGGAAATGATCACAGAATACAACAAGCCTAATGAGATCCAATATATTGAAGCTGAATTAGGGGCGTATTGTTTGGACATAGAAACACCTGAGAATTCCCAAAATGAAAGAATTGAATGCAATGTTTCTAAAGAACACCAGGACATTTGGACTTTAAGATTTGATGGATCCAAGTCCAGACAAGGGGCAGGAGCCGGTATTGAACTGTCATGTTCAGACAGAGAGCCTATGTTCGCTGCATATAGACTACAGTTCCCTGCCACCAACAATATGGCAGAATATGAGGCCTTGATTCTCGGACTTCAATTGGCCCTTCGAAAGAAAATTAAATGTATCAAGGTCCTTGGTGATTCGGAACTAGTGGTAAAACAAGTGAAGGGACAATACGTATGTAAGAACAAGCGGCTCAGACTTTACCGAACCAGGGTTAGAGATTTAATAGATGAGTTTGATGCTTTTAACATATCTCTGATCTCTAGAAAAGGCAATCGTCTGGCAGACTCTCTAGCCGTAGCTGTGAGTATGTTGAAACCAGTGGATCACAAGAAATGCAAGAAATTCTCCATAGAATTGGTCCCTTGCCCCTCGATACCGGATAATGTCATGAATTTCCAAGTGTTTGATAGTGACAGGCACATATTCCATTTTGTCACTAATTCTGGTATCTTTGAAAAGCAGGTTATAGATGAAGACGAGAGGGACCTAGAAGAGGCAGATTTGGAAGAAAAGATTATTGGAAAATGTAATAAGATGCCAAATGAGATGGCTTCATTAGAAAAAACTTTCGATATCGGATACCAACCAAAAGAAGGTAGAAAGGTTCCACCTCCCAGAGAAGCTTGTGACTTGGTTAATATTGGAAGTGCAAAAAACCCTCGAGAAGTATTCATAGCAAAAGCATGTACCAAATAGGAGAAGGATTCCATTGCCAATACATTAAAGGAATACATAGATTGCATAGCTTGGAGTTATAAGGAACTGAAAACTTATGATCAGAATGTCATAACGCATACGATTCCTTTGAAGCCAGACTCCAAACCCTTCAGGCAAAGACAGAGGCCAATCAATCCATTATTAGAACCCTTGATAGAGAAAGAGGTAAAGCGACTGTTAGAAGCTAAAATCATCTTTCCTATTAGGCATTCCACATGGGTTGCTAACCTGGTCCCCGTGAGGAAAAAGAGTGGAGAAATAAGGTTATGTATTGATTTTAGAAATCTTAATAAAGCCTCACAAAAGGACAATTACCCTTTACCCACCATTGATGAAATACTTCAAAAGGTAAATGGGTCAGAAATGATGTCATTCCTGGATGGTTATTCGGGATATAATCAGGTCCTTATCCATCCTAGTGATAGGATGAAAACTGCCTTCACCACAAAGTGGGGCACCTTTGCATACAGGAGAATGCCTTTCGGACTATTGAACGCAGGTGCCACATTCCAACGAGCTATGGACTTTGCTTTTAAGGGGCTCATAGGTAAGTGCATTATTATCTATGTAGATGACATTCCTGTCTTTTCTAAGAATAGGGAAAACCACGTCAAGGATCTAAAGAAAGTCCTTCAAAGATGTAGGGAACATGGCATTTCACTCAACCCAAAGAAGTGCATTTTTGGGGTAACGAAAGGAAAATTATTGGGACATGTAATATCTAAAGATGGAATTTCCATTGATCCTGAAAGAATAGAGGCCATACAACAGATTCCTTGTCCCAACAACAAAAAGGGGTTGAGATCATTTTTTGGGAAGATTAATTTCGTTAGAAAATTTATTGCAGATTTTGCAGAAATAGCAAAACCCTTGAACGACATGTTAAAGAAAGAGGTCCAAATCAAATGGACAGATGAAAATAGAGATGCTTTCAAAAATATCAAGGATGCGATTTCTAAAGCCCCGGTTTTAGTGAGTCCCGATTATACGAAGCCTTTCTATATTTACACATTTGCTTCAGATCACTCCTTTGCGAGTGTTTTAACTCAGAAGAGTGAAGGCAACATTGAAAATCCTATTGCCTTCCTGAGTAGTCCTCTCAAAGATGCAAAACTGAGATACTCCATCTTGGACAAGCAAATGTATGCTCTAGTTAAGACTGTTAAAAAATTTAGGCATTATATAGTCCACAGTAGGGTGTTTGCTATAGTCCCGGATCCTGCAGTCAAAGCCATGTTTATACAGAATGAATTAGGTGAAAGACGAGGTAAGTGGATTTCAACTTTGCAAGAGTTTGATCTTGAGATTCAATCCATGAAGATAGTGCGGGGACAAGGGTTGGTTAAGACAATAGCAGAAAAGGATCTCGCAATTTCATGTCAACATTATGAGATCGCAGATATAACCAAAGATGAGTGGTATGCAGATGTTGTGTATTTCTTACTAAATGGTAAATGTCCACCACATTTGAATTCTACTCAACGAAGAGCCTTGCGCTTGAAATCTGCTAATTTTCTAATTAGATCCGACACGTTATACAAGAAAAACCATGAAGGTATTTACCTTCGTTGTGTTGATCAAAAAGAGGCAGCGCAAATACTCGAGGAATTTCATGGTAAACATGGGACAGGACATGGGTCCGCTAATGCCACAGCCCATCAAATCCTTAGAGCCGGTTATTATTGGCCTCGATTGTTCAAAGATGCCCATACTCATGTGAGGTCATGTCATACATGTCAAACTACAGCCAATAGAGAAAGGGGTGCTTCCATGCCATTACAATCTGTAATTGAGTCTAGACCTTTTGCGCAATGGGGCCTAGATTTTGTTGGGATTATCAGTCCCAATTCATCCGATTCCCACAAGTACATTCTAACGACTACAGATTATTGCACAAGGTGGACGGAAGCTATCCCCACAAAGAATGCTACTTCGGAGGTTGTTATTAAATTCTTAGAGGATAATATTGTCACTCGATTTGGAATGCCTAACTCCATTGTAAGTGATAATGGTTCAGCTTTCTCCTCTCTGGAATTTGCTAATTGGGCATTTGACAACAGGGTGAGTTTAAAATTCTCTTCCAATTATTATCCGCAAGGTAATGGATTGGCTGAATCTTCTAACAAGAATTTGTTATGCGTCATAAAAAAATTGTTGGAAAGAAATCCTAGAGATTGGCATAACAAACTTAAGTTGGCTCTTTGGGCTGACAGAATCAGAGTCAAAGAATCAATAGGAACATCTCCTTACCATCTGGTTTATGGACAAGATCCCATTTTTCCTACAAATCTCAAGTTACAAACACTGCATTTCATGAAAGATTACTTCGAAACTGATGATAAACTTGAGTCTAGACTAACACAATTAATGCATCTGGATGAAAAAAGGGATGAGGCTATGCTTCATTTCAGTAAACACCAAGATGTAGTAAAAATATGGTTCGACAAAAAGTCTAGAGCCAAGGCTTTTAAAATATCAGATCTAGTGTTGTTATGGGATAAAAGACATGAGAAGAAAGGAGATCATGATAAGTTTGATTACTTATGGTTGGGTCCTTACCAGATTTCAGAAGTCCTAGGGGAAAACAGTTTTAGACTAAAAACCTTGGATGGAAAGGATTTGGCATTACCTGTCAATGGGTTGCACTTGAAACACTATTTCCAGGCCTGAAGCGGCTTGGTTTTGTATTATATGTAATTATGTCATGCTTTGTTTCTTTTGTGTGTGCAGATTTGATGTTTAAGTGGTGTGTTTATTTGAAAGGTTTGATTTTTCAGTAAAAAAAAAAAAAAGAATAAAAATTTGAGATGTTAACTCATGCCTAAGATCGGGAAAATATGAAACATTGGAATTGTGTTGTAAAAGCTCCGCATGTAACACAAACAGTTAAATAATATCGTTTGAAACTTGTGATGCATGAAGTAGTCAATTTTACAAATTATGACAATACTTTATCTGCAATTCAAAGGGCAATGCATTCATATTACATCTCACTTTGCATATACATGCCATCTTAGTTGCATATGCATTTCAGATACAAATCATTAAAGTGTGTCAAATCCTCTTAGGGTTATGCTATAACATAAATAAGAAAAAATCCTAAGGTTGGGAACTGAGCCCCGAGATATCTAGAACCAAGCACATTTTATACACATTAAAAAGGATCTTGAGCAAAATGATCAAAACCTTGCTTGGAAGAAAAGGTCAGGCGAAAGAAGTAGTTCATGTCTATCCTATTATGCAACATGATCCTTAGAACAGTGGTTTTTACCACTTCCATAAAGCTTAAAGCCTAAAATCAGAGTAGTAAGGATAGGGTTAAGTCCTCATCGAACTTAGGTTGAGGATCCAACTCCCCAAAACTTTGATTTGACCTACATGGAGTAGTAAGGATAGGGCATAATTCTCATCTCGCCTAGGTTGAGAATCTGATTCCCCAAAGCTCCTATGTCTCATTTCATGATAAAGCTTGGATTGGAAGGATCATACTACTTGTCCTCTGCAAAGGATGGGTAGTCATCCCCAAGGTCCAAGCAATAAAATTAATATTCTTCATTTACATCTAAAGCTTGGATTGGAAGGATCGTACTACATGTCCTCTGCAAAGGATGGGTAGTCATCCCCAAGGTCCAAGAAGTAAAAAATTAATTTTCCCATCTCATCTTTATATTGGATTGGAAGGATCGTACTACTTGTCCTCTGCAAAGGATGGGTAGTCATCCCCAAGGTCCAAAGAAATGAAGCTAAGTCATGGATTATGGGGTTAAGTATGCCCATGCATGGCAACATGTCTTGTCTAAAAAACAAGACCACTGACTGTTCAAAGGGTTAGACTAGCAGGACCATTTCTTCCATAATTGGTTAAATTATTTTGCTCAAAGTGAGGTAATGAATTCCAAATCAGAATAGTAAGGATAGGGTTAAAACTCCCATCTCGGTTAGGTTGGGAGTCTGATTCCCCAAATTTCTGATTTCACGTACACTTACACATGGGTTCAAGATAGTAGGGACTCATAACCAACTTTGGGATATAATAAAGCAATTCATTATACATATAGTTGATCCTAAGAGGGTTTGGTAATCTTAAATATTTGTATATGATGTTAGAAGGCTTAAAGCTTTTATAAAGCAGGTAGTTATATCTCTAGATCATTTATCAGGCCATGCAAATCATTCACAATCTCACATATGCATTCATGTGAAACTGACAATGGAATGTTGATCAAGTTCAAGCGATAGGGAATGAAATACATTGCACACACCGAGCTAATACTTGATGATTCTGATGTTTCATGTATTTCTGATCTATGGGCATTTGTTTATATTTCTCATGTGCTAATGCGGGTTTCCAAGTTTGTATACTTCAGGTTGGGTTCTCACCAAAATGCTCGGGAGCATTTGACAGCAGAGTCACCATTTGTTGTGGCTGATCCACAACACACCCCAAAATTGGGGACCCACCTTTTTGCATGCTTTCAAAGAAGATCTCAGTGACCCAGATGCTAAAAATCAAGAAAAAAGGGAAAATTGCACAAAAATGAAAAAGTGTCACGATATCGCGACATGTCGCTCTATCGCTGCCAAAAAATGAAAAGTTGTCACGATTTCACGACGTGTTGCTCTATCACTGCCAAGAAAGAAAAGTTGTCACGATATCGTGACATGTCGCTCCATCGTGGCCGAAATTGAAAAGTTGTCATGATTTCGTGACGTGTTGCGGAAGGTGATTAAGTCGTTCTCAAAGAAAATGGAAAGGATAAAAAGTGTCACGATTTCGTGACATGTCACGTTTTCCCAAGTAGAGGAGGTGTATGAAGAAAATATGTCATGATTTCATGACAAAAAAGAAAAAAGTGCGATTTTGACAACTGTCAGATTTCGTGACAAGCGTAAAGAAAATTGTCGCGATTTCGATAATAAAAAAGGATTTGAAAAAGAAAATTGTCATGATTTTGCGACAGGTTGCAGCGAGATGGCCCGAAAAGAAAATTGTCACGATTTCACGACATAAAGCAGCCAGATGGTATGGAACAAAAAATTGTCATGATTTCATGATAGGTTGTAGCGAGATGGCCCAAAATAAAAAATTGTCATGATTTCATGACAGGTTGCAGCGAAATGGTACGGAATGAAAATTGTCACGATTTCACGACAGGTTGCAACGAGATGGCCCGAAATAGGAAAATTGTCACGATTTCATGACAGGTTGCATTTGCGATGGTTGAAAGAGAAAATGTCGCGATATCGCGACATGTCTCATTTTCACGACGAAAGTAGAGGAGTGAAGCTGCATGCATAAAAACATCGCGATATCGCGACATGCTATTTTTTGTCACGATTTACACGGGGCCGTTACAGAACATGCAAAAAAGCGCAGAACACGTGGCACGAAGATGTCAGGGCTATGATAACGCTGCAGGTTCGACAGTTACAAAGAAGATCAAATGTTTCGACGTCGAGCAAAAGGCCAAAACACCAAAGAAGCGGGAGAATGAAGCGAAGCGATCTGGGAATTGAAACGAAGCGTCACAGAACGAAACAGAGAACCGCAACAGAAAGTTTAAAAGCAAAAATGAAAATAGATACAGGGGCTGGAAATTGTAAGCAAAAAGCATTATTTTTTTTGGAATAAAGGAGTTTATTTGGCAAGAGTAACTTTTGTGTGTGAAATCAAAAGGAGATTGAAAGCTAAGACTACTGTTTTCTCTGTAAATCTTTCCTTTGCATTATTTTCTCTTGTATCTATTCGTTTACACCATAAGATGGGTTACGATAGGTGAATGATAGAATGATGCAATTATTTTTTGTTCCTTAGAGTCTTGCATCTGATCTGATTTGACTGTGTGTTAGTGCAGGTCTGTTAGGTCAGGTTGTTTTAGAATTTCATCTCATAACTTGGGGTTTTGCAGGGAGGAGATTGCTAACCAAATTAACATCCTGTTTTAGTTTTCCAGCTGACTCTCATAAACAACGTTTCTGTTTTAGGTTCTAATGTTATTTTTACATTTTTTTACTTGAAAATTGGCATTTCGGATTCTGGTACATTCCAGAATACTTTTTCAATTTTACTAACACCAAAAGCTAACATAGAAATAGCAGAATAGTTAAATAAAAGATAAAATGAACCAGTTAACTATAAAATGAACCTCATGTTAAAGGCACGGAGCTTAAAATGAAGTGGCTTATACCACGCACTTTCTCATTTGAAATCTTTCTTTAAGCCAAAAGATAAAAGAGGTTACTAACTTATTTTCGGGTGGATTTCATTAATTTCAAGAGCATTAAAAAAGGATTTTTTTTTTTTTTTTTTTACACGGTTGGTTATTTTAATAGATTAGGGTTGCAAAGTTTTTTGTGAATCATTAAAGGCCCCTTGTTAACAGTTACTTGCAGGGTTTAAGTTATTCTAGGATACATTCATTTATTTGCATTAAGTCTTAATTGGTTATATGCATATGAATGTTTGTTCACAAGAACCTTGGAGAAATTAAAAATAACAAATTTTCTTTGCAAGAAAGAGTTTCCTGTCTGAGACTCTAGTTGCGTGGTCATTTTGTTATAGGACAAAATATTCACTCAACAGTTAGAAGGGCACAAAAACAAAATTTGTCAAATTGTTTAAAGACACTATTAGTGCACAGAGAATCTGCAAATTTTAGTGTCCTGAAGAAGCCACAAAATCAGCTCAATCCTCCAATCATTGGACAAAAATGTAACCATAAAAATAATAGAAAAGGAAGCCTCAAATGAGACTTGGTGAGTCTCAATTTCAAAGAACATGAAATAGTATAGAAAAATATAGCAAAAGAGAAGCTTCTATCATATGGTTATAAGATTGGATCCATATATAAAATATCCAATAAAAAAGTGGAAGGTGTCTAATCAAAGATACAACCTCAAAATCCCTATATTGAAATTAAAATTCTACCACAAAACCAAAAATTCAGATTTGAAAGGAGTGCAAAAGAATAAAGGATATTTTGTATAAAAATATTCTACATTGTGTCATTGTGTCACACTATCCTAATATGGTTTATATATGGATATAAGGCAGATTTAAATGTGTCTCAAATACACTACACTCACTGGAAAAAACATCTGAAAGCAGTCGTTTGCTAGCGTTAATTTAGGCATAGCACAAGGAGCCATTGAAAGAGCTCATTTCCCACATCTTGTACAGTTGAACCTGCAATAGACAAGTTGTAAAATCAAAGGGAGAAGTAATGTTATTCAAGAGCAACAACATATATGTAAGGAGGATATAAAAAATCAAGAAAGGAAGGAAAAATTAAAAGCACCATTGGAGTGTTTCTTACTCCAAATTTGTTGGCGAAAATTGATGCTCAAAGCCTCCAAACTATTGCTCCATATACCATTCAAAAATATTGTAGGTGAATGAAAGAAGAGATGGGGATTTTCAAAGTTAAAAGGATCTCCACAAAGCTATTTAACCAACAAAGGAGACAACATCCATGTAGAGAAGAAAGTGGCACTTGTCACTAAAGGAAAACCCTAAAGCTCAAATCAAGAGAGTGCTCATATTCAAGAGAGGATTTAGACAAATAGGCTAGTGCATTGAGTGTATGGAATACACTTATCCATTTGGAGACCAAATATTTTGATAAATAATATAATGTTCTTATGTTACATAAAGAAATACAAAGCCTTTCTTTGGCATCTATTCTCGTAAAGCGCTTGAAGGGAAATGGATATGCCACTTGGAAATTCAGACAAGAATCTTCTCCATTTTAAAGATGTCAATGATCATGGAATACAATCAATATTCATCTTCACATTTATCACTTTTATTTTTGTGTACACAAGGCCGAGGTGCAACATGTCAAGAAGGTGATAGAGCCTTTAATGCTCAAGGAAACCGAGGTCAAATGAAGAGTCTAAACAACACCAAATTTGGAACACATTAAGCTTCAATATATTCCATTGGAGGGTATAATAAAAGCATTCAAAGCATCTACATAGATACTATTGTCCTAAATCATCAAGAAACAACATCTAATATGGCTTTGAAAAAAGGTAAAGTTTGATTCCCTTTATTATGTGATTTCTTTCCTTGGGAGTTATAAGGTTTAAATTGAAGTAATTTAAATATATTGAAAGCCATACATCAAAGGGAATATTTTATCAAATAAATATAATATTTGCAACATCAAACCTAGGAGTAACAAGGGTTTCTACTGGTATAAATATCAAATACTTACAAATATTATTGTGATTTAATTTTTCCAAAAATTAGGGAGTCATAAGAGCTACTACATCAAATTAATTTAATTGGAAATTAGATTCAATTAGATTAATTCCCAAAAGTGATATTTAAAATAGATGTTTATCATAGTTTCTCAAAGGTTGGATATTCATAATATTATTGTCTCAAACTTCTCAAGAGGAGATAAAATATCCAACATTATAACCTCTTTAAAAATTTGGAAAAAATGCTTAGTTCAATAAGAGTAATAAGGGATAATAGAATTTGATTTTGGAATTTACAAAACTTTACAAAATCAACCAAATATTGAACTATAATTTACAAAAAGTACTATATCTTATCCATTGCATACTAGGTATTCATAAGGTATTATACAAAAATTGGTAATATCATCATCTATCAAAGATTATCAAGTCACAAAATATAAGCTTTTCTCAAAACCTTAAAAATCCTTAAGTGTATATACTCACAGTACTAGGGAGACATAAGGAATACTATAAAAACAAGGTTTAATAAAGGTTTTATCAAATCAAGCTTATTTTTTTCAAGTAGAAATCATATATCCTAATGTAGGGAGTCATAAGGTAGACAAAAACAAAAATTCTATCGTAAATTCTTTCACTTATTCAAATGGAAAAATGAATGTCATATAATAATGAATGTGAAATTTACTCCAATAGAAATTATTTTGCAAAACACAAAAAATGTGTGGTACATTGACTTAGGGGTCAATCATCATATGATTGGAAATATATAGTGGTTTTATTGTCTTGTAGATGCTAAAGGCTACAGACTAATAATTGCAGATAGCCAAACTTATCCCATACATTAATATGGATGTGTAACACCAAGCAGATCATTTCCAAATATTCTACTACAAAATGTATTGTATGTTCCTGAACTAACATTCAATCTTATCTCAATAAGCAAGTTAGTAGAAGACAACTATAATCAACTTTGGATATTGATGAAGGGCTACTCCACCCAAAACTCACATAAAACTCAAATGATAGAAAAAATTAGAAGAAACACAACATATGATATTATTTCAATGCAATGCAAATATAGAATTAGAGTTACAATGCTACGGATATAAGGTCAATTTTATCACAAAGTAAATTGACTCGAAATTTGCAAGTTGGAGCTACCATATGTCTTCTCCGAACTGCATTTTTGTGATCCCTCTTCCCCCTTTAATAAATTCCATAGAAAATTATGGAAATCATAACTCCCTTTTTCCCGCCCAAGAAGATATTCACCTGAAATTTAAATTTTTCATTTTTTTCCCAAAAAGATATTCAAATTTGAATTTCAATGGCACAGTTTATCGAAACCATAACTTTTGACTTGGGTATCTGATTAGCTATTATAAGATATCATTGGAAATCTTGTGAAGGGATATACAACATCAAAATAAACTAATGTTCATTTTGTCAAATTTTCATATTTCTTTGGTGCCTCTAAGGTCTTAAAATTTTATTTTTAAACCTTATTGGCAAGATTTCTTAGGATGAAAATTTTAATATCTACCAAACCATTTAGGCTATTGGGGTGATTATTTCACCATTGGATACATTTTTCAATCCTTCTCCTTGGGGTAAATTTTCTAATCCATATGTACCCATTTAGGCTGACTTACTAAAAGTAGTTGATGACTATTTTTTACCTTTTTAGACTTCTAACTGACTTATAACTCCCAAGTGTCATCATGGACTCGAAAACAACTAAAAAACTTACAACCAAAAGAGAAAATGCACTTTCTTTATTTTTGGTGAAGGAAGATTTCTCTTACACTATTGGATGCTCCTACATTAGATATATGGATGGAATCAATACATGTCTCATCATGAATCAAGGTGAAATAAAAACAACATGATCAATCCATGAAAATACATATATCCTAAATTCAATGGAAAACTCATGGAATATTATGATATTTCATAATGATGCTAACACATTTTTAAAATAAAAGGTTCAATAAAATGAATAACTAGTACATAAAAAATGTAAGCATAGAAGAATAAAAATCAAGAATATGAGAGGACAAGTACACCATGCTCTACTCAGTCATCGGTATTCAAAACCAAATGAAGATACTCACGAAGAAAACAATAAAAGTGGATGGATAGAAGACAAGGATGATGAACCTAAACAAGTCGAAGATCATTCAATGGAAGAAGATCCACATTGAAGACTAAAGTCTTTAGTATCCAAATAATGTAATAGATGGAGGTGTTAGAAATAGATTATATTACATCATTTGGATCATGTAAATGTACCTTTCTTGGTATATACTTGAGACATTAGATTTCTTTATGGGGAAATTATATAGCTACTTCATGTAATGTAATAAATGCACAAGTGTCAAAGTGCAAGATGTACCTTGCACAACTAGATAGAGTGTTGGCCAAGGAACCTATTTCCTATATTAAGGGCCATAGTCATAGAGCAAGATATAGCAGTAGGAATTAGTATACAATATTAGGAAGTAGAGTAGAACAATATGATATGATGTACCAAAGTTTGATGTAATATGATGGAGTGTTATATGCTCAATATCTATTCTTGAGCAGTAGCTTTATTCATGGAGTTTTCTTTTCCTCCATAGCTACTTTGTAAACATTTCCATAATTCTATTTATATTATTTTTTTAGTCATCTTGCATATTTACTTTATGTCATATTATTTTGCATCTTATGTTTGCTCTCTTCCATAACATGCTACACGAAAAGCTAACAAATAGTCAAGAACCTATTTCATTCTTTTAGCTACTATTAAGAATATCTAGGCATACAAGAAACTTGTCCTTAGATTCACCTTTTGAATAGATCCAAATATAATTAAGAAACTATTTCTCCTCAAGACAAACCCCATTAAAAACCCTAGTAAATATGGCTTAACAAAATAATATAAACCAAAATCAAGCTCCATAGAAATACCCTAATTGGGATACTATTGGTCCTTTAGGACTTACTCAAATGTATGATATTCCTCAAGTTATATCCAAAGCTATACCTATATATAATGGTACGGGTAAAACTACATACGAGAATTATCAAGATATACTAAAATTAGCAACCATACACAATATTAGAAATGAAGATATCATCGTCAAACTTCTAACCCTATCCTTTAGGGGAAAAAATTTACATTGGTTTAGAATTGTCAAAGACAACAACATTGTTTTATGGGATGCATTAGTTATTCTTTCATGAAATAATTTAATGAATATGTTGAGAATTTTTTCCTCCTAAACCAATTCACATCTATGTAGAAATATTAGCAAGAGTTAGTCTTAGATTTTAACATGAGGTTTAGCAGAACATGGAAAAGGATATCCCCAGAAGCTAGACCAACTGCTCCCCTTAATTTTATGTACTACATGATATCCCTTGGGTTAGACCTCGAGATACAAAATCAATAGTCAAGAATATCTACCTTTCCTCAATTATATAGTGTAGTTGTACAAGCATAAAATATCATAATTAATATAGGAAGGCTTCCCCCAAATATAGTCATGCCATATTGCTCTGACATCCCTCAATTTTAAGATAAAGTATCTATGACTTAATATATGGATACACCTTCATTTTCCTCACCACTTCCCTAGATGGCCCCAATCCTTAATTCCAAAACATCTGATTTAATTCCTTTTATACCACTCCCATCTCCAATTCCCCAAGAATACACCTTGTTACTTGATATTTATAATACTCTAAAGACAATCAATAACAAGGTGAATGCAATGGAAAATAAGAATATGGATATATCTTAGTAGAGAAGATTCATATACATTTATAGGGATCAGAAGCCTGGTACTATAAATAATGCAAGGCCTAGGATTAACACAAATTAATAAGATCAAGAGTTTACCCTGAATACCGGTTTGGTAAATGTATGGTACTTAGTTTATAATGATACCCATGATTTAGACACCTGTGTCATGTACCAAAACCATGTGCAAAAAGCCATGAAGAAAGCTGAGAGAAATAAAAAATGAAGAATCAATATGTTGTGGCAACTAGAACAAATTATGGTTGGATAAGATCTCTGTGGAGAAAAATTAGTTCTTTTTAGGACCAAATCTGGAAAGAAGACATTGCAAGTTAATCCATAGGATATGGGTCAATTTTAAATTCCCTCTCATAAAATGAAAGAATCACCTCTAAAAAATAATGATAAGTTCTTAGTTCCACAGGAAACTAAAAAAGAGATGTAGCTCCTAGAATCTAGGAAAAGGGAGTGAGCACTCCAAGGAAATATGTGAAGGAAAATAGTAAAGAACAAATAAGATCCAAAGATGAAGCATAAGAAAAGTTGAGGTTTTATTCCATTACTAATATGTAGAGAATCGAACCTATCCAATAATATAGGAGAAAGTATGTTGAACTAGAGAAGAAGTATGAGAAGGTACCCTTGGAGAAATCAGAGTTTAATATTGTGGAGGAGATGAAGAGGACTCCCTGTAGAGCAAGTATCTATAATATCCTCTTTATCCCAGGTCAAATTGATCTACTCAAGTCTTCTTTAAGCAATAATTCTCAAGAAAAATAGACTACTATAATTTTCAGCATGCCTTCTAGCAAGGAGAATATGTCTCCTACAACATTAAAAAGCAAACCTCCTCCATTTTATATTTATTTAAGAATGGAAGATTGGATAGTCCGCAATTGTATGATAGATTCAAGGGCTTCAACCATAGTCATTCCCAAAGAATTATGTGATGAAATGGGTATGGAATACACTCATTTCTATCCAGGAGTTTTGCAGTTGGATGGTACACTAGTCAATACCATCGAAGTGTTAAAATATGTGCTAATGATATTACACAAAGATCCATAGGTTACTATTGTACAAGAAATTGTAGTGGTAGACCTAGAGCCTTACTTTGGTCTATGTCTTTCCAAAGAGTTCATTTCTAAGCTAGGAGGTTATATGTATTTTGATTACTCTGGCATGATGATCCCATAAAAAGGAAAAATAATAAGGATTTCCTTTGAAAATATTGTGTCCTATCACATTGAAAAAATAGAGGAAGACATGTGCGACCTCTCAATTCTAGATGAGCCTAAACTGGTAGACAGCTTTGAATAGTTAGAAGTGGAATATGATTTTCCATTTAGAGAATACTATAACCTATTCAGGATTGGAATGGGTACTTACATCATCTCTTTTAAAGATAATAAAAGTACCCCCACCATATCCAATCAATCATTGAGGGAGTCAAAAATTTAGACTATGCATTTTTATGGGACAAGATGCAAAAATGGGGTTAGCACTTGTGTAATTTTGGAGTCCCCTTCATAATTTATGTAAATTTTTACTTATAGATTGACATGGTCTTACACCAATAATGTTGTTTAATGTGAGGCTTTATGTTTAGGATTAATGCAAGTAGAGAGTATGGGAATCAAAATATTGGACATATATGGTGACTCAGAGCTGGTAGTTAATCAAGTCATAGAGAAGTGCATCAACAAGCACCATTACTTGAAATCATATAGGAATAGAGTATGGGATTTGATGGAGTATTTTGATGCTTTAAACCTCCACTCTATTGCTAAAAAATAGAATATGTTGGATGATGATTTAGCCATTAAGGGTTCTAATTTCAACCCTTTTTTAGATCTTGGATCAACAAAAGAAAAAAGATTCAAATTAGTCTTTAGACCTACAGTGCTAGATAGATAGATTTTTGGCAGGTTTTTGAGAATGGTGATCAGATCATTGAATTTTTAGTGAGAGAAGAATACTTCTCAAATTTGTAGGAAGAATTCCCTTAAGATATGGATTAGCAATATTTCATACAATTGAAGAATAATTATATCCCTAAGGGTTTGATCACGCTGGAAAGCCTCTTTGACAATCAATATGGGAGGAAATCAAGAGCAATGAAAATCAATGATGAAATATATAAATATATTGAACTATAAAAGGATAAAAAACTCAAGATTGACATTCATTGTTCTCCAAAATAAGTGGAGGAAATTAAGGTTGTATGTCGTAAATATAAATATATTATATCTTGGTCATATGAAGATCTTAAGGTATATGATAAAAATATCATTCAACACACTATTGATCTGGAAGTTGATGCAAAGCCTTTCATGCAGAAGCAAAGACCTATGAATCCCAAGATTGAATCTATAATGAGGCAGAAACTACTTAAACTATTGAAGGTAAAAGTAATCTACCCTATCAAACATTCTACATGGGTGGCTAACTTGGTTCCTATAAGGAAGAAGAATGGAGACATCCACTTATGCGTTGATTTTAGGAACCTGAATAGAACATCATTGAAATATCACTACCCTCTTTCTCAAATTGACCAAAGTTTGTAGATCCTTACAGGGACTAAGAGGTTTTATCTATTATATAATTTCTCAAGATACAACCAAATTTGGGGGAAGGATGAGGATCAGTTTAAGATAGACTTTACTACTAAATGGGGTCCTTTTTCCTATCAAAGAATACCTTTTGGTTATCTAATGCAGGGGCTACATTCCAGAGAGCCATGGACTATGCTTTTGAGATTTCATCAATAAACTAATTCTCATCTACATGGATGATATGACTATGTTCTCCCTTAAAAAAAACCTCACTTGGAACATTTGGAGTAAGTGTTTCAAAAATACAGAGAGTTTGGCATCTCCCTAAATCCAAAACATTCATTTTCATAATCCACGAGGGAAAATTATTAGGACATGTTGTCTCTAAAGAGGAAATTTCAATTGACCCAAATAGATACTGGCTATTTCTCTACCTATGGATGACAAAGCTTTGCAATCCTTCTTTGAGCAAATCAATTCTATGAGGAAGTTCATTTCATTTTTTGCCCAAGTTGTTAAACCTATTTCAAAGCAACTAAAAAAGAATATAGAGTTTAAATGGACTAAAGCAAGGAAGTAATATTTTTAGGTAATAAAGTAGGCCATTTCTACTGCCCTAGTACTGGTGAATCTTGATTTTAGCAAATATTTCATTTTATATGCTTATGGAGCTAAGGAGAGTTATGTAGAAGTGCTAACATAAAAGAATGATGTTGGAGAAGAGCATCCTATATTTTTTGGAGTTAAAATATTCATGAGTACCAAATTAAATATAATTTTATTGAGAGAAATTTATTCATAGTCATGAAACAATTGAATAAATTCAAGCAATACTTAGCTCAAAGTAAAAATCTTATTTATGTGGTACATCCAGATGTTAGGAGTTTCATCCTACAAGGATATTTGGGTGACAAAAGAGCTGGTTGGATCACAAAAATCTAGGAATATGATGTAGATATACGTTCTACAAATTTAGTCAGGGGTAGAGAATTATGTCATGGAATGGCAACAAATGTAGTCCCAGATCAAGTGTTAGCGTGTCAGCCATCAGGATCTGAATAGGGCGATAACAGTGCTTCAGAAGGTTTAGATTAGGTTGATCAATTAACAAGTTATTTCCAAACAAGAATATGCCCTCAAGATATTAATGCTTCATAGTGAAGGATATATAGCATAAAATATTTAAAATATACCCTTTTACCTAAGGGATTATATAGAAAGAACCTTTATGGAGTTCTTTTGAGATGTTTGAAAAATAATTAGAAATAGGTCATTGAAGAATTTCATGAAGGATTGTTGGGAGGACATTTTTCAAGAAGAGTTACTACAATGAAAATTATAAGAGTAGGTTACTACTAGCCTATAATATTTGTTTGTGCTTTTAAAGAATCAATAACATGTGATAAGTACCAAAGATATGTAGGAAGAAACAACAAATTTTCATTCCCACTTAAGCCTATCCAATTGGAAGAACCTTTCTAGGGGTGGGGACTAGATTTCATTGGAATCATAATTCCTAACTCTTTAGCAGGCCATAAATACATAATGACTGCTACATATTACTTTACCAAATGGGTAGAGGCAATCCCAATCCATATATTAGATCAAATTATAGTGATCAAATTTTTTGAAATCCTGATTACAAGGTTTGGTCTCCTTGAAGCCCTAGTAAGTGATAATAGTCCATCTTTCATAGCTACAAGGTACATAGAGTTTGCAAGTCAATATGGCATATGCTTAAATAACTCTTCTAAATATTACCCTCAAGGATATGGGCTAGCAGATTCCACTAACAAGAACTTTCTTAGAAATATGAAAAGAGCACTAAAAGATAACAAAAGAAGCTAACATCTTCTACTAGAACAAGCCTTGTGAGCAGATAGGATTACTATCAAGAACTCAATAAAAACAACCACTTATGCATTAGTGTATGGAAAAAAGGCTATTTTACTTACTCATTTGGAGATACCAACTCTAATATTGGTTAGCAAAGATGATGAACCAGACCAGAATCCAGTAGAGGCTAGATTGATGCATCTCTTACAGTTAGAGGAATAAAGAACCAAAGCATATATAAGTTTCTAGAAGCACTCCATTGATACTAAAGAATGGTTTGATAAGAGTGATATCATCAAAAAATTTAAGGTTGGTTATTCAATTCTCATATTAAATGTGGAGAAATCCAAACCAAAAAATCACAAAAAATTTGACTTTTTTGGGATGGTCAATTCAAGGTAGTTGAGGTCAAGAAAAATAATGCTTTCAAACTCCAAGATCAAGAGGGGAATTTACAACCAATATTGGTTAATGTATATCATCTGAAGTTGTAATTTGAGTAAAAAAAATTTCTTCATGTAACATATGTACATACTTATATAATATTTTATTTCTTTTAGTTTTTTTGTACATAGAAAAAATAAAAAGCAAGAGTAGCGGCTCATAACACATTCCCAGCCAAAGGTCAAAAGAGTTAAATTAGAAGTTGTGCACTATCCCATCATGTGTTCTATGTTGTTACCAAAGAGAATAAAGCAAAAGTTGGTTGTGGATTGTGACATGTTCTAGGCTGCAACCATTCAACAAGCAAGGCGTCACCTACAAGCTGCACCATTTTCTTTTTACCAATTTGAGGGCATGCATGCAAAGTATTTAAAACTAGAATTCAATTGGGCTTCATTTTTTGAATGGTTCTAAGCCCTCAAGAGAGTTATAAACTAGTTGAAACAAATTTGCAAAGATTTTGAGAAGAGCAATTTCAAGAGAATTTTCAAAAATGACATTGAAAACTACAAAGCAATATACTTAGCAAGAGGGTAGTGAAGTTGTGCATTATGTTGATGAAGAACAAGCAGTAGCTAATATGAAAATGACATGAAGAACAATAAATATAATCAGATAAGAGATCGATATATTTTTTTGCAAGGATAGCCTATGAGAGTTTAAGGTATTTGTGTTATATATATGATTTTGTTCATCCTTGTTCGGAATTGATTTTTACCATAGTTAAGTTCTATGATCCTAGGAAAAAAGTAGTAAAAAGAGCCAAGGGTAAAATCCTTTTTAGCATAACTGCACAAGATTATCGTGACCTTTTTTCTATGGGTAGATACCCATCTATAAATACTAATCCCTTTGATCCCCAAGACCAAGCTAGGTATTATTCTTTTAAGGATCATTCACAGAATAGTGAGCATTTCAAAAAATGGATTAATGTCTAGTTTAAAACTATAAGATCTAGGGACACTTTTCCTAGCATCTTAATTGCCATCGAGTATGTTGCCTACCCAAAACTATTTACCATGCTAGCATTCTTGGCCAGTTTATATTCCGACCAATATGTAAGATATTTGTAGATAGCCATTGTTTATTGTATTTCTAACAAAAAAATGTATAGAGCACCTATGATAGACAAGAATTTTAGATCAATTTACTTTGATTGGCCAGATTTTCTCTCCAAAATAGTACATGAGTAGGTGGTAACCATGAAAAAAGTTTGGAAGATCCGTCTTTCAGGAACTACTCTAATTTGGTGTGAATGTTTCTTAGTGTTGTAAAGCAGGATATGTCTTGGTTTCCAGTAATGGACAAGGATGATAATGGAAAACCTATACCAATCTACACATGTAAAAATATCCTCATAAATAATAAGTCCTACTATAGTTTCACTTTGGAATTTTTGAGCCCAGTTCAAAGAGATACAAGCCTTCAAAAAACAACTTAAGTTTGAGAATGCTAGAGTTGCAAGTTTCTTTAGAGATAAAGTTAAGCATATCAGAAAGAATATATGGTCTAAAATTCTAGAAAAATATTTAGAGATCCAGTCGATGATTGATTATATAGATGAGGCTAGCCATTTTTTATAGGCAACCAATAAATATTTATATAAGTTTAATGAAGAGCTAAATCCAATGGCGATATTAACAAAAAAAATGTATAGGTTGTCTAAAAATAGATTCAATGTTGTTGCTAAGCCCATCCCAAACAAATCTTCGAATACTACAAGGTTAGTAGCCAAAAATATCCTCAGGAAAAAACATTGCTAGAAAAGGGGTGGGTACTAATATATAAAATAGAGGATAAGATCTAGGATATTGTTAAAGCCAATAAAGAAATGATGCAGTATGGTTTCGAAGGATTCTGGAATGAAGACAACATCATTTTTTCAATAGAATACTAGTAAACTAGCTTAACATCAATCATCTAGTATGAGGATAAAATGGATGCCTGGGAGGACCTAATTAATCAAGATCAAGTCTCTAAGTTGATAAAAGATCTAACTAGGCTCAAATATTTGATATAAGATCTAGTAGAAAAGGGGCACTCCATGTCCTATGAGGAAACCACCAAACTATATTTTATCCACTAGTAGCTCACATAAATGGTCAATCCCTCCAAATCAATCTAGGATCAAGCCCTATAAATATTAAATAAGATGATTCAACTATTTAGAGAAGAAGTAGAACAAAATTTTGATGAAGAACAAAAGGTTAATGAAGAAGAAAGGTTTTTTTAAGAAGAAGAATACAATGAAAAAGAAGAGGTAATGCAAGAAAAATAAGTAGAGGAACAAACCCAACAGGGAGAAACACAAAGAGAATGAAGATATCCTATAGAGGAATCTGAAACAATTTTGGGTACTTGAACTATTAGAAAGACCCTAGGAAGATGATTTATGAATGTTTTTTTATCTTAAAAAGTGTTAGAGGCAGTAAGAAATGTTAGTCTTACAATGACACTGAGAGGGGGGGGTCAATCAATGTAGCTCTATAAACTTAAATTTATAGCTCTTAATATCGCAACAATTAAAACTTATTACTAGATACAAGTATAACAAAAGAGCATCACACAACACAAGATTTAATGAGGTTCACCAATGTGGCTACTCCTCAAAAACTGATTTTTTGGACTACCATCCAAATCTAGCCTTTGCAAAGCACCAACTTTACAATCAATTTACCAGCACCCACTGTAAGGAGCACCAACCCCTTATTTATCTACACCAAAAGAAAGGAGCACCAACCCTTTATTTATTTGTACCAAAAGAAAGAAGCACCAACCCCTTATTTATCTGCTCCAACAGAAAGGAGCACCAACCCCTTATTTATCTGCACCAATAGAAAGGAGCACCAACCCCTTATTTATCTGCACCAACAGAAAGGAGCACCAACCCCTTATTTATCTGCACCAACAGAAAGGAGCACCAACCCCTTATTTATCTACACCAATAGAAAGGAGGAACAACCCCTTATTTATCTACACCAACAAAAAGGAGCACCAACCCCTTATTTATCTTTGTTTTTGCAAGACCTTAACTGGTCTTCTTCACCTTTGCATTCTATGTGCACTCTGCTCTCTTTGCATAATCACTTCGCACACTCTACTTCGTTACAGTCAAACTTCAAGATCATATTCTCCCTTTTGCACACTTTGCAAATTTTGCACTTAGCACGATTCGACACGACTTGCTCTCTGTGCACAACGATCATATTTCTCACACATTCAACCATCTTATCAATTCTCCAAACAGCCCTCCTTTTATAATAATATTTTTTATGATGAAAACCCTAATCTTAGTCGGCTGTAAATCCTAATCTTAGTCGGCTTTCATCGGTCTTCATCGGCTTCAACTCAAGAAGATGTTCGGTTTATCCATCGCTTGATGATTTCATTCTGGACAGACCCTGTAACCGCCATACTAACTTTTGATCACTCTTCGTATTTCAAAATTGTGAAATCACTCTGTAACTACCCCTGTAAATGTCGTAGTGATGTCGATCCACTGTCATACTTCTCATTTCAGTCGGGTTCTCCTTCTTGACTTGCGCATTTACGAGCTATCATGAAATCACAACATTTCTGCCTCTGTAGCTTCTTTTGTTGCTATTGCCATGAAAATACATGTCACGATATCATGACACTTTCACCTCCATATGCTTTCTCTATTATTTTGTCATGATATCATGACATTTTTGCCTTTGTAGCTTCTTTTGTTGCTGTTGTCACGAAAATACATGTCGTGATATCGCAACACTTTTGCCTCCGTACTCTTTCTCTATTCTTTTGTCACGATATCGTGACATTTCTGCCTCTACAGAATTTGTATTTTCTTTTATCATGATATCATGATATTTTCACCTCCGTATACTTCGTCTTTGCTTTTGTCGTGATATCACGACACTTCTGCTTCCATAGAATTTGACTTTACTTTTGTCATGATATCGTTACACTTCTGCCTCCGTAGTCTTCAACTTAGCTTTTGTCGTGAAATCGTGACACTTTTGCTTCTGTACTTAGCTTCTTTGCTTTTGTCATGAAATTGTGACACTTCTGCCTTCGAAGTCTTCTTATCTACTTTTGTCATGAAATCGCGACACTTCTGCTTTCGTACTTTACTTCTTTGCTTTTGTCATGAAATCGTGACACTTCTGCTTTCAAAGTCTTGCTTTTTGCTTTTGTCGCAAAATCGTGACAGTTCTGCTTCCATACGCTTCCTCTCTTTCTTTTGTCATGAAAATGCGACATGTCGCGATATCATGACACTTTTCAAACTTACTTTCTCTCTCCTATTTTAGTCACGAAAATGCGACACTTTTCTTACTTGTTCTCTTTCTTTGAACTTGTTGCGAAATCACAACACTTTTTCCTGCTTTCTCTTTCTCTTCCAACATGTCGCGAAATCACGATAGTTTTTCCACTTGCCTTTTTCTCTTCCAACATGTCACGAAATCGTGATAGTTTTTCCTACTTTTTCTCTCTCTTCCAACATGTCACAAAATCATGATAGTTTTTCCTACTTTTTCTCTCTCTTCCAACATGTCGCGAAATCACGACAATTTTTCCACTTGCCTTTTTCTCTTCCAACATGTCACGAAATCGTGATAGTTTTTCCTGCTTTTTCTCTCTCTTCCAACATGTCATGAAATCACTACAATTTTTCTTGCCTGCTGTATACATTGCGATATCGCGACACTTTTCTTACTTGTCTTTTTTCTTTGATCTTTTGCATATGGGCCACTTCGGTCTTCTTGGAAAATCACTGTACATACTCTGAATAACCTTTGAACTCCTGTCTTCTGCATCTGAATGGCTTTTGAACTTCTTTTCCACTCGCATCAACGGATCTATCTGACTGTGTTGACAACAATGACAATACTGTTGCTGCACCTTGCTCAACAATCTCCCCCTTTGGAATTTTTGGCAACACATGTGCAATTTCATATAACTCTTCTCCCCCTTTGACAATAATACCAAAAGGCTACTACAGACTCCCCCTGAGTCCATGCACAACATTCTCAGGAAAAATTTATTACACTTAGTAAAAATCATGAACATGAGCAAAAAGATAATCAAATACTTAAATGCTCCCCCTGAGAATGTGATCCTTGTAGCTAGTCAATTCTTGGGAAGTGTGACCACTCCCAATTTATTGCGAAGGTACTCAAAAACTTCCTTGGGCAATGGTTTTATGAAGATATCTGCTACTTGCTCTGTAGTTGGAACAAAATCCAACTTAACCTCACCTTTCGCAACTTTCTCCTTCAAAAAGTGATACCTGATAGCAATGTGTTTTGTGCATGAATGCATAACCAGATTCCTGGATATGTTAATGGTACCGGTGTTATCACACTTAACTGATATGGCTCACTGAAGCTAATACCAAGATCTTTAAGGGTTTTTTTCATCCATAATACCTACGTACAACATGTTGTCGCTGCAATATATTCTGCCTCTATTGTGGATAAGGAGACTGACTCTTGTTTCTTACTATGCCACGTGACCAACCTGTCTCCAAGATAGAATGCACCTCCACTGGTACTCTTTCTGTCATCTACACATCCCACCCAATCTACATCTGAATACGTAATAAGGGTGAAGTCCTTACCTTTCGGATACCATAACCCATACTCCATAGTACCCTTGAGGTACCGAAGAATCCTCTTCACTGTTGTCACATGAGTCTCCTTGGGACTAGCTTGAAATCATGCTACCATGCATACTGCCTGCAAAATATCCGGTCCGGTAGTCGTCAAGTATAGTAAGCTCCCAATCATAGATCCGTACATGGTTTGATCAACGGTGGAGATTTGTCATCCTTTCTCAACTTGCAACCTATCGTCATGGGAGTGCTAACTGGCTTACAATCCTCCATTGTGAACTTTTTTAACATCTCTTTCACATATTTAACTTGAGAAATAAATATGCCCTTCTTATTTTGATTAACTTGCAACCCGAGGAAACACAAAAGTTCACCAATCATTGAAATTTTAAATTCATTTTGCATCTTATTTGCTAAATCTTTACACGACTCATCTTTGCTACTGCCAAATATGATATCATCTACGTATACAACAAGAACAATAAGATGCCTATTTTCTATTTTGACATACAAATTACTATCCACCATACCTTTCTTAAAACCTTGTTGAGTGAGATAGTTGTCTAGCCTTGCATACCATGCTCGGGGTGCCTGTTTTAAGCCATATAATGCTTTCTTCAACTTGGAAACCAAGTTGGGATCATCACCAAATTGGAAACCATTTGGTTGCTCAATATAAACCTCTTCAAGTTTCCCATTCAAAAACATTGATTTCACATCCATTTGATAAACTTTGAAATTCTTGTAGACTGCTAAAGCTAGAAATATTCTAATTGCCTCTAGTCTAGCTACTGGTGCAAAATTTTCCTCAAAGTCAATGCCTTCAACTTGTGCATAACCCTTACATACCAATCTTGCTTTATTTCTGACTACCTATCATCTTCATTCAATTTGTTTCGAAAAATCCATTTAGTCCCGATTATATTTTTATTTGTAGGTCTAGGTACTAACTCCCAAGTTTTGTTTTTCTCGATTTGATATAATTCTTCATTTATTGCCTTCATCCAACTTTCATATTTGCTTGCGTCAACAACATTTTTGGGCTCAATGCTAGATAATAGAGAGTAGTTACTTACTACTCTTCTTCTTGTCTGAACACCAACTTTGGGGTCTCCAATTATTTGCTCTCTAGGATGATTTTTCTGCCAGCTACTTGTTTTGAATTTCTTATTTTCTTCCACTTTTGAATCACAACTTAAATCATCTGAGTCAATTTTTTGTATCTTTTCCATTTTTTTTCCTCATATCCTTCAATAACCTCTTCATAAATTGGGTAGTTCTTTTCATAGCTAATTACTCGTTCTCTACCTTCATCAAATTTAACATCGGCACTGTCCACAATTTTCTTTAGCCTCTTGTTGTAGCATTTGTAAGCTTTGCTTTTTTATAAATAACCAACAAAAATACCTTCATCCGCTCTATCTTCAAACTTACCAAGATTATCTTCAGTTCTTTTGATGTAGCACTTGCTGCCAAAAACTTTGAAGTATTTTGTTGTTTCCCTTTTACTGAACCATAACTCATAAGGAGTTTTGCTTTCATGTGTTCTCAGCATGTACCTATTTTGGATATACACCATAATATGGACTGCTTCTTTCCAAAATATGTCTACTACTCTGCTTTCAGCCAACATAGTCTGTGCCATTTCCTACACTATCCTATTCTTTCTTTCTACCACTCCATTTTGTTGAGGTGTCCTGGCTGCTGAAAACTATCTCCTAATACTGTATTCTTCACAGTACTCTGTAAACTCCTCTGAAATGAATTCTCCTCCTCTATCTGATCTTAAATATTTGATCCTCTTTCTTGTTTCATTCTCAACTTGGTTTTTAAAAGTCTTGAACATTTCAAAAGCTTCTGATTTATGCTTCAAGAAAAATATCCATGTCATTCTGGAATAGTCATCAATGCACAACATAAAATATTTGTCACCATTTATGCTTTGTGTTCTCATGGGTCCACATAAATTAGTGTGTATTAGTTCCAAAGGTTTGCTTGTGTAGTACTCTTTTGTTTTGAATGTGACTCTAGTTTGCTTCCCCTTTTGGCATGAAGCACAAATGTTGTTTGCGGTGTTTGCTGATGGTGGGAATATCTCTCACTGCCCTTTTTGAGTTGATTTTTACTAGATTATCAAAACTAATATGATCGAGTCTCTTGTGCCACAACCAATTTTCTTCTTCTTGTCCAATAAAACAAGATCCTTTCGAAGTCTCTGAGAGCGTGTACAGGTTGCCAGATGTCCTTGATCCAGTTGCTATCAATTTTCCACTGTTTGTTTTTCTGACTTCACAACCCCGCTTCTTAAAAACTACTTCATGACCTTTATCACAAATATAAATTACGCTCAACAAGTTATGTTTCAAACCATCCACAAACAAGACTTCTTCTGACTTAATTTTTTCATCACTAATTTTAACTGAACCTTTGCCAACTATATTAGCTCCATTATTATTTCCAAACTTTACTGAACCACCTTCATATTTTAGTAACTTCTCAAATTTTTGTTTGTCACCTGTCATATGACTGGAGCATCCACTATCAAGTATCCATGGTACATATTTATTCTGTGCTTTAAATGCTATTTGTATGATTAAGGATTCCTTTTCTTCCTTAAGTCACTCTTTTTCTTTCCACTCCGTTTTGATAGTAGTTTTGGGCTCTTGTTTTGCCTTTCCCTTATCAATAGCTTGTGCATGTTTTTCAAGAAGTTTTCTATTTTGTCTCATCCTATTTGGTTGAAATTTTCTTTCCTGAAACTGATTTGATGCAAATGTACTTCTATAGTTTCTTGCAATGTGCCCAAAATTATGACAATTATAACATTCTACTATATAATTCATCAAAGGAGAAAAAGCATTTCTATTGGTGAAATTCCTTGGTCTTACATTATATTTGCAGTCTAAGATTTTATGTCCATAGCCATTGCATTTAAAACAAAAACCAAAAAAGGGATAATTGAACCTGGGTGATGGTATTTGCCATGTTGCCGTAGGAGCCATAGGTCTTCTTCTTCTTTGATGTGTGACATTGGTGAATCCATCATTGTCAATTCTCCTTTCATGCCTGGCATTATTGCTTTATTTTGCATGAGATGTTTTTCCTTGATCAACTTGTTTCTTATCTTCATACTTTATGGATTCTACATTTTTGGCCTTTAATCCTGTTGTGGCTGATCCACAACATACCCCAAAATTGGGGACCCACCTTTTTTTGCATGTGTTCCAAGAAGACTGAAGTGGCCCATTGGCTAAAGATCAAGGAAAAAAGCAAAATACCACAAGGAGGAAAAGTTTTGCGATATCATGACATGTTGCACCATTGCGGCCATAAGAGAAAAAGTGTCGCGATATCGCGACATGTTGCACCATCATGGCCAAAACAGAAAAAATGTCGTGATGTCGCGACATGTTGCACCATCGCGGCCAAAAAATAAAAAGTGTCATGATATCATGACATGTTGCACCATCGTGGCCAAAAAAGAAAGTGTCACGATATCGTGACATGTTGCACCATCACGGCCAAAAGAGAAAAAGTTTCACGATATCACGACATGTTGCACCATCGCGACCAAAAGAGAAAAAGTGTCACGATATCGCGACATGTTGCTTTGTCACGGTCAGAGGAGAAAAAGTGTCATGATATCGCGACATGTTGCTTGGTCGCAGTCAGAGGAGAAAAAGTGTCGTGATATTGCGACATGTTGCATTTTCATGATTCAAAGCAAAGAGAGAGAGAAGAAAGAAAAAGTGTCGCGATATCACGACATGTTGCATTTTCATGATTCAAAGCAAAGAGAGAGAGAAGAAAGAAAAAGTGTCGCGATATCGCGACATGTTGCATTTTTGCGACCAAACGAGAAACAAAAGAACAAGAAAGAAAAGTGTCGTGATATCGCGACATGTTGCATTTTTGCAGCCAAACACGAAAAGTGTCACGATATCGTGACATGTTGCATTTTCATGGCCAAACAGGAAAGTATCATGAAATCGTGACATATTATGTTTTCACAGCCAAAAGAGAAAAGGTGTCGCGATATCGCGACATGTTGCACTATCGTAGCCAAAAGAGAAAAAGTGTCATGATATCATGACATATTACATTTTTGTGGCTAAAAGAAACAAAATACGGAAGGGGCCAAAAGTGTCGCGATATCGCGACATGTTCCATTTTCACCAAGGTAACGGACCTGCATAGTGACGCGGACATAAGGACAAAATCTAGTAAATAAGACAAAGCGTTACATAAGAAATATTTAATGATTGGAAATCATTTAAGATGGTCGTTACACACGGAGGGAAACGGATGCAAGCCCATGTGGAGAAAATGCAGCGAAGGGCCACAAAATGGAAACCAAAGCACATGCATACAAGGAAAGGTGAAACGAATAGTCAGGGAAGGTGAAGCGAACAGCCATCAAAAAATGAAATGAACAGTCATGGAAGAAGAAACAATGTTTTCACAAATTTAAATACACCATTCAAAGAGGCCAGAAGGGGGTGGAAAACTGTTGCAAGTAGCATTGCAGACTTGAAGGCAAGATAGCCATTCTGGACCTAGTTGGGTTGTTTTTCTTCTGTAGACTGGTTTTTATTCTTCATGGACGGGGTTGGAAACTACCGCAAGTAGAGTTGCAGATTTGAAGGCGAGAAGGCCATTCTAGAACTGTTTAAGTTGTTTTTCTTCCATAGAATGGTTTGGAAAAACCAAAAATTTTGCTATTGTAAAATGACATATTTTTAATGCAGAAGTTTTCAAAAATTTGCATCTTGTGGGCAAGAAAGGAGTCATTTTCTGCATGCTATATTAAATGTCTATTTTTCCCCTTTTCAGATTTTAGGCTTGTAAATGGAGTTTATGCAAGTTTTCTTGGTTGCTTCATACGAATGTTTAAATCTAAAAAAAAATCTTATTTAAAACCCTAGGAGCCAACACTTAGCTTATCCGGATTGTGCTTGTTTGCAGGTCCAATAGGTTAGGTTGCATGCATGAAAACCTCATATCTTTGGTTTTGCCAAAATAGGATAGCATCATACTGAGTGCATTTTATTTTCAGTTTTCTGCATTTCATTTTCATTTTTTGCATTTTATTTTTTCCAAAAATTTTAACTTATTTTCAGGCATTAAAATAAACATTTAAAATTTTTTAAAATCCAAAAAACAATGAACAATCACTAAAGTTTCATTATGAAATAAACCAACATTGCCCATTGTTTATAGTTACTTGCAACCACTAAGGTGTTCCAAGCATTTAAATTGAATATCTTTATTTGAGATTACTAATACACATATGCAAAATGTTGATACAGCGAAGACCTTGGAGAAGTTGTTTGTTTAACTTCTTTGCAAGAGGGGATTTGGAACCCAAATCCTAAAAGAGAGTGTACTTTCACAATCGGGTGAAAATACCACTCAACAGATTGGCACTAGAAGGAGGGCCTGAATTGTTTTATTTCAAAGTGATTTAAATGCTATAGGGATTTAAATTTTGAATATTTCATGCCCTATTGATTATTATCTTTAGCCCTATTTTAACAATACAACCTTGTAGTGTTAAAAGGAGGACATGAATTGCCATGAATTGTTCTAATGCTTTTTTATTGTTCATACAGGAATAATGTGTTTTGATTTTGAAAAATTTTGGTCTTGACTAATGAGGTTGTCTCCATGCAATTACTTTTATTTGATTTTAATGGATACATCTCTTGGTTGATGTTGACAGGGTTATAACACGTTACATGTTTGATATTTTCTAGTCAATTTCATGTTTATTTGTAAGGAATTATTTCTTTTCTAAAATGTATTTGTTGTCGGTATTATGCTCTTCACTTGCGTGTAATGCGATCTTGTGAATCAGAAAGCCTACAACACGAGGAGTATGCTCTTAACTTGCGCATGTGCGATCTGGTGAATCAAAAACTAACATTTTAGAATACATCTTTGTCATAGTTCCTTCTTTCACTCACGACTAACAAATTAATTTTTCTTTGAATTTCATTAATTGTAGGATTTTTCTGTGTGTCGCAGGTTTTCTTTGAGGTATTGAGAGTTTTGTCAGGTTTTGTAGGGTAGTGTCATTTACAAGCTGGACCCACCGCATCGCATCGCAACTAGGTCCAAAACAACTGAGAAAACCATATTCCAAAGCCTCTCACTCACTCATAGGAATCCAAGGAATAAAACCGAACAAATTGTGATCCCGCCAGATAGCCTTGTTACAGAAGATCCTTTTGTTTCAGGTGCATCTAGCGGACTTGCACCGGTGGTGTCATTTGCCACTAGTGTACCAATTATCAGTACCATTTCCATGGTTCTTGTAGGGTTATCATCATCAATTTTGAATAAAATATCCCAACCTCCACCATCTCCTTGGTACAGAGCCAATAACATTCCTTTGAATATTGCAGGGGATATTCACAAGATCCCTAGGAGTATAGAGAGATTTTTGCCCAAATAAAAACTGGATGGCCCAAGGACTACAAAAGAATATATTCAGGCCTATAGGGATGTTATAATAATATTTCACGTTCAACATGAAGATGTGGCTTGTAGACTCTTCCCCATTAGCCTAGACCAAGAGGCTTACGAATGGTATATTTGCTTACCTACTGGTTCCATTATGTCATGGACGCAAATTGAGAATGCTTTTGTTAACCAATTCAAGTCACCATTAGATCCCACAATCATCTATAATCAGTTCATTACTTGCAAAAGAGGCCAGGGTGAGCAAATCTAAACTTTTAATCAGAAATTTTAGAGGTGCTATAATAGAGCAATTTGGCATTTTTCCATTGATCCCGCAATAGCTTTGCAAATATATTTTTGGGCATTGGATCCCATGACGGTAATGTTTGCAAGGCAAAATAATCAAGTTACCATGCTTGCTCTAGCCTACAATGAAGCTATGACCATCGAACAACAAATGACACCATAGAGTTATGGGTTTTCCTATATGCCTATGGTAGGACAATATGGTCCATATGGTCAAGCTCCTATGATGAATCAAATCATGGCACCACAAATATCAAGCATAAATTCTTTGCCTTATCAACAACCATATTCATCAACACCCGCTTACACACCCATTACAATTCAACCAATCACATCCATTCCCCCCATTCCTTCATTTTTGCAAACTAGTCAGCAGACTATGCAAGGAGCCAGTCCAGTTAATACTTAGGCTATAGTTCCTTTCCCCAATCCAATTTTGATTCAAAGTGTGAATCCCTACGCAAATCAAGGGGCTCAAAATCTAACTCAAATTTTAATCCAAGATCTCACCAATTACGCAAATCCTATTGGAACTAGCAATAACATAGCTCAACCAAAAGAGATTTATTCAGAGGTTGAAGAGCTCAAAAATATGGTTCATAAATTGAGTAATTATTTGGTTCAAAAATAGTAGTATGAATCCCATGTCCCTCACCCAAATCGAAACTTCAACAATAGAGGGAGACAGTGGAATACGAAGTCAAACAATGGGGGTGTGCCTTCCCTTATTGCTAATTAGTTAGATACTTCTACAAGACCAAGTCACTCTAGTTCCATTCTTAATATTTCTGGTTTTGCGTGGGAAAAGGGGTGTAGATTGCATAATACAAAGGCGCATAATGAAAGGAATTGTCTCGAAATTGCTCGGTATACCCATTGTCTCCAAGCTCAAGTGGATGATTTGGAACTTGTGCCAAATAAGGGTCCACCCCAACATCAGCAAGGAGAGGACAACATTTTAGTGGTAGAAACTCTATATCGTCAAGAGAGTGAGAATAAGGAAGGTGAGGATGAATTGGATGAGAAACATCTTGACGAATCAGAAGATGAAGAAGAAGTACTTGAGCGTCACAAATTGAACTTGGAGGATGATTACTATGATTCGTGGAAGAAATGGGAAGAATATTATCTATATAAATCTTCTAATAAACTTGTTGCATCAATTAATATGAAGGATTACTCAATTGCTTCCTCACATGAGGATACTATAAATCCTGTACAAATTGAGAAATTTTTAGAAGAGGAATTTGAATCTCATCAAAATTTGGAACATGATAAGGATTCTACAACCATGAATCAAGAAAGAGAGTCATTTGCTTTAGATGCCTTTGAGGGAAAAGAAATTAAAAATCTTGATCCACTTACTTGTGCTAAAATGATTATTTCATTTCAAAATGAGAAAATTACAAAGCCTAAATCATTTGGGTTTGATATCATTGATGATCCAATTGAAAATATCATGTTACCCAAAACAACCCAAGTGATTGATCATGGAAACATGTTAGTTAACCCACCCCTAGATAGACAGGACTTATGGTTTGAAAGGGATGGACATATTTTCAATTGGGTACCTAAGTTTGGTGCCTTTGATAAACAAGTCATGGAGAAAGAACAAGTGCTATAGGATGATGAATGTCATGAGAGAAAAGAGGAATTTTCAAATCCTCTTCAAGTAAGGTCAAATGAAAGCGTGCCAAAGGTAAAATCTCACCGTTTTGGTTTCACCATGCAAAATTCGAATGAAGGTTTGCCTAATGAATGGTTTGATTCAAATATTATTAATGTTATGGCTTTATTGAATGAAAATGAAAGCTTATTTCTACACCATGAATCAAAGTGTGGAATGGACATCTTAAAGAATATACATAAAAGAATTGAACATCAATCATTATCTAATCAATTTGAAAACTTGAAGCTACACCATAGGATTATTAATGAAACTAAATCAAATTGGTATGGTGAGAGGGGCAAGTGGAGGTTTGTTTCTTTGTTTGGTTTGATCTTGTTTTGGTTGGATTCCTGCAAAACTTGGTATGCCTATCATGTCATATGTCTTTTAAAGAATTCTAATCAGGTTTGGGATCCGAGAAAATGATAATCCAAACTTTTTTTACATTTGTATATACTTTTGGTTTTCGTGTTTTGGTTTCAGAATGGATCTCATTTTGGTTTTAAGTTTTGTGTGTTGGTCCTTTGGAAATTTTTGGTTTGTCAACTTAGGTCTTTATGAATGTTGACTAAGACTTGGAGAATATGAAACATCGAAATTGTATTACAGAAAGCTCCACGAATACTACAAACACATTAAAGAATATCATTTGGCACTTGTGATGCATGAAGTTGTCAGTTTTACACATTATGGCAAAGTAGGTGATATATTCCATCCACATTTTAAAATGAGAAATGCATTCATATCTCATATTACATTCCGCATTGCATATACATTTCATCTCAGTTGCATCTTCATTTCATAAATAATCATTGAAAAAGTGTCAAATCTTCTTATGGTTATTACATAACATATATCAAAAGGATCCTAAGGTTGGGAACTGATGCCAAAACTACCTTGAATCAAGCACGTTCTACGCATATTAAAGAGAATCTTGAGCAAAATGGTCAAAACCGTACTTGGAAGAAAATGTGAGGCAAAAAGAGTATTTCGTGTCTATCCTATTATGCAACATAATCCTTAAAATAGTGGTTTTTACCACTCCTATATTTCTTAAAGCCTAAAATCAAAGTAGTAAGGATAGGGTTAAATCTCCATCGAACTTAGGTTGAGGATCCAACTCCCCAAAGCTTTGATTTGACCTTCATGGAGTAGTAAGGATACGGTCTAATTCTCATCTCGCTTAGGTTGAGAATCCGATTCCCCAAAGCTTCTATTTTGGCCCACTCAAGAACTTAAAATTCTAAAGAAAATATTTTTCATTCTATTTTTCATTGCTTTATTAATATTGGATTGGAAGGATCATACTACATGTCCCTTGCAAGGATGGGTAGTCATCCCCAAGGTCCAAGAAATCAAAAGTAAAGCCAAAACATGGATTATGGGGTTAATCTCCATCGGGGCTATAGACGCCTGGCTGGCAGTGGAGTATGCTCATGCATGGCAACATGTCTTGTCTAAAAGCAAGACCACTGACTACTCAAACGGATAGGCTAGCCTGACAATTTCATCCATAATAGGTTAAATAATTTTGTTCAAGATGAGGTAATGAACTCTAGATTAGAGTAGTAAGGATAGGGTTAAATTCCCATCTCACTTAGGTTGGGAATCCGATTCCCCAAAGCTCTGATTTCACTTACACCTGCACATGGGTTCAATATGGTGGTGACACATAACAAACTTTGGGATCTAGTAAATTAATTCAGTATACATATGTTTAGTCCTAAGAGGATTTGACAGTTTTAATATGTTTTTTCATGATGCTAGAAATTCTGAGCCTTTGCAAAGCAGGTTGTTATATCTCTAACATAGTTGTCATACATCAAATCCTACACAAATCAATCATAGCCTTGCATGCGAATCATAAGTGAAACTGGCAATGGAATGTTGATAAATTTCAAATGAAAGGGAAAGAAGCACATTCCACACATTGAGATGATGCTTGATAATTCTAATGTTTCATGTATTTCTCATCTAGTTCCATTCTTGGGATATTTTCTAACGATTGTATTTGAGTCTGTGTGTTTTTAGGTTGAGTTCTCACCAAAATGCTCAGGAGCATTGCCCAGCAGAGTCACCATTTGTTGTGGTTGATCCACAACATACACAAAAATTGAGGACCCACCTTTTTTTGCATGTGTTCCAAGAAGACCGAAGTGGCCCATAGGCTAAATATCAAGGAAAAAAGCAAAATACCACAAGGAGGAAAAGTGTCACGATATCACGACATGTTGCACCATTGTGGCAAAAAGAGAAAAAGTATCATGATATCACGACATGTTGCACCATCACGGACAAAAGAGAAAAAGTGTCATGATATTGCGACATATTGCACCATCGTGGCTAAAAAAGAAGTGTCATGATATCGTGACATGTTGCACCATCGCGACCAAAGAAAAAGTGTCGCGATATCGTGACATGTTGCACCATCATGGTCAAAAGAGAAAAAGTGTCACGATGTCACGACATGTTGCATTTTTGTGACCAGAATAGAAGAAATAAAAAGTGTCACGATATCGCGACATGTTGCACCATCGTGGCCAAATGAGAAAAAGTGTCGTGATATTGTGACATGTTGCACCATTGCGGCCAATAGAGAAAAAGTGTCGTGATATCACGACATGTTGCTTTGTCGCGGTTAGAGGAGAAAAAGTATTGTGATATTGTGACATGTTGCTTGGTCGCGGTCAGAGGAGAAAAAGTGTCATGATATCACAACATGTTGCATTTTTGAGATTGAAAGCAAAGAGAGAGAGAAGAAATAAAAAGTGTCATGATATCACGACATGTTGCATTTTTGCAACCAAACAAGACAAGAAAGAACAAGAAAGAAAAGTGTCACGATATCGTGACATGTTGCGTTTTCATGGCCAAACAGGAAAAGTGTCGCGATATCACGACATGTTGCGTTTTTGCGGCCAAATAGGAAAAAGTGTCGCGATATCGTGACATGTTGCATTTTTGCGACCAAAAGAGAAAAGGTGTCGTGATATCGTGACATTTTGCACTGTTGTGGCCAAAAGATAAAAAGTGTCGTGATATTGTGACATGTTACATTTTCACGGCTAAAAGCAACAAAATACGGAAGGGGCCAAAAGTGTCAAGATATCGCGACATGTTCCATTTTCGCCAAGGTAACAGACTTGCATAGTGACGTGGACATAAGGACAAAATCTAGTAAATAAGACAAAGAGTTACATAAGAAATATTTAATGATTGGAAATCATTTAAGATGGTCGTTACACACAAAGGGAAATGGATGCAAGCCCATGTGGAGAAAACACAGCGAAGGGCCACAAAATGGAAACCAAAGCACACACATACAAGGAAAGGTGAAATGAACAGTCAGGGAAGGTGAAGCGAACAACCATCAAAAAATGAAATGAACCATCATGGAAGGAGAAATAATGTTTTCACAAGTTTAAATACGCCATTCAAAGAGGCCAGAAGGGGGTAGAAAACTGCTACAAGTAGCATTGCAGACTTGAAGACAAGATAGCCATTCTGGACCTAGTTTTGCTGTTTTTCTTTTGTAGACTGGTTTTTCTTCTTCATGGATGGGGTTGGAAACCGCGAAAAGCAGATTTACAGAGTTGAAGGTGAGAAGGCCATTCTGGACCTGTTTAAGTTGTTTTTCTTCCACAGACTGGTTTAGGAAAACCAAAAATTCTGCTATTGTAAAATGACATATTTTTAATGCAGAAGTTTTCAAAAATTTGCATCTTATGGGCAAGAAAGGAGGAGTCATTTTCTGCATGCTAGATTAAATGTCTATTTTTCCCCTTTTCAGATTTTAGGCTTGTAAATGGAGTTTATGCAAGTTTTCTTGGTTGCTTCATACGAATGTGTAAATCTGAAAAAAATCTTATTTAAAACCCTAGGAGCCAGCACTTAGCTTATCCGGATTGTGCTTGTTTGCAAGTCCAATAGGTTAGGTTGCATGCATGAAAACCTCACATATTTTGTTTTTCCAAAATAGGATAGCATCATACTGAGTGCATTTTATTTTCATTTTTCTGCATTTCATTTTCATTTTTTGCATTTTATTTTTTCCAAAAATTTTAACTTATTTTCAGGCATTAAGAATAAACATTTAAAATTTTTCAAAATCCAAAAAACAATGAACAATCACTAAAGTTTCATGATGAAATAAACCAAAATTTCCCCTTGTTTACAGTTACTTACAATCACTAAGGTGTTCCAAGCATTTAAATTGAATATCTTTATTTGAGATTACTAATACACATATGCAAAATGCTGATACAGTGGAGACCTTGGAGAAGTTGTTTGTTTAACTTCTTTGCAAGAGGGGATTTGGAACCCAAATCCTAAAGGAGAGTGTACTTTCACAATTGGGTGAAAATACCACTCAACAGATTGGTGCTAGAAGGAGGGCCTGAATTGTTTTATTTCAAAGTGATTTAAATGCTATAAGGATTTAAATTTTGAATATTTCATGCCCTATTGATTATTATATTTATACCTCTTTTAACAATACAATCTTGTAGTGTTGAAAGGAGGACATGAATTGCCATGCATTTTTCTAATGCTTTTTGATTGTTCATACAAGAATAATGTGTTTTTATTCTAAAATTTTTTGGTCTTGACTAACGAGGTTGTCTCCATGCAATTACTTTTATTTGATTTTAATGGATACATCTCTTGGTTGATGCTGACAAGGTTATTAACACGTTACATGTTTGATATTTGCTAGTCAATTTCATGCTTATTTGTAAGGAATTATTTCTTGTCTAAAATGTATTTGTTGTTGGTATTATGCTCTTCACTTGCATGTAATGCGATCTTGTGAATTGGAAAGCCTACAACACGAGGAGTATGCTCTTCACTTGCGCATGTGCGATCTGGTGAATCAGAAACTGACATTTTAGAATACTGCTTTGTCATGGTTCCTTCTTTCACTCACGACTAACAAATTGATTTTTCTTTGAATTTCATTAATTGCAGGATTTTTCTGTGTGTCGCAGGTTTTCTTTGAGGTATTGAGAGTTTTGTCAGGTTTTGTAGGGTAGTGTCATTTACAAGCTGGACCCACCACATCACATCGCAACTAGGTCCAAAACAACTAAGGAAACCATATTCCAAAGCCTCTCACTCACTCATAGGAATCCAAGGAATAAAACCAAACAAATTGTGATCCCGCCAGATAGCCTTCTTACAGAATATCCTTCTATTTCAGGTGCATCTAGCGGAATTGCATTGGTGGTGTCATTTGCCACTAGTGTACCAATTATCAGTACCATTTCAACGGTTCTTGTAGGGTTGTCATAATCGATTTTGAATCAAAGGGTCCAACCTCCACCACCTCCTTGGTACGGAGTCAATAACATTCCTTTGAATATTGCAGGGGATATTCACGAGATCCCTAGGAATATAGAGATATTTTTGCCCAAATACAAATTGGATGGCCCAAGGACCACAGAAGAATATATTCAGGCCTATAGGGATGTTTTGATAAGATTGCACATTCAACATGAATATGTGGCTTGTAGACTCTTCCCCATGAGCCTAGACCAAGTGGCTTACGAATGGTATATTTGCTTACCTACTGGTTCCATTACGTCATGGATGCAAATGGAGAATGCTTTTGTCAACCAATTTAGGTCACCATTAGATCCCACAATCATCTATAATCAGTTCATTACTTGCAAAAGAGGCCAAGGTGAGCCAATCTAAACTTTTAATCATAAATTTTAGAAGTGCTATAATAGAGCAATTTGACATTTTGCCATTGATCCCGCAGTAGCTTTGCAAATATATTTTCGGGCATTGGATCCTATGACGGTAATGTTTGCAAGGCAAAATCCTCAAGTTACCACGCTTGCTCTAGCCTACAATGAAGCTATGACCATTGAACAACAAATGACACCACAGAGTTATGGGTTTTCCCAGATGCCTATGGTAGGACAATATGGTCCATATGGTCAAGCTCCTATGATGAATCAAATCATGGCACCGCAAATATCAAGCATAAATGCTTTGCCTTATCAACAACCATATTCATCAACACCCGCTTACGCACCCATTCCAATTCAACTAATCACATCCATTCCCTCCATTCCTTCATTTTTGCAAACTATTCAGTAGACTATGCATGGAGACAGACTGGTTAATACTCAGGCTATAGTTTCTTTCCCAAATCCAATTTTGATTCAAAGTGTGAATCCCTACGCAAATCAAGGGGCTCAAAATCCAACTCAAATGTTAAGCCAAGATCTCACCAATTATGCAAATCCTATTGGAACTAGTAATAACATAGCTCAACCAAAAGATATTTATTCAGAGGTTGAAGAGCTCAAAAATATGGTTCACAAATTGAGTAATGATTTGGTTCAAAAATAGAAGTATGAATCCCATGCCCCTCACCCAAATTGAAACTTCAACAATAGAGGGAGATAGTGGAATACGAAGTCAAACAATGGGGGTGTGTCTTCCCCTATTGCTAATAAGATAGATACTTCTACAGGACCAAGTCACTCTAGTTCCATTCTTAATATTTTTGATTTTGTGTGGGAAAAGGTGTGTAGATTGCATAATACAAAGGCGCATAATGAAAGGAATTGTCTCGAAATTGTTCGATATACCCATTGTCTCCAAGCTCAAGTGGATGATTTGGAACTTGTGCCAAATAAGGGTCCACCCCAACATCAGCAAGGAGAGGACAACATTTTAGTTGTAGAAACTCTATATCATCAAGAGAGTGAGAATAAGGAATGTGAGGATGAATTGGATGAGGAACATGTTGATGAATCAGAAGATGAAGAAGAATTACTTGAGCGTCACAACTTGAACTTGGAGGATGATTACTATGATTCGTGGAAGAAATGGGAAGAATATTATCAATCTAAATATTCTAATAAACTTGTTGCATCAATTAATATGCAAGATAACTCAATTGCTTCCTCACATGAGGATACTATAAATCCTGTACAAATTGAGAAAGTTTTGGAAGAGGAATTCGAATCTCATCAAATTTTGGAACATGATAAGGATTCTACAACCATGAATCAAGAAAGAGAGTCTTTTGCTTTAGATGCCTTTGAGGGAAAAGAAATTAAAAATCTTGATCCACTTACTTGTGCTACAATGATTATGACATTTCAAAATGAGAAAATTACAAAGCCTAAATCATTTGGGTTTGATATCATTGATGATCCAATTGAAAATCTCACGTTACCCAAAACAACCCAAGTGATTGATCATGGAAACGTGTTAGTTAACCCACCCCTAGATAGACAGGACTTATGGTTTGAAAGGGATGGACATATTTTCAATTGGGTACCTAAGTTTGGTGCCTTTGATAAACAAGTCATGGAGAAAGAACAAGTGCTACAGGATGATGAAAGTCATGAGAGAAAAGAGGATTTTTCAAATCCTCTTCAAGTAAGGTCAAATGAAAGCGTGCCAAAGGTAAAATCTCATCGTTTTGGTTTCACCATGCAAAATTCGAATGAAGGTTTTCCTAATGAATGATTTGATTCAAATATTATTAATGTTATGGCTTTATTGAATGAAAATGAAAGCTTATTTCTACACCATGAATCAAAGTGTGGAATGGACATCTTAAAGAATAAACATAAAAGAATTGAACATCAATCATTGTCTAATCAATTTGAAAACTTGAAGCTCCACCATAGGATTATTAATGAAACTAAATCAAATTGGTATGGTGAGAGGGGCAAGTGGAGGTTTGTTTCTTTGTTTGGTTTGATCTTGTTTTGGTTGGATTCCTGAAAAACTTGGTATGCATATCACGTCATATGTCTTTTAAAGAATTCTAATCAGGTTTGGGATCCAATAAAATGATAATCCAAACTTTTTGTACATTTGTATATACTTTTGGTTTTCGTGTTTTGGTTTCGGAATGGATCTCATTTTGGTTTTAAGTTTTGTGTGTTGGTCCTTTGGATATTTTTGGTTTGTCAACTTAGGTCCTTATGAATGTTGACTAAGACTTGGAGAATATGAAACATCAGAATTGTATTGCAGAAATCTCCATGAATACTGCAAACACATTAAAGAATATTGTTTGGAACTTGTGATGCATAAATTTGTCAGTTTTACACATTATGGCAAAGTAGGTGATATATTCCATCTGCATTTTAAAAGGAGCAATGAATTCATATCTCATGTTACATTCCGCATTGCATATACATTTCATCTCAGTTGCATCTTCATTTCATAAATAATCATTGAAAAAGTGTCAAATCCTCTTAAGGTTATTACATAACATATATTAAAATGATACTAAGGTTGGGAATTGATGCCCGAACTACCTTGAATAAAGCACGTTCTACGCATATTAAAGAGAATCTTGAGCAAAATGGTCAAAACTATACTTGGAAGAAAAGGTGAGGCGAAAAGAGTATTCTATGTCTGTCCTATTATGCAACATAATCCTTAAAATAATGGTTTTTACCACTCCCATATTGCTTAAAGCCTAAAATCAGAGTAGTAAGGATAGGGTTAAATCCCCATCGAACTTAGGTTGAGGATCCAACTCCACAAAGCTCTGATTTGACCTTCATGGAGTAGTAAGGATAGGGTCTAATTCTTAAATCGCTTAGGTTGAGAATCCGATTCCCCAAAGCTTCTATTTTGGCCCACTCAAGAACTTGAAATTCCAAAGAAAATATTTTTCATTCTATTTTTCATTGCTTTATTAATATTGTATTGGAAGGATCGTACTACATGTCCCTTGCAAGGATGGGTAGTCATCCCTAATGTCCAAGAAATCAAAAGTAAAGCCAAACCATGGATTATGGGGTTAATCTCCACCGGGGCTATAGACGCCTGGCTGGCAGTGGAGTATGCTCATGCGTGGCAACATGTCTTGTATAAAAGCAAGACCACTGACTGCTCAAACAGATAGGCTAGCCTAAAAATTTAATCCATAATAGGTTAAATAATTTTGTTCAAGATGAGGTAATGAACTCTAGATCATATTAGTAAGGATAGGGTTAAATTCCCATCTCGCTTAGGTTGGGAATCCGATTCCCCAAAGCTCTGATTTCACTTACACTTGCACATGGGTTCAAGATGGTGGTGACACATAACCAACTTTAGGATCTAGTAAATTAATTTAGTATACATATGTTTGGTCCTTAAAGGGTTTGATAGTTTTAATATGTTTTTTCATGATGCTATAAATTTTGAGCCTTTGCAAAGTAGGTTGTTATATCTCTAACATAGTTGTCATACATCAAATCCTGCACAAATCATTCATAGCCTTGCATGTGAATCATAAGTGAAACTGGCAATGGAATGTTGATCAATTTCAAATGATAGGGAATGAAGCACATTGCACACACCGAGCTGATGCTTAATAATTCTAATGTTTCACATATTTCTTGTCTAGTTTCATTCTTAGGATATTTGCTAACGCTTGTATTTGAGTCTGTGTGTTTTCAGGTTGAGTTCTCACCGAAATGCTCAAGAGCATTGCCCAGCAGAGTCACCATTTGTTGTGTCTGATCCACAATGTACCCCAAAATTGAGGACCCACCTTTTTTTACATGTGTTCCAAGAAGACCGAAGTGGACCATAGGCTAAAGATCAAGGAAAAAATCAAAATACCACAAGGATGAAAAGTGTCGTGATATCGTGACATGTTGCACCATCATGGCCAAAAGAGAAAAAGTGTCACGATATCGTGACATGTTGCACCATCACGGCCATAAGAGAAAAAGTGTCATGATATAGCGACATGTTGCACCATTGTGGCCAAAAAGAAAAAGTGTCGCGATATCATGACATGTTGCACCATCGCATCTAAAAAAGAAAAAGTGTCGCGATATCACGACATGTTGCACCATCATGGTCAAAAGAGAAAAAGTGTCATGATATCGCGACATGTTGCATTTTTGTGACCAGAACAGAAGAAAGAAAAAGTGTCATGATATCACGACATGTTGCACCATCGCGGCCAAAAGAGAAAAAGTGTAGCGATATCATGACATGTTGCTTTGTCATGGTCAAAGGAGAAAAAGTGTCGTGATATCACGACATGTTGCTTGGTCACGATCAGAGGAGAAAAAGTGTCGCGATATCGTGACATGTTGCATTTTCGTGATTCAAAGCGAAGAGAGAGAGAAGAAAGAAAAAGTGTCGCGATATCACGGAATGTTGCATTTTCACGACCAAACAAGACAAGAACGAACAAGAAAGAAAAGTGTCGCGATATCGCGACATGTTGCGTTTTCACGACCAAATAGGAAAAGTGTCACCATATCGCGACATGTTGCATTTTCGCAGCCAAATAGGAAAAAGTGTCGTGATATCATGACATGTTGCGTTTTCGTGGCCAAAAGAGAAAAGGTGTTGCGATATTGCGACATGTTGCACTCGTCACGGCCAAAAGAGAAAAAGTGTCACGATATCGTGACATGTTAAATTTTCGTAGCTAAAAGCTAAAAAATACGGAAGGGGCCAAAAGTGTCGCGATATCGTGACATGTTCCATTTTTGCCAAGGTAACAGACCTGCATAGTGATGCGGACATAAGGACAAAATCCAATAAATAATACAAAGCGTTACATAAGAAATATTTAATGATTGGAAATCATTTAAGATGGTCGTTACACACGAAGGGAAACGGATGCAAGCCCATGTGGATAAAACGCAGCGAAGGGCCACAAAAGGGAAACCAAAGCACACGCTTACAAGGAAAGGTGAAACGAAAAGTCAGGGAAGGTGAAGCGAACAACCATCGAAAAATGAAATGAACCGTCATGGAAGGAGAAACAATGTTTTCACATGTTTAAAGACGCCATTCAAAGAGGACAGAAGGGGGTGGAAAATTGCTACAAGTACCATTGCAGACTTGAAGGCAAGATAGCCATTCTGGACCTAGTTGGGCTATTTTTCTTTCGTAGACTGGTTTTTCTTCTTCATGGACGGGGTTGGAAACCGCAACAAGAAGAGTTGAAGGCGAGAAGGCCATTCTGGACCTGTTTAAGTTGTTTTTCTTCCACAGACTGGTTTGGGAAAACTAGAAATTTTTCTATTAAAAAATGACATATTTTTAATGCAAAAGTTTTCAAAAATTTTCATCTTGTGGGCAAGAAAGGAGTCATTTTATGCATGCTAGATTAAATGTCTATTTTTCCCCTTTTCATATTTTAGTCTTGTAAATGGAGTTTATGCAAGTTTTCTTGGTTGCTTCTTACGAATGTTTAAATCTGAAAAAAATCTTATTTAAAACCCTAGGAGTCAGCACTTAGCTTATCCGGATTGTGCTTGTTTGTAGGTCCAATACGTTAGGTTGCATGCATGAAAACCTCACATCTTCGGTTTTGTCGAAATAGGATAGCATCATACTGAGTGCATTTTATTTTCAATTTTTTGCATTTCATTTTCATTTTTTGCATTTTATTTTTTCCAAAAATTTTAACTTATTTTCAGGCATTAAAATAAACATTTAAAAATTTTCAAAATCCAAAAAACAATGAACAATCACTAAATTTTCATGATGAAATAAACCAACATTGCCCCTTGTTTATAGTTACTTGCAATCACTAAGGTGTTCCAAGCATTTAAATTGAATATCTTTATTTGAGATTACTAATACACATATGCAAAATGTTGATACAACAGAGACCTTGGAGAAGTTGTTTGTTTAACTTCTTTGCAAGAGGGGATTTGGAACCCAAATCCTAAAGGAGAGTGTACTTTCACAACTGGGTGAAAATACCACTCAACAGATCCATTTGATGATTCTCCTTCGATGAAACCCAAACCAAATTTGATGCCTACAGGCCTTTGGTCATTTATAATCTTATCTAGCTTCATAGAACTTTCTTCGCATTTGTGATAGCAACTAATTTTGTGATTCATCTCTTCTATCTGCATCCGTAAACCAACATTCTCTTCTTCTAGTTTACAGCAATAATCTATTTTCATGGTAATTTGTACTTCGAGATCTTTAGATATTTTCTTGTATTCTTCTATCTGTACTTTTAGACTTGTTATGATTTCATTTGCATCCTCAAGATTTTTTGAAATTTTCTTATTCTTTTTCCTCTCTATTTTCCACTCTTCAAGTGTAGAGATCAACTCACCTTCTAGATCTAATTCAGCCTCAGGGTTTTCACCACATACTTCAGAGTTCACTCCTTCCTTTTCTAATTTTACTTCTTCAAATTCCATGAAAAGAGCTTCACTGTTTCCTCTTCAGAATCCTCATCGGAGCTGTCTTCTGATAAACTGGCATTCCTGGAGATGAAACTTTTCTTCTTGAAGTTGCCTTTTCTGAATTTTGTTTTCTTTTTCCAATCACTTCTTTCTTGGTGCGATCTTTCATCAATTTTTTCTTCTCATTAAGTGGAAATTTAGTCGCAAAATGCCCAACGCCTCCACAGTTGAAACATTTAAATGGTAGCTTTCCTCTATATTTTTCTTTTCCCCCTTTTAGTTTTCTAACAATGTTTTCTTCCATTTCATCTGATGTCTCTTCTTCCTGGGACTCTTATTTTGCATTTTTATTTTTAAGGGTTTTAAAATCCGCTTCTTTGTCTATGGGTTTAGATCTTCCTATCCTCATCTCATATGCAGTCAAAGAACCATACATCTCATGTATACTAAAATAATTTAGATTTTTAGCTTCTTCTATCATTGAGACTTTAGAATCAAACCTTTGACGAAGAGATATTAATACCTTTTTCACGATGGCAAAGTCTTTGATATCCTTGTCGAGTCCTTTGATCGGATTAAGGATTCCATTAACTACTGAATCCCAAATGTCATATCCCAAAGCACAGAGATATGTATGCATCCTGATTCTCTGGAACACGTAATTAGATCCGTCAAACAATGGTGCTTTTTTTGATGAGAAGCCTTCACCACCTGCCATTGTGTTACTTCCAAGATCACCCTAGCCGATTAAGCTTGTACAGTAACTTAGCTCTGCTACCAATTGTTAGTCTTACAATGACACTGAGAGGGTGGGTGAATCAGTGTAGCTCTATAAACTTAAATTTATAGCTCTTAATACCACATCAATTAAAACTTATTACTAGATACAACAAGTATAACAAAAGAGCATCACACATTACAAGATTTAACAAGGTTCACCAATGTGGCTACTCCTCAAAAATATACTGCTTGGACTACCATCCAAATCTAGCCTTTGCAAAGCACCAACTTTACAATCAATTTACCAGCACCCACTGTAAGGAGCACCAACCCCTTATTTATCTAAACCAATAGAAGGGAGCACCAACTCCTTATTTATCTATGTCAATAGAAAGGAGCACCAACCCCTTATTTATCTATACCAATAGAAAGGAGCACCAACCCCTTATTTATCTGCACCAACAAAAAGGAGCACCAACCCCTTATTTATCTGCACCAATAGAATAGAGAACCAACCCCTTATTTATCTGCACCAATAGAAAGGAGCACCAACCCCTTATTTATCTGAATTAACAAAAAGGAGAAACAACCCCTTATTTATCTGCACCAATATAAAGGAGCACCAACCCATTATTTATATACACCAATAGAAAGGAGCACCAACCCCTTATTTATCTTTGCTTTTGAAAGACCCTGACTAGTCTTCTTCACCTTTGCGTTCTCTACGCACTCTGCTCTCTCTGCACAATCACTTCGCACACTCTACTTCGTTATAGTCAAACTTCACGATTGTCTTCTCCCTTTTGTGCACTCTGCTCTCTTTGCAAATTTTGCACTTAGAACGATTCGACACGACTTGCTCTCTGCTTACAACGATCGTATTTCACACACATTCAACCATCTTATCAATTCTCCAAATAGCCCTCCTTTTATAACAACATTTTTTATGATGAAAACCCTAATCTTAGTCGCCTATAAATCCTAATCTTAGTTGGCTTTCATCGATCTTCGTCGGCTTCAACTCAAGAAGATGTTTGGTTTATCCATCACTTGATGATTTCATTCTGGACAGACCCTGTAACCGCCATACTAAATTTTGATCACTCTTCGTATTTTAGCAGTATGAAATCACTCTATAACTGCCCTTGTAAATGCCGTAGTGATGTCGGTCCACTGTCATACTTCTCATTTTAGTTGGGTTCTCCTTCTTGACTTGCGCATTTACGACCTATCATGAAATCATGACATTTTTGTCTTTGTAGCTTCTTTTGTTGCTATTGCTATGAAAATACATGTCACGATATCGCAAAACTTTCACCTCCGTACACTTTCTCTATTATTTTATCATGATATCGTGACATTTCTGCCTCTGTAGCTTCTTTTTTTGCTGTTGTCATGAAAATACATGTCACGATATCATGACACTTTCACCTCCGTATGCTTTCTCTATTCTTTTGTCGTGATATCATGACATTTTTGCCTCTATAGACTTCGTCTTTTCTTTTGTCGTGATATCACGATATTTTTGCCTTCGTATACTTTGTATTTGCTTTTGTCATGATATCACGACACTTCTGCTTCCATAGACTTCAACTTTGCTTTTGTCATGATATCGTGACACTTTTGCCTCTGTAGTCTTCAACTTAGCTTTTGTCGTGAAATTGTGACACTTCTGCTTTCGTACTTAGCTTCTTTGCTTTTGTCACAAAATCGTGACACTTCTGCCTTCAAAGTCTTCTCTACTTTTGTCGTGAAATCATGACACTTTTGCTTCCGTACTTTACTTCTTTGCTTTTATCGTGAAATCGTGACACTTATGCTTCCGAAGTCTTGCTTTATGCTTTTATCGCAAAATCATGACAGTTCTGCTTTCGTATGCTTCCTCTCTTTCTTTTGTTTCAAAAATGTGACATGTCGAGATATCACGACACTTTTCAAACTTACTTTCTCTCTCCTATTTTAGTCGCAAAAATGTGACATGTCACAAAATCACGACACTTTTCTTACTTGTTCTCTTTCTTCGAACTTGTTGCAAAATCATGACACTTTTTCCTGCTTTCTCTTTCTCTTCCAACATGTCGCGAAATCGTGACAATTTTTCCACTTGCCTTTTTCTCTTCCAACATGTCACGAAATCGTGACAATTTTTCTTGATTTTTATCTCTCTTCCAACATGTTGCAAAATCGTGATAGTTTTTCCTGCTTTTTCTCTCTCTTCCAACATGTCGCAAAATCATGACATTTTTTCCACTTGTATTTTTCTCTTCCAACATGTCGCAAAATCGTGACAATTTTTCTTGCTTTTTCTCTTTCTTCCAACATGTCACAAAATCGCGACAGTTTTTCTTGCCTTCTGTATATGTCACAATATCGTGACACTTTTTGTACTTGTCTTTTTTCTTTGATCTTTTGCATATAGACCACTTCGGTCTTCTTGGAAAATCACTGTACATACTCTGAATAACCTTTGAACTCCTGTATTCTGCATCTGAATAGCTTTTGAACTTCCTATCCACTGCATCAATAGATCTATCTGACTATGTTGACAACAATGACAATACTATCGCTGCACCTTGCTCAACAAGAAAAACATGAGCAAGGATCTTTCATGAGAATAATATACAATTAAACCTTCAAAAGGAAGAGCAGACCTGTGGATGAGATACTCATATTTATCTCTCACATTGCTTCCATGTGAATTGTTACTCTCTAAATATCTTCATAAATATTCAAGAGAGTGATTGTCACAAGGAGGTTATACCTTAAGACATATCTTGTAGCTATCTAGAGTCCATTTCATTCCTCCATTTTCCCACAATCCACTTTCATTCACATTACCTTACTCTCCTATTATTCATTCATCCATTCATTCATTTACTCATTTCTTTGCATTAATCCATTCACTTCATTTCATTCATTACATATATCCATCCATTCATACATTAAATCTAGTTGCCCATTGGGTAAGGCTCTAATTTCTCAACTTTGCTAGCAAAGTTCCTCGAGAGGCACCAAAATGTAAGCCCAAAATACCACATACTTAGAAAAAAATTCAAATTTTTTTGAAGTCTAAAAGGGTGCTCCAAAATGTAGCAGCAGCTCAACATAGCATGTTCTAGACTGTGGTCAAATTAGTCAAACTAGAACTTCACGTATTTTAAATCATAGCTCAAAGCAAAAAATAGAAATTTTTACACCACATGGCCTAGAGTATGGTTCTATATCATGGTCAATGCACTCAAATATGGAAATTTGGCATTCCAAATCATGATTCAAAACATGATTCTCTACCACACGAGCTAGTGCATGTATCTATACCGCGTGCCCTATCGCATGGTTCCATGCCATGGTTAATAAGGTCAAATATTTGAGTTTGATAATCCAATTCGTAGGCTAGAATATGGTTCTGCATTGCATGATCTACCACATTGTTCCATGCTATGTGCTTCAGCCTATTATTTTATACCAAGGTTAGTGACGACAAATATATTATTTGGAAGATCAAAACAGAGGCTCGAAACATGGTTCTATGTTTCACAACCTAGAGAAAATTTAAAAAATCACATCTAAAAACTTCCTTGTCCTAGCTTATGGTCAAAGCAGTAAAATGATCCAAACAACTCGAAAGAGAGTTTCAAGCATTGGATTAAAACATTGTTCTATGTTGTGAAGGATGAAGCAAAAAATTAAGGTTGGCTCCAAGCCACAATAATATCCAAACTGTGAGATTTTTTAGATCATGAATAATAAGAAGACACCAAGCATGTCTAATAGTGGTTGTTTGATAGTAGATCAACAGTCTACATCAAGAGTGGCTAGAGTCATATATCAGAGCAAGAGTTGATGATAAATATCTATTCAAAGCCATTTTAAAGTTGAATTCAAAGAGCAAGAAGATAGAGTGACAAATAATCAATATCCATGAGTTTATTTAGTTGCAGATCTATGGTAGGGTAGCCATGATAATAAAAATAAATGGCCTTGATTTTATATTAACAAGATCCACAATTGAAATCCATAAGAGTCAAACAACTTGCAGAAGCCAAGTTGCAGAAGATCGAAGGATCACACAGTTTCCTTCTTTCTTGAACCAATCAAAGGATTTCCACCTTAGCATCTTGTTAGTATGGCACTCCAATTTCTTTGTAATTTTTCTTATTCTTTTAAAATATTTTATTACAAAACTATAAATAGAGGTCGAACCCTCACTTTCAAGGGTTAGTTCTAAAGTGTTTGTTTTTTCTACTGCGTATATTTTCTACCAATAATAGAAGGAGTATTACTTGGATGTTTACCTCAAACTAATGTCCTATTTATTTTGTGAATCATAAATATTTGAAGTTATTTATGCTATTGTTTCTATGGTTATCCTATTCTATTGATATTGGATTGCTAGCTTAGAGCAATTTAAATTACTTCATTTCTAAATGTATGCTTGTAAAGAATTATATTTTTGTTAATTAGAGTATCAATATAATTTTTCTATTTGGATTATTGATTCCCTAGATGTTTGAAATAATTCTCTAAGTATGCATATGTGCTCTAATGTGAATATTACTATGTTTTGAATATTGTTAATCACAAGTGTTATTTGCTAGAAGTTGGATTATCAAATGTTTCTTGTAGACGCCTATGTTGTTATCTTTGTCCATCCACTTTTGAATCATTATTTATTAAAATCTTACCTCTTTTTTATCCCTATATTTACACATTTAACTAAGCTTAAATGAGTCAACATCTAATTAGTTGAAAAGGTACACTAGCCTACTTTGGAGGTTGGATTAAAAGAATTTTTTATCCATCCAATATTAGGGTTAGGGTTGTGATTAGCGGTGTTTGTATTTCCTAAAACCATTTTAGATGATAGTCACAACTCGAATTTACATTTATTTTAATACATATATCAATAGGTTGCAGAAAAACTCATGAAGACTAGGACTAAAAAAGGATTCAACTAGAATGACAAATCAACTAGTGAATATTGATTATCTTTAGATTTAGAGTTTCTTCCATTACAATACTAATACTTTGTTTTAGGAAAAAGTATATTCAAATAAAATTGGGAAGCTTCCTACATATAGCTAGGAAGAATATCTTTTTTAGAACCAATCCAGCACCAGAAGAAACAAATGAAATAATGAATATTTGGATGCATAAAGAAAATGTCCCATTGCTAGAGAATGCGTACCTATAGAGTACAAAAGAAGAAAAAGGCCAAAGAAGCCTTACTGTAGATTGAAGAGACTCTAAAAAATAGTCCTAGAATATTAGAGTTTGGTGATCTCCATTGAAGACTGTAGAAAACAAATTGAAGAAATTAGCCTGAGAAGTTGAAGAGACCCATAGAAGGTCCCATTGAAGAACTTCTAAACTTGGAAAATATAGAGAAAGACTAGCAAAATTCTCATTCCTAAGAGCAATAGACTTAAGATATTTGTGAAGGATATATCATTTCCAAAACTTCCATAGTAGAAGGTTGAAGGAAAGGTCTCATTTGGAAGACTAGAAGAGCTATGAGATTGAAGACCTATGAGGGGTCTCAAGGAGAAACAAGAAGAAGGTTTGGTGAGCCTTATTGAAGAATATTCAGAGAAGGCCATTGAAGGAGTTCCTAGAAGAAATCATTGGAGAAATTTACCACCAAGGAGAAGTTCCTAATAAAGAAAGTGTTTGGGACAACTGTTGCCATATAACAACAAGCCCAAACAAATATATATTTTTAAAGAAGCTTGCCAAATTTTGGAGGAGATTGGTGAAGACCTCAAAACTTTCATATTTTTTAGAATATGACCTAGATTGAAGTCATAATTCAATAGGTATGTTGAAGGAGAAATGAGATAGACATTCCTACTAAACTTGAGAGGTTTGAATATTGCCTTAGAAGGCTAGAAAGCTCATTTGGAGAAAAGAGTTCTATTGGTTTTTATAGCAAAAAAATGGAGGGTTATTGAAGAAAAATCTTAGCCATAATTTGGAGGAGTTCCCTACCAAATTTTTGATATTCAAGGACAACATTTTAGTGGAGATATTGACTACTTTGAAATATAAATTTTTTATATTTGAGGATAGCAAGAAAGTAGAACTTGAGCAATATCAATAGCTACTAAGTTCCATATTTCCAAGATACATCTTGAAGGAGAGTTGAAGCTACAAAACTACATATTCAAGCAGTAAGTTAGAGGAGGTACAAAGCTGAAAATAGGTGAGCTAAAGAAATATTTCAAATAGTCAAGAAGAGCTATGATTTCATCTAGTAAAAGGTAGCAATAAGGTGAATCTAATAACCTTGCAATCCTTCATCTACATATATCATTAAGGTAAGCAACTTGGGTGTATGAAGATTCATTAGTTGAACTTTAGATGTTTGGTTCATTATTAAGATTCATTAAGCACCATATTATAGTTAAAAGTTTCAAAGAGAAGATTACATATTAAATTATTCAAGGGAGTGCAAAAGATAGTTTTTTTTAATATTTATACCTACACATTAAAATAGGAGTTAGATATATATTTCAAAAGAAAGAAAAATATCATCTTTCTATTACATTACTCTTGAGTGAAAGTTGCAGAAATTATTAGTGCATTTGAGAGTTCTTTAAGAGTTACTATTAGTGCATCTTGCAAGTTACTTTGAAGGAGAAATAAGGTGAGATTACTATTGCACTATTTTAGTTATTCGTAACTACATTAAATTTATTACTCTTAAATTATTATGTGCATTAGTCGTTAAGTTAGAGTGAAAAACTAAAGTGCACAAATTAGCATGTATCAAAGTGTCTAGAGTCACTATTCAGTGCATAAAACCTGCCACTTATTGTGGCCTAGAGAATCCACCAAATAGGGTGATATTACTCCAAGGAGTGGAAAAGAAATTTGCCATCAAAAATGGTAGGAGCTACAAAATGAGACTAGGAGAGTATCAAGTTTCAAGTGCAACTAAGGAACATATTACAGGTTGTTATTCGAGAATCAAACCTTTCTTCTATTACATCAAATGGAAGCAAATGTTAAGTGTATTAATTACACTCTATGTAGCCTATCATCCTATCGACAAGCGATTGCCATTAGCACTAGTAAAATTGCTCAAAGAGGAGCCATATAAAATAGGCTCAAAATCCACCATTAGCACTAGCAAAAGTTCTCAAAGAAGAACCATCCAAAAGGCTCAATATCTAGCTTGTTAGGGCACTAAAATAGTCATCATATTATAGTCATCGAGTGACCACATCATCAGTGTTAAGGGTTAGACATAAATGCATAGAGGTAGAGCTATCAAAGGGCTCATAAGCTGATTATTTTGAAGGTGTATAAAGATACCAAATTAGAAATCTATAGCATAAACAATCCCATGTAAGAAGCCATCTAGGTATTGCACTTCTACATAAAATATAACATAACAAGTTCTAATTAAAGTGGCTATCATCTATTGTATATCAATATAGAAGGAACAATGCTAAAGGACAACTCATTTTAGTGAAAGGAAGGAAGTTACAATAAAAATGAAAGGTGCATTACCAAGCCATATCATGGCTGAACCACCAGCTAAAGGTCTCAAGAGCTACCATTGATTGGATACAAATTTCTAGCTAGGAAGATAGTTATTGAAGAAACCAATAATAACCATTGATTGGTGACAAATCATAATCTAAAAGGGTAGTGTTTAAGCACTCTAAAATCATCATAACTAGAGCAAATATTGTGGAGAATATCATCATCGGTCATTGGAAAAGCATAGCTTTTAGTCATTGGTAAGAAAGATAAAAGCGTTGAAGCTAAGTTTGAACAACTTGCACTCATTGGGGAGAAGTAGAGAAGGTTAAGGAGACATTGAAGGTGTTCTCACATGCAAGTGCCACTTGGCACAATGAAAGTTATAGTTTAAAACATCTTCTATAATACCCATCTCATAACATATGCGAAGGAAGTGCCTAGTGAAGTAGTAATGCTTATCATGGAGCATTGAGAGAAGACATAAAAATCATCATAGAGCATTGAGGGTAGATGTAATGCTCATCCTGGGGTATTAAAGATAAAGTTAATAATTGCATCAGGGAGCATTTAAGTAAAGGTTGTAACCTCCATTTATCTAAGCAACGTATGCACCAAGTGTCAAGAGCATCAAGAAGGGAGAAGGTATAGTAACATGCCAAGTAAATTACATCCCAATAATGGATGTATAATAGCCTAAGTCAGAAGGCATATAGAGAGTGAGTGAAGATCAATAGCATGTATTAAAGAGAAAGCACACAACAAAGCATCACGGTCATAGTCAAAGTGCAACAAGAGACTGTCGTATACCAATATTGATCAAAGTAGAGCATTGAATGTTGGGATTCAGGAGAGGACCAACATTGTTCTTAAGATAGCATTTAATGATTGTATCTCATAGTAAATTTAAGTTCTTGAACTTAGAAGCCTCACCATAGGCCAATCAGCTCGCTCACTATACATTGAAGGGAGGTAAAAGACATATATCATTTAATACTTAATTTCCTTTAATTTAGGAGTTATTATATGGTTAGTATAAGGTTTAAAGTTGATTATTATTACATTGAAATATCAACCTTAGAATTAAGAAAGCAATTTTAGCAAAGGGTGAAGATATTCTAAATTGTTTGATATTTAAACATTGAGATATTTGCAAATAATTAAGTAGGACATAAGGTTTTCAACCTTGGTAAATTGGAATATTAATTTTCAAATATTATTATTTTATAAAATTCCAAATTAGGGAGGTATAAGGAATACTACATCAAACATAGTTTATTAGAATTTAGAAAACCAAACTATTGGATATTAAGGGATAAAGAAGGAAGATCATTATTTGCTTAAAGAAGTTGGAATTAATTGCTTATATTTATCTCATACTCATACTAAAGAAACAAAAGGAATTCAACTATAGAGAACTTCATTAAATTGATAAGTGGATAGTTCATAAGAGAAATAAGGTGAAATAAAAGTTGATTATTATCATTCCCAAAACATTACAAATCAACTCAAAAGGTTAACTAATAATAGCAAATCACTTTATCAAATATTCTAATCACTAGGGAGACATAAGGGATCCTACAAAATCTAAGTCTTCAAAAGGTTTTATCAAATTAATCTAGGGAGTTATAAGGTATCCTACAAGGATCATCATGACATCAAACAAATTCTTTCTTATAGAATCCCAACTACTTAAAGGCCCAAATTACTCTTCATGAAAAAATAAAGTAAGGGCAATTGATAGTTGAAAAGCTTTGGGAAATTGTTGTTGGAAATTTTGAGTGGATGAGTTGTCATTGATGTCAACAGTGAATGATCATTAATGTCAAGCTTTCAGCACTAGTCAGTGACAGTTTCAGTGGGCAACATCAGTTTCAGGTTCTCCAATGAATGAAAAAGGTTAGTCCATCTTCAGTTAATCAAGACCTAGTTTCAGGAAGTCAGATGAGGTCCAAAGGGTAAAGAAGAGGCCCAGGAAAATAATATTATAATTTTTTATTATAATATTAAAAAGGAGATTTAAATTAATTTTAAAATCAATTAATATAATTTTATTATAAATTAATTTATTAGTTAATTTATTTAACTCTTATGTTACTTAAGTTAATTATAAGTTAATTTCAATTTAATTATAAATTAATTTTTATTAATTTAAATAAACCCTAAAAGGGTTATAAAGCAAAGTCTATAAATCAAAATTTTAAATTCGATTTAAGCACTGATGTATTATAAACATAAAGGCACTGCATATAAATCAAAGCAAAAACCTTTACCTTAGTTCTAACATCCCATGCAATTATTAATTTGAATACCCATAAGTTCAAAACATGCATAGAAGAGGAAGCAACGATTTTTGTTTGAAAAGACTTTAGTGGAAGAGAAGGGACAAGTAGGAGCTAGGCTCCACTCACATTGCACAAGTGCCACGTAGTGTAGCTAACGATGGCGGAAGGAGTTAAGATGCTTGTTCATAGGATGCAGGCTCAAATCCCGTAGGGTTCGCATTTTGCAAGGAGGAAGATCATCATTCTTTTTGAAGTAGTGCCTAGCATGGGGAACAAAGGGAGGCTAGCACATTCCCTTTCTCGTGGGAGTGCCTAGCCCACATGGTGGGCTAGCACCTTGGTAAGGTGCTCGACGATAGAGAGGTTTTGGGGTTGAAACCCACCAAGGCCCTTTTGGTAGTTGAAGAGGTATGCACTGATGTCATATGCTTGGTTGCTTGATTAATTTTGGAGATGCTAAAATTTGAAAAATAAAATATTTTTGTGCCTTGTAAAGTTTATTTTGCCTAAATTAAAATTGATTATTAAGTTTTTTGAGGGAGATAAAAGGGTAGGAAATCATTTTTTCTGAAGGGTTATTTTTGAAAGCTTGATTAATTAAATTAGATATTATAAGGAGCATTTTGAGTTATTATTTTTATGTGTAATTTGAAGATTGCTAATTTCAAGGAGTAATAAGGTGTATTTGGGATTGATTATTTTTTATGTTTGAGAAATATTTTGAAAGAGGGTTAGTGTGATATTTTATCATCTAATCATTGAAATTGGAAAATAAGGAAATTGTGAATGAGACAGGTTTACTAAGGTCACTTCTACATCAAATAAAAGGTATGGGCATATTATTCTTTGGTTGAAGTGATTTATTGAGGTTTTTTGAAAACAAGATTAGAGTGAAAATGACTTTTTTAAGTTTTCCTTGTTGAGTGTGTTTTGAATTAATACTTCAAGGTTTTTTGGAATAAAGAGTTGTTGATAAAACCTTGTTTGATGAGCATTATTGTTGAAGTGATTACTTGAGTGAACTTGAACTAGGTTTTACAAAGATCATGAGTATCATTATTATGTGAGATTGATTGATGAGCATTGTTGGAAACATTTGAATGAATATTCATATGCTTGGACTAGGGTTTGTGAGCAAGGTTTATTTCATTAAGTGATTGGTTGAGTAGATTTGGTTGAGCCTAGTCAAGTGGATGTATTAAAGTGATATTTCAAGTTCTGTGAAATAAATTATTCTATATTTTGAGTTGAGTTGAGAAAGTGATTGATAGTTGGTGAATGTGAAGCATATTGAGTCTCTAACAATTCCGTATATGTTTTTGTGGTAAAAGAGTGATTGAGAATTATGGTGAATGTGAAGCATATTGAGTCTCTAACAATTCTGTATATGTTTTTGTGGTAAAAGAGTGATTGAGAATTATGGTGAATGTGAAGCATATTGAGTCTCTAACAATTATCTTTATGTTTCTATGACATTGGACAAGTTCTAGTGTGGACTTGTTGAGTAGATTTAAGGCAAGTATTAGAGAAGACTTGTAGATATATTTGTGTGAGATTTTGTGGAAGCTTGCAATACATATTGAGAATATATTTGAGGATAGAGATTGAGGATAGATTTGAGGATAGAGATTGAGAACAAATTTTGGTGAATATTTGAGGACAGATTTGTGCCAGACCAGAAACAGAGATTGAGTAGATTTATGCTAGATCGAAGGACTGTGTTTAGTACATATTTGAGACAAAGTTTTTAAGGTGACAGAGTATATAGAATGATAGTCTCCAATGGATAGATATCCATTAGCAAAGGAAGTGAGGATAGGTGTCTTTAGTGGTTAGATATCCATTAGCCAGAGCAGAGGGGACAAAAGTTCTTCTAGAAGATCACCAGTTAGAGCGAAGAAGAAAGAGTTCTCTTGTAGATAGAGATCCACAAAATTGATTAGGGTACTTGTGTCTCATTTGGACAGAGGTCCATAAATATTGTAGGGAAAGGATTCCCAAGAGAATTTATTTAAGAAAAAATTATAAGGAATATTTTCTTCATGGAGTAACCCACATTGGGTGAACCACGTTAAGTCATATCTCTCATGTGTGTGATGCTTTATGTGATTTTTATTGCTTTAATACTGCTAATGTTATAATTTGGATTATATATATATATTATACTATTCACCCCCCCTCTTAGTATAAGCACATGTTATTAAATTGGTATCAGAGCGGGTCTCTCCATGAAAAGCCTAAGAACTTGGAGGAGGATCCATCAGAAACACACATGAATTTATAAAATGAAGAAGAGACCATGTTTGATATAAAAGAGGAATTATTTTTTGCTCTCATAAAATTGGAAATAGATAGAGAAAATAATTCAAGCTTTAAGGAATAAATTCAAGATGATGAAGAAGCAAGGATAGAACTTCTAAAAAATCTCACAGAGCTCAAGATAAAGGTAGAAGAAGGAAAGAAAATTGAGCAAGATATGACATATCTGTTAAGAAAAAGAGAAACAAAATATTAAAAATTGGAAGCAAAAATTATTTATCTAAGGAATGAAGTAGAAAGGACCAAGGTACTACAAGATGGAGAGTATAAGAAATAGAAAAAGGAATCAAGTCTTCAAGAAGTAGAAACTTCAAACAAAGATAGGCAAGCAAAGGATATCAGAAAGGAAGAAATCAAATAAGAACCTTTGAATGATATTTAATCATAAGAGGAGGAGCACTCCAGCACAATATCAAGGGCATCCAAATAGGTTACATAATTTCTTCTATGGTCATTGCTTTTCTTGTAATAAATATGATCATAGAGATGTACACTGTATTGGTCATGCAAGAAATAATATCAATAGAAATTTCTATTTTTTTACACCTCTTATGGATAATGATATTATATGTTACAAATGCAATAATTTGGAGCACAAGGCTAGGTGGTGTAAAATTATACTTCCTGAGTCTAGTAAAAGAAAAAAAAAATCAACAACTAGGAAATATGAAAGGGAAAATATAAATGCTCGATCAATGTTAGTTCAAACAACCCTTCATGCTCATGATAAATAAGAACAATGATATTTTGATAGTGGTTGCTCTAGTCACATGACATGAGACAAAGACAAATTCATTGTAATAAAAGAAACCAATAGAGGATCAGTAATTTTTGGTTATAATGGATCAACAAGGATTGGTGGAAGAGGAACTCTAATTTTAGACAATGGGAAAATAAGAAGAAAAAATGTGTTGTATGCTAAGGGGTTAAAACATAATATATTAAGTTTAATTTAACTGTGTGATCAAGGGAATATGGTTATGTTCCATCCAGATAGATGTGAGATAAGAAAGTCAAAAACTGGAAAAGTCATTGCCAATGCAATAAGAAATCCAAACAATCTATACATGCTTAGTGAAATCAAATGGAAAAAGTGCTTTCTATCACAATAATATGAGAGTTGGTTGTGGCAAAAAATATTGGGTCACTTAAATTTTGTCAACATAGTCAAAATAAGCAATAAGTAGACTATCAAATATTTATCCAAAATAAAAAAAAGCCATAAAACATAATTTGTGCACATTGTCAACATGGAAATCAAACTAGAACAAGATTTAAGTCAAAAGGATATATGTTGTCTGATCCATTAAGTCTATTACATATTGATCTATGTGGTCCTACTAGAATGCAAAGTATTCAGGGTGAGAGTTACTTTATATTATTTATATGATTACTCCAAAATGGTTTGGGTAGCTTTCCTAAAAGAGAAGTCAGATGCTTTTGAAAAATTCAAAGAATTTAAGGAACTCATTGAAAATGAAACTGGCAAAAGGATTAAGTGCTTGAGATTTGACATAGAAGGAGAATTTACCTTAAATGAATTTTAAGAGTTTTATGAACAACATGGAATCAAGAGAGAATACTCAACAACAAGAACTCCTCAACAAAATGGAGTAGTTGAAAGAAAAAATATGGCTGTTGAGAATATGGCTAGAGCTATGTTAAATAAGTCTAAAATATCAGATGGATTTTGGAGAGAAGTAGTCAACATAGCAATATACATAATCACTAGGGCTCAAATGAGGGTAAACCATCACAAAACTCCATATGATCTTTGGAAAGGAAGACCAACCACTATAAAACACTTCAAGGTTTTTGGAAGCAAATTATACATAAGATGAGAAGATCAAAACTTAGGCAAGTTTGACCCAAGATGTGATGAGGGAATTTTCCTTGGTTATTCTTCTAAGATTAAAGCCTATAGATGCGAACACACACTATTGTAGAAAGTATAAATGTAACAACTGATGAGAAGATAGATTTAAGAGAACCAGTTCAACAAATTATGTATCAAGAAGATGGAAGTTGTCAAGAAGAGTTTCATGAAGAATCGGATGAAGAAGAAGAAGAAACACAAAAAAATCTTCCTAAATCCCCAACCAGATATGTATAGAAGCATCATACAAAATATCTAATCATTGGAAATCCAAATGAAAGGCAAACAAGGAGAAGGATAATAACACCATCTCAATAGGCAAATTTTTCTTTGCTATCTAATATTGAGCCAAAGGAATTCAAAAAAGCAAGTGGATATGAGTTCTGGATTAAGGCAATGGACGAGGAATTAGATCAGATAGAGAAAATAAAGACTTGGAAACCTTTTCCATGACCAAAGGACAAAAATGTGATCAGCACAAAATGGGCATTCAAAAATAAGCTAAATGAATATGGAAAGGTAGTAAGGAATAAAACAAGGTTATGCACAGGTAGAGGTAATTAACTTTGATGAGACATTTGCTCCAGTTGTATGAGTTAAAGCCATAAGAATGTTTTTAGCCTTCTCAAGTTTTAAAAATTTTAAGGTATATCACATGGATGTTAAGTCAACATTTCTAAATGGTGTCCTAGAAGAAGAGGTTTATATTGAACAACTAGAAGGATTCATATTAACAGATAAACCAGATCTTGTATGCAGATTGAAAAATGCATTGTATGGTCTAAAGCAAGCTCCTAGAGCATGGTACTCAAGTTTGGATAAGTATCTTCAGGAATAGGGACTTAGAAAAGGAATAACAGACAACTTATACATCAATATTGAAGGGAATTATTTACTAATTGTGGTTGTTTATGTTTATGACATCATTTTTAAGGAAAAAAATGATAAGATGCATAAATAATTTGCCATAAACATGCAAAATGAATTTGATATGTCTATGTTTGGTGAGTTATCTTTCTTTCTTGGACTTCATATTTCACAATCAGAGAAAGGGGTATTTCTCTCACAAACCAAGTATATAAAAGAGACGCTAAAGAAGTTTAGGTTAGAGGATTGCAAACAGGTAAGTACTCCCATGGTCACAGGATGTAAGTTAAGTAAGGATGATGAATCTCCAAAGGTAGATCAGATATTATACATATCAATGATTGGCAACTTGTTGTATGTTACAGCGACAAGACCAAACATAGTGTAGTTAATGGGATTAGTGGTAAGGTTTCAAGTAGCACCTAAGGAAACACATGTGGCATCAATAAAGAGAATTCTTAGGTATCTAAAAGGGACTATGGATTTGGGCTCTGGTATCCCAAAAGTGACAGTTTCACACTCACAACATATACAAATGCAAATTGGGCTAGCAACATTGATGAAAAAAAAGCACAAGTGGAGGAGCATTCTTTCTTGGAGACTGTTTAGTCTCTTGGCTAGGTAAGAAGCAGGTTTCAATATCCTTATCTACAATAAAAGCAAAATATATTGTAGTAGTAGCCAGTTGTACAAAGGTATTATGGATGAAGCGAACTCTAGAAGACTTCAAGATGAAACATGATCATCCTATTCCCATATTATGTGATAATACAAGTGCTATAAGTATTTCAAATAATCTAATGATGCATTCCAAGACAAAGCACATTTTGATCAAGGATTATTTTTTGAGAGAATAGGTGACAAATAAAAATGTCAGGTTGGAATATGTTACTACAAAGGAATAGATAGCAGATATTTTCACCAAGCCACTTTCAAAGGAGACCTTTGAGTATATTCGAGGAAAACTGGCAGTAATACTCCCACCCCAAAATTAACCACCTCAAGAGGGGGTGGATGAGGGGCTAAGCTAAGAGACTCATTCTTAGCCGCGAGCCCCAAATATGACCCTTTTCCATTGATGTTAAATGGGGAGAGATTTAAAGAAGAGGCCCAGGCAAATAATATTATAATATTTTATTATAATATGAAAAAGGAGATTTAAATTAATTATGAATTAATTTATTAATTAATTTAATTTAAATCTTATGTTACTTAAGTTAATTATAAGTTAATTTTAATTTAATTATAAATTAATTTTTATTAATTTAAATAAACCCTAAAAGGGTTATAAAGCAAAGTTTATAAATCAAAATTTTAAATTTGATTTGAGCGTCGACGTATTATAAACATCAAGGCACTGCATATAAATCAAGGTAAAAACCTTTGCCTTAGTTCTAACATCCCATGCAATTATTAATTCAAATACCCCTAAGTTCAAAACATGTGCATAAGAAGAAGCATCAATTTTAGTTTGAAAATACTTCGATGAAAGAGAAGGGACAAGTAGGATCTAGGCTCCACTCATATTGCACAAGTGCCATGTAGTGCAGATGACGACGACGAAAAGAGTTAAAATGCTTTTTGGAAGGATGCAGGTTCGAATCTTGTGGGGTTCATGTTTTGCAAGGAGGAAGGTCATCGTTCTTTTTGAAGTGGTACCTAGCATGGGGAACAAAAGGATGCTAGCACATTCCCTTTCTCATGGGAGTAGCTAGTCCACATGGTAAGCTAGCATCTTGGTAAGGCGCTCGATGGCGAAGAGGTTTTAGGTTCAAAACCCATCGAGCCCCTTTTGGTAGTTGAAGAGGTATGCACTGACATCATATGCTTGGTTGCTTGATTAATTTTAGAGATGCTAAAGTTTGAAAAATAAAAATATTTTTGTGCCTTGTAAAGTTTATTTTACCTAAATAAAAATTTATTATTAAGTGTTTTGAGGGAGATAAGAGGGTAGCCAATTATTTTTTTTGAAGGGTTATTTTTGAAATTTTGATTAATTAAAGTGGATATTATAAGGAGCATTTTGAGTGATTATTTTTAGGTGTAATTTGATGATTGCTAATTTCAAGGAGTAATAAGGTGTATTTGGGATTGATTATTTTTTGTGTTTGAGAAATATTTTGAAAGAGGTTTAGTGTGATATTTTGTCATCTAATCATTGAAATTAGCAAAGAAGGAAATTGTGAATGAGATAGGTTTACTAAGGTCTCTTCTACATAAAATAAAATGTATGGGCATATTCTTCTTTGGTTGACGTAATTGATTGAGGTTTTATAAAAATAGAATTGGAGTGAATATGACTTTGTTAAGTTTTCCTTTTTGAGTGTGTTTTGAATTAATACTTCAAGGTTTTATGGAATAAAGAGTCATTGATAAAACCTTGTTTGATGAACATTGTTTTTGAAGTGATTAGTTGAGTGAACTTGAACTAGGGTTTGCAAAGATCATGAGTATCATTGTTATATGAGATTCATTGATGAGCATTGTTGGAAGCATTTGAGTGAATGTTCATATTCTTGGACTAAAGTTTTTGAGCAAGGTTTATTTCATTAAGTGATTGGTTGAGCCTAGTCAAGTGGATGTGTTAAAGTGATATAGGGGATATCTGTTCTTCTAGAAGATCACCAGTTAGATCTAAGGATAAAGAGTTCTCCTGTGGATAGATATCCATGAAATTTATTAGGGGATTGGTGTCTCCTTTGGATAGAGTTCCATAAACATTTTAGGGAAAGGATTCCCAAGAGAATTTATTTGAGAAAAAATTATAAGAAATATTTTCTTTGTGGAGTAGCCCACATTGGGTGAACCACGTTAAATCATGCCTCTCATGTGTGTGATGATTTATGTGATTTTTACTACTTTAATACTGCTAATGTTATCATTTGGATTAAAAATAATTTTTTTTTATCTTATACTATTCACCCCCCCTCTCAGTATAAGTACATGTTCTTCAATTGTCAAAGGAATAGAAACCAAACCTACTATAGGTGATACAATGATATAAAAGTTTGAATAAAGTGATGCAAAAGTATTAATGATAATAGCCTTTGCCATCACAAATAAAGTACACCACTATATTAGTTCAGCAAGAACATCTACAGATGCATGGAAGGATTTATCCAAAATATGTGAAGGAAAGAATAAGGCCACTATCCTAAATCTTCAAACTAAGTTACATTCTTTGAAAATGAACAATGGTGAAAGTATAGAACTATTCTTAAGGAAGGTCGAAGATACTAAAGGAAAATTATTAACCTTAGGAGAAGATATTGAAGATAAATTTCTTGTTCAAGCAACCTTGAGAGCACTTCTAGACAACTACAAAAATCTAGATACATCTTTACAAGTTCTAATTAAAGATACATCCTTTGATGACTTAGTCAACATTCTTCAAAAAAATGAGGTGGGAAATACAGTGAAAGAGGAAATGACTAACACTTCATTGGTTTCAAAAGAAAATCCATGGGGAAACACTACCTTATCCTCAAAAGGATGAAAACCATAGAATAATAGATATTATCATGTGTGCAAGAGAAAATGACATCACAAATTACTATAAATTCAATTCTAAAAACCAGAATCAAGGAAATCAAACAAATTATGGAAGCTAACCAAATAGAGCATTCCAAACAAGGCAATATCAAAATCAAAATAATACTCATCAACAACTATTTCAACATCCATACAATTATTCTCAATTGGAATATTGAGAATGAAATAAAAAAGGACACCTAGGTCAAAGGATTCAAAAAATGAATAACTTGAAGAACCTATAGATGAACATGAAGTTAAATATCTCATAACAAAGATTCATATTGAAGATAATAACTACTTTCTTGAACATGTTAAAGAAAGTAGATAAGGAGAATACAAACTCCAGAACCAGAATGAAGATCCATATTTAAGACTAAAGTCTTCAATACCCAAATAATGTAATACAAGGGGTGTTAGAGAATATATTATATTATTGGGTAAATATAAATGTACCACCTTTGGTACATTAATAGAGTAGGATTTTACTTTAGAGTAAAGTCAAGTAGTTAGTTCAACATGTAATAAATGTACAAGTGTCAGAATGTGCAATGATGTATATGTGCATGGAGTCCACATGTACATAAGTCATAGGATAGAGTCAAATGTAGAGTAAGGGCCAATGAACCTATCCTCCTATATAAAGGTATTATAGTGAGTGAAATAAATAGGAGAGCATATAGAGAGTGCAAAATATATATTGGTAGTGTGGTATAATGTAATCCCTTCAAAAATAGTTTATGAAGTGTTCATATCCTCCATTATACTGCATTGTACTAGTTTCATGAGCTTTCATTTAATGGTATATTTTTGAGTTACTACAAATATTTATCTCTTTAGTTTACTACATATTATACTGCCATTATCATATATATATCATATATTTCTTATCCTGTATCTTGTGGTTGCATTTACTAAATCATATACTCATCAAAAGCTAACAATAAAAGCATGAATTCTTCATTAAGCATGATAGGAATTACTAAAATATTAAATCGCTTGACTTTTGCAAACCCATCCCATAGACTTCACATAAAATCTTCTACAATATCAATGTTATAACCATTGAAGTGGCAGAAAAACTATAACCACTCTATAGTGGCAAAAATTTAAACTAGACTCTATAGTAGCTTTGCTATGATTTTCGACTCTAATTTCCTCTTTTAATCCGTGGTGCTTTTTTTGTTGAAAATATTAGCTAGTGCATAAGTTTTACCAATGGTGTTGTTGATTATATATGGGGAATGAAAAATGTGTGCTATTGTTCATGCATGCATTATAAAAAAGGTGGTTTGTTTTAGTTTCCATCAGCTCAACATTATTTTATGTAATGGTGCAAATCTAGTGCCAAACCTTCTTCAAACTATTGTGTTCCACTTGTGCAATAGTCAATGTATCTAAAAAAATGTGCCATAACAACATGTACATATAGTAGGCATGTCAAGTTTTAAATTTCCATTATGGATATTTCCCCATGCATAGATCGTGTATTTTCATTTTTTGATGCTTGGACATACACTCTTGTTTTTTTTATTTTTCCATGTAAATCGTAACCTTGTCATAGTCTTTTCACTTCCATAGTATCATTTCTATGCAAAGTATATAGGTTATTTTCACTTCTAGTAGATCACTGCTACATGGAGCATCTAAATATTTTGCACCAAAAAACTTTATCTAGCATTGATTAGTGTGGAAATTGCTTCTGGTATTTCCAATTTTTTTGGACAAGTCTGATGCTTAACCATTGAAAAAAGGGAAAAAGCACCAAAAAAATTAGTTCTATGTAAAACATTTCCAATCCATTCGGGTACTTTTATAAACCTTCCTTTACACATCATAGACCATGAATTTGCCAAAATCATACAAGATTTGCATGATTAAACAATAGTAAAAAGGAAAACACATACCTCATTAATAGATATCAACCATAAGCCTTGAAGAAGGTAGGTATCTATGACTAAACCAACATAAGTTTTTAAGATTAAAAATAAACTTAGAAAAATATACAAGGGTGCACAATCATATATATATCGTTTCTTTTTTTCTCTCACAAACAAGACAACCATTTTTTATTTTCATCCACTTCTACCTAGACTACATCCACAAGGTATTTTCACAACCAAGATTTTTAATTTACAATACTAGAACATTGGAAACTAATTTGTGTACTAGTCTTGGCCCAAAGGAGCCTCTAAAAGGGTTTTCACCATTGGATCTATTTTTCTCTTTTTGTTTTTTTTTTTCACTTTTTTTCTTTTACAATTTTCAATAATGAAAGACAATCATACTTCATTCTTTGTGGGAGAAGTGGTTTCTCCCAAAACATACATATTGGATTGTGCAAGTAGATAAGTAGAGAAGTATTTTTTTACATTAATTTATAATATAGCTTCAATTGATGTCCATTTACCACCATCTTCCTCATTGAACCATCAACAAATACTAATCACATAATGTCATTATAAAAAAAAATGACCACTCTCATATAGTTCTATCCATCAAGTCTAAATAGTTTCCTTCAAGTCAAGATAATGTGAATCAAACAATAGCACACAATCACCTGGCTTGTAATTGTTACTCTTGATATGCCTATCATGCCATGTATTTTGTTGTTGCTGAATAATATTTATTTAATTAAGGGCATCTCTTCATAACTCATCAAGTGTATTAAGCTAAAAAATCCTTTTATATTATACATGTAACAACTCAATATCAACATCAAGTGCAATGTGTAATGTTTTTAATTCAAATTCAATAGGTAAAATGGGTTTCTTTCCATAAACTAATTCATATGGGGTGAATCTAGTGGTGGATTTCCAAGTAATATTATAAGCCCATACAACTTTTGATAATCTATTGGCCCAATATTTTCTATGTGAAGCTACTATTTTTGTTAAAATATTTTCTAATTCCCTATTAGTAACTTCTACTTGATCATTGGCCTATAGGTGATATGGTGAGGACTTTTTATATTTTAGTTGATACTGTTCCATAAATTCATGAATAACTTCGATGTGAATTCTTGTCCCTTTCCTGGTGCTTTTAGCGGCGTAAAAGGTTTAAAATGATTGTGGCATGGTGGTTATAGGGGCGGACTGCATGAAGATCTGTGTGGCGGCTTCTAGGGTGGACAGCGTAGAATACTGTGGCGGCCATAAAGCTAGACAGCTTGCCCGGATTCGTGGTGGCTACCGATTCCACCATGTAAATTCAAAAAAAAAAACTTCGATGTGAATTGGAGTCCTTGATTAGACACAATTTCATGAGGGACACCAAAACACTAAAATATTTTTTCATATAAGAATTTAAAGATTTTTTATTATGAACATATTGAAGAGTGATTTCTTTGACCCACTTGGTGAGATATTTTGTACATACTAGGATGTGTTGTTTTCCTTGGGATGGTGGATCTATGGGTCCTACAAAATATATATCCCATTTTTCAAAATGGTTACAAGATTACTTTAGGTTGAAGGGGCATCTCATTTTATGTAGTAGGTTTTCCCATTTGTTGAAATTGATCATAGTGGGAGACATATTTATTTACATTCTTATGAAGGGAAGGCCAATAATATCCTACTTCTAGAATGTTTTGTGTAGTTTATTTTTTTGAGTAGTTTCCTTTGGAAGGTTAATCATGACATGCCCAAAGGATTTCATAGACTTCACCTTCCCTCACACATCTACGCAAAACATGATTATGTCCAAATTTAAATAATAATCCTTTTATCCATTGAAATGATGAACTTTGTTGAACTAATTTATGTCTTTAATTTATAGTTAGATGAGAAGGAATCTTCCTATTTTACAAATAGTTAGAAATATCTGTAAACCATGGAGAGTGTGTTGATATTGTGAACAAATATTTATTAAAAAAAGAATCATCCACTAGTTCTTTTTCTCTAATAGTTTTTAATATTGATAAAAATTCAACAACTACATTCACTTTACCAGGTCTCTATATAATAGTGATTTCAAATTCCTATAGTAGGAACAACCATCAGAACACTCATCAAATTACCATTGATTTATTCATTAACCACTTAATTGTGAATTGGTCGGTATGCACATACATAGGGTATCCTATGATATAATAACAAAATTTATTGATGGTATAAACTATTACAAAAAATTCTTTCTTAGTTCTATTGTAGTTCTTTTTAGCACCCACTAAATATTTATTGATATAGAAAATAGCATAAATTTTCTTATTTTCTTCTTCTTTTTGATCAACGACTGCACTTATTGTATTATTGGAAGTGTTAGTATGAATGTAAAATGCAAGCTTCCAATCAGGTCTTCTCAATATTGATGTAGAGGTCAACTTTTCCTTGATGGATTCAAATGTCACTTGACATTTTTTGGTCGACTTAAACTCAACATTCTTGATAAGGAGAGTGAATAATGGAGTGGCTATTTTACTAAAGTTTTTAATAAATCATCTATAATAACCTTCATGTCCTAATAAAATTTTAGCATCCATCTAACTCTCTAGTGGACGTAACTGATTTATAGCTTCTATTTTCTTAGGATCTAGTTTTATGCCTATGTCTAAGATGTGGTACCCTAACATGATTCCTTTATCCATCATCATTAAACACTTTTTATCACTTAAAGATATACTATGGGCCTCACATCAGATGAGCATTTAATGTAGATTATGGAGAGCATCATCGAAGGTATATTCATATATCATGAAATAGTCCATATATACCTCAATGCATTCATAAGATATTTAAAAATAGAAAGAATTATTGGTTGAACAATTGTGGTAGAATTGTATAACCCAAATGGTAAAAATATAGGAAAATTTTCCACAAGGGTATGTGAAAGTGGTTTTAACTTGATCTTCTAGTGCCACTTATATCTAGTTGTAACTGCTAAAACCATCTAGGAAAGGAAAGTATTTCTTCTTAGAGAATGTATCAAGTACTTGGTCTATAAAAGGTTAAAAAAATGATCTTTTTATGTGGCTTTATTAAGTTCTTTGTAGTCGATACACACTCGCATATTTCTATTCTTTTTGAGAATAATAACAAATGGTGAGACCCATTGGCCATTAAAGACTATATAAATAAAATCTACATATAATAGCATATCAATCTCTATCTTTACCATATCCCTCAAAGCAAGATTTATCCTATTTTGTGGTTGGTGACTAGGTTTCTTCTCAATGGTATAGATTCTATGAGTACATATATTAGGGTGGATTCCCTTCATATCACTATAACCCCATGCAAACACACTAATGTTTTGGATTAAGACATAAAATAACTTAACTTCTTCATCGAACAACCAATTATTAATATTGTTAATTTTTCTTAAATGTATTTCTATTTACTTGGTACCTAATTACATCAACTTAACTCCTTTACCTATTAATAAGTTTAAATGATAATGATGGGGTAGCAAGGAATGACAAATTATTGTATTTTCTATAAAAATAATCCTTGTAGGAATGACATTCATTAAAGTACATCTAAAATATGAGAGGATGTTCCTTTATTTTTTGTGTTTCAAATTAAATGGACTATCTCGTAGTGACACAGGTGATAATGGCTTAGATGTTTCACCTTCATCCTTCCACAAGAATATGTGGGTTGTAGTTTCCTTGTCATCTGATCAAGATCCATTTGAGGACTCTAATAGAATATTTTATTCCTCAAAGAGAGATCCTTCAAGTGGATCTAAATATTTTGCATGCTATTTTATTGTTACCATAGCTAGATAAACAAGATTATTTTTCTCACAATGTTTATCCACCTATAGATTTCTAGAGAAATCCATGGAAGGTCTATACGAAGGGTATAGAGAATTATTTTTGTATTCAATTTATTGGAGATAGTCATATACCTTGAATGATAATCTATGAAAGAAAAAACTATAGCCAACCAAGGTCATCCAAGGATCAATGGATAACCATTCATCCTAGTTCTTGGTTGGAGAATCATGAAATAAATGGGATATTCCCATGATTCTATGGTTACTGGTATATCTACTATTTCTTCAAGTTGTAATGTAGATTTATCCTCTAGTTGAAGTATAGGAGAGGTGGATCACATATTGGTCAAGGATAATTAATTCATCATTTTAGTAGTCATGAAATTGATAGTTGCTCCTAAGTGAAGCAATGCATTAGGTGTTTTCATTGCACCAATGCAAACTATAATGAAATTTTTTTTGGGATCTCCATATTTGGGTGGAATGAGATTCCCTACTAAGAGGTTAGCTAATTTTCCATCCACTTGTATTATTTTTGGATAAGACTTTAATTTTCTCCTAGGATTCTTAATGCACATTTCTTGGATAATTTTTCTAAAGATCAATACATCCTTGATTGCTTGGAGTAAGGGGATTATTATATTTGAACATTTTAGCTTTGTTAATAGATCAAATTTCTCAAATTACTCTTCCTTGGATTCTAATTATTTAGGATATGATACTTTACAAGTTTCTAAAGACATGTTTTTTGGAAGACCTTCTTCTTCTTTAATCAATGGCTTAAGATTTGGTGGAGTAGTTTGCTTGTCCTCTTATAATTCTTCCATTTGAGGAAGCTTTGGATCAGGCAATACTTTTCTTGAGTAGAGTTGAGCATTATCATAGTTGATAACATTAATATTAACTATGTCATTGTATTATGTATTGTAGATAGAAGTTTTTTGCCTATTATTATTTGGATTGACCACATGTTGTGCTAGTAGTGAAAGTTGCTTTAGTAGTTGTGATTATACTATTTGGGGAGCACCAGTTGGTCTTGGTAGCAATGCTCATTTTTGACGTTGAAATAATAATTGTCCCCCATAAGGTTAATTGGATTGGGATGGTCCTAACCATTGTTGGTTCTGATTCGACCATAATTAATTAGTAATTGGTTGCATCCATAGTGGGTTAACCCATCCTTTATTAATCCATTTAGGATATGGACACTAGGGGTATTGGCCCCATTATTGTTGTGGTTAAGGAAAATTCCATGGAGAATTCCATAAATTTTACACCCACAATGCTCTTTGATTATGGGAAAATTTATTTCATTGTCCTACATAATTGAGTTTTTTTGTATTAGGATGACTCCTTCCAAGGGTATCCTTGATTTTAGGTAATAAATAACACCAATCTGTAGGGTGACTTTTCTCATAGATACTACATATGTTGGTCTTGTTTAAAGGGCATTATTTTAAGGCATGTTTCTGCCTGCACCTTGGACAATATATGACTAGTGGTTCATTGGACCTATATTTAACTTACAATTCATCCAATGTTGTGGTTATGTGTAGGATAATATCAATTTTAAAGCTGGAAAATTCTTCTAGTAATTCTCCTATGTCATTGCCACTCTTTCCTACTTATTGTTTTCAAGTTCCTCTCTTTGTTAGGTAATAATTCCTACATGGTTCTATAATATCAAGAAGACTTATTTTATTCACAACACCTTTTCCCATGAGGTTTAGGATATAGCTTGAATCATATTGCAATACTTGCAAAATATTACGTTGACAATTGCTTGGTCCATCCCTCTCTCGCATCTTCTATGTATGAAGAGGAATCTGTCTAGGTAGCCTTCAAGAATTTCATCCTTATTTTATTTCATCCTAAATAATTCTTCTTTTTTATCCTTAACATGATAATATTCTTGGTGTTTCTCTAAGAAGACCCTTTCCATCTTGGCTTAGGTATGATTAAATTATGGGGACAACCCAATAAACCATCACATAGCTGAGTTCTTGAGAATGTAAGGTAATATTTTGAGTTTTTTTTATCATTTATATAATCATAATTTTGATACATGACTTTAAATTCGAATAAAAATTAATTTGAGTCATATGGTTGTCCCCCTAAATATGGTCATAGGGGCTTATGTATGGGGATCTATCTGAATAGGGTATGTGAAGGTCTAGTACCATTAGTGGGTTCCCCATAATTATGTATGTCACTTTGTCCATCCCCTATGTTGTTCATCTTGTCTATCCTCCATATTGTTGTCTTTCCAATAAATGTTATAAATTAGTCTAAAGTTTTTAGATGTAAATATGTATGGGGTAGGTGGAAGACTACTAGATTATTCTTGGAATATTCTAATTCAAGAAATATTATAGACTCTATAATTGAGTATGATCATCTACTAGTACTTTCTTTCTCTTTTTATATTTGTAATGGGCCACTTGGGATCTTGACTATAGGTACTGAGTACTCTAGTGCAACCTCTAGATGTGATTAAGTACACTTATGGCTTTTTGGTGGTTACTTTTAAAAAATATCCCCTTTTAATCCCTAGATCTATTCATACATCCTAACTTATCAAATAAATATTTTTCTAACACCTCTACCTTTCCTTCTCAACACCACTAGTTTTTATTCAGTTTTAACTAATTAGTCTCCTATTGGCATAAGGTATAATTATGGGTACTAGGTATCTTGGTTTATAATATCGACTTTAATTTGTCCTAGTGAAATCTTATATCAAGATTGACCAACTAAGAACATCTATGAATAATCAATTTTCTAAGTAAACATTTCCAATGTTGGATATTCAATAGGTTCTTAAGTGATCTTAGAAAAATTATGTCCCCAAAAACAACACCAAAAAGTGATGGGTGTTGTTAAACCTCACTTTAATTCATTGCCAATTCTAGGGTGGTTCCCAAAGGCTATATTCACTAGGAAATGGCTTAGTAAAGATAATGTATAGGCTCTTTATTCTAAAACATTGATGAAGTAGAAGTAAAACTTAATACAACAGGAAATAAAAGAACTAAGCTAAGAAACACAACATGCTAGAAATAGAAATTATTACAACTAAAAAGAAATAAAAAGCAATATGGAAAAATAAGCATAAATAACTCTTCTTCCAACACTAAGCTACAAGAATAATAATCTAAAACTAATTTGGCTATCTAGTCCTCCTAGGAGATGAAATAAAGCAACTAATTTACTATCATAAAATACAAGAAAAATCACCAAATTAATATAAACTACAACAAATAAAAATGCAATAAAATGGTACCTTCCACCTAAATAGTAGTGGGCCCTTGCTCTACAACAATGTGGAAGACACAAATGGAATATAATAAGAATTTAAATCATTATATTATTGCAGGTCTAAAAATGATGGAATGTCCTTACATGCTACAACAAATATCAATAAAAAATGCAAAAACATTTCAATATTTTTCCTACTTATCCTCTCTTGTTTATGGAGTTGCAAGTATTATTTATAATTGAGGAGTACAATACCCTTCCCTACCTTCATTGTTAAACTATTATGATAATGAATATGCAAGCATATATGCAGGTAATCCATTCAATAAGTGAAGACAATATATAAGTATAACAATAGTCAATATTCATCATATATGCCTACATAGAATCTTGGATACCATAGTGGAAGGGTTGGAAACATAAAAATATAGTTCCAAAATAGTTTCCAAATCAAATATGTGAAAACCAACCTTTATATTTTTCATGGAAAGTGCTACCAACTACGTTGAGTCAACAATAATTAATTGGTTTGGCGACATCATGCATAAGTGATCAACAAAATAGAAAGAAATTTGATTAAAGTAGCAAAAATAAAATTTAGCAAATGATTCAATGTTTTTAATCCTTGGATATGTCCTTTCTTATCATCTTCTACCACATATATTGTTTCCTACTACAACCATATTAGGAATCCTTTGCCTTCCCCACATTCAATTCCAATCTATCATCCATGTTTGGTGCTAGCCTATCATCCACGTCCTAGGTAAGCAAAGTGTTACCTCATACAACACCATTCAAGTGCTATAGAGTCTTGCGTTGACTACACAAAGCTACATCTGAATCCTATTATAGCCTCGATGTTCAATTCCAAGTAAACCAAAATCACCTTCCAAGCTATCCCGAGGGATCCAACTATGGTACAAAATCTTGATAGATCTATTTATTCCCTAAAGATTTGTAATGGTTAGAAAATTTTCCCTATTTACCTTTCTTAGTACATAATATCACTTTGTCCATCTATTACTACATTTAATCCTAATTACCATATTTAATAACTAATGCAATGATAAGCAAAACATAATCAAATGGTGTAAAAGGTAGTAAAATATGGTATAAAATGAGGTGGTTTTTGGCCTCATCAGATTAGTCATTATTGACAATGATGGAATTTTAGGACATAAAAAAAAACCATTTGAGATACCCTAAAGGAATAAAATTCAAATTTCTTCGGCAGTTTTAGGATCTAATTATCAATATGGGACTATAATAAAATAGTGTCAACCCATTATATTTCCAAATCCACAACCCATACAAGTTGTTGACAAACATTGATATTATGTTCTTCTCAATCTATAATAATGTTGAAGTGTTAGATACCTATATCTACTAGCTAGAATAATATGTTTATATGAACCATTTATTCAACATTAAGAGGATTGTTTTCAAGCCTTGAAGTGTTAGAATAGGTTACTTCTTGTTGGTAATTCAATAACAAAATGATCATAGATGATGGAGATCCCATAAAATCCTTAATAGCATTCATCAAATTTATTCCCTATTTAATTTACCCTTTACATAATAATAAATATAAGTACATGTGTTTCTAGGAGTTATAATAACATCAAGATCAATTAGTCCAAATAATATATCGATGAGTTTAAAAAAAAAATTAATTGTCCCTGCATGGACAATAATCAGAAGCATCAAGTTCTCAAAATGTTTAATGGAATCCATTATCACATTCACTAATAGATATACTTTAATCCTATCAATTATTTAGTGTAAGCATTTTATCTTATACCCAATTTGGAATAAAAATATTAAGCAAATTAGAAAGGCATGGCATCCTCCACGTATTAGACACCACCAATGCCAAATGCTAAACTAGATTTTGTTGAAGCACCTATCATACTAATCCCTAAGAACACTATAATATATTTCAATCCTAAAAGACCATATTTAACACATGATGAAGGTAAAAAAAAAGGTAGTAACTAAGTGGTGTGGTCATCACAAGACTCACACTCATAGTGACTTTGACTATAGAACACCAAACACATTTTTTATTATGTACCAAACACTTTATTGCAAACATCAAAAAGTGAGGAGTTTGATGCACATGTTTGAATACCAAAATTTAGTAAATTGATAATACCTCAACCATTGACCTTTTTTAGGAATAAGATCATTTATTCCACACCTACAATAGGAGGTAAACCCCTTCATATTATCATTTACATTAGAAGTTAAAAATATTATTATATATAATAATATCAAATGACTTGGATTCCAGATGATGATGCATGATGCATCCACAATATTCCTCTATTGGTTGGCTTGGTCCTAAAAAATGAGTGGAGATTTGGTACTAGTGCACTCTTAAGTATAGTATAATTTCAATGTCCAACAATATCACATGAGATATGATACCATAAAATTATATGGCATTCTACTCAAGAGGCGTTATCGTTTTTTACGTCCAGGTGACCTACCAAATTTTCCCACAATAATGGGTTATGTGTATCAATGGGATGAACTACCACATGACAAAGTGACTACCCATGAAGAAGATAACTCTTTTGTTGGTGAAGAAATTTTAATTATTTTTATTTCTAATATTCAAAAAAATGTTTTTCTAAGGGTCTAATTTAAAATTCATGGTGCCAAGAATTTTTACCTTTTCATGCTAGTTGAATCTTGCTTAAGATAGACTCAAAATATGAATGTCTACTTCATCCATTTTTCAATGTCTTCTAGGAACCATGAGGAGTGCCACTATGTTATTTAGTCAACTATTAAATTTATTTAACTATAGGATCTTCATTGCCTAAAAATACACTATATCATTGATTATTTTGATAAAATTACAAGATCCTTTTATAGAATTAAGAGCTAATTAATCAAGACAAGTCAATCCAAGCACTTCTTACTATGATAATGTCATTATTTTGGTTCTAAAAAAGAATGGATAGTGGTACCTAAGCATATATTATAAGGTAGTGAAAAATAGGTATTAACTACCATGCATTAATTATTTTCTAGACAAACTCCAAGAGGCTTGACACTTCATTAAGATCAACATCAAATTAGAAATTTTCAAGTCCTTGTCAATATTGAAAATATACAGAAGACAACCTTTGATACAAGAGGACTATATAAATTATTGGTTGTATTTTGATTTGACTTATGCACCTACTACATTTATACACTTGATGAATGATGCCCTATTTCAATGGATAGGGTCCTTTACCGTTGCCTACTTATATGTTATTCTCATATCCAACTAGATATGGGAGAAATATTTTTAGCAAATGCATGCAGTATTCTAGCATTGGATAAAAATCATTTTACTATCCTACATGGACATATATGTTTCCAATTTACCTTGTTGTAGGTTCCCTTTAGAACTTGTTTCTTTCTCAAATAAGCAAAGTACTAGCTCCCAATTTAAAAATCTACTTCTTTGTAACTCAAACCAACATGTTGCTTATACTTGGCAATGCTATTTTCTAAACTATTCAAGCACTTTCTCATACACTTATCCCATGAAATTAAAAAACATTTATACTTTTATACTTCTTATGCTAATATCTTGCAATTATCCCAACTTTGTAATTCCTCTTGTGATAACCTATGTCTAAAATGGTGTTCTAATTGTACTTCTATTGATTGAGTTATTGTAGAAAACTCTACTTGTTCTTTGATTAGATCCCAACTTCCTAGTTTATTACCTTAAAACACCTCAACATATTTCCAAGGATTCTATTAACAAATTCCACTTGACCATCAATTTGTAGATGGTAGGTTGAGCTCAACTACAACATGGTGTTGAGTGAATTCCATTAAGTCTTCCAAAAATATCCAACAAACTTTATGTCTTTATAAAGAACTATGCTCATTAATAATACATGCAAATGGACCACTTAACTAAAGAATAAATTTTCTATATTTGTAGTATCATTAGTATTTTTTAAAGTCATGAACTAATTCAATTTTGAAACACCTATTAGCCATCACAAAATATAACCATTTCCCTTTTATGTCTATTGCAACCTAAGATAAAGTCTATGTTTATATGTTGTCAAGGTCTCTTTGGAATGGAATATGATTTATATAAACCACTATTATGAGTCATTTTTAAAAGTCATGTTCTAAAACACTCTACAAAGCTATTTATCTCTATCACCATATTGGATCCATAATACCTCTCATTCAACTATGCAAGTGCCTTATCAATGCCAAAATATCCTTTTAATCCGCTACACATTTCCTTGATCAAGTTATCTCTCATCGGACCTTGGGGAACATATAAAATTTGTCCTCTATGCAAAAAACCATCTTATAGAAAGTACTTAAATTGTGGATTTCTATCCATGTCAATAAGATTCTTACATACTATCCATGCTTCATTTAATTATATATATTCTCATAATCAACTTATTTTACTTGCATAAAAATCAATAAGAGAACTCTTCTACTTAATGCATCATCTACCTTGTTATACTTGCCACTCCTATGCTTAAGCACAAATGGATAACTTTGCATAACTCTATCCACTTTATATGATGTTAATTTAACTTACCTTGAATCTTGATATACAACAAGACATGGTGATTGATGTACAAGAAAAAAATCCTTTGGCAGTAAATAATATGTCCATGTTTTGGGATATTGTACTATGACATAGAATGCTTAGTGATATACTTAATATTTCTCCTAGCATTATTAATATTCTCAATTAAATATGACGTAGATTTCCATATTGACTTAAAACAACACCTATTATGTTCCCATTGATATTATAGTCAACTTGGAACACTTTGTTGAAATCTAGCAATGCTAATATTGGCTATTGTATAATATTATTTTTAGTAGCTCAAATATTATTATGTTATTGTTTTCCATATAAAATCCTCATCTCCCCTTATGGTTTATGTGTTTGGCACACATATCCTACTAAAATTTTGAATGCATACTATCAAAAGGATCTAGAATCCTGATAAAATTTTGAATGCATGCAACAAAAACAACCCAGAATTCTTTTACTCCTTGTCTACCATTATGTTTTTTATTTTGGTAGCATGCATAACTATTTCAGTCAAAGCTAATAGCAAAGTAAAAGAACCCATAATCTTGGTAACAACTTGAAGCAGTGATGCATGCAACCAAAAGGAAAAACAACCCAGTCACATCTACTTAACATAAACATATAAAAATCACAAGCCAAGGGTGTTAATTAAAATGCCAAAAATGTTAGAATGAGAAGTCAACAATAGGATCCAACCATATTGAGCATGGAAAATTAGATTTCTAGACAAATAACAAAAAGCGAGTGACCTTACAAAACCCATTTGAGCTTGCACCACCCAAAAATATAGGAGACCAAGTTTTGCTTTAGGGGATTTCATCCCCAAGATCCACATAGAGGGTCACTGGCACCCTACAACCCCCAGCTGAGGTCATAGCCCTATATCTTGTAAATGATGGTGAGATGTACATGTCACTAGATATACAATCCCTCTTTTGTAAAAAGGTAAAATATTTAAGATGTCATCATGAAGCCTACAAAGGAGTGAACATGAATTATATTGAGCATTAACGATGAGAGATATCAATGTATTATCATGACATGGGAGATGAAATACCACCTTAAATAACTCTAGATCTAGAGGCCTCAATATTTCACACCATAATTATAAAGTAGTTTAGGTAGGAATTTTGGATCTTATATGGAAAAAGATTCTAAATGTAATCTATTAATATATATACTTCTCATTGTAATCATTGAAAGGCATTCATTCTTCTAAGGGGTGATTTTATTTATTCCCTCCTATGTATCATTATGGCTCATACCTTGCCTTAGCAAATTAGTTTTTTAACCTCTCTCTTTTGTATGTATATAACTAAAAGCTTATAGTAATAAAAACTATTACTTTTCATAAAATTCTTATCCTAGTTTTGGTGTATGTATTGTGTTTTATTGCATGATTTGCGAGGACTTCTGTTTCTTGTGCATTTTCAACCATACTTTATGTGTTCACTTCAACCCACCATGGTATGGATGGTATTATTAGATATTTTTTGCATTGCTACCTATAGGTAGGCTAGGTATGCTAGTTAGGATTTATGACATTCATTTTACTACATTCCCTCATTTTTCCTTTTTATTGGAGATAAACCTTGATATAGTAGGCTAGCTTAGGAAGGAGAATACATGCACCTAATATTACATCGTAACAAGGATCCAACCTTGGTAAAAATCTTGGATATCATACAGAGGATCCATGTCCCATGCTCCCCAAAACTTCCTAGGATTGGTGCCACCTCACGAGGCATAGAGCATTGAATGCACCCACTCAAAGAGATAAAGACTAAACTATAACCATGGGGGGTCATAGTTCTTAAGGGAACAAGGTATTAATTTTGGCCCATAATAGTTCAAATTGTCATGCCTGGTGGGACCCATATTGCAAAATCCATCCCTTGATTAAGAAGTCATACCATGGTTCTGATTAAGGGTATAGTCATTTTCTTGCTAAAGCACTTCAAAAATTCACCTAGAAACTCCATTGTAAAATAAAAAACTAGAAGAAGTCACCATATTAGACTAAGGTTACGATGGAAACCTTTATCTAGCCAACAAAACCCTCACCTGGTGACTCTACACAAAGAAGAGAAACCTAAAGAAGCTACCTAGAGGAACCCATATTGGGATTTTAGTTAAGGTCCTAGTCTATTAGCTCTCAGATCAAATTAAGTATTCACTTGAAGGCTATTCTCAAAGTACGAGATCATAAGGAGCCTCCTACCAGATCAATGCACCTAAATATAACCACTTCTCATTTTATGAGCTTTACCACATGGAACAAGAAGAACCCCTTGTGACCTCTGATTCCACTAGATGCATGGGAATACATTCTAATATCAACACTCAAAATAGTGCCACTATACACTAGAAAGGATATGTTAGACATAATAATGCATCTATGATTTATGTTATATTTCTTTCAATTGCATAACACCATGAAACAAAACATATATTTTAGGCTAGGGAAGGCTCATGAATGGTGTGATTCCCTTCTCTTACACTAGATATATGAATGGCATCAAATTTTTACCCTATTTATGGTTGGTTTTAAGAATAAGAAGCAAACCTCTCTAGTTATACAACCTATCACACTTTAATCCTCTCTCACTCAGTAACTTATTACCCCTAAATAGATTATGACAATTCAAGGAGGATAAGAAGACTACATGGAGGTAGAAGGAGCAGCATACAAAGATATGTAGATCCAAATAAATTTTTTGATGGGTCTTAGGATAGAAAAGATCATGGAATACTCTTCCTTGGGAGCGCCTAAGGGAGTAAGCCCTATTAGAATATATTACATTATTTGTTATATATTGCAAGTATCATTTGAAGTAGACCAAGGGTCATTTGAGGTAGACCACAGGTCATTTTGTAAAATCTATATTATGGACTCTTAGTTCCATATTCCATTATCAATTTTATTCAAGTAATATTAAGTTAAATTCATTTTTCTCATGTAGCTTTTATGGTTTTTTATTTCTCTTTAGAACTTGTGTTTATTGATTATATTGAATACTACAAAAACTATAATTGGTATCAGAGCTACAAGGGGATTTTATAGGAGATAGAAAGATTAAATTTATAGATTGTAGGTTGAATATTGAGGAGGTCCAAGAAATAATATCTCTTAGTAAATTTGGAAGAAGGAATAAGAAATCTCTAGGTAGAAGATTGCAAGTAGGAGAAGCTCCTAAAAGAAGAATTTGGAATAATTGTCACCATCTGACAACAAGCCCAAAAATAAAAAAGGATTTGGAAATAATTTTGCCAAATTTTGGAAAGGATTTTTTAATATATCAAGAAATTTAGATTCTTGAGGAAGAGGCCAACAAATAGGCCCAATTTGAAGTTAGAGTTTGATAAGAATATTGAAGGAGAAGATAAGATAGAAGAAACCATAATATTTGAAATTTTTGAAGGCAATCATAAAGGATTTGAAGGCTGATTTGTGGAGGTAAAGATTGTTGATTTTTGCAGTGAATTGAAGAGTTTTTTGGCTATAAATTTGAGCAGCATTAAGAAGATATTAGAGAGATGCATTTTGGAGAATTTTAGGAGAGCAAAAAGGTGAATCAAATCACCAAGAATATTAGCTACAAAAGGAGGCCAAAAGGTATGCAATATTGGTGCTACAAAAGTATAACATTTAAGCATTAAATATAGTCTAATTTAAGTTATTTAGAGCACCATATTAGAGCTATTAAATTCAGAAAAATAAAGAGTTTTCAAGCCATAAAATAATGTAGTTAAATTTTTCTTGGAAAGGAGTGATAAGAAGTATTATGTTGTTTATGTAATCAAAATAAGTGTATTTTTTTTTTGTACTATTTTCTAAAGGAAGACCGAATAAGTACGCAAATAAAACATGCTTAAGGTGACTAAAGACACCAAGTAAGGCACTAAATATTGCAAAATTTAGTGGTACGAAGAAATGGTAAAACCACCATATTGAAGGAGATAGTCAATTTCATCATGTGGCCAATATTGAGAATTGTAAAATGCCATAAATTTTGGAAAGGAGGATCCACCATCATAGAAGAGAAGAAATAATTAATTAATAATAGCCACCAACGAGCGTTGGAAATGAAGAGGTACCAATAAGCATTGAAAAAAGAAAATATTAAGCATTTTGCAAACATTGAAGAGTTGCAAAAAATAAAGCTAAACAAAATATGTTGTAGGAGTGAAGAGTTTGAAGTTACAATGGTTAATTAACAAGAGACATCATGGCAATTAGTGTTTGGGAAGATGTTAACATTTTACTACCACCTAAGCATTAAGGGTAAGCAATTTTGCACATCAAATAGAGATAAGACATTACAAAATAAAATGTAGGCACTGAGAGGAGTATAGCCATTGTTTGTCGCTTTGATTGAGAACCTAAAGAGCTTGGATGCCACTTGGCACAGAGGAAAGGGAGTTTCAACAACCATTGAGGGAGAGAAAACATTTTAAACTAACTATTAATGTATGGGCATCCATTGAGGAAGAAAGACTTGGTTTCCATTATGAATTCAAAGCTTGAAGAGTAATATAGAACAACAAAGACATGGAAGATAATTATCAAAGGTAATACCCATATCATAATTACATTATCAAACTAGGTAAAGTAATGTAGCAAGGAGAATAGAAATTCCTAAAGAAGACTTTGAGTTCCATGTGGAACATAAGAAGAGGAATGTCAACAGGTTGGAGGAGCCCAAACATTTTTTGAACGCATATCAAGCACATTAATGGTTAGAGAAGCATAAAAAGGAGGATGCAAAGAATATTAAAACTCTTGAAGACCAAATTTAATATGCATAATACAAAGGAAGGAGCATTAAATACATTACAAAGTTGAGAAGATTCACAAGAAGTAAGACAAAAAGTAGCACACCATATTTAAGGAGGTACATGAAATATTTAAATTAATTTACCTTTTACAAAGGTTTTGGAGAAATAAACAATATTATTAATAAGGTTAAGATTAAATAATATATTATTTTTGAAATTATTCGAATGAATGGAGGTATAAGGTAACAAATTGATGAGTTACAATCTTAAAATTCTTAATGAATGATTTGGAAGACTTTTGGAGTAAAGAGAATCTACTTTGAATGCTTTTGAAACTACTTTATTTGAAATTCAAGCATAGAAATACTTGCAAATAATTTGACTTGGAGGAATAAGGATTTCTAGATTGAAATAGGAATATTGAGTTTGCAAATATATTTGTTTTCTAAGTTTTTGAATTTGGAGTTATAAAGAATCCATCACCAACATAGGTTCTTGAAATTTAGAAACCCTATTATTTAAAATTTAAAAATTGAAAATTGAAATTGTGTCAACATTTTTGTTTGATAAATCAAACTAGGCAGATACAAGGTATTCTACAAAACACAAGAATTAAAGTTTTATCAAAACTAATATTTTATCTTTTATAAGTTATAACTAGGGAGTCATAAGGTAGTCAACTTAATACATACTAGAAAATTAAAATATTTATTATGGATTACTGGTACATAGATTTAGGAGCAAGCAAACATATGACTGGAAATAAACAATGGTTTGATTCTATACAAGAAAAAAATGAGAAACCAGTTGCTATAGCAAATAGTAAAACTTATGAATTAATAGGGATAGGAAATATTTTGGTCCATCTAATAAATGGTAAATGAATAATTAACAATGTGTTATATGTTCCTGGATTGAATACCAACCTTCTTTCAGTTTCTCAACTCATGGATCAAGCCATGATAGTAGAATTCAAAGTTATAAATGGAAGAAAACAATGTCATATCATCAAACAAGGGAAAATAATAGCTTTAGGTTCCTATAAAGGTTGTCTATTTTTCATGTATATTTTTTAGCTAAGGTATCATATCTATGGTATAAACATTTGGGATATACTAGTGCATCATCTATAATAAAATTTTCAAATATAAAATGGTTGAAGAGATACCAAACCTATCTTTGGAATCCATTGTTTATCCAAGAAATTTATCAGGAAAACAACATAGAATTCCTTTTGAACTTCATCAACATAGGTATCAACAACCATTAGAATTAATATATATATATTTATGTGGTCTAGTGAATGTTACTAGTATTGGAGACACAAGTATTTTCAACTATTTGTTGATGATAATACCAAAAAAATATAGGTATACTTCATGAAGTACAAATCAGAAGAATTTAGTTGTTTTAAATAATTCAAACTTTAAGTAGAAAAGGAATCAAGAAAGAGTATCAAAATTCTTCGTTCAGATAGAGGAGATGAATTTGTATCAAAATAATTTAATCTATTTCTAGAATAAAATGGAATTAAAATACAACTCACTACAACATATTCACCACAACAAAATGGAATTGCAAAAAGAAGAAATAGGTCTATAATAGAAATAGTGAGATGTATGATAAAATAAGCTCATCTTGATAATCAATATTGGGTATCCTACTGGTGTCCTCCGTCTTACTTTTAGCATAGCACTGCTTTTACTCTTCTGCTGTAAATAGGTTCAGGGACCCTTAAAACCCTTTTTGCAATATAAATATTTTAATTAAAAAAACAAAGTATTGGGCAAAAGCAGTCAAAAAAATAATATATTTATAAAAACAATTACCTACAAGAATACTCAAATGTTTTACACCAAAAGAAGCATGGTTAGGACAAAAACCAAATATTAAAAAGTAAGAATATTTGGATGCAAAGCTTACATGCATATTCCAAAATAGAAAAGGATAAAATTAGATGAAAAACTATGGTTGGTATATTTTTTGGTTATGATGATGAATCTGCAGGATATAGAATAATAGATCCAAGTACAAAGAAGGTATATATAAGTAGAGATGTAGTTTTTGATGAAAAAATCAAGATTGAAACTAAAAAATAAAGTAATTATGTAGAAGTTCTTCTAAATTTATTTGAGGAATAATTGATAAATGAAGAGATAAAGTTAAAATCCCAATATGTAGAAATTTGTGAGACTACTGAAAATAAATTATTATGAGAACTGGAGCCATAGTTTTCGGGGGGAGGATTAGACGTTTTTCGTAGGACTGCCCAAACTTCCGAACTCGTTTCGGCCATATCTCACTCATCCGAACTCGGATTGAGCTGAAATTTTGAGGGTAGATGCCTGAAAAACCCTAGAACGTCTCCACCAATTTTCATATCATTTGGAGCAACACAGATCCTAGCGCATCCCTATGTGTGAACGATATATTTGGCAAGCGGCTATGCGAGGGTTTCATCTGGGTTGAGTGCAAGCAGCTCCAGAGGTTGGTTTTTAGGGCCTTCGGGCCCTAGCGGCCAATATTTTTGTGGTTTATGCTCAATATTTTAGCAGGAAATGTTGCAGGGGATACAAGATGGGTTAGAAATTTGTCTTTCAACAGATCATACTATGAACTTGAGTGACAACGGCTTCCAATTTGTTGCACAAAAGAAAAGTGAAAACCATACCTTTCCACGGCGTCTAGGGCAAGGATTAAAGAGACCACGAAATAAGTTTCAAGCAGTTGATCAAAAAATGGCTCATATCTCAAGTGAATCTGGTGCTAAGGTGCACCCACAAAATAATTCTACTGTGAAAACCCCTGTCAAGGGTAAGAATTTTGAAGACTCGGTCCCAAAAATGAATTTTAGGGATGCCCTTCATGGTGGACAGCCTCAGCCCAATGCTAATATCAATATTAGGGCTTCCCATAAACCTCTAAGAATGCCTAAGATTGATCTCGGGAAAACGGAGTCAGGATGTCTTAAAGCAGTTGATGGAACTCCTATTGTTAAGCTTGATATGGGTAACATTCAGATTGGCATTGAAGATTTGGAAAAAAGAGGACTAATTTGTCGGTTCGTGGGTTTTCATCCGAGTCTATCTACTTTCAAAGTCTGGGCTACAAAAAGCTGGAAAACTAAAGGTGAGTTACAAATCTCTATTTATCCAAATGGTTATTTTCTTGTTTTATTTGCTAATAATGAAGATAGAGAGAAAAATTTTCAAGGGGGTCCTTGGTTTTTTGGAAGGGCGGGGCTTTTCATGAAGCCCTGGCATACTAAATTTAAAGCGAAAGAAGAGATGCCTTCTATAGCTCCCGTGTGGGTTAGACTCTTTGGCCTCCCTATTGAATTTTGGAATCCTACTATTTTTTCTTCAATTGGAAACTCTTTAGGAACTTTTATGATGACTCGCTGATTGTACTCAAAATTTTGAACATATTATTTATGCTCGAATTTGTGTTTTAATGGATTTTGACAAACCCCTACCTAAAAATATCACATTACAATTTGGGGAAGACACTTGGGAGCAAGTAGTGGACTATGAGAACATTCCTTTTCGTTGTAGAATTTGCCATGAATATGGTCATTTGGCCAGTGCTTGCCCAAATAAAATTCTTGATCAAAAGAAAGAAGATATAAACTCAGCAGGTTTCCAAATACCTAAGAAGAAGAACACTCAGAAAAAACCAGTTATGAAGGATCAATCAAAGTCATTTGCTAATATGTTTGAAATCCTTTCCACAAATGATGTCCCAAGTGAGGAAGAGGAAATAATGGAAACTGAAATCTTAGAAACACAATTTAAATATGAAGGAAAGAACTCGAGAGACAAACCAACAAATCAAAGGTTTTCAACAGAAAAAAAAGGAGAAAATTTACACAAGAAAAACAATATTTCAAATGTCAAAACTTCAAATAATGCAGGTCCCAATATAGACTCCATTGAACCATCTAGTAAAATTTTGGCTGTGTATGAGCATTCTTCAAGGTTAGAAGCCATCTCAGATTCAATTGGAATAAGTCAAGAAACAGGGAAAAAAAATTGAAGATGGATTCTAATAAAAAAGTAGGTCGCAAGACCAATCAATATCATATGGTAAAAGAAGGTGAAAAGCTTGTAGAGGAAGGTAAGATTAATGCCCTTCCCAACATTTTTAGCCCTGGTATTAATGAAGATCATCACTTGGAATATTAGAGGACTCAAAGGGAGTCTTTCAAAACAAAATGAAATTAGAAGAATGATTCGGATAAATCATCCACATCTTGTTTTCCTTCAAGAAACAAAGATGTCAATGGAGGATATGGACTTAATTGCCAGTAAAACTTGGCCAGATAGGAAAGTGGTTTCCCTCAGTTCCCAAGGGACTTCGGGTGGCATTGCTTGTCTTTGGGACCCAAAAGAGGTAGTTATTCACCATATGGTTGGCAGTTGGGGTTTGTTGGCTATAGCTATTCAAAGTAGACATTCCAACCAGATTATGCTCTGCATTACTATTTATGCCCCGACTTCTTTGGAGGAAAAAAGAAGACAGTGGAAGGATATTACTCATATTATCTCTCATTTTCCTAAAGCTTGGATCTTGATCGGAGGAGATTTCAATACCATCCTCTCTCTGGATGAGAAAAGGGGGAAATAGAAATTTGGACAAAAGTACTGACCTCATGAGCGAATATATTGCAAACCTCCATCTTGTGGATATCCAACCGAGATAATGGCCTTATGACTTGGTCTAACAGAAGGCAAGGCTTAGCTTGTATAATGGAGAGATTGGATAGGTTTTTGCTCTCTGAAAATTTCTTAATCCATGGTCACATTCCTAAAGTGAAGACTCTTAATAATGTTGGTTCGGATCATTGGCCGGTCATGGTGGAAATGTGGAAAACCAATGTGAGTTTCTCTCCTTTTCATTTTCAATTAATGTGGCTTAGAGACATTTCCTTCGGACCTCGTGTGCAACAATGGTGGAAGGAAGGTAAACCTAGGCATGGGACTAAGATGTTCTATTTTGCCAAAAGACTGCAATACATTAAATCCAAAATCAAGACTTGGAACTGGAAAGAGTTTGGGGATGTTCATAAAAAAAACATGAAGTTATTGCTCATCTTGAAAATTTGAATAAGAAAATCCGTTTAGATGGCCTCACGAGAGAAGAGAAGTGCGAGATGAAATTAAACTCACAACTCGGTTAGAGGAATGGGAAAAAAGAGAAGAAATCTTATGGAAGCAAAAATCTAGAATTCAATGGCTCAAAGAAGGAGATCGAAACACAAATTTCTTCCACAAATCTCTTCTAGCTCGAAGATCTCACAACTTTATTTCTTCCTTAAAATCAGATTATGGAGATGTTGTTTATACTTGGGATGGCATGAACTCTATTGTTGTTGATTACTTTTCCAATATTTTTGCTGCTACTCCTCTTGACTCAGCTTCACAACAAAATGTTCTTCAAGCAATCCCTTCTCTTATCACTTCTGAGGAGAACTCTATTTTGATTGCTCCTGTTACTATCAATGAGCTTCAACAAGTAGTTTTTAAAATGCAAAAATGGAAAACCCTAGGTCTTGATGGTTTTCCTATTGAGTTCTACCAAGAGTTATGGGATATCCTTCATGTTGATTTATTAGAGGTGGTGGAAGAAGCCAGGAAAGCCAAAGAAATTTTGAAGGTTATCAATAAAACTTATATTACTCTTGTTCCAAAAGCTCAAGAGGTTGATCATATCTCAGCTTTTAGACCTATTGCTTTATGTAATGTTCTTCTCAAAATTATTACTAAAATCATGGCGAGAAAGGTTGAAGCCTCTTTTGCATAAGATTATTTCCCCAGAGCAAGGGGGATATGTGGAAGGACGTCAAATAGTAGATGAGATAGTTCTTGCTCCGGAAGCCATCCATTCCATGGATATGCAAAATTCTCCTTCTATGTTCATCCGGTTAGACTTATCCAAAGCTTATGATAGAGTGGATTGGCACTTCCTTATCAAAGTTTTGAGGCAATTTGGTTTCTCTAAGGATTGGATGGATTGGATTATGGGATGTATCTCTTCAGTTTCCTACTTAGTTCTTATCAATGGCAGGCCTTCTCGGTCTTTCCCGGCTTCCAGAGGTATTAGGCAAGGTGACCCGCTATCCCCTTATTTATTCATCATTCTTGTTGAATGCTTGGGTAGGACTATAACCAAAAAGAGGGAAAACAAAACCCTTGAGGGAGTTACCATTGCTCATGGAGCTAGACCTATCTCTCATCTTCAATTTGTGGATGACTCTACCCTTTTAGGTAAAGCTACGAGTTAAGGAAGCTTCTAATATTAAGCAAATCATTAGCTATTTTTCTAAGGCTCCTTGAGCGGTTGATCAATGAAGACAAATCTAAAGTTATTTTCTTTCACTTGCTTCTGCTAGACAGGAATCCATGGTCTTGGATAAATTAAGATATAAGAAGACCTCTCTTCCAATCACTTATTTAGGTATTCCCATAAATATTCAAAGGCAGAAAAATAAAGATTGGAATTGGTTGTTGGACAAAGTCAAGAAGAAAATTGGAAAGTGGACCAACAAGTGGCTTTCTTACGGGGGTAGAATCACCTTGGTAAAATCAGTCCTTCAAGCTATTCCTATTTATGTTTCTTCCATTTTGAATATCCCAAAGGTTGTTCTTCGAGAATTGGATCAAATCAGTCATCGTTTCCTTTGGAGTGGTACTAAGGAGAAAAGAAAATGGGCCTTGGTGAAATGGGATACTTTATGTCTTCCTAAGAGTGAAGGGGGGTTAGGATTACGGTCTTCAATTAATAACAACAAAGCTTTAGCTACTAAATTATATTGGAGGATGTTGCATAACCCCAATGCTCTTTGGGCCAATAATCTCCGTGCTAAATATCTTGAGAACAAAAGTCCTGAAGACCTTGTTCGCTATCAACTTCCTACCAAAGGTTCTCCCATTTTAGCGGTTCTTAAGACTGGTGAGGATTTGATAAAGAAAAAATTATTTTGGATCATTCATAATGGTCAACATGCAAATTTTTGGATAGATTCTTGGGATGGTCACAAGCCTTTGATAACTCGGTTTCCCGATTGGAGGCCTTGGATGGAGGAGCTTCACCGAGCTAATTGGATAAAGGTGGCTAATTACTATCGGTACCATACTGGTAATTCAAAGGTTGGTAGATATTGGATCCCTATTGAGGACTGGCCTATTCAAATCCTAGAAAGGCAAAGACAAGATATCCAAGGCATCCTTCATATGAGATCCCTCTCTTGGTCCCATGAAAAAGATTGTTTTGGATGGAACAACACTACTAAGGGTGAGTATTCAGTTGCTCAAGGTTATTTGACCTTATGCCATAATAATCCCAACCATTCTTCGACATATTTTCTCAATTGTGGGCTCAAAAGCTCTGGCCTAAGGTGAGGTTCTTTAATTGGATTTTATTGCATCGTAGGGTGCTTACTGGTGAGCAACTTATGAAGCGTGGTTTTCATGGCCCTTTTAGATGTGAAATGTGTGAAGAGAATGTAGAAAATATCAACCATATTTTTATTGAGTGTACTTTAGCCTCTGAGCTATGGAGGAGAATGGCAACTTTACTTGGCTTACAGTGGTCCAATTTTTTTACTTTTGAACAGATTTGGAGGGATTGGCCTAATCAAGAGGGTGTTGATCATTTTATTAGGCGGTTAGTTTGGATGGGTTCTACCATTCTTCTTTGGAATATTTGGAATGAAAGGAACAACCAAATTTTTAATCAAGATAGGAAGGATATTCACTATATTTGGCAAAAGACCATAGCCAACTTAGTTGAATCAGTCCATCAACTCCTTAATCACCCCCAAAACTCCCACCAAAGATGGGATCAAGTGATGCAAAGATTGAAGATTAAACCTTCTAAGGGCAACCAACTTAAAGGGAATGTGAGTATTAGTAAGATGGATAGGACTAGAAATTGGCAACCTCCTCCTAAGGATTTTGGAAAAGTCAATACTGATGGAGCCTCTAGAGGGAACCCTGGAAAAGCTAGTGTGGGAGGAATTGGTAGACTTTCAGATGGCTCCCTGGTTTTTACTTTTTTTGAGAATTTGGGTATTCTTTCCAATAACCTTGCTGAGGGGTATGGTATCCTTAGAGGCCTTCAGGAGGCTACTAAGGTTGGATGGGAAAAGGTGTTAGTTGAGTCTGACTCTCAACTTATGATTAATCTCTTGAAGACTCCTTCAAGAATCATAAGGTGGATTGGAGAATAAAAATAATTATTGAGAAGATTCAGTTAATCCGGATGGGATTTTTGAAAGTTGATTACAATCATGTGGTCAGAGATCAAAACAAGAGTGTTGATGCTTTAGCTAATTGGGCTTTGGACAAAGGTGATCTTACTTGTTATGGCCACCCTCCTATATGGTGGGCTTCTCAAATTAGGGAAGCTCTTCTTTCTATCATTTCTTTGGATGGCTCCAGTTCTGAAGGTACCTAGTTTCTTCTTTTTTTTTTTTTTTCTCTTTGGTTCATTCAGTTTTTTTAGTTCCCTAGCTCATTCTATTCTTTATTTTGTTTCCTCTGTTGATTCTTGCCTTAATAGTCTTCTGGTCTAGATAGGTCATTGTTTTGTTCATTTTTTTCTTTTTGTCTTCTTTGTTTTTTTGTTTAGTTTTTTAAGGTGGGTGGGTTCTTTTGTTTTGTTTTGTTTTTGTGTTCTTTGTGTTGTTTTTTGTTGTTCTTGTGTTTTTGTTGTTTTTTTTATGTTTTTTGTTATTGTTCTTGTGTTTTTTTCGTTCTTGTTCTTGGGTTTCTCTTTGTTTGTGTTATTTCATGTTTTTATGTGTGAGTGTTTTCTATGTTTTTTTTTTTTGTTTATTGTCTGTTGTTGGTTGTTTTTATTTTTATTTTTATTTTATTTTTATTTTTTAGGTTTTGGTTGTGTTTATTTTTCATGTTTTTTTTGGGTTATGTCTTTGTAGTGTTCTGTTGTTTTTGTCTTGTTTGTGTTTTGTTATGTGGTTCTTGTGTTTTTCTATGTGGTTTGTGTTGTGGTTTCTTTTATCTTATTGTGCGTGTTTGGTTGTGCTTTTGGTTTTGACACACTCAAGGAGCATGTTTTTTATTTTATTTTATTATTTTTGTTGTTATTTACTTATTTTTAATTTGGTTTTGTGTGTTTGTTTGCTCCTTGAGTATGTCAAAGGTGGTAGGCCAGGTCCGAGTCCTGGGCATTTTTTGGCGGAATGGATACCCCTGCCTCCTTGGGTCTTACCCGAAAGTGGCATCCCTTTTGGGATGTTTTCCACAAATAAAAAAAAATCCCAAGATGTAGAAAGTGAATGTACTTAAACTTCCACAACCTCTCAAATGAAGGAACCAATATGGCTTAGAAACACACTCAAGGTATCAAACTTGGAACAAATACCAGATCTTACTTCTACAATATCTCAAACTCATAGTCAAAGTAGAATTAATAGAGGATTACTAAGAACTACAGTAGAGCCAACATTAATACATCAAGCTCTGAATAAGTCATATTGGAAGGTAGTTATGGAATGCGAATATTCATCACTATAAAAGAATAAACTATGGAATCTGGTATAATTACCTCCAGAAAGAAAGTTTTTGGTTGCAAATGGATTTAAAAGATTAAGTATAAAATATATGGGACACTTGACAAGTACAAATATTGATTAGTAGACAAAGGATATTCTCAGATAGATGGAATTGACTATGAAGAAACATTTGCACCAACAACTAGAATGACTACTATCAGAACAATATTTGCTTTAGTAGCTCATCAGGGTTGGAAACTTCATCAAATGGATGTAAAAAGTGCTTTTATTAATGGTGACTTAGAAGAAGAGGTCTATATATCACAAGAAGAAGAATTTATTTTTAAATATCAAGAACATAAGGTTTGCAAATTAAACAAATCCTTATAAGGTCTGAAGCAATATCCTAGAGCATGGAATATAAAAATTAATAATCATTTGTTATAGCATAATTTCAAATTAAGTACATCCGATCCAAGTCTATATACAAAGAAAATTGGAAATGATATATTAATTCTTATAGTATATATTGATGATATAGTGATTACTAGAAGCTTTGGAAAACTAATAAGTGAGATAAAAAAGGATCTTGAGAAGGCATTTGAAATGATAGATTTAGGACTGATGAATTATTGTCTTGGTCTAGAAATTCATCAAAATGAAGATAATATTACAATTACACAATCAAAATATGCAAATTATTTCCTTGATAAATATAAAATGAAGGATTGTAAGCCTAAAGATACACATATAGAATAAGGGATTCAATTATCTAAAAATTATGGAACACCTTTAGTTTTAGCTACAAGGTATCTTCAATTAATTGGAAGTCTTCTGTATTTAACAAATAGTCGACCTGATCTAGTTTTTGTTGTAAATTATCTTTCAAAATTCATGTAAGAGCCAAGAGAGAGTTATTGGAAAGCTAAAAAAATAATACTACAATATATTAAGAAGACTGCTAATTATGGACTAACTTTTATGAATAATGTTAAAGGTTTTTGTCTATAGGATTACTTGGATTCTGATTATGTTGGTTCTATTGGTGATAGAAAATATACTTCAAGGTACATTTATTATCTTGCATCATGATCAATATCTTCGCATAGTAAGAAACAACATACAATAACACAATCATCTACTGAAGCAAAATATTGTGCAGCAAGATATACAAATTTTGAAGCTTTGTGGTTACAATATATATTATTTGACATGGGTATCAAATGATCTCCGACTCTTATATTTTATGATAATCAAGTACTCAATATGATCAAAAATTTAATTATATATGAATTAAATAATCATATTGAAGCACAATTCTATTTCATTAGACATAATTTTAAGAATTTTCATATCAGTTTGAAACATATTCCTACAAAAGAATAGTTGGAAGATATATTTATAAAAGCTCTAGGATGAAACAAGTTCTAAATATTCAAAGATCATCTATGTAGATCAAGAGAATTTTATTCTAAATAATGTAATACAAGGGGTGTTAGAATATATTACATTGTTTGTTATGTATTCTAAGTGTCATTTGAAGTAGACAAAAGGTCATTTGAAGTAGACCAAAGTTCATTTTGTAAGACCTATTTTATGGAATATTTTTTAGCTTTTGATGTAGTGTGCAATGGGATATAGCAATCACAAGATGTAGAATAATATGAAAGAAATTAAATCTATGAGATGACTAAAATATGCTATAAATAGAAATGATGGAAATGAATACAATGTAGCTATGGAAGAAATGGACACTCCATGAATAAATCTACTGGACTACATTGCACCCATCACCAATATATGGTGATCTACATAGCAGTATGCTACTACCTACGAATATGTTCTGAGCTTGTATATTCCACTCAGTTATAATGAGACCCTTTTTATATAGGAAGATAGATTCCTTGGTCAACACTCTACCTATTTGTGTAAGGGACATCTTGTACATATACAGCTTGCACATTGATACTTGTGCATTTATTACATTGCATGAAGTAACTGTATAACTTCCCCCTAAAGTAATCTATAATCCTAAGTATGTACCTAGGAAGGTACATTTACATGACCTAAATGATGTAATATAATATATTCTAACACCCCCTTGTATTACATTATATGGGTATTGAAGACTTTAGTCTTCAATGTGGATCTTCTTCTTGATCTTGAGATTCATATTCTTATTTTCTATTATCTCTAACCTATTCAAGCAAGTAGTTAGTGTCTTCATAACCTGACATTCTTACTGAAAGAGCTTTGAATTCATAATCATCTGTAGATTATTCCAGTTCTTCAATTTCTTCTATCCTTTGAGCTAGATGTCTTTTTTTATTTATTTTTTGATATTCCAATTGGGAATAATTGGTTGGATGCTAAAATTGTTGCTGATGAGAATTTTGATATTGTCATGGCTGAAATTGGTTCCTATTTTTCATCTGATTTCATCGAATTTGATTTTTGGAATTGAACCTGCAATAGCTGGTACTATGGCATTTTCTCTTGTATATATAACAATACTTGTTGTACCATGGTTTTCATCCTTTTAATGAATAAGAAATATTTCCTTGTGGATTATCTTTATATGCTAATGCAGTGTTAGTCATTTCATCTTTAATTGTATTTTCCACCTCATATTCATGTAGAATATTGACTAGATCATCAAAAGAGGTATCTTTACTTAGGACTTGTAAAGATGTTACCAAATTCTTATAGTTTTCTAGAAGTTCTCTCATGGTTACTTGAGTAAGAATTTCATCCTTAATTGTTTCTCCTAAGATTAATAATTTCCCTTTAATATTTTCTACCTTCCTTAGGAATAATTCTATGCTTTCTCCACTATTCATATTTAATGAGTGAAGTTGAGTTTGAATATGAATAATAGTTACCTTATTCTTTCTTTAAAATATTTTCTCTAGGCTTGTCCATGCATCTGAATATGTTTTTGTTGAATTGATATTGGGCTTATCTCATTAGTGATAGCAAAGGTTATTATCATTAGAGCCTTTGAATCAATTTCCTCAAACTTTAGAATTTTAGTATCACCTATGGTAGGTCTCTATGTTTTCCCTTTGACAATATCCCAAAGTTTTTTATATACCAAGATTGCTTTCACTTTATTATTCTAGGAGAAATAATTAGGACCCTTGAGTAGTTGAGATTCTGCTAGGAAGAATTTGTTTGAATCCATTTAAATTTTCTAATTTCAATCCTTATATTTTGTGGACTTCCTTATGTCTCCTTAGTAATGATATAGTGCTCTTGTAAAAGGTAGTTCAATTTTTTGTTGATTTTGTAAAGTTTTGTAAATATCAAAAATCAAATTTTCTATTATCCCTTATTGCTCCTATTTAAGTAAGAACTTTTTTCAAATTTTAAGAGGTTTGATGTTGGATCTCATTTTTCCCTTTTGTGAAATTTTGAGACAAGAATATTATAAATTTCCAACCTTAGAAAAAACTTTAATAACCTCTTTTAATATCCCTTTAGGATTTTAATTTTAGTGTATCTAATTTCCAATAAATTAATTTGATGTAGTAACCCTTATAACTCCCAAATTTTGGAAAATTAGACCACAATAATATTTGCAAATATTTTAAAATCAATTTCCAGTTGAAATCTTTATTACTCCTAAGTTTAATATTGCAAATATTATATTTATTTTATAAATTATTCCCTTTGAGATATGGTTAAATTCTTCTAAGTTTAACCTTGATTTATCAACCTTATAACTCACAAAAAATGAAAGCACATTTAAAATGGGAATAAATCTTGCCTTGCACTATACAAAGACTACAATAATCAACACTAATTTTAGGTGTGCAAGTGTTGTAATATTATTGCCTCTGCTTTGGTAATTCCTTCCAATAGAATGCTTACAACCTTCCTTGGATTTAATGCTCAAAATATGGTATATTTAATATCTACCTTTGACCTTACTTGACCAGAGCATTGAAGGCTCTTCCATATTGCTTCCTTGCTACAAATTGGCCCTATGTGCAAACCTGAGTGTTGAATTTTGGTGTAGGAATGCTGTTGAATGCTTGGTATTTTATGCCCTTAAAATGGAGGAGAATATTTGTATTAAGTGCCAAGTGGCACATTCATTTTCCTATTGAGTTCTTGAGGAGTAGAAGATGTTAGAAGACACTCGTATCGTCCTTTGAGTTATGTATGAACGTTACATTCTTTAGTGGAGCACTTGGTCTCTTTGTGGATAAGTGTCTCTCATATTCTCAACACACCAACCTATTGTTAGTAACTCCTTTATTTGTCAATATGAGCACTCATGTGAGGAGCGTTAGGGTTTTTCCTCAAGTGATAAGTGTCACTCCCCTCCTTGTGCATGGATGTATTCTCTAATGCTTCTTAAATGTACCCTTTGGAGGTTCTTTAAACCTTGTAAAATTTCTAGCTCATCCTTCATTCAATGGAACTTAATTGTGAGTTTTTTTTAGTTGGAATGAGGAGCAACTATTTGGAGGCTTAAGAACCAATTTTGATAAATGAAAATGTGGAGCTTGCAAAACTCAAATGGTGCCTTATTCTTCTTCTTTTCACACTTGTTATATGTCCTCATTTTGTAGACAATGTTGATCTTGAATATAATGTTGTTTTTTCCTTTGTTTTATGCCTTATATATTGTAGGTTTGACTGTCCAAGATATGAGGAGTATGAGACCTTAGAGTTGCTCCTTTTGCTACGCTTGGAGAGTGCTAGCATTTGACCTCCTTTTTTTGGTTTATCCTATGGATATTATGCCTTTGATACACCTTTAAATATTCCCTATTTCCTGTATAAACCATATTAGGATAGTGTAATACAATGTAACAAATTTATGTATAAAATAAACTTTATTACACCTTCTTTTGCACTCCTTTTAGGTCTAAATTTCTAGTCTTGTGGTTGAATTTTTGAATGCAATGTAGGTATTTTGAGGTTGTCTATTTTATTATACACCTTCCTATTTTTTCTTAGATACTTTGATGACAAATCCAATATTAGATAGAAGTATATTTAATCTCCTTATTTGGTGCAATTTTTTGCACTTTTCTTCTTGCAACTAACCCTGTAATACTTTGGATTTAAGACTCACCAAGTCTGAATATTTGAAGCTTCTATTTTTGTGTTTGGTCAGTTTTATTCTTCTCCAAGTTTTGGAGGATTCTAACCTATTTTGGTGGCTTCACTTGGCTACTATGAATAACAGGTGCTTATACTAAGAAGGGGGGTGAACAATATATGATAAAACTTTTTGCTTTTTAATCCAAGTAGTAGCATCAGCATCAATAAAGCAATAAACATTACACAAAACATCACATACATGAGAGACATCATTTTTATGTGGTTCACCCAATGTGGGCTACTCCACAGATAAAATATTTCACTAAAATTTTCTCAATCAATTTCTTGGGAATCTTTCCCAATTACAATTATTATGGACCTTTATCCAAAGGATATTTTGATCCCCTAAATCTAGTTTTTGGATATCTATCGATAGGATAACTCCTTCTCCTATGCTCTGGATAGTGATCCTCTAGAATACTTCTACCTCCAGTGCATTGGCTTGTGGATATATCTCCACTGAATACTATTGTCCCCACTTAGAAGACCTGTCCTCACTGCCCTAGCTGATGAATCTCTATCCACTGGAGACTATTGTCTTCTTTGATTTGTCACCTCCAAATATTTATCTCAATTATGTACTAAACATAGTCCAATCGATCTAGCACAAATCTGCTCAACAAGTCCACTCAGAACCTGCTCAAATCTACTCAACAGGTCCACTTAGAACCTGATCAAATCTTCTCAATAGGTCCACTCAAAAACCTATCCAAATATTATCAATAGGTCCACTCAAAACCTATCCAAATATACTCAATAGGTCCACTTAGAACCTATCAAAATTTGCTCAACATATCCACTCAGAACATGTCCAAATTTGTATTGTAAGCTTCCACAAAAACTCACACAAAATTAGTCCACAAGTATTCTCAAAGACTTACCTCAAATATGCTCAATAAGTACACACGTAACTTGTCCAATCTCATAGAAGCATAAAGATAATTGTTAGAGATTCAATGTGTTCTATACTCAAAACTCAATCACTTTCTCAACTCAAAACATAATATAGGATAGTTTGTTTTATAGAACTTGAACAATCACTTCATACATCCACTTGACTAGGTTCAATCAACTCTACTCAACCAATTACTCAAGAACCAACACTTTCTCACAAACCCTAGTCCAAGTATGTAAACACCCACTCAAAAAAATTCCAACAATGCTCAACAACACATCTTGCATAACAATGAGGCTCATGTTCTTTTCAAATGCTAGTTCAAGTTCTTTGCACAACAACTCACTTCAACAACAATGTTCATAAATCAATATTGACATAACAATGATACTCATGTTATTTTCAAAACCCTTACTCAAGTTATTTGCAAAATCCAATGGCTTCAACAACAATGCTCATAAAACAAGACTTTAATCACAACTCTTAATTCCAGAAAATATTGAAGCATTAACTCAAATACTTTCAAAAATGAAAACCTAATCAAATCCTTTTCACTCCAAAATTTATTTTCTAATAAGCCATTCAATCAACTCAACCAAATAATAATTTGTCAAGGAGTCGATCTCACAAATTTGCCACACTCACAATTACTTCTTTGCTAATTTCAATAAGGGTTAGAAGATAATTTTCTCAAAAAAACATAACACAAAAATAATATCAAAATTACACATTATCACTCCCACTTAATTAATAATCAACACCCTCACAATAATCATAAAAATCCTTTATTCAAATTAAAACAATACCCAAAAAGTCTTAATCATCCAATATACCAATATAGAAATTTAAGACTTTATTAAAAATAATTAAAAGCAAAAATCTTCTTATAACTCCAAGTGATAATTCTCAACTACCACCACTTATCTACTAAGCAACCTTTCTAAACAATTCCACTAAACAATCCTTATACCTCCCAACTTAGGCAAATAATAAATTTTTTAATGCAAATATTTACCTTACCTTTGGAGGGATTCGAACCCTCTACTCTATCCATGATGTGTGCCTTAGTCACGGCCTCAACCGTCACACAAGCTACGCACTCATTTGAAACCAATGAAGCACCATGTGCTTCAAGTATTGCTCCCTTCACCCTTGGCAAAAACAACGTGTGCCTTGGGTGCCTTAACCAACATGACCTCCAATGCACCCTCTGTGTTTCGAATGTAGGCCCTCACACGAACAAATATTTTTGTGCTTCCCAACTCACCACTAGGCCACACTATCCTATGTGCCTTCGAAAATTAATGCTTCCTTTCTAAAACACTTCGTTGTCCATGAAATTCATAATTCTCACGAGCTCTTATTCATTTTTACATTCCAATTAAAATTCGAGCAAGGATAATGTTTTAGACTTTGGGTAATGTATTTATATTGCTTCCTCCATACCTTGGAAGACGTCGTTGCTTTCCCAATTTCCTTCCATGACGTTGGTGAAGGTTTTAAACGTGCTTCGAATGCCTTTTCTTCCAAACCCAACCTTTGGGTTTATGAAATATAATTAAACTTTATAAAACCCACTTTGATTTAGAAAACATTATAATGGAAATTATAAATATTTTATTTGGGGTTTTCACCATATCACTTTAATATTATAATAACAATTATTATAATATTATATCCTTTTGATGCCTTGGATAAATTGCTTCCTTCTCACTGCATACCATGGTGTAAATAATATTTATTTATAAAATTTAAATTCTTACTAAATTTAAATAATTTATAAAATAAATATTATATCTCCTTTTTAAATTTTAACTTTTGCACTGATTCTCTTGATCTTTGGCCTTCTTCTTGGATATCAAATAACAATTTTTGACAACTTGATTTTTTGTTGAATTCCTCGATATTAATGATGACTTCATCTAGTGACATAAATGACAACATTGACTTAGGGACTTAAAATGTCCAACAATATCCCCTTTTTCATTGATGGCAACCCATACTCTTCTTACCAAAACTTGACCTTTCTTTTATTCTACTCCCCCAAGGACATTGCTCCCCCTGGCTCAATGATCTCTCAAATATCAAATCTCTCCCTATTACACAAATCTCTCCCCCTTTGACATCAATGGCAAAGGGTCACCTTTGGGGCTCGGGGCTAAGAATGAACCTCTTAGATTATCTCCTCCCCCACATTTTGTTAAGATGGTTAATTCTAGGGTGGGAGTCTCACTCCCAATTTTCCTTGAAGATACTCAAAATTTTCCTTTGAAAGTGAGTGAAAATATCTGCTATTTGTTACTTTTTAGTGATATATTCCAATCTAACCTATTTATCTATCACCTGTTCTCTTAGAAAATGATGCTTAATCAGAATGTGCTTTGTCTTGGAGTGCATTACCTGATTTTTTGAGATACTTATGGTACTTTTATTATCACATAGTATAGGAATGGGCTTACCATGCTTTATCTTGAAGTCTTCTAGATTTCTCTTCATCCATAACACTTGTGTAGAACTTGCTACTACTGTAATATATTTTGCCTCTGTTGTAGATAAAGATACTAAAACCTGCTTCTTACTTAACCAAGAGACTAAAAATTCTCCAAGAAATAATGCTCCTCCACTTGTGCTTTTTTTGTCATCAATGTTGCTAACCCAATCTGCATCTGTATAAGTTGTTAGTGTGAAACTGTCACTTTTGGGATACCACAACCCAAAATCCATAGTCCCTTTTAGATACCTAAAAATTCTTTTTACTATTGCCACATGTGTTTCCTTAGGTGCTTCTTGAAACCTTGCCACTAATCCCACTAACTATACTATGTCTGGTCTTGTAGTTGTAACATATAATAAGCTACCAATCATAGATCCGTATAATCTCTGATCTACCTATGGATATTCATCATCCTTACTCAACTTGCATCCTGTGACCATGGGAGTACTTACTAGTTTACAATCTTCTAACCTGAATTTCTTTAACATTTCAATTATATACTTGGCTTGAGAGAGAAACACTCCCATTTTTTATTGTGAAATATGAAGTCCAAGAAAGAAGGAAAATTCACCAAGCATAGACATCTCAAATTTTTTCTACATATTATTAGCAAAATCTTTGCACATCTTATCATTGTTTCCTCCAAAAATTATGTCATCAACATAAACAACTAATATTAGGGGATCATTCCCTTAATTTTTGATATACAAATTACTATCTGCTATTGCTTTTTTGAATCCCTGTTCCTAAAGATATTTATCTAGTCTTGAGTACCATTCTCTAGGAGCTTGCTTTAAACCATACAATGCATTTTTCAATCTGTATACCTGCACTGGTTTATCTACTAGTATGAATCCCTTTGGCTGTTCAATATAGACCTCTTCTTCTAGAATCCCATTTAGAAATTCTAACTTGACATCCATCTAATATACCTTGAAGTTCTTGAAACTTGAGAAAGCTAAAAATATCCTTATAGCTTCAAGTCATGCAACTAGAGAAAAAGTTTCATCAAAGTCAATTCCTTCTACCTATGCATAACCTTTGCATACTAACCTTGTTTTATTTCTGACGACTTGTCCGTCTTCATTCAATTTGTTTCTGAATACCTATTTTGTGTTAATCACATTTTTGTCCTTTGGTCATCGAACAAGTTACCATGTTTTTCTCTTCTCTATATGATCCAATTTCTCATTCATTGCTTTAACCCAAAATTCATCCTCACTTGCCTAAGTGAAGTATTTTGGATCAATATTAGATAGCAAATAAAAATTTGCTTGTTGAGATGGTTTTATTATTCTTCTCCTTATATGTCTTTCATCTAGATCCTTGATGATCTATTCTTTTGGATGATGTTTCTGTACATACCTGGAAGGATTTTTAGGAAGAATTCTTTGTGTTTCTTCTTCATATTTATTCGATTCCTCACAAAATTCTTATTAACTACATCCATCCTCTTAGTACACAGTTTGTTGAATTGGTTCTCTAGAATTTATCTTCTCATCAACTATTACATTTATACTTTCCACCATAGTGTGTGTTCTTTTTTGGAGCATTTGTAGGCTTTAATATTTGTTGAATAACCAATAAAAATTCTCTCATCACATCTTGGATCAAAATTACCCAAGTTTTTATCTTGTCTTATGTAACATTTGCTTCCAAAGATTCTGAAATGTTTTACAGTGGTAGGTCTTCCTTTCCAAAGCTCATATGGAGTCTTGTGATGATTTACCCTCAATTGAGTGCTAGTGATTATGTATACAACTATGTTTACCGCTTCTTTCCAAAAACCATCTTATAACTTAGATTCAATTTAAAATAGCTGTAGCCATGTTTTCAACAGTCTTGTTCTTTCTTTCAACTGCCCCATTTTGTTCAGGATTTCTTGCTGCTAAGTACTCTCTCTTGATTCCATGTTTTTCACAAAATTCTACAAATTCATTTGAAGAAAATTCACCTCCTATTTCGGATCATAGATACTTAATCCTTTTTTCTGTTTCATTTTCAACCAATTCCTTTAATACTTTGAATTTTTCAAAGGCCTCTAACTTTTCTTTTAGGAAGGTTACCCAAACCATCCTGGAATAATCATCTACAAAAAACATAAAGTAACTCTCACCCTCAATACTTTATGTTCTGGTAGGACCACACAAATCAGTATGTATTAGGCTCAACAACTCAGATGGCATATATCATTTTGGCTTAAAGGTTGTCCTAGTTTGCTTTCCATGTTGACAGGGTGCACAAATTATGTTTTGACGTCTTGTTATTTTAGATAAATATCTAACTACCTATTTATTGCTTATGTTGACTATGTTGTCAAAATTCAAGTGACCCAATATTCTATGCCACAACCAAATCTCATACTCTTGTGATAGAAAGCACTTTTCCCCTTTGATCTCATTGAGCATGTATAAGTTATTTTGGGTACTTCTTGCATTTGCAATGATTTATCTAGTTTTTGATTTCCTTATCTCACATCTATCTAGATGGAAGGTGACCATGTATCCTTGATAACAAAGTTGAATTATACTTAGCAGATTGTGTTTTAACCCTTTTATGTACAAAATATTCTCTATTTTTATTTTTCCATTGTCTAGACTTAGAGTTCATTTTCTAACAATCCTTGTTGATCCATTATCACAAAAACTTACTGATCCTCTATTTGTTTCTTTTAGTACAATAAATTTATCTTTGTCTCTTGTCATGTGACTAGAGAAACCACTATCAAGATACCATTGTTCTTCTTTATCTTGAGCATGAAGGGTTTTTTGTACTAACATTGATCTAGCCCTAACATTTTTCCTTTCATATTTCGTATTTGTTGAAATTGTTTTTCTAGACTCAACAAGTATTATTTTACACCATCTAGCCTTGTGCCCAAAATTATTGCATTTGTAACATATAACATCATCATCCATGAGATGTGCAAAGGAATTGAAATTTCTATTGTATCTTGCATAATGAATACAGTGTGTAGCACTATGACCATATTTATTGCAAGAAAAGCAATGACCATGGAAGAAATTGTGTAACCTGTTTGGATGTCTTAGAATTTGTGAAGAAGTAATATTTCTCTTGTTATTAACTCTTATCCAAGGTTCTCCTTTTATTTCTTCCTTTCTAATATCCTCTACTTGCTTATCCTTGTTTGAATTTTCTACTTTCTGAAGACTTGATTCCTCTTTCTATTTCTCATATTATGTATATTGTAGTACCTTGGTCCTTTCAACTTTATTTTTTAGGAGAACAATTTCTGCTTCCAATTTTTTACATTCTGTTTCCCTAGCTCTCAATAGATCTATCATATATTTTTTGATCTTCTTTCTTTTTTCCACCCTGATCTTGAGTTCTGTGAGATTTTATATAAGTTCCATCCTTGCTTCTTCATCTTCTTAAACTTGTTCTTTCAAGCTTGAATTTTTCTCTTTAAGTCTTTCCAATTTTTTTAGAGCAGCAAAGAATTCTTCTTTTATATCAAATATAGTATTTTCTTCACTTTTTGAAGTCATGTGTGCTATCGAAGGATCCTCTTCCAAGTTGTTAGTCTTTTCACAGAGAGACCCGCTCTGATGCCAATTGAAGAAAATGTGCTTATACTGAGATGGGGGTGAATAGTATATGATAAAATTTTTTACTTTTTAATCCAAGTAGTAGCATAAACGTCAATAAAGTAGTAAAAATTACACAAAGCATCACACACATGAGAGACATCATTTTTACGTGGTTCACCCAATGTGGGATACTCTACGGAGAAAATATTTCACTAAAATTTTCTCAATTAATTTCTTGGGAATCCTTCCTAATTACAATATTTATGGACATTTTTCCAAAGGATATGTTAATCCCCTAAATATGGTTTTTTGATCTCTATCCATAGGAGAACTCCTCCTCTACTCTAGCTAGTGGTCCTCTAAAATACTTCTACTTCCACTACATTGGATTATGGATCTCTCTCCACTGAAGACTCTTGTCCCAAATCAGAAGACCTGTCCTCACTGCCCTAGCTGATGGATCTCTATCCATTAGAGACTACTATCCTCTATGATCTGTCACCTCCAAATTTCTATCTCAATTCTTTACTAAATATATTCTAGTCAGTCTAGCATAAATTTTCTCAATAATTCCACTCAGAACCTACTAAAATCTTCTCAACAAGTCCACTTAGAACCTGCTCAAATCTGCTCAACATGTCCACTCAAAACCTATCTAAATCTTCTCAACAGGTCCACTCAGAACCTATCTAAATCTGCTCAACAAGTCCACTTAGAACCTGTCCAAATTTGTATTGTAAGCTTCCACAAAATCTCACACAAAATCAGTCCAAAAGTCTTCTCAAATAATTACCTTAAATCTGCTTAACAAGTCCACACAGAACTTTTCCAGTCTCATAGAAGCATAAATAGAATTGTTAGAGACTCAATATGTTCTATACTCAAAGCTCAATCACTTTCTCAAGTCAAAAAAGAATATAGGATAGTTTGTTTTATGGAACTTGAAAAATCACTTCATACATCCACTTGAATAGGTTCAATCAACTCTACTCAAAAAATTACTCAAGAAAAAATCCTTGCTCACAAACCCTAGTCCAAGTATGTAAACACCAACTCAAAATGTTTTCAACAATGCTCAACAACAAATCTCACATAATAATGATACTCATGTTATTTCCAAACCCTAGTTCAAGTTATTTGCACAACAACTCACTTCAAAAACAATGCTCATAAATCAATCTTCACATAACAATGATACTCATGTTATTTTCAAAACCCTAACTCAAGTTCTTTGCACAATCCAATGGCTTCAACAATAATGCTCATAAAACAAGGTTTTAATCACAACTCTTAATTCCAGAAAACCTTGAAGCATTAACTCAAATATTTTTGAAAAGGAAATCCTCATAAAATCCTTTTCACTCCAAACTTTATTTTCTAGTAATCCATTCAATCAACTCAACCAAATAAGAATTTGCCCATACCTTTTTGCTTGACAAGGAGTTGATCTCACAAATATGCCACACTCACAATTACTTCTTTGCCAATATCAATAAGGGTTAGAAGATAATTTTCTCAACAAAACATAACACAACAATAATATCAAAATTACACATTATCACTCCAATTTAATTAATTATCAACACCCTCACAATAATCATAAAAACTCTTTATTCAAATTAAAACAATACCCAAAAAGTCTTAATCCTTCAATATACCAATATAGCAATTTAAGACTTTATTAAAAATAATTAAAACCAAAAAATTTCTTATAAATCCAAGTGATAATTCTCAACTACCACCACTTATCTACTAAGCAACCTTTCTAAACAATTCCACTAAAAAATCCTTATACCTCCCAACTTAGGCAAATAATAAAAGTTTTAATGCAAATATTTACCTTGCCTTTGGAGGGATTCAAACCCTCTACTCTTCCCATGACGTGCACCTTATCCATGGCCTCAACTTTCGCATGAGCTACACGCTCGTTTGAAACCAATGAAGCACCACATACTTCAAGTCTTGCTCCCTTTGCCCTTGGCAAAAAATAATGTGCAGATTGGGTGCCTTAACCAACATGACCTCCAATGCACCCACCGCATTTCAAACGCAGGCCCTCACATGAACAAATATTTTCACACTTCCAAACTCACCACTTGGCCACACTGTCCTATGTGCCTTCGAAAATTAATGATTCCTTCCTAAAACACTTCGCTGTCCATGAAATTCACAATTCTCACAAGATCTTATTCTTTTTTGCATGCCAATTAAAATTCGAGCAATGATAATATTTTAGACTTTGGGCAATGTATTTATATTGCTTCCTCCATATCTTGGGAGACGTCGACGCTTTCCTAATTTCATTCCATGATGTCGGTGAAGGTTTTAAAGGTGCTTCGAATGCCTTTTATTCCAAACCCAACCTTTGGGTTTATGAAATATAATTAAACTTTATAAAACCCACTTTGATTTATAAAACATTATAATGGAAATTATAAATATTTTATTTGGGGTTTTCACCATATCACTTTAATATTATAATAACAATTATTATAATATTATATCCTTTTGACGCCTTGGATAAATTGCTTCCTTCTCACTGCATATCATGGTGTAAATAATATTTATTTATAAAATTTAAATTCTTACTGAATTTAAATAATTTATAAAATAAATATTATATCTCCTTTTTAACTTTTAACTTCTGCACTGATTCTCTTGATCTTTGGCCTTCTTCTTGGATATCAAATAACAATTTTTGACAACTTTGTTTCTTGCTGAATTCCTTGATATTAATGATGACTTCATCTGGTGACATCAATGACAACTTTGACTTAGGGACTCAAAATATCCAACACACTATATTTTGCATATTTGTGTGCACTAATAGTGTCTTTAGACACTTGTCAAATTCTGATTTTGTGCCCTTCTCAAGAACACAACAATAATATTTTTAAGAGCAATAGAATAGTTTAAATGAATCTAATAATATTTCACTTTTAATGCACTAAAATTTGACCTTATCACTCCAATAACCTCTTAAAATAATGCACTTAATCAATTTACTACAACTAATCAAGAATAATCTGAAATGAATCTTCAAGAATTATTATGTAATTTCCTTACAAATAAAGTTGTAGGGGCTAGTCTTATTTTTCTTTCCAAAGTAGATGATAGGTAGTTGATAGATATATTTTTGAAATCTAATCATATCCTAATGTGTAAATGAACCTTAAAAGGAACCTTTCTCTTTTTGCACTTTTGAATATTGTAATCCAATTTTCCTTCTTCCAAATTTAATTCAAATTAAGGAGCTTTAACAAATCTGATAAGTAATCCAATTAATGAATCTACTTGCATGAATAGTTGCTTACTTTTTTAAAATATTTTGTAGCTCTTTTTTTGCTTTTGTAGAGGATGTAGATCTTGGTTTTTAAGATCACCAAGTTGCTCCTTCGAGTAGGATCTTGCTTCTTTTTGTAGTTTACCCTAAACAACTCCACCAAAATATGGTATTGAACTTTCTTTCATGAAGCTAGGATTTGGTGGCTTGTTCTCCTCTTGTAGTCTTCTCCTTTTGTTGTATATTTGGAGAAGTCTTTATCTATGAAGAGGTGCCTTCTTGCTATGAGAGGCAATTTTCAAATCTCTTGGATTTGGTGGCCTTATCCTATATTCAAGTCTTCTTGTTAAATTTTGACTTCAAGCATGATCTTCTTCTCAAGATTCTAAATGTCTTAAGGTCTTCATTGGATTTTTCTTCTTGGATTTGTTACACCTTGACAAAATACTCTTCTTGGATTTGGTACTCCTTGTCAAATTCTCGTTCTCTTGGGCTTGTTGTTGGATGGTAAAAATTATTCCAAGTTCTTCACTATTAGGGGCTTCTCTTTGGTAGTGGATTTCTCCAATGAGTTCTCCTTTGATGATTTCTTTAGTAAGGCTCTCCAAGCCTTTTACTGGATTCTTGTTGAGACCTCCCTAATGTATTTGATCTTGTAGCTTATTTTGGTATTCCTTGAGACCTTTTCTTCAACCTTCTACTCCTAGAAGTGTTGGTTGTGATATTTTCTACTTTGGATCTCTAATTCTACTACTTCTAGATTCGAGCAAGACTCTCCTAGTCCTTCTTCTTCTTGGAAGTTATTCAATGAGATATTATTTTGATCTCTTTACCTTCAATTTTGCTTCAGGTGCTTGATTTATTTTGAAGAAGATACTCTTCCTAACTTTATTGTAGTTAGTTTTCCAACTCATTGAATCTTCTTTCCTTGCAACAAAGTATTAGTACTAAAATATTAATCTACTTCTAAATTAGATACTCTCTTCTAGAGTCTATTTTCAAGATCAAGGCTTCTGTGGCCTTTTTTTTTAGTATCAAGGCTTTTGTGGCCTTTTCTTCAATATCAAGGCTTATGTGGCCTTTTCTTAAATATTAAGGATTTTGTGGCCTTTTCTTCAATATCAAGGCTTTTGTGGCCTTTTATTTAGGATCAAGACTTCTATGGCCTTTTCTTCTAGATCAAGTCTTCTATGGCATTTTCTTTTGTATTAAGACTTCTATGGTATTTTCTTATGCTATGAAGTTCTCAATCTCACAATGGAGATTTCAAGTCTCTTAACTTCACCATGAATCTTCTTCATAATTATTCTTCTGTAGTATTCTTTTCTTACACAAGGAACTAATATTTGCACTATGAAGGCACGTCGACCTTTGGGTAATGAAGTCGAAGTCTCCTAGTTTTATATTATAGGAGGAGTTCCAATCATTTGAGAATTAATTTTTTGCAACAAGAGAAACTTTGGGCAATAGTTAACAAATTCCAAATATCCTAAATTATCTTCATTAGATGATTTGTCAATCTCATGGATTGAATGCTAAGTCCTAGTATTTACAAGTTTTTACTATAGCTCTATGGAAATACTCTAGCCAAATGTAATCTCAGTATTTCTAGAAATGAGATTTCATTTAGTTCTCACTTGTGGATCTCCCTAATTCTACCACCTAGGATCTTTTGAGAGTTTTTGATAGTGGTTGATCCAACAGTGCATCAGGTTGACAAAAACCTCAGGCTTAATGATAATGGTGGTTTTCTTATTGATCTATTGTGTCTAGATCTACCGCGGCTCTGATACCACTATGGATCTGGATACAATATGTAACGGGAGATAGCAATCACAATATGTAGAATAATATGAAAGAAAGTATATCTGTGAGATGATTGAAATATACTATAAATAGAAATTATGGAAATGAATACAATGTAGTTATGGAGGAAATGGAAACTCCATGAATAAAGCTACTAGACTACATTGCACCCATAACCAATATATGGTGATCTACACAACACTATGCTACTACCTATGAATATGCTCTAAGATTTTATATTCCACTCTATTACAATGAGGCTATAAGGAACATGCCAAACGAAATGCAAGAAATAACAAGAATAATGAAAATAACACTGAAATAACATTGAAATATAAAAATACAAATGAATCACGAGAATCTTCGAGGGGACAACCTCCTTTGTGAGTAGAGCTCCAATATATTGATATTTTCAAAGATAACATCCTTTGTTACATTCATACTTTTATAGATTCAAACTACCCTAACCCTAACCCTAATGAAGGGGTCCCATCCACATGCAAGTGGGGGTTCCCATTTAGGAAAATCAACTAACCCTAACCCTAATGCTCAAGGGGTCCCATCCACATGCAAGTGGGGGTTCCCATTAGGAAAATCACTAACCCTAACCCTAATGCTCAAGGGGTCCCATCCACATGCAAGTGGGGGTTCCCATTTAGGCAAGAAGGGGTTTATTACATAATAACATTAGGATAGGTTCCTAACATACCATTCCCCTTCGAAAAGCTTTGTCCTCAAAGCTAAAGATGAGGAAACTGTAGCTGGAAATATTGTTGCATCTTTGGGGTGTAAACCACATCATGGGACCCAGACTTCGATGATGGGGTGATGTGAGCCACTGGTCCAATCCACTGCGAGATCTGAAAGGTCCAAAAAAATGAGCTATCAATTTATGAAGTTTACAAGGAGGAATGTTCTGATCATTGACAATGAAACTATGCTCCAAATGAAGTTGATCAGTTTGTAGGCGCATCCATGTGTGAGCTATGATCAAGTTGACCTTCCATGGCTATAAAATTCAAGCATACTCTTGAAGGGTTGCATCCACTGCATGGGCTTTGGAATTTCTCGATAAATATTAAGAGAGTGGTGGAGGGTAACAAGGCACAACCTCAAACGCTTTGTGAAGAAAAATGTTGGAGCACTAGTCGTCCAAAGATAGCCACTTAGACAAATAATGAAGATGTCTCCAAGTACTTGTTGACAATGTCTATTTGCTTATTTGTCTATGGATAATAGACTAAGCCCATTCGTAGTTGCATCCCTTGTAGTTTCAATAGTTCTTGCCACAATGGACTTGTAAAGGTGGGGTCACAATTTGACTTAATGGATTGGGCAATTGTGAAGGTATGGTATGGATGGTCAAAGGAATAGAAGTGAGCATACTTCAAGAGACGATCCAGCACCACAACAATAGCAGATATACCGCTTGACTGTAGAAGGCCTTCAATAAAATACATGGGTATAATGGTCCAAGGGACATCTGGAGCTGGAATCCCATGAGTGTGGACCATTCCACCATCCATCCATTGGCATGTATCATGTTGGCCCTAAAAAAAAGCCATGAACTTCATTGTCTGAGGGATCAATGTTCTAGCCATGGGATTGACATAAGGTTCCTCAACATCTAATTCCTCGACCTCTGGTTCCTTTGCCTCTCATTCCTTGGCCTTTAGTTCCTCAGCCTTTGGTTTCTCATCCTTTGGTTCCTCAACCTCTAGTTCCTCTACCTTCGGTTCCTCGGCCTCAAGTTCCTCTACCTTTGGTTCTTTAGCCGCTAGTTCCTTTGTATTTGGTTCCATCACATATGGTTCCTCATCCTATGGTTCCTCTAGTTCCTCGACCTTTGGTTTCTCTATCTCTAGTTCCTCGGGCTCTAATTCCTCTACCTCTGGTTCCTTAGCTTGTGGTTCCTCTGGTTCCTCGACCTCTGATTCCTCAGCCCTTGGTTCCTCTGCCTTTGGTTGTTCTTGGAGTATGCATTTGAGTAGTGCATCATGGACTGATTATAGGGTAGTAAGGCATTTTGTGAAGGGGTCCATTGAAAGATCCACTTTAGCAGCCACACTGTCATTTCTTGCAGTCACCTCCAACTTGGTAGGGATTGTGGGTTTGTTATGCAATAATGTAGTGGATCTTTTTTGGGCCAAAATGTTGTGCTTAGCCCGATGAGCTGACCCGAAGGCATTCATGAGTGTTTATGGTTGATACATTTGTACTGCGGCCTTAATCTCATCTGTTAACCCATTGATAAAGCAATTTTTGAAGAAACTCTCATTTAAGCCTTTTGTGCTGATAGACATTATCTCAAATCGGACCTGATAGTCTCGAACCGATGAAGTTTGTTTTAATTTTATCAAGGCATAATTGGAGGCATAAGTGGAACCAAAAAAGAATGTAATTGGGACTCAAAGGTCACCCAAGAGAATTTGGGAGTGGTGCAGTGTGACCATTGGTACCATTGTCGGGCTTCCCCTTCCAAATGAAGAGATGCTATGGAGATTTTCAGATCGGGGGGAGTATGATAGAGTGCAAAGTATTGGTTTGCTTGAAACAACCATCTATCAACATTGTGGCCATTGAACTTAGGAAAGTTCAGTTCAGGCATCTTGAAGGTAGCACCATAGCAAAAGCTAGGCATTTTTTTTTTAATATTGTTTTTGAAATTTTTTTTTTTTTATTTTGGGAATTAGGATGGAAACAGTATTTTAGGATTGGGACCACTTAGATGTCCTGATGATCTGAGCACTCCTTGAGGAGATATACTAATTTCTTTGACTTTTTGTGATCTCCATTGTAGTGCAAGTCAATATCGGGGCTATTTCTGCAATTTAAACTTAAAATTTCATAATTCGAACCTTGAGGGTCTTAGGTGCAGAATGAAGAGCTGCTTCAACCCACAAAATTTAAGACCAAATAGACCAACCATTTGGAAGTTATAGCCTTTGCAAGAAAAATTGAAAATGGCCAATTTTAGAAAATTGGTGCAAAATCATCCACCGGACGAGAAGGACAAAAATGTCTGGAATAGCATGTAAAGTCGTTTGGAAAAAAATTGAAGTCAATAAAATCTCCGAGCGAAGTGATATCCCTGTGTTTTTTTTGTAGGGTAGAATGAGAATGTGGACGTGCATCTTTGGTGCATTGGTTTCCTTCTTTGATAAGAACTCCATAGTTAAGCACTCTTTTGCTGGAGTAGAATTGGGATGGGGGACGACTTGGGAAGTCCTTGTGCTGCACCCTGTTTTGATGGATGATTTTTTTTTTTTGGCGGATTTTTCTTTGACAGATTTTTCTCACTGATTTTTTTTTGGCCGGATTTTTCTGACGAATTTTTCTCACTAATTTTTTTCAGACGAATTTTTCTGCCGGATTTTTCTGACATGATTTTTTTTTGCATGATTTTTTTTTTTTTTGCACTATTTTTTCTGGCAGATTTTTCTGGTAGATTTTTCTCTGACGAATTTTTATGACGGATTTTTCTCTGGCAGATTTTTCTCTGGCGGATTTTTTCTGGCAGATTTTGCTGGTGGATTTTTTCTTCTCATATTTTTTTGCACGAATTTTTTTTTACTGATTTTTTCCGACGGATTTTTTTTTTCTATTGAATTTTTTTCTAACGGATTTCTGCTGACAGATTTTTTTGATTGTTTTTTTTTGCTAATGGATTTTTTGGTACTCTGTTTCTTCTTGTGTACTTTTTCCTACTGCCCTGTTATGTTGTCATTGTCTTGTCCTCGTACTGCTTAGTGATTGTCTGTCTCTACCCTTGGAGTATGCTCAAATATAGGGGTAGGGTTTGGAGAAGACAAAAGACTATTTTTTTTTAAGATTTTTGTTTGGACAGAATCAAGGTGCGCTAGGCAAGGGAGTATGTAATACCCATAGGCCCTTTGATATATAGCAGTGACGAACAATAGTGCTTGGACCAATATTTCAAGCCACTACCCAAGGAGGATTCCACCATGCCCTTGAGCACACTATCTGCCTTTTTGACAGTATGGGAGGGTAATCGTCTGGGATGTTGTATCCCATGGACTATGGATAATACAAGGCCGAATAGCTTCCTATTGGATAAAATATTGTTTAAGCCTAGATGGTCTCCCAATACACCCGAAGATGCGTGGGAGCTCAATTTCGTATACGGGTGATGTCTAAGGCCTAAGTATTGGAGCCTGATCACCCCTCACTTCACTAGGCACTGTATGGGCAACCTAGCTTAGCCAATAACGCTAGCTCCTCCATGATGTTTTAAAAGCCTCGACACAAGGTTTCTAGCCTACTCAACTACTACAAAAAAGACACTATTTTTTTTGGATTTTGCTGGTTTTGCTTGTTTTGCTAACAGAAAAATGAAAATGACAATGGAAATGAAAACGATTTTTTTTTTGGGATAAGGGAAAACAAAAATGAAAAAGAGATGAAAATTATACCTAACACAGGTGAAAATGGATGGAAAAAAAATTGGCAGAACTTGAACTATTGGAATGCAGCAAGACACAGCCCTGAAAAGTGCTCTGATACCACTTGTAAGGAACCTTCCAAATGAAATGCAAGAAATAACAAGAATAATGAAAATAACACTGAAATACAGAAATAGAAATGAATCACGGGCCTCTTCGAGGGGGCAACCTCCTTTGTGAGCAGAGCTCCAATATATTGATATTTTCAAAGATAACATCCTTTGTTACATTCATAATTTTATAGATTCGAAATACTCTAACCCTAACCCTAATGCTCAAGGGGTCCCATCCACATGCAAGTGGGGGTTCCCATTTAGGAAAATCAACTAACCCTAACCCTAATGCTCAAGGGGTCCCATCCACATGCAAGTGGGGGTTCCCATTAGGAAAATCACTAACCCTAACCCTAATGCTCAAGGGGTCCCATCCACATGCAAGTGGGGGTTCCCATTTAGGCAAGAAGGGGTTTATTACATAATAATGTTAGGATAGGTTCCTAATAGAGGCCCTTTTATATAGAAAGATATATTCCTTGGCCAACACTCTACCTAGTTGTGTAAGGGGCATCTTGCACATATACAACTTGCATATTGGCACTTATGCATTTATTACATTGCATGAAGTAACTAGATAACTTCCCCCTAAAGTAATCTAATTTTCAAAGTATGTACCTAGGAAGGTACATTTACATAACCCAAATGATGTAATATAATCTATTTTCTAACACTCGTTCCATATTTCATTGTACAAGTTTATTCAAGTAATATGAATATACATTCATTTTCTCGTGTAGTTCTTATGCTTTCTTATTTCTCTTTAGAAAATGTGTTTCTTGATTATATTGAATGCTACAAAAAACATCAATCCCCTCCACCCCAAAAGTCTGAAGAGATTCAAATAATCTGAGCTAGTGTAACACTCCTCCTTGGAAAAACATTTATGGATAATGAACTATGTATTAATGTGATTATGTAATAACATAGTTTTCTTCATCATGATTAAATAATGGGAAGATTGCTCTCTTTAAGCATGGAAAATGGTGTTGCTAATATATTAGTGGATGCAATATCAGGTACCTTCTTCTTGGTAGGGGCTATGGGTAAACCACCTACCATGAGGGATATCTAGGAAAATGATGAGGATGACTTTCTCATCAATAGCTTAGGGTAAGATGAAAAACTACCCTTCATTTAGGTGCATTGCATTTTTTTTATCTTATTGATTCACACTGTTGGACTAGAAAGTTACTTATAATGAGCCTCCTTAAAGTGGTAAATGATAGCATTAGTCTATATTAAAGGAGATCATCCAATTAAGAATAAAAATGGTGTGAAGCATTGTCGAGTAGAAATATTTGTTTACCTATGATATGTTCAATATCTGTTAAGCATTGTTTATGGTTTGAATTATTAGTTGCTTGAATAATAGATTTAATATTTTAGAGAAGTAGAGTATTAAATAGTATATTTAAGCTTTAAGAGAAATAATAGATTTAATACTTTAGAGTAGTAAAGTATTAAAAAGTCTTTCTAAGCTTGAAGAAAATTATTAGAATTATTGTGTAAACTAATTTTAATCATTAATTTTTCTAGTAATCAAAGGAGAAATTTTAATACCTTTGAGGAGTTAAATCAAATTATGGGGAAAAATTTAGATTTAAGAGCATTAATGGTTTCAAAATTGCATTATCAACCAAGGTGGTGAATATATTTAGTTAACACCTTCTTGAGTGTTTCAAGGATGGCCACCCCATGCACATTGATGGTTTCTCTTCTTCTTGGTGGTTTTAAGCATGAAGAGAGGGAGGTTTTTAATTGGAATAAGATGGAAGAGAGCTCAAACATATGGAATAAAGAGGTGGTCAAACATGGAAGTAGCACCCTATGGAGTCACAATAAGGGTTTATATTGTTTAGGTTTTTTCATCCTTCTCTTTTCTATATTGTAATGCTCTATATAACTTTATTTACATTTATTTTACTGCATTGATTATGCTCTGGTAAAGCTCTGCATGGTGTGTCATTTTTATGGAATTTTGGTTTTAGTTGCTTTATCTCTTTGATCGTATTTAATTTTTTTATATTAAGTTCCTTGGAGCACAAGCATGTATTTAGTTCTTTACTACTTGGATGCTTTTATACCTTTATTTTGAGCCTCTAGTGGAAGTGTAGCTACCTGTGTAGAGTAACCTAGTCCATATACATCAAGTAGCATGTTCTTTGCATGTCTTTTTCTTCCATCATGGGCTCTCTAGAAGATTGATGTATTGGGTGCATGGATTGCTTCTCCATGTACTTTATGTTGGATCTTGCTCGTTTTCATTGGTAGTTTGTTGTTTCTAGTGTGCCATCAAATAGCTAGCTCTTTGGAAGGTTTTAGTAGGGTTTTAGTTGTCCTTTTAGAGTTTTATTTAATTACCTTTTTTTTGTGTGTTAGTAGAATGGTGTATTGCTCCTTTGGATTGATGCTTTGGAGAGCATAGTCTTGCTTTGTTTTTGACCTTCTTGTTGGTTTTGGTTAGAGGGGGTCTAGCTTGTGCTTGTTGTTTAGCTACACTCATTGTTTTTCAGTGAGCATACTATTTTTATGATTGTGAAGTTATTAATTTTTCCTTTGGATTGAAGCATATTTATGGATTGAAATTTTAAGCCTTCTTTTAGTTGATGTTATAATACTTTGATTATTTGGAGATTAATAAAGTGTTAAATAAATACACACTTGAGGGTTTTAATAAAGTGTTAGTTAATTTAGAATGTTTGATGTTATAATACTTTGATTATAGTGAGTATAATTAAGTATTTAGATGTTTATATTTTATGGATTGATTGAAATAAAATCCTATTTATAGTGATTCCTAAGATCTATGTAGATTAAGGGATCATTATAAAGAGAAGTATGGGCTTCTCTTGGAATGATATTTAATGTTTGTTTTTAGTTTTGAAAAAAGGACCTATTTATAGTGATTCTTGAGATCTATGTATATTAAGGGATCATTATAAAGATAAGTATGGGATTCTCTTGGAACATTAGTTAATGTTTATTTTCGAAGATCTATGTAGATTAAAGGATCATTATAAAGAGAAGTATGAGATTCTCTTGGAATGGTATTTAATTTTTGTTTTCAGTTTATGATGATTTTTGAGAACTATGTGGATTAAGGGATCATTATAAAGGGAAGCATGGTATTTTCTTGGATTGATTTGAAATGTCTATTATTGGTTTATTGACATAGAAAGCTAGGATATTGATTCTAGAGTCTTTGTTGTCTTATTGAGGTAGAACATTTTGGTTTTAGCTTGCTTATGCTATGTGCATGGTTTCTTGCATAGTAGAGTATGTCATGCTTTTATTTGCATTGCATATAAAGTTGTTCTAATCCCTAAGTATACCTCACAAGATGTGGGTGGTTTTCCCAACAAAGAAGCTTGCAAAGACTTAGTTGGCTAGAGAACTTGGGAGATGCCCTAAAGCTTTTTAAATGGTGTTTATGTAATTGAGAAAAGACTTCTAAATCCTCAATAGAATTGTGAAACTTGAATCTTGTTTCAAAGAAGGATTATGATAATTTATGGTTTCCTTATATTGTGAGCATTATATTTTTGATTTAATATTTTTCTTAATTTTGATCAAAGTTGCGTTAAATATGGAAACAGATCTTTTGTTGATATTTTTTTCTCTCATATTGGTTGATAGAATTTTTCCTTGAAGTCTTTTTATAAGTTGAAATTTAGTAATGTGGTTTACTTCTATCATGGTTTAGGAAGATTAATCATTATATCAAGCCTTATATAATGCATAAATGTGGTTTTAGTAGAGGAGCTTTTGAATTATTTATCAATATTTTGTATATGATGATATGTATCATGTTTCTTGTTAATGGTTTTTGAAATGCTTATCTATCCCTGGGTTGGGTATGAAAGTTCCTCTAGTAAGCCATAAATCCCAAACCTGGGAGGAGTTGTGAGTATGTAATAACTAGGGTACTTGTAAATTGCCACATCTAGACCATATACGGTTGGGTGTGTCCCATCTATATATTGGGAAATTCATTCATAATATAGTAGTTATGACCTCTTAGATCATGTAGGATCGGGTGGTTATATCAGTTTTCATTGAAGTGGAAATGACCTTAGTTATCCCATGGAGGTGTGGTAACTAAGCACCAAGGCTCTATGCTAATTAACCTACCTAGATGGACTTAGAGTCAGGTTAGGGAATAAGCATCTCCATTTAGGTGTGTAGGTCCTAAAGGATAATATTTATCCCATGGTCACATGGTCCTATGCTATGGAGGATATGGAGAAAGGTGGGAGGAAGCACTTTGTGCACCCTTACTAAACATGTAGGTTTAGTAATATGAATCCACAAAAACCATGGGAGTTGGTGACTCTTGTATACTGAGTGTCATCTACAATGACTTGGAACTCAAATATAGTGAAGCCTTGTATACTAAGATAATTAAAAATAAGGGTGTTTTCCTTGTGAGTCATTGTGTGTTAGTGATATTTTCAAAAAAAAAAAAATTTATAGTTTTGGATTGTTATAGTTGGTATCAAAGCTCTAGGTCATAGGACTAGAAGCTTTCCTAGAGTGTGCTTAGGTTGAGCCTTGACTTGATGTATGATTTTGGGTGAGATACCTTATGGGAATGCAAGAGTGACCCTAAGTGATAAAAGAGTTGTTAGTTCATGAGGAGAATGAAACTAACAAATGTAAGTATAATTTTCAGATAATTGTAACTTACCTAACTTTTTTTGCAAATAGTATATGGAACCAGTGTTGAGTTCCTCTAGGAAAGTGGGTTTACTCATTCAAAATTACACTTAAGTAAGATTTTTGAAAGAGCCTAGGGTTAAGAGGGACTTTGGACAGGAAAAATGAAGGTTTTATCTATCCATAGAACCTTTGTAACGGAATAGGAATCCATAAAATATTTTGGTAAGGGCATGAACTATGAGGTATCCCTACTCCAACAACTATAGAGGTAAATTAAGTGGTTGGAGTTAGTAGTAAAGTCACTAGAGTACTAAATAGGTCAATATTAGATGATTCTAGAAATAATTATTGATCAACAATACAATGGATATAGAGCCCATGAAAAAGGTAAGGCAAGAAATCATTTCTCCAAGATAAGGTGTTACACCTACAAGGCTTTCGACTACACCAAGAAATGCCCCCGAAGAGCAAAATATAGTCAAAAATAGGATGAGCCATCACACTGGATTATGCTGCTACTATAAATTAGGGCTTAGATGGACAAGCAATGCTAAGATTGATAAATGGTAATCTCTTTGATAAAAATGTAAAAGTCTTAATAGATAGTGGAGCTACAAATAGTTTTATTTCCACTAGTATATTGAGGATATGTTGAAAAAACTTGGATATTTGGCACAAGGATGGAAATTCAAGTATGGTGCTTGGTAAACCTACTTAGTGGATCAATGTTTACCTATAATAGAGATAATTCTATCTAAATTGTCTAATGTGTAGCACCTCTTCATGCATTTGACATTATCCTAGGGATGAATTGGTTGAAGGCACATGGAGCCTTAATAAATTTTCAAGATAGGTGGATGAATTTTACCAACAAGTATAAGAGGAAAGTAAGAATTCAAAGTGGGTTACGTTCTTTCCAATCTCACTTACTTTCATTTATGCAATTAAAGAAATCAATCAAAAGAGGTAACTTGCTCTACATACCGAATATCAATGGTAAGAATAGAGAAAGAGAAGATGAGGAAATTTTTAAGAATTATTCAATTCTTCATGAATTTCAAGATGTTTTTTCTTGAAGGTATTCTTGGCCTACCCCATAGAAGGGAATTTGATTTCACTATTGAGTTAATGCGAGGATAAAAACCCATTTCCAGGACACTTATTTGATCAAACCAAGTGTGTCACCTTGGGGTTCTCCAGTGTTATTTGTGAAAAAAAATATGGTTCCCTAAGACTATGTATAGATTATAGAATGTTGAATAAGGTAACCATTAAAAACAAGTATCTTCTACCATGGATAGATGACCTCTTTGATCAGCTAAAGGGTGCTACCATATTCTCAAAAATATATTTGTGATTAGCCTATCATAAACCAAGAATTAAATAAAAATATACCCATAATATGACCTTTAAAACTCGACATGGTCACTATGAATTCATGGTGCTACTATTTGGATTAACAAATGCACTAGTTGCCTTCATGATTCTAATGAATAATATGTTTAGAAGGTATCTAGACTAGTTTATCTTGGTATTATTAGATGATATACTAATCTATTCATGAACTAAAGAAGAGCATGATCAACATATTAGATCAGTTTTGGAAGTTCTAAGGAAGAATCAACTTTTTGAGAAACTATCCAAGTGTGAGTTTTATACTCCACAAGTATAGTATTTGTTGCACATTATCTCAATAGAAGGTATTATTGTGGATCCAAAGAAGAGCGAAGCTATACTAAATTGGACTATACCTACAAATATGGAATAAGTCAATATTTTCATGGGATTTGCAAGCTATTATAGGTGTTTTGTGAAAAAATACTCTAAAATTGCCTACCCAATAACCAACCTTCAAAAAAAGGGGAAAGAATTCAAATGAATGGATATGTGTAAGGTTGCATTTGAGACTCTAAAAATTAAGTTGACAATGACACAAATTCTAAATATTCTAGACCCTCTTGGAAAGTTATGAGTGTCATTGAGTCTCATCATTTAATATCAATGATTTATCAATCCGAGGTGGTGTCCAAGGCTATCTACGATAGAAGGCTAGGGCAGAGTACAATTCAGGAATTCAGATTTCAAGCATTTATTGGTGAAGCAGATTTTGGTTTAGCCTTTTGGTGTCACACTAAACCTAGTCTGAAGAATGGAAACTAAAATAAATTACAGGAATTTAAAACTAAATCTAAATTGTAGAATTTAACAATTAACTACAATTGCATGAATTAAAATTGTTAAATTGAAAACTAATCTACTTTTGTAGAATTGAATTAACAGAATTGAAATTGCTAAATTGAAATGTTGCTAAAATTAAATCCTAAATTACACTTTCAAAATTGAAACCTATTTTACTCTTACAAAATGGAAGTGATTCTTGGAAATAAAACACCTGTCAATGCCCTTCCACAAAAGGTCATCAAGCTTATGCTACATGAATTGACAGCAAAATGAAATATGCTAAAAATGAAAATTTGTTAAAACAAAAAAGCAAGGCAAATATAAAAAGCAAAGGGAAAATGCTTAATATAAATTGTTAGCTGACATACACACAAATGTTGTACATAAACATAATAGAAAACATAAATCACATAATACAAAATAAAAACAAGAAAATGAAATCTGGCAAGCAATCTATTAATTCTGCTGCAGCAAAATTATAGATTAAAACCTGCCATAAAATCCCTCCTTCTAGATCTGAAAGTGGGCCCATACTTCCTTATCTAGAAGTAGGTGAAAAGCACTCCTTAACTAATTAACACTCAGAACATAAAATGATAAAATAGCTACACTTTTATTTATGACAGAACATGCTAAAAATTGTTACAAAAAATTGTTGTACAGTCCTAATTGCTGCTATTGAAAACTCTCCTCTATTCTAATTCCTATATGGCTAAACCAAGGAGGGAGCTGTGTTATTTATATAAATATTTACAATATATCCCATTCTCAAATCAGCCTATGTGCTGCTTTACAGTGATTTGCCAATAATTCTGGATCTAAAATAAATGCAAATCTGGACAGTTTGTGTTGCAGTAGTAGTCATTGGCCCTTAGAAAGCATATTCAGTGGTGGGATTACGTGGGAGAAGTCTAGAAATATCTCACATATCTTTCTCCACTTTAGAATATGCCATTTCTATCTTGCAAACAACTTTCTATTATGCTGCAGTTTTTCTAGGTTTATCCTAGAAGAGGATCAAAATTGATCTTTTCCATGAATGGTGGCTTTGGACGACAAGGACGGTAAAGTCAAATGAGATATATTTTATTTTAACCTTTTTCAACCTTCTTTCCATTTTTTACATCATCAAAAATTAGTCAACAAGTCAAAAAGCACTTTTTGTTCTCATTCTGAAGATAAGTGGCTCATTCCGAAGAGATTACATTTCTCATTTTGAAGATGTCTATTCATTTCGAAGATCTTCAGAATGAAAAACTATGTTCTCTTCAAGTTATTTTAGCTGCATTTCTTAGGTGGATTATCCCTTAGGATCAGATTGCAATAGCCTTCATTCCTCTCCATGTGTGAATTCCATACCTTGCCATTCATTGGTAGCTTGCTGGAATTTATATGGTAAATTACTGCATTTTCTAGCTCTATTGCATAGTTGTAAAATATTGGCATTTCTTGCAAATTCAAAAAAATTAGAACATGGAAAAATTATTCAAATATCAACATGAATTAGTACATCAAGTTGCTACTAAATTTATACACTTCATTCACCAAGTAACCATGCTGAAATAGTGCAACAATGTTGCACAATTGTCCCTGCTCTATTATACCCCGTTGCTGCCTATTTAGACCATGTGGGAATGCTTCTAAATAGGTCAGATGTATTCTGTAGTCCTTCTGAACTCATTCCAACCATATCCTCATGCTTTGCTTGACAACTTCAAGGTGTTCCTATAAAGTGACAGCTTGCTGATTTTTATATGGCTGTCTTTTCCAGATTTTTAGATTTATGACAGTCCTAAAATTTTGGGTTCAATGTGGATTTGAAACAAGTTGAAGGGCAGGAAAACATTCAAAAATCATTGAGAAGTTAATGGATATCATCATACCACATTTTTATTATTGAAATGCATGTTTGTACTTGCTACTTAATCAAGCAAAATTAGTCACAAAATGCTGAAAATAGTAAAAAACAGAGATATAGTATTCCTAACATAAAATAATGCAAACACTTAACAAATAGTATATTTTAGTCAACTATTTGGCAATTAACTTATCATATGGTATTCAAACATTGTGCAATAATGAGGCACTTTTGGGCCTCATCAGAAAGTTCACTGCGTGTATAGATGCTTATCTAGAAGGTTTAGGAGGAGTTTTGTGACAAGAAGAAGCTACAGTGACATACAAGTAGAGAAAACCCAAGAAGCATGAGGTAAACTATGCTACTCATGATCTAGAATTGTAAATAGTTGTGCATGCCCTAAAGGTTTGGAGAAACTACTTATTGGGTAGACCTTTTGAACTAAGGATAGACCATCAAATTCTAAGGCATATTTTTACCTATCCTTTGTTGAATGCAAGACAAATAAGATGGGTAGAGTTCTTAGAAAATATGATTTTGGTATTGATTATATAAAAGGGAAATAAAATAAGGTGGCAGATGCCTTTAGTATGAGAAGACAATTAACCACCTTAACATAAATTCATGTAGATTTGATGGATAAAATCAAGAAAATGTAACTACAGGACCTTTATTTCCTAGAACTTTGGAAGAAAATAGAAGGAACTTTAGAAGAAAGCAAGGGTTTCAACATAAAATATGGGATTTTATGCTTTAAATATTGGGTAGTCATACCCAAAGCTAGTGATCTAAGAAGAATGATCTTGCAAGAGGTACATAATTCTCACTATTTTGCTCATCCAAGAGGGTCAAAAATTAGAGAAAATATGAAAAGACCTTCTACTAGGTTGGGATGAAGCAATATATTACCAAAATCTTATCGAGATGTTTGGAATGCTAGAAATTGAAGGCAAAACATCATCACCTAGCTAGAAAATTATAATCACATGAGATACCTATGCAAAAATGGCAGTTAATCTCTATGTAATTTGTTGTGGGATTACCTAAGAATAGGTTTCAACATGATGCCATCCTAGTAATGGTTGATAAATTTACTTAGGTCACACACTTCATACCAAGGAACATCAAAGATGATGCATTGATGGTGGCACATAAGTTTACCAAAGAAGTTTTCATATTACATGGGTTTCCAAAGATAATCATATATAATAGGGATTCTATATTCATGTAGTGTGGTGGGCATTAAGCTAAACATTAGTTTTGCATATCATCCTAAAATAGATGGTCAAAATAAGAGGATAAACTAGGTTTTGTAAGACATGTTGTACATGCTGCATGGACAAAAAGTCAAAATGGGAATATTTATTACATCTAATAGAGTGTACATATAATAATTGATACCATACATCTTTGGGTATGGCCCCTTTTGAAGCCTTGTATGGTAGGAGATACAAAATCCCTTTATCATGGGACAATTTGAAGTATTATGTAACGATCAAATTTGATACTATCCAAGAGATGGAGGAACAACTTAGAGCAATTTTACTTAGGCTAAATGAAGCAATCAATAACCAAGAGAGCTATATAGATCTAAACAAATTATCAATGGAACTCTCTGTAGGAGATAGGATTTTCTTAATGGTTAGGCCCATAAAAAGTGCCATCAAGTCAACAAATTTGGATCCTCGCTATTGTGGTACCTTGAATATCATTGGGATAGTTATCCTAGTAGCCTATAGGCTTGCTTTGCCACCCAACCTATCAAAGATCCATGACACCTTCCACATATCCCTACGTAGGAAGTATATTGTTGATCCTACTCATGTAGAATATTTCTAAATTACAAATGATAGATTTTGTAGCCATTGAAGTGTGGCTAGTTAAGATTTTGGGGTTTCATTATGTAATATCCCCTTTTTTATGTCTTTTGGACCCCACTCATCCTTATGTTATGTAATTTTAATTTGTTGATAACCCACTGTCTGAGATGGATGTTGAATTATCTTTTGATAATATACTTTTTGAATTCGATGATGTACATCCTGATGTTTGTAACACAAGATAAATATGGGATCTAGGTGTGATGTCTAGTCATGAGGCAAAGATAGCTAGAGTCAAAATTCATGAAGAATTTAGACTGAAAGTTATTCTTAAAGAGGCAACAACATCAAATGGACAGACCAATCTCTTTATTGATGAAATTCATACAGTTTCTAGAGTAGGTGCTATAAGTGGAACTATGGACACAAGAAAATTTTTTAAGCCTATGATTTTAAGAGGAGGGCTACACTGTATTGAGAAGGATACTACTCTTGAATGGTAATTCCAACAAGTGGTTGAGTACACTTCAGATCAATACTTTTGGGAGGAGGAATTTACTCTCATAGGTGGAAGTACTATAGGAAAGATTTGGAGATAAGAAATAGTTGTGGCCATGTCTTGCAATGTAGTTACTATATTTCATCCCATTTTTAGAAGACACAACTTCTTTGTGTTATTTAATACCGTGGAAATAGTGGTTGTCGAGCAGATACAAATGAGGCAGCAGTGATCCTTCTACCTTCAAACATAACTATGTTCACTCTTGATTTCTTTGGCTTAAGTCTGTGGTATGGTGAATATGTGAGTCTCGAATGGCATGAGAAATATGATCTTAAATCAGCTTTTTCATACCTGCATGATATGAAAAATATTTCTTGTATTGGACTTTGGGGAAGATCAATGGGATTTGTTATAAGCCTTATATAAGGAGCAGAAGATCCATTGATTGCTGGAATGATATTGGATAGCCATTTATCTAATTTATTGGATCTCATTATGGAGCTAGTGGATGTCTATAAAATTCATCTTTCCAAGTTTATGGTAAATGTAGCTATCTAGTGTATGTGATATGTTATCCAAAAGAGAGCTAGTTTTGATACTATGAATCTAAACATCACTTAGATAGCTCCAAAAATATTCATTCGAGAACTATTTGGACATGCAATAGAAATTGCATTCATCTAGCCACACCATTCTGATATAATTTTTAAATCATATGTAGGGGACAAGAATATTATCAAACTTGAGGGTAATCATAACTTTGCATGGCCTCAATTTTACTATAATTTTATTTCTATTTTCTTTTGTAATGTCCTTCGTCCTCCACAATTGTTAGCTACAGTCATTCTTGTAGCTGATAAATATTTTAAACTTGGAGCTTTACAACTTGGAAATGTAGTGGATCAAACTTTGTTGTATGAGATTATTTTAGACCTCCATATGATATAACCTGGCACAACTAGCTTTTCTTCAGCTCCTTGCATATCCAATGACTCTAGTATGCCTTTACCAAATAAAGCACTACAACTGTCAAATTCTACCTCTAAAATTGAAAAAAATCATTATACCAGAAGGAAACTTAGAGCAAAATAATACTATCATTGACCTGGGGAGAGATGAGGTTAAGTTAAGTTCATGACAGGGTGAATGAAATGGACCAAATGATGAATGCTTCTCATATTCAAGCTCAAATTGTGAAAGCTGGGTAAAATATTATGGTCAATATTCAGATATATAAATTTCTTAGAGTTTTTGGTGGCTCAAAAAATCCTATCATAAATGATATTGACATGGACAAGAGACAATAACCCAAATATGGTCATTCAATGGTCATTGTTGAAATACATATAGTGAATAGTAGAGTGTCCTATGGATATCTAATTTAGTTTTACACAATAGATCAGATAGTTGTTGAAGTCCCATGGAGTTATATCAGTCATGATCATATTTTGTTCTCTTTGATTTCAAAATAGCTTATATAGCAATTGTCTTCAATATTTTACTTCAAATTTTGAATGATGGTTTCATATTTAAACCTAACATACTTGTATCTACATGCTTGATATATTTTCATATTAAAGATAGCATGAGGAGTGTTGAAGGTGTATTAGATACACTCACTTATGGCCCATGTGAGATTGGAGTGAGATCATTCTTTCCAAATGAGATGATATTTTCTAAAATTATACTAGGAAAAGTGCGACATACTTTTTATGTATTAATAGGAGTTATTTTATGTTTTAAACTTGTGTCATAAGTTAGTAATAAAGTGGGCTCCCCTTAATAAAGAATTATAAGCTCATGTTATATAAGGGAGAGGTGTGCCCCATTTGTGAGGAGATTTTGTATTTGTGATATTGTATGAGAGTTGAGGGTTGAACCCTTACTCATCTTCTGCAGATTTATGTGATGTTATCTAGTCTTCAAGATAAGCCAATTTTGTATACAAGGTGATGTGCCCTTACTCTTGATTGGATATTGGTGGATCTGCCTCCGGATTCGTAATTTATGCTTTATATTTCAATTTTTTCTATGTGCAATTGTGCTTGGAGTGGGTCACCCAATTTTGGGGGCCATATTTAGTGTGTTTTTAGATCATATTTACCCTAGAGGAGGGTCACCCAGCTTTGGGTAATTTTCTATGGTGTTTGGAGGGATTTTTGTGGAGTCTATTGTGTGCCCTACCTCCTAGAGGATGACCTCCAGCCTAGGGCTTCTCTTTTATGCAATTCTATGGTGAATTTGATATGTATTTGGGCTTATCTATCCATTTCAACTTACAAACTATTTTCAATAAATTCATGTGGCCACATTTTCCACTTTGGAGTTTCTTGTGTCAAATTTTATGTACATATTTTCAGATCTGATTTTTATTTGCATGGTATAGAATTTTATTGGAGAAAATTTATAATATTTTTAGCTAGGGTTTGTAAATTTTAATTGGGGATATTACACATTCCAAGGTGCTAAGGAAATGAACCCTAGATCAATGCAAGGTATGGTGGGACCAATATTCAAATAATTGTGCTACATGGAAAAATGTTGAAGAGATGAGGTAGTAATTTCTATTTTTATTTGAATAAATCTATGTTAATTTTGCAAGAAACACAAAGGATTGTGTTTGGTCCAAGGGAGGAAGTATGTAACACCCCTCCTTGGTAAACCTTATATGGACAATGAACTATGTATTGATGTGATTATGTAATAACATAGTTTTTTCATGATGATTGAATAATGGGAGGATTTATCTCTTTAAGCATGGAATATGGTACTACTAATGTATTTGTGGTTGTAGGATTAGGCACCTTCTCCTTGGTGGGGGCTATAGGTAAACCACCTACCATGAGGGATAAATGGGGAAATAATTATGATGACTTGATCATAAATAGCTTAGGGTAACATGAAAAACTACCCTTCATTTAGGTGCATTGCATTTTGTTTGTCCTCTTGATTTACACCATTGAGACAAAAATTTGCTTACAATGAGCCTTCTAAGTGGTCGATGATAGCATTAGTCTATATTAAAGGAGATCATCTACTTAAGGATAAAATAATGGTGTGAAGCATTGTTAAGTACAAATATTTGAGTCTATGATATGTTCAAGCTCTGTTAAGCATTGTTTATGCTTTGAATTATTAGTTGCTTGAATAATAGATTTAATACTTTAGAGAAATAAAGTATTAAATAGTATATTTAATCTTTAAGAGAAATAATAGATTTACTAATTTAGAGTAGTAAAGTATTAAATAGTCTTTCTAATCTTGAATAAAATTATTAGAATTATTGTGGAATGTTTTTTTTTTGGTATTGATAAAAAGGGGGGTTGAAGGGCCCCAACCCTTTACACAGAGCTCAAAATATGTACAAGAAAAAAAAAGATCATACAAATGCAAGATAGTACTATCTTAGTAAAACAAAAAAACTTGGGCTAAAGTTGTTTATGGAGAAGCTAAAATAATATTCCTCTCACTATCCTTCTATTTAATGTGGCTGATGTAGTGCTCAATGTTTTACATAATTGATAAAGAAACTACTAACAATAATGTAATTTAGTGTGCTCAAATCCTTCATCACATGATACCAATAAGTATTTTTATTTTCTCTACCCTCTTTATCTGCTAGCTTCATTATCAATTCTTATAATCTCTTCCAAATCCATGGGGGCATATGACCAGACCTTGAAATTCTCAGATTTAACTTCCATATTTGCCATTTTATTGACAATTTTATTTCCCTCTCTATAAATATGTTTAACTTGAATTTCTTCTAGGTTTTCCAAAATAGTCCTCGTATCTATAATTATTTGGAAAATGCTAGAGTTATTTAAATCCCCTTTTTTAAGGGAAGTTATAATATTCTTGGAATCCCCCTCAAGAACAATTCTCCTTAAACCCAAATTCACTAAAATTCAAAGGCTTGTAAGCATTGACCTTGCTTCAGCTTGGTGATTTATGGTAATTCCTAGATCCTCAGCATATGCAAACACTACCTAACCTCTATCATTCCTAAGCATTGTGGAAATTAATTTTAATCATTAATTGTTTTAGTAGTTAAAGGAAAACAATTAATACCTTTGAGGAGTTAAATCAAATGATGGGGGTAACTTTAGCTTTAAGAGAATTAATGGTTTCAAGAGCGCATTATCAACCAAGATGACAAATTTATTTAGTTAAAATCTTCTTGAGAATTTCAAATATGGTCACTCCATGCATGTTGATGATTGCTCTTCCTATTGGTGCTTTTAAGCTTGAAGAGAGGGAGTTTTTTGGTTAGAATAAGGAGGAGATCTCAGACATCTAGAAGGAAGCGATAGTCAAATGCAGTAACAATACATTTTAGAGTTGTAGGAAGGCTTTATGTTACTTAGGTGTTTTCATACTTCTCTTTGTTGCATTGTAATGCTCTACATAGCTTTATTTGCACTTCTTTTATTGCCTTGATTGTGCTCTAGTTAAGCTCTACCTGGTGTGTCAGTTTTATGGCTTTTTGGCTTTAGTTGCTTTGTATCTTTGATTATATTTCATTTGTTTATATTGGGTGAATTTTATCATGGGTGTGTGTTTAGTTATTTGTTGTTGGGGTGTTTTTATACCTTTATTTTGGGTCTCTCTTGGAAGCATAGCTACCTGTCTAGCATAACCTGGTATGTATACGTTGAGCAGTGTGTTCTTTATGTGTCTTTTCCTTCCATCATGGGCTCTCTAGCCAATTTATTTCTTGGTTGTCATGATTGCTTCTCCATATGATTTATGTTGGATCTTACTTATTTTTGTTGATCACTTGTTGTTTCCAATGTTCTCTAAACTAGCTAGCTCTCTAGGAGGTTTTAGCAGGATTCTAGCTATCCTTTTAGGGTTTAGTAGAGTGGTGTATTGATTCTTTGGGTTGATGCTTTGGAGAGCATAGTATTTATTTGTGTTTGACCTTCTTGTTGGTTTTGGTTAGAGAGGGCATATCTTGTCCTTGTTTTTTAGTCGTGCTCATTGTTTTTAAGTGAATGTAGTATTTTTATGTTTGCAAAGAGATTAATGTTTCCTTTGGATTGAAGCATCTTTATGTGTTGAAATTTTAAACTTTATTTTGTTTGATGTAATAATACTTTGATTATAGTGAGGATAATTAAGTGTTTAGATGTTTGTCTTTTATGGATTTATTGAAATAAAATCCTATTTATAGTGATTCTTGATATCTATGTAGATTAAGGGATCATTATAAAGAGAAGTATGGGCTTCTCTTGGAACAATATCTAATGTTCATTTTTAGTTTTGAAAAAATGACCTATTTATAATGATTCTTGAGATCTATGTAGATTAAAGGATCATTACAAAGAGGTGTATGGGCTTATCTTGGAACAATATTTAAAGTTTGTTTTTGTTTTTGAAAGAAGGAACTATTTATAGTGATGCTTGAGATCTATGTAGATTAAGGGATCATTATAAAGAGAAGTATGGGCTTCTCTTGGAACAATATTTAATGTCTATTTTTGGTTTATGATGATTCCAAAGAACTATGTGTATTAAGGGATCATTATAAAGGGAAGCATGGGCTTCTCTTATATTGATTTGAAATATCTATTATTGGTTGATTAAAAGAGAAAGCTAAGATATTGATTCTAGAGTCTTTTTGTTTCATTGAGGTAGAACCCTTTGGTTTTAGCTTACTTATGTTATGTGCATGGTTGCTTGCATAGTAGAGTAAGTCATGATTTTAGTTGCATTACATATCAATATTTTCTAATATCTATGTATACCTCATAAGATGTGGGTGGTTTTCCCAATAAAGAAGGTTGTGAAGACTTAGTTGGATGGAGATCTTAGGAGATGTTCTAAAGATTTTTAAATAGTGTTGATTTAATTGAGCAAAGGATTGTAAATGCTCAATAGAATTGTAAAACTTGACTCTTTTTAAAAGATTATGATAATTTATTGTTTCCTTATATTGTGAGCATTGTGTTGTTGATTTAATATTGTCCTTAATTATGAGCAAAGTTGCATTAAATATGGAAATGGATATTTTATTGATCTCTTTTGTTATCTCATATTGGTTGATAGAATGTTTTCTTGAAGTTTTTTGATAAGTTGGAATTAAGTAATGTGGTTTATTGCTATCATGGTTTAGGAAGCTTTTGGTTAATCGTTATATAAAGTCTTATGTAATACATAAATGTGCTTTTAGTAGAGGATATTTTGAATAATTTATTTACATTTTGTATATGATGATATGTATCATGTTTCTTGTTAATGGTTTTTGAAATGTTTATTTATACCTGGGTTGGGTATGAAAATTCCTCTAATAAGCCATAAACCCAAAACTTAGGAGGAGTTGCAAGTATGCAATAACTAGGATCAGGTGTACCCCATATAGATATTGGTAAAGTCATTCACAAGATATAATTGGTGACCTCTTAGATCATGCATAATCGAGTGGTCGTGTTAGTTTTCATCAAAGAGGTAGTAATCTTAGTTATCCCATGAAGGTATGGTAACTAAGCACCAAGGCTCTATACTAATAACCTACATATAAGGACTTAGAGTTAGGTTAGGGAATAAGCATCCCTCTTTAGGCATGTAGGTCCTAAAGGATAATCTCTACACTATGGTCACATGGTACTATGTCATGGAGGGTATGGGAAATATTGTGGGAACCACTTTGTGCATTCTTCCTAAATGTGTAGTTTAGTAAGGTGAACCACATAAAAACCATGAGAGTTGTCCACTCCTGTCCACTGAGTGGCGTCTACAATGACTTGGAACTCAAATTTGGTGAAGCCTTGTATGCTGATATAATTGAAAATAAGGGTGTTTACCTTATGAACCATTGTGTGTTAGTCCTATTTTAAAAAAAAATTGGGTTGGTAGTTTTGAATTATTATAGCTAGGGATGGGGGATACAATTTAATGGGTATGAGAGCAGATAAGGAGTCATTATTGGTACTAGTAAGCCTTCTAAAAAGAAATCAAAATATGTTGGTACCAAATATTTTGCAACATAGAGGCTGCTTAGGAGTCCAAATTTTGTAAGGGTGAAAATTTTCTACCCTAAACACTAAAAGAAAATTAAAAATTAGATGACTATAGAGGTCACCAAGGTGGGATATCCTTGAATCTATGCCCAATGGATAAAGTCCATCCACCATATACTATAGTTTTTTTTTTGTTGTAGGAAAATATCATTAGCTACAAGTGAGTCTAATTTTGTAGGAGTACGTAAGTAGGGGGGCTGTAGTTGAAATTTTCCACCATTTTGCATCCCTCTCCAACCCCAAATTTTGACTCTATGCCTAATAGACATGGCAATAATATTTTGGGTTTTTTAACCTCATCGAGCTGAGCATCCCCTATGAGATGCCAAAATTGTACTATATTCTCACTACACTTAGGAGGAGTAAGCATTCTAGATATTTTTGGTGAAAAGGAACCATAATAAGAAGCACAAAAACCAAATTTAGGAGTTAGATACAAGTGCGAGGGAGCGATGATCCAACTTTTTTGGTAAAAGCTAACAATAGAGTAAAAGGATCCAAAATTCTAACAAAAATTTGAAGTAGTGATGTGTGCAACTAAAATGAAAAATAGCCCAGACACACCTACCTAACATAAAAATCTAGTAATCACAAACAAGGGTGATAACCAAAATACTAGAAAGGGCAAAACAAGAAGTCAATAGTAGGATCCAATCAAACTAAGCTTGAAAAACTAGGGTATTGAACAAAGAACAAAGAGTGAGTTTCTTTTCAGAACCTGGTCAAGCTTGCACCACCTAGGAATATAGGAGGTAAAATTTTGCTTCAAGGGCTCTCACCCTTGAGTCCTATGTAGAGGGACATTGGATGCTAGAATCCCTAATTGGGGTCATAACTCTAAACCCAATGAATGATGTTGAGATGTGCATATCACTAGGTATATAATCCATCTTTTGCAAAAAGGTATGATATTTAAGGTGTTATCATGAAACCTTTAGAGGAGTGGCCATGGATTAGATTGATCATTAATGATGAGAGATATCAATATCTTATCATGACATGGGCAATGAGATCCCATGTCAAAAGCTCCAAATATAGACCTTGGGATTGCACACCATCATTATGGAGTAACTTAGGCAAGAATTTTGAATCTTAGAGGGGAAAAGACTCCAAATGTACTATATAAATATATATACTTCTCACTGTAATCATTAAAAGATATCCATTTTTCTAAGAGGTACTTTCCTTCATTCCCTCTTTGGAGCCCAATCGAAGACCCTTTTTCGAGATCCAAAATCTCCTTTTAAATCTTATTTTCCCTTCCTTTTACATGATTTTTAAGTTTCCCACCCATGCAAAAAAAATTAAATGTAACTTTCCCGCCCATGCAAAATTTTAAATTCTACTTTCCCGCCTAACTGGCGACCAACAAACACAGGCAAAACACTTAGAATTTTTTTTTGTTGTTGTTGATGCAAGATTGCTCTACTACCATTGGATGCTCCTGCATCAGACACCTAGGGTAACTTTGAGAAGTGACCTTACTTCTTTGCTATTGTAGGAAAACCAAGGTAGTCAACCTCAAACTTGGACAACCAAGTCGAATCTTCTACAGGCCTTTCCTTCCATTTCACCAGATATTCTTCATACTGCATGTTTCTTGTACTTTTGTCAATGTGGGTATCTAGGATTTCCTCTATCTCTTCTGTCACTAGAGCCTATGCTAAAACACTCCACAACTCTGCAACTGGTTCCTCAGAACTGTCACCTTCATGATACTCTACCAAATTAGAAATATTGAACACAGGTAATATGTTCAATCCACTCAGCAACTCCACCTCATATGCATCTCCTGAATCTCTTTTCTGTATGATCCTGCATGGTCCAAAATTCTTCATTTTCTTCTTTTTATATGTTTTAGCAGGAAACCTCTCATTTCTCAGGTGCACCATGACTTCATCACCAACCTGGAACTCCTTAAACCTCCTTTTCTAATCAACCTTTATATTGTACTTATTTTTCATCTTATTGATGTGATATTTTACTTCTTCATGCAAATCCTTCAGGTGCTCTGCAAAGTTCTCAGCTTCAACACTATTCTTTTCTCCCCTATCCAACTTCCTCAACTCAAAAGCATTTCTTGGACTACTCCATATACAATATGGAATGGTGATTTACTAGTACTCCTGTTGATAGAATTTTTATAGGTAAATTCTACCTGTGGTAAAATCATATCCCATCCCTTGGGCTTATCTCCTACTAGGCATCTCATTAGGTTACCCAAAATCATGTTCACTACTTTTGTCTGTACATCATTCTATGGATGGTATGCAGAACTAAACTTCAAATCTATCTTCAATTTGTTCCACAAGGTCTTCCAAAAATACCCAACAAACTTTGTGTCTCTATAAGAAACTATACTCTTTGGTAGACCGTGAAGTCATACCACTTCCTTGAAAAATATTCCAACAACATGAAATGCATCACTAGTTTTCTAGCAGGGAATAAAATGTGCCATAGTTTAAAACATGTCAACTACCACAAATATGGAGTCATTTCTCCTGTGTGTTCCTTGGCAGACCAAGAACAAAGTCCATGTTGATGTCCTCCTAGGGTCTCTATGGTACAGGTAATGGTTGATATAACCTAGTTTTCTACCTCACACCCTTGGCCATCTGGCATATTATGCAACTTTGTACAAACTTCTTCACATACTGTAGTAACTGTGGCCAATAGTAGTTCTCACTCACCATGGCAATGGTCTTGTCTCTACCAAAATATCCAGCCAATCCTCCAATATGCTTCTCTTTGACCAAATTCTCCATCATTGAACTCCTAGGAATGCATAACCGGTTCCCCTTAAACAAAATTTCATCTTGGATCATAAAATCTAACCATTTAGTCATATCTAGAGTAGCTAGTGTTGTACAGGCTCTCCAAGATTTAGCAAAATTTGGATCTTTAGGGTAAAAAATCTTTAGTTCTTCAAACCCAACAACTTCCACTCTCATTGCTATCAGTAAACTCTACCTTCTACTTAAGGCATCTACAAATCTGTTTGACTTCCCACTCCTATGCTTTAGCACAAAGGTATAGCTCTGTAAAACTCAACCCATTTTAAGTGCCTCTAATTCAATTTCCCTTGATTTTTAATGTACTATAAAGATTTATGATCAGTATACAAATAAAACTCCTTTGGAAACAAATAGTGTCTCCACTTCTTTAGAGCCTGAAATATAGCATAAAAATCCTGATCATAGATAGAATATTTCTTCCTAGAATCATTAATATTTTCACTAAAGTATACAACAGGCTTACCTTCCTGACTCAATACAACTCCTATGGCACTACCACTAGCATCACAATCTACCTAAAAAACCTTATTAAAATATGGAAGTGTCAACATAGGTTGTTCAGTGGCCTTCTTCTTCAACAACTCAAACCTCATATCAGCTCCTAAGGTCCACTTAAAGTCTTTCTTATACCCTCTCATTATTTCAGTTAGGGGTGCATAAATACTATTGAAATTTCTAATAATTTTTTTGTAAAAACTTGCTATACCATGAAATGATCTTACCTTAGTTACGCTCCTTGGGGTAGGCCAGTAAATGATAGCCCTTACCTTATCTGGATCCATATTTAGACCTTCAGTTGAGATGACAAATACCAAGTACACCAACTCTTTCTTCATAAAATTGTACTTATTCAAATTTATCAGTATATGTTCCTCCCTCAACTTCTCCAGAACTCTTATGATGTGCCTCAGATTTTCCTCCAAAGTCTTTATAAAAATTAGAATGGCATCCAAATAGACAATGACAAAATTTCCCTTAAAATCCTTCAATACTTCATTCATAAGACTCATGAATGTGTTGGGTGCATTGGTTAGCCCAAATGGCATGAACAACCACTCATATAAACCCTATTTGGTCTTGAATTTTGTCTTCCACTTGTCTCCTTCTCTGATGCAAATCTGATGATACCCACTCTTCATATCAATATTTGTAAAATACTTGGACCCACTCAAATAGTCCATTATGTCATCCATCCTTGGCAATGGAAATCTATACTTGATGGTTATCTTATTAATATCTTTGGAATATGTGCACATTATCCACTCTCCATCCTTCTTTGGTGTTAGTACTATAGGCACTGCACATGGACTTAGGCTTTCCCTAATCAGTCCTTTCTCCAATAGCTCCTGAAATTGCCTATTTAGTTCCTCATTCTCCATAGGAGTCATCCTATGGGTAGCCTTGTTTGGAAAACTAGCTCCTGGTATCAAATAAATATGATGGCTAATATTTTTCAAGGGTGGGAAACCCTTTGGCACATTATTAGATATAATATTTGAGAAGTCTTCCAATAGACCTGAGACTTCTATAGGGACATATTTGCTTGGTTCTTCCCTAACTCTAGGAATTAATGCATAACACACTTGCTCATGCTTCAAATCATCTAGAAATTTCCTACCCTCAACCAAATAAATTCTGGTACTATTAAATACCTTTTCATCCATATCATTTAGTGGCTTCAGTTTATGGTGCACTCCTTCCTTTTTTAGGGAGTAATTATTGGCATGTCCATCATGGATTGCATAACGATCAAACTTCTATGGTCTTCCTAATAGCATATGGTAAGCATCCATAGGCAGTATATCACATAGGACCTCATCTTGGTATCTCCAAATATTATACTTGACTAAGCATTGTTCACTGACCAATGCCCTATGGTCCTTCTATAACCACACAATCCAATATGGATGTGGTGTCTCCTATATAGCTATAACTTAGTAACCATTTCTTTAGAGACAAAGTTATTAGTACTACCAATATCTATAATAACATTACAGACCTTACCTGAACATCTGCAACTTATGTGAAACATGCTCTTCCTCTGGTCTTGTTCCTTCTCCTCATTCAGCAAGGTTTTCCTTATGACCATAACTTCTCCTCTCTCTGCCTCCTCAAAGTGCTCTGATTTAGCTCCTTCATCTATAATAGTAGCTCTGGCATTACCTGTTGGCCTCCTATTTGGCTTCTCTTGGTGTTGTGGACACTCATATGCTTGATGTCCTTCTCCATAGTTGAAGCAAGTTCCATGAAACCCTCTTCCTCCATTTCTTTGACTAGATCTACATTTTCCTCTTGGGTAGTTGATGTTCTGACCATAGGATCTATAAGCATTATCTCCCTTCTGGTCCTGACTACTTCTAGATTCTTCTTTCTTCTAATCTCGTCCTCCATGTATTATTCAATCAATTATTTCTCCATGACCTCTTCCTTTCTTCTTACCCTCAAACCTTCTATTCAGCTTCTCTTTAACTTTTAGAGAAAACTGGTAAGCATCCTCAATGGTGCTCATCCTAACCAGACCTAGATCTCCTTGAATACTGGTTCTCAACCGATTGATGTAATGGGATACCTTCTCCTTTTTAGCCTAAGAATTTTTGGTTCATATCAAGATCTTGTAGAACTCCTTGGTGTATTCTTTGACAGAATTTCTTGAATGTCTCAAATTTTACATCTTCTTCAATAGATCCAACTCATAATCTACCAGAATAAACTGCCTCTTCAGCTTTTCCACCATTCGTTCCCATATGGTGATCCTCTCTTTTCTCCTTCTATTTCTATCAAGTTGTACTCCTTTCCACTAGTTGGTCTTAGCAAACTTGACCCAGTCAGGATCTTCCACCTATTCATGTTCAAAATATTCTTCCAAGTCATTGATCTAGTCAATCAACTCCTCCAGGTTAAGATTTCTTGAGTATGTGGAAACCTCCATCTTCGGCCTCTTCCCAATTTGGGATATGGCTCTATAAAACCTCACTTGGGTAGGATCTACTACCTCTTCTTCTTCCTCAAACTAGTCTTCCTATTCTTCGGCTTCATATTTGCTCTTTTCCTTTCTTCTTGGGTCAAACCCTCTATGCAACTCTTCTTGTAATACCTGGACTTGCCTCTGCAAAGATCATAAAAATCCTTTGTTAGCAATAAAACATTACTAGCAACACCTTGGTTCCTTCATAGGGGCATATTGCTCCATCTTCTCCAAACCTGAACCATATATCCTAGTGTAAACTGCCTTATGTTCGACAATATACTTACACACTCAGGAACTCTCGCTCTGATACCACTTGATGAGGATGAACAAACACGAAAAAAACCATCCAAGGATCCAAATCACAATAAAAAATAATTCTCTTAATAATGCCATCCAAAGGGGCATAAATTACAATGCCAAAATTTTTGAGGATGAACAAACATGAACAAAACCATCCAAGGAGTTAAATCACAATAGAAAAGAATTATTTTAATAATTCCATCCAAAGGGCAAAAAATTACAATGCTAGATCGTACAATCTTGAAACCCAATAGAAGACCATTTTTCCGGATCCAAAATCCCTTTTTAAATCCTATATCCCCCCCTTTTACATGATTTTTAATTTTCTCGCCCATGCAAAAAAATTTAAATTTAACTTTCCTGTCCATGTAAAATTTTAAATTCTACTTTCCTGCCCAATAGGCAACTGACAAACACAAAGATAAAACACTGAGAAAAAATTAATTTTTTTTTTGTTGATGCAAGATTACTCTATTGCCACTGGATGCTCCTGCATCATCAAGCCTTGCCTTATTGGTTTATTAGTTTTCAAACTTATTCTTCCACATGTATGTAACTCAAAGCTTACACTAATGGAAATTATGATTATTTATGAAATCCCTATCCTAGTTGTAGTGTGGGTGTTCTATTTTATTGTATGATTCGAGGGGACTTATATTCCTCATGCACTGTCAGTCACTCTACATATGTTCACTTCAACCCACTATGACGTGGAGGGTCTTATTATATTTTTGGTAAATCACCACCTATAGGTAGGCTAGTTAGGACTTACCACTTTCATTTAATATTTTTTTCTTTTCCCTTTTCCTTGGAGATGAACCTCAATAGAGTAGGCTAGTGTAGGAAGGAGAAGATAAAAATTGAAGATGGTATCATAACAAGGATCCTACCTTGGTATAAAATCTTAGAGATCATCTAGAGGAGCCATGTCCCATGCTCTTCCAAACTTCTCAATATTGGCACCCCCTCACAAGGTGTAGGCACTAGGTGTACCTACTTAGAGATATGAAGAGTGAAATACAATCTTGGGAGGTTATAGCACTCAGGGGTGTAAGGGATCACTTTTGACCCTCAATACTTATCATTTTAAAAATGCATTTGAAGCGGGCCACTTACTTGTGTATGTTCACATTTCTATATCCATATTTACCATTTCCATATCCATATTCAATTCATTGTAAGATACCATAAAATAAAAATAAACTAATTACTCTTTCATAAAACTACTCTTTTTAAATCGACTAATAACTTCTCTTCTTTTAATTTCTTTATTACTTGTCTTATATGCAACCTATGTTCCTACTTTGATTTATTGAATATAATAATATAATCAAGGTATACAATAACACACTTACCTAATAATAGTTTCAATACCTTATTCATGAGTTGTATGAATGTGCTTGGTGTATTGGTAAGCCCAAAAGGCATTACCAACCACTCACACAAACCTTCCTTTGTATTAAAGGTAGTCTTCCATTTGTCACCTTTTCAAATCCCAATTTGATGATAACCACTCTTTAAATATATCTTGGAGAAGTAATTTGGTCAACTTAGATAATTTGTAAAATCGTCCATGTGAGGCAATGGAAACTAATAGTTTATAATAATCTTATTTATGACTCAAGAATCAATAAAATTTCTCCATTCCTTTTCTTTCTTGGGTGCTAATGCTATTGGTACAACATAAGGACTTAAGATCTCTCTAGTTATCACTTTGTCTAAAAAATATCACTTATTTATTTTCCTCCTCATTTTCCATGGAAGTCAATCTATATGTTGTATTATTTGAAAGACATGATCTTGGTATTGTTAGAACTTGAAGATTTGATAGCTTTGCATTATGAAATGATGAGTATTTATATACGAGCATTTGCCAATTTTGTATTAACCACCATATATGTAAGGATGGTAACTACTTGGCCTTAAGATCCTTTTGAGTGGTATTTTGTAACTACCTTCATTCTCATTTTCCTTGTCAAGGATAGTTGAGAGCTTCCCTAACTATCTTGTCATCTAGTGAGGGTAGTTGGCCACTACCTGAAACATGATGTTTCCTAACTATGATGGAATAATTCCTAATATTACTCTCTTATTACATGATATATGAGAATTCCTCGGAGAAGAATTTTTGAATGCTTTCAAATTTGATTTGTCCATGTGACTTGATGAAGATGTTTGATTCTTGCTTTGAATTTTGGTTCTAATTATTGCTCTAAATTCTAGTTTTGTCTATGTACTATTGGAACAAAGGGAAATTCCCCACTTAATCAACATGATCCAAATATGATTCTAGTCTAGTATTGAACATTGGAAAGAATTAGTCTTTTTTCTCGCTCTCAATGTGAATTTTTTATAAATTTAAGGAGTGTCAAGTACTACCCATTATGCACTCCAAAAATATAGTTATTACAAATACTTTCAATGCATGAAATATGTTCCTCCTTTAAATTATTCATGTGGAGGATCTTCATAAAATGATTTAAATATATTAGTTGTTGATGAGATAAACTACTCTCCTACCATGTAGATTTATTTCCAAATCGTATCTTGAGCAATATCTTCTATTGTTGTGAGGTTAATAACTTGTCTTTTCTTTTACGTCTTGGGCTCATTGATTTTATTAAGCCATTGCTTAGGATATGTTGATAGCTTAACTTCTACATCTTGAGACAAATATTATGCTTCCTTTGGTTTGTGGCTTGACATGATTCTAATGAAAGTAGATCAAGTTCCTTATGTGGGCATTTTTATCCCTCTCGATGGCCTCAATTTCTAGATCATTTTTATTGAAAATTATAGATGAGAAAGAATTGCATTCTACGTATGTCTCTTCAATTTCAATATGCTTCATTTAGGATTTTTTGATTGACTAAATTTTGTGTTGGTACTCTAGTGATTTGAGTTGATTGATTGACTTGTGTGTTGGTTCTCTAGTGATTTGAGGTGATTGACTAATGCAGATTTAATATTGGTATTGTTATGATTGACACCTGCAAGTTTTAGCCAAGTCCCATCTCTGCTATTTGCATCTACTTCTTGCATAGTTATTGTTGAGTGTTTGTTATGCCTTCATGGACAAAAAATATGGATTCTTTCTCCATTATTGTTATTCTTCATTTTTTTTGACTGTGATGAATCTTGTCATGCATGGATGTAGGTTTCATGTTATTTGTGAGTCTACTTTATATAGTGGATACTATCATGGTGAATTGTGTGAAGTTCAAATATTTTTCTTATTTCTTTTCCAAATGCATAATCTTGGATTTTCTAGTTTTTCATCAATGAGACATATATTGGATCATTGTTTTTCAAACCTAACCTTTAAATTATGATTGAGTAATTGATTGATGGAAATTAGATTCTTAGTGAGTCATGGGACATACAAGACTCTTGGTAACTTGCATGTATGAGATCCAAGTTGCAATTTGATATCTTCTTTATCTTTGATATTGTAGGATGTGTCATCCCCTAGAGAGACCCTTCCTATATGACTGGAATAGTCTAGAATCTAAAACTAATCCTTTCAAGTAGTCATATTATTTGCTCCAAAATCAACATACCAAACATCATTGTGCTAACTTAATTGAGTGTGAGCAGTAAACATCTATTCTACTTCTTCTAGATGATATTTTTCTTCACTTATTTATTTTTTATCTTTTGCAAAATTGTTATGTTGTTGATATACAAATATCCAAATTAGATCTTTGTTCATTAGAGGCTTCTTCTATTGATAATATGTAGCTTGAGAAGAAGTCTTATTGAGGAATGGATTATGACAACATTCCATCACTTTGTGGCTAATTTTACCATATAACTCATACCTTTGCACGCATCAATTATTATTATTATGTTGGAAGTGAGGACTTGTGTCTCTCATGAATTATTACGTCTTGTTTTTATTTGAGATAAGTACTTGCTATTAATTTTTAGTTGTATGGAAGATCTCATATTTTTGAAGGAGATTCACCAACTTCTCAAATATTTATGTCAGCTCTATGACATTCAATATGGTCATAAGTACATTTTACTGTGAAGGTAGAGATCTCAAAATTATGGCAATTAATGTGTCATTTTTTATGGTTTATCCCAAATCCCAAAGTGATGTTTACAAATCAATAACTATTGTTATAAATGGTTCAAGTTCTTCTCCATTTTTCATCTTCAAACAATGGAGTTGGATTTGTAGGAACAAGTTATGATTCTTGTTATTTGCTTCAAAAATTATTTGCAGTTTCTCCCATTCATATTTGGATAAAATTATATCTTTGATGTGTGGTTGGACTTCATCTACTATGCTAAACATGATAATTAACTTTTTTTTTTTTGTCTCCCTTATAGAATTTTACTTATTCATATTCCCCTATTTTTGAATGGGCAATGGCCCCATTCACAATATTTTAAACTTCTTTGAAATCAAATTGTATTTTAATATTGGTCTGCCAAGAATAATAGTTTTCTCCTCACAATAGCTAGAAATCTGGCAATAGGAACTTTGGTCCACCACTAGCCGTTGTAAACCATCACGAAAGTGAAATTTCTTGGTTCCACTAAATTGTTCTAAAAAACCGCTATGCTAAACATGATAATTAACTTTTATTTTATATCCCCCATATCAAATTTGCTTGTTCATATTCCCCTTCTTCCAAATGGGTAATGGTCCTATTCACAATATTCCAAACTTCTTCAAACTCCAATTGAATTTTGAGTTTGGTCTTCTAGGCATAATAGTTGTATCCTCACAATAGTTGAGAAATTAGAAATAGGAACTTTGGTCCACCTCTAGATATTGTAAATATTCACAAAAGTAATATTTCTTGGTTCCACTAAATTATAAACCTATACTCATATTGTAATTGATGCTACAAATATGTGTTATTAAATGATTCACAAGGTAAACCTATACTTATGTTGTAATTGATGCTACAAATTTGTGAAATTAATGGTTCACAACGTAAAAACATATATTGAGTTCCTTTCTCTTAAATGAATATTATTTAAAATATTCTAATTTCTTCAAAGTACTATACACTCCTTTTATTTTCCCTACATTAATAAAAAAGAAAAAATCAATATTTATTGAACTTTATTGACTTCCCACTATGAATGTAGGATATTTATTTTATTTTAACTTGCCCAAGTTGGCTTTGACATCCACGTGTCAAATTTTTTCAAGTTCATCTTGGGGAAGGGTCTTGATTCCCAATTCATACCCACGTGTCAAAAATTAATCTAGGAACATCTCTTGTAGTTGGATTATGGAATATGGGAAATTATGATGCTTTTGATCTATGAAATAAAAACTAAAACCAAACATTTATTTTATAGCTAAAGTTCTAGCAATTTTGAAAAATGATCTCCTATTGGAAATATGAGCAGGTTTTGTTGTCATTGATGTCAAGAAGTCAGCACCAGTGAACATCAGTTTTAGTGAGCAACATCAGTTTCAAGTTCCGTAATCAAGTGCAAAAGAAAGTTTCCTCCCAGGTGGTCATATGAGGTTTAAAGGGAAAAAGGAAGGCCCAAGAAAAATAATATTATAATAATTTATTATAATATTAAAGGTGCAAGACCCAAAGATTTAATTAATTATAATAGTTTTATTATAATTTAATTTATAAATTAATTTAATTAACTTTTAAAGTTATTAAGTTAATTGTAAATTAATTATAATTTAATTATAAGTTAATTTATAAATTAATTAAGCTAACCCTAAGGTTAGGGCCACAAGGGCAATTGTTATTATTTGGAGCATCGACGTCATTGATTTTCCCCCATCCGTCGACATGGGAGAGAGGGAGGCATATGGTATAAATACCATAGCCTTTGCCTCATAACAAAGCAAGTCTTGGACATTATTTTGCATGCGAACTCTCTATGGAAGCAAAATAATTTATGAGCATAAGCTAAGGTTGGTTGCCCCAAAAATTGTAGAAGTCCAAGCGTGAAAGGCAAAAATACAATCTCTTCAGCGTTGGCCCAGCGACGAATCCGAGGCATGCACGTGTTTCAAAGGTTTGCGTTCGATCTTCATCGATGATGGTGGAGAAGAGCCTTTTGGCTCTTGGTGCACGAAGGAGAGTCAAAGTGCAGTTGGCGCATTTGACTCCCACGTGAGCTTGTAGCTCACGCGGCTAGGGAGCCACGGCTAAGGCGCCGCATATGATTCGACCAGGGATCAAATCCCATGGCAACACATGAGGAGGTATTTATTTTGGTCAAATTTAATTTGCCTAAGGTCTTGATATTATTAAAAGGGCATGCTTATTTTGAGGATTTGACTATTGTGTGAAGAAGGAAGTTACTTGCTGGAATTTGGTTGATGTTGTAAAGTGATTAAGGAGTGATAAGGTAGTAAGGTGAATTATTATATTATTTGAGATTTAGGGTTTTTGAATATTGTTTTAAATTTGGAGATTATAAGGTGTATAAGGACTTTGCTATACATATTGTTAAAGTGTAGTGTTATGATGAAATTATTGAATTGAATATTGTGAGTTTGGAGATTATAAGGTGTACAAAAGGATTTGTTATTTTGTATGAAAAATAATCTTTGAGAAAATTATTTTGTGGAGATCTTGAGAGAGGTTGTGGTAACCTAACCCTAGTGTTGGTAAAGAAAATTTTGATTGTGGTTAAGATAGGTTTTGAAGACATATCTCCATCAAAATAAAAGGTATGGGTAAATCTTCCTTGTGAGAAAAATATTGTTGGATTGGATGTTGTGAATGCTAAGTTGGAGTGAAAAGGATTGTTTGGTAAGCATTGTTGAGTTTGATTGTTAAAGGTTTTTTTGAGTAAGAGTTGATGATAAAAACCTTGTTTGATAAGCATTGTTGGAAATATTGAGTAAGCTTTCATATGCTTGAACTAGGGTTTGTGAAAGAACATGAGTATCATTGTTATGTGAAGTTGTGAACTATCTTGAACTAGGGTTTGTGCAAGATCATGAGTATCATTGTTATGTGAGATTGTTTGATAAGCATTGTTGGAAATAATTGAGTGAGATTCATATGCTTGGACTAGGGTTTGTAAGCAAGGAAGTATTTCATTGAGTGATTGATTGAGTGGAGTTGATTGAGCCTAGTCAAGTGGAAGTGTTGAAGTGATAGTTCTAATTCTATGAAACAAATTGTTCTATATTCTAAATTGATTTGAGAAAGAGGTTGGAAGTGATTGAGTGTTTGTGAGTGTGAAACATATTGAGTCTCTAACAATTCTCTATATGTTTCTGTGGTAAAAAGAGATATTGAAAGTGATTGAGCATTATTGTGAGTGTGAAGCATATTGAGTCTCTAACAATTCTCTATATGTTTTTGTGGTAAAAAGAGAGATTGAAAGTGATTGAGCATTGTTGTGAGTGTGAAGCATATTGAGTCTCTAACAATTCTCTATATGTTTTTGTAATATTGGACAAGTTCTAGTGAGGACTTGTTGAGCAGATTGGACAAGTTCTAGTGAAGACTTGTTGAGTATATTTGAGGCAAGTCTTTGTGAAGACTTGTTGAGAATATTTGAGGTAAGTCTTGGTGAAGACTTGTTGAGCATATTTGAGCAAGTTCTAGAGAGGACTTGTGGATAGATTAGTGTGAGATTTTGTGGAAGCTTACAATGTAGATTTGAGATAAGTCTTTGAGAAGACTTGAGAGCAGAGTTGATTGATTGATTTGTTCAAACCTTGAGTTAAGGTTTGGAGCAGATCTAGTAGAGTTGATTTGTGATTGAGTCAAGCTTTGTGTTAAGGCTTGAGGATATATTTGAGGATAGATTTAAGGGGTGGTAGAGATTGAGCAGATTTGTGCTAGATCGAAGGACTATGTTTAGTGTAGATTTGAGGATAGAGTTTGGTGCAGATTTGAGGATAGATTTGTGCTAGACTAGAGATAGATATTGAGCAGATTTATGCTAGACCGAAGGACTATGTTTAGTGTAGATTTGAGATAGAGTTGAGAGCAAGATTTGGAGGTGATAGAGTATAGAGGATGATAGTCTCTAGTGGATAGAGGTCCATTAGCTAGGGTAGTGAGGATAGGTCTTCTGAGTGAGGATATGAGTCTTTAGTGGATAGAGATCCATTAGCTAGTGTAGTGGAGGCATCAGTTCTTCTAGAAGATCACCAACTAGAGTAGAGGAGAAAGGAGTTCTCCTATGGATAGATATCCATAAACTTGAGGATATTGGTGTTTCTATGGATAGATATCCATGAACTTGATTAGGGGATTGGTGTCTCCTTTGGATAGAGGTCCATAAACATTGTAATAGGGAAAGGTTTCCCAAGAGATTTGTTGAGAAAATTTTAGTGAAATATTTTCTCTGTGGAGTAGCCCACATTGGGTGAACCACATTAAATTGGTGTCTCTATTGTGTGTGGTGATTTGTGCATTTCTTTGATTACTATTATTGATATTGCTATTGATACATTGCATAATATTGATTGGGAAAGAAAAAGTAAAAAGTGGTCTTATACTGTTCACCCCCTCTCAGTATAAGCTTGTGTTCTTCAATTGGTATCAGAGTGGGTTCCTTCAAAAGAGTTTAACAGCTTGAAGGAAAATCTTACAAGAACACAAATGGATTCTAAGAGTGGATCCTCAGATAATTCAGCACCAGTGTTTGATGGAAGTGATTATGTATTTTGGAGTATGAGAATGAAGATTCACCTAATGGCACTTGGAAATGAAATATGGGAAGTAGTTGAAAATGGATACACACCACCAGCTACTCCACCTACAGATAAATATGGTAAGCTTCTACATCATTACAATTCAAGAGCAATGAATGCAATTTTGAGAGGTTTGCATAGAACAGAGTTTGTTAAGGTTATGCATTGCAAATCAGCAAAAGAAATTTGGGATAAGTTGCAAGGCATATATGAAGGAGATAAAAAGGTCAAAAAGGTAAAGTTGCAAAATCTCAAGGGAAAATTTGAAGATCTAAAAATGAAGGATGAGGAAAACATTAGTGCTTATCTACTTCGTGTAGATGAGGTTGTTAACTCCATGCAAGGACTTGGACTTGAGGTTCAAGAATATGATGTTTGTGATAAGATCTTAAGATCACTCCCAAAAAGGTTTAGTGAAAATATTTCAGCTATAGAGGAATCAAAAGATGGTGATATTTTGACAAGGGATGAATTACTTGGCATTCTTACAACTTTTGAGATGAGAACAAAAGAGGAACCTAATATTCGGAAAGAAGCAACCTTCAAAGCTACTAAGAAGACAAAGGGTAAGAAGTCAGATTCAAGCAATGAGTCATCCAATGATGAAGAAGCAAATTATGGCAGAAGGAACAAGGATCCAAGAAAATTTAAAGGTATAAAATTAGTTAGATGTTTCAATTGTGGAAAGTATGGTCACTATGCAACTGATTGTCAAGAAGCTAGAAATAGCAATGATGAAGAAAAATAGGATCATAAGAATAGGGAATCAGAAAAATACAGGTACCAAAAGAAAAGTAGGGATGGTCAAGGCAAGCAAGGAAAGAAGTTCTTCCAAAGATAGAAGAAGAGTTTCTATGCAAACAAGGCAAGTAAGTACTCAAGTGATAGTGATAATAGTTCCTCAGATAATGATAAAGATGAAGTTCTATTTCTGGAAAAAGAAAAGGAAATGGTTAGGAAAATATCACCAATAATCCTCAAGTGTTTTAGATGTGGTAACTTTGGTCATCTTGAAGATAGTTGTACAAAGAGTGGTTTCAGTTTCAGTGATGATGAATATGAAGATACACTTGAAGGACCAGAAGAGAATCTTCTAATGGCATTAGAAGAAGAAGGAGGTGATCCTATAGAAGACAAGTCAAAAAAGAATGAAGATGTTTTCAAAGGTAAACAAATAGAGGAAGAATCAGAAATAGGAGAAGTTGATCTTGAAGGTGAACTTATTCATGCCCTTGATGCATTAAAGAAGGTAAGAAAGCAAAACTCCCAACTTAAGCTTCAGTTTCAAGAATGTGATGAAGAGAAAGGAAAGCTTATAGAGGATCTAAATAAGTCAATGGCTAAGACAAGGAAGTTCAAAGATAAGTTAGAAGCAAAGGTCTTAGAATGTGAAAGGTTAGAACATGAAGTGGCTCTACTAAGGGAAGAAGTAAAAGAGTCTAAGGATAGGTTACACAGGTTTGGAAGAAGCTCAAAGAATTTGGATAAGATTATCAAGACACAAAAACCTACATCAAGCAAGACAAGTCTTGGTTTTGAACAGGTACAAAAGAAACAAGGAGAGGAGTCAACCTCAAGTTCTAAAGAAGAAGAAACTTTAGAAGAAGAGAGTGTAAGAGAGAGTGAGACTTCTGAGGATGAGTTGGACAATAGAAAGTTCAACAAGGAAAGGAACAATGCACAAAAGAGGAACAGATGGAACAGGAACCAACACAGGGTAAAAGAGACTAAGAGACCAATGAGGTCAAGGCAAGGTAGTTTCAATGGATGATGCTTCTCATGTCACAGGTTTGGGCACAAGGCTTCACAGTGCAGGACACATGAAAGATAGGAATATGGGAAATTTAAAAACAGGTAACTTTTTCAAGGGTATTGCTACTCTTGTAATCAGTTTGGTCACAAGGCAATGAATTGTAGGGTTCATGACAGGAATAGATATGGCTTCACCAGAATAAATCCCAAGATATTTGCACCTCCAAGGAATAATAATATTAAGTGTTATAAGTGCAATAATGATGGACATACAACAAAGTGGTGTAGAGAAAAAATTCTAGAGACAAGCAGGAACATGAATAGTCAGAGGAATCAGAAGGACCAGATGAGAAGGAAAGTGGACAAAGGTAAAGATCGAGTGCATGATGGGAGTAGAAATACTCCCACCCCAGAATTAACCACCTCAAGAGGAGGTGGGGGAGGGGCTAAGCTAAGAGTCTCATTCTTAGCCCCGAGCCCCAAAGGTGACCCTTTGCCATTGATGTCAAAGGGGGAGAGATTTGAGTAAGAGGAGAGAGCATTGAGTTAGGGGGAGAAATTTCCCAAGGGGAGTAGAACAAAAAAAGGTTAAGGAAATGGTAAAAGGTAATTGGGTTGCCATCAATGACAAAGGGGGAGATTGTTGGAAATATGAGCAAGTTTTGTTGTCATTGATGTCAAGAATTTAGCACCAGTAAACATCATTTTTAGTGAGCAACATCAATTTCAAGTTTCGTAATCAAGTGCAAAATAAAGTTTCCTCCTAGGTGGTCGAATGAGGTTTAAAAGGCAAAAGGAAGGCCCAAGAAAAATAATATTATAATAATTTATTATAATATTAAAGGTGCAATATCCAGATATTTAATTAATTATAATAGTTTTATTATAATTTAATTTAAAAATTAATTTAATTAACTTTTAAAATTATTAAGTTAATTGTAAATTAATTATAATTTAATTTATAAATTAATTAAGCTAACCCTAAGGTTAGGGCCACAAGGGCAATTGTTATTATTTGGAGCACCGACGTCATTGATTTTCCCCATCCATCGATGTGGGAGAGAGGGAGGCATATGGTATAAATACCATAGCCTTTGCCTCATAACAAAGCAAGTCTTGGACATTATTTTGCATGCGAACTCTCTATGGAAGCAAAATAATTTATGAGCATAAGCTAAGGTTGGTTGCCCCAAAAATTGTGGAATTCCAAGCGTGAAAGGTGAAAATACAATCTCTTCAGCATTGGCCCAATGATGAATCCGAGGTGTGCATGTGTTTCAAATGTTTACGTTCGATATTTGTTAGATGATGGTGGAGAAGAGCCTTTTGGCTCTTGGTGCACGAAGGAGAGTCAAAGCGTAGTTGGCACATTTGACTCCCATGTGAGCTTGTAGCTCACGTGGCTAGGGAGCTGCGGCTAAGGCATCACATATGATTCGACTAGGGATCGAATCCCATGGCATGAGGAGGTATTTATTTTGGTCAAATTTAATTTGCCTAAGGTCTTGATATTATTAAAAGGGTATGCTTATTTTGAGGATTTGACTATTGTGTGAAGAAGGAAGTTACTTGCTAGAATTTGGTTGATGTTGTAAAGTGATTAAGGAGTGATAAGGTAGTAAGGTGAATTATTATATTATTTGAGATTTAGGGTTTTTGAATATTGTTTTAAATTTGGAGATTATAAGGTGTATAAGGACTTTGCTATACATATTGTTAAAGTGTAGTGTTATGATGAAATTATTGAATTGAATATTGTGAGTTTGGAGATTATAAGGTGTACAAAAGGATTTGTTATTTTGTATGAAAAATAATATTTGAGAAAATTATTTTGTGGAGATCTTGAGAGAGGTTGTGGTAACCTAACCCTAGTGTTGGTAAAGAAAATTTTGATTGTGGTTAAGACAAGTTTTGAAGACATATCTCCATCAAAATAAAAGGTATGGGTAAATCTTCCTTGTGAGAAAAATATTGTTGGATTGGATGTTGTGAATGCTAAGTTGGAGTGAAAAGGATTGTTTGGTAAGCATTGTTGAGTTTGATTGTTAAAGGTTTTTCGAGTAAGAGTTGATGATAAAAACCTTGTTTGATAAGCATTGTTGGAAATATTGAGTAAGCTTTCATATGCTTGAACTAGGGTTTGTGAAAGAACATGAGTATCATTGTTATGTGAAGTTGTGAACTATCTTGAACTAGGGTTTGTGCAAGATCATGAGTATCATTGTTATGTGAGATTGTTTGATAAGCATTGTTGGAAATAATTGAGTGAGATTTCATATGCTTGGACTAGGGTTTGTAAGCAAGGAAGTGTTTTATTGAGTGATTGATTGAGTGGAGTTGATTGAGCCTAGTCAAGTGGAAGTGTTGAAGTGATAGTTCTAATTCTGTGAAATAAATTGTTCTATATTCTGAATTGATTTGAGAAAGAGGTTGGAAGTGATTGAGTGTTTGTGAGTGTGAAACATATTGAGTCTCTAACAATTCTCTATATGTTTCTATGGTAAAAAGAGAGATTGAAAGTGATTGAGCATTGTTGTGAGTGTGAAACATATTGAGTCTCTAACAATTCTTTATATGTTTTTGTGATAAAAATAGATATTGAAAGTGATTGAGCATTGTTGTGAGTGTGAAGCATATTGAGTCTCTAACAATTCTCTATATGTTTCTATGAGATTGGACAAGTTCTAGTGAGGACTTGTTGAGTATATTTGAGGTAAGTCTTGGTGAAGACTTGTTGAGAATATTTGAGGTAAGTCTTGGTGAAGACTTGTTGAGCAGATTGGATAAGTCTCTAGAGAGGACTTGTGGATAGATTAGTGTGAGCTTTTGTGGAAGCTTACAATGCAGATTTGAGACAAGTCTTTGAGAAGACTTGAGAGCAGAGTTGATTGATTGATTTGTTCAAACCTTGGGTTAAGGTTTGGGGCAGATCTAGCAGAGTTGATTTGTGATTGAGTCAAGCTTTGTGTTAAGGCTTGAGGACAGATTTGAGGATAGAGTTTGTGTCCAGAGAGATATTGAGTAGATTTGTGCTAGACCGAAGGACTATGTTTAGTGTAGATTTGAGGATAGAGTTTGGTGCATATTTGAGGATAGGTTTGTGCCATACCAGAGGATAGAGATTGAGCAAATTTGTGCTAGACCGAAGGACTATGTTTAGTGCAGATTTGAGATAGAGCTGAGAGCAAGCTTTGGAGGTGATAGAGTATAGAGGATGATAGTCTCCAGTGGATAGAGGTCCATTAGCCAGGGTAGTGAGGATAGGTCTTCTGAGTGAGGATAAGAGTCTTCAGTGGATAGAGATCCATTAGCCAGTGTAGTGGAGGTAGTAGTTCTTCTAGAAGATCACCAACTCGAGTAGAGGAGAAAGGAGTTCTCCTGTGGATAGAGATCCCATGAGGAATTGGTGTCTCTCCTATGGATAGATATCCATGAACTTGATTAGGGGATTGGTGTCTCCTTTGGATAGAGATCCATAAATATTGTAATAGGGAAAGGTTTCCCAAGAGATTTGTTGAGAAAATTTTAGTGAAATATTTTCTCCATGGAGTAGCCCACATTGGGTGAACCATGTTAAATTGGTGTCTCTATTGTGTATGGTGATTTGTGCATTGCTTTGATTACTATTGTTGATATTGCTATTGATACATTGCATAATATTGATTGGGAAAGAAAAAGTAAAAAGTGATCTTATACTGTTCACCCCCCTCTCAGTATAAGCTTGTGTTCTTCATCTCCTTCATGGGCTATGTACAAGGGAAATAGTTTATGATTTTCAAATGACCTCCACTTTAGTTCTTGCTAATGTGTAGAGTAGCCATGGCATAATTTTAGTGAAGATATACTAAGAAGTACCAGTAAATGGAGGGGTTTCATCAACTTCACGTTCTTCTCTATTGAATAAAACTTGCCATGTAGAGAAATCAAATACAAATGTTATGTTTGCGATCTTAGCCAAGATATGATGCATCCTATATGCCTAAAAAGAGTCAATTCTAGCATTGACAAAAAATACGTAATATTCAATGATGTGTTGATCTCCATTTTTTATCTAAGTTGACAATTTCCCTTGATGATGTCCTTTTTTTATTAGATGTTTAGGCAATATTTTTTTATTCATTTGAATGATGTTTGTCAAAATATGATATCTCTTGGTATTTTTGATGTCAATATTTTCATCAAAAACTCTTAATGGTGGCTTGGATAGGATTTTTGAATTCTAATCCCTTGGTTCAATGCTTTGTTTTGTCTAGTTTATGCTTGATCATAGGTAGAAAATAAACTTCTCCACTTTGTTGTAATTTTTAAATTTTCTCATGGCTTGTTTGAATGTCTTAGAGGAATGCACTCACACCAAGAAGTAAGAAATCACTTCTATTGACATGAATGCCTGCTTGAGTTTGATTTGATCATGTTGATATCTTTTTCTTGGTACTAATGAGTATTATTTTCTTTCTTTCCTTAGATATTTTAGACTATCAATGACTTGTACTTTATTTTAGACTCTTCCCTATGATATTTTGAATTTTTTGTGGCATTTGGGCTTTCACTTCTATGAGGAATTCTGCTATGCTAGTTAGATTCTAAATTCAAATGTTGTTATTTATTTTTGCCTTGATTTTTTTCTTTGGTTTGTGCTCCATGGATTTGTTGCAATTGCAGTGACCATTTAGAAACAAGTTTCTTCTTCTCTACCTAAATTCTCAAAAATATTTTAGCACTATTTAATTTAATGTGCCTTACTTATAAATATAGATATATGAACTTCTTCATTATCAAAGGCTTTCCTTCTTCATGTGATATTTCTTTTTTCGGTGCAGGAAGAGATAAACTTTCTAAACTTAGATGTGATTTCCTTTTATGGAAATTCTACTGTACATTTTTTTATCTTTTTCTTAGAACTAATAGCTCTCTTGAATGTGCTTTGGAAGATTTTTCTTTTGTACATTATTGCATTTGTTTTTGGTGTGTTTATCTCTTGGGAGATAATATTTTTTGCAACCCTAATTTTATTTACCTTTAGTGAAATCCTCTTATTTCTATTCTTTATGAGATTTTTCAAAACTCTTTGGACTACATGTCTTTTGTCCAAGCACCTTTGAAAGGAAAACTATTAAAACTTATTTATTTTCTTGTTGTAATTCTGACTTGCAATTAAGCTAGACTTCTCTTTCTACACTTTATCACATTTTATTGGAATTTTTTACCTCTTTGAGAGAGCATTATTTTTATAATGTGGCAACTTTGAGATTTTTTGGATCTCCTTATGATCCTCTTTGGACTACACTTTAATCCTTTGAAGGGAAAATATATTTTCTACAATTTTATTTCAATGCTTTAGGAAGCTTCAATGGGTTATTTATTTTATTTTAGTTTTGAGGAACTTCTTATGAATTTATTTCTTTTTAAGGATCTTCTTATGGATTCTTGTCTTGTTGTAATTGAACCAATTTTTTACTCGTAGGTTTTTACCTTTGGTAGGGGGTTTTTACCTTGAAATATTTGAATCTACTATGGAATTTTTCTTCATGTTGATGATTACCTCTCCTTTTGAGGTTTTATTTAAACAATTTTATACAAGATAATATTACCCTTGAAACTCTTTTTCTCAAACATAAAAATTTATTTTCTCAAACAAAGTGCCTTCATGGCTTCTCTATGTCAAACCTAGAGTAGGATTAGAAGGATAATTATTTCTTCCTTCTACCTACTTTGATACCATATGTTGTTATAAATTGAAGATTTAATAAATTTTGATTACTGAATGATGAATATTTATACACAAGCATTTTCCAATTTTGGCTTAACCACCATCCATGTGAGAGCGATAACTACTTAGACTTAATATCCTTGTGAGTGGTAGTTTTTAACTACCTTCATTCTCATTTTAATTTTGAGAGGTAGTTGATAGCTCCCCTAACTATCTTGTCATCTAGTGAGGGTAGTTGCCCATTACCCTAAACATGATATTTTTCTAACTATGGTGGAATAATTCCTCACAAGTATCAAATCAATGTGGTGACTAATACTCATAATTGATAGCAAGCCTTTAAAAACCATAAAAAATTATCTCTCTTATACTATTATAGCAACTCACTCATTTATTTTAGTATGTTACTTTCTTTCTTTGGTATCCCTATCTTCACTACTTTGGGAATTATGGTATAGTGTTTTGTTGTCTTCCTTGCAATCTTTACGAACTCTTTATCTATAACTAAAAATATTTAGCTACTTTGGATTGCTCTATCTTATTTTTCCCTCAAAGGACTCAAGGTATATTTTCTACCAATATTCTCAATCATTATAGTATTTTATCTTTTGTAATAAATATCCTTCCTATCATATTGCTATTGTCTTCCCAGGATGACATTGTAGACATTCTTGGGCATTACATTACATAAAGTTTTTTCCTTGCCTAATATGAAATTAATTAGACACTATTTATTCACTACCAATTGATGACCCTTATAAATATATGACACCTGATGAGCATCAGAAATGCTCATATTTTGTAAACATTTTCTTGATTATTATGCGGCTGTATAATAAGGATTGCATATGTTTATGAATGATTATATAATTATTTGATGAAATTATGTGTGTTATCTAATTCATGTGTTTTCAGTGTGTTTTTGTGGAATTGTAGTTGATTTAGTCAGATTTGGATTAGTCGAGGTCTTTTCATGGACCTGGCACTTTGTTTCTTTCAAACTCAACACAGAGAAGGTAGGCACCTTCCTCTTCTAGGAAGGTGTCAAGCGTAAGTAGGCACCTTCCTCTTCAATGAAGGCACCAAGGAAAGACAAGCGCCTTCCTCTCCCAGGAAGGTGCCTATAGAAGGCCAGCACCTTCCTCTTCTAGGAAGGCACCAAAGGAAAATAAACGCCTTCCTATCATAGGAAGGCACCAACAAGAAGGCACCACTAGAAGGCAAGTGCCTTATTATAATAAGGAAGGCACCGACAGGAAGGTGCCACTAGAAGGCAAGCGTCTTCCTCTCATAAGGAAGGTATTGATAAGAAGGTGCCACTAGAAGGCAAGCACCTTCCTCTCACAGGAAGGTACCAATAGAAGATAAGCACCTTCCTCTTCCAGGAAGGTGCCAATGGTAGTAATGCGCATTCCACATAGAGAAGGCACCTAACATACTTAGGAACCTTCCTCATAGGGAAGGCACCCCTGTTCTTCACCCGTTGACTAGACAAGCATGACATGGACAATAGAGACTGGTGTAGTTCCAACTCTACATCATGTAGAGTTAAATTGGGGATCACACTGATGTATGAGAATGCACTACCAATGCCAGACAAAGCACAAACTAATAATTGAACATGCCACCATTATAAATGAATACCAATTTTAGCAGACATCGATCACATTTACCAGACTGTCTTAGTTTAGTCTAGAATGAATTGACTATTATAACTTCTTTGTAACAGAAGATCTACACGTGTGCTATATAAACACATGCAGACCTCTTTGAGGATATATATAATATTTTGATAGTAAATGTAGAGAGATATACAGAAGAAGCATTGTAATACTTTGATAATTATAATACAGTTCTAAGAGTTTCTAAGTGCATGTTTAACTGGGAGGAAGCTGCTGGAGCCTGGGCCCACTCCAAGCCAGTATTTCTTCCCCTATTTTTCCTATGTTTTCTAGATTAGTTTACCGCTTTTATAAGATTTTTTATCGCATTGTTATTTCTAGTATTGCAATAGGTTTATTTCTAGGAATGCATGAATATTTCCTTTTTGTATATTTAATTATTTTTACATAAATTATTGAGGAGTGTATGAATTATTGACGACCATTGAAACACCCCCTAATAGTAGAACTAGCGGACTCATCTCAAGTGGTATTGTAAGCAATCTTATTCAATACCCTTCGCAAGTTTACAAAGCTCCCTGGGTTGATAAATTAAATGCATGGGCATGTGACAAAATTAGGAAAGAAGTTAACCTTGTTTAGCCCACAACATTTTGGCACCGTTGCTAGGGAAGCATCTTAACTAGATTATTTACAATACCTAGAAACCTTTCATCTGACCTTGTATGAGTTCTTCGAGAAGAAGAGGACCTGACGATCAGTTTATGAAAAATAATCCACCAGAACCTGAGTCAGTCAAACATTTTGAATTTGAATTAGAATCATCCAACCCACCACCAGCAATCCATTGGAGTGAGGATCCACACTTTGTGCAAAGTGCCTCCTCATCCCATCAACTTGGGGAAGAATGAATCATCATAAATCCCCTGTTTAATAGGACACCCTTAGAGGAAGCCCTATTGTGGAAAGTTGTAGAAGATCAGAAGATAACACAAGAAAACCTTAGAGCCTTGACTTAGAATGTCTTAAACGGTCGTAAGTCCATAAATACTACATTAGAGATCACATTTCCTAAAAAAATGGCTGATAATGAAGAAATATCATCTGGCTTTAGTTTCCCGATTGATGAAGTAGGAGATACCAAAATGAAAAACATATCCCCTGCTCACCTTTTGACCTTCAAAGGATACCCAAATGAGGTCCCTGACCTATTTTTATTTAAGTTTGATGTCTTATGTAGGTCTATGGACTACAAATATAATACATAGAAGTTGAAACTCTTTCCTTCCACATTGGATGATGCATCTCTATGGTGGTTCATCGATCTAGGAGACAAACACATTGCCACTTGGGATCAAATGAAGAAGCTCTTTTTAGAGCAATATCAAGATTTTGGGAGAGCAAGATACTCTAGAGAAGAGTTCTTGACCATGACGCAGAAGGAAGATGAGTCTCTCAAGGAATACTGAGAGAGATTCAACTTCAATCTTCAATGATCTCCTCACACGAAACTATCTGATAAGTCCCTCAAAAGCATATTTTTGAGAGGACTGATCAATGAATCATTGGAGGCTATTAACATGATTTTTGGAGGTGATGTCTACCAGCATGCTATGGAAGACATCCGACAACTATGCTAGAACTACTCAAGAAGGAGAGGCAAGACCACTTCTAGAACCATGAAAGTGACTGCTTCAGTCATGAAGACAGAAATAGGTAACATGCTAGAATATTTAAAGAGTGAAATGCTCTCATATCTAGCATTGTAGATGGATACACTATTGTTAGAGAAAAATAAGCAAGAAAAAAAGTAGCATTGGCTTATTTCTATCCAAAATATAGAGGGAAGCATGCAAAGAATGCATGCCTAGAGAACAAATTTAGAGTATGCGTAGTTTGTAGGCTAAACCATAAAACTCGATTATGCTCACAACTACCCAATAATCAAGAGGATGCTGAAAGCGCGGATGCCTATTTCATAGGCAATCAAAAGAGTTGGACACAAACCCTTGTAGGGAATATGCCAACCGAAATGTTGTCATATGGGGGAGGACCATACATGCCCCAAGGCCCACCTCAAACACCTAACATGGGGTGGTGGGGGCCATCACCCTGGTCCAATGCACCCCCAACAGCATTCTCAAACTAGCATCCATGGATGCCATATCCATATCCTGGGCAGTAGTGGAGAGGCCACACTATGTGGAATCAGGATCCATAAAATGTAGCACTAGCTCACCCCCAATAGAATTTACCAATGTTACCAGCAGTGAGACCTACACAGCTACCCACACAATCGATGACAAATCCTAATAACAGGGTGAACCAACCAGCATACAACGTGGAGGGTGAGATGTATCTGATGTATCATATTCAACTTAGGTATGGTAGACAGCTAAGAGTAGGAACGCCTCCACTGGTAGAAGAGGAGGAAGAGGTAGGAGAAACACCTATTGTAGAAGAGGTGATAGAAGAAATGCTTGAGAGAGAAAAGGCTCCATTTCCCAATCGACTGCAAGAACAAAGGAAAGTAACGCAACCGGAGTTTGATATCTTATCTAGCTTGAAGAACCTCATCATGACAATTCCATTATTTCAATCCATTCGAGATGTTATGATATATACCAAGGTGATAAGAGAGATGTGTCTAAGGAATCTAGGATGAATAGCAACCCAGATTATCAATGTCATGGGTAAACTAGCAGATTTGATGATGGACAAAACGTGCCATCCTAAGTATGCAGACTTGGGTAGCCCGGTGTTGACTGTAAAAATTGAGGGACATTCCCTATCCAATACATTAGTCGATCTTGGAGCATCCATCAATGTAATGCCTTAGGAGACCATGCAGAGGCTACAAACATGAACCTAAAACCCACTACGACAGTGTTGTAGTTGGCCAATCAATCGTCCATGGCACTGAAAGGAATGTTGGAAGACGTAATAGTGACAGTCAGCACATGGGAATACCCAACCAAATTTTTAGTCTTGCAATCTAAAAATAGGCTGGGAAATTACCCACTCTTATTGGGAAGGCCATGGATGGCAATAGCTGATGCTTACATCAGCTGTCAAGATGGGTTGATGACCATCTTCGATGGACAAAATGTTAAAAGGTTGACTATTTCACCCCCAGTGCAGTCCGTCGACTCATTAGGAGAACCCATGTTGACCAAGCATGAAAATCCTGAGCTATCCATGATCCAACCGGTGATGACGTTGGATGAGTTGGCAGAAGAAGATGAAGATGGTGCTATTGTGGAGTTCCTCCATGGGGAGTCCTCCATATCTACACCTGGATCATCGTTGGCTGGTGCCCAAGATCACCATGTTCAGTAGATACACATCGGGCCAGGAAGAACATTGAATGTTAGCAGTGGGTTGACTCCCACATAATTGACAAAAGTAGAAGAGCTCCTGGTTAGAAACCAACAAGCATTTGCATGGGATTAATCAGATATGAAGGGTATTAGCCCAGAGATATATACCCATCATATATACCTTGATGATCAAACAACTCCAAGCAGGTAACCACAGAGAAGAATGAATCCGACAATGAAAGACATTATCAAGGAATAACTACAAAAACTCTTGACTATCGGATTCATCTATCCAATTTCTTATAGTGAGTGGGTATCACCGTTAGTGGTAGTCCCTAAAAATAATAGGAAGTGGTGAATCTATGTGGACTACAAAGCATTAAACAAAGTGACCAAGAAGGACCACTTCCCGCTCTCGTTCATTGATCAAGTCTTGGATACACTCTCTAGGAGGAAGTATTTCTCCTTCTTGGATGGATTCAGTGGATACAACCAAATCCAGATAGGATAAGAGGATTAGGATAAGACAACATTCACCTGCCCATGGGGAATGTTTGCCTATCGGGTATTACCTTTTGGATTATGCAATGCACCTGCCACCTTTAAAATGGTGATGCTTAGCATATTTTCAGACATGATGGGAGATGCGATCAAAGTATACATAGATGAATTCACCATCTATGGAGAAACCTTTGACAAAGTAATGACGAACTTGGAAAGAGTGCTCAAAATAAGAAAGGAAAACAATTTGTCCCTGAGGAACGAGAAATACTTTATGATGATGCAAGAAGGCATCATACTGGGACACCACCTCTCCGCAGAAGGAATAAAGGTTGATAAAAGAAAAATTGAGGTCATCAAAGACCTACCCAGCCCCAAAACATAGAGAGAGGTGAGGATTTTTCTTGTATCAGTCGAGTACTACCGATGATTTATCTTTGAATTCAACAAAATTGCAAAACCACTACACACTCTATTATCTAAAGATGTGGAGTTCAATTGGATGGAAGACTATGAAGAAGCATTTTAGTTTCTTAAAGAGAAACTAATATCTGCACCAATTTTAAGAGGACCAAATTAGGCCATACCATTCCATATCTATTGTGATGCATCCAATAATGCAATTGGAGCAGTCCTCGAATAGAAGGATGGTGAAGAATTTTACGCCATCTACTATGTCAGCAAAAACTTGGCAGGAGCCGAGCTCAACTACACGGTGACGGAGAAGGAGTTCCTTGCAGTTGTGCATGCCATAAACAAATTCTGCCATTATATAACTGGGTATAAGGTATTTGTCCACATGAACCACATGGCTATCAGATACTTTATGAGCAAGCCAACCATTGGTGGAAGAATTATCAGGTGGCTCTTGTTACTACAGGAATTCGACATCACAATAGTCGACAAACCAGGAAAAGACAATGTCGTAGTAAATTTTCTATTCAGATTGATATCGGTAGACCATACAATAGTGGAAGACCAATTTTTGGATGAACATTTGTTCACCATTAGTGAGAAAATCCCGTGGAACACAAATATAACCAATTACTTGGCCACCGAAAGAACCTCACCTGCTCTCTCTTTCGAGAAAAGTAGGTGGTCATAGAGAAAAGTGCATCATTCCTATGGATTTATGGCCTCCTATTAAAAATAGGACATGACCAGATTATAAGGAGATGCGTAGCAGAACAAGAGTTCTCAAAAGTACTCAAAGTGTGTCATGACAAACCATGCAGAGGACACTTTGCAGGGAAATGAACTACCTACAAAATCCTACAGGTTGGGTACTTTTGGCCCACTCTGATCAAGGATGTGGCTGCATACACTAGCAAGTTCAATGAATGCCAAAGAATGGGCAGACCAACCCATCGAGATGAAATGCCCCTCCATCCTCAGGTACACCTGGAACCCTTCGATAAGTGGGGCATGGACTTCATGGGACCAATTAATCCACCTTCAATAGGGAGGAGGTTTATTTTGGTCTGTATAGATTACATCACCAAATGGGTTGAAGTTCAAGTGTTGAGAGATTCAAAAGAAAGAACAGTCATCGATTTCTTATTTACCCACATTTTTACATGATTTGGGGTCCCTAGAGAGATAACAACAGACCAAGGGCCTCAATTTACCTCCAAGTTGATCAAGGAGCTGATGGAGCAATACAGAGTTTGGCACAATAAAACTACACCCTACCATCCATAGGAAAATGGGCAAGTGGAAGTGACGGACAGAGAAATAGAGAACATCCTGACGAAGACTGTGTAGCAACATAGAAAATATTGGGTAGTCTGGGTGTATAATACCACGTGAAAATCCACCATAGGTTTCACACCCTTCCAACTGGTCTATGGGAAGAGTGTGATGATGCCCATTAAATTTGAAATCAAGACATTGAGGACGGCTTCATAATTGAACTTGAGCTTGGATGATGCTCAAAAATAAAGGATTTGATAGCTAGATCAACTGGAAAAATTCTAAATGGATTCTTTTTAGAGAACATAAATAATACAAAATTAAAGGAAATGGTGGCATGATCGCCACATTAAACTAAAGTAGTTCCAAGAAGGAGAATGGGTGATGTTGTACGATTCTCGGTTCTAGGAAAGAAAAGGTAAATTAATGCAAAGATGGATGGGACCGTATGAGGTGGTAGAGCTCATCAAGAATGGGGCAGTGCATGTTAGAACAATTGACAATAGCAACACCGTGTTAATGGTCAATGGCCACCGACTATGCCCCTATAACACATTCAAAACCTTATAGGTGGAATCCATAATAGATGTGGGGGAGACCCCATCTTGTTAGATCCAGACCAAACTCTTAATAGGAAAAATGGTGGGCATGGAGGTGCTCACAAAAATTAGTTAATTTAGTTTTTTTCTTATGATGTGTTTTGTAGGGACGACGCCCGCATGCAAGCTACAGGAATCCTAATCCAGGGCCTAATAGGCATGGAATGCATCTAACTACCTTTATTTTTCTTTCTTTTCATTTGCTTTTTGTAGGTGGAAGACCTGACAAACACGAGGAATAGGTATCTGGGAAACCAGGCCTGATTTAGCTCAACATTTTGACACCGAAACTCGTAGGTAGAAGCTAAGTCAACATGAAGTGAGACTAAGAAGGCTTGATCACCCTTTCCTAGTCAATCGTAACATGATTTCCAAGAATAAAATGCCTTCCACATCGAGAAGGCATAGAAGAAGGCACCTTCCTTATAAATAAGGCACCTAGCCAAAAGAAGGCACCTTTCGTATGAAGAAGGCACCCCACCAGAATAAGGTGCCTTCCTTATAAATAAGGCACCCAACTAGAAGAAGGTACCTTCCGTATGAAGAAGGTGCCCCACCAGAATAAGGCACCTTCCTTATAAAGAAGGCACCCAGCTAGAAGAAGGTGCCTTCCATATGAAGAAGGTGCCCTACCAGAATAATGTGCCTTCCTTATAAAGAAGGCACCCAGCCAGAAGAAGGCACCTTCCGTATGAAGAAGGTGCCCCGCTAGAATAAGGCACCTTCCTTATGAAGAAGGTGCCCCGCCAGAAGAAGGTGCCTTCCTTATAAAGAAGGCGCACACAAAAAAAAAATAGAAAAAAGTAGGCACCTTCCACATCGAGAAGGTGCCACATAAAATAAAATAAAAAAATAGGCACCTTCTGTGGTGGGAAGGCACCACACAAAAAAAAATATCTTGAGGTGCCTTCCATATTAGGAAGGCGCATACAGACCGAGGCACCTTCCACCCCAAGAAGGCATAGGTATACAGGGGCACCTTCCACCCCAGGAAGGCACAGGTATTCAACAGTGCCTTCCACATCAGGAAGGTACACCCATTCAAAAGCACCTTTCATAGCAGGAAGGCACCATCATCAAAAGGATGCCTTCCACCATTGGAAGGCACATCCAATAAGATATGCCTTCCACCATCGAAAGGTGCATCCATTCAAAGAGCACCAATGCCTTCCACATCAGGAAGGCACCACATAAGCACCTTCCACATTGGGAAGGTACCAAAGAGTGCCTTCCGTGTACAGCTAGCACTTAAGTCTCACGGATGCCTCGATCGGAATGAAATCACCACACGAACGAGTGGCATCAGATTACCACCATCACCCATGTGATGGAAATCCACCCCAATAAAAAAAATCTCAGAGAATTATGGGGCAAGATCAGCATGCACATTCCAAAGATGATGGACAAATGATTTTTTGAGCAAATCGAGAGTCTGTCTTCAGCACCAACCATCAAACAACTCAGCACCAAAGTCCAGCATAATCCACATAAAAAAAATACCCCTCCCCCATGTCACAAATCAGTGAATCAATGCTCTTCATGATGCATGAAACACTAAATAAGGTACGCGCATACTAACTCAAATATTTATATAATTATTCATAAATTATGTAGTACCAAAAAAATATTATCATCATAAAAATCATATACCCCCATGGCCGGAACCACGTGCCAATGATATGGCTCAAAATGCATACCCTAGAATTAAATTCTAAGGTTAGGTGCCTTCCCTATAAGAAGGCACATTCCTAAAGAAGGATAGAAAAAAAGAAGCGCAGTAGTAAGGGAAGGTGCCATGGGAGGAAGGTCGAAGAATCATGCGATGAAAAAGAATGAGCCGAGTGATACGGAAGGAATCAGGGGGATGGTAAAAATATAGTTCGAGGTCGAGGGATGGTTTGAATATTGTACCCTATTCAGTCAAGGCTAGGATATGGAGGCATCCAAGGAATTAGTTGCCTCAAGGGGTGACATAGCTCAGGTGCAAGGGGTAGAAATATTGGTCACCCTTGAATACATCTCACAGGCGATTGGATTGCCCCTCACAGGTGAATGCATATACAAAGGTGAACTGCTGAAGCCATATGCCGAAGTGCTACTGCTAGGAGAAAATGTGTAGATAGATAAGGAAGGGCTACCCAAAAGTAGCCTTCCCATGAATCTATTGAAGATATTCGAGTAGGTTGCTCGATTCTTTACATGCACCAGGAAGTATACCCATTTGTACACTAACCATGTGTAGTTTCTGAATCACCTAGTGCATGGAAGGAAGTTGAACGTGCCCTTCTACCTAGAAAATGCCCTAAAGGAAGAAGTGGCTAGGTACCAAAAGGGAGCACCATCCGCCTTGGCCCACCATGGGTTGATATCAGCACTAGTCTACCATGCAAAAGCGCAGAGGTAGAACCCCAACATAGAGGGATATGGTGGCCAAGAAAGGCAATAGGATGTTGTTGTCAAAATAGGGCAAGAAGAGGGAAGCCCTACAGAGGAGATGGCAAGTATCGAGCAATTGGCATTTCCCAATTTCATAGAAGAAAGAGGGCATTCACCAGTGCCCGAATGCACAGAGGAAAGAGGGTATTCCCTAGTGCCCAAGTATGAAGAGGAAGGAGCACCGCTTATTAGCAGTGAGGCCGAGTTTTAGACACTAGAACCAGTCCCCAAGAGGAAACACCTACGACGACTCCTCATCTCGACAGAAGAAGAAGAGAATGACTTGAAAGTTGACATTGCAACCCAAACCCTCTAGGAATTGACAAACTGGAGCCCACAAGATGCAGGGACTTTTAGGAGCAATTATTAGGTCGACACAGCCTTGGAGGAAGCGTTGGAGTGGTAGACCAATTGTTGGATGGCCCAAAAAATTTTGGAGGACTAACAAAATGAGCATAGAGGGGAATTGGAAGAATGAGAAAGATTAATCACCTAGCTCGAGCAGCTAGTCTAGCAGTTACGAGAGGAGAACCAGCAACTCTAGGACAGGGGAACAGAAAGAAGGGATGCATCGACCCAAAATGACTGGGCAATAGAGGTCTCGATGAATTCTCCCACATCTGCAGAATGAGTATTCTCTTTGGGAGAATTTCGATCGGATGCCCGATAGAGCAGCCCGGAGGTAGGGGAGAATTCCTCTATTTTTAGGAGTGAAGGGGAAATAAGTCCCACAACACCCCCTATCATTGACCTGAGTGATACAGAGCAGGACAAGGACCAACAACAGCATATAGGACCAGGGGATAAGGAAGAACTCCCCGGACCTAAGGAAGAAAGAGAAGAACCTGAGGGGTCAACATAGGATAGATAGGGGGGTGAAGAAGCACCCCTAGGGATGTCAACACAGGTCCCCCAGAGTGAAGAGAACACTCCAAGGACCACAGAGTAGGTCCCTCGGAGCGAGAAGACATCCACCAGGGAGAAAGGGAAAACCCCTATTTGAGCCACCACATTTTCTACAGAGGCCAAAGTAAAAGGGCCTAGGACGACTCAAAATAAGGTGAAGGTGACCTTCGCCGAGCTAGAAGAAGATGAGTGGGATATGTAGCCATTCACAAAGAGGTGAAAACAGTTTGAACGGCTACTCAAAGAGATGACAACTAAGGAGACTAAGAAGGCAACCACAAGGATGTAGGGGGACTTTGGTATCTACATCAATCCGATAGAGGAAAGCCAATTTTGGGAGATTTAAGGGTCATCCCGGGGACAACCCTCCAAGATAAGAAGGTATTTTGAATGATGGGGGGTATATGGCCCCAAATTGGAAGCCGCTGCCATTACAAAGGAGAATGCAGGGCTTACTCCTGAAGCAGCTCGATTGTACAAAGCCCAAGTAGTTCATCTCAAGAGGGATAATTAAGATATCCCTCTTGTAGTGGTTATACCTCTAGACGCTGACCTATGGAAAGCTATATAATATTAATTTTAGGCATTAGAGATGATGCTAGCTAGATCACCTCTGATAGTGGCCAAGACAAGGAAAGCAAAACCGATAGCAGCACCCGTAACCTTGCGTACAAAAAGAGGAGCCACACCTCCATATGGCAGTGCATAGAAGATGCAGACACGGGCCATAGGTACAGTAGGATCCACCAAGAAATGGCAATGATGAGGGGTCAACAGGGCTACCTATAGTTTTGATGCCATAAGGGTGTGGCATATGTTAGGCATGGGGGGATGATGAGCATAAAAAATGCTCATATTTTGTATACATTTTCTTGATTATTATGTGGTTGTATAATAAGGATTGCATATGTTTATGAATGATTATATAATTATTTGATGAAATTATGCATGTTATCTAATTTGTGTGTTTTCAATGTGTTTTTCTGGAATTATAGTTGATTTAGTCAGATTTGGATCAATCGAGGTCTTTTCATGGACCTGGAACTTTGTTTCTTTCTGAATCAACGTAGAGAAGGTAGGCGCATTCCTCTTCCAGGAAGGCGCCAAGCATAAGTATGCACCTTCCTCTTCCAGGAAGGTGCCAAGGAAATACAAGTGCCTTCCTCTCCTAGGAAGGCACCAATAGAAGGCCAATGCCTTCCTCTTCCAGGAAGGCACCAAAGGAAAATAAGTGCATTCCTCTCACAAGAAGGCATTGACAGGAAGGCGCCACTAGAAGACAAGTGCCTTCCTCTCATAATAAAGGTGCCAACAGAAATGCACCACTAGAAAGCAAGTGCCTTCCTCTCATAAGGAAGGCACCGATAGGAAGGCACCACTAGAAGGCAAGCGCCTTCTTCTCACAGTAAGGCACCTTTCGCATAGAGAAGGCACCCGACATACTTAGGCACCTTCCTCATATGGAAGCACCTGTTCTTCACACGTTAACCAGACAAGCACGACATGGACAACAGATACTAGTGCAGTTTCAACTCTACGTCATGTAGAGTTAAATTGGAGATCGCACCGACATATGAGAATGTCCTACCAATGCTAGGCAAAGCACAAACCAATCAATGAACACACCACCATTAGAAACGAATGCCAGTTTTAGTAGACGTCGATCATATTTACCAGACTATCTTAGTTTCGTCTAGAATGAATCAACTATTATAACTTCTTTGTAATAGAAGATCTATGGGTGTGCTATATAAACAAACGTAGACCTGTTTGAGGATATATAGAATATTTTGATAGTAAATTTAGAGAGATATACAAAAGAAGCATTGTAATACTTTGATAATTATAATACAATTCTAAGAGTTTCTAAGTGCGTGTTCAGCTGGGAGGAAGCTGCTGGAGCCTGGGCCCACTCCAAGCCAGTATTTCTTCCCCTATTTTTCCTATGTTTTCTAGATTAGTTTACCTTTTTTATAAGATTTTTTATCACATTGCTATTTCTAGTATTGCAATAGGTTTATTTCCAGGAATGCGTGAATATTTCCTTTCCGTAGATTTAATTGTTTTTACGTAAATTATTGAGGAGTGTATGAATGATTGATGACCATTGAAACACCCCCCAATAGTAGAACTAGCGGACTCATCTCAAGTGGTATTGTAAGCAATCTTGTTCAAGACCCTTCACAAGTTTACGAAGCTCCCTGGGTTGATAAATTAAATGCACGAGCATGTGACAAAAGTAGGAAATAAGTTAACCTTGTTTGGCCCACAACAACAACTTATACTTACTGGGATGTACTACTATTTTTAATCCAAGTTTCTCTACCATTTCACTTGACACTAAATTATCATTACTACCACTATCTATGATCATTTCACAATACTTCTCTCCTATATTTTAAATGGTTCAAAATAAACCTTTCTTTGATCCAATACTTTCTCTATCCCTAGGGTTAGTAAACTATTCCTCAACATAAGGTTTCATCCTTGATCAAGATCCTCTCTATGAATTGGTGATGCCACTGACTCTTCTGCTTACACCACTTATGTGTTGTCATCATTAATTTTTATGTTGTTATCTTGATGAGATTTCTTGGAGAATATTACATTATTTGGTACATGCTAATGTACCCTTATGGTACCTTATGGTAAAAATATAAATATTAGAATAGAGTGTGAGTCTATAGTTGAGGAGTGATATTTATATTTTCCTTTATGTATGTGTTTATGTGTAGGATGTGCACAAGTTTATAGAGTGATAAAATGCACAAATATTATGTAATAATGTGTCATATAGTAATGTGTGCAAGTGTGCAAGTAGAATTGTGAAAGTATCATAGATTAAAGTGTGCAATTAAATAGAGAGTCAAGAGTCATGTATACAAGTGGTAAGATGTGAAGCCAAGAGGCATGAGAGGCTTGTCTTATATGTGGAATAGGAAAGGTTGCATATCCTAGATATGTGAGGAGAGCAATAGTAAAAGAGTTCAAGAGTCACATTTCTAAGGTTATATTATGGAGACAAAGCTCCATGTAATTTGTTGAAGAAAAAAATACAGTTGTATATTGAATTTTGTATACAATATTTTGAGCAATAGTATTGTAATTTTTCTTCAGGTTATTGCATAAATGATATTGGCCATCTATATTGATTGCTCTAATATTTGAGTCTATATAAGATCATATATATTGGTATTTGTGATTGAATCTCGCTAAAAAACCAATAATATTGAGGGCATTCAAAGGCCTTATGACCAGCTTGACCACATTAGAAGCAAACACTAAAAAATACTATTTTTTTTTCTCAATTGTAATTTACTCTTCTATTAAAATTTTCTCCACTAGATGGATGATTTTGGATTTGTAAGCAACTTGATTCACCTCCTTGTAAACTTTATCATCTTTTGGCATATTGTTGGTTTTTTATTTATCAAGTATTGCTCTATCCCTTGAGGGGTTATGATATTTTTGAGATAAATTTTCTTCTACTTTCAAAGCATATTAGTCATATTAATTTATTGTTTTCAATTTTACCATGCTAACCTCATCTTGAAAGCTCTATCACAATCCATTAACATACCTTGCCACTTTTTTGCTCCACTTTACTATGACCAGCTTGAATGATCTTATAAAACTCATTTATTTAATATTTTACACTCAACTATCTCTACCTCAAATTCTAAAGTTTATTAAATAGGTTTGAGTTGGTAATAAACAAGAAGGAATTTGCATTTTAACTTGGAAAGCAATTGGTCCATCTTGTGATATTGTGTCTACCCTTCCTATTTTGATTGATCTATGCTTATTTTCCCCATAATATAGCATACCATTTTAGTTTAATTTATGCAATATTCACTTTCTTAGTATCTTCCACTTCAACAAATCCAAAATACTCTTCCATCTTAGTAATCTAATCGATAAGCTCTTTTGGATTTAGCATTCCAAAATAGCTTTAAAATTTCATATTAATAATTTTCCTAGTATTTAAAATGACCTTCATAAATCTATCTTCAATTGCATGCAACTCTTCTTCAACATTTTAGGATAATTTATTCCCTTCACGTCTAGTTCTTCACCACTAACATCTCCTCATGGAACACAACCCCTTCTTCTATATTCTTCCATTTCTTTCAACATGGTTTGCATAGACCTAATATTCATGTGATATTATCTATTATACTTGCCATATTGGTAGCATTAGCTCCTCCTATAGCACCAACATTTAGTCCTCCTTGTAAGCATCTTATTACTTTACAACTTAACCTATTATCATACCTTATGTGGCAATTATACATAGGCAATTCCATTTTTTTTGTCCTCTTAGGTTCTTTTATATTTAATATAAAAATGATGGCAATAGCCACCCAAATTGGATTATACAACAAACAATAAAAGGAAAATTAACAAAATAATATTAAACTGAAATATAATTGCTTAAAACTCAAAGTTGGAGGTAACCCACATCATAGTTCTAGTTTTTCCTTCTACTATATAATATTTACAACTCTTTTTTTGCTTAAAAAAAGTAATTACATAACATTGCATTTAAAATCTTACTATTTCTATATTAAATTTTCCTCTTACCCAAGAGAAAGGCTTTTATTTTATTTTTTTGAAAAAAAATTGAAAACATTATATTAAAATAAAGATTATTTGCAAGTTGTAATGAGACTCCTCCAAGCCTTAGCCAACAAGATCCCCCATTTCCTCATTTTAAATTTTTGTGTTCATATAAAATATGCCATTTCATTGATAACAAAAGGTATGACGAAATGTTTCCTTTTACAATTTTTTCCCCATGGACTACAATTTGGGATCTTCCAAGGAGGAAGCCCTCTTTCTAGTGAACTAGTTATGTCACAAAGGATTTTTGTGACCACCTCAGGGGAGTGGATTTACTGCATGTGTAGTACCACTAGTTGAATAGATCCTCTAGACCTACACAACCCAATTCAAAGAGTTAGTATCACCTATGGGTCTATCTTAATCAGACATTGATTGATAGAACATAAAATAAAGAGAAACTAATACATTACATGATTACATTGCTAAAATAAATAAAACATAGAGAAAAACATGATGGTCACCTAAATTTTTGGTCTATTTGTTTGTAACTATCTGGAATAGGCTCCTAGGGGTGTGGTTCAAGATGTTAGTCATATTTCACCCTATGGTTGGTGTTGGTTTGGTCAAACAAAAACATCCTTTGAAGGGAACGTTCTTCTGGTACTTTGGAGGCTCTAGTCCATATTTTGAAGTCTTCTAAGTTGACACATGTGAGAAATTTATAATACAAAATAGGATAAACATAGCCACATGAAAGCATTCATGGGATTGGCACCAAATAGGGCTTTTATGCAATGGAGGCTAGAGTGATTTTTAAAGATTTTTGTTATGTGAATGTGTGATTCTTTAAAATGAGATAAATGATCTTCTATTTATAGAATTTGTCCAAGGTCAGGGGGCTAAGATGGCCTATGAGGTAGAGGTGTGCACCATAATGCATTAATGTCTCTTGGTGGAGGAAAGTCCCCATCCACCCACATGCATTAAATGGGCATGGGTGCACCATACCTCATAAATGCATGGGATGAAGAAAGTCTTCACCCATTTATGACATAGTGGAAAATTAATCATAAATACCTTTAATGCACATGGAGGAAAGAAATCCTCACCCTCCTTATGGTATTGAATGGGTATGATGAGGTGGAAAAGATAGGCCTAGGTGGTATCTAGGCTTAGTCAATGGGTAGACTAGGTGAGGTGTCCTTAGGCTAGGTTAGAGGGTGGTCACATGGTGACTAGGTATGACATGTAGGATGGGGCTTAGGTGGCCAAAAGGGCTTGAGAAGGATGAAAAGTATTTTTAGGTAAATTATGTAAATTTTAGGGGTATTTCAGGGATGATATGATATTTTTAGGTGTCTACATTTAGCCCTTTTTGTACTATACTATGTGAAAATATGATGTAGTGCAAAAATATATAACACCAGATTGGTGGTTGACTATGAGAAATATGATTTGATGATGTATGATCATGGTTTATCATGGTTTTTTGGTGTATTGTAGCAATTTTTGTTGGAGGAGAAAAAATATTTGTCTTGAATCATAATCAATGTAAGCTGGCTCAATTGTGGAAGGAGCAAATTTTCTTGAAACTTTACCTTTGATGGATTTGTTGAGCTTGATTGAATTACTAAGTTGAGAAACCATTGGTAGGTATCCTCATGATTATAAAAATTGATTGCAAGTGGTCTTAATAGCCACCTTGATATAGGGAATTCATGAGTACCATACAGACATTAGCATCGAGTATACCAAATTTGATTTGGATTAGAGTTTAATTGAGAAGATAAATTTTGCTTTTTTTTTCCTTAACAATGGAAGGCTTATGATAGTTTTAGATAAATTTCTTGGATAAATGTGATACCAAGACTGAGTTTTTAATATTTATAATACTCAAGGAAACATTATAGGTAATATCTACCTCAAGTGATGATTTGATGAGTGAAGAAGCAGAACACAACAACAAACTGTTTGATAAAAAACATATTATTGTGCAACAAGGAAAGCGAAAGAAATGAAGAATATGGTGAAGAATTTGAAGCAAATGAGGATATGTTATGAAATAATTTTTATGAGTTATAAAAATAGGCTATGGATTCACAATTATTAGCCTTACCTTCATACCCAAACTGATTATTTTTGAAGGATCTTATGGTCAATTTTACTAGTTTTTGTTAAATGAAATGTTTTACATTTAAATATTAATGGAGTAGATGTAAATGGTAAGTGTCATTAGTATTGTTGTTATTTGCTTTATTTCTATGTACTTTTTTGCCTTGGAGTGTTTTTATATACACATATCATTTTTCAATACTACAAAATATACTATGGAAGGATCTACAACTATAGGCCTATTCCAAAAAAATAGAAAATTTCTACAAATCCAGTTATGCATGAAACTAGCCCAAAAACATAGGATGGGTTTCCTATAAAATAGGAGTTAAAAACTCCTAAAATTAAGTGGAAGAAGACAACAATTATAGCAAGGCAGAACTTGATAGAAGCAACAATGATAGCAAGGCAAAATTTGTTTGATAGAAACATGGAAACTTAGACGATTAGAAAGTAGTTAGGAATAAGTTGAGACAACTCATACCTTATTTTGATTAGAAAAAATAAAAAATGGATATTTTGTCTCTCCTATAGGTTAATAACAAATATGATTTGATTTTTAAAATAAACTATAGCAAGACCTTTATTTTTGCAGCTAATTTCTAATTTAGTTTTTAAAATTATTTGAGTTTGTTCTATAATAATGAGCTTGGTACTGTAGACACCAAAATCAAGCATTTTAAATGCTAATTAATTAATCACAATTACTTAGTATATTTAATATTAATTAAATTAATTAATATTAAATTATTCATTCACCTAAGTATTAACTAATTGATTAATTATTTATTAGCTAGGCTACACAACACTCACCCTTCCTTAGGAGAACATTCATCCTTCCATCCCCTTATGGCCACATCATCCACTGCACTTTATTTCCACCTCACATCCCCCATATCGGTCACATGTAAGAAAGAAGCACCTTGCTCCAAAGGTGAACTCTAGTAACTCATAGTTGCACCTCCATCCACACATGCACACTTTGTTCAACAGGATCACTTAACTCAAATGCACAACATGCACACTTAGTTCAATAGGATCACTTAACTAAAATGCACAACATGCACACTTATTTTTACATGACCACTTAACTCAATATGCACAACATGCATGTTTAGTTTAATATGCATATCCAAATCAATGAGCATACCTTATCTGGTGAAAAATCCAAAGAATGTACACATCACAAAATTGAACATACATTCTTGGTGATAACTCCAAGGCATGCACAGTTGGTGATAATTACGAGGTAATTTTATCTTCCTATGTAGGCATGCACTCTCTATTATGACATCAATGCAAAGAGAAGACTCTTGATTACACCACTTAATTGGCTAAGTCACCATCCTATCCACTCCCCCTAAGAAATATATAAATAAAACATCTCATCCTTCATGGAGTATGAGGATGGTATATGCATCGAAGTGCTATAAAGATCTTGAGCCAACTTTGCACCCAATATTTTTGAGCAATCATATGCGACCATCCCCGTCCCATACCAAACCTCGAGTACACCATTCCGTAGACCCATATATGACTTTTAATAGTAACAAGTCACCATAACATGTGATCGTATGACCCAAGATTATCTCTATTTTTGGTCATCTAGGCTCATATGGTCGATATAAAACCTACACAAAAACCTCTAGAAATAGCATGGAGCAGCATGGTGCAACGCGATAGCAATAGTACGATACATCAAAAACAACAACCATCGCAAGCAAGGTAAAACCAGCCTGCATGTGCTTTCTTCATATATTTATACTTATTGTTCTATATTTTGTTTTAGTTTATCTATTTTAAATCTAGGCCTCACTTCAAGAGACTCAACATATATTACTGATACATTGTGCAATTTATTTGTGTGTAGGTATATAGATCTAGAGCATGCAAATGTAGATATTGATCTTGAGCATGTAGAGCCACCATAGATCCAAATGTAGACCTAACTATTAGTAGCAGTAGGTCCCAAATTTTTGCCATCTAATATTATATGGTCATAGATATCAATCATCCAACCCTAAAATTATCATCATACAAGATCATAAACCACCCTGACGGTCAGCATCTAGCGACCATTCATGCAATCTAGATGACCTAACAGCACATCCAATGAATCAAGCAGATCTAATGTAGATCTCCCATAGCCAGTATATGCAAATTCAACCATGTGATGGTCACAACAAACACAACCACCATCCACACCATTTTAGTTGTAAAAGTGAATCAACCCTTTGCATATTTGTACCACCCTTCGAGGATTTTATTGTAATCGAATAGAAAAAAGGTACAATACAATACAAGACAATACACATTTCATGTTTTTATTTACTTGCTTTTAGATGATGCACCTTTTTTTCATATACAAGATGGAAATCATGATGGAATAATTCCCCTAACTTTGTTTTTTGTGTAATAGTTTAAACTATTTATGATTTTTATGCTTAATATAGATTTTATTACTGCAATAATAGATTTTTTTTGACTCTGTTCTATTTTTGGTTTCACATAGGCTGCAGATAGTGCACATAGATAAAACCATCTAAACCAAGATGTCCTTAGTCTATAACCATCAGACTTGGGATGATATCAAACATAAACCATTTGATCTTGAATGATCATAGAACATAGACACCACCAAACTTCGATTGTCATCGCAGCATAGGACCACAAGTTGCAAATACAGTACATAAAAGAAATTGCCCAACCCACAACATCCTAATATTTTAGTTGTCTATCCAGGGACAATCTCATGTAGAAATTATTCAATCCTAAACGATTTAATAATATAGTCACCACCCACATTTGGTCTTTGACACAATGTAGGACCACAAGTAGGGGTAATTTTTCATCTCTATTCTAAGTTAGTAGTAGTTTAAATAAGTAAATTTGGATTTTTTTTCTTTATGTTTTCTTTTTGTAGAGTAAACAATAGAAATTGATTTTTCTTAGGTTAGGATAGTTATTTGGTGTTCTTCTTTTCTACTTATTTATAATTACATAGCAATTTAAAATTTATTTTTTCTCAAATAGAATAGTTGCTTTACCAAGCAAAAAATTAAAAAAGAGAGTGAAAGATCATTTTATAATTAGTATTTATTTCTAAAATTTGCATTAGGCATTTAAAAACAAGAAAACAAAAATAAAATTAAATATATAAATATTTTGCATCACACACATGTGCACATTCCATAAAAATATCAATTAAGTTGGATTTCATCACCAACCATCGATCGAGACCAACGATGTTGAAATTCACCTCCTTTAGTTGGCTCATCCCCTAGACACCATAGAAGCCCCCATGAGCAGTTTCTTGGAATTCATCACTAGGAGATCACCAAATCTTGAGAATATCTTAGGGTGGGTTATGTTAGACATCCCTTTGTTCATGGGGTTTAATAATTAGTGGACTCCTATTTGTCGCTTTTGTCTAATCCTGCTCAAGGGTGAAGCAAAAGCTTGACTAGACAAGTAGAAGGACCTAGACATTGTGGCCTCTTTTTAGAGGTTAATATATCCCTTTACGCTACCATCAACCACATCCACCACCCTAGGAATCCATTTCAACCATTGACATATCACTTCTCATGAGAGATGTGAGTATCAACACACTTGTTATACTGCATTCCATCACCACATCTCAATTTTAGGGGTAGAATCATCAAACATACAAAATTATAAAAAAATAAGAACAAAAAATAGAACAAAATCCACAATTTTTTTTAAACATACAAAAACCCAAAAATAGTCCCACAAGCATCTCACAAGCACATCAACCTAAAAATACCAAAATAAATAACATCAAAATTATTGATTGTTTGATTTCTTGTTTGTGTAGATAAAAAAAAAAATCCACCTCCATCATGCCACACCATCATCATCCAACCACCTAGCCAACATTCCCTTAATTTCCCTACTAAGCTTATGGTCTTGACTTGAGGTCAAGTCCAAGCCCAATCTTGAGCCCAAATCATAGCCTCAACCACCATGGACTAACCTAGTTAGGATGACCATCCATCCACTGCTCCTTTGACACAACAGGAGGTAGCCTCCCAACTAGCCCAAGTTAGATTATCCAGCTACATCACCAACCCATTTCCAACCCACCTAAGTTACATAACACAGGCACCACCTAATATCACATTTTTGCTCATTGATCAAGGGATCCCCATGTCCTCAAGCTAAATCACCCTCATTAACATTAATACTATATGAACCCTTCATGGTCTATTTCCCTTGCCAAATTTATTACATCCATCCCTACCACCATTGAATATTCCACCTTTTTCAATCTTCCCCATACCCCAAGAGTAGGTCTATGCTCATGCAACCCATCATAACAACCCGCATCTTGAGTATGACATGCTCACCAAATTCTTTCCACTTGGGGTATCTAATCCTCAACCCAATGCATGCTATATTTTTGAATCTATAGACCCAAATTAATATCCTCATTCTTATGTTAATGTAGCATCTCATTTGCTTGCATCTACTCTACCCATATCATCCCATTCACTTCAACCACCACCATAGGGGCCAAACCCCCCATATTTTATGTCTATGAAGGACAACTTCTTTGCATAGTATCCATAATGGGCCACCCATATACCTACAATCTAGCAACTAATATCCCACAACCATAGGATCCCTCCTATTGTTACTCCTAGCCACCACCAAACCAACCTCAACCACTCACCAACTATTACCAAACTTTATCAACCCCCATCCAACCACCACCAAATGCCAAGGCCTATGGCCAACCTCTCCTCACTTCATAATATCAACAATAACCACCACATCAAAAATACTACCAAAAACAACCTCCACCCATGACATAACATCAACAAAAACCATCAATTCAATACCAATAGTATCCACAACCTCAAAAATACTACCAAAAATAAACTCCACCCATGTTGCAACATTAATAGTAGCCACTAGTTCAATACCAGTAGCAACCACCCATCCAATACTAGCAACTATTACTACATCAACAACCCCCACCCATGCCACAACATCAACAACAACTATCCATTCAATACCAACTGTAGACACCAAAATTGTGTAAATCGGATAAGACAATTAGTGCACTACATGTGCCACTCTTATCGACATCATATGGCCCCATTGGACAACCCTCTAGGATCTCCTTAGCACTTTTGGGAAGATCCCCATCAGTTTTAGGAGGTTTTGGGTCATATCCTTGTGACCGTCTTGTATCGCTCCAAATTTTTTGCATCCTTACCTTCAGGCTATTGGATCCGTGCCCGAAAGGAGGATGGGAAAAGGATGTCGCGGTACCTCGGATTGAGAGGACTTTGCGAAGGTCCCGCCTCTCAAGGGAGGTGTATTTTGATGATTTTTCGATGGATGGTGGGTTCACCAGGAAACATTTAAGGGCAGTTTCCACGCCTAGGTTTGGAATGTGTTTTAATGTGTTCGTTTTTAACTTTAAGCATTCATATCCTAGGTTTGGCCAAATGAATCTAGATTAATCTACATGAAAATGCAAATTCAATGAGTACAAAAAATAGATTTAAAGACATAAAACAGAGAATTTACAGAATACAAATGAGGAATACCTGATCCGGATGTCTGGTGATGATTCTGATGTTTGAAGCAGTCAGGATCATCTGGAATTCGACAGAATCGTCTGAGATCTGACAGAATCGTCTGAGATCTGACGAATTCGTCAGACGAATTCATCAAAGACCTGCAAGCAAAAAAATAGATACAAAATACAACGAATACTATTGTGCTAACAGAGGGAAACAACACCAAATGACTGTATGAATACTGAATAATAGTTATGAACAAAAATTCAAGCAAATTACGATATTCTAATGACAAATCATGATCTTAGTATGCAATCTAAGCTAAATGGGTGAACTCCAAATGCAAAATAACATAAACACCGAATAAACTATCTAATTTGCAGAATAAAACAACAGAGAAAAGGTTGAGAAATGCAAACTTCAGGCACTGATTGCCTCAATATGGACTGCAGTCGAGATCGTCTCGCATCAGTACGAAATTGCCTCGGATTCGACAGGTTCGCCTCCGATCTGAACAGGTTCGTCGATGACGATGTGTGTTGGCTTCGGCTGAAAAATAGTGATGTACCTACAACAAAATTGGTATGGGACCAGTGCAAATGAAAAATTGGGATGGTTCAACGTAGATGGAGTTAAATTGCAGAGAATTTCAGCCGGGGGTGCTAAGGGGATAGCTTAGGATTAAATAGGCTTAGGGGAGTAGTTAGGAGGTTGGAGATCATCCCAATTTGGGAGATCTCCAATGGGGGAGGGTCCCTAACGGTGCAGACACGCTTCTGCCCGGATTGGAGACCCGTTGGAACAGAAGCTAATTGTGCAAAATCAGTTTTACGACAAGATCGTCTGGACGTCCTAGTCCAGACGAAATCGTCAAATCTGGGGCGATATCGTCTGATCGGCGACGATATCGTCAAACGGTCAAAACAACCTCTAAAAATGGCATGGAAAAGGGGGAAACGGATTACCCGACGGTTAACGGGCGGTTTGGGAGGTTAAATTTGAATTTTAAATTATTTACTAAGGTGAATGTAATTATTATAATTTTACTACGCCAATTTTAGGGTGCTACATTTTGCCCCCTCTTTAGCGAATTTTTCGAAGAAAATGCGTTAAAGATGAGTTCTTCTCGATCTACGAGAAAGCAAAAATTATTCCCATTTTTAGGCGACGATTCTTGGTCGAATCGTACGACAACTTACTATGGTGCCCCCTCCGTGTTTTTACCCAAATCGAACGTTTGAGGTAAAAACGCGAAAAAGCAAAAAAATATTTTTGAATTATTTTTGAATAAAATTAAGAAAAATAGGGTAAAACCCTAATTCATTTTTACTGTTCATTTTCTGGTTTTTAGAGCTCTGAAGCAAAAATGGTGGAGACGACGCACAGATCGACAGAGGTCTAGCGCGGTCTACGGGTAAGAGTCTAGACTTAACTAGGATGCTTTAATTTGAATTTACATGCTTTGTAGGTAATTTTTAGATGATTTTTGAGCATCGCGGCCGTTTTTGGGCCGTCGACGTCGTCGGGACGAAATCGTCCCGATTTCGACGAAATCGTCTCAATTTCGGCAATTTCGCCCAAGGGCGAAATCGACGAAAGGGGGACGATTTCGTCAAATTAGAGACGATTTCGGCTTGCGAAATCGGAGACGATTCTGCTCAAATTTGGGACGATATCGTCCAATAGTGGGCGATATCATCAATTGCAAAAAAATTAATTTTTAACTTGCATTATTAATTACTTGAATTGTTTATTAATGATTGTTTATTGTTTTGTTGTTTATGTTTGCAGAGAGGATTACTAAAGAGCAGGGAATGGAAGTATGGAGGGTTGAGAGATGACTTGGCCGCTCTCACATAGGCAGAGCGAGATCAGTTGGCATAGGCCGGCTTGCAGCATGTGGCAGAGATGCCACAGGTGTCTACAGATATGGGGCTTCTAACAGCCCTAGCAGAGAGATGGTATCCGGGTTCCTCATGTTTTTGGCTACCTATAGGGGAGATGACTCCCACACTAGAGGATGTATGGAGGATTCTAAGAATCCCCATACAAGGACGGTTGATTACTCCTATGGCCAATCAGGGCCATGCTATGGGACGACTGTGTGGTGACCCGAGCTTCACCCTGGAGAAGGGCAGAGTTAATATCGAGGCACTGCGCCAGATGCCTGGGGCATCTAGGCTCACACGGGTGCTAGCTGGAGTGGTTGGTGGACTTTTGTTGTGCCACCAGAGCGGGTGCAGGGTGCCGTGGATGCTCGCAGATGTGATCTACGATATGCGGGACCACGGGTATAGGTTCTCTTGGGGCAGCTTTGTGCTATGCCGGTTGTACAGGATCCTATATGGGGTCGTGTACAAGGGCGGCCGATGTCTGGTCATGACATCGCTCTTACAGGTTTGGTGCTGGGAGCACATTGCAGTGCGAAGGCCGATAGGGCTTCCTCTGATAGGGGTAGACGGGGAGAGGCCCCGAGTCTTCTACTGGTGGCTCCGAAGAGGGTCACAGCGGCGGATCGACCTCCCTATGTCCCGGAGACTACTGGATGACCTAGTCCCGGACCAGATCACCTGGAGACCATGGAGGGAGCATCCAGGGTGGGCCGAGGATGGACAGGAGTTGGCTCGCATCAGGCGAGTCTGCTGGCTACGGATGGAGAGAGGAGAGGTGGAGCTCCACCGCTATGACCGAGTTTTGAGGCAGTTCGGTCTACAGCAGGGGATCCCATCTCTGAGGGATTACGAGTTTTCTCGGACTGTCCGGGATAACACCACAGTTAGCGGGGCTCCTGACATGCAACGGTTCTGGAGCCAGGACGCGGATGATGCCCCCATCCAGCCAGTGGATGGGGATGACGCAGGGGTAGCCGATGGCTACGATGCCTGGTACGCAGGCATCCGCCCTCCTCGGATGACGAGGGCACAGGGTCCGATACACGTGGTTGTGCGTCGGATAGGGAGGCGGTGCCAGGCGGCTATGGAGGCGGCCCAGGGTCACGGTGGGAGAGAGGCGAGGAGGCCACGGGCACAGGAGAGGCCACGACAGAGGGAGAGGAGGGAGGCGAGACCCCCATCTCCATAGAGGGAGAGGCCACCATCGCCCGATAAGGGCAAGGGTGTCGACACAGGAGAGAGTAGCGAGATGGCTACTCTCCGGGCGGAGAGAGATCGTCTCCGGAGGCCCAGGTGCAGACTCTACAGGATGAGGCTGCACGCCACCGAGCTGAGGTGGCACAGCTGCGGGACGAGATTGCATGCCTCGGGGCACAAGGCGGAGGGGCAAGCTCTAGAGAGATGACACGGGCTATCGCCCAGCTTACATTCTATCGGACATTGTATTACCAGTGGTGCTAGAGGCGGATAGACTACCCCTGCCAGCCAACATTGCAGATCCGATCAGGATCGGGTCATCGAGGACCACGTCCCGGTCGAGGACTAGGACTACGCAGACTGCGATGGGGCCACCTCGTCCACCTCAGGGCGGGGGAGGAGATGAGGCAGAGAGCTCGAGGGGCTCTCGAGGCTAGAGGGCTGGACTGACATTGTATTATATGATTATTTTTTGATAGAGGATTGAGTATGCCGAGGTACAGATTGTGGCATACCAATCCAGTTTTGATGATGTACATATACGGTTGTTGATATATATATGAGATGAGATATGTTTTTGATCATATGACTTGTATTGTGTGGTGCTTATGATGCTTTTATGTTTGATTGATTGATTTGATAATTCATGTAATTATGTCGTTGGAAATATTATAATTTTGATGTCATGCTGTGATATTTTAAATGAAATAATCTGATGTAACAAATTGGTTGGTTGTAATGTGATGTAAAAATAAAAAGAGACTTCTAACAATAATTTCAAAGGACATTGTCGCTATTATAGACCATTTCATGGAGTCGTCGCTCACTCGGTCGTCAAGCTAGTCCCATTTATAGAAATATTGTTAAAAGTAAAAGAGTGCTTAAGAGACTGTCTTAAGACTTTGGTGCAATAGTGCAAATGATGATGATGATGATGGTTTGTTTTCAGATTTTCATGAAAATAGTATGCATGAAATAATGTTAAAATGATTTTTGCTAGGCATAAATTCCTAAGTGTGATAAAATTTTTGGATAATTCTTTAGGAATTATACCATCATTGCAAAATTGAAGGTTGACATAATGACATGAAATAATGAAAATGGGTTTGCTTTTTAAAAGCATAATTTGTGTAACATAATGAATTAAGTCATATGGTTTTCATGATTTTTAATAAATGGGGAATAAAAATTGTTACAATGGTTTGCGCTAGGCATAGAATATGTAGGTATAGACTTATACCATCATCGCGAAAATCCAAAAAAGATAGTTTTATTGCATGGTTGATTTTTGATGAACAAAAAATATGAAAATGAGGACTTGCGCTAGGCATAAAATTCCAATTTTGGTTTTGAAACTATACCATCGTCGCGAAAGTCAACCAGATATATATGTATATGTTTTGATTGTATAGTTTGAAAGAAATTTTTGATTTTTCTATTATATAGTTGTCTTTGTGGTAGACAACTGTACTTGATTTATTCCAAACAAGTTGCAAAAATAATATTTCAAAGTATTTTGAAGACAAAAGTTAGATTTATAAGGAATCCCGTGTGCATATGTGAATTCATTTCCAATCTTGACTTATCATAATGATACACAAAATCTCTCAAATACAAATGTGTGTGCAATTGCATTGTTCATTTACCAGTTTTGAGCAAGATAATATGATACAAGTGATTTGAAGAAACCAAATAAGTGTTCATTAACCATGATGTAGATGCATATAACCATACTAGACTACTATGTAGGTCGGATTATCAAGAGCTAGCTAATCCATAAGCGGACATAGGTCTGTACAAAAGAAGGTCGCTAATGTGACGGACATATCACCACGCTAGGAGTTACCCAAGGCCAAGCGAGGTTGGGCACAAACCACCTGTTATGGGGCTTACCTCACAGTTTTCGAATAATTGAGAATTCCAGGGATTCAAGCTCATCAACCCTTCTTTTCTTTTCAAAGGGTAGGGAAAGGAATTTTATTGCTTTCTTGCTTTTTTTTTGCTTTTTTATTTTTGTATTTTTTGCTTGATAATGCTTGGAACATTGCTGTAATGATATAAAAGAACATTTTTTTTTTTCTCTTTTTTCTTGAACTTTTCTTTTCTTTTTCTTTGCTAGGGATACTTGCTCGGATTAGCTGTAGAGCAAGGGATTTTTATTCTGGGTAGGGGTGAGCTTGTCCTTTTGCCAATTCTCAAAGATTCTAGACCATGTGCATGATAGGATAGCGGGGGAAACTTTTCGCTCAAGAAATCACTTCTACTATGTAGCAAAACATGGAAATTACAAATATAATCATTTTATTGTGAAAAGATGTGCTTGGTTTAAGTAAATAACAAGATCAATTCTCTATGCTCAAACTTTATTTAATTGAATTTTGTGGACTTTGATATAAGAGAGATTAGTAATCATGCCAGATAAAATCAAGATATTTATTGTTGTGAGTGTGCAAGTGAGGGATTCCAAATAAATGGTAATTTATCCAAAATAATTTGAAACGTATAACTGCAATAATTGTAAGAAAATATATATAAATAATTTTTTGAGAAGTTTTGAGAATGTTGACTCTCTCTTTCTTCTTTATTTTGTTTTGGTTTCGAAAGAGTCAAGCATATTGCTGTTTTTATATTTTTATCATTATTTTGATTTTTGGTTTGATTTTTGTTTTTGAGCAAAAAAATTTAACAAGTGCCATAAATAAATGCAACAAATAGTTTTGAAGATTTTTGATGATTATGAATATTTTTGGTGTTTTTGGATTTTTATAAATTTGAAAGAAATATAAGATAAATTTTTTGAAATATTATAAACAATTATATACAAGGATGAAATGACCAAATTTATGCATAGTAACGTTTAAGATGCAAAATATTCATGGGTTCTTTAAGTTCTTTACCATCTAAGGTAGATAATTTGTATGCTCTGATGCAAATTTAGCAGTAATAATATATGGTCCAAGCCAGTTGGGCTCAAATTTACCTTTAAGGTCCTTAGTTGCATTTGTATTTTTTTGATTTTCTTTTAAAACAAGGTCGTCGATCTCAAAGGATCGATGACGAACTTTTTTAGCATATGATCTTTTAAGCTTGTTTTGGTAAGCACGGAGATGCTCCAAAGCATTGATGCATTTTTCATCTAGGAGTTCCAGCTGACTGAGTCTGCCAGCTCGATATTCATCTCCTACTTCAGTATCTTGAAGTAGCAGAGCCAAAGAAGGAACTTCCAATTCAAATGGAAAAACTGCTTCAGCACCATAAACCAAAACAAATGGTGAAGTTCCCGTGGGGGTTCGAACACTAGTTCGATAAGCCCACAAGGCTGGATATAATTGAATGTGCCAGTCACGGCCAGTTTTATTGACTAATATTTTGAGAATTTTGATTAAGGTTTTGTTAGATGCTTCTGCTTGACCATTACCCTGAGGATAATAGGGAGTGGACCAGCGATGTTGAATCTTATATTTTTGGCATAATTTTTTAACATCTTTATTTTTGAAGCAAGTTCCATTGTCAGAGATGAGATTGGCAGGAATTTCGAACCTGCAAATGATTTGATTAAAAATAAATTTAGAAACTTGTGTGCCAGTGCAAGAAGCTAAAGGCATAGCTTCGACCCACTTCGTGAAATACTCGGTGGCGGTTATGATGAACTTGTGTCCATCAGATGACACAAGATTGATTTTGCCAATAATATCCAAGCCCCATTTAGAAAAGGGCCAAGGAGATGAAATAGCCTGCAGCTCTTGTGCAGGCGCATGGACAAGGTCAGCATGTTTTTGACACTTGTCGCAATGGCGCACATACTCATGTGCATCCGTTTCCATGGTAGGCCAAAAGTATCCTATCCGAAGGAGCTTTTTAGCAATGACACTACCACTAAAGTGTCCTCCACAAGATCCATCGTGGGCTTCACTCAAGGCTGATTTAGACTCTTCTAAGTTTAAACATCTTAATAGGATACCTTCAAAAGATCTCCTATATAAAGTATTGCCAATTATTACAAATCGACTTGCTCGTCGACGTAATAACCGATGCTTGGTTTCTATTAGAATTGGCAGGGAAAGTCCCATTTTGGAGAAAATCAAATATGTCCGTATACCAAGGTTCAGGAGTAGTTTCATTGATTAGAAACACATCCAAAGGCTCTAAGCATGACTTATTTGAAGTGGGTTCCTAGAGTCGACGAATAATGATAGTGGCATATTCGTCGTCTAACTCCAAGGGCAGGAGAGATGCAACCACGGCCATAGCATCAGCTGCACGGTTGCTAGTTCGAGGAATAGCTTCCAAGGTAACTTGATCAAATAAAGACATTAATTGTAAAACATAGGCCTTATATGGGCACGGTTTATCATCTCTGGTTTGATAAACTTCATTAATTTGGTTTATAACCAGTTGAGAATCACCAAAAACTAAGAGATGTTTAATTTTTAGCGCTAGGGCAGCTCGTAATCCAAGGATTAGAGCTTCATACTCAGCAATATTGTTGGTGCAAGCAAATGTCAATTTGAAGGACAGAGGAATAAGATGTTTTTGTGGAGATATTAAAATAATACCCACACCAACCCCACTCATGCATCGGGCTCCATCAAAGTATAAGGACCATTGTTCGGTATGGTCTGCCTCTAATTGAAGGCATTCATCTGGAAACTCGATGATGAGGGGATGGGTAGACTCTAAGGGTGTAGCAACTAATTGATCTGCTATGATTTGACCCTTAACAGACTTCTGTCCTATGAATGTGAGATCAAACTCGCTTAGAGCAAGAACCCACTTGGTTGTGCGACCCGATAAATAAGGTCGACTCATGAGATACCTTAAGGGATCATATTTAGCAATGACATAAGTTTTTTGACTAAGCATATAATGTCATAATTTTTGCGTAGCAAACATGATCGCTAGACATAGTTTTTCCAATGCTGTATAGCGGGTTTCATAACTGATGAAGGTTCGGCTAATATAATAATTAGCACGTTCTCGCTTTTCATCATCAAGTTGAGCTAACATAGCCCCTAAGGCAGAATCTGAAGCGAAAATATATAGGAGAAATGGGCGATCAGATTTAGGTGGTGAAAGCACAGGTGGATTAAGGAGGTATTGTTTGAGAAGTTCAAAAGCTTCTCTACATTCTGTGTCCCAATTAAAAGGGACATCCTTCTTAAGGAGTTTAAGAAAGGGACCAGTTTTGTCCGCCAGCTTATCGATGAAGCGACGGATGGCTTGAAGTTTACCTTGTAAACTTCGTAACTCAGATATATTAGTAGGTGCGGGCATATCAGTGATGGCCACAATCTTGAGAGGGTCGATTTCAATACCACGTAAAGAAACTAAAACCCCTAATAGTTTGCTAGATTTAACTCCGAATATGCATTTTGTTGGATTTAATCGAATGAGATATTCTCGTAATCGATTAAAGACTTTCCTCAAATCATCTAAATGATTATCTTCAATAATAGAGCGAGCTATGATATCATCCACATAATCATGTAGGATATCATGCATCATATCATGAAAAATGTAGGTCATAGCTCGTTGATAAGTTGCACCTACGTTCTTTAAGCCAAATGGCATCACTTTCCAACAAAAGGTACCCCAGGGGGTAATAAAGGCTGTTTTAGCCTGGTCTTCAGGAGCTATCCGAATTTGATTATAACCGGAGAATCCATCCATTAAGGACATCATCCCACTTTCGACAGTGAAGTCAATGATTTGATCCATGTTTGGAAGAGGAAAGTCATCTTTAGGGCATGCAACATTAATATCTCTAAAATCTGTGCAAACCCTAACTTTGGTAGCTTCTTTCTTGGTGACTGGAACTACATTTGAGATCCATTCAGCATAATCAATAGCTTGTATAAAGATAACATTCAGGAGTTTTTCTAACTCCCCTTTGACTAGCAGAGCCACTTTGGGATGCATTTTTCTAAGTTTTTGTTTAACAGGGTTTAGCATCCGGATGGACCACTAGATGATGCATGACTACGGAAGGGTCTAGACCTGGCATATCTTCATATGTCCAAGCGAAGACATCTTCATACTCTTTAAGAAATGCAATGTATTGTTCTTGTTTTTCTTGACTTAATTCTGATCCAATATTGATTATGTGAGGATTGTCCTCAGTTCCAATATTAATTTTAATGACGTTTTCTACCTTCATGTGTAGATCTCTTTCAAAATTAGGTGGGGCGGGTGAAACGCCCAATTCTTGTAATTCTTGTAAGGTTAATTTAGATAATTCATCTTGAGGATTAGTGGCCTCAAGTTGGGCTATAGTTGGTATAGAACCATCAAAATAAAATCCATTGTGTAACATCTCTTCAACAGAGACATCATGGAAGATATCTCCTTCCAACTCTTCATCGGGGTCAGCAATCATTTCAGGGTAAGCTATGGATAGCATGTTGCATGAAAACGACTGATTTTTAAGAGGCAAATCAACATGCCTATCCAAATAATCTTGATAACATATGAGATGATCATCATCCTCAAAAGGAAAGGGTTGACCCTTACTAGGAAATAGGCCCACACCACAGCAGGCAGGCCACGGTTCTACCTCGAAAGGTTCTTTCATGCCATTTTGGGAAGGTCCCAAGCCTTTCCCTTTATATCCCATTTTAAGCATCATGGGTTTAGCTTTAATATAATCATTGGTAAAATAACACCGAGCGTATCCCTCATGATGAGTTTTGATATTCCGAGGGATTCTTCCCCAGTCATATCCTTTATAAATGAAGGCACAACTCCCGACTTGGTAAGTACTTCCCATAGGTTGTGGGAGGCCCAAAGTACGAGGAGATGGCGGTAAGTTATTTAAAAGGTTTGAATCTTGCATGAAAGCATTTGTTTTTTTTGATATTAAGGTTGTGGATAAATCTGGTAAAAGTTCATCAAAAAGGGCATAAGATGTAGAAGGCTTATTACCTATGTCTTGAGATGTGGAAGGTATGATAGTTGTTTCTAGAAGATTTGAATTTATAGGGGTAGAACTTGAAGGATTGGTTGTAGATTTAAGATCTTTTTGAGGTTCTAGAGTAATTTGTTTAGAGGGTTGTTGATCTATATAGGAGGATGAAATTAATGGAGGGGAAATAGGTGAAGTTATGGGTGTATGTTTCATGAGTTTTAGATGAAAAATAAGAACTAGGATGTGTGGATGACGAGAGCAGGGCAAAATTGCACTCCAACGGGTTCTGCCAAAGCACACATATCAAAAGGTCTAGGGTCACCATGGATAGTGACCAACTGATTTTTAAACTCAAATTTAACACATTGGTGTAAAGTTGATGGGACCGCTCGCATGGCATTGATCCAAGGGCGACCCAAAAGTATATTGTACGATCTTGGGCAATGTACAATAAACACGGTTGTTTCTAGGGTTCTAGGACCAACTTGCAATGGGAGGGTAATAACTCCACACGTTTCTTGTGTTTCGTCATTAAAAGCTTTGATAATCATATCAGTTTTCTTCATTTCATCACTTCTAAAGCCAAATCGTTGGTAGAAGTCAAAAGTGCAAATGTTTAGAGATGAGCCATTATCAATCAAAACTCTTTTGACAGCTACATCTCCAATTAGAGGAGTAATGTATAAGGGATTGTCCTTATGTAAAGCTGTGTTGTGGGATATCTTTATCCCGGAAGTCAATACAATCAATCTCTCGAGTGATGATAGTATTGGCCATAGCTTCAGGTTGAATGTTTTGAGGTACCATCATTTGGCTCAATGTAAGCATCAACTCATCCCTATGGGTGGGAGAGGATCTTAATAAATCTAAGAGGGAAATTCTGGCCGTAGTATTGGACAATTGCTCATTAATATTGTAAGGGGGTTTAGGTTGAACAATAGGAGCATGATTCCCTTTATTGGGGTTTTTCAAAACAAATGGAGCCGATCCATCATTTTGGTTTGGTTCTTGTTGGGAATTTTGAGCTTGTTGTCGGGTAACGACTCCAATGGTACCTACAATGTTATAGTGAAGACGCTGAACTGGTCTCGGTTGAGCATTAATGGCTTGTTCATTAGAAAGGAATATATTGGAAGAAGGTCGAGTAGTAACTCTTCTAGGAAATGGTTCTTCTGGAACCATAGCATCTGTGATGGGTTGAATAGGATCTGATTCATTTTCAGAACTATTCGATTGGTTTGAAGTAATGTCTAGTTCACTTTCACTATCTGATTCTATATCACTAGAATCAGAAGTTTGAAAATTATGTAAGGGCCTGGTCGTAACCAGGGATAAGGTCGTGTCAAATATTTGAGGATCCTGAATAGGTAATTGTCCGCTAATGGTTCCTACATATCGGGTAGGAGGGGGAACATTATGATGTTCGATTTGATTGGCTACCTCTTTACCATGTCTTGGTAAAGGGTGTTGAAATATGTCTAGAGTTTGATTGGCATTTTGATTTTGATTTTGAGGAATGGTCTTTTGAGTATTATTAGGAGGGTTTTGTTTAGGTTGGAAGGCTTGCACTTCCATTTCATTATTGTCAATCAAATATTGTATTTTATGTTTCAACCTTTTACAAGCATTGGTAGAATGTCCAGGTCCTCTATGGAAATCACAGTGTAAGTCGGCTCTATATCCGGGTATAGTTGGATCAGGTTCCCGGATGGTCGGTAATTGGATCAAACCTCTTTCGAGCAATTGAGGTAAAATAGTTGATAAGGGTTGATTTAATCTAGTGAATTCTCGAGGAGGCTTATCAGGAGGTTTCAATATGAATTTTTCTGTTGTCTTCGTTGTATTGACATTAGCAATATTTCTGTTGTCAGTGACTCCGTCACCGACAACTTGTTTGTTTTTATATTGATTTCTGGATGTTTTCTCATCATCCTTCTTCCTAAGTTGGCCTCTCCTAATGAGGGCATCTTCTACTCTTCGAGCTAAATCTATAGCTTGATCGAAGGTAGTTAAAGTAGCGATTGATAGCTCATAAGATATTTGTTCTTGTAAATTATTGATGAAAATGTCCAACATTTCCCTATAAGGCAGCACAAAGTGCAGTTTTCCTATCAATTGCCTCCATCTAGCTAAGAAATCGGCAAAACATTCATCCTTGTCTTGTTTTAAATTGTATAGGTCTTTAATAGTTACATGCCTCTCGATGTAGGCACTAAATTGATGGACAAATGATTCAGTTGTTTCTTCAAAGTTTCTCAAAGAATGAGTGGGCAATTGATAGTACCACTCTAATGCCATTCCACCTAAACTTTTTGGGAACATTTTTAGTAATAGCAAGTCATCATGTGATATATCATGACATGCTATCCTAAACATGCGAAGATGCTCTATGGGATCTTCGGTTCCTTTATATATAGGTAGGATGGGCATGGGAAAATGCTTAGGGTATGGTTGAGCTACAACTATGGGATCCAAAGGTTGACTACAGATCTCTCGATAATTATACGAGGGACGGTAGGGATCTATCTGGTCCATACGTGAAGCTAATTGTTTCACCATGGCTTCCAGATTACTATTTTGCCCCCCATATTGGTTCGGTAGGGCATTGACATGGGTTTTATGGGCATATGATGGAGGAACATGCAGATTAGATGCCATGTTACTATTGTGTAAATTATTGGTAGGAAAAGTATTATGAAGGAATTTTGAAGTTGTATTATGTTGTATTCCGGATTGTTGAAAGTTTGTATTTGGCTTTGTTTTAGGTTTTTGTTTACTTGAAGCATATTGCTCAATAGTTTGGCGGAATAAAGTAGTGAAGGAAGGTTTCTTTTGTGTGGGAGTGATTTTAGGTTGAATAAAGGTTCCTTAGGAGGTTGGGTAACCTGTTGTTTTGACATGTTTTGAGCCATAGTGACCATATCCGTATTGGATGGCCCAACCTTGTCACTTTCTTGATCAATGAAAGACAAGGGATTAGTGCGCATATTACACATATATTCCATGGCTGCTTGAGTGTTACTAATTTGCCCTTTATCAATACGAATTGCCACATTAAGGTCATCAATGTTATCAATGAGAAATTTTCGAAAATGCTCTGCATTGTCAAAAGCAATAGTTCCATTTGGAGCTACTCTAGGGGATGAGGATCCATCCTCTTTAACACTCCCTTCTTGTTCCTTATCTTCACCTAAGTCTTCTTCTTATTGACCTAGAGTTTCTCCTTCCGGATTTGGATCTCCAAGAAGGACATTTGGGTCTCTAGTTGTATCTTGTAACCAATCTTCTTCTTCTCCTAAAGTTTCTTTACCATTCCTAAGTTTAGGCATGGTGCTTTAATTTTGATTTCAGCAAATATATATATTTATATATATATATATATATATATATATATATATGCAACAAATTAAGAGGTATATGTTTACTATATACCTACTACAATATTTGAAATGAAATTTTTAAGTTTTTGCTAAGTTTTTGGGTTTTTTTTTTTTGAAATAATATAGTAAAGACAATCAACACAAATAAATGCAAGAAATAAGACTGAAAGTAATAATCTAGTTTTCTATAAACAATTTATGAATATCATTAATAGGTTCGAGTTGTTCCGAGTCATGAAGTGTTCTTCTTCAAATTGAAAGTTTTATTTTAAAAATTTGATGAAAAGAGCTATAGTGATATTATCTGTCTCAGATCTTTGGTTGATAAAAGTAAAGCTCGTGGCAATACTCTCGATATAACATAGCTCGCGGAACTCTATTCCATATTTCCCTATCTCGTAAGAACAACCTCTTGGTCTTCTACACAACCTAGGAACTGGTGCACAATGGCTGCATTCTCGAGGTATTCCTCGAAGGTGAATAGTTCTGAAGATACTAGAGCTCTCCTATAAGCTAACCATCTATGGCAGGCTCTCTAAAGTTCATGATAAAAAACTAGTTGATGAGGATCCAGGATTCTATCTAGGACTAGCCTCTTGATTTGCTTAAGTTGTGTGGACCTAGATGAGATGAGACTAAGTCTTCTATCAAGTTCGTTCCACAGAATTGATTCCTACTTGTTTCAAGCACATTAAGCATAGAATTGATTTCTACGGCTGCCAATTGGTTTTCTACATTTATAGTAACTGCTAATCTTTTCTTAGGAGCTACCATCTAAACATGATTTCAAACTTAAAGGATTTAAAATGCATCTATGTTTTAGTTGTTCTATATATTTTTTGTTTTGTTTTTGTTTTTCAAAAGGTTATGATGCATTCACGTCGGGTTCACCAAAATGTATCGCTCCAAATTTTTCGCATCCTTACCTTTAGGCTATTGGATCCGTGCCCGGAAGGAGGATGGGAAAAGGATGTCACGGTACCTCGGACTGAGAGGACTTTGCGAAGGTCCCGCCTCTCAAGGGAGGTGTATTTTGATGATTTTTTGACTGATGGTGGGTTCACCAGGAAACATTTAAGGGCAGTTTCCATGCCTAGGTTTGGAATGTGTTTTAATGTGTTCATTTTTAACTTTAAGCATTCATATCCTAGGTTTGGCCAAATGAATCTAGATTAATCTACATGAAAATGCAAATTCAATGAGTACAAAAAATAGATTTAAAGACATAAAATAGAGAATTTACAGAATACAAATGAGGAATACCTGATCCGGATGTCTGGTGATGATTCTGATGTTTGAAGCAGTCAGGATCGTCTGGAATTCGACATAATCATCTGAGATCTGACAGAATCGTCTGAGATCTGACGAATTTGTCAAAGACCTGCAAGAAAAAAAATAGATACAAAATACAACGAATACTACTGTGCTAACAGAGGGAAACAACACCAAATGACTGTATGAATACTGAATAATAGTTATGAACAGAAATTCAAGAAAATTATGATATTCTAATGACAAATCATGATCTTAGTATGCAATCTAAGCTAAATGGGTGAACTCCAAATGCAAAATAACATAAACACTGAATAAACTATCTAATTTGCAGAATAAAACAACAGAGAAAAGGTTGAGAAATGCAAACTTCAGGCACTGATTGCCTCAATATGGACTGCAGTCGAGATCGTCTCGCATCAGTACGAAATCGCCTCGAATTTGATAGGTTCGCCTCCGATATGAACAGGTTCGTCGGCGACGATGTGTGCTAGCTCCGGCTGAAAAACAATGATGTACCTGCAACAAAATTGGTATGGGACCAGTGCAAATGAAAAATTGGGATGGTTCAACGTAGATGGAGTTAAATTGCAGAGAATTTCAGCCAAGGGGGTGCTAAGGGGATAGCTTAGGATTAAATAGGCTTAGGGGAGTAGTTAGGAGGTTGGAGATCATCCCAATTTGGGAGATCTCCAATGGGGGAGGGTCCCTAACGGCGCAGACACGCTTCTGCCCGGATTGGAGACCCGTTGGAACAGAAGCTAATTGTGCAAAATCGGTTTTGCGACAAGATCGTCTGGACGTCCTAGTCCAGACGAAATCGTCAAATTTGGGGCGATATCGTCTGATCGGCGATGATATCGTCAAACGGTCAAAACAACCTCTAAAAATGGCACGGAAAAGGGGGAAACGGATTACCCGATGGTTAACGGGTGGTTTGGGAGGTTAAATTTGAATTTTAAATTATTTACTAAGGTGAATGTAATTATTACAATTTTACTGCGCCAATTTTAGGGTGCTACACCGTCCCACCTTGGAACGGTCATAGATGGTGACCGTCCCACCTACATACGATCACTCAAAACCATCCCTAGATGGGATGGTCCCTATAAAAACCCTCCAAAAGTAAAAGGGGTGGATAAATATCAATCGCTACCATATTCTCTACCCAATCACTAGAAATTAATTTGGAGACTATCATGGAGACCAAAAACTCCAAATTAGAGGTCCCAAATGGGTAACATTTTTTACCCAATCCTAGCAAAGGTTTTGAGAAGTTGTAGCACTTGCATTGCATGCTAAGACTTGCCCCTTTGCCCTAGATGCCCTATTTTGCCTATAAATTGAGGTGTGCTCACCCAATTTAAGGGAGAAGAGTTGAAGCATTTGACAATGAAGTGTTATCCAATTCTACCCTCACTTTTGCCCTCATATTTGCCCTCATATTTCCTTGAAACCCTCTTCATTCGAAGACACTTTTAGGGGTATCCCAAATCCATTAAATCCATTCCAAAACTGGTCATATTGAAGAGTAATTTGACCATATTTTTTGACACAACCTTTTAGATAGTTTTAGACCAGATCCCTTGAGAATTGGTGATGAATTCCACTCATATTTGTATCCGTCCTACTTGGGGATGGTTAGCAGTCGATAGGTGCACCTATGAAGGATGGTTAGAAAAAATTAGGGAATTTTGATCTAATTCTGCCATAGGTCATTTAGGAATGTCTATATTAGCCTTGCATTTAAATTTGGTGATATTTGGAGTTGTTTTGATGGTCTAATTGGAGGTTTCATTATTGGAGGTCCAGTTTTCCCTATCAGGGATGGTCATAGTTTTTGCTAACAATTTACCTTAATTTTATGCTCAGATCCTTCCAAAACTATCTATATAACATCATGCATGAATTATAAATCATTTTTAGTTGTTTTGATTTATTATAGATAAGTTTTGTTATTTCTAGATTCATGCTTTTCTATTTTTTCAATGTTTTATATCTATAAATGCATATGCTATTAACCCCTTTCAATTCCTTGTGTGTAGGTGCAAGTATTCTAGAAATGAGGTAGGAGCTAAGAGGCACAAAAGTATAGGCCCAAGACTAGCTCTCGAGTGTGGGATGCGAAAGGAACATTAGAGCACACCATAAACCACCTTTTTAAGGGACTAGATCCCTTATGTATTTTGCAAGTATTGAAATGTATCAAAGAGAAGCCCTTAAAGGGGGATGTATTGTAATCACCATTGGAATCATTTATTAATAAAAAAAATAAGAGATCCATCTATTTTATTGCATATAATTCTTTGTTTCAATAGATTACATCTTTATGCACCTTCCCTTTACATGCTTCTTTTCACATGCTTTTGCATTTCAATAAAGAACACATAAAGACATGTTAAATTTTTCTTATTTAGTGGTCATCAGGGTATTTGAGATTATTTATATCTCCCCTTTGAATGTACTAATTTTTACCTCTATTTTTTATTTTGTATGTTGCAGGTTTTGATCGTTCTGAGCAGAAATGACCCCTTTTCTGCTAGGTGACATAGGCAGGGATGACCAACTAGGTGACACAACCAAGGATGATCCCAAAACTACTAACCATCCCCACTAGGTACGGTTACAAAACCAAATATTTTTTGTAAAAATTTGTAAAAACAGCAAGTTCCAGGTCATAAATTACACCCATTTTTACCTTCAATTTGCATATATACTATTTAAATTACTGAAATTTCAAAGTTTTCTTATCTTTTGCATGCATTGGAAGGTTAGATATCATATTTCTAAATTTTTGCATTAATCAGATCAAGAAAAATAGGAAAAAGAATAGTATTTTGTATGCTTTTTGTCTAGTTTACCTGTTTGCAACTTACCAAAAAGAAGGTTAAGTTCATATAGGTTATCAATTTTAGTGGTTTCCTTTTTATGCTACTAACAAATCTAAATATAAAACATACTTTCATGCATTTAGTGAATCATAATTTTAATTCTATATTGTTTTATTTCAATATTTTATAAGTAACACACACACACACCATGATCTACTTAAATGTTGGTAAGTTGGACTTCATTCCCAACCATTGATAGAGTTCAATGATGGTGGGATTCATCTCCATTCATTGACTCAAATCCTACATACCCTATTTTATTGGCCAATACTGACTCCAATATCTATCCTAACCATACAAAATAGCATACATTCCTCTTCATAGGGGTGTATCATTGTGCACGGGGTGTTGGGTGAGGATCGACAGGACCTATGCTCCTTGATTGGGTATGGATTTCATCTCCATACTTTGGTTGGTTCATGTGACCAAAATTTTAGTATCGATTGTTGATTTGTGAGTATACAGGTGAAAACCACTTAAAATTTTAAGTATTACATCAACAAAATTCAAACACAAGAAGTATTTTTCTTTACAAATTAACACATCTTGAAACACAACAAACAGTTTAGGATTCACATTTAAAAGTTAAAAAAGATAATCACTTATTTTATTGCATGTTTCTATTATTTTTTTATTTCAAATTCATAAAAATTGTAAAGTAAATAATCATATAGTGGTTTAGAGTACATAGCTATGGTATATACCCGTAGCCAAGCCCATTTAAGGGTGGACATTATGGGGAGTAGAGGAGAAGACATAGAGCATATTTGCCTAGATCCCAGGGACATGGTCATACCTCCCTGGAGACCATCTACTCTCCTTGGCCCTAGAGGGGCTAAAAGGAGACCTAGCCAGCAAGGGAACCCTACATGGGGCACCCCCACAGGTAACAGTCCCAATTTAGAAAACCATATTCCTACTCATCGAATGGCATAGGAATGGATGATTACTCCTAGGGTAGCAAGAAGATGACCTAGCCAATAAGGGACTCCCACGTGGGGTACCCCTATAGGAATAGTCCAAATAGTGGGAATCATGTCCCTCATATAGATGTTTCTAATGCCTTATTTTGATAAGATTCATCGTACAATGGGATGCCTCCCAATATACTAATACCACGCATTCACATGCCTGCTCGAGCTACTCCTCACATTGTTATGCAAGATCATGATTTTCACCTAGGATAGGGTTGAATGATCATCTTAAGATTTCAAATCATCCTTCCCAAAGGTTTAACAATTGTGATGAGTATGATAATCATTACCATGAACAAGCTAGTTCTGCTTTACCTTTTCTTGTTTATGAGGGAAGACTTGATGCGAGTTTAGATAACTCTCACTAAAATTTGCTAATGCAAGCATGATGTGCCTTTACACTAGTAGCCTATCATGAGCATCCATTTAGGGGTAAGCCTCATGTAAATATATTCTCCCTTAACCAAGAGAAAGATGTAATAGATCTCATGAACCCCCCTAAATAGGATAGATATTAGGGTAACAGTGCTAAGGCAATTAGATCTAATATAGCTGATCAGATTAAGTAGTTGGTCAATAAGTATGTTGACCACCAAACTGATGCGTAGTCGTTATACACATCATTAATTCTCAATGAATTTGTCAATCCAAGGCAGTGTACAAGGCTATCTATAGAAGAAGGGGTGAACAGGGTTATAACTTAGGTCAATCTGGAGCAACAAGTCTTATTGGTAAAATAAATTGTGTGGGGGATTTAGGACATTCCTATATCTAAATTGCATAAATTAAACCTTAATATAGTTGCAAATATGGAAACTAATCATTAAATGCAGAAATGAAATCCTAATTACAATTGCAGAATGATACCTAATTATGTTGTAGAAATAACAGTTGTAGAATTAGAAGTCTGATTATAATTGTAGAAAGAAAATCTATTTACTTTTGTAGCAATGGAAAACTAATTATAACATGGAAATGAAACCCTTTCAATACTCTATAATAGAAGGTTGTCAATATTTTGTGTAGGAGTTGACAACAAAACACAAAATGCAAAAAATTACAAAAAATAGTAAATTTTGGATATGACAGTCTGCAATAAATTGAAAGATTGCTAAAAATGGAGATTCAAACCAAACCATTAATTACAAGATCGTCCTAATCATAAAACAAGTTAAGATTACAATTACTATTAGCTATTTATAAGGAAATAAAATGACAAGTTCTACAACTCATTCTGATACAGTAAAATCAGAATAAAAACCTGTTGTTAGTTCTCCTCCTAGGTCTGGAAGTGGCCAGCCTCCTTGTCCAGAAGAAGGTATGAGTCTTTCTCTATTTCTATATCTTACTCACACTCATTTACAATAATATGAATAAAAATAATGCACTTTATTGATTTGAGAACATGATTACAATAATTTTACTAAAAACCTATTACAGGACTGTAACAGTCACTTTTCTTGCTATTACACTACTTGCCTATTTTTTTCTCTTACTCTCTACCTCCTACTAGCTCAACCTGAATGGGAGCCATATTTATAGATGTCCTAAGATCTACTTATAAACTGAGAATATATCAAAAGATATAATCCTATTATGCTGCAACAATTTCTGGGTTTATCCTAGAAGAGGATCAAACTTGATCTTTCCATAAATGGTGGCTTTGGTCGGCAAGGACAACAAAGTTATATGGGAGATATTTTCTCTTACCCTTTTCAATATTTATTTCCATTTTTCTAGTGTCAAAATTCAGTCAACAAGTCAAAAAGCACATTCTATTTTCATTTCGAAGATAAGTGGTTCATTCTGAAGAAACTGCAATTCTCATTTCGAAGATCCGCTCATTCCGAAGAGACTATGTTTTATCATTCCAAAGATATCTGTTCATTCTGAAGAGACTTTGAAATGAACAAATATGTGATCTTAAAATAATTTCCTCTGCATTTCTTAGGTGGGTTATCTCTCAGGATCAGATTTCAATGGTCTTCATCTCTTTCCATGTGTGAATTCCATGTGTAGCACCCTAAAATAGGAGCAGTTAAATCCTTAGTAAAAAAGATAAAAATTTAAATTTTAACCTCAAAACTGCCCGTTAACCGCTCGTTACCCGCTCCCATTATTTTTTGTGCCATTTTTAGGATTTGTTTTGACTGTTGGACGATATCGTCAATGATCATACGAAATATTCCCAGATCTGACGAATTTGTCTATAACAGAACATCCAAATGATTTCGTCCCAAAACTAAATTTTCATAATTAGCTTCTGTTCAACAACTTCTCTAACTTGGGCAGAAAGCGTGTCTACATGGTTAGAGTCTCCACCTTTGGAGATCTCCCAAATTGGGATGATCTCCAACCTCCTAACATCTCCCTAATCCTATATAAACTGGGATTTTCTCATTTTATCCCCTTGGCTGACTGATTTCCCTACAAATTTAGTTTCTCATGCATTAAAACACCTTCATACTATTGTCGCATTGTATATTTCAAGTTTTTCTTGTAGGGATTTTACTATTTTTTAGTCAAAGCAAGCTCGGATCATCACAGGCGATTCTAGATGATTTCGAATGATCTTGTCACAGATCGATGATGATCTCGTATGATTGGAGGTGATATAGATTGTAGTCCAAATTGGGGGTAATCAAAGCCTAGAGTTTGTATTTCTTTATATTCTATATTAATTTATTTATGCATTGACTTAGTTTATTCTATTTCTGTATTCTAGAGTTCACCTCATTTAGCATAGATGCATGATAAAGTTAAAATAAATTATCAAATTAATGCATTTTATTTAATTGTTATCTAGATTTATCATTTAGGCAATTTTACTGTCATTTCTATCATTTCCCCTTGCTTTTGCAGTTGCATTTTTTATTTTTGGTAACTATTTTTTGATTACAGGTTTCTGATGAATTCGTCTAACAAATTTGTTAGAGTGGTGATGATTTCATCTGATCTCAGACGATCGACTGTGATCTGAGATGATTCTATGAAATTGTAGAAAATAATGTAATATTTGAGATGATCTGGACTTCTACAAACTTCAGAATCTTCATCAAACATCCAAAATGAGGTATATTCTATCTTATTTAGCACACTTTCTATGTTTAGCACTTATTTATGTTTTATGTATTCATATAAATCAACATTGGCATATAGAATAGCTTAGAATCATCTTGGCCAAACCTAGGAATTGAATTATTGAATATAAAAATGAACACATCAAACCTACTCTCAACCTAGGTGTGGAAACTACCACTCAAAAGTTTCTTGGTGAACCCACCATCCATCGAAAATTCACCCTTATACCCCTCCTCGAGAGGCATGACCTTCACAGGGCCTCTCAGTCTGAGGTATTGTCCCATCCTTATCGCATCCCCATTTTGGGCATGGATCCTATAGCCTGAAGGTAAGGATGCAAAAAATTTGGAGTGATACATTTTGGTGAACCCGACGTGAAAACTAAAAACTTTTGAAAACAATCAAAAAATAATAATAAAAAACATATATAAAAATAAATGCATTTAGAATCATCAGACAAACAAGTAAGATTACATATCATATTTAGATGGTAGATTATAATAAAAGACAAGTTGTCATCATTAATGTTGAAAATCAATTAACAGCCATAGAGATTACTTCTGTGCTTAGAGTACCTCAAACAAATAGGGTTCAACCTTTGTGGGACGAACTAGATAGGAGATTGGGTATCATTGAATCTAGATCAATTGAACTTAGGCAAATCAAGAGGTTTGTCCTAGATAGAATCCTAGATCCTGATCAGGTGACTTTGTACCATGAGCTTCAGAGAGCTTGCCATAGGTGGTTAGCTGATAAAAGAGCACTTGTGTCTTTCGAGTTGTACACCTTTGAGGAATACCTTGAGAATGTAGTTGTAGTACATAAATTTCTATCTCGTATAGAGGATCAAGAGGTCGTTATTATGGATAGAAAGATATGGAATAGAGTTCCTAGAGTTGTGTTATATCGAGAGTATTGCCATGAAATTTATCTTTACAAGTTCGAGTCCAAAGCAGATAATATCACCATAGCACACTTTGTCAAATTCTTGAAAAACCATTTCCAATTTGAAGAGGAGCATTTCATGACTCCTGATGAACTTGATCCTATTAACGATATCCATAAACTATTTATAGAAAACTAGGCCATTCTTTTTATTATTTCTTGCATTTAGTATGTTGTTTTTTGTCTTTTTATTATTATAAAAAAACAAAAAAAAATTAATAAAAACAAAACAAAAATTAAAACATTTCCTTTTTATAGTAGGTATATAATTAAATATATACCTCTCAAAACTTGTTGCAAGTATATATATAAATATATATTTGCTAAAATCTAAGTTTAAGCATAATGACTAGACTTATGAATGGAAAACAGACAGAAGTAGAAGAATATTGGTTAGGAAAACCGAGTAAATAAACCGAGATGTCCTTCCCGAAGACCCAATTCGGGAAGAAGGAACCCTAGACCAACAAGAAGAAGAGTTTTTTGAAGGAAATGAACAAAGAGAAATTGTTAGAGAGGAAGGATCCTCATCCTCTAAAATGTCTCTGGGAGGAGATGCTACTTTTGAGAACATGGAACATTTATGGAAGTTCCTCAATACTAATATTGGCACTCTTAATAGAGCAGTCCATATGGACAAGGATCAAATTAGTGGCACTCAAGCAACTGTAGAAGACATATATCACACACGCACTAATCCCTTGTCCTTCGTTGATCAAGAAAGTTATCAAGTTGGACCATCCAATTTGGATATGGCCGCTATAATCCAGAACATGCAACAACAACAGGTTACCCAACCACCTAGAGTGCCTGTTACCACGCCTAGAGTTATTCCCACAAAAAATAAACCTTCATTTACTGCTCTATTTCGCCAAGCTATTGATCAATATACCTCAAATCAACAAAAGCCCAAAACAAAACCAAACACCAATTTCCAACAATCTAGGATACAACATAATGCTACTACAAATATTTTTCATAATACTCTTCCTACCAACCATTTACATAATAGCAATATAGCATCTAATCCTTACGTTACACCATCATATGCTCATAAATCCCATACTCATGTACCATCGAACCAATATGGTGGACAAACTAGTAATCTGGAAGCCATGGTGAAATAGTTAGTCTCCCGCATGGACCAGATAGATCCCTATCGTCCCTCATATAATTATCGAGAGATGTGTAGTCAACCTTTAGATCCTATAGTTGTAGCACAACCCTATCCTAAACACTTTCCTATGCCTATCCTACCTAAATACAAAGGAACCGAAGATCCCATAGAGCATCTTCTTATGTTTAGGATAGCATGTCATGATATATCACATGATGACTTGTTATTACTAAAAATGTTCCCAAAAATTTTAGGAGGAATAACATTGGAGTGGTATTATCAATTACCCACTCATTATTTGAGGAATTTCGAAGAAAAAACCGAGTATTTTGTTCATCAATTTAGTTACTACATCGAAAGGCATGTAACCATTAAATATTTGTACAACTTAAAATAGGACAAAGATTAATGTTTTTCTGATTTCCTAGCTCGATGGAGATAGTTGATAGGAAAATTACACTTTGTGTTACCTTATCGAGAAATGCTGGATATCTTTATCAATAATTTACAAGAACAACTATCTTATGAGTTATCAAATGCTACCTTTACCACCTTCGATCAAGCTATAGACTTAGCTCGAAGATTGGAATATGCTTTCATTAGGAGAGGTCAGCTTAAAAAGAAAGATGATGAGAAAACATCTAGAAATCAATATAAAAATAAACAAGTTGTGGGTGATGGAGTCACTGATAGTAGAAATATTGCTACTATTAATGCTGTAAAGACAACGAAGAATTTTATATTGAAACCTCCTGATAAACCACCTCAAGAATTTACTAGGTTAAATCAACCTCTATCAACCATTCTACCATAATTATTAGAACGAGGTTTGATCCAATTACCAGCTATCCGGGAACCTGATCCAACTATACCTGGATACAGAGCTGATTTACACTGTGATTTCCATAGAGGACCTGGACATGCTACCAACTCTTGTAAAATATTAAAACATAAAATACAAGACCTGATTGATAACAATAATATGGAGGTACAAGCCTTTCAACCTAAACAAAATCCTCCTAATAATGCTCAAAAGAACATCCCCTAAAATTAGCATCAGAATGCCAATAAATAATTAGACATATTTCAACATCCTCTACCAAAGCATGGTAAAGAGGTCGCTAATAAAATTGAGCATCATAATGTTCCCCCTCCTACTCGATATGTAGGTACTATTTGTAGACATTCACCTGCTCATGATCTGTAAATCTTTGACACAACTTTATCCATGGTTATGACCAGAACTCTATATAATATTCGGAAACTTGATCATAGTGATACAGAATATGAGACTGAAAGTGACATGGAAATCACCTCAAATGAATAAAATAGTTCTGAAGATGAATCATATGCTATTCAACCTATCACAAATTCTATGGTTCTAGAAGACCATTTCCAAGAAGAGTCACTACTAGACCATCTTCTCACCAATCACTTTCTAATGAAAAAGCCATAAACACTAGACCAAGACCCATTCATCATCTACAAAAATAATATTGTAGGTACCATCGGAGCTGTTACTAGACAATAGGCTCAAAATTCTCAACAAGATCAAACTCAGAATGATGGATCAACTCCATTCATTTTGAAAGTTCCTAATAAAGGGAATCATGCACCTAATGTTCAACCTAAACCTCCTTATAATATTAATGATTAATTATCAAATACTATAGCTAGAATTTCCCTTTTGGACCTTTTAAGATCTTCTCCTACACATAGGGATGAATTAATGCTCACATTAATCCAAATGATGGTACCACAAAATATTCAACCCAAATCCATGGCCAATACTATCATAACTCGATAAATCGATTGTATTGACTTTCGGGATAGAGATATACCACAACATAGTTTACATAAGGATAACCCCTTATATATTACTTCACTAATTGGAGATGTAGTAGTTAAACGAGTCTTGATTGATAATGGTTCATCTTTAAACATTTGCACTTTTGACTTCTACCAAAGATTTGGGTTTATAAGTGACGAAATGAAAAGAACTGATATGATCATAAAAGCCTTCAATGACGAAACACAAGAAACATGTGGAGTTATTCCTATCCCATTGCAAGTTGGTCCAAGAACCTTAGACACGACCGTGTTTATTGTACATTACCCTGCATCGTACAATATACTCTTGGGTCACCCTTGGATCAACACGACGTGAGTTGTTCCCTCAACTTTACATCAATGTGTTAAATTCAAATTTAATAATTAGTTGGTTACCATTTATGGTGATCCCAGACCCTTTGATATGTGTGCTTTGGCAGAACCTATTGGAGTTTAATTTTGCCCTACTCTGTCATCCACACATCCTAATTCTCATCATCCATCTAAACGTGTGAAACACACACCCATAACATCATCCACTTTTTCTCCATAAACTCCACCTCTACAAATAGTTCAACCTTCTTCTGAACAAACCACATTAGGACCTCAACAAGATCCTAAACCCAAAACCAATGTTTCTTGTTTTACTCCTATAACTTCCATACCTATAGACCCGTCCATCGACATCTCTACAACATCTACACCTATGAGAGGCATATTTTTTGCATCTGAAGATGTAGGAAATGTTCCTTCTACTTCTTACACTCTTACTGATGAGCTCTTACCCTATTTATCTAAAATTCTTATATATAAAAAAAAAATGTTGCTATGCAAGATTCCCTTATTTTAAATAAATTGCCACCCTCTCCTCGTACCTTGGGCCTCCCATAGCCTATGGGAAGTATTTACCAAGTCGGGAGCTGTGCTTTTATTTATAAGGGATATGACTGGGGAAGAATACCTAGAAACATCAAGACTCATTATGATGGATATGCTCGATGTTATTATGCTAATGAGTATATTAAAGCTAAGCCTATAATTCTTAAATTGGGATATAAAGAGAAAGGTTTGGGACCTTACCAAAATGGTATGAAAGAACCTTTTGAGGTAGAACCATGGCCTGCCCAATGTGGTGTGGGCCTATTTCCTAGTAAAGGTTAGCCCTTCCCATTTGAGGATGATGACCATCTCATATCTTACCAAGATTATTTGGATAAACATGATGCTTTGCGTTTAATGAATAAGCCTTGTAATATGCTATCCATAGCTTACCGTCAGATGATTTCTGAATCCGACGATGAGTTGGAGGGAGATATCTTCCATGATGTCTCTGTCAAGGAATTATTACATAACAAATTTTATTTTGATGGCTCCATACCTTATATAGCCCAGCTTGAGGCCACGACTCCTCAAGACAAATTATCCAAGCTAACCTCAAAAGAATTACAAGAATTGGGCATTTCACCCGCCCCACCTAATTTTGAGAGAGATCTACACATGGAAGTAGAGAATGTCATAAAAATTAACATTGGAACCGAAGATAACCCTCACATAATCAACATTGGGTTAGAATTTAGTCAAGAAAAATAGGATAAATACATTGCATTTCTTAACGAATATGAAGATGTCTTTGCTTGGACATATGAAGATATGTCAGGATTAGACCCTTATGTAGTTATGCATCACCTAGTAGTCCATCCGGATGCTAAACCTGTTAAATAGAAACTTCAAAAAATGCATCCTAAAGTGGCCTTACTAGTCAAAGGGGATTTAGAAAAACTCTTGAAGGTTATTTTTATACAAGCCATTGATTATGCTGAATGGATCTCGAATGTAATTCTAGTAACTAAGAAAGAAGCTACCAAAGTTAGGGTGTGCACATACTTTAGAGATATTAATGTTGCATGCCCTAAAGATGATTTTCCTCTTCCCAACATGGATCAGATCATTGATTTCATTGTTGGAATTGGAATGATATCCTTAATGGATGGATTTTATGGTTATAATAAGATCAGGATAGCTCCTGAAGATTAGGCTAAAATAGCCTTTATTACCCCTTGGGGGACCTTTTGTTGGAAAGTGATGCCATTCGGTTTGAAGAATGCAGGTGCAACATATCAACGAGCCATGACTTATATCTTTCACGATATGATGCATGATATCCTACATGATTATGTAGACATATTATAGCTCGTTCCATAAAAAAATATGATCATTTAGATGACTTGAGAAAAGTATTTAATCGGTTAAGGGAATATCTTATCTGACTGAATCCAGTCAAATGTATATTCGAAGTTAAGCCCGGTAAATTATTGGGGGTTATAGTTTCTTTACGTGGCATTGAAATTGACCCTCTCAAGATCATGGCTATCACTGATATGCCCGCACCCAAAAATATATCTAAATTATGGAGTCTACAAGGTAAGCTTCAAGCTATTCGTCACTTCATCGATAAGTTGACAGACAAAATAAGACACTTTCTTAAGCTTCTTAAGAAAGATGTCTCTTTTCATTAGGATGAAGAATGTCAGGAAGCATTTGAATTCCTCAAATAATATCTCCTTAACCCACCTATACTTTCACCACCTAGACCTGATCGCCCATTTATCTTATACATTTTTACTTCAGATCTTGCCTTAGGAGCTATGTTAGCTCAACTTGATGATGAGAAAAGAGAGCATGCTAATTATTACATTAGCAAAACCTTAATCAGTTATGAAACCTACTACACATCATTAGAGAAACTATGTCTAGCAGTCATATTTTCTACACATAAACTACGACATTATATGCTCAGTCAAAAAATGTATGTTATTGCTAAATTCGATCCTTTGCGGTATCTCATGAGTCGACCTTATTTATCTGGTTGCATAGCAAAGTGGGTTCTTGCACTAAGCGAGTTTGAACTCATGTTTATAGGATAGAAGTTTGTTAAGGGTCAAATCATAGCATATCAACTAGCTGCTGCACCCTTAGAATCTACTCATCCCCTCATCATTGAGTTTCCTGATGAATGCCTTAAATTAGAGGTAAACCATCCAGAGCAATGGTCCCTATACTTTGATGGAGCTTGATGCATGAGTGGGGCTGGTGCAGGTATTATTTTAATATCTCTGCAAAAACATATTATACCTCTATCCTTTAAATTAATATTTGCTTGCACTAATAACACTACTAAATATGAGGCTCTAATACTTAGATTACGAGATGCCTTGGCACTGAAAATTAAAAATCTATTGGTTTTCAGTGATTCTCAACTTGTCATAAATTAAATCAATGATTTTTATCATACCAGAGATGATAAATTACGTCCATATAAGGCATATGTCTTACAATTATTATCTTTATTTGATCAAGTTACCTTGGAAGCTATTCCTTGAACTAGCAATCGTGCGACTGATGCTATGGCTACAGTTGCATCTCTTTTGACCTTGGAGTTAGATGACGAATATGCTATCATCATTATTCATTGACTTCAGGAACCTACTTCAAATAAATCATGCTTAGAACCTTTGGATGTGTTTCTAATCAATGAAACTACTCTTGAACCTTGGTACACTGATATATTTAATTTTCTTCAAAATGGGACCTTCCCTAAAGGTTGTAATAGCAACCAGCATTGGTTATTACGTAGACGAGCAAGTCGCTTCGTAATTATTGGCAATACGCTGTATAGAAGATATTTTGAAGGCATCCTATTGAGATATTTGAATCTAGAAGAATCTAGATCAGCTTTGAGTGAAGCCCATGATGGATCTTGTGGGGGACATTTTAGTGGTAGCGCCATTGCTAAGAAACTCCTTAGGATAGGATATTTTTGGCCTACCATGGAGAATGACTCACATGATTACGTGTGCCATTATGACAAGTTCCAGAAACATGCTGACCTTGTCCATACACCTACACAAGAGCTCTAGGTTATTTCATATCCATGGCCCTTTTCAAAATGGGGCTTAGACATCATTGGAAAAATCAACCCTGTGTCATCTGATGGACACAAATTCATCATAACTGCCATCGAGTATTTCACAAAGTGGGTTGAAGCTATGGCCTTAGCTTCTTACACTGGAACCCAATTTTCCAAATTTATTTTTAATCAAATTATTTGTAGGTTCAGAATTCTTGCAAATCTCATTTCGGATAATGGAACTTGTTTCAAAAATAAAGATGTCAAGAAATTATGTCAAAAATATAAAATTCAACATCGTTGGTCCACTCTCTATTATCCTGAGGGTAATGGCCAAGCAGAAGCATCTAATAAAACATTAATTAAAATCCTCAAAATATTGGTCAATAAATCTAGCCGAGATTGGCACATTCAACTATATCCTGCTTTGTGGGCTTATCAAACTAGCGTTCGTACCCCCATGGGCACTTCACCTTTTGTTTTGGTTTATGGCACTGAAGCTATTTTTCCCTTTGAATTAGAAATTCCTTCTTTGGCTCTCATACTTCAAGATACTGAAGTAGGAGATGAATATCGTGCTGGTAGATTTAGTCAGATAGAACTCCTAGATGAGAAGTGCATCAATGCTTTGGAACATCTTTGTGTCTACCAAAACAAGCTCAAGCGAGCATACCTCAAGAAAGTTTATCATCGATCCTTTGAGATCGGTGACCTTGTCTTAAAAGAAAATAAAAAAAATACTAATGCAACTAAAGACCTTAAAGGTAAATTGGAGCCCAACTGGTTTGGACCGTATATCATCACTGCTAAATTTGGATTGGGAGCATACCGATTAGCTACCTTATATGATAAAGATCTTAAAGAACCTATGAACATTATGCATCTTAAATGCTATTATGCATAAAATATGGTCATTTCATCATTGTATATATTATTATTTTGCATATTGTTTTCTTTTAGTCATCCATATAAAAATTTCAAAAACAGTAATAGTATTTATTCTTTCACTTCATAAATTAAAATCAAAATATAAAAACTTCAAAATCACCAAAATCTTCAAAAACATATTTTATTTTCACACCTATCAATTCTTGAAGTGTTGCAGTCATATTTTCAATTATTCTGGATAAATTAGCATTTATTTGGAATCCCGCATTTTCACACTCACATGAATAAATATCTTGATTTTATTTGGTATGATTATTAATCTCTCTTATATCAAAGTCCACAGTAAAATTAAATAAAGTTTTGAGCATAGAGAACTGATCTTGTTATTTACTTGAACCAAGCATATCTTTTCACATTAAAATGATTTCATTACAAATTCAATATGATGCTACATAGTAGAAATGGTTTCTTGAGCGAAAAATTTCTCCTACTATCCTATCATGCACATGGTCTAGAATCTTTGAGAATTGACAAAAGGACAAGCTCACCCCTATCCAGAATAAAAATCCCTTGCTCTACAGCCAATCCGAGCAAGTATCCTTAGTATAGGAAGAAAAAGAAAAGTCAAAACACATGAGAAAAAGAAAAATATTATTTTGTACCATCGTAGCAATATTTCAGCATTGTCTCAGTTTCAAGCAAAAATACAAAAAAAAAAAAAGAGAAGCAAAAGAAAAAAAAAGAAAAAAGCAAAAAGCAATAAAATCCCTTTTCCCTACCCTTTGAAAATAAAAAAGGGTGAATGAGCTTGAATCCCTGAAATTCTCAATTATTCAAAAACTATGAAGTAAGCCCCATAACAGGTTGTTTGTGCCCAACCTGCTTTTCCTTGGGTAATCCCTAGCGTGGTGATATGTTTATCACATTAGTGACCTTATTTTGTATAGATTTATGTTATCTTATGGATTAGATAGCTCTTGATGACCTAACTTACATAGTATTCTAGTACGGTTACATGCATATAAATCATGGTCAACAAACACTCAGTTGGTTAATTCAAATTACTTGTATCAAATTATCTTGCTCAAAATTGGTGAATGAACCATACAATTGCACACACATTTGTATTTGAGAGATTTTGTATCATTATGATAAATCAATATCGGTAATGAAATCACATTTGCACATGAGGGTTACTTATAAATCTACATTTTGTCTTTGATATAATTTAAAATATCTCTGCAATTCTTTTTGAATCATTTCATCTTCTTATTTAAGAACATTTGCCCAACATCAAAATAATTACATACATATTTCTTTCCAAAATCTAAAAATTCTTTCAAAACATGCAATAAATTCACATTTATTTATACATTTGACTTCCGCAATGATGGTATAGTTCCAAAACCTAAACTGGAATTTTATGCCTAGCGCAAGTCCTTATCTTATATTTTGTTAATTTAAAAAAAAAAATCAAATCGTGCAATAAAATTGTTATATCAATTTTTTTTTTTGGATTTTGCGATGATGGTATAAGTCTATACCTATAATTCTATGCCTAGCGCAAACCATTGTTCTCATTTTATTTCCCATTCATTTTAAATTCATAAAAATATATGGCTTACATCATTATGTTACACAATTGTGCTTTAAAAAGAATACAAATTTTTCTATTTCATTTCATTATGTCAACATTCAATTTTGCAATGATGGTATAATTCCTAGGGAATTATTCAAAAATTTTATCACACTTAGGAATTTATGCCTAGCAAAAATCATATTTCTTTTAATATCTCATGCATAATATTTTTATGAAAATCTGAAAACAAATCATCACCATCATCATTTTTCATCATCACAACACAAAGTCTTAAGACAGTCTCTTAAGCACTCTTTTACTTTTAGCAATATTTCTATACTGGGATTAGCTTGATGACATAGCGAGTGGTGACTCCATGAAATGGTCTATAACAACAAAAATGTCCTTTGAAATTATTGCTAGAAGTCCCTTTTATTTTGCATTAAAACACACCACCAAAACAACCAATTTGTTTACATCAGATTATTCCATTTAAATTTTATGGCATGACATAAAATTATAATTTATTTCCAACAACATAATTACATGAATAATCAACCAAACAAATCCAAAATTAAAGAATCATACAACATATATACAAGTCATATCATCAAAAATACCATCTATATATATCAACACAATTATATACATCATATCAAAACTGGATTGGTATGCCACAATCTATACCCTGACATACTCAATCCTCTCAAAAAATGTATGCAATCTAGTCTATGTCAGCTAGTCTTGAGAAGCCCTCGAGCTCTCAGCCTCATCTCCTCTCCTGCCCTGATGTGGAGGAGGTGGTCCCATAGAGGTCTAGGTTGTGTCTCGGGTCCTCACCGTCGATCGTGAGGAAGTCCTCGATGATCCCATCCTGATCGACTCTACAATGCCAGCTGATAGCTACAACCTCTAGCCCTCTGGAACCAGCTGGTAGTATACTCCCTGATAGAACGTGGTCTAAGCCATAGATCGTGCCAAATCCTGCATGCTTACACCTCTGCTTCGATCCCTGAGCTGTGTAGCCTCATCCTGTAGTGTCTGCACCTAAGCTCGAAGGTAGGCATTCTCAACCTAGAGAGTCACCATCTCATTGCTCTCCCCTACCTCGACACCCTTGCCTTTATCGAGCGATGGTGGCCTCTCCCCCTGCTGAGAAGGGAATATCTCCTCCCTCATCCCTGTCTGCTATGATCTCTATGGAGCCTGTGCCATCCTCTGGCATCTCCCCTACGGATATCATCATTTCTCTCTCCCACTACGACCCCACACTACCTCAATAGCAACTTGGCACTGCCTCCCCATCCATCGCACAATCACGTGCACCAAAACCTGTGCCCTCATAATTTGAGGAGGGCGGATGCCTGTGTACCAGGCATCATATCCATCAGTGACCCCAGCATCATCCCCATCTACTGGCTGGATAGGGGTATCATTCACATCCTGGCTCTAGAATCACTGCATATCCAGATCCCCACTCAGTGTAGTACTATCCTGAATAGTCTAAGAGTAATCATAATCCCTGAGATGGGATCCCCTACTATAGACTGAACTGTCACAAAACTCGGTCATAGTGGTGGAGCTCTACCTCTCCCCACTCCATCCTCAGCCAACAGACTCGCCTGATGCGAGCCAGCTCCTGCCTATCCTCTACCCACCCTAGATGCTCTCTCCATGGCCTCTAAGTGATATGGTCTAGGATGAGGTCATCTAGCAACCTCCATGACATCGATAGATCTATCCATCGTTGTGACCCTCTCTATAGCCACCAATGGAAAACTCGGGGTCTCTCCCGATCAACCCCTGTTAGTGGGAGTCCTATTGACCTTCGCACCGTGATGTGCTCCCAGCACAAAACCTATAGTAGTGATGTCAAAACCAGACATCGACCTCCCTTGCATATGACCCCGTGTAGGATCCTATACAAGTGACATAGTACAAAGTTGCCCCATGCAAATCTGTACCCGTGGTCTCTCATGTTGCAGACAATATCTAAAAGGAGCCAAGGTAATCTGCACCCGCTCTAGTGGCACAGTAGTAGGCCACCCACTATCCCTGCCAAAACCTAAGTCAACCTAGATGCCCCAAGCATCTGCCTCAGAGACTCGATGTTCACTTTGCCCTTCTCCAAGGCGAAGCTCAGGTCTCCACATAACCTTATCATAGCCTGGCCTTGATTGGCCGCAGGAGTCATGAACCGTCCTTGTATGGGGATCCTCAAGATCCTCCATACGTCCTCTAGTGTGGGAGCCATCTCCCCTATCGGTAATCAAAAGTAGGACGACCCCGGATACCATTTCTCTGCTAGGGCTATCAGTAGCCCAATGTCTGTCGGTACTTGTGGCATTTTTGCCGCATGCTATAGACCAACCTGTGCTAGTTGGTCTCGCTCCGCCTGGTCGAGCACGGCCACGTCATCTCTTAGCCCCCCATATTTCCATTCCCAACTTTTTAGTAATCCCCTCTACAAAATAAACAGTAAACAATAAAATTCATTAATAAACCAATTATTAAAATCAATTACATGCAATTCAAACAAGCTTAATTTCATAAAAATGATGATATCGTCCACCATTGGACGATATCATCCTAAATTGAGTAAAATCATCCTTTTTAGGATGAAATCGTCTCCAATTTCTCAACTTGAGGATCACCCCTTGTTGGATGGGATCGCCCCTAGTTCGCCGATTCTGCCCTTAGATGAAATCGATGATCTAGGGATTATTTTGACGAAATGGAGACGATTTCGTCTCGACGTCGTCGACGGCCTAAAAATGGCCACGATGCCCCAAAATAGTCAAAATTTAAATAAAAAATTACACAAATCAAATTAAAAACATAATTCACTAGGTTTAGATCCTTACCCATAGCCCACTCTAGACCTCTATCGATTTGTGCGTGGTTTCAACCATTTTTTCTATAGAGCTCTAAAACAGTAAAAATGAACAATAAAAATAAATTAGGGTTTTACCCTATTTTTCTTAATTTTATTTAAAAACAACAACATTTTAATTTTTATTTTCTACGCTTTTACCTCAAATGTTTGATTTGGGTAAAAACACGGAGGGGGCACCATAGTAAACAGTCATACGATTCGACCTAGAATCGTCATCTATAAAATTGAGTAAATTTTTACTTTCTCGTAAAACGGGAAGAACTCGTCTTTAACGTATTTTCTTCATAAAATTCGCTAAAGAGGGGCCAAAATGTAGCACCCTAAAATTGGTACAGTTATGTTGAGAAGCAACACACCCCCACTGAAAAATGAATTTCCACCCTTTGAAAACTTTGAGCTTTCATTTTTGCAGTAAGGACCCTCTTGATGTTTTCCAGGTTTTAATTCCAAATTTGCTTGCCTCCTTTTTTTTAAGTTGTGCTTTTATTTGCATCTGGCTTTGTTTTATTTTAGAATTCATTTTGCAAATGTTAGAATCATTGCTAATTAAAGAAAATCTTTCACCGGTATGAAAAAATGCAGATTCCAGGTAGATGAATTCACTGAAGGCCAAAAATTTCCATTTTTGGCAAGGTAGCAAAATCGCGACACTTCCATTTTTGGAAATGTCGCGAAATCGCGATGGGTTTCGAAAAAATCGGCTAAGTCCTGAAAACGTAGCGAAATCGCGACACTTCCATTTTTGGAAATGTTGCGATATCATGACACTTTCCATTTTTGGAAATGTAGCAAAATCGCGACGGGTTTGGAGAGAGAAAGTAAATGCATACGGAACGTAGCGAAATCGTGACACTTCCATTTTTGGAAGGGTCACGAAATCGTGACACTTTCCATTTTTGGAAATGTCGTGAAATCGCGACAGGTTTGAGTCAGAAGCCAAATTGGATGAAAACGTCGCGATATCGCAACACATTTTGGATGAATGAAAGACTTGGAGAAACTGTCGTGAAATCACGACATGTCACATTTTCGTGGCAGCAAGAGCGAGAAAGTGGCTAAGGCAAGAAAGTGTAGCGAAATCACGACGTCGCAATTTCGCGACGTCGCGAAATCACGACATTTTTCAAGAAAATCCCCAAGGCGTACGGACCGTCGTGATTTCGTGACATGTCGCGAAATCGTGACATGTTGCATTTTCGTGGCAGGTCCAGGCAAAGGCAAGCAAGGTAGAATTGCATCATGAAATTGCGACAGGTGCAAGACTCGACGAGGCATGTCGTGAAATCGCGACATGTCACGGTTTCGCGGTTGCAAGAAGAAAAAATGCCCAAGGCACGAAAGCGTCGCAAAATCGCGACAGGATGGAGAGAAAAGTGCAAGTGCGAAAAGGGGCACGATTTCACGACATGTCGTGAAATCGCAACATGTCATAGTTTCACGACACTGGAAGCAGAAAATGGCTAAGGCATGAAGATGTCACGAAATCGCGACATCATGATTTCGCGACGTCACGAAATCACGACAAAGTTCGAAAAGCAGGGGCAAGTAAGAAAGGTGTCGCGAAATTGTGACAACCGAAGAAAGAACCAAGTGCAGTCAAAGCAAAGTCCCAAAAGAACAAGGCATGAAAGGTCACGAAATCACGACACAGTTGATAGAAAAGGGCCCAAGGCCAAAGGGTGTCGCAAAATCGCGACGTCGCGATTTTGTGACGTCGCGATTTTGCGACGTCGCGAAATCGCGACACAATCAGAAGGGGTAGCAACAAAGGAAATGACGAAAGAGCCAAAGTGCAAGTCAAAGGTGTCGCGAAATCATGACACAAATCAAGGATGGCGAGGTAAGGAGCCACCATGTCATGATTTCGTGACATGGTGGAGAGATGGCAAGGTAAGGCACCACCATGTCGCGAAATCGTGACATAGTGGGGAATTCGCAAGGGGAAGCCAAAGACCACTGGAAGTGCAGAGGCGGTGATGTCGCGAAATCGTGACGTCGCGAAGTCGTGACAGCCAAACGATGAAGTTGCCAAGGCATAAGACGGGTAGCGATTTCGTGACATGTCGCATTTTCGTGGCCTTGACAGGAAGACAGCATAGCATGAAAAGATAGCTGGAAACGTACACGTGTCGCGATTTTTGCGACACGTGTTAGAACAGAACAAAGCACCAAGCCGTGTATACTGAACTTTAGGGTTTCATTTTAATATTTAAGGTTTTGATTTGATAATTTTAAAGTGCTAATCCTTGTTTGTCTTTCATGCAGGAAGCCATCTGGCACTTACATGATAACGGAGAAATGGCCATAAAGACAAATTTAAGTGCAAATTAATCGAAGATAGCCATATTGAAAAGAAAGGTGCCGGGAATTGTTGTTTCATCCAAATTTTACAGATCTGGCCGCAAAGAGACTTTACGGTGACTAAGCAGCTGCCCATTTAATGGAATGTGTCGGGAATTGGCCGAAAAATGAAAATATCTACACTCAGTTACCGAAATTTGCTGATGGATGCATTTAATGAAAATTTATGGCAAAATTAATGGCTTGCAGGCATTTTCAACTCAGGGATGGCTTTGCGGAGACGAAATGTCAGATAAGTGGTGACTCATCCAAATTACCCGAGGGCATTAATGAAGACATTTATTCATAGTTGCGGGTGAATGCAAGTGGCATTCAAATTCTATCTTCTCCATTTATGGCAAGTGACTGCACTGATTTGTAGAATGGTTAAGTTTTATCCGAACTTTGTTTTAAATGGATTTATATTGTAAAACCTAAGTACTAGGGTTTAAGATGATAAGATTTAGGGTTTGAGAAAAAGATATTTCTAAAAGATCAGGGTCTGTCCTGAGTCTATAAATACTTCTTCTAAATGTAATCGTAGGAGGCAGAGACTTAGAAATAAAAGGCTATTGAAGCAATTTCTTGCAAATCTTGTTAAATACTCTATTTCTGGACTTGGAGTTCATGTGCTTTTGTTTTCTGTGATAGCATGGCCAGGAGCCTAATATTTTGTAGATTGTGATAAGTTCATCTTCTTTTGTTATCCGTTTCTTTAAAGTTTATTAAATATATGCTGTAAATCTGTGTTATCAAGATTAAATATGTTTTTGGGCTTCATTTGTTCTACTGTATGCTAAGAAAAATCATGGATTTAAGGTTCAAGTTTGTTCTAATTGCTCTGTCCTCACTGTGTGAGCTATGCTGCTGGTGAGAAATACCAATTTTAACGAACTTCCCCTTTTTTTTATGATTTTCTTTCAGATCTGTTTCATCTCTGCCTTATGCTCTTAGTAGAAGGTGATCTTAGAAAGCTGGACACCTTCTTCTTTGATTTTTTCTATTGTGAAGCTGATAGTATAAATAAAATTGGTAGTTTTGTTTTACAGCTAAGTTTGATAGACTTATCTTTCTGCCCTACCCTACTCTCTTTGTTTTATCGTGAAATGATCTATTTTTATTTTCTTTTAAATTTGTCTTTTATTTAAATATGCTGACCCATAAGAGCTAGATCAAAGAATTAATTTTGAATCTGATTGTCAATAAGTGACAACTTCTAAACATTACTGAACAAGTTCAAGAACCCGTTGTAAGGTAATAGACAGTCCATATTGAAGACTATTCTAGAAGCAAAAAAGAGTGAATTGACATTCGACCCAACTCTGTAACTCACACCTTGGATAACCAGCAAGATCCTAAAGTGAGTGGGATTTATCCCGTATAAGTGTTATCAGAGTTTCATGCTCATTCTTCGCAGGGTGTGTATAAAATTCGGACCAACATTTAAAAATGGCGCTAGAAGGAGGGCCTGAACTTACGTTCTTAGTGCGCTTGAGTTGAGAAATCTGATTGTATGTGGTACTTGACAAATGTTGTATTTTATCCAAAGTCCGGTAGCCAATTTTCCCTCCTCCTCTGCCTTTAAAATTTTGTTGTTTGAATTTTTTCCTGAACAGCGAAACTTAACACCAACATTTAAAAGGCCCACTAAACTCTGGTCAGTATTGTAAGTTATCAGTACAATTTTTAGACATGCCAGAAAAAGGGGCCAAGTTCAGTAGTTTGTTAAGAACAGTTTTATCACCACTTGCAGTTACTCCAATTACAACTCAGAATATCACCGTCAATCAAGTAGTAATGGCAAATTGGTTGGGTTCCATTGCTTTAAATATTTCGGGTATAGCCCATGACCTGCCTAGAAATTTGAAGAGATATCTTCCCAGATATCAACATGATGGGACTAGGACAGCAAAGGAACATCTGGTAGCATTCAAAAATTCTTTGAAATTGTTAAATATACAACATGAAGATGTGGCTTGCAGATTGTTCCCATTAACTCTCTAGGAGGGAGCTTATGACTGGTTTCTAAATCTCACTAGCAATTCTATTACCAGTTGGAATGACCTAGAGAAAGTTTTTATATCACAATTTGGGGAAGTGATAGATCCCAGTGTGTTATACCAACAGTTTTCCAGCATCAAGAGAGAGTCGGGAGAAGCTGTCAGGTCATTCAATATGAGGTTCCAAAGAGCTTATGGTAGAATAACTGGTCATTACATCTCAAATGCAAATTTGGCCTTAGAAATCTATAAAAATGCATTGGATTCGGTGACCTCTATTTTCCTCAAGAGAGACATCAATATCATAACCCTGACAGGAGCTTATAAAGAAGCTTTAATTCTTGAAAGACAGTTAGGACCTCAAATTTTGAGCAGTCCTTTGATATCCTATGTTACACAGAACATGCCTATTTTGGATCCCATTCCACATCATGAGTTAGTGCCAACATATTATGCTCTACCCAAGGAAACTCCGTTAACTGTGACATCCACTCAGCATGTGCAAAATATAGAGAAAGGTTTTGACAAGTTCAAAGTGGAAGTGCTTGAAGTAAAAACTTGTGATCTAGCATTACCCAAATTTGAAGTTTTTCCTGGTGAGTTAAATTTTCCTAGAAATCAAAGAAATATTGATATTTCTGGTTCATCCGAAAATAGTACAACCAGGGTTTCAGATTCTTTCACTTTTCTCGTAGAGTCAAAAAATCTTGTAGAGACTCCTATGGATGAAATGAAAGATTTTCAACAGTTCCAAAGGGACAATTATAATTTGAGATGTGAGAGTCCAGAACCTAATAATGATCCTTCCTCATTAGAGGATGATGAAAATAAGATTCAATATCACTATGCAGAAGTAACTGAGAAGGAGGATAACATCATTGAGGATATGAAGGAAAGTAAAGCTGACATCACCCTCCATGAGCTGGCCCAGATTGTTGAACAAAAGGATAACTTGATTGAAGCTTACTCTGGACCACCTATTGAATTTCAAAAAAAGGAGGAAAATATAGTAAATGTGAATGTGGTCAACCAACTTGAAATAGGTAAAAAGTCTCAATATAAGCCTGTAACTACTGAACATAATATCAAAGAAAAGGTTGCAAATCATGTTGATGTAAATATTAGAGTTTCTAATTTGGCAGCTAAGAAGGTGAGAACAGTTACAGCTCTAATTAATCACAACAATGACATTTGGACATTACACATTGATGGGGTTAAATATAAGCAAAGCTTAGGTGAAAAAGAAAATTATGAGAATTCTGCTAGAGGGATAAAAATTGAAGTCTTGGATATTGAAGCAGTAGAGCAACCACAAAATGTTCAAGCTATTAAGCACTAGGACATACGAATAAAATGTGATCTCTTTGAGTTATTACATAAATCTGAAGATGTGATGATCTGGGTCTATAAAGGCTTTAAAGTATTTGATCCTGGGGGTTTTTACATTTCGTCCTTTTGAAAGAATTCTGCAAACCCTTCAAGTAGAAGCATAAACATGTTATCATATGATTTGTTATTATATGATTTGTTTAATTTGAAAGAGTTGTAGATTTGTTTTTCAGTGGGACAAGATCCATAAAAAAATAATAAAAAAAAAAGAGGGAAGATGGTAAACACAATTTTTTCCCAGGTAGCAAAAAAAATTTTGGAAGCATAGTCTGGAGTGCATTTCGTCAACAGGACCTAAAAGGTAATTTTTCTAAATTTACTTGCAAATGGTCAAAATTTTTTAAGGCACTATTTCTCTGCTTTTCCATCTGCTACATTTTTTGAGTGATCAAAGAAGTTGTAACATGTGTATACATTGTAAATAAGCTTTAATGTTTGTGCAGTTTTTCAATTTTATTTTATTTTATTTTAAAGTCTGTACAGTGTTGTTTTATTTTAAATGTCTGTACAGTTTATTTTATTTGTTTTTAAAGTTCTGTGTTTTCCCCTAGTTTGTACATTTTATTTTATTTTGTTTGTGAGGTCTGTGTTTCTCCTTTAGGTCTGTACAGTTCTAGTTTATTTTAAAGTTCTGTATTTTTTTTTTAAGGTCTGTGCAGTTTATTTCCTTTGTAAATAACTCTGCAGTTATTTTATTTCCTTTGGTGCCTGTACAGTTTTATTTTAAAGTCTGTGTAGTTTTATTTTATTTTGTTTTTAAAGGTCTATGTTTATCCTTGGAAGTCCGTACAATTTATTTTATTTTACGAATTCTATTCTTTAACCTTTGCCTGAGCATCAATGAAAAAGTTAGCCTTCTAAAAATTGTTTTATTCTGAGTCCAGAATCCAGTGTTCATTATCATAATTATGAGATAGTCTGTTTAAATTGAGCAGTGGAACTATTTTGTTATTCAGAACAACAGTGGAAGGATGATTAGATTTTGTGTCTTGCTTGCCACAGTTGTTTTAATTATAAAGAAACTGCTATGCTGTTTGGCTGGAGAAACTCCTAGAGAATCCAAGAAAATTTGGTCATAAAAGGGGACTATGATTCATGTAATTATTTGAGTATCCATAGAGGCTATCAGTGCCTGAGCTAAAGCGAGTTCCCGGATCGATGAAATATTAAAAGAAAATTGTTATTCTTTCTAAGGATTTTCAGATGTTGATATATTTCAAAATAGAGAGAGACAGAAGGTGAGAGTTGAGCAAGACAGCATGGAATTGGCACTCTGTTATTTCCATATATATATAAAATAAAAATAAAAAATAAAAAAAAAGGGTAGTGTAATGAAAGATGCAGCGAAGACTTCAAAAGATGTTTTTTTTCTACCAAGTTGTAGATTCTACCTTACAATTGTAAATCTGGGTCGTGTAAATCTAAAGGGTAACTCTGTCGGGGCTGTTAAAGGCTAAACTAGTAAATAGAGCTCTACTCGGTTTCCTTTTTTTACAATCTTGAAAAGCTGATCAATCCAGAGTTCAAAATTTGAAGGCCCAGTCATTTTTGAAGAAAGTTTTATACACTTATAATTGCACATCAAAAATCTTCCTTAAATGATTCAGCCTAGTATGTCCTTGGGAAATTTTGACAACTATCGGCTAGTAGTTAAATTGTTTTAAAGAATATTTGTGGCAAGGCTTGATGCATGGTCTATGTTGTTTTGAAACTAGATTCTTGGGTTCTAAAATAATGCTACTATTTTACCCGCATATATCGCCATTTGTTGAGAAGCAACACACCCCCATTGAAAAATGAATTTCCACCCTTTGAAAACTTTGAGCTTTCATTTTTGCAGTAAGGACCCTCTTGATGTTTTTCAGGTTTTAATTCCAAATTTGCTTGCCTCCTTTTTTTAAGTTGTGCTTTTATTTGCATCTGGCTTTGTTTTATTTTGGAATTCATTTTGCAAATGTTAGAATCATTGCTAATTAAAGAAAATATTTCACCGGTATGAAAAAAATGCAGATTCCAGGTAGATGAATTCACTGAAGGCCAAAACTTTCCATTTTTGGCAAGGTAGCGAAATCGTGACACTTCCATTTTTAGAAATTTCACGAAATCGCGACGGGTTTCGAAAAAATTGGCTGTCCTGAAAACGTAGCGAAATCGCGACACTTCCATTTTTGGAAATGTCGCGATATCGCAACACTTTTCATTTTTGAAAATGTAGCAAAATCGTGATGGGTTTGGAGAGAGAAAGTAAATGCGTACAGAACGTAGCGAAATCGCGACACTTCCATTTTTGGAAGGGTCACAAAATCGTGACACTTTTCATTTTTGGAAATGTCGCAAAATCGTGACAGGTTTGAGTCAGAAGCCAAATTGGATGAAAACGTCGCGATATCACGACACATTTTGGATGAATGAAAGACTTGGAGAAGCTATCGCGAAATCGTGACATGTCGCATTTTCATGGCAGTAGAAGCGAGAAAGTGGCTAAGGCAAGAAAGTGTTGCGAAATCGCGGCGTTGCGAAATCGTGACATTTTTCAGGAAAATCCCCAAGGCGTATGGACCGTCGCGATTTCGTGACATGTCACGAAATCGTGACATGTCGCATTTTTGCGGCAGGTCCAGGCAAAAGCAAGCAAGGTAGAATTGCGTCGCGAAATTGCGACAGGTGCAAGACTCGATGAGGCATGTCACGAAATCATGACATGTCACGGTTTCGCAGCTGTAAGAAGAAAAAAAATGCCCAAGGAACGAAAGCGTCATGAAATCATGACAGGATGGAGAGAAAAGTGCAAGTGCGAAAAGGGACGCGATTTCGTGACATATCGCGAAATCGTGACATGTCATAATTTTGTGGCACTAGAAGCAGAAAACAGCTAAGGCATGAAGATGTCGCGAATTTGCGACATCACGATTTTGCGACATTGTGAAATCGCGATAAAGTTTGAAAAGTAGGGGCAAGTAAGAAAGGTGTCACGAAATCGCGACAACCGAAGAAAGAACCAAGTGCAGTCAAAGCAAAGTCCCAAAATAACAAGGCATGAAAGGTCACGAAATCATGACACAGTTGAAGAAAAGGGCCCAAGGCCAAAGGGTGTCGTGAAATCGCGACATCGCGAAATCGTGACACAATCCGAAGGGGCAGAAACAAAGGAAATGACAAAAGAGCCAAAGTGCAATTCAAGGTGTCGCAAAATCGTGACACAAATCAAGGATGGCGAGGTAAGGAGCCATCATGTCATGATTTCATGACATGGTGGAGAGATGGCAAGGTAAGGCGCCACCGTGTCACGAAATCATGACATGGTGGAGAATTCGCAAGGGGAAGCCAAGGACCACTAGAAGTGCAGAGACGGTGATGTCATGAAATTGCGACATCATGATTTCACGACGTCGCGAAGTTGCGACAGCCAAACGATGAAGTTGCCAAGGCATAAGACGGGTAGCGATTTCGTGACATGTCGCGAAATCATGACATGTCACATTTTTGTGGCCTTGACAGGAAGACAGCACAGCATGAAAAGATAGCTGGAAACGTACACGTGTCATGATTTTTGCGACACGTGTCAGAACAAAACAAAGCACCAAGCCGCGTATACTAAACTTTAGGGTTTCATTTTAATATTTAAGGTTTTGATTTGATAATTTTAAAGTGCTAATCCTTGTTTGTCTTTCATGCAAGAAGCCATCTGGCACTTACATGATAACGGAGAAATGGCCATAAAGACAAAGTTAAGTGCAAAATAATCGAAGACAACCATATTGAAAAGAAAGGTGCCGAGAATTGCTGTTTCATCCAAATTTTATAGATCTGGCCGCAAAGAGACTTTACGGTGACTAAGCAGCTGCCTATTTAATGGAATGTGTCGAGAATTGGCCCAAAAATGAAAATATCTACACTCAGTTACCGAAATTTGCTGATGGATGCATTTAATGAAAATTTATGGCAGAATTAATGGCTTGCAGACATTTTCAACTCAGGGATGGCTCTGCAGAGATGAAATGTCAGAGAAGTGGTGACTCATCCAAATTACCCGAGGGCATTAATGAAGACATTTATTCATAGTTGCGGGTGAATGCAAGTGGCATTCGAATTCTATCTTCTCCATTTATGGCAAGTGACTGCACTGATTTGCAAAATGATTAAGTTTTATCCGAACTTTGTTTTAAATGGCTTTATATTGTTAAACCCGAGTACTAGGGTTTAAGATGATAAGATTTAGGGTTTGAGAAGAAGATATTTCTAAAAGATCAGGGTCTGTCCTGAGTCTATAAATACTTCTTCTAAATGTAATCGTAGGAGGTGGAGACTTAGAAATAAAAGGCTATTGAAGCAATTTCTTGCAAATCTTGTTAAATACTTTATTTTTGGACTTGGAGTTGATGTGCTTTTGTTTTTTGTGAAAGCATGGCCAGGAGCCTAATCTTTTGCAGATTGTGATAAGTTCATATTTTTTTGTTATCCATTTCTTTAAAGTTTATTAAATAAATGATGTAAATCTGTGTTATCAAGATTAAATATGCTGTTGGGCTTCATTTGTTCTACTGTATGCTAGGAAAAATCATGGATTTAAGGTTCAAGTTTGTTCTAATTGCTCTGTCCTCACTATGTGAGCTATGCTGCTGGTGAGAAATACCAATTTTAACGGACTTCCCCTTTTGTTTATGATTTTCTTTCAGATCTGTTCCATCTTTGCCTTATGCTCTTAGTAGAAGGTGATCTTAGAAAGTTGGATACCTTCTTCTTTGATTTGTTCTATTGTGAAGCTGATAGTATAAATAAAATTGGTAGTTTTGTTTTACATCTAAGTTTGATAGACTTCTCTTTCTGCCCTACCCTACTCTCTTTGTTTTATCATGAAATGATCTATTTTTATTTTCTTTTAAATTTGTTTTTTATTTAAATCTACTGACCCATAAGAGCTAGATCAAAGAATTAATTTTGAATCTGATTGTCAACAAGTGACAACTTCTAAACATTACTGAACAAGTTCAAGAACCCGTTGTAAGGTAACAGACAGTCCATATTGAAGACTATTCTAGAAGCGAAAAAGAGTGAATTGACATTCGACCCAACTCTGTAACTCACACCTTGGATAACCAGCAAGATCCTAAAGTGAGTGGGATTTATCCCGTATAAGTGTTATCAAAGTTTCATGCTCATTCTTCGTAGGGTGTGTATAAAAGTCGGACCAAAAAGTTAAACCCTTAGTAAGAAAGATAAAAATTTGAATTTTAACCCCAAAACTGCCCGTTAACCGCCCGTTACCTGCTCACCTTGTTTTCTATGCCATTTTTAGGATTTATTTTGACCGTTGGACGATATCATCGATGATAAAATGAAATCATCCCAGATCTGATGAATTCATCTGGAACAGAACATCCAGATGATTTCATACCAAAACTGAATTTTCATAATTAGCTTCTATTCAACAACTTCTCTAACTTGGGTAGAAAGTGTGTCTGCGTGGTTAGAGTCTCCCCCGTTGGAGATCTCCCAAATTGGGATGATCTCCAACCTCATAACCTCTCCCTAATCCTATATAAACTAGGATTTTCTTAGTTTATCCCCCTAGCTGACTGATTTCCCTACAAATTTAGTTTCTCATGCATTAAAACACCTTCATACTATTGTCGCATTGTATATTTCAAGTTTTTCTTGCAGGGATTTTACTATTTTTTAGTCAAAGCAAGCTCGGATCATCGTAGGCGATTCCAGATGATTTTCGATGATCCTATTGCAGATCAGCGATGATCTCATATGATTGGAGGTAATCTCAACTACAGTTCATATTGGGGGCAATCAGAGCCCAGAGTTTGCATTTCTTTATCTTCTATCTTCATTTATTTATGCATTGACTTAGTTTATTCTATTTTTGCATTCTAGAGTTCACCTCATTTAGCATAGATGCATGATAAAGTTAAAATAAATTATCAAATTAATGCATTTCCTTTAATTTTTATCTGGATTTATCATTTAGGCAAGTTTACTGTCATTTCTATCATTTCCCCTTGCTTTTATAGTTGCATTTTTGGTTTTTGGTATCTATTTTTTTGATTGCAGGTTTCTGATGAATTCGTCTAACAAATTGGTCAGATCGACGACAATTTCATCTGATCTCAGATTATTTACTATGATCTGAGATGATTCTATAAAATTTTAGATGATAATGTAAGATTTGAGATGATCTGGACTTCTACAAACCTCATAATCTTCATCAGACATCCGAAATCAAGTATATTCTATCTTATTTAGCACACTTTCTATGTTTAGCACTTATTCATGTTTTCTGTATTCATATAAATCAACATTGGCATATAGAATAGCTTAGAATCATCTTGGCCAAACCTAGGAATTGAATGATTGAATATAAAAATGAACTCATCAAACCTACTCTCAACCTAGGCATGGAAACTACCACTCAAAAGTTTCCTGGTGAACCCACCATCCATCAAAAATTCACCCTTATACCCCTCCCCGAGAGGTGCAACCTTCACAGGGCCTCTCAGTCCGAGGTATTGTCTCATCCTTCTCGCATCCCCCTTCTAGGCGTAGATCCTATAGCCTAAAGGTAAGGATGCAAAAAATTTGGAGCGATACACCATGCCTTGCCATTCATTGGCAGCTGGCTGGAATTTACATTGGAAAACTAGTTTTTGCTGCACAGTAACAGTTTGCTTGCACTGTTGCAATATTTTGGTAAAATAAATGCTTGATACATATCAAAACATGATTAGTGAAATACTGCTATCAACCTAAGCATATCTTGTTTAGCAAGTCATAACAAAATAACATAAAACTATGCAAAAAGCTATAAAAATTAGAATATAGTATTTCAAATACATTGATCATGCAAATAGTTAATACACAGCATATTGAATCAACTTAACTAGCATATTAGATTAAACATAAGAGTTTGTAGGCAATTTCAGTGTTCAAAACATGCTATGATTGAGGCATTTCCAGGCCTCATCACAAACCAAGTTTAATCAACTTAGGTATGATAAACACCACTTAGATATTCTAGAGTAGCGGCAACAATTAGAAAAATAAAGGCTTGAATGACAAATTCAAGAGACTTTGCATAATAGAGTTCTTACCCAAACACGCATAGACAGGAGGCTCACCCAAGGCAACCTAATTTCTAACAAGATAGGTCTCCTAGACCTAATCCGATGTTGCCTCCTAGACCTCCTAGTCTTGAACATAATGTATATAATAGGCCTAATATAGAGCACCTTCAAGATATGTTTGTTCCTCCTTGTAGGCCCATGCCTAAAACACCTTATGGGGCTTATGATGACTTGGAACAAAATGAGAATTATGTAGAAGCACCTTTTGAGGGTATGGATGATCTTCATAAACCACCCCAACCCATGCTTAATATTCCTTGCCCTCATCCAAGGGTTCAAAACAAAGAAGAGGAAATTAAATCCTCATATGCGTATCAAGTTTTTCTTGCATGCTTAGATACTATATAAGGTAAGACAAATGGTAATGAGCATCAAAAAACCACTTTGCATCAATTGAATAATTAGATGCTACATCCATCCATTCATTCCCCAATATATCTTGAGCATTTTAAAATGCCAAAACTAGATATATTCAAGGGTGAAGAATATGCTCAAGAGCACGTTACTAGATTTATAAATTTGTACTTTAGCATATAGGACAATGACACATTGTTCCTGAGAACTTTTTTGAGTATCCTCTCTGGTCTTACCATTGAGTGGTTCAACCAAATTCTAAAACACAACATCCACACATTTGAACAATTCACTAATACATTTTTGGAACGTTTCACCTTTAACACAAAAAATAAGGTGACATTAACAGACCTCATGGGGTTAAAGTAATACGATGATGAGTCAATAAATGACTATAGAAGTAGGTGGCAAATGCTTTTGGCTAAGCTACCTTATCTATTTCCAGTATCTAAGTTAACTCGATTGTTTTCAAAGAGTTTCTTGAAACCCATCTCTTTAATATTACAATTACAACAATACCCTACCTTGGAAGAAGATCTAGAAAAGGCTAGAAATATAGAGGAAATAAAAATCCAAGAGGGATAAATAGCCATGTCTCATAAGAAGGAATGGACAAGAACCCAAAGAGTAGCTCAAAACCTCCAAAGCTAGCTATGGTCAATCAAGTGGACATAAATGTCCCTGGGCCTACACAAGCAATGCCTCCTCCAAAGGTGAACTATAAAGCATAACCTTCTCCTACAAGCTATAATACTAATTGTCAATCAAATTAGGGATAGAATCAACAATGTCACCCTAGGTGATAATTTACTCCCTTCACTGAATCCATGGATTCTCTATTTTATTGATTGTGTGTAGAAAAATTGTTAAATCTACCATATATCAAGCCTATCGATCTGGATACAGGTAAACCAAAGCCTATGGGGTGCTAAGAGAATCAGTATTGTAAATATCATTGGTAAATTTGCCATGATATACCAACATGCTATGGTTTTAAACACCTAGTACAATACATGATTGAAAGGAATGAACTTCAAGTAGATGATCCAATAGCTCCTAACAATCAACATATGGGTATATATAAATATCCATTACCAAATCATGACGTATAGGCAGTGCCTACTAAACTGATGAATGAGGTGAAAACAACTCCCCCTTTATAGGGATATGTTGCAATGGTGAATATTGTGACCAAGAATAGATGATATCCAAGCCAAGTTGTACCACCTATAGCTTCGAGTGATGTTCCAGCTATGTCGTAATCTACACCACCTATAGTACATGGCCTTCCACCTAGGCCAACATTAACAATAAAGAACAATCTTGCATAAATATTGAGGACAACATCAGTGAGATTGTCCATCTATGATCTAATTCAACAATCCCCTCTACATAGGGATACCTTGATGAATATCTTAAATTCAATAGATTTGCAACCATAGGAGTCCAACTCCATTGATTTTGTAGGTCATGTGTAACAGTGCAAGAAACAAGTAATAACATTTTATGAGCATGAGCTTAAGGAAGTAACCAATGATGTGGTAGATCCTCCTTTGTATATCATTGCATGTATAAATAAGGTACCATGCAAAAGAGTGCTCAAAGACATCGGTTCATTGAGCAATTTCATAACAACAAAAGCACTGAAACACATAGAATTGCCAGCATCTCATGTTGTTATGTCTACTTACACACTTTGGACATTCAATGACACAACATGCTCTATCATTGGTACTATAGTCTTACATATCCAGGTAGGGCACAAAACCATATCAACCTTGTGTCATGTGTTGGAAGGTGATATGGCCTATAATATATTGCTAGGTAGACCTTGGATTATGGATATGAAGTGTGTCCCATCCATTGCACATCAATGTATTAAATACACTCATGAAGGGCAAGTGCACGTAGTTTCTGTGGATCAAAAGACATTCAAATACTGCAATATAATGCAATAGATTCTAGAGTGACTCATGTAGACTTTATATTGAATACACCTATTCAGAGTCTACCACCATCACCTTCCATTTTACCATCTACATATTCATCCACACCATCCTCATCACTGGTAGCTTTAGACATGCCTTCGACATCATCAAATCCTCCATTGAGGAACATGTCAAAGAGGCCCATTGATGAGAGCCCACCCCTCATTTCCACAATATCCATGGAAGAGATTCCTTGTTTGGTAAATGAGGAATCATCTCAAGAGGTTCCAATTGAGTCATCTCAAGCCTCACTTCCATCTCATCCACCTTCACCATCTTAGGTCATAGTGCATATTTCCAACACAAGAATGGGAGAATATCTAGTGAGAAATGTCACAACGGTTCCATCAATAGAGATAGTGCAAGATATGGGGTGACCTCATCTTCCCATAGGTAGCATTGTGCCTCTTAGAAAATCATCCAATAAATTAAACTTTGTATATGGGGGTTTAGAGTATGGAGGCCTACCAATTCCCCAGAAATACGAAGATGATGAACCTTTTTTTGACATAAACTACCTTTCAAATCCTGATTACACACTGTGATATTTAGATTTTTGTAATTGGTATGGTTTTGGTTTAGGCTTATATGATCATGATCCTCGTGTTCCATGTCAACCCCAATATCATCTATTGTACGATAAATCTGGGTTGGGACACAATAAGTCAGTCTCGTTGGATGTTCTTATAGAGAGCCTAGAGCACCTATGTCTAGGTTATCAAAATAAGCTAGCACGCGATCCATACATCAATCTAAATCATGTTCATTCATTAGGATATTATTTTCCCATAGACGTGATAGATCAAGAACTATATAGTGATTTTTCCTAGTCCCATGAAGTGGGGGAGAGCTCACATACCTTGTAATATGATGGTGAGGAAGAGGATCAAGGTCCTCCTCACGAATGGATGAGTGATGATGAAGAAGATTATGGCATCGCACCCATTAATTTCCCAAGCTTAGATGATGAACACGAGAGAGTGTTCCCCTTGGATGACGAGGATGATTATTATCTTCATATGTTATTCCCTATCCAAGGCCCCATTTGATGCCAAATTTTGTTGCATGAAGAGCATGCTTGCCCTCTTCCACATAGGCCACCACCATTCATTACACTTCCACTAGAGCCACCTCCATGATTTTAGATACTACATAAGACATCTAGGTCCACTCGCCCTTAGGAGGGAAATCATGTATCCATCAACATAATTTTTATAGATTTAACCACACCACTGAGAAATCTGAATGACCCATCAAAGTTGTTGCACCTCAACATTGAGGTGATTGACTTTGATTAAGGATATTATTCTCCATAACCAATAGAGTATTGGCCTTGTGAGGAAATGTTACAACCATTTAACCTTTCTTTGAGAACTACTCAGAATGTTTTTCAAGTAGAGGTTGATCCTGAATTTCCTATGTATGAAGCAAATCTCGCTAATGAAATTCACTTGATTCCTACCCCACATCAGTTGGAGGATGGGTCTCATATGTCAATTGATCCAACAATATATAGGGATATTGGTATAGATCCTGATAGTCCCCATATTATTAAGCTAGGAGAAGGATTTTCTCCAGTTGAACAAGATGATTTCATGAACACATTGAAAGCAGGGATAAAATATTTTACTTGGTCATATAAATACATGCTAGGATTGGACCCAAATCTAGTCACGCATAATCTTACATTAGACCCCAAGATAAAAATAGTTAAGCAAAAGTTACATAAAATGCACCCAAAAATAGCCTTGATGGTGAAAGATGAATTAAAAACACTATTGGACACTAATTTCATCACATTAGTAGACTATCCACCATGGGTTTCAAACATGGTACCTATAAAAAACCCTGATGGGAGGATTCACATTTGTACTAACTTTAGAGATCTTAACAAAGTGAGTCTTAAGGATGAGTTTCTATTACCAAACATTGATGCATTAGTAGAAGCTATAGTAGGACATGAAATGCTATCCCTCATGGAAGGTTTCTCTTGGTATAATCAAATTTTTATTAACCTAGAAGACTAGATCAAAACGACATTCACAATGCCTTGGGGTACATTCTGTTACAAAGTCATGCCTTTTGGCCTTAAGAACATTGGTGCAACATACCAACGAGCCATGACGTATATCTTCCATGACTATATACATAAGATTTTGGAATATTACATGTATGACATATTGGCAAAATCTTTATTGCACCATGGGCATGTCGATGTATTGTGTAAAGTTCTAGATCACCTCATTGAGCACAATTTCAGGATTAACCCCAAGAAGTGTGACTTTGGTGTCACATCTGGTAAACTCTTGGGATTCATAGTCTCTAAGTTAGGCATTGAGGTAGATCTAAACAAGGTCAAGTCAATATTAGAAATGCCTCCCCCCACAACCATTAAGCAACTACACAACTTGCAAGGAAAGGTCACATCTATAAAATGCTTCATAGTGCAACTATGAGATAAGTGTCAACCTATGAATATGTTGCTACACAAGGGGGTCTCATTTCATTGGGATTAAGAATGTTAAAATACCTTTGACAAAATAAAATAATACCTAGCCTCATCACCTGTATTGGATCCTCCACAACGAGGAGTGTCGTTCTACTTATACATCTCAGCTACTAAGCTAGCATTGGGTACCATGTTGCCCCAAAAGAATGAATTTCATAAAGAATAGGCTACATATTACATTAACCGCACACTAGTTAGCTATGAGATAAATTATGCATATGTTGAGAAGTTATGCTTAGAAATGGTCTTTGCCACAAAAAATCTATGCTATTACATGCTCAACCATGCCACGTATGTCATATCTATGGAAAATCCATTGCGATATATGATGAGCAGAACATATCACAATAGTCGCATGGTGAAATGGATAATGTTGTTGATGAAATTTGACCTTGATTCTATTGGAAAAAAATCAATCAAAGGATGGGTCATCATCGATAAACTAGTAGAGGCTCCTCTTTAGGACAATTAGCCTCTAAATGTAGAACTTCCCTATGATGGAGTATTTCATATCTCATAATCTCCTGATTCTATAGAGCCTGAGTCATAGGTGGACATAACTCTATTCTTCGATGGTTCTAAATGTGAGCAAGGAGGTGGCACAAATATCATGTTTTCACACTGCAAGGGGCTCCCATACCTATATCATTCAAACTCAATTTCCCATGCACAAATAACAATGCCAAGTATGAAGCCCTCATAACAGGCCTTCAGATGATGATCGCCATGAATATAACTAAGTTAAACATTTTTAGTGATTTCTTGCTCATAGTTAATCAGGTTAAATGGATATACCATTGTAGGTGTCCTATATTGCAAGCATGCAAATCTCTAGTGGATAAAATTTTAGTAAAATTTGAGCAGTATGATATTGAGGCACTCCCTAATTCATCTAATAATTTTGCAGACATGATGGCTTCCCTAGGGTCACTAATCCCATAAAACCCTTCAGATGATATCATGACTATTCAAGTGAAAATTCTAGTGCAATCCGTAACTGAGTGTGATGAGCATAATGCCACACCAGTTTTTCACATGATTCAGATTGAACCTTCACATGAATGGTTCTCTCAACTACACAATTATTTGAATAACACCAAATGGGGGACTTTGTTCCCTCAAAATTACGGATTATGAATGTAAAATGTATTACAAGATTCATAATATTGAGGCTACTCCAAAGTGAGATTGGGCAATACTGATTAAATATTATCTTAAACTGGGCAATATTCCTCCTAGATTGTTGCATTCTGTAAAGCAAGCATTAAAGAAAAATGTAGAAAAATATTTCTTATTAAGAGATATAATGTATCATCGGAGCTATGAAGGTATTACCTTCATTGCTTAGACTCATAGGAGTCAACTTGGGCCATTTTCCAAGCACACGATGGTACATGCGATGACCACTTGAGTTGCATGGCCATCACTAAGTGCATTCTTTGCATGGGCTATTATTGGCCAACCTTAGAGAAATATTGTTGTGCTTGTGTAAATAAGTGCATGAAATATCAACATCATGAAAATTTGATACACATACCTTCATAGGACTTACAACCAATTCAATCGATTTGGCCATTTCACAATGGAGTTTTGATTTAATTTGTGAAATCTCAACTACCACCTCAGGTCACCACACATTTATTATAACAACGATTGAGTATTTTACAAAATGGGTGGAATCAATTCCCCTTACCACTACGACTGGACCCTGCATCATAGAGTTTATGGTACACAACATCATATGTCATTTTGGTATTCCATCAAAAATAATATCGAATAATAGAACATCCTTTAAAAATAAGGATGTGCATGCGTTAACAAAAAAGTATAACATAAAGCATATATTTTCCATGCCCTATTATCCATAGGCCAATAGGTAAGCAGAGCCATCTAATAAAACTGTAGTAGCCATCTTGAAGAAAATTGTTACGTAAAATTATAAAGATTGTCACAATAAATTACCTCTTACCCTTTGGGCCTATCAAACTAGCATTTGGATGCCCATTGGGGCAACTTCATTTTCACTATTGTATGGTGTTGAGGCTATCATGCCTTTAGAGTTAGATATTTTGTCATTGCACATTTCCATACAATAATTCATCGATGATGATACCGCTAGGCCACCTCATTTAGATCAATTAATGTTGCTTAATGAATGATGTGTCAATGCTCTTGATCATCTACATATTTATCAGGAATGCCTTAAGAGAGCTTACAACATGAAAGTCCACCAAAGAGACTTTTAGATTGGCAATTTAGTTCTAAAAGAGAAACAAAAAAATTCTAATTTACGATTCAATCTATAGGATAAATTTATGGTAAATTGGTTAGGTCCCTTCATTATTACAAGTCATATTAGATCTAGAACTTATCGCTTAGCATCCATCAAAGGAAGTTAAGAGCCTGAACCAATTAATATTAGTTGTTTGTGACCTTTCTATGTTTAGAGCACCATTAAAAGTCCCTAGGTGGTCTATGATAGTCTAGGTCAAAACAAAACATTCCTAGGCAGTCTACGATTGTCTAGGTCAATCCAAAAATCCCTAAAGGCATCTATAAGCCCTTTGGTCACCATAAAATTCCCCTAGGTGGTCTATGACCATCTAGGTCAACCTAAAATGCCCCTAGGTAGTCTATGACTATCTAGGTCAAAACAAAATGCTCCTAGGCAGTCTACGATTGTCTAGGTCAATCCAAAAAGCCCCAAAGGCATCTATAAGTCCTTTTATCACCATAAAATATCCTTAGGTGTTCTATGACCATCTGGGTCAATCTAAAATGTCCCTAGGTAGTATATGACCATCTAGGTCAAAAAAAATACTCCTAGGTAGTCTATGATTGTCTAGGTCAACCCAAAAATCCCCAAATGTGTCTATAATCCCTTTGGCCACCATAAAATACCCGTAGGTAGTCTATGACCATCTAGGTCAATCTAAAATGCCTCTAGATGGTCTATGGCTATCTAGTTAAACCTAAAATACCCCTAGGCGGTCTATGATGATCTAGGTCAAAACAAAATTCTCCTAGGCATTCTATGATTGTTTAGGTCAAACCAAAAATCCCAAAAGGTATCTATAAGCTCTTTGGTCACCATAAAATACCTCTAGGTAGTCTATGACAATCTAGGTCAACCTAAAATACCCCTAGATAGTCTATGACTATCTAGGTCAAAACAAAATGCTCCTAGATAGTCTATGATTATCTAGGTCAACCCAAAAACCCCCAAAGGAATCTATAAGCCCTTTGGTCACCATAAAATACCTCTATGTGGTCTATGATCATCTAGGTCAACCTAAAATACCCCTATGTTATCTATGACCATATAGGTCAAAACAAAATGCTCCTAAGTAGTCTACTATTGTCTAGGTCAATCCAAAAAGCCCCAAAGGCATCTATAAGCCCTTTGGTTACCATAAAATGCCCCTAGGCAGTTTATGACCATCTAGGTCAAACCAAAATGATCCTAGGCAGTCCACATTTGTCTAGGTCCACCCAAAAAGCTCCAATGATACTTATTAAGCCCATTGGTCAACATGTATTTACATATATCAAAAAAATTTAAAACATCATTCAAATCGTCAAAAACACAAAAAATATTATATTGCATTACATTTCTCAGCATTTGCATTATGACATTATGTGCATTAGGCATGCTCATCATTGCATTTTACATTATTAGAAATTATCATACATATTTAGCACTAGGTCTATACATTAGGTGTTTGTCAAATTTAACATGGTATTAAGTCAGTTATACCACCTATTTACATTACACATATTATTTCCATTTACACTCCATATTATATGTTTGTTCCCTGTCACTTAGCCATTGTTTATAAGACATAGTTAAGGTTTTTCGGTCACTCAGTCATATCTAGTTTTATTATCAATTTTTTTATAAAGATATCAATATTTTTAGAGGATAGAACCCTTCTTAGATAATGCTTGGTATACATCAAAATCCCAACATATTTTCACATTAATAAATCCAATTTTAGCACAAGGAAAGGTGAAATTACAAAGTGGTCTAGGTTTCTTTAAGAAAAAAAGTTTATCTTGCTCATCCCCCTGTGTGAATGGTTCAAAAATGTTGAGAATTGACAAAAGGACAAGTTCCTCCTTACCCAAAAATACCTTACCCTAAACTTGGGCAAGTATCCAAAAGAGAAAAATTAATAGTGATTATTATCATTTTAAAATATGCAAAAAGAAACAGTGGTTCTTACCATTAGAAAAAGCAAAATAAATAGTGGTTCTCACCACTACCAAAAATCCCTTGCTCAAACAAAAAAAAATGAGCAACTCCCTTGAAATATTTAAAATTAAAAGAAAATAAGGGAATCTTGAACTTGAATCCCTAGAATTCTCAACATTAGGGAACCATAAGGTGATCCTCATTACAGGTTTCGTGGATAGCCTACTTGGTAATGGTGGTATCCTCATGCATGATGATATGTCTATCACATAAGCACCTTGCTTGTGTCCAGACCAATGTTTTAATGTGGATGATATATCTTGTTGTAACCTATACTACCTAGTGGTATAATCTAACTAAGTATAAAACTCAGGATAATGAGACTTGCAAGGTGATCTTTAGTACATATGGGCTGAGTAATCCCATTTGGAACTAGGGTAACTTTATGCATTATCATAGTAATGAACTCACATGCACACATAGTGATGTTTATTATCTTGGTTATCTTAGTAGATGTAGACCTTGTTAGAAAAGTCTTGCATAGTTATTATACAACTTTGAAAGAGGTAACTAGAGTGTTTGAATCTCCTAAAAACTACCAAGCATATCATATCACATTACATTATTTCATTTCATTTCACATTATGCTATCACATGTTTACCAAAAGTTACAAAAATCCATTACATAGAGTCACAATCACATAAAATAAATACAGATGCATTTTTTACAGTCTATGGTGCTAGCAAATAACGTGTCAAATAGTCATCATAAATCCATCACGTAAAATTAAATCAAATAATCCATTTCATCATGCATATATACATCTACACATCATCAAATAAAATCATAGGATATATACTTGCATTCATGTTAGACATCCATCAAAAGCATCATAAAAATCATAAAGCATATAAGCATCATAAGCATAGCATACCATAAAAGCAGTAAAAGGCTACATGATGATCAAAACCAAATCATATATATCCATATGTATGAAGTCAAAAGCTACATCATAGTCCATAAACTTCCCATAGGCTACAATAAATGTGAGTCCTCAGATTTCACACTCCAAAACAAAAACCAAAAATCCAAAAAGAACCACCAGAGTCTACTAGCCATGGTCACGCAAGACCGACACCATGACTCTCTCCTCTGCCCTCAGTAGAAATAAATTGTAAGCTCCTAGATCTTCTAGCTCTAGATCTTCTACCCCCAAACCTGCTCCTCCTAGATGTGTCCATAATTCATGTAGAACTAGGAGTTCTCATCCATGCAATCGACTATCTTGTATCGCTCCTTTGCCTACCTTGTGATCCAATGGCCAATACCTGATATGGTATGTGCCCCTTAAGGTGCATTATCTCATCCTCCACCATATCTATATAGGTTTGATCCTCTTGGCATCAATTCTAATAAGTCACAACCAAACTTAGAGATGTGCCATCTCCTCCTACATTGTGGCTACTTCACCACTACTGGACTCCCCATGGCTAGAGCCTTGTACACCAACTTGTCCTTGAAGAGTAGCTATCAAAGCCACATGCCTCTCCATATTAGTCTGTGCACTCTACACCTATGCCTATAGTAGAGCTCTCTCCTCTACAAAATCCTATCGCATCCTACTAAGATCACCCCATAGATCTAAAATCATAGCATCTTGCTTTGCTAGCTATGCCTGCATACCCTAATATCCTATGCCCTCCACATCAAAGTCTAGTAGATCCTATATATCAATCAAATCAACTCAAGTTGTTACCACATGATGACATACAATCCACTCACCTGTGTTTGCCTCCCCATAATCCAAAGACTCATCCTGACCCTCCTCATCTAGAGCACCCCTAGTTACATATGTTGCTATAGAATTTGCATCCCCTCCTAGTGGTCCCTCCCCTCACCACTACCATATAACACACCAAGCATCATACTCCTATGTCATACCGACATCATCCAACTCAAAAATTGCCACCACAGGGTTTGACTCCTCTCCTAGTGCCTCCATAATAGGCCATTCTAGAGTCCTCTCATCTCTATGACAAGGATAGATCATTTTCTACCTAGAAAACCCCTAGAATATCATGAACTATCATAGGATACAATTGTAAGGAAAGTACTCTCACTTTGTCCCATGTTGTCCTATCAACCATCGACCTCGCTAAACTTGATGTAGATGTACCTTAGCCTCCCTCCATGTGGGATAATCCCTATAGGGCCTCCATAAAATATCTACCACTCTAAGTCATGCAAAATCCTATGAATATTTCTCAACCTCCCCAACATATCGATGGCTCTGGCCTATCTCATACGACATCTGCCATAGCACCCCATAGCCAATCTCCCTGTCTGGTAGCTCTGCTCGAGTAGTCCATGGTAGTCCCTCTAGCTACTCAAGAGTAATATGTTTCCAACCCCATACCTATAGCAGGAAACTATAGTCCAATACCTTCCACCCATGAGAGTGGATCTCATATAATTCCTTATATAGTTGTGCTAACAAAGTAGGATCCCAAGCCAAAACTATAGGCTCATCCTTCGTACACTCTGTAAGAGTGAACACCAACTCTAAAAGGTTTCATGGGAACCTGGCACCTGAATATTTGGGTAGTAACATGTTTCTAATAAAGGCCATCAATAGTACATGCTTAACCTTAAGCTCATTATCCTGAAACCATGAGACCACTAATATCCCTCCATTGAGAAGATCAACCACTGCATCCTCCCAGTGCATCCCAAAATGCCTCTGTAGTACAACCTCTCGTCGCTTTGTCGAAGTAGATACTATAGGATGCCCCTCCATAGAAATATGTAGTATCCTATATATATCATCTAAAGTAACCATCATATCCCTCGTATCTAGATGGAAAGTATTAGTATGAGGGTCCCATAAATCTATAAGTGTAGTCAGATAGGCATGGTTTCTCACCACGGGATCCAACTGTGTAACATGCTTTAGGTCAATAGCATAAATCCACCACAAGTACACATTAGTCAAAATGTATCTAGTGACCTTAAAGAGAGTCGTAACCCTATTTCGACTCTTCACTATCTGATAAATTAAACTAACTTGTCAATAATGCACTAAAAATACAGAAAAATGCTCTAAAAATACCAAAAAATGCATAATAAAGGGCCTTTTTTGGCCCAATATTTGGCCATCCCACCCAAGGACGGCCCAAAATTTGGTAACTTTCCCACCTAGGTATGGCCACTAGTGATCGTACCTTACAAGGACGATCCCCAAAAATGACTAAAACAGGGTCATTTGGACCCCTAAAAAAGCCTAAAAATCATAAAAAATAGCATAAAATGCTAAATTTAAAGCATGTAAAAGCCTAATAAAAATTAAATATAATACATTACATTATTATTAGGGTTCCTTAACCTTAATTTAATGTGTATTAAGAAAATTATAGTAGAATTTATGATTTCACAATAAAATAGAGAGAGAAAGAAGGTTATACATTTCATACTTGTTTCACACTGGCTCGACTTCCTGTCGCATTGCTGGCTAAATCATGGTGTTTGGAAGATATTTTTTCAGATCTCTTCTTCAAAAATTCACCCTCCTACCTCTCTCCTCTCCAACTCCTCCAAGCACAATGCACAAATGAGCCTATTTGCCCCATTTTGGGCTTATATAGCTCCAAAAGAAATCGATCACCCCTAGGAGGGAAGAGTGCACAATTGGCTAGCCATCCCAACCTAGTATAGTTATAAATAGTTTATTTTCCCTCCTATGATGATCACCAAAAAAAATTGAATAAAATACCTTAAAAATATCAAAAATAGGGCCAAAAACCCACCAAAAATAAGGCAAAATGGTCTAAAAATTAGGAGGGATCAATATTGAACCTATAATATTTTTATATGCATTAAAATTCTTTATTTTATTACCAAAAAATGCCTCCATGGTAGGACTACTCCATGAGAATGAAATTTTTAGCCTTTTACTTCCAAAAATATTCATCAAAACAGTCAAAAATCCCCTCCAAACAGGTATATAGTACCATGGATAAAAAAGAGAGTTATCCCAATTAAGTCATATATGTCAAGTGAATCGTTGATTTATCATTGGTCATGCCCTCATCAAATCATCACTTGAGGGGGTAGTCATAATAATAATTTCATAAATAAAATCAACGATAAAACACTCAAAAGTGCAAATTTTATACATTCAAAAGAATCTTTTCTAAAGAAAAATTTGAATAACACAAGCTTATACTGAGAAGGGGGTGAACAGCATAAGGCCACTTTTTACTTTTCATTTCAATTCAATATTATGTAGTGTATAGATAGTAGTATCAATAGTAGTAATCAAAGCAATGCTCAAAACACCACTAGAAACACAAATTTTAACGTGGTTCATCCAATGTGGGCTACCTCCATAAAAAATATCTCTTCTAAATATTTCTCAAATAATATTTTGGGAATCCTTCCCAATTAAAATGTTTATGGACCTTTGTCCAAAGGATATGTTGATCCTCTAAATCTCAAGTTCATGGATACCTTCCACAAGATAACTCTTTCCTCTTATGCTCTGGATAGTGATCTTCTAGAAGACTATGTCTCTTTGCTGTACTGACTGGTGGATCTATCTTCATTTGAAGACTCCTCACTCAGATCTATCTTCAATTATCTTGGCTTTTGGATCTCTAACCATTGATACTCTATTATCTATAACTTCCAAAGCTCTGTCAATAGGCTTACTCAAAACCTTATCAAATATGCTCAATAGATTCACTAAGAACTTGCTCAAATCTGCTCAATAAATTCACTCAAAACCTACTCAAATTTGCTCAATAGGTTCACTCAAAACCTGCTCAAATCTTCTCAATAGGTTCACTCAGAACCTTCTCAAATATACTTAATAGGTTCACTCAGAACCTGCTCAAATCTGCTCAATAGGTTCACTCATAACCTTCTCAAATATGCTCAATAGGTTCATTCAGAACCTTCTCAAATATGCTCAATAGGTTCACTCAGAACCTGCTCAAATCTGCTCAACAAGCTCACTTATAACCTGCTCAAATCTGCTCAATAAGATCACTCAGAACTTATCCAAATATGCTCAATAAGTCTTCTCTAGGACTTGCTCAAATTTGCATAGCAAGCTTCCACAAAAGCTTACACAAAATCAGTACACAAGCCTTCTCAAAGACTTACCTCAATTCAGCTTAACAAGTCCACATAGAACTTGTCCAATATAATCATAAAGAGAATTGTTAGAGACTCAATATGTTCTATACTCAAATCTCAATCTCAACTCAAATTAGAATATAGAATAGTTTGTTTCATGAAACTTGAACAACCACTTCACACACTCACTTGACTAGGCTCAATAAACTCTACTCAACCAATTACCACAAGGAACAACTCTTTCTCACAAACCCTAGTTCAAGCATGTAACAACCAACTCAAAAATTTTCCAATAATACTCAACAACAACTCTCACATAACAATGATACTCATGTTTTTTTCTATCTTAAGTTCAAGTTCTTTGCACAACAACTCACTTCAACAACAATGTTTATAAAAAAAGGTTTAATCACAACTCTCAACTCAAAAAACATTGAAGCATTAAACCAATCACTTTCAAAAAGAAAACCACAATCAACCCTTTTCACTCCAATGATATTTTTAGAAATAAACCACCCAAATAAAGTCAATGGAGAATATTGCTCATACCTTTTTAATGTCTTATGTGTTGTCCACAAAATATGTCAAAATCAACACACTTTCAAATATTTTCTTTCCAATCACAAAGAGATTAGAGAACTTGAGTAATATCACAACAATAAAAATAATATCCCAATCACACCTTATTACTACTACTCAATAAAAATCACCGTGTCCTCTAATGCAATAAATAAACCCTTAAAGAATGAATCAAACTTACTTTTGGAACTCCTTGACAAAACCAGAAATATCTCCTTACACACACCTTATTTCTTCTTCTAAGCAAGTTAAATAATAGCCCTTGAAAATTTATTTCCAATGATATATTATATGCTACCCTTCCAAAATTAAAAGCAATAGTAATTTTTGAATTTTCTAAAACATACTGTAACCCTTATTTCTCCTTAAGGCTATTCTCACAAATATTAAAATAAAAATTAACTTGCCTTTGCCTCTCAGCAGGATTCGATCCCCTGTAGCTACCTATGTACCACTCTAACCATAGTGCCACTAACCACATGAGCCAACTGCTCACATGAGACGGTGTGCGCATCCGAAAAACTTTGATTTGCTCCAATCGTGCCCAGAATGACATGTGCACCAAAAATATGCGCTCCCCTTCACACTTCGCAAAAACCAGCATCAACGAGATTCGAACTTTGTATCTCATGGCACTCAAAGGGTTGACTGCCTCCCTCTTATTGCTAGGCCACAAGTTCCTATGTGGTATAGGAAGGTCCTATATTCCTTATTCAACTCACTCTTTTCACACGTTTTCGATTGCACTCGAATTATTTTACTCTCTCTTTGAATGAAATGCACGATTTCTTGATATTCTTACAAAATGAACTTTAGAAATATTATTTATACACATTGCATTTAATTATCATACGTCAGCCCTCCAATCGAATTTGATGACATCGGCAGGAATTTCCAATTTGGAAATTTAAATTTTAAAATATTAAAATTTAAACTTAAACTTCAAAGCTGAATAACTTTTTCATCGGGGCTCCTTTTTTGACAAAACAAAAAGCCAACTTGGGTTTTAAGAAAAACTCATTTCAAATCTGCCATCCATAGTTTTAAGTAAAACATTTTATTTTGCCTTCCTTTATTTTCATAAAAACCTTTTGCTAAGCTTCCCTTGAAGCTCCTTTTGGAACCAAATTCCATACATCCCTTCTGGAACCTTTGATCAAAACCTTTTCTTTTCATGAAGCTCTTTTCTAATAAAAATCATAGTGCTTACTTACATAGATACTTTTGACATAAATGAAAACTTTTAGCTTAGGAACTCAAAATTTCCAACAAAATTTTCAAGCCCATGCTAGGGAAAACAATCAGCATAAGCAACAAACAATAGGTTTAACCTTATTGAAGCCTTGGTAATTGACCCATGTAAATTCTTACAATAACACAAGGCACCAAGACCTAGTATACCCTAAGCCTCTACAATTGTTATTAGAGCATGGCTAAAAGGTATACCTAAAATTAATTCTTCCACTATGTCAAAATAAAGGATTCTAATAATGTATGCTCTTTCCACAATGGAGGTATATAAAGTTGGTTAGGTTATTGAATAAATTTAATAATTTAATCATTTAGTCATCTATTTTTTCTCAGCACTTTGTTGTACATAGCGCATCCCAAAAAGGGCATCTATAGACACCAAAATGATGTAAATCGGATAAGACTATTAGTGCACTACATGTGCCACTCTTATCAATATAATATGGCCCCATTGGTAAACCCTCTAGGGTAATATAAAGCTCCATAGCACTTTTGGGAAGGTCCCCATCAGTTTTGGGAGGTTTTGTATCATATCCTTGTGACCATCCCACTCAGGGATGGTCACTCAAAACCGTCCTTGGGTGGGACAGTCCCTAAATAGACCCTCCAAAAGTCAAAGGGATGGATAAATGGCAATAAATTACTACCATATTATCTTCCCAATAACTAGAAATTGATTTGGAGACTGTCATGGAGACCAGAAACTCCAGATTAGAGGCCCCAAATGGGTAACCTTTTTTACCCAATACTAGCAAAGGTTTTGAAAAGTGGCAGCACTTTCCTTGCATGCCAATACTTTCACCTTTGCCCTAGATGCCCTATTTGGGCTATAAATTGAGGTGTGCTCACCCAATTTAAGGGATAATATTTGAAGCATTTGACAACGAAGTGTTGCCCAATTCTACCCTCACTTTTGCCCTCATATTTCCTTGAAACCCTTGGGGGTATCACAAATCCATTCCAAAACTAGTTATATTAAAGGTTAATTTGACCATATTTTCTAACAAAACCTTTTAGATAGTTTCAGACCAGATCCTTTCAGAATTGGTGATAAATTCCACTCAAATTTGTAACCTTCCCACCTAGGTACAGTTAGTAGTTGGTAGGTGCACCTATGAGGGATGGTTAGAAAATAGTAGAGAATTTTGATCTAATTCCATGATAGTTCATTTAGGAATGTCTATATTAGCCTTGCATTCAAATTTTGTGAGATTTGGAGCTATTTTGATGGTCCAATTGGAGGTTTCATTATTACAGATCTAGTTGTCAAGGACGGTCACCATTTTTGCTAACAATTTTCCTTCATTTTATGCTTATATCCTTACAAAACTATCTATATAACATCATTCTTGAATTATATATCATTTTTAGTTGTTTTTATTTATTATATATAAGTTTTGTTATTTATAGATTCATGCTTTTCTATGTTTTCAAGGTTTTATATCTATAAACGCATATGTTATTAACCCCTTTCAATTCCTTGTGTGTAGGTTCAGGTATTCTAGACATGAGGGAGGACCAAAGAGGTACAAAATGATAGCCGTAAGACTAGCTCTTGAGTGTGGTATGCGAAAGGAACATTGGAGCATGCCATAAACCACATTTTTAAGGGACTAGATCCCTTATGTATTTTATAAGTATTGAAATGTATCAAAGAGAAGCCCTCAAAGGGCGATGTATTGTAATAACCATTGGAATAATTGATTAATAAATACAAGGAGAGATCCACCCATTTTATTGCATATGATTCTTCATTTTATTAGATTACATATTTATGCACCTTCCCTTTAAATTCTTCTTTTCACACACTTTTGCATTTCAATAAAGAACACATAAATGCATGTCGTTAAATTTTGCTTCTTCACCAACAACAACAACCCATTCAACACAATTATATCACCCAACAAAAATATCAACAACAACCCCTTCAACATCAATGGGTCACCCAAAAACAATACCATCAACCGTACCCCACACATCAACAACATTTCAACAAACACCCATCATCCAATCCCACATACACCCACTACCAAAGTTATCAACACCTTCAATATAAACTTTTGGATTTTGAAGATGGCACATCTCATGCAGCCCCCCAAGCCACTTTGGATTTATTTCAAATTTTGGTCGATCAGGTCCACACTTTATAATTACAAGTTTCCAACATGGGATGTCGAAAACTAACACTCAGTAAACTATAGAACTTACCCATTTATCTATTGGTGCCATCACCACCATATTCTCCTCTATTAAAAATGCCAAAAAAAAAAAAAAATAAATGAAAAGGAGGACCTCCAAGATCACATGAGCATATTTATCAATGCTTGTTATCTCATTAATGAGATAGACCCTCTCATACTCCACACTTTTCTACCATCCCTTGAGGGAAGAGCTTTGGATTGGTACAATCATTTGCCTAGACACAACCTCTACAATTTTGAAAATTTGGCCAATATCTTATTGGAATGCTTCTCTCTTAATATCAATAAGAGAACAATATTGATAGACCTTTACAATATTCAACAATTTGGTGATGAACCTATCTTGTACTATGGCATTCAGTGGAGAGTTGTGATAAAAAAACTACCATTCTCTCCCAAAAATAGATCTCAGTCGACTATTTACATGGAGTTGTTCAAAATCAATATCTCTATTATTGCAACTCCAACAATATTGCACACTCATGCAGGCTTTAGCGCAAGCCAATATAATTGAAGATATCAAAATCCAAGAGGGATAAATAAATCTCAAGAAGAAATAGTGGAAAAATAGGAACTCCAAGGTCACCTCCAACAATTAGTCCAAACCCAACCAAGTTAATTATGTGGTATTGAGCACCCAAAGAATTCCCAATCAATAACCTTATCAACCACCACCTCAAAAACCTTATAAAATACAACACCTACCTCAAAAATCCACATACCAGGCCACATCACCTCTTGTACAACTCCAAAACCATCCACAACATTGACAACTACACCAGGCATCCTTTTATGCCTCCTTGGAATTACACTCTAATTTTTTAGTCTTATTCAGTCATATTTCAAATACTTATGAGGTGCAAGAAATTTCATTTCTAGAAATAAAACTAGAAGATCCATATATGCTGATGTGTAGTCATTATACCATCATTAATTCTCAATGAATCTGTCAATCCAGGGCAGTGTACAAGGCTATCTATGGAAGAATAAATAAAACAGTTATAACTTAGGTCAATCTAGAGCAACAAGTCTTATTGGTGGAACCGGTTGTGTGGGGGGTTTTAGGACATTCCTATCTCTAAATTGCATGAAATAAATCTTAATATAAGTTGCAGAATTGTAAACTAATCATTAACTACATAAATAAAGTCCTAATTACAATTGCAAAATAAGACCTAATTATATTGCAGAAATAATAGTTGCAAGATTGAAAGCCTGATCCTAATTGTAGAAAGGAAATATAATTACTTTTGTAGCAATGAAAGTCTAATTCTAATATGGAAATGAAAACTGTCAAAGTTCTGTAACAGAAGGTTGTCAATCTTCTGTGCAAGATTTGACAGCAAAACGTAAAATGCAGAAAATTGCTAAAAAATAGTAAATTCCGAAATAACAATCGAAATAAAGTGGAAGCTTTGCTGAAAGTAAGATTGCAACTAAAACATTAAGCACAAGGTTAATCTAAGCATAAATAAACTAAGACTACAAATATTGTCAATTGTTTATAAGCAATTGAAATAACAAGTTCTACAACTCATTCTGTTGCAGCAAAATTAGAATAAAAACTTGCTTGTTAGTCCTCCTCCTAGGTCTGGAAGTGGCCAACCTCTTTGTCCAGAAGAAGGTGTAAGTCTCTCTCTCTTTCTAAATCTTAATCACACTCATTTACAAGCAATATGAAATAGAACTGGTGCACTTTATTGATTAGAAGACATGATTACAATAATTCTGCTGAAAAACTATTACAGGACTGTAACAGTCAATTTCTACCTATACTCTATATTTTCTGCTAGCTTCCTTACTCTTTTCTCACTATTTTCTACCTCATTTACTACCTACTAGGCTCAACCTATATGGAAGCAATATTTATAGCTATCCTATGATCTGATTACAAACAAAGAATATCTCAAAAGATCTAATCCTACAATGCTGCAACAAATTCTGGTTTTATCCTAGAAGAGGACTAAAACTTGATCTTTTCCTTAGTAATGGATTTGGTCGACAATGACGGCAAAGACAGATGGAAGATCTTTCCCTTTACCTTTTCCAACATTTATTTCTCTTTTTTTAGCTTTATAAATCCGTCAACAGGTCAAAGAAACACATTATGTTCTTCATTTCGAAGATAAGTGGCTTCATTCCGAAGACAATGCAATTCTCATTTCGAAGATCGCTCATTCCGAAGATACTGCATTCTCATTCCAAAGATCACTCATTCCAAAGATACTGCATGCTTCATTCTGAAGATCTGCTCATTTTGAAGATACTGCATTCTTCATTCCGAAGATCCACTCATTCCGAAGACGTTGTGTTCTTTCATTCCGAAGATATCTGTTCATTTCGAAGATACTTCGAAATGAACAAATGTATGCTTTTCCAATGATTTCTTATGCATCTCTCAGGTGGGTTATCTCTTAAGATCAAATTCCAATGGTCTTCATCCCTTTCCTCATGTGAATTCCATGCCTTGCTATTTATGGACAGCTGGCTGGAATTTACATGGAAAAGACCAGTTTTTGCTGCACAGCAACAGTTTGCTTGCATTGTTGCTAGATTTAGGTGAAGTATATGCTTGAGACGAATCAAAACATGATTAGTTAAATGCTGCTATTATTCTAAGCATATCCCATTTTAGCAAATCATAGCAAAAATAACACAAAACTATGCAAAAAGCTATAAAATCAACATATAATATTTCAAATACATTGATCATGCAAAATGGTTAATATACAGTATATTGAATCAACTTAACTAACATATCAGATAAAACATAAGAGTTTATAGGAATTTTTAGCGTTCAAAACATGTTATGATTGAGGCATTTTTAGGCCTCATCATTTTCCCCCCAACTTATGTTAATGCATGCCCTCATGCATTCTGTTGGGCTATGGAATCACATATGTCCATGTTTAGATTCCATGACCTATAGAATAATTTCTTGCCTATGTAATACCCCCTGTTTTCCTGAATGTTTCGAGCCAATCTTCAAATTGTTCATCAGGCTAGGCATCTTCCTCAAAGTAGAATGGACCAGGAGTAATGATGGTTGGAGGCCTGAACCTGAGACCTATCCAGTTATGTTGCATGATCTGAATCAACTGGATTACACCTTCTACTCTTCTTCTGGAACATTCTAAGTTGATGGAGGAGATAGGTTCTCTTTTCCTAAAAGACATGGAAAGTTCATTCCATTTGTCTCTACATACTGATAATGCTAAGAAGAAATTGTGATCACAAAAATTGTTAAATCTGGCCACACAGTCCCTTAAGTTGTTCAAGTACATCCTCTTTATATAATCTATGTTCATCATTGAGAAGTGTTGCCTGGTGATAACTAGGTGATTTGGCTGGATTGCTATGACTAACAACTCAGCCCTTGTTTCAATCACTTTATTTTGCTTTTTCTCTTGATCCTAGTAAAGCTGATTCTGCAAAGTAGACATAAATGCTCTCAACTGAACATCTCCAATGTAGATTTGAGGATGAGAGTCAACTTCCCCTGGAATGAAGAAACTGTGTAAAAATAGTTCGCACAAGAGATTTTTATGCTCAAAAGGACTGTCAAAATATGCCTCCAGAAATTTTCAATAGTGTCCAATTTATATGGAAGGTTTGAAGTAATCCTCATGACCTGCCATATGAGGTACTTTTCCTTCAAAATAAGGCTGTAAAATTTGGCTGGTCGTCTAAATTGGACTAAATTGGACTTTTCCTTCAAAATAAGGCTGTAAAATTTGGCTGGTCGTCTAAATTAGACTAAAAATTAAGCAATTTGGCATAATTCAGACACCTTTTCTTTCAATGCCTAAATTTTTGTGTCCTTGGCTTCTAGCTGTTTTGCTTCTAATTTGAATTTTTTAGTTTTAGTGGCAAGCTGCTCATATCTAATCATCCAGCTAGCTATGTCTACATTGTACTATTCTAGAGACACAGTATTAGGTGGTCTGACTATAGGGGGGATCCTAGCCAACAGATTTATTTGAACTCCTTTTTTTGGCACTTCCACTGGTTGTTCATTTGTCAATAACTCTACTTGCACCCCCTTATTTGCTATTTCTATGGGGTTGTCATCAGATAGTATTTCTACTTGTACCCCCTTATCTAATGCTTCAACATCCTCTGCTATGCTCTTCACCATTTTTGAAGCATCTTCAGAACAAGAAGGCAATGCTTCAAAATAAGATGGTGCTGCTTCAAAATGAATAGGCACTTCTTCAGAATGAAGGAGTGCTATTTTAGGATGAACTCCTATGTCTGTCTCAACAAAGTCATCTGCTCTTGATAGACCCAGAAGCAATTGAGCCAAATTTTCTTCATCATTGGATATAGCTGGCTATTTTTCAGATTGTGACAGCAGTTTTCTCAATTCTGCCACTTCCTGCTGAAGCTCTACAATTTTTCTTTCTTGCATCTCAATGATGCTTTCTTTCTCTAAAATCCATCTAGTCTGTGTTTTGACAACACTCCTTGTTGCCCTCAGATGCTCTGTGATGTCTTCCACTTCTGTTTCTGCTTCAGAAGCTGATGCAGACAAATCAGTTGCAGTTGGCTACTCAACCAATATTTCCTCTTCTTCTGCAACAATTTGTTCTTGTTCAAGAGGCTCTATGAGACTGGTAATAAGGGTATCCACCATATCTATAGCCTGTTGAACTGTAGCTTCCTCCAAACCATCCTGCTCAGTTTTTGCCTCAGCTATCTGTTCAGTGAATTCTGGAAAGTTTTTAGATGCTGGTTGTATCTCTATGACATATGGGCTACTTGGTCTATCTTCTTCTTCCATGACCTATTCTGTATTTTCTTTCAAATGGATTCTTGTAGACCTCCTAGTTCCAGATGCAAAATTCTTCTTTTTGCTCTATTTTTTGGTGATAACAGGGGTCATGGGGTCAGTTTTAGATGCCTCTATTTCCCTTGTTGTTTCTACCTCTGTTTGGTTAAGTGCTTCACTTCTTTGTTCTGACAAATCAGTTGCAGCTTCAGAAAAACAAACCTTTTTTTTTTTTTTAATCTGCTGCCAGTTCCAGATCCTCTTCTCTTTTGTTTCTTAGCTCTTGAAGTTGAGGGTTCAGGAGCAAGGTTTTTTGTTGTTGCTGTGGGGTGTAGTTCTGTAATAGCTTCAGGGGCACCTTCTGCAGTTTCTTCTGCAACATATTCTACAACATTTTTTGCAGTAGCTATTTCCTCTTTTGCAGCAACATCAACAGCATTTGGTTCTTCTTATTCTTCACTTTCATCCCCAAAAATGACATCATTTAGGGTAGAGTAAAACCTATAAAAACTCCTAGGGTTTCCTCTAAAATGGTGTTGGCAAACTAATTTGATGAGGCCATGATGGTGAAGGCTTCCTTTACCCTCCTGATATCTTTTTGCCATGTTCTTTAACTCTTGATATAGATACAGGGGAAGATTTACCCTAACTTTTGGTTGTTGCCCACCATGTCTAAGATGGTTCAAAATTTGTAGATGATGCCCTGACAACAGCACATACTGCCCTTCATAGGTTAGGAATTTAATTACCCAAGTGGCTACTTCATCCTAGGGTTCCTGTAGGCTGGCCCTTTTTAACCCTTTGCATGTGTTGTTATGGGTTAAATAATCTGGTTCTCTATCATTTTCTTCTACAAACTGATTAACTACATTTTCCAATGTGTTCTTGCCAGATCTAGAAATTGAAATCCCTTCTAATGGCAGCTCTGTAATCTGACTTAAAATTTTAGGGCTTACCTCAATAGTCATGCTGTTAACATGTGCTCGATTGTTTCTAAACGTATGGGCAAACATGCCAGCCAAATATTCAGAAGACCCATTGAATTTATCTAGAAATGGCATAAACCCTCCATCTTCAAAAATCTACACAACTACTAGATTTTCTCGGAGGTAAGTGGTATCTATAGGCTCTGTTCTGATCTTTCGCCCCATTTTTTTTGTTTAAAAATCGTATACTATGGTTGTTGTTCTTCTGCTATATTTTTGGCTATTTTTTGTTGTAGATTTGCAGAGTTTTAGTTTGAAACCTTCGTTGCCCTATTTCTCGTCTTCTTATTTGGAATGAACCGTAACCTATGCACTGTACTTCGCAAACATGTCTTTAGAAAGAAAGGTGGCACACATTTCTACTTTTGCACTGTACACCTATTTGTTGATAATTGCATGGATGTCCTTGCCGTCAGATCCACCTCATTAGTTTTGCAGATTCTTACGTGCATGTTTATTGGCATTAAAAATTGGTGGCATATGGTTGGTCACGTCCTCCGTATTTCCAATGAGTGCAAAAACAAACCATGTGCTGACTGAAACGTGTTCCTTCATCACATGCAAAAAAGAGTTTGATTTTGTCGTACCTTGTTTTCTTGGATGCCACGTGGAAATGCTCTTTTCAAAGATTATAACTTATCGCGTAGACAAAATTTCATTCCAAATATTATGACCTCATTCTGAAGACGAGTCTTCATTCCGAAGACAAATCCTCATTCCGAAGATTATGACCTCATTCCGAAGACAGGTCTTCATTCCCAAGACAAATATTCTTTGCAAAATTTTCATTTCGAAGATTAATCCTCATTTCGAAGATCAATCCTCATTCCAAAGATCAGGCTGTATTGTGAAGGTAAATCGTCATTCCGAAGACAGACCCTCATTTTGAAGACAGATCCTCATTCCGAAGACAGATCTTCATTTCGAAGACAGATCTTCATTCCAAAGACAGATCTTCATTTCGAAGACAGATCCTCATTCCAAAGATAGATCTTCATTCTAAGGACAAATTGTCTTTCCAAAGACAAAGTTTCTTTCTGAAGACAAAGTGCAACATTCATTTTGCTGTCATTCTGAAGAAAATTTCAATTCGAAGATAATACAGCAGGCACTATTTTTGGCATTCTTGTTTCAAATATTAGGCAGCAATCAATATTTTTATTTTCAAAACATGTCTTAAGTATGCCGACTCTTATGAATACCTTTTATGCTAATGGTTAATTGTCACATACTATATACCAATAATTTTACAATGAAGAAATGTAAGAAATATATACCTGATAAAAATAGTTAATGCCAGTTTTGAATAATGACTGCATTTGTTGATATTCTGCTGAGATTTTTTACAACATTTCAAAACAAGTGCACTTGGTGAATTTGTACAATGATGGTTCATAAATTTCTCAAGGTTATGCATGCCAGAAAACTGGTTTTCATACATACCAACCCAGTAGTGCCTTAAGAAAAGGTTTTCACTACTGAGTTATTCATTTTTCTCTCTTCTTTTTTCTTGATTTTCCTTTTTTTTTTCTTGATCTTGACTATGCCCATGAAGGAATTTCATGATTTCCCCTGAAACCATGCCCATGAAGGAATTCATACTCAAAATTTATTCATATTTTTGTTTTCTATTTTTTTTTATTTTTTTTTATTTTTTGCTTTTTCTTGAAATCCACTGATCATGTTGATTGTTTTGAAGTGGAATAGGGAATCTCTTCCACCTGCTATATATCCAAACTATCAAGTTGTTGCAAGAATTCTTCTTTAGTCAAAGGTGTATGGTATACTCTGAGGCGATGTCCATTCACTACCAAATTTCTTCATGACCCATCAATAGGGGATAGACGAGCTACTCCATTATCAAATACCTCCTCAATCCAGTAAGGTCCCAACCATCTAGTTCTCAGTTTCATAAGGAAGTCTTCGTATTGAGAATCAAACAGTAAAGCCCAATCTCCTTGTTGAAGTTTCCTCTACCGAATGTGACTATCATGCCACAGCTTCCTCTGCTCTTGAATTACATCAGTCTGGTGCAGAGCATCCAATCTAAGTTCATCCAATGCATTCAGCTATAGAATTTTGTCTGTCTGTGCCTGCGATAATTCAATTCCAATTTCCAGTGCTGTGTGTAATGTTAGTAGCTCAAATTCAATAGGTAAGAGAGGCATTTTACCAAAGACTAGTTTATAAGGTGTGAATCCAGTAGTGGACTTCCAAGTAGTATTGTAGGCCCAAAATGCTTCAGGTAATTTATCTAGCCAATTTTTCCTATGAAAAGCTACTATTTTTGTCAAGATGCATTCTAGTTCCCTGTTTTTTACTTCAACCTGGCCATTTGCTTGTGGATGGTAAGGTGATGATTTCTTATGTTTGATTTCATATAATTCTGTAAATGCTTTTATGAATTTGGATGCAAATTTGGGTCCTTGGTCTGTGGTGATAGACCGTGGAGCTCCAAATCTCTAAAAAATCTAAGTATACAAGAAATCAGTGACCTTCTCTTCACGAGCATGTTTAAAAGCATGCACCTCTATCCACTTTTTTAGGTAATCAGTGCATACTAGAATATGCACCTTTCTTTGAGAAGGTGGATCAATAGGTCCTACAAAATAAATCCCCCACCTCTCAAATGGTTCTAAAACCATTTGAGGCTGCAGTGGCATCTCATTTGTATGAGTGGGTTTCCCGATTCTTTGGCATGCATCATAATGCCTGATGTACTTTTTCACATCCTTGTGAAGAGATGGCCAATAATATCCTGTCCCTAAGATTTTCCTAACTGTGCTTTTTATAGAATAGTGTCCACCTGAGGGTTCATCATGACAAGCTCTAAGGATATCATACACTTCATCCTTTCGGATACACCTACGTAACACATGGTCAAGACTACACTTAAAAAGCATACCCTTAATCCATTCAAAATAAGAACTCTGTTTGATCAATTGTTTTTTTTGTTTTGAAGTGAAATGTGGAGGAACTTTCCCTGTGACCAAATAATTGGCTATATCTGCAAACCAAGGTGATTGGACTGATATAGCAAATAGTTTTTCATCAGGAAAAGTGTCATCAACTAATTCCCCTTCATCTGTGTTTTGCAACCTGGACAAGAAATCTACCACAACATTAGCTTTTCCTGGTTTGTTGATTATAGTGATATCAAATTCTTGTAGCAACAATAACCAATGAATAATTATTGCACTTACCATAGGTTTATTCATCAAATAATTAATGGTTGTATGATCTGTGTGAATAAATATTTGATAACCTGTGATATAATGCCTAAATTTGTTGATGGCATAAATTACTGCTAGGAATTCCTTCTCAGTTGTATAATTTTTCTTGGCTCCTGTCAAGTTATTGCTAATGTTGTAGATGGTATAATATTCACCATTATCAATTTGTCCTAATGCTACCCCAATTGCTGTATTGGAGGCATCAGTCTGTATTTGAAATGGTAATGTCCAATTAGGTCCTCTGAGCACAGGTGGAGTTATCAATTTCTCTTTCAGAGCTTCAAATGCTTCCTGACACTTTGCAGTCCAGGAGAATTTAGAATCTTTAGTCAATAGGGGAAACATAGGACTGGCTATTGTGCTAAATTTGGGAATAAACCTACGGTAAAAACCAATGTGTCCTAAGAAGCTTCTGACATTAGTCTAAGTTTTAGGAGGAAGGAGATTCTTGATAATTTCAACCTTGTTTGGATCGACTTGGATCCCTTCAGGAGAGATGTGATGACCAAGAACTATCCCTTCCTTCATCATAATGAAGCATTTATTTGGATTTAAGGATAAGTGGTAAGTTTCATAGCGAGTTAAGACTTTGTCAAGATTTTCCAATGTAAAATCAAAAGTTTGTCCACATACTGTGAAATCATCCATGTAAATTTCAACACTTTTGGTGGTTAGATCAGCAAAAATTGCTAGGACTGCTCGCTAAAAAGTTGTTGGGGCATTACACAAACCAAAAGGTAAAACCCTATAGGCAATTGTTCCCCATGGACATGTAAAATTTGTCTTTTCTTGATCTTCAAGTGCAATCTGAATTTGATTATATCCACTAAATCCATCAAGAAAACAAAAGTATCTTTTTCCAGCAAGAGTATCTAACACCTGATCTATGAAATGTAATGGAAAATGGTCTTTGTATGTCACCTTATTCAACTTTCTATAGTCTACACATACTCTCATTTTTCCATTTTTCTTAGGAACTATTACCAATGGAGAAACCCATCGGCTATCAAAAATTGGGTAAATGAATCCTACTTCCAGGAGTTTTTCAATTTCTTCTTTCACAATATCTCTTAAGGCAGGATTCAATCTTCTTTGAGGTTGTCTAACTAGGTTGACTTCTTCAGTATAGATTCTATGGGTACATATATCAGGATGAACTCCCGACATATCTTTGTAGTTCCAAGCAAAAGCATGAACATGCTTCTGCAAGACAACTATCAGTTTTTCTTCCTCTTCCCTAGTAAGATGGCTGTAGATGTTCAAAAATTTTCCTGGTTGGACTTCTATTTGTTTTGTATTTAGAAGGACTGAATTCACTCCTTCATACTTGGTGATTAAGGGATTAATAGGACATTGTTGATATGGGAGAAAAGAAGCAGTTTCTATTTTATTGCTGCTTGAGGGAAGCATATCTTGTATGGAACAGTGAGAAGGAAAAATCGGATGATGGTGCCATCCATGTGGTAGTGAAATAGAGTTTCCCTATGATAGTACAGATGGTTCATCTTCAGATTTTTGATTCTCCTCATTCCTTATCAACTGTTGGATATTTGTTGTTTCCCCTTCTAAACCTTGTTCATGTAGAACATTCATCAGGATTGTTTCATTTTCTAAGTTTTCTGTGTCACTAAGGTCTTCTGTGTGTTCTCTTACTACTAAGGTAGCTAGTGTAGAAATGACATCTTCTGGTTCTTCCTCTGAGTCAGAAAACCATAACTGACCTAAAAATTTGCTAGATGGTTTTGCAGGAGGATATAAAAAAATTTGTTTTAGATCAATACCATTTGAAATAGTCATATTTCCAGATCTGCAGTCTATGAAGGTTGCTACAGTTGCAAGCCAAGGTCTTCCCAAAATAATGGGATATCCATGTGCTGAATTTCTTGGCTGTAAAACTAGAAAATCTGCAAGGAATTCCCAAGAAGAAACTTCTATAGGGACATCTTCAATGATTCCTTCAGGTTTTGCAACTGACCTATCAGCCATTTCTAAAACTGTAAATGTGGGGCTGAGATGTTTGAGCTGTAATTGTTCCATTGTATCTTTGGTAATGACATTTATTGCAGCTCCTAGATCCACTAAAACATTTGATATTGGTACTGAACCTATGGTAACTATGATAACTAGACTTCCTGGGTCACTATACTTTAGAGGTAGTAGTTTTCCAGATAAGAGATCAGCTATCTTTCCTTCAACCTGCACAGTTTTGGGAAATGCTTTCTTCTTCCTTCCTGCTCTTTTAATGCACAAATTTTGGACAATACTGTTAATTTCTGGTATTTACTTAATGGCTTGCAATAAGGGCAATGATATAGTCAACTTTTGAGTTTTTTGACCAATTCTAACTCAAAATTTTTTGGTATTGCATTAAGTCTTTCAGGATATGGAATTATCCTTGGTAATTGTTCTGCTTGTGTCTCTTTCTCTATTGTTGGTTGGATTCTCTCTGGTTATAATTCTTCTATTTTTATTGTTGGTTGGATTCTCTCTAGTTCTGATGATTCTTGCTCTTCATTTTATTTGATTTTAATTGAAACTAGTTTAGGTACAACTTTCCCTGAACGAAGTTGGATGTTACTACAATCAAGAAAATTAATTTCAACATTTTCTTCAGCTTCAGCCACATAGACAGGAGGTGTCTGTCTCACACTATTTGGATTAATGACTGGCTGAGCTGGCAATTGAGGTTGTTTCACTTGCTGTGTTTGTTGTTGTTTTTTTTGAAAATTTTGATTAGGTGCAAGCAACAAATGCTGAGTTTGACCTTGATTCCTTTGCTGCCTTGGATAGGACTGGTATTGCTGATTCCACTGTGGTTGGTTTTGCATCCAATGTGGATTAGTTTGATTTTGATTCCAAGCTGAATTGTTTTGATTCCAAGATGGGTTGTTTTGATTCCATGAGGGGTTGTTTTGATTCTGATTCCAGGCTGGGTTACTCCAATTTGCTTGTGGCCATTCTTGGGACTTTTTCCATTGAGGATAATTCCAAGGACATTGGGGTGGTTCTGATTGTCCCCAAGGCATAGTACCAAGATTATGCCCCCAATTTGTAGGAAAATGAGGGGGATTTTGATATTGAGAGAAATTTCCCCCTTTTTTTGGTCCAATATAGTTGAGTTCCTCAGTCTGGTTTTCTAACATAGTTTTGAGTTGTGGTAGTAGGTGGCATTGATCAATTGAATGCCTTTTTAAAAATATACTACAAATGGCTAAGATAGATGTTTTATTCAAAGGAAATTCCTACAAAACATGTTTATTTCTACATCTTGGACAATAAATTGCCAAAGGTTCTGTGTTTTTTGATTTTGCAGACATTTCCCCCAAAGTAGTTTTTAAGTGCACTAGAATATCAGTTTTGAAATTTGCAAGTTCCTCTATCAGGCCCTTTACATCGGTGCCATTTGTGCAGCTTTTTCTTCTTCTCTACTTAGTGCGAGAGTAATTCCTGTAGAGATCCATAATTTCCTCATTACTGAGAGTGGTTACATCCCCTTTTCCCATCAAATCCAGAACTTCTCTAGATTCATCTTGCAATCCTCTCAAAAAGATGGTTTTACATAATTCTAGTTCTACAAGTCCACATCTCCTTTGAACAAAGGAGAACCTATCAAGATAATCTTCCAATGTCTCATCATCTTCCTGCTTGATTCTAAATAACTCATATTTTATATTCCTTACATGACAATATTCCTAATATTTGTCTAAAAATACAGTCTCCATTTGATTCCAGGTTCTTATGGAATTTTGCTCTAAGCTCATGAACCAGCGCAATGCTGAATCCTTGAGAGTTGAGGTAAAAACCTTAAGTTTCTGATTGTCATTTATATAATCATAGGTCTGACACACTACCTTGAATTTAAACAAAAACTGGTCAGGATCTTCAGATACAACACCTCGAAAGGTTGGAAGTACTGAAGGTGAAATGGTCTTCATGGGTGAGTTTTGTGTTGGATTCAGACAAATAGGATATTCAAATATTCTGGACGGTTGGAGTATATCCTGATCATCTCCTTCATTATGAACATAGCCATGTTGGCCATCTATATTGCCTCCTTCTACCATAGTTTATTGTTTGTTGGGAGAAGTTAAAGCTTCCCAAATTGTTCTCTCAAGAGGTCCAAGCCTCTCTATTGATGATGAGTCTGATGAATTGTCTTTCTTAGGATATTCTGATGATGATAAAATTGGTGATTTTTCTATCTCAAAATGTTCTAGTGATGGTGAGACTGGTGATTTTTCTATCAATATTTTTGGTAATTCAAACATAGGTGATTCACCCCTTACGCATGAAGATCTCCTTAATGGAACAAGCCAAGGATCCTTTGGGGTAGTTCTACCTTTTTCATCTCTAGACTTATTCATTCATGTTTACTCCTAAATGACATAAATTAAGTCAATAGTTGTTATCTTCCTTAGCTATTATATTCAGATTTTAACCTGAATGTTCACAACTTAGTCTGATTATAGCTATTGGACTATTTGTTTTCTTTTGACAACACTATTCCTCAAGCAACGACACCAAAATTATGCGTAGTCATTATACCATCATTAATTCTCAATGAATCTGTCAATCTAGGGTAGTGTACAAGGCTATCTACGGAAGAAGTGAAACAACTATAACTTAGGTCAATCTAGAGCAATAAGTCTTATTGGTGGAACCAGTTGTGTGGGGGGTTTTAGGACATTCCTATATCTAAATTGCATGAAATAAATCTTAATCTAAGTTGCAAAATTTGAAACTAATCATTAACTGCATAAATGAAGTCCTAATTACAATTACAGAATAAGACCTAATTATATTGCAAAAATAATAGTTGCAGGATTGAAAGCCTGATACTAATTGCAGAAAGGAAATCTAATTACTTTTGCAGCAATGAAAGTCTAATTATAATATGGAAATGAAAACTGTCAAAGTTCTATAATAGAAGGTTGTCAATCTTCTGTGCAAGATTTGACAGCAAAACATAAAATGCAGGAAAATTGCTGAAAAATAGTAAATTCTAGAAATAACAGTCTGAAATAAAGTGGAAGCTTTGCTGAAAGTAAGATTGCAACTAAAACATTAAGCACAAGGTTAATATAAGCATAAATAAACTAAGACTACAAATATTGTCAACTGTTTACAAGCAATTGAAATAATAAGTTCTACAACTCATTCTCATGCAAAGAAAATCGGAATAAAAACCTGCTTGTTAGTCCTCCTCCTAGGTATGGAAGTGGCCAGCCTCTTTGTCCAGAAGAAGGTGTAAGTCTCTCTCTCTTTCTAAATCTTAATCACACTCATTTACAAGCAATATGAAATAGAACTGGTGCACTTTATTGATTAGAAGACATGATTACAATAATTCTGTTGAAAAACTGTTACAGGACTGTAACAGTCAATTTCTACCTATACTCTGTATTTTTTGCTAGCTTCCTTACTATTTTCTCACTATTTTCTACCTCCTTTACTATCTACTAGGCTCAACCTAAATGGGAGCAATATTTATAGCTATCCTATGATCTGATTACAAACAAAGAATATCTCAAAAGATCTAATCCTACAATGCTGCAACAAATTCTAGTTTTATCCTAGAAGAGGACTAAAACTTGATCTTTTCCTTAATAATGGCTTTGGCTAGCAATGACGGCAAATACAGATGGAAGATATTTCCCTTTACCTTTTCCAACCTTTATTTCCTTTTTTTCAGCTTCAACAATCGGTCAACAGGTCAAAGAAACACATTTTGTTCTTCATTTCGAAGATAAGTGGCTTCATTCCAAAGACAATGCAATTCTCATTCCGAAGATCGCTCATTCTGAAGATACTGCATTCTAATTCCGAATATCGCTCATTATAAAGATACTAAATGCTTTATTTCGAAGATCTGCTCATTTCAAATATACTGCATTCTTCATTCCAAAGATCCGCTCATTCTGAAGACGCTGTGTTCTTTCATTCCGAAGATATCTGTTCATTCCGAAGATACTTTGGAATGAACAAATGTATGCTTTTCCAGTGATTTCTTCTGCATCTCTCAGGTGGGTTATCTCTTAAGATCAAATTCCAATGGTCTTCATCCCTTTCCTCATGTGAATTCCATGCCTTGCTATTTATGGACAGCTGGCTGGAATTTACATGGGAAAGACCAGTTTTTGCTGCACAGCAACAGTTTGCTTGCACTGTTGCTAGATTTAGGTGAAGTAAATGCTTGAGACAAATCAAAACATGATTAGTGAAATGCTGCTATTATTCTAAGCATATCCCATTTTAGCAAATCATAGCAAAAAGAACACAAAACTATGCAAAAAGTTGTAAAATCAGCATATAATATTTCAAATACATTGATCATGCAAAATGGTTAATATACAACATATTGAATCAACTTAACTAACATATCAGATAAAACATAAGATTTTATAGGAATTTTTAGTGTTCAAAACATGTTATGATTGAGGCATTTCCAGGCCTCATCATATGCCTAAACCCATATCATACAAAGAATATCAATACTGTGTTTACCATAGGCAAAAGGGTCATGAAATCAATGATTGCTTCACATTTAAAAATTTGGTTCAAAATATTATTGAGAAGGGGATCATTTCCATAGAAAATCGTCTTGCTCTACCAAATAAAAACATTGGTATCTACTAGGACCCCTTACCACAACACAACCAACCACCCATTGCACCAACCACTTCCACCATACCACCCAACCAGGTTAACCACCTCAATGGTTTACCACAACACCAAAAATTTGTGGGGATGATACATTTTGTTACTTCAAATTAATGATATATTGGTCAACCAACACAACTGGGTACTTCCCCAATGCACCTTTAGCTTCCACCATGTTGCTTCTGCCAGTACAGGCCATACCTCACCCTCTATGACCCATCATATATTTAACCAACAACCTCACCCAAAGCCTTAGAATAGAATTGGTCAAGCTTTTGATATATAATCTCATTCAATAATCCCCCACACATTGTAAGGAATTTATGGAAACTTTGAAATGCAATGACCTTCAAACTCAATATCCAAATGCCTTCATGAACTTTGTGGGTAGCATTAAAACTTACATGGAGCCATCCATTACCTTATATTATTACGAAATCTAAACCTTACCAATAGGGGTGTGTGATCCTCCATTGCATATTGTATATCATATAGACCATAAGCCTTTCAAATGAATTTTTGTCGATATTGAATATTCCATCAACATCATTACCTCTATTGCACTCCAATATTTTAACCTACCACCTTCACACGTATCTTCATCCACCTTCACTCTATGAGCCATTGTTCTCAACACTTGGGATGGTTTTTCTACCTATTCAAGTAGATGTGAAAACCATCCATACCTTATACCACATCCTTGAAGAAGAAATGTAATACAATGTCCTGCTTGAAAGACCATGGATTCAAGATATGTGATGCATCCCCTAAACACTATATCATTGTATCAAATATGTCTATGAGGGTCATGTACATTGCATACCCATTGACGATGTACCTTTCAAGTACTGCAACATGATCTCCAACTCGTATGAGCCTCTCATACCTTCCATACATTTATACCTCACCCAAAAATCAACCAATATACCCCCTCATATAATGGTACCTCATCACACCTCACCTCATCCATCACAAATTCATTTATATTTTCTCCAATTCTACCACACCCAACTCACCACACTACCTTGATAACTTCATACAATCCCTATCATTGACCATCACCTACACTTCGTTATCCTCCATCCCCACATCCATTTAGCCTCCACATCCTAGCCAACCTTTGTCTACACAAGGTATGCCCTTATACCCTCACAATCCATCCATACCTTCCACAAACAACCAACCACATTTCATAAACCCCTCACTCTAGATAACCACACACATATACACACTACCTCCATCCATGGTGGCCAAGGTCACTACTACATCACAATATCCTAAAATCCCCAAATACTCCCTTGTAGTAGAGTTTGAAAGCACTCCACCTACCACAATACTCAAATTTTTACCTCCACCCAACAATAGATAAGCTACCACAACTTTCCTTCCACTCTATATGATTTCCACTGCCATCATAGTACCCTAAGCTAGTTTTCACTCCATGCAGTCTAAACCACCATCTCCACCAAGTTCATCCATTGTAACTCCATCCATATCAAAAACTAGTTCATCCTCATCCACAATGCTATCCCATTTAGAAGAAGATGTTGGAATAGCTCTCGCATCTACTTCCCAACCTACGTAAGTCATAGTCTACATAACCAATCTAGGGATAAGTGAGTATCTAGTGGACAACACCACATTTATACCTCCCATAATTGAATCAGTTATAAATTTTTGTCACCCATGCATAGGCACCATTGTTCCTATGGTTTTTTTATCCAATTAAATAAATTTTGTATATGCCAGAGTTGATACCTTCTCCGATGTACCCCTTGATTAATGATCTAAGTCACCATTTTTTGGTGACACTAGTTTCTTATCAAATCTCTTGTTTGTTGTGGGATATTTCCAATGCTATCATTGGAGAGAATTTGGCCTTGGTTGCTATGAATATGGACCTTTTCACATCATCAAACTACATTATCAACTCCCTAAATAAATATTTGGACTAGGGTTTGATCACTATTCATCAATCAACCTCCTCAAGAAAGAATTCCAACATCTCATCCTTGATATCGAGGAAGATACCAAAAATGAGTACACTGATATTGAATGTATTCATTCATCCATTGAAGGCTCTTTCCAAGTTTCCACATCCATTCCATCTCATCCAAAACCTCAAAATATGAATTAGACAAGCTACTTGAAACACTTTCAATGGCTTTTGATAGCTCTAAAGAAGACTCTTCCTCCATTATGTCCCTCATATACTTTCCAAATGAAAATGATATTTACCTACGTCTATTCCCCATGCCACTCTCCATTTTCCCATTCTCCTTCCATTGGAGCACCCAAACATGTGATCGTATCTATCACCTCTACCACTACCAATCCAACAAAATCCATATCCATCGATATTGGATCTCTGGGTTATTTTTTGTGTTCTCACCCACCCAAATATTTATGTTATGAAAATAAGTATTGAAGACTATGAGCAAAGACCAATAATCAAGTATGGTTGTATAAGGACATGTTATTTAAGGGAAAGATATCGATAGTTGGAAATTGTAGACAAGTCGAAAGAACCAAGAAAAAATATGACAATGCTAAAAGGAGGTGCATGGTCACAACATTGCAAATTGTCACTATGTCACGGTCGTGAAGTGTCTAAGGGAATTTTATGTGGAAAGATGTCGTTAATTCATGATTTGATGTTGTTTTATGGTCATGATTACCCATAGAATGAAAATATGAAATATTTTCTTGACATCACATGTGTTCATGTCACAATCATGAGGGTGAAAGCAGCCAAGGAGTAAAAGTCTTTGTGACATCATGACTTATCATTATTTAGCGGTCATGAGATAAGAACAAGGTTGAATAAGAAAGAAAAAGCATGGCATCATAATAGGTTATCAAGTTGTGGCAACCAAGGTTTGACTAGGTCAAAGAGTAGAAGAAAAGGTGTGACATTTCAGCATGTTGCCATGGCATGATTAGTAAGTTTAGGAAATATAAAAATACCAAATTCATCGTGATATCATTATAGGTTCTTGTATCACATTCACAAAAATTATAAGCGTTCAAATACATGAAATAGACCATGATATTATGATGTATTTCTATGGCAATGTCATTATAGTTATAGAAGGTAAAATTTGCAAAGGAAATTCAGTCTAACAGTATCCATTATGAATCTATGTTGAAGGAGTTATTTCAAGAATAAGGAATAGATCAGATTCAAGTTCATCTCCATTAATTTCTTTGCATGTGTGAAGAATTCAATATACAGATAGTAATCTCACACCACATATTTTTTAGGATTAATGATTTTGCACGATATTTATACCAATCCAAACCCTTGACATTCTATTGTAACAAATTTAGATGAAGATATTTTTGTATTTTAGATATTGAACCATAGAGGTATTATAAATAAGAGTGATGGAATCTTGTTAAAGGGTTAGCTCTTAGGCATTTACAAGTTGCATGTGTAAAGAATTTTGGAAGGAGAAATGCAATAGAAATATTTGTTTGACCTCTGGTTCAACATCTTGTAGAAAACGTATGTATGAATGGATGCATATTTTTTTTAGCTAGATGAATGTGCATGCCATTAATTTTGTGTTCTATATTCTTGTACATGTTAGTTATCCGATTCTGGAACTGATAGTTTGTAGAACTATATATTGATTTAAAGTTATTTTGTATATGATAAAATTTTTTGGTTTGTTAGGAGGTTTTAATGGTTTTTCTTTTTTAGAATATTTATGTATTTCTTGATGTTGTCTAATCTACACAATTATAGATTCTACAATTAGCTATATTTACTCTCTATCAGTACTATTTTCTCCTCCATCATAGTTTTAGCTAGTTATAACCTTATAGGAGCCAACATTCTCTAGATATTGACCCAATTAAGCTATGCAGCTTTCCCGATTATTCAATGTTAGCCAAGTCTTGGGTGCAATAATCAACCATAGGTATATTTTAGAGCAATAGTTTTTGGCACACCCTATGGGACCTTGAGGTCCCATAGTTGGATAGTGCAAGTACTAGTGATATCCTATGTTATCATTTTTTATTAAAATCACCTAGTGAATCTCTTGAAATGCAAAACCTAGATTCTACGACCAGTTGTATTTCAAATTTTTAGCAATGTATACCATAGATGGTATAAACCCCGTACTGCTAAAATTTTTTGGATCACTTTTAGAATGAAACAATGTTCAGTGATACCTTGATTTAGGTATTATGTTTCTCTTAAAATTACCTGTAAACTCTACTAAAGATCTAGATTCAAATCTATGATTGGTTGCCATTTTTTAAATCTTTAATAGGATAACCTGAGACCTAATGAATAGATATCATAACTATTTGGTGACTCCTTGAAGAAAGAGCCCCAAAATACTTAAAAGAGATCAATGGCCCATTAGTTTTGCCCTTTATGGAATGAAACAAGCACCCTAAATGTCTAATATGTGCATAATATTCCTAAGGCTACTTTGAAAACCTTACCAAGCTTTTATGGTACAGAGAAGACCACCTATGAACATTATCAAGATGTGGCTTCCTTGGCTACTATGCATAATATTACATTTGAATATGTGATTCTCAAGCTACTTTATCTCTCTATCAAAGGGAAAGCATTGTGATGGTATAGGACATTAGAGGATCAAAGTGTTTGTACATGGAAGTATTTAGCAAAATCTCTCATTGATGCCTTCAATGATTTTAGAGACCCCTTCTTGCTACTCACTCAACTCTCATTTATCAAACGAGCACCCCTTGAAAAAATTTCCAACTTTAATGTTCAATTACAAATAATACAAAGAAGGATTCATCATGAATTCCATCCATACCCTACTTAAGCATACCTATATTACATCCAAACTTTCCATCCTGACATAAGCCTTCTTATCCATAAATCTAGAGAAAGGAAATTCTTCCAAATTTTTAAAGATGCCATTTATGCTAAGAACATTTTTATCCAGGCAGGAAAGATACCACCGAAGAAAAATCCATACCCACTCTATATTTTAGCTCCTATGCATTCCCATGGAGATCTTATATCACACTTGTACAAAATCATACAAGGAGGTTGTTCCACAAAGTATCTACAATAAAGGCATCAAACAAAAAAATATCTAGGGTAGGAAATTTAGAGGCTAGCTAAGGATATAAGAAATATCTACAATAAAGGCATCAAACAAATCAAGACCTAGGGAAAGAAATTTAGAGGCTAGCTGAGGAGGTAAGAAATATGGAAAAATAGATCTCAAATAACAAGTACTATCTAAGTGATCGTGAACCTATGTTACATCAATTTTATCAGCCTCACTCTCTTGAACTAACAATAAAATTCAAAATAGAATCAAAGAAGGTAGAGAAATATAGTAGTAATAGAGAATATTAAATTAATCACACTCTGATTAAACTACTATCTCATAATGAGTTTCATTTTTAAGAGAAAAATGGGATCAATTGGAGCAGGTGAGGAGTTCTCCTTTGATGGGTAACATGATGGCATGCAATACAATACAAAAACCAGAGTATTGTGAATATTTAAGTCCTAAAATACCTAAAATTGGAGGTTATGGGGATATTAATATATAGCCTCTGCATTCATAATATAGTAACCCAAGCGATCAAACATTGGTTTGTAACCCTTCCTAAAGGATCAGACATCAAATACAAATAGGTTAGAAGTATGTAAAAATTTGTATTATCCCACCACAATAGTTGGGCAGAGATTAGAAATGGTAAGACATTTTCACAAGTTCTCCAAAAACTCAACCTTAGTGTTTGAATAAGAGCTTTTGGTATCATATTAGGTGGACCTAATTAATGTTTCTATTAGAAATTTTTTTGTACATTAATGATGCATCCACATAGATATATTTCCCCATTATCAAAAAGGACAATCATCCTTTTTACTTGTCTCTTTTTTTGGAGAAAGGGAACTACATAACTGTATAGTAGATCCAAATACTCAGATATCAATAATGTTGATAGATATCTATATAGTTTTGGGTCTGATTCTAGATGTACAGGAGTTAGACATGTTGCATTTCAAAGGAAAGTAGTTGAAAAGGATAGGGACATTACATCGAGTACCAATGCTGGTATGCATACATCTAGAATTAGTTATGATTCAAGATGTAGAAATTGTTGACGTACCTCCATTATTTGAAATGTGCCTATCCCAAAGTGTGCTAAGACAACTGGAAGGATGTGTGACTCAAGTGCAAGACTATATATTTATCTTACTAGCCAGATACATCATCATGGTGCCCAATCAAGGCTTACATACTTTTTGCATCAAAAGCTATAAGAATCAAGGGATGACCCTTTTCAAAGAACCACATGTAAGAGAAGGATGCAAATCTTGGTGATCAATCAAGAGAATATTTTACTCGGTTTGAACATTATTTTTAGTGGCCTAATCAAATGCCCTACAATGATTTTGTGGGAAGGACCAAAAATAAGAGTATAGAAGACTACAATTGCATTTGTCGGAAGGTGGCAACTCATGATGCTAAATCAATAAAAAATCATAGAATATAGATAATGCATGATGTAATATACCAAAAAATATGATCTACATACAACATAAAGAAAGTTTATGTCTATTTGCAAAGCCACTAAAATGGTACTAGATACGACCACTTCAGAACAATAATAAAAAAATGGATGGAACTTTACTGAAGGTAGCAGTAATTAGACTCCATGGCAAGAATACCACATAGAGAAACTCAAATCTGGTACTATGTGGTATGGGAATTGTAGGTTCACAAGATAGGTGTAAAAAAGTTTTATAATATGGGTGTGAGCATGCACATCATATTTTGTGTAGACACCTAAAACATGTCATGTTTAGGATAACTACTCACATAGGCACATTCATAGACCATATGACCAAACCTTGGGCTTTAAAAGTATCAAAAGTGGTTCTCACCACTTATTTAGGGCAGTATTAGCCCATCTAATATTGGCCTCTATGGACCAAAGTGGCTGAATCCTGGCCGCTCAAGCTCAGAGTGACAAAACCTTAGTCACTGCATATGACAATGACCATATCTTAGTCACTACAAATGACATCAGCTAAGCCATAAAAAGTATTTTACCAACAAATAGGCCCAATCATGGGTGTAAGTGGTAGTTTTCCTAAAATAAAGGTGAGCGGGGGTAACTTTGGATTTCCCCTTATAGCCAGTTCACATGGGAGACTTAAGTCCAAATTTAGACTTCAGTTGGGTAGCCTTTAAACATAGAAAAAACCAAAAATTCTCATGCTAACATCCAGTACGCATGAGAGATTCAGTCCTAGGGCTTGAACATAGACCTAGGGTTTCACACGCTTTAAAAGGTGCAAGCCTAAAAGCAACAAAGGATCACAAATTGAACATAGTAGGTTATTAAGGAGAGCTTTTCAAGACTTGGAGAGTTTCCCTTGGAGATCATATTTGCAGCAAAGCCCTGAAAAATTGGAGAGCAAAATTGGAGCACCTTTGGGGAGCAACAGAGTGTTGGCTGATTGAGGGTCTACCACATACAAGATATTCAACACATCAAGCAAACAACCACCATTTAAACATTGAATACAAGCTTTGATCCATAGCCTTGGAGCAAAGGAGACAAGTTTCCCTTTAGTGGCCACTGTATTGGATAGTGGCCCGCAGGTCTAGTTTTGGATTTTGACATTAGTTTCCTTTATTCTATTTTATTCATTGTTTCCATAACATTAGCATAGAATCACTTCATTTATTCACATTCATAGCACTAGTTTTATTGTATTTTCTTCCATTCAGTATATTCATTGCTAACAACCTCATCTAGGGAGGCAATCTCAAACATCTAAGCATGTATTATTGTTTCATTGCTTATAGGGCCACAGGTTCATCGAACAAATCTACAACATACGAAAGTAATAGGATCCCTCTAGGAATCAGGCATCAAGAAGGAGGCATCTATAAGCCCTCATACAATTTTGTGTGCATCACCGAGAAGCCTTTAAAAGTACATCACCTCTTGCAATGGGATATTTTAAACATCTAATACCTTCCTTGTTTAAAATCATGTATCAAATCAAGGGTATCCCTTAGAGGAACTTATATGTAACTGGATCTTGGAAATATCAATACAAAAGCATTCATTCATTTATTTCTTCACATTCTAGTTATATCTCCTTTGCAAATTTCATTTGATGTATGTTAAACATTAAAAGATTCAATTAAATTACAAGTAGAAAATAAGTGGGGATGGCATGTCGCTTCCCCAGGGTTGCTATAGATGGTGATCATGGTGGGACCTCCACTAATCTTTCATTTTCTACCTGATTACTAATTTGGGTTTTGTTTGCAGGTTTAGCGGCTCTGGTCTACAGTGGCAAATAGTGTTAGCTTCTACTACTAACAATGGTCAAAAATCAGTCGCTCTGGTTGATAGGGGCCAGAAATGAAGTGCAATAGAGGGTAGAATATTTGTCCTTTGAGCTGTATTAAAGGTTGGTACATATTTTTTGATGCTTTATGGTTTTTTATCTGCTTCTATTTTTCTAAAACAGTGAAATTAAGATATATTTCTATTTTGAAATTAAAATAATAAAGACAAAAGAATTAAGCATTTTGCACATCTTATATCTTCTTTTAGATTTCTACTAGGCATTGCTAGAAACAATGGCTTCTGCTTGAAAAGTCTGCCCTAGAATCCAACATGCTAGAAATTGTGTGTTGCTTGCTTGCTTTGAGGCCCTGCTAAATATTTGCATGAAATAAGAGTGCGTCCATACAACTCAGTAGTTTATGCATTTTTTCTGAAAATTGAAACATCTTTTGCATTAGGCATATAGGAAAGAATCATTGTTGTTGTATGATGCATTTTACTTTATGAAAACTTAAAATGAACCCCACACATGCACACATCATTTAAACATTGGGTAGTTGGATTTCATCACCAACCCTTAATACAGTCCGGTGATGTTGGCATTCATATCCTTCCATCGACTTGCCCCCTATATTATCATAGAAACAAATTAAGGAACTTCTTCATAGTGGTACTAAGTTACTTGTGTTCAAATTGTTTCCTACTATTGGAACAATTATTGGTTCAGAGTGGAAGAGCTAGGCGAACCCCCCACTAGTATTTAAGTGATGTACCCTAGTCTCTTTTGGTAAAATCATGTTTGGCATGGGTGTTCTTGATTCCCACTATGGATGAGTCTCCTCATTATAAATCCAAAACAAGAGCAAGAAAAAATAGAACATAGCAAACAGTTTAGGGCACACTTAAATTGGTAATCAAGATAAACACTTGCTTGATATTGCTTGGTTGTTTCTAATTACAACACAAAGATTAAATCCACAAACAAAATGGTCAAAACAATAAGTAAACATCCTTGGTCTGATATAGAGGGAGAATCTGAAGCAACCCATACCCATAGGCAAAGTTAAAGTAACATTGAATGACCTACCCATAAGACCATGAGACACAGATCCGCAATCCTAAGGGGTGATAACTAAACCCTTGGGAGTCTCCATGAGAAACCCCAAATAGGGAGCCACATCATGGAACCAAGTCACATAAACATAGAGGCTTCATGGCCATCCTCATTAAGGAGACACAAGGAGACCTCAAGGGCCTCCTCTAAACACACAGAAACTTCTCACAAACATGAAGAGGCTTCAAGAGATTCCTCCTCACATGGACATAAATAAGTTTCTAAACCTCATTATTCACATAGAGATGACGAGGGTGCCACATATCCATCCTTATTTAGAAAACATGTGACCACAAATCTTACATCATAGAGAGGGCACATAAGAGTCACAACATCTTAAGCTTCACACGAGACACATAGAATAGGTCTACCCAATGAATGCCAAGAAACCAGAGTTACATCTAGTCATAGACACCAAAAAGAAGATACCCTTCACACAAGAGGAAGGATTCCCATAGACTATGAACTCATTGGAGTAAATGGCACCCCATGGTATCAGCCATGGAAAACAATAAAACTAGATGAGTTGGATCGATTTAATTAGAGGCCAACTCAAAGAACCATAGCTACAAAAAAATTTGCATCTGGAAGTTCATGAACCGTGACTTCTAAACAAACCTCTTATCTATGGGATACCTCAGAGAAACCCCACAGTAAACATATAGAGTTCGACCATAGAGACACTCACCAACACACTAAACAAGTCACATTAGCTAGCAAGAGAAAATAAATAACAAAAACCTCTTCAAGGAATCTGTGAGTCAAAACCTTAGGAATAGAGTCAGAAAAACATGAGTCTTCTATGATAGCATAAAATAACCACATGCAATGGTTAGAAAATGCATTGCATAAAGAGCGAGAGCTAGTGAAGGCTATTGAACATGATAAACAAAGAGAGAGAAATACTTTTGTGCCAACATGAGTAGTGTATAAGAGAGCAAGCTAAGTAGATAGCTCTCTTCACTTTACAAACAAATGGTGATGATCACCAAATAAGTAGACTCACTGACTCACCAAAGGAAAGGTGCACTAGATAAGAGAGCCCACAATGAAATCACCCACCAAACCATGAACAAAATCCAAATGGTGGGGAAAGGGTAAACATGATAAACCAGGATCAGACACATCATGAATCCTCTCATAGGAGGGAAGAAAATAGAACAAGTCAAGTGGACAAAGGGCTACCTCCATTACCACCATGAGCGGGCCTGCAAGAGGAGGAACTCCTTGCTTCAAAGGTATTCCAAGCACTCGCTAAAAATATGAAGTCCTTCTAGAAGCAAGAGACTACTGGAAATAAATCAACATTAAGTAAAATACACAACCAACCATTGTGCCCATAAGTTCTCAGCCCTGCATATCCTAAGTACTTTGATATGCCTGGTTAGAAAAGTTCAAGGGTGAAGAGGATGCACAAGAGCATATTACCAATTTCATCAATGCATGTTTTCACCTTGAAGACAATGATGCTATTATACTAATAACTTTCATTATGATATTTTCGAGTGCAACCACTCAATGATTCAGCCAACTAACCAAGCATAGCATATCAAAATTTGAAAAACTAGTAAACATTTTCCTAAAGCGTTTCTCCTTTGGTGCTAAGAAGAAGATAAACCTTTCAGACCTGGCTAACTTAAAATAGTATGATGATGAGCTAGTAATGGATTATGGTAATAAATGGAGAAAAGTCATGGTAAATTTATCATTCTTCATTCCCACAAAAGAAATCATCTGCACGCTAACTAAGAGTTATTCTAAACACATATCCCTCTTGCTACAACTTCAAAAATATCCTTAATTTGAGGAAGCCTTGGTACAGGCAAAACTCACTAAAGACATAAAAGTATATGAGGGAACCATTAAGCTCCGAAACAAGGATTGGAACAAAAATGGTAAGAATGAAAAATACAAGCAAAAGAAAGCAAACCCTTCTCCAGTTAATCAAGTATTATTGGTTGCACCTAAGGATCGGGGTGCGTACCAACTACAAAACTATCAAGCACAACTCCTGCAAGCCAATTATGATTAAAAGAACAATCAGGGGTGAAATAGAGAATGCAAGCCACCTCACTATTTCACACCTCTAACAGAATCAATGTAATCAATTTTCAACCAGCTAAGCGAGGCTAGGAAGATCAGATTTCCTAATATACCTCTTATAAATCCCAACCATCCTAAACCAAAAGGATATAGGGAAGATCAATTTTACCCTTATCATAGGATATTGGGGCATGACATTGAATATTGTGTTGGTTTTAAGCATCAAGTACAAAATATGATCGAGGCAGGAGAACTCAAAGTTGACAACCCATTGGATATTGATAACAGATATATGGGCATATACAAAAACTCGATGCCAAATCATGAGGCCCCTAGGGAGTAAGGCACCTAGGTAAATCAGGTCCAAGTCAATGCACCTACCCAAGGATGCATCGGGATGGTTTAAATTGTTAACATAGCAACCATGAGTAGATGGTATGGTCAACCATAGCCTCCTATGACTTCCATTAATGTCCCAACTACACCTAGGCAGAGGTAGGGGCAAAACAACCTTCTAGGTCCACCAACCTGACCTATGGTAACTATTCAAAGTAGACTAGAGCAAAACCTACAAGTGAATCTAACCAAGTTATCTATCTATGAGATCATACAATAGTCCCCAAAACATAGGGAGACTTTAATGGAGATTTTAAGATCAATTAAGGTCCAACCACAAGATATGAATGCATTTACTCATTTTGTGGGACAAGTACAACAATGCCAAGAACTTGTAATTCGATTCTATGATCATGAGATTAAGATAGTGCCTAATACCTTACTAGATCCTCCACTACACATTGTAGTGTCAGTCAATAATTTACCTTTCAATCAGGTCTTGATCGATACAGGTTCATCAATGATGAGTCCCAGAATTGCCTATATTTTTGTATGAGTCTTAGCAGATATTATGCGATGATATATTAGGAATTGTATGTTTTCTCAATGATTATGTATTTATTTAATGATATTATGCGTATTATCTAATTTGTGTGTTTTATTGTGTTTATGTGAAGATATTGTTGATTTTGTCAGATTTAATCAGTTGAGGTCTTTTTCATGGACCTAACACTTTGTTTACTGCAAAACTAATGCATAATGGACAGGCGCCTTCCTCTTCCAGGAAGGCACCAGAAGAAGGTAGGCACTTTCCCCTTCCAGGAAGGCACCAATTGAAGATAGGTTCCTTCCTCTTCCAGGAAGGCACCAATAGAAGGTAGGAGCCTTCCGCAAAGGAATGTTCCTCTATTTTTGCATTTTGACCAGATCAAACATGATGCAAGCGATAATAAATGGTGCAGTTACAACTCCACACCACACAAGATATTTGCGGGAGTTGTGCTACCCATGCCAAGTGAAGCATGAGCCAATTACGAAACACACCAATATTAGGAACAAAGCTAGTTTTCATTAGACAATGGCTGAATCTTACCAGATTGCCATTGTCAAGTCTGGAATAGACCGATGGTTGTAACCAAGTTGTAACAGAAGACCTATGCATGTGCTATATAAATATACATAGAACTCTTTGAAGATATAGAATATAGAATATAGAACATATAGCAATTGTATAGAAGATATAGAATACACATTGTAATCCTTTGATTGCATAATAAAGTCTACAAGTTTCTAAAGTGTTTTCACATTGGGAGGGATCTGTTGGATCTTGGGCCCACTCCAAGACAATATTCTTCTCCTTATTTTCTATGCTTTGTAGATTTCATGTTTTCATAGTTTCATTTCCTGTATTTGTGTTTTATTATTGTAGTAGGTTCGATTATTTTTTAGATGCACGTATGAATGCTTTCTTTCTAAAGATTTAATTATTCATATTCATTTTATTGAGGAGTGCATGAGATATTGACAACATTTTGAACACCCCCCAATAGTAGAGTTAGAAGGACTCATCTCAAGGTGGTATTGTGAATGATACTGTAAGAGATCCTTCGAAATTTTATGAATCCCTAGTTGATAATTAATGACCGAGCAAATGACAAAATAGATAGAAAGTTAACCTTGTTTTTCTCGCAACATTTTGGCACTGTTGTCAGGGGAGCATCTTTTAGATCCATTCCAATACCTGAAACCTTCTCCCTAAATTTGTATGAGTTCTTTGAGAAGAAGATGACCTGATGGTTGGTTCACAAAGCAAAGCTCTTTAGAACTAGAGTCACTTGACTCGCAAACATCAATCCACTAGAGTGAGGATCAGCACTTTGAACGAAGTGCTTCCTCATCCCATCTAATTTGGGAAGAATGAACAGTTACGAACTCATTTTTTAAAATAACATCCCGAGAAGAAGCCTTATTGTGGAAATCTATGCAAGATCAGACAATAACTCTAGATAATCTTAGCGCTTTGACTCAAAAATTTTTAAACAACCATAAGGCCATAAGTGCTACATTTGAGACCACATTTCCTGAAAAAATGGTTGACACAGAAGAAGTCTCATATGGATTTAGCTTCCTAATTAACAAAGGAGTATGAGACACCAAGATGAAAAACATATCCCCTGCTCATCTCCCTACCTTTAGAGGATACCCGACTGAAGACCTTGACTTGTTCTTATTCAAGTTTTATGTTTTGTGCAGGTCTGTGGATTACAAATTAGATATGCAAAAGCTAAAAATCTTCACTTATACACTAGATGATGTAGCTCTATGGTGGTTCATTGGTCTGGGAGAAAAGTACATAGTGACATGGGATCAAATGAAGAAGCTCTTTCAAGAGCAATACCAAGATTTTGGGAGATCAAGAGATTCCAGAGAAGAAGTCCTGAGTATGACACAGAAAGACGATGAGTCTCTCGAGGAGTACTAGGAGATATTTAATTTTAATCTTCAATGATCTCCCCATGCAAAGTTGTTTGATAAGTCCCTCAAAAGCATCTTCTTGAGGGGACTTAATAATGAATCATTAGAGGCTCTTAATATGATTTTTGGAGGCGATGTCTACCAGCATGATATAGAAGATATCCGACAACTCTGCTGGAATTACTCAAGAAGAAGAGGCAAGACAACTTCTAGAAGCATCAAAGTGACTGCTTCGGTGACAAAGACAAAACTTGAAAATATGCTAGAAGATATGAAAAGCGAGATGCTCTCTTATTTAGCATTGCATATGGACACATTGTTGTTAGAGAAGAAGAAACAAGAGAATGAGGTAGCATTAACCTATTTCTGCCAAAAATGCAGAGGAAAGCATGCAAAGAATGCATGCTCTGAGAACAATATTAGAGTATGTGTAGTATGCAAACTAAATCATAATACTCAATTATGTCCAAAGTTGCCTAGAAACTAGGAGGAGGCTGATACATCGAAAGACTATTTCATAGGTAACCAGAAGAGTTGGCCACAACCCCCTACGAGGAGTATGCCAGCTAGAATTTAACAATACGAAGGAATGCCATACATGCCATAAGGTCCACCTCAATCTTCCAAAATGGGATGGTGGGGGCCTTCACCTTGGTCCAATGCACCCCAAGAGCGGTATTCATGAATCAAAAACCCTGGATGCAGTACCAATATCCATGGCAATAGTGGAGAGGCCACACACCATGTAATCTGGCCCCACAAAATGTAGCACCAACTCAACCCCATCAAAACTTGTCAGCTCTATCAGTAGTGAGACCTGCGTAGCTACCAACATAATCAATGACTAATCCAAACAACATAGTAAATCAGTTGGCATACAACATCGAAGCTGAGATGTATTCTATGTACAATATTCAGCTTAGGTCAGGTAGGTAGTTAGGAGTAGAAACACCTCCACTAGTAGAAGAGGAGGAAGAAGAAGAATAAACACCTCTTGTGGAAGAGGTGATAGAGGAAATAGCTGAGAGATCAAAGGCTCCATTCCCTTATCAGTTGCAAGAATAGAAGAAACAAAAGCAATCAGAGTTTGATATCCTATCAAGTCTGAAGAACCTCACAGTGACGATACCACTATTTCAAGCCATCTGAGATGTTCCAATATACAACAAGGCAATAAGAGAAATGTGCTTGAGGAATCCAGGGTGGAAAGCAACCCAGACTATCAATGTCATAGGTAAATTAGCAGACCTGATGATGGGCAAGATATGTCATCCCAAGTACGTAGATCTAGGAAGTCCAGTAATGACTGTAAAAATCAAAGGGTATTTCTTTTTTAATACTTTGGTCGATCTTGGAGTAGCCATCAATGTAATGCCTCAAGAAACCATGCAGAGGCTACAACTCATGAACCTAAGACCCACCATGATAGTGCTATAATTAGCTGACCGATCGATAGTATCACTAGAGGAAATGCTAGAGGATGTAACAGTGATAGCGCATGGGAATACCCAATCGATTTCCTAGTCTTGCAGTCCAAGACTAGTCTGGGTGGCTACCCGTTCATTTTTTGGAGACCATGGCTGGCAATAGATGATGCCTACATTAGTTGTCGGGATGGGCTGATGACCATCTCTGATGGCCAAAACATCAAGATATTGACCATTTCACCCCCTGTGTAGTCTGTCAACCCATTGAGAGAAGCTACGTTACCCAGGCATAATTATCAGGAGCTATCCATAATCTAGCCAATAATGGTGTTAGATGAGTTAGTAGAGGAAGAATATGAGGATGGGGCTATTGTAGAATTCCTCCATGGAGTGTCCTCTACCAACACACCTAGATCACCATTGGATGGTGCTCATGATCATCACATCTAGCAGATAACTGTTGGGCTAGGAAGGAAGTTGAATGTCAGTAGTGGGTTGACTCTTGCATAGATGGCAAAAGTAGAAGAACTCCTAGTAAGAAACTAGCAGGTATTTGCATGGGACTACTCGGACATGAAGGGTATTCTCCTAGAAATATGCACTCATAGAATATACCTTGATGAGCAAGCAACTCCAAGCAGGAAACCACAAAGGAGAATGAACCTAGTAATTAAGGACATTATCAAAATAGAGTTACATAAACTCTTGGCTACCAGATTCATCTATCCAATTTTTGACAGTGAGTGGGTGTCACCACTTGTGGTAGTCCCTAAGAAAAATGGGAAATGGCGAATCTGTGTGGACTATAGAGCACTGAATAAAGCAACTAAGAAATACCACTTCTCGCTCCCATTCGTTGATCAAGTCTTGGACACACTTTTAGGATGAAAGTACTTCTCCTTCCTGGACGGGTTCAATGGATACAATCAAATCCAGATAGGAGGAGAGGATCAAGATAAAACAATGTTCACCTACCCATGGGGAATGTTTGCTTACTAGGTATTACCCTTTGGGTTATGCAATGCACCGAACACATTTCAAAGGGTGATGTTTAGCATATTTTTAGACATGATAGGAGAAGCGATTGAAGTATACATGGATGACTTCATCGTTTATGGAGAGACCTTTGAAAAAGCAATGTTGAACCTAGAGAAAGTGCTCGAAAGAAGCAAGGAGAACAATCCATCCCTGAGCAATGAAAAATGCTTCATGATGATGCAAGAAGGCATCGTGCTAGGACACCATATCTCTGTAGTAGGGCTAAAAGTTGATAGAAGGAATATTGAGGTCATCAAAGACCTACCCAGCTATATCACTCCAAATTTTTTGCATCCTTACCTTCAGGCTATAGGATCCACGCTCAGAATGGGGATGCGAGAAGAATGGGACAATACCTCAAACTGAGAGACCCTTTGAAGGTCACACCTCTCGAGGGGAGGATATAAGGGTGAATCTTTGATGGATGGTGGGTTCACTAGGAAACTTTTGAATGGTAGTTTCCACACCTAGGTTGAGAGTAAGTTTGATGTGTTCATTTTGTACTTTAATCATTCAATTCCTAGGTTTGGCCAAGATGAATCTAAGCTATTCTTTATGCCAATGCTAATTTTTATGAATACAAAAAACATGAATAAATGCTAAACATAGAGAGTATGCTAAATAGGACAAAATATACCTGATTCTGGATGTCTGAATGAATATTATGAGGTTTGTAGAAGTCCAAATCATCTCAAACCATACGTAATCATTTGGAATTGCACAGTATCATCTCAAATCTCAGTCGATCATCTGAGATCAGACAAGATCATCGACGATCTAATGAATTCATCAGACAAATTTGTCAGAAACCTACAATCACAGAAACAGATACAAAATACCAAAAATGCAACTGCAAAAGCAAGGGGAAATGATAGAAATAATAGTAAATTTACCTAAATGATAGATTATATAGCAATTAAAAGGAAATGCATTAATTGAATAATTTGTTTTGACTTTATCATGCATCTATGCTAAATGAGGTGAACTTCAGGATGCATAAATATAATAAACTAAGATAATGCACAAAGAAATGCAGAGAAACAATAAGAAAATGCAAACTCTGGGCTCTGATTTCCCCTAATCTGGACTACAGTTGAGATTGCCTCTGATCATATGGGATCATCACCGATTTGCGACAGGATCGTCCAAAATCGTCTGGAATCACCTATGATGATCCAAGCTTGCTCCAGCTAAAAAATGGTAAAATCCCTGCAAGAAAACTTGAAATACGCAATGCAAAGAAAAGTATGAAGATGTTCTAAGGCACAAGGAACCAAATTTGTAGGGAAATCAATCAGCTAGGGGGTTCAGGGGGATAAACTAAGAAAATACCAGTTTATATAGGATTAGGGAGAGGTTAGGAGGTTGGAGATGATCCCAATTTGGGAGATCTCCATCGGGGGAGACTCTATCTACGTAGACATGGTTTCTGCCCAAGTTAGAGAAGTTGTTGAAACAGAAACTAATTATGAAAATTTAGTTTTGGGATGAAATCATTTGGATGTTCTGTTCCAGACGAATTCATCAAATCTAGGATGATTTCTTCTGATCATCAACGATATCGTCCAACGGTCAAAACAAATCCTAAAAATGGTGCAGAAAACAAGGAGAGCGGGTAACGGGTGGTTAATGGGTAGTTTGGGTTAAAATTCAAATTTTTATCTTTTTACTAAGGTTTAACTGTGCCAATTTTAGGGTGCTACATTTTGCCCCCTCTTTAGTGAATTTTTCAAAGAAAATACGTTAAAGACTAGTTTTTCCCATTTTACGAGAAAGCAAAAATTTACTCCATTTCTTAGACGATGATCCCCATTTCTTGAGGATCCCCATACAGGGACGGTTGATGACTCCTACGGCCAATCAGGGCCAAGCGATGATGAGGTTGATCGGGGATCCGAGCTTCGCCCTGGAGAAGGGTGGAGTGAACATCGAGGCATTGAGGCAGATGCTTGGGGCATCTAGGTTGACTCGGGTGTTGGCCGGGGTAGTAGGTGGCTTACTGTTGTGCCACCAGAGCGGGTGCAGGCTACCATGGCTCCTCTCATATGTGGTCTATGACATGAGAGACCACGGCTACAGATACTCATGGGGCAGCTTTGTGCTATGCCGCTTGTATAGGATCCTGCACGGGGTCGTATACAAGGGAGGCCGATGTCTGGTTGTGACATCACTACTATAGGTTTGGTGCTAGGAGCACATTGCGGTGCGGAGGCCAGTGGGGCTTCCACTAATAGGGGTTGACCGAGAGAGGCCCCGGGTTTTCTATTGGTGGTTACAGAGAGGGTCACAATGGCGGATAGATCTATCGATGTCACGGAGGTTGTTGGACGACCTCATCCCAGACCAGATCACTTGGAGGCCATGGTGAGAGCATCTAGGGTGGGCAAAGGATGGGCAGGAGCTGGCTCGCATCAGGTGAGTCTGCTAGCTAAGGATGGAGCGAGGAGAGGTAGAGCTCCACCGCTACGATCGAGTTCTATGATAGTTTGGTCTACAGTAGGGGATCCCTTCTCTCAGGGATTACGAGTACTCCCGGACTATTTGGGATAGTACCACGCTGAGCGGGGCTCTAGACATGCAATGGTTCTGGAGTCAAGATGCAGATGATGCCCCCATCCAGCCAGTGGATGGTGATGATGTTGGGGTTGCATACGGCTATGATGCCTGGTACGCAGGCATCCACCCTCCTCGAATGATGAGGGCATAGGGTCTAGTGCACATTGTGGTGCGACGGATGGGGAGGCGGCATCAGGCTGCTATTGAGGTAGCGCGGGGTCACGGTGGGAGAGAGCAACGATGGTCTCCGTAGGAGAGATGCCAAAGGATGGGTCAGGCTCCACAGAGGCCGTAGGAGATAGGGAGGAGGGAGGAGAGATTCCCTTCATAGTAGGGGGAGAGACCACCATCGCTCGATAAGGGCAAGGGTGTCGAGGTGGGGGAGAGAAGTGAGATGGTGGCTCTCCGGGCTGAGGTTGCCCGCCTCCGGGCTCAGGTGCAGACACTTCAGGATGAGGCTACACGTCTCAGGGCTCAGAGCGGAGGGGCAAGCATACAGGAGCTGGCACGATCTATGGCCCAGACCATGTTCTATCAGGGAGTATACTTCCAACTGGTGCTAGAGGGTCAGAGGTTGCAGTTGCTAGCCGGCATTGCAGAGCCTATCAGGGTGGGATCATCGAGGACATCCTCACGATCGACGATGAGGACCCGAGACACATTCCAGACCTCTATGGGACCACCTCCTCCACCTCAGGGTGGGGGAGGAGATGAGGCTGAGAGCTCGAGGGCTTCTCGAGGCTAGCTGCTATAGATTGCAGACTATATTATTATTATTATTTGAGGGGATTGAGTATGCCAGGGTATTGATTGTGGCATACCAATCTAGATGATGTACATAATTGATTGATGATATATATATAGATTGTCTTTTTGATGATATGACTTGTGTATATGTTGTATGATGCTTTAATTTTGAATTTTGTTTGATTGATTATTCATGTAATTATGTCGTTGGAAATAAATTATAATGTTTATGCCATGCTATAAAATTTAAATGAGATAATTTGATGTGAACAAATTGGTTGTGTTGTGGTGTGTTTTGATGAAAAATAAAAGGGACTTCTAACAATAATTTCAAAGGACATTGTCGCTATTATAGACCATTTCATGGAGTCACCGCTCACTAGGTCATCAAGCTAATCCCAGTATAGAAATATTGCTAAAAAGTAACAGGGTGCTTAAGAGACTGTCTTAAGACTTTGTGTAGTGATGATGAAAAATGGTGATGATTTGTTTTCAGATTTTCATAAAAAATATTATGCATGACATATTTAAAGAAATATGATTTTTGCTAGGCATAAATTCCTAAGTGTGATAAAATGTTTGAATAAGTCCCTAGGAACTATACCATCATTGCAAAATTGAATGTTTGACATAAGGACATAAAATGGAAAATTTGTGTTCTTTTTAAAGCTCAATTGGGTAACATACTGATGTAAGCCATATGTTTTTATGATTTAAAATGAATGGGAAATAAAATGAGAACAATGGTTTGCGCTAGGCATAGACTTAGAGGTATAGACTTATACCATCATCGCGAAATCTCAAAAGAATTTGATATTTTAGTTTTATTGCATAATTGATTTTTGATTTTGAGATAAACAAAATATAAAATAAAGACTTGCGCTAGGCATAAAATTCCAGTTTAGGTTTTGGAACTATACCATCCTTGCGGAAGTCGAAGATATAAAGAAATGTGACTTTATTGCATGTTTTTGAAAGAAGTTTTAGATTTTGGAAAGAAAATATGTATGTAATTGATTTTATACTAGACAGATGTGTTGTTAAATAAGAAGATGAAATTATTCCAAAGAATTGCAGAGATATTTTAAATTATCTCAAAGACAAAATATAGATTTATAAGGAACCCTCATGTGCAAATGTGAGTTCATTACCGATCTTGATTTATCATAATGATACAAAATCTCTCAAATACAAATGTGTGTGCAATTGTATTGTTCATTCACCAATTTTGAGCAAGAGAATTTGATACAAGTAATTTGACTTAACCAAATAAGGGTTCATTGACCATGATTTATATGCATGTAACCATACCAGACTACTATGTAAGTCGGGTCATCAAGAGCTAGCTAATCCATAAGCCGATATAGGTCTATACAAAAGAAGGTCGCTAATGTGACAGACATATCACCACGCTAGGAATTACCCAAGGCCAAGCGGGTTGGGCACAAACCACTTGTTATGGGGCTTACCTCACAGTTTTCGAATAATTGAGAATTCCAGGGATTCAAGCTCATTCACCCTTCTTTTCTTTTCAAAGGGTAGGGAAGGGATTTTGTTGCTTTTGCTTTTGCTTTTCTCTCTCTTTTTTTTTTTTTTGTATTTTTGCTTGATATTGAGATAATGCTGAAATATTGTTGCGATGATACAAAATAATGTTTTTCTTTTTCTCATTTGCTTTGAATTTTTCTTTTGCTTCCTATACTAGGGATACTTGCTCGGATTGGTTGTAGAGCAAGGGATTTTTATTCTGGATAGGGGTGAGCTTGTCCTTTTGTCAATTCTCAAAGACTCTAGACCATGTGCATGATAGGATAGCAGGGGAAACTTTTCGCTCAAGAAACCACTTCTACTATGTAGCATCATATCGAATTTGCAATGAAATCATTTTAATGTGAAGGGATGTACTTGGTTCAAGTAAATAACAAGATCAGTTCTTCTATGCTCAAAAATTTATTTAATTCAACTGTGGACTTTGATATAAGAGAGATTAATAATCATACCAAATAAAATCAAGATATTTATTCATGTGAGTGTGAAAGTGCGGGATTCCAAATAAATGCTAATTTATCCAAAATAATTGAAAATATAACTGCAATACTTCAAGAATTGATAGGTACAAAAATAAAGAATGTTTTGAAGATTTTGATGGTTTTAAAGTTTTTATATTTTGATTTTGACTGATGAATTGAAAGAATAAACATTGTTACTATTTTTGAAAAAAATTTATATGGATGACGAAAATGAAACAATATGCAAAATAACAATATATACAATGATGAAATGACCAGATTTTATGCATAATAGCGCTTAAGATGCATAATGTTCATAGGTTCTTTAAGATCTTTACCATCTAAGGTAGCTAATTGGTATGCTCCCGATCCAAATTTAGCAGTGATGATATACGGTCCAAGCCAGTTGGGCTCAAATTTACCTTTAAGGTCTTTAGTTGCATTAGTATTTTTTTTATTTTCTTTTAAGACAAGGTCATCGATCTCAAAGGATCGATGATGAACTTTCTTGAGGTATGCTCGCTTGAGCTTGTTTTGGTAGGCACGAAGATGCTCCAAAGCATTGATGCGCTTCTCATCTAGGAGTTCCAGCTAACTAAATCTGCCAACACGATATTCATCTCCTACTTCAGTATCTTGAAGTAGCAGAGCCAAAGAAGGAACTTCTAATTCAAAGGGAAAAATAGCTTCAGTGCCATAGACCAAAACAAAATGCGAAGTACCTATGGGGGTGCGAACGCTAGTTCGATAAGCCCACAAAGCAGGATATAATTGGATGTGCCAATCTCGACCAGATTTATTGACCAGTATTTTGAGGATTTTGATTAATGTTTTATTAGATGCTTCTGCTTGGCCATTACCCCGAGGATAATAGGGAGTGGACCAACGATGTTGAATTTTATATTTTTGACATAATTTTTTGACATCTTTATTTTTGAAACAAGTTCCATTATTTGAGATGAGATTTGCAGGAATGTCGAACCTACAAATAATTTGATTAAAAATAAACTTGGAAACTTGGGTTCCAGTGCAAGAAGCTAAGGGCATAGCTTCAACCCACTTCATGAAATACTCGGTGGTAGTTATGATAAATTTGTGTCCATCAGATGACACAGGGTTGATTTTTCCAATGATGTCTAAGCCCCATTTTGAAAAGGGCCAAGGAGATGAAATAGCCTGTAGTTCTTGTGTAGGCGCATGGACAAGGTCAGCGTGTTTTTGGCACTTGTCACAATGGCACACATAATCATGTGCATCATTCTCCATGGTAGGCCAAAAATATCCTATCCTAAGGAGCTTCTTAGCAATGGCACTACCACTAAAATGTCCCCCACAAGATCCATTGTGGGCTTCACTCAAAGCTGATCTAGATTCTTCTAGATTCAAACATCTCAGTAGGATACCTTCAAAATATCTCCTATACAAGGTATTACCAATAATCACGAAGCGACTTGCTCGTCTACGTAATAACCGACGCTGGTTGCTATTACAACCTTCAGGGAAGGTCCCATTTTGGAGAAAATTAAGTATATCAGTGTACCATGGTTCAGGAGTAGTTTCGTTGATTAGAAACACATCCAAAGGTTCTAAGCATGATTTATTTGAAGCGGGTTCCTAGAGTCGATGAATAATGATGGTAGCATATTCGTCATCTAACTCCAAGGGCAAAAGAGATGCAGCTGCAGCCATAGCGTCAGCCGCACGGTTGCTAGTTCGAGGAATAGCTTCCAAGGTAACTTGATCAAATAGGGATAATAATTGTAAGACATATGCTTTATATGGATGTAATTTATCATCTCTGGTCTGGTAAACATCATTGATTTGATTTATGACAAGTTGAGAATCACCGAAAACCAATAGATTTTTAATTTTTAGTGCCAAGGCAGCTCGTAATCCAAGGATTAGAGCCTCATATTCAACAGTATTATTAGTGCAAGCAAACATTAATTTGAAGGACAAAGGTATAAGATGTTTCTACGGAGATATTAAAATAATACCTGCACCAGCCCCACTCATGCATCGGGCATCGTCAAAGTATAGGGACCATTGCTCTGGATGGTCTGCCTCTAATTTAAGGCATTCATCAGGAAACTCAATGATGAGGGGATGGGTAGACTCTAAAGGTGTAGCAGCTAATTGATCTGCTATGATTTGACCTTTAACAGACTTCTATCCTATAAATGTGAGTTCAAACTCACTGAGCGCAAGAACCCACTTTGTTGTGCGACCAGATAAATAAGGTCGACTCATGAGATATCGCAAAGGGTCAAATTTAGCAATGACATACGTTTTCTGACTGAGCATATAATGACGTAATTTCTATGTAGAAAATACGATGGTGAGACATAACTTCTCTAATATTGTATAGCGAGTTTCATAACTGATTAAGGTTCTGCTAATGTAATAATTAGCACGTTCTTTCTTCTCATCGTCAAGTTGAGCTAACATAGCTCCTAAGGCAAAATCTAAAGCAAAAATGTACAAGATAAATGGACGATCAGATCTAGGTGGTGAAAGCACCGGTGGTTTAAGGAGATATTGTTTGAGGAGTTCAAATGCTTCCTGACATTCGTCATCCCAATGAAAAGAGACATCTTTCTTAAGAAGCTTAAGAAAGGGTCCTATTTTATCCACCAACTTATCGATGAAGCGACGAATAGCTTGAAGCTTACCTTGTAAACTTCGTAATTCGGATATATTTGTGGGTGCGGGCATATCAGTGATAGCCATGATCTTGAGAGGGTCAATTTCAATGCCACGTAAAGAAACTATAACCCCCAATAATTTATCGGACTTAACTTCGAATATACATTTGGTTGGATTTAATCGGATAAGATATTCCCTTAACCGATCAAATACTTTTCTCAAGTCATTTAAATGATCATCTTCCTTGAGGGAACGAGCTATAATATCATCTACATAATCATGTAGGATATCATGCATCATATCGTGAAAGATATAAGTCATGGCTCGTTGATATGTTGCACCTGCATTCTTCAAACCGAATGGCATCACTTTCCAACAAAAGGTTCCCCAAGGGGTAATAAAGGTTGTTTTAGCCTGATCTTCAGGAGCTATCCTGATCTAATTATAACCAGAGAATCCATCCATTAGGGATATCATTCCACTCCCAGAAGTAAAATCAATGATCTGATCCATGTTGGGAAGAGGAAAATCATCTTTAGGGCATGCAACATTAATATCTCTAAAGTCTATGCAAACCCTAACTTTGGTAGCTTCTTTCTTAGTTACTGGAACTACATTCGAGATCCATTCAGCATAATCAATGGCTTGTATAAAAATGACCTTCAAGAGTTTTTCTAATTCTCCTTTGACTAGTAAGGCCACTTTGGGATGCATTTTTCTAAGTTTTTGTTTAATAGGTTTAGCATCCGGATGGACTACTAGGTGATGCATAACTACAGAAGGGTCTAATCCTGGCATATCTTCATATGTCCAAGAAAAAACATCTTCATATTCTTTAAGGAATGCAATGTATTTGTCTTGTTTTTCTTGACTCAATTCTGATCCAATGTTGATTATGTGAGGGTTATCTTCGGTTCCAATGTTAACTTTTATGACGTTTTCTACTTCCATGTGTAGATCTCTCTCAAAATTAGATGGGGTGGGTGAAACACCCAATTCTTGTAATTCTTCTGCGGTTAGCTTGGATAATTCGTCTTGAGGAATCGTGGCCTCAAGCTGGGCTATATTAGGTATAGAGCCATCAAAATAAAATCCGTTATGTAACAATTCCTCAATGGAGACATCATGGAAGATATCTCCCTCCAACTCATCATCGGATTCAGCAATCATCTCAGGGTAGGCTATGGATAGCATATTACATGTAAAGGGGTTATTCCTTAAATGCAAAGCATCACGTTTATCCAAATAATCTTGGTAACATATGAGATGGTCATCATCCTCAACTGGGAAGGGCTGACCTTTACTAGGAAATAGGCCCACACCACATCGGGCAGGCCATGGTTCTACCTCAAAAGGTTCTTTCATACCATTTTGGAAAGGTCCCAAACCTTTCCCTTTATATCCCAATTTAAGCATTATAGGCTTAGCTTTAACATACTCATTAGCAAAATAACATCGAGCATATCCATCATAATGAGTCTTGATGTTTCTGGGTATTCTTCCCCAATCATATCCCTTATAAATAAAAGCACAACTCCCGACTTGGTAAATACTTCCCATAGGCTATGGGAGGCCCAAAGTACGAGGAGAGGGTGGCAATTTATTTAAAATAAGGGAATCTTGCATGGCAGCATTTGTTTTCTCTGATATAAGGATTTTAGATAAATCGGGTAAGAGCTCATCAGTAAGAGCATAAGAGGTAGAAGGAATATTTCCTACATCTTCTGATGTGGAAACTATGTCTCTGGTAGATGTAGACGTTGTAGAGATGTCTATGGACGAATCTATAGGTATGGAAGTTATAGGAGTAAAACAAGAAGCATTGGTTGTGGGTTTAGGATCTTTTTGAGGTCCTAATGTGGTTTGTTTAGAGGATGGTTGAACTATATGTAGAGATGGAGTTGATGGAGAAAAAGTAGATGATGTGATGGGTGTGTGTTTCACACGTTTAGACGGATAATGAGAATTAGGATGTGTGGATGATAAAGCAGGGCAAAATTGAACTCCGACAGGTTCTGCCAAAGCACACATATCAAAGGGTCTGGGATCACCATGAATGGTAACCAACTGATTTTTAAATTTGAATTTAACACATCGATGTAAAGTTGAGGGAACAACTCGCATCACGTTGATCCAAGGGCGACCCAAGAGTATATTGTACGATGCAGGGCAATGTACAATAAACACGGTCGTGTCTAAGGTTCTAGGACCAACTTGCAATGGAATAGTAATAACTCCACACGTTTCTTGTGTTTCGTCATTGAAGGCTTTTATAATCATATCAGTTCTTTTCATTTCATCACTTCTAAACCCAAATCTTTGGTAGAAGTCAAAAGTGCAAATGTTTAAAGATGAACCATTATCAATCAAGACTCGTTTAACTGCTACATCTCCAATTAGGGCAGTAATATATAAGGGGTTATCCTTATGTAAACTATGTTGAGGTATATCTCTATCCCGAAAGTCAATACAATCGACTTCATGAGTTATGATAGTATTGGTCATGGCTTCAGGTTGAATATTTTGTGGTACCATCATTTGGCTTAATGTGAGCATTAATTCATCCCTATGTGTAGGAGAAGATCTTAAAAGGTCCAAAAGGGAAATTCTAGCTGTAGTGTTTGATAATTGTTCATTAATATTATAAGGAGGTTTAGGTTGAACATTAGGCGCATGATTCCCTTTATTAGGAATTTTCAAAACAAATGGAGCTGAGCCATCATTCTGAGTTTGATCTTGTTGAGAATTTTGAGCCTGTTGTCGAGTAATAGCTCCGATGGTACCTACAATATTATTTTGTGGATGATGAATAGGTCTTGGTCTAGCATTTATGGCTTGTTCATTAGAAAGTAATTGGTGAGAAGATGGTCTAGTAGTGACTCTTCTAGGAAATGGTTCTTCCGGAACCATAGAATTTGTGATGGGTTGAATAGCGTCTGATTCATCCTCAGAGCTATTCGATTGATTTGATGTGATTTCCATGTCACTTTTAGTCTCGTATTTTGTATCACTAAGATCAAGAGTCTGAATGTTATATAGAGGTCTGGTCGTAACCATAGATAAAGTTGTGTCAAATATTTGCGGATCATGAATAGGTAAATGTCCACTAATAGTCCCAACATATCGGGTAGGAGGGGGAACATTATGATGCTCAATTTGATTAGCCACCTCCTTACCATGCTTTGGTAAAGGATGTTGAAATATGTCCAATGATTGATTGGCATTCTAATTCTGATTTTGGGGGATGTTATTTTGAGCATTATTAGGAGGATTTTGTTTAGGTTGGAAGGCTTGCACCTCCATCTCATTGTTATCAATTAAATCTTGTATTTTATGTTTTAATATTTTACAAGAGTTGGTAGCGTGTCCAGGTCCTCTATGGAAATCACAGTGTAAATCAGCTCTGTATCCGGGTATAGTTGGATCAGGTTCCCGGATATTTGGTAATTGGATCAAACCTCGTTCTAATAATTGCGGAAGAATGGTTGATAAAGGTTGATTTAACCTAGTAAATTCTCGAGGTGGTTTATCAGGAGGTTTCAGTATAAATTTCTCTGTTGTTTTCATAGTATTAACATTAGCAATGTTTCTACTATCAATGACTCCATCACCCACAACTTGTTTATTTTTATATTGATTTCTGGATGTTTTCTCATCATCTTTCTTTTTAAGCTGGCCTCTCCTAATGAGAGCATCTTCCACTCTTCGAGCTAAATCTATAGCTTGATCAAAGGTGGTCAAGGTAGCAGTTGATAACTCATAGGATAGTTGTTCTTGTAAATTATTGATAAAGATATCCAACATTTCTCGATAAGGTAACACAAAATGCAATCTTCCTATCAACTGTCTCCATCGAGCTAGGAAATCAGCAAAACATTCATCTTTGTCTTGTTTTAGGTTGTACAAATATTTAATGGTTACATGCCTTTCAATGTAGGCACTAAATTGATGCACAAAAGACTCGATTGTCTCTTCGAAATTCCTCAAAGAATGAGTGGGTAATTGGTAATACCACTCTAATGCCATTCCTCCTAAACTTTTTGGGAACATTTTTAGTAATAACAAGTCATCATGTGATATATCATGATAGGCTATCCTAAACATACGAAGATGCTCTATGGGATCCTCGGTTCCTTTGTATATAGGTAGGACAGGCATAGGAAAGTGTTTAGGATATGGTTGTGCTACAACTATAGGATCTAGAGGCTGACTACACATCTCTCGATAATTGTACGAGGGACGGTAGGGATCTATCTGGTCCATGCGGGAAACTAACTATTTCACCATGGCTTCCAGATTACTAGTTTGTCCACCATATTGGTTTGGTGGTACATGAGTATGGGATTTATGAGCGTATGATGGTGTGACATAAGGATTAGATGCTATATTGCTATTATGCAAATGGTTGGTTGGGAGAGTATTATGAAGAAGATTTGTAGTAGCATTATGTTGTATCCCAGATTGTTGGAAATTTGTGTTAGGTTTTGTTTTAGGCTTTTGTTGATTTGAGGTATGTTGATCAATAAATTGGCGAAATAGAGCAGTGAATGATGGTTTATTTTGTGTGGGAATAACCCTAGGCTTGGTAACAGGCACTCTAGATGGTTGGGTAACCTGTTGTTGTTGCATGTTCTGGATTATAGCGGCCATATCCAAATTGGATGGTCCAGCTTGATCACTTTCTTGATCAACGAAGGACAAGGGATTAGTGCGTGTGTGATATATTTCTTCTAGGGTTGCTTGAGTGTCACTAATTTGATCCTTGTCCATATGGACTGCTCTATTAAGGGCGCCAATATTAGTATTGAGGAACTTCCAAAAATGTTCCATATTCTCAAAAGTAACAGCTCCTTCCGAAGACATTTTAGGGGATGAGGATCCTTCCTCTCTAACAGTTTCTCTTTGTTCGTTTGCTTCAACAAACTCTTCTTCTTGTTGGTCTAGGGTTCCTTCTTCCTGAATTGGGTCTTCAGGAAGGACATCTGGTTTATTTCCTGGTTTTCCTAACCAATCTTCTTCTACTTCAATTTGTTTTCCATTCCCGAGTCTAGTCATTATGCTTAAATTTAGATTTTTAGCAAATATATATTGATATATATATATATATATTTGCAGAAAATTTGGGAGGTATATATTTTAATTATATACCTACTATAATACTTAAAAGAAAATGTTTTGATTTTTGTTATATTTTGTTTTGTTTTTGTTTTTATGATAATATTATAAAGAGAACAAACAGTATACTAAATGCAAGAAATAATAATAATAAAAGAATGGCCTAGTTTTCTATAAATAGTTTGTAGATGTCATTGATGGGATCAAGTTCATCAGGAGTCATGAAATGCTCCTCTTCAAATTGGAAATGGTTTTTCAAGAATTTGACAAAGTGTGCTATGGTAATGTTATCTACTTCTGACTCTAACTTGTAAAAATAGATCTCATGGCAATACTCTCGATATAACACAACTCTAGGAACTCTATTCCATCTCTTTCTATCCGTAAGAATGACCTCTTGATCCTCTATACGAGATAGAAATTTATGTACTACAACTGCATTGTCGAGGTATTCCTCAAAGGTGTACAACTCGAAAGACACAAGGGCTCTTTTATCTTCTAACCACCTATGGCAAGCTCTCTGAAGTTCATGATATAAAGTCACTTGATCAGGATCCAGGATTCTATCTAAGACAAACCTCTTAATCTGCCTAAGTTCGGTTGATCTAGATCCAATGATATCCAATCTCCTATCAAGTTCGTTCCACAAAGGTTGAACCCTATATGTTTGAGGTACTCTAAGCACAGAAGTAATCTCTATGGCTGCTAATTGATTTTCAACATTAATGGTGACAGCTCGTCTTTTATTATAATCTACCATCTAAATATGATATGCAATCTTACTTTGTTTATCTGATGATTCTAAATGCATTTATGTTTTGTTTTTTTTTTGGATTGTTTTCAAAAGGTTTTTAGTTTTCACGTCGGGTTCACCAAAATGTATCACTCCAAATTTTTTGCATCCTTACCTTCAGGCTATAGGATCCGCGCCCGAAATGGGGATGCGAGAAGGATGGGACAATACCTCGGACTGAGAGGCCCTTTGAAGGTCGCGCCTCTCGGGGGAGGGGTATAAGGGTGAATTTTCGACGGATGGTGGGTTCACCAGGAAACTTTTGAATGGCAGTTTCCACACCTAGGTTGAGAGTAAGTTTGATGTGTTCATTTTGTACTTTAATCATTCAATTCCTAGGTTTGGCCAAGATGAATCTAAGCTATTCTATATGCCAATGCTGATTTTTATGAATACAAAAAACATGAATAAATGCTAAACACAGAGAGTATGCTAAATAGGACAGAATATACCTGATTTCGGATGTCTGAATGAAGATTCTGAGGTTTGTAGAAGTCCAAATCATCTCAAATCATACGTAATCATATGGAATTGCATAGTATCATCTCAGATCTTAGTCGATCATCTGAGATCAGACAAGATCATCGACGATCTGACGAATTCATCAAAAACCTGCAATCACAGAAATAGATACAAAATACCAAAAATGCAACTGCAAAAGCAAGGGGAAATGATAGAAATAATAGTAAATTTTCCTAAATGATAGATCAGATAGCAATTAAAAGGAAATGCATTAATTTAATAATTTATTTTGACTTTATCATGCATCTATGCTAAATGAGGTGAACTCCAGGATGCATAAATATAATAAACTAAGATAATGCACAAAGAAATGCAGAGAAACAATAAGAAAATGCAAACTCTAGGCTCTGATTGCCCCCAATCTGGACTATAGTCGAGATCGCCTCTGATCATACGGGATCATCGCCGATCTACGATAGGATCGTCCGAAATCGTCTGGAATCGCCTGCGACGATCCAAGCTTGCTCCAGCTGAAAAACGGTAAAATCCTTGCAAGAAAACTTGAAATACGCAATGCAAACAAAAGTATGAAGATGTTCTAAGGCACAAGGAACCAAATTTGTAGGGAAATCAGTCAGCTAGGGGGTTCAGGGGGATAAACTAAGAAAATCCCAGTTTATATAGGATTAGGGAGAGGTTAGGAGGTTGGAGATCATCCCAATTTGGGAGATCTCCATCGGGGGAGACTCTAACTGCGTAGACACGATTTCTGCCCAAGTTAGAGAAGCTGTTGAAACAGAAACTAATTATGAAAATTCGGTTTTGGGATGAAATCATCTAGACGTTCTGTTCCAGACGAATTCATCAGATCTAGGATGATTTCGTCTGATCGTCGACGATATCGTCCAACGGTCAAAACAAATCCTAAAAATGGCATGGAAAAATAAGGAGAGCGGGTAACGGGTGGTTAACGGGTGGTTTGGGTTAAAATTCAAATTTTTATCTTTTTACTAAGGTTTAACTGCGCCAATTTTAGGGTGCTACACCAGCCCCAGGACATAGAAATAAGTGAGAAGTTTCCTCGGATTTGTCGGGTACTATCGATGATTTATCATTGATTTCAGCAATATTGCAAAACCACTGCACACTCTATTGTCTAAGGATGTAGAGTTCAACTAGACAGAATACTGTGAAGAAGCTTTTCAATTGCTTAAGGAAAAGCTGATAACTACACCAATTTTAAGATGACCAGATTGGGCCATACCCTTCCACATTTATTGTGATGCGTCCAATAATGCGATTGGATTTGTCCTAGGACAGAAATATGGCAAAGATTTCTATGCCATCTATTACGTTAGTAAAAACTTGGTAGGATCCAAGCTCAATTATACAGTAACAGAAAAAGGAGTTTCTTGTAGTGGCACATGCCATAAATAAATTTTATCATTATATCATCGGCTATAAGGTGTTCATCCATATGGACCATGCAACCATCAGATACCTAATGAGTAAGCCAAATATTGGTGGGAGAGTGGTTAGGTGGCTCCTACTATTGCAATAATTTGATATCACCATAGTTGACAAACCGAGCAAGGACAACATGGTAGCAGACTTCCTATCCAGGTTGACACTAGTAGACTATACGATAGTGGAAGACCAATTTTTGGATGAACACTTATTTACCATCAACAAGAAAATCTCATGGTATATAGACATAGCCAATAACTTGTCCACTGGTAGAACCTCACCTGCTCTCTCATATCGAGAAAAGCAGGGGGTGATAGAGAAGAGCGCACCCTACCTATGGATCGATGGCATCCTGTTCAAAATAGGACATGACCAAATCATAAGGAGGTGCATGGCAGAGCAAGAATTCTTAGAGATACTCAAATTTTGTCATGATGAACCTTGTGGAGGACACTTTATAGGGAAACAGGCTGCATATAAAGTTCTATAGGCTAGGTATTTCTGGCCTAACCTATTCAAATATGTAGCTGTGTATGTTAGTAAGTGCAATGAGTGCCAAAGGATGGGTAGACCAACCCATCGTGATGAAATTCCCCTCAAGCCTCAAGTACACCTAGAACCCTTTGATAAGTGGGGTATGGATTTTGTGGGGCCAATTAAGCCATATTCAATAGGGAAGAGGTTTATATTAGTCTACACATAATATGTCACCAAGTGGGTTGAATTCCAGGCACTAAAAGATTCAAAAGAAAGAACAGATGTTGATTTTTTATTTGCTCACATTTTTACATGGTTTGAGGTCCCTAGGGAAATAACAATGGACCAAGGACCTTAGTTCACTTCAAATTTTATTTAGAATCTAATGGAGCAATACAAAATTTGGCACAATAAGACTAAACCCTACCATCCGTAGGCAAACGGACAAGTCGAAGTAAAAAATAGGGAGATTGAGAATATCCTGATGAAGATCATGTAGCAACATAGAAAGGATTGGGCTACACGGCTACCAGAGGCAGTATGGGCATACAACACTACATGGAAGTCTACCACAGATTTCACATCCTTCCTACTAGTCTACGGGAAGAATGTAATGATGCCCATTGAGTTTGATATTAAGACATTAAGAATAGCTTTAGAATTGAATTTGAGCCTGGATGATGCTAAAAAAAAATGATTCGACAGCTGGATCATCTAGACGAAATCTGAATGGATGCTTTGTAGAAGAAAAAAATCACACAGAAGCAAAGGAAATGGTGGTATGACCACCACATCAAATTGAAGCAGTTCAAAGGAGAATAGGTACTATTGTATGATTCTCGATTCCAAGAAAGGAAGGGAAAGATTATGTAGAGATGTATGGGACCATATGAGGTGGTAGAACTCATTAAGAACAGAGTTGTGTGTGTTAGAACTATCGACGATAGCAATTTTCTATTGACTGTCAATGGCCACCGATTTTGTCGCTATAGCACATCCAAAAATGTACTTGTTGGATCCAGAACAGGCATGGGGGAGACCTCATCCCTGTGAATATGGATCCAAACTCTCAAAAAAATAGAATAGTGGGCATGAAAATGCTCACCAAAAAAAAAAATAGTAGATAGGTGTAAATAATTTTCTTACAACATGTTTTATTTTGCAGGGACGACGCCCGCATGCAAGCTGTAGGCATCCTAGCCACAGTGCCTAATAGGCATGAAATGCGTCTAACTACCCGTATTTTTATTTTTTTTATTTGTTTTTTTTAGGTGGAGGAACTAATAGTTCGACGGATAGTCATCTAGGACACCAGGCCTAGTTCGGCTTAACACCCTGATACTGACACTAATAGAATAAAATCAAACATGAAATCAGCCCGAGGAGGCCTGATGACCTTTCTCGATAAAATACAACATGGTTGTCGATAAAATAAGGCACATTCCTCTTCCAAGAAGGCACCCTGTGTAAATAATGCACCTTACCCCACCAGAATGTGCCCCTCAATAAGGCATCTTCATCCACCAAGAAGGAGCCCACTAAAATAAGGTGCCTTCCTCTCCCAGGAAGGCACCCCGGATGAATAAGGTGCCTTCCACTGTAGGAAGATGCCCCACCGAAATAAGAATGTGCTAAAACAAAAAAGAGTAGGGGAGCACCTTCCTCATTAGGAAGGCGCATCCTAAAAAAAAAAGAGTAAGGGAGTACCTTGCTCATCAAGAAGGCACATCCTACAACAAAAAAAAAAATCAAATCGAAGCACCCTCCTTTTTGGGTGCATGAGCCTCAAGGGTGCCTTCCTTACCCAGGAAGGCGCATGCATTTCAAAGCACCTTCCATACCAAGAAGGCACATCCGTCCATCAGGTGCCTTCCACACCATGAAGGCACATCTGTCCATCAGGTGCCTTCCACACCAGGAAGGCACATTTATACAGAAGGGCACCTTCCTCTCCCAGGAAGGCACATGTGTCCTTAAGGGCACCTTCCTCTTCCAGGAAGGTGCATTCATTAAAGGTGCCTTCCCTCATCGGAAGGCGCATCCATGACTATATCAGGAAGGTATCCCATTAGGCACCTTCTACATTAGGAAGGCACCACAGTAGGTGCCTTCCACATTGGGAAGGTACAAAAGTAGGCACCTTCTATATGTAGCCAACGATCAAGTTTCACACATGCCTCAATCATCACATGACACATGGCACAAATTTATCTCCAGGAGCACGTAAGTAGAATTTGACCCAATCAAAGCAAATATTAGAGAATTATAAGGCGAAATCAGTGCATGTTCTAACAATAATCGGTTTTTTTGATTTGTCTTCAACACCTATCATCAAAGCAACTCAATAGCATAATACGCACCAACAAGGTTCCTTTCCCTCGTAAATAATCAATGAATCGATGATCCCCATGACACACGAGGCATCCAATCATGTACGCGCAAACTCTACTTAGATTTATATGTAATCATTGTTAAAATATGTGAGTACCAAAATATCACCGCCATAAAACAAAAAAATCATACATCCCTCATGGACGATCGTGCCAACATGTACCTCGAAAGGTGTGACTGGAAAGGATTGGGAGTTAGCTGTTTGACACCCTCATTATAAGGAAGGTGCATCCTTGAGAAAGCAAATAAGAGAAACAATAGCTTGTAGGAAGGTGCCATGGGAGGTGGATCAAAGAATCATTCGATAAAAAAGAACAAGCCGAGCAGCATAGATGGGATCAAGGGGGCGGTGAGAGCCCAATTTTAGGCAGAGGTATGGCTTGAATACTATGCCCTGGTTAGCCAAAACTAGGATGCAAATGTAGAAAGGGAGTTTGATGCCTCATTAAGGGGATATTCTACTCAAGTGTAGGGGATGGCAATTCCAGTCACCCCATAATACATCTTAGAGGTGACTGGCTTACCCCTTATAGGTGAATGTGTGTACAAGAGCGGTACATTGAAATCCTACATCGAACAATTACTGCCTGGAGAGAATCCATAGATAGATAGAGATGGGTTGATCAAAAGCACCCTCCCTATAAATTTATGAGAGATATTCGAGTAGGTTGCTTGATTCTTCACTTGCATCAGGAAATACACCCACTTGCACGTCCACCATGTGTAGTTTTTGAACCACCTGGTGCATGGGAGAAGAATTAACATGTGCTTCTACCTGGCACAAAAACTTAAGAAAGAAGCAACACAATATCAAAATGGAGAACCTACAGCTTTGGCCCACCATGGGCTCATATTAGCACTGGCCCACCACGTAGAGGCGCAGAGGCAAGACCTTAATGCAGGAGAAGATGGAGGCCAAGCAATGGAAGTTTTTGAGGTAGGGCAAGCAACAGAAAGCCTTTTAATTCAAGTGGCAGGGAGCCTCATAATGCAAGTAGAAGAAATACCTACAAGGGAAGTAGGGAATATCAGGCTGCCAGCACTGCCTAAATGCATAGAAGAGATAGGACACTCCCCTGTGCCTGAACATGAAGATACAAGGGCACAACTCACTAGCAGCATGACCGAGTCATAGAAGCTATAATTGGCCCTTAGAAGAAAGCACCTGCGATGAATCCTCCTCTCCTCATAGGAAGAGGAAGAAGACTCAGAGGTCGAGGCTACAACATAGGCCCTGTGGGAATTGACGGGCCAAGACCCACAAGAAAGAGAAACCCCCAAGATCAATGGTGAGATTGATGTAGCCCTATAGGAAGCATTAGATTGGCAAATCAATTACTGGATGGCCCAATAGATGTTGGAAGATTTCCAAAGTAGTCATAGAGATGAACTGGAAGACCAGGCAAAGAAAATTTCCCACCTTGAGTAGCTGATTCAACAACTACAAAAAGAAATCAATAATTGAAGGCAGGGCAAGCAGAAAGGAAGGACGTATCAACCCAAACTAATTGGGTGATGGAGGTTATGACACACTCTCCCACTTCTAGAGAGTGAGTAGTCTTTATGGGAGATTTTCAATCAGATGTGTGGTAGAACAACAGAAAGGCAAGGGAACAATACTCTATTTTTGGGAGCCAAGAGTGCAAGATCCCCATAGAGCCCCCTATTATTGACCTAACCGACTCAGATCAACCCCCATAGATAGAGCTAGAACTTAGGGAAGAACCTGTTGAACCTATAGGAGAAGAAGCTAAAACATTAGCAACAGTGAGGATAGTAGAGTAGGTCCCTAGCAATGAAATAATGCCCACCAGAGAGCCCTCTAACTGAGTTGTCATAGTTCCTACATAGGCCATAGCCAAAAGGCCTAGGACTACTCGAAAGAAGGCCAAAGAGGCTATCACAAATCCAAAATATGATGATTGGGATATGCATTCATTTGTCAACAAGCAGAAAGTGTTTAAATGGCTGCATAGAGAGGTGAGGGCAGCTAAGCAAGGTAGAAAATCCTCTTCGAGGGTCCGAGGAACCTCTGGCATCAGTATTGATCCAAAACATAAGAGTAAATTTTGGAAAATTTATAGCTCAGCCCCAAGGTGACCCTAAAAAATAATGAAATGGTTAGAGAGATGGGGGATATTTGGCCCAGAGTTGGAGGTTGAAGCTAATTCTGAGGAAGATCCAAGGCCTGATCCTGAGGAGGCCAGAACATATAAGGACTAGGTGGTTTGTCAAAGGGGAAGTGATTCAGATATCCCCCTTGTAGTTCCCAGGACTGAAGAAACTAACCTATGGCAGGCTGTAGAAGCAACATTTCAGGCAAGGACACCCACAATAGTCATGTCGGCCCCAATAGCAGCCAGAACAAGGAAAGCATATCGACAAAAATCAACAGCAGTAGGAACATCTAGATACAGGCGATGACCAAAGTGCCTATAGTTTTGATACCATGAGGGCATGGCATATGTTAGGCATGGTGGGATGATGAGTCCTAGAATTTCCTATATTTTTGTATGAGTCTTAGCAGATATTATGTGGTGATATATTAGGAATTGTATGTTTTTATCAATGATTATGTATTTATTTAATGAGATTATGCGTATTATCTGATTTGTATGTTTTAGTGTGTTTCTATGGAGATATTGTTGATTTTGTCAGATTTAATCAATCGAGGTCTTTTTCATGGACCTGGCACTTTTTTTACTATAGAACTGATGCATAATGGACAAGCGCATTCCTCTTCTATGAAGGCACCAGAATAAGGTAGGCACCTTCCCCTTCCAGGAAGGCACCAATTGAAGATAGGCGCCTTCCTCTTCCAAGAAGGTGCCAATAGAAGGTAGGCACCTTTTGCAAAGGAATGCGCCTCTATTTTTGTGCGTTGACCAGATCAAACATGACGTAGACAATAATAAATGGTGCAGTTACAACTCCACACCACACATGATATTTGCCAAAGTTTCACCCATGCCAAGTGAAGCATGAGCCAATTATGGAACACGCCAAAATTAGGAACAAAGCCAGTTTTCGATAGACGACGATCGAAGCTTACCATATTGTCATTGTCGAGTCTGGAATAGACCGATGTTTGTAACCTAGTTGTAACAGAAGACCTATGCGTATGCTATATAAACACACACAGACCTCTCTAAAGATATAGAATATAGAATATAGAACATATATCAATTGTATAGAAGATATAGAATACACATTGTAATCCTTTGATTGCATAATAAAGTCTACAAGTTCCTAAAGCATGTTCATGTTGTGAGGGATCTACTGGAGCTTGTGCCAACTCCAAGACAATATTCTTCCCCTTATTTTCTATGCTTTGTAGATTTCATGCTTTCATAGTTTCATTTCCTATATTTGTGTTTTATTATTGCAGTAGGTTTGATTGTTTCTTAGATGCACATATGAATGCTTTCTTTCTGAATATTTAATTGTTCATACGTATTTTATTGATGAGTGCATGAGATATTGACAACCTTTTGAACACCCCCAATAGTAGAGTTAGGACTCATCTCAAGGTGGTATTGTGAATGATCCTGTAAGAGATCCTTCGAACATTTATGAATCCCTAGTTGATAATTAATGATCAGGAAAGTGACAAAATAGATAGAAATTTAAACTTGTTTGGCCCACAACAATCAATAAACATCATCACAACAATAGCCATAGGGAACATTAAAATCCTTAAGTCCAATTTCGTTTCAGGAACCTACACACTAAGAGCTTTCAATAATGCTTTATGCATTACTATGAGAATGATAGTCCTACCCATTAAGGTGGGATATAAGACCATACCTATGATGTGTCATGTCTTGGAAGGGGCTATGCAATACAACATCCTTCTAGGGTGTCCTTGGATAAGGGACATGAAATGTGTTCCTTTGATTCTACACCAATGTGTCAAGTATGTGCACGATGACAAAGTCTATGTGGTTTTGGCTGATGAAGAGCCATTCAAATACATCCATCAGGTGGATTTTTTAGGAAAATTTTGTATTCCTTCTACCCACTTGTATGTGGAACCTTCATATCAAACCACGCAACTGGATAACAAATATAAAGGGGTAAGAAGATACCCATTCACATCGACACCTCCTTTTGCACCCAAAACAATTGATGCTTCTAAGAGACCATCAACATATAAATCTAAATATAATCAAAAGCTAAAGGCACCCCTAGTCGAGAAAGGAAATTCCAAGAAAGTACCAACTATAGCCATTGCTAAAATGCCAAGTCCTATGGAAGAAGAAGAACTCCAATATCAAGCAGAAGAAATACTAGAACTCAATTCGCTAGTGTTGTCTGTGGGGTCATCTACATCGCATGCAATTATACACTTGGAAAGTACAGGAATAGGATAATACCTTGTGCAAAACATAAAATTCATGCCCATAATTGAGTATACATAGGACATGGGATGACCAAAAGACTCGAGGCCACCAGTGGGAACAGTGGTTCCACTTGGAATCCCTCCCAACCAAACCAAATTTGTCTATGCTAGCCTATACTGTGCCCACAAATATTTAGACATAGAAGAGGACAATGATGAACTATTCACTGTTAATTTTCATTACCTCTCTAACCATGAGTTTGCTCTAATCTACTTTGAAGACTACCATTGGCATGGCTATGGTCTTGGTATATATGAGTAGGGGCATAGGCGGCCATACAAGCCACAATATCAGCTTCCCATTGATAGGTTTGGGTTAGGTCATTACATCAGAGATTGAGATCACTCTCTAGCAATAGCCTTAGACATATTAAGCTTGGGGTTAGGATAATAAATCGATTTTATTCCTTATCACCCCCCAAGTACAAGATATTTGACTAATAGACAAGTGGCTATGGTAAACACACCACCACCAGAAGCTTATAATTTGAACTCCTCAATTGATGCCATCCCGACAGGTTACAACTCGTAGGATGAGGAGCAAGAATAAAATGAATATGAAGCAAGTTATGATGAAGCACAAGCAAGATTGGCCTATCATGGGCCTCGCTATTTGCATAGATTTACCTGGTCCATCCACAACAAGAGTGGATACATATTAGATGACAGTGGTTATGAGTTAGAGAACTCAACCAAAAGAGCCTATCTAGGACCAAGATAATGGCCCCATAGCTTGGGAAAAGAAACTAATACAAATGGCATATTTATAAGTGACGAAGAATATGAGGATGAAATAGAGAGATCCTACTTGGGGCCAAGATATGTTCCCCATATCTTAGGGCCACACACTAATGCAAATGGATTCTTCATAAGTTACGAAGAGTATGAGAATGAAATAGATATTGCATACTTGGGGCTAAGACATGAGCCTCTTGTCTTAGGTTGCATACCAATGCTAATGGTTTCTAGATAAGCGATGATGACTTTGCAAAAAAAAATAAAATGGTTTATCTTGGGCCTCACCACTTGGGGTAAGTCAACATGCTGGTAGAAAGAGAAGCGAAACTTTGTGCCATAGATCCTAGCTTGCAGTTTTTGGGAAGACCTATTGACTTACATATCATTCAAAATGCAGTAAATCCCCCTCTGCCTACATTCAGAGAGCTCTTAGAACCCAATGATCCTATTATCCACCTTGCTCATGGGCTAGATCTAGAGATTCCTTTTCCTCTAGAGCCTCATCGTGAGTATGGAAGGGAAACCTCTGAAACAAGATTGCACCCATGTAGTCCTAGAGATTTCATTTCATCCATCAACACAATATCCATTTATTTAACTACTCCACTTCATAATCCAACAGATCCAACTAAATTATTGCATCTTGATATAGATGTTATTGATTGGGATCATGTTGATTCACCCCTAGAGCCTAAGTATATTTTCCCTAACGAAGAGATATTACAACTGTTTCATTTTGCATCAGGTTGTGTGTATGATGTGTTCCATGCTGGTTTGGATCTTGAGTCAATAGGACCTATAAATCCCATTGATGATATTCATCTGATACCCATACCTCATCAGCTGGAGGATGGGTCACACATGGCTATAGAAATGACTTTCAAGGTGGACATAAATGATGATCCTACTCAACCAAAGAAAGTTAAGTTCGAAGAAAGTCTATCTCCAAAGGAACAAGCCATCATAATCCCTCTCCTAAAAGAGAGACCAAATATTTTTTCTTGGAATTACAAAGATATGCTAGGGATAGATCCAAATTTAGTCATTCACAACCTTTCATTAGATCCCATGAAGAAGTCAATCAAGCAAAAGCTGAATAAAATGCATCCAACCATCACTTTTATGGTGAAGAACGAGTTACAAAAAATGTTAGATGCAATTTTCATAGTTCCAATCGACTACCCTGAGTGGTTATCGAACATGGTTCCCATGGGAAATCCTGACAAAAGAGTTTGTATTTGCATAGATTTTAGAGACTTGAATAGGGCAAATCCAAAGGATTCATTCCCATTTCCAAACATAGATGCTCTTGTAGATGCCACCATAGGTCATGAGATTCTCTCCCTAATGGATGATTTTTCTGGATATAATCAAATCCATATTAAACTCGAAGACCAACATAAGACTGCTTTAATTACTCCATGGGGGATATTCTATTACAAAGTAATATTTTTTGGCCTAAAGAATATTGGTGCCACATATCAATGGGCTATGCCATACATCTTCCATGACTACATGCATAAGATCTTAGAGGATTACATGGATGACTTACTTGCTAAGTCTTTGTTGCGGCAAGAGCACGTTGAAGTCCTTAGAAAAGTCTTTAATCACCTCATCGAGCACAATGCTAGATTGGATCCTAAGAAGTGCGTGTTTGGCATAAATTCTAACAAGATTTTGGGGTTCTTAATTTCTAAGAGAGGCATTGAAGTTGATCATGCAAAGGTAAAGGCTATATTGAAAATGGCTACCCTTACCAACATTAGAGAGTTAAGAAGCCTCCAAGACAATATAGCATCCATCAAAAGATTCATTTCTCAATTATCAGATAAATGCCAACCCATGAATCGGTTGCTATGCAAAGAGGTCCCTTTTCATTGGGATGAAGAGTGTCATCAAGCCTTTGCAGAGATCAAAACTTACCTGGCAATGCCACTAGTTTTGACTCCACCAAGGCTAGACAAACCATTCATACTATACATATCTACTACTAATTTTGCATCAGGCATCATGTTGGTCCAAAAGAATTCACAAGACAAAGACCAAGTCATATATTACATCAATCACACCTTGGTGAGTTATGAGCTAGGGTACGCATATGTCAAAAAATTGTGTTTAGCAATAATCTTTGCAACCACAAAGTTGTGACACTACATGTTGATCCATACGACCTATGTTATATCCAAACAAAATCCTTTCTAGTACATGATGAATAAGACATATTACAATACAGATACTGCAAAGTGGATCATGCTATTGATAGAATTTGATCTAGAGTTTATAAGCCAAAAGTCCATCAAGGGACAAGTCATAGCAGATCAACTAGTAGAGGCACCTCTTCAAGATTGCAAGCCTCTCACAATAGAATTTCCTGATGATGTAGTCTTTGCATTATCAGATCTACAAAAACTTGAATAACCTAATAAATAATGAGACATGACATTATTATTTGATGGTTCAAAGTGCGAATAGGGAGGTAGAGAAGGGATTGTATTTATCACATTGCAGGATGCTCTATTGCCCTTATCATTCAAAATAGACTCCCATTGCACAAACAATAACAAAAAATATTAGGTATTGATCTTGGGACTCCAAATAGCCATAGCAATGGGCATTAAAATATTGAATATATTTGGTGACTCCTTGCTCATAGTAAACCAAGTCAAAGAATTGTTTCAATGTAGGTGCCCACTCCTGAAAGCTTACAAAGAACTTGTTGACACCTACCTAGCCTGGCTGGAATGGTATGAAATCGAGGAAATCCCTCATACATCAAATAGATTTACAGACACCATGGCATATTTTGGATATTTTATCCCCTAGAATCTGTCTACTAATTTTACAATAGTTCATGTTAAATTTCTCTCGCACTCAGTAATATAGTGTGAGGCTTTTTACAATCAAGAATTAGTCAACATGATCAATATTAAACCAAATCAGGATTGGTCCTTCATAGCTATATATTTCTTGCAAATGACACCGTGGGGGTCTTTGATCTCCCAAGGTCCTATGGAGTGTGGCACAACCATTCACCACAGGGTTTTTCCTCAATCTGTATTCATCAGTTCTGGAATGTAGGAGGAACATGCCATATTTTATATAGATATTGTCTCTTATTAGGATTGGCTTTCCTAATTATGAGATTTCCTGAAGCTTGGAATGGTACCACAAGGTCTATCACATACTAAAAGGTGAACATTTAAATAGAAGGCAACAAGATACATCTTTCTAGGAGAAATCCTTTATATATGAGGTTACGATGGAATGCTCCTTCATTGTCTTGAGCCCTAGGAAGCATCCTGGGAAATTTTGCAAGATCATTATGGTACATGTGGCAGTAATTTTAGTGGCATGGTCATCATCAAGCGCATCTTGAGAATGGGTTACTATTGGAACACTATGGAAAAATTCTATTGTGAGTATGTCAAAAAAATACGTTAAGTGCCAGCATCATGCAAACCTCACACACTCGCCATTGCAAGTCTTGCAACCCATCCAAGAAGCATGGATCTTCTCACAATGGGGATTAGACTTAGTTGGGAAGATCTCACCCCCATCCTTAGGCCAACACACATTCATCATAACGGCCACTGATTACTTCACCAAATGGGTCAAAGTGATCCCCTTAACATCAACAACTAAACCAAGGATTATGGAGTTTATACTTAACAATATCATAAGTCATTTTGGGGTTCCTTCAAAAATAATATCGGATAATGGTCCATCTTTCAAAAATAAAAATATGTGTGCTTTAATGAATAAATACCATATATAGCATAATTTTTCAATACCCTATTATCCACAAGAAAATGGGCAAGTAAAAGCCTCAAACAAAACAATAGTATTCATCTTTAGAAAGACGGTGGAAGATAATCATAAGGATTGGCACATGTAATTACCTCTAGCATTATGGGCATATAGGACTAGTGTACGGATGCCCACTGGGGCAACACCATTTTCACTTGTATATGGCATTGAGGCCATCATGCCCCTAGAGTTGTAAATTCCAACCCTGCACATAGCATTGAAGGACTTCATAGATGATGACACCATGTGACTAGACCGTATTGATCAATTTATGTTTCTTAATTAATGTCGGGTTAATGCATTGGAGCATATTTGTGTTTATCAAGATCACCTTGCACAAGATTACAATAGTAAAGTCCATTTAAGATATTTCAAATTTTGGGATCTTGTGCTCAAATAAAATCAACAGAATTCAAATCTTTCGCCGCACCTGCGAGACAAATTTGTGGCAAATTGGATAGGCCCCTACATGGTTTTAGAAAGGGTTAGGCCTGGAGCATATCACCTTACATCATTGGATGGTGTTGAAGAGCCTGAACCTCTCAATATCATTCACTTGAAGGCGTTCTACACATAAAGTTACAAAAACTTTCAAATATGTCAAAAATACAAAAACATTCAAATATGTCAAAAACACAAAAACATTCAAATATGTCAAAAACACAAAAACATTCAAATATGTCAAAAATACAAAAACAACATAAAGAATCAAAAACACAAACAAATCCTAAAAATATAAAAAATCCAAAATCAATCAAAATGCTCCAAGGGTATCCAAGCCGCTTGGTCAAATTCAATAAAAAATGCTCCAAGGGTATCCAAGCCACTTGGTCAAATTCAATAAAAAATGCTCCAAGGGTATCCAAGCCACTTGGTCAAATTCAATAAAAAATGATCCAAGGGTATCCAAGTTGCCTAGTTAAATTCAATCAAAAATGCTCCAAGGGTATCCAAACTGCTTGGTCAAAAGCAATCAAAAATGCTCCAAGGGTATTTTTATGCTACTTGGTCAAATACTAAAAATCCCCAAAGGCAAAATAAGCCCTTTGGTCAAATATAAGCAAAAATACAAAAACAAATGCAAAAATAAAAAATAAAAAAATATTTGCATCTTACATTTGCATCCACATAGTTGAATTGCATTACACATTCATATCCATTACATTTGCATAAGTCATGATCACATCACAACCACAAACACTCAAATTCCATATGCATCCATTCATTCATGTGTGTAATTGTATTTTTCAACATAACCATTTCCTGTTGCTATGCATAATATACTATGGTTTTTCAGTTATTCAACCACATCTAGTGATCTTATCAACTTTTGTGGAAAGCCATATTGGTTAGCAGAAAGTAAGCTCTAGTGGTGATAAAGCTTAGCATATTTTAGGATCCCATAACTAATTACAAACACTAAAATTCTAGTTGGTACAAGGGAAATATGAAAGCCGTAGAAGTGGTTAGGTTACCTAAAGCGAAAAGGGTCTTCCTTGCTTATCCCCATGTGCGTACGATTCAAAAATGCTAAGAATTGAAAAAATGACAAGCTCCACCCCACCTAGAAATCCCTTGCTTTAATCAAAACAAGAAAAAATCCCAGATTCAAATCAAAATTCAAAATTCCAAGAGTCATAGTTCAAAGCATCAAAAAGCACAAAAATAAAGTGAATAGTGATTATCATGACTAGAAGAATCCCTTGCTCAAAGAAAAATAAAAAAAATCAATCAAAAATAAACTATGATTTTCATCACTAAGCACGAGCAAGTATCCCAAATAAAAGGAATAAAATAAGGGAATGGAGCTTGAATCCTTAGAATTCTTAGCATTATACAAAATTGGAAGGGCGATTCCCATTACAGGTTTGGTGCATAGCCAGTCTGGCAATGGTGATATCCTTATGCATGACAATATGTCTATCACAATAGCATTTTGCATTTATGTAGACCAATGTTTGCATGTAGATGAGCTAGCTTTGGGTAACCCAATACTACCTAGTGGTATAGTACAACTAAGTCCAACATAATAATGAGATGAACACTTAAGGATCCCTGATCTTAGTAATGGGCTGAAAGAATCCCACCTGATATCGGAGGAAATATTTGAGTTCTATCTAAATATATTCATTTGCACACACAAGGATAATGAGTATCTAGGTACATGATGAAAGCCTTACAGTTCAAATCCTTATATGGTTAACACGCAACTATTGATAAGGTAACTAGAGTGTTTAAGTCTCGGGAAAAACCTCAAAATTCTTATATAGCAACAAACCATATCATCAATCACATCATCAATTTTCTTTATAATATTTTGTAAATTAGGGGGTATCAACAAAGTAGGCTAGATACTGGATATATGTCAAAAATAATATTTATATGGCCACTGGTTATTTTGTATATTTTAATTTATAGAATCTTATCAAGAAAATACATGCATTTCATGCCAATACATCTCACATATGAATACTTAATTAATTCTTATGATAAGAATTATTATTTAAATTTATGGTTATTTTAATTTTTGTGGTGTCACCTGTTATATTGTTAGAATCATATAATAAGTAGTCCTAATGTTTTAAGTGATTAAAGCATATAGGTTCATTCATACCATATCATAACACAATATAAGAGCACTTTTTACTTTTCTTTCCAAATCAATATTATGTAGTGTATAGATAGTAGTATCAATAGCAGTAATCAAAGCAATGCATAAAACACCATACACAATAGAGACACCACAATTTATGTGGTTCACCCAATGTGGGCTACTCCATGGAGAAAATATTTCACTAAAATTTTCTCAATCAATCTCTTGGGAATCCTTTCCAATTACAATGTTTATGGACCTCTTTCCAAAGGAGATGTTGATCCCCTAAATTTGGTTTGTGGATCTCTATCCACAAGAGAAATCCTTCTCCTTTGCTCTGGTTGGTGATCCTCTAGAAGACTACTACCTCCACTACATTGGCTTGTGGATCTCTCTCCACTGAAGACTCTTGTCCCCACTCAGAATACCTATCCTCACTGCCTTGGTTGATGGATCTCTATCCACTGGAGACTATTTTCCTCTCTACTCTATCACCTCCAAAGCTCTATCTCAATTATTTACTAAACATAGTCTAGTCGATCTAGCATAAATCTTCTCAATAAGTCCACTCAAAACTTGCTCAAAATCTGCTCAATAGGTCCACTCAAAACCTACTCAAATATGTTCAATAGGTCCACTCAAAACCTGCTCAAATCTGCTCAACAAGTCCACTCAGAACCTTCTCAAATCTGCTCAATAAGTCCACTTAGAACCTACTCAAATCTACTCAACAAGTCCACTCAGAACTTGCTCAAATCTTCTCAATAAGTCCACTCATAACTTGCTCAAATCTTCTCAATAAGTCCTCTCTAGGACTTGCTCAAATCTGTATTGTAAGCTTCCACAAAAGCTCACACAAAATCAGTCCACAAGTCTTCTCAAGACTTGCCTCAAATCTGCTTAACAAGTCCACACAGAACTTTTCCAATCTCATAGAAACATAAAGAGAATTGTTAGAGACTCAATATGTTCTACACTCAATTCTCAATCACTTTCTCAACTCAAATAAATCTCATAGAAGCATAAAGAGAATTGTTAGAGACTCAATATGTTCTATACTCAAAGCTCAATCTCTTTCTCAACTCAATCTCATAGAAGCATAAAGAGAATTTTTAGAGACTCAATATGTTCTATTCTCCAACAATCTCTTTCACAACTCAAATCAGAATATAGAATAGTTTGTTTCATGGAACTTGAACAATCACTTCATACATCCACTTGACTAGGTTCAATCAACTCTACTCAACCAATCACTCAAGAACCAACTCTTGCTCACAAACCCTAGTCCAAGCATGTAAACACCAACTCAAAATATTTCCAACAATGCTCAATCAACAAATCTCACATAACAATGATACTCATGTTCTTTTCTAACTCAAGTTCAAGTTCTTTGCATAACAACTCACTTCAACAACAATGCTAATAAAATAAGGTTTTAATCACAACTCTTAATTCCAGAAAACCTTGAAGAATTAACTCAAACACTTTTGAAAAGGAAACCCTAATCAAATCCTTTTCACTCCAAACTTAATTTTCAAGAAAGCCAATCAACCAACTCAACCAAGGAAGAATTTGCCCATACCTTTTTGCTTGACAAGGAGTTGATCTCACAAATTTTCCACACTCACAATATTCTCTTTGCCAATCTCAATAAGGTTTATAAGACTTTAATAATAACACAATGCAAAAATTATGACAAAAAATACACCTTATTACTCCAACTCAAAATTAATATTCACCATAGTCTTCTTTTAATAGACAAAACCCTTATACAAAAATAATGCTTAAAAGTCTTAATAGGAATTTAATTAATACTTTACTAAAACTCCTTATTACTCCTAAAATAATAAATCTCAAATACCAATACCTCCAAAATAATCCTCAACAATCATTCACCATAAAATTTATGCCTTAATGTATATTTAAAAAATAATAATCAATTATGCACCCTTATTCCTCCAACATTAGGCAACTAATAAAAATTAAAATAAAAAATTAATACCTCGTCTTCGGAGGGAGTTGAACCCTCAACCTTACCCCAACACAAGCGCCTTAGCCACGGCCAAAGTTGTCGCATGAGCCACGTGCTCGTTTGAGATTAAAGAAGCACCACGTGCTTCTTAATCTCAAGTCTCCTTCCACCTAAGGCAAAAGGTCATGCGCCTTGGGTGCCTCAATCAACACACCAAACGATGCACCACGGAGATTCGAACACAAACCTTCTCACTACCAATGCCTTTGCGCTTTCCAAACTACCACTAGGCCATGCTTGCCCAATGCGATTTCGAGGATGGTGACTTCCTCCCTTATTCGCTTCACTGCCACATTTTTAGAAATACACGAGCTCTCTTTTTGCATGCCACCAAATTTTGATTCGAGCAAGGATAATTAAAACTTAGGACTTTGGGCATATTTATATGCTCCTCCAATGCATTAACGATGTCGACGCTCACCATGCTCCCTTCCATGACGTCGATGGTAAAGGCTTCAAATACCTTTAATTTAAACCCAACCTTTGGGTTTAATCAACATTAAACTTTGCGCTTTGAAATATTTTTCCCTCCAAAACCCAACCTTAGGGTTTATAAAAATAATTAATTGACCTTTGTAAACCCAATAATATTATAATTAAAATTATAATAATTTATTTGGGTTTTTCACCAACTTGGTTAAATATTATAATAAAGATTATAATATTATATCCTTCCACTGCTTCGGATACATTTGCTTCCAAAGGAGAAATGAAACCACTTTCTGACCCATTATTTTGGGTGTAAAATAAAGATATTTTAACCCATTATAACTTCCATTAAAATTTGCACTCAAACTGGAGAAGAGCTATCACTGGCATCTTGACATCAATGACAACTTTGACTTAGGGACTCAAAATGTCCAACAATCTCCCCCTTTGTCATTGATGGCAACCCATACTCTTCTTACCAAAACTTGATCTTTCTTTTTATTCTGCTCCCCCTAGGACATTGCTCTCCCTGGCTCAATGCTCTCTCAAATATCAAATCTCTCCCCATTACACAAATCTCTCCCCCTTTGACATCAATGGCAAAGGGTCACCTTTGGGGCTTGAGGCTAAGAATGAGCCTCTTAGCTTAGCCCCTCCCCCACCTCCTTTTGAGGTGGTTAATTCTAGGGTGGGAGTATTTCTACTCCCCGAAAGCACTATTCTTTACCTTTATCCTCTTCCCTTCTTTTCTGAATTTTTTTATTCCTCTGACTATTTCTAATTGTGTCATCATTCCTGTTCCTATTCCTATTCCTATTCATGTTCTCATCCATGTTCCTTTTCCTCATTCTTGTTTTTGTTCTCATCCATGTTCCTATTCCTATTCATGTTTTTGTTCTTGTTCCTATTCCTGTTCATGTTCTTGTTCTTGTTCATGTTCCTGTTCTTGTTCATACCTATTTTTGGAATATTTTCTCTACACCATTTTGTTGTGTGACCATCATTATTGCACTTATAACACTTAATATTATTATTCCTTGGAGGTGCAAATATCTTAGGATTTCTCCTAGTGAAGCCATATCCTCTTTTGTCATGAACCCTGCAATTCATTGCCTTGTGACCAAACTGATTACATGAGTAGCAATACCCATGGAAAAGTTATCTATTCCCATATTCCTGTCTTTCATGTATCCTGCACTGTGAAGCCATGTGCCCAAACCTGTGACATGAAAAACATCTTCCATTGAAGCTTCCTTGTCTTGACCTCATTGGTCTCTTGTTCTGATTGTTGTTCCATCTGTATCTTCTCTGTGCATTGTTCCTATCTTTGTTGAACCCTTTATTGTCCAACTCATCCTCTGATGTCTCACTCCCTCTTACACTATCTTCTTTTGATGTATCTTCATCTGAAGTTTCTTCTTCTTCAAGGCTTGAAGTTGACTCCTCTTCCCATTTATTTTGAACCTGTTTAGAACCAAGACCTATTTTTTTTGTTGCTCCTCTTTGTATCTTGATTATTTTATCCACACTCTTTGCACTATTTACATACTTGTATAGCTTATTCTTGGAATCTTCTAAATCTTCCTTTAGTAGTGCCACTTCTTGTGCTAACTTCTCACATTCCAAAATTTTTGCTTCTAACTTATCTTTGAACTTCCTTACCTTAGCCTTTGATTTTTCTAAATCCTCTATGAGCAATCTTCTTTCTTCATCACATTCTTGAAACTGAATTTCAAGTTTAGAGTGTTGCTTCCTTACCTTATTTACCATGTCAAGGGCATAGATAAGTTCTCCCTTGAGATCATAACCATTCTCTACTGAATAATCCTCTATTTTTTTGCCTTTGTCCACATCATTACTTTCTTTTGGCTTGTCTTCTATAGGATCACTCACTTCTCCTTCTAATGCCATTAGAATATTTTCATCTGATTCTTCAAGTGCATCTTCATATTCATCATCACTGAAACTATAACCATCCCTTGTGCAATCATCTTCAAGATGTCCAAATTTACCACATCTAAAACACTTGAGAATAACTGGAGTCTTTTTCTTGATTGGTTCTTTTTCCTCAATCATAAATAGGACTTCATCTCTATCATTGTCTGAAAAACTAGCATCACTATCATTTGAGTACTTACTTGCATTATCCGCATAGTAGCTCCTCTTTTGTCTTTGGAAGAACTTATTTCCTTGTCTGCTTTGTCCATCCTTGCTTTTCTTTTGGTACCTATATCTTTTTGATTCCCTATACTTGTGATCCTATTTTTCTTCACCATTGTTGTTCTTTGGTTCTTTAAAATCTATTGCAAAATGTCCATACTTTCCACAATTGAAACACTTAATAGATCTTAGATCTATGGGTCTTCTGGAACCTTTATCTCTTCTACCATAATTAGCTTCTTCATCACTAGATGACTCATTGCTTGATTCTGACTTCTTACCCTTTGTTTCCTTGATTGCTTTGAATGTTGCTTCCTTTTTGGAAGTAGGATCTTTTGTTCTTATCTCAAAATTTGTTAGCATACCAAGCAACTTATCTCTTGTCAAAGTATCACCATCCAATGATACTTCTATAGCAGAAACCTGTTCACTGAATCTATTTGGAAGAGATCTTAAGACTTTATCACAAACATCTAATTCATCAATATTCATTCCAAGTCCTTGCATATCATTAACAACCTCATCAATTCGATTTAGATAAGCACTGATATTTTCATCATCATTCATTCTCAATGCTTCAAATTGTCCTTTGAGATTTTGTATCTTTGCTTTCTTGACACTTTTATCTCCCTCATATATACATTGCAATTTATCCCACATTTCTTTTGCAGTTCTACAATTCATAACCTTCATAGATTTTGATCTACACAAACCTCTCACAAGTGCATTCATTGCTTTTGAATTATAGTGTTGTAGTAGCTTACCATCCTTATCTGTAGGAGGATTGATTGCTAGATCATATCCAAATTCCACTGCATCCCAAACTTCATTACCAAGTGCCATCAAGTAGAACCTCATCATCATACTCCAATACATGTAGTCACTTCCATCAAATATTGGTTCTAAATTATTTGAGGATGCATCCTTAGGATCCATTGTGTTCTTGTTAGCTTTTCCTTCAAGTTGTTAAACTCTTCTAAAGGCACCCGCTCTAATACCAATTGAAGAACACAAGATTATACTGAGAGGGGGGTGAACAATATAAGAGCACTTTTTACTTTTCTTTCCAAATCAATATTATGTAGTGTATAGATAGCAGTATCAATAGCAATAATCAAAGCAATGCACAAAACACCATACACAATAGAGACACCACAATTTAATGTGGTTCACCCAAATATGGCTACTTCCACGGGAGAAAATATTTCACTAAAATTTTCTCAATCAATCTCTTGGGAATCCTTCCCAATTACAATGTTTATGGACCTCTGTCCAAAGGATATATTGATCCCCTAAATCTAGTTTGTGGATCTCTATCCATAGGAGAACTCCTTCTCCTCTTCTCTGGTTGGTGATCCTCTAGAAGACTACTACCTCCACTACATTGGCTTGTGGATATCTCTCCACTGAAGACTCTTATCCCCACTCAGAAGACCTATCCTCACTACCTTGGCTAATGGATATCTATCCACTAGAGACTACTGTCCTCTCTACTCTATCACCTCCAAATCTCTATCTCAATTTTATACTAAACACAGTCTAGTTGGTCTAGCACAAATTTTCTCAACAAGTCCACTCAAAAATTGCTCAAATCTGCTCAACATGTCCACTCAGATTCTACTTAAATTTGCTCAATAGGTTCACTTAGAACTTGCTCAAATCTTCTCAATAGGTCCACTCAAAACCTGCTCAAATCTACTCAATATGTCCACTCAGAACTTGCTCAAATATGCTCAATAGGTCCACTCAGAACCTGCTCAAATCTGCTCAATAGGTCCACTCAGAACTTGCTCAAATCTTCTCAATAAGCTCACTCAAACTTGTTCAAATCTTCTCAACAAGTTCACTCATAACCTGCTCAAATCTACTCAATAAGTCCTCTCTAGGACTTACTCAAATTTGTATTGTAAGCTTCCACAAAAGCTCACACAAAATCAGTCCACAAGTCTTCTCAAAGACTTGCCTCAAATCTTCTTAACAAGTCCACACAAAACTTGTCCAATCTCATAGAAACATAAAGAGAATTGTTAGAGACTCAATATGTTCTACACTCAATGCTCAATCACTTTCTCAACTCAAATCAATCTCATAGAAGCATAAAGAGAATTGTTAGAGACTCAATATGTTCTATACTCAAAGCTCAATCACTTTCTCAACTCAATCTCATAGAAGCATAAAGAGAATTGTTAGAGACTCAATATGTTCTATTCTCACAACTCAATTTCTTTCACAACTCAAATCAGAATATAGAATAGTTTGTTTTATGGAACTTGAACAATCACTTCATACATCCACTTGACTAGGTTCAATCAACTCTACTCAACCAATCACTCAAGAACCAACTCTTGCTCACAAACCCTAGTCCAAGCATGTAAACACCAACTCAAAATATTTCCAACAATGCTCAACAACAAATCTCACATAACAATGATACTCATGTTCTTTTCTAACCCAAGTTCAAGTTCTTTGCATAACAACTCACTTCAACAACAATGCTCATAAAACAAGGTTTTAATCACAACTCTTAATTCTAGAAAACCTTGAAGCATTAACTCAAATACTTTTGAAAAGGAAACCCTAATCAAATCCTTTTCACTCCAAACTTAATTTTCAAGAAAGCCAATCAACCAACTCAACCAAGGAAGAATTTGCCCATACCTTTTTTTTGACAAGGAGTTGATCTCACAAATCTGCCACACTCACAATATTCTCTTTTCCAATATCAATAAGGGTTAGAAGACTTTAATAATAACACAATGCAAAATGATGACCCAAAATACACCTTATTACTCCAACTCAAAAATAACATTCACCATAGTCTTCTTTTAATAGAAAAACCCTTATACAAAAATAATGCTTAAAAGTCTTAATAGGAATTTAATTAAGACTTTACTAAAACTCCTTATTACTCCTAAAATAATAAATCTCAAATACCAATACCTCCAAAATAACCCTCAACAATCATTCACCATAAACTTTATGCCTTAATGTATATTTAAAAATAATAATCAATTATGCACCCTTATTCCTCCAACATTAGGCAACTAATAAAAATTAAAATAAAAAATTAATACCTCATCTTCGGAGGGAGTTGAACCCTCAACCTTACCCCAACACAAGCACCTTAGCCATGGCCAAAGTCATCGCACGAGCCACGTACTCATTTGATATTAAATAAGCACCACGTGCTTCTTAATCTCAAGTCTCCTTCCACCTAAGGCAAAAGGTCGTGCACCTTGGGTGCCTCAATCAACACACCAAACGATGCACCATGGAGATTCGAACGCAAACCTTCTCACTGCCAGCGCCTTCGCGCTTTCCAAACTACCACTAGGCCATGCTTGCCCAATGCAATTTCGAGGATGGTGACTTCCTCCCTTATTCGCTTTGCTACCACGTTTTCAAAAATAATGCACGAGCTCTCTTTTCGCATGCCACCAAATTTTGATTCGAGCAAGGATGATTAAAACTTAGGACTTTGGGCATATTTATATGCTCCTCCAATGCATTAACGACGTTGACGCTCACCATGCTCCCTTCCATGATGTTACGATAAAGGCTTCGAATGCCTTTAATTTAAACCCAACCTTTGGGTTTAATCAACATTAAACTTTGTGCTTTGAAATATTTTTCCCTCCAAAACCCAACCTTAGGGTTTATAAAAATAATTAATTGACCTTTGTAAACCCAATAATATTATAATTAAAATTATAATAATTTATTTGGGTTTTTCACCAACTTGGTTAAATATTATAATAAAGATTATAATATTATATCCTTCCACTGCTTCGGATACATTTTCTTCCAAAGGAGAAATGAAACCACTTTCTGACCCATTCTTTTGGGTGTAAAATAAAGATATTTTAACCCATTATAACTTCCATTAAACTTTGCACTCGAATTGGAGAAGAGCTATCACTTGGCATCTTGACATCAATGACAACTTTGACTTAGGGACTCAAAATATCCAAAATTTAACAATATCATTGCATCCATAAATACATAAGTCATCAATCATCCATCTACATCTAGAATCACATCATTACATCATAAAGCATGTAAAAACATGTAGGCAATATCCATTTGCATCACATCATAATCCGCCTATGCATACAATCATAAATCCATCATTAAGTCAACTCACAATACATCACATCATATCACAATAATCAGATCACATAAACATCTACATAAACATCCATCTAAACATCCACATCATCATAAATATCACCTATCATCTAACACATTGTTGGTCACGAATCCGCCTAGTCATATGAAATGCGCCCTAGACCCGGCCAACATTGAAAGGCCGAGAGAAAGAGAAGTATCCCGGGCCAATCTCTAGAGAGGGCTGGCTCCCAAACTAATCTAAACTTGTTTGAAGATAAGGGTGCAGGAAAGAAATGGAAAATGTAGAAAGAAAGGGAAATAATGAAAAAATATGGAAATATAGCTGAAGTCGACAGTTGATAGGGATAATAACCTTAGATAGAAAATAACCTCAACTAGGTCCTAAAGATAAGCAGCAACTGATTCTTAGAATGCATATACAAAAATTGGATCAAACATTGACCATGAATTTACCTTCAATTATACTTCAAAACTCAAATGAAAACATAGCCAAATTTAGAGCAACAGAATTCAACTAAAACTTTAGCACTTGACAAAATAGAAGTGAATTACATAAAGCATCACATGAACAACATTTTGGATTACCAACTCAAAAGACACTAAGAATAGAGCAAAATGCACTTAGGATTTTTGCTTCAATTTTTGCAAGAAGGTCCTCCTCCTTTTGCTTGAGATTTACATTGGTATTTATAGAGGTTTTCCCTCTCTCTTTCGCATTACAACATTTAAAACATAAAATATATTTTGAAGAGGCGATCCGCAAAATATGCACTTGAAAAGACAAACAATCCCCCTTAATCTGCCTCGGAGAAATCACACTCCCTATTTTTATGGATCAAAACTGAAAATCGAATGAAAACAAGGGACCCTATTTCTTCATTAAATGGTTGTTCTCGGGGCATGCTTAAAGTTGTTAGGAGATCATGAATAGGAGCTTTTAATACCAGAGTCATCTTTAATTTTGGTGGCATCAAAAACTGCTTGATTAACATGTTCTTCATCTTGCGCACATAGGTAAACAGTAAAACATTTAATCTTGGAGCCTCTTTGACATTGATCTCAAAATTAGTCAGAGAGCTTTTAAAACATTACTTTGTTCGATCCTTATATTCTCCTCACATTCTCCTATGCAATTTTGAAGGAAAATGTGGATAGAACTTTATCGGGCCTTTGTTGTTGCTTCTGTCGCAAAAATGTGACAGGTCGTGAAAATGCGACATGTCACGAAATCATGACATTTTCAACTTACTGCTTTCTCCTGTTGCCACCAGTCACAAAAATGTGACATGTCGTGAAATCATGACAATCTTCTCTTGCTTGGCTCTTCTCTACTTGCTATTCATGAAATTGTGACATCTTCCTTTGTTTGGCTATCATCCTCTTGCAAGTCGTGAAATCATGACATGTCGTGAAATAGCGACAATCTACCTTCGTTTTGTTTTTTTTCCATGACATGTAGCGAAATCGCGACATTTTTTTGTGTTTGGCTTCTTTGCTGCTCCTTGTTGCAAAATCGGGACATCTTCCTCTTTCCGCTGTCCTTTTTTGCTTTATACCCATGAAAACACGACAAGTCGCAAAATCATGATAATTTTCACTCACTTGGCACTTGTATTCATTCTTTCCATGAAAATTCACCATGTCGTGAAATCACAACACTTTCCTTCTACCTTGTACTTTTTAGCTTTTGTTCCACGAAAACGTGATGCGAAATCATGACATGTTTCTCCATTTTGCTTTGTCTCCATGATATGTCACAAAATCATGACATCTTCTTTCGTTTGGCTTTGTCTCCACAACATGTCATGAAATCGTGACAATTTTATGTCTTCTCCTTCGTTGTCGCTTTCTATTGCAAAAATTTGACATGTCACGATATTGTGACATTTCGTACCATCTTGCTCCTTTCTCGCTTTCCTGCCATAAAAACAAGACAAGTTGCGAAATCGAGACATGTTGCGAAATCGCAAAATTTTTCTTTTGCCTGGCTTCATCTCCTCGACATGTCACGAAATCACAACATCTTTCTCTGTTTCGTTCCTTTGCTTCTCCAAGTCATGAAAATGCGACAAGTTGCAATATCGTGACATGTCACAAAATCGTAACAATTTTGTCTTCTTCTTTTGTTGTTGCCTTCGTCCCAAAAATACGACATGTCGTGAAATCGTGACATATTCTTTCACCTTGTACTTTTTCTCTTTCACTTCGTAAAAACACATGTCACAAAATCGTGACATTTTTCTTGGTGCTCCCCTTTGCTGCTGTATGTCACAAAATCATGACATTTTCTTATCATTTTGCTTTGTTGCCACTGCAAGTCGCAAAAATGCGACATGTCATGATATCACAAAAACTTTGTCGTTACTGCTCCCTTGCTACTTTTTGGCGCAAAAACGCGACAGGTCGCGAAAATGTGACATGTCGCGATATCGCGACATTTTCTATGCTTAGATTTTCTTCTTCATTAGACACCGCAAAAACATGATAGGTCACGATATCCCTGATGCGTAGTCGTTATACCATCATTAATTCTCAATGAATCTGTCAATCCAGGGCAGTGTACAAGGCTATCTGTGGGAGAAGAAGTGAAACAGCTATAACTTAGGTCAATCTAGGGCAACAAGTCTTATTGGTGGAACCGGTTTTGTGGGGGGTTTTGGAACATTCCTATCTATAGATTGCATGAATTAAATCTTAATCTAAGTTGCAGAATTGGAAACTAATCACTAACTCATGAAATGAAGTCCTAATTACAATTGCGTAATAAGACCTAATTATATTGCAGAATTAACAGTTGCAAAATTGAAAGTCTGATCCTAATTGCATAAAGGAAATCTAATTACTTTTGCAGTAATGAAAGTCTAGATCTAATGTGGAAATAAAAACTATCAAAATTCTGTAACATAAGGTTGTCAATCTTCTGTTCATATTTTGACAGCAAAACATAAAAATGCAGGAAATTGCTGAAAACAGTAAATTCTGAAAATAACAGTCTAAAAATAAAGTGAAAACTTTTCTGAAAGTAAGATTGCAACTAAAAGCTTTAAGCACAAGATTAAACTTAGCATAAATAAACTAATACCGCAAATATTGTCAACTATTCACAAGCAATTTACATAACAAGTTCTATAACTCATTCTGTCGCAGCAAAATCAGAATAAAAACCTGCTCTGTTAGTCCTCCTCCTAGGTCTGGAAGTGGCCAACCTCTTTGTCCGTAAGAAGGTGTAAGTCTCTCTCTTTTCTAAATCTTAATCACACTCATTTACAAGTAATTTGAAATAGAACTGGTGCACTTTATTGATCAAAAGACATGATTACAAGAATTCTATTAAAAATCGCTACAGGATCGTAATAATCAATTTCTAGTTATACTCGTATTTTCTCGCTAGCTTCCTTTCTCTATTTTCTATCTTCTGCTACTACTACCTAGGCTCAACCTGAACGGGAGCAATATTTATAGCTATCCTATGATCTGATTACAAATAAAGAATATCTCAAAAGATCTAATCCTACAATGCTGCAACAAATTCTGGTTTTATCCTAGAAGAGGACTAAAACCTGATCTTTCCCTTAATGATGGATTTGGTCGGCAATGACGGCAAAGACAGATGGAGGATATTTCTCTTTACTTTTTCCAACCTTTATTTCCCTTTTCTCGGCTTCAAAAATCGGTCAAAAAGGTCAAAAACACATTCTGTTCTTCATTCCGAAGATAAGTGGCTTCATTCCGAAGACAATGCGAGTTTTCATTCCGAAGATCGCTCATTCCGAAGATACTGCATTCTCATTCCGAAGATCGCTCATTCCGAAGATACTGCATGCTTCATTCCGAAGATCCGCTCATTCCGAAGACGCTGCATTCTTCATTCCGAAGATCCGCTCATTCCGAAGATGCTGTGTTTTCTTCATTCCGAAGATATCTGTTCATTCTGAAGATACTTCAGAATGAACAAATGTATGCTTTTCCATTGATTTCTTCTGCATCTCTCACGTGGGTTATCTCCTAAGATCAAATTCTAATGGTCTTCATCCCTTTCCTCATGTGAATTCCATGCCTTGCTATTTATGGACAGCTGGCTGGAATCTACATGGGAAAGACCAGTTTTTGCTGCACAGCAACAGTTTGCTTGTACTGTTGCCAGATTTAGGTGAAGTAAATGCTTGAAACAAATCAAAATATGATTAGTGAAATGCTGCTATTATTCTAAGCATATCCCATTGTAGCAAATCATAGCAAAAATAACACAAAACTATGCAAAAAGCTGTAAAATCAGCATATAATATTTCAAATACATTGATCATGCAAAATGGTTAATATACAAGATATTAAATCAACTTAAATAACATATCATATAAAACATAAGAGTTTATAGGCATTTTTAGTGTACAAAACATGTTATGATTGAGGCATTTCCAGGCCTCATCATTTTCCCCCCAACTTATATTAATGCATGCCCTCATGCATTCTGTTGGGCTATGGAATCACATATGTCCATGTTTAGATTCCATGACCTGTAGAATAACTTCTTGCCTATGTAATACCCCCTATTTTCCTGAATGTTTCTGAGCCAATCTTCAAATTGTTCATCAGGCTGTTCATCTTCTTCAAAGTAAAATGGAACTGGAGTAATGATGGTTGGAGGCCTGAACCTGAGACCTATCCAGTTATGCTGCATGATCTGGATCAGTTGGACTACACCTTCTCGCTCTTCTTCCGGACCACTCTAGATTGATGGGGGAGATAGGTTCTCTTTTCCTCAAAGACATGGAAAGTTCATTCCATCTGTCTCTGCATACTGACAATGCTGGGAAGAAATTGTGATCACAGAAATTGTTAAATCTGGTCACACAATCCCTCAAATTGTTCAAGTACATTCTCTTGATATCATCCCTGTTCATCATTGAAAAGTGCTGCTGAGTGATATTTAGGTGATTTGGTTGGATTGCTCTGACTAACAACTCAGCCCTTGTTTCAACCACTTTATTCTGCCTTTTCTCATGATCCCAATAAAGCTGATTTTGCAAGGTAGACATAAATGCTCTCAACTCGAACATCTCCAATGTAGATTTGAGGATGAGAGTCAACTTCCTCTGGTATGAAGAAACTATGCAAAAATAGTTCACACAAGAGATTTTTCTGCTCAAAAGGACTGTCAAAATATGCCTCCAGAAAATCTTCAATAGTGTCCAATTTGTATGGAAGGTTTGAAGTAATCCTCATGACCTACCATCTAAGGTATTTTTCCTTCAAAATAAGGCTGTAAAATCTGGCTGGCCGTCTAAATTGGACTAAAAACTCAGCAATTTGGCACAAGTCAGATACCTTTTCTTTCAATGCCTGAATTTCTGTGTCCTTGGCTTCTAGCTGTTTTGCTTCCAGTTTGAATTTTTTAGTTTTATTGGCAAGCTGTTCATATCTAATCATCCAGCTAGCTATGTCTGCATTGTACCGTTCTAGGGACACAGTATTAGGTGGTCTTACTACAGGGGGATCCTAGGCAATAGATTTGTCTGAACTCCTTTTTCTGCCACTTCCACTGGTTGTTCATCTGTCAATATCTCTACTTGCACCCCCTTATTTGCTATTTCTATGGGGTTGTCATCAGATAGTATTTCTACTTGTACCCCCTTATCTCGTTGTTTCTACTGGAAATGTAACAAGTTGAAATGCAGGGACCTCAGTAGGAGTACTTACTTGAGCATTTTCTTGCTGTTGGGACCGCTCCTCGTGTTGGTGGCTCATTTTCAACATCCTCTGCAATATTTCTCACCATTTCTGAAGCATCTTCAGAACAAGAAGGCACTGCTTCAGAATGAATAGGCACTTCTTCAGAATGAAGGAGTGCTGTTTCAGGATGAACTTCTATGTCTGTCTCAATAGAGTCATCTACTCTTGATAAACCCAGAAGCAATTGAGCCAAACTATCTTCATCATGGGATACAGCTGGCTGCTTTTCAGATTGTGACAACTTTTTTAGTTCTGCCACTTCCTGCTGAAGTTCTACAATTTTTCTTGCTTGCATCTCAATGATGCTTTCTTTCTCTGTGATCCATTTGGTCTGTGTTTTGACAACACTTCTTGCTGCCCTCAGCTGCTCAGTGATGTCTTCCACTTCTATTTCTGCTTCAAGTCGATGCATAAATCGTGCGTGGTTGTTCAACCAAATTTTCTTCTTCTACTGCAACAGTTTGTTCTTGTTCAGGAGGCTCTGTGAAACTGTCTATAAGGGTATCTATCATATCTGTAGCCTATTGAACTATAGCCTCCTCCAAACCAATTTGCTCAGTTTCTGCCTCACCTATCTGTCTCAGGAATTCTGGAAAGTTATCAGATGCTGGTTGTATTTCTGTGACATCTGGGCTACTTGGTCTATCTTCTTCCTCCATGACCTGTTCTGTAGTTTCTTTCAAATGAATTCTTGTAGACCTCCTAGTTCCAGATGCAAATTTCTTCTTTTTGCTCTATTTTTTGGTGACAGCAGGGGTCATGGGGTCAGTTTTTGATGCCTCTGTTTCCCTTGTTTCACTTCTCTACTTTGATAAGTCAGTTGCAGCTTCAGCAAACTGAACTTTCTTTTGTTTTTCTGCTCTCGTCGCTAGTTCCAGTATCCTCTTCTTTTTGTCTCTTAGCCTCGTGAAGTTGATGGTTCAGAGCAAGTTCTTAATGCTTAGGGGCACCTTCTCAGCTTCTTCTCATAGATCCTCTCGCAACATTTTCTGCAAGAACTTCTCAATACTTTCTGTAGCAGTGTTTCCTCTTCTCGCAGAACATCAACAGATTTGGCTCTTCTTCTTCCTCACTTTCATCCCCAAAAATGACATCATTTAGGTTAGAGTAAAACCCGTCAAAACTCCTAGGGTTTCCTCTAAAATGATGTTGGCAAATTAATTTGATAAGGCCATGATGGCGAAGGCTTCCTTTACCCTCCTGATATCTTTTTGCCATGTTCTTTAGTTCTTGATACAAATACAGGGGAAGATTTACCCTAACTTCTGGTTGTTGTCTACCATGTCTGAGATGGTTTAAAATTCGTAGATGATGCCCTGACAACAACACATACTGCCCTTCACAGGTCAAAAACTTAATCACCCAGGTGGCTACTTCATCCCAGGGTTCCTGCAGGCTGCCCCTTTTTAACCCTTTGCATGTGTTGTTATGGGTTAAGTATTCAGGTTCTCTATCATTTTCTTCTACAAACTGATTAACTACATTTGCCAATGTGTTCTTGCCAGATCTAGTAATTGAAATTCCCTCTAATGGCAGCTCTGTAATCTGACTTAAAATTTTAGGGCTTACCTCAATAGACATGCCGTTGACATGTGCTCGGTTGTTTCTGAACGTATGGGCAAACATGCCAGCTAAATCTTCAGAAGACCCATTGAATTTATCCAAAAATGTCATAAATCCTCCATCTTCAAAAATCTGCACAACTACCAGATTTTCTCGGAGGTAATTGGTGTCTGCAAGCTCTGTTCTGATCTTTCGCCCCATTTTTCTCTGTTTAAAAATCGTACACTACGGCTGCTGTTCTACTGCAGGATTTCTGGCTATTTTCTGTTGCAAATTTGTAGAGTTTTAAGTTAGAACCCTCGTTGCCCTATTTCTCTTCTTCTTCTTCTTCGGAATGAGCCGTATTCTGTGCACTGTACCTCGCAACACGTCTTCGAAAAGAAGGATGGCACACATATCTACTTCTGCACTGTACACCTGTTCGTTAATAATTGCATGGATGTCCTTGCCGTCAGATCCACCTCATTAGTTTTGCAGATTCTCACGTGCATGTTAATTGACATTAAAAACTGGTGGCATATGGTTGCAGATTCTCCGTATTTCCAATGAGTGCAAAAACAGACCATGTGCTGATTGACACGTGTCCCTTCTTCGCATGCAATTAAGAAAAAATCTTGATTTTGTCGGACCTTATTTTTTTTTAATGCCACGTGGAAATGCTCTTTCCGAAAATGCAATTAAAATTTCATTTCGAAGATTATGACTTCATTCCGAAGACAGGTCTTCATTCCGAAGACAAATCCTCATTCCGAAGATTATGACCTCATTCCGAAGACTAGTCTTCATTCCGAAGACAAATCCTCTTTGCAAAATTTTCATTCCGAAGATAGATCTTCATTCCGAAGATCAATCCTCATTCCGAAGATTAATCCTCATTCCGAAGATCAAGCTGTATTGTGAAAGTAAATCGTCATTCCGAAGACAGACCCTCATTCCGAAGATAGATCTTCATTCCGAAGATGATGCAACAAATCGTCATTCTGAAGACCAAGTTTCATTCTGAAGACAAATTGTCATTCCGAAGACAAAGTTTCTTTCTAAAGATAAAGTGCAACATTCATTTTGCAGTCATTCTGAAGACAATTTCATTTCGAAGATCAAGATGTATTGTTTTTGGCATTCTTGTTCCGAAGATTAGGCAGAAATCAATATTGTCATTCTTAAAACATGTTTTTAAGTATGCCAACTCTTATGAATACCTTTTATGCTAATGGTTAATTGTCACATACTATATACCAATCATTTTACAATGAAGAAATGTAAGAAATATATACCTGATAAAAACAGTTAATGCCAGCTTTGAAGAATGACCGCTTTTGTTGATATTCTCACTGAGATTTTCTCGCAACATTTCAAAACAAGTGCACTAGGTGAATTTGTACAATGATGGTTCAAAAATTTCTCAAGGTTCCGCATGCCGTAAAACTGGTTTTCATGCACACCAACTCAGTAGTGCCTTAAGAAAAGGTTTTCACTGCTGAGTTATTCATTTTTCTCTTCTTTTTTTTTTTCTTGATTTTCCCTTTTTTTTTTTTTTTACCTCTCCTTTTCTCTCTTTTTTCTCTTTTTTTTTTTTCTTGATCCTGACTATGCCCATGAAGGAATTTCATGATTTCCCCTGAAACCATGCCCATGAAGGAATTCATACTCAAAATTTATTCATCTTTTTGTTTTCTATTTTTCTCGATTTTTTTGTATTTTCTATTTTTTTCTTGAAATCCACTCGATCATGTTGATTGTTTTGAAGTGGAAGAAGGATTCTCTTCCACCCGCCGTGTATCCAAACTATCAAGTTGCCGCAAGAATTCTTCTTTAGTCGTAGGTGTATGGTATACCCCGAGGCGATGTCCATTCACTACCAACTTTCTTCGTGACCCATCAATGGGGGATAAACGAGCCGCTCCATTGTTGAATACCTCTTCAATCCAAGTAAGGTCCCAACCATCTAGTTCTCAGTTTTCCAGGGAAGTCTTCATATTGAGAATCGAATAAGAAAGCCCAATCTCCTTGTTGAAGTTTCCTCTGCTGAATGTGACTGTCATGCCACAGCTTCCTCTGCTCCTGAATTACCTCGCTTTGGTGCAGAGCATCCAATCTAAGTTCATCCAATGCATTCAGCTATAGAATCCTGTCTGTCTGTGCCTGCGACAAGTCAATTCCAATTTCCAGTGCTGTGCGCAATGTTAGTAGCTCAAATTCAATAGGTAAGAGAGGCTTTTTACCAAAGACTAGTTCATAAGGTGTGAATCTAGTAGTGGACTTCCAAGTAGTATTGTAGGCCCAAACCGCTTCATGTAATTTGTCTAGCCAATTTTTCCTATGAAAAGCTACTATTTTTGTCAAGATGCGTTCTAGTTCCCTCGTTTGTTACTTCAACCTCGGCCATTTGCTTGTGGGTGATAGGGTGATGATTTCCTATGTTTGATTTCATACAATTCTGTAAATACTTTTATGACTTTGGATGCAAATTGGGGTCCTTGGTCTGTGGTGATAGACCGTGGAGCTCCAAATCTCTAAAAATCTGAGTATACAGGAAATCAGCGACCTTCTCTTCACGAGCATGTTTGAAAGCACGCACCTCTACCCACTTTGTCGTGTAATCGTGCATACTAGAATATGCACCTTTCCTTGAGAAGGTGGATCAATAGGTCCTACAAAATCAAGCTCCCACCTCTCAAATGGTTCTAAAACCATTTGAGGCTGCAAGTGGCATCTCATTTGTATGAGTGGGTTTCCCCATTCTTTGGCATGCATCACAATGCCCGATGTACTTTTTCACATCCTTGTGAAGAGATGGCCAATAATATCCTATCCCCAAGATTTTTCTAACCGTGCTTTTTATGTAATAGTGTCCACCTGAGGGTTCATCATGACAAGCTCTAAGGATATCATACACTTCATCCTTTCGGATGCACCTACGTAACACATGGTCGGGACCGCACTTAAAAAGCATACCCTTAATCCATTCAAAAGAAGAACTCTGTTTGATCAATTGTTTTTTCTGTTTTGAGGTGAAATGTGGAGGAACTTTCCCCGTGACCAAATAATTGGCTATATCTCGCAAACCAAGGTGATTGAACCGATATAGCAAATAGTTTTTCATCAGGAAAAGTGTCATCAACTAATTCCCCTTCATCCGTGTTCTCGCAACCTCGGACAAGAAATCTGCAACAACATTAGCTTTTCCCCGGTTTGTTGATTATGGTGATATCAAATTCTTGCAAGCAATAGCAACCAACGAATAATTCTTGCACTTACCATAGGTTTATTCATCAAATACTTAATGGTCGTATGATCTCGTGTGAATAAATATTTGATAACCTCGTGATATAATGCCCGAATTTGTTGATGGCATAAATCACCGCTAGGAATTCTTTCTCGCTTGTTGTATAATTTTTCTCTCGCTCTCCGTCAAGTTTTTGCTAATGTTGTAGATGGTATAATGTTCACCATTATCAATTTGTCCTAATGCTGCTCCAATTGCTGTATTGGAGGCATCAGTCTGAATGTGAAATGGTAATGTCCAATTAGGTCCTCTGAGCACATGTGGAGTTATCAATTTCTCTTTCAAAGCTTCAAATGCTTCCTGACACTTTGCAGTCCAGGAGAATTCAGAATCTTTAGTCAATAAGGCAAACAGTGGACCGGCTATTGTACTAAAGTTGGGAATAAACCTGCGGTAAAAACCAATGTGTCCTAGGAAACTTCTGACATTAGTCTGAGTTTTAGGAGGAAGGAGGTTCTTGATAATTTCAACTTTCTTTGGATCAACTTGGATCCCTTCAGGAGAGATGTGATGACCAAGAACTATCCCTTCCTTCATCATCATGAAGCATTTATCTCGGATTTAAGGATAAGTGGTATGTTTCACAACTGAGTTAAGACTTTGTCAAGATTTTCCAATGTAAAATCAAAAGTTTGTCCACATACTCGTGAAATCATCCATGTAAATTTCAACACTTTTGGTGGTCGATCAGCAAAAATTGCTAGGACTGCTCGTTGAAAAGTTGTCGGGGCATTACACAAACCAAAAGGTAAAACCCTATAGGCAAATGTTCCCCATGGACATGTAAAAGTTGTCTTTTCTTGATCTTCAGGTGCAATCTGAATTTGATTATATCCACTGAATCCATCAAGAAAACAAAAGTATCTTTTTCCAAAGAAGAGTATCTAACACTTGATCTATGAAAGGTAATGGAAAATGGTCCTTGTATGTCACTTTGTTCAATTCTCTGTAGTCTACACATACTCTCATTTTTCCATTTTTCTTAGGAACTATTACCAATGGAGAAACCCATTGACTATCGTAAATTGGGTAAATGAATCCTACTTCCAGGAGTTTTTCAATTTCTTCTTTCACAATATCTCTTAAGGCAGGATTCAATCTTCTTTGAAATTGTCTGACCGGCTTGACTTCTTCAAGATAGATCTTATGGGTACATATATCAGGATGAACTCCCCGACATATCTTTGTAGTTCCAAGCAAAAGCATGAACATGCTTCCGCAAAACAACTATCAATTTTTCTTCCTCTTCCCTAGTAAGTCGGTCGTAGATATTCAAAAATTTGCCTAGCTGGACTTCTATTTGTTTTGTATTTAGAAGGACTGAATTCACTCCTTCATACTTGGTGATTAAGGGATTAAGAGGACATTGCTGTGATGGGAGAAACGAAGCAGTTTCTGTTTCATTGCTATTTGAGGGAAGCATTTCTTGTATGGAACAGTGAGAAGGAAAAATCAGATGATGGTGCCATCCATGTGATAGTGAAACAGAGTTTCCTTGTGATAGCACAGATGATTCATCTTCAGATTTTTGATTCTCCTCATTACTTATCAACTGTTGGATATTTGTTGCTTCCCCTTCTAAACCTTGTTCATGCAGAACATTCATCAGGATTGTTTCATTTTCTAAGTTTTCTGTGTCACTGAGGTCTTCTGTGTGTTCTCTTACTACTAAGGTAGCTAGTGTAGAAATGACCTCTTCTCGGTTCCTCATCTGAGTCGAAAACCATAACTGACCTAAAAATTTGCTAGATGGTTTTGCAGGAGGATATAAAGAAATTTGTTTCAGCTCAATACCATTTGAAATGGTCATATTTCCAGATCTGTAGTCTATGAAGGCAACTGCAGTTGCAAGCCAAGGTCTTCCCAAAATAATGGGATATCCATGTGCTGAATTTCTTGGCTGTAAAACCAGAAAATCTGCAGGGAATTCCCAAGAAGAAACTTCTATAGGGACATCTTCAATGATTCCTTCAGGTTTTGCAACTGACCTATCAGCCATTTCTAAAACTGTAAATGTGGGGCTGAGATGTTTGAGCTGTAATTGTTCCATTGTATCTTTAGTCATGACATTTATTGCAGCTCCTAGATCCACTAAAACATTTGATATTGGTACTGAACCTATGGTGACTCGTGATAATCGGGCTTCCCGGATCACTATACTTTGGAGGTAGTAGTTTTCCGTATAAGAGATCAGCTATCTTCCCTTCAACCCGCATAGCCTTGGGGAATGCTTTCTTCTTTCTTCTCGCTCTTTTAATGCACAAATTTTGGATAAAGATCGTTAATTTCTGGTATTTCCTTAATGGCTTGCAATAAGGGTAATGAGATAGTCAACTTTTTGAGTTCTTTGACCAATTTTGACTCAGAAATTTTTGGTATTGCATTAAGTCTTTCAGGATATGGAACTATCCTTGGTAATTGTTCTGGCTTGTGTCTCTTTTTCTATTGTTGGATCCAATTTTTCTGTTTCTTTTGTTGGTTGGATTCTCTCTGGTTCCGATGATTCTTGCTCTTCATTATCTTTGGTTTCCATTAAAACTGGTTCAGGTACAACTTTTCCTGAACGGAGTTGAATATCACTACAATCAAGAACATTAATTTCAATATTTTCTTCAGCTTTAGCCACATAGACAGGAGGTGTCTGTCTTACACTGTTTGGATTAGTGATTGGCTGAGCTGGCAATTGAGGTTGCTTCACTTGCTGTGTTTGTTGTTGTTTTTCTTGAAAATTTTGATTAGGTGCAGGCAACAAATGCTGAGTTTGACCTTGATTCCTTTGCTGCCTTGGATAGGACTGGTATTGCTGATTCCACCGTGGTTGGTTTTGCACCCAATGTGGATTAGTCTCGATTTTGATTCCAAGCTCGGATTGTTTTGATTCCATGAGGGGTTGTTTTGATTCTGATTCCAGGTCGGGTTACTCCAATTTGATCGTGGCCATTCTTGGGAATTTGTCCATTGAGGATAATTCCAAGGACGTTGGGGTGGTTCTGATTGTCCCCAAGGCATAGTACCAGGATTATGCCCCCAATTTGTAGGAAAACGAGGGGGATTTTGATATTGAGAGAAATTTCCCCCTTGTTTTGGTCCAATATAGTTGAGTTCCTCAGTCTGGTTTTCTAACACAGCTTTGAGTTGTGGTAGCAGTGGCATTGATCGCTTGAATGCCTTTTTGAACAGATACTACAAATGGCTGAGATGGTTGTTTTATTCAAAGGACATTCCCGCAAAGCATGTTTACTTCTACATCTTGGGCAATAAATTGCCAAAGGTTCTGTGTTTTTAGCTTTTGCAGAGATTTCCCCTAAAGTAGTGTTTAGATGCACTAGGATATCACTTTTGAAATTTGCAAGTTCCTCTATCGTGTCCTTTACATCGCTGCCATTTGTGCGGCTTTTTCTTCTTCTCTGCTTAGTGCGAGAGTAATTCCTACAGAGATCCATAATTTCCTCATTACTGAGAGTGGTTACATCCCCTTTTCCCATTAAATCCAGGACTTCTCTGGATTCATCTTGCAATCCTCTCAAAAAGATGGTTTTACACAATTCTGGTTCTACTAGTCCACATCTCCTTTGAACAAAGGAGAACCTATCAAGGTAATCTTCCAAGGTCTCATCATCTTCCTGCTTGATTCTAAATAACTCATCTTTTCTATTCCTTACACGGCAGTATTCCTGATATTTGTCTAAAAAGACAGTCTCCATTTGATCCCGTGTTCTTATGGAATTTGGCTCTAAGCTCATGAACCAACGTAATGCCGAATCCTTGAGAGTTGAGGGAAAAACCTTAAGTTTTTTATTGTCATTTATATAATCATAGGTCTGACACACTACCTTGAATTCAAACAAAAATTGGTCAGGATCTTCAGATACAACACCTCGGAAGGTTGGAAGTACCGAAGGTGAAATGGTCTTCATGGGAGAGTTTTGTGTTGGATTCAGATGAATAGGATATTCAAATGTTCTGGATGGTTGGAGTATATCCCGATCATCCCCTGCATTATGAACATAGCCATGCTAGCCATCTGCATTGCCTCCTTTTGCCATAGTTTCTTGTTTCCTAGGATAAGTTAAAGCTTCCCAAATTGTTCTCTCAAGAGGTCCAAGCTTCTTTGTTGATGAGTCTGATGAATTATCTTCCTTAAGATATTCTGTTGATACAACTGGTGATTTTCCTTTCTCAAAATGTTCTACTGATGGTGAGACTGGTGATTTTTCTATCAGTCTTTCAGGTAGTTCAAACACAGGTGATTCACCCCTTAGGCGTGAAGATCTCCTTAATGGGACAAGCCAGGGATCCTTTGGGGTCTCCCTAGACTTACTCATTCATGTTTACTCCTAAATGACATAAATTAAGTCAATAGTTGTTATCTTACTCTACTGTTATATTCAGATTTTAACCTGAATGTTCACAGTTTAGTCTGATTACAGCTATTGGACTATTTGTTTTCTTCTGGCAACACTATATCCCCGAAAACGGTGCCAAAATGATGCGTAGTCGTTATACCATCATTAATTCTCAATGAATCTATCAATCCAGGGCAGTGTACAAGGCTATCTACGGGAGAAGAAGTGAAACAGATATAACTTAGGTCAATCTAGGGCAACAAGTCTTATTGGTGGAACCGGTTTGTGGGGGTTTTGGAACATTCCTATCTCTAGATTGCATGAATTAAATCTTAATCTAAGTTGCAGAATTGGAAACTAATCACTAACTGCATAAATGAAGTCCTAATTACAATTGCAGAATAAGACCTAATTATATTGCAGAATTAACAGTTGCAGAATTGAAAGTCTGATCCTAATTGCAGAAAGGAAATCTAATTACTTTTGCAGTAATGAAAGTCTAGATCTAATGTGGAAATAAAAACTATCAAAATTCTGTAACAGAAGGTTGTCAATCTTCTGTTCAGATTTTGACAGCAAAACATAAAAATGCAGGAAATTGCTGGAAAACAGTAAATTCTGAAAATAACAGTCTAAAAATAAAGTGAAAACTTTTCTGAAAGTAAGATTGCAACTAAAAGCTTTAAGCACAAGATTAAACTTAGCATAAATAAACTAATACCGCAAATATTGTCAACTATTCACAAGCAATTTACATAACAAGTTCTATAACTCATTCTGATCGCAAAGAAAATCGTAATAAAAACCTCGCTCTGTTAGTCCTCCTCCTAGGTCTCGGAAGTGGCCACCTCTTTGTCCGTAAGAAGGTGTAAGTCTCTCTCTCTTTCTAAATCTTAATCACACTCATTTACAAGTAATTTGAAATAGAACTGGTGCACTTTATTGATCAAAAGACATGATTACAAGAATTCTACTAAAAATCATTACAGGATCGTAATAACCAATTTTTAGTTATACTCTGTATTTTCTGCTAGCTTCCTTTCTCTATTTTCTATCTTCTGCTACTACTACCTAGGCTCAACCTGAACGGGAGCAATATTTATAGCTATCCTATGATCTGATTACAAATAAAGAATATCTCAAAAGATCTAATCCTACAATGCTGCAACAAATTCCGGTTTTATCCTAGAAGAGGACTAAAACCTGATCTTTCCCTTAATGATGGATTTGGTCGGCAATGACGGCAAAGACAGATGGAGGATATTTCTCTTTACTTTTTCCAACCTTTATTTCCCTTTTCCCGGCTTCAAAAATCGGTCAAAAAGGTCAAAAACACATTCTGTTCTTCATTCCGAAGATAAGTGGCTTCATTCCGAAGACAGTGCAGTTTTCATTCCGAAGATCGCTCATTCCGAAGATACTGCATTCTCATTCCGAAGATCGCTCATTCCGAAGATACTGCATGCTTCATTCCGAAGATCCGCTCATTCCGAAGACGCTGCATTCTTCATTCCGAAGATCCGCTCATTCCGAAGATGCTGTGTTTTCTTCATTCCGAAGATATCTGTTCATTCCGAAGATACTTCGAAATGAACAAATGTATGCTTTTCCATTGATTTCTTCTGCATCTCTCAGGTGGGTTATCTCCTAAGATCAAATTCTAATGGTCTTCATCCCTTTCCTCATGTGAATTCCATGCCTTGCTATTTATGGACAAATCGGCCGGAATCTACATGGGAAAGACCAGCTTTTGCCGCACAAAGCAACAGTTTGCTTGTACTGTTGCCAGATTTAGGTGAAGTAAATGCTTGAAACAAATCAAAATATGATTAGTGAAATGTCTGCTATTATTCTAAGCATATCCCATTGTAGCAAATCATAGCAAAAAGAACACAAAACTATGCAAAAAGCTGTAAAATCAGCATATAATATTTCAAATACATTGATCATGCAAAATGGTTAATATACAGCATATTAAATCAACTTAACTAACATATCAGATAAAACATAAGAGTTTATAGGCATTTTTAGTGTACAAAACATGTTATGATTGAGGCATTTCCAGGCCTCATCAATCCCGACATGTTGTGATATCGCAACAAGTTTTCACTTACTTTTCTTTGGCACAAAACTTGGTTATTTTGCATGAACAGCAACAACAAAAAAAAAAATGTGGCAAAAATGCCAACATTCTTGGCGGCTCTCGGGGTATACAGTTCTACTGTATGCACGAACCTCAGGCCTTTATCCATTGGGCAACAGAGTCAAGAAGCTGGAGGAGCAGAAGAAGTGAGTGCTGGTTGATGTTGGACGTTTCTACGGGCTGCTGCAACAAGCTCTTGCTGGCGCTCGACACTTAAAAATAGGACCTTCAACAAAAATTTGTGGAATAGCAGAACTTCCCTTATTCTTTTAACTACTACATTTTGCCTAGCTCGGTTGAGCTGGGTAATCACCAGGTGCTGTGAAAGGATCTCCATGGCAGTGGTGAGAAGCACCTGGGTTGCAAAAATGGGAATGAATGGGGTGATGACCGGTAGATGTGCAGGCCGTGGAACGGGAATGGTGAATGATGGAATGGTGGAAGATGGAGGAGTAGAAGCGGTAGATACAACAACTGAAGAGGGCGCTACTGTGCTACCAGCTGCTGGGATTCCATGAAAATAGATAATGAAATGGAAGTAGATGGGATGGAGAAAGTGGTGGGAACTATGGAGAAGTGCTCAAAAGACAAAGGGTTAGAAGAAAGGGGAAGTGAAGAAACGGGAACATCAGAGAGGGGAGTAGAAACAATAGTAGTGGCTTGATTATGTACAGTGGAAGGAGTGGGAGAGGAAGGGAATGAAAATAAGGAAGTGGAAGAAAGAAGTAGATGGAAGCCACTACCTGCTGGGAAGGAAAAGAAAAAGAGAGAGAAATAGACATACCTGCGGGCTCGTGTGCAAAAGGAGCCGAAGTTGACGAAAAAATTTTTTTCTTTTCTTTTTTTTCTTTTTTTTTTTATATACAAGGTAACACTGTGTTTTCACATTATGAAATTGGCCATGGAAAATTCATTTTCTTCGTTATGAAATTGGCGTTGAAATTGGCCATGGAAAATTCATTTTCTGGGTGGAGCTCTTCCAAAGCTTCTTCCATTAAGTCAAGCTCGCCAAATTCTTCAGACATCATGTGCACTGAATTTGCTAACCTGTCCATTTCATCTATTCTCTCCACATGAAATGTGGAAGGCTTCTCATTGAAAATTTTCACCTTTTTACCTTTATGGATCACCTCCAAATGAGTAAAATCCAAAGAAAGGTAACCCCCGAGTTTAGCCGTGAACTCTCGGGAGAGACACATACCAAAACATGGCTCTAGGTCCACTACTATGATCTCCTGGATCATAGTAATCTGAGGCATGGCATGCAGGGAGATAGGAACATCCTTAATTACGCCCACCGTCTTTACTGAGGTACCATCTAGCTGCAAAACTCCCATGCTAGTCCTTGTATATTCCATGCCTATGACATCACATACTGCCTTAGGCATGACAGTAGTAGCTTCTCCTGAGTCAATGAGGCAATTATGCACCACATGTCCCTCCATTCTCAATGAAAGATAAAAAGGTGGTGGTCTATTTTTTTCGATGATTGAAGAGGTCAGAGTTTGAGACATAACTACCTGGGCTGGAGCCTTCCCCTTACTTTGTGTGGTCTTCAGGGATTCTTGTAAGAGATTCACCTATCCAGGCAGCTACAAGGTGTCATACAGACTTACCTTGGCTGGTATCCTTTTGAGTTCTTCGACGATGTTGTACTCCATCGAAATCGGCTCTCTCCCTCCACTAGCAGATTCAAATCTGCTTCTATATTGTTGGGTGGCCTCCACTCACTACCGTTTAGTCAATGATGGATACCGCAACGTCTCTCTAGCTTGTTCCTTTGTTTTTGCTTGCGGCTGGGAGGTAGAAGCCTTAGCTTGCAACCTCTCTTTTGCTTGTGGTGGAAGCAAATCCTTCAACAAAATAGGTGGATCTTGTTGCGGGGCTGGAGGATCATGAGTCTTTGTAGGTATTTGTTGCTTTGTTGCTTGTGCAGGAGGCACTTTCAATGGCTCCATCTTAGCCGGATCTACCACCATTGGTTTCTTGCCGCTGCGTGTCAAGACTGCCATGTATTCCTCAGGAGACATCACGAAATTATGATCCACCTCTCGAATCATGTTTATACGGCTCCCCGTAAGAACTTGTAAATAATTTTGGTGGACCATGCAAGTGGACTCATCATGTGGGTCATTGCATGAAGAACACCAGTAAGATGGCTCATGTGAAACTTCAGAAGGGCCAACCTCTTCACTTACCAGGATCGCTGAGTTCCTCTCAGGTACTTTCTCTATAGCCTTGCTAGGAGCAACTTGCTCTCTAGTTACCGTCGAAATAAATCTTCATGGTTGATAGTTCCTTTCCACCTCTCTCCGCTCCATAGATGTCACCTTGTTAGTGAGGGCTCTCATGGCCGACTGAATTTCTTGCAAAATAGCCAATTGAGGATCTAGGCTTGAGGACACAAGCGGTGCCGATAGAGGTAATGGAACTGGTGGAGAAGGTAATGCAGGAGTTGGAAGTGGAGAGGTTAACTATGGAATGGGAATCATAGGTACCGAAGTTGTGGGAGGATTCCATGAAGATGAAGGGTACATGGATGGAGCAGTGTAAGATGTGGAGGCTGCACCTGTATGCTGGTATTGCGAAAGCTCGAGAAAAATGGGCATAGTCATTTTTGGAGGCAATTTCCCAATGGCAATCAGATCGGCCTCAGCCTTCTATGCCTGGGAATATAGTGCAAGAAAGGTTTGAACATTGGACATCCTAATGTTCATACTAATATCTGAGTGGAAAGCCCTAAGAAAGTAAAATGCAGCTTGGTCATTAGTAGGGCGGAGACCATCAGGAACTCTCTGCCAAGTTTGGGCAAACCTAACATTGAAATCCACTATCTCCTCTTGAGGATGCCTCTTGATATTAGTAAATTGATGCAACAAAGAAAATGGGTCCGCTTGCTCATTGAACCCTTGGATCAGCATCTCTGCTAATTGATCCCATGAATTTATGGAGTTGGGAGACAAGGATCTATACCAGCACAATAACTTACCTCGGAGTGACAACACGAGCAATTTGATCATGACATCTTCGTCTGTGATATTATGAATTGTAGCCAAGGATGCCACATCTAAAACATGCTCATACATGGTCTTTCCAGTCCCATCGTATGTAGGCAAAGCCTTTAATGCTGTAGCAGGAACTGGATTTTGAAAAGGCAGGTCCAACGCTCCCGAATGGTTCCAAGCAAGAAATTGACGTGGAGGAGGTTGTTGACCAGCCATTTGCACTGCTAGATTTGGATGTACTAGCAAGCTCGTAGCAGTACTGGGAGGAGTCAGAGATGGCACAAACTGACCCGTCGCCTACGAAGAGATAGCAAATGATGGGTTCACAGGACTTACCAATCTTGAGCGCTCCCTCTAGTTTTGAACATCGATCTCGAAGAATTTGACTGGATCTTTTGATTCTTTGGCTCTTGATCTCGTGATCATGAAGCAAATATTTTCACCAGCTTCATGATTGGAGATTTCTAGGTACTATACAGTCGCCTTCAGCAGAGTCACCAGATGAACTTACAATCTCCGCTTTGAGGTCAAGACAGTTCATCAAAATCTTGATTCCTCCGGGTGTCAAAATATGGGACTTGTGAGTCCCACCGAGCATGCCAAAAACTATTGGTCACGAATCCGCCTAGTCATATAAAATGCGCCCTAGACCCGACCAACATTGAAAGGCCGAGAGAAAGAGAAGTCTCCCGGGCCAATATCCAGAGAGGGCTGGCTCCCAAACTAATCTAAACTTGTTTGAAGATAAGGGTGCGGGAAAGAAATGGAAAATGCAGAAAGAAAGGGAAATAACAGAAAGAGATGGAAATATGGCCGAAGCCGATAGTTGATAGGGAGAACAACCTCAGATAGCAAATAACCTCAACTAGATCCTAAAGATAAGCAACAACTGATTCTTAGAATGCACATACAGAAATTGGATCAAACATTGACCATAAGTTTGCCTTCAATTATACTTCAAATGTTCAAATGAAAACATAGCCAAATTCAGAACAACAGAATTCAACTCATATTTTAGCACTTGACTAAACAGAAGTGAATCACATAGAAAGCATCACATGAACAACAGTTTGGATCACCAACTCAAAAGACACTAAGAATAGAGCAAAATGCACTTAGGATTTCTGCTTCAATTTTTGCAAAAAGGTCCTCCTCCTTTTCTTGAGATATACATTAGTATTTATAGAGGTCTTCCCTCTCTCTTTTGCATCACAACATTTAAAACATAAAACAGATTTTGAAGAGGAGATCCACAAAATATGCACTTGAAAAGAGAAACAATCCCCCTTAATCTGCCTCGGAGAAATCACATTCCCTGCTTTTATGGATCAAAATTAAAAATCGAACGGAAACAAGGGACCAGATTTCTCCATTAAATGACTATTCTCGGGGCATGCTTGAAGTTGTTAGGAGATCACGAACAAGAGCTTTTAATACCGGAGGCATCTTTAATTTTGGTGGCTTCGAGAACAAACTGATTTAACACGTTCTCCCATCTTGTGCACATAGGTAAACAACAAAACATTTAATCTTGGAGCCTCTCTGACCTCGATCTCAAAATCAGTTGGAGAGCTTTTAAAACATTACTTTGTTCGATCCTTATCTTCTCCTCACGTTCTCCTATGCAATTTTGAAGAAAAATGCGGACAAAACTTTATTGGGCCTTTGTTGTTGCTTCTGTCATGAAAATGTGACAGGTCACGAAAATGCGACATGTCGCGAAATCATGACATTTTCAACTTACTGCTTTCTCCTATTGCCACCAGTCATGAAAATGCGACATGTCACGAAATCGCGACAATATCCTCTTCGCTTGGCTCTTCTCTACTTGCTAGTCGTGAAATCGTGACATCTTCCTCTATTTGGCTGTCGTCCTCTTGCAAGTCGTGAAATTGTGACATGTTGCAAAATCATGACAATCTACCTTCGTTTTGTTTTTTTACCATGACATGTCACGAAATCGTGACATTTTTCTATTTTTGGGTTCTTCGCTTCTCCTTGTCACGAAATCGGGACATCTTCCTCTTGGCACTGTCCTTTTATGCTTTATACCCGCGAAAATGCGACAAGTCACAAAATAGTGACAATTTTCACTCACTTGGCACCTTTATTCATTCTTTCCGTGAAAACGCACCATGTCACGAAATCGTGACACTTTCCTTCTACCTTGTACTTTTTAGCTTTCGTTCCGCAAAAACGTGATAGGTCACAAAATCATGACATGTTTCTCCATTTTGCTTTGTCTCCACGATATGTCACAAAATCGCGACATCTTCCTTCATTTGGCTTTGTCCCCACAACATGTCCAAAATCACGACATGTCATTATATCGTGAAAATTTTTAGTCTTCTCCTTCATTGTCGCTTTCTATCATGAAAATTCAACATGTCGCAATATCGCGACATTTTGTACCATCTTGCTCCTTCCTCGCTTTCCTACCGTGAAAAAAAGACAAGTCACAAAATTGTGACATGTTGCAAAATCATGACATTTTTATTTTGCATGGCTTCATCTCCTCGACATGTCATGAAATCGTGACATCTTTCTCTATTTCGTTCCTTTGCTGCTCCAAGTCATGAAAATGTGACAGGTCACGATATCGCGACATGTCACGATATCACGACATGTCACAAAATCATGACAATTTTTTGTCTTCTTTTGTTGCTGCCTCTGTCATGAAAATGCAACATGTCATGGAATCGTGACATTTTCTTTCACCTTGTACTTTTCCTCTTTCACTTCGTGAAAATGCGACATGTCTCAAAATCGTGACATTTTTCTTGGTGCTCCCCTTTGCTGTCGTATGTCGTGAAATTGTGACATTTTCTTATCATTTTGCTTTGTTGCCACTGCAAGTCATGAAAATGTGACATGTCGCGATATCGTGACAACTTTGTCGTTACTGTTCCCTTTGCTGCTTTCTGGTGCAAAAACGTGACAGGTCATGAAAATGCGACATGTCACGATATCACAATATTTTCTATGCTTAACTTTTCTTCTTCATCAAACACCGTGAAAACGTGACAGGTCACGATATCGCAACATGTCGTGATATCATGACAGTTTTCACTTACTTTGCTTTGGCACAAAACTTAGTTATTTTGCATGAACAACAACAACAAAGAAAAACAAAAAATATGGCAAAAATGCCAACACACATACATCAACTCATCATAATGCCATCATCACATTGTATAAATAAAACAAAAACATAAGCAATAAACGATTTGCTCCACCCCCAAACTACATCCTAGTAGCACCGCCCCCAACAATAGCCTATAGAGCCTGTAACTGTGATGTGAGCTACTCTATAGTGGCATCCCATTGTTGTATCTGGATCTTGGTCAACTAGAGCTTGACCTTGACCTTGTGCAACTATGCTCTTAGATGAGAATCTCTCTTCTTGAAATATAGCTCCTCCTCCTCCTCCTCAGGAACCTCCTGCTCCTCCACTATCGCATACTCCATTGGCTGGCCCCATACCTCAGTCCTGGCTTGGACTCTATGCCCTATTGGATCTGAACCATCATCTCCTCCATCATCCTCACAGCCTAAGCTGCCATCACCATGCCACATTCAACCCCCCACCATTGAGTGAATGCCTCTGTAACTCCCCTAGAAACTCCTGAGGTAATCATCGAGGCATCCTCCTCATCTAAAAGCTCTATGATCTATAGTAGGGGTAGATCTCTCTCTACTACTAGATGCTTGTATAAAAATGGAACAAGAGGTACATCGTGCCACAACCTATCCTAAAGAAAAACTTGAGAGTAGAAGAAATACTCCCTAATGCCATCCTTGTGGTCGATGAGCCACCACTCACGCCACTTCCTAGTAGTAAAACTGGCCGTATCATCTCATGTTGGGCACTCATGATATGGGTTCCATATAACATCCCCAGCCTACAACCTAGTGAATATAGTAATATAATGGGGGAGTTCCCTTGCATGAGTATGAATTTTGCGCTCCTCATGCCCTCGAGCCCATTTTGTAGTATAGCACTGTGTTTGCTCTTCTATAACTGTGATCTTGGAAGGAAATATTCTGGGACGATCTACTTGGATGTGCTCCCATCCCTAGACCTATAAGAGCAAGCTACCAGCAATACTGATGTGACTCCACTATTGAATATGGTACAACTCATCATAATACTAGGCCAATAAGGACTGCCCCCAGGCATATAGGATAGGTGCCTCACTATCCATCAGGTCCTGAAGCATCGTGAGGAGGTTCTACGGGAACCTCAAACCTGAGCAGTATGGGATCAAGATGTTGTTGATAACCATCAGCAATACCCTATGCCTAACAGAGAATATCCTTTCCTGGTACTACTATAGAATAGACACTCTACCATATTTGGTGTCCTTGAAATCCTTCGTAGAGCACTCTCTGAACACCCAAGCAAAGAAATCATCTCGATCATTAGTGGTTGAGGAGAAAATGGCCACTCCATCAAAGAGAATCCAGAAAATCCTATACACATCCTCTGGCATGATAGTCATCTCACCGATAGGGAGGTGGAAGGTGTTAGTCCGAGGATCCCACCGGTGGACTAGAGCCATGAGGTAGGCCTACTTTGACATAATATTAGGCAGCCTAGTAACATACTAGAGTCTACGAGCCTTGAGCCAGGTACAATCCATAGCATCCAAGAGAGGTATAAGGTCAATCAAGAGCTTCTGGTCTTGAGCCCGATCAGTGAGAATCTAAGAGACAAAATGAAAATCAAAGCATAACTACAATGCATCTAAGGCATAAATCATAATAAAACATGAAATTGATACAAAATGATGATAGGATATTCTAATTCTAGGTAAAAGAGCAATAAATGCACATAATAAAACAATAAATTTTAGAAAAGCAAGTCAAAAATTCAAAAAAATCAATTAATCACTTCAAAATGCAACAAAAAATCAAAAAATTGCCTAAGTGTTCTTAGTCGTTGTCGCCTACAGTGGCCAAAAATCGACAGCTAAAGCTGGAAGTGGCCAAGCCCCCAATGGTTAGATTTTTTACCATTGGAATTCAAATTGGCTACTACTAGTGAAAATGGCCAAGTCGCAGGCCAGAATGATTGCTTTTATCAATAGTGGTCAATAGGCGACGTGACAGCCATGTTTGCCCTAGGCCAAAAACACCAAAAAAATTGAAAAAAATACAAAAAGGGGACAAGCCCACTACATCAAATCCTAGACTAAGCCTAGCTATGGGTTTAGTTCATTTCTAGTAAGCTTAATGAGGTTCATTTACCAATTTCTTAGCGAGGTTCATTTTACTCAAAAGAAAATAAGCAGGGGTAATATTTGATAGAGTACCCGAGAAACTCTGGCTCCTCCACTTTTAGACACCTCGTCCTGTGCAGCCATGATCCTCCAATTCGTGAAGACACTCCATGTTGTAAAGGTAACTTTCTCTCAGAGCTCTAAAAATCCAACTGATAGCTGTAGAAAGTGAAAATTCAAAACCCTAGGCTACTTTTTATACTACCCTAGTTATGCCTTGGTTGCTACTGTCATTAGCGACCCCCATTTCTTGGTCGCTCAGGTCAAGAGCGGCCACAAGCAGGCATTTGGGGGTCACTGGAATTGATAGTGGCTAGTAGACCAAGAAAAAACAAAGATATTATTTCCATGAAAAGTAACAAAAAAATCAAATAAGCACATTTTTGTGGTTTACAATCATCATAATGGTCAAAAATAACAAAAAAAACACATAAAAACAAAATCTCAAGTAAGCCTCATATTCATTTATTTACTCTATCAACTTGGCGATTACAAAAATTTACACTCCATGCAATTTTGTAAGATGAGTAAATCACCATAAGGCTGCTTGGGGAAAAACATTAATTTTGAAATCATGATGTGTCACTTCAAACCTGAATAAATAGAGTCATTCATCCTAACTTCCTAAGAAGGCTATTGATAGTCGAACCGATCCTCAGGATAGGTTTGAATGATTATCATAAATAGTTGGAATCACATTTGGATGGGGGTTTTCCCATTAAAATAATGAATGCTATAAGGAAACCAAACTAGTCATATTGGTCAAGCGACTTGTCACTTCATTCATTGTCATTTCCTCACCAATTCATTGCGGGAGGAGGTAGTTCAAATTTTTAAATAATCATAATCAAATTCAACAAAATATCACTTGATCATATCAAGATTGCATTCGTCCTAAGAATCATTGCATACAACAATTACAAAATTTCCCTTGTTTGTTGGTAACATAAGAAAAATATGACATCTTCAATTCATAGCTCTCCTATCAGTTAGATATGATTGTAGCAATAGAAGCTACCCAATTGAGTCTGAGGAATGAGTGCAATTGAATATGTGCAATCCCTATGCTAAGTTAAGCCTTCCAAACATTGAAGAAATAATTCAAGGATGTGTGCCATCGTGTATGATTAGGCCATCTAGCATTGATCATACTAATGATCATCATACACCCTACAAACATATTAGTCTATGTTTTTTCTCAGCATTGTGTTTTCCACATAGCGCATCACAAAAATAGGCATTTGTAGACACCTAAAACATGTCATGTTTAGGAGAACTGATCACATAGGTAAATTCATAGACCATATGACCAAACCTTGGGCTTTCCAAGTATCAAAAGTGGTTCTCACCACTTATCTAGGGTAGTCTTAGCTCATCCAAGCTTGGCCGCTATGGACCAGAGCGACTAAATCCAAGCCGCTCAAGCTCAGAGTGGCCAGACCTTAGTCACTACAGATGACATTGGACAAATATTAGTCACTGCAAATGACAATGAATAAGCCATAAAAAGCATTTTTATGACAAATAGGCCCAATCATAGGTGGAAGTGGCAGTTTGTATGCAATAAAGGTGAGTGGGGGTAACTTTGCATTCCCCATCATGACCAGTTCACATGGGAGACTTAAGTCCAAATTTAGACTTCAGTTAGTTGGACTTTAAACACAAAAAAGACAAAAACTTCTCATGCTAACATCCAGTACGAATGAGGGATTAAGTCCTAGGGCTTGAACATAGACCTAGTATTTCACACACTTTAAAATTTGCAAGCCTAAAAGCACCAAAGAATCACAAATTGAACAAAGTAGGTCATTGAGGAGAGATTTTTGAGACTTGGAGAGTTTCCCTTGGAGATCATCTTTGCGATGAAGCCCTAAAAAAATGGAGAGCGAAACTAGAACACCTTTGGGGAGCAACAGAGTGCTAGCCGATTGATGATTTACCAATTACCACATACATGATATTCAACACATTGAGCAAATGACCACCATTTCAACATCGGATACAAGATTTGATCCATAGCCTTGGAGTGAAGGAGATAAGTTTCCCTTTAGCGGTCATTGTCTTAGACAGTGGCCCGTAGGTCTAGTTTAGGATTTTGACATTAGTTTCCTTTATTCTATTTTATTCATTGTTTCCATATCATTAGCATAGAATCACTTCATTTATTCGCATTCATAGCACTAGTTTAATTGTATTTGCTTCCATTCAGTATATTCATTGCTAACAACCTCATATATGGAGGCAATCTCGAACATCTAAGCATATTTTGTTGTTTCATTGCTTATAGGGCCATAGGTTCTTCAGATGAATCTACAACATACAAAAGCAATAGGATCCCTCTAGGAATCAGGTCTAGAGAAGGAGGCATCTGTAAGCCCTCATACAGTTCTGTGTGCATCATAGGGAAGCCTTTAAAAGTACATCGCCTCTTGCAAGGGGATATTTTATACATCCGCTACCTTCCTTGTGTAAAATCATGTATCAAACAAAGGGTATCCCTTAGAGGGACTTATATATAATCGGATCTTGGAAATATCAATACAAAAGCATTAATTCATTTATTTCTTCACATTCTAGTTATATCTCCTTTATGCCTTTCATTTGATGTATGTTAAACGTTAAAATATTCAATTAAATCGTAAGTAGAAAGTAAGCAGGGATAACACACCGCTTCCTTGGGGTCACTACATTTTGTGTACATAGTCGGCATATATATGGTGATTGAATATAGCCATAATTAATAAGTAAGCATATTCCATGTGAATGCATGTGCCCTATAGCATATGGTACCAACACATAGAATAAGAAAAAACTTGATCAAACAGATCAATTTATAGGTAAAATCGATAGGATTATCTGATATGACTACCAAAATATGGGACATGACATGCCTCCTTATTTTTTTGTTTTTATTTTTTATTTCTTTTATATTTATTTGACTTTGTAGCCTAATGAATAAATGTAGGCTAATTTGAAATAACATATGACATTCGCAAAATTACTATGTGGTAGAGACAAGATCGTTAAAGCATGTGCAAGCAAAGAGTAGTGTCATATAACACATAGTATGATGTCGTATTATGTTAGGTTAAGCATGCAAAAAGCCCTCAGCTAACATAAGGAAAAATAGAGCAACATGGGTGAAAAGACTAATGATGCATGAATACCAGTATAAACACCTCATAGATCGCTAAAATATACAAATAATAACTGTAGAGTCATCAACTGATGAGATACTTTCTCTTAGCTTAGCCTTATAAAATGATGGTTGCTCATATCAAAGAAAATGGATGCTTCTTTAGCAAACTATATGAGGTCAATAGATCAATAAGGGAGTTGCAGGGAACAACTTGAATTGTCAAATAAATTTTTATATGCCTATATGTTAAGTAGTTTTATCCCAGTCATGATCCTTCATAAGGTTAACAAGGGATTAAAATACAACCACACATACTCCAACACTCCACTATTTAAACCTTGGACCTCTTGAAAAAGAGTCAAACCAATATTCTTTTATTATGAAAACCTCTTAGCTGCCAAACCCCGTGCTCTACCCATGGGGACTTATGACACATATTTTATTAATCATATTTTTATTTAATTTTTATTGTGATTTAACACTATTAAAAAGATAATAGTTAAAAATTTAACACTATTAACACTATTAAAATGAAACAAGAATGCAATCCAAAATAATAAAAAAATAATGATAATAGTTAAAAATTTAACACTATTAAAATTTATTTCTACCGTATAGACCACAACAGATGGTTGCCCATAAAAAAATATCATATTATGATAATCTATCTATTTTGGAAGTGACCTCGAGCTTTGATGGAATATATTTATAGAGGTAAAGTTTTTAGAAAACACCTTTGAGCCCCAACGGAGTATATTTATGGATGTTTTTTGTTGTTGGAGGTTAGATTAATTTGTGTAACTCCAATTCCCTTGATTTATTGCCTTTCTTTCCTCCCCAACATCCTAGTGTTGTTGCTTCTCATATTTGTATATCCTTTATTTCTTTCCTGGTGGTGCAATTTTGTAAGAACAAGCTTTGCTCCCCTTTTATAGTGGCTACCTCTTTACTCTTATATTTTTTTCTAGTTAAGTCTTCTTACATTCTCTGGATTTCTCGTATACTTTAGAAAGTGTTGGTGTGGCAGCAAGCCCATCTAGATTTTGTAAACCTTGCAAGCAAAGTCCCCCTGTAAGTCACCAAGAATGTGGATGATTTTCATGTTCTCCTCAACCATCCAACTCCTTTTTTTTATGATAAGAAATATCCAAGGCCATGAGCAAATACCATAGAATAAAGTATGGACACAAAAAGGTATGTTATTCAAGTGAAAGAGATTGGTAGTCGACAATTGTAGAGAAGTCAAAAGAACCAAGCAAAAAGGTGATTATGTTAAAATGAAGTATGAGTTTGTGACTTGTCATTGTGTTACAATCATGAAGTGTCTAAGGGGACTTAATGCAAAAATATGTTGCGATATCACAACTTGATGTTGTTTCATAGTCATGATTTCCTATAGAATGAAAAGATAGAAGGTTATCATGACATCATGACATGTGTTCATATCATGATCGTGAGATTGAAATTAGCCAAGGAGAAAAATTCTTGCAACATCATGACTTGTTATCGTTTTGTGATCATGAGATCAGAATAGGGTCAAAGCAAAAATAATAGGCATGATATCATAACGAGTTGTTGAGTCATGGTAACCAAGGTTTGACCAGGTCAAAAATTAGAAGAAAAGTTGCAACATTACAACATGTCATCGCGGCATGATTACAAAGTTCAAGAAATTTAAAAAGGCTAAAATCATCACAAAATCATGATAGTTTCCTGCATCACATTCACCAACATTAGAAGGGTTCAAAGGCATGAAATAGACCATGAAATTCTGTGGTAATATCGTGATAGTTACAAAAGGTAAAATTTGTAGAGGAAATTTAGTCTAACAGTATATGTTATGAATCTATGGTGAAGGATTTATTTCAAGAACAAGGAATGAATCATATTCAACTTCATCTCCACTACATTATTTATACGTGTGAAGCAATAAATCTATAGAAAGGAATATTGCACCACATAATTTTTAGAATCAATGATGTTGCACAATATTTATACCAATCCAATTGCATGGTATTCTATTGTAATGGATTTAGATGAAGATATTTTTGTATTTTAGATATTTAACCATAGAGGTATTATAAATAAGAGTTATGGCCTCTTGTTAAAGGATTGGCTCTTAGGTATTTACAAGTTGCATGTGTAAAGAATTTTGGAAGGAGCAATGCAATAGAAATCTATGTTTGACCTCTGGTTCAACATCTTGCAGAAAATGTATGTATGAATGGATGAATGTTTCTATTTAGCTAGATGAATGTGCATGACATTAATTCTACTTTCTAGATTCTTGTACATGTTAGTTTTCTATTTTTGGAACTGATAGTCTATGGAACTAGATATTGATTTAAATTTATTATGCATATGATAAAACTAGTTGGTCTGTTAGGAGGCTTTAACAACTATTCCCTTTCATAATCTCTATGTATTTCTTGATGTTTGTCTAATCTGCACCATTACAAGTTCTAGCATCAACTATATTTACTCTCTTTTAACACTCTTTTCTCCCCCATCATAGTTTTAGCTAGTTAGAACCTTACAGGATCCAACCTTATCTAGAGATTGACCTATTTAAGCTCTATAGCTTGCTTAATCATTCAATTTTATCCAAGTCTTGGATGTAATAATCAACCATAGGCAAATTTTGGACCAACAAGACCAACTCCTACCTTCCAATAATTCCGCTATGAACTCCATCCCTAACAACCTAGGTCGCTCCATCCCATAAATCAACATGGCCACCATTGACCTATTCACACCCATTTGCAATACAAATAATCCATAAAATCCCATCCACATTGATACAAGTATCATACTTTGATAACATCACCTCCCCACCATCCCTCAATGATTTTATTTCATCTAGCCAAATGCTTCATCAAGCCAAAATCTACATTCCACCAACCTCATCACCTTCCCTATCTACTATCCAAGAAATCCATCACTTTATAGCACAATTATCTGATAAATCTTCTACATTCTACAAATTCAAATCCATCATTGAGATGCTATCCCCTACTATCGAAGAAATCCATCACTACATTCTATAAAGTCAAATCCATCATCAAGATGCCATCCCCTATGAATCTCAAAGAATTATGCATCTTACAAGGCAAGATCCAAGCAATCCATCACTTTATAGCACAATTATCTGATAAATGCAAGCCTTTCAATCATCTATTGAAAAATGGGGTCACCTTCACATGGATTCAAGAGTGTCAAGATGCTTTTGATGACATAAAATAGTATCTTGCATCACCACCTATATTTACACTGCCTCAACCAAGTGTTCCATTTCATCTATACATATCCACCATAGACTTCATCCTCAGCACCATGCTATCACAAAAGAATGAAACTAATAGAGATTAGACCATTTATTACATCAATCACACCTTAGTGAGCTAAAAAACTAGATACGCATACATTGAAAATCTATGTTTAGTAGTTGTCTTTGCAACTAAAAATATTTGACACTACATTATCATTCATACAATGTATGTTTTAGCCAAAGAGAACCATTTGTGCTATATGATGATCTGCACCTATACGAATAGCAAAACTTCTAAATAAATAATGCTTTTAATGGAATTCAATATTGAAATCATAAACTATAAATACATCAAGGGTCAGGTAATCATAGATCAGCTTGCCAAAGCTCCATTACCAAATGATAAATCTCTCATTATCAAGCTACTTCATGATTCTATTTTTAATATCATTGAACAAGTATAACCTAAAAAGATAGAAGAGGAAGTTGATGTGGTTGTCTTATTTGATAGTTCTAAATGTGAATAATGGGGAGGTGCTAGAGTTTGTTCTTCACTCCTCAAGGATATCCTATACTCATTTCATTCAAGCTTACTTCCCCTGTACCAAAAATAATTTAGTACATGAAGTCTTGATATTAGGACTCCTGACTTCTATTGTCTTGGGCATCAAACAAATCACTATTTTTGGTGATTCCAGACTCATTGATAAACAATTTAAGGATATCTACCAATGTAAACACCTAGTTCTAAAGCAGTACAAGCAGATTATCAATAAGCTACTTAAGCACTTTGAATGGTATGAAATCAACAACATACCTCGATCAACAAATTATTTTGTAGACACAATGGCCTCTCTAGGATCACTTATCCCACATAATCCCTTTGATAATATCACAAACATAAAAGTATGTACACTTTCATAATTAGCCATTGAACGCGAATCCTTCCTACCCAAAGGGAATGTTAATCTTGTTCAAAAATATCCATTTAATGATGAATTTTTGTAAATTAATAATTTCATAAAGATGGGTACTCTCCCTATAAATTTAGCCTCAACTTCTAAACACACATTTAAACAAAAAATGGCTCACTATACTCTCTTGTAAGATATCCTTTATCATCACAGCTATGATGGTATCATCTTTCATTATATCGAACCTCAAGAGACAAACTAGGTTATCTCTCAAGCCCATTATGGTACTTGTGGTGGTCATTTTAGTGGGATGGCCATCATAAATTCCATCTTGCACATGGGTTATTATTTTTCCACCATGGAACATGATTGTTGTGCATATATCAAGAAATGTCCTAAATACCAACATCATGCCAATTTAACCCATATCCCATCACAAGCATTGCAACCAGTCCAAGCCTTGTGGTATTTTTCTTAATGAGGTCTTGATTTAATAGGAAAGATATCTCCTCCTTACCACCATAAAACATTTTATAAAATGGGTTGAGGTGATTCCTTTCACTAGCATGATAGAACCTCACATTGTAGAGTTAATACTCCATTATATCATTTGTCACTTTGGAATACCATCAAAAAATATTTTTGACAATAGCACCCTATTCAAAAATTAAAATTTTTTGAGAACTTTGCAATAAGTATAACATTCAACATAGTTTCTTGACACTTTACTATCCACAAATTAATGGACAATTTGAGTCCACCAACAAGAGTATCATAATAATTCTAAAGAAGATAGTCAGAGACAATCACAAAGATTAACATCTTCAACTTACCTTGGCATTATGGGATTATTGAACAAGTATCCGCATGTCAACTATGGCAACACCATTTTAATTAGTCTATGATGTCGAGGCAATCATACGCCTTGATATTGAAATCCCATCATTGTGTATATCATTACAAGAATTTATCGATGATAACACCACATGATAAGAATACCTTGATAAATTAACCCTTCTTTATGAAAATCGAATCAATACATTGGATCATCTTTCCATATATCATGAAATGGTCAAACATGTCTACAACAACAAAGTGCATCCTTGAGAATTTTTCATGGGTGATTTAGTTCTCAAGAATAATCAACAAAATTCAATTTTATCACCTAATTTGCATGATAAATTTGCTGCCAACTAGCTTGGTCCATTCATTATAACATAAACATTTGGAACATGAACCTATAAACTTACCACTCTTGAGGGGATTGAGGAACCTGAACCCATCAATATTCTTCATTTGCATAACCATTATTCTTAGCTCATAGCTAGCTTTGTACATATCAAAATAATTCAAAAATACAAAAAAAAATCAAAATCAACAAAAATACAAAAAAATAAAAAAATCATTACAAAAAAAAAAAAAAAAATGACACGCTACTACAAAGTGCATTTCATTCACACACATCTTATTTCCATTTACATCAGCACCAATAAAACTTTGGTTATCATTCGACTCATATTGTGACTTCATCCTTCTAGGATTGATTTTATCACATTAATAAAGGTTGTATTTCAAATGGTATATTCTTACATTATCCCTCATTGTACATGATTCAACCATAGTCACCCCCATTCATTCAAAAAAATAAAATAAACTATAATAACTTGTCTTTTCCAAGTCTATAGTTTGACAAAGCTTTAGGTCCTTTCGATAACCATACCTAGTGTCTCCTTCAACCTACATTGAACTTCATTAGTCATTGAGTGTTATAGGTCTTCCTGGTGACCTTATGTTTTCTCTAAGACCACGTACATGTATCACATATTAAATAAAATTTTGATTCTTAAGAAAGACAAACTCATAAGTCATTATTGCTATATAGCAAATGGTTTCCCCTGCTCATCCTATCATGCATATGCTCTAAAAACTAAGAATTGATAAAAGTACAAGTTGTCCCTCCCCCTTAAAACAAATCCATTGCTTCTCCACAAAACAAGAAAAAATCCACTAAAAATAAAATTTATCGTGCTTCTCCACAAAACGAGCCAAAATCCCCCCCAAAAATAAAATTCCCTTGCTCTTCCATAAAATGAGAAAATTCCAAAAATCAACCCCCCCCCCAAAAAAAAAAAACATTCCCTTTCTCGTACACAAAACTAGAAAATCGCAAAAAGTAAAATACATAAAAAAAGAAGAACTTGAATTCCTAGAATTCCTAGGTCCTTAGATCATGGGGTTAACCTCCATCAAGGCTACAGATGCTTCATTGGTAGTGTATTACACCCATTGCATGGCCACATGTTTTTCACATTAGTGACCTTATTTTTTTTCAGACTTATGTAGGCTCTCGAGTGAGCTAGCTTATTGGTGTAAGTCATAAATGATGAGCTCAACCTTGCTCAAAATTGAAAATAAATAAATCACTGCACACACTATTGGTCTTTGAACAACTTGAATAACTTGGTTGGTCTTAGTATCTTTTAGTGTCTACTTGATCAGTAGATGAGTTTGATTAATATCACTAGGGTGTTTAAGCATCATGAAAGAACTATTATATTATTCTCCCCTAAGACAAGAAAAATAACTTGTCATGACATATTGGCCATCATAATAGCACATTATCTGTAAATTATTACATTGCATCCGCTTACATCCATTCCACATGTATGTCAGTACTATTGGTTTGATGCCCTTTATTAATTTATTAAAGTCATGAATAATGATGTGTCCAAGCATTTTTTAAAAGATAATCAAACGTATATGTATACATTCATTGCATCCATCAACATCCATTCAATAAAATAGTTCATCATAGCACACAAATAAAACATTGCAATACAACACATAAATAAAGTACATAGACAGTCTCACCCATAGGATACATATGTCTAAGCCATCAAGCTCCTCATCATCATCAAAAAATAGATACAAGATATCTACAAAACCATGTAATGCTTGGTGCTTTCATGTCACTACCCATCCCACTACTCTCCTCATTGCTTTTGGTCTAATATCCTCGAGCTTACCTAATTTTACTCCCATGATGGCCACTCTCTCCATGAGATATCCCTACCCCAAGGATTGGGAAGTCAAGAACCCTACAAATCATGGTATAGGTGGGGTAGCTAAAATACCACCTAAAGCTCTGCTCCTCTAACTCTAATATGAAGTAGAGGATGGTAGTGATGGTACTACTATACCATTCAATAATAAGGTATTATCCAGTAGTCTTATCCTATCCCTCTACCACTCTACCCTATCCCTATTTTTCTCCAATTGGGCTAGAATAACTCTCATTGCCTAGCTACCCCTAGGCCCTTGTGCTTATATTACCCATAGATAATCTCACTCTTCCCTTAATGCATCATGATCCACCTATAGAGCATCACATTTTACCCTCAGTACATCATGCTCTTCTTGTAGCACATCCCGCTCTACCACACTCCTAGAAATATCGATTGATCCTGCTCCTCAACCAGCTTATCTCGCTCCTCCTACAAACTCTACATCTAAGCATGTAGCATATCACTCCTCCCAACCTTGCCATATTTGATGCTTACCATACCACTAGCTCTACTCCTAGGAAATATTAGTCTCAAAATCTACCTTCAACCTCTCCAAAACCCATACCCAATCAGACATAATTATGTACTCTACTAAAAAGTTACTACTTTCATTGATTCTCTCCCATCCTGAGCTACCTTCTACCACTACCTTCTTAGCATTTCATTATGGTCCTACCCTAGGATCTGTCCAATGGCATACCTATCACCTCTTAGGCTCCTTAGCTATCCCCTCTTCACCCCCTACTACAACACCCTCTAGATTTGGGTAGAAGGTCTATCTATTAGCATATAATATATTTTAGCACTTCTTAGTTTATTACATTATTTTCCTATTACACCATTAGCTAAATATTGAGCGGATTATTGTTGGGATCCACTTCTCCCGAGCTAATTGAAGCATACTGTGTATTATTTAATCACTGCTTCAATAATGAAATATTGTTCATTTACTTCAACATGGCATCAGAGCCAGAAGTCGAAGAGAGAGAGGAGGTGGCAATGATATTTGCAGAGCTGGTCTGAGGAAGATATTACGCATCGGAATATTGCTAAAAAAAAAAAAATTCTTTATTTTTTTCAGCACTGCAGCACTGAGGCCGCAGCACTTTATTTTTATTTTTTAATTTTTCTTCTATGCATGCACTCCCACAAACATTGTTTGCTGTGCATTTTTTCCTGTGCACACCCTCCCATGTGCATGTTTTTTTTTCACGTGTGACTCCCATCCCCCCCGTGCTGCACAACTGCTACGTGACTCCCTGGACCACGCGTGTGTTTGTTTTCACGCATGACTACCCCCCGATGTTGTGCATGACGCGTGATGCAACACCGCCCCCCCTCGATGTCGTGCATGACGTGTGATGCAGGCGGCCACCTACAGCAATCGCTGTCGCGGCCACCCTATCATCGTCGCCAACCACGGAGGAAGTCATGGCCAGGCAGTCGTGCAAAGGACGGGCTTACGGGACCCTCCTCAAATAGGAGGGGGTCCCTGATCCTTTCGGATCAGCCCGCTAGTCCACCTGGTGGTGGACTGTGCGGTAAGGCTCAGGGAGCCTTCAGGTCGCGGGTTCCAATCCCGCCGACCCCCCCTTGGAAAGAAAAGGTAAAAAAAAAAATTATAAAGTTTTTTTTTAATTATTTTTTTTTAGTTAAATTTAAAATTTGATTTTAATTTATTTTCATAGTTTTTTAAACTATATAAATTAAAATTATTGATTTTAATTTATTTTTTAATGGTTTTTTAACTATATAAATTAAAATTAATATTTTTTTAACTTTAAAGCTATAAAATAATTATAAAAATCCTTTGTTGAGAGATTTTTTTTAAAGGGGGGTATTTTTTTTCAAAAATCAAAGGGGGAAAGTGAGTAATTTTTTGAAAAGCAAATTTGGCATTATTGTAAAGGTGCATTTTCGGCTGCGCCCGACACCTAGTGGGTCATTCCTGTGGGCACTTTTTATGTTGTAGGTTGCATTTTTTTCTGTTTTGCACTACTTCATTAAAAGTTAAAAAAAAATCAAATTCACTCCCTAAGTCCCCGGAATAATTAAAACCCATCCGTGCAATTTATTGCACTGCAGCGTTCGGTATTTGTGATACCTCTGGCCAGCACTTACAGGTAAAGTTGTCGTGATTGCGCTACTGTATCCACCGCCTAATATAGCTGCCAAAACGACGTCTGAGCTTGTTCTCTATAAATCGTCGGGGAGAGATAAGTTTGCCATTTTGCATTTTTTTACTCCATCCATTACCCTAATAGTTCTTGTGTTTAGGCGTAAATCCTGACGAAAGTTCTGAAATCCAAAGTGTTTAGGGGAAGTTACGCCCCACGCATGAGGATTGCAGACTTTCTATGGTAGGTGCCATCAACAAGACTATTCCCTTTCAATATTGCTTAAGTACCACGTATCGTATGATCTCTAAAAATTACCTATAGTTTCCCTCACGTAAGGGCGGGTGATTTTTTTTTATCTTTCTAAATACCTATAGTTTCCCTCACGTAAGGGCGGGTATTTTGTATGGTATAACGGCCTAGCAAAAGGTATATCGAAAGGGGGACCAATTGGTGTTATAAGGAACCTTCACCATGTCTGCAAAATTAATGACTGATTCTCATCAGTTGTTGAAAGGTCCTAATTACACACCATGGAAAAACAAGATGAAGGCTATCCTAGTCATGGATGACTTATGGGATGTTGTATCTGGAGCAACAACAAGACCTTCATCTGCTGCTGGTGCTACAGCTCCATCTACTGCTCAAAAAGACTTTGACAAGCAAGACAACAAAGCAAAGGTGCTCATTTTGCTTGTTGTGTCTGATGAAGTTCAACCCCATATTGCTGATTGTGAACATAGTAAAGAGGCATGGGATGCCCTTAATACTATATATGAGGGAAAGAATGATTCCACTATTCTATTTCTTCAATCTCAATTACACAGTCTAAGCATGAAGCAGGGGGAGACAGTTGAATTTTTTCTTTGCAGAGTGTCTGAATTGAAAGCAAAGTTGAATTCTTTAGGAGAACCAGTTGATGACAAGCTCCTTACCTCAATTGTATTGAGAGCTTTACCTGATTCTTATCGGGTGTTGATCACTTCCCTTCAGGTATCGCAATGGAAAGTTACTTTTGTAGAATTGGTTAATATGCTTCAAGAGGAGGAGGCACGCCAACTACAACGAGATGATTCTTCTAACACTGCCCTCTACATCAACAGGAAAGGGCAGAACCAGAAGAAGGGTAATTTTTAGAAGGGAGGGAATTCACAAAAGGATTCAAAAGGGAAACAAACTCAACAACCTCAACAGAAAAAGTGATATTGCAAGATCTGTGACAAAGAAGGTCATGATACAAATAGATGTTGGCATAAGAATAAACAATCAAAACAGAAAGGTCGAAACAAACCACAAAAGAACAAACAACAAGTGAATGTTGTTGTTGAAGAATCTGACATGGATTCTGAGAGAGCCCACAAAGTTCTCATGACTACCACAGTGTCCAAGCAGATGGATCCTATCTGGTATGTTGATTCTGGAGCCAATAAGCACATGACTGGTGACAAATCATGGTTTGAGTCTTTTGAGGCCAAAGAGGGCAAACCTGTCACTATTGTTGATGATAAAACCTACAAGGTTCAGGGAGAAGGTACTTGTTTAGTCACTCTTCCTGATGGCAAGTGTCAGATTGACAAAGTTCTCTATGTTCCAGGATTGGCAAACAATTTGTTGTCAGTCACACAAATTCTGGACAAAGATATGGTTGTGAACTTTAGTGTTGAGGGAGGCAAGAAGTGTTGTTCTATTACCAGGAGGGGTAAGAACATTGCAACTGCTTCATATAAGCATGGCTTATTTGCCTTAGATGCTATCTCTACTCCACATGTAGCCATGACAGTCTCTACAAAGGAGGCAACTTCCCTATGGCACAAGAGATATGGACATTTGAGTTCTGGTTACTTACTTGAGTTAAGTAAGTATGAAATGGTAAAAGGTCTTCCTTCCCTTTCTACCACTTTACCAGTTTTCTCTGACTGCTTGGCAGGAAAGCAGCATAGAGTGCCTTTTGAAAGGAGCTCTACAAGAGCAAAGAAACCTCTGGAGTTGATTCACACCGATCTATGCGGTCCCTTAACTCCCAACAGTTGTGGGGGTAAGAGGTATTTTCAGTTATTCATGGATGATTACTCACGAAAGATGTGGGTATTCTTTCTTCAACTGAAATCTGAAGCATTTGGCTTCTTTCAGCAATTCAAGAAATCTGTTGAAAAGGAGTCAGGGACTTCTATAAAGACCCTCCACTCAGATCGAGGGGGGAGTTCACCTCTAAATAATTCTCTGAGTTCTTGAAAGAAAATGGGATCACACGACAGTTAACTACTGCTTATACTCCTCAGCAAAATGGAGTTGCTGAAAGGAGGAATCGTTCCATCATGGAAATGGTTCGTTGCATGCTCACAGGAGCTAGTCTTGAGCAACTATATTGGGTAGAAGTTGTCACCATAGCAGTATATCTATTGAATAGGGCACCCACAAAGGCTCTACAAGGAATGACTCCACAGGAAGCATGGAGTGGTAGGAAACCCTCCATTTCTCATCTACGCATTTTTGGATGTAAAGCTTTCATGCACATACCAAAAGAGAAAAGGAAGAAGCTAGATGAGAAGACATTGAAGTGTATTCTTCTTGGGTATGATGAGCACTCTAAGGGTTATCGTTTGATTGATCCCTTGACAAAGAAGATACACATTAGTAGAGATGTAGTTTTTGATGAGGCTTTCACATCAAAAAACACATCAGATGTATACCTAGACCTTGTGGAAACTAAGGTTGATAAATCTCCTTCATCAAAGGTTGGAGGTCCGTCTTCATCTTCTTCAACACCTCAGAAGAAGAATCCAAAGTGGTATACAAATACAATCAAAGACTCTAAGCTATCCACTCCACCATATTTGACATTGGATAGGCCTCGTACTCGTAGCATGGCTCGACAGGAGAAAGCTGCAACAGAGAATATTGGGGTTGATGATCTGTGTCAATATTTTGAGGAACTTTTTGTAGATCCAGAGAGAGATACAGAAGATATGGATATTGATAATGATAGGGTGTTTATGTCTTCCATAGATGATCTTGAACCCGCATCAGTGCAAGATGCTCTTGGTGAGCCTCGGTGGAAGGCCGCTATGGATGCAGAGTATAAGTCTTTGATGAAAAACAAAACTTGGAAGCTTGTCGATCTGCCATACGAAAAGAAGCCCATAGGCTACAAATGGGTGTATAAAGTTAAGTATAAGTCAGATGGGACAATAGATAAGCATAAGGCCCGACTTGTTGCAAAGGGCTATGCTCAAAGAGAAGGCATTGACTACGAGGAAACTTTTGCACCTACTGCTCGGATGACAACCATTCGAGTTCTTTGTGCTATGGCAGCACAATATGGGTGGAAAGTACACCAAATGGATGTCAAGAGTGCTTTTCTAAATGGTGATCTCCAAGAAGAAGTCTACATGACTCAACCGAAAGGATTTGAAGTGGAAGGCCAACAGCAAAAAGTTTGCAAATTGGTAAAATCCTTATATGGTTTGAAACAGGCCCCTCGGGCTTGGTATATAAAAATGGATAATCACCTTCTGCAGCATGGATTTAAGAGATGTCCGTCAGATGCAAACCTCTATTTTAAGAAACAAGGTTCTGAAATAGTGTTGCTTGTACTCTATGTTGATGATCTGCTCATTACAGGGAGTTCAAAAACTATGATTTCTACTATCAAAAGAGACTTGTGTCAATATTTTGAGATGTCAGATCTCGGACTTCTCCATTATTGTCTTGGTCTAGAAGTCAGCCAGAAGGAGCACTACATCAAAGTGTCTCAGAAAAAATATGCCAAGACCCTATTGGAAAAATATCGCATGACTGATTGCAAGCCAATGTCAACTCCGATGGAAACAGGAATTCAGTTATCGTGATATGATGATTCACCTCAGGTAGATGGTACTCTCTATCGACAGTTGATTGGGAGTCTCATATATCTGACCAACACTAGGCCAGATATCGTATTTGTTGTCAACTATCTTTCGAGGTTCATGCAGGAGCCTAAGACTACACACTGGAAAGCAGCAAAGCGCGTTCTTCACTATGTCCATGGCACAATGGAATATGGCCTAGAATATAAGAGGAACAACAAATTCTTCTTACAGGGATACACGGACTCCGACTATGCCGGATCATATGATGATCGTAAATCAACTTCAGGATATTTGTTTCATCTTGGATCTGGTCCTGTCTCTTGGCACAGCAAGAAGCAACAGGTGGTTGCTATTTCATCAACAGAGGTAGAATATCATGCCGCACGTGAAGCTGTGTGCGAAGTGATATGGTTGCGTCGCATCCTAACAAGTATGGGTCTTCCATCAAAATCTCCAATACACTTGTTCTGCGACAACATGGGTGTTTTGAATCTTGTCAAGAATCCAATACATCATGAAAGAACAAAGCACATTGACACACAATGTCACTTCATTCGAGATGAAGTTCCAAGGCACCGAATTTAGCTTCAGCACATTCCCACAAATGCTCAAGTTGCAGACATTTTCACTAAAGCACTTGCGCGTGTCAAATTTGAATTGTTTCGCAGCTCTCTATGTATTGCAAAATGATGTAATCTGGGGGGATGTTAGTATAGCTAGTTATTGTTTCATTACCCAAATAATGTAATAAGGGGGGATGTTAGCGTATAATATATTTTAGCACTTCTTAGTTTATTACATTATTTTCCTGTTACACCATTAGCTAAATATTGAGCGGATTATTGTTGGGATCCGCTTCTCCCGAGCTAATTGAAGCATACTGTGTATTATTTAATCACTGCTTCAATAATGAAATATTGTTCGTTTACTTCTACACTATCCACAAAACCATGCATCATACTCAAAAGTCATCCCTACATCTACCACATCCATTTAAAATCCAAAAATATCCATATTTGTCCCTAATGGCTCATACTTTAGGTCATTTACCACCTCCTACCACTACCTATATACTACAAGTGGTGGAGGAACACCCTGTGGTAATCTAAAATGGCGTAGCACATGTGCGTACTAAAATAACTCATACTCTATCCTATGGTGGCCTACCAACCATCTCCTTCACTACAATTACACCAAGTACAACCTATCCTCTAGCTAGCTTGGACCACCTCTCCATGGCTTCCAAACCACCTCCCTAGTTGCAACTACAAAAATAAATCATCGTAATACATCCACATCCCAGCAAATGGTTGGCTCTAAAGAACATGTGCTTATATTGAGAGGGGGTGAACAGTATAACATAATTTTTTTTTCCAAATAGAAGCATCAGCATTAATGAAACCATAAACATCACACAAAACATCACACATATGAGAGACATCATTTTAACATGGTTCACCCAATGTGGGCTACCTACGTAGAGAAAATATTTCTTCTAAATATTTCTCAAATAATCTCTTGGGAATCCTTCCCAAATTACAATGTTTATGGACTTCTATCCAAAGGAGATGTTGATCCCCTAATCTCAAATTTTTGGATATCTTCCACAGGAGAACTCTTTATCCTACTCTGACTAGTGATATTCTAAAAGACTCTATCTCTATGTTGTACTGATTAGTGGATCTCTCTCCACCTGAAGACTCCTCACTCAGATCTATCTTCAATTGTCCTAGTTGTTGGATCTCTATCCACTAAGACTCTTTCCTCTATACTCTGTCACATCCAAAGCTTTGTCTCAATATTATACCAAACACACTTCAGTTGGTCTAGCACAACTCTGCTCAAACTCTTGCACTAAACATAGTACAATCGGTCTAGTGCAATTTGGCTCAATAGGTTGACTCAGAACTTGCTCAAATATGCTCAAAAGATCCACATAGAACCTGTTCAAATCTTCTCAACAGGTCCACACAAAACCTATTTAAATCTGCTCAACAAGTCCACACAAATTCTGCTCAAATCTGCTCAACAGGCTCACTCAGAACTTGTCCAATATCATAGAATCATAAAGATAATTGTTAGAGACTCAATATGTTCTAAGCTCAATGTACAATCAATATCTCAAATCAATATCATAGAAGCATAAAGAGAATTTTTAGAGACACTATATGTTCTATACTCAAATCCTAATCTCAACTTAAATCAATCTCATAGAAGCATAAAGAGAATTGTTAGAGACTCTATATGTTCTATTCTCAAATCTCAATCTCAACTCAAATCAGAATATTAAAATAATTTGTCTCTAGGAACTTGAACAACCACTTCACACAATAACTTTACTAGGCTCAATTAACTCAACTCAACCAATCACCTCAAGGATCAATCCTTTCTCACAAACCCTAGTCTAAGCATGTATTAACCAACTCAAAATGTTTTTAATAATGCTTAATCACAAGTCTCACATAAGAATGATACTCATGTTCTTTTCTAACTCATTCTCAATTTCATCTCATAATCAAATGGGACTCAACAACAATGCTTATAAAACAAGTTTTAATTACAAATCTCAAATCAAAAAAACCTTGAAGCATTCACCAACCACTTTCGAAAAGGAAACCACAATTAATCCTTTTCTCTCCAATGATATTTAAGAAATCAACCACCATAAAAAATCAATAGGAGAATGTACCCATACCTTTTTGATGCCAAGATTTGTCCTCAAAATCTGCCACACTTAAACACAACTTTACTTTCCAATCTCAATAAGGGTTAGTGGAATTCAAATAATCACAATATAAAGCATAACTCAGTTTACACCCTTTTTACTCCAAATTAATAAACACATCCACCAAAGTCCCTTTTAATAAAACCCTTATCAAAAATAATAATCAATAAGCCTCTCAGAAATTACTTTAAAACAACTCCTTATTTATCCTAAATTTAATTCTTAATAACCATCAAATAAATCATTAAACCTATCAATATTTGCAATAATAATCACAGCCCAAATAACAAAGTTCAATTAAAACTTTAATTTCCACTAGCCACCTTATAAATCCAACTTAGGGCCTAACAAAATTAAATTAATGCAAAACGTATTTACCTCCTCAAGGGGATTCGAACCCTCGACTTTCCCACACTGTGAGAATCTTATCCATGGCTAATATTCCACATGAGCTAGCCACTCGTCAAAAATGGAAAGGCACAACGTGCATAATCCCCTTCTCCACCTTCCACAAAACCAAAGGCACCGAAGCACTTTTCTCATGCCTACCAAAAATACAGTCAAGGGGATTCGAACCTTGATGTCTCATCTACATTGCACCTTAGTCAAAACCAATTGCCAATGTGCCATGCTACCCACAATGCTTGCTTCTCTGAATGTCATCTATCTTATTCGTTGCCTCACTTATAAAGTATTTCACATGAGCTCATAAATGATTCTATTTCCAACGATTTAATTGCACGAGCAAGGATGGATAATTAAACATTTGAAACCCCCTTTATATAGTCCTTTAATAAAATTGATGATATCGGTAAAAATATAACATTTTCATTGTTTTGATGATGTTGGCAGAAATTTTGCATATTTAGTTTTAAATTTAAATTCAAATTTTAAATAATTAAAATTTAAACCAAATATTAAAACTTAAATATCTCCATCATCGGGGCACATTTTTTGATGAAACGAAATGCCAACTTGGGTTTTAAGAAAAACCCAAATCAAATATACTATCCATGGTTTTAAATAAAATTTTTATTTTTCATATCTTGGTTTTCACAAAAACCCTTCACAGATTCTTTTGACATTAAATGATCTTTTGACATCAATGACAACATTTTAGCTTAGGGACTCAAAATGTCCAACAATCTCCCCCTTTATCATTGATGGCAACCCAAATACTTTTACTAAAATATGACCTTCTTTTCTGCTCTCCCTGGCTCAATGCTCTCTTAGATATCAAATCTCTCCTCATATCAAAAACTCTCCCCATAATACACAAATATCTCCCCATTTGAAATCAATGGCAAGGGGTCACCTTTGGGGATCGGGGCTAAGAATTAAGCCTCTTAGCTTAGCCCCTCCCCCAACTCCACATGAGGTGGTTAATTCTGAGGTAGGAGTCTCACTCCCAATTTTCCTTGAAGATACTCAAATGTCTCCTTTGAGAGTGGTTTAGTGAAAATATTTGCTATTTGTTCCTTAGTAGTGACATACTCCAATCTAACCTATTTATCTGACACTTTATATCGCATAAAATGATACTTAATCGGGATATGCTTCATCCTGGAGTGCATTACCGAATTCTTTGAGATACATATGGCACTGGTATTGTAACAAAGTATAGGAATGGGTTGATCATGATTTATCCTGAAGTCTTCTAAAGTTCTCTTCATCAATAACACGTGTACAACTGGCTACTGTTGCAATGTATTCTGCCTCTGTTGTAGATAGTGATACTAAAACCTATTTCTTACTTAACCAGGATACTAGACTTTCTCCAAGAAATAAAGTTCCACCACTTGTGCTTTTCTATCATCAATACTTCCAGCCCAGTCTGCATCTCTATATGCTATGAGTGAGAACCTGTCACTTTTGGGATACCAAAGCCCAAAATCCATAGTTCCTTTTAGATACCTAAAAATTCTTTTTACTACTACTATATGTGTTTCCTTGGGTGTTGCTTGAAATCTTACCACTAATCCCATTGGCTATACTATGTCTGGTCTTGTAGCTGTAACATATAGTAAGATACCAACCATGGATCTATATAGTCTCTAATCTACCTCTGGAGATTCATCATCCTTACTCAACTTGCACCCTGTGATCATAGGAGTACTTACCAGTTTACAATATTCTAACCTTATTTTTTTTAACATCTTCTTGATATACTTGGCTTGAGAAAGAAACACTCTCTCTCTTGATTGTGAAATTTGAAGACCAATAAATAAGGATAAATCACCAAGCATGGACATATCAAATTCACTTGCATGTTCTTAGAAAATTATTTGCACATTTTGTCATTGTTTCCTCTAAATATTATGTCATCAACATAAACAACTACTATCAGAAGATAATTTTATTCATTTTGGATATACAAATTACTATCTGCTATTCCTTTCCTAAAACCTTGTTCCTATAGATACTTATCCAATATTGAGTACCATGCTCTGGGAGCCTGCTTTAAACCATACATTGTATTTTTTAATATGCATACCTCATCTGATGTATTTGTTAGTATTAATCCATCTGGTTGTTCTATGTAGACCTCTTCTTTTAGAACCCCATTTAGAAAAGTTGACTTGACATCCATATGATATACCTTGAAGTTCATAAAACTTGTGAAGGCTAAAAACATCCTTATAGCCTCAATTCGTGCAACTAGAGCAAAAGTTTCATCAAAATAAATTCCTTCTACTTGTGCATATCCTTTGCATACTAACCTTGCTTTGTTTCTGACCACTTGCCCATCTTCATTCAACTTATTTCTGAAAACCCATATTGTACCAATCACATTTTTTTCCTTTGGTCATGGAAAAAGTTCCCAAGTCTTGCTTTTTTCTATCTAATCCAATTCCTCATTCATTGCTTTAACCCAAAATTCATCTTCACTAGCTTGAGTGAAATTTTTCGGCTCAATTTTAGATAGCAAAGAAAAATTTGCTTGCTGATATGGTTTTATTATTCTTCTTCTTATCTGTATTTCATCTGGATTCTTGATGATCTGATCTTTTGGGTCATGTTTCTGTACATACCTGGAAGGAGTCTTAGGAAGAAGCCTTTGCATTTCTTCTACATCATTATCTGATTCCTCACAAAATTCTTCTAGAAAATATCCATCTTATTGGTATATAGATTGCTGAATTGATTCTCTGGAATCTACTTTTTTGTCAATAGTTACATTCATACTTTCCACCATAGTGCAAGTTATTTTTTTGTAACATCTGTAAGCCTTGATTTTTGTAGAGTAACCAAGAAAAATTCCCCCATCACATCTAGGATCAAATTTTCCCAAATTCTAATCTTCTCGTCTTATGTACCATTTGCTTCCAAAAATCTTGAAATTTTTTACAATAGCAGGTCTACCTTTCCACAACTCAAGGATTTTTATGATGATTTACCCTTAATTGAGCCCTAGAAATTATATATAGCTGTAGATACCACTTCTTTCCAAAACCTATCTGATAACTTAGATTCATTTAACATAGCTCTAGCCATGTTTTCAACAATCTTGTTCTTTCTTTCAACTATTCCATTTTGTTGAGGAGTTATTACTGCTGAGTATTCTCTCTTAATTACATGTTTTTCATAGAATTATATAAATTCATTTGATGTGAATTATCCTCCTCTATCATATCGAAGACACTTAATCATTTTACGTATTTTATTTTCAACCAACTTTTTGAACACCTTAAAATTTTTGAAAGCCTCCGACTTCTCTTTCAAAAAGGTTACCCATACCATTTTGGAATAGTCATATATAAACAACATAAAATAGTTCTCACCCTGAAGACTTTGTGTTTTGGCAGTACCACATAAGTCAGTGTGTACGAGACTCAAAGGCTCAGAAGTCATATAGCCTTTTGGTTTGTAAGTTGTCCTAGTTTGCTTTCCATGTTGATACGGTCCACAAATTGTATTTTGTGGTCTTATTATTTTGGATAAATCTCTAACTGCTTGTTTATTGCTTATGCTAACTATGTTGTCAAAATTCAGATGACCCAGCCTTCTATGCCACAACCAGATCTCATCATATTGTGACATAAAGCACTTTTCCCCTTTGATTTCATTTAGCATGTATAAGTTGTTTGGGGTCCTTTTTGCATTTGCAATAATTCTTTCTATTTTTTTTCCTTATATTACATCTATCTAGATTAAAAGTGACCATATATCCTTGATCACAAAGTTGAATTATACTTAGAATATTGTGTTTTAACCCTTTGACATACAAAACATTCTCTGTTTTTTATTTTTCCATTGTCTAGACTTAAAGTACCTTTCCCAACAATTTTTGCTTATCCATTGTCACCAAAACTTACTGATCCTCTATTTTTTTCCTTTAGAATGATGAACTTGTATTTATCTCCTGTCATGTGACTAGAGCAACCACTGTCCAAATACCATTTTTCATTTTTTTCTTGAGCATGTAGGGCTGTTTGAACTAACATAGAATTTGCCCTAACATTCTTCCTAGTTGTTGGAATTACTTTTCTAGATTTTGGAATGGTCATTTTACACCACCTATCCTTGTGTCCAAAGTTATTGCATTTGTAACATATAACATTATCATCCATGAGAGGTGCAAAGGAATTGAAATTTCTATTGTAAGCAATATAGTAAGTAGCTCTATGTCCATATTTATTGTAAGAAAAACAATGACCATGGAATAATTTATGTAACCTATTTGGAGACCTTGGATATTGTGATGAAGTTAACTTCCTTTTGTGATTAACATTTATCCAAGGTTCTTCTTTTTTATGTCATTTTCTAAGTTTTATTTTTTTGACGTTTCTACATTTTTTAAGCTTGATTCCTGTTTCTTTTCATATTCTATTTCCTATAGTATCTTAGTTTTTTCAACTTCACTTTTTAGGAGAACAATTTCTGCTTCCAATCCTTCACATTCTGTTTCTTTGGTTTTCAATAAATTTGTCATATCTTGATCAATATTTCTTCCTTATTCCACCTTGATATTGAGCTCTATGAGATTCTAAAGGAACTCCACTCTTGCTTCTTCATCTTCTTGAATTTGTTCTGTCAGGCTTGAATTTGCTTCTCTAAGTCTTTCCAATTTTTTGAGAATAGAGAATAACTCTTCTTTCATATTAAACATAGTCTCTACTACACTCTCTAAAGTTGTGTGTGATTCCAAAGGATCCTCTTTCAAGCTATTAGACTCTTCACAGAGAGACCCACTCTGATACCAATTGAAGAACATGTGCTTATACTAAGAGGGGGGTGAATAGTATAACATAAAACCTTTTCCCAAATATAAGCATCAACATTAATGAAACCATAAGCATCACACAAAACATCACACACATGAGAGACATCATTTTAACATGGTTCACCCAATGTGGGCTACCTCCACAGAGAAAATATTTCTTCTAAATATTTTTCAAATAATCTCTTGGGAATCCTTCCCAAATTACAATATTTATGGAATTCTGTCCAAAGGAGATGTTGATCCCCTAATCTCAAGTTCATGGATCTCTTCCACAGGATAAATCTTTCCCATTCTTCTCTAGATAGTGATCTTCTAGAAGAATCTGTATCTATAGTGCACTGACTAGTGGATCTCTCTCAACTTGAAGACTCCTCACTCAAATATGTCTTCAATTGTCTTGCCTGCTGGATCTCTATCCACTGAGACTCTGTCTTCTATACTCTATCACCTCCAAATATCTATCTTAATACTATACCAAACATAGTTCAGTTAGTCTAGCACAGCTCTGCTCAAACTCTTGCACTAAACACAGTACAGTCGGTCTAGTACAATTTTGCTCAATAGGTTCACTCAAAACCTGCTCAAATCTACTCAACATGTCCACACATAACCTGCTCAAATATGCTTAGCAGGTCCACACAAAACTTGTCTAAATCTGCTTAATAGGTCCACATAGAACCTGCTCAAATCTACTCAACAAGCTCACTTAGAACTTGTCCAGTCTCATAGAATCATAAAGAGAATTTTTAGAGACTCAATATGTTCTAAGCTCAATGTACAATCAATATCTCAAATCAATCTCATAGAAGCATAAAGAGAATTGTTAGAGAATATATATGTTCTATACTCAAATCCCAATCTGAACTTAAATCAATCTCATAGAAGCATAAAGAGAATTATTAGAGACTCTATATGTTCTATTCTCAAATCTCAATCTCAACTCAAATCAATATATTAGAATAGTTTGTTTCTAGGAACTTGAAAAACCACTTCACACAATCACTTGACTAGGCTCAATAAACTCAACTCAACCAATAACCTCAAGGATCAATCCTTTCTCACAAACCCTAGTCCAAGCATGTATTAACCAACTCAAAATGTTTCCAACAATGCTCAATCAGAAGTCTCACATAACAATGATACTTATGCTCTTTTCTAACTCATGTTCATGTTCATCTCATAATAAAATGGGATTCAACAACAATACTTATAAAACAAGGTTTAATTATGGTAAGACCCCAAGGTCTTACTATAAAATTATTAACAAATTAATGTAAATGTAATCACAAGCCACTCAAAGGGGACTCCCTTGTAATCGCTTAGCCACTATAGGGGGCTCCCTCATTGGAATATATGATTCTTATTCTTATTATTCATGGATGATTTGATATGGATGGCCAACCTAATATATATATATACCCTAAAGCTACGTTGGTGAAGAGACATGATGGTTCACGTATGAAGAGAGGTGATGGTTCATGTTATGAAGGGTTGTTATGGTTCACTTTATAAGTTAATAATATAATAATTAAATGATTAATAATACTAACTAATAATGTTAGGATTGAGGATCCTGACATGCCACCCTCCTTAAAAAGAGCTTTGTCCTCAAAGCTCAAAGTGAGAAGCTTTGTCCTTTGTTTTCCAAGAAGGATTTGTGTAAGTTCTTGGACTCTTTTAATGGCATCCTTTCATAGGCAGGGATATCGAGAAGGATGAAGCATTAGCGGGGGTTGCCAAGAACAATAGTATAATCTCACTTAGGAAAATCATGATGACGATGGGAGGGCAACCCTTGGGGTTCCTCAAATACTTCAGAATGATGCATCAAAAGTGATGGTAATGATTTCATATCCTTTTTTGGTTCCTTGGTAGAGCCAACAGAGAAGGAGTGTGTAGTCACTCAGCATTGGTTTCGAATAGGTTTGGTCATATGGCAAGAACTCACTATTGGTGAGGAAGGTATGTGTAGGTCTTGTAGAGTGCATGTTTGGATAGTCTTGATCACTTTGGGTATGTCTACTTCATCTTTTCTTGGTACATCAATCAATTCTTGCACATTGACCTCATTGTCTTCATTGCAGTGAGTAGGTGCACTGTTTGCTTCGAACACAACTACCTCATCTGCTTGCTCTATGGAGAGACAGGGATCAACTTCCTTCAATAAATACAATGTTAATGTAGCACATTTATGGTGGGGTCCAAATTATTCATCATAATTATCACAGATTCCTTTTGCTTGCTCGTCGTTCCTTCATCTCCTCAAAGCTAAGATGTTTAATTTGTACAGTTCGATTAGATTTAGGGGTTGTGTAAGTGTTTTGTGCCCTTCCATTATGCATAGGTTTGGGAGCGATGTAAGTGGTTGATGATTTTTCCATAAGTGGTTTCCCTAATCATTGTGGTGCATTGATTTTATCTTCAGCTAATTTTGCCAATCCATAGGTCTGCATCATAGTATAGGGATTGAACCTTGTCACCTCCATTCTAATTTCCTCTTTCAATCCACTAACGAAGCTATTGATGAGAATTGATTCATCCAACCCTGTGTTGTGTTTGGTGATATCCTCAAACCAAGTTTGATACTCACGGATGGAAGTGATTTGATGAAGTTTCTTGAGCAAATCCCACATGGTTGGGTCCCACATGGCTCTAAATACCAAATGGTAAGACCCCAAGGTCTTACTATAAAATTATTAACAAATTAATGTAAATGTAATCGCAGGCCACTCAAAGGGGGCTCCCTTGTAATTGCTTTGCCACTATAGGGGGCTCCCTCCTTGGAATATATGATTCTTATTCTTATTATTCATGGATGATTTGATATGGACGACCAACCTAATATATATCTCTACCCTAAATCTATGTTGATGAAGAGACATGATGGTTCACGTATGAAGAGACATGATGGTTCACGTTATGAAGGGTTGTGATGGTTCACTTTATAAGTTAATAATATAATAATTAAATGATTAATAATACTAACTAATACTAACTAATAATGTTAGGATTGAGGATCCTAACAAATTACAACTCTCAAATCAGAAAAACCTTGAAGCATTCACCAACCACCTTTGAAAAGGAAACCACAATTAATCCTTTTCTCTCCAATGATATTTCAAAAATCAACCACCATAAAAAATCAATAGGATAATGTACCCATACATTTTTGATGCCAAGAAGTTGTCCTCAAAATCTACCACATTTAAACACAACTTTACTTTCCAATCTCAATAAGAGTTAGTGGACTTCAAATAATCACAAAATAAAACATAACTCAATTTACACCCTTCTTAATCCAACTTAATAAACACATCCACCAAAGTCCCTTTTAATAAAACCCTTATCAAAAATAATAATCAATGAGCCTCTCAGAAATTACCTTAAAATAAATCCTTATTTCTCCTAAATTTAATTCTTAATAACCATAAAATAAATCATTAAACCCATCAAGCTTTGCAATAATAATCACATCCCAAATAACAAAGTTTAATTAAAACTTTAATTTCCACTAACCACCTTATAACTCCAACTTAGGGCCTAACAAAATTAAATTAATGCAAAACGTATTTACCTCCTCAAGGGGATTCGAACCCCCAACTTGCCCACACCATGAGCGTCTTAGCTATGGCTAATATTCCACATAAGCTAGCTGCTCATTGGAAATGGAAAGGCACAACGTGCCTAATCCTCTTTTCCATATTTCGTAAAACCAAAGGCACCGAAGTGCTTTTCTCACACCTACAAAAAATGTAGTCAAGGGAACTCAAACCTGGACATCTCATTTGCCTTGTGCATTAGCCAAAACCAATTGCCAATGTGCCATGCTACCCACAATGCTTATTTCTTCGAATGTCATTTGTCTTATTCGCTGCCTCACTTCTCAAGGATTTCGCATGAGCTCATAAATGATTCGATTGCCAACGATTTAATTGCACGAGCAAGGATAGGGAATTAAACATTTGAAACCCCATTTATATAGTCCTTTAATAAAATGGATGATGTTAGCAGAAATATAAAATTTTATTATTTTGATGACATCGACGAAAATCTTGCATATTTAGTTTTAAATTTAAATATTAAAACTTAAATATCTCCATCACCGGGGCACATTTTTCGTTGAAACAAAAGGTCAACTTGGGTTTTAAGAAAAACCCAGATTAAATCTACTATCCATTGTTTTAAATAAAACATTTTATTTTTCCTATATTGGTTTTCACAAAAAGCCTTCATAGATCCTTTTGACATCAATGACAACATTTTAGCTTAGGGACTCAAAATGTCCAATAGGCTCCTATCCTTCTTCTGATACTTACTCTATATCATGGTATAAGGTACATCATCCCTCATGTCCTATTGTAATTATCCAAGCTAACCCCAACCGTAAATTTCCCTTGCCCAAATCTATAGTAGCAAACTATAGTCTAAACCAGACTATTCCAACATCGTATCTCATATAGCTCTCAATATGTCTATGTAAATAACACTAGAGCCTATACCATCACCTTAGGCTCCTCTATCTAGTCATGCACCAACCCAAAAAGGTTCCATGGGAACCACACACCTAATGAATCTAATAGTATGATGTTGGAAATAGATATCATCGGAATTGTGTGCCTTGAGGTCAACCATTGTAGTTGATAATGGCTATCGACATCTACACCCCCACTATCCACATTCACCACCAACCAATGATCCCTATACACCCACTATAGCAAGGCCTCTATTTGATGTATTGAGGTGGTCTCAATCTTATCACCCTCTATTGGTATTGGAAAAATCTGATACACATCCTCAAGAGTGATTGTAATCTCTCCCATAGGTATGTAGAACATACATGTATTAGGGTCCCACAAGTACACCAATATGGTTAGATATGAATAATCTGCATGCAAATTATCTAATTTAGATACATACTACAACCTAATCATATCAAACCACTTCCAATACATCTCTGATAGTCAGTTCCAAGCTTTGTAGAACACACCCTTGAACTAATTCCTTGGTATCAACAATCTTTGTTGCATCACAAAAAAATAAAAAAGCATCATTACAATTTCCTACAAAAAAAAACAAAAACAAAATCATCACAAATCACACACAATAACCATCCAAAAAACTAATGATTACAAATAATTATTGTCCACCTGTCAGATGACTAATAAATACAACCATCTAAGCATCGAATGACAAATGAACACCACCATATGATACCCAGATGGTCAAAAATAATTATTTCATAAAATAAATCTCATGGGTCCGACCGTTTGATTGTAGGATGGCCATGGACCATAACTTTCTAGACCCCAGATGGTCAAAAACATCATTCCATCATTAAAAAATAACTAAAAAATTATCAAAAGCAAACCAACTATTTGTAAAATGAACGGTCTTAACTCATAACTTTTCGGTCCTCGGATGACCACCACACTCATCATGAAGAAAAATCCAAAAAAAAATTAAAACAACAATAATCACATGCATGCAATAAATAAAAGAAACTACACACAAATTGGGTTTATTGTATCCAAAAATGAAAGTGTGAAAGGGTAACTTTTGTTACTCACTGATCCTGCACTCCTTCCAAGTCCAACCACTCTGCTGCCCGAAGCCATTCCATCACCTCCACCCATAAATTGGCTTGACATATACATCATATTTGTATCGCCCAAATTTTTTGCACCCTTACCTTCAGGCTAAAGGATCCATGCCCTGGAAGGGGGATGCGAGAAGGATGGGACAATACCTCGGATGGAGAGGCCCTTTGAAGGTCGCGCCTCTCGGGGGAGGGGTATAAGGGTGAATTTTTGATGGATGGTGGGGTTCACCAGGAAACTTTGAGTGGCAGTTTCCATGCCTAGGTTGAGAATGGGTTTGATGTGTTCATTTTATATTCAATCATTCATATTCCTAGGTTGGCCAAAATGAATCTAAGCTATTCTATATGAAATTTTGGGTTTATATGAAGACAACAAACATGAATGAATCCTAAATACAGAGACTATGTGAAATGGAGAGGAATACACCTGATTCCCGATGTCTGATGAAGATTCTGAAGCTTGTAGGAGTCCAGATCATCCCGGATATGACAGGATCATCTGTAATTGTACAGAATCATCCCAAATCATAGGCGATCATCTGAGATCAGACAAGATCATCGAAAACCTAATGAATTCGTCAGACGAATTCATCAAAAACCTGCAATCATGGAAACAGACACCAAAAACCAAAAATGCAATTGCAAGAATGATGCAAAATGATAGAAATAATAGTATAGATGCTTAAATAATAAATCCAGATAGCAAATCAAATGGGATGCACTATTTTAATAACTTATTTTAAATTTTATCATGCAAATATGCTAAATGAGGTGAACTCCAGGATGCAGAACAGAAATAAATCGATCTAATGCACAATTAAATAAGAAAGAAAGGTAGAAAATGCAAACTCAGGGCTCTGGTTGCCCCCAATCTGAACTACAGTCAAAATCATCTACAATCGTACGAGATCATCGCCGATCTCGACAGGATCATCCGAAATCGTGTTGGATCGCCTACGACGATCCGAGCTTCCTCCGACTGAAACACAGTAAAATCCTGCAATAAAACCTGAAAATACAAATGCAAATGATGGGGGCGAGGATGTTCTAATACAACAAAAAACTAGAGTTGCAGGGAAATGATCAGCCAGGGGGATAAACTGGGAAAATCCCAAGTTTATATAGGATTAGGGGGAGGTTAGGAGGTTGGGGATCATCCCAATCTGGGAGATCTCCAACGTAGGAATCTCCAACCGCGCAGACACGCTTCTGCCCGAGTTGGAGAGGTTGTTGAAACAGAGGCTAATTATGAAAATTTGGTTTTGGGACGAAATCGTCTGGACGTTCTGTTCCAGATGAATTCGTCCGATTTGGGACGATATCGTCAGATCGGCGACGATATCGTCCAACGGTCAAAACAAATTCTAAAAATGGTGCAAAAAATGAGGTGAGCGGTTAACGAGCGGTTTCGGGGTTAAAATTCAAATTTTTAATCTTTTTACTGATGGTTTAACTACGCCAATTTTAGGGTGCTACATTTTGCCCCCTCTTTAGCAAATTTTTTGAAGAAAATGCGTTAAAGACGAGTTCTTCATGCTTTACGAGAAAGCAAAAATTTATTCCATTTTTTAGACGACGATTCTAGGTCGAATCGTACAACTGCTTGCTATGGTGCCCCCTCCGAGTTTTTACCCAAATCGAACGTTTGAGGTAAAAGCATGAAAAAGCAAAAATTAAAAAAAAAAATGTTGTTTTTAAATAAAATTAAGAAAAATAGGGTAAAACCCTAATTCATTTTTACTGTTCACTTTCACTGTTTCAGAGCTCTACAGGCGAAATGGTGGAAACGACACACAGATCGATAGAGGTCCGACGCGGGTTGCGGGTAAGGATCTAAACCTAATATATTATGTTTTTAACTTGATTTGTTTAATTTTTTACTTTAAATTTTAATTGTTTTTGGTCATCGCAGCCATTTTTAGGCCGTCGATGACGTCGGGACGAAATCATCCCAATTTGTCGAAATCGTCCCTATATCGTCGATTTCGTCTAAGGACGAAATTGGAGAAATAGGGGCGATTCCGTCCAATAAAGGATGATCCCTAAATTGAACAAAAGGGAGACGATTTCATCCTACCAAGGATGATTTTACTAAATTTAGTACGATATCATCCAATAATGGATGATATCATTTTTTATGAGATGAAATTGATTTTAATTGATTTTAATGATTATGTACTAATGATTTTTTTTGTTGTTTTATTGTTTATTTTGTAGAGGGGATTACTAAAGAGTCAGGAATGGAAATATGGGGGCTCAGAGACGATGTAGCCATGCTCGATCAGGCCGAGCGAGACAGACTAGCAGAGGTTGGACTACAACATGTGGTAGAGATGCCACAAATTCCTATAGACATGGGGCTACTGACAGCCCTAGCAGAGAGATGGTATCCGGGATCATCCTGCTTTCGACTATCGATAGGGGAGATGGCTCCCACTCTAGAGGATGTATGGAGGATCTTGAGGATCCCCATACATGGGTGATTCATGACTCCTTCGGCCAATCAGGGCCATGCTATGATGCGATTGTGCAAGACCCAAGCTTCACCCTGGAGAAGGGTGGAGTGAACATCGAGGCATTGAGGCAGATGCCTGGGGCATCTCGATTGACTCAAGTTTTGGTAGGGGTGGTGGGTGGCCTACTTCTATGCCACCAGAGTGGATGCAGGTTACCGTGGCTCCTCTCAGATGTGGTCTACGACATGAGAGACCATGGTTATAGGTTTGCTTGGGGTAGTTTTGTACTATGCCGCTTGTATAGGATCCTTTACGGGGTCGTATACAAGGGAGGTCGATGTCTGGTGCTGACATCATTACTATAGGTTTGGTGCTGGGAGCACATTGCGGTGCGAAGGCCGGTAGGGCTTCCACTGATAGGAGTTGATCGGGAGAGACCCTAGGTTTTCTATTGGTGGCTCTAGAGAGGGTCACAATGATGGATAGATCTATCGATGTCCTAGAGGTTGCTAGATGACCTCATCCTAGATCAGATCACCTGGAGGCCATGGAGAGAGCATCCAGGGTGGGGAGAGGATGGATAGGAGTTGGCTCGCATCAGGTGAGTCTTCTGGTTGAGGATGGAGTAGGGAGAGGTAGAGCTCCATCGCTATGATCAAGTTTTGAGGTAGTTCGGTCTACAGTAGGGGATCCCTTCTCTTAGGGATTATGAGTACTCCTGACTATCTGGGATAATACTACACTGAGTGGGGCTCCAGACATGCAATGGTTCTAGAGTCAGGATGTTGATGATGCCCCCATTCAGCTAGTGGATGGGGATGATGTTAGAGTAGTAGATGGATATGATGCCTGGTATGCAGGCATCCACCCTCCTCGGATGATGAGGGCATAGGGTTCGATGCACGCTATTGTGCAATGGATGGGGAGGTGGTGCCAGGCTACCATCGATGCAGTGAGGAGTCATGGAGGGAGGGATCAGTGATGACCTCCTTAGGAGAGATGCTAGAGAGTGCCATAGGCTTTGGAGAGACCATAGTAGCTAGAGAGGAGGGAGGAGGGACTCCCTTCTCAGTAGAGGGAGAGGCCACCATCGCCCGATAAGGGCAAGGGTGTCGAGGTGGGGGAGAGCAGTGAGATGGTGGCTCTTCGAGTGGAGAATGCCCACCTACGAGCTCAGGTGCAGATGTTGTAGGATGAGGCTACATGACTCAGGGCTCGGAGTGGAGGGGCGAGCATGCGGGAGCTGGCATGGGCTATTGCTCAGACCATGTTCTATCAGGGAGTATACTTCCAGCTGGTTCTAGAGGGCTAGAGGATACAACTGCCAGCCGGCATTGTGGAGCCGATCAGGATGGGGTCATCGAGGACATCCTCATGATCGACGTCGAGGACCCATGATATGGCATAGACTTCGATGGGACCACCTCCTCCACCTCAGGGTGGGAGAGGAGATGAGGCTGAGAGCTCGAGGGCTTCTCGAGACTAGCTGCACATTGACTATAGACTGTATATTTTTGAGAGGATTGAGTATGCCAGGGTATAGATTGTGGCATACCAATCCATTTTGATATGATGTACATATATTTCTTGATATATATATATTTATATATATATATATATATATATATTATTTTTGTGATATGACTTGTGCATATGTTTTATGATGCTTTAATATTTTAATTGTTGATTGATTATTCATGTAATTATGTCATTGAAAATATTATAATTTTATGTCATGCCATAAAATTTAAATGAAATAATCTGATGTAAACAAATTGGTTGTTGTGGTGTGATTTGATGAAAAAATAAAGTGACTTCTAACAATAATTTCAAAGGACATTGTCACTGTTACATGACCATTTCATGGAGTCACCGCTCGCTAGGTCATTAAGCTAATCCCGGTAGAGAAATATTGCTAAAAGTAAAAGGGTGCTTAAGAGACTTTCTTAAGACTTTTGTGATGTGATGATGAAAATTGATGATGGTGATGATTTGTTTTCAGATTTCCATGAAAATATTATGCATGAAATATTAAAAATATGATTTTTGCTAGGCATAAAATTCCTAAGTGTGATAGAAATTTGAACAATTGCCTAGGAATTATACCATCGTCGCAAAAAACTGAATGTTGACATAATGAAATGAAATAGAAAAGTTTTCGTTCTTTTTAAAGCACAATTGTGTAACATAATGATTTAAGCCATATGCTTTTATGGATTAAATAAATGGGAAATAAAATTAAAACGATGGTTTGCGCTAGGCATAGAATTTTTAGGTATAGACTTATACCATCATCGTGAAATCCAAAGAAGAAATTGATATAATAGTTTTATTGCATAGTTGATTTTTGATTTTGAGATAAACAGAAAATATAATATGAGGACTTGCACTAGGCATAAAATTCCAATTTAGGTTTAGGAACTATACCATCGTTGCGAAAGTCAAAAATATATAAATGTGACTTTATTGCTAGATTTTTGAACATGTTTTGAAAGAAATTTTGGATTTTGAAAAGAAATGTATTTAATTGTTTTTACGCTAAGCAGATATTCTCAAGTAAGAAAATCAAATTATTCCAGAAGATTTGCATAAATATTTTAAATTATCTCAAAGACAAAATTTAGATTTATAAGGAACCCCGTGTGCATATGTGAGTTCATTGCCGATCTTGATCTATCATAATGATACAAAATCTCTCAAATACAAATGTGTGTGCAATTGTATTGTTCATTTACCAATTTTGAGCAAGATAATTTGATACAAGTAATTTGAATTAACCAAATGAGTGTTCGTTAACCATGATTTATATGCATATAACCGTACCAAACTACTATGTAAGTCAGGTCATCAAGAGCTAGCTGATCCATAAGCAGACATAGGTCTATACAAAAGAAGGTCGCTAATGTAATAGACATATCACCATGCTAGGAGTTACCCAAGGCCAAGCGGGTTGGGCACAAACCACCTGTTATGGGGCTTACCTCACAGTTTTTGAATAATTGAGAATTCCAGGGATTCAAGCTCATTCACCCTTCTTTTCTTTTCAAAGGGTAGGGGAAGGGATTTTATTGCTTTTTGCTTTTTCTTTTCTTTTCTCTTTTTTTTTTTGTATTTTTGCTTGATACTGAGATAATGCTGAAATATTGTTGAGATGGTACAAAATGCTACTGAAATAATGCTTCTTTTTCTCATGATTTTTTCTTGATTTTCTTTTTCTTTTTCTTCCTATACTAGGGATACTTGCTCGGATTGGTTGTAGAGCAAGGGATTTTTATTCTGGGTAGGGGTGAGCTTGTCCTTTTGTCAATTCTCAAAGATTCTAGACCATGTGCATGATAGGATAGCAGGGGAAAATTTTTGCTCAAGAGACCACTTCTACTATGTAGCATCATTTTGAATTTGCAATGAAATCATTTTAATGTGAAAAGGTATACTTGGTTCAAGTAAATAACAAGATCAGTTCTCTATGCTCAAAACTTTATTTAATTCAACTGTGGACTTTGATATAAGAGAGATTAATAATCATACCAAATAAGATCAAGATATTTATTCATGTGAGTGTGAAAGTGAGGGATTCCAAATAAATGCTAATTTATCCAAAACAACTAAAAATATAACTGCAATACTTCAAGAATTGACAGGTGCAAAAATAAAAGATGTTTTTGAAGATTTTGATGATTTTGATTTTTTTATATTTTGATTTTGATTTATGAATTGAGAGAATACATAATATTACTATTTTTGAAATTTTTATATGAATTTACTAAGAATGAGACAAGATGTACAATATATACAGTGATGAAATTACCATAATTATGCATAATAGCGCTTAAGATGCATAATGTTCATAGGTTCTTTAAGATCTTTACCATCTAAGGTAGCTAATCTGTATGCTCCCGATCCAAATTTAGCAGTGATGATATATGGCCCAAGCCGCTTAGGTTCAAATTTACCTTTAAGGTCTTTAGTTGCATTAGTATTTTTTTTATTTTCTTTTAAGATGAGGTCATCGATCTCAAAGGATCGATGATGAACTTTCTTAAGATATGCTCGTTTGAGCTTGTTCTGGTAGGCTCGAAGATGCTCCAAAGCATTGATGCGCTTCTCATCTAGGAGTTCTAGCTGACTAAATCTTCCAGCATGATATTCATCTCCTACTTCAGTATCTTGAAGTAGCAGAGCCAAAGAAGGAACTTCTAATTCAAAGGGAAAAATAGCTTCAGTGCCATAAACCAAAACAAAAGGTGAAGTGCCCGTGGGAGTACGAACGCTAGTTCGATAAGCCCACAAAGCAGGATATAATTGAATGTGCCAATCTCGGCCCGATTTATTGACCAGTATTTTGAGGATTTTAATTAATGTTTTATTAGATGCTTCTGCTTGGCCATTACCCTGAGGATAATAGGGAGTGGACCAACGATGTTGAATTTTATATTTTTGACATAGTTTCTTTACATATTTATTTTTGAAACAAGTTCCATTATCCGAGATGAGATTTGCAGGAATTCCGAACCTACAAATAATTTGATTAAAAATAAATTTGGAAACTTGGGTTCCAGTGCAAGAAGCTAAGGGCATAGCTTCAACCCACTTCGTAAAATACTCGATGGCGGTTATGATGAATTTGTGTCCATCAGATGACACAGGATTGATTTTTCCAATAATGTCTAAGCCCCATTTTGAAAAGGGCCAAGGAGATGAAATAGCCTACAGTTCTTGTGCAGGCGCATGGACAAGGTCAGCATGTTTCTGCACTTGTCGCAATGGCGCACGTAATCATGTGCATCATTCTCCATGGTAGGCCAAAAATATCCTATCCTAAGGAGCTTCTTAGCAATGGCGCTACCACTAAAGTGTCCCCCACAAGATCCATCATGGGCTTCACTCAAAGCTGATCTAGACTCTTCTAGATTCAAACATCTCAATAGGATACCTTCAAAAGATCTCCTATATAATGTATTGCCAATTATGATGAAGCGACTTGCTCGTCTACGCAATAACCGATGCTGGTTTCTATTAAAACCTTCAGGGAAGGTCCCATTTTGAAGAAAATTGAGGATATCAGTGTACCAAAGTTCAGGAGTAGTTTCATTGATTAGAAACACGTCCAAAGGTTCCAAGCATGATTTAATTGAAGCGGGTTCCTGGAGTCGATGAATAATGATGGTAGCATATTCGTCATCTAACTCCAAGGGTAAAAGAGATGCAATGCGGCCATGGCGTCACCGCACGATTGCTAGTTCTAGGAATAGCTTCCAAGGTAACTTGATCAAATAAAGATATTAATTGTAATACATATGCTTTATATGGGCACAATTTATCATCTCTGGTCTGATAAACATCATTAATTTGATTTATAACAAGTTGAGAATCATCAAAAACTAATAGATTTTTAATTTTTAGTGCCAGGGTAGCTCGTAATCCAAGGATTAGAGCCTCATATTCAGCAGTGTTATTAGTACAGGCAAATGTTAATTTAAAGGATAGAGGTATGAGATGTTTCTGTGGAGATATCAAAATAATACCTGCACCAGCCCCACTCATGCATCGGGCTCCATCAAAGTATAAGGACCATTGCTCTGAATGATCTACCTCTAATTTAAGGCATTCGTCAGGAAACTCAATGACGAGGGGATGGGTGGATTCTAAGGGTGCAGCAACTAATTGATCTGCTATGATTTGACCCTTAATAGACTTCTGTCCTATAAACGTGAGTTCAAACTCGCTTAGCGCAAGAACCCACTTTGTTGTGTGACCAGATAAATAAGGTCGACTCATGAGATACCGTAAGGGATCGGATTTAGCAATAACATATGTTTTTGATTGAGCATATAATGGCATAGTTTCTGTGTAGAAAATATGATTGCTAGACATAACTTCTCTAATGTTGTGTAGCGGGTTTCATAACTAATTAATGTTCTTCTAATGTAATAATTAGCACGCTCTCTCTTCTCATCATCAAGTTGAGCTAACATAGCTCCTAAAGCAAAATCTGAAGCAAAAATATACAAGATAAATGGGCGATCAGGTCTAGGTGGTGAAAGTATAGGTGGGTTAAGAAGATATTGTTTGAGGAGTTCAAATGCTTCCTGACATTCATTGTCCCAATGGAAAGAGACATCCTTCTTAAGAAGCTTAAGAAAGGGTCTAGTTTTATCCGCCAGCTTATCGATGAAGCGACGGATGGCTTGAAGCTTACCTTGTAGACTCCGTAATTCAGATATATTTGTGGGTGCGGGCATATCAGTGATAGCCGTAATCTTGAGAGGGTCAATTTCGATGCCACGTAAAGAAACTATAACCCCCAATAATTTATCGGACTTAACTCCGAATATACATTTGGTTGGATTCAATCGGATAAGATATTCCCTTAACCGATTAAATACTTTTCTCAAGTCATCTAAATGGTCATCTTCTTCAGTAGAACGAGCTATAATGTCATCTACATAATCATGTAGTATATCATGCATCATATCATGAAAGATATAAGTCATGGCTCGTTGATAGGTTGCACCTGCATTCTTTAAACCGAATGGCATCACTTTCCAACAAAAGGTCCCCCAAGGGGTAATAAAGGTTGTTTTAGCCTGATCTTCAGGAGCTATCCTGATCCGATTATAACCAAAAAATCCATCCATTAAGGATATCATTCCACTCCCAATAGTAAAATCAATGATCTGATCCATATTGGGAAGGGGAAAATCATCTTTAGGGCATGCAACATTAATATCTCTAAAGTCTGTACAAACCCTAACCTTAGTAGCTTCTTTCTTAGTTACTGGAACTACATTCGAGATCCATTCAGCATAATCAATGGCTTGTATAAAAATAACATTCAGGAGTTTTTCTAACTCTCCTTTGACTAGTAAGGCCACTTTAGGATGCATTTTTCTAAGTTTCTGTTTAACAGGTTTAGCATCCGGATGGACTACTAGGTGATGCATAACTACATAAGGGTCTAAACCTGGCATATCTTCATATGTCCAAGCAAAGACATCTTCATATTCTTTAAGAAATGCAATGTATTTATCCTATTTTTCTTGACTCAATTCTGATCCGATGTTGATTATGTGAGGGTTATCCTCGGTTCCAATGTTAATTTTTATGACATTTTCTACTTCCATGTGTAGATCTCTCTCAAAATTAGGTGGGGCGGGTGAAACACCCAATTCTTATAATTCTTCCAAGGTTAACTTGGATAATTCATCTTGAGGAGTCATGGCCTCAAGTTGGGCTATACTAGGTATAGAGCCATCAAAATAAAATCCATTATGTAATAATTCCTCAATGGAGACATCATGGAAGATATCTCCCTCCAACTCATCGTCGGATTCAGCGATCATCTCAGGATAAGCTATAGATAGCATATTACATGTGAATGGCTTATTCGTTAAATGCAAAGCATCGCGTTCATCTAAATAATCTTGGTAACATATAAGATGGTCATCATCCTCAAATGGTTGACCCTTACTAGAAAATAGGCCCACACCACATCGGGCGGGCCATGGATCTACCTCAAAAGGTTCTTTCATACCATTCTGGAAAGGTCCCAAACCTTTCCCTTTATATCCCAATTTAAGCATTATAGGTTTGGCTTTAGTATACTCATTAGTAAAATAACATCGAGCATATCCATCATAATGAGTTCTGATGTTTTTGGGTATTCTACCCTAGTCATATCCCTTATAAATAAAGGCACAGCTCTCGACTTGGTAAATACTTCCCATAGGCTGTGGGAGGCCCAAGGTATGAGGAGATGGTGGCAAATTATTTAAAATAAGGGAATCTTGCATAGAAACATTCGTTTCTTCTGATATAAGAATTTTAGATAGATCGGGTAAGAGCTCGTCAATAAGAGCATAAGAGGTAGAAGGAATATTTCCTACGTCTTCTGATGTGGAGAATATGCATTTGGTGGATATAGATGGTGTAGAGGTGTCAATAGATGGGTCTATTATAGGTATAGAAGTTATAGGAGTAGAACAAGAGACATTGGTTGTGGGATTAGGATCTTTCTTAGGTCCTAATGCGGTTTGTTCAGAATATGGTTGAGCTATATGTGAAGGTGCATCTGATGGAGAAGAAGTAGATGACATTGTGGGTGTGAGTTTCACACGTTTAGATGGATAATGAGAATTAGGATGTGTGGATGACAACGCGGGGTAAAATTGAACTCCAATAGGTTCTGCCAAAGCACACATATCAAAGGGTCTTGGATCACCATGAATGGTAACCAACTGATTCTTAAATTCGAATTTAACACATTGATGTAAAGTTGAGGGAACAACTCGCATCGCGTTGATCCAAGGGTGACCCAAGAGTATATTGTACGATGCAGGGCAATGTACAATAAACACAGTCGTATCCAAGGTTCTTGGACCAACCTGCAATGGAATGGTAATAACTCCACATGTTTCTTGTGTTTCATCATTGAAAGATTTTATAATCATATCAGTTCTTTTCATTTCATCACTTCTAAACCCAAATATTTGGTAGAAGTCAAAAGTGCAAATATTTAAAGATGAACCATTATCAATCAAAACTCGTTTGACTGCTACATCTCCAATTAAGGCAGTAATATATAAGGGGTTATCTTTATGTAAACTATGTTGCGGTATGTCTCTATCCCGAAAGTCAATACAATCAACTTCATGAGTTATTATAGTATTGGCCATGGCTTCAGGTTGAATGTCTTGTGGTACCATCATCTGGCTTAATGTGAGCATTAATTCATCTCTATGTGTAGGAGAAGATCTTAAGAGGTCCAAAAGGGAAATTCTAGCTGTAATATTTGATAATTGTTCATTAATATTATAAGGAGGTTTAGGTTGAACATTAGGTGCATGATTCCCTTTATTAGGAACCTTCAAAACAAATGGAGTTGATCCACCATTCTGAATTTGATCTTGTTGAGAATTTTGAGCCTGTTGTCTAGTAACAACTCCGATGGTACCCACAATATTATTCTGTGGATGATGAATGGGTCTTGGTCTAGCGTTTATAGCTAACTCATTAGAAAGTAATTGGTGAGACGATGGTCTAGTAGTGACTCTTCTTGGAAATGGTTCTTCTGGAACCATATGACTTGTGATAGGGTGAATAGTATCTGATTCATCTTCAGAGCTATTCGATTGATTTGATGTGATTTCCATATCACTCTCAGTCTCATATTCTGTATCACTAAGATCAGGTATCTGAATATTATATAGAGGCCTGGTTGTAACCATGGATAAAGTTGTGTCAAAGATTTCCGGATCATGAACAGGTAAATGCCCACTAATAGTTCCTACATATCGGGCAGGAGGAGGAACATTATGATGTTCAATTTGATTAGCCACCTCCTTACCATGTTTTGGTAAAGGATGTTGAAAGATGTCTAATGACTGATTGGCATTTGATTCTGGTTTTGTGTGGTGTTCTGTTGAGCGTTATTAGGAGGATTTTGCTTAGGTTGAAAGGCTTGTACCTCCATCTCATTGTTATCAATCAAGTCCTGTATTTTATGTTTTAATATTTTACAAGAGTTGGTAGTGTGTCCAGGTCCTCTATGGAAGTCACAATGTAAATCTGCTCTGTATCCGGGTATAGTTGGATCAGGTTCCTAGATATTTGGTAATTGAATCAAGCCTCATTCTAATAATTATGGTAGAATAGTTGATAAAGGTTGATTTAACCTAGTAAATTCTCGAGGAGGTCTATCAGGAGGTTTCAGTACAAACTTCTCCATTGTCTTTGCAGCATTAACATTAGCAATATTTCTGCTATCAGTGACTCCATCACCCACAACTTGTTTATTCTTATATTGATTTCTGGATGTTTTCTCATCGTCTTTCTTTTTAAGCTGACCTCTCCTAATGAGAGCATCTTCCACTCTTCGGGCTAAGTCTATAGCCTGATCGAAGGTGGTCAAGGTAGCAGTTGATAATTCGTAAGATAGTTGCTCTTGCAAATTATTAATAAAGATGTCCAACATCTCCCTATAAGGTAACACAAAGTGCAATTTTCCTATCAATTGTCTCCACCTAGCTAGGAAATCAGCAAAGCATTCATCTTTGTCTTGTTTTAAGTTATACAAATCTTTAATGGTCACATGTCTTTCGATATAGGCACTAAATTGATGAACAAAAGACTCGGCAGTTTCTTCGAAATTCCTCAAAGAATTAGTGGGTAATTGATAATACCACTCTAATGCCATTCCTCCCAAGCTTTTCGGGAACATTTTTAGTAATAACAAGTCATCATGTGATATATCATGACATGCTATCCTAAACATACGAAGATGCTCTATGGGATCTTTCGTTCCTTTATATATGGGCAGGATAGGCATAGGAAAATGTTTAGGATACGATTGTGCTACAACTATAGGATCTAAAGGCTGACTACACATCTCTCGATAATTGTACGAGGGATGGTAGGGATCTATCTGGTCCATGCGGGAAACTAATTGTTTCACCATGGTTTCAAGATTACTAGTTTGTCCACCATATTGGTTCGGTGGGACATAGGTATGGGATTTATGAGTGTATGATGGTGTGGCATAAGGATTAGATGCTATATTGCTATTATGCAAAGTGTTGGTAGGAAGAGTATTATGAAGGGGATTTGTAATAGTATTATGTTGTATCCTAGATTGTTGGTAATTGGTGTTTGGTTTTGTTTTGGGTTTTTGTTGATTTGAGGTATGTTGCTCAATAGCTTGGCGAAATAGAGCAGTAAATGATGGTTTCTTTTGTGCGGGAATGACCCTAGGCTTGTTAACAGGCACTTTAGGTGGTTGGGTAACCTGTTGTTGTTGCATGTTCTGGATCGTAGCTACTATATCCAAATTGGATGGTCCAGCTTGATCACTCTCTTGTTCAATAAAGGACAAGGGATTAGTGCATGTGTGAAATACGTCTTCTAGAGTTGCTTGAGTGTCACTAATTCGATCCTTGTCCATATGGACTACTCTATTAAAAACACCAATATTTGTGTTAATGAACTTCCAAAATTGTTCCATGTTTTCAAAAGTGATAGCTCCTCCCGGAGACATTTTAGGGGATGAGGATCCTTCCTCTCTATTAATTTCTTCTTGTTCATTTGCTACAGCAAGCTCTTCTTCTTGCTGGTCTAGGATTTCTTCTTCTTGAACTTGGTCCTCAGGAGGGACATTTTGGTCAATTAATGGTCTTCCTAACCAATCTTCTTCTTCTTCGGTTTGTTTTCCATTCCTAAGTCTAGGCATTGTGCTAAACTTAGGTTTTAGCAAATATATATATATATATATATATATATATATATATGATAGGGTTGAGAGGTATATATTTTAACTATATACCTACTATAATACTTAAAAAGGAAATGTTTTGTTTTTTTGTATTATTATTTCACAAGTATAAAAATAACAAACAACATGCTAGTTGCAAGAAATAACAATAGTAAAAAGAATGACTTAGTTTTCTATAAATAGTTTATGGATATCGTTGATAGGATCAAGTTCATCAGGAGTCATGAAATGCTCCTCTTCAAATTGGAAGTGGTTTTTCAAGAACTTGACAAAGTGTGCTATGGTAATATGATCTACTTCAGACTCTGACTTATAAAAATAAAGTTCATGGCAATACTCTCGATACAACATAGCTCTAGGAACTCTATTCCATATCTTTCTATCTATAAGAATGACTTCTTGATCCTCTATATGAGATAGAAACTTATGTACTACAACTACGTTCTCAAGGTATTCCTCAAAGGTGTATAATTCTGAAGACACAAGTGCTCTTTTATCTGCTAACCACCTATGGCAAGCTCTCTTAAGTTCATGGTACAAAGTCACCCGATCGGGATCCAGGATTCTATCTAGGACAAACCTCTTAATTTGCCTAAGTTCTGTAGATCTAGATTCAATAATACCCAATCTCCTATCAAGTTCATCCCACAAAGGTTGGACTCTATTTGTTTGAGGTACTCTAAGCACAAAAGTAATCTCTATGGCCGTTAATTGATTTTCAACATTTATGGTGACAACTCGTCTTCTATTATAATCTACCATCTAAATATGATATGCAAATTTAACAGTTTTCTAATGATTCTAGATGTTCTTAATAATGTGTTTTTTTTTTGGATTGTTTTCAAAAGGTGTTTTAGTTTCACGTCGGGTTCACCAAAAATGTATCGCCCAAATTTTTTGCACCCTTACCTTCGGGCTAAAGGATCCATGCCCTGGAAGGGGGATGCGAGAAGGATGGGACAATACCTCGGATGGAGAGGCCCTTTGAAGGTCGCGCCTCTCTGGGGAGGGGTATAAGGGTGAATTTTTGATGGATGGTGGGGTTCACCAGGAAACTTTGAGTGGCGTTTCCATGCCTAGGTTGAGAATGGGTTTGATGTGTTCATTTTATATTCAATCATTCATATTCCTAGGTTGGCCAAAATGAATCTAAGCTATTCTATATGAAATTTTGGGTTTATATGAAGACAACAAACATGAATGAATCCTAAATACAGAGACTATGTGAAATGGAGAGGAATACACCTATTCCTCGATGTCTGATGAAGATTCTGAAGCTTGTAGGAGTCCAGATCATCTCGGATATGATAGGATCATCTGTAATTGTATAGAATCATCCCAAATCATAGGCGATCATCTGAGATCAGACAAGATCATCGAAACCTGACGAATTCATCAGACGAATTCATCAGAAACCTGCAATCATGGAAATAGACACCAAAAACCAAAAATGCAATTGCAAGAATGATGCAAAATGATAGAAATAATAGTATAGATGCTTAAATAATAAATCCAGATAGCAAATCAAATGGGATGCACTATTTTAATAACTTATTTTAAATTTTATCATGCAAATATGCTAAATGAGGTGAACTCCAGGATGCAGAACAGAAATAAATCGATCTAATGCACAATTAAATAAGAAAGAAAGGTAGAAAATGCAAACTCGGGGCTCTGGTTGCCCCCAATCTGAACTACAGTCAAAATCATCTGCAATCGTACGAGATCATCGCCGATCTCGACAGGATCGTCCGAAATCGTGTTGGATCGCCTGCGACGATCCGAGCTTCCTCCGACTGAAACACAGTAAAATCCTGCAATAAAACCTGAAAATACAAATGCAAATGATGGGGGCGAGGATGTTCTAATACAACAAAAAACTAGAGTTGCAGGGAAATGATCAGCCAGGGGGATAAACTAGGAAAATCCCAAGTTTATATAGGATTAGGGGGAGGTTAGGAGGTTGGGGATCATCCCAATCTGGGAGATCTCCAACGTAGGAATCTCCAACCATGCAGACACGCTTCTGCCCGAGTTGGAGAGGTTGTTGAAACAGAGGCTAATTATGAAAATTTGGTTTTGGGACGAAATCGTCTGGACGTTCTGTTCCAGATGAATTCGTCCGATTTGGGACGATATCGTCAGATCGGCGACGATATCGTCCAACGGTCAAAACAAATTCTAAAAATGGCATGAAAAATGAGGTGAGCGGTTAACGGGCGGTTTCGGGGTTAAAATTCAAATTTTTAATCTTTTTACTGATGGTTTAACTGCGCCAATTTTAGGGTGCTACAATATTTACCTTCACACACCTCACTCTCCATTTTCTCCTACTCAAATCTGATGAAAATGACTCCTTGTGTGCTCAACAAGGATATTTATACCTTTTGGTGTATGATCATCTATGATGGTCACATAACGACCATATTAGATGGTCCTGGTTTTCAAATATCCTGGAAAGTCATGATTTTTCCTAAAAAAACAAAAACCAACCAGTCCACCACTTACCACAACTCATCCATCCATCCCATTTCTAATCTCGATAAAGTAAATCATCTTCCATCGACTTATCGCTTAAGGATGTAGACAATACCAACATTTCACCTCAAACAAGATCAATATGCAAACACTCATTTTTGGACTTAATAATTGTCTAAGAATCTTGTTCAAGATTCCCACAATATTAGTTTAGCATTGTGGTCATGAAAATCCCACTGCATCATAGATTCAACACATTGGCATGACTTTTTACCCGTATCTTAGTAGTTTAGTTAGTTGATAGTTCAATAATAAGCTTTGCAGATATTTTTCCCCTCCACCATTGTGGGATCCTACATTGATCTTGATTAGAGGTAATCAAATGTCAATACCTTGAGCACAAAAACCATCATCTATTCATATGCACAATTACAAGTGTCATTTATTTTTGCATTGCATTGTGTTTCACACAACACGATACAAAAATGGGTATCTATAGACACAAAAATCAAGAATTTTAAATGTTAATTAATCAATCACAAAAAAATAGTATATTTAATATTAATTAATATTAAATTATTCATTCACCTAAGTATTAATTAATTAATTAATTGACTAATTATTACCTAGGCTACACAACCACTCACCCCTCCTCACAGGAACATTCACCCTTCCATCCCCTCATGGCCACATCATCCACTTCACTTCAGTTCCACCTCACATCCCCCATACCGATCATGCATAATAAAGAAGCACCCTATGCCAAAGGTGAATTTCAGTAATTTACAATTGTACCTCCATCCACACATGCACACTCAGTTCAATAGGATCACTTAACTCAAATGAACAACATGCACACTCAATTCAATAGGATCATTTAACTCAAATGCACAGCATGCATACTCAATTCAACAAGACCACCTAAATATGCACAACATGCACATTTAGTTTAATATGCATATCCAACTCAGTGTGCATACCTTATTTGGTGAAAAATTGAAAGAACGCTTACATCATAAAATTACATGCACATTCTTGGTGATAACTCCAAGGTGTGCACATCTGGTGATAATTACGAGGTAATTTTATCTTCCTATGCAAGTATGCACTCTCTATGATGACATCAATTCAAAGAGAAGACTCTCGATTATACTACTTAATTGGCTAATTCACCATCCTATCCACTTCCTCGATAAATCTATAAATAAAACCTCTCCTTCATGGAGTATGAGGATGGTATATGCATTGAAGCATTATCAAGATCCCAAGCCAACTTAGCACCTAATATTATTAATAAATCATATGCGAACATCTCCATCCTATGCCAAACCCTAAGTACACCATTACACAGACTCAGATACGACTTTTGGCAACAACAGATCACCACAACACACGACCTTCTAAAACTGGATGATCTCTGTTCGTGATCATCCAAACCAAGATGATTATCATCTAGCCTATATAGAAACATCCAAAAATAGTACAAAGCAGCATAGCACAATGTGACAAAAATAGTATGACACAACAACAACAACCATCGCAAGCAAGGTAAAACCAACATGCATGTGCTTTTTTTCATACATTTATACTTATTTTTATGCATTATGTTTTAGTTTATCTCTTATAAATCTAGGCCTCACTTTGGGAGGCCTAACATATATTATTGATACATTGTATAGTTTATTTGTATGTAGGTATACAAATATAGATCATACAAAATTAGATACTGATCCTAAGTATGCAAAGCCACCATATATCTAGATGCAGACCTGATTGTTAAAAGCAGCAGGCCCTAGTATTCAACCCTCCAATATTAGATAGTTATAGATATCAGCTATCCAACCCTTATATGGTCATCATACAATATAATTATCCACCCTGGTGATAGGTATCCATACACCATTCATGCTATCTAGATGACTCAGAAGCACATCTAACACATCAAGCAGATCTAACGCAGATCTCCCATAACCACCAGATACAGATTCAACCAAGCAATGATCATGACAAACCCACACATAAATTTTTTAGTAATGAAAGGACATACACCATTTTATTTGTAAAAGTCAATTGACCCTTTGTATCTTTTTACAACCCTTCGAGGGTTTTATTGTAATAAGACAGGACAAAAGCACAATACAATATAATACACATTTCATGTTTTTATTTACTTGTTTTTACATGGTGCATATTTTTATCATATATAGGTATATTATAAATACCAGAGTAGGAATTGTATTCAAGGTTAGAGAGAATGTAAATAAAAACCTTTATAAGTATTGCATTTTGGTTTTTGTATGGACTATCATGACTGTGCATTTCCAACAATGACAAAATTTAACTTTTTGAAGGAATAAAAGTTATTTTCTAGTTTATTTGATGTCTACAACTTTTGTATGATGGTGTGTAATTAATTTTAGTGCTTTGAAGTAAATTTAGGGACTATGAAGGAAGATATTTTATGTTGTTGTAGGTTTAGCAAGGGCCCACTAAACCTGGACAGTCCATAAAACCTCTCTCCTATTAGATTTAGGTTAAAATAGGTAGTTAATAAGTTGGTTTATTTTGAGTAGATTCCATTTAGTTTATAAGTAGGAGTTATTTGTTGTCTTTTCAACATTAATTGAGAGTAATATGGTTGCAATCAACCTAGATAGTTTTTAAAACTAGTTACAAGCCTATGTAGTTTTAGAATTTTCTTTCAGCACATGCTTTCATTTTCTAGTTTGTTTTAAGTTTTTTCATGCTTTCCTAGGAAGGAATCACTTAGTGTATGTAAGAGAAGACATTAGCTCATACAGAGAAATACCCATTGTAAATCAAACTTGATGGATAATTTAAGTGGTTAGCACAAACTCATCACTTTTTGGTATCATTTTCAGGGAAGGTTCCAAAACTAGTATTGTATCTTGTAAAAGATAAGGACTTTCCATGTTGAAATACTTGGAGGGGTTTTTTGGTCTCATCCAAAGCAAAAATTAATTCTCAAGTGGATAAAGGCATCGAAAGTTAGGTTTTGTAGTAGTTTCATTGCTTTCTAGGATTAATTTTCATTGCGTTTTAGAGTAATTTTCATTCCTATATTGCTTTATTCTTGCAATTTTTTATGTTTTTGTCCTTGTTTTATTTTTGTTTCTAAAAATTTTACTAACAAGGAGGAGAATGAATGAATCAACCACAAGATGAACATGAAATATTCCTCTCATGAACCTCCCAAGCAAGATCTGTCAAGAACTAAGCAACAAGAAGAGGCTTCACAAAGCTAGTAGACTGTCATTTCCTCTATAGTTGAGCAACAATCCTCAGGAGGTGAAGATCAACTCCAATTTATCTAGGAAAGAGCTCATGTGATTATTGAATAAATCACCCATACACTTGAAAAAGGAGGACAATTTGAGATTCCTAAGGCTGTAAATGAAGGAAGTAAAGGGTAAGAAGAATAGAGTGAATCATCTAGTTCTAGTCCTTGTACTCCAAGAAGACCTCACACTCAATGATTGTGGACTCCATGGGATTTCCACATGGTTGAAGAAGAACCAAGACAACCATAGAGCACTTTCAAGTTCCCTATATGCCTTCCAAGGGTAGAGGCTAATAATAATGATGGGCATATGAAGAATATCTCTCCATTAGCCATACCCACTTTTAGAGGACTGACCACTAAAGATCCTAATACTTTTATTTTTGAGTTTGAAGTGCTTTATCTCACCTATTATTACACCACTGATGCACAAAAGTTAAAATTATTTCCAACCACTTTAAAATATGGTGCATTATGCTAGTTCATGGGTTTGGGTGAAAATTTTATCACTACTTGGGAAAGTGATGATGGAATGAAGGCAATTTTCTTGGATAAATACCAATATTATTGTCATGTGAGAGACCAAAAGAGTGAAATTTTCAAGATGACTCAAAAATAAGGTGAAGGACTTGAAGATTACATTGAGAGATTTTAATTTGTAATGAAGAGAGGTAACATTGAGTTGGATGATGATTTGTTGAGAACTATCTTTCTAAAAGGATTAAGAGAAGAGACCATTGATATCCTCAATCTAATGGGAGGAGGGAACATTTCTAATATTCCTTTCCATAAAATTTTAGAGTTATGTACCAATTACTCTTGCACAAGGCCATATTTGTACAATAACAAGCCAACTGGAACCATTGGAGGAGTTACAAGAGTTGAACTTAGTAATATGTTGGAAGATTTAAAAATATATTTGTTGGGCACTTTTACCTCTTCCATGGATTTGTTGTAAAATAAAACTGAGGTAAAGGTTGTCTATTATCCTCTTTGTAAGAATAATTATACCTTACATGACTGTACTTTGGATTTGCAGCATTTGTGATCAACAACATTCAATGGAGGATTGCCAACATTTACCTGTAGTAAAGACAGTGTTAAAGGAACCAAATTTTCAAGAAAAAAAGATGTTTTCTTTGTTGCACAAAGGAGGCCATTCCAAGGAGACAATCAAGGATGATATTTAGGTATGCCTAATCCATATGCTCATTCTAATTTTCCTTACTATAATCAAAATTGGTCAAATCCATAATGGTCTCAATGGTCTAATAATGTTCCACCTTGGTCACAACCAGATTGGTCCAATCAATATTGGCCACAACAAGGTTGGCAAGGCTAGCAATGGTCATATCCACAATAATATCAGCCCAATCCACCACAATTTTAAGGATAAGTTCCTCAAAAACATCAACAATAAAAATTGTTACCTCCTCCACAAGGAAATAACAATCATGCACCACCCAAAAAACCTCCTCTTCCTACTCAACTAGTGCCTAACCCCAATAATAGACCTACCCAATAGTTAATCTATGAAGCTGAAGGTACCTATCCAGTAAATTTATTATCTTGTAGTGAAATCTAGCTCAGGTCAAGGATAGTTTTACTTGAACATGTGCCTCCCATCATCACTAAAGAGGAAATTGAACCCCAAACTATGGTAGAACCTATAACTCAATCTATTGTTCTAAGGCAAACTATAAACTAGCCTATTGTAGAACAACTTGCAGGTGTGACTGAGTCACCTACAAGGGCTGAACCTACATAATATTCTGAAAATATAACAGAGGCTTATTTTCCTCAAAGATAGATGATTAAAAAATAAACACCCAAAACTGATTTTGATCTCATGGTAGAATTGTGTAACATCAATGTGAAAATTCCACTCTTACAAGCTATAAAAGATGTTCCAATTTATGCCAAGGCCATTAGAGAGTTGTGTGTCAAGCATCTAGGAAGGAAAATAAAGGAACCCAAGACCATACATGTCATGGGTCAACTTTCTGATTTGATGGTTGGGAAACTTCTCTTGCCTAAATACATGGATCTTGGAGTACCTATTCTTACAATACGCATAGGACAAACCAGCCTTCAAAATATTTTGATTGATCTAGGTGCAACAATTAATGTGATGACAAAGGACACCATGACTTTGTTAGGGCTACAATATCTAAGACCTACCCTCACTATCTTGCAATTGGTAGATAGGTCAATAGTGAAATCAGAGGGGATTCTAGATAATATCATGGTCACAATTTCCTCTTAGGAGTATCTAGTAGATTTTGTAGTGTTACAAACTAAAACCTCACTTGGGGGACATCCTTTAATACTAGGTAGACCTTGTATAGCAATAATAAATGCTTGTATTAGTTGTAGGATAGGAAGTATGACCATTTTTGATGGCATACATAACAAAACTTTAACACTTTATCCACCTACAACCCCAAGTATTTATAATGAGCATCCATGGTTTGATGAACTAGATGATGGAGAAATCATCCAATCATTGGCCATGATAACTACCCAAAAGCATAACCTTGAGGAAGAAGTGTATGACAACAATTTCACAAATGGCACCACTTCTATCACTGAGCAGATTATGCTAGAAAAACCTAGTAGTTGACAAATGCCTTATCTTCCAAATTATCCTTTCATTACTTACCCCACTCAAACTACACAAGACATTGTAACTTTTCATCAACTATTTCCACATAGATACCCTTTAAAGTACTTCTTGAAGGACATCTCAGGCATAGATGCCAATAGTGAAGATTGCAAACAAATAGAAGTTTCTCTTGGGAAAACTTTGAACATCAATAGGAATTTGTAGGAATCCCAAGAGCAACCTTTGGTGCAATTGTTGATAGACCATCAACAAGATTTTGCTTGGGATTATAATGAGATGAAGGGCATACATCCATCTATTTGCACACATAGAATATTTATAAGATATGAATGTGACCCAGTGAGACAACCTCAAAGAAGATTCAACCCAACCTTGATCGAAGTGATAAAGGAAGAAATTCAAATATTACTGGATGTTGGTTTCATCTATCCCATCTTAGATAGTCAATGGGTTTCCCCATTGGTCATTTTACCTAAGAAGAATGGAAAATGGAGAGTCTGCGTAGACTATAGAGAACTCAATAAGGCTACTAAGAAAGACTATTTTCCCTTACCTTTTATTGATCAAGTTCTTGATACTCTCGTAGGAAAGAAGTATTTTTGCTTCTTAGATGGTTTTAGTGGTTACAATAAAATTAGGGTAGCTAAAGAAGATCAAGAAAAAACCACCTTTACATACCCTTGGGAAATATATGCATATCGTGTCTTACCTTTTGGGCTATGTAATGCACCTACTACCTTTCAAAGGGTTGTAATTTCCATCTTTGTTGATCTTAATCATGATTGTTTAGAGATTTATATGGATGAATTTACTATATATGGTGATACCTTTGAACAAACTCTAAAAAAGTTGAAACAGGTCCTTGAAATATGCCAAGAAAATAATCTCTCTTAGCCATGAAAAATTCTACTTAATGATGACCAAAGGCATTGTCTTAGGCCACTATATCTCTGTAGATGGCATCAAGGTAGATCCAGCCAAAATTCAGGTCATAAAATCCCTTCCACCACCCAAAATTCAAATAGAGGTTAGAAGCTTCTTAGGACATGTAGGCTATTATAGAAGGTTCATTCAAGACTTCAAAAATATTGTTGCTCCATTATTTCAACTATTGACTAAAGCTAACAAATTTTATTGGAATGATGACTGTCAACAAGATTTTGAAGAGCTTAAGGAAAAGCTTACCACAACACCAATCCTAAGAGGAAAAATTTGGGATTTACCTTTTCATATTCACACTAATGCATCAGACCAAGCATTAGGTGTAGTTCTCACCCAAAATAAGGAAAAGTAACCCTATGCCATCTATTATGTTTAAAAAAACTTGAATGGATCAGAACTAAACTATACTATCACTAAAAAATAATTTCTTGTTGTTGTCTATGCCATAAACAAGTTTAGACATTACATTATTGGGTATAAAATTTTTGTCCATACTAATCATTCTACCATTAAATATCTTATGAATAAAGTTGTAGTAAGTGGTAGAATTGTTCAATGGTTGTTACTTTTACAAGAATTTGATATTACCATATTGGACAAAACTAGTAAACATAATGTAATGGTTGACCATCTTTCTAGATTATATTTGGTAAATGATATAGAACCTATGAAAGATTCCTTTCTTGATGAGAATTTGTTTGCCATTTCAATACACTCACCTTGGTATGCAGATATTACTAACTATTTGGTGATAGGAAAAGTGCCATCTCACTTTTCACCACATGAAAAGCAAAAGCTCATCCATGAAAGTGCTCCATATACTTGGTTAGATGGTATTTTATTTAAGTTATATCCTGACCATGTAATTCAAAGATATGTGCAGGAGGAATACACCTTTGACATCTTACATGCAACTCATGATGAACCATGTGGAGGACATAATGCTGCCAAGAGAACCATGTATAAAATCTTGCAAACATGGTACTATTGGCCTACAATGAACCATGATGCTAAAGTCTATATCTCTTGATGTGATCCATGCCAAATAATGGGTAAACCAACTCCTTCAATAGAGATGCCTCTACACCCTCAAGTGGTTTTAGAACCATTTGAGAAGTGGGGGTTAGAATTTGTTGGACCTATCAACCCTACAAGTGAATTCAATGAGTACATCTTGGTGTGCATGGATTATGTCACAAAATGGGCAGAAGTGAAGGCATTACAACATTCCCAAAAAGAAAATTTGTTGACTTCCTGTATGACAATATTTTTTAGCATTTTGGAGCACCCAAGGAGATTGTAACAAATCAAGGACTACAATTCATATCTAATGTGATAGTTTCATTTGTACATAAATATCAAGTGAACCATAGAAAATCTTGACCGTACCATACTCAGTCTAATGGTCAAGTGGAGGTTACTAACAGGGTGATTGAAATTATTTTAAAAAATATACTTGCTTCACATCAGACAGATTGGATGCATAGACTCATGGAAGTAGTATGGGCCTATAATACTACTTGGAAATCAACAACAAGGCTCACACCCTATGAAATGGTCTATGGGAAGATAACTATCATGCCAATTGAGTTGAAAATTTAGACCTTACGCACTGCATTGAAGGTTGGAATTGATCTCATCATTGCTTAAAAAAAAGACTCTTACAACTAAATGCATTAGATGAAATTCATCGTAATGCCCTTCAGCATACTAAATCATGCAAATTCAGCAAAAGCAATGGCATGATAAACATATAATTCCAAGGACTTTTAAAGTAGATTAATGGACCTTACTCTATGATTCCAAGTTCAAATATTTCAAAGGGAAGTTGCATACAAGATGGTTGGGCCCCTATGAAATTGAAGAAGCATATGGTAATGGTATAGTCAAGCTAAAAACCATTGATGACTCCTCTCATGGCTTACTTTTCAATGGCCATTGATTGAAGTTGTACCACAAACCTCTCTCCAAGTCAAATTTCATTAAACAAGTCATTCAAAAAGTAGAACTACAATTTATTTCTAACCTGTAGCCCCTTGCCAATACTTGATATTTCTCCTTTAGCAAAGAGATATGAAAAATAAAAAAAATAAAAAATGAAAAAAACAATAAATTCCTATGGTGAAAACCTTTATCAACGCCATAGGGACAAGGAAGAAGATGAAAACCAGTTTTACTGGCTCTTCATCCTTGCAAAAATAATATCCATTTGTGAAAACTAGCTTGTTGGCACAAATGGACAGTCAATTTCTAAAAACCAGCTTGCTAGCAGGAATTATCTACAAAAAAAAAGGAAAAAAAGAAAAGAAAAAAACCACACCAGTTCAAATATTCTTCATAATGATAGGTCTAGCATAACATTGCTAACTAAATGAAAATGATAATGTTATTGACCAAGTTAAGAAAAAAGTAATATTGACCAAGTTAGCATAATGAAAATTACTCAACCACTAAATGTCGGATGACTTTAACCAAGTCAGCATAACAACAATGACTCAGCCACCATGAAATGTCATAGTGAATGTAATTTATTAGTTGGCAAGGATATATTTTATAAACACCTTAAGTAAAATAGTACAATATTCAAAGTGGCAAGGCAATCAGGGGCATGAACAAGTTAAGTCAAATAGGACAAAATTCAAAGTGGCAAGGCAATCAGGGTCGAAAATAGGTGAGTTTCAATACACATGCTTACATAAAAGCCTAATAGGAACAAATGAATATAACAAAGGCAATTATTAGGTGATATGGTAATCTTAGAATGATATGGGAGCCTTGAAAAAAACAAAATCAACTTACTCCCATACCATGTTTATACGAAACTTTCAAATTAGGTGAGTGGCATGACAAGTCATCATTATTATTCCCTAGGCCTATTTTAATTGTTGAAACTTTTTTATATGTATGTGAATTATGTACCACCCCATATCATCATTCTCCCATGTGTGACTTTGCTATATCTAGAGTTTCTTTATAAATTTGCATGCATTGTCATTTTGCCCTCGACACAAAATTTTCACCCTCAACTATGTTATAAAATTTGCACTGATACTATATTATATGTTCTATTTCAAAATACCTATGCATTGGATTTTCTTGTTTGTTATTTAATAGTAAAACCCCTATGGGGAACCAAAAACCCTATCTTCTATGTTAGTCTTTTTAGCATGAGTGTATTTGCCATACCTCCACTACAAGTTTCCTTGTCTACCATCCATTGGTAATTCCTTGTTGAATATTTAAGTCTTACCTTTGTTAGTACCAATGGTGGGCACCATGAAGCATGTGAAAGCAACACATATTGATGCCCTATAATTATGCAAAGACACCATTCAAAAATTATTTGTTCCAAAATGGTACTAGATCATGCAAAAAATTCAAGGCTATGACATAGTCATCGCCTAGTACTTTGTGCAGAAACTAGATTTGAAAAGCATGATGGCCCATCTGAGCTATGAGGTAGCTATGGAAGTCTTAACAAAGAACATTGCATGCATTTTGGAGCTTCTACAATCAGGGAATAAATGGTATAAGATGGAAAACATCAATGTTACTATTGGTCAAATATCTGCCTAATCATACAGAACTGCATTTGTGTGCCCTAGACATGGCCAACATTGAATTACTAGAGGAAAGTAATATCCTCCATATCAATATCCAGAGAGGGTTGGCTCCCAAACTAAATCCTACACTGGTTGAAGACTAGAGTTATGGGAAATAGATTGGAAATTGTAGAAAGAAATAGGAAATATGGCCATAGGCCAAAGGTATAGGATTCGAGGCAGACTAATAACATGAAATTCACCCAAGCATGAAATAGCATATAAAAAAAGAAAAGCAAAAAAATTTACTTATAAAATTGCAAAAACTACCTTTAAAATAACACTCCAGCACTCACTCCCTCACCAGTAATATTTAAATTCAAATGCAGAATTCAAATCTAACAACAAATAAAGAACATGAGCGTAAAATAGAAGTATTTAAAAATAGAAGGAAATCGCACACAAGATCACTTGTAAATTTAGAAGCCCTATATCTTCTATTAATGCAGAGAACTTGGAGAGTTTTCTTGAAAAATGTCTAACCTCCATTTTACAATGGAAATTTAATTAGTATTTATAGAGGATTTTGCCTCTTTCATTAAATATGTATGAGGATAAAATGATCCCAAATCAAGAACCATAGTGAGAAAATTCCTCCTTGGAAATATTAAAAACTCATCATTTCAACAAAGTGATCCAACTTTTAAGGAAATTCCTCTATGAAATCGGTATTTTTAGGCATCGGTGCATGGAAAAATGCAATATCTGGTCATTGACTGGATACATTCGCTATATCAAAATTATGCTTCTACTTGGAAATCATGAAATCACTTTGTACTTTTAATATTACTGCTCTCTTTGCTCGAGATCCACAACCTGAGTTACTCTTTGCCACAAACATTTAATGCTTTGCATTCGCCTACCTTGGGGTGTTCTTGAAATTCGTTGACGTTATTGATAGCAAAATTCACTCGATATTAGTAGTAAGTGAATCACATATTTGCTCTTTTCATCATGTTCCTTGGTGAAGAGGGCACCCCTGATTTAACAGCAATCAACTCCTTTTATTACAAGCAAAAGCACTTTTAACAGCTTCCTTAAACTCTATGTTCACCCCCTAAAAAGGTGAAAGAGGCTATCACCTTCCTCTTGGGGCAAACACGGAGTTGAAATTTAAAGTTGCTTCAGATTTTAGACTCTTCACCCTCTTTACTATTCATGGCGCGTTCGCCCCCGAGAGGGGCAAATGGAGCTTTTGCCCCTCAACCGGGGTGAACACACTTTTGACCCGTAAATGTTGCGCCTTTAAATATGTTTGCCCAAACTTGGGTAATTTCGCATTGAAAATGCTTTTGCCCCTTTCCTGGGTAATTTCACCCTAAAAATTCTTTCGCCCCTTTTCCTGGGTAATTTTGCCCCTTAAATGCTTTCGCCCCTTTCCTGGGTAATTTTACCCATTAAATGCTTTTGCCCCTTTCCTAGGTAATTTTGCCCCTTGAATGCTTTTACCCTTTTCCTGGTTAATTTTTCCCCTTGAATTATTTTGCCCCTTTCTTGGGTAATTTCACTCCAAAAATGCTTTCAACTGGATTTTTACCCCTTCTTTGGGGTGCTTCTGACTTTGACCCATCTCAACACTTGCAAAATTTTTCCTTCTCCTTTATTCGGATGGAATTATTTATCCAAGTAGTTTTACCCCAAATGAAATACGTAAAGGATTTTCACCCCAAAAGTGCTCAAAAATAGATTTTCTACCCCAAAATTGATTTTTCGTGGTAAAGCTTCCCGGAGCCATAACTTTTGATCCATTCACCCGATTGTATATTGTAATATATCATTGGAAAGCTTGAGAAAAGATCTATCACAATAAAATATCTAAAGATCATTTCATTAAATTTTACTTTAACCACTAGATCTACTTCACTTGGATAAATTTAAAAATTTATTTTTTAGTATGGCAAAAATACCAACACTTTTGGCGGCTCACAGGGTATTCAGCTTGTCTAGATGCAATCAATCCTAGGGCCTTTATCCATTGGAAAATGGAGTCACAACCACCTAGTGTATAAAATTGTTTACTGCTTGCATCAGCTTCTTCTTGTACTGTTTGATATTGTTTAGTCACCTATTTGTATTTTTCACCCAATACGAGGCACTTCACCTAGCTCGGCTGATTTTTTTTTGCTTCAAGGTACTCTGGAAAAACTTTGATCTCTGAGTCCAATGGCTCCTATAATACAAAAATGAAATGGGAAAAAATGAAATAGAGACTATTGATGGTTTGGATCAATGTAAGGAGCAGGAATGGATGGGGGCATAGTTATGCCTACCCTTGACAGAGTCAGTGTACTCATAGCAATTATGGAAGTAACGAGGGTGAAATATGAGGCAGATGATGGTGGAATAGAAAATGGACTAGGGATAGAGGCTAACAAACTAAAATATGGAGGAATGGAGAAAAAAGGAATGGTGGAAGGAGCATTGGTGACTGATGACTATGAAATGGGGAGGAGAACAAAAGTGGTGGGTACAACGAACGAAAGTGAAGTACTAAAAATGAAGGGAAATGGCCACCAAATGCTCATGATCAAGGGAAGAGAAAATGTGTACCTAAGGGCTCCGATACCAATTAAGCTAATGACGTAGATTTATTTTAAAATCATATCACATCATTTAGTTCCCTTGGTAATTTATTTATTAGTTGGTCTATTTACGATATTTACATAAAAAATTATGACATGGTTGGCATGCCACCACCACAAACCTGGCTCTGGGTGCTTATCCAGTGAATATGTAGTGTCTAGACTATATTTTATTGTACTTTAAACAATATTTGAAGTTTTTTTGTCGTCTTCCTAAAATTTTCAAGGTTGCAATCTAGCTACAATGTGGCAAGTTATCATGCATGCTAGTACTTATATAATCATTGAATAATATGGCAAAAATATTTACCATATGGGAGCCTTCTTTGAGTATCGATTGTGATGATGGCTGGAACCAAGGCTACCACTTTTGAGAGTCTACTGGTTGTGAGATATTTGGGTACATGATCCTTTAACCCCTTGGTGTGACAGTAAGATTTTTTTTATGATACCCCTTCTATCAAGATCTCCTTAAGATCAACCTCTTGATGAGGCATGACTATTGGGACATAAAAAGGATGTAAAATGCTGCCTTCTTTGCTTTCAAAATTGATCTCTTGAGCCTGTTCCTCTTCTTGGTACATATTCTAATAGAAATTACAAGTAACTATATTGTCCATTGCTAAAGCAGTTCTTGCATACTCCCTTCGTTGGCCCTGGATGAGATCCACCTCTTGTGCTACACACAACTATGTTTTAGATATCCACATAGATTGAGGTATCTGCCATTATGAATAATGTGCAAGACAATTTGAAGTAGTAGCAACTATCGAAGAGAGTGATAGAAATGCATTTTCTCTCCATTGTAATTTTCTTGATTGGAGCAGGAGCTGCTCTACTTGTACGACTTCCTAAAATATTTGAGGGAATATTTGTTCTCTAGATTACAGTAGGAGGCTTATGTCTGGGTGGAAGGCTTGAATATAGTAGAGGTGGTTCTGAGTAGGTGTCGACTGGATCTTCTCTAGAGTTCTCCTCCAAATCCTCCAAAATTAGACATTGAATTTTGTGATGATCTCTATAGGTGCTCTTGTGATGATGGAGAGGTTCATCAAGAGTTGAAAGGGGTCCTAAGAGCCATTAAATGCTCTTATGTCGAAGCATTTTGTACCACTGCAGTGCCCTTCCTTACAGAGATGGGACCAAAAGTTTGATCATGACATTTTCATGGGTTATGCCATGTAGGATCACTAGAGAAGCAACATCTTCAATATGTTCTTGCACCATTCCCTTAGTGACATTGTATTTTGTTAGAGTCTTCAGGGCATTTTTGGGAATATCATGCCAACTTTGGAGATTGAAAGGGCTAGGATCATCCTAGCTAAGATAGAATACCTGTGCTATTATAGTAGTGGTCCTTAGAGATCACGGTCCATGTTGCTGATTTGGAGTCAGTAGAAGAACATTCTTTTCTTCGCTTGTGAGGTCAAGAATACTCACCAAACCTTGATTCCTCTAGGGTGCCTTGTTTTAGCATAAAAGGTATCTATGATCAAGAGATCTAGATATTCATATCACTAAGATTTTCCAGATGATTTTTCTAGATGAAGATAAGCCAAATATTCACCAAACTTGGGCTCCCTTAAAATACAAATGTTGTTCGTCCCACTAGGCATGCCAAAACCTATTGGTCAAATATATGCCTAATCATACAAAACTATGTTTGTGCACCCTAGACATGGCCAACATTGAATGACTAGAGGAAAGTAATGTCCTCCATGTCAATCTCCAGAGAGGGCTGGATCCCAAACTAAATCCTACACAGGTTGAAGGCTAGATTTGTAGGAAAGAGATTGGAAATTATGAAAAGAAATGGGAAATATGGCCACAAGCCGAAGGTGTAGGATTCAAGGTAGAATAACAGCAAGAAATTCACCCAAGCATGAAATAGCATATAACAAAATAAAAGTAGCAAAATTTACTTATAAACTTGTAGGAAATACCTTCAAAATAACACTCCAGCACTCACTCCCTCACAAAAAATATTTAAATTTAGATGTAGAATTCAAATCTAACAACAAATAAAGAACATGAGCATAAAATAGAAGTATTTAAAAACAAAAGGAAATCACACACAAGATCAATTATAAATTCAGAAGCCCTGCATCTTCTATCAATGTAGAGAACTTGAGGAGTTTTTTGGCAAAATGTCTAACCTCCCTTTTACAATGGTAATTTGATTAGTATTTACAAAGTATTTTGCCTCTTTCATTAAATACATATGAGGACAAAATGATCACAAATCAGGAACCATAGTGAGGAAATTCCTCCTTGGAAATATTAAAAACTCATCCTTTCAACACATCGATCCAGCTTTTAAGGAAATTCCTCCATGAAATCGATATTTTTAGGTGTTGGTGCATAGAAAACTGTAAGACCTAGTCGTTGAATGGATACATTCGCTATCTCAAAAATATACTTCTACTTGAAAATCATGAAATCACCTAGTACTTTTAATATTACTACTCTCTTTTCTTGAGATCCACAACCTGAGTTACTCTTCGCCACAAACATTTAATGCTTTGCATTTGCTTGCCTTGTGGTGTTCTTGAAATTCATTGATGTTATTGATAGCAAAATTCACCCAATCTTAGCAGTAAGTGAATCACATATTTACTCTTTTCATCATGTTCCTTGGTGAAGAGGGCACCCCTGATTTAATAGCAATCAACTCCTTTTATTATAGGTAAAAGTTCTTTTAACGGCTTCCTTAAACTCTATGTTCACCCCCTAAAAGAGGCAAAAGAGGTTGTCATATTTCTCTTGGGGCAAACATGGAGTTGAATTTTAAAGTCACTTTAGATTTTAGACTCTTTGCCATATTTACTATTCATGGCACATTTAACCCCAGGAGGGGTGAATGGAGATTTCGCCCATCAACCAAGGCAAACACACTTTTGACCTGTCAACGCTGTGCCTTTAAATACATTCGCCCAAAATTGGGTAATTTCACCCTAAAAATGCTTTTGCCCCTTTCCTGGGTAATTTTTCCACTTAAATGCTTTCACACCTTTCTTAGGTAATTTCACCCCTTGAATTCTTTCACCCCTTTCCTGGGTAATTTCGCCCCTTTCTTGGGTAATTTTGCCCCGAAAATGCTTTCAATTGGATTTTCTCCCCTAAGAGGGGTGAAAATGATTTTTGCCCCTTCTCTGGGGCGCTTCTGACTTTGACCCATCTCATCACTTGCAAACTTTTTCCTTCTTCTCCTTTATTCGAAAAAAAATATTTATCGAAGCAGTTTTTTTGAGAATGTATTATTTCATATTGTAATATCTTTCTAGCTATGATAAACATCTATTTCATCAAGACTATACAAGTTTTTGGTTTTGATATTGCTATGGGTGTTATATTATAGTTGATTTTTAAATCCTTAGAAGTTTGCACCAGTATGTAAGCAAGATTGTGATTTTTTGGTCTCATATATACTGGTTATTCTCATAAACACCTGTGTTACATCTGCATGACTTGTATTTCATTAAAAAGGAGATAAATTTAATTATTATCCTATCAGTTATTTGTCCAAAGGCATTGAAAGATAGGGTAATAGGATATATGCTAGTTGATAGTGCCTGATAAAATTTGGAAATTAATGTTGAAAGTTTTGAAATTAATGAGAAGATTTAGATTTTTATAGTTAAATAGCATTAAGCTTGAATTATTGCTTTGAAGCATTGAACGTACAAATATATTTTTTTTGAATTAATTTACAGAGTTTTCAAAGCTAATATTTACGAAGTATAAATAAGTTGCTTTTAAAAGTTAAAGGTCTATGTTTTCTCATTAAGCAATAGGTAATTAATTTTTAAATAGTTTAATTAAATAGACCTTAGGCATCATCAAGTGCATTAGCTTTTAATTTAGATTAATTATCAAATAAAGAAAACACACTAATCCTAAGGTCATTTGCTTAGGATCCAAAAAAAAAAGGTTGTTACAAAGGATGAATCCAGATTTTTTTTGCATAAAAGGAATATTGCAATATCTTTTATTATGAATAAATAAAGACATTGAACTATGGGATATAAAAGGATATTATGAAAACAAGTTCATTTTGAGAGACACTTTTAAAGAGAATACATAAATGTATGAAATCACACATCAAAGTTCCCAGGCCCCTTGTTGATAGACACTTGTCAAACAGTGAGACATTCTTGCACATGTGATAAAATAAAGCATATCTACTAAGAACCTTGGAGATTTTAGGTGATCTTTGCAAGAGAGAACTTTTTGAGTTCTATGTTAAGGTGATTCTGTATATTGACAGAATTGCACATCAACAAGATGTAGCAAAAAACTTACAAATAATGCATACCCAAGCTATATATTTTGACAAAGGAAAAAAGGATATGGCTGTAATAGAACCCGAGGCCCCCACTTGTTATTAAAACTACAACAGGTATTAATAAGGAGAAGAAGAATAAAGAGAGTAAATAAGATAGTGCAAAGAAAACTTCTGAGCAGCAACAAAAGACCCATGCAACCATAGAAATACAGAAGAAGGGATAAGAGGCCAGTACATCTGAAGGTGTCAAAATGAGGCCCAAAAAGATAGCTAAAAAGAATTGTCTATTGGGAAAAATATTGGTTAGTTTTCTACATTCAAATTTATTGCCTCGTTTAATTTGTCAACTCGAGGTAGTTCGTAAACTTGTGAGCAAACTTGCACACTATATGCTTGTAATTCCCTTCAATGAGATGAGTCCCTCAGATCTATGGTTTGGGGGGTGTTGTTGTTTCTTTGGATTTCTGGTTCAGTTTCCAAACCATCAATCTATTCTAAATTATCAAGACATGCCTAAACTATATTCAAAAACTAAAATTGCATACTTGCTAGAAATTATAGAAAATAGGGGAAATAACAGAAATTAAAATTAAGCTACAGGAAATAAAATAGAATCGAAAAGGAAAAAAAATAAGGAAAAGATAAGGAAAGAACACTATTGAGAGTGGGCCCACGCTTCCAGTAGGTTTTTCCCGTATTAAATCATTCATCAGATGCAATTTTATTTAACAAAAAATGACTCAGAAATATTTTATTGAAATTATAGAAGGATAGGTACATGAAAAATTTGGGATCCTTATTTCATGGGTGGCCTGCATATTTATAATATATGCAGCCATACCCTGTTACATCATGAAGGTAAATCAAATTCAAATTCTTATTTTACAATAGTATGAATAAATGAAGGAGATCAAACAAAATATCAGTTTTAGCCCAATCAGTGTATTCTGTTTTATCATAACATAATACGTCTGATATTTCCACTCTTATTCGATTACATTGATATTTTACATTATTGCTAAAAATAGACAATTGATGATATTTAGTGTAGTCCTTGGTCTACTTTTGCTGTTGAGAATCCATATGCATCGATCACTCAAATCACCATTCTATTTTACCAATAACAAGAGTTATGTCATAATTTTGCATCAATGGGAATCAAATGCCTTATCTGTATAAGTCAAGAAGCAGGTGGTAAAATGGGAGTTAGATACCCAATAGGAATCAAGTGCCCAATATTCAAGCACAAAATGGAAATCGTGCATTCGATAGTCAAGCACCAAACAAAATTTGGGCACTTGAAATGAAATCAGGTGCCTAACTAGCACTTCACACTGATGTACCTCAGATGTTTTACCTTTACTTTTATCATCATAAAATTGGAAGTGTTAGGTCTGAGTGGGACCTTGACGTAAACATGCTAGTAACAGCAGGTTTTATAAAATCTACACAAAATGCACTTAGAAACAAATATTAATGAACATGCACAATAAACTATAAACATATATAAAATTTACATAGAAACACATTTATATTAAAAATAAATTCCATAATATATATGGAAATCCTGTATAAAAATGAGCATTTTCAAGGTTCATCATCCCCCATGCTTAAGGATTGGCACATCCCTGTGCCACTTTATACTAGTAATTACTAGTTTCATTGACAACCTTCTAGTAAGCCCTAATTGTTTCTTTCCTCTTCTTTGTAGTGACCTTGGATTTTTCTTTATCCTTGGTTTTTCACCCTTTCGGTGCTTTAGGAGTGGTTGCCTCTTGCGCCTACTATCTCTGGTGCTTGCTATGCCGAACTGACTGACTTGGACCTACTCCTTTACCTGGTAGTTCCCTTGTCCAGGCTACCTTTCCTTTCTCATTTTTTAAGTACTAACCAATAAAATTTAAGGTATCCTTATGGAATGCAGACTCAACCATCTTCTAGTATTCATGGTGAAGGGGTAAACGTTCTCCCACTGGTACTACAAATTCATCATAAAATGGGATGTTGGACTTCTCAACAACCTTGGCTATGGGTAGATTGGCCCTCGTTGGGTTGAGTTCAGTATTATACTTAGACTCTATTTATTCCATCAAATGGGTTTTACTACTTGTTTCTTTATTTACATATGGTATAGGACCTAAAAATCCCATCTTCATGAAATATGCCTTAATATTTGAAGGTTGATTACATATTGATCCATACAAGTCCTAGAACTATGCTGGTCGAGCAACTTCAATTTTCATCCAAGGAGTTTTTGATGCCTCTCTGGCCTCTTTTATGGTTTCCTTGGCCACTCTCCTAGAGGCTTTTCTACACTCCTTTTTATCTACTTTGATATCTGCCTTGAGTTGTTCAAACTTCAATCTCTACTTATCAAATAGCTTCAAGGTCTCTGCCCATTCCTCATCATAATTCATGCTCGATTCCTTTAATTATTGTGCTCTTGCTCTAGTTCTAGGTCTTTATTGAGATTCCCTTACAGTATTCCTCTTTGGTCTCAACTTTTTGGGCTATATCTCAAGACCTATATGTATATTTGAAGTAGGGGGATTTCTTTCTTCTTTTGTTTCTTTTGTTGGGGCTTTTGCTATAATTTTTAGAGTTTCTTTTGCTACCTCTTGTTGAGAAGCAACACACCCCCACTAAAAAAATGAATTTCCATCCTTTGAAAATATTGAGCTTTCATTTTGCAGTAGGGACCCTCTTGATGTTTTTCAGGTTTTAATTCCAAATTTTTGCTTGCCTCCTTCTTCTTCAAGTTTTGCTTATATCAAAGTATCTAAGTAGTCTTGCATGTGACTTTAATTTCAATTTAGAATTCACTTTTTAAAAGTTAGAATCATTTATGAGTAAAGAAGATCTTTCACAGATATGTAAAAATGCAAAATACAGATGAATGAATTCATTAGAGTCAACCTACAATTTCTGGAAATTTTGCTAAGTGCTGAGAGCATCGCGAAATCGCGACACTTCCATTTTTGGAAAAGTCGCGATATCGCGACACTTTCCATTTTTGGAAATGTCGCGAAATCGCGACGGGTCTTGGAAAAATTGGCTAAGTCCTGGAAACGTCGCGATATCGCGACACTTCCATTTTTGGAAAAGTCGCGATATCGCGACACTTTCCATTTTTGGAAAGGTCACGAAATCGCGACAGGTTTGAGTCGGAAGCCAAACTTGATGAAAACGTCGCGATATCGCGACGTATTTTGGAAGAAAATACCAAGTGATGAAAATGTCGCGATATCGCGACATATTTGGAAAGCAAGTGCCAAGTAATGAAAATGTAGATATCGTGACGTATTTTGGAAGAAAAGACCAAGTGATGAAAACGTCGTGATATCGCGACATATTTGGAAAGAAAGTGCCAAGTAGTGAAAATGTCGCGATATCGCGACATATTTTGGAAGAAAAGACCAAGTGATGAAAATGTCGTGATATCGCGACATATTTGGAAAGCTAGTGTAAGTGATAAAAATGTCACGATATCGCGACACATTTTGGATGAATGCAAGTCTTGATGAAAAGGGCACGATTTCGTGACATGTCACTAAATTGTGACATGTTGCGAAACCGCGACAAGGTTTGAAGCAGAAATTCCAAGGCAAGGTGTAAAAATCGCGAGTGATTTACGACAGTCGTGATTTCGTGAATGTCGCGAAATCGTGACGCAAAAAAAGAAAGTTGCAAAGGCATGGGTGTCGCGATATTGTGACAAAAGGAAATGGAGAGGGGGTGTCATGAAATCATGACATGGCAAGAAGATAAAGGAACCAAGGCATGGGTGTCGCGAAATCGCGACACGAAATTTTAAAAGATGCCTAAGGAAGAAATAGGTTGCGATTTCGTGACATGTCGTGAAATCGTGACATGTCACGATTTTGCGGCCAAGAGGAAAACTAGGAGCCAAGTGCAAAGAAAAGGTCATGATTTCATGACATGTCATGAAATCACGACATGTCATGGTTTCGTGGCAGGTGCAAGACAAAGAAGTGCTAGGTGCAGGGGACGTCACGATTTCGTGACATGTCACGAAATCGTGACATGTCGCGGTTTCGCGCCAAAAGAGACAAAGAGGCCAAAATGAAAACAACTGGAGGAAAGCGTCGTGTTATCACGACACGTGTCAAAAGCAAATGTCAAATAAAGCAAGCCGCATGTAATAAACATTAGGGTTTTAATTTAATGATATTAAAGTACTAATCCTTGCATGTCTTTTGCAGAAAGCCATCTAATTGCATACTAGCGGAAAGTAATGGCGAGAAAGACAAAATAAGCACAGATTAAATGAAGGCCGTCAGATGGAAATTGGAGATGCCGAGAATTGCTGGTTCATCCAGATTTTATAGATCTGGCCGCAAAGAGACTTTACGGTGACTAAGCAGCTGCCCATTTAATGGAGTATGTCGACAATTGATCGAAAAATGAAAATATCTACACACAGTTATCGAAATTTGCCGATGGACGCATTTAATAGAAGAATTTATGGTGAAAGTAATGGCATGCAGAGAATTTCAACTCAGAAGCGGCTCTGCGAAGATAAAGTGTCAGAGAAACGGTGACTCATCCGAATTTCTCTAGGGGAATTAATGAGCCCCCCCGGCAAGTGCACCAGAAAGATGAAGATATTTACTTACGCTACATATGGATGAGAATAACATTAGATCATGCCTTCTCCATTTATGGCAAGTAACTACACTCAGATTTGCAGAGTGGTTAGGGTTTATCAAAACTCTATTTTTAAAAGGGCCTTATATTGTAAAACCCGGGTAGTAGAGGTTAAGAGGATAAGATTTAGGGTTTGAGAAGAAGATATTTCTGAAAAGATCAGGGTCTGTCTTGAGTCTATAAATACTTCTTCTGAATGTAAATTTCGGAGGCAGAAACTTAGAAATAAAAGCTATTGGAGCAATTTCCTGCAAATCTTGTTTGAATGCTTTGTTCTGGACTTAGAGTTGGTGTGATTTTTTTTTTCTGTGATAGCATGGCCAGGAGCCTAATCTCTTTCGGATTGTGATAAGTTCATCTTCTTTTGTTTTCGTTTCATTAAGGTTTATTTAATTTATGTTGTAGATCTGTGTTACCAGGATTGGATATGCTGTTAGGCTTCATTTTCTTTATTGTATGTTAGGGAAAATTATAGATTTAAGGTTCAGGCCTGTTCTAATTGCTCTGTCCTCACTGTGCGAGCTAGGCTACCGGTGAGAGATACCAATTTTAACCGACTTCCCTTCTGTTTATAATTTTCTGTTAGATCTGTTTCATCTTTGTCTTATGCTCTTAGTTGAAAGTGATCTTAGAAAGCTAGACACTTTCCTCTTTGATTTGTTCTATTGTGAAGCTAACCGGTATAACTAAAATTGGTAGTTTTGGTTTTGCAGCTAAGTTAGATAAACTTCTCTTTTTTGCCCTACCCTACTCTCTCTGTTCCACCGTGAAATGATCCATTTTTATCTTTCTTTAAATTTGTCTTTTATTTAAATCTGCTAAAGCATAAAGAGCTAGATCAAAGAACTGATTGTAAATTTGATTATCCGCAAAGATAACCAACTCCAAAAACATTACTTGAACTGAAGTCCCGAGCCCGTTGTAAGGTAACACATAGTCCACTTGAAACTATTCCAGAAGTGGAAAAGAGTGAATAGACATTCGACCCAACTCTGTAACTCACACCTTGGATATCCAGCAAGATCCTAAAGTGAGTGGGATTTATCCCGTATAAGTGTTATCGGTATTTTATGCTCATTCTTCACAGGGTGTGTATAAAAGTCGAACCAACATTTAAAATTGGCGCTAGAAGGAGGGCCTCACTGAACTCCGTTCAGTATTGTAAGTTGTCTGTGCAGAGTCTGGTATTTTATCTTTTGAATCCTTTTCCCTCCTCCTCAGCCTTTTAAAACTTGTTTGTTTGAGTTTTTGCCTAAACAGCGAAACTCAACACCAATATTTAAAATTGCTAGAAAAGAGGACCTGAAGTTCAGTAGTCTGTTAAGGATTGTAAGGTTGTAAGTGCTGGTGAAAAGCTGGATTCTAATTATAGAGTAACAAGGTCCCACTCTAGAGCTGGAGAGCTCCTTGTGCCTGAGTTAGAAACTCCTAGAAGAAGCAGCCTCAGAAGGGCCAAGTCCTTGTCTGAAATAGTTTTATCACCACTTGTAGTTACTCCAACTACAACTGAAAATATCATTGTCAATCAAGTAATAATGGCAAACTGGTTAGGTTCCACTGCCTTAAATATCTCGGGTGCAGCCCATGACCTGCCCAGAAATCTCGAGAGATATCTTCCCAGATATAAGCATGATGGAACTAGGACAGTAGAAGAACATCTAGTAGCATTCAAGAATGCTCTAAAATTGTTAAATGTACAACATGAAGATGTGGCTTGCAGATTGTTCCCGTTCACTCTCCAGGAGGGAGCTTACGACTGGTTTCTAAATCTCACTAACGATTCTATTACCAGTTGGAATGACTTGGAAAAGGTTTTTGCATCACAGTTTGGTGAGGTAATAGATCCCAATGTATTATATCAACAGTTTTCTGGTATTAAAAGAGAAATAAATGAATCTGTCAGATCTTACAATGTCAGATTTCAGAAGGCTTATGGTAGACTGACTGGTTATTATGTGCCAAATGCAGACCTGGCATTAGAGATTTTTAGGAATTCTCTGGATCCAATGACTTCTGTTTTCTTGAAAAGAGATCCCTCTATTACCAATTTAACAGAGGCTTACAAAGAAGCTTTGGTTCTGGAAAGACAGTTGGGACCCCAACCTTTAAATGCTCATCAAATTCCTTTGGTCACACAAGGTACCCCTATTTTCAATCCCATACCACATCAGATGATGTTGCCAGTGTGTCAAACTCCACCATCAGGAAATCCATTGGCTGTAGCACCCGCTGAAAATGTACAGAATCCAGGTAAAGAAGCTGATAACACAAGAGTTGAAGAAGTTTCAAGGGTAGTCCAAAAGTTGGCAAATGACTTTTTGACTTTCAAAAGGCAAGTGTCCACCGACGAAAACCCAAACAGGTTTTCTTATCAGCAGAATAGATTCACTCGGCCCCCATACGAGCCCAATAAGGATTATAAAGGTAAAGGGCATGATGTAAATATTTGTGATTTAGCCTTGCCTAACTGGTGCAGGATTCATGGAACGTCTCAACACGGGGAGTTGGATTGTTTGGAATTCTGTAATGCCTTTGAAGCTCTTTCTGGTGAGTTGGTTTCTCCTGAACATCAAAGAACTACGGATGCCCCAAGTTCATCCAACCATAGTGCAGCTATGGTCTTAGATTCTTTCACTTTCCCAGAAGAATCAGAGAATGTTGTGGAGCTACCCATGGATGAAGTACAGGCTTTTCAACAGTACAGGAGGGACAACTACAACCTCAAAAATAGAAATCCGGAGCCCAACACTACATCTACCCCTCCGAACAACTCACATAGTGTTCCTCCAGATCCATCTTCAAGCAATAACCCATCCCCACCCAAGGGAGGAAATCCGAGAGGACCAGATGCATTTGTCCCTCCACTCAATAAGGGATATAATATAGTGGAGGACATGAAGAAGATCAAAGCCAACATCACTCTTCATGAGTTGGCCCAAATTTCTGAACAAAGGGATAACCTGATCAAAACATATTCTGAACCTACTACCAAACCTTTGGAAAAGGGAAAGAAGATGGCAAATGCAAATGTGGCCATGTATAAAGAGAAGACTGAAGTTCCACCTTTTCTACTGACTGTCCGAATATTTGGGAAAAACTTACACAACTGTCTGGTAGATTCGGGTGCTTCAGCTAATGTTATGCCTTTGGCCATCTGTCAGCAGTTGGGTTTGACCCCCATGAACTCCGAGATGAGAGTCGTCCAATTGGATAAGTCTGAAGTTAAAGTGGTAGGTGAACTTCAGAATATACATATCCAGCTAGCATCTGAGCCAAGAGCGCAACACAGAATTGATATTCAGGTGGTGGATATTCCTGTAGGATACGGGATGCTTCTGAGCAGGGATTGGTCAAAATCCTTGAATGGGTATTTGGCTACTGATTTCTCGCATATGTGGTTACCCTGGAATGGTTTTGCAAATCAATTAAGAATCAACAGAGAACCAAGATATAAACTCATGATTACAGAGTATAATGCCAAGAATGAGACTGCTAATCTTGCTGAGGGCTGTTATATCGGGGTTTATAATTTAACAACTACTCAAAAGGAGAAACCGGTTAAAGCTCACCTTAATCACGATAATGAAGTTGGGATACTTCATATTGATGCAGCTAAGTCTGAGCAAGGTTATGGTACAGGGGCTGTTCTTAAAGGACCAAAAAATCAAACCGATTTTATGTCTTATCGCTTGCAGTTTCCCTGCACTAATAACTTGGTAGAATATGAAGCATTAGTACCAGGATTAAAATTTGCTTTACATTACTTTGATCATGCAGATACGAAAACTCGTATGTTGGACTTGTTTGATTTGCAGGGTGGACGACTTCAAGCCGTGGAGCATTTTAGTCGGCACCAAGAGACAGTCAAGCACTGGCTTGACGAGAGGGCCAATTCGAAGGCTTTCAAACTTGCAGACCTGGTGTTTCTGTGGGACAAAGCCCATGAAAAGAAGCGTAAAAACACCAAGCTGCAACCTTTATGGACAGGGCCATACCAGATTGCCAAAACCCTGGGTAATAATGCATTTTTTCTACAGGACCTGGAGGGTAATTTTTTGAACCTTCCTATTAATGGTCAATATCTAAAGCATTATTTCTCAGCTTTACCATCCAATACATCGATTGAATAAATCACAAAGACGTTGTAACATGTGTATACATTGTAAATAAGCTTTGAAGTAGTTTTATTTTATTTTAAAGGTCTGTGTTTTATCCTTTGGGGTCTGTACAGTTTTATTTTATTTTAAAGGTCTGTGTTTTATCCTTTGGGGTCTATATAGTTTGTTTTATTTTATTTTATTTTAAAGTTCTATGTTTTATCCTTTGGGGTCTGTACAAATTTCTTTAGCTTTTAAAATTTTTTTTTTTTAGTTTTGCCTAGGCAGCAAAGAAAAAGTCAGCCTTCTAAAATTGTTTTATTCTGAGTTCAAAATCCAGTGTTCATTATTCTAATTGAGAGATAGTCTGCTTAAACTGAACAGTGGAACTATTTTGTTATTCAGAACAACAGTAGAAAGATGATTGGATTTTGTGTCTTGCTTGCCACAATTATTTTAATTATAAAGAAACTGCTATACTGTTTGGCTGGAGAAACTCCTAGGGAATCCAAGAAAAGTTGGTCATAAGAGGGGACTCTGATTCGTGAAATTATTTGAGTATCCATAGAGGCTATCAGTACCCAGGCTGAAGCAGTTCCAGATTGATGAAATATTAAAAAAAAAAATTGTTGTTCTTTTTAAGGCTTTTCAGATTTCGGTATATTTCAAAGGAGAGAGAGAGAAGGTGAAAGTTGAGCAAGACAACATAAAACTGGCACTCTGTTATTTCCTATATAAAAAAAAAAAAGAAAAAGTTATGTAATGAAAGAGATAGCCAAGGCTTCAGAAGATGTTTTCTTTTACCAAGTTGTAGATACTACCTCACAGTTGTGGATCAGGGTCGTGAAAATCTAAAGAGTAACTCTGTCGGGGCTGTAAAAGGCTAAACTAGTAAACAGAGCCCTACTCGGTTTCCCCTTTCACAACTCGGTTTCCCTTTCTAGAAAAGTTGATCAATCCAGAGTACAACATTCGAAGGCCCAGTCATTCTTGAAGAAAGTTTTATACGCTTATAATTGCACATCAGAAATCTTCCTTAAGTGATTCAACCTAGTATGTCCTTGGGAAATTTTAACAACTATCAGGTAGTAGTTAAATTATTTTGAAGAATATTTGTGGCAAGGCATGGTACATGGTCTATATTGTTTTGAAACTAGAGTCCTGGATTCTAAAATAGTGCTACTATTTTACCCGTAGATATCGCCATTTGTTGAGAAGCAACACACCCCCACTGAAAAAATGAATTTCCATCCTTTGAAAATATTTAGCTTTCATTTTGCAGTAAGGACCCTCTTGATGTTTTTCAGGTTTTAATTCCAAATTTTTGCTTGCCTCCTTCTTCTTCAAGTTTTGCATATACCAAAGTATCCAAGTAGGCTTGCATATGGCTTTGATTTCAATTTAGAATTCACTTCTTTAAATGTTAGAATCATTTCTGAGTAAAGAAAATCTTTCACTGATATGAAAAAATGCAAAATACAGATGAATGAATTCATTAGAGTCAACCTACAATTTTTGGAAATTTTGCTAAGTGCTGAGAGCGTCGCGATATCGCGACACTTCCATTTTTGGAAAAGTCGCGATATCGTGACACTTTCCATTTTTGGAAATGTCACGAAATCGCGACGGGTCTTGGAAGAATTGGCTAAGTCTTGGAAACGTCGCGATATCGCGACACTTCCATTTTTGGAAAAGTCGCGATATCGTGACACTTTCCATTTTGGAAATGTCGCGAAATCGCGATAGGTTTTGGAAAAATTGATGAAAATGTCGCGATATCGTGACATATTTTGGAAGAAAAGTCCAAGTGATGAAAATGTCGCGATATCGCGACATATTTGGAAAGAGTGAGTAGAAAGTCGCGATATCGCGACACATTTTGGATGAATGCAAGTGATGAAAAGGGCAGATTTCGAATGTCGTGAAGAATGTCAGGAAGGAAAGGAGGAAAGAAGGGAAAAAATCTGAATCTGAAGTCATGAAATCGTGATCAAAAGAAGAAAAGGAACCAAGGCATGAGAGTGTCACGAAATCGCGATGTCGCGATTTCGTGACGTCATGAAATCGTGACACGAAATTTTAAAAGATGCCTAAGGCAGAAACAAGTCGCGATTTCGTGACATGTCACGAAATCGTGACATGTCGCGGTTTCGCGGCCAAGAGGAAAACCAGGAGCCAAGTGCAAATAGAATGTCACGATTTCGTGACATGTCACGAAATCGTGACATGTCACGGTTTTGCGACAGGCAAGACAAAGAAGTGCTAGGCGCAGGGGATGTCGCGATTTCGCGACATGTCAGAAATCGTGACATGTCTTGAAGAGATAAAGAAGCCAAAATGAAAAAACAGTGGGAGGAAAGCATCGTGTTATCACGACACGTGTCAAAAAAAAATCAAGCCGATGTGTGATAAAAATTAAGGTTTAATTTAATAATATTAAAATACTAATCCTTGCATGTCTTTTGCAGAAAGCCATCTGGCAGTTGCATACTAGCGGAAGTAATGGCGAGAAAGACAAAGTAAGCACAGATTAAATGAAGGCCGTCAGATTGAAATTGGAGATGCCGAGAATTGCTGGTTCATCCAGATTTTATAGATCTGGCCGCAAAGAGACTTTACGGTGACTAAGCAGCTGCCCATTTAATGGAATATGTCGACAATTGATCGAAAAATGAAAATATCTACACATAGTTACCGAAATTTGCCGATGGACGCATTTAACAGAAGAATTTATGGTGAAAGTAATGGCATGCAGAGAATTTCAACTCGAAGTGGCTCTGCGAAGATAAAGTGTCAGAGAAGCGGTGACTCATCTAAATTTCTCTGAGGAATTAATGAGCCGGGGGCGGAAGAAAGACATTTACACATAGTTATATGATGGATGAGAATAATATCAGATCATGCCTTCTCCATTTATGGCAAGTAACTGCACTCAGATTTGCAGAGTGGTTAGGGTTTATCAAAACTCTATTTTAAAAGGGCCTTATATTGTAAAACCCGGGTAGTAGAGTTTAAGAGGATAAGATTTAGGGTTTGAGAAGAAGATATTTCTGAAAAGATCAGGGTCTGTCCTGAGTCTATAAATACTTCTTCTGAATGTAAATCACGGAGGCGAAAACTTAGAAATAAAAGCTATTGGAGCAATTTCCTGCAAATCTTGTTTGAATGCTTTGTTCTGGACTTAGAGTTGGTGTGATTTTTCTTTTTCTGTGATAGCATGGCCAGGAGCCTAATCTCTTTCAGATTGTGATAAGTTCATCTTCTTTTGTTTTCGTTTCATTAAGGTTTATTTAATTTATGTTGTAGATCTGTGTTACCAGGATTGGATATGCTGTTAGGCTTCATTTTCTTTATTGTATGTTAGGGAAAATTACAGATTTAAGGTTCATGCCTGTTCTAATTGCTCTGTCCTCACTGTGCGAGCTAGGTTGCTGGTGAGAGATACCAATTTTAACCGACTTCCCTTCTGTTTATAATTTTCTGTTAGATCTGTTTCATCTTTGTCTTATGCTCTTAGTTGAAAGTGATCTTAGAAAGTTGGACACTTTCCTCTTTGATTTGTTCTATTGTGAAGCTAACCGGTATAACTAAAATTGGTAGTTTTGGTTTTGCAGCTAAGTTAGATAAACTTCTCTTTCTGCCCTACCCTACTCTCTCTGTTCCACCGTGAAATGATCCATTTTTATCTTTCTTTAAATTTGTCTTTTATTTAAATCTGCTAAAGCATAAAGAGCTAGATCAAAGAACTGATTGTAAATCTGATTATCCACAAAGATAACCAACTCCAAAAACATTACTGAACTGAAGTCCCGAGCCCGTTGTAAGGTAACAGACAGTCCACTTGAAACTATTCCAGAAGTGGAAAAGAGTGAATAGACATTCGACCCAACTCTGTAACTCACACCTTGGATATCCAACAAGATCCTAAAGTGAGTGGGATTTATCCCGTATAAGTGTTATCGGTATTTTATGCTCATTCTTCACAGGGTGTGTATAAAAGTCGAACCAACATTTAAAATTGGCGCTAGAAGGAGGGCCCACTGAACTCGGTTCAGTATTGTAAGTTTGTCTGTGTAGAGTGGTATTTTATCTTTTGAATCCTTTTCCTCTTCCTCAGCCTTTTAAAACTTGTTTGTTTGAGTTTTTGCCTAAACGAACTCAACACCAATATTTAAAATTGCTAGAAAAGAGGACCTGAAGTTCAATAGTCTGTTAAGGATTGTAAGGTTGTAAGTGCTGGTGAAAAGCTGGATTCTAATTATAGAGTAACAAGGTCCCACTCCAGAGCTGGAGAGCTCCTTGTGCCTGAGTTAGAAACTCCCAGAAGAAGCAGCCTCAGAAGGGCCAAGTCCTTGTCTGAAATAGTTTTATCACCACTTGTAGTTACTCCAACTACAACTGAAAATATCATTGTCAATCAAGTAGTAATGGCAAACTGGTTGGGTTCCACTCGCCTTAAATATCCCGGGTGCAGCCCATGACCTGCCCAAAAATCTTGAGAGATATCTTCCCAGATACAAGCATGATGGAACTAGGACAGCAGAAGAACATCTAGTAGCATTCAAGAATGCTCTAAAATTGTTAAATGTACAACATGAAGATGTGGCTTGCAGATTGTTCCCGTTCACTCTCTAGGAGGGAGCTTACGACTGGTTTCTAAATCTCACTAACGATTCTATTACCAGTTGGAATGACTTGGAAAAGGTTTTTGTATCACAGTTTGGTGAGGTAATAGATCCCAGTGTATTATATCAACAGTTTTCTGGTATTAAAAGAGAAATAAATGAATCTGTCAGATCTTACAATGTTAGATTTCAGAAGGCTTATGGTAGACTGATTGGTTATTATGTGCCAAATGCAGACCTGGCATTAGAGATTTTTAGGAATTCTCTGGATCCAATGACTTCTGTTTTCTTGAAAAGAGATCCCTCTATTACCAATTTAACAGAGGCTTACAAAGAAGCTTTGGTTCTGGAAAGACAGTTGGGACCCCAACCTTTAAATGCTCATCAAATTCCTTTGGTCACACAAGGTACCCCTATTTTCAATCCCATACCACATCAGATGATGTTGCCAGTATGTCAAACTCCACCATCAGGAAATCCATTGGTTGTAGCACCTGTTGAAAATGTACAGAATCCAGGTAAAGAAGCTGATAACACAAGAGTTGAAGAAGTTTCAAGGGTAGTCCAAAAGTTGGCAAATGACTTTTTGACTTTCAAAAGGCAAGTGTCCACCGACGAAAACCCAAACAGGTTTTCTTATCAGCAGAATAGATTCACTCGGCCCCCATACAAGCCCAATAAGGATTATAAAGGTAAAGGGCATGATGTAAATATTTGTGATTTAGCCTTGCCTAACTGGTGCAGGATTCATGGAACGTCTCAGCACGGGGAGTTGGATTGTTTGGAATTCTGTAATGCCTTTGAAGCTCTTTTTGGCGAGTTGGTTTCTCCTGAACATCAAAGAACTGCGGATGCCCCAAGTTCATCCAACCACAGTGCAGCTATGGTCTTAGATTCTTTCACTTTCCCAGAAGAATCAGAGAATGTTGTGGAGCTACCCATGGATGAAGTACAGGCTTTTCAACAGTACAGGAGGGACAACTACAACCTCAGAAACAGAAATCCGGAGCCCAACACTACATCTACCCCTCCGGACAACTCCCACAGTGTTCCTCCAGATCCATCTTCAAGCAATAACCCATCCCCACCCAAGGGAGGAAATCCGAGAGGACCAGATGCATTTGTCCCTCCACTCAATAAGGGATATAATATAGTGGAGGACATGAAGAAGATCAAAGCCAACATCACTCTTCATGAGTTGGCCCAAATTTTTGAACAAAGGGATAACCTGATCAAAACATATTCTAAACCTACTACCAAACCTTTGGAAAAGGGAAAGAAGATGGCAAATGCAAATGTGGCCATGTATAAAGAGAAGACTGAAGTTCCACCTTTTCTACTGACTGTCCGAATATTTGGGAAAAACTTACACAACTGTCTGGTAGATTCGGGTGCTTCAGCTAATGTTATGCCTTTGGCCATTTGTCAGCAGTTGGGTTTGACCCCCATGAACTCCGAGATGAGAGTCGTCCAATTGGATAAGTCTGAAGTTAAAGTGGTAGGTGAACTTCAGAATATACATATCCAGCTAGCATCTGAGCCAAGAGCGCAACACAGAATTGATATTCAGGTGGTGGATATTCCTGTAGGATACGGGATGCTTCTGAGCAGGGATTGGTCAAAATCCTTGAATGGGTATTTGGCTACTGATTTCTCGCATATGTGGTTACCCTGGAATGGTTTTGCAAATCAATTAAGAATCAACAGAGAACCAAGATATAAACTCATGATCACAGAGTATAATGCCAAGAATGAGACTGCTAATCTTGCTGAGGGCTATTATATCGGGGTTTATAATTTGACAACTACTCAAAAGGAGAAACCGGTTAAAGCTCACCTTGATCACGATAATGAAGTTGGGATGCTTCATATTGATGCAGCTAAGTCTGAGCAAGGTTATGGTACAGGGGCTATTCTTAAAGGACCAAAAAATCAAACCGATTTTATGTCTTATCGCTTGCAGTTTCCCTGCACTAATAACTTGGTAGAATATGAAGCATTAGTACCAGGATTAAAATTTGCTTTACATTACTTTGATCATGCAGATACAAAAGCTCGTATGTTGGACTTGTTTGATTTGCAGGGTGGACGACTTCAAGCCGTAGAGCATTTTAGTCGGCACCAAGAGACAGTCAAGCGCTGGCTTGACGAGAGGGCCAATTCGAAGGCTTTCAAACTTGCAGACCTGGTGTTTCTATGGGACAAAGCCCATGAAAAGAAGCGTAAAAACACCAAGCTGCAACCTTTATGGACAGGGCCATACCAGATTGCCAAAACCCTGGGTAATAATGCATTTTTTCTACAGGACCTGGAGGGTAATTTTTTGAACCTTCCTGTTAATGGTCAATATCTAAAGCATTATTTCTCAGCTTTTCCATCCAATACATCGATTGAATAAATCACAAAGACGTTGTAACATGTGTATACATTGTAAATAAGCTTTGAAGTAGTTTGTTTTTATTTTATTTTATTTTAAATTATGTTTTATCCTTTGAGGTCTACAGTATTGTTTTATTTTTTATTTTGTTTTTAAAGGTCTGTGTTTTATCCTTTGGGGTCTGTACAAAGTAGTTTGTTTTATTTTATTTTGTTTGATTTTAAAGTTCTGTGTTTTATCCTTTGGGGTCTGTACAAATTTCTTTAGCTTTTAAAATTCTTTTTTTTTAGTTTTGCCTGGGCAGCAAAGAAAAAGTCAGCCTTCTAAAATTGTTTTATTCTGAGTTCAAAATCCAGTGTTCATTATTCTAATTGAGAGATAGTCTGCTTAAACTGAACAGTGGAACTATTTTGTTATTCAGAACAACAGTAGAAAGATGATTGGATTTTGTGTCTTGCTTGCCACAATTATTTTAATTATAAAGAAACTGCTATACTGTTTGGCTGGAGAAACTCCTAGGGAATCCAAGAAAAGTTGGTCATAAGAGGGGACTCTGATTCGTGAAATTATTTGAGTATCCATAGAGGCTATCAGTACCCAGGCTGAAGCAGTTCCAGATCGATGAAATATTAAAAAAAATTGTTGTTCTTTTTAAGGCTTTTCAGATTTCGGTATATTTCAAAGGAGAGAGAGAGAAGGTGAAAGTTGAGCAAGACAACATAAAACTGGCACTCTGTTATTTCCTATATAAAAAAAAAAGAAAAAAAGTTATGTAATGAAAGAGATAGCCAAGGCTTCAGAAGATGTTTTCTTTTACCAAGTTGTAGATACTACCTCACAGTTGTGGATCAGGGTCGTGAAAATCTAAAGAGTAACTCTGTCAAGGTCGTAAAAGGCTAAACTAGTAAACAGAGCCCTACTCGGTTTCCCCTTTCACAATTTTTCTAGAAAAGCTGATCAATCCAGAGTACAACATTCGAAGGCCCAGTCATTCTTGAAGAAAGTTTTATACGCTTATAATTGCACATCAAAAATCTTCCTTAAGTGATTCAACCTAGTATGTCCTTGGGAAATTTTAACAACTATCAGGTAGTAGTTAAATTATTTTGAAGAATATTTGTGGCAAGGCATGGTACATGGTCTATGTTGTTTTGAAACTAGAGTCCTGGATTCTAAAATAGTGCTACTATTTTACCCGTAGATATCGCCATTTGTTGAGAAGCAACACACCCCCACTGAAAAAATGAATTTCCATCCTTTGAAAATATTTAGCTTTCATTTTGCTAGTAGGGACCCTCTTGATGTTTTTCAGGTTTTTATTCCAAATTTTTGCTTGCCTCCTTCTTCTTCAAGTTTTGCATATATCAAAGTATCCAAGTAGGCTTGCATATGGCTTTGATTTCAATTTAGAATTCATTTTTTAAATGTTAGAATCATTTTTGAGTAAAGAAAATCTTTCACTAAATATGTAAAAATGCAAAATACAGATGAATGAATTCATTAGAGTCAACCTACAATTTCTGGAAATTTTGCTAAGTGCTGGAAACGTCGCGATATCGCGACACTTCCATTTTTGGAAAAGTCACGATATCGCGACACTTTCCATTTTTGGAAATGTCACAAAATCGCGACGGGTCTTGAAAAAAATGGCTAAGTCCTGGAAACGTCGCGATATCGCGACACTTCCATTTTTGAAAAAGTCACGATATCGCGACACTTTCCATTTTTGGAAATGTCACGAAATCAGAGTGCGATATGGCGACATATTTGAAAGAAAAGTCGCGATATCGCGACATGTTGTTTGATGCGAGTTGTTGAAGGGATTAAGTAAGGGGAAGGGTGTCGACTTTTCTGCAAAGGCTAAGGCAATCCGAGATGTCGAAATCGTGACATGTCACTGGAAAAGTGAAAGGAATGGTCATGATTTCGTGACATGTCGAGAAATCGTGACATGTCACGATTTCGCTAGGAAAAGCAAAGAAGTTCTAGGGAGGATGTCATGATTTCGTGACATGTCGCGACAAATCGTGACGTCTTAATGGCTTTCGACACATATAATTATGAACATTAGGGTTTTAATTTAATAATATTAAAATACTAACCCTTACTTTTATTTTGCAGAGAGCCATAGTGGAATTGCATACTAGCGGAAGTAATGGCGAGAAAGACAAAATTAAGCATGGATTAAATGAAGGACGTTCGCGATGGAAATGGGAGATGTCGAGAATTGTCTGGTTCATCCAGATTTTATAGATCTGCCGCAAAGAGACTTTACGGTGACTAAGCAGCTGCCCATTTAATGGAATATGTCGACAATTGACCGAAAAATGAAAATATCTACACACAGTTACCGGAATTTGCCGATGGACGCATTTAACAGAAGAATTTATGGTGAAAGTAATGGCGTGCGGAGAATTTCAACTCAGAGGCGGCTCTGCGAAGATAAAATGTCAGAGAAACCGGTGACTCATCCGAATTTCTCCAGGGAATTAATGAGGGTGGGGTCTCTCGCCCACCGGCCCGAGAAAGTGAAGATATTTACTCGCGATTACTGGATGGATGAGAATAATATCGAATCCTGCCTTCTCCATTTATGGCAAGTAACTGCACTGAGATTTGCGGAATGGTTAAGTTTTATCAAAACTCTATTTTTAAAAGGGCCTTATATTGTAAAACCCGGGTAGTAGAGTTTAAGGGGATAAGATTTAGGGTTTGAGAAGAAGATATTTTTGAAAAGATCAGGGTCTGTCCTGAGTCTATAAATACTTCTTATGAATGTAATTTCGGGAGGCGAAAACTTAGAAATAAAAGCTATTGGAGCAATTTCCTGCAAATCTTGTTTGAATGCTTTGTTCTGGACTTAGAGTTGGTGTGATTTTTTCTTTTCGTGATAGCATGGCCAGGAGCCTAATCTCTTTCAGATTGTGATAAGTTCATCTTCTTTTGTTTTCGTTTCATTAAGGTTTATTTAATTTATGTTGTAGATCCGTGTTACCAGGATTGGATATGCTGCTAGGCTTCATTTTCTTTATTGTATGTTAGGGAAAATTACAGATTTAAGGTTCAGGCCTGTTCTAATTGCTCTGTCCTCACTGTGCGAGCTAGGTTTCTGGTGAGAGATACCAATTTTAATCGACTTCCCTTCTGTTTATGATTTTCTGTTAGATCTATTTCATCTTTGTCTTATGCTCTTAGTTGAAAGTGATCTTAGAAAGCTGGACACTTTCCTCTTTGATTTGTTCTATTGTGAAGCTAACCGGTATAACTAAAATTGGTGGTTTTGGTTTTGCAGCTAAGTTAGATAAACTTCTCTTTCTGCCCTACCCTACTCTCTCTGTTCCACCGTGAAATGATCCATTTTTATCTTTCTTTAAATTTGTCTTTTATTTAAATCTGCTAAAGCATAAAGAGCTAGATCAAAGAACTGATTGTAAATCTGATTATCCACAAAGATAACCAACTCCAAAAAACATTACTGAACTGAAGTCCCGAGCCCGTTGTAAGGTAACAGACAGTCCACTTGAAACTATTCCAGAAGCGGAAAAGAGTGAATAGACATTCGACCCAACTCTGTAACTCACACCTTGGATATCCAAAAAGATCCTAAAGTGAGTGGGATTTATCCCGTATAAGTGTTATCGGTATTTTATGCTCATTCTTCACTGGGTGTGTATAAAAGTCGAACCAACAACCTCAAGCTATTCAGGCTTAGTCCCTGCATCTCCCTCTGGTTCTTGGTATATAAAATGAGTAGACTCTTGGGATTTTGTAACCCCTTGATCCTCCTCTATAGACTTATCTAAAATATAAGGTCCTTTAGCCTCTATCTTGTCTTCCTATTTTATGTATTCCTTTGCAAATTTTTCTAATAATTGAGTTTTTTACCTCAATTTCTTCCCTCGAGTTTACTTTTGTGTCTAAAAAGTATAAGATGATTTTGGGGATTGTCCCACATCAACTTCAGGATCCCGATCTTGCCCTTGTTTTTTAGCTTAAGCTGGTTAATGGGGATGTCCAACCTCCATTACTTTATTTGTTTTCTTCTCTACTTTTGCATGTGATTTCAGGTCTAATTCTTCATCTACACTTTCAATAATAATTGTAGGATTTCTTGCTCAATAATTAGAGCTTCCCCATGTAGACATATTTTTAGTAGAAGCCACTGATTGTTCTCCTACCTCATCTTCCTGGCTATAATTTTTTGCATCTGATTGAAAAAGGTCAGAAGAGAATATTTTCTTCTCAAAATATAGAGAATTAGTGGGCATTTCCATAGCCCAGTTAGTTTGCACTACTACTTCTACCCTAGCTAGCCATCCAACCTTATTTTTTTGGGCCTACAACTACAATTTTGATATTATCCCTTGTAGTTGATGGATAGTCTGATACAGTTCCTACAATTTTGCTACAGTTGGTTTTTAGTTTTCTTGAAAAAGAGCTTGCTCTTCCTTGTATTTGTCCTTCCAAGTGTAGGCTTGTTCTTTCAATATCTGCATCTACTACTACAGGTCCTCTATTTGCATTTCCTACTGAAGAGTTTGACTCTTGGATAAATCCTATAATATGTAGGTCATGAACTCATCCTTGGTTAGCTCATCAATTACTATTTCATCATCTTATGAGCTAAAAACCACCATAGATGCCTTCATCCTTCTACTTCTAGTTTTGGTGGAAACTGGAATGAAAGTAAGGCTTGACAGATCATGCCCTACCTCATCGTCAACTTGAGAGTCAATCAGGGATAATTTTTCTTGCTTTCTCATCAAATTGGGAAAAATAGGGGATGAGGCTTGTCCTATTTCCCATGTATTTTCCTCAGGTGAGGATGTAGGTGTTATCTCTGCTTGCTCTATTGCCTTATCAACCAATTTATCAGTCTATTATAGCACTTCCACTTCTTCCTCTATCCCTAGAATTATATTATTGCCCTCAGATTCCTCAATCATCACATTTTTGTATGACTCTACATATCACACCAAGGCCAAGATTAGGCCATGGTGAGCCAAGGCAGATGTTGTGCTTGCCTGGTACCATCTAGTCTTATCTTTGAGTGCACCTACAAGGTAATAGTGGATATTGATCTTTTCCCCATGTTGTATATGGTTTAGGAAAAAAAAATTATTAGAATTGAGCTTGGAAAGCCTACCCATGCAAGTGAAGAATTGGGTAATCTGCTCGAAAACCACCCTCCAAAGCTTGAGGATGTGTTGCTTGAGAAAACTAGAGTGCATCAGGTACTGAGTTGTATTCTTGAAGAATTTTATGCATAGAGTGTGGGGTTGTCTTCCTTATATGTATGTTCCCCTATTTGGGTAAGGCCTATACTATGATAATGTATTCATTGGTGATTGGTATTTTTAGTCCCTGCATATGAAAAACTTTATCCCTTATGGATACCTCAAATTTTTTAGCCACCCCTACATCCTGGTTGTGGCTAACTAGATGACAGTAGTCCAACCATCCTACAACATCAAATTACATTTGTAAATCCTCATTGATGTCTGAACAATATGCAAGATCACTCTTTTTTAGTAAGTGATTGGTCAATTTTCCCCCATGGCAAAGTTTGAATTTCTCTCTGCTCTTAGTTTCTATCACCTACAACTCCATTATTTTTTTGCATGGTTTAAATCACTTGCACCCAGGAATGCAGGTGCCTTATTGTTGTAATTATAAATAATTATGATTATCTATGTGAAATATCATTAAAGCATGTGCTATATTTTCTAGAGAGGATGACCATGAATGTTTCCCCAATCAGAGTATCAACACATACAAAAAATGCCAAGTGGAAAGAGATTGTTGGCTGGTAATTTTATGGGGGTTATGTTGATATTATTTTCTAAAAACATATGCCTATGAAAATAATATATACATAAAACAAAAAAATATGTACGTACCCATATGATGTTTCATGCATGTATAATGTGCAAACACTCGTGATGTATTGGCATTGGTAGGTAGATGATGACTAGGCAAACCACAACAAAAAATGATTGTCATATTTCCCATGCAATAAATTTTTCTCATTTTCAATTGGTTCTCAGTTGCTGCCATTTGATTTATTTAAGAATTCCTACACATTTTCAAGAAAAATTTAGAAAAACACGTCTGTTGAGAAGCAACACACCCCCACCGAAAAATGAGATTCCATCCTTAGAAAGCCCTGAACTTCCATTTTTGCAGCAAGGGACCCTCTTGATAATTTTCAGGTTTAAATCCAATTTTGCTTGCCTCTTTGTTAAAGTTGTGCCTTTTTCCAAGTCTTTCTAGCATTGTTATTTCAAGCTTAACTTTCTACATGCTAGAATCATTCATGCACAAAGAAAATCTCGCACCGGTACCGAGAAAAATCTAGAAAACAGTTGCATAAATTCACTGAAAACCAAAACTTTCCATTTTTGGTAGTGTCGCGATATCGCGACACTTCCATTTTCGGAAATGTCGCGATATCGCGACGAATTTTGGCAAAAGCAGCTAAGTCGGAAAAGTGTAGCGAAATCGCGACACTTTCCATTTTTGGAAGTGTCGCGATATCGCGACGTTTCCATTTTTGGAAACCGTCGCGAAATCGCTACCGACAGGAGGAGAGAGAAGGAAAGTTGTGCGGAAGGGCACGATTTTGCGACATGTCGCGAAATCGCGACATGTCGCAATTTCGCGTCAGGAGAGAGAAGAAGGGTTGCAAGAATAAAAAATTGGCTAAGTATGAAAATGGTCGCGATTTCGCGACATGTCGCGAAATCGCGACACTTTCTGGAGAGAGAGGAAAATCGTACTCAGGAAGCAAAATCAAGTTGCATGAACAATCTAGGGGAAGCCAAGTGCAAGGGCAGGCACGATTTTGTGACATGTCATGAAATCGCGACATGTCGCAGTATCGCGGCTTGCAAAGGAAAGGTTGTGCGACGGCCAGGAAGGTGTCGCGATTTCGCGAAATCGTGACATGTCGCATTTTCGCGACCAAGTTGGGAAGAAGAGCTGCTAGCGCCAGGGACGTCACGATTTCGTGACATGTCACGAAATCGCGACATGTCGTAGAATCACGGTAGGAGAGAGAAAGTTACATGAAAGGCCTGAAAATGCAAAACAGCTGTAAACAGAAGGCGTCCTGGGATAGTGACACGTGTCAAAGAGCGTATCAGATAAAACAGAGGCCGACATGCAAGTTTACTTTGCGGTTTTAATCTGATTTTAATTGTTAAAGCTTTAATTTAATGATTTTAAAATACTAATGCATCTTTTTGTCTTTCATATAGGAAGCCATCTGTCACCTACGGGACAACTGGAAAAAGGCCGTAAAGACAAAGTTAAAGTGCAGATTTAATCAAGGACCGCCATGCTAGAGGAGAGGAGGCCGGTAAAAGCATTCAATGGAGATTTATTGCAGACTTAATAGCTTGAAGACCATTTCAACTCAAGGATGGATATGCGAGAGATGGAATAGCGGAGAAGTGGTGACTCATCCGGCTCACCCGCAGGAATTAATGAAAGCATTTATTTGCAGTTGCGGGTGAATGCAAGTGGCATTCGAATTTCATCTTCTCCATTTATGGCAGCTAACTGCACTGATTTGCAGAGGGGTTAAGTTCTATCCGGACTTTGATTTTAAAGTGGCTTTATATTGTAAAACCCGGTCCTAGGGTTTAAGTGTGATAAGATTTAGGGTTTGAGCAAGATATTTTGAAAAGATCAGGGTCTGTCCTGAGTCTATAAATACAAGTTCTAAATGTAATCGCAGGAGGCGGAGACTTAGAAATAAAAGGCTTATAAGCAATTTCTTGCAAATTTTGTGAAATCCTTTGTTTTCTGGACTGGGAGTTGATGTGCTTTTGCTGTTTTCTGTGGTAGCATGGCCAGGAGCCTAATATTTTACAGATCTGTGATAAGTGTATCTTCTTCTGTTATCCGTTCCATTAAAGTTTGTTAGATATATGTTGTAAATCTGCCATTATCAAGTTTAAATATGTTGTTAGGCTTCAGTTGTTCTATTGTCTGCTAGGGGAAATTACAGATTTGAGGTTAAGTTTGTTCTAATTGCTCTGTCTTCACTGTGTGAGCTAGGCTGTCGGTGAAAGATACCAGTTTTAACCAACTTCCCTTGGATTTATAATTTTCTGCTAGATCTGTTCCACTTTGCCTTGTGCTCCTAGTTGAAAGTGATCTTAGAAATCTGGACACTTTCTTCTTGGATTTGTTCTGTTGTGAAGCTAGTAGTATAGATGAAATTGATAGTTTTAAGTTTTACAGTTTAAAGTTTGATAAACTTCCCTTTCTGCCTTACCCTACCCTCTCTTTGCTTACCGTGAATGATCCATTTTTACTTTCTTTATTTGTCTTTTATTTGAATCTGCTGACCCATGAGAGCTAGATCAAGAATCAAGTTAAATCTGATTGTTAACAAGTAACAACTCCTGCAACTACTGAACAAGTTCAAGAACCCCCTGTAAGGTAACAGACGATCCATATTGAAATCTATTCCAGAAGCGAAAAAGAGTGAATAGACATTCGACCCGACTCTGTAACTCGCACCTTGGATAACCAGCTAGATCCTAAAGTGAGTGGGATTCGTCCCGTGGGTGTCTCCGGAGCTTCCTGCTCATCCTTCGCAGGGTGCGTATGAAAGCCGGACCAACATCTAATTGGCGCTAGAAGGAGGGCCTGTTGAACTCAGTTCAAGTTCAGTTGTTTGAATTTTTCTCAATGGGGGCTTAACAACACATCTAATTGGCGCTAGAAGGAGGGCCTGTTGAACTCAGTTCAAGTATTGTAAGTTTGTGAGTGCTGATTTAAAATTCTGTGGTTAGAGTTTTTGCCTGAACAACAGCACTTATCACCAACATTTAGTTGTCAGTACAGTATTTAAAATTGCCAGAGAAGACCTCAAGTTAAGAGCAGTTTTATCACCACTTGCAGTTATCCAATTACAACTCAGAATATCACTGTCAGCCAGGTGGTAATTAATGGCAAATTGGTTGGGCCCCACTGCTTTGAATATCCCGGGTATAGCCCATGACCTGCCCAGAAGCCCGGAAAGGTATCTCCCCAGATATAAACATGATGGGACAAGAACTGCAGAAGAACATCTGCTAGCTTTCAAAAATGCTCTAAAATTGTTGAATATACAGCATGAAGATGTTGCCTGCAGATTGTTCCCGTTCACTCTCCAGGAGGGAGCTTATGACTGGTTTCTAAATCTCACCAGCAATTCCATTACTAGCTGGGATGACCTAGAGAAAGCTTTTATATCACAATTTGGGGAAGTGATAGACCCCAGTGTGTTATACCAACAATTTTCCAGCATCAAGAGAGAGTCGGGAGAAACTGTCAGGTCTTTCAATATGAGGTTCCAAAGAGCTTACGGTAGAATGACCGGCCATTACATCCCAAATGCAAATCCGGCCTTAGAAATCTACAAGAATGCATTGGATTCGGTGACCTCTATTTTCCTCAAGAGAGACATTAATATCACAACCCTGGCAAGGGCTTATAAAGAAGCCTTAATTCTTGAAAGACAGTTAGGGCCTCAAATTTTGAGCAGTCCTTTGATATCCTATGTTACACAGAACATGCCTATTTTGAATCCCATTCCACATCATGAGTTAGTGCCAACATGTCATGCTCTACCCAAGGAGACTCCGTTAACTGTGACATCCACTCAACATGTGCAAAATATAGAGAAAGGTTCTGACAAGCTCAAAGTGGAAGTGCTTGAAGTAAACACTTGTGATCTAGCATTACCCAAATCTGAAGTTTTTCCTGGTGAGTTAAATTTTCCTAGAGATCAAAGAAATATTGATATTTCTAGTTCACCCAAAAATAGTACAACCGGGGGTTTCGATTCTTTCACTTTTCCCGAAGAGACGAGAAAGTCTTGTACGAGACTCCTGTGGATGAAATGCGAGATTTTCAACGAGTTCAAAATGGACGAGTTATAATTTGAGATGTCGAAGTCCGAGAACCTAACAATGATCCTTCCTCATCAGAGGATGATGAAAGTGAGATTCAATGTCACTATGCAGAAGTAACTGAGAAAGAGGATAACATCATTGAGGATATGAGGGAACTTAAAGCTGACATCACCCTCTATGAACTGCCCCAGATTGTTGAACAAAAGGATAGCTTGATTGAGGCTTACTCTGGACCACCTGTTGAATTTCAAGAAAAGGAGGAAAAGATAGTAAATATGAATGTGGTCAGCCAACTTGGAATTGATGAACTGTCTCAACATAAGCCTGCAACTTCTGAACATAATGTCAAAGAAAAGGTTGTAAATCATGTTGATGTAAATATTGGAGTTTATAAGTTGGCAACTGAGAAGGTGAGAACAGTTACAGCTCTAAACCATCACAACAGTGACAGTTGGATATTACACATTGATGAGGTTAAATCTAAGCAAGGCTCAGGTGAAAAAGCAAATTGTAAGCATTCTGCTAGAGGGATAAAAATTGAAGTCCTGGATATTGAAGCAGTACAACAACCACAAAATGTTCAAGTTGTTAAGAACCAGGGCATACAGATAAAACATGATTTCTTTCAGTTGTCACATAATTTTGAAGATGTGGTGGTCTGGGTCTGTCAAGATTTTAAGGTATTTGATCCTGGGGGTTTTTGCATTCAGTCCTTTTGAAAGAACTCTGCAAACCCTTCAATTAGAAGCATAAACATGTTATCATATGATTTGTTATTATATGATTTGTTTAATTTGAAGGAGTTGCAGATTTGTTTTTCAAATGGGACAGGGAAGACAGTAAACACAAGTCTTTCCCAGATAGCAAATTTTTGAAGCATAGTCTGGAGTGCATTTCGTCAACAGGACCTGAAAGGTAATTTTTCTAAATTACTTGCACATGGTCAAAAAAATTTTTTAAGGCACCATTTCTCTGCTCTTCCATCTGCTACATATTTTGAATGATCAAAGAAGTTGTAACATATGTATACATTGTAAGTAAGCTTTGAAGTTTTTTAGTTTTATTTCTTTGTCAGTTCAGTTTTATTTTTAAATGTCTGTACAGTATTTTGTTTTAGTTTTATTTTATTGCCTCTACAGTTTTTATTTTCTTCCCTGCAATTCCTTTTCTTTGTTGTCTGTACAGTCTTTTGTTTTAGTTTTATTTTGCTGCGTTTTAATTTATTTGCTTCAGTTTTAATTTTAAAAGTCTGTGCAGTTTTATTTTTGTTTTGCTTTAGAGGCCTGTGTTCTTCCTTGGAGGTCTGTCCAAAGTTCTTCAACTTTTGAAATCTGTCCTTTAACCTCTGCCTGAGCAATCAATGAAAAGTCAGCCTGCTAAAAATTGTTTTATTCTGAGCTGATCAACCCAGTCTCCACCCAGTGTTCATTATTAAAATTGAGATAGTCTGCTTAAATTGAATAGTGGAACTATTTTGTTAGTCAAAACAAAGGTAGAGAGATGATTGGATTTTGTGTCTTGCTTGCCACAGTTGTTTTAATGATAGAAAAACTGCTATGCTGTTTGGTTGGAGGAACTCCCGGGGAATCCAAGAAAAGCTGGTTATAAGAGGGGACTATGGTTCATGCAATTATTTGGGTGTCACCAGAGGCTATCAGTGCCTAGACTGAAACAGTTCCAGATTGATCAAATGATAAAAGAAAATTGTAATTTCTCTAATGCCTTTCAGGTGTTGATATATAAAAAAAAAGAAAAAAAAAAAGAGTTATATGAGAGAGAGGCAGCCAGATTCCAAAAGCTATTTTTCTTTTACCAAGTTGAAGATCCTTCCTTACAGTTGTAAATTTGGGTCGTGTAAATCTAAAGGGTAACTCTGTCTAGGCTGTAAAAGGCTAAACTAGTAAACAGAGCTCTACTCGGTTTCCCCTTTTTACAATTTAGAAAAGCTGATCAGTCCAAAGTTCATCATTCAATCCAGTCATCCTGAAGAAAGTTTTATACCCTTTGTAATTGCACATCAGAAATCTTCCTTGAAGTATTTCAGCCTAGTATGTCCTTGGGAAATTTTAACAGCTAGCAGTTGGCAGTCAATTTATTGTGAAGAATGTCTGTGGCAAGGCATGATGCATGGTCTTTTTGTTTTGAAACTAGAGTCCTGGGTTCTAAAATAGTGCTACTATTTTACCCACAGATATCGCCATTTGTTGAGAAGCAACACACCCCCACTGAAAAATGAGATTCCATCCTTAGAAAGCCCTGAACTTCCATTTTTGCAGCAGGGACCCTCTTGATAATTTTCAGGTTTAAATCCAATTTTGCTTGCCTCTTTGTTAAAGTTGTGCCTTTTTCCAAGTCTTTCTAGCATTGTTATTTCAAGCTTAACTTTCTACATGCTAGAATCATTCATGCACAAAGAAAATCTCGCACCGGTACCGAGAAAAATCTAGAAAACAGTTGCATAAATTCACTGAAAACCAAAACTTTCCATTTTTGGTAGTGTCGCGATATCGCGACACTTCCATTTTCGAAAATGTCGCGATATCACGACGAATTTTGGCAAAAGCAGCTAAGTCGGAAAAGTGTAGCGAAATCGCGACACTTTCCATTTTTGGAAGTGTCGCGATATCGCGACGTTTCCATTTTTGGAAACCGTCGCGAAATCGCTACCGGCAGGAGGAGAGAGAAGGAAAGTTGTGCGGAAGGGCACGATTTTGCGACATGTCATGAAATCGTGACATGTCACAATTTCACGTCAGGAGAGAGAAGAAGGGTTGCAAGAATAAAAAATTGGCTAAGTATGAAAATGGTCGCGATTTCGCGACATGTCGCGAAATCGCGACACTTTCTGGAGAGAGGAAAATCGTACTCAGGAAGCAAAATCAAGTTGCATGAACAATCTAGGGGAAGCCAAGTGCAAGGGCAGGCGCGATTTTGTGACATGTCGCGAAATCGCGACATGTCGCAGTATCGCGGCTTGCAAAGGAAAGGTTGTGCGGCGGCCAGGAAGGTGTCGCGATTTCGCGACATGTCGCGAAATCGTGACATGTCGCATTTTCGCGACCAAGTTGGGAAGAAGAGCTGCTAGCGCCAGGGACGTCGTGATTTCGTGACATGTCACGAAATCGCGACATGTCGTAGAATCACGGTAGGAGAGAGAAAGTTACATGAAAGGCCTGAAAATGCAAAACAGCTGTAAACAGAAGGCGTCCTGGGATAGTGACACGTGTCAAAGAGCGTATCAGATAAAACAGAGGCCGACATGCAAGTTTACTTTGCGGTTTTAATCTGATTTTAATTGTTAAAGCTTTAATTTAATGATTTTAAAATACTAATGCATCTTTTTGTCTTTCATATAGGAAGCCATCCGTCACCTACGGGACAAGCGGAAAAAGGCCGTAAAGACAAAGTTAAAGTGCAGATTTAATCAAGGACCGCCATGCTAGAGGAGAGGAGGCCGGTAAAAGCATTCAATGGAGATTTATTGCAGACTTAATAGCTTGAAGACCATTTCAACTCAAGGATGGATATGCAGAGATGGAATAGCGGAGAAGTGATGACTCATCCGGCTCACCCGCAGGAATTAATGAAAGCATTTATTTGCAGTTGCGGGTGAATGCAAGTGGCATTCGAATTTCATCTTCTCCATTTATGGCAGCTAACTGCACTGATTTGCAGAGGGGTTAAGTTCTATCCGGACTTTGATTTTAAAGTGGCTTTATATTGTAAAACCCGGTCCTAGGGTTTAAGTGTGATAAGATTTAGGGTTTGAGCAAGATATTTTGAAAAGATCAGGGTCTGTCCTGAGTCTATAAATACAAGTTCTAAATGTAATCGCAGGAGGCGGAGACTTAGAAATAAAAGGCTTATAAGCAATTTCTTGCAAATTTTGTGAAATCCTTTGTTTTTTGGACTGGGAGTTGATGTGCTTTTGCTGTTTTCTATGGTAGCATGGCCAGGAGCCTAATATTTTACAGATCTGTGATAAGTGTATCTTCTTCTGTTATCCGTTCCATTAAATTTTGTTAGATATATGCTGTAAATCTGCCATTATCAAGTTTAAATATGTTGTTAGGCTTCAGTTGTTCTATTGTCTGCTAGGGGAAATTACAGATTTGAGGTTCAAGTTTGTTCTAATTGCTCTGTCTTCACTGTGTGAGCTAGGCTGCCGGTGAAAGATACCAATTTTAACCAACTTCCCTTGGATTTATAATTTTCTGCTAGATCTGTTCCACTTTGCCTTGTGCTCCTAGTTGAAAGTGATCTTAGAAATCTGGACACTTTCTTCTTGGATTTGTTCTGTTGTGAAGCTGATAGTATAGATGAAATTGGTAGTTTTAAGTTTTACAGTTTAAAGTTTGATAAACTTCTCTTTCTGCCCTACCCTACCCTCTCTTTGCTTTCGGTGAATGATCCATTTTTACTTTCTTTATTTGTCTTTTATTTGAATCTGTTGACCCATGAGAGCTAGATCAAGAATCAATTTCAAAACCTGATTGTTAACAAGTAACAACTTTTGCAACTACTGAACAAGTTCAAGAACCCCCTGTAAGGTAACAGACAGTCCATATTGAAATCTATTCCAGAAGCGGAAAAGAGTGAATAGACATTCGACCCGACTCTGTAACTCGCACCTTGGATAACCAGCTAGATCCTAAAGTGAGTGGGATTCGTCCCGTGGGTGTCTCCGGAGCTTCCTGCTCATCCTTCGCAGGGTGCGTATGAAAGTCGGACCAACAACGTCTTATTAGGATGAAAAACATTCTTTCCTTGGAAATTATCTACTGGTGACTTTGGAATATGCACAAATCTTCAACAAAAAAATTAAAATAATTTTATCCATTGAATTTTTTACTTTTGCATGTGAGTGGAATGTTGGCGTGGCTCGGGCCACTTCCCAATGTTGAATATTATTTTTACGAGGCACAAATGCTCATGAAAATAGAAAGGATACACCTTTTACTATGTGGAATTTAGGCACCTTTTTTCGAATCAAGGTACGTAGGTGCCTAGAAAATAGAAATTAGGTACCTTAGCAATCAGGCATCATGCTTAACATGGAAAGTAGACACCTTTTGTTGGTAATCAGGTTCTGTACTTAAAGTAAACTTTATATAAAACCTTTTTTTATTTATATGTTCATGACTTTAGGTGTCTCTTTCCTAAAAATTGGAAGTCAGGTGCCATTTCCTTAAAAAATAGGAATCAAGCATCGATCTGTGAGAAAACGGTATGCATACACCTTTTTATTGACATACAGGGAGTCAGGTTCCTTGTACCATACAAATAGAAATTGGATGTCGCCTTCACAAAATATAGGAATCAGGCACCTTTCATAAAATAGGAATCAAATGCCATTTTCTCTAAAACTAGGAATCAAGTGCCTTTCTCATCAGAATACAGAAAGCAAGTGCTCCTCCCTTATTTCAATATCTTCTTGATATGCCCACTTATGTATGATTAAGGTTTATCATGCCTTTAGCACTCTAGTTGAAGAATAGAGATAAAATCAACATTTGTTATCTGAATTAGTAGTTGAGTGTTTTATTGTCCATAAAGACTAATCCAAACACCCGTATACAGATTCAGGTATAGTATCTCCCTTTCTAAGTGTAGATAAAATACTCCTACTGTAAACAATTCTTCTAGAAGTTTGAGAAGGTGTAGGTTCATAGATCTTGTGTTTGTTAGGCCTAGGTTTCCCAGGTTGCCTAACAAATGCACTTAGGGCATCATTCTTGCATAAAAAAAATACAACTAAAAAAAAAAGAATAATTTAAAAGAATAATAGTTTTTGGAACCATGTGGATAACGTCAAGAAGGCGCAATCAGAAATGTCGCGATATCGTGACAAGTCGGAGGAGAGAGAAGGTGCACTCGAAAATGTCACGATTTCACGACAAGTCGGAGGAGAGAGAAGGCGCAATCAAAAATGTCATGATTTCATGACAAGTCGGAGGAGAGAGAAGGCGCAAGGCAAACTGTCGTGATTTCGTGACATGTCGGAGGCCAAGAAGCTAAGTTGAGAAACTATAGCGATTTCGCTACATGTTGAATTTTCGCTGGCAGATGCAGGGAGAAAGTGTTAAGTAAAAAGGTTGTAGCGATTTCGCTACGAGTTGCAAAGGCACAAAGTAAAGGTGTAGCGATTTCACTATGAGTTGCAAAGGCACAAAGTAAAAGTGTAGCGATTTCGCTACGAGTTGCAAAGGCACAAAGTAAAGGTGTAGCGATTTCGCTACGGGTAAAAGTTGCGCAAAACAAAGGTGTAGCGATTTCGCTACAAGGTGAAAATGCTCAACACGAAGGTGTAGCGATTTCGCTACCAGTCTAAAGTGCAGAACTCAAAGGTGCAGCGATTATGCTTCAAGTCGAAAGTGTAAGGCACAAAAGTGTAGCGATTTCGCTACGAGTCAATATTTCACGGGTAAAAGCAAAGTTGAAAGCACAAGGCACTAAGTTGTAGCGATTTCGCTACTGCATAAAGCTAGGATTGTACGGAAGCCGAAAGCGTCACGATTTCGCGACAAGAATGATGATGACGTCAGCAAAAGCTGAAAGTGTCACGATTTCACGACAGGGTGCAAGGAAAGCTGCTGGAAGCCGAAAGCGTCATGATTTCATGACAAGAATGATGATGACGTCAGCGAAAGCTGAAAGTGTCACGATTTCATGACAGGGTGCAAGGAAAGCTGCTGGAAGCCGAAAGCGTCACGATTTCGCGACAACATTAAGGATGACGTCAGCAAAAGTTTGAAGTGTCACGATTTCACGACATGAACGGTGGGAAAGCTTTCAAAGGCCAAAATGGTCACGATTTCGCGACAGCAAGGGCATGAAGGCGTACGGCTACAAAATATGTCGCGATATCGTGACATGTTAGTATTTCGCGGCAACAGCAACAGAAAGGTGACAGAGGTGGCAGCAGCATTTGAGGCCGACAAGTTGAATCGAGGCCGACGATTTTTAGGGTTTTAAAGCCGACATTGTCAAGAGTTTTACAGCGGACATTTTTAGGGTTTCAAAGCCGACATTACCAAGGGTTTTACAATGGACTTTTTAGGGTTTTAAAGCCGACATTGTCAAGGGTTTTACAGTGGACGTTTTTAGGGTTTTAAAGCCGACATTGTCAAGGGTTTTACAAGCGACGTTTTTAGGGTTTGAAGCCAACAATTGCTAGGGTTTTACAACGGACATTTTTAGGGTTTGCTACCGACAATCACCAGGTTCAAGCAGCCAAAAAATTCTAGGGTTGAAGTCGACATCATTAGGGTTTGCAGCCGACGTCCTAGGGTTACAGCCGACGATGATTGATTTTGAATTCTCTTCTATAAAAATGGGGTTGTTGCAAGGTTAAAGGAGCGAGAAGTGTGGAATGTGTGAAACAAGTTCGTGTTGAGCAGAGAGCAAGTCGTTTCGACTCAGAGCGTGAGCAAAGTGATAGTTCTTTGGAGATGCAGTAAAGAGTGTGTTGCGATGAGATAATATGCGATTGCGCAAGTGAAGTTCGGTTGAGGAGAAAGTCGTAGTTCGAATCTGCACGTCGTGATTGCATGGATGAAAGGCGCAATGTGTAGAGATGGAGTTCTAAGTTAACGCACAAATAGCAGAAGTGATCGATCTCCAGATCATAGCAGAGAGTGCGAAGAAGTTCAGAGAAGCGATCGGATAGTGCGAATCATGTTGCGCAGAAGCAGCAAAATGCAAAAAAATAGCAGACTGTGAGAAATGAGGTGAAAGTTTTATTCTGTAATCTTTATTATTGTTTTCCAAGTTGTAGCTTGGCACAAGGGGTTGGTGCCTCTTTCCAGTAGGTGCTGGTAAAATAGGAGTTGGTGCTCCATTCTGTTGAAGCAGATAAAGTTAAGGGGTTGGTGCTCCTTCCAGTTGGTGCTGGTAAAGGATTATGTAAAGTTGTAGCTTTGCATTGACTGGATTTGGATGGTAGTCCAAGCAGTCATTTTTGAGGAGTAGCCACATTGGTGAACCTCGTTAAATTGTCGTGTTATGTGTGATGCTTTCTTGATGCATTTAGTATCTCTCTTATCTGCTTTAAACTACTACTGGATTTAAAACTAATTGTTTTTAGAAGTTTTTAAAGAACACACTGATTCACCCCCCCTCTCAGTGTCATTGTGATTACAACAATTGGTATCAGAGCCAAGTACCTGAACAGGCTTAAACAGCTAAGGTGATCTTGGAAGTTACGCAATGGCAAGTGGTGAAGGTTTCTCCTCGAACAAAGCACCATTGTTTGATGGGACTAACTATGCTTTCTAGAAAATTAGAATGCAGACATATCTCAGTGCTTTGGGTTTTGACATCTGGGGTGCAGTAGTTAATGGTTACAAAGCTCCTGCCACCGCTCCAACAGACATGGCTAGTAAAAAGGCATTTGAATATGATTCAAAAGCAAAAAATGCCATCATGTGTGGACTAGTGGACAGTGAGCTAGTCAAGGTCATAAATTGTGAATCAACAAAAGATATATGGGATAAACTAGAGAACATCCATGAAGGAGATGATAGGATCAAGGAGGCCAAGCTTCAAGCACATCGAGCTCAATACGAATCTTTAAAGATGGACAATGATGAGAACATAGAGACCTTCATGCAAAGAGTCAATGGGATCACCAATTCAATCAGAGGTCTCGACGAAGAATTAACCGATGCTGCTATCGTGAAAAAGGTATTAAGATCGCTCCCTCCTAGATTTGATTCTAAAGTCTCTGCCATAGAAGAAGCCAAAGATCTAAATAGTTTTAGTATGGATGAGATGCATGGTTCTTTGACTGCTTTTGAAATGAGAATAGGAAGGTCTAATCCCACAGACAGAGAAGCAGCTTTCAAAGCCCTAAAAGGCAAAAGCACAAAACAAGAGTCTGAAGAAGAGGATGCTTCAGATGAAATGGAAGCAAATTTTGTCAGAAAGTTGAGAAAAGGAAAAGGAAAATACAAAGGAAAGCTACCTTTTAAATGTTTCAATTGTGGAGGCATTGGACACTTTGCTATCAAATGTCCTCTCCATGACAAGAACAAAGGTGAAGAAACTCAGCATCAAGAAAGAAGTGAATGGAGGAAGAAAACAAACTTCAGAAAAGGCAATTTCAAAAAGAAAAGCTTTATCTCCCGAAATGCAGAATCTTCCGAGGACAGTTCTAGTGAAGACTCTGAAGAAGGAACAGGTGAGGCTCTCTTTATGGCGTTTGAAGTAGAAGAATCAGAAGAGGCAGAAAACACACAAAAGAGAGAAGGAATGAACTCTAAAGTATCTATTGAAATAGGTGAGGCTGAAGTTGATTTAGAAGGTGAGCTGGTTTCTGCTCTTATGGAATGGAAATCTGAGAAAAGAAAGAATAAAAAATTGTTAAGGAAGCTTGAGGATGCAAATGATATTATAGCCAGTCTAAAAACACAGATAGAAGAGTACAAGAAAATGTCCGAAGATCTTGAAGTACAGGTAACCATGAAGATAGATTACTGTTGCAAATTGGAAGAAGAAAATGTTAGTCTTCGAATACAGATACAAGAGCTGGATCGAAAAATCAGCTGTCATTTAAAACGTGATGAAAGTTCGATGAAGCTGGACAAAATCCTAAGCAATCAAAGACCCACAGGTATCAAATTCGGTCTGGGTTTTACTGAAGGAGAATCATCAAGTGGACCAAAGGCAAGCAATGTTGAAAGTGAAAAGAGTAAAGACAAGAAACAGGTTGTGGAAAGAAAAACAAATCAGGCAAAAGAAAGTTGTAATGCCAGTCCTGAAATAGCAGCTGACATTGATGGCTTCACCAAGGTCACACATCAGAAGAAAAGAAGATCTAAAGCTCCTGCAACAACTTGGCCAAGACCATCTTTCAGGTTCAATCATTATTTCTATGGTTTCTATTTTAAATGTAATGGTTATGGGCATAAAATTGTTGACTGCAAGTACAATATAGGTCCAAGAAGTTTCACTAGTAGAAATGCTTTTGCTCCTCTAATGAGTTATGCAGTAGAATGCTTTAAGTGTCACAACTTTGGGCATATTGCCAGAAACTATCGTAGTATTTCTGTTTCATATCAATCTCAGAAAAGAAGAAGTCAACCATATAGGGCAAAACAAAATAGAATTTCTTCTGAAGGATATGTGCAAGATTCTGAAAAGGGGAAATCCCAGCTAGAACCCAACACCACAGTTAAAACAGAATGGAAACAAAAAGAACAGCTCAGGAAAGAACAGGAATCTTTAATAGTGCAGACAGCTTTTAGAGCTCAGAATAAATATGTACCGTGGATTCTTGACAGTGGTTGCTCAAGTCATATGACAGGTGATAAACAAAAATTTGAAAATCTACAGAAATATGAGGGTGGTTCTGTGAAGTTCGGCAATAATGATGGAGCCAAAATAATAGGTAAAGGATCTGTCAAAATTAGTGAAGGGAAAATCAAGTCGAAGAAGTTTTATATGTGGATGGTTTGAAACATAACCTGTTAAGTGTGAGTCAAATCTGTGATAAAGGACATGAAGTGGTTTTCAAGAAGCAGGGTTGTGAAGTCAAAAAAATAAACAGCGGGAAATTGATAGCAACCGGCTCAAGGACGTCTGGAAACCTGTACACACTCTCAGAATTTTTAGAAGGTATGTGCTTCATTGGACAAGAAGAAGAGAACTGGTTGTGGCATAAGAGGCTTGGACACATAAGTTTTGATAATTTGGTGAAAATCAGCTCTAAACAAGCAGTGAGAGATATTCCAACCATTAAGAAACCTTCAAATAGTGTTTGTGCTTCATGTCAGAAGGGAAAGCAAACCAGGGTTTCATTTAAAACAAAAGAATATCACACTAGCAGGCCTTTGGAACTCATTCATACAGACTTATGTGGACCCATGAGGACTCAAAGCATAAACGGCGACAAATACTTTATGCTGTGTATCGATGATTATTCCAGAATGACATGGATATTCTTCCTAAAAGATAAAACATAAGCTTTTGAAATGTTCGGAACCTTCAAACAGCTAGTTGAGAATGAAACAGGAAAAAGGATTAAATGCTTGCGATCAGACAGAGGAGGAGAATTCATTTCGAATGAATTTACAGAATACTATGAAAAATATGGTATCAGGAGACAATATTCAGCAGCCAGAACTCCTCAGCAAAATGGTGTAGTAGAGAGGAAAAACAGAACTATACAGGAAATGGCACGCACCATGCTGGCAGAAAACAAAATAGCAGATAGATTCTGGAAAGAAGCAGTTCACACAACAGTATACATTCAAAACAGGTATATGTTAAGAACTCATGAATGCAAAACACCGTATGAGTTGTGGTTTGGTAGAAAAGCAACAACAAAACATCTCAAAGTATTTGGCTGTAAGTGCTACATCCGAAAAACTGATGACAACCTTGGAAAGTTTGAAGATAGAGCAGATGAAGGTGTTTTTGTTGGTTATTCTCCACATAGCAAAGCTTACAAATGCTACAACAAGAGACTCAAGAAAATTGTGGACAGTGCAGATGTTAAATTCGATGAAGGGAGGAAACAAATAGTTAACTTTCAAGAAAACTACCCAATCTACGAAGAAGTCATTGAAGGAGATGAAGTGCATGGTACAGAAAATACGTCTACGGCTGATGCAGATAACTTATCAGATGACTCAGAGGTACAAGAAAACAGAAAATTCAAAATGGGCAACTAGCAGAAAAATCATCCTAGAGACCAAATAATTGGAGATCCCACAGCTGGCATTCAGACAAGAAAGAAAGTAATAAGTAATTACTCTCTTTTATCCAGCTTTGAGCCCAAAAACATAGATGAAGCAAGCAAAGATGACAGTTGGATGAAGGCAATAAATGAAGAGTTAGATCAGATTGAAAAGAACAGAACCTGGGAACTAGTACCTAGACCTGCAAATAAGAATGTAATAGGCACCAAATGGATATTTCAAAATAAATTAAATGAAGACGGTCAGGTCATTAGAAATAAAGCAAGACTGGTTTGCAAAGGCTATGCACAGGTCGAAGGCATTGATTTTGAAGAGACTTTCGCACCAGTGGCCAGACTAGAAGCCATTAGAATGTTTCTGGCACTAGCAGTTCACAAGAACTTCAGAGTTTATCAGATGGATGTAAAATCTACGTTTTTAAATGGGAAACTTGAAGAAGAGGTCTATATTGAACAACCAGATGGCTTTCAAATCAGTGAAGATCCTAACCTTGTCTGCAAATTAAAGAAAGCACTGTATGGATTAAAACAAGCACCACGGGCATGGTATGCTAGGCTAGATAATTATCTCTCTCAACAGGGATTCAAGAAAGGTTTAGTGGACAGTAATATGTATGTGAAAACAGAAGGTGGGCATCTCATTGTTCTTGTTGTCTATGTGGATGATATCATATTTGGCAGCAACAAAGATGAATCGTGTAAAGACTTAGCAAACAAGATGCAGAATGAATTTGAAATGTCAATGATTGGTGAACTGTCTTACTTTCTGGGGCTACAAGTTAATCAGAATGAGAAAGGTATATTCATTTCCCAAATCAAATATGTGAAAGAAATGCTAAAGAGGTTCACTATGGAGGACTATAAGCCAGTCAACACTCCCATGACAACAGGCTGCAAGTTGAGTAAAGAAGACAAATCTCCACCTATAGATCAAACCATGTATAGATCAATGATAGGAAGCTTACTATATTTAACTGCAACTAGACCTGATATTCTGCAGGCCGTTTGCATGGTAGCCAGATTTCAGGCCAGTCCCAAAGAGACTCATGTAACAACAGTTAAAAGGATTTTTCGGTATCTCAAAGGCACCATGGAGTATGGGTTGTGGTATCCAAAAGGCAAATATTTCACTCTTATATCATATTCAGATGCAGATTGGGCTGGATGTGTTGATGACAGAAAGAGTACCAGTGGAGGAGCATTCTATTTGGGGGACAGATTGGTTGCATGGCATAAGAAGAAGCAAGAGTCAGTTTCTTTATCTACAGTTGAGGCAGAATATATTGCAGCAGCAACATGTTGCACTCAAGTCTTGTGGATGAAACAAACCTTGAAAGATCTAGGTATTAATTTTAGTGAACCAATATCAGTAAAGTGTGACAACACCAGTGCAATCAACATTTCTAAGAATCCAGTAATGCACTCACGGACAAAGCACATAGCTATAAGGTATCATTTCTTGAAAGAAAAAGTTGCAGAAGGAGAAGTTAAATTGGACTATGTCCCAACTACAGAACAGGTAGCAGATATTTTTACAAAACCTTTGCCCAAGGAAGTATTTGAGTATCTTCGAAGCAAATTAGGAGTAGTCACACTTCCTAAGAAGTGACTAGCTACAGGGATCACTTTCTCAGGGGGAGCATTTGAGTATTTGAGGATGGACTCAGGGGGAGTCAAATTGTGCCTGAGAAGTGTGAGGATGGACTCAGGGAGAGTCTGCAGCAGCCCTTTGGTATTATTGACAAAGGGGGAGAAGAGTTACAGGAATGTATACAGGTGTTGCCAACAATTCCAAAGGGGGAGATTGTTGAGCAAGGTGTTGCAAGAAGGTTGTCATTGTTGTCAACACAGGCAGTTAGATCCAAGGATGCAGTGGGTAGACAGATCAGAAGTCATTCAGATGTAGAAGATAGAAAAAATTTGAAGAAAAAGACAAGTTAGAAAACTGTCGCGATATCGCGACATGTTTTCTGTCGCGATTTCGCGACAAGTCGGAGGAGAGAGAAAGCATAGCCAAAAATGTCACGATATCACGACAAGTCGGAGGAGAGAGAAGGTGCACTCAAAAATGTCATGATATCGCGACAAGTCGGAGGAGAGAGAAGGTGCAATCAAAAATGTCATGATATCGCGACAAGTCGGAGGAGAGAGAAGGTGCACTCGAAAATGTCACGATTTCACGACAAGTCGGAGGAGAGAGAAGGCACAATCAAAAATGTCATGATTTCATGACAAGTCGGAGGAGAGAGAAGGCGCAAGGCAAACTGTCATGATTTCGCGACATGTCGGAGGCCAAGAAGCTAAGTTGAGAAACTGTAGCGATTTCGCTACATGTTGAATTTTCGCTGGCAGATGCAGGGAGAAAGTGTTAAGTAAAAAGGTTGTAGCGATTTCGCTACGAGTTGCAAAGGCACGAAGTAAAGGTGTAGCGATTTCGCTACGAGTTGCAAAGGCACAAAGTAAAAGTGTAGCGATTTCGCTACGAGTTGCAAAGGCACAAAGTAAAGGTGTAGCGATTTTGCTACGGGTAAAAGTTGCGCAAAACAAAGGTGTAGCGATTTCGCTACAAGGTGAAAATACTCAACACGAAGGTGTAGCGATTTCGCTACAGGTCTGAAGGGCAGAACTCAAAGGTGCAGCGATTATGCTTCAAGTCGAAAGTGTAAGGCACAAAAGTGTAGCGATTTCGCTACGAGTCAATATTTCACGGGTAAAAGCAAAGTTGAAAGCACAAGGCACTAAGTTGTAGCGATTTCGCTACTGCATAAAGCTAGGATTGTACGAAAGCCGAAAGCGTCACGATTTCGTGACAAGAATGATGATGACGTCAGCAAAAGCTGAAAGTGTCACGATTTCGCGACAGGGTGCAAGGAAAGCTGCTGGAAGCCGAAAGCGTCACGATTTCACGACAAGAATGATGATGACGTCAGTGAAAGCTGAAAGTGTCACGATTTCATGATAGGGTGCAAGGAAAGCTGTTGGAAGCCAGAAGCGTCGCGATTTCGCGACAACATTAAGGATGACGTCAACAAAAGTTCGAAGTGTCGCGATTTCGTGACATGAACGGTGGGAAAGCCTTCAAAGGCCAAAACGGTCACGATTTCGCGACAGCAAGGGCATGAAGGCGTACGGCTACAAAATATGTCGCGATATCGCGACATGTTAGTATTTCGTGGCAACAACAATAGAAAGGTGACAGAGGTGGCAGCAACGTTTGAGGCCGACAAGTTGAATCGAGGCCGATAATTTTTAGGGTTTTAAAGCCGACATTGTCAAGAGTTTTATAGCGGACATTTTTAGGGTTTCAAAGCCGACATTACCAAGGGTTTTACAGTGGACTTTTTAGGGTTTTAAAGCCGACACATTGTCAAGGGTTTTACAATGGACGTTTTTAGGGTTTTAAAGCCGACATTGTCAAGGGTTTTACAGTAGACGTTTTTAGGGTTTGAAGCCGACAATTGCTAGGGTTTTATAGCGGACATTTTTAGGGTTTGCTACCGACAATCACCAGGTTCAAGCAGCCAAAAAATTCTAGGGTTGAAGTCGACATCATTAGGGTTTGCAGTCGACGTCCTAGGGTTACAGCCGACGATGATTGATTTTGAATTCTCTTCTATAAAAAGGGGGTTGTTGCAAGGTTAAAGGAGCGAGAAGTGTGGAATGTGCAAAACAAGTTCATGTTGAGTAGAGAGCAAGTCGTTTCGACTCAGAGCGTGAGCAAAGTGATAGTTCTTTGGAGATGCAGTAAAGAGTGTGTTGCGATGAGATAATATGCGATTGCGCAAGTGAAGTTCGGTTGAGGAGAAAGTCGTAGTTCGAATCTGCACGTCGTGATTGCATGGATGAAAGGCGCAATGTGTAGAGATGGAGTTCTAAGTTAACGTGCAAATAGCAAAAGTGATCGATCTCCAGATCATAGCAGAGAGTGCGAAGAAGTTCAGAGAAGCGGTCGGATAGTGCGAATCGTGTTGCGCAGAAGCAACAGAATGCAAAAAAATAGCAGACTGTGAGAAATGAGGTGAAAGTTTTATTCTGTAATCTTTATTATTGTTTTCCAAGTTGTAGCTTGGCACAAGGGGTTGGTGCCTCTTTCCAGTAGGTGCTGGTAAAATAGGAGTTGGTGCTCCATTCTGTTGAAGTAGATAAAGTTAAGGGGTTGGTGCTCCTTCCAGTTGGTGTTGGTAAAGGATTATGTAAAGTTGTAGCTTTGCATTGACTGGATTTGGATGGTAGTCCAAGCAGTCATTTTTGAGGAGTAGCCACATTGGTGAACCTCGTTAAATTGTCGTGTTATGTGTGATGCTTTCTTGATGCATTTAGTATCTCTCTTATCTGCTTTAAACTGCTGCTGGATTTAAAACTAATTGTTTTTAGAAGTTTTTTAAAGAACACACTGATTCACCCCCCCTCTCAGTGTCATTGTGATTACAAAAGTTTGAGAAGGTGTAGGTTCATAGATCTTGTGTTTGTTAGGCCTAGGTTTCCCAGGTTGCCTAAAAAATGCACTTAGGGCATCATTCTTGCATAACAAAAATACAACTAAAAAAAAAAGAATAATTTAAAAGAATAATAGTTTTTGGAACCATGTGGATAACGTCCATATATTACTGACTTAATTTGAAATTAGAATCAATAGGGGTATTACCCATACCTAATATAGACTTCATCATGTATGTTTTGGACACATGATATGGACGTAGGTGGTGACCATTGACTATTAATATAATGCTACTGCTGTCAATTTTTTTGATCCTAACATCTCCATTGTTGATGACTTCATTCACTTCATATGGCCCTATCCAATGCTGCATGAGCTTACCTTTACTTTTCTAGAATCGATATTCCTACAGTAATTCCCGTTCTCCCACTTTGAGCTGGTTTGGCTTGGTGTGGTGGTCATGCCACTTGGCCTTTTTTTTTGGATAACCTCTATTCTTTATAGAACATCAAGGCAATATTCATCCAATTGGTTAAGCTACTAAATCAGTTCCTTTTATGCATCATCTAGGTTTATATTCAACTCTACTATATTTCTAAGTGTTTTAACTTCAAACTCTATAGGCATCATAGCATTCTTCCCATATACTAGCTGGAATGGTGTGAAACCAATAGTAGTCTTCTAGGTTGTCTTGTAGATCCACACTGCTTCTAGTAATCTAGTGGCCTAGTCCTTCCTATGTTGCTTTACTATCTTTGTTATGATATTCTCCAACTCTCTGTTGGTTACCTCAACTTGACCATTTGCCTATGGGTGGTAGGGAGTGGTTTTGTTATGCTTGATTATATATTGCTGCATGAGTTCCTAAATCATATTTAAAGTAAATTGAGGTCTTTTATTGGTTGTGATATCCCTTGGAATCCCAAACCTTGTGAAAATATATGAATACAAGAAGTCTTCTATAGTATTCTATTTTGAATCACATAAAGTCTACACTTCAACCCACTTGGTCACATAGTTAGTATAAACTAATATATACCTCTTACCTACTGATTGTGGATTACTGGATCCTACAAAGTTCATCCTCCATTTATAAAATGGCTCTATGTGAACATGTGTTTGGATTGGTATTTCATCTCTGAGAGTAGGTCTGCCCATACTATGATATTTATCACACTGGCTCACATGCTTGACTGCATATTTGAATAGTGTAGGCCAGTAATAAAAAACCTTTAACACTTTGTATGTAGTCCTTTTTCCTGCAAAATGTCAACCACAAGGTTCATCATGGAAAGCCTTAAATATTTCTATTATTTCATTCTCATAAATACACCTTCTCATGATCTGATCATGACCTGTTTTAAATGAGCACCCACTAATCCTGAGAAGTTTATACTTTTCTTAATTAAAGTTTTTTTCTCATGTGGTGAAAGTGCAGGGGATACTTTACAAGTGGCTAAATAATTACCCATATCTGCATACCACGATATCTATTCATTCAAAGTAAACAAATGCTTATCTAAAAATTTATCATCTATAGTTGCATGATCTAGAGGTTTCAACCTAGACAAGAAATCAACTATCATTTTATCTTTTCCTAGCTTGTCTACTATTTCACATAAAAATCCTATAGAAGCAACAAAAATCTAATAATTTTACCACTAACCCTAGGTTTTTTTGTCATGTATCTGATAGCTGAGTGATCAATATGTACAAACACCTGACATCCTATGATATAATGACAAAATTTGTTAAGGGTATGTATAACTACAAGAAATTCCTTTTTGTGATAGTATAATTAAATTCAGCACCTATGAGGTGTTTACTGACATAAGATATGGTATAAAAATCATCACCATCCTTCTATCCTAGCACTGACCCTATTGCATTGTTATATGCATCAGCATATATGTGAAAAGGTATGGTCCAATTTGGACCTCTCAGTACTGGAGCAGTAATCAGTTTTTCCTTTAAGGTGTTAAATGCTTTTTCACATTCCTCTATCCAGACAAACTTTATGTCCTTTCATAACAATATGCTCAAGGATTTAGCAATTTTTCTAAAGTCTACTATAAACCTCCTACAGTAACCAGTTGATCCTAGGAAACTATGGATATCCTTCTATGTTTTGGGAGTAGGCAGGTTTTGGATAAATTCTATATTTTTCCTATCTACTTTGGTCCCATATGTAGAAATGTGATGTCCTAAAACTATCCCTTCCTACATTAACATATAACATTTCACATTGCTTAGGGACATGTTAGTTTCCTCACACCACTTAAGTGTTTTCTCCAATTTTTGTGGCTATTTCAAAAGTTTCACCATATACAGTGAAATCATCCATGTATACCTCCATAGTTTCTCCAATCATGTCAAAGAAGATGCTCAAAATTACCCTAAAAAATGTGGCAAGTGTATTGCATAGACCAAAAAGTAAAACTTGATAAGCAAAAGTTCCCCAAGGGAAAGTAAATGTGGTCTTGTCTTGATCTTCTTCCCCTATTTGAATCTGATGATATCCATTGAACCCATCAAAGAAAGAAAAATACTTCTTACCTGATAAGGTGTTAAGGACCTGATCTATGAATGGTAAGGGGAAGTGGTCTTTCTTAGTTGCTTTGTTTATCAACCTATAATACACATAAATTTACCACTTGCCATTTTTCTTGGGCACCACAACCAAAGGTGATACCCATTCACTATCTAAAATGGGGCAAATGAACCCAACTATGAGGAGTTTCTACAATTTAGTCTTGACAATTTCCTCCATTGTTGGATTCATTATTTTCTATGGTTGCCTTATTAGTTTAGTTTGATATTATAGATATATTCAATGAGTATAGGTTTTAGGATCTATTCCTCTCATATCTAAATATTTTCAAGCAAAGGCATTTTGATAGTTGACTAAGGTTTCCCTTAGTTTATTATGTTGTTCAGCTATCAATCCATCATTTATGTTTAAGATTCTTCTAGATGTAACTTCAATTTGTTGTATATGGTGTTCTTTACCTCCAACTAATGACAACTCAAGAGGAGGATAGGAGGGTTCTCCTTGGAAAAGTGTAATATCACCCTATCCTCATCACTATCATCCTACAACCCATCAAATTTCATGACAAATTGGATCATTGATAGACCACCAATGTTCTGATTTTTATTTTTAGGTTCTCCCAAAAATTCTACAAATTATGCAGGTGGATGGATGATCGATATTTTAATGTTTTGACCATCAAAAATAGTCATTTGGCCATCTTTATAGCTTATGTAAGCATCAACTATTTCCAGCTAATATCTATCTAATATTAATGGATATCCACCACACCTGAACTTGGATTGTAACACTAATAAATCTATTGGATACTCCCATGCATCCACTATAATAGTGCTATCCTCTAAAATTCCCTCTATGTTGCATAAATTTATTATGATTAACATAAACCATTTACCAATATACAAAAATATTAAATCATTCATCCACAATACATTATCCACAATAACAATCCATAAATGAGAGAGAGATAGATAATACCCTTAAGGTAGGGTAACACCAATAATAATACTTAAGGAAGGAATAACTCCACAATATCTCCCAAGGTAAGAGGCCACTCCGTGAGCACGACGATTACATAAGATTCTTCTCCAATGATATGAATGATTACAATGACATATATCTCTTCTTTATATATCCATCTTATTATTCTACTTTGGGGAGCCTACTACTAATATAATATTATATTATAATATAATATAATATTATAATACAATCAACCTTGGGTTATGTGTGGCCCATGCCAACCCTTATACAATCTAATAATATATCCCCAAATATCTATTCCTAGGTACCCTACCACTCTAGGAGCACTGTAGACCTATCTGCCAACTGCAAAACAATCTTGGTTGGCTTCATGTTATATAGTTTAAGCTTTTACATGGTTTATTTGGGCATGACATTAATGGCAGCCCATAAATCTACTAAGATGTTGGGTAAAATACAATCCTTTATTTGTATAGTTAGGACAGGTCTTCTTCGATCTGAGTATTTTTAGTTGTAGGTGTTCCCTAACATAATATTAGCTAACTGACCCATCAAACTGATTGAATTTGTAGATTTCTTCCCAGTTTCTTTAGGCATAATTCTATTATGGCCTTGCCATAGATAGGAATATCTCTGATGGCTTGAAAGAGAGGTATTATGACTATCAGGTTCTTTAGACTAGAGAGAATATCAAATTCTGATTGAATTGGCTTTCTGGGTTCTTGCAACCTTTGTGGAAAAGTTGGAACCCCTTATTTGTTATATATAGGTGTTGATTCTTCTTCTACTTCTACTATAAGAGGTGATTCATCTTTTCCTAATTCTATGTTTTCTCTTCTACCATAGGAGTGACTTATACACCTACTTGTTTCCTTGACCTTAATCATATTAGACTACAATCTACTTTAATATTGTACATGGGGTACATCTCATTCTCCACTTGATAAGTTGGCTATTATTTGTTATTTGTATTGGCCATAGGTTGTATTGGTATTTGATCAGGCCTGAAAGTAGGAGGAGCTACCAAGGTTGGTTGTAGTAGAACTGAAGTAGCATGATGTGGGTTTTGATTCCAAGCATTATGGTTCCTCCACTGTTGCCTAGGTTGCTAGTATCGCATCCATGGATAGGTGTTGTAAGGATTTTCTCCTTAGGGATACTGATTCCAAGGTTGTTATCCTCACCATCCCATGTTGGGTGGTTGAGCTTGACCTTGGTTCTAAAAATTATTGTCTCTATAATATGGCATTCCTACTGGCATGTTTTTTTCCATAGGAGACTGCTGCCTATTTCTCTTATTATCCATGAAGTATGCTTCTACTACCTCAAACTCCTCTCTAGGTTTTGATAACTGTGGACACAACTTTATTTTGTGATCCTTTGAACATATAACACAAACTCAAACTTTGTTTTTAGGACATTCATTTCTACGATGTTTTCCCCTACATTTAGGACAAAAGTAGCCTAAGGACGTGTCATTTTTCTTCATATTTTTCTAAAGCATAAGGGTGTCCATTTGAAGAGACAGATATGATAACATATCACTCTTGAGGTCTTCACACATATTGCCTATTTATGTTTTAGTAATAGTGGATGATTGTTTGATATTTCTAGGGATCAACTTACCTTTTCTCCTTGAAAATTTTTGACACAAACATCGAATATCATCCACATGATGTTGCTAAATATCCTCTCCAAAAAATATATTTAAGGACTCCATAGATTCATTTGTAAGTCCCTTTAAGAAAATACTTCTTAGGGACCTGTCTCCTAGTTTTGAATGGGGTGATCTTTGCAAATTAAATCTAAACCTATCCCAATATTCCTCCATAGATTCACCTTCCTTTTGTGTCATGTCTTGGAATTCTTCCCTTACATCACATGCTCTACCAAAATCCTAGTACTGATCTAGGAAAATTTTCTTTAATTCCTTCTAGGTCGTTATATTTTTATTCCTCAAGTTGATGAACCAGTGTAAAGTTGAATCATCAAGAGTGGAAGGGAACAATTTTAGTTTTTTAATATCAACTTTATAATCCACTGATCTGCATAGGACATCAAATTTAAACAAAAACATATCTATATCTTGTATTGATAGTTCTCTAAATATTGGAAGGTGGGTAGGGGAGATATGTTTCATCTTATTGTCTCCTCCTACCTCTCCTATGGGAAAATTAAAACTAGTGGATTATTCCTCTGCATCAGCCATATTATCTGTGAATAGGATATCTACACCAACTACATTCAAAGTAGCTTTCTAGGGTTCTATTTTATTTATCTTATCCTATAGAAATATTACTAAATTTATGTTTGATATAGTTCCTTCTCTAATTTCTTGCCAGTGTTGAAAGTTCAATAAGTCTTCCTTAGACTAAACTCTACTTATCTCAGATCCTTCTCTAGGATTTTACTGATTGATTTTAGAAGGATCATATGCAAATACTAGATTTTCAAGCCAATGCATAGGTGGATATTGTGGAGAAGAGGTTTCAGTTTTAGGATTAGATACAACTGAAGTAGAATACTTTTGAGAAACATATTTATTTTTAATAAAATGATCGTTCAATCCTCTATTGTTAGGTGGACTCATACAAAGATAAAATGGAGGTTTTATAGGAAGCAAAATAAACCACAACTAACATGCTTTATTTAGAAAAATAAATTACAATAGGCTACTCCCTGATAACAACACAAAAATATTAGGCAAAAACATTGGTTAGTTTTCTATTTTTAGATTCATTACCTTATTTAATTTTTCAACCTGGGGTAGCTCGTAAACTACCTTGCACAATATATGCTTGTAATTCCCTCTAATGAGATGAGTCCCTTAGATCTATGGTTTGTGGAGTTGTATTGTTTCTTTAGAGTTCTAGTTTGGTTTCCAAACCACCAATCTATCCTAAATTATCAAGACATGCCTAAACTATATTCAAAAACCAAAATTGCACACTTGCTAGAAATTATAGACAATGGGAGAAATAACAAAAATTAAAATTAAACTATAGGAAATAAAATAGAATTGAAAATGATAGAAAATAGGGAAAAATAAGGGAAGAACACTATTGAGATAGGTCCCACACTTCTAGCAAGTTTTTCCTACATTAAATCATTCATCGGATGCAAGTTGATTTAATTAGGAATGACTCAAAAATATTTTATTGAAATTACAGCAAGATAGGTATAGGAAAAATCGAGGATCTTTATTTCAGGGGTGGCCTGCATATTTATAAGATATGCGGCCATACCCTGTTACATCATGAAGGTAAATCAAATTTATTTTTTTAATTTACAATAGTATGCATAAATGAAGGAGATAGAATAAAATATTTATTTTAGCCCAATCAATGTATTTTTTTTTAGCAAAATAAAATACATCTGATATTTCCACTCTTATTCAATTACATCAATATTTTACAATACTATTAAAAATAGATAATTTATGATATTTGATGTAGTTCTTGGTTCGCTTCTACTGTTGAGAATTCATCCGCATTCATCAGTGAAATTGCCATTCTATTTTATAAACAATAAGAGTTGTGTTGTAATTCTACGTCAATGGGAATCAGGAACCTTATCTGTAGAAGTCAGGAATCAAGCACAAAAATGGGAGTCAGGTGCCTAACAGGAATTAGGCACCCAATAGTCAAGTGTCAAATACAAATAAGATGCTTGATAGTCAAGCGCCAAACAGAAGTCAAGTGCTTGAAATGGAATTTAGTTCCTGACTTAGCGCTTCACACTGATGTACCTCAAATGTTTTACCTTTACTTTTGCCATCATAAAATTGGAAGTGCTAGGTTCAAGTGGAACCTCAATGTAAACATGCTAACAACAACAAATTTTGCAAAATCTACACAAAATGCACTCAAAAACAAATATTAAAGAACATGCACAATAAATTGTTAAACATATATAAAATTTGCATAGAAACACATATTTCTAATAAAATAAATTTTGCAACATATATGGAAATCTTGTACAAAAATGAGCATTTTCAGGGCTCATCAATGCCTTAGGAGAGTTAAATACACTGAAGCATAAATGGGTTGAATGTCCAATAGCAAGTAAAGACATCATATAAAATAAGGGTATTTTAGCAAAGGGTAAGTCTTCAACCAAAAAATAGGTTTCTACTCTAGCACCTCCTCCAGCCAATCCAACACCTCCTCCAACCAAGCCAACACCAGCCACCTCAACCAAGATTGTTAAGAAAACAATCAAGAAAACAAAAATTGATGCTAGTAGCTGATAGGATAAATGAAATTGCATGAGGCTATGCAATTGATTCAGTTGGGGGGAATGATGAGTTAGGAAAATAGGCAATGGATTCACATTTATTAGCCTTAATTTCATACCCAAATTGATTATTTTTTAAGGATCTTATGGATAATTTTACAAGTTTTTGTTAAATGAAATATTTTACACTTAAATATTAATGGAGTACATGTAATGGGTAAATGTGATTAGTATTGTTTTTATTTTTTTAATTTCTATGTACTTTTTTTTCTTGGAGTGTTGTTATATACACAAGTCATTTTTCAATGCTATGGAATGTACTATGAAATAAGCTATAGCTATAGGCCTATTCCAAAAAAACAAAAAACTATACAAATCTGGATATGCACAAAACAAGCCCAGAAATATAGGATGGGTTTCCTAGAAAATAGAAGTTAAAAGCTCCTAAAATTTAGAAAACCATTCCTAAAAATAAGGGAGCTTCATAAGTGGAAGAACAAAATAATTACAACAGGGTAGAACCTATTAGCATTAGTAGTGATAATAGGGTAGAATCTGTTTAACAACAACATGGAAACTTAGATAATTAGGAAGTAGTTAGGAATAAGTTGAGACAACTCATACCTTCTATTGATTAGCAACAACAAATAGAGGATATTTTGTCTCTCCTATATATTAGCAACAAACATGATTTCATTTCTAAAATTGACTATAATAGGACCTTTATTCCTACAACTAATTTCTAAATTAGTTTTCAAAATTAGTTGAGTTTGTTCTATAATAAGGATCCTAGTACATTATAAATACCAGAGTAGACATTGTATTCAAGGTTAGAGAGAATGTGAAGAAAAACCTTTTTAAGTATTGCATTTTATTTTTTGTATGGATTGTCATGACTGTGCATTTCCAACAATGACAAAATTTAACTTTCTAAAGGAATACAAGTTATTTTCTAGTTTATTTGATATTTGCAACTTTTTTATGATGGCGTGTAATTAATTTTAGTGCTTCAAAGTAAATTTAGGAACTATGAAGAAATATATTTTTATGCTATTGCAATTTTATCAAGGATCCACTAAACCTAGTATAAAACCTCTCTCTTGTTAGATTTAGATTAATGTAGGTAGTTAATAAGTTGGTTTATTTTGAGTGGATTATTTTTAGTTGATAAGTGGAAGTTAATTTATTTTCCTCTAAACATTAATTAATATTAATATGGCTACTAATGAGCATCAGAAATGCTCATATTTTGTATACATTTTCTTGATTATTATGCGGCTGTATAATAAAGATTGCATCTGTTTATGAATGATTATATAATTATTTGATGAAATTATGTGTGTTATCTAATTCATGTGTTTTCAGTGTGTTTTTGTGGAATTGCAGTTGATTTAGTCAGATTTGGATCAATCGAGGTCTTTTCATGGACCTGACACTTTGTTTCTTTCAAAATCAACACAGAGAAGGTAGGTGCCTTCCTGAGTAGGCGCCTTCCCCTTCTAGGAAGGCACCAAGGAAATACAAGCACCTTCCTCTCCTAGGAAGGCACAAATAGAAGGCCAAAACATTCCTCTTCTAGGAAGGTTCCAAAGGAAAATAAATGCCTTCCTCTCATAAGGAAGGCACCGACAGGAAGGCACCACTAGAAGGCAAGCGCCTTCCTCTCATAAGGAAGGCACCGACAAGAAGGTGCCACTAGAAGGCAAACACCTTCCTCTCATAAGGAAGGCACCAACAAGAAGGTTACACTAGAAGGTAAGCACCTTCCTATCATAAGGAAGGTGCCGACAAGAAGGTGCCACTAAAAGGTAAGTGCCTTCCTCTCACAGGAAGGCGCCAATAGAAGATAAGCGCATTCCTCTTCCAAGAAGGCACCAATGACAGTAAAGTGCCTTCCACATAGAGAAGGCACCCAAAATACTTAGGCACCTTCCTCATAGGGAAGGTGCCCCTATTCTTCGCTCGTTGACTAGACAAGCACGACGTGGACAATAGAGACTGGTGCAGTTCCAACTCTACGTCATGTAGAGTTAAATTTGGGATCGCACCGATGTATGAGAATGTCCTACCAATGCCAGGTGAAGCACAAACCAATCAGTGAACATGCCACCAGTAGAAATGAATGCCAATTTTAGCAGACGTCGATCACATTTACCAGACTATCTTAGTTTAGTATGGAATGAATCGACTGTTATAACTTCTTTGTAACAGAAGATCTACGGGTATACTATATAAACACATGCAGACCTCTCTAAGGATATATAGAATATTATAGTAAAGGTAGAGAGATATACAGAAGAAGCATTGTAATAATTTGATAATTATAATATAGTTCTAAGAGTTTCTAAGTGCGTTTTCATCTGGGAGGAAGCTGCTAGAGCCTGGGCCCACTCCAAGCCAGTATTTCTTCCCCTATTTTTCCTGTGTTTTCTAGATTAGTTTACCACTTTTATAAGATTGTTTACTACATTGTTATTTCTTGTATTGCAATAGGTTTATTTCTAGGAATGTGTGAATATTTTATTTCTATAGATTTAATTGTTTTTTTATGTAAATTATTGAGGATTGTATGAATGATTGACGACCGTTGAAACACCCCCAAATAGTAGAACTAGTAGACTCATCTCAAGTGGTATTGTAAGCAATCTTGTTCAAGACCCTTCGCAAGTTTACGAAGCTCCTTGGGTTGATAAATTAAATGCACGAGCATGTGACAAAAGTAAGAAAGAAGTTAACCTTGTTTGGACTGCAATATTTTGGCACCATTTCCAGGGAAGCCTCTCAACTATATTATTTAAATACCTGGAAGCCTTCCATCTGACCTTGTATGAGTTCTTCGAGAAGAAGAGGACCTGACGGTCAGTTTATAGAAACCAATCCACCAGAACCTGAGTCAGCAGAACATTCTAAATTTGAATTAGACTCACCCGACCCACCACCATTAATCCATTGGAGTGAGGATCCACACTTTATACAAAGTGCCTCCTCATCCCATCAACTTGGGGAAGAACAAATCATCATAAATCCCCTGTTTAATAGGACACCCTTAGAGGAAGCCCTATTTTGGAAAGCTGTAGAAGATCAGATGATAACACCAGATAACCTTAGAGCCTTGAATCAGAAAGTCTTAAACGACTGTAAGGCCATAAATACTGCGTTAGAGACCACATTTCCTAAAAAAAATGGCTAACAACAAAGAAGTCTCATTTGGCTTTAGTTTCTCGAATCATATACCCCCATGGTCGGAACCACGTGCCAATGATATGGCTCAAAAGGTGTACCCTAGAATTAAATGCTAGGGTTAGGCACCTTCCCTATAAGAAGGTACCTTCCTGAAGAAGTAAGGACATAAAAAAGAAGTGTATCAGTAAGGGAAGGCACCATGGGAGTAAGGTTGAATAATCATGCGATGAAAAAGAATGAGTCGAGTGATACAAAAGGAATTAGGGGGATGGTAAAAACACAATTTGATGCCGAGGGATGGTTCAAATACTATACCCTAGTCAATCAGGGCCAGGATATGGAGGCAGCCAGGGAATTCACTACCTCCTTAAGGGGCGACGTAGCTCAAGTGCGAGGTGTAGAAATTTTGGTCACCCTCGAATACATCTCGTAGATGACTGGATTACCCCTCACGAGTGAATGCATATACAAAGGTGGACTACTGAAGCTGTATGCCAAAGTACTACTGCCAAGAGAAAATGTGCAAATAGATAAGGAAGGGCTACCCAAAAGTAGCCTTCCCATGAATCTACGAAATATATTCGAGTAGGTTGCTTGATTATTTACATGCATCGGGAAGTATACCCATTTGCACACTAACCATGTGCAGTTTTTGAATCACCTGGTGCATGGAAGGAAGTTGAACGTGCCCTTATACCTAGAAAATGCCCTGAAGGAAGAAGTGGCTAGGTACCAAAAAGGAGCACCGTCTGCATTGGCCCACCATGGGTTGATATCAACACTGGTCTACCATGCAAAATCATATAGGTAGAACCCCCACATAGAGGGAGATGGTAGCCAAGAAAGGCAACAAGATGCTATTTCTGAAACAATGCAAGAAGAGGGAATCCCTATAGAGGATATGGCAAGTATCAAGCAATTTGCATTGCCCCATTTCATGGAAGAAAGAGGGCATTCACCAGTGCATGAATGCATAGAGGAAAGAGGGCATTCCCCTGTTCCCTAGTATGAAGAGGAAGGAGCATCGTTTATTAGTAGTGAGGCTGAGTTTTGGCCACCAGAACCAGTCCCCAGGAGGAAATGCCTATGGTGACTCTTCCTATTAGTAGAATAAGAGAATGACTTGAAAGTCAACGTGGTAGCCCAAACCCTCCGAGAATTGACAAATCAAAGCCCACAAGATATAAGGACTTCTAGGAGTAATGATCAGGTCGACATAGCCTTGGAGGAAGCACTGGAGTGGCAGACCAATTACTGGATGGCCTAAAAAATTTTGGAGGATTACCAGAATGTACATAGAGGGGAATTGGAAGAACGAGAAAGATGAATCACCTAGCTTGAGTAGCTATTCCAGTAGTTGTGGGAGGAGAACCATCTACTCCAAGATAAGGGAACAAAAAGAAGGGACGCATTGACCCAAGCTGACTGGGCAACAGAATTCTCGATGAATTCTCCCACATCTATAGAATGAGTATTCTCTTTGGGAGAATTTTGATCGGACGCCTGATAGAGTAGCATAGAGGTAGGGGAGAATTCCTCTGTTTTTGAGAGTGAAGGGGAAAGAAGTCCCACAACACCCCCTGTTATCGACTTGAGCGATACAGAGCAATAGACAGGACCAAAGGATAAGGAAGAACTCCCTGGACCTAAGGAAGATAGAGAAGAACCTGAGGGGTCAACACAGGATAGATAGGGGGGCAAAGAAGCACCCCTAGGAATGGTAGCATAGGTACCCCATAGTGAAGAAAATGCTCCAAGGACCACAGAGCAGGCCCATCGGAGCGAGATAACGTCTGCTAGGGAGAAAGGAAAAACCCCTATTCGAGTCATCGTATTTTTTGCAAAGGCCAAAGGAAAAGGGACCATGATGGCTCGAAAGAAGGTGAAGGTGACCTTCACTAAGCCAGAAGAAGATGAGTGGGATATGCAGCCATTCCTAGAGAGGCAAAAATAGTTTGAACGACTGCTTAAAGAGATGATAGCAGCCAAGGAGACCAGGAAGGCAACCTTGAGGATGCAGGGGGACTCTGGTATCTATTTCAATTTAGAAGAGGACAACCAGTTCTAGGAGATTTACGGGTCATCCCAAGGATGACCCTCCATGATAAGAAGGTATTTTGAATGATGGGGAGTATATGGACCAGAATTGGAATCCACTACCATTAAAAAGGAGAACGTAGGGCTTACTCCTGAAGCAGATCGATTGTACAAAGCCTAAGTAGTTCATCTCAGGAGGGATAATTTAGATATCCCTCTTGTAGTGGTCAAACCTCCAGACACTGACCTATGGCAATTTGTAGAAGCTGCATTTCAAGAAGCAAAGACAACACTGGTTAGATCACCTCTGATAGTGACCAAGATGAGGAAAGCAAAGCCAATAGTAGTACCCATATCCCCACATAGAAAAAGAGGGGCCACACCTCCAGATGCCAACATGCAGAATAGGCAAACATGGGCCATAGGTACAGCCAGATCCACTAAGAAATGACAATGATGAGGGGTCAATAGGGCTACCTTCAATTTTGATGCCACGAGAGCATGGCATATGTTAGGCATGGGGGGATGATGAGCATTAGAAATGCTCATATTTTGTATATATTTTCTATGCGACTATATAATAAGAATTGCATATGTTTATGAATGATTATATAATTATTTGATGAAATTATGCATGTTATCTAATGCATGTGTTTTTAGTGTGTTTTTGTGGATTTGCAATTGATTTAGTTAGATTTGGATCAGTCGAGGTCTTTTCATGGACCTGGCATTTTGTTTATTTCAAAATCAACACAGAGAAGGTAGGTGCCTTCCTCTTCTAGGAAGGCACCAAGCATAAGTAGGCACCTTCCCCTTCTAGGAAGGTTCCAAGGAAAGACAAGCGCCTTCCTCTCCCAAGAAGGCGCCAATAGAAGGCCAGCACCTTCCTCTTCCAAGAAGGTGCCAAAGGAAAATAAGTGCCTTCCTCTCATAAGGAAGGCACCAACAGGAAGGTGCCACTAGAAGGCAAGTGCCTTCCTCTCATAAGGAAGGCACCGACAAGAAGGTGCCACTAGAAGGCAAGCACCTTCCTCTCATAAGGAAGGCACCGACAAGAAGGTGCCACTAGAATGCAAGCGCCTTCCTATCACATGAAGGCACAAATAGAAGATAAGAACCTTCCTCTTCCAGGAAGGCACCAACGGCAGTAAAGCACCTTTCGCATAGAGAAGGCACCCGACATACTTAGGCACCTTCCTCATAGGGAAGGTGCCCCTATTCTTTGCCCGTTGACCAGACAAGCATGATGTGGACCACAGATACTGGTGTAGTTCCAACTCTAGGTTATGTAGAGTTAAATTGGGTATCGCATCGACGTATGAGAACGTCCTACCAATGCCAAGAGAAGCACAAACCAATCAGTGAACATGCCACTATTAGAAATGAATGCCAGTTTTAGCAGACATCAATCACATTTACCAGATTGTCTTAGTTTAGTCTGGAATGAATCGACTATTATAACTTCTTTGTAATAGAATATCTATGGGTGTGCTATATAAACACACGTAGACCTCTCTGAGGATATATAGAATATTTTAGTAAATGTAGAGAGATATACAGAAGAAGCATTGTAATACTTTGATAATTATAATATAGTTCTAAGAGTTTTTAAGTGCGTGTTCGGTTGGAAGGAAGGCTGTGGAGCCTGGGCCCACTCCAAGCCAGTATTTCTTCCCCTATTTTTCTTATGTTTTCTAGATTAGTTTACCGCTTTTATAATATTGTTTACCGCATTGTTATTTATCGTATTGCAATAGGTTTATTTCTAGGAATGCGTGAATATTTCCTTTATGTAGATTTAATTGTTTTTTTTTACGTAAATTATTGAGGAGTGTATGAATGATTGTTGACCATTGAAACACCCCCAATAGTAGAACTAGCAGACTCATCTCAAGTGGCATTGTAAGCAATCTTGTTGAAGACCCTTCGCAAGTTTACGAAGCTCCCTGGGTTGATAAATTAAACACATGGGCATGTGACAAAAGTAGGAAATAAGTTAACCTTGTTTGGCCCACAACATCTACAGTCAAGTTAGATAGCTAATAAACTAGTTAGAGGACTATGTAGTTTTAGGATTTTCTTTCAGCACATGCTTTCATTTTCTATTTTATTTCAAGTTTTTCCTTGCTTTCCTAAAAAAGGAATCACTTAGTGTATGCAAGATAAGATATTGGTTCATACATAGCAATACTCATTTTAAATCAAACTTGGTGGATAATTTAAATGGTTAGCAAAAACTCATTAGATGCAAAAATATTGGCTAAATGGATGAAAGTGGGAATCATAGGGGAGGTTGCAGTTGCAACATGAGTTGGATTAACTGAGAGAAGAGAGAGTTTTGAGACTAAGATTCATGATAAAAATTCCTATCATATTAACAAGATGCACATACAATATAAATGATACCAAGGTAGGACTGAGCAGGGGAGGGAGTGCAGGACTGGTTAGTTGGTCTTTGCCCTATTTTCCCTTATGTTTTCTTTTTTGAAATAAAATGAACCATAGGGACCAATTTATAGAGAAATAAAATTGTATAAAAATAGGATAACTTAGGATGAAATTAAAATTATTGATTCTAGATTGCTTGATTATGTGGCTTGCAATTTTGCACTTGTTTTTGTTTTTGTTTTTGTTGCACATTTTTTGATGTGTGTGTGCATGACATATGGTGTTTAATTTTTGTGTTTTTGAATTTGTATTTTGAATATTTTTATTTCTAAGGGATATTTAGGGATAAATGGTATGTTAAAATACCTTATGAATCCTAATCATTGGGGACCTTGTGGTTGGTCCCAATAACAGGTGTCCTTGCAATGTTTTTAAGGGATTGGATTTAATGGGAAAAGCCTTGGTAGGTGAGGATGTTTTAGCCCTAACACTGATTTTGATCATTGTTCTACAAAAATTGGAATATATTAGATGAGGATGACTAGAGGTGGCTAAGAGCCATAAGGTTTGAGAGAGAGACATGATTGGAGGTGAGGGACAAACAACTAGAGGAGAGGGAGAGACAGTTGGGGGAGAGGGATAGGAGAAGGAAGAGGAGAAGGTAGAGGATCCACTAAGATGATGAGTACAAAAGGTATTCATAGAAAAGGTATTCATAAAAAATAATTCCTTTTACAAATTTTATCCCATGGACTATAGATTGATATTTTTCCAAGGAAGCCCTCTTTCTAGTGAATCAGTGGCACCAAGACTTTCTTTGAGCACCTCAGGGGAGTGGGTTTATTGCATGTGTATCACTATTATTTCCATATATCCTCTAGACATACATAACCCAAATAGTAGCACCTGTGGGCCTCTCTTAATTAGACCATGATTCATAGAAGATAAAACAAAAGAAAAGCTAATCTATTGCATGATTATAGTGTTGAATTGAGTTAAAACAAAATAAATAGTCATAATTACCTCTATTTTTTATCTATTAGTATGAAAATATCTAGAAATAGTAATTAGAGGTAACTATACCCTAGGGCACATTCTTGGATATGATCATACCTATCCTTGTAGTTAGATTTGTTTTAGACAAAAAATTCTTTTAGAGGGAACGTTCTTCTAGTTCTCGAGAAGCTCCTACCCAAGTTTTGTAGTTGTCTAATTTCACACTTACAACTAGTTTACAACATAAAAATGGGTGACAAAAATGATACCAAATCATCCATGGGGGTTGGTACCAAAGAGGGGTTGTATGCAATGAAGGCTAGAGTAATTTCTATAGATTTTTATTAAGTAAATATCTATTTTTTAAATGAGATAAATGTCCTTCTATTTATATAATTTAGACAGAGTTAAGAGGGCAATGTATCCTATGAGGTGTTCTATGACATGGAGGTGTGCACCATACCTCATAAATATCTCTACGTGGAGTAAAGTCCTCATATACCCACATTCATTAAATGGGAATGTGTGCACCATGCCTCATAAATGCATGGGGTGAATAAATTCTTCACCTATTTATGGTATGGTGGATGATGAATCATCAATGCCTTTAATGTACATGGGTGAGAGAAGTCCTCACCCTCTTGATGGTATTGAATGGGCATGATGAGGTGGAAAGGCTAGGCCAGGGTAGGCTAGGATTAGGTGGAAGTTAGGCTTAGTCAAAGGGTAGAATAGGGTGAGGTGGCCCTAGGCTAGGTTAGAGGGTGCTTGCATGATGACCAGGGACTAAGTGTAGGAGAGGGTTTAGATGGAAAAAGGGGTTTGAGAAGGATGAATAATATTTTTAGGTAAATTATGAAAATTTTGAGTAGCACTACACAAGGGATAATGTGATATTTTTAGGTATTTATATTTATCCATTTTTGTACTACGATGTGTGAAAATATGATGCTATTCAATAATTGATGTTATTGAATTGGTGGTTGACTATGCGAAGGATGAATTAATGATGGATGTTTATGGTTGACCATGTTTGATTATGGATTTTGGCATGCCGTAAAAATTATTGAGGGACGAAATGCAAGATTTATCTTGAATCATGATCAATGTAAGATGTCCCAATTGTGGAAGGGATGAATATCCTTGAAACTTTACCTTTGATATATTGTTGAGATTGATTGATTTAGCAAGTTGACTAGCCATTGGTAGGTATCCTCATGATGCTACAAATAAATTAAAAGTGGGCTTAAGTTTCCACCTCAAAATAGGGATATCATGAGTAACTGTATAAACATTAGCATCGAGTGTACCAAATTTTATTTGGATTATATTTTGATTGAGTGGAAGAAATTCTACTTTTATTTTCCCTAGTAAAATAAGGCTTATGATAGTTTTGGGTAATGTTCTAGATCAAGTGTTTGATATTGATCATGCTCAAGGCAACATTAATGGGTAATGCGTACCCCCTCAAGTGATGAGTTGATTGATGAAGTAAAACATAATAGCAAAGCACTTGACATAAAATATCATGGTGCAATTACATAGTTTGAGAAAGATTGATGAAAACTAAAATTTTTTAGGACCATATAGATGGGTACGAACAATGGTCATACAAATTTATACAGTCAAAAATATATGGATCTATACAATCAAAAATAGATGTGATCCATGTGCAGTTTTTCTATATTTTAGGGGACCAAATAATGTTAGAATATAGGTAAATTTATATTCGTTGAAAATATATTTTCAATATTGATCCAATGGTGGAGGTTTTGGGGAAATTAGAGAAGATTTGATAGGGGAAATTTTGGCTAAAAAATGGCCTAAAGTAATAAATGCTTAATTTGAGGTTTTTGAAAAGCAAATTTAGCTTGGTTGGTTAGAGGGTCGATGTATGAGAGTGAATTGATGAAAATTGATGAAAATTAGGTCAATTTTTAGAGCCTATAGAGACAATGAATAGGAGAGGAGTGGAGAGACTCCAAAGTATCAATAATAGTGAGGCTATGTTTGGTGTGGTGGATTGGCCATGATTTTCATTTTTTTATGAGATGAGGATGATGTGTTTATGGCATATAGATATGTATACATGATGTAGCCCCCAAGGTAGTTTTTATGTAGTCCTATGGGTATTTATTATGAATATATATATGTTACATATGATATGTTGGATGATGTGATGCATATTTGATAGGATGCATTGTAAATTTTTAGGGTTTTGTTGATTTTTTATTTTATTTTTTGAAATGTTTGATGTTTTTTATTTTTGATTTTGTGATTTTGGATGGATTTTTATGTGAGTAGATAGAAATAACTTGTTGGATGATATGTATGCACTATTCGAGTATGATGTATGATGAGTCTTCTATTTATTTACATGATTTAGGCTCACATGTGTTTGTTTAATCAAATTTTTGGATGTATGTGTTTGAATTTCACACTAAAAATGGTTTAATTAATCAATTACAAGTTAAAAATCATAAGCACATATTAAAATAACACAAGAAATACTAACATGCAATGAACATGATGAATGAAATACAAATAATGATCATGAGTAGATGTCGAGAACCATGGATTCATCATAAACATCATGACAAGGCACTATGAATTTTTAAGAACAAAGTGAATGAACCTTGATAAATGACTTGAAGACATAACTAGTAGGTTGAAACTAGTCATGATATGATTTGCTCACATTTCCAAGGATTTTTGGGTACTAGAAGAATTTCTAGAAATTCAAACACGTTAGTTTAAACAATCACACTTATTTAATAATTAGTCAATATACCTTAGTAATATAGACCATCATGAATAATATTAAACCTGTCATGGATAATAGTGTGTGCAATGATATTAATTTTCCATCTTGAGTGAGTTTGGACTATCTAATTTTAGGCTTATCCAATATAAGGTAGCTCATCCGTAAGTGTGAAATGGTTTGTACAAAATAATGCTGCTAATGTGACAGACATGTTGCCACTCGTAAGACATACTCCATTTCTAGATAAGCATCTACAACCCCAATGGATATTATCCCCACAATACATTAACGTTGCTCCAATCCATATTGGTACCTATAGCCTTGATGGAGACATCTAAAATACCTTAGAAAACCAAGAACAAGCTGCTTGGTAGATATATTTTCATTATTTTATCTTTTGTTTTTGTTTCTTTCTCTCTTTTTTTTCTTTTTTTTGGTAGCTTGTCCTTTTGGATCCATAGGTTTTAATTATGTGAATGATAGGATGAAAAATAAAATGTATGCTTTATGGATATACTATGCATGGTGTTATCTTATCTAAACTCAAAATTTGGATTTTTAATTTGTGATTGGTCCATAAAATAACTCAAGTCAATTAGGGGAAGCCAAAAATTGTTGGAGAACATAATGAAATTCAATAAAAGTTTGATTGGATCAAATAGATATGGTTGAATAACAAAAAAAATACTATATTATCAAGCTACCTAAGAATATTATTGAACAAAATATCATAACAGTTTGTGATAACTAGTGCATGCAATGTAACTATTTACAAAAGACAACAATATTTATATACAATATGATTAGCAAGATGATGAAAACATGACACTTAGACACACAAGGATGCAAGAGACTATGTATATAAATGAAATAAAATTATATGATGCACATGTCATTGATTAATTATACCAATTAGGATAGGTCAACGCACATCCATGCATCCCAAAGGTGGCTAGATTAGCACATTATTAATTGAATGTTATTTATAAATAAATATTTAATGAATAGAATTCAAATGCAAAATATGAGAAGAGATAGGCACAAATGTTTGGTGGTATCAACATGAATGAGTGAGAAGTGATAAAATATGAGACAATTCCAACTCCCCCAATGACAAAATGGTTTGAAATAGGGTGAAGTACCTTGGTCATGAAAAATTATTTGAAAGGGAGTGGACTCCCCCAGTCATGAAATTGACTTGAATAATAATATAGAAATGATGAGGACAAGAAGGTGGAGGGAGAAAATAAGGAGGAGAAGGGGAGAAGAAGGTTGAGAAATAGAATATAGAGGAAAGAGAGGAGGAAGATGACCATCCATAGGTATGTAGCTTCTTGTGCATGATTTTACAACAATGATATGGAAATTACTAAAGAAATAGAAGGGAATAAGGTTGAAGAGGTGAGGAAAACAGAGTAGCTAGAGCAATTTTGGTGAAGGAATAGATGATGATAGTGGTTTATGGTAGCTTTAAGCAAGCTGCAATGATAATTGAGTGAGTAGACATAAGATTATATCAAATCATGATCAATGTGAAATACCCCAATGATTGAAGAGATGAATATATTTGAATCTTGATATTGATAGATTATTGATATCATTTGATTTAGTAAGCTAAGTAGCTAGTGGTAGGTATCCTCGGGATGCTATAAATAGATTGAAAGTGGGCTTAAAGACCACTTCAATGTAGGGAATGCATTAGTAACCATACATCAACATGATGCATACCAAATTTAGTTAGATTAGAGTTTGAATTATGAAGAGAATTTATGTTTTTGCTTTTCCCAATAGAGAAGGGTTTTTTATAGTCTCATATAATATTCTTTGATAAACGTAGATTCCAAGAATGAGTGTTTAGATATTGATCATGTTATTGATAGCACTAATAAGTAATGTCGTCCACCTCAAGCAAGGAGTTGATGGGTGGAGAGATTTGATTTTGAACTTGCTAATGCAATGGTAGCCTCTGATAAGAGGTGGATGGATGGGGTTACTATGAAGAAGTGAGCAATAAATTTGGAGTTAATAAAATAATATATGATGATGGGGGTGGACCAAGAGAGTTATGTTGTTGGGAAAGATATTCTAGATGTCACAAATTATTTATAACAAGATTAATCATACCACTAAAACCTTGGTGTGAAGGAATTCTATTGATATGATTAATTTGGTAGGGTGTATATTGAGAAGTCATGATGTCAAATTGTGCTTGTGGTATCCTGGGTTGGGGTAATGGATTTTTAAATAGTCCAAGGTGTTGGTTGGAAGAGGTGAGGGAAGTTTCAAATTGCATGTCCCTTTGATCAATCTAATCTTGCACAAGGTTTTTAAAGGAGCTATAATCATTAATAACATGTCCTTTCTATCGATGGTAAACACAAAAGTGAAGCTCATTGTACCATTTTTATTTTACCTACTTTGAATCTACTGGTCAAACATCAGGTAAGATGATTGCTTTTACATTGAAAAAAATTTGAAAGATTTTATCTAATGGTTCAGAAAGGGGAGTCTAGGTGCAAGGTGCATTATGAGGATGTTGATGTTGAGTGACAAGTTGGTTAGGTGGATATGGGATGAGTTTCTACCCGAGGGGTTTATAATTGTAGTGACTCAAATACAAATCAAGGTTTTTGAGTCAATCTACCACTTGTTGCATTTCCTTTGAAGGAGGAATAGGAGTTGCCTGAGTAGGATTGAAAGGGATGGTAGTGCAGGATGGTTGAAATTGGTAGGGAAAAGAATATTATAAGGGGTAAGGTGGAGGAGTTGTAAAAGAGGGATGGGGATCCTATGGTATGTAAGCTAATCAGTCCACTTGTGATGAGAAATGAGATGTTGGAAGAAGATGTGGAAGACATGGTGTTGGAAGAAGATGTGGAAGGGATGGTCCAACTTATTGCAAAGAGAGTAAAGTTGCCCCCTCACTATGATGCTTGAGTAGGGTAGTTTGAGTGGCCTGATGCATTACGATTTGATCATGGGATGAAGGCCCATGTTGTGACATGTCACTCAGATATGGGTGATGAGAAATATTGGATATATTTTGAGGCATACTAGAAGTTTCTTCCTCTATATGGCCTCATGATTGGTCGAATGGGTATGGATTACCCTAGAAGCCTCCATAGCTAGGAACTATTTCTCTCAAGCTTGAATTTGGGTAAGAATTATGATGGAAGTTGGAGGTGACAATATTGGATGAAAAGGAGGGATAAAAAAGGACTACAACCTAGTTCAAAATGGAACTACACCTCTTTGTGCAATCCTAGTTACAATCACAAGCATCTCTATGATTTTGGATTCAACCACAAGATACCCTAAAATTTTTATCTGCAACCACAAGTGTTCTTACAACTACTATCAAAGATAGAGGCTGGGCTAATAGAAAATAGAAAAGGAAGATTTTTTGCCTATTTTTAGGTCTAGTTTTTTTGTTTTGTTACATTTTTTTTTAAATCTAACTAATCAAACAACTGATTTTGCAAACAATAACAAATTTTTAGGTGAGTGTTTTTTGGAGGTGATTTTGTGTTGATTTGTTTGAAGTTGATTAGATAGTCTTTGTGTGAATTTTTTTTCTCATTTAAATGTTTTTAGGTGTGTTTTCAATTTTGAATACCTCTAAAAACAAAAAAAAGGAGTAGATGGATGAAATCTACTAGGGTATGTTGATGCACGTTCCCTAATATACCCAAAGATATATAAAGAGAGATAAATGCACAAATAGGCAAAATATTCCTAATATGGAAATGGCTTGGGGAAACCAAAAAAAAAAATACCTCTTGTACAAGAGGTGATGCTCTCTAAAACCTACAATAGCCTAGTCAACTTTTGATTCGCCCTAAAGTGGGCTCGGTCAATAACAATAGTTGCACACTCTTGAATTATTTATAACCTTGTGAGTGGGGGTGTCTATCCTAAACTACCTATATTTAATTTAAGGGTAGCAAAATTTTTGGTGATGAATTCCAAAATATTATTCGAATGCCTACTATGGTGTCTAGGGGGTGAGTCGACAGTTAGAGATGAAGCCTAACATTGTCAATCTTGACTGACATTTGGTGATGAAATCCAAAATTTTCAATTTTTCTAATAGAACGTGCAAGTGTGTGAGAATTTTTTCTTGTTTAATTAGGATGCACAAGCAAAAATTATCTTATGAATGTTGTAGCACCCTAAAATTGGCGCAGTTAAACCATCAATAAAACGTATAAATTTGAATTTTAACCCCGAAACCACCCATCAACCACTCACCTCATTTTTCATGCCATTTTTAGAAGTTGTTTTAACCATTGGATGATATTGTCGCCGATCTAATGATATCGTCCCAAATCGGACAAATTCATTTGGAACAGAACGTCCAGACGATTTCATCCCAAAACTAAATTTTCATAATTAGATTCTATTTTAATAACTTCTCCAACTTGAGTAGAAGCGTGTTTGCGTAGTTGGAGATTCCCACGTTGGAGATCTCCTAGATTGGTATGATCCCCAACCTCCTAACCTTCCCCTAATCCTATATAAACTAGGATTTTATTAGTTTATCCCCTTGGCTAGCTGGCTTATCATTTCCCTACAATTTTAGTTTTTGCTATGTTAGAACATCCTATCTCCCATCATTTGCACTTGTTTTTTCAAGTTTTATTGCAAGATTTCACTATGTTTTAGTTAGAGGAAGCTCGGATCGTCGCAGGTGATTCAACCATAATTTTGGATGATCCTACCAAGATCAGTGATGATCTCGTACGATTACAGATGACCTTGTCTGCAATTCAGATTGGGGATAATCAGAGCCCTAAGTTTACATTTTCTATCTCACTTTCCTTATTTATTGGTGCATTAGATTAATTTATTTCTATTTTGCATCTTGGAGTTCACCTCATTTAGCATAATTGCATGATAAAATTCAAGATAAATTACCAAAACATTGCATCTCATTTAATTTGATATTTGGATTTATCATTTAAGCATCTACACTCTTATTTCTATCACTTTGCATCATTCTTGCAATAGTATTTTTGGTTTTTGGTGTTTGTTTTCTTGATTGCAGGTTTCTGACGAATTCGCCTGACGAATTCATCAGGTCGCTGATGATATTGGGTGATCTCATATGATCTCCTATGATTTGGGATGATTCTGTACAATTACAGATTATCCTATCATATCCGGGATGATATGGACTCCTGCAAGCTTTAGAATCTTCATCAGACATTAGGAATCAGGTGTACTCTTCTCAATTTAACATATTCTTTGTATTCAATTGCATTAGGATTCATTTATGTTTGCTGCCTTCATATAAATAAATATTTTTCATACAGAATAGCTTAGCTTCAATTTGGCCAACCTAGGAATCTGAATGATTGAATATAAAAATGAACAAATAAAACCCATTCTCAACCTAGGCATGGAAACTGCCACTCAAAGTTTCCTAGTGAACCCCACCATCCATAAAAAATTCAACTTTATACCCCTCCTCCAAGAGGCACAACCTTCAAAAGGCCTCTCCGTACGAGGTATTATTCCATACTTTTCTCATCCCCCTTCTAGGCATGAATCCTTTAGCCTGAAGGTAAGGGTGCAAAAAATTTGGGTGATACATTTTGGTGAACCCGACATGAAACTAAAATACCTTCTAAAAACAATCCAAAAAAAAAACACATTATTAAGAACATATAGAATCATTAGAAAACTGTGAAATTTGCATATCATACTTAGATGGTATATTATAATAGAAGACAAGTTTTCTCCATAAATGTTGAAAATCAATTAACGGCCATAGAGATTACTTCTATGCTTAGAGTACCTCAAACATATAGAGCCCAACCTTTGTGGGACGAACTTGATAGGAGATTGGGTATTATTGAATCTAGATATGTAGAACTTAGGCAAATTAAGAGGTTTGTCCTAGATAGAATCCTGGATCCTGATCAGGTGACTTTGTACCATGAAATTCAGAGAGCTTGCCATAGGTGGTTAGCCGATAAAAGAGCACTTGTGTCTTCTAAATTATACACCTTTGAGGAATACCTTGAGAATGCAGTTGTAGTACATAAATTTCTATCTCGTGTAGAGGATCAAGAAGTCATTCTTATGGATAAAAATATATGGAATAGAGTTCCTAGAGTTGTGTTGTATTGAGAGTATTGCCATGAACTTTATTTTTACATGTCAGAGTCTAAAATAGATCATATTACCATAGCACACTTTGTCAAGTTCTTGAAAAACAACTTCCAATTTGAAGAGAAGCATTTCATGACTCCTGATCAACTTGACCCTATCAATGATATCCATAAACTATTCATAGAAAACTAAGTCATTCTTTCTACTATTGTTTCTTGCAACTAGCATGTTGTTTGTTATTTTTATTCTCGCAAAATAATAATATAATAAAAAAAACAAAAAACAAAACATTTCCTTTTAAATTATTTTAGTAGGTATGTAGTTAAAATATATACCTTTCAACCCTATCGCATATATATATATATATTTTTTTTTTTTTTATATATATATATATATATATATATATATATATATATATATATATATATATATATATATATATATATATATATATATATATATAAGTATATATATTTTCTAAAACCTAAGTTTAGTACAATGCCTAGACTTAGGAATGGAAAACAAACCAAAGAAGATGAAGATTGGTTAGGAAGACCATTAACTAACCAAAATTTCCTTCCTGAGGACCAAGCTCTGAAATAAGAAACCCTAGACCAACAAGAAGAAGACCTTGCTATAGGAAATGAACAAGAAGAAACTGCTAGAGAGTAAGGATCCTCATCCCCTAAAATATCTTCGGGAGGAGCTATCACTTTTGAGAACATGGAACAATTCTGGAAGTTCATTAACACTAATATTGGTTTTTTTAATAGATCAGCCCATATGGACAAGGATCGAATTAGTGACACTCAAGAAACTCTAGAAGAAGTATTTCAAACATGCACTAATCCCTTTTCCTTTATTGACCAAGAGAGTGATCAAGCTGGACCATCCAATTTGGATATGGCAGTTGTGATCCAGAACATGCAACAACAACAGGTTACCCAACAATCTAAAGTGCCTATTAACAAGCCTAGGGTCATTCCCATACAAAAGAAACCATCATTTACTGCTCTATTTCACCAAGCTATTGATCAACATACCTCAAATCAACAAAAACTCAAAATAAAACTGAACACCAATTTCCAACAATCTAAGGTACAACATAATACTATTACAAATCCTCTTCATAATACTCTTCCTACCAACACTTTGCATAATAGCAATATAACATCTAATCCTTATATCACACCATCATACACTCATAAATCCCATACCTATGTGCCACCGAATCAATATGGTAGACAAACTAAAAATCTTGAAACCATGGTGAAACAGTTAGTTTCCTACATGGAATAGATAGATCCCTACCGTCCCTCGTACAATTATCGAGAGATGTGCAGTCATCCTTTAGATCCTATAGTCGTAGCACAGCCGTATCCTAAACATTTTCCTATGCCTGTTCTTCCCATATATAAAGGAACCAAAGATCCCATAGAGCATCTTCGCATGTTTAGAATAGCATGTCATGATATATCACATGATGACTTGTTATTACTAAAAATGTTCTTGAAAATATTGGGAGGAATGGAATTAGAGTGGTATTATCAATTACCCACTAATTCTTTGAGGAATTTTGAAGAAACTGTCGAGTCTTTTGTTCATCAATTTAGTGCCTACATCAAAATATATGTGACCATTAAAGATTTGTATGACTTAAAACATGGCAAAGATGATTTCTTTACTAATTTCATAGCTATGTGGAGACAATTGATAGGAAAATTGCACTTTGTGTTACCTTATAGGGAGATGTTTGACATATTTATCAATAATTTGCAAGAGCACCTATCTTACGAATTATCAATTGCTACCTTGACCACCTTCGATTAGGCTATAGATTTAGCCTGAAGAGTGGAAGATGCTATCATTAGGAGAGGCTAGCTTAAAAAGAGAGATGATGAGAAAACATCCAAAAATCAATATAAGAATAAACAAGTTGTGGGTGATGGAGTCATTGATAGCAAAAATACTGCTAATGCTAATGCTGCAAAGACAGTGGAGAAGTTTGTACTGAAACCTCCTGATAGACCTCCTCGAGAATTTACTAGGTTAAATCAACTATTCTACCACATTTATTAGAATGAGGTTTGATTCAATTACCAAATATCTGTGAACCTGATCCAACTATACCCGAATATAGAGTAGATTTACACTGTGACTTCAATAGAGGACCTGGACACACTACAAACTCTTGTAAAATATTAAAACACAAAATACAGGACTTGATTGATAACAATGAGATGGAGGTACAAGCCTTTCAACCTAAGCAAAATCCTCCTAATAATGTTCAAAATAACACCCCACAAAACTAGAATCATAATTCCAATCAGTAATTAGACATCTTTCAACATCACTTACCAAAACATGGTAAGGAGGTGGCTAATCAAATTGAACACCATAATGTCCCTCCTCCTGCCCAATATGTAGGAACTATTAGTGGGAATTTACCTATTCATGATATGGAAATATTTGACACAACTTTATCCGTAGTTACAACTAGGCCTCTATATAATATTCAGATACTTGATCTTAGTGATACAGAATATGAGACTGAGAGTGATATGGAAATCACATCAAATAAATCAAATAGTTTTGAAGATGAATCAGATACTATTCACCCTATCACAAGTTATATGGTTCCAGAAGAACCATTTCCAAGAAGAGTCACTACTCGACCATCGTCTCATCGATTAATTTCTAATGAGATAGCTATAAACGCTATACCAAGACCCATTCATCATCCGTAGAATAATATTGTGGGTATCATCGGAGCTTTTACTAGACAATAGGCTCAAAATTTGCAACAAGATCAAATTCAGAATGGTGGATCAGATCCATTTGTTTTGAAGGTTCTTAATAAATGAAATCATGCACCTAATGTTCAACCTAAACCTCCTTATAATATTAATGAACAATTATCAAATATTATAGCCAAAATTTCTCTCTTGGACCTTTTAAGATCTTCTCCTACACATAGAGATGAATTAATGCTCACATTAAGCCAGATGATGGTACCACAAGACATTCAACCTGAAGCCATGGCCAATACTATAATAACTCATGAAGTTGATTGTATTGAATTCTGAGATAGAGACATACCGCAACATATTTTACATAAAGATAACCCCCTGTATATTACTACCTTAATTGGAGATGTAGTAGTCAAACAAGTTTTTATTGATAATTGTTCATCTTTAAATATCTACACTTTTGACTTCTACCAAAGATTTGGGTTTAGAAGTGATGAAATAAAAAGAACTGATATGATCATAAAATATTTCAATGACGAAACACAAGAAACGTGTGGAGTTATTACCATTCCATTACAGGTTGGTCCAAGAACCTTAGATATGACTGTGTTTATTGTACATTGCCCTGCATCGTATAATATACTCTTGGGTCGTCCTTGGATCAACGTGATGCGAGCTATTCCCTCAAATTTACATCAATGTGTTAAGTTCAAATTTAAGAATCAGTTGTTTACCATTCATGGTGATACCATTTGATATGTGTGTGTTGGTAGATCCTATTAGAGTTCAATTTTTCCCTACTCTGTCATCCACACATCCTAATTCTCATTATCCATATAAACGTATGAAACTCACACCTACAACATCATCTACTTCTTCTCCATCAGTTGCACCTCCACATATAGCTCAACCATATTCTGAACAAACCGCATTAGGACCTAAGAAATATCCTAATCCCACAACCAATGTCTTTTGTTCTACTCATATAACTTCTATACCTATAATAGACCCATCTATTGACACTTCTACACCATCTACATCCACCAAATTCATATTTTTTGCATCGAAAGATGTAGGGAATGTTCCTTATACCTCTTATGCTCTTACTAAAGAGCTCTTACCCAATATATCTAAAATTCTTATATCAGAAAGAACGAATGCTTCTATGCAATATTCCCTTATTTTAAATAATTTGCCACTATATCCTCGTACTTTGGGCCTCCCACAGCCTATGGGAAGTTTTTACCAAGTCGGTGATCGGGTGCAAACTATGACAATATGAAACAAACAAATGCAGCGAAAACAATAATTTATTTATTTAATTACACCCCTTTTCAACCTTCAAAACATTGCAAATAATAGTGAATATATATATGTAGGATAGGGAGGAAGTCAACGGAGGGGATAGGAGAGGAAAGGAAGGGAAGTTGGAGGAATAAGGGAAAATGGAGTTGGAAGGATAAGGAGGAAGAAGGAATAACGGAGGAAATGGAGGGATAAGGAGGAGAAGAAATAGGAGGGGAGTTAGGGAGAATAGGGAAAAAACTTGCCGACAAAACTTGCTGACAAAAAACTTAAAAGTTTTCACACTTAGGGCTAGAAAAGAGATTTTTCTAAGCCACTTAAAAAGAAACCTTATTCACACTTGCAACATTCTCCCCCTTAAAGTTGAGAGGACTGACAACATAGTCTCTCAGCTTTACAAATTGAGCTTTAGTCATCGCCTTGGTGAAAATGTTTGCGACGTTCTCCAAAGTGTGACAGTATTGAAGCTCAACAATTTCATGTTCCACCATATCTCTGATAAAGTGGTACTTCATATCAAAATGCTTCGTTCTTCTATGGTGGACAGGATTATATGCCAACTGAATGGCACTGATGTTGTCACAGTAGATTTTGGTCGGACCACTTTGTTGTTCTCAAAATTCTTCTAGTACTTTCCTTAGCCACAAGGCTTGAGTACTTGCATAAGTAACTGCTATATATTCTTCTTCTGTTGAAGATAGCGCTACTACTGTCTGCTTTTTGGAACTCCAAGTTATTAGTCTTGATCCAATACTAAAACAGTTTCCTGATGTTTACTTCCTGTCATCAATGTTGCTTCCCCAATCACTATCGCTGAAGCATACAAGCTTGATAGTGTTACATTTATGGTATTGGATTCCAAAATCCAATGTACCTTTCACATATCTCAAAATTCTTTTATCTGCCTGCAAATACAGCTCAGATGGGTTAGCCATAAATCTAGAAACAAGAGATACAACATACTGAATATCTAGTTTGGTGTTGGCGAGAAACATCAAACTCCCAACCATGCTTCTGAAAGTGGTCATGTCAACCTTTGGTGCTCCATCATCTTTGCTTAATCGGATCCCATGTCCAACTGGAGTTGCAACTGGTTTGCAATGCTCCATAGCAAACTTTTTGATCATATCCTGAGCATACTTATGTTGACAAATGAAGATCCCTATATCTGACTGATGAACTTCCATTCCAAGGTAGTAGTGCATTAAGCCAAGATCCTTCATCTCAAACTACGTCATCATGGAGTGTTTGAACTCCATATTCATTTTTTCATTACTACCCATAAAAATAATATCATCCACATACAAGCAAACTATGAGGATGTCATTACCTTGCTTTAGGTAGTAGAGTGTGGGTTCATTTTTGCTCCTGGTGAACCCATAATCTTTGAAGTACCCATCAATGCATGAGTACCAATCTCTTGGTGCCTGTTTAAGACCATAGAGTGCCTTCTTCAATCTACAAACAAGGTGTTCCTTACCTTGCTCTTCAAATCCCTATGGTTGCTCAACATACACTTCTTCTGTCAAGTAACCATTGAGAAATGCACTCTTTACATCCATGTGTTGAACTTTCCATCCTTTGTGCACAGCTAAGGCAAGAACTGTTCTAATAGTCTCCTGTTTGGCTACAGGAGCAAAAGTCTCTTCATAATCAATTCTATATTTTTGAGTAAATCCCTTTGCCACTAATCTTGCCTTATGCTTCTCAATGCTTCAATTAGCATTAAACTTGGTCTTGAAGATCCATTTACAGCCAACACATTTCTTTCCTTTAGGAAGCTTCACGAGCTCCCAAGTGTCGTTTTTTATAGAGGTTATCTCCTCTTTCATGGCATCTTGCCAAATCTTCTGAGTACATGCCTTCTCATAACTAGAAGGTTCAAGCTGTGCACTAGTTAACAAAGCATAGTTAACTTGATATCCCCTAGGTTCTTTCTAGGATTCATCATCACCATACAAGTGCATACTTTCTAATCTGTGTAAAATAGATTCCATTTCACTAGCTTGACTCCTAGTGTATCTTCTTGAAAATTTTTTATCCAACATCTGAGATGATGGATGATACTATAGAGTTCTCTTACCTTTGGATGGAAAATCAATGTCCATTGGTGAGGAACTTACTGATCGCTGTGGAGAAGGACTTGGTGAAGTAGTTGAATCAGAAGATGGACTTGGAGGATGAGTGGAAGGAGACTGCTTTCCTTTCTGTGGTATTTGTGGTTGCACCTGCTGAGCAACTATATCAGTGGCTTCAACATCACTGAATATTTGGGGCTTACCCCACTCTCCCCATTCATAAAAAATCACATCCCTTAAAATCACTATTTTTTGAGTCGTAGGATTGTAAAGTCTATAACCTTTTGTGTTTTCATAGTATCCTACAAAAATGCATGCCTGACTCTTTCGATCAAGCTTCTTTCTCAGCTCATCAGGAATGTGAGCATATGCCAATGAACCAAATACTCTGAAATACTTCACATTTGGTTTCTTACCATACCAGGCTTGGTAAGGTGTCTTCCCTTTCAAACTTGAAGTAGGACTTCTGTTCAAGATGTGAACACTAGTCCTTGTTGCATCTCCCCAATATGAATTACTCAAATGCTTTGTCTGAAGCATTGATCTTGCCATCTCCACAATGGTGCGATTATTCCTTTCTACTACACCATTTTGCTATGGAGTGTAGGTAGTTGTGAACTGCCTCTTGATGCCATGATGTTTACAAAAATTCAAAAATTGATTAGAGGAGTATTCTCCTCCTTTATCTGATCTAAGACATTTTATAGAATATCCACTCTCACTTTCAAATTTTGCTTTAAAATCAACAAAGCATGCAAATGCTTCATCCTTATGCTTCAAAAAATATATCCAACACATTCTTGTGCAATCATCAATGAAAAGTAGGAAGTAAGAGTGGTTACCTAGACTCTTGGTCTGCATTGGACCACAGATGTCTGAATGCACTAACTGGAGTGGATAGCTGGCCTTCCATGCTTGTCCATGAGGAAATTTCAATCTGGCATGCTTGCCCAAGGCACACCCTTCACAAACTTCCTTACTATATTGAATTTTGGGAAGTCCAGTTACCATTGCTTGTGAAGTTAGCATTTTCAAACTTTTTGAATTCAAATGACCATATCGCAAGTGCCATAGGACACTTGGATTGGTAATTGCAACATTTTCTAACTTATTTCCTCTTGGCTGGCCAAAATTTAAAGGGAATAATCTATTCTTTGACATTGGCACTTGTGTAATGATTCTATTACTATTATTCTTGTTAAAAATGGTGCATTTACCTTCATCAAAAATCAACTTGTAATTCTTTTCTAGCATTTGACCAACACTTAAAAGATTGTGTTGAAGATGAGGTGTGTAATAGATATCACTTACTTGCTTGACGCCTTCTTTCGTTGGAACCTCCATGGCTCCAATGCCTTCAACTGCCAATGATTTGTCATCACCCAATCGGATCTTTGGATTTGTATGAGGAGTCTAAAGTAGCAAAAAGTTCTTCTTTGCCACTCATGTGATTTGAACACCCAGTGTCCAAAATACATGTATCATTCATATTTTGCTCTGTCTGGCCATAAGAAAGAAAGAGATTTATGGACTCTTCCTCTTCTCCAAAATTTCCAAATTGACTGCTCTGGTTGCTACTGCTTCCTTGCGAAGACTTTGACCAACAATCTCGAGCATAATGGCCAGGTTTGCCACAATTGTAGCAAACTTGTTTTGATTTATCTCCTCCTTTTCCTTTGCCATATTGTTTTTCTCTATTTTGCTTCTGTCCTCCTCTATTCTGATTTCCTCCTCTGTTGGATGATCCTCCTCTGTTAGGAGTTCCTCCTATTTGATTATTCTTGTCTCTGCCTCTTTTTTGTCCTTTGACACGGCCTCTAACTCTTCCTTCATGTGTGGCAAAAGCTTTATCATCTCCTCCATAACTTGTGGTAGGATTTTCCTGTAACCTCTCTTCATGTGAGAGAAGTGAACCAGTTAGGGCATCAAAAAACAACGAGGTTAAGTCTTTGGATTCTTCAATAATTATTGCAACAGAATTCCACTTAGGAAGAAGTGTTCTCAACACTTTCTTCACCATAACCTCTGGCTTAATATCTTACCCTAGTGTGACCATTTTATCAACTACGGATTTCACTCGCATGCAGTAATCTCCCACTTTTTCATTTTCTTGCATCCTGAGATTTTCAAAATCTCGTTTCAATGTTTACAGCTTTACTTGCTTTACTTGGTCACTACCTCTATAACTTTATTTTAGGACATTCCATGCATATTGTGCAATTACATAAGAGGCAACCCTAGGGAAGATACTTTTATCTAGGGCAGCATGTATGTGATAAAGGGCAAAAGCATTGTTTTTCTGCGCTTCTTTTCTAGCCTTTTTATCAGCATTAGAGAAAGTTGCCCATTCAGCAACAGTAGGTTTAGTATAGCCCTCTTCGAATACATCCCATAAACCTTTTCCTATCAAAAGGGTTTTCATTTTAATAGACCAATACTCATAATATCCTCCATTGAACTCAGGAATCAGAAGACTAGTATTGGATGCCATTACAGAATAAAAAACAAACTTTATTTGAAGAAAACAGGCAATATAAAGTAGTACAAAGAGATTAATGATTCAAATCAAATCTCGCATTTTTAGAACATTCAGGTTCTACTTCAGAACTGCTGCTGATGACTATGACCTCAGGTTCTTCAGGATCCACTTCCTCTGGATCTTCTTCTTCTTCTTCTGCTTCTTCTTCTTTGTCTTCTTCTTCTTCTGCTGCTTCTGGTTCAGGAGAGCGTGGTGTATAGCTCTCACTTGATTCTACTACCAGTACACCAGGTGTATGACTGGCACTTGCTTGATCCTCTGGAACAAATTCCATAGTCTCAGACTCTTCAATCCATTTTCCGAAGATGTTGTCTTTAGAATCTCCCTCGTACCCTGAATCCGGTTTCCTCAGATGAGCAATCACCTGATTTTCCAACTGACAAAAAACTGTATGGAGACTTGTTCATCGAACTCTTTCATCAAAGGATTCCGGTGTCTCTCGTCTCAAAATCGAGAGAAGTGCATTATAACACCCCACTGACCGGATCATCTAACATTTCAAGGGCACATTATTTCTCTTTTTGCAAAAATGCTTTTCAAACAACGTTTTTAAAATTTTTATAAAGTCTTTTAAAAAATTTAATAAATTTTTATATATTTTTTTAAATTACCTTTTAAATAAATTATTAAAAATATAAGTTAAAAAAAAAAATATAAGTAAAATTATTAAATAATTTAAAAACTTTAATTAAAATTTTAAAACCTTCAAAATTTAAAAAAAGTTTTACCTTTGTTTATGCTTTGGCGATTCGACCCCATGACCTCCCAAACACGGACGGCCGCGCTTTACCGCTACACCAAGTAGCTCCGCTGGAAACAAAGCGGACGGCCGCTTTATTAAACCCTCGACGACGGCAATTTTTTTTTAAAAAAAATAAAAAAACAAAATTTTTGCTTCTCGGTGGGAATCGATCTCGGGCCGTCTCCCTGCTAGCGGACCGCCTTGTCCGCTAAGACACTTAAGAAGAAACCCTATTCACACTTGCAACAGTCGGGAGCTGTGCCTTTATTTATAAGGGATATGACTAGGGTAGAATACCCAAAAACATCAAAACTCATTATGATGGATATGCTCGATGTTATTTTACTAATGAGTATATTAAAGCCAAACCTATAATGCTTAAATTGGGATATAAAGGGAAAGGTTTGGGACCTTTCCAGAATGGTATGAAAGAACCTTTTGAGGTAGAAGCATGGCCCACCCGATGTGGTGTGGGCCTATTTTCTAGTAAGGGTTAGCCATTCCCATTTGAGGATGATGACCATCTTATATGTTACCAAGATTATTTAGATGAACGTGATGCTTTGAGTTTAACAAATAAGACATTCACATGTAATATGCTATCTATAGCTTATCCTGAGATGATCATTGAATCCAACGATGAGTTTGAGGGAGATATACGATGTCTTTGTTGAGGAATTATTACATAATGGATTTTATTTTGATGGTTCTATACCTAGTATAGCCCAGCTTGAGGCCACAACTCCTCAAGACGAATTATCCAAGCCAGCCTTGGAGTAATTACAAGAATTGAGCGTTTCACTTGCCCCACCTAATTTTGAGAGAGATCTGCACATGGAAGTAGAAAATGTCATAAAAATTAACATTGGAACCAAGGATAACCCTCACATAATCAACATTGAATCAGAATTGAGTCAAGAAAAACAAGATAAATACGTTGCATTTCTTAAAGAATATGAAGATGTCTTTGCTTAGACATACAAAGATATGCTAGGTTTAGACCCTTCTGTAGTTATGCATCACCTAGTAGTCCATCCGGATGCTAAACATGTTAAATAGAAACTTAGAAAAATGCATCCTAAAGTGGCCTTACTAGTCAAAGGGGAGTTAGAAAAACTCCTGAACATTATTATTATACAAGCCATTGATTATTCTGAATGGATCTCAAATGTAATTCCAGTAACTAAGAAAGAATATACTAAGGTTAGGGTTTGTACAAACTTTAGAGATATTAATGCTGCATGCCCTAAAGATGATTTTCCCCTTCCCAATATGGATCGGATCATTGATTTCACTACTGGGAGTGGAATGATATCCTTAATGGATGGATTTTCTGGTTATAATCAGATCAGGATAGCTCCTGAAGATCAGGATAAAACAACCTTTATTACCCCTTGGGAGACTTTTTGTTGGAAAGTGATGCCATTCGGTTTAAATAATGTAGGTGCAACCTATCAATGAGCCATGACTTATATCTTTCATGATATGATGCATGATATACTACATGATTATGTAGACGACATTATAGCTCGTTCTACTGAAGAAGATGACCATTTAGATGACTTGAGAAAAGTATTTGATCGGTTAAGGGAATATCTTATTCGATTGAATCTATCCAAATGCATATTCAGAGTTAAGTCAGGTAAATTATTGGGGGTTATAGTTTCTTTACATGGCATCAAAATTGATCCTCTCAATATTATTACTATCACTGATATGCCCACACCTACAAATATATCTGAATTATAAAGTCTACAAGGTAAGCTCCAAGCTATCCGTCACTTCATTAATAAGTTGGTAGATAAAATGGGACCCTTTCTTAAACTTCTTAAGAAGGATGGTCCTTTCCATTGGTACGATGAATGTAAGGAAGCATTTGAACTCCTCAAAAAATATCTTCTTAACCCACCTGTACTTTCACCACCTAAACCTGATTGCCCATTTATTTTGTATATTTCTACTTCAGATTTTTCTTTAGGAGCTATGTTAGCTCAACTTGATGATGAGAAAAGAGAACATGCTAATTATTACATTAGAAGAACATTAATCAGTTATGAAACCCGCTACACAACATTAGAGAAGTTATGTCTAGCACTCATATTTTCTATACAAAAACTATGCCATTATATGCTCAGTCAGAAAACATACGTTATTGCTAAATCCGATCCCTTGCGGTATCTCATGAGTCGACCTTATTTGTCTGGTTGTACAGCAAAGTGGTTTCTTGATCTAAGCGAATTTGAACTCACGTTTATAGGAAAAAAGTTATTTAAGGGTTAAATCATAGAAAATCAATTAGCTGCTGCACCCTTAGAGTCCACCCATCCCCCCATCATTGAGTATCCTAATGAATGCCTTAAACTAGAGGTAGATCATTCAGAGCAATGGTCCCTATACTTTGATGGAGCTCGATGCATGAGTGGGGCTGGTGTAGGTATTATTTTGATATCTCCATAGAAACATATCATACCTCTATCCTTTAAATTAATGTTTGCTTGTACTAATAACACTATTGAATATGAGGCTCTAATCCTTGGATTACGAGCTACCCTTACACTGAAAATTAAAAATTTATTAGTTTTCGATGATTCTCAACTTGTTATAAATCAAATTAACAATTTTTATTAGACCAAAGATGATAAATTACACCCATATAAAGCATATATATTACAATTAATATCTTTATTTTATCAAGTTACCTTGGAAGCTATTCCTAGAACTAGCAATCATGCAGCTGATGCTATGGCCGCAACTGCATCTCTTTTACCCTTGTAGTTAGTTGATGAATATGCTACCATCATTATTCATTGACTCCAAAAACCCGCTTCAACTAAATCATGCTTGGAACCTTTGGACGTGTTTCTAATCAACAAAACTACTCCTAAACTATAGTACACTGATATCCTCAAGTTTCTTCAAAATGGGACCTTCCCTAAAGGTTTTAATAGAAACCAGTGTCGGTTATTACGTAGACGAGCAAGTCACTTCATAATAATTGGCAATACGTTAAATAGGAGATCTTTTGAAGGTATCCTATTGAGATGTTTGAATCTAGAAGAGTCTAGATTAGATTTGAGTGAAGCCCATGATGTATCTTGTGGGGGACACTTTAGTGGTACCGCCATTGCTAAGAATATCCTTAGGATAGGATATTTTTGTCCTACCATGGAGAAATATGCACATGATTACGTACGCCATTGCAACAAGTGCCAGAAACACATTGACCTTGTCCATGCACCTGCACAACAACTACAGGCTATTTCATCTCCTTGGCCCTTTTCAAAATGGGGCTTAGACATCATTGGAAAAATTGATCCTATGTCATCTGATGGACACAAATTCATCATAACTACCACCAAGTATTTTATGAAGTGGGTCGAAGCTATGCCCTTAGATTCTTGCATTGGAACACAAGTTTCCAAGTTTATTTTTAATCAAATTATTTGTAGGTTTGGAATTCCTAAAAATCTCATCTCGGATAATGGAACTTGTTTCAAAAACAAAGATATAAAGAAACTATGTCAAAAATATAAAATTCAACATCGTTGGTCCACTCCCTATTATCCTCAGGGTAATGGCCAAGCAAAAGCATCTAATAAAAAATTAATTAAAATCCTCAAGAAATTGTTCAATAAATCTAGCCATGATTGAAATATTCAATTATATCCTGCTTTGTGGAGTTATCAAACTAGCATTCATACTCCCACAGGCACTTCACCTTTTGTTTTGGTTTATGGCACTGAAGATGTTTTTTTCCTTTGAACTAGAAGTTCCTTCTTTGGCTCTGATACTTCAAGATACTGAAGTAGGAGATGAATATCATGCTGGAAAATTTAGTCAGCTGGAACTCTTAGATGAGAAGTGCATTAATGATTTGGAGCACCTTCGTGCTTACCAGAACAAGCTCAAATGAGCATATCTTAAGAAAGTTCATAATCGATCCTTTGAGATCGGTGACCTCGTTTTAAAAGAAAATAAAAAAAATACTAATGCAACTAAAGACCTTAAAGGTAAATTCGAGCCTAACTGGCTTGGACCATATATTATCACTGCTAAATTTGGATCGGGAGCATACATATTAGCTACCTTAGATGGCAAAGATCTTAAAGAACCTATGAACATTATGCATCTTAAGTGCTATTATGCATAAATCTGGTAATTTCGTCACTATATATATTATTGTCTCATATTTAGTAATTCATATAAAAAATTCAAAAACAGTAATATTATGTATTCTCTCAATTTATAAATTAAAATCAAAATATAAAAAAATCAAAATCATCAAAATCCTTAGAAATATCTTCTATTTTGCACCTGTCAATTCTTGAAGTATTGCAATTATATTTTCAATTATTTTGGTTAAATTAACATTTATTTGAAATCCATCACTTTCACACTCACATGAATAAATATCTTGATCTTATTTGGTATGATTATTTATCTCTCTTATATCAAATTCCACAGTTGAATTAAATAAAGTTTTGAGCATAGAGAACTGATCTTGTTATTTACTTGAACCAAGTACACCTTTTCACATTAAAATGATTTCATTGCAAATTCAATACGATGCTACACAGTAGAAGTGGTCTCTTGAGCGAAAAGTTTCCCTTGCTATCCTATCATGCACATGGTCTAGAATCTTTGAGAATTGAAAAAAGGACAAGCTGACCCCTGCCCAGAATAAAAATCCCTTGCTCTATAGCCAATCCGAGTAAGTATCCCTAGTATAGGAAGAAAAAGTAAAAAAAATAAAAAGAAAAATCATGAGAAAAAGAGAAATTATTCATAAGTATTATTTCAATATCATTTTGTACCATCTCAGCAATATTTCAGCATTATCTCAATGTCAAGCAAAAATACAAAAAAAAAAAAAGAGAAATCGAAAAAAAGAAAAGAAAAGAAAAAGCAAAAAAGCAATAAATCCCTTCCCCTACCCTTTGAAATAAAAGAAGGGTGAATGAGCTTGAATCCCTGGAATTCTCAATTATTCGAAAACTGTGAGGTAAACCCCATAACAGGTGATTTGTGCCAAACTTGCTTGAAATTGGGTAACTCCTAGCATGGTGATATGTCACATTAGTGACCTTATTTTGTACAGACCTATGTCCGCTCATGGATCAGCTAGCTCTTGATGACCCGACTTACATAGTAGTCGGTACGGTTACATGCATATAAATCATGGTCAACGAACACTCATTTGGTTAATTCAAATTACTTGTATCAAATTATCTTGCTCAAAATCAATAAATGAACATTACAATTGCACACACATTTGTGTTTGAGAGATTTTGTATCATTATGATAGATCAAGATCGAAAATGAATTCACGCATGCACACGAGGTTCCTTATAAATCTAAATTTTGTCTTTGATATAATTTAAAATATTTATTCAAAATATGATGGAATAATTTGATTTTCTTACTTGACAATATCTGCTTAAAAATAATTAAATACATTTTTTTCAAAAATCCAAAATTTCTTTCAAAACATGTTTAAAAAACTAGCAATAAAGTCACACTTATATTTTCGACTTTCACAATGATGGTATAGTTCCTAAACCTAAATTGGAATTTTATACCTAGTGCAAGTCCTCATTTCTATTTTTTCGGTTTATCTCAAAATCAAAAAATCAACTATGCAATAAAACTATTATATCAAAATTTTCTTTGGATTTCACGATGATGGTATAAGTCTATACCTAAAATTCTATGCCTAGCGCAAACCATCGTTCTAATTTTATTTCCCATTTATTTAATCCATAAAAGCATATGGCTTAAATCATTATGTTATACAATTGTGCTTAAAAAAGAATGAAAACTTTCCTATTTCATTTCATTATGTCAACATTCATTTTCTTTGCGATGATGGTATAATTCCTAGGGAATTGTTCAAATTTCTATCATACTTAGGAATTTAATGCCTAGCAAAAATCATATTTTTAATATTTAATGCATAATATTTTCATGGAAATCTGAAAAAAAATCATCACCATCATCATTTTTCATCATCACAACACAAAGTCTTAAGAAAGTCTCTTAAGCACCCTTTTAGCAATATTTTTCTCATACCAGGATTAGCTTGATGACCTAGCGAGCGACGACTCCATGAAATGTTCATGTAACAGTGACAATGTCCTTTGAAATTATTTTTAGAAGTCACTTTATTTTCATCAAATCACACCACAACATCCAGTTTGTTTACATCAAATTATTTCATTTAAATTTTATAGCATGACATAAAATTATAATATTTTCAATGACATGATTACATGAATAATCAATCAAAAATTAAAATATTAAAGCATCATAAAACATATGCAAAAGTCATATCACAAAAATAACATCATATATATATCAAAAAATATATACATCATATCAAAATGGATTGGTATGCCACAATCTATACCCTGGCATACTCAATCATCTCAAAAATAGTCTATGTACAATGTGCATCTAGTCTCGAGAAGCCCTCAAGCTCTCAGCCTCATCTCCTCTCCCACCCTGAGGTGGAGGAGGTGGTCCCATTAGAGTTCATGTTGTATCATGGGTCCTCAACATCGATCGTGATGATGTCCTCGATGACCCCATCCTGATCGGCTTCGCAATGGCGGCTGGCAACTCTATCCTCTAGCCCTATGGAACCACATGGTAGTACAATCCTTGGTAGAATGCGATCTAGGCAACTACCCATGCTAGCTCTAGAATGCTCGCCCCTCCACCCTGAGCCCTAAGTCATGTAGCCTCATCCTACAGAGTCTACACCTAAGCTCGTAGGCAGACATTCTCTGCCTAGAGAGCTACCATCTCATTGCTCTCCCCTACCTCAACACCCTTGCCCCTATCGGGTGATGGTGGCCTATCCCTCTATTGATAAGGGAGTCTCTATCTCCTCTCCTCCCTCCTCTCTAGCTGTTGATGTCTCTTTAGAGCATGTGGTACTCTCCAGTGTCTCTCTTGAGGAGGCAATCGTTGATCCCTCCCTCTGTGAGTCCTCGTTGCATCAATGGCATCCTGGCACCACCTCTCCATCCATTGCACTACAACATGAATTAGACCCTATGCCCTTGTCATCTGAGGAGGGTGAATGCCTGCATACCAGAAATTATATCCATCTGCTACCCCTGCATCATCCCCATCCACTGGCTGAATGGGGGCATCATCAGCATCTTGACTCTAGAATCGTTGCATGTTTGGAGCCCCACTCAATGTGGTATTATCCTGTACAGTTCGATAGTACTCATAATACCTAAGAGAAGGGATACCCTACTATAGACTGAACTACCTCAAAACTTGGTCGTAGTAGTGGAGCTCTACCTCTCCCCATTCTGTCCTCAACCATATGACTCGCCTAATGCAAGCCAACTCCTGTCCGTCCTCTCCCTACCCTGGATGCTCTCTCCATGGTCTCTAGGTGATCCGATCTAGTGTGAGGTCATCTAACAACCTCCAGGACATCGGTAGATCTATCCATCACTGTGACCCTCTCTGGAACCACAAATAGAAAACCCAGGGTCTCTCCCAGTCAACTCTTGTCAGTGGAAGCCCTACCGACCTCCGTACCATAATGTGCTTCTAGCACCAAACCTAAAGGAGCGATGTCAGCACCATACATTGACCTCCCTTGTATAGGACCCCGTAAAGGATCCTATACAACCAGCATAGTACAAAGCTACCCAAAGCAAACCTGTATCCATGGTTTCTCATGTCACAGACCACATCTGAGAGTAGCCACAGTAATCTGCATCCACTATGGTGGCATAGAAGAAGGCCAACCACCACCCCTACCAAAACCTGGGTCAACTGAGATGCCCTAGGCATCCGTCTCAAAGCCTTGATGTTCACTTCACCCTTCTCTCCAGGATGAAGCTCGGGTCATTGTACAATCTCATCATAGCCTGGCCCTGATTGGTCGAAGGGGTCATGAATAGATCATGTATGGGGATCTTCAAGATCCTCCATATATCCTCTAGAGTGAGAGTCATATCCCCTATCGATAGCCAAAATAAAGATGACTCTGGATACCATATCTCTGCTAGGGCTATTAGTAGCCCCATGTTTGTAGGAATTTGTGGCATCTCTGCCACATACTGTAGTCCTACCTCTGTCAATCTGTCTTGCTCGAATTGATCGAGCATGGATAAGTCATCTTTGAGACCTCCGTATTTTCACTCCTAACTCTTTAGCAATACCCTCTGCAAAATAAGCAATAAAACAACAAAAATCATTAATACATAATAAAAAAAAAAAAAAATCAATTAAAATCAATTTCATCCCATAAAAATTGATATTGCCCATTATTGCACTATATCATACCAAATTTAGATAAAATCATCCTTAATAGGATGAGATCGTCTTCATTTTTTAATTTGGGGATCGCCCCTTATTGGATGGAATCGCCCCTATTTCTTCGATTTCGTCCATAGACAAAATCGACGATATAGAGATGATTTTGTCGAAATTGGGATGATTTCATCACGATGTCGTCGATAGCCTAAAAATGGCTGTGACGCCCAAAAACACTGAAAATTTAAATAAAAAATCAAAATCAAGTTTAAAATATAGTAAACTAGGTTTAGATCCTTACCCGCAACCCATGTCGGACCTTTGTTGATCTGTGCATAGTTTCCACCATTTCTCCTGTAGAGCTCTGAAACAACGAAAGTGAATAGTAAAAATGAATTAGGGTTTTACCCTATTTTTCTTATTTTATTTAAAAAAACATTTTTCAATTTTTTCTTTTCCATGCTTTTACCTCAAACGTTCGATTTGGGTAAAAACTCGGAGGGGGCACCATAGTAAACAATTGTACGATTCGACCTAGAATCTTCATCTAAAAAATGGAATATATTTTTGCTTTCTCATAAAGCATGAAGAACTCGTCTTTAACGTATTTTCTTCAAAAAATTTGCTAAAGAGGGGGAAAAATGTATCACCCTAAAATTGGCACAGTTAAACCATCAGTAAAAAGTATAAATTTGAATTTTAACCTCGAAACCGCCCGTTGACCGCTTACCTCATTTTTTGTGCCATTTTTAGAAATTGTTTTAACCATTGGACGATATTGTCGCCGATCTGACGATATCATCCCAAATCGGATGAATTCGTCTAGAATAGAACATCCAAAAGATTTCGTCCCAAAACCAAATTTTCATAATTAGCTTTTGTTTCAACAACTTCTCCAACTTGGGCAAAAGCGTGTCTGTGCGGTTGGAGATTCCCACATTGGAGATCTCCCAGATTGGGATGATCCCCAACCTCCTAACCTTCCCCTAATCCTATATAAAATGGGATTTTCTTAGTTTATCCCCCTGGCTAGCTAGCTGATCATTTCCCTACAATTTTAGTTTATGCTATGTTAGAACATCCTATCTCCCATCATTTGCACTTGTGTTTTCAAGTTTTATTGTAGGATTTCTTCAGTCAGAGGAATCTCGGATCATCGTAGGTGATTCAACCATAATTTTAGACGATCCTATGAATATCGACGATGATCTCGTACGATTACAGATGATCTTGTCTGCAATTCATATTGGGGGCAATAAGAGCCCTGAGTTTGCATTTTCTATCTCACTTTCCTTATTTATTGGTGCATTAGATTAATTTGTTTCTGTTTTGCATCTTGGAGTTCACCTCATTTAACATAATTACATGATAAAATTGAAGATAAGTTACCAAAACATTGCATCTCATTTAATTTGATATCTGAATTTATCATTCAAGCATCTACACTCTTATTTCTATCACTTTGCATCATTCTTGCAATAGTATTTTTGGTTTTTGGTGTCTATTTTCTTGATTGCAGGTTTCTGACGAATTCGCATGATGAATTCATTAGGTCGCTAACGATCTTAGGTGATCTCAGATGATCTCCTATGATTTGGAATGATTATGTACAATTACAGACGATCCTATCATATCCAGGATTATCTGGACTCCTATAAGCTTTAGAATATTCATCAGACATCAGGAATCAGGTGTACTCTTCTCCATTTAACATATTCTCTGTATTCAATCGCATTAGGATTCATTTATGTTTGTTGCCTTCATATAAATAAATATTTTTCATATAGACTAGCTTAGCTTAATTTTGGTCAACCTAGGAATCTGAATGATTGAACATAAAAATGAACAAATCAAACCCATTCTCAACCTAGGCGTGGAAACTGCCACTCAAAGTTTCCTGGTGAACCCCACCATCCATCAAAAATTTGCCTTTATACCCCTCCCCTGAGAGGTGCAACCTTCAAAGGGCCTCTCCATCCGAGGTATTTTTCCATCCTTTTCTCATCCCCCTTCTGGGTACGGATCCTTTAGCTTGAAGGTAAGGGTGCAAAAAAATTGGGCGATACAAATACAACATGCAAAATTTATTATTTTTTTAATTTTTATTTTTAATAAACTCTATGCTAAGGCATGAAAAGTAATTTATTTTGAAATCAATTCTATGCCTAAGTTATTTTTATTTCAAGCGCATGTTTATCCCTATTATGTTGGTCTATTCTAGGCTCTTTAATATCAGTAAAATTGATATTATGCAAGTTACCTAGGTTCACCTTCTTTAGGAAATTGGCCTCCCTATGATTGCTCATACCACACCATCTACAAATTAGCCTATTGTTATTATTGTTTTTAAAACTATATCTTGCTAGTGGGTTATTGCAATTCCTTGTGAAATGCCCCCATTATTGGCATATTTTATGCTAAATAATGTAGAAAATTGAACCAATTGTTTATTGAAATATTGTGCAGTTTAAATAAGACTGCAATAACAAGAATTTCCGGAGGTTGCCAAACCAACCAGCGTACAATAGCATATTGTTATAACAAAATAACAAATGCATAAATAGGACAAATAATGAAATAATAGTATAACTACGCTAACATCCCCCCTTATTACATTATTTGGGTAATAGGATGACTACTAGCTATACTAACATCCCCCCTGATTACATCATTTTGCAATACAAAGAGAGTTGCGAAACAATTCAAATTTGACACGTGCAAGTGCCTTAGTGAAAATGTCTGCAACTTGAGCATCGATGGGAATGTCTTGAAGCTGAATTCGGTGCTTTGGAACTTCATCTCGAATGAAATAACATTGTGTGTCAATGTGCTTTGTTCTTTCATGATGGACTGGATTCTTTACGAGGTTCAGAACACCCTGATTGTCGTAAAACAAGTGTATTGGAGATTTTTATGGATGGCCCATACTTGTCAGAATGCGATGAAACCATATCACTTCGTACACAGCTTCATGTGTGGCGCGATACTCTACCTCTGTTGATGAAATAGCAACCACCTGTTGCTTCTTGCTATGCCAAGAGACAGGACCGGATCCCAAATGAAAAATGTATCCAGAAGTTGACTTGCGATCATCAAATGATCCGTCATAGTCGGAGTCCGTGTATCCTTGCAAGAAGAATTTGTTGTTCCTCTTGTATTCTAGGCCATATTCCATAGTACCACGGACATAGTGAAGAACACGTTTTTCTGCTTTCCAATGAGTGGTCTTAGGCTCCTACATGAACCTCGAAAGATAGTTGACAACAAATATGAGATCCGGCCTAGTATTGGTCGGATATATGAGACTCCCAATCAAGCGTCGATAGAGAGTACCATATACCGAGGTGAATCATCATATCGCGATAAGCGAAGTCCGGTCTCCATCGGAGTTGCCATTGGCTTGCAATCAGTCATGCGATATTTTTCTAGCAATGTCTTGGCATATTTTTTCTGAGACACTTTGATGGAGTGCTCCTTCTGGCTGAATTCTAGACCAAGACAGTAATGGAGAAGTCCGAGATCTGTCATCTCAAAATATTTACACAAGTTTCTTTTGAAAGTAGAGATCATAGTTTTTTAACTCCCTGTAATGAGCAGATCATCAACATAGAGTACAAGCAACACTATCTCAGAACCCTATTTCTTGAAATAGAGGTTTGCATCTGACGGAAATCTATTAAATCCATGCTGCATAAGGTGATTGTCCATTTTTATATACCAAGCTTGAGGAGCTTTTTTCAGACCATATAAGTATTTGACCAATTTGCAAACCTTCTGCTCTTGGCCTTCCACTTCAAATCCTTCTGGCTGAGTCATGTAGACTTCTTATTGGAGATCACCATTTAGAAAGGCACTTTTGACATCCATCTGGTGAACTTTCCACCCATATTGTGCTACCATAGCACACATAACTTGAATTGTGGTCATCCGAGCAGTAGGTGCAAAAGTTTCCTCGTAGTCAATGCCTTCCTTTTGAGCATAGCCCTTTACAACAAGACGGGCCTTATGCTTATCAATTGTTCCATCTGCATTTTACTTGACTTTATATACCCATTTGCAACCAATGGGTTTCTTTCCATGCGGCAGATCAACAAGCTTCCAAGTTTTATTTTTCATCAAAGACTCATACTCTGTATCCATAGCGACCTTCCACTAAGGCTCACTAAGAGCATCTTGCACTGATGCAGGTTCAAGATCGTCTATTGTAGACATGAACGCCCTGTCATCATCAATATCCATATCCTCTACTTCTGTATGTGGAGTTACAGAAAGTTCCTCAAAATATTGACAAAGATCATCAACCTCACCAGTTTCTTTGGCTTCTTTTTCCTTTTGAGCCATCTTGCGTGTACGAAGTCTATCCAAATTCAAATTGGGAGGAGTGGATAAATTTGCATCTCCGATTGTATTTGTACACCATTTTGGATTCTTCTTCGGTGGTGTTGAAGAAGATGTAGAAGGACCTACTGTCTGTGTTGACGAAGGAATCTTCTCTTCCTTAGATTCCACAAGATCTAGGTGTACTTTAGATGTGTTCTGTGATGTGAAAGCTTCATCAAAGACAACATCTCTGCTGACATGAATTTTCTTGGTCAAAAGATCTATCAAACGATATCCTTTAGAGTGCTCATCATAACCAAGAAAAATACATCTCAGTGTTTTCTCATCTAGCTTCTTCCTTTTCTCTTTTGGTATGTGCATGAAAGCGTGACATCCGAAAATACGTAGATGAGATATGGAGGGTTTTTGACCACTCCATGCTTCTTGTGGAGTCATTCCTTTTAGGGCCTTTGTGGGTGCCCTATTCAACAAATATACTGCAGTGGTGACAACTTCTACCCAATATTGTTGCCCAAGAGTAGCTCCTGTGAGCATACACCGAACCATTTCCATGATAGAACGGTTCCTTATCTCAGCAACTCCATTTTGCTAAGGAGTATAGGCAGTTGTTAATTGTCTCTTGATTCCATGCTTTTCTAAGAATGCAGAAAATTCTTTAGAGGTAAACTCCCCCCCTCGATCTGAGCGGAGGGTTTTAATAGAAGCTCCTGACTCCTTCTCAATAGATTTCTTGAACTGCTGGAAGAAAGCGAAAGCTTCGGATTTTAGTTGGAGAAAGAAAACCCACATCTTTCGTGAGTAGTCATCTACGAATAACTGAAAGTACCTCTTCCCTCCACAACTATTGGGTGTGAAAGGACTGCACAGATCGGTGTGAATTAACTCCAGAGGTTTTTGTGCTCGTGTTGAGCTCTTCTCAAATGGTACTCTATCTTGCTTTCACTGCAGCGGTCGAGCACTGGCAATGTAGCAGAAAGGGAAGGAAGGCCCTTTACCATCTCATACTTACTAAGCTCAAGTAAGTAGCCAGAACTAAGATGCCCATATCTCTTGTGCCATAGGGAAGTTGCCTCCTTGGTAGAGACAGTCATGGCAACATGTGGACTAGAGATAGCATCTAGGGCAAATAAGCCGTGCTTATATGAAGCTGTTGCAATCTGCTTACCCTTCCTGGTAATAGTACAATACTTCTTGCCATTCTCAACATGAAAGTTGACAACCATATTTCTATCCAGGATTTGTGTGACTAAAAACAAATTGTTAGCCAATCCCGAAACATAGAGGACTTTGTCAATCTGACACTTGCCATCAGGAAGAGTGACTGAAGCCATGCCCTCTCCCCTGAACCCCTGTAGGTTTTATCATCGGCAATGGTGACAGGTTTGCCCTCTTTGGCCATGAATGATTCAAACCATGATCTGTCGCCAGTCATATGTTTGCTAGCTCCAAAATCGACATATCAAACAGGATCCCTCTATGTGGAATCTGTGGTAGTCATGAGCACCTTGTGTGCCCATTCAGAATCTGAGTCAGATTCTTCAACAACAACATTCACCTGGGGTTGCTTGTTTTTATTTTGTGGTTTGTTTTGGCCTCTTTGCTTGTTCTTATGCCAACACTGTTGGTGTCATGGTTGTCTTTCTCATAGATCTTGCACCACCTCTTCTTCTGTTGAGGTTGTTTTCCTTTTCCTTTCATATCCTTTTGAGAATTTCCTCCTTTCTGAAAGTTACCTCCTTTTTGCCCATTACCTTTCTTCCTAGAACCCTGCCTGTTGATGTATAGGGCTGTATTGGAAGAATCATCCTTGTGAAGTTGGCATGCCTCCTGTTGTTGAAGTAGATTGACCAACTCAATGTAGGTAATTTGTCGTTGAGACACTTGGATGGAGGTGATCAACATATCAAATGAAGAAGGCAAAGCTCTCATCATAATTGAAATGAGAAGCTTTTCATCCACAAAATCTCTCAAAGAATTCAATTTCTCTTTCAATTCAGACACTCTGCACAGAAAGAGTTCAACTGTTTCACCCTGTCTCAAACTCAGGTTATGAAGTTGTTGTTGAAGATGAAGAATGGTGGAATCATTCTTTCCCTCATAGATGGTTTAAAGGGCATCCCATGCCTCTTTACCACTTGCTTTGTCAGCTATATGAGGTTGCACTTCATCTGAAATAGAAAACAAAATGAGCACCTTTGCTCGACTGTCTTTCTTATCAAAAGCTATCTGATCAGCAGTAGGAGCTGTGGATCCTGATTCTGGTGAAGGCCTAGGTGTTACTCCAGTAACAATATCCCATAAATCTTCCATTTGGATAATTGCCTTCATATTATGTTTCCATGGTGTATAATTTGGACCTTTCAATAACTGATGAGGATCAATCATCAACTTTGCAATAGCGGCCATAGTGAAGGTTCCTTATAACACCAATTGGTCCCCCTTTCGATATACCTTTTGCTAGGCCATTATATCGTACAAAATACCCGCCCTTATGTGAGGGAAACTATAGGTATTTAGAAATATCAACAAAAATCATCCGCCCTTACGTGAGGGAAACTATAGGTGAGTTTTAGAGATCATATGATACGTGGAACATAAGCAGTACTGAAATGGAATCACCTTGTTGATGGCACCTACCATAGAATATTTTTCTCATGCGTGGGGCGTAACTTCCCCTAAACACTATGAATAATACTTCGTCAGGATTTACGCCTAAACACAAGAGCGATTAAGGGTAGTGGATGGAGTAAAAAATGCAAAAATGGCAAACTTATCTCTCCCCGACGATTTATAGAGAACAAGCTCAGACGTCGTTGTAGCAGCTATATAAGGCGGTGGATACAGTAGCGCAATCACGACAGCTTTACCTGTAAGTGCTAGCCAGAGGTATCACAAATACCGAACGTTGCAGTGCAATAAATTGCATGGATGGGTTTTAATTATTTCGGGGACTTAGGGAGTGTATTTGATTTTTTTTTTTTTTTAACTTTTAATGAAGTGCAAAAATGAAATATGCAACATACAACATAAAAAGTGCCCACAAGAATTAACCCTCCAGGTGTCGGACACAGCCGAAAATGCACCTTTATAATAATGCCAAAAATTTGCTTTTTCAGAAAATTACTCACATTCCCCCTTTTATTTTTTGAAAAAAATATCCCCCCTAAAAAAAATTCTCTTTAACAAAGCATTTTAATAATTATTATGTATTTAAAGTTAAAATAAATAATTTTAATTTATATAGTTTTAAAAACTTATGAAAAAATAAATTAAAATTAAATTTTAATTTATAAAGTTTTAAAACTATAAAAAATAAATTAAAATTAAAAATTTTAACTAAAAAATAATAATTAAAAAAAAACTTTGAAATTTTTTTTTTACCCTTGAACCCTCGACCTGCAGGCTCCCAGAGCCTTACCGCACGGCTCACGACCACGTGAGCCAGCGGGCTGATCCGAAAGGATCAGGGGCCCCCTCGTATTTGAGGAGGGTCCTCAGTCTGCTGCCCGAGCGCGGCTTCCTCCTCCGTAGCAGACTCCAGTGCAAATCGCGGCCGCAGCGTGCTCTCCGCTGCTGCTTGGTCGCGGCTTCCTCCTCCACAGTCGTTTTTTTTTATTTTTAAATTCGACGGGGGGGTGGGTGCGCGTGCGCGGTCTGCGTGTCGGCGCTACGTCCGGCGGGGGCGGCATCGTGTCCAACGAGGGGGTAGGGGGCTGGACGCGTGGTTGTGCGCGTTCCAACGGGGGAGGGGGCGGGGGTGAACGCGCGGCTGCGCACGTTCCAGCGGGGGAGGGGGGGTGGGGGCTGGACGCCTGTGCGCGGCTGCGTTCCAACTGGACGCCTATGCGCGGTTGCATTCCAGCGGGGGGGTTGGACGCCTGCGCGCGGCCACATCCGCAGCGGGGGAGGGCCTCCCCTCCCTCAGTCGTGCGTGGATGCGCGATGACTGTCGCACGTCTGCGCGCGACAAAAAAAATATATATATATATATATATTTTTTTTTACAGGTACAAATTGCTGCAAGTCGCGCAGCGTTTTTTTTTTAATAAAAACAACTGCACGGAACATCGCGCGATTGCGCGCGACGTGATTTAAAAAAAAAAAATTGCCTCCCCAGCATAGAAGAAAAAAATTCGTCCTCCTCCAGCCTCCCTTCTCACACAACTGGCTCTGATGCCATGTAGAAAATCGAACCAATTGTTTATTGAAATATTGTGCAGTTTAAATAAGACTGCAATAACAAGAATTGTCGGAGGTTGCCAAACCAACCAGCGTACAATAGCATATTGTTATAACAAAATAACAAATGCATAAATAGGACAAATAATGAAATAACAGTATAACTACGCTAACAAATAATAGGTCTTATTTTTGAATCATATTGCAATCAGCCTTGTCTCCCTTATGATAAATTTTCCCTCTATTATTATTTTCATCCTCAGAAATTTTTTTGATAACTACCACTTGTCAGTCCTTGCTCTCTCTTAGAAGTGTTGGGATTCTCTTCCTTCTCTTATTTTTTTATCAATAGAATTTAATGCCTTAAAATTCTCAATTTGAATGGACAGTCACCAACTACATGCCCTACAACTTCACATACATTTTTTTAAAATAGGGTTTTGAAAGGGCATCTCTTTCCATTTTTACATCAACTTAGTCATTTTGAGCTATTTTGTGCCACTAAGATTTGAACCTTGGTATGGGCTACATCAATTATTTATCCCACCCATTGAACCAAGGACCTATTGCTGCAACTTCACATATGTTATAGAATATATTCTTTAGACAATTGATATTTATATTTTTTTATACCTTCTAGTCTAAACATCGAATATCCTTCTTTTTATTGTTCCCCACATCATTTACCATCCTCTCCAAGTCCTTTCTCATTGTATAGATCACCACATATAAATCATTATAATCATTATCCAAATTATTATTTCTATGGTGTCCTATACCTATTATCATTTAATTTGTTTCACTATCCAAAGTTATTGCTCTATCATATTATTTCTAATAGATAGTAGGTGGGACTACCTTCATCTTCTTCTTATATCATGGTAGAAGTCCATCCAAGAATCACCACCTGTGTAGACCAACCACTATTCACTCTTCTATTTTATCAATAAGTTCCTTCAATCTTCTATTATAGGATTTAACATCCTTATCCTTCTTTTGCTTTATGGTGTAAATTTATTTTATGATATTTATATTATCTCGAAGTAACTAAAAATATTTTATGAATTTGGTTGTTAGGTCTTCCCATGTGGTAAAGGGTTTATTATTTGTATTTTTATATGCCAATCCATTGCGATCCCTTGCAATTTTATTGGAAACAATTTTAGCTATGATCCCTAATCATCTACTTTGTTTGCTTTCCATATTGTCACACACATTCTAATATGACGTTTTGGGTCTTCATTCTTGTCACCCAAAAATAGTGGGCATTTTTTCTTGCCTATTTTTGCTGCTATATTTTCCATATTTTCCATAGGTGGCTATGTTTCTTCACTTGGAATTTCTTCACTAGAAAATAGTATTTTATTGGCTTCAATTGAACCTACACTTCATGAACTCTTTCATAAATATAATAGTGTTGTCCCTAGTCTATTTACCCATGCACTCTCTTTTGGTTGCCTCTTGTGCTTGACTTCCATATTCTGCACCTCTCAATAATCCCCCCTGCTCTTATCTTAGCATTACTAGTTATTCAACCTTGTTACCTTATGCTCTCTCCATGTTAACGCCTTATCTTGTGCAAATGTTCTCCTTGGTCCAATATATTTTTCTCATGCTTCACCTTGCACTTCATACTTTTTTTTTAAGAACAACATTTACCACCTTCCACTTCCTTCATTGGAACTATTGGCTTTTAAGCCTTACTACCATAGAATATCACAAGTCCCAATATAAAGAAGCCATAATATTATAGGTAAAAATATCAATAATCAATAGTAGAATTATATATGAGCAATAAAATATATATATCCAAACCAATATAATAATGAAATAACATTCACTTATAATATCAAATATGAATGTAAATGACCAAAATCATTCATGTATATGCAAGAAGAATACTTACAATATGAATTGCTCAAAAATGGTTTACAATTTTTTTCTTCTCAATTCATCATGCATTGTATGGAGGTTTATCCCCATTATATAGACATAGAATATGACTCTTCAAGTACATGATTATTGCTCTCCATATGACAACTCTCATGTCCTATGGCATCTCATCTTTCCACTTGTATACAAGACTCTTCACTTTCTACTTATATGCATACTTATTTCTATAATAATTGCACAATTCTACATGACTCTTACTCTACTACATGCACTCCTAATATAAGAGACTTGTGCATATATATTTGAACTCTTACTTATATGACACTTGTGCACACACTTGTACTTTCACATGAAATGATACTTGTGCATATCCTGCCTATTGACACATACACAAAAAGGAAATATAAATCACACTTCTAGATTGTAGACTCAAACCCTATTTTAATATTTACATTGTACCATATGTACCTTTGGGATACATTAGCATTTACCAAATAATATAATATTATTCAACAAGAACTATCCTCCATTTAAGGATTCCAAACATGTTCCACTTCAAGCTCTTCAAGTTCTATAGTTTGTGACTATAGTACTTGGTTGGTAATGCTTGGATCTTCACTTTGCTCAACACAATACTATTAGAAAATCCTTTGACTCCTCCTCATTGGTTGACGCTAACTTCTTCCATGACCATGTCTCCCACATCCTTATAGTAAGTAATTTGTCATTCACCTCTTTGAACTTCATGCATGTTGGTTTTAACTTCAAGTAGTAATAGCACCAAACTCCAACCATTTGAGGAAGAATATAACATACTTTAAAACTAAAAAATACTCAATTCATACTGATCCACAATTACCTAGTACTCACACTTGTACGACAAGTGTCAACATGCACTAGTATGACAAAGTGATATTCACTTGTATGATAGGTATTTATATAGAAAGTGCTTGTATAATAAGAACTTAAATGACAACAATGCAATCCACTTGAATAGCAATTGTACACATTCTTGAATGAAAATAACTTGTTTGGAAGTTATTCTACTCCTTTGTAAATCTATGTTGGTACCCATCGTATGGTTATTCTCATATAGAACTCCTTATATGGCACTTCTTGTATGGTTCTCTTTGGACTACAACTCTATTTTGCACATGTACACACAGAACATGGAAATAACCTACCATTCTATCTACTACAACAATAGCAATACATAAAACATATAGAACATAGAGATGAAGGATGAATTATTTGTGTACTACTTTGTAAGCCATTATAAACTATATACAATATACAATGCTATAATATAGATGATCTCTCCACATATAATGCTTTTTGATGTCTAATGGTACCACAAAACTGAATGGATGGTCCGTTTATCCTTGTAGGGCTGGTAGTTATGGGTAATTACCTCCTGGAAACCTCACTAATAACTACCCTCTATTCATATTATGTTTATATTATGGTAGTCATGTATTTAAAAATTCAATTAATTACATGATGATGTCATCACCCTTGACATCAAACTAGCAAAAATTACATTTCACCTACATTTGAATTTCATTTGTATTTACATTTCATATGGATTAAATGCACATTTGAACTTATTTTGACTTATATATATGGATACTTGTGAGGCTAGTTAGAAATACCTCCTACAATTGGTAGATTATTTCCAGATTATGTGTGTAAGTGTAAAGCAAAGTTACAATCCAAAGAAGAGCTATATGAGGAGTCGTACAAGGAGTGTTGTACAAGAAGTGTCATACAAGGAGTTGCCAATGAAGGATTAAAATCATTATCATACAAGTTACTATCATTCACATCTATGTGAAGTTGTCATACAAGTGCTTATTGTACAATCACTTGTCATAGAAGTGAACATCACTTGATGGTCGTACAAGTGGATGATGATTAGTTTTATATACAAGTAGAATGCTAAGCAATTGTGGATCAGTTTGACCCTAGTCTTGGTTAGTTTCTAATTCTATCATATTGTTCATCCAATTGGAGTACTTGCCACTATGCTACATAGAGGTCTAATACAAAGCAAGGAATGAGTCTACTTAAATTTGAGGAAAATATCAATGATAAAATTGGTCCTCTTCATTGCAAACTAATGAAATAGTAACATGCTATATTTGATTATGATGTAATAAATAAACCTTGGGTTATATTCTATTTAGTCATTAAGGAGGGAGGTTGGTTAGAGTAAATATTGTATTAGATTAGTGTTCAAAACAATCTTTATTTTTGTTAGGATATGTGCAATATATGAAGGATTCATCCTTATCTGTTGAATCTTATATTTAACTTATAGTGCTTATACATACATACACACATATATATAGTTGAATATGAAATGCAAAGACATTACCTATGAATTAAAGTATAATATCATTTCTATCAGATAAAATGTTGAAGCAAAATAGTCTTAGAATCTCTCAATGTAATCCCAATTAGCATACCCTAAACTTGGACCCTAAATATCATATCCATAAAATATTGAGGTATGAGTCACATATTTATAGGTATATCTTGTAAGTTGTAACAACCTAGGTCTACTCACCTAGATGTACCATACATTCTTGCTCTTTAGTGAACCAAATTTTATTTTTTTAAGTTATCTACATAATTTTTCTAAGGGCAAGTCTTCAAGTTAACTAGTTTAATATTCACCCAAAGCAAAGTTACATTTAGTATGAGGTATATCATACATATTTTGGAAACCAAGACTGTTGTGGATAATCTCCCAAGTGGAAAAGGTTGGCCAAACCTTGTAAAGAGTATCATTTTTTAGATCCATCTTGCTTATTTATCGTCCCCTAGTTTTGGCATAAGAGTGGATTCCATGGCTAGGGTTATCCTCTAGGTCCCATAACACCTAGAGGGTGGACACATACTCTTCCCATTCCTTAGCATGATGAACCTTGACCTAACTGGTCGGTATGTTCAAGATATGGTATACAAGGGATTAGCGTACATATGCCTAGTGTCTAGTTGATTATCCTCTTGCCTGGAGTTAATTAGAGCCATGTAATTACCCTAACACTGGAATTGGTATCAATTATCCATTATGACTCATGACAGTTTATCCCATACCAAACATCGAGACACAACTAGTTTATTTGTCATACTAGCTCTCTACTAGTCAAATGGTACAAGGACTTATCACTTGTACTTCTTAAGCAATGACCTAGAGGAGACGTCCCATACCGTCCCTCATTAAATATGGGATGTCCCATTACGTCCCATATTTTTTGACAAGGTCACTTATTTCTACCTATTCTATCAAAAAATATTCATTCTTGAGTCGTTGAGGGTACCACTCTTAACCCCCAATATTGGATGTTTAGTTTAGTCAACTATCTCATGATCAAGTCTCATTTGTCATTTTTTTAAAAGCAAAAAAAAATATTTTATAGTTTTACTATGGTGTTTTGGATCACATGTGTTCCCTATCCTATAAATAGTTTAAAAAGGTTTCTTAAAAATATAAAAATTAAAGTAATTCATATGTCAATACTTAAAATATCTAATAAAAATAAATATAATTTAATTTAATTTAAACATGGGTATATATCCATTTTATGTATTAAAGGGAATAATCTTCATCTTACATTTACTACCTAAGATATTATTCATCACAACTATGGTTTTTTTTTAGCTTCCAAAATATATAATTTCTTGATTTAATATTTAATTCATCACCTACGTTTTGCATTTTGACTTTGCTATGGTCACACTAAGTTTAAATTGTATCCAGAAGGGGTTTGCCATGAAATACCTTAACGCATATATAACCCATGATTCAATAATGTTTTAAGATATCCACAGTTTGTCATTCAAAGTCTTAATCCAACCCACATTACTCCAACAAGATCTATTCAAAGTGGCAACATTTTCCATTATACTACGGTTTGACTTAGTTACAACCTTTGATTATCCTAATGAAAAGATACATTATTACTTTCAACTCCATATTAATTTTTAAGGTGTTAAATTTTTACCTTACATTAACTAAATTAAAATCTATTTCACAAATGGTGAATAACTACTTATTCTGCCCCTAGAAATACTTCAATTTTAAAACACAAATTAAGCAATCTAATTATTATTCATTTTTTTATGTTGCATGACAGCAAAATCATAAAGCTCATCTCACCCATCCCAAATAAAATAAATATTAAACAAAAAATATCTTAGTTTCATTCCTCATTTTTTACATGAGTATCCAAAATTAAGTGGAATTCTCCACAAAGGATAGTTAAACATAAGACTCTTATTTCCTACTTGAATTTTCAATCCTGAATTAAAATTGAATTATCCTTTAAACATTATGGCTTGAACATTCTCGACAGTGTTCAATTGATATATTACTCTCTCTTTATCAATTAATCCAACCCCTTTTGGTTTCCACATTGTTGGGTTGGAAGTGATAGTGAGCAATCTAAGAAAATATTTTGCTCTAAAATGAATCTCAGAGTTTATTACCTCCGATGATAAATACTATCTAATAAACAACAACATAGACTTTTCATTACTCAGTAGACTGAAATGAAAACCATTTAATATAATATACATTTGGAGAATATTATTATCCATTTTTATTGGGTTTTTAAATGAAATTGTTACAACAATACTTAAAAAAATTCAAACTACAATTACAATTTTAAATTTACAAGATTTAAAATAAGTTTCCTTCCCATTTCCATTTCCATACAACAAATATTGATAATTGTTTATGTTATAGAGTCTCATAATAAATATGCAATTTATACAATTGGAATCTCGTTTTATTCCCAAGGTCCCTTCATACCAATATATGATCTAATTTGAATGTGGTTTCATGAGTGATGGTAATAAATATCTCTATACTCTGGAATGTCTCTAATCCAAATTGTAGGTGCCAAATGGAGCAAATAATAGAAACGACTCGAATATTTAACATTAAGGATAAAATATGGTCCATTATGCAATTGTATATATAGATATTGTGGATGTGCACTTTATCATACCCTTATCTATCATTTAGCATTTTCAATAGATCATTCCACCCAAAAAAAGTTGTAAAGCATCCAAGTTATATAATAAAGATAAAATATTTTGCACCAGATATTTACTCACTCAAATATAAATCTACCATTTTTCTTTTTCAACATGCAAATATACAACATTCCTTCCAAAGCACTTTCATTCACAAGCAAGAAATATAAATTTGTTTATTCTAGTTTTTAATCACATCCATAGAGATAAAATTGTGGCATCACAAAGAAATCACAATAACTAAGGAAAAAATTGTTTTAAAGGACCTTGTCCATATTTCCTTAACATAAATAAACATGCACAGTAAATAGTTCAACACTAATAGACCAATTGTAGAACTATGCATCTCATCGAGTCAACACAGTTTTTAACAAACAACTTCAAATAGCGAGTAAAATACTATGCATTCATATACAACAAACTAGAAATAATAAAAATATTTACTTAGACATTCAAAACATCATGCAAACAACCATAAAATTGAAAATAATCTGACCTAGTGTTTTGATGCCTGATGAAGCTTTGTTAACCTTTGGAGTATTATTGGCTATGAGAACGATTTACAGAAAGAGACACATAGGAAATCCCTCTCTTGTTCCTTCCCTGAACTCCTAAGTCTCTAATTCCCAAGCAAACCAAAACTTCTAGATGCAGAATGATTAAAGAAAATAAACAAGATCACTCTTCTTCTTCATGCACAACTAAAAACACAAATATGCGAGAAGTAATAATGACCCCTCTCTTCACTCTCTTTATTTTCATTCATGGGGTATGGATGGGGATTTATTATCAATCATGACACATTAGGCATGGTTTCAACTTGGTTAACCCATCCTCATCCCATTGAGCCATTCAACCATAATTTTAAGCATAAATTTTTTTCTTATTTTTTACAATTCTTTTGCTATAATTTTAATTTAAAAAAAGCATTAAAAATTTTTATAACTCATCACACTAATTCATGCCTCCAAATTTCCTTATTTTTGGTATATTGAAGCCTTCATTTTCTATAAGAAGCTGGCTCCCATGTATTTACACTTTCATTTCCTTTGGATGTATTTATTATTTTTCAGTAAACAATAGACATACTTCAAAAAAATGCACTCACACAATGCAAATAATTCATGATTCCCTGTATGATATGCAACTTATGTGATTTTCCATGTACTCATAGACCAATCATCATTTCCCACTTACCTTTTTCCTATCACCTTCTTCTGTTCATCAAAGGAATGTACCTAGTCCTGCATGCACAACAATCATCAGTAATATTGTATTCTAGGGTAAAAAGCAAGTATAATTCATCAATTCATCTATTAACTGTAGTCATGTGAGAAGGGTTGTTACATCCTCTTCCACTAGAAACAAAGACATTCCCTATGTTTTATTGCATATTTAAACAAGTCAAAGCTTATATATTTATTCACATATCCATCAGTATATATGTCCATTCATAAATCATACATCTTTTAATCATGTCCATACATAAATCATTTAGTAATTCAAACTTGTTTGCATAATCCATTTCACATAGTGTTTCATTTTGCATTCAACCATATATCCATACATAAACCAAAACATACACAAAAACTACTCTACTCAGTAGTTCACACACACACACACACACACACACACACACACACACACACACACACACACATATATATATATCATAAATCAATATAGAAAGTTTAAAATGTTCATGTTTACTCAAACAAAAAAAGAAACTATTTCTATATAATAGCCACATTCTCCCATGTGGAATTTTTATCTGAGTAGTGGTCCCATTGGACATGGAATTACTCAATGTTTCTTCTTCTAGAGCTCTTGGTTCTAAAACCAAGTATTCTGATTGGGCGTACTTTAGTTTTTAATGGGTCTGACATCTACAAATTGGAAAAATTCCAAAGGTGAGTAGGATCAAAAATATACTTCCTAAGGAGGGACACATGGAAGACAATATGAATTTTTGATAAGCTTGGTGGTAGAGCAAGTTTGTAAGCAACATGACTTATTTAGCCTATAATTTCAAATGGACCCACAAATCTAGGTCAAGTTTAGAATATTTAATAGAACTCTTTGCAAGTTTCACTCTTAAGAAGACTTTGTCACCTACAAAGTATTCCCTTGGTATTATTTTGAGGTCTGCATATCTCTTTTGGTGATGTATGACATCTTTAAGATTTTAGCAAGTTTCTTTTAATTGTTGTTCTATTTCTCTTATAGTATTTGGTTCGATCACTTCCTAATATTTTGAATTATTCCATAATAAAGGAGTCCTACACATTCTCCCATATAAGGTATCAATTGGTGTCATACCTAGTGATGCATGATAGTTTTTATTGTAATCAAATTTAACTAGGTAAAGTAATCTTCCCATTTAGTATGTTGGTCCATACAATACATACTCAACATGTCCTATTGGACTTGATTCACCCTCTCAAATTATCCATCTATATCAAGGTGATAAAATTAACTGATATAAATTTTGGTACCAAACACTTTATGCAAATATTGCCATAATTTTGAAATAAAGCATGAATCTCTATCAAATATTATAACTTATGGAAATCCATATAGCTACACTATCTCCCTGGCAAACTTACTTGCTTTAGCAGGTGCATCATCCTGTATATTCCCAAGTATGAAATGTGCAACCTTGATTAACTTATCCACAATAACCAGTATTGTATCATGCCTAAACATAGTCTTAGGAAATCAAACCACAATGTCCATCAACACCACCTAACATTTTTTAGTAGGAATGTCATGAGGGTACAAACGATCTGCTGGATAAAAATTTTCTGCTTTAACTTTCTAACACTCTAAACACTTGGCCACAAAATTATTAATATATTTTTTCATTCTTGGTCAATAGTAGGCCTTTCTTATACTCTCACACATCTTTACCCAAGCAAGATGCGCAAAATAAGGACTATTGTGTGCCTTATTTAAAATAGTTTCTCTCAATCCATCCATATTCGAAACAACTAATCTACTTTTATAGTACAACAAATAATATTTATGTACAAACCTTGTGTCTCTTTCATATTCTTGCTCAATATGATATTGATATTTTCTACAAAAATCATCATTATGTTGCAATTCCTTAATTTGATCTACCAGATCATAATAACATTGTGTTATTTTAGCAATATGTCCTCTCTTACTCAGAGTATCAACAATCTTGTTTTCCTTACCCTTGATATATTTGATACCAAATTATTACTTTACCACAAAATCCATCCACCAACATTGTCTGGCATTCAATGAGGGTTGAGTAAAAATGTACTTTAAAATTTGATGGTCTATCTTGAGTTCAAAAGGTTTCCCAAGCAAATAGTACTCCAAATCTTAAGAGCATGCACAATTGCTGCCAACTCCAAGTCATGTGTGGCATAGTTTACCTCATTTATATTAAGTTTTCTTGATTCAAAGGCAATGATTTCTTCATATTGGGTTATAACCCCTCCTAATCCTTTAATAGATGAATTGATACACATTGTAAACCTCTTGGAAGGATCAGGAAACTGTAGAATTGGTGTGGTTGTGTAACACACTAAAATTGTTGTAGTTTAATTTACCCTAAGGTAATAATTCAAAATTTAACACCAAAACCATATTTTAACCACCCACCTCAAATTTTGTGTCAAATATAGAGGCAATTATGGTAGTTTGACGGTATCGTTCCTAATTGGATGAAATATTTGGAACCAAACATCCAAATTATTTCATTCAAAAACCAAATTTTCATAATTGGAAACAGTTCCAACTCCCATTCCCAGCTTAGCGAAAACGTGTCTGCACTGTTGGAGGATGTTTTGCTAGAGACCTCCTAGATTGGGATGACTCCCAATATCCTAACTCCCCCCTTAATCCTATTTAAACTGAGATTTTCATTAAAACCACCTGGCTGATCGATTTCTTGCAACCTAAGCTCCATGCCCTATTAGAATATCCTGACATTCAATCATTCGCATAGTTTTTCCAAATCCATTTGCAAGTTTTTATTTTGCATCAGTCGAAGGAAGCTCGGATCATCATAGATGATCCCATTCAAATCAGAGATGATTTTGTTTCTATTTGAGGTGATCATGTACCATCTCATGTGATCTTGATTGTACTCCTCTTGGGGGCAATCAAGATCTAAGAATTGCATTTCCTATTAATTTAAGTAATCAATTTGCATTAATTTAGATTTTATTATGTACTGCATCTGGTGTTCACCTCATTTTAAATGACATTCTTCATTTTAGGATCAATTCCATTTAGAACATAAAGGTATTTCATTACTTCAAGTTAAATTTGATTTTTTAGGATCAATTAAGCATTTAGTTAAAGTTTTCATTCTTTAAATTGCATTTTTGCACTATATTTCCCCCATTTTGGCATCTATCTATTTAGTTACATGTTTTTGATGAAATCGACTCAAGTGATTTTGTCTGATTTCAGACGATTTCAGATGAATCTATGCAATTACAGACGAACCTATAAAAATTACGGGTGATTCTATCTAATTGCAGATGAATTTGTAGAATCAGAGATGATCTGGACTGCTTCAAAAAGTTGAACCTTCATCAGACATGGGTAAGATCATTTCATTTTCTTTCAAGCATCACATTTAGAATTCATTTTTATTTAGTGTCTGCATATAAATCATAAATTGCATATAGAATAGTTTAGCTTCATTCTGGCCAACCTCGGTATTTGGATGATTTTAAACTAAAATGAACACATCAAACTCATTCCTAGCCTAGGCTCAAAATCTACCACAAAATACTTCTTGGTGAACCCACCATCCATCGACAAATCACCAAATAGGGCATGATTCAAAGTGTCTCTCCATCCGAGGTATAGACCAATCCTTTTCCCATCCCCCTTCTGGGTGTAGATCCATCTACTTGAAGGTAAGGATGTGAAAATTTTAGACCTACATTCTTTGGTGAATCCGACGTGAAAAACATTAGGCATATTTTTGATTTATTATTAAAAAAAACAAAAATATATATATACAAGAAAAATAAAAAAAAATCATCATTTCAAATTTGTATATTTTAGATTCAATTCTAAATTTTAGGTACCAAATATTACTTTTAAAAGTACTAAAGAAACCATGAGGTTTTACTCAAATCAATATGAGCACATCAGTAATGTTGGGAAAATTCAGCCAAATGCATTTGTTGAATATGACCAACCTCATCCCTATTCAACATCATTTTCATCACACTTTTCTTATTTTTCATTCTTACCCCAACAAGACAATCCATATTCTAATCCTCTTCATAACAATATTATCTATTCTCCCATATATCCATATTATGTCTATCGATTCACATACAATCCTTCTCCACCATTTCAACATTCTTCTTTCAACACAACACATCTATTTCAACAAGAAAATACTTATTCTTCCAATTCTACCATGCACTCACATCATACTTCACAATATTCCTATCATCATTCTACTCATAACAAATAAAAAAGAGGAAAGAAACCATTAGGTCCTTTTATGACTAGATTCCTAAGGCAAGTATTAAAAACCTCTCAAAAACCTTCATTACGTAAATTTACTAAGATCAATCAACCAATGGATATAATTCATAAGCATTTACTTGATACAAATAGGATTGAACTCCCTTCCATAAGACAACCTGATACCACAGCAAATTGGTATAAACCTGAGCTATATTGTGAATATCATAGAATTGATGGACATATAACACAAAAAAGTAGAGATTTAAGATGTGCAATTCAATATTTGATTGATGAAGGTCTTCTTACTATTAAAGGAATTACAATCTACACCTGATTATAAATCTCCAATAAACAATCAAATTCCTACACAACAAATACCAATAATCAATCAAGACATGGAGATCTCCCAAGAACCCCTATTCAATTATCAACAACATGAAACCAATCAATATTGCATCTTAATGTGTCTCATCACGATGATATTACTAATATTATAATAGAAACTACAAATGAGCAACCTCAATTTCAATTAACTCAATTTGATATTCAAGAGATGGATTCCTCATTTGACCAACCTTCAAACTATCTTTGGCTCTAGAGAATGATCCAAAATTGAATGTAAGCATAGAAAGCCCATCTTTAGTATCAAAATATCAATCTGAAATCCACTTTGATAGCCAACAACAAGTGATTAATCCTCAAGCAAAGATATCTCTTTTATAAGTCTTACAAAGTTCTCATAGGGAATCTTTGTTCAAGATACCTAGCCAAGAATTTGTTCCTCATGATCTTTTCAATAAGAACACAATTAATGGTGTAAGGCCTCTTGAGGTTAAACCATATTTCATTCTATGATGAGGAGATTCCTTCCTCTACTCCACAAGAAGACACCTCTCTTTGCATTACAGGATTTATTAAAGAAACATCTATTAAAACTATTATGGTAGATAATGGCTCCTCTCTTAATTTATGCACTTATCAATTATTCAAAAAACTCGGATTAAAAGAAGATCTCAATGAATCAAATGTTATTATAAAATATTTTAACAATGAAATTCAAGAAGCTCGAGGTATTATAATTCTTCCCCTTCAAAGTGGACTCAAGATCCTAGATACTTTGTTGTATGTAGCATCTTGCCATTCACCTTACAATCTACTTCTCAGAAGTCCTTGGATTCATATGATGAGGGTTGTCCCTTCCATTCTTCATCAATATTTGAAGTTTAAACTTGCAAATAAATTTTTTACCATACATGGTGACCCAACACCATTTGAAGAATCTTTAATGGTTGAAACATCAAGTTCTATACATTCTCCATTATCACAATTACCTCCTATAAATCACTTTTATTTATCCATATCCGATCATCCTTTTTTACCAAATAACACCCATGCATATCTTTCATATATGCTCCTTCCATATCAAGACTTGGAAGATAGTGATAAGAATGAAAAACCTTATCATCCTTCTAACATTTTGTTTTGTAACATGATCAATTTTACACATGTAAAATTCAAATATTTTGCTACATTATTCTACATTATAACAAAGCTCTTGTTATCGTTACCTTTTATTCATCACCTTTTGTTCTTACCTTCACCACAACCAAATTATCCTTCAAAACCTCCTTTGATTCTGAATAAACCTTAGACATGTTGTACTCAAATAACCTTGTATAGTGTATATAGATCATCTTGTATATACCACCAATCTCATCATAAAAAGTAAAAAATAAAAATAAAATAAAATAAAATAAAACAACTTAAAAAATAAAAAATAATTAAAACCCTCAAAAACATGTTTATATTTGCATTACCAAATTCTAAAATTTTGCAGTTATATTTTCCTTTGTTTCGGATAAATTTAGAAGTTATCTTGGACAATGCACTTCAAATCCACATGAATAAATATTTTGATCTTAGCACTATGACTATAAATATCTCTTATATCAAAGCACTATTTCAATAACTAATATTTTGAGTTTTGGGAATTGATCTCGCTATTTACTTGAATCAAGTCCACTTTTACATATTAAAATGATTTGCTGCAAATTCGAAAAATGATACTACACAGTAGCTGTGGTCTCAAGTGAAAAGTTTCCCCTGCTATCCTATCATGTGCATGGTCTAGAATATTTGAGAATTAGCAAAAGGACAAGCTCACCCCTACCCGAAATAAAAATCCCTTGCTCCACATCTAAGCTAAGCAAGTATCCCTAGAATATAAAGAAAAAGAAGAAAAGAAAAAAGAAAGAGAAAGAGAAATATGCAAAAGAAATCCAAGCAATATCCAAGAAATATCAAATATCAAAGTCAAAAATCCAAAAAAATTAAAAAAACATGAAAAGAGAAAAATAAAAGCAATAAAATCCCCCCTACCCTTCGAAATAAAATAAGGGTGAATGAGATTGAATCCTTAGAATTCTCAATTATTCGAAAATCATGAGGTAAGCCCCATAACATGTGATTTATGCCCAACTTGCTTGGCCTTGGGTAACTCCTCGCGTGGCGACACGTCTATCACATTAGTGACCTTATTTTGTATATACCTATGTCATCTTGTGGATTAGCTAACTTTTCATGACCTAACTTACATAGTAGTTTGGTACAGTTACATACACAAAAATCATGGTTAATGAATCTTCAATTGCACACACATTGGTTCATTCAAATTGCGTGCATCAAAATACCTTACTCAAAATAGGTAAATGAACATTACAAAGCACACACAGTTGATATTTGAGAGATTTTGTGTCATTATGTTAAATCTAAATGGGTAATGAAATCACATTTGCACACGCTAGTTCTTGATAAATTTAAATTTCTCTTTGAAATAAATTAAAATATGACTTTGAAATTAAATATATATATATATATATATATATATATATATATATATATATATATATCCATTATTCTTTTCAAAATAGTTATTTCTTACAAAAAAATTGAATTCATTATGATGGCATCATTTTCAAGAAATTATAAATTCAAAACTTTCATACTTACGAATTTTGCCTAGTGTAAGTCAATTTTGCAATCTTTTAAAAACTTTAATTTTATTTTTTATCAAAAACTTTCAAAATATTGCAATAAAATTTCATCAAAATTTTTGACTTTCGCAATGATGGTATAGTTCTTGAACCAACTTGGAATTTTATGCCTAGCGTAAGTCATCTTTATCTTATTTTATGTTTCTCATAAAAAACCATGCAATAAAACTGTTGCAGTTTCGACTTTCGTGATGATGGTATAATTCCTAACCAATTTGAAATTTTATGCCTAGTGCAAGTCATATTTACAAAATTTGTACCCATCATAAAATTATCAAATAAAACATAATATTTTCTTTCATTATGATTTTTGCGATGATGGTATAATTTCGTAATTTGGAATTCTATGCCTAGCGCAAGTCATCATTTTAATTTTTGTGCCCACAAGCGTTTCATAAACCTATAAAAACATGTGACTTAATTATTCTTTGGAAAAAAACATGCTTCAGCGGAAAATGAATTTTTCATACTATATTACCATATTTATCATTTCAATTTTTGATTTCTAAGTACACATTAAATTGTCCATCACACTTAGAAATTCTATGCTTAAACACAAATTATTTTCTCACATTTTCATGCTTAAAGTTATTTGAAATCCTGTTCCAAAACAACATCAAAACATCATTACTTTCTCATCACCAAAAGCCTTAAGAATTAATCTTAAGTAAAAACAATTACTTTTGCAATATTAACCATAACAGGATCATCTTAAAGACCTAGCGAGTGGTGAATCCATCAAATGGTCATGTCACAGCGTCTACATCCTTTGCGGTTTATTGTTAAAAATATTTTTCTATATTCATTTCCATCCACACATTTGTTGTCACAACACATTTTTTTAGTTCTTACTGTTATAGCATGAGAAAACCATAAATATTCAAGACTTGCAATCATATGAAAATACAAATCCATAAAGCATCATTACAAACATAAGTCACATCACAAAAACACACACACACACATATATATATATATATATCATCAAAATATATACATCGATCATCTCGATTGGTATGTCACAATATATGACTCGGCATACTCAATCACCATACAAAAATCTACAAAAAATATACACATCTCATTTATCTATCTCCTAGAGCCTCTCAAGATCTCTACCTCATCTCTTCCACCACCAAGAGCTAGAGGAAGTGGTTGCACAAGTATATCCATAGTATGAGTCCTCGAAGTCGTCCTCGACGAAGTCCTAGACGATGATCCAATGTGAATAGGTCATGCTATGTCTGTAAGAAACTCCTCTCTGTGGCCCTTATGGGTAAGCATGAAGGACATACCATGAAAAAATATGGTCTATGCCATCGATCGTGCCAAATTTGAGGTACTAGCTCCTCTTTCTGTCTCTCTGATTCATAGCACCTCTGCTTGGAGGCTCTGTATCTATCCTTGCAGTGTAGTGTCTATCACCTAGAGATCCTGCACTTGCCTCCATAGTGTGGCATTCTCCACCCGAAGACCTTCCATCTCACTACTCTGTCCCACCTCTACACCCTTGTCCTTACCAGGTGAAGGTGGCCCATCTGCCTATGGAGGAGAAGATTTCTCTCTCCTCTGCCTCTCCCTAGGCTGTACTCTCTATGTCTGATGAGTACCCATGGAGATCACATGTCCACCCCATGTCCTAACCCTCCTCTATATAGAATGTTCCCATCCTCTCTGTTCGCTCTCTCCCTATGCCACAACTTGTCATCGATGTTCTATCCATCGCACGACTATGTGCATCAGTCCTCGCAACCAAGTTAGGCATAGTGGGTGAATCATAGCATACCATGCATTGTAAACCATAGTAACCCCTACATCATCCCCATATACTAGTTGGATAGGGGCATCATCCTCATTTTGGATCATGAATCATAGCATGTCTGGGGTCCTACTCAATATTATGGCATCCTGCACCATTCTAGAAAACTCGTAATCCCTCATTGTTGGGATCCCCTACTGGATCCTAAAATAATGAAGGACTCAATCATATCAATGGAGATCTACCTCACCTTGCTCCAACCTCATATAAATGAGTTTTTTTATATGAGCCAGCTCATACCCATCCTTTGGCCATCCTGGAAGCTCTCTCCATGGCCTCCAGGTAATCTGATCCAGAGTCAAGTCATCTATCAACCTATGTAAAGTAGGTAAATCAAATCTCCTCTATGACCCTCTATGCAACCACTAGTAGAACACCCTAGGTCTCTCCTGATCAATCCCTATCAGTGGTAGCCCCGTAGGTCACCTCACTACAATGTGCTCCCAGTGCCATACCTGGAGGAGCAAAGTCAACACCATGCATTTGTCTCTCTTGTACACAATCCCATGGAGGATCCTATACAAGCGGCATAGAACATACGACCCCCAAGCAAATCTATATATGTGCTCTCTCATGTCATAGATGAAATTTGCAAGTAACCATGGTACTCTAAATCCACTTTGGTGCCTTAGCAATAAGGCACCTACCACCCCAACCAACACTGTAGTCAAGGTGGATACTCCGTCTATATGCCGCAAAGTCTTGATGTTCACTTTGCCCTTCTCTAGGATGAAGCTAGCATCATCAACTAACTTCAGCATCGCTTGACCATAAATGGTCGAAGCAGCAATAAATCTACCCTAAATGGGGATCTGTAAAATCCTCCACACATCCTCCAAAGTGGGAGTCATCTTCTCTGTCGTTAGTCAAAAGTAGGATGACCTCGGATACCATCTCTTTGCAAGGGCTATCAGTAGCCCCATATCTGTAGGAACATATGGCATCTCTACCACATGTTGCAGTTCCACTACCTCTAAGGTATCCCTCTCCACCTGAGTCAGTGCGGCCAAATCATCTCTCAAACCGCCATATTTCCACTCCTGAATTTTTAGAAACTACTTCTGCAAAACAAACAACAAAAAATCAATATTAGTACATCATAAAACAATTAGTAAAATCAAAAAATCATAATCGCCTAACATTTTTTTGATATCGTCCAATAGTGGACGATATCGTTCCTAACTTAATGAGATCATCATTGTTTCGACAAAATTGTCTCCCCCTATATGATTTGGCCCTAATAGTTGAATCATCCCTAATTGGATGTAACCATCCCGAATTCACCAGGTCTTTTTGGTATGATCTTGCTAAAATTAGGGTGATCTTATCGAAATCGAGACAATCTCACCTTCATTTCATCAACGTGGTGAAATACGGTCGCGACGCCCTAAAATCTACAATTGTTTTAATTTAAAACATAAAAATTCAAGCCAATAATTTTTAGAAAATATTATAAACCTTACCCACATCCCTCACCACATCGCAGTCGCTCGATGCTTGGTATCCACCATTTCTCCTGCTTCAAAGCTCTGGAATGGTAAAAGTAAAAATAAAAATGAAATTAGGTTTTACCCTACTTTCTAAAAATATATTAAAAATGCACTTTTAAATAATTTAACTCTTCCACATTTTTACCAAATGTTCAATTTGGTTAAAAACCCGGAGGGGGCACCACAGTCATCAGTTGCATGATTCGACTTAGAATTGCCACCTAAAATTTGGAATAAATTTTTGCTTTCTCGTAAAGCATGTCAATATCTTCTTTAATGTATTTTTCACAGAAAATTCGTTAAAGAGGGGGCAAAATGTAACACCCTAAAATTGACATAGTTTAATTTACCCTAAGGTAATAATTCAAAATTTAACCACAAAACTGCCTTTTAACCACCCGCCTTGATTTTCATGCCAAATATAGAGGTAGTTATGGTAGTTGGACAGTATCGTCGTCGATTCGATGATATCATTCCTAATTGGACAAAATCGTCTAGAACTAAATGTCTAGATGATTTCGTTCAAAAAATAAATTTTCATAATTGGAAACAATTCCAACTCCCGTTCCCAGCTTAGCAGAAGCGTGTCTGCATCATTGTAGGATGTTCCACTGGAGATATCCTAGATTGGGATGACTCCCAATATCCTAAATCCCCCCCAATCCTATTTAAACTATGATTTTCATTAAACCCACCCTAGCTGATCGATTTACTACAACCTAAGCTCCATACCCTATTAGAATATCCTAAAATTCAATCATTCGCATAGTTTTTTCTAGATCCATTTGCAGGTTTTTATTTTTCATTAGTCGAAGGAAGCTCAGATCGTCGCAGATGATCCCGTTCAAATCAGAATCAGAGACCATTTTGTTTCTATTGGAGGCGATCATGTACCATCTCAAGCGATATTTATTGTACTCCTCTTGGAGGTAATCAATATCTAAGGTTTGCATTTCCTATTAATTTAAGTAATCAATTTGCATTAATTTAGATTTTATTTTGTACTGCATCTGGTGTTTACCTCATTTTAAATGACATTCTGCATTTTAGGATCAATTCCATTTACAACATAAATGCATTTCATTACTTCAGATTAAATTTGATTTTTTTTAGGATCAATTAAAAATTTAGTTAAATTTTTCATCCTTTAAATTGCATTTTTGCACTATATTTCCCCTGTTTTGGCATCTATCTGTTTAGTTGCAAGTTTCTGACGAAATTGTATCAAGCGATTTCATTTGATTTTAGATGATTTCATTCGATTTTGGATGAATCTGTGCAATTACAGATGAATCTACAAAAATTATGGGTGATTCTATCCAATTGTAGATGAATTTGCATAATCAAAGATGATTTGGATTGCTTCAAAAAGTCGAACCTTCATCAGAAATCTGAATAGGCAACCTCTCATGATGAGGCCCTTTGAAGGATACATGCATAAAGATGCCATGAAATACATATAATCAAGAAAGCATTTAAAATGTGTTTAACCTGTGTCAAATTGATAAAGATTCATATATATACGTAAAGGAATAATGCAACTAATTATTGAATGGTCTAATTAGATGAAATAAAGCATGGAAACATGGAAAGAAACCATTATTGCATACACTACACTAAGAAAACAAAATTAATCTAAACTCTAAATCTATTGGTCAAAAATATCTAAAATCCTAATTAAACTGTGCAAATTTCTACTTTAACCTAATTAAGCAATCTGCAAAAGAAATAGTAAGGGGATCTTACACCTATTGTAAACTGTAACTCTAATGAGCAGTCTACACTATAAACCATAGCTGACAGCCGCAACGAGCAACCAAGTATATTTGCTCTCCAAATCATGGGCTTTGGGCTTGATCCTCCTTGTCAAATTGATGATCAAAGATTACCTCAGTGTCCTTTGATAGATTTTGTGGTTGAATTACTTGATTGGGTCTCTGGTTGCTTGAATTAGTGTTGCTTGACTCTCCTAGGCTCCTAGGAACTCCATGGCAAATTGTCCTTTAGGTGAATAGCAAAGTAGCCTCCTCAATACATGAAATTAATATGCAATTTGAAAAGGATTCGTTGCTTACTTAATAAATGATCTCTCTCTCTATTTTGACAACGCTTTGCTATGAAAATGCACTATTTGCTTTGTTTATTTGCCCTATTTTGGAGGGGTATTTATAGCATGACCATAGGGCTAAGGGTGGCTTCATAGAGAAGCCAAGAACAAGAAGAGGTGGTTAGGACATTTGGATTGGAAGATTCTGGAATCTTCCATCCTTTAACCTCCTTCTAGATCAAATGGCTATTCAAACCGATTTGTCTCGGATGAAGGCCAACTGAAATTCAGTTAAGCCCATAGGTGATAGCTTTTATTTATACTGTAGACCAGAGGTCTCAGCTGCGGTTCAGACTGATTAGGCCAAAGAGCCCAATTTGAGTGGTTAGAACCACTTTTCTATCTTGGAGTCTATACAAGATATTCCATATGGTCTTGTAGCATGTCCATATGAGTATTCACCCTCGACATGATGCATTTTAGGTGTCTACAAATGCCCCTTTTGAGATGCATTGTGAGATTGAACAACGCTGAGAAAAAATAGACCTCCTAAAATGATGTTGAAGGTTCCATGATGATCATTAGTTGGATCAATATTAGATGCCTCAGGTCTATAAAAAGGACATGCATCCTAGAATCATTGCTTCCAATTGGGTGAAAGGCTTACATTTGAAAAGTTTGTACTCGTCACCAGACATTCGGATAACATCAATGCCAAGTAGGTTTTCACGCCTGTCAATATAAAAGGATAAGAGTTACAAACTAACTATCATATTTTCTATTTTCCCTAAGCAAATGGGTAAGCTTATGATAGTTGTTGACAATTATTTATAAGATGAATGCAATTTTGATAAGATCAAGGGATCTATGATTTGAGAAATCTTCTGTTGACTTTGATTATGATTTAATATTATGACTACCCCCTCAAGCGATGAGTCAATGAGGGTAATGACAATGAATTAAGTGACAAAGTCACTTGACCACAATGAATGATCTACATAAATTTAGAATTGAGCATTTAATTACTTGGCTAAGCCTAGTTTAGCTTATGATTACAACTGTTAATAGTAATTACACATTTCTATCCCATGGAGCAGTCAAGCTGCAATAGCCTTCTTAGGGAATCAAAATGATACAATTCCAATTAGATATGCATTGAATCAATTTGTCGATGATTTACTGAAGAGATATCATAGGATAAATGATATGAAACACCTCGTTCCCATGGAGCGGTCCAGCCTTGAAGGCCTTCTTCGAGATTGAAAAGAAGCATATCAAATCAAAGATGACAATTTTTGCCCCAAATGTCCTTATGGTTATTTACTCATATTGTCATATTGCATGGATCACAAGTCATTACAACCACCAAGTGTATAGGGTAAATGACTGAATACGAGGTGCATTTGGCTTTTGATTATTTAATTTTTTTGAAATTTTAGAATTTTTAATTACTCCTAGTGCTTTGAAATCACTAAATTTGATACATTGATTACTCTTATTGAAAACTTGATCCATTAGGATTCATTAATTTATCATTTAATACCTTACTACGGTGAGATACATACTCTTGATATACTCTTTTGACACATATATATGAGATATGAGATTTTATCATTTATGGCTCATTATGTGTACTTGTATATTTTTGATTTTATGTTTATGTGATGCATATGAATGCAATTCTTATATTGATGCTATGATGATATGATGTGATGTATGGATTACATGAACTAGATAGCTATTTAATTTTATGATGATGATGATATGCAGTGATCTAGATGCTGAGAAGTACTATTTATGATGGATGCATATGGATGCAATGTTTATCTTTAAATGCATGTTTAATTTTATTTTATTGTATGCATTTAATTTGTGATGAGATCATGATATGCTGATGCAGTGTATGTAATGCATTATTTACATGATGGTAATCTAATGTAAATGAACTTGTATGCTTTAATCACTTAAAACATAATGAATGAATGTGATATGTGTTTAATAATCTAATGTACGACACCACATAATGTATAAAAATCATGAATGTAATTGAAAATCCTCATTACAAAAATTTTAATCAATTAATCTCCCATATATGAGATACAATGATATGGAATGGTATGATGCAAATGATATAATATGTTACTCTATATTCCTTTTAGTAATCTAGAAAATTTATGCACAATATAGTCTGTCATCATCTAAATATCATTTCTGATATCCATCTGGTATCTATCCTATATCTTGAAACTTGTGCTCAATGTAATGATGTATCATGGATTTGATACTTTGTAGTTTGATGATTGAATGACTTGAATTTTTTGATGACTTGTGATTTTTGGCATTTTGTTGCTATTTTAAGAATTTTTTGGGTTTTCCATAAAACTCAACCACCCTAGTTGTCTAACCAAAAGTTGTATACTGACCATAATAGAATTATGAGCCATAAGGTTTTTGTTAGGGTAGGAAAAAAATATTAATTACCTCTATGTGTTCAAATGAATATGTTTGATAAGACATAAACATACCCCAATGTCAGGCGGGATTCTTTCAGCCCATTGCTAAGATAGGGGGTCTGCAAATGTCTTACCCAATCCTATGTTTAGATTTCAGTTGGACTAGGCCAATATGCAATGAAAGACACCTAAAGCTAGCTCTTCCTAATTCAAAATATTGGTCTGAACATAAGCAAAAGCTAATGTATCAAACATATTATCATTTGTAAGGTACAATAGTGCAAGCAATTCCAAGGATTTAGGCTCACTCCCTCCTTCTCTATAATTTTTTGGGATACTTGCTTGTACAAACTGATAAGAATCACTAATGTTAGCTTTACGCCATTCTATTTATAATTCTTAAGCAAGGGATTTGACTTTATATTGATTTTACACTTTCTTTCGATCTTCATTTGATCTCTATTTTTGATATTCATTTGATATCTATTTCTAATCTTCATTTGATCTCTATTTCTGATCTTCATTTGATCTCTTGGGGTTTGAAATTTGATTCTCGATCTTAATTTGATATCTGTTTCTAGAATTATGACATTCAGAAACGTCCTTTGGTGATTTTACTTTTGGGGGAACTACTTCTGGGATATCGATCGTATGATATCAATATGGAGGATATCAATCTAGAGTATCAATCTATGATATCGATCATATGATATCAATGTGGGATGTCGATCTATGATATCGATCTAGGGTATCAATATGGAGGATTGATGTGGGATATCACTATGGGATATTGCTCATTTTATCGTAAGCAAGGGATTCTAGATAGGAAATAAACCTTTTCTTTTACCAATTACCCATATTTCCCATATCGTTCGTACAGAGGGATAAGTAAGAATAACTCTTTTCACTTCAAGATACCCGATCCTGCTTTGCGGCTTCATATTCCCCTGGTCCTTATTAATATTATTTTTAATTTGTTGATTAGTGACAAGATTTTGATATGCTAAGCGCTATACAAACTGGACCTCAATCGCAAAAGCAAAGTAGGATTTCTTACCAACTCTTGGGAAGACCACTAGGTATGGTTGAATGATTGGAAAACACTAGTATATTATTCATAGCAACAATATGGGTTGTGTTGAAAAATGCATTTACTCACAGTGATAAATGATAGATGATAGAATGCAAAGATGCATGATTGAAACACAAACGTGGTGTTGTTTGTAAGATTGTAGACAAAAAATATCCTAATGTGAGTGCAACGAATGTATATGCCTAGTGCAATGCAATGATGAAATGCAATGGATAATGAAATGCATGATGCAAATGCAATGTGATGATGCAAATGAAAAGCAAATATTTTTGGATTTTCTATTTTTCTATTTTTTTGGATTTTGTTGCTTTTATCATTTTTTTTTTGTATTTTCAGCTTTTATATCTGATCAAACAATGAGAACATGCCTTTAGACCCTTTATGAGTGACCAAACGACAAGGAAATGCCTTTGGAAACTTTAAATTGACCAAGTGATTTTCATAAAATACCTAGAGCTTTTGGGTTAACCAAGCTATTTCTCAGAAATCCTTGGAGATTTTTGGGTGGACCAAAGGGCTTACAAATGCCTTTGGTACCTTTTGCTTGACCAAGCTACTCAAAAGAGAGCTTGGATATTTCTAGGATGACCGAGTGGTTATAAGAAAAACCCTCTGAACCTTTGGGTTGACCAAGCAATCTATCAAAAGTCCTTAGAGCTTTGGGTTGACCAAAGGGCTTACAAATGCCTTTGGTACCTTTTATTTGACCAAGCTACTCTAAAGAGAGTTTGGACATTTTAGGATGACCGAGTGGTTATAAGCAAAACTCTCGAGGCCTTTGGGTTGACTAAGCGATTTATCAAAAATCCTTGGTGCCTTTATGGGATTGACCAAAGGGCTTATAGATGCCTTTGAAGCTTTTTGCTTGACCAAGGTACTCAACAAAGAGCTTAGGGTATTTTAGGATGACCAAGAAGTTATAAGCAAAACCCTTGGGGACTTTGATTAACATGTCCAAGTGGTTTTAGGAACCCTTTGTGCCTTTTTCTAACATGACTAAGAAGTTTTTATAAATCCTTGGGGCATTTTTGGGGAGGGCAAGCTATGCTACATACCCCTAATGTGTGTGCCACTCGATGAGAGTGAGAGAGGTGTGATACCTCTGAATCCCTCTCTTTGCCTTATCAAATTTGGCATAGATGGTGGGGAAGGTATGCTACCTTGAAGACCCCAATGTGCATGCTATCCACTGAAATATAATATATTTCTTTAGGGAGAATTATAGAAATCAACTCTTCTAACTTAGGCATAGGCCTCAACGGAGTGCCTATTTCTAGGTGCAGGTGAATAAGAGAACCATCCTCACAAACAATGTTTCACTCCACTAGGTCTTGGACGACCCTCTTAAATGATTGGCAACCCTAAATGTCATGTCCATGTGCTCGATGATACACACAAAAGGGACCCCATCAAGTGACCCAGTATTGGATGCTCTTTGCTTGCCTTCGGGTAATACAAATGCATTTACCTCTTGTAAATTTTGGAACAAAACTAGAATAGTCATCTGAAATGAAACTATTTATTGCACTAGCCTATTGGACCTATGAGGTGATCGATGACCTCAAGGTCGTACACGAGGAGGTGTGGCCTCCACTTTATCATGTTGGGGCACTATAAGAGAACCATTTATGTGATAAACCCAACTATATATAAGGTGTTGCACCAAACTCTTGAATTCACGACAATCTCAAATGCCATGACCCCCTATTCAATGATAGAGACAATAATGATGCTCCCTGTAACCCATAGGTTTATCTATATTTGGGTCTAGAGGGGTGATATCGGGTGAAGTGATGATCTTAGCCTCTCGTAGCTTCTGAAAAATATTAGAAATTTACTCCCTTAGAGGATTCCAGGTGTGTTGCGACTGTATTGTACACGCCTCCTGTATTGGTTTGCCTTGAGGACCCAATTATTGGGTTGGCCACATTGGCATTTGCTCTTGCTGAGGCCTTTCTTGCACTTGCACAAGAAGCAATTTGGCCTCAAATAAGGGTTGTTTTTGTGATCTCAGGTTTTTAGACTGGTTCATGATAAAATGCAATGCCTTATCTTGCTTATCCATTTAATGTTCCATTTTCTCTAGATGACTTCGAATGGCTCGCAAGACTGACAAAGCGTTCATATGTATTTCCAATGACTAATTCAAAATACCTTTATCTATTGAAGTAAATGGAAAAGTGGATGTTAGAGATCCATTAGGTAATTACAAATCACCTATTTCTTTCATTTGGGTTTATGTGGATGCCTCTATATGCTCTTCATACTCAACCTCGTCCTCATGATATTTACCTTGTGATGTGATGGACGATGAGAGTGTGATATACTCGGGTGCATCCATGACCATGCTAGGTACTCCCCCCTCAATAGGAGTATGAGGATCCTCTAATGACACATTCAGGATAACTGTGAATATATCTGTGATGGCGTTCATCAATCCTTCCATGCTATGAGGGGTCAAAGATGAAGGAGTCATAGGTGACTCCACTAATGATAGCGGTGGTGACGGTAACTCCACCACAGTCTACAAGGATGCATCTAAAATTTGGATATAATCATCATGCTTAGCTTGTAGATGCTTAGACGTCCCACTAAGATCTTAAGAGTGCTACTCAATTTTATAATATTTGAAGGGATCTGGGTTTGCTTCAACTACATGGACTTCATTTTCATGGGTGTACTTAATGCACTGATGCACTATGGATGGTACGCACTCCATGGCTCTTATCCATGATCTTCCAAGAAGTAGATTATATTGTCTTGAACCCTCTAAAATATAGCATAATTTTGGAATAATATTTTGTCCCACCTTGACGAGGAGGACTATTGTGCCTACTGTAGGGGATTCCATATCATTAAAAGCATGTAGCATGAAATTTGATGCTCTGATATGGGAAGGTAGAATTTTGAGATGTTTGAATGCAGAGGTGGTGATGATATTAATAGATGATCATGTATCAACCAACACTCACTTATATGCAATATGATTTATCCTCACTATGATGTGTAGTGGAGGATCATATTCCTTGATAGGGATAGGCTTGACTTCTTGTTTATGAAAAGTAATCATAGGTTCCTTATATGGCAGAATATACTGTTATTACCTCAAGGATTATGACAACTTTCGAGCGTTGATATTTCTCACCTGTCTAACTTGACTACTCTCAACCTCATGCTTAGGAATGAGATCTCTAAGAATAACCCTTTTTTGATCAACAATAGCCAATGGTATGTCCATATATCTAAGAGCATGACTATCTACTTGCTCAAGAGGCAACTCATGATGATGCATGGGATGCATCACATTGACCTAGTGCTTAAGCACTCTAGGTATGATCTTCTTTTCAGGAGTTACCTCACATGATTTTTCTTCACATAATTTCTATTTGTAAATCCTCTCTTCATATTTTTGGAGCTCATCCAACCTTCGTTGATGCAATCTCTTCTTCTCTATGCACTCATGCTCTAGACACTTATGCTCAATGTGCACTTCCTCCATTTGGTCTTGGAGTAGTCATCTCTCATGGTCTGCATGAGACTTAGGCTCTCTATATGTCTGACTCATGGAGTGAGATCCACAACTCTCTATCTCACTAGGGTGAGACCTACTGATGTGGGTCCTCCTTGTGTGTGGAGAAATGCTATGATCTATCTGAGTGGAACCCCTGCATGACAAAAGGGGTTCACAATGACTTTTGACCCCCTTTCCCATTTGCCTATGGATAATAGGGTGTTGAAAAGCTGTGCTAAATTTTGTACTTTGTGGTTAAAGCACGCACATATTTATTCTTGAATGGTGTCCCATTATCTGACAGGATCTTGGATGGAATACCAAAACGACATATGATGTTATGCAAAATAAACTCCGCAATGCAGGATCCAGTCGTAGTGGTCAATAGAATTGCTTCCACCCACTTGGTAAAGTACTCTGTGGTCGTTAAAATAAATGTGTGACGACCAGACGATGTAGGGGAGATCTTTCCAATTATATCAAAGCCCCACTATGAAAAATGCCAAACCGATTGAATCGGCTGCAAGGCCTGAGAAGGTACGTGTGTCAAATTAGCATGGTGTTGACACTTCACGCACTTCTTCACATATGTGCAACAATCTCGCTCTAAAGATGGCCAATAATAACCCATGCAAAGAATGCGCTTTACGATGGCCATACCACTAAAGTGGCCACCACATGTACCATCATGAGCTTGGGTGATCGCCCAAGTGGACTCTTGCTGGTCCAAACAACAAAGGAGGATTCCTTCATAATTCCAACGATACAAAATTTCTCCTAACAAGACATGCTTTACCGCTTTCTGTTTGAATGATATTTTTGTGGCTTGTGTCAATCCAAGTGGGAGGTTACCTAGCTTGAGGTAATCCCGAATAGGTGTGTACCAATCCTGTTGATCAGAAACCTCGATAGTATGAATGGCCAATCCCTCTTGAAGTCTATCCCTCACAAAAGCTGAACGGGAAAGAACTTGTAAAAACATGGTGTTGCTAGTAAGAGATATCGGGGAAAACAAGGACCCCCAGTTGGCTCGAGTCAAACAATCATGGATTCGAGAGAACTTATCTGGAGATGGTTCAATTTGGATCAGGTGGATTCCTAGCGTCAGATCAGAGCTTGCACGCTCCATCGTAGATTGTGATAATGTTTTAACCTGAATGGTTGTCATTTCACCAGAAGGGTCTTGCGGGATGAGTGACCCCAAGGAGGCCATAGTATCCACAAAATTATTTGATGATCGATGGAGTGCCTCGATGTCATACCATTCAAGTTGTGCCAAGAATTTGTCCACAAGGGCTTTGTAGGCCTGTAGAACTGGACATTTACATTGAAAAATCCCCTTCACTTGATTGACAATTAACAACGAATCACCAAAGATGTTTAGACATTTAATGTTCATGGTGATTGCTGTCTAAAGACCTATGAGCAAGGCTTTGTATTCTACATTATTGTTGGTGCACAAGAAGTCTAATTTAAATGAAAAAGGCATTGGAGCGCCTTGCGGAGTGAAGAATACAATTCCTGCACCACCCCCTTGCTCACATTTAGAACCATCGAAGAACAGGGTTATGTTAGCCTGTGACTTAGGCTCATCAGAATCTGGTGATTCTGAAACATGGAAGACCCCATCATCAGATAGTTCGAAATTCAGAGGCTGATCGTCTTCAAGAGGAGCCTCGGCTAGTTGATCGGTGATGACTTGACCTTTTATGGATTTTTGTCCAATGAATTCTATGTCAAACTCCATCAACAACATGATCCATTTTTCCGTGTGGCTACTATGATAAGTACGACTCATCATGTATCGCAATGGATTCTCCTTAGACACAACATACGTCTTATTACTGAGCATGTAGTGGCATAGCTTTTTGGTAGAAAACACCACTACCAAGCAGAGTTTTTCAATGTATGCATAGTTAAGTTCATAACTGACCAGGGTGCGGCTAAGATAGTATGTAGCCTGTTCTTTGTGAAGTTCATTTTTCTGGGATAGCATGGTGCCCAGTGCCACCTCAGTGGTTGAGATGTATAAATAGAACGACACTCCTGGTCGAGGTGGTGCCAATACTGGCGACGAATCCAAGTACTTTTTGATGTCGTCAAAGGCTGACTGGCACTTGTCATCCCAATGAAATGTGACCCCTTTGTGCAATAATTTATTCATCAACATTTGTTAGATAACTACGCTATGAAGCACTTGATCGACGCAACCTTTCCCTACAGACTCCTGAGCTGCTTGATGGTGATTGGGGGACGTATTTCAAGGATTGCCTTGAATTTGTTTGGGTCGACCTAAATTCCTCGTTTGGAGACTATGAAACCCAAGAGCTTTCCAGAGGTGATGCCAAAGATGCACTTCTTAGGGTTTAGTCTGACTTTATGTTCAATGAGGCGATCAAGGACCTTGCTCAAGTCACCGAGGTGATCTAGGCGCAAAAGATATTTGGCCAACAAATAATCCATGTAATCTTCCAAAGTTTTGTGCATGTAATCGTGAAAGATGTACGTCATGGCACGTTGGTAAGTAGTGCCAGTGTTTTTAAGGCCAAAAGGCATGACCTTATAGCAAAATGTCCCCCAAGGCATTATGAATGTTGTTTTTAGTTGGTCCTCAGGATTGATACGAATCTGATTGTATCCTGAGAAACCATCCATAAGGGAAAGCATTTCGTGGCCCATTGTGGCATCTACCAATGCATCAATGCTTGGCAAGGGAAAATCATCCTTAGGACTCACTTTGTTAAGATATCGAAAATCGGTGCATATGCGAATCCTCCCGTCGGGCTTCTTGACAGGAACCATGTTAGACAACCATGGAGGATAATCCACACAGATGAAAAATTGGGCATCCAACAACTTTTGTAACTCGTATTTTACCATTAAGGCCACTGTTGGGTGCATCTTGCATAGTTTTTGCTTTATTGGCTTGATTTTCGGATCAAGCGTTAAATTATGCGTGACTAGCTGTGGGTCTAGTCCCGACATATCCTTGTATGACCATGCAAAAACCTCATTTTCCTTAAGAAGGGCAACATAATCATCTCGCTCTTCGAGGGAAATACTTACCCCTAGCTTGAGAATCTGTGGATTCATTGGATCTATGCCGATGTCTATATCAGTTGTTGCTTCGACCGACATGTGGGATCCGTCTTCCAACTGGTGTGGAATTGGGATCAGATGGATATCGTTTGCTGAATTAAGATCATCATTAGGAACGTCGAGTTCCTCTTCAGCATGGAAGACATCCTGAGTCTGTCTTGGATTGAAATGAAACATCCCACTGCAAGACCAATACTTTGATGGAGATGGTGGTGTGTCAGCGCGATCCCAATCTATAGCCTCTATGTCTAGATGCAATGATCGTGTTGTATTGGCTGGATCATGGATGGGGGCGGTCAAGTCAATGGAGATCATGTTTATGAAATGATGGTAACCTCCATTACCGTAGGTGTGACAACTCTAACATTCTAGATGCTCTTGGTGCTTTGGATATGGCTCTGTAGGCACTGGCACAAAGGGATCAGCCCTATGCGCGGACCTACAAACAGGGTCTACCCTAGGCACTAATGGTTTGATAGGGTCTCCAGGTGGAAGATGCTCATTGTATACCTAGAGTGGCGGGTGCAGTAATTGCTATAACTGCGTTGGATTGAGATGCCACCTATGTCTTGGACCTATGTGTAAGTGTTCAAACATGTCATCTATGTCCAAGGGATAATGTTGTTGCATTTGTTGCCTTTGTTGCATTTGTCACATGTGGTTGAGATAAGCCATTTCAGTTTCATCTTTCGACTCGCTGTCGGAGAACCATAGGTCTTCATTGGCTCCAATTACTTCTTGCAACATGGGAAGCTCATCTTGCTCGAGCAAATTTATGTGGTCCTAGCTAGGTTGTCTCGCCCGATGCGAGGGGATCTAATTTTCTTGAGGTAACCTATGCTCACTGGGATAATTCAATGGGAACATCATCAGGAAGCTTTCCTGATCGTCATTCATTGGATATTCATGTGAATGATCATACTCCAACTCATCTTCAGAAGACCTTTCATGGTCTTGTCCATCTTCCCCTTGTTCGACCGTAGGGAAAGGGTTGTTGAGGTCAACAAGGTTATTTGTTTGTAATGGGAAATAATCCCCCAATGTATAAGTTGTGTTTGGATTGGCATATGAATCTGATGCCAACCCATCCTTTTTGCCTATCCCTAGGATTTGCATGTTTTTGATCAAGATGTCGAGGGGCAAAGGGTGATTAAACCCTACTCCTGACTTGTCATAAGGCATTTGGTATCTTGGTTGGTACAAAACATGCATTCCTTGTTCATACCTGCCTAACCCGTATCCATCCCAATTGCATTGGCTAAGATATCGTAATGCAAAGTCTGGGTTAGCCAGATAATTGCCATCTTCCACAAAGGGATCTTCATCTTCCTCTTCTTGTCGATAAGGTTCAACGCCATGATCCAGGCCCCAAAAAATAAATTTTGTCTGATTAGGTGGGTAGCCTAAAGGAACCACGGAGCCTATGGGGAGTCAAGGTCTTCCCATGTCTTGCATAGACTGAAGTGTAAGCGTTGCAACAACATTGTGCACTATATACTCCCCCATGCCTGTGTTAGACATCTCAACAGTATTCATTGGCGATTGAGAGGAAGCGAATGGGAGTTCTCCTTGAGTCCACTCCATGTGGAGTGAACTAGGCATCTCAACGTCCATTCTATTAGGCGTCTCTTCTGTAGAGATGTTGGAGACTAAAGGTGGTTTCGCTTCTAGGGGCGCCTTTCCTTTGTCTGTTGGTGTGGCCACCATAGGTGGCATCGTTGTGGGAGGACCGGATGAATAATATGAACCTTCCTGGGAATTTGATTGATTTGGTAATGGAGATTCTTGCTTAGTCGGACCCCTTTTATATGGATTTAACTAGAAATCCACATGCGTTGAAGGGAGGGTCGACTGCGACATGAGTTGTACTGAATTGCAGTATTTAAAAGGTTCTAAATCTGTAGGGACCATGTGCACTTGTCCTTCAAATGTGTACTTTAAACATTGATGAGGAATTGAAGGGACACACTTCATATCCTGGATCCAAGGCCGCCCAAGCAATATATTGTAAGCCATCTCACCTTCTAAAATGTGGCACAACATATGAATGGTCTTTTGTCCCGCTTGTATGGGAAGGACAATTGTGCCAACTGTTGAGCATATCGCGTCATTAAATGCTCAAAGAGTATAAGTGGAAGGTATAATGTGAGAGGCTGGCAGCTTCAAATGTTTCAATGCAAAAGTTGTAATAATGTTACTGGACGAACCAGTGTCTACCAACACCTGCTTGTACGGAGTCCCGTTGACCCACGCAATAACGTGCAAGGGTGGATCCGCTACATCCCCAGTCACTATTTTTAACTCTTCCCTGAAGGTGATGACTGGTTCGGTACACTGTTTAACATGCCCCACAAAATTTTTGAACAAATTTGCTTCGTGGGGATGCAACTCAATTGCCTTTAATATCTCCATGAGAGCTTCCCGATGGGGCACCGATTGTTGAATAAGCTCATAAATGGAGAGCCTAGCCGATGTGGTCCATAGACTTTGAGTAAGTCTAGTTCGAATCATGGCCACTGGTCTAGGAAAGGGAAACTGTGTAGGATTCGATTGAGGTTGTGATGTGGATGGAACTTCCCTGTTGGCTATCGCGGGGGCAGCTCCTAGGTGTCTCTTGTTTCTTGTCACAATGCTAATCATCCCAACATATCCCTCCATGGGGCAATTCTATTGCACTTCGTTGACATGAAGAGGTTTTGCTTGTGCATCATGTGTGGGTAAAGGATATTTGAAAACACCCATTTGTTGGTTGTTGGGTGCAATGGGGTTATCCACTACCAATGTGTTATTGTCAATGAGATCTTGCACTAAACCTTTGAACGTCCAACAGACGTTAAGGTCATGCCCTTTCCTTTTGTGGAATCTACAGTAAATATCCTCTCTATAGCCCTTAGGCTTTGGCACATTAGGATCGATTATTGGAATCTCTGGCAGATTAATCAAGTTTGCCATTGACAAACGGTCAAACAAGGAGTCCCTAGACTTAGTGTATGGTGTAAATTGCCGCTTAGGGTGACGCTGCTTATTGTGATCTTGTTTTTGATTGTCTTTCTCATAGTTATTATGAGGCATTGCCTAATAATTAGCCTTTGGAGGTTGTGTTGCTTGGTCAGGATTAGGGGCATTGATAGCAACTTGATTGATCGTGACGGGTTTCTATTGCGTATTCCCTATTTTAGTGCTCTTGTTCCACTGTTTTTTCTTAGGCTTGGAAATTTTTCCATCCTGTATCTTGATCTCTTCGATAACTCTAGATTACACCAGAGCTTCTTCTAAAGTGGCGTATTGTTGCAACTGCAATAGCACAGAGATCAATCACAAATAGCTCTTTGTGAACATTTGAGTTAGGTTGGACATAGGAGGGAGGTAGGACAGCTTTGAAAGCACCGTCCTCCACATATTCCCATATGCCACCATAGATTCCTCCTCATACTGCTTGAGGCTAGCTAGATCACTTAGTGACACCTTTTTCTTTGTGTTAAAAGCAAAACATTCTAGGAATGCATCCACTAGCTGATCCAAGTTGTAGATGCTATGCTTCGGTAGATGGGTAAACCAATCTGAGGCAGATCTTGTGAATGTGGTTATGAATGTTCTTAATAGCAATGCATCATTTTCTTGCATACCGAAGCATTGGGTCAAAAATTGAGTCACATGCTCTTGAGCATCTTCATCCCCTCTAAAGAGTGCCAACTGGGGCAGCTTGAAATGTTCAGGGTATGGAGGTATTGGCACTGACGGATGCATAGGATGACTATGAAGTTGGCATAAGGTAGGCTTTAGGGGCCCACTAGTCTTGAGTTCCATAGTCTCCAAGCGTTCTAACAACACTTTGTATGCATCGGAGGACGTAATCTCCTCCTCCTTTGTTTGCTCCCGCTGTGGGTTATAGGGAACTTGAGGCCTTTGGATGGATAAATAGGTATCATCCCTTCTGCCTTGATATGGTGTTACAGCCCACTCTTCTTCTTGGTCATAATCCTCATAATATTCTTGAGGAGTGTCTGTCCTAGGCCTGTAAACATTGATGGGTGCCCGCGGAGGATGCCCATCATGGTTGCGGGGAGTGGCCTCCCGCTCAGGTCTAGGAGGTCTTAGAGGTAGTGCTTGATGAAGTCGCGGAGACCTGTCTCACACAAGGGGGTTGTGCCTCACATACATCTTAGATTTCTATGCACAAGGAATTGGGGCCTTCTCAAGCGCATTGTTGTGAAGCAATTCAGCTGTCTGATGTTGAATGCGCTCTTGATTAAGGCGACACAAATTTTTTAATTTCTATTGGTCTTGCCTAAGCCACGCGATTTGCGCTTGGCGAGCAGTTATTTGGGCAAATGCCAAGTCATTTTGTTCCATTGTCTCTTGTTTAGGAGGCCTAGATGCCTCCCCTACATATCTATCTTGATCATGGTGCTCTGAGACCCCTATTTGTTGCTTCCCTCTATCGAGGTTAGCAACATTGACTTGAAGCTTTGGTCTCAATGAGCGATCTGGATATAAAGCGGGTGTAGACGTGCATCATTCCTACACTGTGTATTGTTCTTTAGGAACGTAGTGATCCTCCTCACACTCTCTGTTATATGCAAAAAAAGTGCGGGCCAAATTATCTTGCCCTTTCGGGAGAACCTGATACTCTGGATATGGTCTAGTGTGTCTGACATTAATCGGGGGTAAATTAGGAGTAACGACATCATATGGTTCCTCCTTGTGGACCCTTTGTTGTTCTAGAGCAATACACAGCGCTTCATCACTAGGCCACCCATAACGAACTTCCAAGGGAGGCCTCATACTTAGACCAAGTGCTACATATTGGTTATTTTCTTGAAAAGATTTTTGTTGCTTAGGAGTTCCCCCTAAGGAGGTGCCTCTATAGTCCTGTCTATTGATGGCATGAGTTGGAGTGCCCCTCAAGGAGGTGCCTCTAGAGCCATGTTATTCATGGTGTGAACTAACTTGTGTACCCTACCGCCAAGGCGGGATGGCCAAGTCTTTAGGGCTATATCGGAGATTACTTGTCTCTCTTGGTGCATTTTTTGTAGCTTCTGCCCGTGATTGGTCTTGGCTACAAGTAAACACCATGGTAATGTTAACCTAAACATGCAAAAAATTCTTTTTATGATTTTTCTTTTTATGATTTTTTTTGTCTAAATAGAAAATAACATACACACACAAGCAATGATTATCTCTTTTAAAGATTAATAGTGTGCCCTAAATCTGGTTTAGTGTGTTTTTGTTGTTTGTTTTGTGTTTTTGAAAACTTTTTATGAAAAATGTTTAAATGCAATTATGAAGGCTCTTATGACTCCCAAAATGGTCGCCTCTTCAATATACCATTGTCGGATCGATATACCAACCTCTCTATATACCCGCCATTACGTGAGGGAGACTATAGGTACGTGAGAGTAGATGATGCATGGAACAGAGGTAGTACAAAATGGGAATCACTTTGTTTATGACACCAACCATAGAAGACTTATCCTCATGCGCTATGAATCACCCTAGCTACACTTGGTCAGCTTTCATCAGGATTTACGTCTAGCAACAGTCACGATCGGGGTAATTGATGCAATATCTCAAGCCAAAGTGATAATGGAATCCACCTTTGGTCTTGCTCAAGGGCTGGGGTTTTACGACCAGCTCCTTTGTTTAAGAAACCGTGTGATGTCTAGGGTTCATTTTAATTTGCAAAAATTTGAAACAGGCAAACAAAAAGGAAACTTTCCCTAAGCCATACAAAACTGAAAATAGAAAACAAAAAATAGAAATTTAATAGAAGCTTGTTAAAAACCCCTACCTCTTCTCTGCCCAATAGGATGTTTCTGATTTGCTATTCTAAAAAATGCACAGAAAGCTATTCGTCCCTGGGTGAGATGAATATTAGAACAGTAATCGTTCTAGGGTGAGACGAATGATATATTCATCCCGGGGTGAAACGAATAATAGTCTGTCAACTAAAAAAAAAAATAGGTACCTATAATCAAACAAGCAATTTCAGATCAGAAATCTAACCTAAAAAAAAATAGAGGATAGAGGTCCCACCGTGATCGCCATTGAAAACATGAGATTTCGAAAACAAAAAGGATAAACTAAAAATGCAATGTAAATGAAACTAAAATAACGCTTAAACCCTATGTTATTGAAAAATGCGTAAAAAGAAAGAACATGAACACAAGATATCAAAGCAATATAAAATATGGCCCTTTTATTGATATGCTTTTCAAATTTGTGTTACAATGCGTCTCCTTTTTTAAGGGATAGGAGCGTTAAATGTTAGTCTTTTACAACTTGTTTTAGAATTCCTTCTTCCGCGTGCCCACATATAAGATGGGCAAACCAAAATTTTTCCGCCACTTGTGTTGATAAAAGTAGATTCCTCGCTGCTCCTCTAATGCTGAAAATCTACGTTCAAAGAAACAAAGAAAGAATCAGTAGCACCTGTGTATGAAAAATGAAAGATAAATATAATGATGGTTAAACTAAGTCTAAATAAACTGAAAACTTGACAAAAGCATAATCATGCAACTATCTAAATACTACAAAAGAAATAATCACCAAAGGCAATAAGGCGGGGGGTGCCCGAAGGCAAACCACCCATGGGTGAAACTTTGTTTTGACACAAATCCACTTGGGATGGGTCCGAAACTTGGTGTGATGTGTTGTCGGCAAATTGGTAGGATATTGTGGTCAGAAAAATCAGGTTTGGTTCTTGATTCGTACCTTCAAAAGTCACCCAATAACCTCTCTTTCGATTAAGAGATTATGGATGTTGAAATCACAAATCACAAGTAAACTGGCAGCACTTCGTCGCTCAAAATGCTCCTTCTTTGTATCTATTTTGGGTGAGGAAGCTCACCATTTTATAGACCCAAGGGGTCTCTTTGAATTAACATGCAAAAGTGTTACTTTGCATGAATGCTTTTTTTTGTGAATAGAAGACTTCTTCTTGATCAAAGGCTTCTTAACTGCCTCTGTGCATGTCTTTGTATGTTTAGAAAAGCTCACTCACACTCCCATGTAATGAAGGGATAGCTAAGTGGCAAATATGAGTTGTCCTAAAAAGCTCACTCCCATTCCCATGTAGTGAAGGGAGATTAAATTGGTAGATATGATTTGTCAAAAGAACTTACTCACACTCCTATGCCATGCAGGGAAAGCTAAGTGGCAGTTCTGAGTTATCATGCGTCGAGATCTAACTTTTTGTTGGTCAGACTTGGCATTCATCCCATCCAAAAGCGAGCGCTGGTAATCATCTCTAGGTGAAATGAGTACCAATACACACTCATCTCTAGGTGAAATGAGTACCAATCCGCACTCGTCCCTGGGTGGCACGAATAAGTAGCAGAGTGTCTAAAAGGTTCCAATTTGATCTTTGACTTGTAAAATTGCTGTGTGAGTGGTTAGAAACACTGTTTTAACCTCTGGGGCTGCCCTGGGGCTGTGTGTGTTAGTGCGATCAGTGTTTGCGGTCACATAATCGGATTGGTGTTGTTTTGGTGTCTACACTTATATGGCAGAATATACTGTTATTACCTCAAGGATTGTGACAACTTTCGAGCGTTGATATTTCTCACCTGTCTAACTTGACTACTCTCAACCTCATGCTTAGGAATGAGATCTCTAAGCATAACCCTTTTTTTCTCAACAATATCCAATGGTATGTCCATCTATCTAAGAGCATGACTATCTACTTGCTCAAGAGGCAACTCATGACGATGCATGGGATGCATCACATTGACCTAGTGCTTAAGCACTCTAGGTATGAGCTTCTTTTCAGGAGTTACCTCACATGATTTTTCTTCACATAATTTCTATTTGTAAATCCTCTCTTCACATTTTTGGAGCTCATCCAACCTTCGTTGATGCAATCTCTTCTTCTCTAAGCACTCATGCTCTAGACACTTATGCTCAATGCGCACTTCCTCCATTTTGTCTTGGAGTAGTCATCTCTCATGGTCTGCATGAGACTCAGGATCTCTATATGTCTAACTCATGGAGTGAGATCCACAACTCTCTATCTCACTAGGGTGAGACCTACTGATGTGGGTCCTCCTTGTGTGTGGAGAAACACTATGATCTATCTGAGTGGAACCCCTGCATGACAAAAGGGGTTCATAATGACTATCATAATGTCATGTTAGGAGGATTAGATCCTCATGTGAATGTTGTGTATGATGCCTAGCAAGGAAGCATGTGAGATCTAAAATATCCTCATGGGAATATTGGAGGCCTCGAGGGCCTCTCCATGCATGCTCTGAGTCATTAGCTCGTGATCGAGCTTGACTATGTCTAGTTATCATGATATGGAAACTAAACAAGTCTTGAGAGGAAGCCTCTCTTACTAAAAATGTTGGCCTCGAAGAAGGTCTTATATTGGTGAATTTAAAAAATAAAGAAGCATACAATGTAAGCAATGTGCTTATCTTCTTTATATTTTAAAAGTGAGCCCTAAACTATTTGATGTTGTTTTAAATGTGTTGTATCAATAGAGAAACTCTTGTTGTGTTTTGAAAGCTTGTTGAATGATATTCTCAGTTTAAATTGGCTTTCACCTCTATACTCGTAGCTTGACAACTTGGTGATGAACTCCAAGTTACGTAATCCAACCTATAATGTGTGGTAATGAAGTCCACACATGGTCAGGGAGCATAGGTCCTCCCAGATCCTCACCCATTTTCCCCCAATCAGTGTTATACCCTCTAAAGAAAATACATGCAAATTTTCCAGGGTAGGAAAGGTTCTCATATCTAGTATTGGTCTAGTATCCAAGGGTTCATAGGATTTGGACCAACAGATGGAAATTACGCCCATCATCGTTAAACCCTACTAGTGGTTGGATGTCAATCCCATCTCACTAGAGTTTAGGTTCCAAGTGGTGTGTGTGGTTCATTTTAATTTTCATGAAATGAAAATACATAATATAGCACAAATTATTGTTTCCTACACGTAATGTAAAAATAAATGTTTCATATTTAGATATGCATGTTATATCCTACATGATTTTTGGCAATGCAAGCTACGATGCAAATGGCCACTAATTGGGTCTCAAACATGTAAACCAAAAACATAAATTTTATCAAGCATATTAGATTCTAGGTTGGACTACACTCAGAGATCTGTTGTTCCTAGCAGCACCTTTCTAACAATGCAAAATTGAATACAACTTTAGAACCTAATTTGTTTTAATTTTTTTTAATTTCCTACTTGCATTGCAAATTTAACGTTCTATAAAAAATAGACACATAAAAAGTTACAGAGGGTGAAAAATGGGACCTAACTCAGGTCCACATCCGATCTATGTTTTGGGCTCTACTGCTTGATCTTTCTACTATGAACTATAGGTCTAATGTATGATATGCACTGTAAACTACGTGTTGCAGGTGTGGGCCAAAAATTGAACCATAGCTGTCAACCGCGGTTTGTACCTACAATTTCAAAAACACAAGAAATGGTAGTTAGATGGCTTGAATTATAGAGTTTCGTCATGATCGCCTTCTGACATATCCAAAAAGTGTACACCTAATCTAGTATCGAAATGGAAATCAACATGAAAGCATGAAATGAAAAAAAATATTGCAAATAACAATAAATGTATGTTTCTTTTATTAATATTGCCAATGAATCTCGGTTACAATTATGCCCCTCTTAGGGTCACCCAAATGTTGATACAATTGATACAATTTTGAATCCCCCAATGGCATAGGCACAATACTAAGGCTCTCTAAATAGTCACAAACCGCTCTAGAATGGAGTAGACCCTATTCTTTGAATTGAGAAAGGATTCGAATGGTTGAAGCTCCCTTAAACCTATTTCTTGCAATCAAGAAACAACAACAAAGTATTAGACAAATAGGCATCCTCTCATGATGAGGCCCTTTGAAGGATACATGCATAAAGATACCATGAAATACATATAATCAAGAAAGCATGTAAAATGTATTTAATCTATGCCAAATTGATAAAGATTCATATATATGCGTAAAGGAATAATGCAACTAATTATTGAATGGTCTAATTAGATGAAATAAAGCATGGAAACATGGAAAGAAACCATTTTTGCATACACTACACTAATGAAACAAAATTACTCTAAACCCTAAATCTATCGGTTAGAAATATCTAAAATCCTAATTAAACTATTCAAATGTCTACTTTAACCTAATTAATCAATCTGCAAAATAAATAGTAAGGGGATCTTACACCTGTTGCAAACCAAAATTTAATGAGTGGTCTACACTATAAACCACAACTGACAGTTGTGACGATCAACCAAGTAGCTTTGCTCTCCAAATTAGGGGTTGTGGGCTTGATCCTCCTTGTCAAATTGATGATCAAAGATTACCTCAGTGTCCTTTGATAGATTTGGTGATTGAATTACTTTGTTGGGCCTCTGGTTGCCTGAATTAGTGTTGCTTGAATCTCCTAGGCTCCTAGGAACTCCATGGCAAATTGACCTTTAGGTGAATAGCAAAGTAGCATTCTCAATGCATGAAATTAATATGCAATTTGATAGGGATTTGTTGCTCACTTAATCAATTATCTCTCTCTATTTCGACAATGCTTCACTATCAAAATGCACTATTTGCTTTGTTTATTTTCCCTATTTTGGAGGCATATTTATATCATGACTCTAGGGATAGGGGTGGCTTCATGGAGAAGCCAAGAACAAGAAGAGGTGGTTAGGATAGTTGGATTGGAAGCTTCTGGAATCTTCCATCCTTTAACCACATTCTTATAGATCAAATGGTCGTTCAAACTAATTTGGCTCGAATGAAGGCCAACTGAACTTCAGTTAAGACCACAAGTGACATCCATGGTTCATACTATAAACCATAGGTGTCAACTGTAGTTCAAACTATAGACCATAGGTCTCATATGTGGTTCAGACTGATTAGGCCAAAGAGCCCAATTTGAGTGGTTAGAACCACTGCTCTATCTTAGAGTCTGTCCAAGATATTCCATATGGTCTTGTAGCATATCCATATGAGTAGTCGCCCTTGACATGACATGTTTTAGGTGTCTACACATATTTCAATAGTTAGATGAACTTCTAATGATATGCTTAGATTGACATCATCTCCTATTGTAAAGTAAAAAGCTCAAAAAATTGTTCTATATAATATTGCTTAGTCAAAAATCTTTTTGGAAATTCTTTCATAAAGTCTTCCCACTTGAAGTCTGTAGCTTCAATTTCATTGCCCTCCTTATATTTTTTCTACCAGTTTAATGCCAATTCTACTAAATGAAGGACAACCTTGGCAATTTTGGATTCAAATGACAAAGGTGTCATGGATAAGTATGACTCAACCTCATTCAACTAATTTTTAGCCACGTCTCCATCATCTTTACCATAAAAATTTGAAATCATAACTTTTCCAAGTTTTTGGACAACTCAGTTCCCACTCTAGCCCTACTATTTCCTGCAAAATCTTGGGTGCTTCCACTAGTCTACCTTTAGATTCCCTATTTTTGGTTAAGTTTACAATCAATTTTTATTTTTGGACTATTAATTCATGTTGTTGGGCCATATGTTATTTTTGTTGTACCATCTCCTCTTTCTGTTGTTCCATATGGGTTTGTAGTAACTAGACTAGTTTTACCAAACTTCCATCCTCCCTAGTAGATTCATTTTTTAGAGGTTCATTATATTGTTTCATTTGTCTTTCCATTCTAGGACCTATTTTTATAGGTCCTTTCTAAAGTCTTACGAGGGTCTCTTCCTGACCACCTCCTATGGAATTCCTAGATGAACCACATCATAACAAATGAATCATCACACATGTTGGCAAAATAAAACTAGGTCAATTATTTGGTTTAAGTTTCATGAAAGACAATATACAAAGTCCTACAACATAAGGATATCATATGCTCTAATATCACACATAACAACCAAAGTCTTCTCACCTAGTTTTACCATACATTATGCCATAAATGTTGAACATATTGAGTTGTCATTGATGTCAAAGGGTTGATGTCAAAAGGATATATGGTAATCAAGGCAGAAATATTATTCTAAGGTTGGACAATGGGTTGATGTCAAAAGGATGCATGGTATTCAAGGCAAAAATATTATTCTAAGGTTGGACAATTATTCAAGGTAAGGTATTTCTCAAAGAAAAGGAATTTTTTGTAAAGAAAAGGTTTATAATATTTATTTTAAATCTTATAAATAAGAAAAAATAGGTTTAAGAGTTACTTGGAACAAAGCAGATTGGGCAAAGGTTTAAAAGAGAAGGTAAGGTTTAAATAATTAAATTAGAAGGCCAATGTTTAAAACAGAAGGTAAGCCAAAGGTTTAAAAGAAAAATATTATAATGAAAATATTTTTAAGTACTTGAAGCAAAACTTTTAAATGGAGGACAAAGGTTTAAAGAAAAAAATTATAATATTTAAATATTTAGATTTAAATTACTATAATATCAAGAAGGTTTAAAAAGACAAGGCAAAAAAAATAATTTAGAGCAAAGGAAATTTAAGAAACCCATGAGCACCGACGTCATTGAAGAGGAAGGCTAAAGGATATAAATATATCACCAAAATCAATTAGAATTCTAAGGTTTTTGAGCAAAAATTTAATTTCTCCTCGTGCATTAAAATCTATGAATTACAAAAGGGAGTGGACATGAATTTCGATGAAACAACGATCTAAGTATAAAGGTGAAGTGCTATAGTTTTATCTCAGCTAGGTGTCTAGCCTAGTTGGTCACTGAGCTAGCGCTAAAGCACTGCGATAGAGGAGGTTTGAGGGTCAAGTCCCCTCAACGATGGTTTTGCTGAGTTACTTCATAGTTTGTTGAGGCAGAGATATGGTTATATATTGCGGACCCCATTAGGTGCTACCAGTCATGGTAGCACAACTGGTCATGGAACGCTTGGGAAAGTGCTACTTCATGTGAGGGTAGGAGTTCGAATTGCAGTAAAAAAAGGTATTAAATTTTTTATAGTGTATTAGGAGAGATAAGGTATAAAGTGTTGGTTTAAATGAATTAATTTTTGCATATTATTAAAAGGTGTTATAAGGTTTGTGGTGGTGTTAGGATAAGGGATATTTTTGAAAAGTCTTAAGTTTTGTGATTAGAGAGAATTATTAATAGAAAAAATAAGGTTTGAGAAGATATTATAAGGTGTATTTGAGATTATAATTATTTGAATTGTTGAATATTTTTAGAAAGGAGAAATAAGGTGTACTTATGATCATTATTATTTGTATTTTGGCACATCATAGAAAAATAAAATTGAGGGTTTAGTCATTATTACAAGCATTATCTTGTGAGACTAAAAAGGAGTTATAAAATATTATTGTGAATATCTTATTAAGAAGGGTTTTAATGTGGATTATTTGAAAAGGATATTTGCTAACTTGTTTTTGAAGTGGCAAAAGAAAATAAAACTATTTTGTGACAGGTTTTGAGGGCACATCTTCATCAAGGCAGTTTTTAGAGGTATGGTGATTTAACTCCTTCTCAACGTGGTTTTGTTTGAGGAAAACATTTTGTTGAAATATGGTTGGAGTTATAAGGATTGATTTCATGTGCATTAGTAATTGATTGAAGTTGAGAGTAATTTTGCATTGCTTTGATTGAAACTAGAAATATATGAGCTAGGGTTTGAAAAACAAAATTGGTGCATTAACTTTGAGTCATATTGTGAATGAACTTACAAGGGTTATAGACCAATATTGTGAAGCAAATATATGAATTAGTTTTAATTGATATTGGGAGTAAATATGCAAAGGATATAGTACATATTTGAAAATAAACTTTGTGCATCGTCATGATTGATTTTGGAAGTAGATAGAAAATATAAACTTGGGTATTGTGATTGGTCTTGGAGTGAAGGTACAAATCAAAAATTACCAGGTCAGTTATTAAGTTCTAGAGTAGGGCTACCTTTAAAATGTAATAAATTTGAGACATGTGAAAGTGACATACTTAATGAATGTGAACATAATGAGCATTTGTTAGTGCATATCATTCTCTATATGTTCAAGAGGTTAAACAAATTCTGGGTAGAGTATGTATAAACTACTTTAGTTAAGAAAGCACATTGAAGGTTAGATAAAGTACTTGATGATATCATTATGCAAGATTTAGAAAGAGATGAACATTAATTGTATACAAGAGTTGAGTAGAATATTTGAAAAAATTTGAGCAGATTTTCAAGAGTAGACTTTGGTGAGCTTATTTGAGCAAGTCTTGTGTGTAGGCTTGGAGAAGATTTGAGCAAGCCTTGTGTGTAGGCTTGGAGAATATTTGAGAAATCCTTGTGTGTAGGCTTGGAGTATATTTGAGCAAGTCTTGTGTGTAGGCTTGGAGTAGATTTGAGCAGAGTTGAGAGCAGGTTTTGGAATAGATTTAAGCAGAGTTGAGAGTAGGTTTTGGAGTAGATTTGAGCAAGCCTTGTGTAGTCTTAGATCAGGTTTGAAAATGTCTTGTATAAATGGTTGGTGTGGATCATAGAAAAGGGGATTGATATCTCCTATGGATAGAGTTCCACAAACCAAATCAAATGGGATTTGTATCTCCTATGGATAGAGGTCCACAAACTGGAGCAGAGGAGATTTGTGTATCTTATGGATAGAGGTCCATAAACTAGAGTAGAGGGGATTGGTGTATCCTATAGATAAAGGTCCAAAAAATAAATTATAGGGGATTGATGTCTCATGTGGATAAAGGTACACAAACTAGAGCATAGGGGATTGGTGTTTCCTTTGGATTAGTGTTCAAAATATTGTAATAGGGAATTGGTTCCAAAGATATTTGTTGAGAAAATTTATAAGAAATATTTTCTCCATGGATGTAGCCCACATTGGGTGAACCACGTTAAATATGTTTCTCTTATGTGTATGATTATTTGTGAATTATTTCATTATTAAAATTGATGATATTGGATAATATTGCTTTGAAAGAAAATTAAAAAGTTTTATCTTATACTGTTCACCCCCCTCTCAGTATAAGCTTGTGTTGTTAAATTAGTATTAGAGTGGGTTCCTTCATGAAATATTAACAACTTGAAGGTATATCTTACAGGAACACAAATGGCACATCAAAAAGGGTTTTCATTAAATAGGGCACCATTATTTTATGGGACTAACTATGCTTTCTGGAGCATAAGGATGAAGATATTTTTGATGGCACAAGGATATGATACATGGAAATCAGTTGAGGATGGGTTCACACCACCTACAACTCCTCCCATAGATGCAAGTGGTAAGAAACCATATGAAAGTAATGCCAAGGCAATGAATGTAATTTTAAGTGGGTTATGTGAATCAGAATTTGTGAAAGTCATGCACTGCACTTTAGAAAAATAAATGTGGGATAAGTTACAGAATACATATGAAGGATATGACAAAGTTAAAATGGCAAATATTCAAACACATAGGAGGAAGTTTGAAGAATTGAAGATGAAATATGAGGAAAATATTGCTAGGTATCTACTTTGTGTTGATGAGGTTGTTAACACTATTCATGGACTTGGAGAAAATATTGAGGAATCTACTATTGTTCAAAAAATATTAAGGTCACTCCCTATGAGGTATGATGCAAAGGTTTTAGAAATAGAAGAGATGAAGGATATCAAAAATTTAAGCATGGATGAGTTACATGGAATTCTCACAGCCTATGAGATGAGGACATAAAAAGATCAAATATCCAAAAAGTATGCAACTTTCAAAGCTTTAGAGAAGGCAATGGATAAAGAAAAAGAATCAAGTGATGAATCAAGCAGTGAAGAAGAGGCTAAATTTGTGAGAATAAATAAGAAGGGTTCAAGGAAACATAAAACTATACAGACTATGAAATGCTTTAGTTATGGTAACATTGGTCACTATGCAGCTAATTGTCCACAAAATGGATATAGTAGCAATGAAGAAGAAAAGGAATATAAGAAAAGGAAAGAGAGAAAATTTTATCATGAAAAGAAAAATAGGTATGATCAAGGCAAGAATGAGAAGATATTTCAAAGGCACAAGAAATTTTTTTATGGTGAAGAAGCAAGCAGTACTTCTAGTGATAGTGATGAAAGTCTCTCTGATAGTAAGGAAGAATAAATTCTATTTTTGGCTATAGAAGAGAAATAATGGGGGAATTGACCTCCATTGATCATGTGACCTTGGCTAGGATAAGGATGACTCATGCACGAATCTGTGTAAATGCTAATTTGGATAATGAATTGCCAAGGTTTATGGAGCTAGAGTATGGAGAATACTATTAAAAATAATAGGTAGAATATGAGAACAGATCGGTATTCTATGTAGAATGCCAAAATCAAGGACATCTATGCAATCAGTGCCCTAACTTGACAATTAATAGAGAAAATCAGAAGTAGGGAATGCTAGACAGAGAAAATTTGAGGAGTTTCCCTGACAAAGGTGATTTCAATCAGGTAAACTATGTCTACCAAAAAAATAAAAGAGAGGGTACAGGGTCCCAACAAGACAAAGGAAAACAACAGGTTGTTGGAAACCCAAATACTCAGGTAAGTTCCAATCCTCTAGTTTTAAATAAATTTTCAATTCTAGCCAATATGGGATTAGGAGGATTATCAGAAGACATGGAAGCCCAAAACCTTCAAGCTAACCTTTCTGACTCTCTAGAATCCCTATCCAAGTCAGGATCCTCAAACCCTAATATTGAAATTATTGTAAGCCTCATGGGCATCACAAATCCAAACCCTAATGCCTGATCTCTAGAATCTCCATCCAAGTCGGGATCCTTAAACCCCAATGCTGAAAATACTTCAATCCCAATGGGCATCCCAAAGCCAAATACTAATGCTGAAGAACTTAGGAAGAAATTTGAGGAATTGGAAAATAAAAATCTCATCTCCCTAACATCATCACTAGGAGCCAGGTTAATCCTACTAAGGGATCGTCACATAGACCAAGGTAATACAAGAAAAAAAGAGAATATTTGGATGTAGGAGTGGAGATGTAAAACTCTTCAGACTGAGGAATATGGTAGTCCAGTTCTACAACAAATTGCCTCCCCAAATTTTAGTCCTAAACAAACCAGGAGCACTGTGAATTCTCCTATATATTTTGGTAGTGAAAAAGAAGAGGGAGAATATCAAATGCTGAGCATCAAAAAACTAAAACTGATAATGACATTTCCAATGGAAAATAGAGAACCTTGTTTCAACAGGTTATTCCAGGTTTTGAAGACAACAAATTAGGAAAACCCCATTAAGGAAGGGGGAGAGGAATAAATCCCAATAAATCTAAATGAAGTTCCTCTCATGGAATGTGAGAGGCCTTAATGGCCTGCCCAAACACAGGGAAGTCAGTGCAATAAGAAATGAACTGAATCCAATTATTATCATGTTGCAAGAAACAAAAACTGATGAGATTTAGTAAAAAAAATAGCAAAAAAAAATTGGAATCAAGGGGAGATGGTTTGCAAATCAGCCATAGGAGTGTTTGGAGGCCTTATGACTTTGTGGGATCTCCATATAGTAGAAGGCACCATTATTCAAAAATATGACAAGGTTCTTAGTGTTTTATTTAAGTAAATAAATAGCAACAGGTCATGGATCCTTTCAAATATTTATGCCCTAACTTCAATTCAAGGGAGAGCTCTACTGTGGGAGTACTTAGGCAATTTGAGTGAAATATTCCATAATATCCCTTGGATTATGGTTGGGGATTTTAACACTCCTCTTTACCATTCAGATAAAATGGGTGGAAATGGACCACCTATCAGGATGTTAAACTTAGAGGAGCAAATTATACCTAGAGCGATCAGCAGATAGGATGTCATCTCATTCAAGAAAGGCTTGAGAGGTTTTTTCTATCAAAGGGGGCTACAACTCTATTCGGTGATTCTACCCTGCAAGCCCTTCCTAAAATTGCCTATGATCATAATCCCATTTTTTGGATATCCCCAACTCTCTATCCTTCAAGAAACCTTTCATATTTAAATCTATGTGGATCAAACATTCCAGTTTTAGATATAACTTAATTCAGTGGTGGCAATAGCCTGTCAGGGGTAGTGCAGCTTTTAAACTTGCTGGCAAATTAAATTTTGTTAAGGAAAAGCTTCAAACTTGGAACAAAGAGGTTTTTGGGAACCTCTTTGAAAATAAAAAATAGTTTTTTGAAAGTTTGAATATAATTTATTAGAGGATTCAACATGGTGATACTGATGAAAATACTAGGCATGAGGAACAGACAAAACTAGCAGAGTTTCATAACATTTTGGCCTGTGAGGAAATCTAAGCTATTTGGTTGAAATATGGAGATTCAAATTCTAAGTTTTTTCACATCACCATGCTTAGAAACAGAAGCAATAACAAGATAAAAATTTTGAAAAAAGCAGATGGTTCTATTACTCGGGACTTAACATAAATCAGAAAGGAGGCAATAACTTATTTTAATTCTATCCTTGGTCAGGAATCATAGTGCAATGAGGAGGCCAAAGATATTCTATTGCAATCCATTCTTAGCATAATAAATGAGGATATAAACCTTAAGCTTCTAGCTCACTTTTCTGATGAGGAAATTAAGGAATCCTTGTTTAGCATTGAGCCAGACAAAGCCCCGGGACCCAATGGATTTCCCCCTCATTTCTATCAATATTTTTGGGACATCGTAAGTTAGGATGTAATTTCTGTTGTTAGATAATTCCAAGCAAGTAATAATATCCCAAAAGGTCTCAACTCTACTTTTATTTATCTAATTCCTAAGAAGCAAACCCCTGAATCTATGGCTGATTGTAGACCAATCAATATGTGCAATGTTTCTTACAAGATCCTAACTAAAGCCATTGCAAATAGAATGAGAGATGTTCTTCCCTGCATAATAGATATGTGCCAGGGAAGCTCTATCCAAGGTAGGTCAATCTTGAATGGAGTTATCACAGTTCATGAAGCTCTACACTCTGCTCATAAGACTAACAGGTCTATTTTTTCCCTCAAGATTGATATGAACAAAGCATTTGACAGGTTAAATTGGGACTTTATGATTGTTGTCCTCCTTAAGTTTGGTTTTTGCCACAAATGGGTTAATTTTTTCAAAGAATGCATTTCTAAAGCGTGGTTCTCAATTCTGGTTAATGGAACAACTACTGGTTACTTTTAAATTCATAGAGGAATTTGGCAGGGGAACATTATCAGCCCCATGTTATTTATCATTATGGCAAAAGCTTTAGGTATAACCATCAAAAATGCTTGCAATTCAAGGCTAATATCAGGAATCAAGGCAACATCTCTCACCAAGGATATTTCTCACCAACAATTTGTTGATGATACCCTTCTATTGACTAAGGTGTCGATGGTTGAGGCTAAAAGAATTAAATACATGCTACAACTCTACGAGGACCCTACTAGTTAGAAAGTTAATTTTAGTAAAATTAAGTTATATTTCTTGAACACCCCTATTCAGAGGCAAGGAATTATTGTAAAAATTTTAGGGTGTGATATAGCAAACCTTCCCACTTTGTATCTTGGTCTCCCTCTTTTCATTGGTTCTCCAAGAGAGTCAATGTGGGACAAGGTTATTGAAAGAATTCAAAAAAAACTTGTTGGATGGAAAGGTCATATTCTATCTCAAGAAGGAAAGCTGACCCTCACTAAGGCCTCTCTTTAGAGCATTCTAGTCTATTTCCTCTCCATTTTCAAAGCCCCTATGAAGGTTTTCTAGAAAATTGAGAAACTCCAAAAAGAATTTTTATGGACTAGATCAGAGGAGAAAAAAAGGATACACCTTGTAGGATGGACCAAAGTGTGCAAACCTAGGGAAAATGGGGGCTTAGGTTTGAGGATAATTGCTCATATAAATTTAGCTTTACTAGCTAAGCAGGCGTGGCACCTAATTTCTGGTGAAGGAAATGAATGGACAGCTATCATAAAATGAAAGTATCTTCAAAATATGGAATTTTTGAGTGACTTTGTTCCAATTAGAGGTTCTGCTTTTTGGAAAGAAATTATCAATTGTAAGGAAAACATCAAAAAAGGTTTAATATGGATTTTAGGCAATTGTGAGAGGATAAATTTTTGGAATGATAGGTGGGCTAAGGACAAACCACTGATGCAATATCCTAACTTAGCCCGAATCAGAGATATCACGAAAGAACTCATTGGCATAAAAATATCCGATTATATGGTTGAGGATAGAGGCAGAATGAAGTGGAAACAAATAAGGATTTAGGGATTTCAAGTGCAATCAAATGATCTTTGTAACATTCTTTGGCAACAACTTATCCCCATGAGACCCAAGGAAGATCAAGTGACCTGGGCTCCTATGGAAAATGGTCAGTTCACTGTAAAATTAGCTTACAATCTTCTACTTGATGACAATGATTTTTTCCTCCAAAAGTACTTAGTTTGGATAAAAAATTTAATTCCAAAAATTGTAGTATTTTCATGGCTGGTTATCCAAGGAAGAATTCTAACCATTGATAATATGATGCATAAAGGTATTTGTATCACTAATAATTGTTATCTATGCAAGGCTAATTGGGATACCATTTATCACATTTTCCTTGAGTGCCCTTTTTTCTTGATTGTCCTAAGTGGGGTTTTTCAAACCTTCAATATTTCTTAGGTTAAACTAGCCACCGTACTTGATTTTTTCATCCAGTGGCCTTGCCCCTTTTCAAGCCAAAGACTTATATACATGTGGAAAATTTATCTCAATCACTATCTTTGGCAGGTGTGGTTAGAAAGGAACCATAGAGTCTTTAATGAGTCTATCCATGATCATAAAACTATCATTCCCAAGATTCTATCCTTTGCCAATGAGAATGTGAACATTATCCTTTTTGATAGTCATAAACCTCATCCGTAGGAGACAACAATTGCTAAATATTTAAACTTAACCTTGTTAGATGAGTCTGTGCCTAGGATAGTCAACCCCAGATCCAATGTTAAGTGGTCCCCACCTCCTATGGGCTGGTTTAAGCTTAATTTTGATGGAGCGATTAAGGAAAATACTGGTAGAGCAAGTGTTGACGGTATTATGTGAGATCATAATGGGAATATGATGCTTGCATTTTCTAAATATTTAGGAACAAGGAAGAACAATGAATTTTAAGCTAGAGCTATGTGGAGAGGCCTTCAAATGACTCAAGACTTAGAAGGAAATTTGATCGTAGAAGGAGACTATATGCATGTTATAAATCTCCTAAATAATTGGAAAACACCTCCTTGAAGGATTAAAACAATTTTTGAAGAGGCTAGGATCCTTTTCTAGGGAAGACAGGACAGAAAAGCCCAACATGTTTTTTAGGAAGCTAACAAAATTGTTGATAAGCTGGCCAATTTGGGTGTTGATGGTGACAAAATTTTCAAATGGTAACACGGTGTCTTGAGAAAAGTAGAGGAGCTTATTCAACAAGAATTCCAATAATGATAGTCGAATTTACCAATAAGGAAGGCACTGTAAGTTCAAAGGCTAGGAGTATTCCTGCCTCTTTTTGAAATGGACTCACAATAAAAATTATTCGAGTTGTCAGTCTTCATGGATGTTGCTTGGAAATACCACAAAGACTAATGGAGACAGTAACATATCAAATAACATGACTCGTAGTCATCTTAGTAATTCGAGGTTGGGTAATAATCACAGGGCAAGAAATAAACAACAATATAAGACTTCGAACCAGAGCCACGTGGACCACCAAATAGCCACCACCATAAATCTAGCCAGCAGGTTCACTTCTCCAAGGCTGATTGGCCAATATGGGATGTGGTCCCAAAGCATGTCATATATGAAATAAAAAAAATTACCAAAGAATTATTAATAGTAACTGTCAATACAGAGCTTGTGGAAGTTTTTTTCAGGACTCTGCTATGTGTGTTTGCAGCTTTTTGTTTCTCCACTGTTTCAAGGAAGGGATCTGTGTCTATTTTTTTTTTTTGTAATTATGATGCAAGTGTGTTTTCTCGGGGTATACACAAAATGTTGTATGGTAAGTTTCTTTTTTATAACAGGCTATGTGCCTTATTGGATGTAATGGTTTTTGTGGTATGTAGATTTTACATATATAGGATCCTTAGTAAGGACATGTTCATCAACAACTCTGGGCTGATTTTTGTAAAAGGTTTTAGGTCAACCTATAAAACCTGGTATTAATGCTATAGTATCTTATCTACCAAAAAAAAGAAAGAAGATGCACCTGTTATTGAAGACCAAGAATAAGATAAAGTTTTAAAATATGAAAAGGAAGCCACTATTGATATGGAAGAGGAACTTGTTATTGATATTGAAGAGTTGAAAAGAGATAACTTAATAATGAAGGCTCAAGTATAAGAGGATGAGAAGACAAAGGCAAAGCTTCTACAAGATCTCACTGACTCAAAAGTTAATGTTGAAGAGGCAAGGAAATTTGAAGAAGGTATGGCTAAACAATTAAAGGTAAAAGAGCTAGAATGTAAAATACTAGAACATGAAGCTGACATTCTAAGGAAGGGACTTGAAAAATTTAATAATAAGATATATCAGTTTAGAAAAAACTCAAAATATTTGGATTATATTATCAATACACAAAGATTTCCATTTATGAAGATAGGAATTGGATTTGAGGAAGATCAAGCAGTAAAAAAAGAGGAGTTAAGCTCAAAATAAATAGAACAATCAAAGAAGGTATTTTAAGAAGAATCCAAGACCTATACTGATGATTTGAGAAGTGGAAACATCAATGAGAAAGAAAACAATGCACCATCAAGTAAAAGGGACTAGCACAGAAGAAACAAAGGAAGAATCGTGCGACCATATCCTCCAAGACAAGATGAATATTTATTCTAATGTTATTGTTTCTCAAGTAATAATTTTGGCCATAAAGCTATGCATTGCAAGGTTCATAGTAAGAATGATTATGGCTTCACAAAGAAAAATTTCAAGTCATTTGCACCTTTCAAGGACTACAACATCATGTGTTACAATTGCAATAATTTTTTTCATAGAGCAAAATGGTGTAGAACAAAATTTTTGGAACTTCCAAAGATAAGCAAGAATAAGGATAGTCAAAATATTCAAAGAGGTATGACTTCAAAATTTTAGAAAAATATTGAAAAAGAAGAAGAGCATTGTAAGTTGGGAGTATCTTTGCTCCCATCCCATAATTAATTACCTCAAGGAAAGGAGGTGGTGAGGGGGCTATGCTAAAGTGTTTTATTTTAACCCCAAGGAGCCCTTTGCCATTGATGTCAAAGGGGCAGAGAATTCAGTGAGGGGGAGAAGCTTCTCATAGGGAGAAGTATTGGAATCCAATTGCAATAAAAGAAGATTATTTTTGTAAGGGTTCCCATCAATGAAAAAGGGGGAGATTCTTGGAAATATTGAGCATATTGAGTTGTCATTGATGTTAAAGGGTTGATGTCAAAAGGATGCATGGTATTAAAGGAATAAATATTCTTCTAATTTTGGACAATTATTCAAGGTAAGGTATATCTCAAAGCAAGAAAAATTGTTGTAAAGAAAAGGTTTATAATATTTTAAATATTATAAATAAGAACAAAGAGGTTTAAGAGTTACTTGGAACAAAGTGGATTGGGACAAATGTTTGAAAGAGAAGACAAGGTTTAAATAATTAAATGAGAAGGCCAAGGAATAAAAGAGAAGGTAAGCCAAAGGTTTAAAAGAAAAAGATTATAATATTTAAATATTATAATGAAATTATTTTTAAGTGCTTGAATCAAAAGTTGTAAATGGAGGACAAAGGTTTTAAGGAAAAAATTATAATATTTAAATATTTAGATTTAAATTATTATAATATCAATAAGGTTTAAAAATGCAAGGCACCAAAAATAATTTAGAGCAAAGGAAATTCAAAAAACCCATGAGCATCAACGTTGTTGAAGAGGAAAGATAAAGGATATAAATATATCACCAAAATTGATTGGAATTCTAAGGTTTTTGAGTGAAAATTTGATTTCTCCTCGTGCACTAAAATTTACGAATTACAAAAGGGAGTGGACACGATTTTGTGTGAAACAACGATCTGAGTATAAAGGTGAAGTGATGCAATTTTATCTCAACTAGGTGGCTAGCCTAGTTGGTCATTGAGCTAGCACTAAAGAACTACAACAGAGGAGGTTTGAGGGTCGAGTCCCCTCAATGACGGTTTTGTTGAGTTACTTCATTATTTTTTTATGTAGAGATAGGGTTATATCTTGCAGGCCCTATTTTGGTGCTACCATTTGTGGCAGCATAGTTGGTCATGGAGTTCTTGGGAAAGCACTACTTCGTATGAGGATGGGAGTTTGAATTGCGATGTACTAAATTTTTTATAAAGTGTATTAGGAGAGATAAGGTATAAAGTGTTGGTTTAAATGATTTAATTTTTGCATATTATTAAAAGGTGTTATAAGGTTTGTGGTGGTGTTAGGATAAGGGGTATTTCTGAAAAGTCTTAATTGTTGTGATTAGAGAGAATTATTAATAGGATAGATAAGGTTTGAGAAGATATTATAAAGTGTATTTGATATTATCATTATTTGAATTGTTGAATTTTTTTAGAAATTAGAAATAAGGTGTATTTATGATCATTGTTATTTGTATTTTTGGCACATCATAGAAAAATAAAATTGAGGGTTTAGTCATTATTGCAAGTTTTATCTTGTGAGACTAAAAAGGAGTTATAAAGAATTATTGTGCATATATTTTTAAGAAGGGTTTTAATTCATATGATTTGAAAAGGATATTTTCTAACCTGTTTTTGAAGTGGCAAAAGAAAAGAAAACTATTTTGTGACAGGTTTTTGAGGGTACATCTTCATCAAGGCAGTTTTTAGAGGTATGGTGATTTAATTCCTTCTCAAGGTGGTTTTGTTTGAGGAAAATATTTTTTTGAAATATGGTTGAAGGTATAAGGATTGATTTGATGTGCATTAGTGATTGATTAAAGTTGAGAGGAATTATGCATTGCTTTGATGGAAATTTGAAATATATGAGCTAGGGTTTGAAAAATAAAATTGGTGCATTAACTTTGAGTCATATTGGGAATGAACTTGCAAGGGTTATAGACCAATATTCTGAAGAAAATCTATACATTTGGGAGTAAATGTGCAAATTTTATAGCATAAATTCGAAAGCAAACTTTGTGAATCATCATGATTTATTTTGGAAGTAGATGAAAAAGATAAACTTGTGCATTATGATTGGTCTTAGAGTGAAGGTACAAATCAATAATTACTAGGTTAGTTATCAAGTGCTAGACTAAAGCTACCTTTTAAATGTAATAAATGTGAGACATGTGAAAGTGACATACTTAATGAATGTGAAGAACATATTAAGCATTTGTTAGTGCATATCATTCTCTATATCTTTAAGAGGTTAAACAAATTCTAGGTAGAATATGTCTAAACTACTTTAGTGAAGAAAGAACATTGAATATTAGATAAAGCACTTGATGACATCATTATGAAAGATTTGGGAATAGATGAACGTTAATTGTATACAATATTTTATTAGAATATTTCAAAAAAATTAAGTAGATTTTCAAGAGCAAGTTTTGGTGAGCATATTTGAGCAAGCCTTATGTGTAGTCTTGGAGTATATTTGAGCAAGCCTTGTGTGTAGTCTTCAATCATATTTGATCAAGTCTTGTGTGTAGGCTTGGAGTATATTTGAGCAAGCCTTGTGTGTAGGCTTAGAGTAGATTTGAGCAAGACTTGTGTGTAGGCTTGGAGCAGATTTGAGTAGAGTTGAGAGTAGGTTTTGGATCAGATTTGAGTAGAGTTGAGAGCAAGTTTTGGAGTAGATTTAAGCAAGCCTTGTCTAGGCTTGGAGCAGGTTTGAGAAAGTCTTGTGTAAATGCTTGGTGCAGAATAGAGAAAAGAGGATTGATATTTCCTATGGATATAGGTCCATGAACCAGAGCAAAGGTGATTGGTGTCTCATGTTGATAGAGGTCCATGAACAAGAGCAAAGGATATTGGTGTCTCCTGTGGATAGATGTCCATGAACTAGAGTAGAGGGGATTGGTGTCTCCTATGAATAAAGGTCCATGAACCAGAGCAGAGGGGATGGGTTTCTCCTATGGATAGAGGTCCACAAAATAGAGCATAGGGGATTGGTGTCTCCTTTGGATTGGTGCCCATAAACATTATAATAGGGAATTGACCCCCAAGATATTTGTTGAGAAAATTTATAAGAAATGTTTTCTCCATGGATGTATTCCACATTGGGTGAACCATGTTAAATCTGTGTCTCTTATGTGTGTTATGATTTGTGCATTATTTTATTACTGCAATTGATGATATTGGATAATACAACATTGGAAAGAAAAGTAAAAATTCTTATCTTATATTGTTCACCCCCTCTCTTAGTATAAGCTTGTGTTCTTCACAATATTTTTCTTTAGAGCACCATGTTTTTAAAGTTATCTACATGGTTTCTCTAAGGACAAGTTTTCAAGTTCACTAGTTTAATATTCACAAAAAGTAAAGTTAAATTTATTACGAGGTATATCATACCACTTTTGAGAACCAAGACTACTGCAGATAGTCTCCCAAGTTGACGAGGTTGGTCAAAACTTGTAAAGAGTGCTATTTTATGGATCCATGTTGCTTATTTATTGTTCTCTAGTTTTGGCATAATATTAGATTCCATGGTTGTGGTTATCCTTTAAGGCCCATAACACCTAGAGGGTGGATGCATACTTTACCCATCCCTTAGCATGATGAACCTTGACCTAATCTATCGATATGTTCAATACTTGGTATCTAAGGGGTTAGCGTACATATACCTAGTGCCTAGTTGATTATCCTCTTACCTAGATTCAACTAGATCCATGTCATTACCCTAATACTAGATTTGGTCTCAAATGGCCATAATGACTCATAATAGTTTATTCCATACCAACCATCGAGGCAAAACTAGCTTATTTATCTACTAGCTCTCTACTAGTCAAATGGTACAAGGATCTATCACTTGTACTTCCTGAGCAATAGTCTAGAGGAGACGTCCCATACCATCCCTCATTACCAATTTTTTCAAGGTCACTTATTTTGACATATTTCATCATAAAAATAGTCATTCTTTAGTCGTTGATGTTACCACTCGTAACCCTCAATGTTGGGTGTTTAGTTTAGTCACCTATATTGTGATCAAGGCTCATTCATGATTTTGTTAAAATTAAGAAAATAGAGTTTATAGTTTTACTATGGTGTTTTGGATCACACATTTTTCCTATCCTATAAATAGTTTAAAAAGGTTTATTAAAAATATAAGAATTAAAGTAATTCACATTTCAATATATCAAAAATCTAATATAAAGAAATATAATTTAATTTAATTTAAACATGGGCATATATCCACTTTATGTATTAAAGAGAATATGCTTCATATTACATTTACTAAGATATTATTCATCACAACTATGGTTTTTTTTATTTTCCAAAAGAAACAAATTCTTAATTTAATATTTAATTCATCAACTATATTTTTCCATTTTGACCGCTACAATCACACTAAGTTTCAATTGTATCCAAAAGGGATTTGCCATGAAATACCTTAACACATATATTACCCATGATTTAATAATGTTTTAAGATACCCATAGTTTTCCATTAAAAGTCTTAATCCAACTCGCATTACTCCAACAAGCTCTATTTACAATGGTAATGTTTTCCATTATATTGTGGTTTGACTTAATTACAACCTTTGATTGTCTTAATGAAAATATACATTATTACTTTCAAATCCATAATAATATTTATGGTGTTAAATTTTTACCTTACATTAACTAAATTAAAATCTATTTCACAAACGATAAATAACTACTTATTTTACCCCTAGAAATACTTCAATTTTGAACCACAAGTTAAGCAATCTAATTATTCTTCATTTTCTTATGTTGCATGGCAAAAAAATCATAAATCTCATCTCACTCGTCCCGGCTAAAATGAATATTAAAAAAAATGTGTTAGTCTCATTCCTCATTATCAACATGAGTATCTAAAATTCACTGGAATTTTCTAAAATGAGCATTATATGTTTTTAAGTTAAGACCCTTATTTCCTACTTGAATTTTCAATCTCGACTTAAGACTAAATTATCCTTTAAACATTCCAACTTGAATGTTCTATGCAGCATTCAAATTATATATTACTCTCACTTTATCGATTAATCCAAACCATTCTTGCTGCATATTAGAACTACTCAAGCACTTAAATCGGAATTGATTATAGGCATTTATCTTAAAAGAGAATCCTCTTAAGTTAAGGACAGCGTCTTAAGATAAGAGTACCTAAAGCTTTTATTTCGGGTGTGGTTTGCACGTTGCTGGGTTGGAAGTGATACTGAGAAATCTAAGAAAATATTTGTCTCTAATTACTTAACAATAAATATCAAATTTTACTACCTCAGATGATAAATACTATCTAATAAACAACATAAACTTTTCATTACTTAGCAGACTGAAATGAAAACTATTTAATATAATATACATTTGGAGAATATTCTTGTCCATAATTATTGGGTTTCCAAATAAAATTATTATAGCAATCCTTTAGCAAATTTAAACTAAAATTACATTTTCAAATTTGCAAGAATTAAAAGAAGTTTTCCTCTTAGTTTCCTTTTCCATATAACAAATATTGATAACTATTTCTATTATAGTCTCATAATAAATATGCTATTTATACAATTGGGATCCTATTTTATTCCCAAGGTCCCTTTATAACCAATATATGATCTAATTTGAATGTTTTTTACCAGCTCCAGCAATAAACATCTCTATACTCTAGAACGTCTCTACTCCAAATTTTAGGTGCCAAATGGATTAAATCATAGAAACGACTCGAATATTTAATATTAGGGATCTAAAATGGTCCATTATGCAATTGTATATGCAACTATTGTGGTTGTGCACCTTCTCATGTCATTATTTATCATTTAGCATTTTTAACAAACCATTCCACCCAAACAAAGCTACAAAGCATCTAAGTTATATAATAAAGATGCACCAGATATTTACTCACTCAAATATAAATCTACCATTTTTCTTTTTCAAAATGCAAATATACAACATTACTTTCCAACCACTTTCATTTACAAGCAAGAAATATAAATTTTTTATTCTAGGTTTTAATCACATCAATGCAGATAAAACTACGGTGTCACAAAGAAATCACAATAGCTAAGGAAAACAATTGTTTCAAAGAACCTTGTCCATATTTCCTTAACATAAATAAATATGCACAATAAATAGTTCAACACTAATAAACCAACTATAGCATTATTCATCTCATCAAGTCAACATAGTTTTTAACAAACAGCTTCAACCAGTGAGTAAAATACAATGCATTCATGTACAATAAACTAAAAATAATAAAAATATTTACTCAGACATTCAAAACATCTTACAAACAACCATGAAATTGAAAATAATCTGACCTGGTGTTTTGATGTTTTACGAAGCTCTTCTAGCCTTTGGAGTGTTATTTGCTATGAGCACGGTTTGTGGAAAGAGAAACATATGTTGGACATTTTGAGCAGTTATCACCAAATATCCAAAGTGAGTTGTCATTGATGTCATGATGTTAGTGAGATTCCAGTGATCATCCTTTGCCAGTTCAGGTGAAAGGGAAATAGTTTCAGTTTCAAGGTAAATATCTTCATCAGTGCACTCAAGGAAATGAGTCAGAGTTTGATTTAATTCCACCATGGCAGAATATTGTTCAAAATCAAGAGGAGCACATAATATTATATTTCTTATAATATTATTTCAGGTTGAAAGAAAAACCCAAAAGTCAATATTGTAATTTTAATTATAATATTTTGGGTCATGAGGTTGCAAATATTTTATTGGGAGTAAATCCAAAATTTGGGTCTAATTCGAGCATCCAGTGCAAAAATAATAAAATCCAAAGGTTGGGTTTATCAAGGTTTCAAGAAGGCAAGTGGATAATAATTCAATAACCCAAAGGATGGGTTCATCAAGGTGTAAAGAAGGCAAGTTATTATTAATTATTTTAAAATAACCCAAAGTGATTTTAAAATAATTAATTAAAGGCTTTGCAAAGGTTTTATCTTATTTTCTCGTTCGAATTCGAAAGTGCCGACATTTGAAAAGATGGTGTAATATTTCCTATTTAATGCCCTCTCAAAACTTAGAAGAAGACATCCTTGCTAATTCATTTTTGGAATGCATGCGAATTAAGGCTCATGTTTTAAAAGACCTTGTGAATTACAAAAAGGTTGAAGCAGGGAACATTTGGATTTGTGGATCACATAGGCTAGCTTGGCCTAGTAGTGTGTTGGCTTGGCGAGACACAGGAGGTCCCGCATTCAATTTTCTTGGAGGTTGGTTGCTTAGTCAAAGTTCTCGAAGCACGTTTTGATTGTTTCAAAAGGCACGAGTTTGTGAGGTTTTTGGTGTAGTTCGTGCCTCTTTCGGTACATGTGGGTGCGTGGTCCAACGGTGGCTTGGCCACAGTTAAGGAATTGGGAAGAAGGACATCGAGGGATAAAATCCCTTCGAGAGGCGAGGTAAGTTAATTTTTTATATATTTTAATTTTTATTAAAATAGCCTTAAGGGAGAAATAAGGGTTATGCTATGCCTTAGAAAATTAAGAGATTTTTGATGGTTTTATTTTTGGAAGGGTAGCATATTATAAATTGTTGGAAAGCATCATTCAAGGGTTATTTCATTAAATTTCTTAGAAGTAGAAATAAGATGTGTGTAAAGAGATATTTTTGTTTTTGTAAAGGGGTTCAAAAGTGAGTTTGATTTATTCTTTTTCAAAGGGGATTATTTCTTTCATGAGAGGACATGGTGAAATTGAATGAGTAGGAGTAATAAGGTGTTATTGGGATATTATTTTTATTGTTGTGATATTACTCAAGTCCTCTAACCTCTTTGTGATTGAAAAGGAAATATTTGAAAGTGTGTTGAGTTTGATATATTTTGAGAGATCAATTCCTAGGGCATCAAAAGGTATGGGCAAATATTCTTCTCAAAATTGTTTGTGAGTGGATGGTTATTTTTTTGTAAAATATCATTGGAGAGAAAAGGATTGATTGTGGTTTCCTTATTAAGAGTTGCTTGTTGAATAAGGTTTTCTGGAAAGTGACTTTTTCCATATTTCCTAGTGAATTTTGAAGTTGTTTGTACAAGGTTTTCTGGATTAGTGGAGTGACTTAAAAATTGTTTTAATGAGCATTGTTGTTGATATTTATTGTGCCAAGACTTGAGAGTGATTGCAAAAGTTTTGGATTGAAAATATTGTGCAAAATATTGAATAGATAATGAGTATCATTGTTATGTGAGATTTGTTGTTGAGCATTGTTGAAAACATTTTGAGTTGGTTGATACATGCTTGGACTAAGATTTGTGAGAAAGGGTTGTTCCTTGAAGTTATTGGTTGAGTAGAGTTGATTGAGCCTAGTCAAGTGGATGCATGAAGTGGTTGTTCAAGTTCCATAAAATAAACTATTCTATATTCTTATTTGAGTTGAGATTGAGTTTTGAGAATAGAACATATTGAGTCTCTAACAATTCTCTTTATGATTCTATAAGATTGAGTTGAGAAAGTGATTGAGTTTTGAGAATAGAACATATTGAGTCTCTAGCAATTCTCTTTATGCTTCTATGATATTGAGTTGAGAAAGTGATTGAGTTTTGAGAATAGAAAATATTGAGTCTCTAAAAATTCTCTTTATGCTTCTAAGAGCTTGAGTTGATAAAGTGATTGAGTTTTGAGAATAGAATATATTAAGTCTCTAACAATTATCTTTATGCTTCTATGAGATTGAGTTGATAAAGTGATTGAGTTTTAAGAATAGAACATATTGAGTCACTAAAAATTCTCTTTATGTTTCTGAGAGAGTGATTGAGCATTGAATTGAAGCTGAAATATATTGAGTCTCTAACAATTTTTTTTGTGTTTCTAAGATATTGATTGAGATTGATTGAGTAGATTTAAGCAAGTTCTTGGTGACTTGTTGAAGCATATTTTGAGCAGGTTCTTGGTGAGCTTGTTGAGGCAAATTTTGAGCAGGTTCTTGGTGAGCTTGCTGAAGAAAATTTTGAGCAGGTTATTGGTGATCTTGCTAAGCATATTTTGAGCAGGTTCTTGGTGAGCTTGCTGAGCATATTTTGAATAGGTTCTTGGTGAGCTTGTTGAAGAATATTTTGAGCAGGTTCTTGGTGAGCTTGTTGAGCATATTTTTATCAAGTTCTTGGTGAGCTTGCTAAAAAATATTGGACAAGTTCTAAGTGAGCTTGTAAGATATATATTTATCAAGTTTTGTGTGAGATTTTTGATAGAGCTTTGGAGGTGACAGATTATAGAGGATAGAGTCTCAGTGGATAGAGATCTAGTAGCCAGGACAATTGAATACGAGTCTTCTGAGTGAGAATTCTTCAAGTGGAGAGATATCTACCAGTCAGTACAAAAAAAAGACAGAGTCTTCTAGAAGATCAATAATAGAGCTGAAAGAGAAAGAGTTTTACTAAGGAAGAAATCCATGAACTTGAGATTAGGGGATCAGTATCTCCATTGGATTGTGGTCCATAAACATTGTAATCAAAAAAGAGTTTCCAAGAGATTGATTGAGAAAGTTTTAGTAAAATATTTTCTATGTGGACATAGCCCAAGTTGGGTGAACCACGTAAATTATAGTGTCTCTACTTTGTGTGATGTTGTGTATTATTGTTGTTGATATTGCTATCTCTACATTGTATACAGTGGTTTGAAAATAAAAGTAAAAAGTAGTCTTATACTGTTCACCCCCCCTCTCAGTATAAGCTTGTATTATTCAATTGGTATAAGAGCGGGTTCCTTCAGAAGAATTTGACAGCTTAAAGAAAACTTTATTAAGAACACAATGGTTCAAAAAGAAGAAGGATCTTCAGATAGTAAAACACCAATCTTCGATGGGAGTCACTTCTTGTTTTGGTGTGTGTTGATGAAATTCCACCTAAAGGCTCTTGGCAGTGAAGTATGGGATGTAGTTGAAAATGGATATGATACAACGATAAATCATACTACAGACAAAGAAGGTAAGCTCCTAATGCATGAAAATTCAAGATCTATGAATGCAATTATCAAAGGAGTGCATAGATCAGAATCTTTGAAGATTATGGATTGTAAAACAACAAAAGAAATATGGGAACTATTGCATGAGATACATGAAGGAGACAAAGGTGTCAGGAAAGCTAAGATCAAAAATCTCAAAGGAGAATTTGAGAATCTAAGAATGTGGGAAGATGAGAATATTTATGACTATATTCATAAGATAGATGATCTAGTACATGAGATGAGAGAACTTGGAATGAAAGTAGATGAATCTGATGCTTGTGATAAAATCTTGAGAACTCTTCCAAAAAGGTACAATGAGAAGGTCTTTGCTATAGAAACTTCAATTGACAGTGATGATCTAACCAGGAATGCATTACTTGGCATGCTTACTACATTTGAGATAAGAACAAAAGAACCTATCTCTCAGAAGGAAGAAACATTCAAAGCAATCAAAGGAAAGGACACATGACAAGAGTAAAGTAGTGACTCATCCGAGGAGGAAGAAGCTAACTATGGCAAAAGGAATAAAGACTACATAAAATTTGTGGATCCAAGGTCAGTTAAGTGCTTCAACTATGGAAAGAATGGGAATTTTGCTACAAATTGTAAAGAAGCCAAAAATAACAGTGATGAAGAAATACAAGATCACAGGGACAAAGATTCGAATAGACATAGGTACCAGAAGAAAGGAAAAGGTGAACAAATAAGATCCGAAAATAAGTTCTTTCAAATATAAAAGAGGATCTACTATGCAGACAAGGCAAGTAAGTATTCAAGTCATAGTGATGCCAGTTCATCAGATAATGATAGAGATGAAATGCTATTTATTATTAAAGAGAAACTAGTTAAGAGTAGAACTCTAGTTATTCTCAAATGCTTTAGATGTGGTAACTTTAGACATCTTGAAGATAGTTGTACAAATAATGGTTATAGTTTCAATGATGATAAGTATAAAGACACACTGGAAGGACCAGATGAGAATCTTCTAATGGCATTGGAAGATAAAGAAGATGATTCCATAGAAGATAAGTCTAAAGGAAGTAGAAATTTGGACAAAGGTAAAAAAATAGAGGAATACTCAGAAGAGAATGGATATGATCTCAAGGGAGAACTCATATATGTTCTTAAAATAGTAAATAAGGTAAGAAAGCAGAATTCTAAGCTTGAAATTCAGTTGCAGGAATGTGATGATTAAAGAAGAGCACACATAGAGGATTTAGAGAAATCCAAGGGTAAAGCAAATAGGTCCAAGGAAAAGTTGGAATCTAAGATCTTAGAATATAAATAGCTAGCACAGGAAGTGACACTACTCAAGAAGAATCTAAGATTATGATAAAAGGGTTCACAAACAGTTCTAAGAACATGGATAAGTTCAAGAGTGGACAACAAAGAGCTTCTTGCAAATCAGGTCTTGGAAGCAAACAGGTTCAAGAAGATAAGTTAACTACCAGTTTTGAAGATACTTTAGAAGAAGAGGATACTTTAGAAGAGGGATTCTCAGATGAGAGTGGAAGTGAAAGTGAAACTTCTAAGGATGATTCATATTGTAGTGAGTCCAGCAGGAAAAGGTAAAATGGGAAAAGAAGATTCATATGGAACAACAATCAGAAAGACCAATGAGACCTAGGAAAAGTGGTTCCAATAGAAGATGTTTTTCATGTCATAGGTTTAGAAATATGGCTTCATAGTGTAGAGCATAGGGAATATAGGAATATGGAAGTATACATAACTTTCATGGGTATTGCTACTCATGTAATCATTTTTGTAATAAGGTAGTGAATTATAGGGTTCAAGACAAAAGAGGATATGGCTTCACCAGGAGAAGTCCAAAGTCATTCATTCATCCAAGAAATAATAGCAGTTTTTAGTGCTACAGATGCAATAATGATGGTCACATAGCAAAGTGGTGTAGAGAATACATACCTAAATCAAGCAAAAGCTGGAATAGGAGGAATTTGAACAAGAATAGGAACATGAATAGAGACTCAAAAAAGAACAAGAAGATGAATAGGAATAGAGACTCAAAAAAGAACAAGAATAGAGACTCAGAAAAGAACAAGAAAATGAACAAGGACTTTGACAAAAACAAGAATAGGAATAGAGATAGAAATGAAGATATGGATATAGAAGTTGGTCAGAGAAATCAGAAGAATCGGACAAGAAGGAAAGATGACAAAGGGAAATAACAATGCTTTTTGGGAGTAGAGATACTCCCACCCTAGAATTAAACACCTCATCAGGAGGTGGGGGAGGGGCTAAGCTAAGAGGCTCATTATTAGCCCCAAGCCCCAAAGGTGACCCTTTGCTATTGATGTCAAATGGGGATAGATTAGAGTAAGGGGGAGCAGATTGATAAGTAAAGAAAAAGAGGAGATATTTGACACAGGGGGAGCAGAGCATAAGTGAGTTAAGCTTTTAGCATGAGTATTTGGGTTGCCATAAAAGACAAAGGGGGAGATTGTTGGAAATTTTTAGAAGTTATCACCAAATTTCCAAAGTGAGTTGTCATTGATGTCATGATGTTAGTGAGATGCCAGTGATCATCCTTCACCGGTTCACGTGAAAGGAAAACAATTTCGGTGTTAAGGTAAAATATCTTCATCAGTGCACTCAAGGAAGTGAATCAGAGTTTGATTTAATTCCACCATGGCATCAGATTGTTCAAAAGCAAGAGGAGCACATAATATTATATTTCTTATAATATTATTTCAAGTTTAAAGAAAAACCCAAAATTCAATATTGTAATTTTAATTATAATATTTTGAATCATGAGGTTGCAAATATTTTATTGGGAGTAAATCCAAAAGTTGGGTTTAATTCGAGCATCCGATGCAAAAAAATAAAATCCAAAGGTTGGGTTTATTGAGGTTTCAAGAAGGTAAGTGGATAATAATTTAATAACCCAAAGGATGGGTTCATCAAGGTGTAAAGAAGGCAAGTTATTATTAATTATTTTAAAATAACCCAAAGTGGTTTTTAAAATAATTAATTAAAGGCTTTGTAAAGGTTTTATCTTATTTGCTTGTTTGAATTTGAAAGAGCCAACGTTTGAAAATGTGGTGTAATATTTATTATTTAATGCCATCTCAAACCTTAGAAGATGAAATCCTTGCTAATTCATTTTTGGAGTGCATGTGAATTAAAGCTCGCATTTTAAAATACTTTACGAATTGCGAAAATGTTGAAGCAGGAAACGTTTGGATTTGTGGAGCACATAGGCCAGCTTGGCCTAGCGATGCCTTGGCTTGGTGAGACATAAGAGGTCCAGCGTTCAAATCGATTGGAGGTTGCTTGCTTAGTCAAAGGACTCAAAGTGTATTTTGATCATTTAAAAAGGCATGATTTCATGAGGTTTTTGGTGCAGTTTGTGCCTCTTTAGGCACGTGTGGGTGCATGGCCCAATGGGGGTGATGCACCTTGCAGGAGCCATAACTTGTGAGTCATACGTTCATTTGCATTGAAATTTAATAGGTGGTACCGTATCCGTGTACCTCCAAAAATCATCTATCATCCTCCTTTGATCCTCCTAACCCTCCAAAAATCATGTTTTTGGGACCTAACTCTGACATCTAGTGCCCCAAAATTAGCTTTTAGAATAGGTTCTCCAGTTTTTTGGGATTTTTTGGCTGTTAGAAGTTTATTATATTTTGTTATATCTTATGTTGAGACCCAATATTTTAAATTAAGGTTCGTTATTGTAAGAGGAATGTGTGCACCGAATTTGGGTGCAATCCGACTCTTTTCTATTTTTAGTAGTTTTTAGAAAATATATCCATTTTTAGCAGTTTTGAGGAAAAGATGTTTTTAGGGTTTCTTTGGTTTTCGGTTGCTATATGATGGGTTGTAATATTTTGGATAAGGGGTGTGAATTTAGGAATGAGAAGAATATCAATTGCAAGTTTTTTCTATTATATTGCATTTGTGTTATGTGATTGGAGTCCATTTTCTTGGTCTCTTGTAGCTGAGTTTACATCAGGGGGCTTGGCCATGGTTAAGGCATTGGAAATGAGGATGTCAGGGGATCGAATCCCTCCGAGAGGTGAGGCAAGTTAATTTTTTATATATTTTAATTTTTTATTAAAATAGCCTTAAGGGAGAAATAAAGGTTATGTTATGCCTTAGAAAATTGAGAGATTTTTATGGTTTTATTTTTGGAAGGGTAGCATATTATATATCGTTGGAAAGGATTTTTCAAGGGCTATTTGATTAATTTGATTAGAAGGAGAAATAATATGTGTGTAAAGTGATATTTTTGTTTCTATAAAGGGGTTCAAAAGTGATTTTGATTTATTCTTTTTCAAAGGGGATTATTTCTTTAATGAGAGGACATGGTGAAATTTATTGAGTAGGAGTAATAAGGTGTTATTGGAATATTATTTTTATTTTTGTAATATTACTCAAGTCCTCTAATCTCTTTGTGATTGAAAAGGAAATATTTGAAAGTGTGTTGAGTTTGATAGATTTTGATATATTAATTCCTAGGGCATCAAAAGGTATGGGCAAATATTCTTCTCAAAATTGTTTGTGAGTGGATGGTTGTTTTTCTATAAAACATCATTGGAGAGAAAAGGATTGATTGTGGTTTCCTTATTGAGAGTTGCTTGTTGAATAAGGTTTTCTAGAAAGTGACTTTTGCCATATTGCCTAGTGAATTTTGAAGTTGTTGGTACAATGTTTTATGGATTAGTGGAGTGACTTCAAAATTGTTTTGATGAGCATTATTGTTGAGATTGATTGTGCCAAGACTTAAGAGTGATTGCAAAAGCTTTGGATTGAGAATCTTGTGCAAAATATTGAAGAGATCATGAGTATCATTGTTATGTAAGATTTGTTGTTGAGCATTGTTGGAAACATTTTGAGTTGGTTGATACATGCTTGGACTAAGGTTTGTGAGAAAGGGTTGTTCCTTGAAGTGATTGGTTGAGTAGAGTTGATTGAGCCTAGTCAAGTGGATGCATGAAGTGGTTGTTCAATTTCCATAAAACAAACTATTCTATATTCTAATTTGAGTTGAGATTGAGTTTTGAGAATAGAACATATTGAGTCTTGTTGAGTGGTATTTTCATCCAGTTGTGAAAGTACACTCTCCTTTAGGATTTGGGTTCCAAATTCCCTCTTGCAAATAAGTTAAAAAAACAACTTCTCCAAGGTCTTCGCTATATTAGCATTTACAAACTGTGTATTAGTAATCTCCAATAAAGATATTCAATTTAAATGCTTGGAACACCTTAGTGATTGCAAGTAACTGTAAACAAGGGGAAATGTTGTTTTATTTCACCATGAAACTTTAGTGATTTTTCATTGTTTTTTGAATTTTGTAATTTTTAAATGTTTATTTTAGATAAGTTAAACTTTCTGGAAAAAATAAAATGCAAAAAATGAAAATGAAATGCAGAAAGCTGAAAATAAAATGTACTCAGTATGATGCTATCCTGTTCTGACAAAACCAAAGATGTGAGGTCTCCATGCATGCAACCTAACCTATTGGACTTGCAAAACAAGCACAATCCCCATAGACTAAGTGCTGGTTCCTAGGGTACGAAATAAAATTTCAGATTTCAAATATTTGCCTAATGTAACCCAAAAAAAATGGCATTTAACATTATCTATAAATTCAAAATCTAAAAAATGAAAGAATAAACATTAAATCCATAGCATGCAAAGAGGATCTCCTTCTTTCTTGCCCACAAGATACAAATTTATGAAAACTTTTGCATTAAAAATATGTCATTTTACAATAGCAAAATTTTTGGTTTTCCCAAACCATTCTGTGGAAGAGAAACAACTCAAACAGGTCCAAAATGGCTTCCTCACCTTTAGCTCTACAACTCTGCTTGCAGTGGTTTCCAACCCCAGTCCATGGAAGAAAAACCAGTCTATGGAAGAAAAATAGCCCAACTAGGCCCAGAATGGCTATCTCGCCTTCAACTCTGCAACGCTAATTGCAGCAGTTTTTCACCCTCCTCTGGCCTCTTTGAATGGCGTATTTAAACTTGTGAAAACATTGTTTCTCCTTCCATGATGGTTCATTTCATTTTTCGATGGCTATTCGCTTCACCTTTCCTTGTATGCGTGTGCTTTGGTTTCCATTTTGTGGCCCTTTGCTGCATGTTCTCCACATGGGCTTGCATCTATTTCCCTCCGTGTGTAACGACCATCTTAAATGATTTCCAATCATTAAAGATTTCTTATGTAACACTTTGTCTTATTTACTGGATTTTATCCTTATGTTCGTGTCACTATGCAGGTCTGTTACCTTGGCAAAAATGGAACATGTCGTGATATCGCGACACTTCTTGTTTCTCTGTTTGGCTACCCCTTTTGAATTGCAAAAATGTAACATGTCGCGATATCGTGACACTTTTGGCCCCTTCTATCTTTTGTTGCTTTTAGCAGTGAAAATGTAACATGTTGTGATATCGCGACACTTTTGGTCCCTTCCATATTTTGTTGCTTTTAGCCACAAAAATGTAACATGTCGCGATATCACGATACTTTTGTTTCTAGTTCTTTATTTTAACATTTGGTCACGAAAATACGACATGTCATGATATCGTGACACTTTTTCTTTCTTCCCTCTCTCTTTGCTTTGAATCGTGAAAATGCAACATGTTGCGATGTCGTGACACTTTTTCCTGTATGGCCATGAAAAAGCAACATGTCGCGATATCGTGACACTTTTCTCTTTTGGCCACGACGGTGCAACATGTCGCGATATTGCGACACTTTTTCTCGTTTGGCCACGAAAATGCAACATGTCGCGATATCGCGACACTTTTTTTTTTCTTGTTCTTTCTTGTCTTGTTTGGTCGTGAAAATGCAACATGTCGCGATATCGTGACACTTTTCTTTCTTGTTCTTTATTTTCTCATTTGATCGCGAAAATGCAACATGTCACGATATCACGACACTTTTTCTTTCTAGATCTTTCTCTTTGCTTTGAATCACGAAAATGCAACATGTCGCGATATTGCGACACTTTTTCTCCTCTGAATGCGACCAAGCAACATGTCGTGATATAACGACACTTTTTCTCCTCTGATCGTGACCAAGAAACATGTCGCGATATCGCAACACTTTTTCTCTTTTTGCCGCGATGGTGCAACATGTCGCGATATCGTGACACTTTTTCTCTTTTGGCCGCAATGGAGCAACATGTCGCTATATCGTGACACTTTTTCTATTTTGGCCACGATGGAGCAACATGTCGTGATATCGCGACACTTTTTCTATTTTGGCCGCGACGATGCAACATGTCGCGATATCGCGACACTTTTTCTATTTTGGCCGCGATGGTGCAACATGTCGTGATATCGCGACACTTTTACTCCTTGTGGTATTTTGCTTTTTTTCTTGATCTTTAGCCTATGGGCCACTTCGATCATCTTGGAACACATGCAAAAAAATGTGGGTCCTCAATTTTGGGTACGTTGTGGATCATCCACAACAAATGGCGACTCTACTGGGAAATGCTCCTGAGCATTTCGATGAGAAATCAACCTGAAAATGAAAAAAACACAGACTCAAATGCAAGTGTCAGCAAATATCCCAAGAATGAAACTAGACGAGAAATACATGAAGTATTAGAATTATTAAACATCATCTCGGTGTGTGCAATGTGCTGTATTCCCTATCGTTTGAAACTCGTTCAACTTTCCATTGTTAGTTTCACTTATGATTCGTATGCAAGGCTATGAATGATTTGTGCAGGATTTGACGTATGACAACTATGTTAGAGATATAACAACCTACTTTGCAAAGGCTCAAACCTTTTAGTATCATGAACAAACATATTAAAATTATTAAACCCTCTTCGGACCAAATATGAGTATACTGAATTAATTTAGTAGATCCCAAATTTGGTTATGTGTCACCACCATCTTGAACCCATGTGCAGGTGTAAGTGAAATTAGAGCTTTGGGGAATAGGATTCCCAACCTAAGAGAGATGGGAATTTAATCCTATCCTTACTAATCTGATCCGGAGTTCATTACCTCATCTTGAACAAAATGATTTAACCTGTTATGGATGGAACTGTCAGGCTAGCCTGCCCGTTTGAGCAGTCAGTGGTCTTGCTTTTAGACAAGACATGTTTCCACGCATGAGCATACTCCACTGCCAGGCAGGCATCTATAGCCCCAATGGAGATTAACCCCATAATCCATGGTTTGGATCTACTTTTGATTTCTTGGACCTTGGGGATGACTACCCATCCTTGCGAGGGACATGTAGTACGATCCTTCCAATCCAATATTAATAAAGAAACAAAAAATATTTTCTTTTAAATTTCAAGTTCTTGAGTGGGCAAAATATAAGCTTTGGGAAATCATATTCTCAACCTAAGCGAGATGAGAATTAGACCCTATCCTTACTACTCCATGAAGGTCAAATCAGAGCTTTGGGGAATTGGATCCTCAACCTAAGTTCGATGAGGATTTAACCCTATCCTTACTACTCTAATTTTTGGCTTTAAGCACTTATGGGAGTGGTCAAAACCACTGTTTTAAGGATTATGTTGCATGATAAGACAGGCACGAAATACTCCTTTCGCCTCACCTTTTCTTCCAAGTATGGTTTTGACCATTTTGCTCAAGATCCTCTTTAATATGTGCAAAATGTGCTTGGTTCAAGATAGTTCGGGCATCAGTTCCCAACCTTAGGATCCTTTTACTATATGTTATGTAATAACCCTAAGAGGATTCGATACCCTTTCAATGATTGTACATGAAATGAAGATACAACTGAGATGAAATGTATATGCAATGAGGAATGTAATATGAGGCATGAATGCATTTCTCCTTTTGAAATGTGGATGGCGTATATATCACCTTCTTTACCATAATGTGTAAAACTAACAACTTCATGCATCACAAGTTCCAAACGATATTCTTTAATGTGTTTGCAATATTCGTGGAGCTTTCTGCAATACAATTTCGATGTTTCATATTCTCCAAGTCTCAGTCAACATTCCTAAGGACCTAAGTTGACAAACCAAATATGTCCAAAGGACCAACACACAAAACTTAAAAACCAAAATGAGATCCATTCCGAAACCAAAACACGAAAACAAAAAGTATATACAAATGTACAAAAAGTTTGGATTATTATTTTCTCGGATCCCAAACCTGATTAGAATTCTTTAAAAGACATATAACGTGATACACATACCCATTTTTGTAGGAATCCAACAAAAACAAGATCAAACCAAACAAAGAAACAAACCTCCACTTGCCCATCTCACCATACCAATTTGATTTAGTTTCATTAATAATCCTATGATGGAGCTTCAAGTTTTCAAATTGATTAGACAATGATTGATGTTCAATTCTTTTATGTCTATTCTTTAAGATGTCCATTCCGCACTTTGATTCATGGTGTAGAAATAAGCTTTCATTTTCATTCAATAAAGCCATAACATTAATAATATTTGAATCAAACCATTCATTAGGTAAACCTTCATTCGAATTTTGCATGGTGAAACCAAAACGGTGAGATTTTACCTTTGGCACGCTTTCATTTGACTTTACTTGAAGAGGATTTGAAAATTCCTCTTTTCTCTCATGACATTCATCATCCTGTAGCACTTGTTCTTTCTCCATGACTTGTTTATCAAATGCACCAAACTTAGGTACCCAATTGAAAATATGTCCATCCCTTTCAAACCATAAGTCTTGTCTATCTAGGGGTGGGTTAACTAACACATTTTCATGATCAATCACTTGGGTTGTTTTGGGTAACGTGAGATTTTCAATTGGATCGTCAATGATATCAAACCCAAATTATTCTGATTTTGTAATTTTCTCATCTTGAAATGGCATAATCATCGTAGCGCCAGTAAGTGGATCTTGATTTTCAATTTCTTTACCTTCAAAGGAATCTAAAGCAAATGACTCTCTTTCTTGATTCACGGTTATAGAATCCTTATCATGTTCCAAAATTTGATGAGATTCAAATTCCTCTTCCAAAAATTTCTCAAATTGTATAGGATTTATAGTATCCTCGAGTGAGGAAGCAATTGAATTATCCTGCATATTAATTGACGCAACAAGTTTATTAGAAGATTTAGATTGATAATATTCTTCCCATTTCTTCCCTGAATCATAGTAATAATACTCCAAGTTCAAGATGTGATGCTCAAGTACCTCTTCTTCATCTTCTGATTCATCAACATGTTTCTCATCCAATTCATCTTCACCTTCCTCATTCCCACTCTCTTGACGATATAGAGTTTCCACCACCAAAATGTTGTCCACTCCTTGCTGATGTTGGGGTAGACCCTTATTTGGTATAAGTTCCAAATCATCCACTTGAGCTTGGAGACAATGGGTATACATAGCAATTTTGGGACAATTCCTTTCATTATTCTCCTTTGTATTATGCAATCTACACCCCTTTTCCCATGCAAAATCAGAAATATTAATAATGGAACTAGAGTGACTTGGTCTGGAAGAAGTATCTATCTGATTAGCAATAGGGGAAGGCACACCCCCATTGTTTTTCTTTGTATTCCACTGTCTCCCTCTATTGTTGAGATTTCGATTTGGGTGAGGGGCATGGGATTCATACTTTTGTTGTTGAACCAAATCATTACTCAATTTTTGAACCATATTTTTGAGCTCTTCAACCTCTGAATAAATCTCTTTTGGTTGAGCTATGTTATTGCTAGTTCCAGTAGGATTTGTGTAATTGGTGAGATCTTGACTTAACATTTGAGTTGGATTTTGAGCCGCTTGATTTGCATAGGGATTCACACTTTGACACGAAATTGGATTGGGTGCATAAGCGGGTATTGATGAATATGGTTGTTGATAAGGCAAAGCATTTATGCCTAATACTTGTGGTGCCATGATCTGATTCATCATAGGAGCTTGACCATATGGACCATATTGTCCTACCATACGCATCTGGGAAAACCCATAACCTTGTGGTGTCATTTGTTGTTCAATGGTCATAGCTTCATTTTAGGCTAGATCAAGAATGGTAACTTGAGGATTTCACCTTGCAAACATTGTTGTCATAGGATCCAATGCCCCATAATATATTTGCAAAGCTACTGCGGGATCAATGGCAAAATGCTGAATTTCTCTATTATAGCACTTCTAAAATCTCTGATTAAAAGTTCGGATTAGCTTACCCTGGACTTTTTTGCACATGATGAACTAATTATAGATGATTGTGGGATCTAATGGTGACCTGAACTAGTTGACAAAAGCATTCTCCATTTGTGGCCATGACGTAATGGAACCAGTAGGTAAGAAAATATACCATTCGTAAGCCACTTGGTCTATGCTCATGGGGAAGAGTCTACAAGCCACATCTTCATGTTGAACATGCAATCTTATCAAAAAATACCTATAGGCCTGAATATGTTCTTCTACGGTCCTTGGGCCATCCGATTTGTATTTGGGCAAAAATATCTCTATATTCCTAGGGATCTCATGAATATCCCCTACAATATTCAAAGGAATGTTATGGGCTCCGTACCAAGGAGGTGGTGGAGGTTGGTCCATTTGATTCAAAATCGATGATGATAACCTTACAAGAACCTGACCAAACTCTCAGTACCTCAAAGAAAACCTGCGACACACAAAAAATCCTAAAATTAATGAAATTCAAAGAATAACTTCAAAATTAATTTGTTAGTCGTGAATGAAATAAGGAACCATGACAAAGCAGTATTCTAAAACAATGCACAATCAAAACACCTTATTCAAAACACCTTATTCCTGTATGAACAATCAAAAGCATTAGAACAATGCATAGCAATTCATGTCCTCCTTTTAACACTACAAGGTTGTATTGTTAAAAGAGGGCTAAAGATAATAATCAATAGGGCATGAAATATTCAAAATTTAAATCCCTATAGCATTTAAATCATTCTGAAATAAAACAATTCATGCCTTCCTTCTAGCGCCAATTTTTTGAGTGGTATTTTCACCCATTTTTGAAAGTACACTCTCCTTTAGGATTTGGGTTACAAATCCCCTCTTGCAAAGAATTTAAACAAACAACTTCTCCAAGGTCTCCGTTATATTAGTATTTACAAACTGTGTATTAGTAATCTCCAATAAAGATATTCAATTTAAATGCTTGGAACACCTTAGTGATTGCAAGTAATTGTAAACAAGGGGCAATGTTGTTTTATTTCACCATGAAACTTTAGTGATTGTTCATTGTTTTTTGGATTTTGTAATTTTTAAATGTTTATTTTAGATAAGTTAAACTTTCTGGAAAAAATAAAATGCAGAAAATGAAAATGAAATGCAGAAAGCTAAAAATAAAATGTACTCAGTATGATGCTATCTTGTTCCAACAAAACCGAAGATGTGAGGTCTCCATGCATGCAACCTAACCTATTGGACTTGCAAAACAAGCACAATACCCATAGACTAAGTGTTGGTTCCTAGGGTACGAAATAAAATTTCAGATTTCAAATATTCGCCTAATGTAACCCAAAAAAATGGCATTTAACATTATCTATAAATTTGAAATCTGAAAAATGAAAGAATAAACATTAAATCCATAGCATGCAAAGAGGATCTCCTTCTTTCTTGCCCACAAGATGCAAATTTCTGAAAACTTTTGCATTAAAAATATGTCATTTTACAATAGCAATTTTTTTGGTTTTCCCAAACCAGTCTGTGGAAGAGAAACAACTCAAATAGGTCCAAAATGGCTTCCTCACCTTTAGCTCTACAACTCTACTTGCAACGGTTTCCAACCCCAGTCCATGGAAGAAAAACCAGTCTATGGAAGAAAAACCAGTCTATGGAAGAAAAACAACCCAACTAGGCCCAAAATGGCTATCTCGCCTTCAACTCTGCACTGCTACTTGCAGCAGTTTTTCACCCTCCTCTGGCCTCTGTGAATGGCGTATTTAAACTTGTGAAAACATTGTTTCTCCTTCCATGATGGTTCGTTTCATTTTCTGATGGCTGTTCGCTTCACCTTTCCTGACTGTTTGCTTCACCTTTCCTTGTATGCGTGTGCTTTGGTTTCCATTTTGTGGCCCTTCATTGCATGTTATCCACATGGGCTTGCGTCTGTTTCCCTCCATGTGTAACGACCATCTTAAATGATTTCCAATCATTAAATATTTCTTATGTAACGCTTTGTCTTATTTACTAGATTTTGTCCTTATGTCCGCGTCACTATGCAGGTCCGTTACCTTGGCGAAAATGGAACATGTCACGATATTGTGACACTTCTTGTTTCTCTGTTTGGCTGCCCCTTTTGAATCGTGAAAATGTAACATGTCATGATATCATGACACTTTTTGCCCCTTCTGTCTTTTGTTGCTTTTATCCGCAAAAATGTAACATGTCGCGATATCGCGACACTTTTGGCCCCTTCCGTATTTTGTTGCTTTTAGCCGCGAAAATGTAACTTGTTGCGATATCATGAAACTTTTGTTTCTAGTTCTTTCTTTTCTCATTTGGTCACAAAAATGTGACATGTCATGATATCGCGACACTTTTTCTTTCTTCCCTCTCTTTTTGCTTTGAATCACAAAAACACAACATGTCGTGATATTGCGACACTTTTTCCTGTACGGTTGCGAAAACGCAACATGTCGCGATATCGTGACACTTTTCTCTTTTGTCCGTGATGGTGCAACATGTCATGATATTGCGAAAATTTTCTTTTCTTGTTCTTTCTTGTCTTGTTTGGTTGTGAAAATGCAACATGTCACGATATCGTGACACTTTTCTTTCTTGTTCTTTCTTTTCTTGTTTGGTTGCGAAAATGCAACATGTTGCGATATCGTGACACTTTTTCTTTCTAGCTCTTTCTCTTTGCTTTGAATTATGAAAATGCAACATGTCGCGATATCGCGACACTTTTTCTCCTCTGACCGCGACCAAGCAACATGTCACGATATTGTGACACATTTTCTCCTCTGACCACGACCAAGCAACATGTCACGATATCGCAACACTTTTTTTCTTTTTGTCGCGATGGTGCAACATGTCGTGATATCACAACACTTTTTCTCTTTTTCTGTTTTGATGTCTAACAAAGATCTATTATCCTTTGGAGTGTTACTGGGTACGAGCACGGTTTGTGAAAAGAGAAACATAGGAAATACCTCTCATGATCCTTGAAATTTTAAGTTTCTTATTCCCAAGCAACCCAAAATTTCTATATGTAGAATGATTAAAGAAAACAAATAATATCGCTCTTCTTCTTCATGCACCATCGAAAAAACAAATATGCGAGAAGTAATAATGGCCCCTCTCTCTTCACTCCCTTTATTTTCATTCATGGAGTATGGAGGAGGTTTTATTGTTAACCATGACACATTAGGCACAGTTCCAGCTCGGTTAACCCGTCCTCATCCCATTGATCCATTCAACCATAATTTTAAGCATAAGAATTTTTATTTTTATTTTTTACAGTTCTTTTGCTATAATTTTAATTTATTAATTCAAATATCATTTGCAAACTTCATTAAACAATTTTATAATTCATCACACTAATTTATGCCTCCAAATTTCATTCTTGTTGGCATCTTGAAGCCTTTATTGCCTTCGGAGGTATTCATTATTTTTTGGCAAACAACAAGCATACTTCAAAATAAAGCACTCACACAATGCAAATCATTCATGATTCCCTATATGATAATCATATTACTTGAGATTCCATGTACTCATAGATTGATCATCATTTCCCACTTACCTTTTTCCTGTCATCTTCTTCTTTTCGTCAAAGGAATGTACCTGGTCTTGCATGCACAACAATCACCAATAGTACCACATTCTAGGAATAAAAGATAAGTATAATTCATCTGTTAACTATAATCGTGCAAGGAGGGTCGTTACATCCTTCTCCACTAGAAATAAACACAGTCCCTATATTTTATTGTATATCCAAATAATTCAAAACATATATATTCATTCACATATCCATCAATATATATGTCCATTCATAAATCATATAGCATTTAATCATGTTCATACATAAATCATTCAGTAATTCAGACTTGTTTGCATAATCTATTTCACATAGTATCTCATTTTGCATTCAACCATATATCTATACATAAACTAAAACATACATAAAAAAAATCTACTCAATAGTTTAGATATACATCCACACATGTATGCATATATATCATAAACCTGCATAGAAAGTTTAAAATGTTCATGTTTACTCAAAAAAAAAAAAATTGTATATCAGCCACATTCTCTCATGTGGAATTTATATCTAAGTAGTGGCCCCATTGGACCTGACGTTGCTCAATGTTCCTTTTCAAGTTATTGGTTATAAAACCAAGAATTCTGATTGGGTGTAATTCAAATTTTAGTGGGTCTGATATCTGTAAATTAGAAACATCCCAAATGTGAGTAGGGTTAAAAATGTACTTCCTAAGGAGGGACACATGGAAGAAATTATGGCAAAGCAATTTTGTAAGCAACAAGACTTATTTTACCTATAATTTCAAATGGACCCACAAATCTAGGGTCAAGTTTAGAAGATTTAATAGAACTCTTTACAGGTTTCACCCTTAAGAAGACTCTATCACCCATAGAGTATTTACTTGGTATTCTTTTGAGCTTCGCATAGATCTTTTGATGATCTATATCCTCTTTAAGCTTTTGGAAAATTCCTTTTAATTGCTCTTCCATTTCTCTTATAGTATTTGGCCTGATCACTACCCAACCTTATAGATTATTCCTTAACAAAGGATTCCTACACCTTCTCCCATATAGGGCCTCAAATGGTGTCGTACCTAGTGATGCATGCTAGTTGTTATTGTAAGCAAATTCAACTAGGTACAAGTAATATTTCCATTTAGTATGTTGGTCTATATAATACATTCTCAACATGTCCTCTAGGACCTGATTCACCCTCTTAGATTATCCATTTGTATTAGGGTGATAAGTTGAACTGATGTTAAGTTTAGTACCCAATGCTTGATGTAAAGCTTGCCAAAATTCTGAAGTAAAGCATGAATCTCTATTAGATATTATAACTTCTAGAAATCCATGTACATGCATTATCTCCCTTGCAAACTTACTTGCTATAGTAGGTACATCATCCTATATATTTCCAGGTATAAAATATGCAACCTTGGTTAACTTATCCACAATAACTAGTATTGCATCATGCCTAAACCTAGTCTTAGGCAATCTGACCACAAAGTCCATCAACACCACCTACCATTTTTTAGTAAGAATATCATGAGGGTACATGTTTTGATTTAAATTTTTGACACCGCAAACACCTGGCCACAAAATTATTAATATATTTATTTTCATTCCATGTCAATAGTAGGCCTTTCTCAAACTCTTGTGCATCTTTGCTCCACCAAGATGCGGGGAATAAGAAGTATTATGTGCCTTATTTAAAATTATTTCTATCAATCCACCCATATTCAAAACAATTAATCTATTTTTATAGTATAACAAATAATCTTTATGTACAAACCCTGTGTCTCTTTTAGATTATTCCTCAATCTGATCTTGATATTCTCTACAAAAATCGTCATTTTGTTGTAATTTCTTAATCTGATCTACCAGATCATAATGAAATTGTGTCATTGTAGTAATACGTCCTCTCCTACTCAAAGCATCAGCAATCTTGTTTTCCTTACCCTTGATATATTCGATATCAAATTCATACTTTGCTAGAAACTCCATCCATCGATGCTTTCTAGAATTTAGCAAGTGTTAAGTAAAAATATTCTTTAAAATTTGATGGTCTGTCTTGAGTTCAAAAGGTTTCCCAAGTAAATAGTACCCTTAAATCTTAAGAGCATGCATAATTGCTGCCAACTCCAAGTCATGAGTGGCATAGTTTACCTCATGTCTCTTAAGTTTTCTTGATTCAAAGGCAATTACTACTTCATCTTGGGCCATAAACCCTCCTAATTATTTAATATATGCATTGGTGCATAATGTAAAACTCTTGGAAGGATTAGGTAACTGTATATTTGGTGTGGTTGTCAACCTCTCTTTCAAATTTCAAAAGGCTTCCTCACAATGTTTTGTCCACTTAAAAGTCTTTCCTTTTCTTTGAAGGTTTGTGATAGGTTGAGAAATTTTTGAGAAACCTCTAACAAACCGTTTGTAATAGCCTACCAATCCCATAAAACTATGCACCACAGTTACATTAGTGGGAGCAGGTTAGTCAACAATATCTTTGATTTTCTTGGGATCGATGGAAATCCCTTCAATAGAGACTATATGTTCCAGATATTGTACCTAAGTAGTATAAAATTCATTATTTGATAGCTTCCCATACAATTCATTCTTTACAAGAGTATTAAGTACAATTCTCATATGTTGGTCATGCTCCTCCTTATTTTAGGAATAGATTAGTATGACATCAAGAAACATGAGAACAAAATGGTCTAGATGCTCTTAAAATATATTGTTCACGAGATTAAATAATGCAACTGGGGTATTAGTCAAACCAAAAGGTAGGATTATAAACTCATAATGTCCATACCTTGTTCTAAAAGCAGTCTTATGTGTGTCTTCTTATTGAATTCTCAGTTGATGGTAATCCAATCTAAGGTCATTTTTTTAGAATATTGTATCTCCTTTTAGCAGAACAAAAATATCATATATTCTAGGTAATGAATACCTATTCTTGACGGTAACCTTATTTAGCATCTGGTAGTCTATGCATAATCTTAAGGACATATCTTTATTATTAATAAATAGGAAAGGAGCAACCACTATGACACATTGGGCTTGATAAGCCCCTTCTCTAATAGGTCTTGAAGTTGCATCTTGAGTTCTTGTAACTCTATAAAGGTCATTCTATATATTTCCCTAGCAATTGGTGCAGCTCCATCCAAGAGTTCAATTGAAAATTCAAATTCTCTTTGAGGAGGTAAACCTAGTAGGTCCTCTGAAAACACATCATTAAATTCACTCAAGATAGGATACTTTTGGAAGTGGTACAAATAAACTTTAGTTTCTTTCTTCATGTTTATATTGACCACAAAAATCATTCATCTTTTCCTTATTATCTTCTTCACATGCATTGTTGATAATAAATATGGTTTAACACACTACACCAAAAGAGGATTTTAACAATGGCTAAAGTAAGGTAATTTTTATGGTGGTAGAAAACTACATTAATAGATCCTAAGAGGGTGGTTAAAATCACCCTTTTAGGATAACCATCCTCTTAGGGTGGCCCTAAGAGGGCGGTTATAAACCACCCTCTTAGGTCTAAGAGGATGGCTTAGGAAACCCTAAGAGGGCAACTTAAAACTGTCCTCTTAGGGTCTCAATGAAAAAAAATATAGACCATGGAAAAATCCTAGATCTCATTTCGAGTTGAGCATTTCGTAGTGCACGTTGATGGAGGTAGATATAGCTAGGGATTTGAACAATATTTTGATTCAGAATTTCATAGCACATGACGAAGGTAGAGCTAGTTAGGGATTTGAGCAGCATTTTGATTGAGCATTTCATAATGCACGATAGAGGTAGAGCTAGGGCTTTGAGTAGCATTTTGGTTGATAATTTTATAGCATGCAATGGAGGTAGATCTAGGGATTTAAGCAGCATTTTGGTTGAGCATTTTGTACCACACAATGGAGGTAGAGCTAGAGCTTTGAGAAAAATTTCATAATGTGCGACGGAGGTAGATCTAGGGCTTTGAGTAGCATTATTGCAACATTGTTTCTTGTTTCCTGTTTCCTATTTTAAAAGAAATCATTCACTAGTTTAGGTTTGAGGATTTCTTCTTCTTAGGGTTCTTCATATTCATTTTTTTATATTAAAACCTACAGTATTCTATTTTACAAGAAATCATTCATTGGTTTAGGTTTAAGGATTTCTTATTCATAGGGTTTTTCATATTTATATTTTTATATTAAAACCCATAGTGGCTTCATGTTTCTTGTTATTATTTAAAAGGATAATTATTGTGTATTTGGCACCTTAAATGAATATGGTTATGAGTTTTTTTGTGTTTTCCTATTGAAAATTATGAACATGTCTATTTTTTGTGCTTTGGTGCTCTCCATTTCCTCAATGAGGCACACATGCTTTACACTCCAGGATTGTAATATTAAATTATTTTAAAGCTACATGCAAGGTCGCATAATCGATCCTGTTAGACAACAATAAAGAGAAATTATTAGGAAATAGGGTACAAGCTCAAGCTCCAAAATATTTTTTCCTTCCCTTTCAAATAAATTTTTATTACTTTCATTTATTCTACTTCTTCCTAAAATAATTGTAGGATAAGCAATTTATTTGCATTGATGAGGAAACCCTTTTCAACTTTATCCTGGTATGTATGAGTTTAGGATTTTGAATATGTCCCCTCAGCATTCTATTTTAAAAGAAATCATTCACTAGTTTAGGTTTAAGGGTTTCTTCTTCTTAGAGTTTTTTATATTCATATTTTTATATTAAAACCCACATTGTTCTGTTTTAAAAGAAATCATTCACTCGTTTAGGTCTGAGGATTTCTTATTCTTAGGTTTTTTCATATTTATATTTTTATATAAATAAATTTTCCATCAATGTGAGGTTGTTGATCTATTTAGTCAATTCTTGTGTGTCATCTTCTAGACAATTAAAATTTTGAATTTTATGAAAAAATAAGATCATCAAAATTGGCTAGCCCTATAAAATCTTCCTACTTGACTTAATTCTTGGTTTAGTTCCTCTTTCTAAGCCTTTATTTTTTAAATAAATATGTCCCATTTTGTCTTGTCCCTTAAAAACATCGAGACCTTCATGAATTCATGGTGGCATTCAAATACTGTACTATCTTGGGCCTTAACCTTTTGCTCATGCACCTCTTCTTATTATTCTTTGAACTACTAGAGAATGTGATATATTTTAGCCAATCTATCATTTGCTTGCTCTATTAATCTCTTCATACTTTCTATCAAACTATGATAGAGTTAATGCTCTTCAAGGTTTAATCGAGGATTTTTAGCTCACTCTACAGTTTATCATACACCTGTTATTTTTGTTCTCGTTAAAAAGTGAAAAAACAACTATTTAAAAAACTACTTTTTCAACCTTGGGAACCACTTTTGGAAGGGCTAATCGTTTCTCCTTGAGCTATCTTATTTTTACTTGTAATTGTTGTTTTTTCTTAGTTTTTTTTTTACATAAAATTTTTTTATGGGTCATGCTCCATCATGTGGACTCTTGTTTGTGCTCTCATATTAATCTCTATACTTGAGGGTGATTGATTTTTGAAAGCAGTTCATTTGTATTATGCTAAAGTGCTTATGGGTGGCTTGTTTAGTGATTTTACGTACATTGTTATATTTTCTGCCTCAATCAAAATCCTTCTCATCAGTACTATCAAAGTTCTTCTTGCTCACAGGTTTTACATTTTGCTTACCTTTCAAATTCTATTTAGAGACACCTACAATTGCAACAAAAACTATTTTCTACTCAATATACTCAGTCCTAGATAAATAATTGGAAACATCAACCTCTTCAACTCCATTCTTGTTAACCAAACTCATATGGCCCTAAATAGGATGTCCAAGATGCTTACCATCTAGCTCATTTGGAAAATTATTTATTAGTAGAACTAGTAGGACCTGAAAGAAATCTGTAAATGTAGTTGCATCCACTTGATTGATAAAATATAAACCACTCTTTTCACTAGAGTCGAAACTTGGTTGCTCTAGAAAACTTCAACATGTGTTATCAAAAAGGTTGAAAAATGTTTTTCCATGCTTTCAAATACATGTTGAAAAGCCTATAATGAGATCTTCCTTTCAGAGGAAGTTCCCATATAGTTTGAATTATTGTTTAGCAACATAGAAAATTTAGATGTTTTACTTGTTTTGGTTGCAAAACACTCACACCTCTTGGCTTCACCTCATCCTAAATTGAGTTACCTCCATTGCAACCAAAATAAAACAAGGCACTAGTAATTTTTTATTACTTTGTAGAATATATGTGTGAGAGGCCAACGTCGATCACATATATTGATAAACAACTCCTTCCTATGCCCCACATATGATATTTTATTTTTAAGGTTTAAATACGGGCCTTTGTTGTTATTTATAGGATTTCCATTTTCAATGGCACCAACAAAACATGAAGCACTACAAGCACAATTATCAGTAGAGGTCCCTTTCTCAATACTTTCAAGTAAGCATTTCAAATAAGTAGTTCACACTTGGGACATGACATGGAGTTCTTTGTCCTATGTAGGATACCTTTAGAATATATTATTGAATATCTCATTTGGTATGCAACAAGATGCTTAAGTTGAGCAAGGAATGTACCTCCAAGAAGATCTTAATTCAAGTCATCAACAACCAGATTTGTACTACATTATTATATTTGATGCTTAGGTAGAATTTTTGCAGGTATATTGACCTCTTTTGATGACATTCATTTTAAATTTTGATTTCTATCTACAATAATTGCAAGGGTCTATAATCAATATGTATGATTCTCTCATTGCTCAAAATATAATGTTTTCACTAACAACATGCTTGGGACATGGCATGGAGTTATTTGTTCTATGCATACCTTCAGAATATATCTTTGAATATCTCACTTGGTAGGCAACAAGATGCTTAAGTTAAGCAAGGAATGTACTTCCAAGATCTTAATTCAAGCCATCAGCAACCAAATTTGTACTACCTTCTTATATTTGATGCTTAGGTGGAATTGTTACAGGTATTGATCTCTTTTGATGATATTCATTTTAGACTTTGTTTTCTATCTATAGGAATTGCAAGGGTCTATAATCAATATGTATGATTATCTCATTGCTCAAAATATAATATTTTCACTAACAACATGCTTGGAACATAACATGGAGTTCTTTGTTCTATACAGGATAAATTCAGAATATATCATTGAATATCTCACTTGGTAAGCAACAAGATGCTTATGTTGAGCAAGGTATGTACCTCTAGGAATATCTTAATTCAAGCTATCAAAAACCAAATTTGTACTATGTACCTTCTTATATTTGATGCTTAGGTGGAACTATTGCAGGTATATAGATCTCTTTTGATGATATTCAATTTAGAATTTGCTTTCTATATACAGAAATTGCAAGGGTCTATAATAAATATGTATGATTCTTTCATTGCTCAAAATATAATGTTTTCACTAACAACATGCTTGGGATATGGCATGGAGTTCTTTATCCTATGGAACTATTGCATGTATATTGACCTTTTTTTATGATGATGGTGGACCCCTTTTAATTCATAATAGGGTATGCAACTCTCATTTAATGATTAAAAGTATCACTCCTTAAAATTTGTTATGGGTATTTGATCCTTCCTCATGTTGGAAATAACAAGTTTTACTACCAATGCACCTATGCCCATTTGGTATGGTAGGTTAAGTTGAATATTTAGAATAGATCTTGATGCATACACAGTGGAGGTTTTGGGCCATAATACAGGATGGACCACAAGTTGTACTCCCAATGCATCTATGCAATTTGGGCTATATAAGGTTAATTAAGACCTTTAGGGTAGAGCTTGAAGCATACATGGTGGTGTACTTTGGTTGTAATATAGTGTGGA